>CM036624.1:10926561-13426561 GCA_020746105.1 Trogon surrucura
CATTCTCTTCCATTAGACCCATGCCTGGTTGGTACTTCAGCTCAGAGTGGATGTGCAAAAGCCCATCTTCCTGTAATAGTGAGCTAAATTATTCAAATATCACCTAACCTCAGGCAAAATAACTCTAATAGCAGAGTGAGCTTGAAAGGACAGAGAAGCACAAACAGAAACTGGAGAGGGAAAATGTTTCTGCTAAGCGCCCCCATGTTTGACCCCAGTGGTTTTTGTCTTGCATTTTAATGACTTGGTGCAAACAGGAAGAGAAAATACGCTAGACACGATGGTGAGCATGAAAAGCAGAGCTGTGTCCTTTCTGTGTATAGAGCTCATGATGAAGATATGTATGAGGAATTTATCTCATTTTGGAATGAAAAGGATTTAGTGAACTTTTGGGAATATTTCCAGTTCTTTCTTTTCCTTAATACTCATAATGCTGCTCTGAATATGGAAGGGTAATGCTGCTTTGAATATAGAAGTGCAGATAATCTGTCTTTATTAGCTGCTGGTGATAGGTTCTTTGTTTTCACAGTCATCTGAATTTCACTGAGTTTCTCTTCCATGCATTTAAGCAAGAACTATTTGCTACTTTACAATATTTCTAGATGTGCGGTGTTTTTCAGTGTAGTGTGCTTGTTGTAGGCACAAACCAAATTTTGACCTCAGCAGTTAAGAGTGGCCTAGGGAGGCTGTGAAAGGGTATGTCCCCAGGGATAGTTTTGGGAAACGTTCTGCCTACAGATGAGATGGCTAGAACTTTGCTAGGGGGGCGAAGCAGGAACAAAGCTGCACCACTAATGAAATAACATTTTCCGAGACTGCAGTCTGGAAAGCTGCATGAGCCCTTGCTAACTGAGAAGTTTTGCTCTTACTCCACTTGCCTTCCACGTCAGCAGCCATCCAAAAGTGTTCCCCGACTGTCGAGGCAGGTACTTGTGTAAGAGGAGTAGGTTGTGTAGCAGGGAATGGGATGTACCGAGTTCTGTTTTACCACTGAACTGCGGTTTGTGACTCTGGCAAGTTCTTTGACTGCTTTTTTTGTTCAGTGTCTTCATGAATAAAATGTGCTTTGAGATCTCTAAATGAAACAAATTACATAATAGATAAAAGTTCTGGAAAGAGGAAGACAATGGGGACTATTTTGGTGTAAATGTATCATATGAAAGCGGGGAAGCTCTTAGGGAATGACATGAACAGCGCACCTTACTCCAAGTAAAGGAACAAGTCTGTCTTCTCGTCTGTTTAATGAAGTGGATTTTTTTTTGCATTATATTCATTATTGTTTAACCAGATTCAAAATGTAATTAAAACATCTCTACTGTTAAACAACACCTAGAATGCCTACAGTAAAAAAGAGTTGGAACTTCGTGCTAGAAACTAGCATAATTCTGCTCTAAGAACACCAAATGGCCCAGCTCACAAAATTTAGTACTCTATTTGGAGATTGTCAGACTGCGAGCATCCTAGGGCCTATGGCTTTCATTTGGGCTGTTTTTTGAAAAAAAGTCTGGTTTCCCACTTAACTTGATATTCAGAGTACTACCTGACAATATGAAGTGGGGAAACAAACTGTGGTATTCACCAGGTAAGGAATTAATCACTGTTAAAGCACAAAAGTTGGAGTTACCTTGGAGGTGTTCCTGGCGAAGGTTGACATTGGCATTTGGCAAAAATATCAGAAAAAGGCCTGGGGACAGGAGACAGGTGGTGTGTTGGCACAAACTACCTTTTCCTGCTCTTTTGGTTCTTGAAATATTAATCTAAGAATAAAGGAATAATTCTAATTGCATCTAGGATAATTTAGACTGGAAGGGGCCTCTGGAGGCCATCTACATCCAACCTCCTGCTCAGAGAAGATCCAGTGAGATCTGCTCACTGCAGGCCTTGTCCATTCTTGGTCTGATTATCTCCAGTGACAAGGATTTCACACATTCTGGGCATTTTTGACTGATGTCATTGTGAAAAAGGCTTTATAGTGGCTGGAATTTCCCATGTTCCAACTTGTGTCTGTTGTCTCTTGCCATATCACTGTCTGATCACCAAGAAAGTGTCTTACCACCGAGAAAGTCTGGTTTTGTCATTTCTACTCTTTCTCATGAGGTGGTAGTGGACACCTCCCCTTTTTCTTCTCGAAAGGCTGAACAAACCCAATAGATTTGACCTCTCCTCATATGTCACAGGTTCTGTCCAGGGGAATGTGGTGTCTGGAGAGTCATTGCTGAGTTACTTCTTTGGCATTTGTTTGGACGTGTGAGGCTAGACTTCGTTTCTGAGGTATATTGAAGCTACAAATTAGAAGTTTAAGTTGGTTTTGCCATCTTCAGCAAAGCAACCTGGGCCACAAAGGTACTAAATATCTTGTCCAAGGTCCGGGGCTGAGACCAGCATACAGAAATCTTGTGTTTCACCTGTTGTCCTGTAGTCTGTCCTAGGAAATGCTTCACCAAATAAGCTTTGAATAGAAGTGGCCACTTGTTTTTACTTGTCCTTACCAAAAAGATGGCTATGTAGATTGATAAAATTAATGGTAAATCACATGCTAATGCTTTGCAAAGAAATGAATCTTCTTTAAGCAATCAGTTACAAAAGGACCTGATACACAGAGGCTGACGATAGTGAAACACCCAGGTCCCAGCTGTGGCCAGAGGCCACATACGTTGTGAACTTGAATATATCCTTTGGTTCGAGCAGCTGGGTGCTGCCGCTTTGCCAAAGCTGCCAAGTATCCGTTCTTGATCAGTGTGTACCATGAAAAGAACTGCTATGTTGTGTAATAAGCTTTTGTAACAAGATGAGCCATACAAAGATCAGAAGCTTAATAGATTTAACAGCCTCGATGGGTATTAAAGTGGGTTGACTGACAAAGCAGAGGAACAAAAGATAGCTCTGAATGGAATTATTAAAGTGAGAACAATGAGGTTACATACCATCGGGTTTAGTGCGCAGTAGATGGGTATGAGTCACTGTTTTCCGATTTATTTAGGTTTATGTTGCATAAGGGAGGTATCTGGGTAATAAAGAGGGAAGCCGTATGGTTGTAATTGTTCATACTTAGTGTCTAATCCCAGCAATGCTTAAGTCATATGGCAGGACATTGCTCTTTTGCGGTGGAAATCTTTAAGGTAGTTCCTGAAATAAAAATATTTCAGTTGAAGTGTCTGAGAATAAACGAAAGCCTCTCTTCAGAAAAGGCAAGGCTGTTTTACACACCGCCCAATATGTTTAACTGGACATGTTCATAGTGAGATGTGTAAGTGTTCGTGCTTCGTGCGTCGAAGTTGAAAACACCTGAAATGTTTGAACTGACAGAACCTAGAAATGGAGAACTGAAAATCAAAACAACTGATTTTTTTTTTGCTGATTTCTTTTGTTGTTAGGTGTTGCAGTGTCTGTGCAAGGAAAACTCTCTCAACCTGAGTGTGATCTCTTGACACTCCTGATTCTGAACGAGTGGGGGGGTATCTCCTCGTCTCTCACGCGTACCGAGTAAAACCTATGCTACCTTTTGCTGAAAAGGTCGAATCCTGCAGGTTTGAGTTGTGTGTTCGTGCCTCGCCTTCCAGTCCAGATGTGTGGTGCCTGTCTTGTCAGGCTGTATAGATTTGTTTTGAAAGGGAATTCACGGGGAATTGGAAGCTTGGTTATTGTGCTAATATTCGTAATTGGTGAGTCAGAAAAAAATCAAATGCCCCTTTCTGGTTTAGGCATAAACATATCTATATCCATGCTAAGACTCTTTTTTAAATGGATCTGTTTTCAACTCCCTTTGTTTATCTATATTCTTAATATCCTCTACTATATCTCAGTATTCTTAATATCCTCTACCCAAAAGAAGGATTTCTTTCCTTCAGTCCAGTAGCTCTGCATCTGGCTTTATGCGAGAGCAATCTGTGCAATTTTTGCTGTTCAGATTCATCTAGTTCTTACGAGGTTGGACATAAACTTTAAAATAATTTTTTCAAACATTTTGCAGAGCAAAGAAGTCCATCTGTCCACTGAATGACCAGCTCAGAGTTGAATTTAGTAACCACTTGTATTTAACTGAGACAAGCTAGTTGGTTTCCTGCATATTTTGTTTGTTTTTTTTCTTTTTTCTTTTCTTTTTCTTTTACTGTTTTTTTCTACTGTAGATAGGATGACTCCTTTTGTGACCTTTTTTTGAAGCCTTTACATCATTGGGAATATTTTTTGTAAGTTGTATACAAATGAAGTCTCACAGTGTCAGTACAATGGTATAAATCCATTGTATCAATGGAAAGTTGCTTCTAACATGCCAAAGTTTGTATTTGCCTTTTTTTTTTTTGTTGCACCACATTAGCAATTTATAGACAACTTTTTTTTTTCTTTCTAAGATTAACACATTCAAATACAGATTTTTTTATCTCTTTGTTATGTCCAGATGGAAATTTATACCTGGAAATTTTGTAACTGCTCCTCAGGTATGTGTGCATGACACTACATAGTGAAATGTAATTTCATTCCTACTATAATATCCTGAGCCACCCCTTCTTTCTGGAGATACTGTGATCCTCTCCAGTCCTAGAAATTCACTGCATCTTAGCTCCATCTATGTCATCACTCTCTTTATTGCTAACAGAGGTGAAAATCTAATTTAGTTGTGGGGCCTGTATCTCTATCACATTTAACCTCAGTTCCATCCTTGTTGCACAGTAGAAAGACATTCTGAGTGTTTTAAAAGAAAGCACATAGCCTCTTGGGGAAAAAAGCAAACGCATGACTGCAGTTTGTGCTGTATTTTTGCACTTACAACCAGCTAAAAATTAGCTACATGGTTCCATGTGCTCCTCTTTTTTCCTCTGGTTTACTCATTTGTTTGCTTACAAATATGGGAATGCATTCAGGAGTTTGTTTTCCTGTGTGATTGCTTTGAGACCACTCACTGATCGCCCAGGATCACTAATGAACCACAGGCGGAGAAGCAGAGATAGAACAGGTCTGTATTTCCTTTAACCAGTATTTTCAAATGTTTATCTTTATGGCTTTTTATTTTAAAACTTTTCTTTTAAATTTTTCCTTTCATTTACAAGGTCTAACTTATTCTCACATAAGCAATTTGTAATTTACTGTGCATCTGGCCTCCAAGACACATTTATTGTCCTTGTTCCTTTCTTTTATGCCTCTCTCTAACATTATTCAGTCTTTTGCCTTGCACTTATTAAAACTCCTGACCTTCTGATTTCAGTATGTGGTGTGTGTGTGAAACCAGATATTGAGAAAGATACACTGAGTTTTCAGAATACAAAAAGTGTGTTGTACATAAAGCTGATTGTAAAGGCAGGTGAATTAGTTGCTGCTGTTGCAAGACAGGCTCTTGTGGACTAAGGTTAGCCTTTGGTTTATTAAATGTATATACCCAGCATTCAAGGAAATAATACTTGAGCTAGTGCAGAAGACCACCTGCCTAATGACACAAGCAGCTTTGTTTACGTCCACCTGTTACTGCCTTATTAAGTTTTCCTATTCATTTTTGTTAATATCTCTGTAAGAAAAGAAGACATTGTATGTGGGGAAAGCTCAGGAACCTAAAGGCTCTTCAGTATCAACACATCATCTCGTTTTGCAAAATGTCACAAGGCAATGCTAGAAACTGAGCGCCTTTGTGGGATGTGCTTGGTCTAGGCAACATCTACACGAGCAGATTGTGCCTTGGCTCGCTCGATCTTAGCTAGCTTTAGTGTCTTCCTGCTGAAACATCCACCAAGTTGAGATATTCCAGACCAGCCAGTCACTGAATGCTTCACAAAGGCTGTGCCTCAACATAAGCTTTATGTAGTGCTTGGTCTTTGACGTAAAACACACTCCTCCAGAGGCAGGCTGAATGTATGGATTCCTTTTCTACGTGCTAGGGAAACAGGCATGAGCTAGTCCTTTCTTACTGTAGTAAGTAGCTGAGGACTTGTGCATTTATGAATATAGATCTAATGCAACTTCTTTGCGATTATTGTAATGATCGCATAGCAACGTAGAAAAGTTAATTAGAAAAGTTAATGTTAAAAAACTGGCTATGACTTGCTTTTCCTATGGACATCATGTTTTTGCACTGTCATTAAGGTGACAACGTTACTTTCATGTCCCTCTCTGAGTGGTCTGGAGATGCATGTTATTTGAGCTCAACAAATGTGAAGCTGATTTGTAAGAATGAATATTTTGGGTTGAAAAACACTTAAGTAAACAGAAGACAGAAAACCAAAATAGCTTCTGTAGGGAGTTGAGTAACTGTTTCTTGCAGTTCTTACCATATACTCAACGTTGCAGAAGGATTTGTGCCTTTAAATGACACAAGAGATCTTCTATCAATTGTGCATTACTATAGTTGTAGTGCAAGATTTTACACTTTAAAATACAATCTCAAGACTACTGTTTATGAGCACGTTTGGCTTGATTAAAAAATGGACGTTGTAGCCTATGGTTTATCTACTAGGGAAATAGAAGACAATGAAGGGAAATGAAATCTTTCATGCTTTCTTCTGCAGGTGCCTTCAGGATGATCTGGAAGGACCATGTCTTGGAGATGGAGTGGCTGCATTTGCATGCCATGATTCATCAATTGTAAGTACGCAAGAAAGAAGTAAGGGACACAAATGTTAAAGTTGCTTTAAATTTTGTGATTGCTTTTTTGCAGTTTGTTCTTAGCTGGATGGGGGAGGGCATTTTTATGCGCTTGGCTTTTTTGGAACCACATAGGTGCTCCCAGGGTGGGCATTCTTCACAGTTTTGAATCCTTTTTTTTTTTTAGTGAAAGTTTTGATTCTGATGTGATCAGCCAAATCTGAGATCTGAGACTCATTATAAAATATAATGAGACTTGGTAACTCTGTAAGTGTTTGATCTCAGCCATTGCCAGGTGTGTTAAACAGCACCAGATGGTGGTGGGGTTTATTCATGAAGAACAGTAGGTTGCTCTTGAAAGAATGGGGCATGGAGAGGAGGTTGCCTTTATGGATGTGATGATACTGAAGAATTCATGGCATGAATTCTGGGTTTTGTAGCATAAATAATACCTCATGTTCATTATGCATATTATGTATTTCATAGCACTTTGCAGTCAACTTGTAGTTGCCTATTTTGGTTGCCACTTAGACTGAAGGAGGTGATTCCTCCTGCAGCGGACACGTTCTGTCTTTAATTAGATTGCGGCACAAAGATATTTAGCCCTATATTTTTTCCCCAAGTGCTGGGGAAAAAAGTATTCTTTCCCACTACATTAATATACTTAATGCTATTAGATCTATGGCCTGCTACATCCTATATATAGACTATTTCTAATCCCAGTTAGTGAAATTACTGTTGCTTCAACGTCAAAGCAAAAAATCAAACTCAAGCATACGAAATCTAATTTTCTGCTTTTCATGTAAAGCTCTTCTGTTAAGACAAAATTACAATGTAATTCAAAATGCAGGCAAAAGTGTGGAGGAAGTTGACACAACACAGTCTAGCTCAGCTGTTTTTAATTTAACCAGTTACCTTCTGAAATTCCTCAGAACTATTGGGGTAACTTTTAACAGTTTGACGTTTTGCCATATACTTTGAATATTTAAAAAGGGTAATATTTAAAACGGATGACCTAGAAAATTTCTGGACTGTTTGCTTGGTGTCAGTTCTGGTAAAAGTCCTAGGACGATTAATTCAATACTGGATTAGCAAAGAATTAGAGGCTAAAAATGTAGTTAATGCCAGTCAGTGGGTTTTGTGGAAGGTAAATTTTTGTTAAAGAAGTGCAATGCCTTTTTTTCGTAGAATGATGGTACTGGTTGACTTAATGTCACAGGACATTGTGAGTGAGAAAATCTGCACTGGGCAGAATAAAGA
This sequence comes from Trogon surrucura, assembly GCA_020746105.1. NCBI lineage: Eukaryota > Metazoa > Chordata > Aves > Trogoniformes > Trogonidae > Trogon > Trogon surrucura. The sequence goes on from CM036624.1 coordinate 10,934,389, forward strand.
AAGTGACCATGCGGTGAACTAAAAACTGCCTTACTGTGAGTGTTTGATTATTTTCAAGTCCAGCGAGCGAAGCAGAATCCCTTGGGATCACATTTCTTTCCCGCAGTCTGCAATCTCCTGCTGACATCGTGAAAATCCAAAACTGTGTCTATGGTCCCTACTCTGAGACCTGCATAGGGTGTCCTCAAATTCTGATGAGGCGTTCAATGATGACAACAGTTCAGACTCCAAAACCTGACACCTGGTCAGTCTTTTAGCTCTCCCTGCACACCCAAGCCCTCAGGTGTCGCTGCTACTTGTTCATACCTGAAGGGTCTCTGGCAGCTCCTGCTGTGGGATGAATGAGGATGTGCTGGTCTGGCATCTTCTGGAAGTGTTAACTTTCTATTTTCCTGTGCAGTGTTGCTAGTGCTGTTTTCACATTTGGACATGTTGGTGTTCTTTTTAGGTTTCTCTATACAAGACAATTAAGAATTTGACTGACCTTGTTGTTAGCGCTGAGTATTTTTGTCGGTCTTGAATTTGGAACAGCAACAACCTCATACCTTCCACAAAGCTTGTTCTGCCCAGAGTCAGGCATTCCTTTGTTCTTTGCTGCTTCTCTACCTTAGAGAGTTCACAGGGGGCAGAAGAAAGAAGTTTGGACAGAGGTGATATCTAACAGCACATCCTATTGTTTCTATTTATGAATAGGTAAAGGAAATATCAATATTAATCATTACGATTTCTAAACCTTGAAGGAAGAATGGAACTCCTTTAAAATAATCTGTAAAGTAGGAAAGTATAGTGTCATATCTATTTTACTGTTGGAGAAACACAAGTTTAAGTATTTTTTTCAAGGCCACAGAATGAATTTATTTTGGAAATTTCTAGCTAGTGATTTTGGTTTATATTCATTTGTTCTCTCCCCCACCCTTTTTTATTAATTTGGGAAGAAGAACAGGAATAGGGACCTATAAAATAGTATAAAGAGATATTATCAAAAGATGAGTCTTTGCGGCACCGAATGGCCCTTTCAAGCTGATGGTTTCTCGGCAGGACAGCACCATTCTCGCACGCTTCGTAGACCTCCTGTGACTCTGAACTTGGAGAAGGCAGCGCCTGACACAGAAATTTCCCGGTGCTGACACCGCCGGTCTTTCAGGAGGAGCAGCCGGGGGTGGAGGTGGCAGCAGCACCAACATCTGGCAGGTGCGCAGCGGCCGGCGCCTGTGGGACTAATCTGTTGTCAAGGTCTCCACCGTGTGGCTGTTCCTGCGAATGTGCTTACAGTTCAAAAGGCTGCAAGCCCTTATTTCTTGGATGATTTGTGAAAACAAAAGATCCCGTTTCAGAGCTGGCAAGCAGAAAGATTGTCTGTGAACATGTCTGAGATCCAGTAAGGGACAATATGCAAGCCGTGTATGATGCCATTGTTACAGTCACTTTTCTGAGCATATTCTGGGTGAAAAATTACGTGTAAAAGGAGAACCAAATCTACCTATATAGTAATAACCACCTATTTCAAATTAATACTTTGTTGGTTTAGAGCGAATCTGTATTTGGTTGCTGCTGGAGGGTAACTGAAACGGACTCACACCAGCAGGGTACTGAAACAGAAGAGTTATCTCCAGGACGGTGTGTGTAGCTGCGCTCAGGGGACACTATATCCAAACAGCCCGGTGTTGGTGATCAAATCTGCCATCATGGGCTTGTTCTTTAGAGGTCAGGACAGGAATGAGTTCAGTCAGAGCAATGCTAACGTACTTCTTGGCAAGCCAGTTCACTGTACAATCCAGGCAGGCAGATCATCCACCTTGATGAGTAAGAAAACAATAATATCCACCATATAACATGAGGGAAGCTCCTTTTGACTTTCAGATTGGCTGCCTGGGTCACTCAACACTATTAGGTTTTAGAAGCCATTATTGATACCACTTAGTTTTTTATTTTGCCGCTAAATGCTGGTGGTGGATGCTATAAAAGACTATCGTTTTAGACAGACCTAAGCTTTTTCCTCGGATTATTGTGTGTCATATGGAATACCTTATTCATGTCGATAGTGTTTTGTTAGAGAAGACCTCATAAAAAATTTTGCTGGACTTTCAAAGGGTGCCTCTTGAGAGAGAAAAGTCAGTGGCCTTAAGAGCACAGAGTGACTCTCTTCAAAGGTAGAGCAACATTTCACGTCCTCCTTTTCTGTCATATTCCTACTGAGAGCTAAATGATGCAGGGAAATGTTGGTCGCCCACTTGAGAACACAAAGAAACTTTTGTGTTGCTGTTTAAAGGGCAGCACAGTGTTGTTTATAAGCAGTGGATTGTCAAAGCGCTCGGTGCTCAATGAAATGCCACAGGCTGGATGCTCCACTGAACTTTTTGATGAAAAATAATGTCACTGAGATATTTTGACATTTGGACTCCCTGGACACAGTGTGCACATCTGGCAGTGACTCAGTTCTCTGTTGTGTTTCTAAAGGAGATTGAAAAGAGGAGGATCCTTTGCATTGCTGTGCACATGTTGCTTAACCTTTAGCAGAGCTATAGAGACATCAGTCTGGACTGGCCATGCCTTGCACTGTGAGACCCTGTATCTGCACCCCGTTAGGCATCTCATAACTGCGGGGAAGAGGACTTTGTGGTGGGGTAAAGAGAAAAGCAGCTGATGAGTACTGCAAGAAAATACCTCAGATGGCAGAAGAGAGCTAAGATATAGAACGTATTTTGTGTATGATTGTTGGCTAAGAGATCACTGGGAACTGCTTGTAGAAAACTTTTGACTAGATGAGATTGACCCAGTTTAGAAGGGAGAGGGGAGGGGAGGGGAGGGGAGGGGAGGGGAGGGGAGGGGAGGGGAGGGGAGGGGAGGGGAGGGGAGGAGAGCAGATCTTTGAATCATTCCCTTGTGTCCTGTCCCTGGATCTCAGGAAGCTTGGCACCTCCCTCTCAGAAAGCTCTAGAGAGCAAGGAGCTGACCCCTCAGGCTCCTTCTCTCCGAACTAGACAAGCCCAAAGTCCTCAGCTGCTCCTCTCAGGACATTCCTTCCAAGCCTGTCACCATCTCTGTTGCCCTTCTGGGGACACATTCAAGCTCCTTCACATCCTTCTCAGTTGGTGGAGCCCAGAACTGCACACAGTGCTTGAGGTGAGGCTGCACCAGTGCTGAATCCAACGGGACAATCCCCTCTTCTGACCAGTCTGTCATGCTGGGTTTAATGCCACCCAGGAAGGGGTTTGCCCTCCTTGGTGCCAGGGCACGCGATTGGCTCCTCTTGAGCTGCTGCCCACCAGCACCACCAGATCCCTTCTTGCAGGGCTGCTCTCCAGCCACCCCTCTCCCAGTTCATACTGGTGTCTGGTTATAATACCTGATGAAAGGACAGTAGAAACTCTGGTAGCGTGAGAGAATTATTTCTGATTCAAGTTGTTGTATCGTATAATTATTAGTGTGATAATAAGATCAAGAAAAGTCATAAATGTAGCTAAAATTCCAGATTCCTTCACAAAACATGTCCTACTCTTTGACTTTGGAGCAGTATTCCCTCCAGTATTTTTAGCAAGATTAGAGCTGTCTCATGTGACAGAGAGAGCAGCCTGAGCCAGAGGATGATTGAATCTGTGTCTCCTCTCCCAACCCTGATTAGCCAGGCTTCTGAAGCAGCTGGGCTGTGTCCCAAACGTGCTGTTTCTGAGAGACAAATGTAACTGTGGTGTTTTAGGCCACTGCTTTTAAGCAGAACCTGTTCTTCCGTTCTCACCTCCCTCTGTCTCTGGCCCCTGTCCCCACAGAAATGTGAACTGATTCTCAGTACAAGACTGTATATAGCTGTGTTTCAAACAGGTAGGTTTCATTGTAAGAGCTGGTGTTCTGCTGAGATTTGTACTATCTCCCCACTTAATAAGGTTTTTGAATATATTCTGAAATAAGAACTTTGTTTAAAAAAAAAAAAAAAATCGCTGGAGGTTCCAAGGTACCCTGATTACATAAATATTCTGAACTTGTGTGCGTTTTCTTGCCCTCTAAAAAAACCCCAAGTTTCATCAAGACTCTAACTAGATATAGCTATGTCAAAACCAAATAGGTCCTCTCTCTTTGACAAGTCAGTTTTAAAGAATGTGACAAATCTAAATTCTATAATTATTGATAATAATTAAAAATAATCAGTGAATCACTTCCCGATTTTATCCATCAGGTGGAAGTCTTTCTTGAAGGGTACACGTGTGATCAGAAGGTAACTCATAAAGGCAGTATTTCTCTGTAGTCATGTGTTTATTGTGATTTTGACAAGTGGGTTTAGAAACACTTTGCCAGGAACAAAAGATGCAGCAATAAAAACTCTGCAACTGCAAGAAATATTAACTTAAATGACTGAAATAAGCATCCCAAAAAGGCTGCAGAAAAGCCCTGATCACAAGGAAATTCACAGCCCCTGCATTTTTACCACTGGTAGTATTAAGCAGCAATAAATTTTATCTTGGCATTCCGGAAGTGTAACAGAAAAAAAATCTACCGTGTTACATTCCCCTGAATAGTTGTCTTGTACACACAGAAGATTATGTTTAAAGTTATTGAAGTGTGAAGATCTTAAAAATCTTTACAACAGCTCAAGAAGGCTGGGCAAATAAAATGTGTGTGTTTTACACACACTTGAGATGTAGTGTAGGCAGCAATTAAACCATGTTCGCCACATTTTAAAAAAATAAAATAAAATCATGTTTATTAGTGAACACAGGTTGAAAGAAGTCATGCAGAACTTTGCCAGCACACCTATGGAGTAGCAGCAGTCCTGCTAGTCTAGTCCCTACATTTTTTGAACAATTACACATGACAATATACATGGCATGACAATATACATGGCATCCTAATCAGAGGATTCAGAAATCCTTATAATGGAAATGGAGTGCACAAGTAGAAGAGATTATGAAGCTGAGCAGAGCACTTCCAGTGTGTCGTGTAACCTCTCGTGGAGTCTTCTGTATGGAAGCAGCAGCTTCTTCCTCGTAAAAAGCAATGGTCTGATCCAAAGACCTCTGAAAATGAATTGTAGAAGCCCATTAATCTCAGTGATCTTCAACTGAGGCCAGTAACGAGGTACTGTTTGTATTTAACTGTAATCAACATTATTTCTGACAGGCAACATTTTGCTTTTAGACTCTCGGATCCAGGAACTTGAAGACAAGAGGTAAATCGAACCTGAATAGATAACCACATGGGAATTTAAATAGGAATTTGTCTTTGCATTTAAGTAGGAATTTGTCTTTGCATTTAAATAGGAATTTGTCTTTGCAAGCATAGCCACCATAGTTTTCTTGCAGAAACTTGGAAATTTTTTTGCTTTGTGTATAGACCAGCAGCTGTAGTTGCAGGAACCATTAGTTCTCCCAGCTCAGCTAATGTTAGATATTCGGGATGTAAACTTATAAAGATCTGCTGGGGTTCTTCAGAGGGAGCTTGTCATCAAGTTATACAAAGTAAGGAAAATATGCAGCTAACTCTTTTGGACCAGAGACAAACCACAGGGAATGACCAAAGCGTCACTTGATGCTCTACTGAGTTAGAGTAGAATAGGCTTGCTTGTCTCACATGCCACTGTGGTTTGGCTTCAAACCAAGTTTCTCTCTCGCAAGTTAGACTTCATAAGAGCAGTTTAGCGTGCAACACAACACTGGCAAACCTCATTTGAGACTGAGGTCTTGAGCTCATGACAGCAACCGCTGCTGTGCTCTGACAGCGCCTGAGGGATTCAATGACCATAGGAAAATCACTGCTGCTGCTTAGAACTGTCTTGAACCACTGCACTGCTAGTGCTTGGGGGGCTGTGCCATGCTGCACTGACCACGAGAGGTCCATACAGGACCTCATTTTACACCCTCTTTAGAGGTCTAGACCAGCTGCAGCTGCAGGAATTCACACAAACCATTAGATCCTCTTGAGTCTCAGAAAATGAGCTTGAAATCTTTCCAGCATAAATTGTTTTATAAGTTCTCAGATAACTCTTGCTTTTAGTTAGTCTGGAAACATTGTTTGAACAGAGCTTTTTAAGGGTACCAGGATTGGAATTCAGTTCTGATCAGACGCAGGAGCTTGCGAAGCGTGCAGAGAGCAGGGCAAATGGAAGGAAGAGGTGCCTGACAGCTCTGAGCTGCTCCGAGAAGCCTGGCTTTGGCGTGTCACAGCGTCTCAGTGAGAGGGTATGGGCATAAACCAAACGTAGAGTTTGACAAGAATTTTCGTTCTTCCAGAGCTTTGTGTGGCAAACCAGCCCCTTGTTTTAGTTTTACTTAGGAAATATATCCTTCCTCCCTGAATCGTTTCTGTAATCTCTCTGAGGGACTAACAGATTCACAGCTTGAACATCCTTATCTCTGGAGTGATAACAAGGAAACAAAATATCAACAAAAACACCATCTTTCTCGTACTAACAGCTTTTACAATTACATACTTAGTCACTAAACACAAAACATAATACTGCTCTTTCATTTCTATCTTTGCCTGATTAAACAGGATCTTCTGCAGTTGTTTATGGGGGAAAAAGGTTCTCTGCAGAATGGTGGGCTGCTAGGTGACTACTAAATAATATAACCTGATCCTTAATGCATCAGAGTATGTACTTGAAACAACATTTGCACACTGAAATAGCACAGCTCTGGTGAGGGTAGTTGTGTATGTGCATCGTAGCACCCACATCACACTTGAGGAATCGAGAGTATGAACTGGTGCATGGCAGAAGGTGTGTTGTATGCAGAGAGACCTGCGGCTCCCCATCTCCAGCTTATATCGCTGGAAGGATGTACATCACTGGCTTTTTCTGTTCAAGCAGACATTTCTCCTGCTGCTTGTTGTGCCTGAATAAGGGAAAATCTGAGCCACAGTTCTGAATGGCAAGATGTAGTGGGAGGGACTGGAGTATCTGACTGGTGGCAAATACAGAGCCTTGTAGGACATACTACATTTGGAGTTTCTAGTCTGACTAAAGCAATTCGATTTTCAACGAAGTAAAAGAAAACAGCTCCTAGTTACAGCAACCTGATTGCTAAGACTGCTCAGTTGATTCAAGGACATCACAGCATCAAGGACTGTGCGGTTGGACGCACCGCTGTGGTCTGGATGATGCTGTCAGCACCAGGCTCAGCATCTCACCCAACACTGGGCTCCGAGTCCCTTCTCCGTGGAGCGTGGGTTGGGTTCTTACCTGGGTCTACCCTGCAACCAAACAGCAGCAGTGATCAGAGCGGTATCAATCCACTTGTGCTGACTGAGGAGGTTGCGTTGTTCCCAGCTTGGGTGCAGAGCTCCTGCTACTGGTGGTTCCTGCTTTGGGCACCATTTATCTCCCTGCACTGTGCTCTGCACAGGTCTGCTTTCAAAATCCATTCATGAAAGGATACAGATGATCCTGCCTGGGGCAGTGAGTGCTCTTGGAAACACCTCAGTTTCTTTTCGTTGAACAACAACGAAATTACCACAAAGCAGACATTGCATCTGGAAAATTTCAGACTAGACCATGAGTCAAACAGAACAGTGAAGGCCTGAAGACAGGATGGTAATGGAAGCTGCCACTTAACTCTGATGATAAACGATGAATTAGCCTAGCCATTTGTGTATGTAATGTGTGCATGCATATAACAATGATATTTTCTAAGGAGAAGCCTTTTTATCACCCCTCCCTATGAGAGGCTTTTTATTATTACAAATAAAAGCTCAAGTCCATTCTCACTTGACTCATCTCTTTAACCGTAGAAAATTATATGCCTGACAAGTCTCCCATTTCCCAGTAGAAGGAGCATCAGACTGTAATGAAAAAAAAGGATGTGAAAAACATTCCAAGTTTTAAGAACATCTCCATTACGCCAAGAAGAGTGTGACTGTGGAGAACATAGTCCTTTTTGTAGTAAAACTAGCTCTCCACTACTTAGAGGTCTTGGAAAGTTATACTTGGTGAGACGCTAACTTACAGTCTGGTAGGGTTTTAAAAGACACTTTGGTCTTTGTGGGCTTAAATGTGAAAACTGAAACTGCAGACTGAAAAAGATCACTGAGAAATTATGAACTCAGAAATGGGGTGATCTTATTTTTTAAAAATGCTGGGAAAACACACTTTGTGTGCCTGAAGATACTTGGTGCTGTCTCGCTGAAGAAGTGTAAAACAGGATATTTAATAACATGCTAAATCAGCCAAGTCTACAAAGAAAACAAAAAATACTGGTTGGAACTGTGAGGTAATTCTTGTAACACTGTCATGGGGATGAGAGTAGGCAGAGGGAGAAGTGCCACGTAGTTTTCATCGTAGGCTTAGCCTGTATAGACAGATACCCGGAATCTGGACTTAGGCTTGTTTTTAAACAAGATAAATTTCTGACAGGCTTAAAAGGAGCAAAGCATGTATCTTTGGAGAAAAAAAGTATTTATTTTCTTCTTTGTTATGTGAATGGCACAAACACCCAAACTTTATTGTTTAAAGGAGTAATTATCACGATTTATGACTGAGGAAGTCTAGATCTTTTTTTACTACAGCTTTGTTAGAATTTACCTGCAGGGCAGCTGTGTTAATTGGAAAGCCTTTCTGTCCTGAAGTGTTAATACAATGCTGTACCCTAATTAGCTCCTCCTGAGAAATGAAAAATAGAAGAGTTCGTTCCGAGGTGGGAATTGCAATAATTAAGCTCACGGGCTCCAATCTGCCAGCAGCACTCCAGAGGATAGCTCCTGGCGTGAGAGGAATGAGCTGCTTTTTTATTGTTATCTGTTACTTGAGTATCTGTCATTGGCTCCAAAGCAAGCTAAGGCTGCGGAGCGAAGTGGCAGAGGATTTTAACAGAGAATTATGATAGTTGAAGTAATTTCCTCTTCTTTCGGGAACTTTTTCTGGTTGTCAGCCAGGAAATATTGCCTCTTGCCTGCAAGATAAGAGATGGCAGAGCTATATTGCGAGGCTAATTCTGTTAGCACGGCATCAAATATCAAAGTTTCCTCTTGAGTGTATATGGTTTGCTTATAATATTATCGAGAGTAGTTCTTCATGGTGAAAGTTGCTGTTTGAATGTAGACTGTAATTGAGGCAACTTTTGTAGATTTTCAGAGTTTCAATTATTGTCAATAATTCATAAGTATTAATGAGACAACATAAAACTACTACCAAACACTAGGTTATCTATTTGAAAAAAATATGCTCTGAATAAATCTTTTTTCCCCAAATGTTAGATGTACACGTGCTTTTTGAATGGTTATATTACTAGAACCTTTCTGTGCAACTGAACTTGCTTTCTAGAAAAAAAATTCTATAGAAGAGACTTGTGTAAGTGCTGTGTACAAACCATTTGGACATAGGGATTGTGCCTGTGTGTGTTTCTGTGAAATTCTGCTGATATTTTAAGGTTGCTTTCAACCTTGACTGTGAAAAATAATTTAATATCATGTTCTCTAACTTCATTAAAAAGAAGGGTAAAAATCCATACTTTTTGTAATCCATTTCCAAAATATTTAATTCTGATTTACCAGTAGAGGGAGATAGTGTTGAAGCTTAACCTAAACTTGCTGATCGTTTTCATAGTACGGGGTGGTTGCCTAATTGCTTGTAAACTCTGTTGAAACTCCTGATTGGGCCAATAGAATATCCTGAAATTCTTGACAATACAATCAGTCAATGACAGAATTTTAAGAATACCTTTATAATAATGCTGCAGGGGTTCTGCAAAAGTTCCTGTATCGGCAGGCAATTACTCAAGCGATGAAAGCAGTGTGTTGTAGGGTGATCTTACCTATTTTGTTGCATCTGTATATCTAGTTCTCTATAGATATAATTTGATGAACAGTTCATGAGTGCAATTTAATGTCTCTATGTGGACATTTATCGGAGAAATCAAATGGGTGACTGGGTGACTGTTCTCTATTGCCTTGTGTTGCCTACCTCTGTTATGGTAGTCTCTGCTTTCTTTTATAGTCACTGTGAAACAATCTAGTACTGCTTTATGGAAACCTACCTTGGAGAAGTTATTTCAAAAGGGACTTTGTCTCCCTGGACTGGAGCAGGAGCTTCGAGTGCTTGGGCTGGATGTAGACATCTGTGGTCGGTAGAGACATTGACATTTTAGGTGTGACTGCCTCGTGCAGCGTATTTAATATACAACCACAGGTAAGGGTTGCATGATGGCATGGCTGTGGGTAAAAATATTTTGGAATTGTGGATAATTAGTGTGTATTTCCCATGTGCAGAAGTTTTAAAATTCAAGTGTAGGATTTATTGACCTTCATGGAACTGATCTTGAAAAATGGCCTTTATGGGATGGTTCTTTTGTTTTCAGTGTATGATATTATTCCCATTGTTTTCATAAGGAGATATGTTAGCTTTCTCATTAGATATTTAATACCTTGAAGTAGCACTCTGATACAGAGATTAAAAGGAAGTATATTCCTTAGTAGCTGTTCAGATATGGTATTTCCAAAACTGGCAACATTAGGACTGCAATTAAAAAACAGAAATGATGTGAGTACAGGTTCTTTTTAGTCAAGAGAATGCCAATAAAACATCTTGCAAATAATAAGTAAAAAATTAAATTTAGTTGGTGCTAGAAACTAAGTTATAAAACTTTTTGAAAGAGACTGGAAAATCTTATGAAACTTTGCAATGGAAATACTTTACTGAAATACAGAGTATTTTCACTTTCGAGGCTATCTCTACAGCAAATAACAGGTGCTTCCCTGCCTACAAACATTTAGTGGAAAAAGAGATGCATAATCCTTTGCCACAAATGATCTCGAGGTACAGAGAAAGGAGAATAATGTTCTTAAGCAAGGTAAGTGCTCCTCACTATTTCTGGTATACATCACCTGTGTGATGTTCAGCAAGTTGTTTAGTCCTTCTCTGCTGTCATTCCTCATTTGGAAGTTGGGAACTAGAGAGCTCAAGGTTATGAAGCCTACAGATTTTGTGAGGACACGTTGATTAGAAATGCATTTGTACTTTGTGTTATGAAGTGCTTAGCCTATAAAGCAGCGAGGAAGGATCGATGAACAGATGAAGAGCGCTTTGCCCAGTAGGTACAAGCCCCATACTTTTGAAGATACTGTTTCTCCATCCATCATTTATCTACTTTTGTTTTGGTTTTTTTTCCAAAGTTCCTAAGTAAGAAAGGAAGTAGCAAAGCAGGTCCTAACTTGGTCCTGGTTGTGATACATAATTGCATTAGTAAAGGCAGCAAATCCTTCTGAGGCTGAAACAGAACTTCTGGCCCCTGGCTTTTACTTCTGTATCATGATCACGGAGTGACCTATTTTATAAAACAAAGGGTTTATAACCAAAAGCAAAGTGATTTCATCTTGCAGATGAGAGATGATTCAGTGCTACAGCAGGGGGAAATGGTCTCTTGGCTCAGGCACAGGGTTTATTAAACAAACTACTCCAGTTGCTACAGCTACTTACCGCTTGGGTCTAGCTCTTCTTCACTATAATGTGGTATTTTGAAATGTGTTGAACTGTGAATCAGACTGACGGTTTTATTTAAGCAAACTTCTGTGGGGCAGAGGAGGAAGATTGAAAATGGCAAAAGATTATCTCTGAGAGACTTCTAGATTCTGTACAACGTAAAACACACAGCATCTTAGAAATGTCTCGTTTTTACAACCTTCACATTAAAAGCTGTCTGTCATCTAGAAATGTTACCTAGAGCACATAGAATTGCTAGCATTCACCTGTCTGCTCTGATTTTGCTGTAAAGCATTCATTGTCAAAGCCATGAAAAATCCCAGCATTGCTGGGCTCATGATGCAGCCTGAGTTTAAAAAGGAAGCAGTAACCGTAAAATACAGGATAGTCAGAATTCCACCAGACATTACAGATGTGAGCAGTTCAAAATGCAATTCTATTTCCAGCTGATCTCTTTACTCTGATACCTGAAGGGCAGGAGCAGGGAATATAGCACGTAGTGTGATTTCAGATTTCAGATTCAGATGAACCTTTTGGAAAAGTGGAGATCAGAAACTTGCAGTTCTTCAGAGATCTGTATCATCTAATAAAAACATTAATTCCTGCGGAGAGGTGATCATGCTAGAATCCCAGTGTTTGGCTGCTTAACAAAAGCAGGTCATTTCTGCTAGTGTGGATTTTGAAGAAAACTTACAGTATATGACCCCTCTGATGATTCAGAAGCCAGAAATCAAACAAAAGTTACATATGGGCCATTTTTATATTAAATCATATTTTTTGTATTGTTGCCAAAGGTAATGCCTTGGTCACAGAATCACAGAATCACAGAATGTTAGGGATTGGAAGGGACCTCGGAAGATCACAGCGAGAAAAGACAAGATGAGCACGCAAAGCATCCTGTCACACTGGGAGACCAGCTGCATGGCTGAGAGATGGAAATCACTGGCTGGAAGGTGGTCAGTGTTTACTCGATCGCTTCGGAGTATGAGCTTGCGTCATAGAATGGCATTCATGTGACCAAATCTTTCCCCCTGCTCCCCTCAGTAGTGCTGGTCTTTTTGTGGTCTTCATAGATGAGAAGATTTTGCCACATAGAACCAAAGAATAATCTGACAGTCCTTCCTCTTTTCTGCTGCTTGTTTATCTTTCCTTGCAGACTCATCAGTGAGTTGCCTTACCTGGTTTCAGGAGCCTCATTGACCTACTGATTCCTGCTGTAGCATATCTTTCCTAGGATGGCATTTTAACTCTGTCCTTCCCAAAAGGACACGGGCAGCATAGGTTCTGCCTACTTCAAAGCATGAAATTTGAGACCCCAAACATTATTTTCAGATCTAGAGTAGTGAATGGCTTTGATAAATAACGTAGCTCTCATACGCAGGACTAGAGTGTCTATGTACATGAAACACAAAGACAGGACTGAAGTCTGGCTAAGAAAACACTTTGTCTGTGAACTGGAGAGATCTTACTACACAAAACAAACACTTTTTTCAGAGAGCGCCAAAGCCAGGTACCCAAACCAAGCTGCAATGATTCCCTCTTTTTCCACAAAGATTAGTCAAGTTCAAACAAAGAAAAGAAAAAAAAAATAGAAGAGATGGGACCTTGAGGAGGAGTGGGAATAAAAGCTTTAAATATGTGTGGAGTTCCGGAGGAAAAAAAATATTGTCAATTGTCTGTGACAAAACAGTTCCGAGTATCTGGTATACGTGCAGAACTTGCTGACCGGAGAAGAGGTGTCGTGAGAAAGAGCTCTGGTAGATGCAGCCTGCTGAGAGTGGTCTGTGGGATCCCAGGAGGAGAATCTGTTTTGCTATCAGCAGTTTGCTCTGTAATTAGAGAATAGCATCAGCTTTAAAAACAATCAGTTTGATATTCTCCTTCAGATGGAAACTTCAGTCTTTGAAGTGGATGCTTGTTTGTTATGAATGAGAATGAAACTGATGGCTCTTTCTTCATTAGTAGCCACTGGACAGTAATGATTTTTAGTTGCAAATTACAAAAAGGAGCAGGTTCGGACTCAAGCCCAAAGGGCAAAAAGTGCTTTATTTCCTTCCTAGTCTTGTAAACGAGTGTATTTTCCCCACAGCAAACAAATTTTGTGCTTTTTACGTATTAGACAAACTAGGAAGAGGGAATGACTTAAATGACTTCATTCTTTACTTCACCTCATCTATTAATTTACAGTGATCCGGGATAAATACATAGTCATAGCATCATAAAGAGGTTTTGACCTCGGCGCATTTGTGATTAGTTACTACGCTGGCGTGCTGTCAGTACTTCACCACAGAGCATGTCAGAAGGGAGATAGTGCTTCTTTCTTTTTTTTTTTTTTTTCGGTAGATGATTCTTTGGCAAACTATGAAAATAATTTCATTGGAGGGGAAAAAGAAAATTATTCCTCTTGCTGGAGGGTTTTCTTCCTGCAAATTTCAAAGGCCTGCTGTGAATAATAGTGTTAGAACTTCCAAGTTTCGAGGATATTTTATAGCGGAAAGTGTTAGGCAACCAAAATAAGTATAAGTTTCCACTGTTACAAAATAAAGATTTTTATTTCTGTTGTACCTAAAGGCCCATGGTAAATGACTTCTTTTAGAGCATGTGTCCAAGCATGTAGAGCATGTGTCCAAGAAGGTTAATTTTTCATAGAGACACTGGGTTTGTTCTAGCTTGTTTACATCTAAATGAGAAATAATTTAAGGCAGAAACAACATGATGGCTTTCTTTGCAAGGAAAAATGTAACAGGAATTCATCTTCCTGAAGGACTGAAGGAAATCCGTAAAATCCAAGTGCTGCCAGTCTCTAGGGTGTTCAAAATGTGTATTCCTATTTTATGGCTTGAACACATCTCTACTCACAAGATTTGTGAATATTTTTGACAAACCTGGTCTGAGTTTTCTGCTAGCGGAGTTACAGATGAAGCAAGTTTTCCATGGTTTGGGGTTTTATTGTGAATGCTTTGCACAGCTCTGGTTATGTGCTTCCTTCTCATGACATCAGTGCTGAAGGGGAGAAGGAATGTAAACATCTGTTTTTTATAATTCCATTCCAGGCTTTTAACTTCATTAGGATAAGCAATGTTTCTACACAATTAATTTTCCAGTCACAATGTGATGGTTTTAAGTGTGTCATTTTAGCACCAATTTTAAGATAAGTAAGATAAGGAGGGAAACTGACGAGGTAAATTCTGTGTCACGACCTGCCTTTCCGAGCTGCGCGGGCTGCTGTGTGCCTCATCCCATGGAGAACAGAGGACTCCCTTTCCCTCCGGCTCCGTGTTCAAAATGAGGTGCCGTTGCTGCCAGCCGCGCACAACGCAGCCCGTGGGAAGGGAGGCTTGTGACACCTGGTGACACCGGCGCTAAGGCGAGCCGAGCACCGTGGATTCGGCGGCTCCTGCGTGGCCCTGGCTCACCCACCCGCCCAGGGCTGGAGTTCCCAAAAGGTGCCCCGGCCGGGGCACAGCAGCATCCTCAGAGAGCTCCGGCGCTCTGACACACGCACACACACACACAGCCGGTAACCTCTTCCCTCGCTCGAGCTGGGTTAAAACACTGCTCTGGCCACTTTCTCTTCTTCGTAGTGCAGGTTTTAACTTGCACCAGAGACCGCCAGGGCCTGGAGCTGCAATCCTGGTCACGTTTTGGGGTCTTTGCTCCCCCCTCCAGTGTCGGTCGCCGTAAGGATGCGTTCATGGGCGCTGAGGAAGCCTGAGGCTGGCAGGGGCCTGGGGAGCTCCAGCCTCTGGGTTTCGGGCAGTGGTTGTGGGGGTGAAACCGAAGCGAAGGGAGAACCCGACCGGCGCCGCATCACGCGTTTGTGGTATTAATGCGACAGACACGCGCGGGGCCCTGCCGGGGACGAGCTCGCGCCCGCTGTGGGCACAGGCCGCGCCGGGCGGGCCCGCGCCGCTACCCCGGGGCGGCGGCCAGGTGCGCGAGCCGGCCTGAGGTGAGGGCAGCGGCGGGAGGCGGGGCGGGGGCCGGGTCGAGGCGGCGCCGCCGGAGCCGGCGGCCGGGGCTCCTCAGGCGGCAGCCCCAGCCCGAGCCGCGCTCCCGCCGCCCGCAGCGTGGCCGGGGCTCGGCCCTCTCCCTCGGGGCGGCGCTGCCCCGGCCCTGCCCGGTGAGAAAGGCGGAGCGGGGCCGCGGCGGCGCGCAGACAAAAGCGGCGGCGCTTCCTGCCCTCCGCGCTGAGGGGAGCGGCGGCGGGCGCCGGTGTGGGCTCTGTCTCGGCCGTTCTCGGGAGCCGCTGGGGAAGATGGCTCGGGGTGGGCGAGCGGGGCTGGGCGCCGTGCCGTCGCCGCCGCTGCTGCTGCTGCTGCTGCTGCTGCTGCTCGCCCTGTGCCGCCGCGGCGCGCCCGAGGCGGGCGGTGAGGCGGTGCCGGAGGGAGCCTCCACCCTGGCGTTCGTGTTCGATGTGACCGGCTCCATGTACGACGACCTGGTGCAGGTGATCGAAGGGGCGTCCAAGATCCTGGAGACGTCGCTAAAGAGACCCAAGAGGCCGCTGTACAACTTCGCGCTGGTGCCGTTCCACGACCCAGGTAGGGGCTCTGAGCGGAGGACGCGGGCGGGGAGCGCCGTCCCGCCGCGGGGGCCGGGGTCGGGCAGGGCAGGGCAGGGCAGGGCAGCGCGGGGGACCCTCCGAGCGGGCCCAGAGCTGCCCCTGGGGAAGGCTCCCGGCGCCTCCAGGGCACGGGAGCGCGGGTGCTCCTGTCGCACCTCACGGGTCTCGGCGCTGGCCGTGCCGTGCCCGGAGCGAGTAACGTTCTCCGAGCGGACCTTCCGCAAGCCTTCAGGATGCGCCAGAGAGAGTTTAGGGTATCAGATGCTCCTCTGAGGAGTTCTCACACGAGCTGGAGTGGCTTCGGTGGCCACCTCTCCTAGTAGAGAACACGTATGTACCAGTGAGGAAGCTACTAAGTTTGGAGTTTCGTGTTTTTTTTTTTTTTTTTTTTTTTTTCCCCTTAAATGCCCTTCTATGGGAATACACTTAGAACACACGGAATGCAGTTGCACTTCTCCTCCAGTCTCTTTGTCCTATGTTTATGTTCAGAAATACACTTTCAGAACCTTTACGCGGTGTGAGATTTTTTCTGTTTGGGTTCTTTTTTCTTTTCCTCGTTTTACCTTTATTTTTCTTTTTTTTTTTTTTCTGCTGTGCATTGTACATTCCTTTCTTTCAGCATCTGTTTTCTATTCCCTTCCTATCCTTCTCCTCTGGCTTTCTTCCGTTTTCCTTGTCAAATATCTTCTGGTGACTTGAAGAGGAAATAGGAACAGGATGCCCCAGGCTGGTGATGTGTGCTGTACAGTGCAGTAAAAACTCCTTTTTAAAATAAATTAGTAAACTCAAGAGTGGGAAAAAGCTCTTGAAAATGGCCTTTCTGGTTCTAGCTTCCAAAGAATATCTCAGAATATGATATTCCAGAAGTCAAATCTTGAAAGTTCAACTTTTGCAGGGTTGTCATCAGATGAAAACAGACACCCCTTCTATTTCCCCTGGTCATAGATACTTCTAGATAGCTACTTTGTTATTACTTACAAGTTGTGTGTTTGCTATTGTTACAAATAACTTAAACCAATACTTGGAAAATTAGAGGAAAAACTTGCCTCTGGAAATTTTGCTGGTTTTTTTTTTTTAATCTTATAAGCTTGTATAGGTTCTGTTTGATTTTTTGTTTTTTTTTTTTCTTACAAAGAGTCTGTCATTGTGGTATCAGAGTGTCCTATCATGAAAGGGTATGTTTATGTCCCTTGCTATTTTCACCTTCAGTGTCACCTCCTTTTTTTTGCTCTCTTCTTTACCTTTTTGTGGTTTTATGGAACAAACGTATGTGGGGCTTAGAAAGCATCGTGCCGCAGAAGTGAGCAAGAAGGAGAAGACCTTAGTCAAGTTTAGAGGCTAGAACTCTTTAATATCCTTTTGGAAAAACCAAGCTGATGGTTCTCCTTGGAGCTCTTTCTTCTTGGATGGGGCAGGAAGCCAACACGATGGGTTGGGAGTATTTTGGTTTTATTTTCGCTACATGATCACACCTTATACATCTTCCCTTTCCGCTCACCGGAGTGACTCATGATGAGAATTCATGGCTCCATTTTTCAGAGCGCTTGGTTTTCTGTACCATGAGAGCAAGAAGATGATGTTGAGTGGTGCACTTCTAGTTTGCAGATTTGTGTGGATGGTCCTTTGTTCTTCTGAATCCTCAGTAGAAAGAAGTTCCAGCTTTTGTACCAGGGGTGGTTTGAATGCTTAGTGTTCATCACAGGCTGCTTTGAAATCTTTTGTTTGAGTAGCTGCTTGCTTCTTTCTTATCCCACAGGTTTGCTGTTCCTCATTCGTTTTTCTTCTGCACATTTTCTCCTTTTCGTTTTTGTTCCCCAGTCTTGCTGCCCCTCTTGCTTCCACAGACTCTTCAGGATCTTTGTTTCTGTTACAAACCGACTCTTAAATAAAATCATGATTTGCTATACCACCACTTTCCTGCTCTGTGCATTGCTCACTAGCTGCCACCTTCCTCTGCTTGATTCGCTTTTTTTTTCCCCCTCTCTCACACTTATTGCTTCCCCGGCTTCCTCCCCCATTCCCTCTCTTCCTACAGGAGACCTTGGCAAATGTTAGATTTCATTCAGTAGAGAAACTGAAATTTAAACCTGCAGAGAGCTGACCCACACAACAAAGAACTGCTGGCAAACATGCATTAGTGTATCCTGTTACGTCTGTATGTGGAAGTCCAACTTCCCCGAGCAGCCAGAGGGGGCCCTTGCTTTTTAGTATGATGGATAACTTGTGAGGTCATAAAGCTGTTTGAAAGTGGAGGGCATATAATTTTAAACTTCATTTTTTCTTATTTCTGAAAACTGTTTCTCTGTGCCTTTCTTAGAAGGCGCCACAGCCCGGTGTCTTTAATTTTAAGGATGTAGCAGTTCAAGCTGCTAGTAGTTTGGTATCTTACATTTGATGATGACCAAGCCTAGGCACTTCAGAAGAAAATGCAAGAAATACTGTTGTGACCAGTTCTTCAGCATTTTTTTTTTAATCTATATATAACTTTTCTCAAAAATCTAGGGAAAGCTATTGCTTGGTTAGTGTTTCACAGTGTCCAATTAATTTCCCTAGTGGTGTTCTCTCTGAAGCCTGCTCACATAAACTAGTGACCCCGGGATTATTTTTTTTTCCCAGGTTGTCTGGTTATTTGATCGACTGATAATTTTTCTTCAAAAAAGAGATTTGTATGTAGCTGCCCTACAGACCAATTTTCTTGACTTTTTTGTGACGTGTTGTGGTCCATGAGGCAAGTGGGGCTCTGCAAGGAGTGCACCTCTCATCTAAAGAGCTTCTCTTTGGATAAAGCTGACTTGATCCATAGGCATTCTTCATTGATGGGTACTTACAGTTTAAAGCTGGTGTGGATTGGCTTTTAACTCCATTGTTTTCATAATTTATGTTGCACGGTGTATGCTGAACAGTGCCCCAGTCGCTGACTTTGCAGTACTGCTCAATTCATACTGGTTAGTGGAACAGCGCAAGTGCTTTCTAAGCACCAGAAAGAAAGCGTTGTTGACAAGGAGAGCATATTCAACAAAACCATACAAGAATCTGTCTTGAAAGGGTACTTAATGTTATGCAAGGTACAGCATAATTAAAAATAATTTGAGTTATTTAAAAATCTTCCCACATTCTACTGGACTAAATTATTACCCAAGTGCTGCATGTTAATGCTGCTTTGTGACATGCTGACACATTGTGGTCTTTGATCATAGATTTAAAAGCAGTGTTATGACTATTGCAGTGGTATTTTGCTCAGACTATGGTGTTTTAGTAAAACAGTAAGAGTCAACAAGTGTATCTTTTAGTATCAAGTCTGAAGGTTTTGGCATAGAATTATGGCCTGCAGAAGAAAATCTGTCATGAGGTTCATGTTCTGATACTGCTGTACCATCTGGTGGTATGCAGAGATGTGCATTTTGAAAAAGCCTTTTGTTTTAGATTCCACTTCATGTGTAAGCATGTTCAACGCTTTAACAGATTACAGGAATTTTTCTATTGTTGTTTTTCAATGCCTAAACATGATAACAGAAGTTTTGTAGACAGTGAAAAGGGCTGTTGACAAAGAAATCTCTTGCCAGACTTGTGTTCAATGAAAAAACTAGGAAGGGAAAAATAAGTCCTAAATTAAGAAGAGTTGGCACAGGAAAATTTTGAATTGGAGCTAAAGCTTAAAGATCAGCAAATGCTTTTGTAGTTGCGTGTTGTGGGTCCTGATCTCCTACTAACTCCCATTGTGTCCTGTGGAAATGGGATTGGATTCAGAATGTCTTTATTTAACATCTGTGGCCAGCTTTTCTATTTTTTCTGTATGCCATTAAGGAATTTTGGAATGGAAAATAAGCCTAAGAGGACAAATACATCCCTGGTATTTTTCTGTAAAGCTAATGGAATTATACCAGCAATAACTCTTGAGTCCGCGTGATTTAATCAAACATTCCTTTAGTGTGAATGACTGTTTTATAGACCAAGTCCCAGTAATGAATTTGAATTACAAGAAAAGTGAAGGGAATATATAACCTCTGGACTTCGTAGTGCACGGGATGATGTTTGCCTATTGATAATCTGCATGTCTACGAATCTTTGATGTGAGCATCTTCTAACCCCTTTTCTTACAAATCAGATAGGCAACATACTGCTGTGTGAGAAAAGGGAAAACATTATCATAGAACCAGAGAATGGTTTGGGTTGGAAGGGACCTTAAAGACCATCTCGTTCCAACCTCCTGCCATGGGCAGGGACACCGCCCACCGGACCAGGTTGCTCAAAGCCTCGTCCAGCCTGGCCTTGGATGCTTCCAGGGAGGGGGCATCTCTGGGCAACCTGTGCCAGCATCTCAGAGTGAAGAACTTCTTCCTAATTTCTAATCTAAAACTACCCTGCTCTAGTTAAAAACCAATGCCCCTCGTCCTGACACTACACACCCTTGACACTACACACTCCCCAGCTTTCCTCTCGCCCCCTTCAGGTACTGGGAGGCCTCTACAAGGTCTTTCTGCAGCTGCCTCTTCTCCAGGCTGCACAGCCCTAACTCTCTCAGCCTGTAACTAATACTGCTTGGTTCAGATGGAAAAATAGCATTGAACCAGTCATCCACTTACAGTCACGTAGTAAATGTGTAGAACTAAAAATACAGTTACTTCTTCCTCTTTTTTTTTTTTTTTTTGGTGAGTAAAGCTTATATTATATAATATAGGAAAGGCACAGGTTTGATAGTTTGGTTTTAGTTGGGCTTTTTTTTTTTTTTTTTTTTTACTTTCTAGACAATATAATGAAGAAGAAATAATGTGGGTTTTTTTCTTCCCCAGAGGAGGAGCATAAGAAATTAGAGCTAGGCTATTAATAGATTTTTTTTTTTTCACACTTTCTGATATAACAAGTACAAATAGATAATAAAGGAAGATGGAAAGATGTATGCAGAAATGGACAAGTATAAATAAGCTTTCCCTCACATGTTAACTTCTGCCTTGCAAAAGACACTTGTGAGTGATGAAGAATCAATTGTCCTCCGAGTGTAACAATAAAACTTCCATCCCTGCTTGGATGAAATTCTTCCTGTTTTTAATTCAACTGCAGTGGCTGCATGGCCAGCCTTCCTGATGTGAGCTGCCACTTTGTGGTTGCTGTATCTACAGATGAACAGTATCGCTGACCCTTTCCCAACCATCAGACTCTTCTCAGAGCTTTAGTCCAACGTGTTGCCCCGCACTCCGCCTTTTGCGCTCTTGTGCCATTTGAGGTCTTCAGCCTTTGGCTTTACTCTCAGATTTATGGGTGTCTACTAAACTTTTCAGGCAAAAGGCTGCATGTGTATAAATCAGTCATTCAAAACCTTTTCCCATTTAGGAGAAATTGCATAGTCCTTCTGGTATAGTGTGAAGAAGGAGGAAGCCGTTGTCTTCAGGATTCCCTCTGCTTCCTTTGGGTGAGCAAAGAAATGCTTAGAGTCTTGATACTAGTTTTACTGAGGAACAGGAATGTGGCTGCAGAGAAACTGTGTGGTGGTAGCTCTCAAAGCAGGGAGGATGTGTTTGAGGGAAATGTGGTATTTTTGTACCGGTATCCGAATTTGCCGTTACCACAGAAGCAGTGTTTGCACAAGGGATGGGGGCAGCATGAGAAAAGTCTGGGAGCTCCTGCGGTCTGCCTTTCCCTTGTGGTTTCCCATTCTGGGTGTCACATAGACCTGTTGGTGTCGTTGCGTTTGTGCGTGAGTAACAGCACTTATCTGAGGTAGGTCCATTATAAGCTCAGCTGTGGTGTGTTATAAACTTCTTTAGTTCTTCGGTGGGTGATGTTCAGTGCTGTGTGTATGTAATACAGTGATTTTTTTAATTGAATTTTGAGTACGCTGTGGTGGAACTAGAGGGGTTAGAGAAGAGGCAGGGCGGGATGTTGCTGATGTTTTACAGTAGATCCCTTGCTTAATGAAGAAGGGTTCAGTGGGTTGCTGCTGTGTGCATGTGTCCTGGACAGACCTCACGTCAATCTGTGGTTTGCAGAGCACAACACAGTGAGATGGGAACAGGAATCTCTGCCCATCCAGAACTGAGGAGCTGGTCAATTCTGGGAAGTTCTGCCTGTCTTTGGGTGGTAGCTCTTCCTGCCCACTTCCAGTAGGTCTCCTTACCCTCCTCAGTAGGGAAAACAGTTTGAAAGGTGTCTAATATTTGAACTAGACAACTTATCAGGTTGGCAATGAGGCATAAACTTGGCAGTGAAGTTCCTGTGGGCAAATCTGTTGCAAATACTGAGTACTTATCAAAATCCCATGGTTTTTATAGGAAGGAAAGAGAAAAGTTCTCCCAGCTTCATTTTGTTAAGAGTAAGGTCGGAGGCAAAGAAGGTTATTCTCTCCACTTAATTCAAAAAGTCATCTTATTTTTGTAGTTGAGTGGGTTTCATATTATTCCAGAATTCCAAAGCAGGGGAAAAATGTGTTAATTTAACAAGTCCAATCTCCCTGTTCTGGTGCAGTAGTTCTACTGATGTATCACAGAATATCAGGTTAAAGTTGTCATGGCTGATCTTTCAGACTAGTGTTCTTTGGTGGCCTCAGAAATTTCTGACCATCCTATCTGAAAACCACAAGGTTGTGTAAAGGTGTTTTGTTTGTTTGTTCTTGTTTGTTTTGTTTTGTTTTTTTTTTTTTGGGGGGGTGAGTTTAATTTGAACTTCCTTGGGTATATAGTGACAGCAGTAACGAGCGCACGTCCAAATTTTGAGTTGTCCTTTCATGTTTTAGGAGATGCAGTGTGCATTTACAACTGTTCAGTGCTGTCTCGGTACGTCCAAAGACAAATGACAACCAAAACTGGGCATTACGACTGTTAAATCTGCCCTTTTGTGCTATAACTGCTGAAGTTTTAATATTACTTATTTCGCCATTGACAATCTCAGGAGGAAATACTTGCTTTCCTTAAAGCTCAAATACTGCTTCTGTATTGTTGTTACTACTACTAAATTTTGTTGTTGCTGTCATCAGTTGAATGACAATGACCAATACTATACAGTATTTAAGAGCTCCAAGTTGATAAGGACAAAGTCTAAAGCTCTTCCATCTCTGAGACTTCTGTGATAACCATGCTGACCACATATGAAGCGAGTGTTTTGAAACCTTATTTTCGTCCGTAATGGAGACGTTATGATATCTATAAAATAAATCCTGTGAGATTAAATGGCTGTTTTCTTGTTCCTCTGGAAGGATTTATCTGGGGTCCCTCTAGAAGTAGCTGTTTATATAGATAATGGAAGACAGTATTGCCGGTGCCAGAAGCTACACAATCTGTGAGACAGATTGTTGTGACATCATCCAAAAGCCTACTAGGGCATCACTTACACCTGATTTTACTATTGTCTATGGCCCGTCCAGCCCTGAAGATATGCACAATGGCAAATTCCCTCTGATTCTTGAATCTTTTTTGCAAGCATCAGGAACTCTATCCCTGTTTTTACTTGAAGATACAATGGAGATTCTTTTCTTTAGAAAAAAAAAGTCATAATGCCTCAAATATGTTGTTTTCTTCTGCTTTGCTTTATGAATTATTTTTTATTGTTGCCTACTGAAGTTGTACAGAAGCTACTTGTTCTATTTTGCTTTGCCACCACCAGCCTCCAAGTGGTGACAATTAGGCAAAAAGCTCTGTAGCTCATTAGTCATGCATCCCAATAAGCGTAACTGGTGTCATTTAGCGAATGAGGCGTGCTGTTCGGAACTGTACGCTTCTTCTCTGGAGTTTCTGGAGTTTAGATGGAGGATACTTTCTCCAGACCAAATCCTTTACACCTTGCTGTTGTGTTGCACACAGCAGTTGCTGTTATGATGCCATTCCAGGCTCAGCCATCGGGCATGTGAGAATGTAGCAATAATTGTACAGCTTTTTAAATTCACTCCTGAATAGAGTGATGTTTAATGCGAGAGCTTTCTGTCAGTTGCCTTAGAATTTTTACATTACTCTTATGCCTCCATGCACCTGAGAAACTTTCTCCTTTCCAGTATAGAGGGTTTTCCTTCGTATCATTTACTACTGTGATATTTTCTGAACAGTAGTAGATGGCAAAATGGAGACTTTGATGGAGAATCATACACCTTGCTCAGAAGGGAGGATTCTGGTAAGATTCTGTCTGTGGTGGACTGAACTTGTTGAGAAGCCACTTGTCACTGTTCTTGGGGCATCGGTGTGCAAGTGTAGGCATATACCACAAAATGCACACTTGAAAAGCAGCACGAATCCACACAGTGACAGTAAGAAGCTCTCGTTGGTCTTTCGGCTGCTGCTGTTCCCCACAAAAGAGTTTGTCCCTGCCCTCTCATTAGAGGTTGCTGCCTTGTTATTTCTGCTGCTTTCTTTGCTGATTGATCTTGAAGCATCACACAATCTTGAACCAGATTAGAAAACATTCAAGCTGATGCCAGTTAAACTGAAAAACCAGTGATCTCTTGCCCCAGGTAAAAAGTAGCTGCATGGAATACATCATCATGTCCTGAATTACCCAAGCAGTGAAGATGGTTTAATGCCTCTGAAACATGGTGTCAAAGGAGGATCTGTTGCCTGTCTGGGCAGCTGAGCATTGCGCTTTCTTCTCCGTGTGTGGCAGGGAATGGTAGTTACTCTCATCTAAGGCAGCAGTGTCTGATAACTGGGAGCAATGGAGAGAGGGTAGATGCTAACAGAGTAAGAGGTCAATCCATAGTTTTCTTTTGGTACCCCTATTCTCCTTCCCCTCTTCTTTCCCTCACTTTGAATTTATTTCTCAAAAGTTGCAGTACCTTGCACTTCCACGCAGTCCAGTATAGAAAAGCCAGATTGTTTTAAATGCCCACAAATGACATTTCTAATGATGTGTAAAAAGCAGATATTTAATGCAGATTCCTAAGTGTGGTGGGGTATTAATAGTGAAGGCCTTTACTGAAGTTAGGAGCTTGAGTTCTCACAGAGGAATGAAGGAAAAAAACCCAACAAACAAGAACTGAAGACTGCTCAAACTGAGGCTTGCTCCATGTGCTGCGCTGCCATCCTGCAGCACCAGCTTGGTTTGGATTGGGCATGACGGTGTGTTCTCGTGCCTTTTGAAAGCTCTGTGTTGCGTGATACGCACCTGGGCCACGTGCTTGCTGCAGGAGGCAAAGTAATACTTGTCCTGCATAGGAGGATGTGCAGTGATGGGACTCCATTTGCTCTTACAAATTGTGCTTGAACTTTCTTAACCAAGGGTGAGCAAAATGGGTTTATACTGGGTCAGTCCTTTGTTATGTGTCTGTGACGTTCTTCGTCCTGCTGTACCAACTTGTTTGGACCCTCAGAGCTGTTTCTGTTCTGCTGCATAGACATGAGGTACGTGCCTCTCTAATCGTTTTCTCACTTGTGCTTTATGCTTTGTGTGTGTATTGGAGGCTGCTTGGAACTTATACTAGAGTGGATTCAATTCAGTCAGTTGAGGATCTGGATAAGCTGAGCTAAGGACTATGGAAAAGGAGCAGATATTTCATTTGGTTAATGGATTTTGAATGTGGCCTAAAGAATGACAGGAGGAACTCTTTAGACAGAGAAAGCCTTCAGATGCCAGTTAGTATATATTTTCCAATTAATGATTTGGATTTTGGCATATGCTGTGGACTTGGTTTTGAAGGAGATGCATACATCAGAGAAAATATTGAGAACATATGTTTTTCAGTTTGCAAATGGTAAAACAATTTCTCTGTTGAAAGGGACTGATGGTGTTGCTTGATCAGCTCACCATGCCTTGATAATCAACACTTTTCTTAGGAGAAATAGGATGGATTTAATGAAATGTGCTCTGGGCTGACTGCTTCGTATGCTTTTCTTGCTATTGCCAGTGAGAATGTATTTTACCCCTCAATTACGTTTTTGAATGTAATTCACTTTTTATAACTATTGCCGGTGTTCAGGATTTCCTGTTTTAGGTGTGTTGCTCTCAGATCTGATTTATGAGATCCTTTGGTTGTGCCTATTGTGAATTCATGCTGTGCAGTTGTTGCTGGGTGAACTCCGGCTCCAAGATACACGTTTTGTGCAGGAAAAGTTTACAACATTATATTTTTAAGTGGGATCCGAGTGGTTTAGGTCACGCACATCCCCTTGTGGCTTGTGGTTTATGCTTAAACTTCTCTTACTGCCTTTGGAAGAATATGTGCAACCTATTCCTTGGTCACTAGATGTGAGCTGAGCTTTTCCCTGTTTTTGACAGAGAAGTGCGATCATTTTATGTCCCTGAAGCACTTGAATGGGATCATGTCATGTCAAGATACATGAAGCCATGACACTGAGGACAGGATCAATCCTATTTCACCTTAGGTGCTTAACTCAAGAACCTTAGCTGAGCGACTAGCTACCCCAAGCCTCTTTCTGTAATTCACAAGAAGAAACTGT
This sequence comes from Trogon surrucura, assembly GCA_020746105.1. NCBI lineage: Eukaryota > Metazoa > Chordata > Aves > Trogoniformes > Trogonidae > Trogon > Trogon surrucura. Next base: position 10,960,730 of record CM036624.1, read on the forward strand.
CACTTTCATGGAGCAATCCATCACTTAATCTTTTTTTAAACGCTCTTCAGATGTCTCATTTGCTTTCACTTGCTATGGAGGGAGCATTGGTTAGTTCAGCTGAAGCCCTGAGTTTAGGCGATAGGAAGTCAAATGAGAGAGTTTCTGCTTTCTATTATTTTTCCTACTCTGGAACTGGCTGTCCAAGTAATAGTCCTTGAGATGTGTTTCCTACTGTTGCTCATTCTACCGTGTGGATGCTGAGTGCTCAGATGAGCCTGGCTCACGTGGAGGCATAGGTTGTGCCCACGCTGCAGTGTCCTCCCTGGTTTTGACCTGACCCCAGGCCTTCATCCCTCGTAGGGCATTTTGAGCTAAAACTGAATAATGCTCAGCGACAGCTCATGCAGGAAGCTCCAGCAATAAATTGAGGGACTTGTGCGAGTCCGCTTTGCGGAGGGTGTTGGTGGACGCCTAACGATGTTGCTCATCAGGATGCCTTGTGCCTCGTTTGCCCATACCACAGGCTGTCAACAGGCTTGAAACTGTGGGTGTTCAGCAGAGACCGTTCTGTGTGAGCTAAAGGGGTAATACGGGCAGTTGTGAGGCTGATCATCTCTGTGGGGATAAGTCACAAGTGGGGGCTGTGATGCACATTGTTAGTGTGTGTTAGAAATGTAAACAGGCTGCATGTGTTTATGAAGATACGTTAACTTATTGTTCTGTATCCCTTGTACACTTCCATCTTTATTTTCTTTGGCATCCTGGATACTCCTCTTCACAGGGACACTGCGTGCAGTTTTCCAGCCCTGCTCAAATTGTAGCCCTCTTCCTGAAATGTTCTTAGCCACGGATTTCAGCCTGCAAAACATTACTGGGAAAATATATGCGTATTTGAAAATGCCATGTTCTCAGACACCAAGCCAACAAGTTGCATACATCACATGCAATGGAAGATAATTGAAAGTGTTTAATTTATTTTCAGTAGTGTATCCATATTAGCTTTCTCATCTGTTCGCTCTGGAGTAGCAGCTTCCTTACCATATGCTCTCGGTAATACACCAGTTAGCGGGTGATGTTAGGTACGATGAATCAACCACAAAAGCCTTCAGAGCCTGTGTATAACATAATGGGACTCCCAAAATAAACTTGTATGTGCGGAGAGAGTTCTAAATTATTCTTTCATGGCGGCTGCATGAGCCGGCTCTTAGAGAAGACAGCTGGCCCCGGCGCGGTGCAGAGCCTGCTGCAGGATCGCAATCGAGAGGGAGTGAGCCTTATCTGTGTGTTTCGGTGCTTCAGTATTTTCACGGGAGCTGTAATGCTTCCTTCCTCTCCTGCTTTTTCCCAGCTGTAGGACTGCAAGATATGAAGACAACTTTAAAAGACAATTTCATGTAGCCTGCAACGTAGTAGAGACGAATTCCCAATATCAACTTTATAAATACAGGATAAACTACAACCAGTAGAGCTTGTTCTGCTGTGTGATGTAACCAAAAGCAGATTGGGACTTCAGATTTTTTGAGTGGAAAAACCCTGCCGAAGCTCGGTGAGTGGGGGTGGGTTTGCATAATTAAATGAAAATGAAGGAATGTCTCGTGTTGCTGTAGCCCCAGCTAAACGCCTGCTCTGTTTGCTCAGGATAGCAGCTCTAATCTATGACTATAGGTTACTGCTGGATTCCTGCCATCTTGTTTAAATTAGGTTCCTAGCCTGGGGGGTGGGGGGTGTAAGCAGGAAGCCATTGTAATTTTCATGCTTTGGACACCAGTGTGTTTTCATGAGCTGAAGTTAAGTGTCTCTGGGGATGCTGAATATCACTGAAACATTTCCTGAGTTCTCTTAAGCTGTACAATGGTATGTCCAAGACTGTTTTCCAAAGGACAGAGCTTTTTGTTTAGTTAGTGAGGTCTTAGTTAGTTCACTGAACTAGTATGCTTTTGCGCTTACAATTTATTGAGGAACCGAGTAAGAGGAGGAAAGTTGTGCAGAAAAAAAGAGAAATCCTCTGCCTTAGGAGAGAGGAATACCATCTTTCTTTTGTGCCTCCACATTAAGTTATATTTTTATGTCTTCAAGAATTGTGACTTTACAGCTACTGTGTCAGAGCTATTTTTTTTAGGCTGTAAATAGGTGAAATGGTTAGGCAGGCACATGGTTTGAGGTAAAAACACAATAGCTGGAGCCCACAGGTAGAGAGACTACAACTACTGCCAGTCTGTTGGTAAAGCACTTTCCATTGCGGCCCTTCTCTTCTGTTTGGTGTTACTTAGCTTGCATCAGACCGACACAATAGTAGTATGGCTTTAATTAGAGATCTTCAGCATCGCTGTGCACACACTAATTGCTTTCTTTCACCAGTGCTGGAGTGCCAGCAGTGCTGCTGGCCGCCCACAAATGGCTCAGGCGCAGCCAAGCCCCAGTGTTGGCCCAGCCGCCTGCTGAAGCAAGGGGCACAGTGCGCATCGGTCGGAATGACTTGTGCCTGCTTTCCTGTGGCACTTGGGGAATGTACTGTGGTGCTTAGGTCGTGGTGCATGTCCAAGAGCGTCGCCTCGTGATTTAACGACATAGTACGTAACACCCCTACATCTCAGTGTCTTACAGCATTTCAGATGAGTGGGGTTTTTTTGGTGTTTCTTTGCTTTGATCATGTCTTCCCCTTTTTAAATTTTGCTTGAGCTGAATCAAAGCACAGGGCATTCATGTGACTTACTCCTGAGTCACAGTCCTCTGTGTTAACCACAAACCCCAAAATCATTTGTTTGTCCCTGAAATGTTTACTCCTTTTTTTCTTTCTTTTCTTTCCTAATCTTTCAGACTCCCACATCTTTTTATCTTCTTTGTCTCTGCCTTCAGCCCATCCCTTCCTCAAAATTTCCAGTGACCCCTTTCCCTCAGAGGTTCAGTGTCCTTAGCACTCCCCTCCTTTATCTCAAGATTTCCTGGCAGCCTGAAGTATCTTTTGCATATACGGGCTGGGTCCTGGTGATGAAACGCTGCTGTGAAAGGCCACGTATTCTTGCTCTGAAAGAAGTGCTGTGTTAGCCACAAGTTGGTTTGTGCAGGAGATGGTGGAGAAATCTCTCCCTTGCTGCTTTCAGTGTGTCTGATGGCTGATGTTTGCTTTACCATGGATGAGGCTGGTGGCAAGGACACATATTGTTTTCATTTTGCATATTGGCCATGCAAGTGAGTGCATTTCTAGAGTTTGTTCTGGGTCTGAATTGGACCAACCGACGCTGGCGTTTTGTTCTCTGAAATTTTTACTTGAATCAGTGGACATGACATTTTTTTAACAGTGTAGCTGTATTGGAAAAAAAAAAATACTGCTCTGCACTATATGCTTCTCACTTCTTCGAGGCATTAGCCTTTTCTGATCCCCAGCCACAAGTGCTGCCTCCCAATTCCAGGTTCATTCTGTAACGATCCGGGTTAGCAGAGGCTCCTGACACTCGTTGAGCTCCTCACTAGCTTGATGAGGGCGTGTGTGAGTGGCTTTGCTGCTGAGCAGGGCTGGTGGCCTGTGCTGGGATGGTTCTGGAGAACTGGGCTGGCAGTTTGTTCAGCTGGCATAGCTGCGGTGGGAAGGGCGTGAGTGTCCCTAGTGCTAATGAGCTGAATCGAACCGGAAAGATTGAATTAGGCGGCATTGGTGTGTGTGGAAAGCTGATGGTCTTGGTGAGTGCTGACAATGGGAGAAAAAAATGTGGCAGCTTTTGTTCTGAATTTTACTGCTGTTGCTCGTGCTTAGGATGTGAGACGTGGAGATCACGTCATTGCTGTAAAAACTCAGCCCGTTCCCCATCCTTGAAAGTGTAATTGAGTATCATTCTGTTACCTAAAGTAAACCACGGTACATGAAGACAAAAATAATGCACATTGGTTAAATTGCATTTTGAAGAATTTGGAAGTTTTATCACTTCAGGCAAATCTTTGAAGCTCCTGGTGGCTCAGCATATCCATCTATACTGATATGTACCCATGTGGTTTTTTTTCTGTTAGAGGCAAGGCACAGAAATACTCCATGGTGTAGGGGTGTGCCGAGGTGAGCTTACGGAGATGGAGCTCTAGCTTAGCAAGTGGCTTTAGAGTGTGGATTTATTTCTGTAAAGGTCACGAGGTAAGGGGCTGAAGAAATACTATCGCATGCCCACTTCCTGGGGATGAGTCTTGTTTTGCAAGGAGTATGGTTTGAGATGAAACGGGCAAATAAGAAAAGCTCTAAATAAGTGAGGCCTGTTTTGAGCTATCTTTCTAATTTGCCTAAAGCTTGTTTAGAGGCAAATTTGAAGGGCATAAAACCTTTCAGACTTCAGAAACTTTGGCTCTGGGTATTTATGTCATGGCTCACACCCATCTCACCTTTTGTGTTGTAGCTACGTAGCATTAAACAGTTTCTTAGTTACTTGCAATGAAACGTCCCATTGTGTCAATATAAAAGCCATTCTTTCCACTTCGATATTCTGTCTCATTGAACAGATTTTGAACTTGGTTAACATGGAGTAAATCCAGAGTAATTCCATTACAGTCAATGATGTTAGTTTGGATTTACACCAGTATAACTGAGGTCAGAATCTGGCTTTAGTTGCCTTTCTTAATTTGCTAAATATTACTATTTCCTGAACACCCTTTCACATCTCCTCTCCAGACCTTGCTGGCTCCTCCTATTTTCCCAAATTCCAAGATTAACAACGTAGGTGAAATTTACTTGATGAAAGATTGTTTGAGCAGGGTCTGGTTTTTATTAGCTCAGCTGTTTTTCATTTTTTTCAGCACTATTTGAAGTTTCATTGTGCTCAGGATAGGATCTGAGTTCATCATGGTTTTCCTACTTGACTCAATTTTGTCAATTAGAAGTGCGATGTTTTAAATTATAGGGTGCTCTCTGACATTATCGTTGAGTAAGAATTGTATGCCTCAGTGATATTTCAAAGCAATATTTAGCTCTGAAGATCAGAAAAAGGAAAAAATGTTGTGCCTTAAGGCATTACTGTTAATCGGCAACATAACATGTTTGAAAGAGCTTAGTAAATGAGAGATGTGACTTGGGAAAATGACATGAATTGAATTTTTCCTGGTTTTGTTTATATTTCCTGGCATGATACTAGCTTTGTAGAATTGTGGTCTGAACTTTATTACAGAGTATTTTAATTTACCATGTGTTAGAGGCATCTGGAATTTCATCTGGGTTATTCTTTTAGTTAAATTGGACTTAGGGTTAGATGTTTGGACAGTTTAGCTGGTACACTCGCATCTTTGTTAGTCCACATAATCAAGGGAGAAATTAATCCATAACATTTGTATTAACATCTTTACAATTGGACTTCCCCTATTATAGCGTCTCTACCTTCATATGATGATGAAAACCCTGCCAGGAGTACTCAGTTCTTACTCCAGGGATAGAGAAAGGATGGGACGTGGGAAACACCACCTCCTTCACAGTCTGGAGACCTTGGGCACAAACAAACTATGTAGTTAAGCAAAACACTTAAGAATATATATTCTGTTGATTCTTCTTGTGATTTTTTTTTCACATGCACTTAAGTATTTTTCTGAGTGAGACCCTAAAGATTTGCTTTGGGCAGCAAAGAAAATCTTTGGCAGAACTAGAGATTTAAACCTGAGCAACATGGTCTTAATCACACGGATGCTGTTTTGTACTGCAGAGACACGGAATCACCGTTTGTGCACGTACCTGAATCTCTTCTGAATTCCTTGAAGTGAGTCTTCACCATGACTACAGGGTGCAGTGGGCAGCTCGTAAAAACAGATGGTTCCTCAATCCCACACAACTGACTGTTGTTTAAAGAGAGTTGAAATGTAGCCTGACTGTTACTGCATGTAGGAATTTCATGTTGGTTTGTGAATCCTAGTAAGAACTACATACTGTTGTGGCTTTGAGCTTTCTTCTGGGTGCAGGAAATAAGGCATCGACGAGAAGCTCAGAGTAGCCATAGCGCAGCCGTCTGTTTGCGTGCCCATGCTTCCTTCTTAGAAAAGACTCTGCCATGGGCTGGACAACTGCTCTGGTTTCTCAGGCAGTCGGTGGTGGAAGCCTCATGGCTAAAACAAGAAAGGTCTTGAGAGGATGTTCCCAAGCAGGACAGGGGTTGGCAGAGGCCGTCTTCTGAACAGCTCTTCTTGGACGAGAGAAGCTCCTCCATTCCTCCTCCATTGAGGGCCGGTTTAGCTCAGTGGGTTGAGCGTGGTGCTTGAAACACCGAAGGTCGCGGGTTCGATTCCCATTCGGTTCTCACGTGTTGCCTGACCTAGTCGAGAGGTGGCGTCCCTGCCCACAACAGGGAGGTTGGATTAAAATGATCTCTAAGGTCCCTTCCAACCCACGCCATTCTATGATTCCATGATTCTCATGTGCTGTCCTGAGGCCTGGGCCTTATGTGAGGCAGTGAAGTCCCACTGAAGGGGGTGGCCCTCAGAAGTGTGTTTTCTTAAGATCTGAACTCCTGCCGCAGTTTAAGCGGCTGTGGTTAAGACGTTCCTTTTCTAGGACTGTACTTCCGTACTTTACAGCTCCATTGTGCCTGGACAGCATGGCTAGCAAACCAGACTAGCTTCAGCTGCGAGAATATAAAGGAAGGCTCTGTCCTCTGTTCTATAAACAGGCTGAACAAATTGTGGAAAACGGTAATCATGGTAACTGCTTCCATTTTTCAAATGTACTAATTCTTTAAGAGTAACTTTGGTAATTAGTTAGCAGTTGATTATTCTATTTCCATGGGAGAGTTCCATGTTTTTCCAGTAGTCAGCTGAGTACATCCCAGTCATGTTGGACTAGGCCAGACAGAAGGTGAAATTGGGAAGTACAGGGATTGAGGCAAATGAATTAGTCGTAGCTAATTTCTGTCCAAACATAAATAGTGGCATTATTTCAAATAAATTTTAAAAGATGAGCAAACAGAAATCTGTTTAACAGATTTAGGTTATCCTCATGTGAAATGAAGACTTCTGTTTATGGTAAAAAAGTTATTGTTCTCATCCTTTTTCCTCCTCCCTCCCTCCTCACATCTGCTTTTTGAATTAGTTTGGCGCATGCTTGCATTTTTACACTGGTAAAACACAGTGGAATTATATAATCCACAGATGATATTTAATGTTTCCCTCTCTTCCACAGCTTCCTAAAAACTACTGAACACTCAAACCTGCATCGAGAGCAGAAATACTCTCATGACTTTCCTTTCCCATCTTCCAAAGCCACGAAACAGCTTTCCTGTAGCCATTAACCTCCTGTTCTGCTCAGGCATCCCACTGTGCATTTGGATACAGAGTGTTGTGCTCCCTGTGGTCAGTGCTGGGGCAACGAGCCCTTGCAAAAGGGCGACAGAAATCTGCACTGGATGGGATTTTGCTCCTGCTGACGCTGCGAACCACAGACAATTGCGCTGCACTGCGGCGTGGAGATAAGCGTGGGTAAAGCTGAACGGATTAGTAGCTGCCTGGCTAAGCTCTCGTGAATCTTGCGGTGATGAGCTGCCTGGAGTTATTGCTTGCGTAGAAGTGTTGGTGGAAAGGCAGCGTGTTTGGAAGTGAGCTGCCGGTGAAAAGGAAACAAACACTGCTTCTGGGACTCACAGGTGGCATCTCAGTTCTACTGCAGGGGCCAGACCCCATAACCTGGGTGTATCTGTGTTGGGTTTTGTAAGCTGTGCTTTGTGGCCTTAAAATGAGTTTCTCTTAAGCCACTTTATGGTGACTTAATTCTGAGTTTATCCTGAGCCAAACCTCCTCGAGTTTGTAGTCACAAAGCGTTGTGCTGTAGCGCTGCTAGTGGTTAGCAAAGGCGCTTGCTTCACCAGCTCAGAGTGTGGGAAGGGGTAACAGGCACAGCCAAGAATATGTTTTTTTGCCATAGAGTCCAAAGCATTAATTGCTCCGCTTTAACCCATACAATGTATGAAATCTTTGTATCTTTTCTGTGGAAACATCAGCAGTGTCCTTCATCTACCCAGGGCAGCAGCATCTACTTGAAAAAGAGATTTTAGGTAGAGTCTGAAGGATGATGAAGAAAGTCACTGAGCTTTAAGGGTGCTGGCTCTTGCGTGGAGGTGGCTCACACTGAGATGGTGACACATGCTGCATGGCTGAGCTGTTGGTGAGGAAACCCCCAAATTGCTATTTCACAGCTGGAGAAGCAAGCTCACAGTGGTGCTTCCAGAACGAGTGCTTTGGTTCTCTTCTAGTCTTCTCTCAGTTGTTTGGCTGTGGGTTGTTTTGGTTTTTTTTTGTTTTGGTGGTTTTTTTTAATATTTTGTGGTTATGTTAGAAGGTGTTTTGGTGTCTGTGTGAGATCTTACTTTTATACACCAAATGACTCCCAGCAGAAATGATGCTTAGATGTGAATTTGGGGATTGTTTATGTACCATGGAGCTTACATAGGGACAGTGAAGTTGCAGATTCTTCTTCCAAAGTGAAAGCAATAGTGGGAGAATCGGAACCAGAAACTTCTGTGCAACAGGATTTATTGAATAAATATTCTCAGAGATAATTGCATGAATACCACAGAGACAAGTTCTGGTTTTTTATTCTTCTACCATATTAAAAGGATGAAGTAAATGCAGTGCTGCAGAGAGGGGAGGAGAACATTTTATTACTTCCCATGTGGTCGTTAACTGGCTCCCAGCAGCTAGGATGGGGGCATCCTCAGTGTGCCAGTTAGGAGAGCTCACTGTGTGGCGGGTCACAGAATCACAGAATTATTGAGGCTGGAAGAGACCTCTGAGATCATCAAGTCCAGCCTATGGCCCAACACCACCACATTGTCTGGACCATGGCACTAAGTGCCACATCCAGCCTTTCCTTGAACACCTCCAGGGACGGTGGCTCCAGGGTAGGTCCTCCTCCATGCAGCTCGCACCGCTGCCACCAAGGCCTTTGTGTGCTCCTGCTCTGGGGTGAGAGCTGGGATGAACCTGAAGCCACAGCGCAAGGCATTTTCAGTGGTTTGGATCGCAGAAGGGAAGGAGAGACAAAAGATTGTTGGCACCACCGAGCTGTTCTGGCAGCTGTGGAGTAATGGCTCAGCCTGGCCTCCCCTTACCCTGAGGCTGTGGCAGCCATTGGAGTTTCTCACGCTTGGTTCCCCGTAGATCTGCAATAAATTTATCCCTTACTGAATGATTTCGGCTGCTTAGAAATGTTTTTGTTGGTGCCTTTTAGGAGATTACACAATTACAAATGATACAGGCAAAAGTTAAGGGCTGGGAGAGAGCTGCTTCCAGCTGACTCGCCAGTTACCAAAGTAAACAGTGCTCTAATGAAGGTTTTGAGAGGCTTCTCTGGCCATGAAAAACTTGCTCTATCTTTCTTTTTAAATTGACATTTAAATCCAAACCACATTTTTTTTTCTTAAAATAAAATGTTTCGATATCCTCTCCTGCCCAGATTGGCTCTGTCAAAAGAGCAATTTTGCAGTCATGTTTTCTGCAGCTTTTTTCCCATTGCTTTCTTGTGCAATAGAATCATACAATAGCCCATATTGGAAGGGACCTTGAAAAATCATCTGGTCCAACCTGTCAAACAGAGCCTTGCCAGGAGTAAGAAATGTGTCTATTAAGTAGAAATGTCAAACGAGCTATTTAAAAAAGCTTCACTATTAACATTCATAATAGATTTTTGAAAAGGACAACAAGTTCCGTTTAACCTGGTACGCCAGTAACTGACCTTCTTCAGACATCTTTAAATAGATGCTTTACCTTAAACTAAGTGATGCTTCTGCATTCACGGTGGTATTTGAGGCACTATTGACCTGTTGTTAGAGCCCGGGGTGTAATACTCACAACTGGATGCTGTCAGAGTGAATAATCAGTGTGTACAGACAGTGTTATCTGCCATAATTCCATATTCTGTCAGCTGCATATGGATTAGTTTTGTGGTGGGCATTTATTTAGAATGATGCATGGAGATCTGAATTTACGATTCAAATGGCTGAAACATTACATTTTGGGTTTCTAATGGTTTTACACTGGTAATCCTTTAGTAATTCATTTTATAGTGTAATACTTGGACGGGAGCTGGGGCCTGTTCTAACTGAAATCAGTAAAACCTCTGCCACCGACTTATTCAAAATGCATCTGCTTTCCTTTTAGTGAAAAGAAAAAAAAGGAAGAAATTTCTGGTACAGAGTAAACTCATGCGCAGAATACTAGGAGGTTTGTAACTTCTTTTGGCTGGCAGCTGGTCTCAGATTGTTTTTGTTATGCTGGGAAACTTCTGTTCTCAAAGGATGGCAACTGGATACATCAGAAAGCATTTTATAGTATTGAAATTAAGATGTTCATGCACGTGTATGTACGTACATGCATGCATACATAAGATGTCATGTTGTAGAAGCTTGTTTTTATTCTTCTAGAATTTTCTAAAAGAAATGCTTACTATTTTATTTTCTTCCTGGTGTTCTTTTCAGAGACAGGTGGCTTGGTATGAAAACTGAGGAAAATTTATATAGTTGTGTTTTAATCATGCAGGTGTAGGTAGGTCTGTGGCTAGTCTCATGATCTTTTTTTCTTTGCTTTGGGCTAATTGACTGATTATGTGGTTTGCTGATAATTTTCAGGGCAAAATTTATTTAAATAACTTCTCAAGAATTGTGTTTGGCATCTGATGGAATTTCAGGTCAGCCTTTTTTTTTTGTATTGCTGTTGTCCTCTACAGATGAAAAAACCCTAAAACCTACCATGCTGCCTACGAGCTTTGTATCTAACTTGTGCTGTTGTGCTGTTCTGTTTTGTACCAGGTCACGCAACTCTTGTCAAAGAAACCCCAATAGACCCATTTAAATATGATACACCATATTCCATCTGTGATTTCTCTTTTTCTCTTTTTTAAATTATCTTTTACCACGTGAAGACATTACCAGAACATAAGCCTGTTAAAGAACAGCGTAGGACTGATTTGGTAGCTTACTCTGGAAAGTCCTTTGTTTCCATGGGCTCTTGATAGTATGAAGCACCATCTGATTAGTGCTGTGGTCTCCATAAAGCTTGTGAGGAGAACGACTTCTTCAAGAAAACATCGACTCCTGGCTTATTAATAACTGGGTGGCAACTACACATGTTGAGTAGTATTCCTGCCGTGGGGTATCGCTGTGTGCTACGTGGCGTGAACATAGAGTATTTCTCATCATCATTGACTGAGCAGTACTGGGTTGTCCTGCTCTCAGGATGCTCGGGTTGCTGTTGGTAACTTTATTTGCTTACGTGGCCTGTTTCGATGTGGATGTGGGTGCTGAGTGCATTAGTAATTCCATATCCTTCACGAAAGCAATGTGGCTGCAGTTTCAGCAGGAAAAGAGATAGTTGCTTTTTCAGTTTTGATTATGTCCTATGACCAGAAAGCTGACTTGGCTTGAGTAAGGCAGCCCTCTCCAAGGGTCTTCCAAGTCTCTCTGAGGAAAGTAATCTGTGAATAGAATCTTCCAAGCGGCAGAAGCTCTTAATTAGGCTTTGTAATTGGATTCATCTCCTCTGGAAAAACAAAAGAAGTTGTGATTGTTTATTTTTTGGCCAGTAGGTCTATGGATTTCTCCCCTGGTGGGATACATCTGGGGACATGGCGGGAATGAGAGTTCAGTGAAGGAAGAGAAGGAGCCTTACGGGCGGGCTTGCGGTAACCTGCAGTGCCAAGAGGCTCCCGACGGTGGAGCTCAGATATTCCCGGCCGACAGCAGCACAGCCAGCAGTGTGGGCAGCAACTCAAAACGAGTCTTTGCTAGATGTTGCAGGAGATAGGTTCATTTTGTAATACAGTACCAAGTATAAATTTTGAATTAAAACTTGTTTTTAGTAGTATTAGATTTGACTTCAACATGTTACAGCTATTAATCACAAAACAGCGCTATAAAACTTTGTAGTTACATTCATTCCTGCCCTATTCTTTAGTGCAAGCTCTTCATCCAGCACTGTTACAAGTGTTGAAGGAGCATTGCCAAAATACACAGACCGAGAGATGAGACAGAAATAGACCTGGACTGAACTGGAGTTCAGTCTGGAGAAAGAATTTAATGAGCATTATGAACTGAATTTTACTCCGTTCAGATTGTTGTTAACAAGGGGAAATAAACAAAAGCAGAAAGTAATCTGATGACCTTTTCAGATGTTCAGCATGAGCTAAGAGCATGGGCCGGCTTCAGTAACTGCTCGCTGCTCCCCTGCCGTACAGCGTGGAGCCTGAGGTCCTGGTCCTTGTCAGCTGTTTGTTCTTTACCGTAGACCGAGGGAAGCAAATCCATCAAAGCTTGCATGCTGTATAGCATCAACAAATGCCAGTATTCCTGTTTTGTCTTGTTAGAAAACAAGCAATGCGAAGTTCTATACTCTTGCCCGTACTGTGTGGATGAGCGTAAAACCAAAATCCTTTGTGCGCTGAGGAGAGGCGTAAGGGCGCGGGCAGCGGTTCTGTGCGTACTCCCTTCGCTGGGATGGCTCAAGGGCTGACTGGAGGGGACCACCTAGTTGCAAGAGATTCGCATAATCTCCACGGCTCTTTTTTGGCCTCTCTTAGGGACTGTCAGCCGAGTTGCCAGCTGTGGCTGTGTTTTTTTTGCGATTTGGGCAATCATCCATTGAGAGCTGGCTAGAGGCAGCCAGAGTCATTTCAGAAATGATGGCTCCTGGCCCCCTGATGAGAACAGACCTCCAGGGCAGTTCAAAGAACTAAGGGAAAGGAGAAAGAAGGTGCGTTTGCTTGTCTTCAGAAAGGGCAAAAAAACCTCATCACTTTGCGTCAATTTTTTACATTTGTGGCATTTAATAGTCGCTGACGTTACTTTAACTTGACTTCATGTGCTTAAAATTTCTCTGGTCTCTTTCCCTTTTATTTGTGGACCAGCAGTAAACGAAATCTTCTGACCTACCAGCGGAACCAGAGCGCGATGTTTGAGTGGATTGTTTACTCGGAACAAAAGTTGACCTGCTTCTACTTATCTCAGCCTGAGGGAGCAGATTCTTTGTCAGAGGCTCCACAGTGTGTGTGACGTGCTGCCACCTGGGCTGGGGGCTTGAGAAGCTCCAGGGCTTGTTCTGCACATCACCCACTTAAGAATTTGGAGCACACCTAGTTTTATTTTAAAGGTCTCTGGGTAGAAGAGGTTACTCTGCACATCCTGTAATTTGTGACTGTATTTCTTAGAAGGAAGAGTTGACAGTGTGATAGTGATTACTGAGCTGGGCAAATTAGCACCTAATTTTTATTATTTGTTATCGCATTTGGCTAATAACTTTTAGACAGTTCTTGAGGCCCATAAGCTAAACTTAGCACTGGTTGCAGTGGACAAAAGATGGTAATATTATATTTTCTCCACTGTAGGTCTCCAAGCTAGCTGCTTTTTTTCCTCAAGAAATTTAAATATATATAATGCTTCTTTTTAACCATTGTTACTTTCCTTTAAAAAAAAAAAAAAGAGACACAGGCTCATAAATGTCATAACAGTGGGAAATAACGGCACAAACATACCACTTACTAAGTCACATTATTAGTAAAACTTGTTACAGCTACTCTTATTTGAGTAGCCAACTAAAGAAAAACTCTGTGTGCAGTCTGACTCCTTCCAGTCAGTTGTCTTCAGCTGAAGTTCGCATATTAAAGTTAATAGTCATAAGTCATGCGGCTGAGAAGCTATTAAAAAAAAAAAAAAGAAAAAGGTGACTGCATCAAGGAAACACGTGAGTTTGCTGGGTTTGTTTGGCTTTTTTCTGTCTGGTTAAGAATCTGGTAAAATTTGCTCACAGCAGTTCTTAGGCTTAAAAAAAAGATATTAATTCTACCCAGGTTAGAGTCTGAAAGTTAAAAGCAACCAAATCACGAGGGAGGATAATTTAGGAAGAAACTTCAAATAGCTCATTCCGTGTTCTAGTGCTAAGCACCTTGGCTTACTCCCATGTTCCCTGGGTCCATTGGGAGAGCCTTTCCCATGGGGTGTGCGTTGGCCTTGCGACCTTCAGCGTGACTGTAGGCAGCGTCTCCAACGCTGCTTCTGCTTCTGGCAAAAAAATTCAGAAAGATGTTTATTCACACAGCTCCTAACATCTTTAATGTGAGCTGATGGTGTCTTTCACTTCAGAGCATGAAGCAGAAGGCCTTAAGTTTGGCTTTTGTGGTTTTTTTTTCCCTATGTGGTGGTAAGTAATACTTATCTAGCTTATGTTTTCAGTCAGCTGCTTGGGTTTAGTAGTCTTCTACAGAACATTGCAATCAGTTCAAAGTGAAGCAGCATTTTAATGGCATTAGTGGTTAAAACAATGTGAAAAAAATCTTGTTTCTATGTATGTATGTCAGCTGTTTGAGGAGTAAAATTTTTCACAAAAATTCAGGATGGCAATTGGAATCATTTTTCTTTAATTTGCTTGCACCTGTGATGTACTCTGGTGTTAGCAAGGACAGGAAGGTGCTGTGAAACACTTCTGATGGCAGGTCGTGAGTGATCTGCACTGGGACAGAGTCCTGGTGTGTAGGACACAATTTGCTGTTAGGAAATTAGAGGTTTCTGTGGATGTGCCCTTAGGACAGACAGCTGGCTTGGAGGCTGGTTAAGAGTGACTCTATCATTATTCTTATTTGCTTAAACCTTGGCAGGTAGCTATTCCTAAAGGCCTTCAGAAGAATTACAAGCAGAGCTTTGCAATGAATTGAATGCAGAGAAGGAAATTTGAGAAAAGAGCATTAAATTAAATCAGGTCTGTTAGTAAACAGCTGTTACAGAATAATTGTAGACCACTTTCTTCTGGCAGCAATCCTGGCTTAGGCATTTTAGCTGGCGCAGCTATATCTTTTATCGTTTCTTCATTTGTGGTGGTAGAAGTAGTTGAGAAGTGGGTATGAGAAACAAGACTGGAAGACAGATCTGATACAAAAAACCCGATTTTTCTATCTACAAATAAAATACAGGCGGGCAGGGGTGCATATGTATACGTGAAGCCCGTTTGAGTCCTTTGGTTTCAAAATCCGTCAAAATCACCACAGCTAGGAAGCAGCGCTTGGATAGAAAGGCCAGATGGGAACTGCTTAACCTGGCACCACTCGTGAAATGAACGTAGGGAGCCACGCCCCTGTGTGTGAGCTTCGTTTGTTTTCCCACCATTGAGAGGTGAGTCTTGACATATGTTAGAAGTGCTTACTAGGGGGCCTCTGCCGGGTTACCTAATTCCTGTCTATGTCATCCAAAATCTTTCCTCCTTTCCCCCAGCCCTTTGCCATACGTGTATTTTCAATGATCCCAGTAAGTCAGAAGCTTCCAAAATGGTGTGAAAATAAGACATTCGACAGCCTGAAGTTACAAATAACTCATTTGGTTGGTTCGTCCTGTAAATTCTTATTCATGCTGTTTTGCTTGAATCGTGATATTTAATGTAGAGTGAATAGTGAAGGCAAGGATTGCTTTTTAAATGCAACTTCCTGGTGAAGCTGGAGCGACCTGATGTATACTGCTCCTCTGGAAAGGATTTTTCATGGCAATATAAAAGTTTCCATAGTACACATTTGATTTTTCAAGGTATGCATTTAAAAAACATGCATGCTTTACCGAGTATGGACATGTATCTTTCAGATGCCTAGTCCATGTCAGTCCGTTTTATGAATAAAAAAAGAATGTGCAAGATAATTGCCATTCAGGTATTCTTTGTGTTATAATGTGAGAGGAAACTATACATTTCTTGGGCTGTATACTAGATAATGAAGAAATAATTAAATATATTTTGATCAGTTCTACGCCACAGGGCTGCACTTTCAGTCTGTTGCAAAGATGTGGCACTGGTAAAAATCTGAGAACTCTTGTCATTTGTATAAATTAAACTTGTAGAATCAGGATGACGCATCGTTGTGTGTAGTAAAAGGCTGTTGTAGTTACATTTGTTATTAAAATATCAGGTTTCTGTTGTTATGTGGATGTCTTTTGGATTTTTTTCTTTTTTTTGTTTCTAGTGTACTAGTTCTGAGCTTTGTGTTATTTGAAAGTATCCAAAGGTGTGTGTGTGTGTAGGGGTTTGGTGTTTAAAATCTTGATTATTATTTTGTGTCAGGGAAACATCCTTGCTCTGAATTAGAAGCGTGAGAGCACTCCACAACACACAGCATCTCTGCCAGAATTCCTTCAGCTCCCAAGTAGCAAGCTTTTTTTTTTTTTTTTCCTTCTAGAAGAAACAAATTCAATGTTCTGAGTTGATGAGAGGTAGCCAAATGGCTTCCGTATTTCTTTGCTAGATCTCCTAAAACATCCAGCTGTCCAAACCAGATATTTGGTGCAGATGTCTTAACGTGGCCAGGACTGAGGGAGTGCCAAATTTGCAATTGCTCAGTGGCAATTAGGCGTGATTGCGTGTCATGGGGTAATTTGTGATTCTCCCAGTGCAGTCACTGTTCAGCTTGTAGGTGAGCACGTGGCCACGTGAGGTGTGGCACAAAGTCGTGCAAGAACGTCGGGGGCCGTTTGGAATGGCCAGTTCCTCAGGTTACTGGGGACCTTTCTCCTTATTTATAAAGGAGGTCAATTTTCTCAGGTTTACCCCAGAAGCATCAAGATTCTCAATCTCTGTCAAATATTTTGTTGCCATACCTGTTTAACTGCTTAGATACAAGCTTGGGTACCGTAGTGGTTAGGCTGAGGTCTGCGATTGCAATTTAGGAAGTCTGGGCTTTGTTCAGTAATGTGCAACCGTTCCTTTAAAACACATCTCCTGGGCTCCCTTTCGTACGTTATCAGCGTTCGGTGTGTGTGTGCAGTACGAATCTTGGACCACCAAGTCAGTCCAAAAGAAAAGACGTTTAAATCGTGCTTTTGAGACAACAGAGTTTGGCTGCTGCACAGCAGAGGCTGTCGTGCTGTGCCTTTTGTGGCTTTTCACCTTCTGCACAATCGCCTCTAGAGGACCAGGGACAGCTTTGGAGAAACAGGTGATGGGGAGACCTCCACAACAAACTAGTGCCAAATATTCTGATATCGATGCCTTAAAATGGTTTCGTATTTCAGCACCAAAATGGGCATGTTTTGTTAAGAGTATTTCATATGTCAATCTTTGCCTGAATAAGTTAAAAAAATATATATTTTTTCTGCCTTACTTGGCATGTTTGCAGGGTCTAGTTTCTGAGTGAATATTCTATAGTTAGAAAGATATATTTGTAACTGCTTGATTTGAAGAATGTTTGGCTTGTGTGCTTGACTTCTGCATGCAGTTATGGAGGCTTGGGGCAATTTTGGATGTGGACAGATGTGCAGTTAGACCTGCAAGTTAACTGGAGTATCACCAAAGATTCACAAGAGAACAAAGTTGTGCCTTCACTGGTTTTCTCCGACACACAAAACCCTGCATTTTGAGTGCTGACACTCTTTTTGCAGTGTCAACTATTTTCTGTTAACTTGAGTCTATGCTCCCCCCCACCCCACCCCAATCCCCCGTCTTACCTTAGTTTAATGGCACAAAGTTTTTTGGTGTTATTTAGAGGAAAGCTCTTAAATCAGGTGACAGTGTACGGTGTGGTACTGTAAAACTGTTAAACCCTTTAAGATCCTTCAGAAACTCTGCCTGAACTCATACTTCGTGGTTAGTCTCTTCAAAGTGCAAGAACAATTCTCTGTCACGGTCTATATAATTAACAGCCCTGTAGGTTAGCATCGCACAGGTCTCAACTCCACTGAGTCTCAGACCTGCCTCTGGGCATTTCTTCTACAGAGCCATGTCCAGATCAATGGCTGCAACTTGTTTTAGACTTCACAGTAATTTAACCTTCTACAAGAACTTTCTGTGGTGCTTTGTGAGAGAGCTTGACACTCTTCCCCAAAGTCCTTTTTGGAAATAGTTCCTAGCTGGTACGTAAACTTAAAGCACTCCTGGTCATGTCTTCTCACTTTTATTGGTTCTGAATGCTTTGAAGGCCTGTGTTTACCTGCACTGATGAAACAGCCTTGCTTGGGTTGTGCTTTGAGGTAGCAGAATGAGGATAAAAGAAAATTAATATGGGGAAGGCTATTACAGCTTTTTTGGCAAGTGGATCACAAGCTGATGACACAACAGCATGTGGAAGACAGTAGGCGCTGCATGGTTTTGGTACAAGTTGGTGAGCGTTCGGATGATGAGTTGGTCATGTCACAATTTAATCTTGGAATGATGGGGCCTTGTAAGCTATGGGGGAGTGCTGAATAACCTTCATCCAAATGAGAGAAGATTGGATCACACAAGATGAGGGAAGTGATACCACGCCCAAGTTAGATGGTTATTGCCACTCCAGATGCCTTCCGTGTCAGGAATCGATTAGTTCAGTGTCGGTGGCTCTGGTTTACATGAAGCACTGCCGTCATTGCTTCCAGCTGGAAGCATTCCTGACCTCCCTCGGGTAAGAGCTGACTCAGAGAGACATGGTGTCTGTCTCGCACTGGGAGTGCCAGTGTCATTCGTGTGGCCTCCGTTTGTCCCTTTGAGGAGATCATTATTACTGAAGATGTGGATGATCCTTTTCACTCCTTTCGGGGGCCTTGCCTCGCCTCGGGGGAGCCTGATGACCTCTGCCTTTGGTTGCAGAGTTGCCAGGGGAGATCTGCCCTCCTGCAAAGCTGACTGCTCTGTCCTGAGAATGGGTGACTCTCTGCTTGATGCTGATGAGGCCGTTACCCCCTTTCTAACCTCTGATCTAGGTGCCATTTCAAAGATCTGTTCATTACAGAGCTCACACCAGAGGGCGGCCAGAGCCTCGGCGTGGTCCCATGGCGTGCTGGAAGGGCTCGGGCTTGGCGGCCACGCACGCCGCTGGAGTGAGCCCTTGCTGTCTGCGGAGAAACGAGGCAAAATTCTCATCTGATCTAAATGGGATGTGCTGGTTTAGCTTAGCTGAAGTAATGCTGCGTTTCAGATCTTTATTTTACAGGCAAAGAGAGCCTTTCCAAAGGATTTACTGCTCTAGGATTGAAAAATGTAATTCCTCAACTGATGAGGAATAATGGAGCGAGTGGTGTTACTGTATGCTTTAGAACAATGGTTGGCAGGGGATACATTTGAAACAAAACAATTTGGAGATGGCTTTAGTACGGGCGTAAGAATACCCAAAGGCAGCTGGTACCAGGTTGAAGAGTAGGAACGGGAGCATGGCAGAATGAAGCATGTGGAGGAACGGCGAGTCCTTATAATGGCTCTTCTGATGATCATGTAGCATTTTAGTAAATAGCATTCACAGATGGATGACTCAAAGCCATGCAAAAAAAAACCCTTTAACATTCTAGCAAAGGTTTTGTGTGAGCTCTTGGATGATTTTTAAACAAATTAAAACCTATGCTTAGCAAAAGGCACTCGTAAATAGAGCCCCCCCAAGCAAACGTGTGTGTGATTATAGTAGATGTTAGCGACGGCTGTTGTTCAAACTCCAGTGAAATAAAACTTTGGACTGTTTAAAAAAGAAAAATGTCTAGATTATATGGGAGATAAGTGCATATTAACTTTTATAGAGCTTGGAAAGTGCTGTATGGTCTGCTGAGGCAGCAGTTCCATGTAAGCTACAGCTGTATTAAATTGGCACCACTGCAGTTTCACGCTTTGCTTTTATCCCGAGAGCATAATTGTACTCCAGTTTATATGTCGGTACTCAGCTGATCTCTTTGAGTTGTGGGCACCAATCTAGCAGAAATCTATTTGCTTTTTTTTTTTTTTTTTTTTTGCGTCTGCCTATTTATTTATTTTTCGGCTTAGCAGCCTGACCCAGCTTGCTGAGCTAGATGAGTGCCGTTCCTGGCACAAGGACAGGGCAGGGAAAGAATAATGTGCACGAGTGCCAATGCAGATGAAGGTAAACTGTCAGGAAATCACAGCCGTAGGCAAACAGCTGGTTAGAATCACACTTTATACCAATTAGGAAGGCAATTGTTGAAGGGACAGAGGGAGGCATGTGGTACAGCTAGTGTGACTGGGAAATGCTTGAAAAGGTGCCGCTGTTCCTTCCACACCACAGTCTCCAGCCCAGTCGACTTTGACTTGCTGCCCTGCCGTTTCTCAATCTACAAAGACGTGACAAATGCCACTAACCAAGTTGATTCTGTTTCAGTTCTTCTGGGAGCTGCTGCTAGATACGCTGAGGTTGGGCATTGGGATCACACTGGGCTTTTCCAGCTAAAGAGTTAGCAGAGTCTTTTGGGCAAGAGATGTGGCACTTTTATTTATCTGTCTACTTATTTATTCATGTATTTATTTTCACACCAGTCAGTAAAACTAGTACATGTGTTCTGTTCTGGAAAAACGTTATTTTTTGGTGCTGCCACATTTGTGTTGGGGATTTTTGTTCCTTTCCGATTACTGAGAACAATTAAGTGATTGGTCAAAATCAAATGTCAAAGAAACACAACATGCAATGCTTCACGTGCCTATAAATGTTTAAGACACCTAAAAGTTGGTAATACTGGAATTAGAGTTACTGGATTTGGAATTATAGACTCCAGAGCTAGGTATACCATACTCAATTATTCCTTTGTGTTATATGTTTTTAATTTATTTTTTTACTACCAGATGAATCTGAAACAGCTCTTCAACTTGTTTTGTTCTAACTTGGTGTTTTCCATTTTTATTTTTATCCTAGAAATTGGCCCAGTGACAATAACCACAGATCCCAAGAAATTTCAATTTGAACTCAGGGAACTTTATGTTCAGGTGAGTAACTCTGTGTGGTTCTAGCAAAGGCCCTGTTTCCTCCCTCTAAACGTTCCTCTTATGTTGATGTTTCTGCTACAAGGCTTCATCAGGATGAAGACTATTCTACCTGCGCAAAGTGTCGTCTTCCTCTTTTCTGGTCATCTTAATTTATGATTGTGATTAATTCCTTTCTCTTAGTTTACATCATTGTATGGCAGCTCAGTTCAATAACACAAAAAAAGAATAGTTAGATAATGGTGACGTATATTTTGCATTTTAATTGGTTCGTAGACACTTATGAACTGTTTTCTGCATTCTGGAACTTATTTCTCATGAAAACCATTTGTGAGCTTGAATTAACTAGTTAACATACAACACAACTGTAAGACCCATCAAACATGGATATTACCCTTACTGAAAGAAAATACAATCCTGTTGTCTTGTCTTTTAATCAATCAAATTGCTTCTGACCTGTAGAGAACCTTGCTGGAGTCAGCAGTGCTGGCCAGACTCTCCCTTAGAAACTGGCACGTGCTGTAATCCTGTAATAAAAGATCATTTGAAAGCCAATAGTGCTAATTTGGGAAGAATAAGTAGTTTAAAAGTTGGCAGAAATGTTGTAATTCAGAGAAAACAATAGTCGATTTTCAAGGAGGCAGAAAATGCCAGCTGTTAAGCTTTTCTCCTTCATGCAGAAAGCTAAACTTTTTTTTTTTAATAAATCTAATACATTTTGGTTTCATAATTTTACCCAACTGCCTTTTGAGAATACCCCCTTCTACGCTGGCAGAATTTGATCATGCTTATTCTCAAGAACAGCCATTGAGCTCAGCAGTGCTTTTCCTGTCATATGTAGGAAATAGATGTTGCCATGCAGAATGTCATATGAGACAACAATCTAGTAGACTTGAAATGGGAATAGAGATTTTCTTATTCCAAGTAGACATCTATAGAAGTTAGCTATTATCTTGCCTTTTCCACATAAAGCATTAATTTGTAGGCAGAGTCTTTTGCTGAACACGGCTCTCACTTTTCAAGAGCAGGAAAGAAATAACTTGGGCGTACTGATCTCTCCCATGAGATCGTATAAGTATCACCAGAATAAAGTTCTGAGTTATGTCAGAAGTCTTTTTGGAGAATTCGCTCTCGAATTTCAGGCTGTCTGGAATCTACCAGTTGCTTTTTCCATAATAATAAGGCTGTATTTAGAAAGGACTGACTTACTAATAAGAACAATGGTGATGTACCTAATCTTTAATGTAGATGAGAAGTTTATTGGTATTCTTGCTTAATTGAATTAAGGTTAAAGATGCTGGTAGATGAAAATTTTTTACTGATGTGAACATTTCATTGGGGAAAGCTGAAATTCTGAAGGACTGGGGGGACTGTGTCAGGCAAGGTTTTGTCTGGTCTATGTGTGTGTGTGAATGCTTAACCTCAAAACATAATTTTTGATGGCATCTGAAGTATTAAAAATAGATGCAATGATGCATTATCTTGTTTTCTTCTGTTTTGTTTTTTTTTTTCCCCTGTTGTTGTTTACAGGGCCAGGTTTAACAGTTTGTGTTCAGCTCTTTGGAAAGCTGTGTCTTCAATATGCCAAGTTAATTTTGATGTAGGTTAAAGTGAACTTTTATTTAAGCAGTATTTTCTTCCAATTCTTAATTTAGGAAGAGCAACTGATGCTTTTGTATGAAGTTAGATAAAGTCATATCTGGAAACATTTCGATTAAACACTAGGCCTGAAAAATCTCCAGCTGTCTGCTTACCAGTATGGGTTACTGGGAACTCGTCACCTGTGCCCCCTCTGCTGAGCTCCCTGCCCTGGTCGCCTGGCGGTGTGATGTCCAGGTCAAGTTCTGGCTGTGGAGCTCAGTGCCACTTGGCTGAGATCGTTTCCCATCTGTGTCTGTGGCCGTGACCTCCCATGACCGCTGCGTCCTACCGGAGCGATTAAGTTGTCAGCCAGCGAGGGAGCGTGTGAGGATAGGAACTGGCACTGTCACAAGAGCTGGAGCTAAACAAAACATGGTGCTCCCAGTAAAGATAAGGGTGCCTGTGACACCAACCATCTTCAGGGCTAACCACAACCTTTCCTCTGCCTTTATTTCCCCTAAGGAGCTGCTACAGTTGCTGCTTGGGAGCATGAGTCTGCGAAAGCACTGTGCAGAAACCATGCAGTGCTTAGGATGAAAAAGTGAATGTTTTATTAGAAGCTGAGGAAGTATTTGTCTTGAATGTCCAGAAAGAAAGTGATTTAATTTGGTGTGTTCTTTTTTTCTTAGAAGAAAAACAAAGCATTTTTCTAATTGTAAACAGGGTGGTGGAGACTGTCCGGAGATGAGCATCGGTGCAATAAAGATCGCTCTAGAAATTTCTCTTCCTGGTTCTTTCATCTATGTGTTTACTGATGCGCGATCCAAAGATTATAGACTTGCCCATGAAGTACTTCAACTCATTCAACAGAAACAATCACAGGTACAGAGGGGATTTGTATTCTGAGCTGGATTATGTATTTAATGCCCCGTTTTCTCAATATTGAAATTCTCCTGTTGAGACTTACTGAAATCTTTTTACAGAAGGGACCATAGTACTGCCATTGTAGTTTTTTAATAAAGTTTTGCCTGATTTGGTAAAGAAATAAAACTTAAAGGAATATTCCTTCTAATATTGTGAATGAAAAAGTTAAACTGAACTATATATTCTTGGTCAGCTTACCACTTACGTGGATGTTTTTACATTGTTCTGCAATAAGTATTCTCTGAAGTACAAGTGCTGAAAGATGATAGATGATCTTGCCTGATAGATAGATTCTTGTCTGATCCTTCTTCATTGCTTTTTCCATCAGTAGTGAGTGCAGCGTGGCTGTCCTTCATGCAGACTACTATGAAGCGAGACATACCTTAATGCCATCTTTGCTACGTTTTCTGAAAGTTTGCACCGTGTGCTAAATGATTTCCCTCTCCTTTGCTCCCTCTCCTCTCCTTTTGCCCCTCTCCATACAGGTCGTATTTGTGCTGACTGGAGACTGTGATGACAGGAATCATATTGGTTACAAGGTCTATGAAGAAATTGCCTCAACAAGTTCTGGTCAAGTTTTTCACTTGGACAAAAAACAAGTTAATGAGGTAAGTTTGCTTGAACTCTGCATTATGTAGAGGAAAAAAGAGGGGGCCTTTAAATCTTTTAAGTGACCTGATGGTGGGTTAGGGAGCATAAGGGGAAATTCTAAATGTTCTGCTGTTGGTATGTGGACTCTGTTCCACCTTTTTCCTTCCTACTTTTTCTGTCTGCTATATAGGATGCGATTTCATGGCTTTTATTTATGTTAAGGAAATGTGAACTGCCCTATCTAAACATATCCTCACCAACCTCCCTCTGCCTGTGCCTCAAGACTTCTGGGGAAAGAGTCTTTAAAAGAAGGAGCAGTTCTGTGCTCCGAGTAGCCCCATGACTGTACTACTCCGAATGAGAGCGCAGTTATCAGCTGTAACTGAGCATTTTGTTAGCAAGCAAGAGATTGCTAATAAGCCCGACAGGCATGAGCTGGCAGGTTTCCATTGTTCATCAAGTAACTGTGGTAACTTTTTAATGGAGGTTATTGTTTCAGTGCCTTTGGCAAATCTGCTGACCTACTGTAATTCTGATTACTGACCCGCTGTCCTAAAGGACTATTTTCTTTGAAAACTCCAGTGAGTCTTAGTCAGAAATGAAATTTTAATAGTGCATGAGCAAATAATTTGGAGAGAGACAAAAATCACATGTTAGTTATCTGGGGAGCTGGAATTGTTTGTAAATGTTGTAAACATTGTCCTTTGACTTCCTGGTATAGGCAATAACTAGATGAGATTTTTTTAATAAAAATTTACTTTGGTTTGTTCTTTTTTCTTTCATTCTTTCCTAGAATTTAGACAATGACAGATGTTGGGGATAAATACAGTTTTCTGCTGCTGTTGCCTAGAAAAATGGAAGTTGTTATTGGGGATGTTAAAAAGCATTGGCAGTGATGTGGAGGGGATCAAAAGGAGGAGCTTCTCAAAGGAATTATCTTCCAGAAGTTAGTCTTGTTAAAAGTCAGAGGAAAAGAAATCAGCTGTTGGGACTGTGCAGGTCCTGAGCTGCATTTTGCTATTATTTGCGTAGGAAGGGTAAAACTCTCTGTGAGACCTCATGGAATCCCTTTATACTGAAGGAACTCATGATGCTGCCAATGGGAAATGTTCTTTGCCAGGTCTGACAGTTTAGGATAAAGGTTTTGTTTGATTGTTTTGCTTTTGCTTACTTCTACTTTGGAGAGATAGAAGCGAGCAGAAAAAGCCACTTGTAGGTGCTAGACAGCACCAAGTTGTAAAGCAGAGCTGGCACACTTTGCTGGCTGCCTGCCCCTGCTTCCCAAACTTCTCGGTGCTTCCCTGCTGCTAAGGAGACCAGCTTTTGCTTGGATGGTTAGTCGGTCTTTAAATTTGAGTGAGATTTTAAGCAGGGGGTTTCAGTAGCCACTTTCACGTCCTTCCTGCTTCATCTCAACATTTCCTTTGAGCAAATACTGGGCTTCTCATCTGCAGGCCAGACAGCCCGTGGACTGCACAAGAGCTAGCGACTGCTGTAACAAGCGATGAATCAGTAGGTGCTATTCTTGCAGGGGTTTTATGAGGTGGAGGGAAGAGTACACTTCTTTATATAATCACACCTCCTTTCAGTGGCTGTAGGCTGTAAGAGATTGCCTAGGTAATAAAAAACAACCTCTAAATCACTTTCAGAAGTTTACTGCTGAAGAATTTGCATTAAACCCAAAAGACTGAAATAATATTAGTGATCATTGACTTACATAAAACTGTGTCTGGGTTAAGGGACTGTGAGTTTGCCAAAACACTGTCATCCCAAATAAAACCTTCGTTGCAGATTTCAGTTCTGGATCAGAAATCCTGTTTTCAAGGAGCGTATCTACCAATGAGTGGATGCAAATGAACAGGAGATTTGGTATTAATCTGCATCAGCTGTTTATGGGGTATCCTTCAGGCAAGATTCAAGAGAAATAAAACTTGCCCTCCTTTTTATTCACTGTGTAAGTCAATGATGTGTGAAGAATGAAGTTTATAAATACTAAAACATGTTCACTGTTTTGGGCCCGAGACAACTGATGCTGAATTGTAGATTAGGAAAGAGCTGCAATGTCACTGACTGTGAATACCCTGCCAAACCAATGTCTTGTTTCATTAAAGCATTTTTGATTTCTACCCCCAAAAATCCCAAACAAAGCTATTTTTAGTGTATAAAGTTTCAGACCATTACTCTCATGCATTAAGTGGAGAATGAAGACATATAAGAAGGTATCTACAAGGAAACACGACAAAATAACACTTGATACTTATCCAATGCTTGTGTTACCGAGAAGACCAAGGAAGCTTACTGCCTTTTTCTACTTCTGAAAAAGATGTTATGATCTCAAATACTGCAATTAACTTGGTCAAAATTCTGTTGATTGACAAAGTTGTGTTGGGTTCAGTCCAGCAAAGTGTGAAATACATAAATATCTTCACTTACGTGCTGAATGAAGCTCCTCTTAACAGTATGAGAGAGGAAGGTCATATTTTGACAAATTCCCCATTGTTTCCATGCAGTAAATGAATAAGGTTATTAAAGTCCAAAATGCAAGTTTTATTACGTAAAATTCTTTTAGAATTTTCCTTTATTTGGGGCATCGGGTGTACCACCATTTCCAGAGGTAACTCTGCACTCAAAAAACTTGACAATTTTTAACAGTAAGAGGCCAAATATGATTTTATTCTATTTGGTAAAATTTGATTATTTATCTGATTTCAGGCCTGTAAAGGAAGAAAAGTACTTCCTGATCAGAGCCCTTAAAAGGGAACGATTTACTGTTCAAATTTAGGTTTTGAAGTTCTGCTTCTATTATTAATTTGTGAATACTATCATACTTAACTGCAAATTAATTAGTTGGTCTTCAGTTTGAACATTTTCAAGCTGCTCTCTAGTTTTGAGATTTTCTTTTTTCCCTGTTAAATCAGTTCTAAAATGAATGTCCTTCCATCTGAAACAACGGAAACATTCTCTTTTTGTCTCCAGTGTCTTGGAAAGGTTATCATGCTTGTTTTGTCAAAGCATTTAAGTCCAAGGTGATTCTTTAGGGTGAGGTTTCCTTGGCTGCAGTGAGGTTGTGGGGCTGCTCTTGTAGGCTTAGGGCTTAACTTGTGATGACTGCTCAGAAATAAAATGCATTGAGAATGCTCGTCAAACATGGGTTAAATTCTCCTGTTCAGAATAGATTCTATACTTTCATAACAATATCCATTTTCATTTCTATCTTTCCAGAAGGTAGTACTAGTTTTGATTTGAACTAAACTTATATTGCACCAGATTTATTTATTCTCTTCATAATGGAGCACTGTCAGGAAATTCCTGTAACTGATTCTGGTGCCCAAAGGTTTGTACTGCTGCCAGAACTGCTGTTGAGATGGAACAGTGATGATCAACAGGGTAGGAATTTGGTAGAGCATAAAAATAATGGAGATTAGTTGGTCATTGGTGGTTCAGATCATGCCTCCAGGTCATTTTGATTGTTTGTGGTAAAAACGAGTCATTACTGCGTCTGATGGATTGGACTGATCACTATGGCTAAAGCTGAGAGCTCACAAGAACTGAGCTAGTGACTCGTAGTTTTCCATTACTTTTAGTATTCAAACACTTAACTTGATTTTTCTTATTTTAATTTTCCTGTAAGAAGGGAAGGTTTTCCCTCGGCTACTTAAAAATACAGCTTTCTCACTGATTTTTCAAATGAGTAGAAATGGATATTACATATACAGTTCCATATACAGAACACTGATGGGAGGAGAACTGAGAAATGACTGAATGACTGGAGATGTGGTGTTGACATTGGTGGAAAAAGGAGATGTTGTTGAGTAACCTGAATGGTGGATGAGACTAGGTGGAGAAAAAAAAGAATTTAGAATTTGGATGAGAAGCTTATGAATACAAATGATGTGAATGAGAGGAGAGTGGGAGGGGACTGAAGACTGGGATAGGACAAGACTGTAACAGAACATGTTGAAAGGAATCGTGCGAAAAGGGTCATTCTCCTGGGAAATGTGCAGAAGATTCATGTCTGT
Source organism: Trogon surrucura (assembly GCA_020746105.1). NCBI lineage: Eukaryota > Metazoa > Chordata > Aves > Trogoniformes > Trogonidae > Trogon > Trogon surrucura. The sequence goes on from CM036624.1 coordinate 10,988,455, forward strand.
AAGATCGTGCAGATGTGAAATGGAGTCCAGTGTTCTTCACACTCATGAATGCTTTACTGAGAACAAGTCTCAAAAACCCACTGGAAAAGCATCCTATTTTTCCTGACTCAGTTCTCACAGAGGATGACAACCTAGGAGCTACACCTATGCATGTCAGGTTAGTGTTAACGGTCTGTGGTGCGCATGAACCAAATGTGTGTCTGGAGGATGCTACACGAGGAAGCAATTTTAAGTTTTGCTCCATTTGTTAAAAATGTAAAAGCCCCCTCCACTGCTTTACAAGAATAAAAAGCTCAGAATTACATCTTAGAGTTCAGGTTTGTTGCATAGCTCTGTTTCTTGCCTTTTTTACTCACTCTGTCCCAGTTAGGATCCGTTTTCTTAGAAAAAGAAGGAACGGTTTCATGGGGGAGGCAGCTGAATGCCGCCTTGGAGAGCATGCTTCCACTACGAAGATGTGTTGTACGGTGAATGCCAAACAAGGAAGGGGAAAAAAAAAAATCGTTACAGCTGTTCTTTCTCTGTTTTATGTGGAACTTGGATTCTCTGGATAAAATAAACTGTGATCATGTACATAAGGACTGTCATAAAGCAACTGCAAAAGGATGTTTTTATGGACAGTTGAAAGCGGGCTGGCTAATTCTTGTGTTTCCTAACTTTAAAGAGCTTAAGATTCAACACCAAAACTTTGCAGTCGTGTGAGTTTTTTATCCATGTAATTAATAGATCTATATATGATTTATGATATATTTTCGTAGTATAATTTTCACATGCACTGCCTCAGTTGTTCTTTTAGACGTGCGTTTAAAAGCATTACTAGAATATTTTTTTCTCTGTGGGTGAAAACATGAACCTACATGTATTTAAGCAATGAAACAGTTAACTTTGGATCCTGTTGCTTTGCCTGAGAAATATTCTGGAGACCCAGAGTAAACAAAAGGGAATAGAGACCATGGTCCATAGATTTTCCAGGTTTTGGTATGCGTTCCAAGAAATGACCTGACAGCAGGGCAGGTTGCAAGAGTGAATTCTCTGGAGAAGTGTTGTAAATTATTTCTGCGTTTGCCCTTCCCCCTCAAATAATATTCATCAAGTCACAATTTGGCAGAACAACAAACACTGCTGTTGTTTTGGGGGCTTTCTGTAACAGTCCCAAAGGGAGGTGGAGAGGGGGAATTAACTTCCAAAACAGTGTTACAGCAGTCTTGCAAACCTCTTTGGAATGATAGAGTTGGGAAATGGATCTCCCAGAATTGCCTATTGAACTTTGGGGAAAAATGTAACTGTACAGGCAAGTCACTGCCAGACTTCAGACAGCTGGGTCATTCTGTTGCCTTCCATTTTCATTTCTGAACTTGAAAAACTCTGAAAAACTGAAGTTGGATTCCACTAGGAATTTAAGACCCTTACTCACTCTCAAGAAGCTTCTACTTCTACTTCTGATATATATACTTGGGTTAAACCCAAAGGTTTTTTTGCTTTTTTTTTTTTTTTTTTTTTTCCTGAAATGGCAGTCGCACAACATAATTATTCCTTGGGATGATGCATGTTATTTTAAGGGCAGTTTTTGCTATAAGAGAGAAGTAGCCTCACAGTAATGAGCCAGCCTGCATACAATTAATAAACTGGAATTTTAGTTAAGATTTATAGTATTTGCTGTAGCATCTAAGTCCATCCTTGCTTTATTGGCTCAGTCCTGTGAGATAGAAATGTGATGGTGTTCCCCTTTTGGTTAAGGAGTGTAAGGAGATGAGGATGCTTTGGCCTTACGTAACAGCTTGGCAATTATGCAAAGTAATTGTGCAAATGAAAAACACAAGAATGAGGACAGAACCCTTGTCAACTCAGTCAATGTACAATTAGAGGAACTGGAGGGTCTGAACATCATACTCTACGTAACTAGATCAGTACGTATTTATATAAGCAAATACATTTCTGTATGCATAAGGTAAGACCTTGTTGGCATAAGGTGTGGTTGAGAGTCCATGTCTAAAAATGTAGATTTGGTTGGACTTCCCGAAAGATCTTGAGCCAGCTCCACTTACTTTGTATTCACAATAGGTCAAAATATAAAATGTATATGTCTGCTCTTCAGAAATAATACGTTTTTGTAACCCTGCTCACTTTTGCTTCATGGATTTCAAAAGTGAAAGAAGATGCAAACTCTTCTTAAGATAATAGTTCTTCCTAAGATGATTATTCCAATGTAACAAAGGGTAGGAGCTACAAAAGTAGGAGGTATTTCCCTGAGAATTCCGGCAGTGATTTGTATTCATGTCCTTATCTGACCGTCTAGCTGTCGGGATGGAAGAGGAAAGACCAAGCTCCCATTACAGATATACAGGGTGAAAGAGTTCAATCTCCTAAGCAATGCCTCCTTTGAAAAAATTCGACTGGTCCTTGTTACCTACTGCTTCATGTGCCCACCGGGTGTCTGAAAACCTTGCGTAGTGGAAGACTCTTAAGTGGCCGATGCTGTTTTGCCTCACATTGCGTTGGGAGTGTTCAGCGGGGCTCGGGGCTGGCATTGCTCTTAGCAGGGAGAAAATATTTTATGAAAACATTTCAATTGCATTTTGAATGATGCCCTTCACTTATTTAAGCTTTCACATTTGCACAAAGGTTGCTATAACACACAAGAACAAGTATGCTTTTATTTAAAACATACTTGTTTATATACAGAGGCCGCCCCACTGCCAACGCCTTGCCACCCAGACTGAATACATGGATAAATCGGGTTATATAAACAAATTTTAGAGTAGTGTCATCTATGGCATTCTGATTTTATGCTCGGGCAAAATGCCATCTTGCCTCCTCTTCCCTACCGCAGCCCTAGGGTAAGCCCTGTGTGGTGAGGTCCGGCCGCTCACAGGCACGACCCTGCTTCTGTCAGGCTGGGTCACGCTGTGGTGTTGGGTGACCTCGTAGTGCTCAACTCTGGAGTTAGTAGATGAAAAAGTTAGACTTTAGACCATCTGGGTTTTTAGCTACCTTTGTTATTTTCTCTTGAAATAGATGATAATGCAGAGCTCTGCTTTGCTCTCCTTTTCTAAAAATTATATTTAAATTTGATGATCATTGACTGAAAGCATTTGAAGTTAAGGACTATAATTCTGTAAGGCACAAACTGCGTTTTGGTCACAAGAATTTCCCTTCTAAAGCATTGTTCCTCTCTATTCCAACCCTTATGCTATGCCTAATAATAATAACTTGTGTCAAGTCTTTGGGGGGGGGGGGGGGGAAGATTTCAAAACGTCCATAGATGGCAATTACTCAGTACATCTGGATGAGGGAGCTTTCCTTCTTCAGGAAAGTAGCAGTTGATGATCAGAAATATGCATAGATTTGTATCCCTAATTCCTTTTTAAAAGCATATATGTGGATCTTGTGTAGAGGTGTGACCAAGTTTGTTTCTATACTCCTTTAAACATCATGCTGATCATGGCTTTAGTAATATCTTCTATTAAAATTGCATGTCTTCTAAGTATTAATATTTTTTTTCAAACATATTTGCCCTAATATGGCAAATAAGCCTGTTCGCTTCAGAACTGGTAACTGCACTGGTAGGACAACACTTGGTCCTTGTTTTTCCAGACTGTTTTGTCATATTATGCATGTTGATTCTTCCATTGAACAGTAGAAGTTCAAGCATAACTTTGCTTTTATGTTTGTGCTTTTCCCTATATATTCCTGGCATGCTGTCTTCTTGTCTTTCTGTATTCCTCTGCTCTTGTGTGTTCTTGATACAAGCTTGAATCCTGTTTGTGGTGTCTCCAGAAGTTGAACTGGATCCATCGGGTGATTGATTCTGTTATACCAGAAGAAAAATCAGCAGAAAATATTTCAATGGCAAAAACTGTCGGCAGTGTAGTAACAACTGTTATATTTTTTTCTTCTAGGTGTTAAAATGGGTTGAAGAAGCAGTTCAAGCCTCCAAAGTGCATCTCCTGTCTACAGACCATTTGACCATGGCTGTAAATACTTGGCAGATCCCTTTTGATCCAAGTCTGAAAGAGGTTACAGTGTCCCTGAGTGGTCCTTCACCAGCAATTGAAATTCATGATCCATTAGGTGAAGCAGTTTATACTTTGTTTTGTGATAGCAAGAACGTGAATGAAAAAGATAGATTGCCTCTACCATCTCCAGTAGGGCGGATCATATTTGTAATTCTTGAGTATCTTTCACATTCTGAAAATCCTTATCAGGATTTCAGGATATTTTTAAATTTTATTTTACTTTAAAAGTACAAGATCTTTGAATATACACACTTCTCATATTTAAGTTGTTCCCAATGCTCCCATTTTTCTGACTCAGAGAAAACTGGAAATCCTTCCTGTTCCGACTATTTCATGCCATCCCCATCTACTCTCTTACCCTTTGTCCTTACTTTCCAAATTTCTGGACACTTTTGTTTTTCATGTATTTATGTAGTCACTGAACTGTCATTTAGGGGTTAGACAGTATGATTGGTTTTTATGACATGAAAAGTAAGCCAGGGTCTGGATTCTTTGAGCTATGGGAGCGTTCAGTATCAAACCCCATCTCCTGCACTCATCTCTAGCTGAACAGTGTGTTATGGGGAATGCAGTTACAGATTTAGAGGCTAATTTGTAGTTGAAGGTATTTTGAAGAAATCTATTGTTCACTGTTATGTTGGTGCCTTAGGAACCTGGAACAGTACTCCAGAAATAAATTCAAGTCATACTTTGTAGTCTCTGAATGACTTTTGGCTAAGGATATAGCTTAGATTTTAGTATCTTGGAAATATTCTGTGCACAGGGTGGGTTCACTGCACTATAATCTGGTCTGTCCTCCATTGAGGCATTCTTCTTTGTTTACAGGAAAGAAATTTGCTTAGACTATCTCTCTTCAAACCACGATAATGCACAATCTTGGGCGCAACTCTCAGGCTCAGCTGAAGCTTTGATACCTGTCTATATGTTTTCCTTTCTTATAGGTCAGCTCCATACATCTAAACCCACATTGTTTCACTGATCAGTCGAGGTGTGTCTGATAAAGTCTTAAAAGTTGACTCTGGGACATCCCGTTCTTAACTTTACCTTTAGTGCTCTCAGAGAGCCCAGTGTGGTTTTAGTGCTGATGGTGCTTCATCAGCAGCCTTGAGGAAGCAAAGTGCTTCTGTGGAGAACCAGCTCCTGCATACAACCAGCCATAGATTTGTATGCATGGGTGTGTGTATAAAGTGTGGTATGGTGCAGTATGGAAGCTTGCACTCCTTTATGATCAAAGGGCTGGAGCACCTCTCCTACGAATACAGACTGAGAGGGTTGGGGTTGTTCAGCCTGGAGAAGAGAAGGCTCTGGGGAGACCTTATAGCGGCCTTCCAGTACCTGAAGGGGGCTACAGGAAAGCTGAGGAGGGACTGTTTACAAGGGTGAGTAGTGATAGGATGATGGACAATGGTTTTAAACTAGAGCAGGGAGATTTAGATTAGATGTTAGGAAGAAGTTCTTTACGGTGGGTGGTGAAACACTGGAATGCGTTGTCCAGAGAGGTGGTGGAGGCCCCATCCTTGGAGACATTCAAGGTCAGACTTGATGGGGCTCTGAGCAACCTGACCTAGTTAAAGATGTCCCTGCTCACTGCAGGGGGGTTGGACTAGGTGACGTTTAAAGGACCCTTCCAACCAAACGCATTCTATGATTCTATGTTTTATTGAGGTCAGTGATGTCCAACAGGCTAAATTACCTGTGAGGGTCCCGTATATATTCCTACCCATAGTCACATGCTAATGCTCCTCTGCCAGGAGAACCTAGCTTATCAGTGTTTTTACTTGTGAAGTTTATCCTGCTTGAAATAGGTCTAGAGGCCAGAAGAGCAAGTGGGCTGGCAGGTGGGTTAGGGCAAGTCTCTTCTGAGATCTCCTTTGAGGGAGTTTAAATCTGTGCTGCCTCCTTTCACCAAGAGCTGAGTATTTTCTGTGAAGAAGAGAAGTTGTTTTGCTTACAGTTTCTGAGTTTCTCACCCCTCTGTATTGTTGTGGGCTGTATTCAATTTCCCAGCTGAACAAAAGAAGTGAAAATAAATGAGTATTTTTAGTATTCTGGCAAAGAATTACAGGGAATTTTTGACTGTTGTAAATGTCATTGACTGCCAAGTAGCAAGTAAGTCAAGTATCAAAAGTACTGAAGAACAATTTTGTATTTACACTCTCTTTTTTTTTTAGGCAATACTGTATTCACCTAATGCTGTATTTACTCCCTGTTTGGTTGGGTTTTTTTAGGCAAGCAGATCAGTAAAGGATCAGGACTGAATGAATTGCTAAATATTCACAACTCAGCAAAGGTAGTAAATGTGAAAGATCCAGAGCCTGGAACATGGACAGTTAAGGTAAGGTTACTGCAGAAATCATGTATGACTTGTCCTGTAGTTTATAAGGGGGTTGCATAATGATTTATATACATTATTTATCATAAATATTCACGGATGAGTTTGTGTTACAATGTGCTTTCTGACCTATGCTCTGTGACATATTCTGAAGACAGTAGTATAAAATTCTTATCAAGATGATAGCATATCAGGTAGTACTACCTTAAGTCGAGTACTTAGGCTGTCCTTTTGCTTTGTATGGAAAAAGGATGAAGTGAGCACTGAATTTTTGGAGCCTAGTGAGCAGATACTCTCTGTAGAGAGTGTGGGCACAGAGGGGCTTTGCTGTGTGTAGCATGTTTGGAGGACTGGAAGGGGAAGAGGATATGCACTTCACAGGCCAGCAGCTTCATTAGTGGATTGACAAAGTCAATAAAAATACATTTAATTCAAACTCCTTATCAGTAAATTATTTAAATACTACAGTATGTAAGTAAATTTGTTCATATGAGTGCTATCCTAGCACAGGCAGTTACACAATAGACCCTGAAGGATTTGGAAATTCTAAGAAGTTAAGATCACCATGATTAGCAGTAATAACCAAATGAGAAAGGATCATTAAGATTCTACTGAATTGGTCTTCTTGGAACTGACTGTAGCAATGACTTAACACAGCCCCTTGATCAAGCTCATGGTGCCCAAGGTTGCTGTTCCCCCACCATTCTGTTGGAAAGGTCCCCAAGTGTTTGGCTGAAGGCTCCTTACACCAAGCATGATCAACATGTGCTGAAACAGCTGAAGAGCGGCCGTGCCTGCTGGTTCTGAGAGTTGTAGCAAGCAGCTGGCTCCTGGGTAATGCTATGTCAACGTACTTGCCTCTGAAATGGAAGAACAAAATGTCTTGGTGACAAAAGGGCCATTTAGAACCATAGTTCTGTGGGATTTTCTTAGAGTGATGGTGCTGGTTTAAACCTTTGCTGATGGCTACATGCTCCCCTGAGTGCTGTATTGTGGTTCATGGGGTGAACAACATGTGTAAATGCAGTAACCTCTGAGAGCACTTAGGACCTGTTGCTACACGGAGAGGGGGAGCTGTGAATTTAAGCTGGTGTAGCTGAAATCTTTACTATTTGTAGATCAAAAAACATATGTACAAAATAGGTGTAAATCAACAACAAAAAGTGGATTTCTTAGAATACCTTTTGGAGCCTAGTCTAGTATAGCAGAGATTGAAGTTAATACAGTGTATCAGGCCAAAAATTGCTTATCTGCAACCATAATACGGAAAAGGAAGGAGCAAGAGCACTCTTACTACGATGCAGTAAACTGAAAGATGAAGCTTAGGACTTGGCTAGACTTAGGGAAACATATGTATTCATCATTTCATTATGTCATTTTAATCAACCGTTGAAAATGTAATTGCGCTAAATGTGAATGGAATGTTAAAACTTTAAGGATCACGCTGTGGATAAGATAGTACTTATCTAAACTTAAGAACTAGCCCCAACATTGTTTTTATGGCTGGATGCTGATGTTTCCAAATGCTTGAAATGTGTTAACTAACAAGCAACGCCCCGCTACTGCACCTTGAAAGCTGCGCAAGGCCTGTTTATGTGGAAATCACACTGTTTGACTATTTGCGGTGGACAGATTATCTTCAAACAAATCAAACCTTGAGCTGGTTCATCCAGGGCAGCCTGTGGTGAGACATGTGGCAGCACATGGTGATAGATGTGCTTGGAGTCGGGGAGAGGTATAATGAACTGTAAGTTCTTGCGTCACCTGCTCAATTCTGTTGTGTAGCCGTGGCCTCAACTGACTCATGCTTTGCCTTATCGTTGTATATTTCTTCGTGTAGGTCATCCCAGCTTTCCTAAATTGCTGTGGAAACAATTGTAATGGAATACATCCTTTCTAACTGAACTATTCTGTCCTAGAAGTGTAAATACTCTATTGCCATTTTTGGAGGGGAAGTGTAAGATACCTTTATGGCCAAGTTCACAATGAGGTGTGCCGAGTGGGCACATGGTGTGTATTTTCCATGCCATATGTGCAGAGGTAATTTGAAAAGGATTATTAATTCACGTACAGCACTGCAGGAACTGTTTGCTGCACAACTGGAATTAGAAAAGCACATTGAGCTCAGGAGCTCTATGGAAATTGTGTGAATGTCTGTCTATGCTTCCATGACCAGAAATGCTGAAAAACATAGTACAGACACCCTGTTAAAAAAAAAATAAAAATTGGCTCCCACTGGACTTGGTAACATCAGACATTTTGGATCCTGAGAGGAGTTTTTCTACAGTCAGTGCCTTGGTATCCAACTCCATAGCTTGCTGGAGTCTTTTAGGATAAGCATGCGGTCTAGTAAACATCAAGAGAAGCAGAGTGCAGAAAAAGCAAAACCCAGTGTGATCTCTCCCTGGCCTTGCATGGCTGTTGCAAAGCCAAAGTCTTTCTGGATGTGAGCTGAGCCATGTGGAACCACTTGGATATGCCTGCGCTTGTGCTGCCCGAATTTCTCGATTCCAGGAATTGCCGAGAGGGGAGCTTGCTACTCCTACTACTGAGCTCTCCTAAAGCTGAGGCTGGCACTCGACGTGGGGCAAACTGCCTCGTGGCTCAGTTGGAACCAGGCCAGCATGCTCGGATAGATGCAAACCAGCTGGGCCAAAGCATCAGACTGCTCCTCCAGTGAGGATTTTTAAGGTTTTTTGTTTTTCTAAACTAGGTTTGTGCAAGCAGCTTATCGCTTGTCACCAAGAAGTACAGAAGGTTGTCATTTTAGTCTGGTAAGTCACGGTGAGCTAAATGGTGTTAGCCTTTATGAAATCAATTGGACAATCATCCGTCTGAGAATATTCCACCTTAATCCACAAACAAGTATTAGTGTGGTTTCAGTGCTTAGGGAAGTCTTTAAATCACAGATCTGAGTAGTGTAAAATGCACAGTATGCAATTCAGTTGTCTCCTGTGCTGCAGGAAGCTTCCAGTCACCTTCACGTACTTCCGTTATGAGGACATCAGATCTCTGCATGTCTGTGTATTTCATAAGTAAGTTTTCCTTCCAGGTCTGCTACAGTACCCTTGGTTTACAAGGTGACAGGAGTCTTTTCAAAGAGCTATGACACAAGATGAGCTTGTGGCTCCTCTCTCCAAAGCATATCCACAAACAGCATGCCTCTTCAGAGAGATGGTCTTGCTGTTGCATGTGTTCTCTGCGCCTCAGAGGCAGCCGCGAGACTAAATTTGTCTGCTGGTCCTACTGCTGAGATGCCTACCAAGAGCTGAGCCTCAACAGGAACAGTCCGAGTTTGTTTTGCAGAAACCCATGCATTTCTTTCACACATTTCTTTTTAGATAGATGCATTTTGGGCAATTTTATGTTGCATTGTTTGCAAGACAGGAAAACTTTTTTTTTCCCCCCTGATATCTGTAACAAATATGTGTTTGCTCTTTTTATCACACTCGCCCAGTCTAGGAGGAAAAACACTAATGTACAGTGCCAGCAATTCATGTCAAACTACGAATAATGAGAAGAGACTTGACAAAGATACTAATTGGAAAGCAGTCCTTTGCGATGAAATGTATACTTAGGTGTTTGCATAAAACTGCCAGCTCCTAGGCGTGCAGATGATAGGTGCAGTTATTGTTACTAGTAAATGGTAAAATTGTATAAAGTTATTCTAGCCTTAAAAATCCACAAGTATCCAAGGGTCTGAAGAATTCATAAAAAGAAATAATTTCCCGATGTGTTTTTCTACGGATTGTTAATTTGGCTTTAGTCACTGGGTTGTTTTGCTTGCAGTAAGATTTGAAGGCTGTGACTGAAGGTTTAAAACAACCCCACAACCACCTGTGAAAAGTTTATTCACACATAAATTCCGTATGCAGATGCATAAAGCTATAAAAAGAAAACATTGTCACTGAGTTTGTCTAATGAAATTTCAACTGCCAATTAACGCTTGATAACATGAGTTGTTTGGCACACTTAAATATTTCTCTGTATTGTTAACAGCTGGTTTGTATAAAAAAGGCTCTAGTGATTTTTCAGAGGTGAAAGGCTAACCAAATAGAAGCAAATAGGGGTTGTTTTAATCAGATAGACATCTATTTGTCATGGAGTCTAAATGACTGTCCCTTGGCAGTTATAGGAAACAACTGTTTAGTATTCACATACAGCTGTATCAGAAGTGCTTACTAAATGGAAGGAATTGTGTATTTGAGAATGGATCTCTAGGTAGAGAAAGCAAAGTGGAATTCTTTCATTTTAATACTGATTTTCTTTCACAAGTGTTGTGTGTTGTAGTATTTCCCTGAAAAAAAACTCCAGGTAGGTTCTCCTAACTGATGATTTCAACTTGGCATAGTATGGTTTAGATATCGCTCTTCACAGCCTTTTGAATCTTCATTTTCCCCTGCTATTCTTGTTGAAATTGTTCATGGGTTTGTTGTTAAGTCTGTCAAAAATCTAACTCACAGGCTCAGTGTAGTGCAGCAGTGTTTTGCTGGGTTTTTCTATGTTTCCCAACACCTGAATGCTGTAGGAGTAGGCAAGGACAAAAAGCCTTGAGCTCCTGTGCACTCCTGGCAAGCAGCAATTGTCGTTTTCTTTCTCAGCGTGGAATGACAGAAAGTAACGTAAAGAAGATAAATCAAAATAATTGTAAGACTGAGGAAGTGCATAAAAGTATCCTCAAATGACGTAAAGCTAAAGGTTTTTCAACAGTGGGTGTGCAGGTGGGATTGTTTTATGCCGATTCAACCAGAATGACGAGGTGAGGTCTTGGGGAGTGGAGAACAGAGGTGTGACCTCTGCTTTCCCAGTGACACGTTGCTTGGGAAAGAGAAGAACCTTTAATGTACAGCATGGATTGAGGTTGGTCTGTACACGCCGCTTGCTTCATGATATGCAATGCCTATGATGTTTGGCTTTGCCTCAGGGGTAAAATTAATTTTGTCTATATTTAAAAAGGGAACTTACTACTAAATCAAAACTAGGATAAATTGTTTTAGCACTGGAAGTAAATTGTTTATATATATAATCAGCAAAAAATTTATACTCATTTGACTTGTGCTTTGTTTACTCTTTTGTAGTTTGTCTTATATTGGTCAAAATCCTAACTTCCAGCCAGTCTCCCGGTCTACTTGTCAGTGGCATGTGACAAGTAGTTGTTGATCTTGAGTATTTGTGATTTACCTCTGAGACAAATTGGCACTTTTTACTGATGTTATAATTGTAGGGTCCAGTATCTGAAAGTAAAGCTTTATTTAAGATGTTTTTGCTTACCGCTTTCGCGATATGGCTCCTTTCCGTCTTGTTTTTAACGAAAGCCAAAGTCTATCCACTGAACTCAGTGGATGGATCAAAAACTTTGCAATTCCTGAAATGCTCTTTATGCACGTGGCCTTTGTTGCTTTTCCAGACCTCGAGCAGCGGAAGGCATTCTGTTCGCATCACGGGTCTCAGCACTATTGACTTTCGAGCTGGGTTTTCTAGGAAGCCAACGTTAGACTTTAAAAAAACATCCAGCAGACCGGTGCAAGGTTCGTTTCCATTTTAGTCTATACTAAACAGTGACTGGTTTTGGGCCTCCAGAGTCGAGTAGATCTTAGATAATCCCTCGTGTGAACTCCATGATAAATCTGGGGTTGCTGTTCGTTGGGGCCCTGAATGTGTGAGAGCAGCCAATGTTCCTGTCTTATGGTGCTATGGTATTTCTTTATATTAGTGTGTTTTTTATATTGCATAAATCCAGATTTTTTTTTAGCTATGAAATGCCTTGAATTGCAACACCTTCTGTTACTTTGGGAGTTGCAGAAAAAAACCTTTGGCTCTGGGGCAGGTGAGGAGTTAATAAAGAGGCTGCTATTGCAGCAACACCTGTTGGAAATCAGTAATTAGACCCTAATCTGTGCTGTGTCTCCTGGCAGCTGTTAAGTAGAGCACAGCTTAATGCAGCTTAGTTTTTTGCAACTTGGTGCGTGAGAGTTGGGACTGAATGGTGCATTCATGGGATGCTGAGACACGGGTATGGAATTTAAACCTTTCCTTTTTTAATTATTTCCTTTTTTTAGCACTTAAAATAGCATGTTTCTGTTTTTCTAGGGATTCCTACCTTCGTGCTGCTAAATACCACAGGGATCTTTCTTCCAGCTAGAGTAGACAGACTGGAACTTCTGAGTATTACAGGGGAACTTCTTAAGACCTTGCCTGTGAAATACTATCCTGACAGAAAGCCTTACGGACTATGGAATATTTCTGACTTCATTCCACCAGATGAAGCTTTTTTTGTGAAAATAATGGGCTATGACAAGGACGATTATCTTTTTCAGAGAGTTTCAAGCGTTTCATTTTCTAGTGTTACTCCTGGTAAGATATTTTTAACTTGAATGTACACTTGTCATATCTGAATCAGTTGAAAGTTAGTATCTAGTATCTTTTTCTAACTTATTTTCTGTGCTGTTTCCTTCCAAAGTTCTATCTGTAGATTGTGATGGACAAATTATTACCTGCTAAGTATAACTTTATCAGAAATTTAATTTCCTTTTAATAAAAAGAAAAGATAGGATGTATGTTGGTAACTGTTAAGAATCTTCTGAGAAACATTTTCTTTTTTTCAGATGCTCCAAAAGTTACAATGCCCACCAAGACTCCAGGATATTATTTACAGCCAGGATCTGTTCCTTGCCACGTAGAAAGTCTTATCCCTTTTACTCAGCGTTTTACTAAAAATGGAGTAAAACTAGGAGTGGATCAGTTCTTCAAGTAAGGAGTGACGACTTTTTTTTTTTTCCCAATATTGTTTTATTTCCTGTTTATATCCTGTGGTTTCTGTTTATTATTTACTATTACACACTGGTTATATCCTATTGCATTCTGCTGTCTTTTTGTGATATTCATTGGGGAGGTTGTATTCTATGGATATGTGAATTTGTGTGTGTGTGTATATATATATATGCATGCACACTGTGTAGGTGATGAGATTATATGGCTCTGGCCAAAATCCCCCTCAAATGCATGCTCTTAAATTATGGTAAACTGGCTCTGAAAGTCAAATGTTTTTATTTATATTTTTAAAAGTTACGTGAAGTATATTGGTAACCACACACACAGATGGCTGTGTAACATATATTAATTTGCTTTATTTTTAATAGCTGGGTGCCCTAGAAGTATGTCCTGTGACCTACCTTAGGAAATTTTCCTCTTCAGAAAATATCTCAAAATGGGAAAAATTTTACTAAATATACCAGAAGGTTCTTCAGATTTGTGGACAATAAATGGGATTCTATGCTTTTGCTCTCTAGAATGAGATAATAGTGAAAAATTATAAATGAATTTAAATCCTCATAAAGTCCATCTTGTAATTCAGGTAGATGAAGACAAAAGAGCAGGGTGTGCTAGAAAACAGTGTCAGCAGCTCTTGTAAAGCACTTCAGAAGAACACTGAAGGCTAAGTTCTAGCATTCAATAGCAGGTACATGACTACCAAAATAAATATATTCTGAAGCTCCCTTGTACACTGTTGATAGTGTGAAATGCTGCAGCTACTTTTTTTCTTTTTTTTTTTTAATGAGATGCTATTTACATTTAGTCAACCCCAGCATATACTTTTAGCAGCTGTGTAATTTTTTTCCATTCTTTAGTTATCACACCACACACTTCTCCTTGCTTTTCATGTGTCTGGCACCTTTACTATTGGGCTGCATTTTTCACTTTGTTATGCATAATCCAAGTTAAATTAAGAAAATATATCTCTAGCCTATCTAGATAACTGGCGAAATAGCTGAGCCTGACTGGTTTTCGTTCACATTTGCCCCAGGTTGGGCACCAGTAAATCTGTTTCGGGTTAGGGCTGGGCCAGCCACTAAACACTGACAGACGTTCTTTAACCCCCTCTTCCCCCACCTAAATGGGAAGGAAAAGGGAATGAGGAAGAGAAAATTACAGATTGGAAAAAGAAAATTAAAACAGCTTCCAATAAGGAAATAATAAATAAATAAATAAATAAATAAATAAAGCTTCCAAATAAGGAAATAATAAAAATAGTGAACTATATACGTATATAGAAAACCAGTATTGAACCTGACTACCCCCCAATAGCAACCACCACTGGTGCTGCAGAGCAGGTGGCACTGGGGAATTCCCAGGCTCAGTGGCAGTGGGAGCTGGATACAGGGAGCTGGATTTGGGAACTCGGGAATGGGATCAAAGGCAGAAGATTGGAGGGAGTCCTCCCTGCATGCCAGCCTTTGAAGAAAGAGGCCTAAACCCTTGTGGTCCCTCAGTTTTATACTAAGTATGACGTATATTGAATGGAATACTCTTGTTGGTCACTTGTCCTGTCTGTAACTCCCCAGAGGTGCAACCTTTCACTTCCCTGTGACCCCTCTTACTGCCTGGCACCCCCAGCGTGGCACACAAGAGCCTGCAGTGGCCTTGGGCACTGTAGGGATCAGTATCAGCAGGAGCCTTTCTGCATCCCAGTCCCAGGCAGTGACTGCAAACATCAGGTGTTATCACTGCTCGTAGCACACACTGTCTGCACAAACACGCTGCTGACTTCAGAACGTGCAACCTCTTAGAAGAGACTGAACTGGAAAGTAAAAATCACTGAACAGAATTGGTTTCATTTAGCTCAAACTAGGAGAACAGTTAAAGAGGATCTATTTTGGCTTGGCTTGTCTGCATTTTATCAGTGAAATTCCCTGCAGGATTTGTTCAGCTTACTAGCTAATGCAGACTTGAATTGTCTTATTGCTCTGCATTGAATGAGTTTTTGGTGGCAAGATGTCATCTTCAGGCAAAAATTTTTAATGCTTATTTCAAAAAGGAAATGGTTAATGAGTTGAGTATCATGACAGCTGTCTGTGTGCATATACCATTAGGATGAATCTAGGTTAAGGGTTCTTGAAGTGAACATACTTTGAAAACTGCAATTCCTAATTTTAAGTGTAACATGTAATAAGAAAATTCTCTAAAATTACAACTGCCTTCTTCTTCCAGATGTCTGTGTCCGGTGGTGGTTGTGTAGAGAAAATCTGGATTTTGATTAATATCCTAGTGCATTTTTGACAAGTCTGTCTTAGGAGATCAAGAACTAGGAGTTAAGCACCTCAACCCAGTGGGAGCTGAGCACTAATGTGTCTTTGAAATCCATTCTCTATTATCAACGGCAGATTCCACCAACCCTGTGTAGGTCAGAATCAGCAAAAATGATGTGTGGAATTCTGACAAGAAAGGCATCTCTTTACTTAAAATAAAAATCATAATAATATATTTTTTTTTTAAAAAAAATCACTCTGAATCAACCAGTACAAAGTCTAGTATCTGATTTGCAAAACCATGCAGAATCTATCCCTCCAAACCCCGTGTTGCCTGGTGTGGTACGAGTGATTCAGGTTTCATCTCATTCCTGTGAGCCGCAGCCTGCTGCTCCTCGGGTGAAAACGTGACTGGAGATGCGGTGGTTTGGTGAGGTTAGATGCAACATGGATGTCACTGTGCTCTCTGCCAGTGTTTCTGCAGTAGGTAATAACCAGGGTGGAATTTGGTCTTTGAAATCTGCAACTCGTTTTTATTTCCTAAACCGACTAGATAGGCAGCTTGATCAGCAGATTGCGTAGGTCGCACAATGATTTGGAGAAATAGGTGACTGGATGCTGAAAGGTGCCGAGTTATCCCAGTCACACGTGTTGCAAGGAGTTGGGGGCAGTGGCTGCTTTTTTGAGTCAGTGCCAAAGTGTGCAGCAGATGCCGTGAGGTGTGTATTATTTGTTGCTGCCGTTGTATTTAACTTTCTTTTAAATAGACCACCGCAGGTCTGTTTGCCACACTTTCTACTCCAAACATGTTTCTTTTTATTAGGAACAGGATTGCGTAACTTCACTTCTAACATACTTTCCATGAAAAAGTTTCTCGCTTTTCATTTTTTGGAAGAAACTACCTTATTGCTGGCAGTCACTGCTGTGTCTGTTTGCCAGCATTGCACCGTAAAACACCATAGATTTGATATATGGTCTATCAGGTTATCTAGAGCAAGTATGAAGTCAGAGGCTCTAAGTAGGAAGCCATTTAAGGTCACTATGTACTGTTTTCATTTGTAGTATAGTTGGATTCTTTGTCCCATGGTGGTACAGCATTGATCTTTCATGCATGTTCCAAGTATCTCTTTTTCTTTCTGTATCCTTTAAGGGCTGATAAATCCATCTATTGAGACAAACAAAAGCGAGACAAAAGGTTCACTAATTTAATGTTTTCCCGTAATGTGGCAATTACTTGCCAAAGCTATGAGAGATATTTTAACACTCATGAGCTTTGTTTATATGCCATAGCAACGGGCTACAGGGAGCACTGGGATGCTGCAGAAGAACCGCTGTTTTGCTCATTTCTGTCATCATCTGTGTGTCTGTTACACCATTAGTTGTATAAAATGTGGTTTTGAATTTTGAGAAGCTGTGTTTGTTTTTAAACTCATGTGAGCACCAGTCAATGTAGCTATGCTTTTATTCTCTCCTTGACTTTAACACTGTACATGGTAGATACATGGTTTTATTGCCCTTGCTGTGATCTATAGAAAAACTGCAATTATTTCTCTAAATTCTCATTACATTATCTTGCTTGCATCTCTTCTGTACCGCACCCTCCATCTACAGTTTTAAATCCATGAATTCTGTCTTTTTATGTGTTGGGCTTTTTACTTTTATGTGACTAGGCAATCAATGTGCAAGAATACTGGATTATGAGAGTTATTCCTGGTTGTAAGTTCAGAGGTGTAGCTGGCAGAGAAGTCAGAGTCTTCTTTGAAGTGATACTTCACATGTTGCGGGATTGTAAATGTTTGAGATGGAGATAGTCTCTGTAGTTTAAAAAATTTGAAGAGAGCTGCCTGGCTATAGGCATCCTGTAGTAGGGTAGATGCTGCCCTCATAGAATCATTGAGGTTTGGAAACCTTTAAGATTGTCAAGTCCAGCTGTCAACTCAGCCACCACTGTGACCACTAAACCATGTCTCGAAGTGCCACGTCCACACATTTTGAGCGACTCCACCACTTCTTTGGGCAGCCTGTTCCAAAGCATTACCACTCTTTCAATAAAGAAATGTTTGATAATATCCAATATAAACCTCTCCTGGCATAACTTGAGCCGATTTTCCTCTTGTCCTAGAGCTAGTTACTTGGGAGAAGAGACCAACCCCCACTTCACTACAGCCTGCTTTCAGGTAGTTGTAGAGAGCAGTGAGGTCTTCCCTCAGCCTCCTCTAGGCTAAACAGTCCCAGTTCCCTCATCTGCTCCTTATAAGATATGTTCTCCAGACCCCTCACCAGCTTCATTGCCCTTCTTCAGACCTGCTCAGCCACCGTGAGATCTTGTTGCGAGGCGACGAAAACTGAGGACAGTGCTCAAGCTGCCGTCTCACTAGTACCAAGTACAGGGGCATGATCGCTTCCTTGGTCCTGCTGGGCACGCTGTTTCTGATCCAGGCCAGGATGCTGTTGGCCTTCTTGGGCACCTGGGCACACTGCTGGCATGTTTGCCAGCTGTCCACTAACAACCCCAGTTCCCTCCCTGCCTGGCAGCTCCCCAGCCACTTGTCCCCGAGCCTGCAGCGCTGCTGGGAGTTGCTGTGGCCAAAGCGGAGGACCTGGCACTTGACCTTGTTGAACCTTATACCATTGGCCTCGGCCCATCAATCCAGCATGTCCAGGTCTCTCCTGCCCTCCAGCAGATCAACACTTCTGCCTAACTTGGTGTCATCTGCAAACTTAGTGAGGGTGCGCTTGATCCCCTCATCCGGATCGTTGATGAAGATGTTAAACAAGACTGGCCCCATAACTGAGCCCTGGGGGATGCCGCTTGTGACTGGCCACCAACTGGATTGAACTCTGTTCACCGCCAGTCTCTGGGCTTGACCATCCTGCCAGTTTTTAACCAAGTGAAAGAGCACACCTTAGTATTCACAAAAAACCTGACGATATATATATCTTTAAATAAAATCTGTAAAGCTAGATCCAGCTTGAGCCATCAGAGGGTCTGTTTTTCCTCTTAATTCCTGTGAAAATCTCCCGTGTCTGTAGTTGGGAAACAGAAGTTCTTATATCTCTGTTCCTTCAGGAATTTAGCAAGTATCCCTTTTTCCTCCTTCAGAGAATCATCTAGTATGAGTTGGGAAATTGCCACCGTCTCCTTATCTGATGAAGGCTTTTATGAATGTACAGCGACCAGCAGCGCAGGAACGGGACGTGCACAGACATTTCTGGATGTATCAGGTAGGTAGCGCCCATCCTTCCATGCTGAAGCATGATTAATAGGTCATGCTGGAACACTTAACAAAGAGCAGTGATGCTTGGGGCCAGTAAAATACGTTTCTAATTCTAAGTATATTATGGTTTTTTTCCTCGCCTGCGCGCAGAAGCGTGCTGACATTTATTCAACTCACCTATTTTAAACAGTAACGTTGTTTGGTTTATTTAATTAGCTCCCCCTGCCAGGTGGGCTTGTGGAATAGATATTCTGTAGAAGCAGAAATTGCAATCTTAGGTTTCAGTTGTTCTCTTTTTTTTTAATTTCAAGCTCCATTAATTATGCATTTACTTAATTGTATATATGTGTTATCTGCTAGACTCAGAATTACAGAAGTTGCATCCAAAAGTTTTCTGCTTTTTTTTTTTGTTTTGTTTTCCAAAAAACCCCAACAAGATTCAATAAATTGTTGGAAATCTCATCTACTACCTTGAATTTTTAAAAACCGATAACTGGGATGAAAGAAGTAAAATGAAATGGGAATAAACTGAGCTACTCATAAAGATAATTTTGAATAAATTGCAGTATTTGGTTGGTAGCCCTGAAAAGGCTAGCAAGCATTATCTACGCAATAGGCAGTTTTAATCACTTTTTAAAAAATTTAAAATGTTCTTAACTTCATAAAAATCTCAAAGGACAACCGGTTACAAATCCAGTCATCCATTTACTATGAGTTGGGGTGAGTTATGTGTTAAAGCAGTTTCAGAGCATAAAACACTGATACTCCACTTGCTGAGAAAGAAGGAATTTTCCTTATGTAGGTTAATGACTGGTTCAGCCTTGGGACACTCGATGATTATGATTGATTTAATTACCAGTAGAAGTTTGTTATGGCTGGAGAGAATCCTTCTTGAAAAGTGAAGACATAAAACGGAGTGTGGTCTTGAAGTTCTTCAGCAGACAGTAGTAGTCTTCTGCAGGAAGATGACCTGCAGGAAAAATTAAGCGAATTTATTAAGAAAAGCTTATGCACATGGGTGGATGAAAGCCCTGTCCACACTACAGCAAATTTTGTCACTTAGTTTTTCACAGTTGCCATGCAGTCTGAGGGAAAGGGAAAAATAACTTCTATTTTGAAACAAAAATCTGTCCTCTATTGCCTTCTGATTGTGTTGATCAGACATCTGTCCTGCAGAAGTGTATTGATCTTTGCTAGGGAGACACTGAAGCTGAGTCAGTTAATTGACAGAGGCAGTAAGGAAAGTAGAGCTTAGAACAGCACTTGGAATTTGGTCTCAGGGTTTCATGTAATTGCCTGAAATCGAAGTTTTTCTCTTTTATATTCTGTAGTAGCTAATTTAGGTTAGTTAACATGGCTTACGAATCACAGAATCACAAAACAATTTAGGCTGGACAGACCTTTGGAAGTTACTGAGTCCAAGTCCCAGCTCCAAGCAGATTCAACTTCCAAGCTTGTTTGTGTTTCTTAGGAACTTGTCCAATCAAACCTTGAATGTCCCCAAGGACAGAGATTTCACAAGTTCCATGGGCAGCTTGCCGTGCTTAATTACCCCCACTAGGAAAATATTTTGCATGTCTAGTCAGAATTTCCCCTGGCACATGTTACCACCACACTCTCAGCCTCTTCGTTCTTTTTGTTTGTTTGTTTTGTTTGTGCCCTGAGAAGGCTCTAACTCTGTATTCTCTAAAACAACCCTCTAGGTAGTTGAAAAAGGTGACTATATATCCCTTCACCTTCTCTTTTCCAGGCAAAGATGTTCCTTTCACTGCAGTATGAGCAAATCCAAAGAAACCAGTGTGTATGATTCCATACAAGGCAGAGTTTGCTGAGAAATAGCCCTCTTACACCAAATGATAAAATCGAGGAGAGGAACATCCTTTCAGTCAAATAAAGTACTCAAGTAGAATTAAGCAGTAACAGTCTTGGTGCTAGAGTGCTATTTTGTATTTTGGCTATAAAATTGCTTCAAGACAGACAGGGTATTCCCATATGCTTGGTTCAAACCATGCTTTGGAGCTGTTATATTCGGCCTCAGAAACTGTGGGCACAATGATTCTCGGCCTGGAAGTTGCAACTATCCTCCTCATTCCAGAGAAAACTGAAAGAGAACCCTGACCTTTTTTTCGTTTCATATTGGTGTAACTTGGATGTCAAGAGGGATGACAGGAAAAGCTTCTGTATCCAGATTGACTTGCTGTGTAAACATGAGTCATGCAGAGGATTAATGTGAGGGAGATGCTTTGAAGTCCTTGTGTTACAAATATTTGGAGGAAAATTACTTGAAATTTCTTCTTTAAGCAAGGCAAACAATCTTTTTAAGTATTCTTCGTTTCCCCAGCTGACAGACAGTATATCACAGATAATCCAGTTTGTCAGCTGCTGCGCAAAAGGTATTGGAGCTGTGTCAACATTTTCTAGTTTCAGAAAAAGCAAACACTTGAGTTTGACTTTGCCTTATTAGTATTAAATCTTTAAAATGTCAAATGGCTTGTGCAGGCTCCTTAACTGAAGTGCCAGGGAAGAGCTCTGGATGCAGCTCAGGCTTTGGCTGGGGGGTTGCCATGGGTGTGTGCTACTGCGGTGGGAAGCAGGTGTAGTCCAAAAGATGTTGCGCCCTACCAGACTGACGTTCAAAAGACAGGAATTCCAATGCTGTGCTGGCCTTCCTCTCTCTCTTTTGCAAGCTTAAGTGACATAGTTGGTGAGATGCCCACAGAAAGCATTAGAAGATTTGTCTTTTCTCCCAAACAACCCAAACCCCAAGGTTGAAGGGGAGAAATTCCACCCTTGGTAAGCAAGTGCGGCTTTTCTTGACTCTCCTCTGCACGATCCCACGTGAGACTTAAATGAGGAGTTATGACTGGCTTTGAGCTTAGGAGAGACTTTCACCCTTAGTTGATATGGATTTTTTTATTCCCTGCTATCCTTGCTTTTCTTAGGATACTTGGTTTTTGGTTTGTACTGATAAAGATTAGGTCTTAGAGAATTGTAAAGGTTGGAAAGGACCTTTAAGATCATCAAGTCCAGCCTACAGCCCTACACCACCCTAACACTAAACCATCTCCTGAAGTGCAATATCCAACCATTTTTTAAACATGTCCAGGGATGGTGACTCCACCACCTCCTTTGGCAACCCATTCCAGTGCTTCACCACCCTTCTGGTGAAGAGGTTTTTCCTAATATCCGATCTAAACTTCCCCTGGCTCAACTTGAACCCGTTCCCTCTTGTCCTATCACTATTCACTGGGGAGAAGAGGCCTACACCCGTCTCACTACAGCTACATTTCAGATAGTTGTAGAGAGCAATAAGGTCTCCCCTCAGCCTTCTCTTCTCCAAGCTGAACAGCCCCAGCTCCCTAAG
This sequence comes from Trogon surrucura, assembly GCA_020746105.1. NCBI lineage: Eukaryota > Metazoa > Chordata > Aves > Trogoniformes > Trogonidae > Trogon > Trogon surrucura. Next base: position 11,010,411 of record CM036624.1, read on the forward strand.
CCTCTCTTCATGAGACTTACCCTCTAGTCCCCTAATCATTCTGGTTGCCCTTCTCTGTATCTTCTCCAGCACCTCGATGTCCTTCCTGTACTGTGGAGCCCAGACCTGCACACAGGACTCGAGGTGCAGCCTCATGAATGCCGAGTACAGGGGCACAATCGCTTCCCTGGTTCTACTGGCCACACTATTCCTAATGCAAGCCAGGATGCCATTGGCCTTCTTGGCCACCCGGGCACACTGCTGGCTCATGTTCAGCCGATTGTCTATCAATACCCCCAGATCCCTCTCTGCCCGCCAGCTCTCCAGCCACTCCTCCCTAAGCCTGTAGTGCTGCTGGGGGTTGTTGTGGCCAAGGTGCAGGACCCGGCATTTGGCTGTTGCTGTGGTGCTCTGATCTCTTGTTGGCTTTTCCCATCATCATCTGATGCCTACAGACTCTAAATCAAATTTTTGTGAGCTGAAGGAAAAGCATTCTTCAAAATGTATTATACACATGTACAAAGATGAGGCTAATGCCTCAGCTCTCGTTAGAATAAGACTTGTGCTCATCTTGAATGTGTACTGGTGTTTTATCTAATGCTGATGGAAGCTGTTCGTTAGCCAGCCTCTACCAGGTAGAGCTGAGGAGGTCTTCACCTGGAATTAGAATGAAATAATTGGGATGAGCTCAAAGAACATGGTGCCACGTCCTCTGATGTACACAGTGTGATAGTTTTGACCTAAATCAGGTGTGTTCTTGTGGTATAAGCTCCTGTTAGGTAGCTTAGCATCAGGAAAAGGGGATGCTGTCCGGCATTCTTGTTCATGGCTTCAGCAATGTGAAATGAAACTAAATATTAAACAAATATTCTTTTCTTTTTTTTTTTTAATGCTATTGTATACTTGAAGTTGCTTATGAAGAATCCACAAGTGAACCGAAGGTTCATAAATCTTTTTCTCTTCTGTTTTTTATTCTGTTCTTTCTACACAGAGCCTCCCCCAATGATTCAGGTTCCCAATAATGTCACGGTTGTCCCCGGTGAAGGAGCCATCTTGACCTGCCTAACTTTAAGCACGGTGCGTTACAATCTCACTTGGCAGAGAAACGGCAGGGACGTGAGGCTCGAAGAGCCCCTGCGAATAAGGATGATGAGCAACCTGTCTTTGGAGGTGAAGACTGTGAAGCTCACAGATGCTGGCAAGTACAACTGCATCGCTTCTAATGAGGGTGGATCCACCACAGCATCTGTCTTCCTGACGGTGCAAGGTAACAAGAAAATCACTTGCTAAAATTATTCTGTTGTGGTGTATGTTTTCCTTATCTTGTGAGCTGCCTCTCTTAGTGACTTCTGTGTTTTATGTATGCCCGTTGATAAAACCGCTTGGAGCCTTACAGAACCACCAGGTAGTTCTTCCCTGATGTAAGCTGACAGTTGGAGTCACCGAACAGTACTAGTGCTTGCTTTGTGAGAGTGCCTTGTGGTCTGCTGTGGCTTGATCCTCCTGTACCTGCCAGTTCCACCGCTGTGCATGTGAGTGGAAGCCGAGGTAGTTTTTTGTTAGTTACTCCTAAAGAGTAGAGCATAGAAATAGTTATGCACGTGCACACGGCTTCCCAATATTTGTAGCCAACTTCTACTTTGAGAAACTTTATAGACTGGCTGTGTAGTGATTTAGGTGGGTTTGGTTTGGTGTGGTGGTTTGTTTTGGGTTTTTTTTGGTGTGTGTGTGTGTGTGTTCTTTTTTATAGTGAAACTATGTAGTTCCATATGTGCAGCTAAATTGGTAAAAGTTCCTGTGTTCGTCTGGATAGTTTTATATCTTTTTATAACAGAATAGTACTTCTAAGTTTTTCCTATGTATTATGTTATTCTATCTGTTTTATAGTGCCAAGCTAAGAACTAATTACCATTTTATGAAGGGCTAAATTTTATAAAGGCAGGGTGTTTTGGTTTGGCCTGGCCAGATTTCAGCGGCGGGGGGGGAGCTGCAGGGTGGCTTCTGTAAGAAACTGCTAGAAGCTCCCCAAGATTGATAGAGCCAATGCCAGCCGGCTACAAAGAGGGACCCGCCGCTGGCCAAGGCTGAGCCTATCAGTAAGGTGATAGCAGAGGAACGCCTCTGTGAAAAACATATTTAAGAACGGGGAAAAGAACTGCGCCATAACAGCTGGCACAGAGATGGAGGAGTGAGAGTCTGTGCAGACACCAAGGTCAGTGAAGAAGGAGGAGGGGGGAGGATGAGCTCCAGGCGCCGGAGCAGAAGGAGTCCCCCGGGTCCGTGGTGAAGACCATGGTGAAGCGGGTTGTCCCCCTGCAGCCCATGGGCGAGGTGCAGAAGTCCACCGTGAGGATCACCGCATAGATGTCCACCGAGGACTCCACGCCATGTGGGTGGATGCCTGAAAGGGGACTGTAGCCCGTGGGGAGCCCACGTCAGAGCAAGTTGCTGCCAGAACCTGTAGCCCGTGGAAGAGAGGAATGCCCACGCTGGAGCAGGTTGGCTGGTGGGACTTTTGGGACGTTGTGGGTGGCTCATGCTGGAGCAGTTTCCCCCGAAGGACTGCGCCTCAGACTCACGAGGGGTGGGCTGCCCCTCGTGAGGTGTCTCGCGTTGGGCAGTTTGTGATGAATTGCCCTTCGTGGGACGACTCACGCGGAGAAGAGAGCGTGAAGCTTGTCTCCCGTGAGAGGGACCCCACAGTGACCCTGGGGAAGAGTGAAGAGTCCTCCCCCGGAATGAAGAAGCGGTGGAACCAACGTCGGATGAACTGACCGCAGCCCCCATTCCCTGTCCCCCTGTGCCGCTCGGGGGGAGGAGGTGGAGAAACCGGGATTGATGTTAAGCCCGGGAAGAAGGGAGGGATGGGGGGAAGGTGTTCTGTTTAAGATCCATTTGCTCTTTCTTACTTCTCACTACTCCTCTCTGATTAGTTCTTTTAATAAATGTACCTAATTTCCCCAAAACTGAGTCTGTTTTGCCCGGGACGGTAAATGAGGGTGATCTCCCTGTCCTTATCTCAAACCCTGAGCCCTTGGAGATATTTTCTCCCCCTGTTCAGTAGTGAAGGGGGGAGTGAGTGAGCGGCTGTGTGGGTACCTGGCGGCCGGCCAGGGTCAACCCACGACACAGGGACTTAAAAAATATGTCAGAACTGAAAAAGACAGCATGGCTGAGACCAAATAAGATCTTGATCTGTGCTGTTGCTTCATACCGGGGCAAATTTCCTCTTCACCCCCAAAAAAAATGATAAATGCAATAACTTGTGTTGGAGCTAATGCTTTAAAAATTTGAAAGCACTGCAGATTTCTCTCCATTTGCCTTGGTCATGTGGAGATTTGAACCTTTGGTTCCTAGCTGCCTATCTGTGGCTGAGAAGAGACAGAACTCAAAGTGTCTTAATAAGAAAACTATTCTCTCTGCTTGTAGATGAGGCCAGCAAGGTTTCTGCTTGCTTGTGGTACTGGGTCATGTTCTGTGCAGAGTGGGTAGCTTCGTTACCTTTGCTGTTGTAATTCTAGGATTTTGTTAACTGATGGAAAATTTTAATAAAAAAGAAAAAAGAAAAAGACAGCAAACAAAAAACCACGACCAAATTCAATGGAGGTGTCTGTCTTGGAGCACTTTAAGCCAGAGTAAGGTCAAAAGTGGAGTTGTAACACTTCCTAGTGGGATGTAGTTTTTCTTATAGGAAGAGCATATTGGTTTACCAAGGCAGAATAAGTAGGTGTGCAATCAGTTATGTAGGATCTGTTACAAAGTAGAGCGGAATGAAGTGTTTCTGCAATGATGTGTCTGAATTACCCATAAAAGGCTACAGCAGAGTTATAATGGTTAAATTTCTAGCAAGGCTGAAGGAAGAAAAGAAAAAAAAATTGTGGAAAAACCCTCAACTCCTATACATTTGGAAAATTTCGTTTGAAGTTCTATGGGATTTTTCCATCAAGACCTCATTCAAGCACGTCAAGGGCAGCAAGAGAAGCATTCCTGTCCCTTGTTCATCTCTTCCTGGGATTTAGATTTTCCTCCCTAATGTCTGCAAACCAGCTGGGAGCTTTAACACAATGACCAAATTACTTCTGGCAGTTTTTTGTAGTAAACCTTAAGAAGTTTACTTCTGCCGCAGCAGAATATTGACTTCCAAATCAGTCATGTATGTAGAAAGATTGTATCAGATAGTTGGGAATTAGGTTTTGGCCGGTACTGCTATTGCTAACAGCTTTAGAACGTGTCTGAGAGAACCCCCTTGGACAGTTTAGACAAGATGAATTGAGAGTGCAAGTTGTGGGGTTTTTTTGTTTCTAATGAAAGATACTTAGGACAGGCCATATGCTGATGCTGAGTGGTGTCGAGATGCTTCTATGCGCTGTTATTTCTGATCATTTTATTTTGCTACATCAAAATGGTTTCTGTGAGATTTCTGGAGGTGCTTTGGTGTGTGATTGTCATGCACAACCCATAGGGCTTGGTAGGGTCCAGAGCAGCGTTCAAAAGAACAGTTCTTGTTTGGCAGCAAAAGAGTGAGGGGTGGATATGTGTAAGAAGTGGGAGCTTTATAGGATTGTCATTATTAACAATCCGAAGCAGGAAGTTTGAAGTCTTGTTAGTAGATTGAGGTGGTTCGTGCTTTGTGTAGTTGCAAATAATTCAGAATGTCAAATTAAATTCATATTGAAGCCCTTTATTATTGTTGGGACAGTTCCATATAGATCTCTGAATTTTGGATCATAAGAGAATAAACATTGCTTTTATCCCCGTTTTCCTTCTGGAGTGGGATTTGAGGCAGAGAACAAATGTCGGTAGCTCTAAAAATAACCCAGCATCTGCTTTACATGCTGAAGTGGATTGTAGTAAACTCTTGTTTTGAAAGCTTTGTTTGACGCTGCTGTTTCTGAAAGAGAACGTTCATCTGATTTTTGTGCCAGCAGCTGTACAAATACAGACTGAAATCTTGAAAGTTGGTTTGTTTTTTTGTTTATTTTTTTTCCCCCTCCAGTTGTGTATTCTGATGTAAGAACATAGGATGCAAAGCCATTAATTGTCCCACATTAAATACGGAGCACAGCTATATGAAAATCACGTTTAAAACTTGTGCCAGTTTGGGGAGCGACGTTACACTGCTCAGAGTAGTCTGGAAGGTCACTGAATGCAGTTTTATAAACTTCAAAGAATATGAGCTCTTGAGCCTTCTAGGATTGTATATTTTGGTTTTTATTGTGTTTATTGAGTGCTATGACTGAATTTTAAAGTACACACTCGTCTTGGGACCTTGTTAGGTGGTGGCTGTGTAGTGTGAATTGCTGAATTCCTCCCCATATAAAGATTTCTCTTTATATGGAAACATAAGTGAGTTTTTAAGGTAATTTACTATGTCTTCAGATGCTTGATGAAATTTATCAGAAGCTTAGAGGAGCATATTGCAGCTGTGTGAGGCAGGAGTGTGAAACATTGATGATCCTGCAAACTATTCAGTGCTGTATTTCTCACTGATGAGAACATGAGCATATAAACATTTTCTTTTCAGTTTGTTACGGTCTTCTAGACAAAACACATTTGCTATATGTGTGTTTATCAGGTTGAATTAATATGCCATGTTTTGGTAGGTTGATTTTTTTCATATACGTAAGTGATACTGATTTGGGGACAGCTTTTGAGGAACTTATGTTTTGTACTTTTTTGATTTTAATTGAAAAAATGTGCATGCTGAAGAGATTGATTTGCAGTATTACTATTTTTTGTTTCCTTCTCCCTCCAAGAATTTCAAATGCACACTTGTGCAAACTCAGATCCCTGAAATTCAGTTGATGCTTAATGTGATTTTTATGGTTCTGATTTTGCATGTTTTCTGGTGTGAGTAGGTAGGAGTAGACAATGAAGCTTTTTTTCTTTTTTAATGATTGCATCTGTCTTTTGCCTCTACAACACAGCTGCATAGGATGTAGAAACTTTTATGGCTTTTACTTGTGTTTATGTTGGCGATTAGTAGAGACATTTGAGTTTAGTAATCTCAGCATATGATGAATTCAGCAGTAGATGAATGCGAAGTGAGGCTACGCTGAATATTTACCTTATTGGGTACGGAGTATATAAAATATTGGTACGCAAATACCAGCTGCTGTGCCGTGAGCTCTCTGATGAAGAGCATGCAGGTCAGCATACTCTTTATCTTTATCTGAATGTACAGGTACAATACAGTCATACATGCAGTAGTTCCTGTCGTGCCCATAGCATGGGGGGTTTCCTTTACCCATTTATTTGCTGGACACCTAAGTGTTTAAATGCCTCTCTGGTATCACCATCACAGCTGAAAGGCATTTTTAGCATCTGTTTACAAGTAGCACTGTTAAATAATTGACTGATCTGTATTAGCAGCTAAGTGCTAGAAGCACCTAAGCCGCACCTACGAGAAATAAGCATACGTATTATGTGTTCCATCTACCCACACAAGAAGTAAAATCTATATTTGACTTTGGGCCTTGAGGAATTTTCACAGTCATAAGAAGTCTGCTAAACATCTGCTGAGTGGTCTTTTTGTTTGTCAAGCCAACGTGTGAGGAGAGCACTGTCCTACCCTGTGGTGTCAACTATGTGAGATGTGCAACAGGGGAAGGTGAGCCTGATGAAATGCAAGCGTAATGTCTGCAGTAGGGAAGTGCTGTGGACACTTACCAACCAATTAATAGCTTGAAATCCGGGTTGGAATAAAAAAATTGCTCAGGGAACAATGTATGTGACTTGCAACCAAAGCAGTGACTATACTCGTACATCCCAGACAAGGAGCAGAAACCAGAGCAGGATGAACACAGCAGGGCTTTTGGCATGAACATATTTTTATCTGGAATAATTCCAGCAAAGAGGTTGTCTAGGTGGACAAAAGGCGTCCTTCGTGGCATAACCCAGGGCGTTGTTCCCTGGATTTCCTCTGCTCTTCTCTCTGAAAAGAAACAATACAGAAATAAATGTCTTAGTCTTTGAAATATCTATAGAACTGATCATGTAAATATCATTCACTTAGATAAATGGATACACACTGTAGTAGTGGGCAAGGATAAATTTGTTATAATGGCTTAAATTCTGTAAAAAACAGAGAAAATAGAAAGGGAGTAAAATACTGACTACTTTACTTGCTATTTCAAATTTAGCAAGTTAGTTAAATGCAAGGTGTATTTCCTAAAGAATGAAAAGCATCTTAGTGCCTTTTGTGCTTCTTACTAGGCTGTTACTTGAATCTGTGTGAGAAGATTAGTTGATTCCCACCCCAAACCCCCCCCCCCCCCCCCCGGCTGCATATTTTTAAGTTACTACCACAAATATATTATCGCTGTGGTGCTTCCCCACCCCCCTGTTAGAGCAAGTTAGAGCAATTCAGCAATGTTCTTTGGTGCAAAGTTCAGTACTGTCTGAAAGAAAGGACTGGATCGGTAAGTACCCTAGGTGCTAATTACCATTCCCAGCAGGCTCAATGATAGTCATTAAACGGTTTTTCAGAAACCAGCCTCTTGCCCAGGTTAGCAGAAGGGTCAGGAGGTGCCTGAGCAGCCTCTCAGGAAAATGAGTGAGTAGCCCCGAGTTCATTTGTCTCCTCCACACAGCTGCCTTTCCTAAGAGGTTCTCTTTGGTATTCGGTGGAAGTGAACTCATGAGTTAAAAGTAATTTGCATTATTAGACCAATCACTCTTCATGAGTAGGCTGGAATTTATTGTTTGGGAGGTTTCTTTTTATAATCTTCCCTGGGTGATATTCTCTACAGATTATGACAAAAGCAGGACAAACAACACTTGCTCATCCAGCTAGGAATATCTTTCAGTTTTCTATGATTTTTAGAAAATTTGTCACAAATTGAATTCAAGTGATGATTAAGCTTTTGTAATTTTTTTCATAGCATTTGGATTATGCACCTTAGGGAAGTTCTTGCTTCGAAGAATTGAAGTCCTAACTTTATGAAAGATAAATTATGGTATTAAACAGGAAATTAGTATCATGCATCTTAACTTCTGTAATTTGATTTCTTGCTCACTATTTTCTTGCTGCTTTCTCACAGAAAATATAGGCCTTTACAAGGATTTCTAAGAGGACTTCTGGAGGAGTGGCATCATAACCTTTTTAAGAAATTAGTACTTTTGGATGTCTTCTCACCTACTGAAACCTCTAGTTCAAGGCATATACCATGCAGATCTCTGTGGAACTGGCTTCTTGCAGGATCTTTGATCTTTGTTATTGCAACAGTTAATAAAAAGTACAAGGAAATAATTAAACTATTAAGTATTTAACTTGTAGCTGTAAGAAAGGTGTTGGATTGGTGACCCTTCCGGGAGAGCTGTGTGCAGTCCATGGTAGTACAGAGGACCATAAACAAATTCAGTTTCCATTTCAGTAAGATGAACTATTGTATGAAGATGAGGACACATCCCCCGAGAAGAACTCCCTAAGTTTCAGAGGGCAGAGTTTCCTGTATCACTCTGTACGTGCTGTGTTTCCAAGATGATGTTTTTATCTGCAGCATGTCAGCATGGCTCTGCTGGAGCAGGAAGCCTGAAGTTTTTAATTTTCATTTATAAAGTTACTCACAAATTGGTTTTCCTGAGTCTACCAACTTCTAGGGTTGAGCACAAACACGGGACAGGGACACAAGAAGGAAGGAGCCGATTTCCTTTCCTTCTGCAGGTCTTTCTCCAGGGGAGAGATCATCGTAAAGGCTGGGCATGTGCCATGTATGGTGTCAGATGCTTTCTTTATGGCCTTTTGTTCACAGCTGGTGAACACTTACCATGCACTTAATTTTTTTTCTGATAGTCTGCATATGGGCAGTGAATGGCAAGTTACAAGGAAGTGCAGGGAGGTTATGAAAACTTTGATGAGAAGGCTCTTTGGCTGTTGTGCATCCCTGCATGTCTTTTGGGAAATAGGACATTCGGCTACAGAGGGAAAAGGGGTGCTCCTTCTCCTGTTGGCTTTCACCGCACACTTTTAGTGCTGGGCTGGAAGCTGCACAGGGTGTCTGTCACAGCAGATCAACTTGTTCTATCCTGTGGTAGCAAGGAGCGATGGTGGCATTACTGAAATTGCAGCTTGTGCGTTCTCCATGGCTGAACAACAAAAATAACACTTCCCTTCACCCCCCCCAGAAGATAAATTTCTGCTTGGAAGCTTTTGTCTCACAAAAGCAACCACAAATGACGCTGCTGTGTATGGCTGACCTGAGCTCATGTGTAAGTGCTTACGGAAACGGAGGATGTCATGGCTGCTTGTGCAGCGTCGCCTTCACGGAGGGCCAGGGCCGACGCAAGATGTCACAGCCTGCGCTTCTGCGTAGTTGAGGGTGGATGGGGAAGGACATCAGTGGGAATTTGGCAGCTGAGATGGCTGACAAGTGAATGAAGCAAGATAATAATGTTCAAAGACAAAACTCCTTTTTAATTAGGTTCACTTGGTTGATGCCAAAAGTACAGATGAATGTGGCTGGCTGATTAATGCTGAAGGTTGCTTTTTGTTTATCCCTGTTGAGTGGCTTTGATCATTATTTGTGCTATAAGAAATCCGTTCTCAGCTTGCTATTCAAACAGGAGCCTTTGTTAGTTTTTCTGTTTATGTGCAATTTTTCTTTTACACTTTTTTCATTTGGCTTGTGAACAGAAGTGTAAGAGTGAATTGAATATTAATTCCAGCACATATTCCTAAAACATGATTTAAACTTAATAGAAATCACATGAATGGAGAGGATTCCTCTTTGCAAATGTAGTGACAAGTTATGTGCATTTGTGATGTTATTTCATAACAGAAGATACAATGTGAATTCTATGCCTGATTGGACATCAAAGTGGAAATCTACGCTCTAGGAGGAATTCTTCATAACCACAGCCTTCTGTCTCACTTACTGACATCTGTTAATAGCTATCATAATAACAGAGTTGAATATTTTTCCCCTTGGGCCTTCCCAGTATGCAGTCTTGACATTAACCTAATGTAGCTTTTTAGACGATTTGAGATCAAAGCCATTCACTTCCATTTATATGTTTCCACATGGAAAAACTAAGGCATATCCATAAACACAAGAATTGGTAGACGTTGCTGCCGTCGTGCAGGAACCTCGGTCCTGAATTTTTCACGTCAGCACTACAGTTCCTGGATTAATTAAAGAAGGGCTTAGGGATAAGTATCTGCTTTTGGCATATCTTGGTCTGTAGAAGCCCAAGTGGGTCAATTCAGACCCTTTTAATTGATGTGAACAAGAGTGGGCTTGAACTATGGAGAACTGCTGGTGAATTTGTGTCCAGTTCTGGGCCCCTCGGTTCAAGAAAGACAGGGAACTACTGGAGAGAGTCCAGCACAGGGCAACTAGGATGATTAAGGGAGTGGAGCATCTCCCTTATGAGAAAAGACTGAGGGAGCTGGGGCTCTTTAGTTTGGAGAAGAGGAGGCTGAGGGGTGACCTCATTAATGTTTACAAATATATCAAGGGTGAGTGTCACGAGGATGGAGCCAGGCTCTTCTCGGTGACAACCACTGATAGGACAAGGGGTAATGGGCTGAAACTGGAACATAAGAAGTTCCGCTTAAACTCGAGAAGAAACTTCTTCTCAGTGAGGGTGACGGAGCACTGGAACAGGCTGCCCAGGGAGGTTGTGGAGTCTCCTTCTCTGGAGACATTCAAGACCTGCCTGGACACGTTCCTGTGTGGCATAGTCTAGGTGTTCCTGCTCTGGCAGGGGGATTGGACTTGATGATCTTTTGAGGTCCCTTCCAATCCCTAACATTCTGTGATTCTGTGAACAGGCTGGGCACGGGGCTGGGGATCTCTTCTCTGCCAAGATCGAGGTGTGTGTAGGAAGGTCACAATGTTCACTCTCAGGTCTTGAGGAAGTGAAATCTTGACCAAAATCAAACCCTTCTAAAAATGTGCATGCTGTTGCAGTGTTTGCATTCTTACATGGTGAGGTTTTTTTTTTTAATCTAGCCTAGATACATTTAAGTAGTTGTTCTTATTTTAGCCTTGTTAATTACTTGTCAGATGAGTAATTCGAATCATTTGGTTTTCCAGAAAGGCTCTTAGTGTAAAAGGCAAAAAAGAAGATTGAGGGTGCTACACAAAAATATTAAGTAATGGTTCAGTCAAATGTCATCTGCAGGGTGACTGTTGAGGAGAAGCTTCTGTTAAAAAAGAGGAAAAAAAAGCATGCAGAAAGTAGTGAAGAAACATTGTCAATAAGTCTGCTTTTTCCTGATAAAGAATGATAAGAGTTTTGGGGGGTTTGTGCTATGAAATAAAAATTTGTTGTACCTTTTTCATGCAAAATTTAACTACTCGGAATGGTTTTAATGATATTAGGGCCGAGGATGTTTACAACTGTGAATGCTTCAAACCCTGAACTCTTCACGCAAACCTTCTTTCTCTTAGGAAGCTTTACATGTGGTCTGTGTTGTTGAAAAGGTTTTATTCTGCAGCTTTGAATGGGATTGGCACTGTGAGGAGCTGATGCTTCTCCTACCCATGTGCAAATCTTCTCCCCTGTGATAGGAAGAATAAAACGAAAGAAATCAAATTGACCTGGCATTTGAGAAGGCCCATTTTGCATGCATGCCTGGTTTCTGCTGGCCTTTAACCAGTTAATATAAAACCAGTGGCAAATGTGGCCTCACTGACAGCTGAAATCGCTGGTAGCTTGAATATTACAGCGGTGTATATTGACTTTTTTCAATTAGTTCCATTGCTTATATGTTAAATACTTTTTTTTTCACCATCTGCTCACCTGATAACGTCATGGTGTGAAAACAGCTGGCAGCGGTGCGTTGCCAAAGCACGGTGTGTAATTGCTGTCGGAGATGAACAGCTTCCCAACATCAACGTGAGAGGAAACCTTCCTGAAGACCAGAGCATGCAGAATATCTCCCAGTGTCTCTTGGCAGGATTTAAAACAAAACAAAAATAGCTGAAAGAGCTGTGCGCATCATGAACCACTTGAGGACAGTTGTGTAACTCGCATCCATTTTTTTTTGCTTTTCCCTGCCACCTCCTGTCTGGAGTTAATCCTAGTACTTCTGGAACTATGGCTCTGCCTTCCTCTGATGCCTTTCTTCTGGGAGCTCAGAGGTTTTGGAGCCATTGTGAAACACAGGAGGGACTTTTCAGGACCTGCAGCTTTTTATGACATCTACTCAACAACAGAAAAACTACTGAACTTGGGAAAGGTTAATGGACTTATATTTAAGGAAGGAAATATCTGTACACAGATTAGTTGCTGTTTATTTAATTTATTCCTTCCCTGTGGCAATTTAGCTTTTAGGTTTTGCATACACTTTTACTTACAGATCTCAGAATCCTTTACAAGCTCACACATCTAGTTAATGACTGAAAAAAAGAGATGTCAAGTCCTGGCAATAACAGCTCTGCTCCCCAGAGCATCGATGAGCCTTCCTTGAAATAGCAATTACATTTCTCTTTGAAAGAAGGGTTTTACATGCTTGATAGGGGCATGCAAATACGTTTGCACGAAATGTGAACAGATGTGAATTATTCATGACACTCAAACACGAGTATACTAAAAAGATTAAATGTGATTTATGTCCCTGACTTACAGTTAGTTGTGACATCTGTATAAGTTTCAGAATTAGTATTTTCCTTGGGAACCTTGCTCTCCTATTCAACAAGATGTATTCCAATGCAAATCATTCTGTAGTAACTGTAACTATGGCAGACAGTCAGGCGTCTCCTATGCATGGGGCAGTTGTGTCCTCCCCTACCTTGCGTCCGTATGGTGTTGTAATTAGTCCATGTCATCGTGTGAAGTTGGACCTGCAGAGGCACAGACACCTTGTTAAACCCAGCAGAGCACGACTCCATTGATAGTAGCTGTGGACTTGCCAACCTGTATTTCCCAAACCTGTGCTACTCTTGATAACCCCTGCCATGTAAAAGGTGACAAGATCTCCTGCTGTTCCTGTCTGTGCTCTTTATTTGATGTTTGAACATTTCAAAACCATTTCATTTCTCATTACCTCATTTTCTGTCACATGAACACACTGAGATTGTGGGGAGGATTGTTTTCTTGAGGTCTGTGATTTAATGCCATCTGCTTAAGATGTCCAATGACAGGATAAGGGGCAACGAATACAAACTGGACCGTAGGAGGTTCCACAAAAACATGAGAAAAAACTTTTTCACTGTGAGGGTGACGGAGCACTGGCACAGGCTGCCCAGGGAGGTTGTGGAGTCTCCTTCTCTGGAGACATTCAAAGTCCATCTGGACATGTGACCTACTGTAGGTGGTCCTGCTCTGGCAGGGAGGTTGGACTAGATGATCTTTCGAGGTGCCTTCCAACTCCTAACATTCTGTGATTCTTTGAAGAACCTGCTGACTAAACCCCACAGCACTTCTGCCCTGCAAGGAGGCAGAACCTGCCTTGCTTCTGTCTTAGAAGCAACACTGTCTTCTGCAAGGAGGTTCCTCCAGGCCAGAAACAAATGGTGTTATGACACAGAAAATACTCCTCCCTGCAGTAATAATGAAAAGGGCATAGTATCAATTCTTCTAGAAAGGCTTTTTTAGTAGCACTCTGATTACTTTATGACAGACTAAACTAGAAAGATTTATGCTGTTCACTTGGAAGTCACATAGCATCACACCTTCGTCTTGTTCCTGCCACATATGAATAGAGTGTCTGCGCTGGCTCTTAGTCACCGTTCTCCTTAGCAGCCATGAAAATGTGTCAAATGTTGCCCGAGTCTGCAGAATGATGTAATTCCCACTGAGGCCAGTAAATTCCCACTGAGGCCAGTAAAAAAATTCTACGCAGAACAGCCCTAGATTCAAGGTACCTGTGTACCTGTGAGCCTCTTTTGCTCTCCCAAGAGGGAGAGTTAAGCTTCAGCTTTTTGTTCTGTGGTTGTTCATAAAAAGGTCAGCTGCAGAGGAACACGTGTCAATACAGGGTGTGATCAGCAAAAGGCCAAGTCCCTAACATGAAGGTTGATGCTACTGATCTAACAGTAGCCACTTCCACGAAGTAGTAACTTTTAGTACCAGCTGCTGCTGCTTTTTCATCCTTTAAGTAGTGTGGATCTTTGTCTTCATTACAGTGGCAAGAAAAAAATGGTTTGTACTGTAAAAGAAAACATTAGTTGCCACAGTGAGTTGCTTTGATGGTCTTTTTTACTGAGGAAATTTGTCTGAGAATGTAAATGAATGAATTTTACAAAGTTTACCCATCACTCTTGTGGGAAAAATGCAGCTGAAATCTATAACTGCCAATTCAGTTACATAACTGCAGATTCAGTTGTCTTCAGTGTGATTTTGCTCTTAATTTCTTGCTCTGTGTGTGCACCTTTATTATGACTTATTTTTGTCACTTGGGTGGTACTCTTCCCTTTGGCCTGCCTGTAGATTTGTAGTCATTGGCTTTATTTTGCAGGAGTCTGCGGAAATTTGTCTTCAATTTGTCAAAATTGTCCGTGTTGCTGCTTTGCTGAGTTTTAAGCATGCACTAAAAATTCTGACTTAATTATTGAGGCTGAATCCGTGTGGCATCACTAATGTCCCCATAGCTTCTATTCAGGATAATGACCTTGCACAGCTTCTGCCCGTTTCAGCCTGAATTTGTCACTTTGATGGATCATGTTGGTGAACTTTGCTTGTCAGAAATGGTGCCCCCGTGCAGGGGCTCTGAATTCAGCATCTCTGCAGGGAGCAAACCATGTAGGTGTGTGAATTCGTTTGGTCTCTGTACCCAGAATCCTGACTTACTAACTTCATAAAGGTGTACGCCTGTGTTATGCGGTGGAGTTGGCAGACTGCTCGTGGGAGCGTGGAAACGAGTGGGCTCTGGCCTTTACTAGGATCGTTTTCTCACTATAAAGCTGTTTGAAAATGGGAATAAAGTGTTTATTGTAGTCTGTGTTTTTTAAATGGATTTTAGATTTTTTTACATTTCCTAATAACTTTTAAATTTTCTTTTACTAGAACCACCTAGGCTTGTCATTTCACCTAAGAACCAGACTTTTACAGAAGGCTCTGAAGTGTCTATAAGGTGTTCTGCAACAGGTTATCCAAAGCCGACAGTAGTATGGACACACAACGACATGTTTATTGTTGGTTCGAGCAGGTAGGGTTTATAGCTTTCTCTGTTTATTTTAATTTTTTTCCTATGTGAGAAAGGAGTTTTGAAGAATGCTGAAATATTTTGACTGTGTCTTGCATAGGATGCTGAAAATTTTGGGAATAGTACCTCAGCCTTTGCTTTTATAACTCTTGAATTTCAATTTCCTAATTTCTAAAATCAAAATACTTTAGTTCTATTTTTCAGAAGACTTTTTATAAGATTCATTTAATTGCGTTTCACAAAACACATCGATATTATCTCTTAGATACAATAATACTAATATTGTTGTGTATCATGAGAAAAAAAACCCAGCACTACCTGTTTAGAAACCATCTGGTCATCCTGCTGCTGGTGTTGCTTGGAGTGTGCATGTAACTGTTAACTCTCTTTTCTGTAACAAATCATTTTGGTTGGTCCCTGGTGTGTTCCCAGGTATAGATTGACCCCAGAAGGCACCTTAATCATAAGAAAGGCAGTTCCAAAAGATGCAGGAATTTATGGTTGCTTGGCAAGTAACTCAGCTGGGACAGAGAAACAGACGTCCACCCTTACATACATTGGTAAGTAAAAGAAACGACGTGGTGAAATTAAGGAAGTCGAGTAATAGATCATCAAGGAGGAACTGTTTTGACTTTCAAGGCAACTATTCTTCCACGTAATGAGAAAATTAGAGTCTTTCATGGTTTGTGTCTTAAAAATGATGTATGCTTTGGATGAGGAACTCATTTTTTCAATGTTTCTTTTTAGAGGGCCCAACATTGACAGTAGTTCAAAGCGAAATTCTGGTTGCTCTTGGAGACACGACTATTATGGAGTGTAAAACAACTGGAATCCCGCATCCTCAAGTTAAATGGTTTAAAGGTGCAGTTATTACTTTGTGTTTGGTTTATTTATTTCAGCAGGAATATTTAGAACAGTGATCCTGAAAGGACTTAATTTTCTCAAAAACTTTATGTGGTATTCAGCTAGTGACTGACCTGTGAAATTCTCTAAATCTAGAAGATACGGCATTTGATCTCTAGGGCATAAATTCTTGCTCCTGTTTAAATACAGTGAATTAATATATTGTAGCATTATTAATTAAAAAAAAATAAAGGCAGAGCCTCTTGTCTGCTTAAATAAGGTTCATTCTTCTGTCAGAAAATGTCCAGATACATGGTAAAAAATTGTAAAACATTTTTCTGGTTTTCCCATCAGATATTCTTTCAAATTCCTTTGCAACACAAATTTTTATATGCTCCTTCTGAATCTGAGATGTGTCTAGTGCAGTTTCTTTAGTAGTGAGGCAGTACATTGGGTATCATAACCGCAGGAGCTTTTAGAGAGTCAGAGGATCCCATGTCTCAGACTGAACATTTATTCTGAGAAAAAGCAGCTGACTCCTGTGAGTCGTCATATAAACCATCTGCCTGCTGATTTTTTGGCAAACTTCTAATCTTGTTAGGTAGATATTGCCAACAGATAGCTTCTGCAATCCAGTATTTCATCTGTGACTGGCTGGAGGGAAGCGCAGAACTCGGCGATCTGTTTGCAAATAATCTTCCCTCAGAGGAAGCTTCTTCTGAGCTCCCGGCGGTTAGTGAACGAATGGCTCGTATTTTAAAGCAGGAGTCAGGGGGCTTTGGTACTTATCCCAGAGCACATGTGGGCCAGTTCTCAGTGTTACGCATCAGTATTATGACTCCTGCTGAGCTTGAGAAGTAGAAAAGCTGCTTTCTAGGTTTTACAGTTCTCAACTTAGGTACAGAACTGACAGTCAACTGGCATCTACATGTAGCCTCTAATTTGGGAAGGGCAAATAAAGCCTGGCACACTGTCCTAATGCTCATCTCTGTCCAAAGGGTTTTGTGTTCCCCTTGTGAAACAAATGAAGAAGGATTGTATCTAATGTAGTAATGGATTTTTCCACTTAGTTGTGTGGAAGTCAGTGTATTCATTTGCTAAATGAATGCAGCCATGTTGTGAACTAACCTCAAACTTGGACACTGTTTCATTGGAATAATTTTGATAAATACACTGTTATATCTCAGTTACTGTTTTCTGTCTGGACTTAGGTGACTTAGAGTTGAGGGCATCATCATTTCTCATTATTGATACTCATCGAGGTCTTTTGAAGATCCAGGAAACCCAAGACCTGGATGCTGGTGACTATACCTGTGTGGCTACCAATGATGCAGGGAGAGCTTCCGGAAGGATAACTCTAGATGTTGGCTGTAAGTACCAGAAAAGTTACGAGGAAGGAGGAGGAGGCAGAGGAGGAGAGAACAGTTCAAACTAACATAATTCTTGAGTGAAGAATACATTATACTAACTTAAGTTAATGTGTAAGGTTATTGTAACTTAGTCCTTCCTCTCCTTTTTTCCTTTCTAACTGCCTGTGGCCTCACACATCTCGTTAAATGCCTACTCCTGTCAGACACATACACTTTCTGAAGCAGTGAGCAATGCTGTATGAAGGAGCCGAACTTAACAACGCGGTTGCTTGAGTATGCACCTTTGTCTGATGAGGGTGGCTGTATCTTTTTTTTTGTTGTTTTTTTGAGACGTTTAGCCCATTTCTGAGTTCCTCGTTGTATGTTCACAGCGTGCAAGGCTGCTTTTGTAAGCTGTTGCTGGGAATCTGTTTTTAGAAGAATTGTGCATAATGGGACATAAATTTAGGTCCTCAATAGTCTAAGCAGAATGCTAATGTCATGTTGCAACCCCAGTTCACTTTCTGTGTTCTTTTTTTTTCTCCAGCTCCCCCAGTTTTCACGCAGGAACCTGGTGATGAATCTGCAGATATTGGCTCAAACCTCACGCTGCCGTGCTATGTGCAGGGTTACCCGGAACCCAAGGTTAAGTGGAGGCGGCTGAACGGTGCCTCCCTTTTCTCAAGACCGTTCACAGTTAGTTCTATCAGTCAACTCAGAACAGGAGCTCTGTCTATTAATAGTAGGTAGTCCGAACTTTTAAAAACCAAGTTCCAGAAGGAAATATGACACGTGCGATGCATTTAAGTTACTGTACCTGCTTTATTGTTCACTTTGTAATAGAGTGGATTTTTATCAGAGATTATGTTTCTGGTACTGACTTCATACTTCTGATACTGAATTTTGACACACAGTTCATTTTCCTGTGAGTTCGATTGTGTTGGGTCATTGGCTTCACTCTTCTTAGAAATTATTGTACCTTTGCTTAAATATATGTTGATTATGGCCTCTGCTGTTATGGAGAAGCTGTGGATTTTATTTTTTTTCTTTGAGAGAATTGTTTCTAAATTCACTGTTTTAGATAAGTCCCAATTTGGGTAACAACTAAAAATTCTTCAAGTGGCTTTGTGATTTCAACTACTTGGAGCATTTCAGCCACCCTTACGTTATCCTGTTTTCTTCGTTAGCTTTTTTATTCTCTTCTAGACATAATTGAGATGGGTGAAATAATTCCTCCCTGCCGTACCTATAGTTCAGTAACTGTGTCTTTTGTACTATTTTGTGGGTGTCTGTTCACCTACAGACACATGTTGCTGCATGTCGTAAGCGATATTGCAGTCAGTGCACTATATGATAGCGTATGTGCATGCAGATATATAGTGTACTACCATGTATTATCTATGCACGTTAGAATACACTACATTAAAGTATATGTGCTAAAGTGATGAGAAGTGTTTTTTTATATATATACATATATACACACATGCTTTTTTTACTCTAGTGCTCTTATAGTCATTGCTTCTATGCCAGGTGACGGAGGGGAATGAATGAACTGGCCAAACCCAAATATTGGGAACTGAAAGATAAAAGAGTGGGGTATTAATGTGTTGCAGACTTTTCAGTATCATTTCAGAAACTGTGATCAGATCTCTTTTCTTTTTTTTCCCCCTCCCTCTAGATTTGTGGGTCACTGATGAAGGAACTTACATCTGTGAAGCTGAGAACCAATTTGGAAGTATTCAGTCACGGACAGCCACGATCACAGTAACTGGACTGGGTAAGACTGGTTAATGTCAGTGACAGGCAGGAAAGGACTGGCCCCGTTTCAGTATCTGCAGTACACAGTGGGAGGAGATGGTTTGTACAACAAATGGGATGTCTGCAGGTTATGTGCACGCATGGTGATGTGTCTGTGTGTTTGCGTACACATATATAGCCACACAAACTGAATCAGAAGACATTTGCATTTCATTTATTTCAGTGAATTTTGCGTATTGAAACGTTTTCTTTTGACTGACTCTGTTAGTTTGAATTAACTCCATCTACACTTTATAACATGGACCTTAAAAAAGTGATTTGTCCTATCTTCTGTTCCTTATTCTTAAGTGAGTTTATTAAGGAATGGAAAATCACTGCAATGATCATAGAATCATAGAATGGTTTGGGTTGGGTGAAAGCTAAAGGTGGGGTTTCTGAGGGGAGGAAATAAAAGCAGCAATGAACTTGCTTAGGTCAGTGTGTTGATATAACTGGGAAGGAATCTTAGTGATCCAAGAAAACAGTAAATAGCTGCACTGTTAAGGAGTTGTTTGTTATCTTGGTTGGACAATTGGCAATGAAAGGAAAAATAATGCTATGGAACGTGTACGTTTGTGGGAAGATAGGAATGGGGTCCATCTGCCATCAATGGAACCTTTTGTTAACTTAAAACACGTAGTGGCAATCTGTAATGTTGGTGATATTTGATAGGTATGTTCTTTATTTATTTAAAAGTGTTATTTAATCCCCATTACTTAAAATTAATTTATGAAATGTGTGTCTAGGAGTGCTTCATGTTGGTTCTTTACAGAGCATGCAGAATTTCAAGCTGGGCTTGTTGACCTCTGCTGTAATCCTTTAAAATTTTATGCCCAAAGGAAATTACTACTTATTTGTTTTGCCTTCTCCAAACCTGCTACTTTTGTTCTTTGATATTTTTCCCAAGAAAGGAGAAAATAATGTATTAACTTGGTATCGGGGGAATATGTTTTCAGGGAAATGCTGGGTTGGGTCCAGTTTCAGCTGGACAGCATCTTCCGTTTGCTGCCATTCCTTAGTTCTAGGATCGTTGTACGTATACTCCTCTGGCTTCCTCTCTCTTCTGTGCTACCCCACTCCTTCGTTTTTTTTTTTCTTTTATTTTCTTGCCTGAATCATTGAGGTTTCAGATACCAGAATCCCGTCTGGTATTTCTCGTTGTATAACTACATATGTTGGAGCTCTCATACTGTTCCTTGCTGGCAATGTTTTTTTCTTACCCTGTTTTTTCTTTCCTGTTTAAATCGTGCATTTTTCATTTTAGGAAATGTTTCTTCCTCTATATTGCATAGCACTGTGTGTGAGGAGACCTTTGTCTGATGCCGCTGCAAGTAGCCCTAGTGACGGGACTAATAACAAAACTTTAATACTTTACGTGAATATGTAAAAATTCCTAACAGTCTCTTCTAATTCTTTCTTTTGTTGAAGTTACACCTCTGATTGGAGTAAGTCCAGCCACAGCCAACGTAATAGAGGGGCAGCAGCTCACTTTGCCATGCGTGCTGCTTGCTGGAAACCCCGTTCCAGACCGGAGGTGGATTAAAAACAATATGGTGGTAAGACCATTTTTCCTGTAAGATCTGTTAGCAGAGAAAATGTAGAACTGGCATTTTTAGGCCACGTGACTACTTGGTTTCAGCTACAAAAGTTGACAAACAAATACACTGATAGGTTTTGTGTTTACAGATAAAGATACTTCAGGAGATTGGGCTGATTTGCTGGGGGCGAGGGTGCGGTGTTTGCGGGGTGGGTTACAGCAGGCATTCACCACCCAGCAGGAGCTGCTGCCTCCTGGGCTGTGTCTGTAAGGCAGTGGCTGCTTCTGAGTTTCCACAAGTGCTGTCAGTCCAAGTGCAGCCATTCCCCCGAGGAAAGAGTTTATTCCTGTTCAAAACAGGGAAGTGGAAGTGTGGGGTCCTGATGGTTATGCCTCTCTGATCACTGCCCATGCAAGGAACTTCCTAACTCTGAAGTGCGGATGAGGAAGGAGAGGATGGTAGTGGGGGAGTGTGAGGGTCTAGAAAAGAATTTGTAACCGAAGTATTTGTGAATTGTCCTTTAATCTTCTTCAAAGCAGTTTTATGCATTCTTGTTAGCTCTTGAATTTCAGCCTTGGGCTCTGAATATAGGAATGCTAGTGGAATATACCTACCAGAATGACAGAAGTGCTGCAGTTTACACCCTGGTAGCTGAAAAGTGTTTCTCTTTTCCCTGTTTTTTAGAAATAAAGATACCAGGAAATGTAGGTTTAGGGTTTTTAACATCATGACTTTTACCCTTGTTGGGATGAGATAAATGTCAGTATCCCTGTACCATATACTCCTTTCCTCTAGAGATGCACAGCTCAGAGCATGAAAGAGGGTGTTTTCTTTGCCCCTTGGGAGCAGACCATTGCCAGTTCATAACTCCAGCAGACAGAAAGGTGGTGTAGACACTATGCTTACTTGTGATGTTTCAGTTCTTTAATAGTAGGCAAATTACTGACTATAAAATTCCTAGGAAGCTCTGCTTTTTATCTTGCTTGCCAGTTTTACCCTAGAGCCCTTTCTCCACAACTGTAATTAAAAAAATTTCTAGCAATTCTTTAATTTATTGTCACCAAGCAGAACCCTGGCACTACCTGACCCTTTGCTTGCTGAAGTTTTCTACTCAGTCTTTGCGTCACTGGGAATCACGGACCTTTCTTTGAGAAATATTGGCAGGATCCTCCTTGTTGAGTTGCTAATTCCTCTGTGTAGCAGTGCTAGTTTCCTGTAATTATAAGCTCATGGCAAAAGTTGCGCTCCAAGGAGAGTGTTGGAGTAAGTTATATTTAGAGCAGAATGCGGCTTGTTCTGATCACAGCATGGCTGGAACGATTTCGTGTTCTAACAACCTTTCTGTCTGGCAAGTCTGTGTTGCCAAGTTCAAGTTTTGCACGTTGCTATAGGGTGTAACTTTAAAAAAATACTTTTTTGTGAAAGTTAAAATTTCTCTTACCTGTTACAATGGTGTGCTTCAGAGAGGATCTCTTCATTGATATGGCAAGTTAGAAGGTTTTGGTAACTGTAAAAAAAATCTATTTGTGGAAGAAGAGTAAGTCATTGCACTCATCAGGAACTGATGTATGGTCAGGTTGACTTACTGGAATAAGCAATAAAAATGCTGTAAAATAATTCAGTTAAACTTGGTTTTACTTGAGAGCATGATTATAAGCATGACAGTTCTGTGTGCTGTGGCTGACCCGAGGTGCTGATCGTGATCTCACTGCAGCACTACAAATACAGTGCTACCAAAATTCGTATTTAAAATTAGCTTTTCATGAAAAACAGAAAGTAGGAAAAGCTCTAATAAAATTGTCCGGGAACATTAATTTTCAAGAATGTGAAATAGTTGAGTAAAGCCATGCTGCATCCCAAGGTAAGTATTGCCAGTGGATATTTTCTTCAGTAAAACGTTACCTCACTCTTTTGGCAGCTGGTTCCCAATCCCTACGTCAACGTTCGCAGTGATGGAAGCCTGCACCTTGAAAGAGTCCGGCTGCAGGATGGTGGCGATTATACCTGCATGGCAAGTAACGTTGCTGGGACAAGCAACAAAACCACCACCGTTAATGTGTATGGTAAGGAATGCTGCCTCGTTGCTTTTGTACCAAACACAAGATGAGTGCATTTCTTACAAACAGGAGCTTTAGTGAACTTTTTCTTTGTTAGGTTTATGCTAAATCTTTTATCTTTTGTAATGGTGTCCGTTTGTAAAGTAACGTGGTGGGGAATTGGATCCACTGCACAGGAACTGAGTGATTGAGAGATTGAGACTGGTTTTAAAAGCAAAAATGACACTGTCTTGTGATTGTAAGAGATCCTCATTTCAAAACATCTACAAAGGTGGGGCTGTGCAGTCTTCATCTGTATCTCTATGAACAAAACAGATCAAGTGTGAAGTTTACTGGAAAACCATGGAAAGTGCTATCTGGGGCCTTCATAAGTGACCTAAGGAAGCATAACTCATGGGAGAATTAGAAGTAAAATGAATAATGAGTTTGGCAAAATGTGTATTTGTTCCTCCCCGCCCCCTTTTTTTTTTCTTTAATTAAAACATACAAAAAATGACACCGACTGGAAGCAAAGTGTGAGCGTTGTGGTAACCCATGTGTATTTCAGCTGAAGATGCTTGTATTAACTCTGTGTGAGATCACAAACACTTGGTTTACAGCCTGAAATTTTCTCATATGTGAAGTTAAGCATGGGAGATTTATTTTAGCTTCACTGAAGATGCTGGAACATCATTTTAAGTTAAGAATAGCTATTATTTTTTAAAACAGGCAAGTTCTCAGTATCTTCCATGTCAACACTAGTTTTTTTTAATATTTCAGAACTTGAAAACGGGAAGGAATATATTTATGCATTTTTAGAACAATCTAGTTTTTGATATTATAGCCTTAACTACGATCTTTTTTTTCCCTGTTGTTAAGTCAAAACCAACTCAATTAAGTAGGAAAAAATGGCATTGTTGTTATCTCTGGTTACTGATCTTGTGAAGTGATCTGGTATTTTTATTCAAGTTCATCTAGCAGTCAGTTCTCATGATTCAGCACTAAAAATGCTGAACTCATTCTCAGTGAAGGTGCTGTGTAGGTTGAATCGTGTACAGCATCGTTTCAGGAAGCCTAAAATGTTGTCAGAAGATGTTGTGATGACGACTTCCTGAAATGATTGCAGTCAGCTATGTGAAATACCTACAATTAGTTTAAAACTGTGTACATGATCCAACAACCAGCCTGTGGCTGGCATGGTTTCTTAGGAACAGGTATTTATTCTGTCCTAAAAGGCTGGAGAGGGGAGGGGAAAGCGGCTGGTCAGCGTCAGCATTCGGGTTCAGAGGAGAGGCTCAAAATTCCCAAATCCTGCTGCTTGTATGAAGTTGCAGTTGAATAGGGGGGTTTTATTGTAAGAGTTGTGCTGTGGTTTCAAATGTCTTCTGCATGCATTTAATATTTGCATTTATTTTCAGTTCTGCCTGTTATTCAGCACGGGCAGCAGGTGTTCAGCACCATTGAAGGAATCCCGGTAACATTACCGTGCAAAGCAAGTGGAGTTCCTAAACCAAACATTGTCTGGTCCAAGGTAATTTCTCACCTTTGAGCTGTTCGTGGTGCAAGATGAGTTGAATACGTAGTTTAGTTTCCATCAAAACTATATGCAAGGAACAGGGCCAAAAGGCATCAGTTTGAAGGTCCTGAAAAATCTCTCTTTATTTATATCTGCTTTTGTTTCTTATAGCAATGTTTTCTGGCCATGGTCCAGCCTTAGATCAGTGTTCTGCTCTTTGGGAGGACTTTGGCTGTAGGGCTTTGCTTGTCTTTATGTATTTAACACTTCTGAAGTTGTTCATATTCCTGCTGTGAGTTGATAATTTGAGATTAGGCAACCTGCCACCGATTGAAAATTTGCTTTTGTGTTGGTGCCTTATGTTAAGAAGACCTTTTCCTCTGAGGAAGGTGTCTAATAATGGCATTCTGGGGTTAACCTCCTGCCACTGTTCAGTCAGGTCATTGATGAGAGGTCTGCTAAGGAGGACCTTGACTATTTCGGGAGTTTAACTGAAAATCAGGCTTTGCATGCCCCCTCCTCCCCACCCCCCCCCAACTTTAGTAGCATAATTTCCTGTAATAACAGTTGTTTGGGCTATGTTACAGCTCTGATGACATTGGTGTGAAGACAATGTCGTCAGGCACTGTTGTGCCTCAGAAGTTGTGCAGATGTAACTGATTGGTACCTTGTGAACAACTTTGTTTAAAAGAAGGAATAGAACACAGCTAACTCTGCTGGTTTGGTAGGGAAAAAACATGAGAGGAGTGTTTTTTCTTAATTATTGCTTAAAACAGTCAATACAGACAGGGAAGAGTCTGCTGACTAAGATATATATATATATATAGTATAATGTATACAAGATCTGTTTTGGCATCGGAAATCAATGTCAAAATTAACTCAGTTGAAATCTTGATTTGCTTTTTTTTTTTTTTTTAAATAATTTCCTTTGAGAGTTAGGGTCTGTAAAATCTAACAAGTTTTCTGAATAAAAATCCCCATGCTTCTGCTCCTGTTCCTGTTTAGACAGCAACAGTCAAGATGTGTGGGAAGTTAGTTGAATTTAGTTAATTTTTATGGCTGGAACGTTGGGTCCAGGCTTTTTAGTTAATATGAAATATTTTGTCCATCTCAGCCATAAAAAATAGAAGCACCAGTGTAATGTATAATAAAAGATTGCTTCCTTTAGTCAGATTGCCTGCAAATTGTGTTTAAGAGCATGGAGCATATTGCACAGTGGAAAATCAGACCCAGTGTTTTGATAGGGGTTGGTTTTGATGATCCTGAAGGTCTTTTCTAATCTAAATGATGCTGTGATTAAAAATACAGTATTCTTCATAGGAAGGTTCAGTCATAGCAATGAAGTAAACTAGGGGAGATGCTACAGGCACTTACAATTTTTATATTCCTTTAACACTTTTAATTTTTTTCATAAGGTTTTATCACTGTAAGCTTTAGCTTTTATTGAATTAAATTCTTGTAATTTGGTTTATTTTAGAAAATCTACATAGACTTTATTTTTTTTTTTCCTTTCAGAAAGGAGAAGTAATTCTTCCCAGCAATGTGAAGTTTTCTGCGGGGTCTGATGGAAGTCTGTACGTAGTTTCACCGGGGGGTGAAGAGACCGGGGAATACGTGTGTACTGCGACCAACGCTGCTGGTTATGCTACGCGGAAAGTCCAGCTGACTGTCTATGGTATGTATGAGCTAAAATCAAATCTGTGGTGTTGTCTCTCTTCCCCCATAGCATTCTACCGTAGACGGTAGAACCCACTTAGGTGGATTGTGAACTAGGATACCCACAGTACAAATGAGATTTAGACTAATGTCTAATTAGTGCTTTTCAGTTTGTCCTGGGTTGTTGGATCCACATATTGGGCAATTTCCCAAATGGCTGATACTGAAAGGCCTGGCCTTCAGCCATTATGGTTCTCTTAAAATGTCCTGATACCTGTTACCTTGAGTTTGTGTATGAGGATCTTGGGCTGATCATAACTTCTTCTTTTATGGAAATGGATAGGAAGTATCTATGTAGGAATAGATGTCCCTGCTCATAGAAGAATGAAGATCCATTAATTCCGCTGTTCCCAAAGCTTCCTGCTATCTCCAGATATCATAAGAAGCTTGATTTGGGTGTAGGCTTGTTTGCCAGACCTTTATGGCTTGTAGCTATTAGTGCTGTAGCATAGCATAGTTCAGGTGTTGGTTGCAAGCTACCTGTGCGATACAGAGCTCAGCATTCCCATTAACTACAAGTATCTGTTGCTAATCCAGCTTTTCAGGTAGATACGCAGTCTTTCTGGGGTTTGTGGTATTGCACATAGGTATTGGCCACTGTCTGAGCTACAGGCACTGCACATCAGTGTGGCAGTGATTTACATCTTTTGCAGACATTAAAAATAGAATTGCAATATATATGTATTGTATACCTGATTTTAAAACATTGATGTTTAATCTGGAGTAAAACTGTATGGTGTTGCATTTGTACAAATGCGTATATTCATTGCAACTTCTTAACATGTTTCATGTTTTAGTGAAACCTAGAGTATCCAGGCCTGGAGACCGGCAAGGAAATGCATATGATAAACCCATAGAGATCTCGGTAATTGCAGGGGAAGATGTCACGCTTCCATGTGAAGTAAAGAGCTTGCCACCCCCAATAATTACCTGGGCCAAAGAAACGCAACTCATATCTCCGTTCTCTCCAAGGTAACAATGTTTGATGAAAACAAAAAAAAGGGAAATTGTGTCTAAGCTTTCAAGATTTTGGAAGGGCCTGTAATTTCTAACTGCCACAGGATCGATCGGAAGGTATTAAGTTGTCCTGTGTGAGGACCCTGTTTTTTCACTAGGTCTTGAAACTGTTTTTCCCAAACCAAATGTCTCTTTCCAAAGGATGCTAAGGCCATGCATCATTGTACAGCTTCCAGTTCAATGCACATTTATGCTCTGTCTCAGGAGGCCAAGACTAAATAGATCCTGTTATATATGTATGGTGGTGGTGCCCAGAGACTCACATAATCTGTGCCTGATTATAGAAGTTTGAAAACCTTCTTTCTGTCCTTAAGCACTTCATTTTTATGCTAAAGTGAGCGCTGTCAGGTATTCATATGAAGTCTGGGCTGCCAGTAGAATATAGATAATGCTAAGTGTTTGGAGTGCTTACAAGGGTGCATTGCTCACTCTGTTTTGGATCCAAAAACTCTCCAGCTATTCTTGAACATATGAAAACATAGCTAAATGCTCATAAAAATGTTGATTTGACAACTGTGGAGAATGAAGAGTTGAGGACTGTCTTGTATAAAGCATGGGCCACAATGTTGGAGTTCTTTGTTGTTTTAGTGTGATACAAAATAAGAGACGACGGGGTGGCTCTTCTCTTACGTTCCCAGTTGAAGTGCCAGGTGCTGTCATGGGATGTGCCAGTGTTTTCTAGTCCTGAAGATACCTCAGGAGGGGTAAAGGCTTCGGCTGTATTCATAAACCAGGAAATGGTAATGCTGGCGAAACGCACGCTGCGGCGATTGCTGTGCCTGTTGTGTAGCGCCTCTCGCTGCTCCAAGTGGAAGGGATCAGCCAGTGCCTGAGCTGAATTAAAGAAACTGTACAGACCTGAAGGCGAGCCTCTTTCCCTCGTGGCCAACACTGCGCTTCAGAGCCACTCGTTGCAGTGAGTCTGAGACAGCCTCAGCACTGGTAGCTGCTGGGCCAGCATGTTTGGTGAAGGAGGCTTATACACAGAATCGATTCGTTGTTAGTAATCCCTGTGGAATTCTTCTGCCGTGTCCTGCGGGCATGTTGCGTGCACTAACGAACCCGTGTTCTTCGTCCCTTACTTGTCCTCATTTTACCTCAGGAGACATTGATAAATGAGGCTACTTGCTCATGGCTGTTGTGGAGAGATCCAAGTTGTCCAAAGTAACAGAAGTCCAGCTCAGCTCATTCCATAAAATTGTTTACAGATGTTAGCAAAAGTTAAAGAATTAATCCAAACAAAATTGTTTGAGACCACCCAGAGATGATGTTAGAAATGTGACCAGTAAACAAAAGAAGAATGAAATCAGAAACTAAGGAACTTTTGTCAGAAAGCAAATGTAATTAATGGACAATATAATGGACGATAAGTTGTCCCAGCAAATCCATCTTTCAAGATTTTTTTTAAAAAAAAAGTTTGGGAAGATATGGGCAGGAGAGGAGGAATCGTAATATTAGACAGATTTGAGTGGCCTGGAGGAAATACACTTTGCTTTCTTTTCGTTCATCTCTCCAGTCAGCTGCAATCCAAAACCTCACCGTTTTATGCTCATTTGATAATGTTGTCCTAATGAGACAGTACCAGAGAAAGGAAGACAGATGATACCATCAGTTCTCACCAACTTTGCCTAAATTCTTCATGTAACCTAGACTTGAATGTTCTTCTGTTCAATTCTTAGCTGTCATTTCTTTCTTCCCTCCTCATTTGTTTTCCTGATCTCTGTTACTTTTGACTTAAGAAGATTTTGTCTTAGCTGGCCAATGTATCTTGTAATTTTACAGTCCTGAACTGTAGTGAAAATTAATGCTGTGTGGTTAACTACTTACTGATGAATAATGACAATTTCTATAAACATCAGAACTGGCAGTTTTGAATCAGAATACTCTTCAGAATACTTTCTTCCATCCTGAATCAACATGACTTTCTTTTTTTGCCAAGATGGAGCAGTATCAGAAGTTTTTTTTGTACTTTTTGACCCCATGACCTGGGCTGAAACAAAAATTTTTGAGAGGAGGTTGAAGAGCTCCATTTCTCTGTTGTTTTTTTGTGTTCGGGTTTTTTTTTTCATTTTTAGAAACAAAATTTTGATATGTCCTGTAGGTAGGTAGAAATAAATTTTGTAATTTGTATCTTATATTTTAGATATTTAGTATGTTTTCTTGAATGCAGTGGCTCAATAAAGAATTAGAAAAAATGAGTAAATGTAAGTCATAGTTTAGTAATATGGCACAGTTTAGCGTGCCCTACAGAATGGTGCTATTTTAGCTTGTAGCAGTCATTAGCAATTTATAAGTAGGGATCATTCACCTTTCCATGCATGTTTATACAGCATATCTGCTTCTTATTTTTCCAGACACACTTTCCTACCCTCAGGGTCAATGAAGATCAGTGAGACCCAAGTTTCAGACACTGGAATGTATATCTGTGTAGCCACAAATATTGCTGGGAATGTGACTCAGTCAGTGAAGCTAAGTATACATGGTAAGTTTTAACTTAAAGGATAATCATCTGCAAGTTTCTGCGTGGAATCCAGCATCATGCAGAGCTTTTCAGACATTTTCCCTTATGAACATTAAGTACTACTGACCCATATTCTTTCAGGTCATGTTATCTTTGTATGCAGATTGTTACTGATTATGTGGAAAGAAATTATGGTGCATACATACGTATACACACACACCCCTTCCTTTAATGATCCTTAGACTTGTGGAAGAATTATAGCACAGTATGACATTTGACTCTCTTAAGTCAACCAGAAGGATTTTAAGAACTGAAAACTTTTCTTCTAACGCACTTAGGTGTTCTCTGTGCAAGAGATTTCTCAGCAGGAAGTTTTGCAAGCAGTAGCTGAGAATAGCAAATTTGACAGAGGCTGAAGATTACAGCTTCCCACCAACCTGATGGCAATTACATACCCCAGATTTTTTGGTAGCGAATGTCAAAGTTTGCTTGGACACCTGCTCAGAGGATAGTGAAACCGATGTGCAATTGTGTCACCGGTAGATAGGCAGTTGCTCCTGGCTTTGTGCACAGCTGTGTGCATGTACATTCTGCTGCATCCACCACTGCAAACAAATATGTTACCTCATCTCGCTTTGCTTTCTCCCCTCAAATCAGCACCCTGTGCTTGTGCCTGTCTTCCTCTCCCCCTCAGTAAAGGTGTCGAGTTGTTCTTAGAATCATAGAATCATTAAGGTTGGAAAAGACCTCTAAGATCGTTTAGTCCAGCCGTCAGCCCAGCACTACCATGACCACTAAACTACATCCTAAAGTGCCACATCTACATGTCTTGCTCAAGTTAGGACCTGTGTCTCCTTCCCTCTCCTTTTTACCATAAATCATCCCCAGCCACACTCTCCTAACGACTTACATATCACATATTGTTACCTCCATGCTCTCTCATTTAGATTACTTCTCCTCACCCGTGTCAGACAGAAGCGCGAGTTGTGGCACACAGAGCTCCTGCCAAAGCTAAAGCACACAGAGCGGCTGCAGGAGCCGGGGCCTGACACAGCCCAGACAAGGCTGATCAATAGTAATTGTGAGTGTATAGATAGTTCTCCTGTGGTTCATGCTCACGTGGAGTTTGGAAGTGTTGCTGCCAGTGTCCATTCCCAGCACACGTCTTTGAAGTGGATCGCATACCGGGAATGTACCAGATTGGAACTCCTGACCCCAGCAGCTCCGAAACCTTCAGACTATGCTAATTCAATTACAGTGGCTTTAAGAGGCTGCCGTCTGGTTCTGTGTATGGAGAAGTCCAATATCAGCCCCATCCTTGTTTGTCTGTATTTGTACATTAACAGAGAGTCTGGAAAAGTGGCACTTGTTATTGTTTCAGACATTCTTTATAGGTCTTTTTCTTGTCAACAATCCTTAGAAAGAAAAACATTGTGGCAAAAGAGTTATGTGGTATTTATATTATTCTTTGGGACCAGTGAAATCTCTTCCAGTCGTATTTCATCTCCTTGTCTGAACTTGTGTTTGGAAGCGTACAAAGATCAAGGATTAGGGGAAGGAAATGAAAATGTCAAAAGGAAAATTAACTTTATCGTAAAAGCTTTTGAACTGTTTTGTGTTATCAACAGCCAGTACCCATAGCTCTTCAAAAGTGCTCAGTGTAACAATATTCCACTACTCATATGGAAGTCATCCAGCAGAATTTGAAATGTAGTGTCTTCAAATAAGTTAAGCAATAGGGCGTCATGCATCCTTGTCTATCTGGAGAACAAGCAGGTCTGCTTCCT
This sequence comes from Trogon surrucura, assembly GCA_020746105.1. Taxonomy (NCBI): domain Eukaryota; kingdom Metazoa; phylum Chordata; class Aves; order Trogoniformes; family Trogonidae; genus Trogon; species Trogon surrucura. The sequence continues at coordinate 11,041,544 of CM036624.1, forward strand.
TCGTCACCTGAGGGAATTTGGTTTCAGTGAATAAGGAAAGACATTTTCTGACATGGCAAAACCAGAGAAGAATTTCGTTCAAGAATGATTGCAGATACCATTTTCTTCATGTCACTACAGATTAAATTTGTCTTCCTTAGTTCCTCCAAAGATACAGCGTGGGCCTCGAGTTTTGAAAGTCCAAGCTGGCCACAGAGTTGACATACCCTGCAGTGCCCAGGGCATCCCCCCGCCAACCATCACCTGGTTCAAAGGCAGAAGCGCTGTGCCGACAGCCGGCGGGCAGTTTATCCACAGCCCGGACGGAGCTCTGGGTATCAGCAACGTCCAGCTCCCTGATGCTGGCATCTACAAATGTGTTGCTAGTAACGTAGCGGGCAGCGACGCGTCGGAAATAACAGTGCAAGTCCAAGGTATTTATATTGGGGCCATAATCTTCCCTCCTGGCTGGGTGTGATTTCATGCCAGTGCTGACCAGTCTGTGTTTTGGAGAGCAGTGGTCTTTACTGTTGCAAAATCCAAATCTGTTTTACATATTATGTGCTGATATTAGTTAATGAAAATTAGAATAGACAAATAATTCTTGGAGAGTTTGCACAAATAGGAACAGGAAACTCAAAATATATAAGTTTGGGGTTTTCTTTAAATAAAAATTTCAATCAACTTAAGCTTTGGTGTTGTAGTAGGTAATTAAAATAACATTCCTGTACAGGAAACCTCTTTTTCAAATACTACCTCCATGTATTCAGATGTCTTACATTTTCAGAGACTGTCTCTGTGCCGCAGAGCCTGGTGTCACAATTTCAAACAGAATTGGAGTTTTTCATGAAAACATCCTAGCTGAAATGGAGCTGTTTGCTCCATCCATTAGTATGCTATTGAAATGGCGATGGGACAGCAGTGGTCAACGTGCCGACTTAAATATGTACCATAACCCCTCCGCTGAGGGAGTACCACACACCAATGTAGCGTGACTGACTCCAGCGAAGTGGGAATTAGTTCTTCTTTGTAATAGTCTAAAGGTGACATTCTGATCCCTTTCGATTAGAGGTGCTGAGAACTGTTTGTTACGCACAAAGAACTGCCAGTTTTGTTACTTAATTATAAATAATATTCTTTGTACAGTCTCACTCCACACACAAATTTAATGAAATATAACAAGGGTAAATGTAGAGTCTTGCATCTGGGTAGGAACAACCCCAGGTTCCAGTATAAGTTGGGGAATGACTTCTTAGAGAGCAGTGTAGGGGAAAGGGACCTGGGAGTCTTGGTGGACAGCAGGATGACCATGAGCCAGCACTGTGCCCTTGTGACCAGGAAGGCCAATGGCATCCTGGGGTGTATTAGAAGGGGGGTGGTTAGTAGGTCGAGAGAGGTTCTCCTTCCCCTCTACTCTGCCCTGGTGAGACCCCATCTGGAATACTGTGTCCAGTTCTGGGCCCCTCAGTTCAAGAAAGACAGGGAACTGCTGGAGAGAGTCCAGCACAGAGCAACTAGGATGATTAAGGGAGTGGAGCATCTACCTGATGAGGAAAGGCTGAGGGAGCTGGGGCTCTTTAGTTTGGAGGAGACTGAGGGGTGACCTCATTAATGTTTACAAATATATCAAGGGTGAGTGTCAGGAGGATGGAGCCAGGCTCTTCTCGGTGACAACCACTGATAGGACAAGGGGTAATGGGCTGAAACTGGAACATAAGAGGTTCCGCTTAAACTCGAGAAGAAACTTCTTCTCAGTGAGGGTGACGGAACACTGGAACAGGCTGCCCAGAGAGGTTGTGGAGTCTCCTTCTCTGGAGACATTCAAGACCTGCCTGGACACGCTCCTATGTAGCATTACCTAGGCGTTCCTGCTCTGGCAGGGGGATTGGACTTGATGATCTTTCGAGGTCCCTTCCAATCCCTAACATTCTGTGATTCTGTGATGAGATGCAAGAACAAAGGGTGGAACTAATACTAATGTGTGGTATGAGAAAAAAACAGTTTAAATAGTATTTCTCAGAGTTTGCAGAAACACTGTCTCTGCCTTCAAAACAAATGCAGTGGAGTTTAGAGAGAACCAATTTCAGTCAAATTTGAAAGCCTCTTTGTACTGTTTACTTCCTAAATGTTCCCACTGAAATCAAGACTGCTTGTGTAGTACACTTCATCAATGTAACAGAGGGTTTTTGGAATCTGATCTTGTGTGAACGAGAGACTTAGAAGTGTTCTGTATTGCCAAACTGTTTTCACACTTGGGAGCAGAGGTCATGAATTTTTTTTGGAGGGGGTGTCTAATTTCCTTTCAGAGTCTCCTACTATCGAGGATCTGGACCCTCCGTACAATAGCCCGTTTCAAGAAAGAGTGGCAAATCAACGCATCGCATTCCCATGCCCAGCAAAAGGTGCGTATCGTTGTTGCTTCTTTTAGTTACAAAAGTCTGTTTTTCTGTTTCATATTGAAAATTACCAAGTTTCTTTGTACTTTGTTACCGTGACAATCTGCACAGCGTTTTCCTCATATACTTTATGTGAAAAAATTCAAACTAACGTGATTTAAATAACCGCTGTGTGCAGAGGTTCTGTGAAATGATGCTAGCCATAATGATACTGCGTTTAATAAGATTTTTAATGTTAAAATCATATTGTAACAGTCAGGACTTCCTCTAAGTTTGAAAGCTCATGGCCTCCTTGTGCATTGTCCTTGCCAGTAAGACTTCCAGCAAGCAGTGGGAATTGTTTGAATCTTTCTTACTCTGAGCTGAGCACGCTGTTTCTTGAAGTTTCACATTTTTCTTGTTAGGTGTTCCAAAGCCCGTCATTAAATGGCTGCATAATGGAAGGGAGCTGACGGGCAGTGAACCAGGGATTTCAGTTCTGGAGGATGGGACACTGCTGATCATAGCTTCTGTTACACCGTCTGATAACGGGGAGTATATCTGCGTGGCAACCAACGAAGCTGGAAGCACGGAAAGAAAATACAACCTGAAAGTTAATGGTAAATAATAAATACAACCGTCGGGGAACTGTTTTTGCAGAGCATCTTCTCTTTTGTTGTTGGGAATTGCACACCCCAGTTCTGCCTGTGTGAAGTTAAATTACAGAATCTAAGCAGAGTACTTGCATTTCTGTTATTCTGATACTTTCTGTATATTTTCTATTCTTTCTGTTTTCTGTGACTTTATGAACAAACCATCTTTGTTTTGCCCAAACAGCTAGGTGTGACTCAGTTGCGGAGCCTCGTTTATAGAGGGCTTTAGTTATACTCGAAAACTTCAATGCAAGTGAAAAAATAAGTCTCTTTTTGTATGGTAGAAATTAAAGATTGGGTAATAGATCTGTATTTTGAACATAAACTTGAGAATAGTTATTTATCAGAATGAACATAGATTAGGTGAATTAATGTTTTGCTTCTTCCTGAGTACTTTTATTCCAGCCACGTTCACTTCCCGTGTTAGTTAGCTCTGATGCCTGAGCAGGGCTATATCCTTCTCTTTATCCTGAGAAAAGCAGGAATTGCTTTGTGTGCCATCAGGGTTCATCAGTAGGGTTTGTTCTTTGTAATACACTAGGAAAAGCCATTCTCTTTGCATTCATAGTGGGACAAATGACAGGCAGATGTTCTTGGGGATGACTGGAGCAGTGAAGAGGAGGGGTGATCCTCTGGAATCTGCTTCCTTTATATGCTAGCACATAACAAGGGATTTTAAGGTTAAGATTAAATTTAAGACTGAATAAAATTAATTTTAGATTAAACTTTAAGATTTTTCCTCTTAAAATGTTGATGGTGATGGTGATTGTGTTTGAGCTTATTTCCCTGAAAGTCTGTTACTGGGCAAGAGGAAGCCATTTTCTGATAAAGAGAAGGAAGGACACAAGAAGGTATGTCCAAATCTAAAAGGCAAATGAAAGCATTGGGGAAGGAAAGAAGAGGGTCTGAGAAAGTTAGACTGCAGAGGGCATTGACTTGGGCAGAAGGAGGAGGTGGGAGATACTGGAATAGAAACCTTAATACATGACTTTGAACTTTCTTGTAGTTCCTCCTGAAATTAGAGATCAAGAGAAGGTGACAAATACATCTGTAGTTGTTCAGCATCCTGTCAGTCTTCTCTGTGAAGTATCTGGGAACCCCTTCCCAATCATCTCCTGGTATAAAGAAGATATCCAGGTATGGACAGTTAACCTAATTGGAGTCACTTAGCCATCATCAGTCAGTTTTGTGTTGACTTTTGAGGGCTTGGTATGAGGGCTCATTTAAAGTAAATACACATATATGCCTCTCTGCGTATTTAAGCTGCACTAAGAACACCGACGAAGAAAGCCAGCTAAATATGGCTAATCCATTAGTTCAGCTGTTCAATAAGTCAAAAGTAAACTCTTTATCTTTAAGATTCCACTAGGAATTGGCTTTAGCAATCTGCTAGTATTGAAGATGCCAGAATCCTAGCAGAGGGGACCAATAATGGTATTTTCTTTATTCTGTAGGTGGAGAAATAAGAACTCTTGGAGGTGATTTGAATTCCGTAGGATTATCCTTGAGCCCTACACTGCTACTTGTAGCTGATAAGTGGTAGTCTAAGATGAGGACAGATCCCTTTATGCATCTTTGGGACTGAACGTTACTTATGAACAAAGAAATTCTTTGGTTTTCCCACTATTATATTTTGAGCTACAAGTCATATTGAATAGATTGCAGAAGTTAAGTGCCATAACTGAGAGGAGAAACAGATTATCCTTAGACTAAAACTGCCATTTTCTTTCAAGAATCCAGCTGTGATATTTGGCTGGTGTAACTTGGATCACATAAAACTAAGTCTTGGGTTCTTTTAAGGTTCTTTAAGAATGTTGTCAGCAAGTTTGCTGATGATACGAAGTTGGGGGGAGTGGTTGACACACCAGAAGGCTGTGCAGCCATTCAGAGAGACCTGGACAGGCTGGAGGGCTGGGCGGGGAGAAATCTTATGAAGTTTAATAAGGGCAAGTGTAGAGTTTTGCACTTGGGAAAAAATAACCCCATGTGCCAATATAGGTTGGGGACTGCCCTGCTGGAGAGCAGTGCAGGGGAAAGGGACCTGGGGGTTCTAGTGGACAGCAGGATGACCATGAGCCAGCAGTGTGCCCTCGTGGCCAAGAAGGCCAATGGCATCCTGGGGTGTATTAGAAGGGGAGTAGCAAGTAGGTCAAGAGAGGTCCTCCTGCCCCTCTACTCTGCCCTGGTGAGGCCACATCTGGAATATTGTGTCCAGTTCTGGGCCCCTCAGTTCAAGAAGGACAGGGAGCTGCTTGAGAGAGTCCAGCGTAGAGCCACAAAGATGGTGAAGGGAGTGGAGCATCTCCCTTATGAGGAAAGGCTGAAGGAGCTGGATCTCTTTAGCTTGGAGAAGAGGAGGCTGAGGGGTGACCTCATCAATGTTTATAAATATGTCAAGGGGGAATGTCAGGAGGATGGAGCCAGGCTCTTTTCAGCGGCATCCACTGACAGGACAAGGGGCAATGGGTGGAAGCTGGAACACAGGAGGTTCCAGAAAAATATGAGGAAAAACTTTTTCACTGTGAGGGTGACTGAGCACTGGAACAGGCTGCCTAGGGAGGTTGTGGAATCTCCATCTCTTGAGACATTCAAAACCCGCCTGGACGCGTTCCTGTGCGCTCTAGTGTAGGTGATCCTGCTCTGGCAGGGGGGTTGGACTAGATGATCTTTGAGGTCCCTTCCAACCTTTAACATTCTGTGATTCTGTGATTCTGTGAAGGTTGTAGAAAGCAGTACTCTCCAGATTTTGCACAATGGGAAGATACTGAAGCTCCTTAAAACTGCTACTGATGACGCTGGGCAATATTCGTGCAAAGCCGTAAATGTAGCAGGAAGTTCTGAGAAGCTGTTTAATCTAGATATACTAGGTGAGTTTTATGGGTTTGTTTTTTTTTCTTTTTTACTTTCTTTTAAGATGGTGATCTGAAAAACAGTTAATATTTAAGAAACCAATAAATACCTACTTAATACTTAAGATTCAATACTCAATACTTAAAATTCGCCATTCTTGAAGTAACACAGACAAAATGCTGCTTTTCATTACTGGATTTGGGTCTTTGATACTTTGCTTTGCATTTTGAGTGTACAACAATCTAATGTAGGAGTTGTTTTATATACAGCTCACCAGCACGAGCGTGGAAGTGCTTGTTATGGTAGAGATGACTTTGGTCCAGCAGGAGCTGCTTTGCAGTGAAAACTAAAGTTGTTTCAAGGGAATACTATGATCCACTAGTGCATTTCTTCCAGTTTCATAGCATGCCTTCTCTGGTTAAATACCAGTTCTTCCTGTAATGTTTGGGTTTTTTTTAAAGTTCCACCGAGTATAATAGGTGCTGATACCCCCAGTGAAACTTCAGTCATCCTCAACCAGGAAATCAGTCTGGAGTGTAGAGCCAAAGGCTTCCCTTTTCCTGACATACACTGGTTCAAAGACAGCAAGTAAGTATATCTCAGTTTTTGTGATTTGTGTCTAGGTTATTCCTCCCGCAGAACACAGAAGGTGCGCTGTGCCAGCAAGCTCTGCTTTTTTTGACTATTTAGTGAGAAGTTACTGTCACCAGACATAGTTTGTGGTGGTGTGAGTAATCAAAAGATAGCATCCTGCTTTCCTTTGTGAGCTGTCCCGTTACTGACACTGGCACTTGTAGAGCAGATCTGCAGTATTTGAAACAAAATAAAGATTTGGCTTAAACCAAAATGAAGATAACCATTCCTTTGAGTTTTTTTTCTGTGAGTTTGTCTGGATTTTTTTTTAAACATATCATTATTGCTTTGCTGATGCAATTTTTTCATTGGTAGACACTCCCATGTCAAACATTTTGCTAGCCAGTGCATTGTGCAGTTCTGTGTATATACGTTAAAGGATTTAAAACATCTGTAGCCTGCATGTTTCAGTTGTTCTCATCTTCCAGAAAAGCAAAACAAGAGAAGAATTCGTGGTGGCTTAAATTAGCTGAAAAACAAAATGGGCTGTAAATGTTTTTAAATGGTATTGGTGTTGAACAATGTAGTTCAGTATAGACATTGGCTAATACAGATATTTTGATGTGACAATTCCAAATACTCTCATAAGGAATTGTTGATCTTTTCATCTAGTAGTTGACCTTTTGTATCAGTGAAGGACTGTTGTGACCTGAGGGGTGACCTCATTAATGTTTATAAATATGTCAAGGGGGAGTGCCAGGAGGATGGAGCCAGGCTCTTTTCAGCGGCGTCCACTGACAGGTCAAGCAACAGTGGATACAAGCTGGAACATAGGAGGTTCCATAAAAATATTAGAAAATACTTTTTCACTGTGAGGGTGACAGAGCCCTGGCACAGGCTGCCCAGGGAGATTGTGGAGTCTCCTTCTTTGGAGACATTCAAAACCCGCCTGGACGCGTTCCTGTGCGCTCTACTGTAGGTGATCCTGCTCTGGCGGCGGGGTTGGACTAGATGATCTTTGAGGTCCCTTCCAACCTCTAACACTCTGTGATTCTGTGACCTCAGTAATTAGAAAAAGGAGCTGAGATCAGGAGTAGGAGTCTGTCTCTGATGCTACATCCTGGATGCCCAAGTGCTTTTATATTTTGTTTTCTACTAAAAACTAGGAATAAAGTTAATTATCACAGTTTTTCACTTTATGGTGTTTCTTCTGATTAATGCTGTTACTCTAGTGCTAAATGGTATCTTCAGTGGTACAGTTGCTGCCATTAAAGGAGCTTTTCTTATTACTATCAGTTTAAATTAATGTTGAAAGGATAGAGTGAGAATTCTGTGAAGCAAAATAATCTCTATTTTAGACCCTTGTTTTTGGGTGATCCCAATGTTGAACTTCTGGACAAAAATCAAGTTCTACACATCAAGAATGCTCGAAGGATTGACAAAGGCCGTTACCAGTGCAGTGTCACCAACCCTGCTGGCAAACAAGTCAGGGAGGTCAAGCTCATCATCCATGGTAAGTTTATAGAATGCCTGATCCTAGAAGATCCATTGATTTTACTCATAAGGTTTCTTTTCTGGAGGGGAATACTCAAGACAAATATAAATTAAGATTCTGATCCTGCAGATTTTGTGTGTAAGCATAACTTAACTCATCTGTTCACAGAAGTGGCTTTGATGTGCTTTTTTATTAGTTTCTAGTTGATGAAAGCCAAAACATCTTGAAGGACCTTCTCAAATTTCATTATTATTAGTTTCAACTGAATTATTTTATTACCACGTTGGCTTCATTATTTTCATCTGTCTTAGGGAGGAGAAAATTAATTGGAATATTTTTATTTTTATACACTCACGATCTTGTTTTCCTTAACTTAGTGCTGGGAATAAATTGAACTAAAAATGCACTGTGGTTTGCTAAACTGCAAGACCCATCTCATAGGTGCAGATCCGTTCACTGGCACTTTGCTTTACACTTCTGCAGTGGCGTTTTAAATGAACAGTCGAAGTCAGCGGAAGTTGAGAATATACTACGCGTGTTTGGCAGCAGAGGAGTTAACACGTCTGCCAGATGTGTCTGGTACTTTCAGCAGTCATAAATTCAGTTGTTGCCAATTGCACTGTGCTTTTTTTACTTCTGCTGAGATTTACGAACTCTTTATATTGGCTGATTTACACCAGAGCTTCTTTGCTAGAAAAATCTGAGTACTGCTGCCTAGCGAGCAAGGGAAATAACTGTGGGCCAAAAGTTTTAAAAATAGGAGCGTAAAGCTAGACTGTTAAGCTCATATTTAACCTCAAAGTAAGTGACTTCATCTTCAGAAGTTTTGAGTACCAAGCAGTTCCCATTCCAGTCATAGAGGCTTTGGATATATTTGGGATTTTAAACAGCAAGTCGTTGTTCCTTGTTGGGAGGATGCACCTCCCAAATTACCCAGGACTTACTCGCTCTTTACCCCTCAGAGACAGGGAAGAGGCAGAGCCATGCTCAAATGCGTTGCAGGAGGCGTGAAAGCCCAGCTGTCCTAACTTGGCACACCTTGGAGCCTAGAAAGTAAAACCTTTTCTGGGTTGCTCTCGCAAGGTAGCAACGCTTTGCAGTGTCCCTTCCTGTGGCACTGCAAATTTCTTAAATATATGGTGGCCCTTTGTGTTGCGTTCTCTTCACACTTACAACTCTTCATATGACCTAGAGAATTGCACAGGCAAGGTATAACTATGCTGTGGCAAAAAAAAAAGCCCCGAACAAACCACAAAAAAAGCAGCAGAAGTCTGATTAAGCTAAATGTCTCTTACAGCATTCTAATCCTTAGTCTATTTAAATGTGCACAGACTTGTATGCTCAGGCTTTAATGCTGTTGTTTCATCCTTTGAAATAGTTCCTCCTAGCATCAAAGGAGGCAACACTACCACAGAAGTGTCAGCGCTTCTTAACAATGTTATAAATCTGGAGTGCGAAGCCAAGGGAATCCCTGCTCCCACCATTACGTGGTACAAGGATGGACACCCCATTATTTCTGGCCCCCAAGCTCTCTACCTGGACAGAGGGCACTTCCTGCAGATACCTCGGGCCCAGGTAGCAGATGCTGCGCAGTACGCTTGCCGTGTGACCAACGCTGCTGGAGCTGCTGAGAAAATATATGACGTGGACGTCTACGGTAAGCAAGGGTTTGTTGAACTTGGTTATTTGCCATGTTACAGGAGGTGCATTGTGAAAGCTTTCCTGCCTCCATACTGGCAGCAGCCTTTGCAGGCCGGGCAAGGGGGCACAGCAGTCAGTGGCTGCATTTAAAGACTGGCCTGTGTTAGCAGGGCCTTGTAGAGGGAGCTTTACGCCCTGTGCTTTGTGTGGTTATCGGAAAGCTCTTGGCATTACAGAGCCTTGGCACCATGCGTGGGTGAAGTATCAAAAATGTTTCTTCTCCATGTACCCTTTTTCACCTGTGCGTGCTGAACAACGCATACGTGAAATAGCCATTCTGGGTGGGATCTTTACCATACTCTTTTAAGACCTTTGTATTTAATGCTTCCATCTCAAAGCCCTGTAGATTCTGTACTTACTACAACTGGCCAATATTGAACTACATCATTTGACTTCTCTGTTTGTCCTTTGTCTTGGCTTGCCCCAGCAGCAAATCCTCACATGAAATTGTGCTTGACTTAACGGCATATAGAGCCAAAGTGTGCAGGGAGGAACTAACTCATTTGCTCTTAATACATTTTCTGGCTACAGAATTAATTGCCTGCAATATATTTTTTCCTTTCTACAGTTCCTCCAGTAATTGAGGGTGATGCTGATACAGCCCAGAGCAGGCAAGTGGTTGCTGGGAATTCACTGACATTGGAGTGCAAAGCTGCTGGCAACCCTCCGCCTCTCCTTACCTGGTTAAAAGATGGCGTGCCTGTGAAGGCAAGTGACAACCTCCGCGTTGTGTCTGGTGGGAAGAAGCTGGAGATTCTGAACACCGTTGAGGCTGACCGGGGCCAGTATTTGTGCGTGGCCACAAGTGTTGCTGGAGAGCAAGAAATCAAATATGAAGTTGAAATCCTAGGTGAGTGACCAAGAGAACTACTTATTCATTACATTTCCATAAACCTTATAAAGCATGCTTTTATTTTTGTTGGTATTGTTATGTGAAAGATCACTGAGTTATGTACTTAGTTAAACCTAGGCACTGCAAACTTTCTCTGTCCAGGGTTATGGGACAGCTTGAAGACTTACTTTCAGGTTAGTTCCTGAAGAATTGTTGTGCATGTGGTAGGTAAATACTATCCTCAGAAACCTTTAAAATTCTTCTAACTTCCCTTTCTAGAAGAATATGGTAGCTAAGAAAGGAATCCATTAAAAATAGCACTGAGTAGTTGCCTCTGGGGGAAGAACATCTTTCTCTGAATTTCAGCTGTGTTGTTTAAATTTTGAACCTTTTGTGAGAATGTTTTCTTCTTTTTCCCTCTCAGTCACTCCTGTGAGGGAAAGAGGCAGAGTAAAGAGGACCTGGAAGAGGGTCCTCTGTATCTTTATCTTCTCCTTTGCTGGCAGAGGATGCTAAAAGTTGCCTGTCTGTTCCATCCTCCCCACCATGGGGGGGAAAAAAAAGGCAAGCAAACAAGCAAGAAACAATAAAAGAGAATAAGAGTGATTTGAAGTCACCAAAATATTGTTGGGTAGATGTTTCTCTTCAAAAAGGAGCAGTGGTTCATAATAAACTACAAATAAGTCCCCGCCCCAAAGTGAGAATAATGTCAAGATTATTTTAACGTTACCATTTGAGATAGACTTCTGTGATATTTCTGATGCTTAAATATTTCTCTTGATGAATTTTTCTCTCTTACAGTCCCCCCATTTGTGGAAGGTGGAGATGAGCTCTTGGATCACATTGTGATTCTCCATAGCCCTTTGGAGTTGGATTGTTCAGCAACAGGAACACCCTCACCAACAGTCACGTAAGGGGATTGGTATGACAGTAGGAAAAAAAAAAGTGCTCATTGACTAGGTGAATTTAGAGGTGGCCTTTATGAACCGCTCATGTTATTTAGTGATGGTTAATGTGTGGAGGACAAACTCCTGGCTCCAGTGAAGGCAGTGTCAGGCAGGATCAGGATTTTATTTTAAACTAGTTTGATATGTTGGGCCAACAGGCATGTTGTGGAAATCAGCATAGGTAATAAGAGCTGACAAAACTCTCATTCCCTTGCTAATGCAGCTGTGCACTTTTCATCTGCCACCAGAGATTGCTTTTGCTTTGGAGACTTCTGTCTCCCTGTGGTGGTAGTATCTACTTTCACTATTGCTTCACCTTTCTCTTTTCTCCTCTATACTTTGTTCTCCTGAAAAACTACTTTGGTCTGTGGCACTCAGAAAAGGAGAATACTACCTGACATCTCCAAACTTTCTTAGAAATGCAAATAGAGTTACTGAGACATTCTACTTAATAGAATTGTGCTTATTTTAGGAGTGGTTTTGATCTTACTTTCATAGAGATCCAACATTGTACTTTCTTTTTGGTAGGTGGTTGAAAAATGGTCAACCAGTTGAAGAGGGAGCTGGACATAAGATCTTATTAAATGGACAAAAACTTCTCATCTCCCGAGCTCAAGTGTCAGACAATGGCCACTATAAATGTGTGGCTACAAATAAGGCAGGAGAGCATGAAAAGGAATTTGATGTTACTGTGCATGGTAGGTTACTCGGGGCAGGGGAAGCAACAGATAGCCTTTATTTTAAAATGCTGACAAAAAGGTGCTCAAATGTTCTGTAAACGGTTTATTTGGTATTAGTGGGCTGAAAAATTGGAGGTAAGAGTAGGTGAAATAAAAGTAGAGCTACTCTTACCTGTGGGATATTTCTTCTGTGTGTTTAAAAGCATACATTCAAATGATACTTTGTTTCTGGTGCTTCTTGCAGTTCCTCCAAGCATCAAATCAACTGGGACTTCTGAGCGAGCTGTTGTGATATACAAGCCTGTGACGTTGCAGTGCGTAGCCAATGGCATTCCCAGCCCTTCCATAACTTGGTTAAAAGATGGCCAACCTGTAAACACAGCCAGGGGAAATATAAGAGTAAGCACAGCTCTTCTATGGGATCCAAGCCATGAAAGATAGTTACAATAAATTATATACGTCAGTGCTTCTTTTCCTTTTGCTTCCCTTACGCTGTGATGCGCCCAAGATCCACCCCAGACAGTGATGGGCTTTTGATCTGAATAGGGCAGTGTTTAAGAGATAGCAGTGTTTAAGAGATGGATTCCCATTTGACACCTCTGTGTCAGAAGAGTCCGTGACTGTAAATTCAGCATCTGGGTCCTTTCAACTGTCTGCCAGTTACGATGTGGCTCTAGCCACTTGTCACTGTGAGGAGGGATTAGATGAGGTTTTCTCTAAGCACTGTCATTGCAGCACCTACCTGTAAGTTCCCTTCTCACTGTGAGAATCTGACTTTCAGTGAACAGCCCTTGCCAGTGCTTGCATGCTCCAGGGCACTGAGCACTTGTAATGGCTTCGATTTACTTCAGGCTGGAGCAGTTTTTGCCATCTTGCTAGCAGCAGCTCTCTCTGCCTGCAGTATCTTCTTCCCTCTGCCTACCTGCCCCTCTGTCCTCTAGGTCTCCTTACAGCTGTACAGCTAATAATCCTGCTGTCCCAGGAACACTGAAGGCTCTGAACTGCCACGACACCTCTTGCATGAATATTAGCCCCAGGTTAGAAGAAAGATGAGACTGGCTGTATTCAAGCGTAAATGTCTGCTTTGCCATTACGCTTAGCAACTCTGCCCGTTGTGTAAAGTGGTTCCCTGCTCTCTGTTTTGGTACAGCTGGAGTCTTCAGGCCGTATTCTGCAAGTTGTCAAGGCCCTGCTGGAAGATGCTGGCCGATACACTTGTGTGGCAACAAATGCTGCAGGAGAAGCCCAACAGCACGTTCGGCTTCATGTGCATGGTAATGTTTCTGCCTCTAGAAGCTAAATGTGGCTGGATTTAGGCAGTTTTTTTACATCTGTATTCTTTTCTCTTTTAAACTCTCTGGTGTTTTTGTCATCTTTGCACATCCACCTTTCAGTTTTTCTTTCCTTGTCCTGCTCCACTAGTAAGAAGTCAGGGGGAGAGCTGTCTGTCTTGGGATTTAGCCTTTCTCGTGTGGTACCGAGGACGACAGAAATGAATTCCCTTCCAGTTAGCTCTTCCGTTCAGAGGTATCCCAGGAAGCCACACACATTGCCACTAACCCACGGCTCTGTTTCTGAGTCAGGATATGATGTACCACTGTTGGCATTATTAATTTGATCCAAGTCTTTTGGGGATAACAGCATTTCCCGTGACTTGCAATGGGGACATTTTACAGGAATGACTTTTCTGAGAAATAAACATTCTCTTATGAGGGGATTTTTCAGACTGTTTAAAGGGAATTTTATTTTGCAGCTAAAAACAGTATAAAAAGAATCAGGGCAACTTGAGAAGCTGTTGTTTGCATGCAGATTTAATAAATGCTCTCACCAGAATTTACATATGCTTGCCTCAGGGGTGGTCACAAGGTATTGTGCATTCCTGATGTGACCCAGTCCTCAGAGGATATTGGAGGTGTGGTAATGGGCTGTGGCAAAATGCTCATGATGGGTATGATTATGTTGACTTCTATTGCCAAACCGAGTCAGTATCTGGAAAATGTTGAAGCGAGATTGCAGTATTTCCACAGATGAGACTTAGAAAGAGAAACCACACTCATCTTCTACTGTGATAATTGCATCATAGTTAATTTTTGCATCAGTCCCATGCTCATAAATATCTCTTTTACTCGCAGTCTTCGTCATTATCTGGCGTTTCTGTCACGTTGCAAATTATAAACTTGAGTAAGAGTCTTGCTTTGTTACAGCCACGTACAACATTCAGTTCAATATTACCAGTTCAAGTGAGGCGAGCTTGCCATGTTAGAAGAATTACAGTTCTGTGTTGTGCACCCATGTCCTGCAAGTCCATTTTAAGTGCCATTTTTCCTGAGAAAATAAAAAGTAATTAAAATAGTGGTTTATTCCCCTCTACACTGATGAAGGTATATAATTAAAGAGTATTCCTGTTTCAAAGACGAACTTTCTTAAGAAATTCCTCAGTCATCTAGCAGTTAGTGGAAGCTTTGTGCAATTCATTGCCCAAAGTTTCTCAGAGGGCAGATTACTTTATGAGTACATGTTATGCTATCTGGGTGGCTGAATTAATGAAAACCTGATGCCTTTGTCTTTTCCCAGAACCACCCAGTCTGGAAGATGCAGGGAAAATGTTAAATGAAACGGTGGTGGTGAATAATCCAGTTCATCTTGAATGCAGAGTATCTGGGAACCCTCTGCCAGGTACGCACATGTGCATTTGAGAACATGAAGCAGATCTAATACAAGGTTTTCACTTTCGCCCGTCTTTTGAAAATAACAGATATTCTGAACATAAAGTTAATCCTGTGGTATTTAAACTGGCTAGAAACTATTAAAGGCTGTGTATAATGGGAAATGTCAGTACGTCAACTGACATGGAGTAAGTGCTGAGGAGCTCAGTAATCCCCACGGTTTTTAGTAGATGAGGGGAAACCGGAAGGATAAATCTATTCCCGTACGCGTTTAGCAGTGCCCTGTCCGTGGAGCAAAATACTGTTAAGACTTCTCCTAACCCAGCTTTAAACACATCTGCTCTTTCACCACCCTCCCCCATCAGTATTGTGTAGTGTAGGGCAGACTTAAAACAATGCTTTGTGTATTGAGTGTGCCTGTCAGATGTGGCCATGTTTAGGACCTTATCTAAAGTTTATTGAAGTTTGTAGGAGGCTCTTTGTTTGCTTATGAAAATCAGTAGATTTTCTGTGTGCAGTGCTTTCTGTGGCCTGCTCCACTGATAAATTACACTAATGAATTTGTGGGTTCTCTTTATGTACTAAGATTTGAAAACTAGGCTGTGTATTTCTGTTTGTGTTTTATTTTCCTCATGTTTTGTGGACTTTTTTTTTTTTTTTGAAGGCAAGTTTCCCATAGACATCATAGACATCTATCCCAAGTGAAAGCTGAAGGAGTTTGGCTCCTGTGTAGACTGATGGATCTTTTGAATTGTTTCTGAACTGAAAGAAAATCTAAAACAATCTGGATTTTAGTTACTTCATTACTGAGATTCTTTCAGTGCTAGGATTTTTGGATTAGGTCTTTTTTTCCAGTTAATCTTGTTGTTGTTGAGATGTGGAGATAAAAATTTATTTCCTTGCTTGTTCCAATCTGTGTTTTTTGTTCCTACCTACTTCTGATGGGATATAAAAATAACGTGTTAATAAGAGAATAGTTTTCTGTATTAATTATTGTACAACAAAACTTGACCAATAACATATAACAATATCCTACATCTAATATAGCAATTTATTCTTCTGCTGGTGATAGTCCCATCTGCAGAAGAAAAGTGTTCCTAAATTTCAGATGAGCATCCAGGTTCACCTTCTCTATCTTTTTAAGAATTAATTCTTACGAAAGTAGTATTTTCTAGAATCATTTATACCTGTATGGAACCAAATTTGAAATGATTTGGGCTGTATGTAAAATTTTATAAAATCATAAGGGGTTTGTATTGATCTTGCACTCTTTTTTTCTCATCAAATTGCCAGTTATTTTGGAGCAAACAATTAAAATGGTGGAGTTCCTGTAATTTATACAATAAACCCAATTTAGTCCCCTATGGATGATGCGACGCTACATTCTACTCTCAAGATATAATGTTAGATAAGTGACAGCACAACATTGCACTGAAAAAGAAAGAAGCTTGCACGCAGTCTAATTCATCAGTCAGGCCGGGTTACTTCTGGACTGTGTGCTTTTCACAAAAAATGTGTGCACTACAGAAAATGTTTCAAAAGTGGCAGTTTCATCTAACTGAATGGTGAAGTGATGCCAGTAAAGCATTAGTTCCATGTTCTGCTGATGGAGGGTGCCATCTTTTGACTGAGATGCCAAAAAGTCCTCATTTGGTTGATATCAAGTGGGGTTTTTTTGGAGTAAGAGCAATTTTCTGGGCTTTATTTTCAGTTTTTCAGTCAGCCAGTTGAACTCTTGATTTAGTTGCTTGCATTTCAATTCTGTAAACATTCCAAGGTGGTTCAGTTTGGTGCAGCAGTACTGCAGAGTAAAAGGTAAAAAAATTATAATTATCATATTATTCCATAGTTCTAAATGGCCGCTGTTGCCCTTGGTATGAAATGAGTAAATCCTCTATAAGTATGCTTCGTGTGATAATTTTTTAACTTCAGAACATTTTTTCATAAATACACGTTGCATGTGGATGACACTGTCAAGTTTGCTGTTGAATTCTATCGGCATAGTCAGTATTTTGCTGAAAAGTTACCGATTTCCTCATTTTCTAGTTACTTTTCATTGTTAATTAATTATTATTAATATGGATATTGGTTTGTAAATTTGTTGTTAGGCTTCTGAAAACTTGGATGGCAAGTTTGAAGCCCATTTGGTCCCAGTGTTTGTAAAAGGGGTATTTTTGGCAACTTTTCCGTCCTTTCCTTTCATCGTGCAGCTGTCACGTGGTACAAAGACAACCGTCCCATCGCCAGCACTGCCGGCACCGCTTTGCTGAGCCGAGGGCAGGTTCTGCACATCGAGGGGGCTCAGATCTCTGACACAGGTGTTTACAAGTGTGTGGCTGTCAACACAGCGGGCACCGCCGAGTTGTTTTACAGCCTCCAGGTTCACGGTAAGTGTTACAAGGCTTAGGGAAAACGTCTGTGTGCGCTTTTTAAGTTCCAGGTCTGCTTAGCGGACTCGCCATCGCTCGTCACACTGTTGTACTAGAAGAGATGCGGTGGGCATCAGAGGGAAGAAAATTCACTTTTCGGTTTTTCAGTGGTGTTAGAATACTTGCTTTGTGGAAGAGATATTTGTTACTATGCCAGCAGCTTGGAAGGCCTTGCAGTTGCTGAGTTTTGCTGTAGGTGACTTTAAAGCTCACAGTAAATAAAGAAGGGACGCAGATCAAATGCTCTTTCATAATTCGAGAGATATAAAGAAAAATGCACTGTGTGTCTAATAAGATGAAGTGGAAGTGTGGGTGTTTGCAGACATGAGACACCTGATCAAAAGCCAAACTGGAGCTTTTCCACTGATTTCAGTGGCTTTTGGATGGGGCCGTAATCCAAATTCTTATCTTCAATACATGCACGTGCATGTAGCTGGTTTTCTGGGGGAGTCTGCCCTGCAAAACTGCGGCCCAGATTTGGCACGGTGTCCCCAGCTGAGATGCACACCGTATGTAGTTCCTATTAATGTTAATTAACAAATAATGAGTTGAGCAGTACATTTCCATGGAATTAATGACCATCATGGGACAAACTGATGTCTCAAGACATGGTTGAAGGCAATTAACCCCACCCAGCAATTAATTCCCAGGAAATATTTAGAGCCAAGGTCGTGATTCTGGTTAAACCGAAAAATGAAAAATAACTTCCAAGCATATGTGTCTCTTTTTATGGGTGGTGGAATATGTCCGGAGTTTTCTAGGAAACTAATACTTTCTGACTTAGACACACAGAATGTTTCCCCTTCCAGAACAGAATATATGCAGTTGCAACCAGAACTAATTGTAACAAAAGAAGCTGAAATACCTATCGCTGTGAATGAACACCTGTATTGATCTGTTAGTGGTCGTACTTGACAACTTGTTAACCTCTACCATAGCTACTGCGTCCACAACACTATTATCAGATTGTATTTTGCATTAAAAACAATGCTTGATATACTAGAGGTTTAACATTAAATGGAACTAGGCAGGCCTGCTGAAGGAAGCAGGTCGAATTCCAGTTTTGTATATTCATATGATTTCGTTCTGTTAGTTTTTTTAATTCTTTTCTCTGTAACTTTTTCAGACATTTGAGAACAATGGATGCTGTTGTAATGATGAAGTAGGGGAACCGTGTGCATGTGGCGGGTGGAGGGAAGATTATAAAATCACACTTTCTTTTTTCCTGCTGTTTCTCCTATTTAACTGGAATTTTTCTAAGAACAGATAGCCTGAGTTACTGGCTGGAAGAGGTTGCTGAATTTCTTAATGAGTCTTATTTTCTGTACAGAATTTTATACATTTTTTCCTTACATAGGATATGTATGAGTAGGTCACACCATTCTCAGCTCTTCCTAGGAGTGACTTCCAAGTATTAAGCTCCTCACTGATACTGACTGTAAAGCTTTATTACTAAGTTATTAATTGTTTTCGATTCTCCTGATAAATTAACATCTTCCTTTTTTAATACTCCCTTTTTAACATAGCTCTACAAAATTTCCTAGGCTGTGTGCCTATAGTAAGTGTTTTGAGATGCTCCATTAAGATGTTTTTAATCATGAGACAGATGTTATAGAATCTAATTTGGTAAATGTTCACATACGCTCTGCAAGGCCAGTTTATTACTCTGTGCATGTATTTGCTTTTTTGCAGTTTATATGACAGACTTCCTCTTTGCTTTCTTCCCTGCCACTCTTAATGCCTTTCACAAGGTCTAAATGGAATATTATAAAAGTCTGAGGGAGTATTTTCTGGGTTTATGTTGTGGTTCCTGGGTTTTGCAGCTGTCCTCTGGGCTATGCGCCCAGTCCTGCTTACCTTGCTCACAGTAGTTTCATTGAAGTTTTCTGACTGCTCATGCAAGGAAAGAGCGGGATTTGGCACAGAGAGCGAAAAAATTCAAGAGTTCAAGTAGGAGTAATGTGAGAAATCTTTCCAGCAATGTAGTGCCTTGCAGAAGCACGAACAACATCCATAAGTAAGCAGCCCGTTCCATTTCATTGTGATTAATACTCTTCCATAGCTGTTTCAGCTTTGTTTTCTTTTTTGTTTCAGTCCCACCATCGATCTCGGGCAGCAGCGACATGGTGACAGTGGTGGTTAATAATCTGGTGCGACTGGAGTGCGAAGCCAGAGGCATCCCTGCACCTATTCTGACATGGCTAAAGGATGGCAGCCCTGTTTCCAGCTTTAGCGATGGACTCCAGGTACTGGGTTCAACTCTTGCTCTGCGTGCTTTCTCCTGTTGCGATAGAACGCTTTTAAACTGGTGCAGTTTCATAGAACAGTTACAAGGGTTTGGAATGAAAATATAAAGCCTTTTGCTCTAAGTTATTAGTGCAAGTTTAGCACCACTAATTACTTGGCGAAGGGGAAGATATATTGAAATTGGGCGGTTCTTTCAACTAATTTCATGCTGAGTTAGAGTTTGCATCAACAAATTTTTCACTACTAGCAAAAGGAAGAACATGGACCATGTTCCTGTGCCGAAGAGATCTATAGAGCTCAAGATCGTGCAACATATCATTACATAAAGTAGTAATTCAGAAAAAAAGACTAACTCTGATGTAAGGAGGTGTTTCAGAGTTAAAAGAAGAGCATGTAGTTGCTTTCAGAAAGCTGATTTTATGATCTGAAAGAGCGGAAATGTTTATGCGACTGGGACAACTCAGGGTGCAGAACATTTGAAACTGTAAAAAGGAGAAATGTCCAGATCCTGCGAAAACTCGTGAATGCCAGGAGTTCCTTATGGACTTCCATGAAGTTAGACTTCTGGTTTCGCAAGTCTCAATCGAAAGCGAACAAGAGCGTAGGGAACAGAGCGTTGGTGGAAAGTGGTGGCAAAACAAGTACTTCATTTTAAAATGAAACCTGTTACTTCTCTTGGCTTGTGTTTTACGTTGGGGTCCATATCCTGATCGTGTTGTGCTTGTGTTGCAGGTTCTATCTGGAGGTCGAGTCTTGGCACTGACTAGCGCGCAGATCAGCGACACAGGAAAATACATTTGTGTTGCAGTCAATGCTGCAGGCGAGAGCCAAAGAGATATTGATCTCACAGTTTATGGTGAGATTCTCTGACATTTCTTTTTTTTTGGTCATGAGAACTGTTTGTGGGGCTTCAGTTAAACACATTGTGGCCCAGACCTGTGGAAACATTGAATAAAAATTATTCCGAGCCATAATGGAAAGCAGAGCGATGAGGAGGAGTGTGTGTGTGTATGCAAGTAAAAATATATATATGCACATACGTACACGTGTATTAAAGTATGTAAGTGTATCCTTCTGTGTGTCCTGGATGAAATGTAGCTGTGACAGTGAATTTACAAGTTTAATACATAAAAGCTCATTTATAAATGATAAGAGAAAATAGGTGTTTGTGTGAAAATCATACAGGTCCAATGGGCAAAAGGTATTCTTGGAGCCAGAGCTCAGTTACCTTTAATGAACCAGAATGAGTCAGTGTGAGTTTACTGCACAGCTCTTCAGTTTCTGTTCCATTTTCAAACCTTGCCATGCCTGCCAAAATGGGGCATGTGACACTATATTGAGCTCAACCAGTCGACTTGGTCTCTTTCAAGAAGCAGGAAATATCTCTTTTGTACTTTGTTAGTTTTCCAAACCATGTCAGTAAATTAATTCTGAAATCTTTTTGACTGAACTCATCTAAGTTCACCCTTCCGATGTCTTGTAGCTTGTATGAGCTTCGTCCTGATATTTTGTAATTTGTGAAAGATACCTTTTCCTGTGGCTTTCTTGGAGGTCATTGGTGATGTGCAGATGCCAAAGGGTGTGACACACTGCCAGAAGGAATGCTGGGAAATGCAAGTGTTAGGTTTCCTTGGATACCTCAGTGGTTCTGTACACCAGTGAAATGAGAATTAACGATGATCTGCCATTTGTTTTAGAAGTCTTGTGGTACCAGATTGTGGAGTGAGGGTTTTGGAATCGACGAACCTTTGTGGTTTCGCTTCTGCTTTCAGTAGGTCGATGGAGAGCGAGCTGCTTTGGCTCTGCCAGTCTCTAGCTTTCTGGCAATCCTAAGCAGAAGTCTGGAAAATCTTGCAAGAGGAGTTAGAGGTTTGGATATTTTCTAAGGTGAATAGGGACACTTGGCCTGGTTGTTTGTTTTTGAGTTTGGCTTTCAGAATCAACTCCTTTGTAAATGCACTGTGGTTTGGATACTCGTGACTTGAGTCTTGGCTACTTTGGCATCTACAAGAGACGGTTCAGAAAGTCAGCACTCCGGCATAGTGAGCAAGCTCGAGGTTCATGTAGGCTGGGCTGTTTGATGCTTTACACAAGGAATATTGAAGGTCCCTTTAGGAGTTTGAGGACGAGTGTGTTATGTAACCACGGAAGTGCCATGGATATATTTATTGTTTCTCTTTTATTTTCTGGAACCTCTGTCCATTTTAG
This sequence comes from Trogon surrucura, assembly GCA_020746105.1. NCBI lineage: Eukaryota > Metazoa > Chordata > Aves > Trogoniformes > Trogonidae > Trogon > Trogon surrucura. The sequence goes on from CM036624.1 coordinate 11,063,179, forward strand.
CTAGATGACTTTAAAAAGAATTAAAATTAGAAGTCATGTATGTTTGAAATTACCATTGCATTAGAAGCTGGCAAGGATTGAGCTCAGCTGCAGGACCATCTTGAGTGAGGCTGTCACCAGAAAGTAATATTACTCTGCCTCATATGGATAATCTAATTAAGAAGTCACAGGAGGAAAATAATTTGGAGTGCAGTTGGAGCTGAGATGGATAGAAATGTGCGGCACATTGAGCCAGTGTAGGAGTTGGAACAATCTGGGTAATATATAGTTACCGTGAGCATAATTAGATTAATTTTAAACCCTTTTCCTTCAGAAACAAATGTGTTAGTGTCTGTCTCTCTTTTTCATAAATTCAGTTTCCTTTTGAACACATTTCAATTCATTTAGCTGGGAGAAAAAGTAATTGGTGGAAAAGTATTTGGAAATAAAATTGCTTTCTGCAGCTTCCAATTTTCAGTTCCACAATGCTCGTAAAGAATCTGGGCCTTTGTGAATTCTACAAAGAAAGCAAGATAAACAGATTTGGGTTTTTTTTAGTTGCTATATTTCTTATCCACAGAGAGCAGACTTTTCCCTAAATTATTTCCAAACTGTGAAATCAGCTGCTCTGCTTAGTACTTTCTGTGCAAGAAAAACAAAGCTTTATTGTTAATGTTTATTTTTCAGGACACCTTGAGAATTGTATCGCTGGTTTACTGAGTGCCGCTTTGGGACATTTTATAATCTCGCGTGTGCTCATTAATTCAGTATCTTTTGTTTGGAGTGAGTATTTCTCACAGACAGTCCCACTGATTCCCTTCTTCTTACCCCAATATTTTGTGCAATTTCTGGACCAGCGGATTGCAAAACTAAAAAACGAAGGGAACTCACCAATAAAGGTTCTCATATTTGACCCTGGTTAACTTTTTTTGGGGCAAACAGAACAGTTCTGTCCCACTGGCTCCAATCTAGGAAAGGGAACCTGTGGTTGAGAGCTGGTGGGAAGTAGGGCCTGACAGCCTACGCCACACTTGCTGTTTTCCAAGTCAGCCTGTGTCTGACACCGAAATACTTTAAAATTCTTAATGTGGCAGCGTTCTGTCAACAGCTCAAAGCCTGAAGAGTCTCGGAAAACTTCCTCTGACCGATGGTACAGCGTGCTGTTACCAAAGGACATTTATTTCAGCCATGAATGCTAACACAGAACCATAGATGGCAAACAGGTTTTGGTCTTTAATATTTTCATTTAAGCTCATTTTATCAGTCTAGTATTTCCTCTGTGTTCTTTTTGGCACCAGCTATGAACACTTTCCTCATGGAAAACTGCTGACTTTCTGTGCTCCGAGGTTTGATTCTCAGTTGCCTTCTTGGTTGTTTTTTCTGATTCTGGAAACGGAAATAATTTAACAAAAGGGTGGAGAAGAAGAAAAGCATCTTCTTAAATCTTAATACAAAACAGTTAATGGGCTTCAGTTTAAACGTCTAGAAACATTTTTTTTTCTGCCACACAGAAAACTTTCATTCTAGAAGCTGCTTTTTCTACCCTGTAATTTGGAAATAATAGTGTGATAATGAGGTTATCACTGAACCTCCAGTACAAATCTAAATATAGTACTCTGAGCCAACAGTTGTAATCATTAGCTAGTAGATACCACACAAAACAGGTACAAAATAAAGTAATGTTAGATTATGGCTTGATGATTAAGTCATTAACTATTCATTAGGCTGCAACCAAGTTCTCATTCTGTCTTCTGTATTTGGCCATCTCTGGACAAAATTCTTCTTAAGGTCAGAATTCTCCTTAAAGCCAAGAATCCATCTTGGCCCTGTCTGGGACAGTTAAAGACATTTTTAGCTTCTGGGCCTGATTATTATCTTGTGAGCCTTTTCACTCATCAGCTCTTTTCCTTTCTAGCAGGAATGTACTCCCCTCCCTCATTCTTTGTATACTGGTGATTTTCCTTTCTAGCTATATCTCAAGTATTTTTTGCTAGTCTTGGCTTATCTACATGGTTTCCCTGTAGCTGTTATCTCACTAGCACATACCTGGTGTAGAGGGTGTTCTGTAAGTAACAAGAACGATTCTGATGCTTTTTGTGGTAGGAAGGCTTAAGTTGTGTGTCAGAAAGGTACTAACTGCCACTTCATTTTTGTTAAATGAAGACTGTTACCTCCACAGTATGTTTACTCTGGGGAGTCTGCAATGCCCAAAGGTCCTTTGGTTTGATTTTATTACCACAGTTCCACCAAACATCATGGGAGAGGAACAAAACGTCTCTGTGCTCATCAGCCAAGCAGTGGAGCTGCTGTGCCAGAGCGATGCTGTCCCCCCGCCTGTGCTGACATGGCTCAAGGACGGACGACCCTTGCTGAAGAAGCCAGGTCTCAGCATCTCTGAGGATGGGAGTGTGCTGAAGGTAAGCTGGGCAGTCAGGCTCCGGTGGCGATTGCTTTCCGGGGAGTTGCACTCACCGTTAAAGCACCACGTACCCGTCTGAAATCGGATAGCGTGAGGCCCTCTGCTGCAATACAGAGTAGTGAGCGAGGGAGGTCATAGGCACCTGGGCGTTTGTGTACACAATTTGCAGGAGTACTGCTGTATTATTAATTTTTAGGGAGAAAGATGCAAAAATACAAATTGAAACCTGAGCAACCTCTCCCTGCAAGTTTCACGTATAACAATGTAAGAAGAAGAAATCCAGGTTTTCATTTTCTTCCTAGATCGAAGGAGCTCAAGTACAGGACACTGGCCGTTACACTTGCGAAGCGACAAATGTTGCTGGGAAAACTGAAAAGAACTATAATGTCAATATTTGGGGTAAGATTTATTAAGCTTATTCCAGGAATGGAAATGGAACTCAGAGTAAAGTTATGATGTGAGACACTAAAATCCCCTGTAGTTCATAAACACTTAACTGCTGAGCTTCATGCAGGGAGATGTTATTATATTTACTGTAGTTTAACAGGCCCGAGAAAGCGCACACGGTTTTCAAATTGCTTTGCTTTGGTTCTAAATTAATACCAGCTACTTTGTAGGCATTTGTCACGCTGGCTTTGTGTGCATGGTAGTGATTTTGAGCTCTAACTAATTGGTTTTGTATCCCTAGCTCCTATTTGAGCACTCTAATGCCATTTAAAGTAACCTACCAGCTGCCCACTTTTTTAAATGCTGAAGTGTGAAAATTCAGTTGGAAAAAAGCTGGTATACCCAGCTTTATTTGCTGTGCAAAATTATCACTGATGAATCATAAAAACAGCTGGGGTAAATTTTTTCTATGGCTACATAATGAATCTGGCTTAGGATAATGTATTTTAATTACTAATTTTGAGTATTTTTTTGCACTATCATGATCTCCCCATATGCAGATTTAAATATGCCTCTTTTTGCTGTTACAAGTTAATTTTTTACTTTGAAATTACAAGACTAAAATTATTTGACAGGATTTGTAATGGTAAAACTGCATTTTTTAGTACAGAATTCTGTCATTATTCATTGTAGAGAACCATTCCTGGTGTTTAAATTAGAAGTGGGTATCATAGTGCTATTTACTGTGCGTGTCATCTTCAGCTCTCATCTCTCCATTCCCAGATGTGTAAGATCTGCAGTGTTGCAGAGAAGGGATGTTGCGATTGGAAGGATACAAGTTTGTTCTTTCGTGCAGTGAGACCATTTCAGTAGGATTTTGAGAGGAAGGATAATTCTTTTCTAGTTAGCAGCTCCAATGAAATAAACTTAATAGAAACCAAAAGTTGCCTGTGAAAATCATCTGGGGATAAATGTTTACAATTATAGTCTTTACACTTAGGGATGAAAAATCCTGGTTGCCATATTTTTAAGTTTTATGTCAAGGAATTGTATCCTTACGAGGACTGGTGAGATCCCAAGAGCTAACTCTGGTTCCAGGAACCAGCCCATGTGTTAAAAGTAAGATGTACCTCCTTAGAGAATGGCACAAATGTTTTGGCTAGAAGCAGGACAAATAGAAGGTTGAAGCTAGTAACCCGTACATCTGGTTGCTGCTAAATAGAGTTTGAAGTGTCAGAAGGAGGAGCTATCTACTGTCACGTGCATTAAAAATGTGCTGGAGAAATTATTCCTTAGGGAGATTTTATTCTCCAGGTGCAGACTACATTCTCCTCAGCTTTTTTTTTTGGTCTCTTTGCACGTGTTACCTACACTATTTCCACCTAATGAAAATGCTTCCCCTGTTTTAAGAAGACCGTAAGCCCTTCCCTAGGGATTGAACTGAAGTTCTTTAAGAGAATCAGAATGAAAACCTTGGTCCTGTTTGTCTGCGGCTGTGTTCCAGTCTCAGAGCTGTAAACCAAAGCTGGCTCTACGCTACAGGACAGTCAAAGGGATGGCGTCCTTGGCGTTGGGTCTGGCAGCCAGTGTGTTGATGCAGGAACAATCCAAGGGAAAAAACATAGGCTGATTTTTAACAGTCACTTTGCACCTAATGATGATCTCTGTAGGCTAAGGCTGTGAGTGAGGCAGGCTCTTTGAGTTGGAGTCAGTTTACATAATTCACAGAAATGGCTTTGTTCTATGAAGTCCCCTCAAAAGTCATCCAAAAATAGAGCATAAATAGGCTGGAAGGATAGATGCTGTCATTCGCAAGTTTATTACTCACTACCCAGGATCTGGTCTGCGTTGTTAGCAAGAGAACGGAGTCTTTGTAATTGCTTCAGAGCATAACGGGACAAATCCATGCGAGGGTCGTTTGTGTCTTACTTTTGGCTGATAATGTTTTGTTTCAAATGCTGCAATTACTAGGTATTTCTTTTCAGTGTCACCAAGTATTTCTGGCTCGGATGACATCTCTCAGCTGACTGTAACGGAAGGGAGCTTGATAAGCCTGATATGTGAGTCTAGTGGCATCCCACCACCCAGTCTTACCTGGAGAAAGAACGGTGGGTAACTGTCCGTTGTTCGTTGTATAAAGCAAACGTGATAATTCTAACCGGTGGGTTTTTCTCCCTGGGAACATTTTAGATGGTGTATTCTGGGCAGTTCAAGCACACAGATATCTCAACAGCCCTGATATTGAGTAAAGCAAACTACAGTAGTGATTATTCCCTTCCATCTAGCTCTGCTTATATTAGGTGTCATTATTCCTAAAGGCATGCAAGAGAAGCGCAGAGCAGAGATTTTGGAGCAGAATGGACTGTGAGGCGCTCAACAACCACTTTCGTCGGGCTTATTTACCTCGGCACAGGAAGACACCCTCTGGACTTACTCCAGACTTACTCCACTGCAGGGAGATGCATTCTCAGAGTTCTCTTTAAGTTTGCAGCCATGGCATTCTGCCAAGTGATGAAAACACATCAAGATGTAGTAATAGCTTTGGGAATTTACTGAGCCTTTCTCTCATCCCATCTTAATATTTAAGAGTAATCTGCACACCTTTTTGCCTTAGGGGTTAAAGTAATGTTGACAAACACATTATGAATCAGGAGACAAAACCAGGTATTTTTAGTACCTTCTTTTAAGCATGAACACAGTTGGGAGACAAAATATTAGACAAAATAAGATGTTGAACTCTTCCAGTGCAATAGTTCTTACATTATTAATCAATCTTACCTATTCATCTGTATTTTTTCTAGATGGCACAATTCTGTGTGTTATGAGCATACATTAGTTTTGACTTGTGGAAAGAGGAGATTTTTAATTACAAAAAAACCTTTTCTGATGCATGCATGATATTTTCAGAAAAAAATGGAGTTCATCAAGTTCTTTTTAAACTCTGTCTCTTGGAAGCCAAAAAGTGTTTTATGACACATTCTAAAAATGTACTGGAAGGCTGAAGTGTAGACACTTAAATGGCAGAAAGGAAACTTAAGCCTGTTGGAAAGTCTAGAAAGGCAATTAGAAAGCAGTACAGTTCTGAATGTTACTCGAGAGCCAGATTTTTATCACGTTTGACATTTGGTGCACTTGTTCATGGAAAAGGTTTTAAATGCACGAGTGGGAAATGAAAATTCAGCTTGTAAGAAGTAGCAGTGGCAGGTGTATTCCTTTTGTCACAAAGCCTCCCTGCAGTTTGTAAAGATGAGGATAGTTCTGAGGGCTCCAAGACTGAAAATGCTGCCCAGAGAATGCAGTATTATTTTCTCATGTTTCTGCTGGGCAGAAATCTGTGCACATGTGTTGTGTGATACACAGTACGCAGATGGTCCATCTGCGAAAACTAGATTTTTCTAAGCGCTGTATTTTTCTAAGCGCTGGGTGTGCTGAGTGAGATGATTATATGCTGGACAGTGAGTCAGGTTTTGTGGAAGGCGTTGCATTTGGAAGTGTCCAAATCTTTCTAGTTGAATGGGAGCATGGTGAGAGTTACTGTGCTTCGGCTCAGGTTGCTGCATGTTATGGAGTCAGCAATTAATATGTAAAGTCCTCAGAACCTGCTTACATGAAACTCTGACAGAGCAGCTCTAAAATGGACAGTTGTGCAGCTCAGAAATTTTTTCATGAGCCAGTGGACTTTACACCGTGTGGGCAGGCTCATTACCATATTCTGTGGTTTTATCTGAAAGAGTGTGTCTTTCAGGCTCTCCACTGGTGACTGACGTTTTGGGAAGGGTGCGACTATTATCTGGAGGCAGACAACTCCAAATTTCAATTGCTGAGAAGTCTGACGCTGCGTCTTATACTTGTATTGCTTCAAATGTAGCTGGAAGCGCACAGAAAGAATACAATTTGCAAGTGTACAGTAAGTTACCATGAAAACTTCTGTTTGCAGTTTAGCAGTTCTGTGATAGCGTTACGTTACGAAAGTGTTATCAGTACAGTGATGTGAAGCTGCAAGATTCTCGGGGAGTAATGTTGGGCTGTAGGGAAATGTAAGGGCACTCATGAGGAGAATGTTAAAAAATTTTGGTGATTTGTACTCAGAGCTTGACCAAGACATTTGCATATCATAGAATCATAGAATCATAGAATGTTAGGGATTGGAAGGGACCTCGAAAGATCATCAAGTCCAATCCCCCTGCCAGAGCAGGAATGCCTAGACTATGCCACACAGGAACGTGTCCAGGCAGGTCTTGAATGTCTCCAGAGAAGGAGACTCCACAACCTCCCTGGGCAGCCTGTTCCAGGGCTCCGTCACCCTCACTGAGAAGAAGTTTCTTCTCGAGTTTAAGTGGAACCTCTTATGTTCCCGTTGAAAGTGCAGTTGACTACAGGTGATTACACGGATGTGACTCCTTTTGGTAGCATAATGCCACGAAACTGTAGTAGTGGTGACAACTAACTGAACTTACATTTCTCTTGGATTTTACCACTACTTCTGTATTTCGTTGAGGAGGTCATTTATCTTTTCATGGTCCTGTGGAAAATGCTATGAATTGCAGAGTACCCCTAACTGCAGTTACTGCCAGTAACCTGCAATAGCTGGTCTTTATTAAAATGCTGATCTGGCAAACTGGATTGTTGTTCTATTCAGAAACAGGTGACGATCCTGAAACACAGCTTTCAGTTGACATCTATCCTGAATTTGTTTTTTCTTTCATAGTTCGACCAACAATATTGAATAGTGGTACCCACCCATCAGAAGTTGTCGTCACCCAAGGAAATGAAATTTCCTTGGAGTGTGAGGTGCAGGGTGTTCCGGAGCCGGCAATAACGTGGATGAAGGATGGGCGCCCGCTGGGCGGTGACGGGGACGTGGCAATTCTTCATGGTGGTCACTTGCTTCAGCTGAGAAATGCCCGGGTGTCTGACACTGGCCGCTACGTTTGCGTTGCTGCCAATATGGCAGGGCTGTCTGACAGAAAATACGATTTAAATGTTCATGGTGAGTATGTGCAAAGTGGGGCAAGGAAAATGGAAATGAGTCAGACCTTAGATTCACTCAAGGGCATCCAAGAAGCAGTTGTGTAGCTCGACCTATACCTACTGCAGGCTTTGTGCATGATGCAGTTTCAATTGCGGGGTTACAAAAATCCAAATCTAGTTTTATAGCTCCCGAATATTTAAAAAAATCTTACCTCTCTCCCTATTAATATCTATCCACCGGCTTTTATACCATCTCCCAAGACAAGAAAACCAAGATACAGTATAATTTTATTCAATATTGAGGCAAGTGTCATGGTGGGAAATATTCTTTTGTGAGAGACAGAGCTCACAGTTTAACCAAGAACACTCTGGTAGTGGCCTCTGCCAGAGAACTGTTACCTGGTGAGGATAGCCAGTATCTCAAGTATCTCATTGCCCGGTTCTCTCATTTTGCAAAATCAGAAGAATTTAAAGATTGTATTTCCAATTATAATTCATCTCCATAATTTGACTTGATGGCATTGATCAGACTATCGTGTTACCGTACAGGCACTGTAATGTTTTTGCATAGAACTTTTTATGCTTCATCAAACACAGATCGTTAATGTTTTACTGTGAAAATAAATGCAGAGATTCATTCTCATTATTGAAAACAAGAGACCAAAATTATTTACCAGTTTTATTTTTTTTTATTTGAAATATCTGCTGTACTGTGTTATCAAACTGTTGGGTAGTAAAGAGAAACTTCAAACCTCCTCAGGCTGTTCAAGAGTGCTGGAGGGTGTTGGTCGAGTCTTGACCCCAGGCTTTATGTTCTAATGTATGAACTGAAGAACTACTTCCAAAGTGGAAATGAGAATATTTCTAGCAAAGAAAAGCTAAAAATAAATTCATGGTGGTTATTTTAATGGAGGTTATTCTTTCCACTAGAAAAAGTGTTTAATTCTGTCAGTGTTAGAATGTTCCCTACTGTTTCATTATATACTGGAAATTATAATTGGCATAGAGGGGACAGAACTACAACAAATTGTTACTTGCTATGAATCTTAAGCCATAAAATAAAGGTAATAGAACTTATATAATTATATTTTAATATTTCCATGCTGTTACACATTAAGAAATTGTCATTAATATATAGTATTAAATGTCTCAGTTTTGTAGCACTTCACTTGCCAAGCTTATCTTGGCTTCAGTGAATTATTATTTGGATAACGGAGTGTTTTGAGAGAAAAAGGAATTTTTAATCATTCTGAAGTACAGCTTTTCTTAACTCTTTCCTGTAGTTCCCCCAAGTATTGCTGGTTACCTGCAGATGCCTGAAAACATTAGCATTGTGGAGAAGAACCCCGTTTCTCTGGTTTGTGAAGCTTCGGGAATTCCCTTGCCATCAATAACATGGCTCAAGAATGGATGGCCTGTCACTTTGAACAATTCAGTGCGAATTCTCTCAGGTACAAAAGCTGTAGTTATTTCTAAAAATTAAAAAGAAAAAAAAGGAGTGAAGGGCGAGGCCTCTGCATCTACGGTACAAGTGTTTCACATGAAAGAATGTTTGGTCTAATAACCTGATCTGTGGCATTTCTTTGGTCTTGGGTTTGCCACTGCTAGAAATCTCATGAAAATAAATTCTGATGAAGTTTGTAATACTCTGACATAGCCACCATGCTCTGACAAAGCCAAGCCATCCTATACCATGAGCACAAGAAAACTATCAGACAGGTAAAGGACCTGGAAGGTGTTTAGAAGCCCAGCTGAGACTGAATTTGAAGCTGAAATCTTTCAGGATTTTTTTTTGTCAGCGTAGCTTTTAACATTGCAGGTAGTCCTGTCTTCTGCTTTCCCGCTTTTCCATATAGCGTGTGGAAAAAGGAGTGGGTGTCCGTTATCTGACTCTCTGAGCTGGTATGTGTTCCTCTTTGTGCAAAGCTGCCATCAACAGAAATAACGTCTTCTGGACTTGGTTGTTTTGTTCTCTCTGTTGATTTCTACACCCACACTAATATCACCACCCGGATCGCAGTCAGGAAGGGTGAGAGACAAAAAGATGTTTATTGTCTCTGAATGTTAGCTGCAGTGGGAGTGGGGAAACAGGCCAGAACTCAGTGCTTCATTTTCCAGCAAGCTCAGTGCTTTTGTGCAATTCTTCCTAAGACTGTATGTTGCGGTAGTGACCTGTAACCAACATGGCATTTGGAACTTTGTTTGTGCTTATGCAGCTGTAAAAAAAGCACAACAGAAACAACAACAAAACCATCCCTCTCTTCAAGTAATTCAGGAGGTAAAATACTTTGCCAAAACAAGGTTTTGGTTCTGTTGATTGAAAACATACTTGGCATTGCAGATGATTTAAATGTGTGGAGGCACTGCTGCCAACTTTGAATCTGTTAATTCAGATACTGCACTGGTGTTTCCTTCTGATGATGTTTCCTACATATCTTTTAAAACAAGAAAAATAAAAAGGAAAAAATGACACCATAGCAATCTACTTTCTGTGCATACCATGCACTAAGCTTTAGGAAGGAGAAAAGCTTTTCTTAAGTTTTGACTAAATGTAGAGAATCGTATCCTGCCTCAGCATGGGAGCCCTGGGTGTGCTATGGCATGTGATGCCAGAGAAGGTTACGCTCTTCTGCAGGCAGTTATCTTCTTCATTTTGCCTCTCACATGGCTCTGTTGAGGGTATGGGTGGGAAAAAGGGATCAGGGTGACATGAGACTGCAAGAACTGAGCCTCCCTCAGTGTCACAGCACAAAAAAAAAAAGCTTAAGATTGGCCGCCACATTTGCTTTTTCATACTTAAACCCTCGCTGATGTTCGTTTTGCTGTTTGCTGCCAAAAAGCAAGCAAAGAGAAGTTACTCTGCTGTGGCAGAGCGGGGATATCCTCAGTCCTTTGGTCAAACACATTTGCAAATCTTCTTTCTTTTAATTTATTGCCTGTGCAAGTGTATTCTGAAAACTGTAATGTGTAGTGACTGTATTCTGTAGTGTTAAGAGCAATGTGTTGTTTTAAAACATTACATAGAAACCAGTACTGTTGTCACGTGTTACTATTGTTGATGGCACAATTAATACAAATACTAGATGAGAGGAGTGGAATTTTATTCCTTATCTGTACATGTGAAAGTACCTTTAAGGACCGTTTGTATGCGCATATAAAAGGAAACTTATTTTGAAGTGTACACCACCCCATCCTCCGATAAGGCTTTATTATTTTACCGGTATAGCCATCTAGATTCTCAGTATGGCAAATCCTGTGGTCTGAGACACTGTGTTCTGTCAATTTTTCCTGTGCAGAAATACATGTACAAATCCTGCATGTGCAAACTGTGTTCCGCCGCATCCGAAGTGTCTGTGCTGACCTGCTGTGGAGCTGATTGGGTTTTCTCTGCCCAGACTCTATAGCTGTGTCAAAGTTTTCAGTGCTTGGCCTCTGACATCCTCCAGAAATGATCAGAAAATTACTAAATCCCTCAATGTTCACGTAAATGAAATTTCTAAAGGAAAAAATAAAGGATGTATCAGGGTAATTTGGAAGATGGTGACTAGAAAGAGTATGATCAGTGTTAAGCACACATCTAAAAGCAACGAGTAGCTAGGAGTCTGAGCAGACATAGAGAATGATAGGACTAGGGGTAAGGTCGTTAAAAACGAATTACAGCTGGAAATTTAACCAACACAGAAGTAAATGAAGAGTTAGAACAGACAGTTTGGGAGTACGTTGACTGAAGAGGACTTGAATGTTTGTACCTTTTTTGGGGTTTCTCATCAGGAGGCCGAACACTTCGTTTGACCCATACGAGTGTGGCAGATGAAGGTCAATATACTTGTGTGGTGACCAATGCTGCAGGAGAAGTGAGGAAGAATTTTGACCTTTCTGTTCTAGGTAAGTTCTTTTCTGAAAAGGCGCTGTGTCCATATAAGTGGCATGATTAAAGATATTTCAGTCAGACAGGTATCTGAGAGATGCCCCCAGCTGGACTCACATCCTCTCTTTCTTATTGCCCATAGCTTCACTCCTGATGAACAGTTTAGAGGTGATCTGGAAAGGTGGGGTTTTTGTGTTTTCCTGGTCAAGTTAGTTTTCAGCCAGATCAGTTGCCTGCTGGTTCAACACAGAGCCCGTTAATGCCAGCGTTGATGAAATGAAGATGGCAAGAGCGAGCGGTCAGGGAAGTAGTGCTATTTCTTTTGGCATGGGCCCGAATTTAGTCATAGAATCATTCACGTTGGAAAAGACCCTCGGGATCATCGAGTCCAACCATTAACCCTACGCTACAAAGTTCACCTGTAAACCATATCCCCCAACACCATGTCTAAACAACCTTTAAACACATCCAGGGATGGTGACTCAACCAGCTCCCTGGGCAGCCTATTCCAATGTCTGACTACTCTTTCTGTGAAAAAATTTTTCCTAATGTCCAACTGTTTAAGGTGGTTTAAATCAAAAGAGAACTACAGCTGCAGGAGACCGTATGAAATTCATGTGAAACTGTCATGCCTAATGCTCAAATGCAGCAAGGTGCAACCTTCTGTGCTAATACTCATTAGTTAAAATGAGCATTACTGCACAGCACGGGGTATAATATGCATAGCTGAGTGACGTGACAGTGATAATCTGGTGCAACAAAGATGTGAAGGTAAAGCCAAGGCCAACAAGGAGATTAAACACTGGAGCTGGAGTTGCTTTTGCAAAATAGAGATCTCTGGTCCCGTGGAAAGCTTCAGTCAGTAGAGCCTTTGGTATTGTAAGATGTATATCAAGTGGGGTACCAGGTGATCCTGCTAACATATTTAGAGAAGGACTGGTACAGCAGATTCTTTAGATCGCTATTTGGAACCATTAATGTGTAATTTAGTCACATTACTTATTTTTAAAGAAAAGTATTTTTCCTCAAAAATACTTCTTTTTGGTTTAGGAACTATTTGTTATTTTTATAATTACCAGGCCTGATGCAGGTTTTCTTACAGCATTACTGTATGTGATTTTCCTGTAAGTTTCTTTTCTTTAAGGTGCTGAGCACGATCAGCTTCCCTTGCCTTCAGCTGACTTAGCCAGATTCAGTGGGTAAATGATAACTCGTGTTCATGTCAGTTCATGTTTATTTGATGAGCTCATGGAAGTGTGAGTCTGGTAGAATGGAAGAGATGAATAAACACTGAAAAACATTCATTGTTTTACTGTTTTCTTTGGAGGGTTTTAGTAGCAGGGTATTCTCGAGGGTTCTGGGAATCTCTATTGCATAGGCTTTGTTTGCCTTGAAGAAAATAGTTCAATGATGCTGACTTCAAGTGGGCTAAGTGGAAAATTCCATTGTTCAGTCTTCTCTTCCCTCCCCCGGTAATTTCTTTGTTTTTCTAGAGGAAAGTTACTGGAATGTGGCCTGAGAGCAACACACAATATTCACTGTAAATCGAAACCGTACAGAGATACATCAGGGTTTCTCTAAATTGTCGTAGGAGGTACCATAGGCAAGCCAGCTTGCATGGAGAGCTTGGTGTAATAAGCATAATATTTATATATTTGCAAAATGTTTGGTGTGGCTTTGCCATATTTCTGAAATGAATATGTGTTGACATCTTACTGTATTATTTGGGGGGCAAAGCGATGAGTTTCTGTGTTTATGAATAGTGACTTTTGGCCTGGCTTAAAAGTCCTGAACTTCATGCTTTTAGGTTACGTTTTTGCCTATCTTAATTCCTTCACTAGTTGATGCATCTTTGTCTTGTTGCATTTGGACACTAGAACCCATACAGATTGTATTGCCCATACTGTTTTGCATTGCCTGTACAGTCACAGCAGGGAATTTGATCATAAATGCATCACAAGTTTTTTTTCTCTCTTGTAAATAAATTCTGCCTATTACTGTGATTCTTACTTTTAGAAAACTTTTGCTTCCAACTCAGTGGTAACTCACAAATAAGCTGCTCTATGTATTTTAGTTTCTCTCTCTTTACATCTTTTATCTAGGCTGAAAGTTTGCATTTTGTAGGATTATTAAAGCATAGTATCTGGCTCCCTACTCTGGCACTTTTGTTACAAAACTTTCCAAAATCTCTTACAGATTTCTTTCTTAGAGAATCTCTTAAAGATTTCCCCTTTTCAACCTGTTACACTTTGTGCCTACTTTGATTTGTAGTGCCGTTTTCTTCTAGCCTGATTATACAAATACCTCTGCTTTGAGGGAAATAGTTGACCAGAGTTTTTAACTACAGCTACTTACCAACACATTCCTAATCTGGCCTCTCTCATCCAAGAGTCTGTGTAGTCTTGTTTTTTATATAAAATTTCTTTCCATAGAATTCTAGACAGACACTTTCCGAGCCATTCATTGATGGGTGTGATGAAGGGAAGCAGATGCTGAGATATAGCCTGAGCGTGTCTTTGTTGTGTTTAAGTTGGTCGTAAATAATACTTGCTGATGTTGTCTTCTTGTCTGTTTGCAGTGCCTCCAAGGATTGTGGGTGAAAATAAACTGGAAGATGTGAAAGTGAAGGAGAAGCACAGAGTTACCTTAACTTGTGAAGTGATAGGTAAAAGTATACAATATTACTTAACATTTACTGATCAAACCCCCGGTGTCGATCATCAGTGGGTCTGAGCAGCTTGTTTTTAATGGAATTTTCAGTTCAGTGGTATTTTTAAATTCGAGATATAACCATGGTGCTTATAGCAGAACTAAGTGCTCCAAGAGGATAGTTGCTGTGATATGTCTTCTGTAAAGGCCTGTGGAATTTCAGAGGAGGTGTGTATTACTTCAGGAGGTTTGAAGACCTTAGTTTAGAATAGGTATTCCAAAACATCTCCCTAAAGGATACATTTTAAAAGGGCATCTGAAACTGGGTTTCTGGTTTTCAGAAATCTTGGCATATCCTAGAGGCTATGCAACAACTGATGTTTGCAATCTTCTTTAATCCATTAAGGAAACCCTGTACCACAGATCACCTGGATAAAGGATGGGCAATCTCTAACTGAGGATAAAGATCACAAGTTGCTGTCCAGTGGGCGTTTCCTGCAAATCACCAACGCTCAAGTCACTGACACAGGGAGATACACGTGTATTGCATCCAATACAGCTGGAGATAAGAGCAAAAGTTACAGTCTTAATGTACTTGGTAAGACAGCTGGGCTGACTCTTGCAGAGAAAACATTCAGCTCAGGGGAAAAACAGATGATCACATTGGAATTTTGTCTTCAGTTACAGCAATGCTTAAGTTGCCTGGCTACGACTGAAATTTCATGGCTTAGTAATTAATAAAGAATGTTCAATAGAAACAGCATTTCTGTGCTCTAGATGATACAGTCTTAGAAAACGTGGAGCTGTAGCAGGGCATTGTATGGAATAAGCAGGATATTACATTGGCTTCTTGTGATTCAAGGAAGGAGTATTTGAAGTGCACTTAAGATTGCGATCTCTTCATAAAAGCTGAAACCATCTGCAGTTTGCTTTTTTTCATGACGCTTCTTGCGTAACCAAATGCAAACAATGGTGAGTTTTGTTTTCCACGTCCTTGTTTCCTAGGCTCATGCCTCCTACCAGTCTGCTGCTCCCAGGATCTCCGAGCAGCGGGTCTGCTCGTGAGGAGCTGCTGTGCGAGGAGCGGTGGCTGCCGCCCTGGTGACACGTGTTGGACAAAGGCCGAGGGCGGGTGGATTCCACCAACACGGGCTGACAATTGA
The DNA here is from genome assembly GCA_020746105.1 of Trogon surrucura. Taxonomy (NCBI): domain Eukaryota; kingdom Metazoa; phylum Chordata; class Aves; order Trogoniformes; family Trogonidae; genus Trogon; species Trogon surrucura. The sequence goes on from CM036624.1 coordinate 11,078,615, forward strand.
CTTTAGGACAAGATGTAAATCCAGATGAATGTTTTCTGCTTCTGGGCTTCAGTGCACCCTGGAGGAATGCCTCCCAGCTATTTAGGGCTGCAGCTAGATTTCTAGACTGCTCAGGGACCAGGTAATTGTCTTTCTGTAGGGATCTTTCATCTGGGTAATCATTTTGTTGTTCCTAGTGTCTCCGACCATTGTGGGTGCAGATGGCCATGGCAGTGCAGAAGATGTCACCGTTATCCTCAACAACCCAATGTCACTGGTTTGTGAGGCTTACTCATATCCTCCAGCTACAGTCACCTGGCTGAAAGATGGTAATCCTTTAGAATCAAACAGAAATATCCGCATTTTGCCAGGTAAGTCTTTCGTCATTGTTGAGAAATAACGCTTTTCATTCTTTTATTGTTTAGTTTTCCGTTTGTGATTTTTTGAAATCAAAAAGATTTGTTTCTGTTAAGGGTAATGTTTGTACTTCTGTAACACTTCCCATTCCAACAGTTTTCAAGTGCTTCACAATTAACTGATTATTTACTTGAATTTTATTTGTGTTCAGGTATTTATCCTTTTGTTTCGTAAAGCTAAATGATAGCAAATGATTCCATTGGAGCTCATAATGAGTGGAAACAACTTGAAATTAAGTGTGGAAATTACATGGAGGGAGATATAAACAACAACATCAATAAAAAGAATGAGGTGACATTTTTCCACATAATCAGTAGTTAGCCATTTTTGATTTTTGGAGTAAATCTTACCTTGTGCACCCATGGAGTTGGAAAACAGGAACAAGCTTCATTATTAACACTAAAGTACTGTAGATTAAGAGGTGCTTTGGCATCATTAACTGCAAGGGTTCAGAGGAAGAAGGAGTAGAGTCAGTACTGATCAGAAGGAATTGAATTACTGCATTCCTAGGTATGCAGTCAAAAAAAGAACTGCGACCTGATTAAATAGAGACCCATCTTTGAGAACGCAGACAAAATAAATGAACAGGGTACTATGGGAAGGAAATTCATGGATGTCACAGGCATATAGGCGACCTGAAGTACTGAACTCTGCTGATTGTTTTGTTTTTACACTTCTCACATTGTGATTGTTTCTGTCCATTCTCCGGACAAGGTTGAGGGCGTCTTTCTTACAAAGTGCTGCACTGGAACAGAAGGACTGGTCAGAGGCTTACATCTACCCCTATGTGCTGAAAAGACTGGGTTTGCATTGTCTGATTGATTATGCCTCTTTTCCCTTGTTCTGTGAACAAAGTGCAGAACCCTAAATCACTTCTTCCTACCTACATACATTGGAGAAATTTCTTGAGCAGAATTGTTAACAGATTTTTCTAAGAATCTATAAGTAACAGGAGTTGTGATCCAAAGCACTCCTGCAAATTACACACATCTGTTACATGGTGTTCGTGGTGGCAAACGATCAGTTTTTCATGCTCATCTAAAGGCAGAATTTGGACCAAAGGGTTGAAAATGTAGTGCAGAAACTATTTAAAACATTGAGAAGCAAGAGCAAAACCTATATGGTATTAAAGAATTATGTCTTCTGGCAGGTGGTCGAACCCTGCAGATTCTAAATGCCCAGGAAGACAACGCTGGAAGATACACCTGCATAGCCACGAATGAGGCTGGAGAAACTTTGAAGCACTATGAAGTGAAAGTCTACAGTAAGGAAATACTTCCAATTGTTACTTTATTTTTCATTCTTCCATTTTTTCCCTCTGCGATGTTACCTACCCAGGTGAACACAAAGGCTTCTGTTAGTGGCTTTCTTTAGCAACATCTGTATTAGCTCATGGCATTGCTTTAGGACAGTCACTGGAAAAGTTTCTTGTTACATCCTTTACAAATGCTGCTGTTGGGCTAGATATCTTTGTACCTGGGGGAAGACATTCAAGAAACGCTGAACTCCAGTTTCTTCTGAAATGCTTTTTTGATAATGATTTTCAAGTCAGATTAAGTGCAGCATAGTGCGATCTTGGAGCAGACAGTCTTGTGAGAAAAGAAACTACTACAGGAAAAAAAGGAGGGGGGGTAACCTGTAACATCTGATGGGAAATTTTCTTGAATAAGGTAAAACAGGAGGATGCTATTTTTATTTCCTTCCATAAAATAGCGTATGGACAAAAACTTTCCCATTCAAAGCTTCCTGGCAGCGTATTGTCCTTCAAGCATCTGTGCCTAATACTCATATTTTAATGCTCAAACTCTTTGTTATGGGCTCAGTCCAGCATGATCTTTTTTTAAAAAAAATTTCCTAGTCTGAGTTGGAGTTTGCTTTGCTCTCTCAGAGTAACCATGTTGGTGTTTTAATTACACTGAGACCCTAATAAGGCCCCACTGGATTCACAGTAATGAGAAGATGACAAAGGAGTTCATTACTGAAGTATGGCTATGTAGCAACATAAAGCCATTATTATGGTACTGCAAACATTAGGGAGAATTTAAAATTTCCCCGTGCAAAAAGAATGGAAAATGCTTTGAAAGCATTTAAAATAATTTAAAAGGTATTATGAGACCAGAGTGGGGGGTAGCTTAAGAATTTCAAAATCTTGTGTTTTCATTCTGATTCAGAAGGAAACAAAATTTTGCAACACTGGGATTTCTGTGGAATGGAAATTTTGAGTTTTGACCAGCTACTCTCTCAGTGTGCACTTCAGTTCAGATGTGTTGCTGAGAATATTAGTTTCCATGAAAATGCTTGTTAATGACAGCAGTACGCTGAACTTTATAGAATTTGAGCCAAACGCGTAATAAAGTGCTATAACTAGGTAACACCATAGTCAGGTTTGCACGTCTAAAGCTGTTGAACGGAGTTTTGTATATTTTTATATAGAATACATATACTAAAAATTGGGGGTTTTGTGTATATATATGTGTGTGTGTGTATATTTATATACATAAATTAAACTCTGGGGAAGAGACAGATTAAAGGAAGAATGCACTGGCTTTCCCTGGGGTTGTCATCCAGGTTTTCCCTTTGTTAATTTTGAAATGCTACGTAAGAGAGTAAGACATGAAGGTCTCTCTCACTTCGTTTTTGTGTTGTTGTTGTGCAGTTCCTCCCACCATTGACAAAGGGAATATTTCGGGGACGGGTCTCTCCCCTAAAGAAGTGAAAATCAAAGTAAACCACAGCCTTGCCCTGGAGTGCGAAGCTCACGCCATTCCTGCTGCTGCCATCAGCTGGTACAAGGATGGACAGGCCAGTCACACTTAATTCGTTTGAAGAGGGGGGATTTCATACGGAAACAACTGCGTGTTCACTGTCACTTGTAGTGAACGTGTCCCTTTGCCATTGTGTGGAGTCCCCAGAGGCCCTGTGTACAGAATGGCCCCATGCTTGGTTCCTCTGAGGAGTTGCAGAGAGCCTCCTGCTTGGTTCTGGCAGAGCTCACAAAGCCACAGAAGCATCTGGATCTTCTGCAAGGCAGAGCAAGGCATGGTTCCTGCCACACGCAGTCTTTTACAACAGCCTCAGCCTGGAGGAGAAGCAGTTTGGAATGGCGATGCCACAGAATTTTACAGATGTGCAGTCTGCTGGGGGCTGGCTATAAATAAAAAAGAAATGGTGCAACTCTCATGTAAGAAAGGAGCGTGGATAGGGCACTTACCATGTGGCAGACCGCTGCACCTCCCAGCCCTTACTGAATTTACCAAGCATGCAGGAACAGCCTGTACACGCCCCTCCGTCTGCCTCGAGCATGCGCTGTGCTTCTAGGACCTCCTGTGTGTACTCATTATATTGCCAAGGAAAAATTATGTTGAGGTCCCCAAAGAAGATAGTGGCTGCAAGCTGCTTGCTGCCACTGTCAGAGCAGCATCTTCTTCTTGGGTAGCCCCTGGGTAAATGGTTTTCACTCACATCCATGGACAAAATTGTCTCCTGCAGGCCAGACTTTCTTCTTCTACTTGAATTTCCCCAGCAGTTCCCTGGTTAACCACGCAGGTCTCCTGACTCTTGATTTCCTACCCATTGGAATGCACAGATCTTGAGCTTGGAAGACGTGGTCCTTGAGTAGTAACCAACTGTCTTGGGCCCCTTTACCCTCCAGTGCCCTGTCCCATGGGGTTTCCCCTTGCAATGGCTTGAGAAGACCAAAGCTGGCCCTGCTGAAGTCCAGGATTGTGATCCTGCTTGGCATTCTGTTCCTGCCGCACAAGATCCTGCACTCCCCCATCTCATGGTCACTGCAGGCAAGGCTGCCCTCAACCTTCACTGCTTCAACCAGACCCTCCTTGTTAGTGAGCACAGGATCCAGCAGCGCCCCTCTCCTTGTCGGCTCATTTGCCTCAAGAAGTTAACATGGATGCACTGGAGGAACCACGTGGACTGTGGCTGGCTGGCTGTGTAGGCCTTCCAGCAAATATCTGGGTAGTTCAAGTCCCCCATGAGAGCCAGGGCCTGTGATTGAGAGGCTGCTGTCAGCTGCCTGTAGAAGGCCCCATCAGCTTCCTCATCCTGATCAGGTGGCCTGTGATAGACACCCACCACAGTATCACCCCTGCTAACCTGCCCCTAATTCTCACCCACAAACTCTCAACTCGCTCCTCATCCGCCCTGGACAGAACTCGATACATTCCACTTAGCTCTCTCATGTAAAAAGCAACTCCACCATCTTGCCTTGTTGGCCTGTCTTTCCTAAAAAGGACCCAGCCATCCAATACCACATTCCAGTCATGTGAGCTGTCCCGCTATATTTCTCTTCTTGAGAGATACAGATTGTATTAGCATAGTCTCTAAGTTCTGGGGACAGGAGCACCTTAATCCTGTGCATCTCTGCGTTACTGCTGCATCCCTTCTGTGTTCACACTGTGTCCTTGCTAGGCAGAAGATCCTGGTGGCTTTGTAGCTGTAGGGCGAGTTAGAGTGAGTTGTTCACCTGAGAGAAAACTGATGAATTTTACACACATAGGTTTTCCTTCTGCTTTTCAATTTGAGCAGTGAGTTCAGGGATTGAATCAGCCTGATTTCCTCAGATGTCACAAGACTGAGAGCAGGCCGTGCTGGAGACATGAACAAAAATTGAAGGGTGTTCTGTTGGTAGTGGGAATACCAAAACCAAAATACACTCTTACTCCCAGTAGATTGCCTTAGGAAGGATTTTGAAACAACCTGAATTTGACCAAGACAGAGATGACGTCATATTACTTCTACAGATACGGCTATTTCTAGTGGATGTTTTGCCCAGTATTAATTTCTATGTAAACTTACATTACAGCCACTTAAACCAGATGATCATGTCATGATCCAAGCTAGTGGCCGTATGCTGCAGATTAAGGAGGCTCAAGTGTCAGACACGGGTCGTTATACTTGTCTGGCATCCAACATTGCTGGAGAGGATGAAATGGAATTTGATGTAAATATACAAGGTGAGCAGGGTTCAGATAATAAAATTCCTCTGGTAGCCTCCTTTTTCTGGTGTTCTGGGGTGTTGGAACTCTGTGATTTTGTTCCATCTACATCTGCTTGTGTTTTGTGTGGGTTTTTTTTTTCATTTATGTTGTGTTCATTTTAAAGAAATACAGCATTTGATTATTCTTTCTTTCTTATTTTGTGACATATACAGTGTTTCTGAAATGAGTGGAACGATATAGTAACTCTGATCTTCCTCTAAAGGACATGAAAAAGTGTTAATTCAGCTTACACTTAGGTATTATGTTTTACTTATCTGTATTGAGTAATATAGCCCCAAACATAAGCATCCTCTTGGCCTACACTCTGTGTGTAACTAGAAAAAAACAATCATTAGTAATTTCTGAAAATTTAGTCAAAATTAGAACTTCAGTAAAACCAGATATTTTTCTATTTAAGTATTATTGTTGATTAATACCTTCTGTGTTTTGTTTTCTTGTATTGTTAGCCTTCAGAAAATACTCGGTTGATTGCTCTATTGTTCGTTCTGACAAGAAGAACTGGAATTTTCCTGGCTAATCTAAACTGGGGAGAGGTGTTAATTTAACACACTTATTTTTTATTGCTGCTGTTTAACAATTACAGTGTATTTTCATTTCTTGACTTTAGCTATTTCTGCTGTAAAATTCTAACTTTTTTTTCCCCCCCTCCTTGGTTATAGTTCCTCCTAGTTTCCAAAAGCCTTATAAGGAATGGGAAGCTGGTAACACGGTGGATGCAGGAAGAGATGGAGAAAGTAAAGAGGTGATTGTCAACAACCCCCTCTCGCTGTACTGTGAGACCAATGCTGTTCCTCCTCCAGTTCTTACATGGTATAAAGACGGCTTTCCTCTGAGCTCTAGCGATAAAGTATTAATATTACCAGGTGAGTATTAAAATGTCACTCTCTGACATGAAGAATGGTGTTAGTGCTAATATTTGTAGGGTAGTAACAAACTTTTCCCCTTCAAAACACTGCTTTAATGTTCTTTTCAGACTTGCTTGACTGGAAATGCGTACAGAGTTGTGGAGATAATGTCTCTTTGTCCACCTGTTTTTCATTTGTTGGAAGACCAATGCTAACCCCTCCCAAAATGTATTCCTAATACATCCTCTCTTCCTGAAGCTATTTGTATGGCTATGCTGAGTTGAGGAATGGAGTGAAAAGTACCTGTAAGCTCCAGAAGTGATTTTTTTAATTTTTTTTTCGGTTTGGAACAGCTTTACCAGAATTTTCTGTGCTTGTATTTCATTTTGCTGATTAATTTTCTATAGAAATGAAGCAGTATTTCTATTTCTGATTGACGACTATTGTCTGGCTGCATATTGCTGAATAAGATTATTTGTTTCTGTGATATTAATTACTCTTTTCTAGCATTTCAGCAGGAACATTGCTGAATTCCAAGTCTCTGTCAGTAGAAGAAGTGGGTAGGAAATAAAAGGCTTTAGTTACTTATAATTGAGAACAAATGCTGACTATTCATAAATTTGCTTGCTCAGGTCTCTAGTGAAATGTGGCGTGGAAATGGGGGAAACTGCTCGATGCTGCATTTAAATCTTGAATGTGTTTTCTTTCCAGGAGGCCGAGTGTTGCAGATTCCACGGGCACAGGCTGAAGATGCTGGGAGATACATGTGTGTGGCAGTCAACGAAGCTGGGGAGGATTCCATTCATTACGATGTCCTCGTGCTCTGTGAGCTTTCCTGCTTTCCTTTTTTATTTTGAATGACACAAAAAAGTCCTGTGGAAATGAATGAAGCGTTATAGTCCAGGCTTACTTCATGTCTTTAATGTTTATAAATTCTGTGTATTTGTGAACTGTGAAATCAATGTGTTTATACAAGGTGCTGGAGTTTTGTGGAAATACACAGAATCTGGTGAAGATAATGTTAACGCTGTTGGTTCAGTATGTTTTTAGGTTATCATCGTAGGAACTCACTATCATGCTTCACCAGAAGGAAAAGTATATGCAGAAATCCAGGCTTTATTTTGGTAGCTCTTGTGCCCTATTCGATTTCCAGTTCAGAATTCAGACTTAGCAGACTTTTCTGTCTCCTTATTTTGGTTATAATTTTCTCAGTTACCTCCAAAACTCCTACAAGCTTAAGGCAGCTGATTTAGATCGGCCATTGAGTGTCTGCAGAGTCCAGTTCCCACGATCTGTTTACAGACGTTGCACAGAAAGCTTTTGTGTGCTGCTTGCATTGCGTGTGCATGTACTCAAGGTTTTTGCCTTGGGAAATGCTTATTTCTGTATCTACCACTGAAAATGCTCATTTATTGTTAGGAAGGGGCCCTGCATTGGAAATCCTCTTTTGTTCTGACAGCAAAGAGCCCGATGTACTAACTGGGAAATGAGCTTTCACCTTTTTCTCTTTGTTATGGCTGCTGTGAATAAGTGTAGTTCTCCTTTGAGCTGTACAGACTTGTTCCGGCTGAACTGCTCCTGGGATTTTGTTACCTTTCACTATGTTCACTGAAGATTTCGCTACTTTCACCTAAAAACCCGATCTAAAAGATTAATCTGCAGTCTTAAACTCAACAGAGAACACTGAGAAGTATGAAGTCACGATATTCTTTTCACGTTTTGCGCTTTCGTAGTGCCCCCAGCCATCAGTGGAGCTGATGGTGATCGCCCTGAAGAGGTGACGGTGCTTGTGAACAAGGCTGCAGTGATGGACTGCATTGCAAGTGGGAGCCCTTCACCAAGTATGACCTGGCTGAAGGATGGGCACCTCCTGACAGAAGATGACAAACACACCTTTTTGTCTAGTGGAAGGAGATTACAGGTAGAAAAAAATATTTTTAACATCTCAAACACAAGTGCTGATAATGACAAAACTGTTTAGATTTGCCGAGAATGTGATTCTGAATTTTACTTTTTTCTACAAGGTGCTGCAGTCCTAAGGAGTTTTTGTCCAGTTTCTGTCCCCCAGCTGCTGCTTCTCAGCCTGGTGTAGTTGCCTCAGTTGTGCTGATCCAAATGGTTTGTGGTGTCATGCTGTAAACTGCATCAATGAAATCACCTGGTCTTAAATAACATTGATTTTTGTGGAGAACAACCTGAGGCTGTCAATTTTGTTTGAGTTTCCCTAACCGATTATTGCACTACTCTTTTTATTTATTTGTTATTTGAGAAAATAATGTGTTCTGAAGAACTCCCACTTCCTATCAATGAATAAGATTGGATGAAACTATTAAAGCAGTTGGAGAGCTGACCTTAATTCTCTCCACTTCATCCTTTGACAGTAAGCTCTCATATATTAGCTCAACAACCATCTCTTTTTTTTTCCCCTTAGATTTTGAATTCCCAAATAACGGATACTGGCAGGTACGTCTGCATTGTGGAAAACATAGCGGGAAGCGCCAAGAAGTATTTTAACCTAAACGTTCATGGTAAGTACAATAACAACCCTTGATTTTCTGATTATCTACTTTCAAATGTTACTTTAGCTTGAATGTGTTAGTTCTAGCAGAGTGCTTTGGCATGTATTTAGCTTTTTGCATGTAAGTCATCTTCTTGGGTGTAATGGACATTCTGACAGACCAGAAATCCAGTCTAATTTTCAAGTACCCTGACAGCATGTGGCTTTTGATACCATATGGCTGAGGCTTCTCAGAGGTGTTCCCCATAGGTGGAAATTATTGTTCTGTAGTGGCTGCGTGTGCACACTTTGTAGGGGGGTTGCTAAGCCCTAAATCACAGAATCACCGAATCACAGAATGGCCTAGGCTGGAAGGGACCTTAGAGATCATTTTAATCCAACCTCCCTGTTGTGGGCAGGGACGCCACCTCTCGACTCGGTCAGGCAACACGTGAGAACCGAGTGTTTTAACCACCACGCTCAACCCACTGAGCTAAACCGGCCCTCTAATGGTCAATTACAAAAGGGTTGGGTTATAGTCTGTTTTGATATGTTCGTAAAATGCCTTTTCCAAGAAAACTGGTGGTTGGAAGCAGCAAACAAAGAGATACAGCAATATAAAAGCTTACTTCTAAAAAAAGTTGCCCTTTATGATTCTTTTCTGTTCTCTATTTTTTGCTGTGGAGGTAGAATAGGGTTAAAATAAATTTGGGCCTTCAGTGTCACAAGTCTAAACCAAATACAATCAAGAAATCAAGATGTTTTCCATTATTTTAAAAACAGCCTCTCCTTTACCTTCCCTTACCTCTCCTGATAGCTTCAGAAAGTCAGGGTATCTCTAATCAACATTTCAGAGTAAATCCTAATTTTCTGTTTTATTTCTGCCCACCAGTGTTTGCTTTCCATTCTGAATTGGAGATGAAATAAACTTTATTCCCACAAATTCCTTGCACCAACCTGCCAAGGAATACTGGCAACTGCGTCTTTATCTGCTTTCTCTGTACAGTTTAGAGACAGCCCTGCTACATGTGATCCGTATCTACTTTTCACATCCCCATTAGTTAGTTAATCTTTGCTGTCTTCTCTTAAATATAGTACCAGCATTCCGGGAATCTGGTGATTCAGGTTGTTACATACGGAAGAATTACTTTTTTTTTCCTCATTCACACATGCAGCAAATTTACATACTAAATAAAATGAATTTATAGTGGTGGCTTTTTTTATTTTTTACTTGGTAATACAGTTAGCCAAAAATAGTGTTGTCATGGGAAGAATTTGCCCTGGAGTTATATATCTCTGTGAGCTATTTTATTTCAGTGGAGTCTATCCAGATTTCCAGATTGTTTTTAAACCAAAATATTTTGCTTTTCGTGATGTTCCTGTTTTAATTTACACTTCTTGTCTTTCAAATATTTGCCTTTTAAAGACAATAGTCTAATACTATGATTGTAAAAGAAAAATTTGCATGAAGGTTCAATTCTAGCTTAACAGTATTACCAGTTTAGGTCTACTAGTCTTTATGAATGAAGTTTCATTTGAAAAACTAGACTGTAGCTGTTCAGGAAAGGACCACACAGGAGGCACTGATGAAGATGGATTATCACTAAGCAGTGTGATCTTTCTTTTGTCAGTGTCAAAAAAAGATTGTTTCCCAACATTTTTGTATGTTTTTAATGGAACTGCTTTCATAAATTTAAATAAAATATTAAAGATTATGCTCTTTAGAAGTTAAAAAATTCACTTTTTTTTTCCTCAAAGATGAGTAATAAAACTACAATAAAACCTTCTAAAACATTGGAAATAAGCATCCAGTTCTAAAACCTCAACCTTTCACCTTAGTATGTCATACATAGGTCATTTGCACCCTGAATACTAAAATCGTGCCCATTACTGCATCTCTGTACATATGCAAGTGTCGTTTGCACATGCACATTACCTGTGTGTTTTGCACATGTGCTGGGGGCTGCAGAATTTGAAATCTACTACTTAAATGGTTTGAGCAAAATTCATTGCAAGATAGCTCAGATTCTGCCCGATGTATTGAATTGCCCATTGTCTCTCACTGCTGATAACCACAACTGTGGGAAAGTAACTGTAACAGTAAATAAATATAAGTAACTGTAAAATGTCATCAGATCAGAATTCTTCATTTGCTCTAGTTAAATGCTTTATGCTCCTTATCGGAGAAATAACCTTCAGTTATTCCAAGTTGCAAAAATATGGACTGAATTCACCCATTTACATTGACTCCTCTTGTTTCTGCAGCGCCACAGAGGAGCAATAAACTTGGCTTAATGACTGTTTTGTGTCATTCAAGTGACAGAAAGCAGCTGGAATATTTCTGGTGGATATGATCCAGAATACTTTTAACATTTCTGTCTTTGAAGAAGAGGATTCCGTGTATTCCTTGGAATGATTTTCCCACCCAACAGAGCCAAGAACATGCTTTTGCTTTCCTCTTAAGTGTTTTAAATAACCGCACTGCAAAAACATGGAATCCAAAACTCGGGGTTACTTAAAGGGAGAAATCTACAGTTACTTAATTTTAAATAGTTCTTGTGGAGAGGTCTGATGTCAAAATATTCTTGTATTTAAAAATACTGGGACTTGCAAGCTTAAAAAATCTTTCCTGCCAGAATTTTAAACTTCTTAGCTCACTATGAAACAATAGGTTTCTCTGGTTAACAAAGGAACTCTGAACTGTATCAGAAGGAATAATTTTTAGCTCTCTATAATGAGAAAATGAGCTATTTCAGAAAGAATAGAGCAAGACAGTATCAGAAAGAAATGATACTTAGTCATCTGATGTATCCTGGCAAGATAAATTTAATCTGTCCTGCCTTACATAGCAAATGTCCTATGAGTGCAGCATTTGAAAATTGATAGAGCATTAGTTGGAAACTGCAGGTTAATTAGCCTTCCAAAATCTCAAGCACAGAAGGACTGCAAATGGAATCATTCAAATTTTTGTGAGTTACAGGAACAGGAATGGCCATTAGATTGGCTTCAGTCATACCTCCAGATGCATCCAAGAAGCAGCAGGTGCATTCATAGGACATGAAAGATGTTTGCAGCTTGTCCCTTTGGCAAAACTCAGCAATTCAGCTTTATTTTAGTAAATCAGGAACTTTTGGAATATTGCTTTCTGACGCTGTGGTAAATACTGTTAATGTATTTCTCTCTGCAGTTCCTCCAAGTGTTGTTGGTACTAATCCTGAGAATTTGACTGTAGTGGTGAATAATTTCATCTCTCTGACTTGTGAGGTCACTGGCTTTCCCCCTCCTGATCTCAGCTGGCTCAAGAACGGAAAACCTATCAGTTCAAATGCCAACACTTTTATTGTACCTGGTGAGGAATCTCAGCTATTTCTACAGCCTTTGGACTCAACTTCTGTCTGTTTTGTCTTGATAAGGGTGATGGCCACTATTTATGGAACCACTGTATCCTTTGTATTGTTCCAGTGAGTAGACAAGATACTTGCCCTACTGTGTTTAATAATTTCTTGGCTGTTGTGTGGGTTCACTTTTAAAACTGGCTCAGACTGAGAGCACTGAAATAAGCTGCGTGTAAAAGACTGGAGGGCAAAATCTTGTAACAAAGGTACTCTGATGGAGGCATTGATTAAATTTGAGTCACTTTGACTCACCTTTCAAAGAAATTGTCAGAAATTATGTCAGACACTGAGATAAATTCTGATGGCTTAGATGACAAAAAATAAAAGCCTTCCCGTTGACTTCAGTGGGAAACTGGTTTAAGTTTGATGAAGTCTCAGGAAGAAATTGTATTCTGAGCTCTCCTTAACCATTCGAAGCTCCTCACTAGATAAGGTCAATGAGTGTCTGTGTCATTTCTGACACAGGGCAATAGAGAATGGGACAGTGACAGAGCTCAGTGGAAAGAGCACAGTTATGTTAGAAGACAGCAGTCAGCAGCTACAAAAGAAACCGATCTAAGAGGTCCAGATGCTGATGAAATTCAGTGCTGATGAAATTCACCCTGAAATTTTAGTTCTCTAGGCTGGATCTTTTTTTAAGCATTAATGAACCTTAAAAATTAGGTTAATACAATTTCTGTGCTCAGTCTGTTGGACCTGCAATTTTAAAATGTCATTAGAGATTGATACAATAACCACATAATAAATCTCAAGCCTTCTCTCTCTACTTCAGGTGCTCGCACTCTGCAGATTCCCCGAGCCAAACTACCAGATGATGGTGAATATATTTGTATTGCCAGAAATCAAGCTGGGGAAAGTCAGAAGAGGAGTTTTCTAACTGTCCTTGGTTTGTATTCTTACTGTTTTCTGAAATCACATCTGTTGCTTTGAAAATAAAGGATTTTGTATTTGTTTTTATTAGCTCATTTTGTTCTCACTTGCAAAACAAAGGCCAAAATAACTCTGAGCTTCTTCTGCAGTGCCCCCAAGCATCAAAGACCATGGTGGAACCTCCCTGGCAGCACTGAACGTGCGAGTGGGCGCCCCAGTGGTGTTAGAGTGTGAATCCAACGCTATCCCACCACCAGTCATCACGTGGTACAAGAACAGGCGCATCATTTCAGAGTCTGCGAATGTGGAGATCCTGGCAGACGGGCAGATGTTACAAATCAAGAGCACAGAGGTAGGCCAGGCTTGTGGAATGCCACGTCTGCCACTGCTCTGTTGCTCTTAAGCAATTATTTTGTGCTTTACGTAGGAGATGTATTTGCTGGAGGCCTTTCATTCTGTGAAAAGGACCTTGAGTTGGCAGAGTCAAAGACTGTTAATATCTCTAAACTGTAGTGGTAAAATAAGACTCCATAATAAGGTTTTTTTTAAATTTATTTTTATTTTAGGTTTCTGACACGGGCCAATATGTGTGCAAAGCCATAAATATTGCAGGGCGAGATGATAAAAATTTCCATCTTAATGTTTATGGTGAGCATACTCTGCATTGTCTGCAGTAGGTATTATAATGCCATAGACATCGTAGAGTAGACAATTCAAAATCGGTTTACAAAAATATTTGGTAACAAAACCATTTTTATTGCTTCCATTCAATTTATAGTGCCACCAAATATAGAAGGCCCTGAACAAGAGTTGGTCAATGAAACTATCAGTAATCCCGTTACCTTCGTGTGTGATGCTACTGGAATTCCTCCACCAACATTAATGTGGCTTAAGAATGGAAAACCGATAGGTAAATTGCCTCGTGCTCTTTTCTGCTCTTTTTTTCCCACCTTTGAGGCACCTATCTGCTACTTACTGCCTAGTTTTTATTTCTTCTTCTTCTGTCTTTAGACTGACTCTTACGTTAACTGATGGGAATCTTTGTTTTGAAATTTTGATTAAAAAAAGATCTCAAGATGCATTTGCTTTCTGTTGCCTGATTTGTAATGACTCCCTGCTTATATATTTGCAGAAAACTCCGATTCTCTTGAAGTTCATATTTTATCTGGTGGAAGCAAGCTTCAGATTGCTCGCTCTCAGCTTCCAGACAGTGGGACCTACACATGTATTGCCTCAAATATAGAAGGAAAAGCTCAGAAAAGTTATGTGCTTTCTATCCAAGGTAAGGCATGAGGGTGCAGTACCGGTTAATAATAGGTTGACTGTGACACTGTGTCTGTACTAGGGACACTGAGATGACGTAAACATGTAGAGAAGTGGAGAACTTGGACCGTTATTTCTATCATTTGCAACCAGCGGGAAAAATGGTTAAAGGATTATACTGCTAGTCAGAAGCCTGGATGAAAAAGAATAGAGAGAACTTGAAAGCCGTGGGGAAGACTGTGCGTGTGTGCTGTGGATCACATCCCTCCTCCTGCTGAATGCTCAAGTGACAGTGGTTGATGAGTAGGGAGCACCACACACGTGGTTTCAGAAGCAGCGATACCTGTTGCCTTTCTTGCCATAGCAATTAGGAGGGGATAGCAAAGAAATACTCGCCAAATTTCCTTATTTTTAACTTGCTCAAATGAAAACCCCTCATTTGCTATGGAGTTGTTTCTTGCCGTGCTGCACATCGCCCTCACTCTGCAGCTGTCTTTGTATTCCTCTGTTCCTAACAACTCCTCCCCATGAATTTTGCTAGGTCCGTCCCATGTCCAAGAACACGCTTTTTGTATGGCACCTCTGGCTTCCTGCCATCCTTCCCTCCTGTGCCAGCAGTTACAGGAGCACAGGCTGAAAATGGATGCTGGTTAGGATGGTGGAAGGGTGTGGCCATTAATATTACGGTCTTGGGGCAATAGAGCAATTGACTGTGCGCTAAGCACGTGCTCAAGAGTTAATCAGGCACTTAATGGTTACAGTGCATTGTGATGTTTAATGAAATGGCATTTTGTTATAATGTTGTATGTGTTAGAATCATAGAATCATTAAGGTTGGGAAAGACCTTTGAGATTATCAAGTCCAACTGTCAACCCAACACCACCGTGACCACTAAAGCATGTCCCAAAGTGCCACGTCTACACATTTTTTGAACACTTCCAGGGCTGATGACTCCACCACTGCCCTGGGCAGCCTGTTCCAATGTTTCGTTACTCTGTTAGTAAAGAAATTATTCCTAATACCCAATCTAGACCTCCCCTGGCACAACTTGAGCCCATTTTCTCTTGTTCTGTTGCTTGTTACTTGGGAGAAGAGACCAACCCTCACCTTGCTGCCACTTCCTTTCAGGCAGTTGTAGAGAGGAATAGGATAGCGTTACTTGAGCAGATGACCATAGATACTAAATATAATGGTGAAGATACACTGTTTTTATAGTTTTGTAAATTAGCTGATGTAAGGAATTATTAAAATGGCTTTGAATTTACCTTTGCAGAACTCCCTCCAGAAACAATATAATCGTTTCTAAACTAGGTTTGAATGGAGGTGCTGCCATAAATGCTAGTACTCATGAGGTGCTGCAGTGTTACTGGTTTAAATTATGTTTCTTGCTGATGAATCTTCTCTTCCCTCCATCATGTGTTTCTAGTTCCTCCTGATATTGTTGGCTCTGAAACGCCCAGTGAGGTCAGCGTCCTCCTGGGAGAAAGCATCCAGCTTGTCTGCAATGCCAATGGAGTGCCCACACCTGTTATGCAGTGGCATAAAGATGGAAAAACAGTTGCCAGTGATGATTTACAAAGAATAAGGCAAGCAAAAATAAGGAGGCACTGTGTTCTCCTCCTCTGTAATTTTAAACCTCAGAGTCTTACCTTAGCCAGGTTAAGAACATCATCTCCCTCTTTAGCTTCTATAAATCTAGTCTATTTTGTTCCTTGAGAAAAGTATATGATATCTGTTTCTTTCTCAGTTAATAAATTCAGTTAAAATTCATCAGGTCATTAAAGTCAATTAAAGTCTATTAAAGTTCCTTTGGAAGGGAAAGATCTGAAACATAGAAACATTGTACTCTTGATGCTTTTCATTGTGGGTTCTTCGAAAGACTGGTTGGAATTGAATCCTAATACAAGGCTAAACAGGACATCTCTAGGAAAAATTTCCTAGCCTATCTCTGATAATAATATTTTGCAAAAACCAGTGGTTCTTTCATTGAGTTCCCAAGTGGGTAGAGGTAGTTGATTTAAACATACAAAACTGACTCTTTATTTGCCAGGTCACAGGAATACGTAAACAAGCTCACTGTGTTTTATGACCTTCCTTGTAGAGTCACTCCAGATGGCAGCACGTTAAACATTTTCAGAGCTCTCAGTTCTGATGCAGGAAAATACACATGTGTGGCTACTAATCCCGCAGGAGAGGAAGACCGAATTTTCAACCTGAATGTATATGGTGAGCTTTCACAGATGTGAAACTGAAATCTGGTCTATAATCCTATCTCTGTAAGCACTCCTAAGAGAGGGCCAAGAAAGGAATGCCTGTCTTCAGCATAATGTCGCATGCATATGTTTCCAATTTCATGTACTGTAGATATCTCAGTATATTACACAGGATGTTCTGTCAATGACAAAATGATTGAAATAGCTGGTAAATGTGTTTTGGGATAAACAGAAATTAATTCCTTTGGTGTATTTCATAATAGAGGAATTCTACTTGCGGTGATTTTGAAATTTTTTTTTCTTGTAGAGAAAAATACACTTGGGGCTGATGTGCTACAAAAGTAGTTTTTTTGTTCTATTAGTTTATCTTCACTAATTCCAACCAAAGTACATCAGCTAAAACCAGAGAGGTATGGTAGGGAACAATCTGCACAATTTGACCTACAGAAGATGGTGAGCATGACTCTTCTGTAGCAGTGTACACTGTGGACAGTTTAATTTGCAAAAAAAAAAGTTGGTGAAGTTCGGTGCTAGCATGAAAGAGTGAAGAGTCCTGCGCAGGCAGCATTTCCCGGCGGTGCAAGTGTCTGTCACACACAGCAGAGACTCGGAATCAATTGGAGTGTGAGCATGAGCAGAGTAGCCAGAGATGCCCTTTGAAATAATAACTACCAACACCGAATGATCATGTCGTATCTTCTGGGGACAGAATCACACTACACAACAGTGGAGACTTTTTTTATTCAATTTGTATCACTTGAGGTTCAAGCAATTTGACAAACGTCAGTCTGTGCAACTGTTGTGGTGCGTGCCAGAACCCTAAGTCAGACAGAGCTTGGAGCTGTGTGCGGCTGGGATTTCTGTATATAGTGAGTCCCCTCTTGCCTCCAAGACCAAGGCTTTCAAACTAACATATAAATCCCAAAACCCCAGAAAGCAGTTCTGTTGTTCAGCTAGAATACTTAATCGGGTGTTTGGGAATTTTCTATATTTAAAACTGAAGTCAGTATATATGTATCTAGAAGTTAATAAACTAACTTTCCTCCAGCATGATTTTAGGTTTCACTTTATTTTAAGATTTCTTGAAGTAGGTAGGTTTGAGTGGCAGTGAACTGCCATATCCCATTGGGCCCTTAAAGCGGTTTGGCCCATCCCCTCCTAGGCTTGACCACTCGCTCCTTCCTGCATTGTCATTCTCTCCCTCTTTTTTGCCACAAACAAATCAAAGAGAGAATCCTACTGCCATTCTAAAGTGTGTCAGCTTTTAAATACGTACATTGATAACTTATTAGTGCTCAATATTGTGCTTAGAGGATTTACTCTTTAAAAAAAGTAATTAATGGGGATCTTCTTAGTGAATTGCCTGTGGAGCATTAGGTGCAGGGTTTCCTGCAAGGGAACACATGTGGAATAATTTTAAGAGCCAGTTTTAATATCTGCCTTTTCAACATTTACAAAATGTAGTTCCTCCAACAATTGCCAATAAAAAAGATGAACCAGAAGACCTCACTGCCCTTTTGGACACCTCCCTAAATATTGAATGTACTGCTACTGGAACCCCACCACCTCAGATAAACTGGCTAAAGAGTGGCCTTCCTCTGTCTGTCTCCTCCCAAATCAGGTTGCTGTCAGCTGGGCAAATTCTCAGGTTGGTTTTCGTCTATTTTAACTAGCTGCATTTTTGGTTCTCTTTTGCTGTGTCAGCATAATTCTGGTAGTATTTTTGGAAGCAAGAACAAAACTTGATCCAAACCATACCACAATAAAGATAATGTCTTCCATTTACAGCTTGCTTAAAATGATTTTCTCTTTAGACTTGCCCGAGTGCAAATATCTGATACCGGTGTGTACACTTGTGTAGCGTCTAACAGGGCAGGGGTGGATAACAAGCATTACAACCTTCATATTTTTGGTGAGTTTCTCTGAAATTATATAAAGAATCCTATTTCTTAGTTTCTTAAATCTAATATTCGGTTTTCTTTCTCACCAACGTGAAGTGGCAGACAACCACAAGTACGTGATGATTACCTACCTAATGTAGGTAGTCAATAGAGAAACTAACTTTCTAATCTGACTTTTTAGTGCAAAGTGTTTTATTAACCCATAATGTGTCACAGTTGTGGTTTTTTAGTAAGAATAATAATGTATAATTTCCAAGTGAATTTTAACTCAGGTGCTAAACACGAATGTGAGTGGAGAAATGCAAAAGGGTAGCTGCATTCCCATTTTTTTCATATTCAGGATTAAGACCTGGGTTGTGCTCTGTACGAATCAGATCTTTGTTTCTTGGCAGTCCCGCCAAGCTTGGATAACGCGGGAGGAACAGAGGATGTGACTGTGGTAAAAGGCAATTCGGCTTCAATGAAGTGTCTTAGTGACGGCACGCCTGCCCCCACAATGTCCTGGTTCAAAAATGGGCAGCCTGTCGGCCTCGGAGCTCACCTCACGTCAAGTAACCAGGGAATGGTCCTTCATTTTGTAAAAGCAGAGATTGGTGACACAGGCAAATACACCTGTGTAGCATCCAATGCAGCTGGAGATAGCAGCAAGCACTTTTCCCTAAAAGTGCTGGGTAAGTGTGAACCTTTCAGATGAGCAGAATGTGAGCTGTGCACGTGTATCTACTCTGGAAAACAACTGAAAAGATCTCTAGGGATAAGGAGTATTTTCAAGAAACATTTACTGTGATAAATAAGAGAAATAAGGAAATGGAAGATACATAATGTGTGAATGTGTAGTATAGTGTGCATTTTTTTTCCAACACTTTGTGAGTACTGGAATATGCCATGATTAACACTAAACTGATTTATAAATTAATTTGGTTTAAATGAATAACTTTGATCAGTAGAAACTCATCTTGGCAGAATGATAGCACAGCTAATAGTTGAAGGCACAACAGCTGAAGGGCTAATAAATATATTCGCTGTTATTATATGTGTTTACCTGGGGTTGTGAAAATACTTTCTAACTAATAATTACAACTCATAGGCTTTAATAGACGGAGGCAGACAAAAATTACGTGAGATACTCGGTGAGCTCCTGAAACAGCCAGAAATAACACGAATGTAGACTAGTTCTACAGACTCTAACCACAAGGCTGTGTATCGTGTTTTACAAAACAGGTTTTTTGGGTCAATAAAGAACTCGGATGTTTTTCCTTCCACAGAGCCGCCTCACATCAATGGGTCAGATGAACCAGAAGAGCTCTCTGTCATCGTCAACAACCCTCTTGAACTTCTCTGTGTCACTTCTGGCATTCCAGTCCCCAAAATCTCATGGATGAAGGATGGGCGCCCACTTCTGCAGAACGATAATGTTCATGTGCTAAGAGAAGTCCTTCAGATAACCAGTGCTCAGGTAGAGTATTTGTTGCAAAGTAGGCTCGGTTTTGCACACCCTAGAGGGGTGCACAGAACTGCCTGCTATGAGGCCCATCCTAAAAGATGTCCTAAAAAGCCTCTATGAAATGATCCACCTGCATTTGTGGTTAGAGGATGTGTTTTTCAAGCCTTGCCGTGGAGTTTCCTGTATGGAACAAGCAGTTCGTATTATGGGTTGAGAGTGGCCAAGCACTTTTGAGCATTATTATTTCAAGTTAATTTCAGAGTTCTGTAATTATTATTGGTGCTTCTTGTTACAAAGCAGAACAATGAATGCTAGGGGTTATTTCTGGCTTTAGTCTGTCTGTAATCTGTTTTTCATTTCCTATTAGACTCTTGTTACTGTCTCATGCTTTTCTTCTTCAGTGTTGCTCCTCGTCTTTTCTTGTCTTTCCATTAGCTCCAATTTTCCAATACCCATTTGCTTCTTAATGTGTATAAGTCATCGATGACCGAGAAAAGCTGCATTTGCAGTTATCTGTGTGCAAGTAAAGAAAACATAAAGACAATTAGAAGGACTTTCAGATTAAGTCAGACAAGGAGAGTCCACGGAAAAAGTTTTAAAACCTGAACCAGTAAAGTAAAGCTGGATTCAGCTGAGCTGAAGTTCACCAAATAGAAGTGGGACAGGGCTTGGGAATGATTGCTTCTCGGTTTATTTTTTAAGCAAACGCTTGTTGCCTTTTCAGTGAAGAGTTTACAAGAAGGAGAAGGCATAAAGGTATTAATGAGTACGCATGCACAAAAAATGTCCTTAGTACCCCAAACTGACTCTTGTTTAGATGGATGCCTACAGCCAGTTCCAGCTTTATTGATTACTTCTTGCAAAAAGCGTCCCAAAGAGAAAAAAGGTTCTTGCTGGAAGACGCATTATCCAGAGAGATTTTATGGGGTCCTGCAGCTCCCAAGCCATCTCTGTACTGTCCCACCAGAGTCAAATAAAGAAGTTTTCAAGAACATCATTAGTGTATTTTCAGGCATTTCTTACCCATTGTGTTTGTGTTCAAGTGCTGCCATATTTGTGTTTCACAATTTTTCTGCATTGTTCCCATATTTTGAGGTTTCTGCTGAAGCTGTTCCTGTATTTCTAGGTGGAGGACACAGGACGATACACGTGTTTGGCATCGAGCCCAGCAGGAGATGACGATAAGGAATATTTAGTAAGAGTGCATGGTAGGTTGAACTTAGGAAAAAAAAAATACCTCCTTTATAGTGTAAACTGCTACATTATGTATCCATATCTCATTTAACAAATTTCTTTTTACTGAACAAGAAATAATATGTTTTGAGAATGTTATATTGCACCATATGATCATAATTAACGTTTCTGAATCAGAGTGGCTATTCTGAACATGTTACACCATTAGAAGGGAAAGTTCCAGCTGATGCAGGTGATTTCTGTTACAATTCCACCTCTTGTATTTGGAACACCTAGGAAGTTCATAGATACCAGTATTCAGTTGAATTGAGTTTATTGTACTTACTGAAAAAGAATGTGAAGTGTACTGGTATCTGTAGTAATCTTACTTTTTTAGTGGAAAAAGGTAAGAAATATATTTAGAAATGAATCCATAAAACACATGTGAGTAAAGGAAGGATAAATGGGACTCCTGCAGTTCTACAATATGCCCCGGGTTTCTTCTTGAAGATTATATCTCCCGTGTTTATTAGCAAACAGTTTACTGAACTTTGGCGATCTCTGCTCTGTCTAGCTGAAATGCTGGTACTTCCACTGAGAATGGAGTTTAATTTCTGTCACTGTAGATTCCACTGTGTGGCTTAGGAAACAGGTTCACCAGTTAAACAAACGTGATAATTTTAACATGGGTATTGAAGAGTAGAACTAATGAATGATAGTGTAGCTTTGCATTTATTTTACACTTAAGAAATAAATGGAAAATTTTCAACAAATAATTTTAATGGTAGCTCATGCCTGTGGTGTTTATTTTTTTTCTTTATTTTTGTAACAGTTCCTCCTAACATTGCTGGTACCAGTGGCCCACAGGACCTCACCGTGTTGCAGAACAGACAAGTTATACTGGAATGCAAGTCAGATGCTGTGCCACCTCCAACAATCTCGTGGCTTAAAAACGGAGAACTTTTAGAGGTACAGTGGTTACGTTATTTGTACTAGTCTTTTGCTCCCTTTATGTTTTACACACGGTGCCTGAGGTCTCTTATTCCGCTCACTTGCCCCTTCAGTGCAGCCCAAGTTATGGTGCCTTGAATTCCAGAGAAACCGAGTAGCCCCAGGCCAAACACAGTTAGTCCTAATCGAGTTACCTGAAGCCAGCAAGCATGTGAAGTAGCCATCCCGCTGTTACTTGTTCTTTTTTCCTTTAGGGGGATCCCTTGCTCCTCCTGGATCCTCTGAACAATGCTAGAAGCCTTCGGTATACTCCTGAATGGCTTCCCAGGACAGGTAGCTGAGAAAAGACTACACTATATGTTTCCTTTGGGTATATTATGCATCCTCCTATTCTGGTAGCATTTAGAAAGGAATTGAAATTCTTTACGTTGGAGAAAAAAGAAAAAAAAAAAGAAAATGGGTTCCTGATCACCACAGTTTTTGTATCAAATGCAGCTTTTTCACTCAGACCTCCATGTAATGTCATGTTAAGGCATTGAGGCTCTACTGGTTGAGAGACAATTAGCAAGATAAGAATGATGTATAAGGAAATATTTTTTTACTTCCCATCCTATTCCTTGAGATCACTCAGAAACCAGGTGCTTTCCAAATGAACAATTTAAGTTCAGTTATTAACTGAACTTTTAATAAATTGATAATTTTACTACAACTGATCTTTAAGAAAAAGGAAACAAATTCAGCTTAGGAATTGTCTCCCTTAACTGTAGTCCATCAGTAGTCTTCAGCTGCAGTTCTGCTTATTTGCTTTCCTTTTGACATGCAGTTCCTCAGGCTCTTTCTCTGTTGTAAATTTAGAAGAATGAAATATTAGTGGAAGAAGTAAGAATATGGTGGGCAATTATGTCTTATTAAGTGCTAGGGAATGTAGCACAAAAACTAGCTAGAAACAAGTTTAACAGAAACACTCTTCTTATAATGATTAATTATTTAATTGGGTAGTAATTTTTTTTTAAAAAAATGCAAGGTTGGACAAGGCTTGGAAGTTAAGTATGTGGATACTTTTTGCCTCAGTCTTCCTTGGAAAGCTTGTGTTTTAAAGCGTTATTTAACAAATACAAACAAAGAAAAGAAGGCACTGTTACAAATATTCACCAGAAGACAGAGCAGGAGAGGAACACTGTGATAGACAGAGGTAGATAGACTCAGCTGATAACCTGTAAATTAACTTCTGTAATGTTAGTTTTCTTCTTGCCTCATGAATTCATATCAATCTGCGAGGGTTGAGGCATCTTGGTTTTGCACTAGTATGGCCAAACCCCTGCCTTTCGATTTACGCTAGAGTAGGGAATTTCAGTCTCTTAGAGGTAGCTCTCCTCTAGCACTAGATTTAATTACAAATTTAGTTCAGACATTAATTTGTGACTTATACCTTAAGTAGCAGACTTAGGTTTATTCTGTCCTCTACTGTCCTCCTCATTCTTCAGCTTAGTTTATCTAAGTGCATACTCCAGATACCAGGGAAACATTAGTGTCCTCCTGAATGCCTGGTTGCTTTTTCAACCTCAGAGAAATGTAACAACCTATGAATACTGAGCAGCTGGGAAAGAGCTCTCCTTGGGTGTGGAAAGAAGGGTGCTCTGTGACCTGTCATCCTCGTTCTCTTGGAAAAATTGACATTTTGTGGTGACAAGGGAAGACTGGAGAGAATCAGGTTCTCAGGTTGCAGCTTTATTTCCATTTAAATCATTACTCCTTTTTGTGAAACAACCTTGCAGTGGAGAGTGTCACTCCAGGATAATTCCTCCTGGTTTTGTTATCTTCTGCAGTGCAGGTTTTAAGGTCTGCTCGAGAACTCTGTATGCTTAATGAAATAATTATGCAGCAGCACTGTTTTTGGTAGCAGAGCTGTCAGCTTTGTCCCTGCCCACAGCAGGGGGGTTGGAACTAGATGATCTTCAAGGTCCCTTCCAACCTTAACCATTCTATGATTCTATGGACTCCTTACACTCCATTATTTTGGAAATGCACATTGAGTGTTAAGAAAAGAAATAGGTAGGAGCACCTTGCCCTAATCTGGCTTTATTTAAGCACTAAAAGAATTTCTGAATTTGTGGGGTTTTTTTAAAGATGAGTTTTCTGATGCACCTTGAGTAGAGCATAAGGATTAAATGATAGCTTCATCACTTGTCTTTTTGTCATCTGTTTGCTTCTGTGTTTAGAAACTGTAGGATAAGCAGCGTACTCAACAGATATTACCCCAAATCTGACTGTCTATAACCCACTCTGATGGTCAGTCATTCCACCTGTGAGGCTCCAGCACTGCTGTTTATTCTGCCTTGGTAGACTTGCTGAGTTGGTGCCTGGGATGAGACCAGCGCGTTAGGGAACTAGCACAGAACTGGAGAAGATTCACTGATCTGTCGTAGTTGCTATTGTCAGATCTTCTAGCCACAGGAGTAGATGGGAATGTCAGCTGTCTGTGGTGTGTGGAGAGCATACTGGAAAAGTCTGGGTTTTGGTTCTTTTTCTACTGCCTTTTTATTTATTTTTTTTTAAATCCAAGTCAGGTTTTTTAACACCTGTAGCTGATATTGCCATCAGTCATCCATGCAGATGTGACCCAGACTGGCTCTGGTAAAAAAGCTTTGACTTGAAATGCAGAGTCATTGCAGAGCTGAGAAGAGTGGTATCTCCGTAGTCAGAAACGCTGGCTACCAAACTTAGTAGGCTCAGTTTATTTGGGCTCGCAGCTGGTCAAGGCTGTGATGTTTGAAGAGCAGTGTAGAAAAACATAGTGTAGTGTGCACTGGATTGTTGAAAAATAAATAAAATTCATTATGTGCTATTCGCTGCCCCTGTCTGTAAAAACTCAACAGCCTTTAGATTATGTAACCCTGAAAAGCTGCCTTATTCAGGCACAAGTTCCAGTCAGGGCTTCAAGGTGGACCAATCAGGCAATGACAATTTTTTAAAACTTCATTTATCCTGTTATCTTTATGGATGTAAACAAAGTTATGGCAACATTGAATTCAGTCCCTGGGTTATCTTTGGCCTTCTTTCATGGCTTTTATTACTCTGCAATGAAAGAATGTTCTCTCTTCGTAAAGAGAACAATGGTGAAGTTAAATTTGTCAAACTCTCTTTACCCTTAGGGAACTCCTCGTGTCCGAATCCTCTCCAATGGGCGCTACCTGCAGATCAATAACGCTGACCTCAGCGATACAGCAAGCTATACGTGTGTGGCGAGTAATATCGCAGGAAAAATGACCAGGGAGTTCGTGCTGACAGTACATGGTAAAATCGTGGATCCAATGTTGTGCATTTTGATCTTTGCATGCTATTTCTGCAGGAGTCCATAATGGCAAGAAAGAAGCATGAAATAGTTTCTTTCTAGCCAAGTTTTGACCACTTAGGCAATGTCTAAACTGTGGGACCACATGCATTACATCATGTGTGCCACCAGCTGAGGCCACAGTTGTCCCCCACACTAAAGGGACCTGTTGGGGACTCACCATGGCTCACTCTACATCTGCTGCTGGAGGGTACTGTGCATCTAACAGTCATCCTGATAGGGGGTCAGGACATGTCCAGCATGAACACCCAGGTCCAAGGCTGAGAAATGCTCTTGGACAAATTAAAAAAATTTTTACAAGTATTTCACTGGCATCTTGAAAGGGAGTCTATGTTTCATAGCTGGCTTGGCCACCAGTTTTGCAAGTTACTTGAAAAATGGTGGCTGCTTCTTCACATCTGTGAGCGGGAGACAGGAAGAAAGAGTTTGAAGTGCCTTATGCATCTTGATACTTGTCCTGTCCTCCCATAGGCTTGTTTCATTGTACACCTATTTATTTTCTCACCTCTCATCTGATGAGAAGCTATTATACTCTCACACTCGGGTGATGATAAACTTTCTTCCTGCTTCTGTTTTGGTCACAACCCAATCATACATACCTGCATTACACTGTGCCCCACCAAGGACTGTTCTTACTGCTCCAGTTAAAATTCTTTTTTCTCCTTAGTTTATAATTAAGAAGCAAGGATATCACCACAACCTTACTTTGCTGAATTAAACACGCTGGATTCTTGTACCGTTTTAGCTATATGATAACCTTTACAGTAACTTACAAAAATGATCTTTACAGTGCGTTTCAGCCAAACTTTCTCTTTCATTCCTTACTGCATCGTGGCAATCGGTGTGCCCTACACAAAACGGTAAGAAACTTGTTTCCGTCTTTGCAGTGATTTCCGTACCCATTGCTGCATCTGTTTCCACATGTTTAGCTTTGGTCACTGCAGCAGTAAGTCTTGTTTTTCTGCAGCCGTCAGCCATTTTTCCCTTTGCAGTGGCGCCTACGATCCGAAGCAGTCCTCCAGCCGCTGCGGTGCAGGTGAATGCTTCTGCTGTTCTGGAGTGTGTTGCAGAAGGAGTACCGACCCCAAGAGTTACGTGGAGGAGGGATGGGGCTATTTTCACTGGAAACAATACCAGGTATTGTCCAGGAGTCAGCATAAATATTAGCATTTTCTTCATTGTTTTTCAAGAATGTAGTAATTACAGAAAGCTTACTTAGACATCTATGACGTGTTAGTTTTGTTTTCGCAGATCAGAACTAGTATTTGTACTATCATCGTGAATAGACCCAAATGGAGAATATACAGTGATAGACACAGCAATGCAAATAAATTGTTCTGCACAGAAGTAGTGGTACCAAAGGTTTTATCCTTTTTATTTTTAAGGGCAAAAACCTGTTGACAACCAAATGTAATAATAATTCTTTTGATGTTAAAGATACTGAGCAGTAAACATGGAAGATACTTGTATTTTTTATATATACAGAGTTTCAGGGTGAAGCCAAGCAATTTCATTTAGACCAAAAGCTACCTGAGCATACTTTCTAGTTTCTGATGTGTAAAACTTTCTATACATGTTCTAGTGTCAACTTTTATTATGGTGAATGGTTTCTGTCTTCCGATTGTTTTTGAGAGGAAATAATTTGGCATTTTCTAGAACGGAGCAAATGCTAAAGAATTCAGTTAAGTTTCAAAGAAAAAAAGAAAATGTACAAGCATTAATTATGTGTTTTAATATTAAAAGAAAAACCATAAAAAAAGGGCTTCTGGACATGATTCTGTGATTCTGTGATTCTGTGATTTTCTGCAGATCTGCCATCATTTATGTGGAATCACTGTCAACTAGATTTCATAATTTCTCTGGAAAATGGAAATACTGGGAAAGAGTGAAGCCAGAATCAGTGCAATAAAAGAGAGAATTCTGTGTGTCCAAATGGTGACAGCACATGTCGAGGCTATTTGTGGAGTACCCTCTGAGTCATCTTTTCCTTCTGCACTAACAGGATAGCTTATGGTTCTGTTGATTGGATAGTAGAAAAAAAAATGAATGTGGCTTTGTTTCAGATATTCCGTGTTAGAGGATGGATCTCTGCACATCCACTCAGCACAAGTTACTGACACGGGGAGATACGTGTGTATGGCAACCAACCCAGCTGGCACTGAGCGCAAACGAATTGATCTTCAGGTTCTTGGTAAAAGTTTTGGGTTTAGACAAATGCATGTGTTTTTACAACTCTGGAGCCCAGTTACGTCATTCTTCTTGTTCTTTCAGATCCACTTTTAAGTTTTGCCCCCTTTTAGCTGCTCTGGTTAATAACAAAAAAAAAAAAACACAAACAGAGAGATATACAGCCTTAGGAATACAACCCAAATGTTCATGAAAAGAAAATATTTGTTTCTTGTACACTGGATTTAGAAAGACTTGACACATCCCATGTTACATATCTAGTAAATTCACTACTGTAACGCTACTATTTATAAAAATCAAGTGTTCGGGCAGTTCAGCTCTCTATATATTGGTGTGAGAGGGGCGGTGTGGGCACATGTATGTAATTATTCTGAATAATTAGCCTTTGTTTGTCCTTAGTTCCTCCAACTATTGCTCCTGGACATACGAATATTACAGTTACTGTAAATGTGCAGACCACTTTGCCTTGTGAAACCACTGGAATTCCCAGACCAACAGTTAGCTGGAAAAAGAATGGGCATCTGCTTAGTGTTGACCAGAATCAGAATACGTATAGGTGAGAGGTGTTTTCTTTTCACCCTGGGTTTAAAGTTTTCTGGGATGATTTTGGCACTTTAAGCATCTAGCCATGCTTAAGTGTGATCTTATATAGCCAGCAAATTCAGTGGTCTGATGACCTGAGAAGTATTTCAGTGGCTTTTACTTTCTTCTCTTTTCTTTGTTCAGACTTCTGTCTTCGGGTTCCTTAGTAATCATTTCTCCCACCGTGGATGACACTGCTGTCTATGAGTGCTCTGTGTCGAATGATGCGGGAGGAGATCAAAGAGCAGTTGAGCTCACTGTTCAAGGTAAAGGGGATATTGCTGTTACTGCGTATGGCACCTAGAGTTTCTCTGGCACATTCCCATGTTGAGATGAGATTTTAGTCTCCTTTGTTTATGATACTGATATCCATAAGTCTCTGGTATTCCTAAGAAAGATAAATTATTTACAAGAACAAGTAAAAATTAAAATGTGCAAGTAACCTTTACAGTGATCTTCCTTTTTTCAGTGCCTCCATCCATAGCAGATGAAGCCACAGAGCTTTTGGTAACAAAGCTGTCTCCAGTCGTAATTCCCTGCACTGCCACAGGGGTTCCTGTCCCCTCGGTTCATTGGACCAAAAACGGCGTAAAGTTGCTTCCCAGGGGAGAGGGCTACAGGATTCTCTCTTCAGGTACTGGGTGTGACACGAGCTCAGCGACAGAAAAGCAGTGAGCGGGCGTGATTGTGCACATCTTAAATAAATGCACACAATCCCCCAAATGACCTCTCTGTATTTATTCCTTAGAATAAATATATAGAACCTCTTAAGACAGACGCCCTAAGAGAGGTTTCCTGTAAATACGGGATGCTGCTGTATGTCATAACGCACCCTCTCTCCGCCGCAGGGGCTGTTGAAATACCGGCTGCTCAGCTCTCGCATGCAGGACGCTACACGTGCGTGGCCCGGAACGCAGCTGGCTCAGCTCACAGACACGCCACCCTTCACGTTCAAGGTGAGGGGGGAAGCTGAAGAGAAGTTGTGTTCTGTCAGTCAGCGTTGCTCGTTTCATATATACGTGTCCTGCAATGGTGAGGCAAGAGTGGATCATCACAGGTAGCATCTTGCTCAGCTGAATTGTCTCGTGGCCACACTGACTATTCACAAAGTCACTCCTCCGCATGTTACGACTCTCTCATACGTCAGACAAAGCCTCCCAGTACTTCCTGCTGTAGTTTATTTTTGTAAGAATGTTGTCTCTTCACTTTTTGGTAAGTTAAAATGTATTTGTGATGGCAAACTGCATGAAGTAAGGCTGTATTTTTTATACCCATACTCATGCTGAGTGTGGTGTTCTCTTTAAGAGCACTGTGGCTAAACTCTTCAAAAGGATGGCAGAGTACAGCCATTGCTCATTCAGCCCTCTGAGACTCTCAGGTTATGCAGTTTTAGTATCTTCTATATTTTCTGGCCGTGAAGGTTAAACCTGTGGCATTTTCCTTTTTCTTTTGTTCTGCAGAACCACCAGTTATCCAAACTCAGACAGGGGTGCTGGACGTCATTGTGAACAATCCCGTTCTACTCCCATGTGAAGCGACGGGGACACCCCGACCCGTAATAACGTGGCAAAAGGAGGGTATCAACGTCATCACAACAGGTATCTTCTTAAAGCCCGTGACTCCAGCCTGCTTGCTGTAACGCAGAAACTTACATTTTCTTATGTGAATGTTAGATATAAGGAGCTCGTTCATTTAAAAACAAAAAACACAAGTGTCATATCTTGCTTATATTTTTTTCAGACAACAGCTATATGGTTCTTCCAAGCGGCAGTTTGCAGATTGCAAAATCAGCTGTTGAAGATGCTGGCACATATATGTGTGTTGCTCAAAATCCAGCTGGCACTGCCCTGGGCAAGATCAAACTGAAAGTTCAAGGTAAATCATCTTTTAAACTCTTGTAGTGATGTACAGACAAGAAATTTGTGTGTGCTTTCTATTAGTTAAAATGCAATTCTGAGCAACAGAAATGGACCTAATGCTTTTCTAGTGGATGTGATGCCGAATAGAGGCCAGGAGGTTTATTCCATTTACAAGGGTGTGTAGCGGTAGGATGAGGGGCAATGGTTTTAAACTAGAGCAGAGTAGATTTAGATTAGACATTTTGAAGTTCTTTACTATGAGGCTGGTGAGACACTGGAACAGGTTGCCCAGTGAGGTGGTGGAGGCCCCGTTCCTGGGGGCATTCAGGGTCAGTCTTGATGGGGCTCTGAGCAACCTGATGTAGTTAAAGATGTCCCTGCTCACTGCAGGGGGGTTGGCCTAGATGACCTTTAAAGGTCCCTTCCAACCCAACACATTCTATGATTCTCTTCTGTCTACTTTAGGATCAAAATATGCTTTTAGGGTTACTTTCACTAAGAACCTAACTCTGAACCTTT
Organism: Trogon surrucura; assembly: GCA_020746105.1. Lineage (NCBI taxonomy): Eukaryota > Metazoa > Chordata > Aves > Trogoniformes > Trogonidae > Trogon > Trogon surrucura. The sequence goes on from CM036624.1 coordinate 11,109,077, forward strand.
TTTCAGTTCCTCCTGTTATCAAGTCCCACCTCAAGGAATATGTTGTTCCTGTCGATCAATCTGTCACTCTGCCGTGTGAGGCCGAAGGCTACCCAGGGCCGGAGATCAGCTGGCACAAAGACGGACAGCCGATAATGGAGTCCATGGGCAAACGAGTTCTTAGCACCGGTGCGCTGCAGATCGTGTTTGTGCAGCCCAGCGACGCCGGCCGTTACACGTGCGTAGCGGCAAACCTGGCAGGGTCCAGCACATCCAGCACAGAGCTTGCTGTGCACAGTAAGTGTGGCTGTACAGAAACGACACAGGTTATCGCCACGTGAACCAACAGAGGGGGAGGGCAAGGAAAAAGGATGTTGGGGAGAAGTTCAGGAAAATTGTGCTGCTTACCGGGTGACTTTAATTGGATTGTGGTATCAGCCAGTTGCTTGAATTTAGGAAGAACATTACATTTCCTTAACTCGGTTTATACCTTGTTACAAGGATTTCGCGTGTTTCTCTGTCACCCTTCATGGTGGTCACTGATGAGACAAGAAGATCCAGGCAGTGATTTCAGCCCAGTGTTGCACACTTTTACAGTAGTGCTTGGATAATATGGAGAGGTAAATCTCTTTAATAAACCTTCTCACAGTTCCACCCAAGATCCGCAGTACGGATACACAGTACACGGTCACGGAGGACTCCCAGGCTGTCCTGTCCTGTGTGGCTGAGGGGATTCCACCACCGACAATAAACTGGAAGAAGAACAATATGCTGTTAACAGAGATAGTAGGAAAATACCGGTCTCTGCCAGATGGAGACCTCATTTTGGACAACGTTGTTGTAAGTTCCCTAAATCAAAGCTGTGACTTGACAGGTTTGGCAGTAATAAGACCCTGCGTCTCTTTGTTCTCAGCCGTTTCTGGGTTAGTCACTGTTTTATTTTGTTTTCTTAACGTTCCAAAATCTTTATAAACGTTTTATTTTCCACTAAGGAATAAAATCTATAAAGTATTTGTAGTAATAAATTCTCAGGAAGGGCAAAAAGAAGCGTAGAATTGAATTTAGAAGAAGTGAGAGAGTTCTAACAAGCATTTCTGCTGAACACTTGTTCCAAACCTTCTGAGATTATCTTATTACAAGTAGTAGTGTTGCATAGCATCTAGCACAGCTGAAATTTCCCAAACATGCTTTTTTTTCAGCCTGATGATGCTGGCAGTTACACCTGTGTTGCTAACAACGCTGCTGGAGAAGACACACACACCATCACCCTGATAGTTCACATGCTTCCAGCTTTTACTGAGCTGCCTGGAGATATAGCTTTGACTAAAGGGGAACAGCTCAGATTAACTTGCAAAGCAACTGGGGTACCTGTACCCAAAATAACATGGACCTTTAACAATAACATCATTCCAGGTGGGTAACACTGGGTCTTACTGGCTGTTCTGCTCCAGAGTTGGTTTCCCAAACACAGTATTGCATTTGGTTTAGGGTAAGGAAGAAAAAAAAAAAAAGATTTAGAGGGAGCAAGCTTGTTAGGCGATGATTGTGTGAGAAATATCTTCAGTATGAGGCAATCATGTAATTAAATTGCTTCTGAGGCAAAGCTGCAAGGAAAATAATTAAGAAAGAGTTTCTCTTCTGTAACACATTAAAAACATTCAGTATGTAATGATGTTTACTCAGCACCCAGCAACTAATGCTATTTATCTTAAATATGAAGAAAACCTAAGCAGTTCACGGAATGCAGATGCACAAAGCCCAAAATTAAGGAAGAACGTAAGATAGTACATGCATGGGGGCAAATGTCATGGCAGTGACTTCCCTGGCACAGTGCCATTGAGCTGTGTTGTTAAACAGCGCCGTAATTCAGTCTTGTGACATCCCAGGCACTGCAATGCACATGTTTGATACCATTGAGGTAACCCTTTGCTGTGTGTTCTCCCTTCAGCGCAGTACGATGATGTAAACGGACACAGCGAACTTGTTATCGAACGGGTATCTAAAGAGGACTCTGGCACCTATGTGTGCACAGCAGAAAACATGGTTGGCTCAATCAAAGCTATTGGCTTTGTGTATGTCAAAGGTATGTAACATAACACAGTTGTGGTCACTTTTGGATGGGTTTGTGCAGACATCTGTTTCGATAGCATAGAATCACAGAAAAGTTTGGGTTGGAAGGGACTTGAAGGACCATCTCGTTCCAACCCCCTGCCATGGGCAGGGACACCTCCCCAGACCAGGTTGCTCAAAGCCCCGCCCTACCTAACCTTGGACACTTCCAGGGATGGGGCATTCACAGCTTCTCTGGGCAACCTGTGCCGGTGTCTCACCACCCTCATAGTAAAGAACTTCTTCCTAATGTCTAATCTGAATCTACCCTATTTCAATTTAAAACCATTACCCGGAGCATTTGATACCTTGTGTATGGCTAAATGGGAAAAATCAAAACAGGTTGAAATTCACACTTCTGAGAGTTGGAGATGAATGATTCCCTACAAACTACTCCATTAAGGGCATTTTATTTTGACTCTGCTATTTCACTGCCATCACGTGTTTTTTCAGAGCCTCCAGTCTTCAAAGGGGATTACCACTCCAGCCGCATTGAGCCCTTGGGTGGCAACGCTATGCTGAATTGCGAAGTCAGAGGAGATCCACCTCCAACCATCCAGTGGAGCAAAAAAGGAGTTGGCGTTCCAATTAGCAACAGGATCCGACAGCTTCACAACGGTTCTCTTGCGATTTACGGCACTGTAGTGAGTCGTTAGTCTGTTACGACGTGTTTCTGCCCCTGTACTTGATTAAAAGAGGTATTCCGGATCGTATTGTTTTAAAGAGTGAGGCTAGACATTCAATCCACTTGTACTTTTAGCTTTCACGAATGTTGGTTTAATTCAGACTTCAATTAGATGCAAATTATTGTGACAAAAAGAACTAACAGGGGTGCTGTTGTTCTCTTTACTGTCAGAAGGACTGAATCTTATACTCATCATTGTCATGCGAAATCCTGGCAGTGCCTAATTAAATGGGACTTTTGCTTTTGACGTGAAAAAAGCCTGGGTTCTGCCCAGTCAGGTCAGCTGAAAAGGAGTCATGTTCCCCGTGCACAAACCTCGTAGCATCCTAGTAAGAATGGCAAGACTCAGTTTATCCCTATAAACCAATGCCTGTATTTTGAAATGAGGTTAAAAGCAGCATGTGCCTTGAGCTCATTTAAATGAAAAAAAAAAGTAAAATTGATCCTCGGAATTAAAGAATTGAAGGAAATAACAAATGGAATAGTAGCAGTAAAAAGTAATTCACAATACCAGCTTGATGTTAATAAAAGGAAAATGCTGGCATACTCTAGGATCTAACTGGGTAGCTCTCCAGCCCCAGGGCACACCATGTTGTGTTGCAGAAAATTCACCTCTGGGAGGTGCACTGTAAACCGAAACCCACATTAAGCATCTGATGGCTTATATCACTATTTGATTTTCGTTTCTTTAGAATGAAGATGCTGGTGACTACAAGTGCGTGGCTACCAATGATGCCGGTGTGGTGGAACGCAGCCTGACGCTCACGCTTCAGAGTAAGGCTCAAAGTGATGAGTTCAATGCCGCTAGATTGGAGCGATAACCTACCTTTGGATAGGTGTATGCAGCTCCTCTGGAAGGTCTGGAGGTTGGGCACTGCTCTGTAGGTTAAGATTCATCTCATGTTTCATCATTGATATTTAAAAGTCTAGTCTAAGCTAGTGATTGAGGTCAAAGAAGAGATGGATATGGAGAAGTAATTCAGCCTCATCTTAGAAACCAACTTAGAATGGGGTGAGTCTACCTTCTGAAGGGGCCCGTTTCTCTTAGTTGGCTGGAGAGGATGTCTATTAAACTAGACTCTGAAGTTTAAATGAAGAAAGTCACATGAGATGAATTTCTGCCTTCATTTCAGTATTTTAATTTTGGCAGAAATATATTTTAAAATCAGTTTGTCACTTGTGGTAGAATTTATGAACATCCTTTTGCTATTATAGCCTCAAGCAGTAAGGATCTGTTACTTATGTCTCAGTTGCCTCTGGACATGATTATTAGCATCTTCCTCCAGGTTTTATGAAAAGCAACACATTTTATCAATAAAGAAGACTGTGTGCTCATCCAGTCAGACCTCAATCCCAGTTTTAGTCCTCAAGTTGCTTCATTAAAAGTAGCCTGTCATTGTCATTTTAACCTGCATATGTTTTGACAGTGGAAGATCAACAATAATTTTAGTCAAAGTAACTCAACTTAGGATTTTTGTGCCCTTTAATATTCTGTACAAGGAAAAAAAAATGTAACTGATTCTATGATTCTGTTGCCTAAAGAAACTGTCTCCTTTCAGGTCCTCCGGTCATTACTGTTGAACCTGTAGAGACAGTTATCGAAGCTGGTGCCACAGCAGTGCTGAACTGCCAGGCCAGCGGAGAGCCTCCTCCAGCCATTGGATGGTCCCGCCAAGGTCACCCAGTTGTGAGCGATGAGAGAGCCACTGTCCTCTCCAACGGCTCCTTGCGGATTGTTGCAGCGCGCAAGGAAGATACATCTGAGTACGAGTGTGTCGCGAGGAACCTAATGGGATCTGTTCTTGTTAGAGTACCGCTGACTGTCCAGGGTAGGTGAACAAAGTATATGATAATGACTGTGAAACTGATAGATTCTGACATTAATTGTAAATAAATGTGATCAATATTTTATCCACATAAGGATAAGATATTTTAGTATAACCTCCCTGTCTGAGCAGGATCCCCTCGGGCAGCCACACAGGAACACGTCCAGGCAGGTTTTGAAAGTCCCCAGAGAAGGAGACTCCACAACCTCTCTGGGCAGCCTGTTCCAGTGCTGTGTCACCCTCATAGTATAGAAGTTTCTCCTCATGTTGAGCTGGAACTTCCTGTGTTCCAGCTTCTATGTGTTATCCTTGTCCTATTATGGGGCACCACCGAAAGTAGACTGGCCCCTTCCTCTTGACACCCACCCCTCAGTTATTTATACACATTGATAAGATCCCCTCTCAACTTTCTCTTCTCAAGACTAAACAGCCCCACTTCTCTCAGTCTTTCTTCATAGGAGAAATGTTCAAGTCCCTTAATCATCCTTGTAGCTCTCTGTTGGACTCTCTCCAGTAGGTCCCTGTCTCTCTTGAATTGGGGAGCCCCAAACTAGGCACAGTATTCCAGGTGTGGTCTCACCAGGGCAGAGTAGAGGGGAAGGAAAACCTCCCTCGACCTGCTGGACACACTTTCCTTATTGCACCCCAGGATCCCATTGGCCCTCTTGGCCACAAGGGCACATTGCTGTCCCATGGACAACTCACTGTCCACTAGGACTCCAAGGTTTTCTCCACAGGGCTGCTTTCCAGCAGAGCAACCCCTAATCTGTCCAGTATTAATCCTCCCCAGACCCTGTGTGATCTACTCTAGATGATCCTGCTCTGGCACGGGGGCTGGAATAGATGATCTTTTGAGGTCCCTTCCAGCCCCTAATGTTCTGTGATTCTGTGACTCTACACTTGTCTGTATTGAACTTCCTGAGGTTCACCTTCTCCCAGCTCTCCAGCCTGTCTAGATCTCACTGCATGGCAGCACAGCCTGCTGGTGTGTCAGCCACCCCTCCCAGTTTCATATCACCAGTAACCTTGCTGAGGGTACACTTTACCCCCTCATCCAGGCCATTGATGAAGATATTGACCACAGCTGGACCCAGTACTGATCCCTGGGGAACACCACTAGCCACAGGCCTCCAACTTGACCCTGTGCTGCTCATCAGTGGGGTTCTACTTTGTGTAACTTTGTTGTTTCTGCTACACTTACCCAGCTGTGAGACAGATGTGCGTGAAGGGTTGAGAGACGTAAATAATAATGAAAGGATCTTGAATTAGATCCCTTCCTTAGAACGTATATCGTAACTGTACTTCTAAAGAAAAGCATTTAGGAGCATAAGCAATGTGCTGCAAAACAGCTGAAGTATTCTCTGAACTGAGTAAGGTATTTCTGCAGTAATGAAGACATAAAGCGAGCTGTGTTGGCCCGTATGGCCTATGAAGTGCATTTTTCAATTTGCTCTGTCAGTCCAAGAGTTAGAAGCACGTTACAAACAGCGTCGTTCTCCCCTTGCAGTGCACGGTGGGTTTTCTAACTGGCTGGAATGGCGAGCCTGCAGCGTAACTTGTGGCCAAGGGGTGCAGGAGCGAGTCCGTCAGTGCAACAACCCTCTCCCAGCAAACGGGGGGAGGAGGTGTGAGGGGCCGGACACAGACGTACGCAGCTGCCACAAGAAACCGTGCCCAGGTATTTCTTTTTAACGAACTGAGACTTTTAGCACGCCTTGTGTTAACTGCCCTAGTGGTGAACCGTTATCACCGCGGAGCTTCACGATCAATGCATTTTATTAAGCTGCAGTTCAGCGTGACTCCTGCAGAAAGGAAATTTCAATAAATAGCACAAAATTTATTTTTTTAATTAAAACCATGGCGATCTGTTTCTTAGTGGACGGCAGCTGGTCGGAGTGGGGGCTGTGGGAAGAGTGTTCCAAAAGCTGTGGACAAGGCAACAGGACCAGAACCAGAACGTGCAGTAACCCCCCGGCTCAGCATGGTGGGAAACCCTGTGATGGCAGGGCCGTGGACTCGGTCATGTGTAACATCAGGCCTTGCCCCGGTAAGAGAAGAAGGGTTTCAAATTAGTTGTACAATAGGTTTCTTTTTTTTCCTCCAAATTCTCTCAGCTTGTTTCAAATTATTAAATTATAACACTCCCATTTTTACTTCTTTTTAAAATAAAATTGCTTGTATTTTAATTGGATGGCACTTGTTCTCGGAAAGAGAAGTCACAAAAGTAAGTGCAAGGAGTAGTCTAATCAATTTCTTTTCCCCCTCCAATAAAAAATATTAATTCTGTATGTTAACATTTTGCTGTGTACTTGTTACCCATGTCCTCAGAATAAAACCAAAGCCAATTAAAATAACAAAACAAATAAACCACCAGCTATTAAAAAGCCATGTAAAATATGATAGTTAATAAATTACAACATTATCCATATATTTTCCTCTGTTGTTTTACTTTTCAGCCCCATGTCTTTATCCTAGCTAGCTGAATATTAATGTTTCCTTCCTGTCTTGGTAGTACATCCCATGTTTGCCAAGTTGTAGTTTATTCCTAACCTTTCACCACAGGCATATTTCCTTCTATATGATTTTTATTACATTGATTTTTCCCTTTTTCCCTGGCTCTGCTACCACCACGATGCCAAATGTTCACCTGCTGGCCTAAGATTCGTTTCTGTAGATCTTGGCAACAAAATCAGTTCTGGCTCCCGCTTACCGGTAGCTGCTGCAGCCGCATGCCCGCTTTTGGCCAGCGTGCCCCTTCCCGGCTGGGACCTTCAGCCCAGCACAGGACACTCAGAGCCAGGTAATTTAGGGAAACACCAGATTTGATCAAGCTCTTGGTTCTGTTGTTCCAAGAGTGTAGTGAGGTGATACATTAAGAAAACAGACTGGAAAGAATTAGTCTATTAGTCTCTCTTTTGCAAACTGGTGATCCGTTTCAACTGTTGCTCGAGGCAAAGGTTTTTTCAAGGGCTTCCTCAGAGTATTTCATTTGTTGATATTAACACAGCTTTTTTTGCCTGTGGAGCTGTAATCTCACTTTAAAACAGTTGTGTAGTTTAAATGGTTTTATAACTGTGCTGCCTTTGCAGTTGATGGTGAGTGGAGCTCTTGGCTGCCGTGGGGTCCTTGCAGTGAGACGTGCGGGAAGGGCACTCAGACACGGCTGAGGCTCTGCAATAACCCTCCTCCTTCTCACGATGGGTCCTACTGTGAAGGCTCCGATGCACAGATGCAAGTTTGCAACAAGAGACGCTGCCCAGGTGAGTCAGACACAAGGAGAGCAGCACCAAACCCAACCAGCTGAAGGCTCAATATTGCAGATTTATCTGGCTCGATGTGCTGCCCACAGCCAGCTTGTGGCTGATCGGCCTCTTCTCAGCCACCAGGTGAAGCGCACACACAGATGTACCTGTAACAGTTCATGTCACCATGGCTTGGGAGATCAAGGATCCTACTGTTCAACTGCTTAAAACTTGCTCATGAGATAATTTAGTAATAACTCCTATAAACAGCTGAACCAGTACATCCGAGGTTAATTAGGAAGGAGCGGGGATGTGGTGGTGATGGTGACACCTTCGGACAGTGCAGCTGCTGCCAAAGGAGGATGCACGAGTGAGGACTGGGGCTTTGGGGTGGCCCAAGTACTGGCCATCTGCCCAGCGTCGTAGTTTCAGGGACTGCTTTGTATATGGTATTGACTTGCTTACAGGTACCTAAAAATGTGAGAGTGAGCTTGAGGAATGAGTGATCCCTGACCATGGTTCTGGTCAGACTTGCAGGTTATTTAGAAAACAGGTCATGCTCTTCTCCAGTTTCACTCCTAGAGATCCCTGTGTGGCTTAGATGTTCTACAGAGAGTCAGTAACATCCTAGGGTCAGTTCTACTGATGCACTTTGTTATTTCTAATGTCAGAGACCATGACCATCACTTGCTTTGCCTTTCTCACCAGTGGACGGGAAGTGGGCCCCGTGGAGCAGCTGGAGCGCCTGCACCGTGTCCTGTGGAGGAGGCAGCAGGCAGAGGACGCGCCACTGCTCCGACCCGGCCCCGCAGTTTGGGGGTCACAAATGCGAAGGAAGCGACATGCAAATTGATTTTTGCAACAGTGATCCCTGTCCCAGTAAGTGTTTTTTATCTGCGTGCTGGGTTTGAGTGGGTGCATGAGAGGAAGCCCTCCACAAATGACACGTTCCCACAAAGTTTAGGGCATCTGAATGCAGGTGAGTGGAACTGTCTGCCTGGTAGAAATGAAAGCATCTCTTCTTCAGTCAGGGACACTTTGAACATTACCTGTTGGGACCCTGAACCAGTAGCAGCTGGTCCAGAAGGTCCTGCTGGACTGGCAGAGGTCACGCCTGTCTCTGAAGTTACAACTGTCCACTCAAGAAGTCCTGCAAAGTCAATCTCTGCCTCTCACAGCAGAGTGGGGCGACTCTTGGGGTTAATAATGTGTGCTGAGTGCTTTCCTGTGACGACAGCGCTCTAGAATTGCTTAATTATACTCTTGGAAATCACTGAATGCTGGGCAAGATGACTTGCTTAGATCTTTGTCTGGGTTTTTTATTTTGGGAAAAGAATTTAAAAGTTACTCTCCAATAGGAGTATTTCCCTAGCTTCTGGTTTTACATATTTGTTATTAAGAGGAGAACAGGTAAAATCGGACTTATTTTTACAGTTCATGGCAACTGGGGCCCGTGGAGTAGTTGGGGAACTTGTAGCCGCACGTGCAATGGAGGCCAGGTGAGGCGATACCGGACGTGTGACAATCCTCACCCTGCCAGCGGTGGAAGGGCATGTGCAGGAGCTGACATGCAGATCCAGAGATGCGGCACAGAACTGTGCCCTGGTGAGTGATCGGGTTAACAGAGACATTAAATGCAGCCTTCCCTGGGAGACTTCAGGGTGTACATAACATACACGAGATTCTCGTATCATGACAGGAATGTAGAACATTTCTGTAATTACCTACTATTTCATATAAACTTACAATACACATTTACTTTTGTCTTTAAAAGACTCACCTTACAAGGATTTTCCCCTTTGTATGTTAGATTTTTCCAAAATCAGGTGGAGTAATTCAAAACAGGTAACAGCATGTGAAAATCTCTCCTACACCTAGTAATTGTACTCAAATTTTTAGCATAAATACAGTCATCATGTATTCCAGGAACGGGGAACAATGCTCAGCTCAAATGCTTTTAATAAAACAATCAAAGCACTTCATTGATTTATTGGCAATACATAACTAAGGGGCAGTCTGTGAACTTACACATTCAGGATCAGGATCACCAGTACAGAAGATAAACCACAACACTAGAGACTTACTAAACACCCACAAATTTCTAAACACTCCTCTATAACTCATCCCAGAAAGGGATGAGTTATTATATTACTATTAATAATGATATAATTTTAAAAAATAAAATAATTATATCTCTCCTCTATGCACACCCTTTTGCACACCCTCCTCCCATGTGAGTGTTTGGATGGATAGAACATGTGTTCTTTATGATTTACATTTTGTTTGTTTTTTTCTGCTCTTCCATCAGTTGTATACCCACACAGTCTCAGATTTTCCTTGTAGGAGTAAAAGTGCTGCAGGCTCTAGGCAGAGGAGTTCTCTCTGGTGACAGGCTACCCAAGTCCGAGAGGAGATTCTGAATATCAACAGCTGTGCTTTACGAACAGCTTTGCGATGGGTTTGCATACGTGCAACAGTGTTTTTCAGTTCAGCCATGAAGTGGTACCTGAAGAGGGATCTTCAGGTACACAGGGAGGGATCTGACCCAGCTCTGGTTAAATCCCCAGCAGTTATACTGGAAATGTCTCCTGGAGCAGCCTCCTTGTTTTCAGTGCAGCTGATGGACAAACAAAATTTTAAAGGTGGTGTGTTTCTAGGTGGAGAAGTCTTCACACCTTCCCCTTAAGGTGTTTTTGTGATCCTTTGAGCTATTTCTTTTCTCTGGCACATTGGTTCCATCAAAAAGGATTGACGCTGAAGCACCGCTGACGCAGCCCAAAATACTTGAGATGAAAGTGACTTTCTTCATTGTTTGTTTCTTCAGTGGATGGGAACTGGGGGCAGTGGCAAACGTGGAGCCAGTGCTCTGCTTCTTGTGGTGGAGGGGAGCAGACCCGGATACGCCTGTGCAGCAGTCCAGCCCCGTTAAATCGTGGCCGTCCTTGTCCTGGAGACTCCTCCCAGATATCCAGGTGCAACACCCAAGCATGTCCTGGTGAGTTAACTTACAGCCTGCACACGGGGACAATATGGTGAAAGCCTGCGGCGCTCCTGATTTGACTTGTCCTCTCCTGTGTCTTGGCCAGTTGACCAAGTAATTTAACTTTTTTGGGCTTAAACCTCTTACTTGCAGGTTGTGAGCTCTAATCTTGCAAATAGTGTGGTAATGCAGAAGTATCCTTACTTATGAAAATGCTAAATGGTATTTCTGGATTTTTTGCTCCCCCAAAGTATTGGAGTGCAGAGTTTTCACGTGGGCCTTTGTGGTGTTGTTTTTTTTTTAACTCCTTCCTCCCCGCCCCTGCACAGGTGGGCCTTCACGTGCCAAAGGCAGCATCATTGGAAATATTAACAATATTGAATTTGGAATTGCTTTCCTGAATGCCACGGTAACAGACAGCCCTGACTCTGAAAGCAGAATAATACAAGCCAAGATAACAAACGTGCCTCGGAGCATTGGTAGGCTTTTTATTACTTTTAATCACCTTTTTTTTTGCACCAGGATGAATTCTTTGCACTGTCACTTTTTACCACTTCAATAGATTGGTTTGTTCAGTGAGACTTAAACTTCTTATAGACAGAGAGATGGAAAGGGACCCTTCAACACTTACTTCTGGTCTGGTACATTAGTATTTATAAAACGATTCCTCTGAACATACTAATACATACCTTTTTCTGAATTAAATCTTGGGGTTACACTAATTTTGGGCCTTCCTACTCAACTCTTACTTACGTGGGTCACATGATGTGGGACTGTGATCTTAAAGGTCCCTTCTAACCAAAATGATCTTATGATTTTGTGTTACAAAAAAGCTCCCAAATGTTACGTTGCATTTCTTCCAGGTCCAGCGATGAGAAAGCTTGTTTCTATACTCAGCCCAGTTTATTGGACAACTGCAAAAGAAATTGGAGAAGCAATGAATGGGTTTACACTCACTGATGCCATCTTCAAGAGAGAAACTCAAGTGGAGTTTGCAACTGGTTAGTTAGCTGGGCTATACCGTCTTTCTGTTTCCAATAAGCTTGATAGACAACTGCATTTCTTAAAAAATATGACTTAGCTGCTGCTGAATTTTGAGCCTTGTGCTTACGCCAATATTTTCTGAACGACTATGGCTTTCTGAGGCTTAAATACAGCTTCTAGAGCTGTAATCTGAAACATATAATGCTTTTTATTACGGGCATGCTACACCTTATAAAAATATGAGTATAAAACAACTGGTCAAGAGATCCCAGTTCAGATATTTTGTGGGTGATGTTTTATAAATCAACTTGCTCTTAAAACCCCTAGGTGAGATTCTGCGAATGACTCACATTGCCCGGGGCCTGGATTCTGACGGAGCTTTGCTGCTGGATGTCGTCGTGAGCGGCCACGTGCTGCAGCTCCAGTCCGTAGCTGATGTCAATGTGAAGGTAAACCTGCTCGAGATCCCACCCCCTTCTCTCACCGATAGAGCCGCCTTCTCTCATCTGTATCAAAGCAGAGCTGGCAGGCACAAAGCCCTGCAAGCTGTTTTACTGTATGTAACTTAGTTTGTGCCTGGTTTAACTGACAGATGTTAAGATGATTTTGAAAACAAAAAGTCGTCAGGAAGGTAGTGTTGGCCGCTCGAGATGTGTAGATGTTACAAGGCAGCCCTGAGATGTGCTGTCAGGGTGAGTTATCACCGGCACCTCTTGCTTCCAATAGAACTGTAAAGGCTAATTAAGACTAAAGTCTTTTAAAATCTATAAAAGATCTTAAACCTGTTTGACTTCTTGGCTTCCTGTAGGATGATGGTACCTCTTTTATACCATGGCAAAATTTCTGAATTCTCTCTGAACTTTTTCAGGAACGATTAGAGAGGCCAGTTTGCATGATCGTGTGGCAACAGGTTATAATCTTGCCACTGAATTGCCCTGTCTGGGATTTCTAGGAGACAGTCTCTGCTGCTCCTAGTAAGGTAGCCTTGTAGTACAGGCTGACCCTGTACTCTTGACACATAAGGAGTCCAAAGGAATCATTTTTCTTTCTTTTTGGTTTAGTGTAAGACAGGCAAAACATTTTGCTTAACACAATATGTGGTATTAGCGTTTTGGTTTAAAATCAGGTGCTGGATATTTGGTTTTAAAGTAAAAGAAAGAACATTCTTCAAAGTTGTTTCTACAAAGGTGGTAATTAGTCATAGTTAACTACTGGAAATGTTTTTGTGTATTAATCCCACGGTACAATAAATATACATGAAGTTCTTGATATTTTGATACTCTGAAATATGTAGCATGTCCAGTACCTATACCTTTTTTTCAGCAGCAGACTTTCTCTACTCATTATTTAGTACACGTTGTCCACATCTGACTTAGAATACAAAAAGAAAAAAAATTAGACCTCAAAAGATTCTTACTGAATAGTAAGATCATTTTCAGGATTTTTTTGGAAATGTGGTGGGCCCAGTCATCAGGACAGCACCACAGCCTGTTTGTATTTTAAAAGAAATATACCAGATGCTGTTAACATTCAACAGGTAAAATAAGAGTCAAAAAAGCATGTGTTGTGTGACAAATGATTTGTTCAGCTGTTACAAAAAAACCCCCACCTTTCTGAGAATCCATCTCATACCACTTTAAAATCAGTTGACCGTACGGAGGTGGTGACACCTGAATCTCGCTGTTTCAGGATTACACAGAGGACTACATCCAGACGGGCCCGGGGCAGCTGTACGCCCATTCTACTCGTCTCTTCGCCGCAGATGGAGTGAGCGTCCCCTACACGTGGAACCACACCATCACCTATGACCACACCAAAGGGAAGATGCCTTTCTTGGTGGAAACCCTCCGTGCTTCCTCTGTTACGACGGAGTACAACCCGCTGGAAGAAACCGTGGCTTTTAAAATCCACGCGTCCATCGCAAAAGGTATTGCTCTGATCCTTCACAAACAAAAACAGAAACAAAAAATCACGCAAAAGTCTTCCTGGAATTTGTTTCCTTTATTCTCAACAGCCGGTTATGGCCCTGAAAGATGAAATACTGTGCAGCTTGGGTAACTTTACTGTAGATTCTGGGACCTACATGTCTTCTTAATATACCCACAGACTAGTATTAAAAGCTGTTGCAGTTTGCACTTACTCTTCACGGGTAGTTCTCGTCGGAGATGTACGGCTGCTTTTGGTGACACTGCTGACAGCATCACCAGTGCCTTCAGATGGTCAACCTAAAATATTTCCCCATTTCCTCGTGTGTATCTTTCATTCTCTAAAATGAAATTGCCATCACTTTTGGGTGGGATCCAGTGTTGGCGAGGGTTTATGTCTAGGTTTGGTTTTGCATAACTATTAAGAGAAAGGATCGTTTATTTTCTCCTCGCAGCAAAAAGCACATAAATGTAAGTAAGGTAGCCGTGGGGTGGAAGCACAGTCAAAAGTCAGCTCCAGAATGGTTAGCAGAATGGCCTGTCGTCTCTTTCAATAGTGCTTGGGTTTTTTGCATCCATTAAGTCTTAACATCATGTTTCAAATGAAATAACTCAGGCTTGAAAGTGAATGAAACAGCGAGATTGCCTGCCTCCATTCTTCTTTTCAATAACAACAGTCTATATGGAGTGTTAATTATTTTTCTGCCTGCCAGATTATGAACTCATGGTGCAATTTGAGAAACAAATAAGATTTTATTTTTTTTTCCATTTTAAAAAAAGGTCTGATGAAAGGAAGTCTCCAGATCAAGTTATGCCTGTGCAGAAATCCGGCCAAGCCTTTTTGGAATTTGCATTTATTTCCTCTAACAATTAGTAGATTGCTTTTTTTAAAAAAAATCATATATATTAGCAATTTTTCAGCAGCAAAACACATGTGATCTCTCAGCAGTCTCTACCAGAGTTTTCCATTACAGTCATAGTTACGCACTTGGGTTCTTCCACAGTGACTTCCCACGATTTATGACATGGTGATTTGTTTGGTTTGGGATTATTCCCTTCTTTTTACCTGAAGTGAAACTGAATGGTCTTTATTCTTTTAATAACAAAAACTTTACTGAGGAACTTCGAAGGATGTATTAGGCTGGGACGCAACTGGCAGTGACTCTGAGGGAAACCCCCCCCCCCTGCTTAATGTTTTTCAAACCAGCAAAACCCAAGTACTGCTGACTTGTAGTGCCCAACTTAAGTCTGGATTCTCAAAGTTTTTATTTCAGTGTCCAAGTATAATAAATCTTTTATAAATAGCTGGGCTGCCATTCTTAAAGAGTTTTTTTTAAAGTAATAAAATGACCTTATTTTCATTCACAAGTAACACGTGCTTCTTTTACCTCACAGGGGATCGTAGCAACCAGTGCCCTGCTGGGTTTGGTTTGGACTGGACGGGGCCTTACTGTTCAGGTAACGATGTGACGAGGGTGGTGTGGAATCATAGACTCACAGCAGTTTGGGTTGGAGGGGACCTTTAAAGGTCATCTAGTTCCCACTCTGCGCCATGGGCAGGGACACCTCCCACTAGATGAGGTTGCTCAAAGCCCCATCCAACCTGGCCCATCCACAACTTCTCTGGACACCTAGGGTTTCTAAGCATGCAGTGTGTTCTTCAAAAAGTGTAAGTTACCATTGATAAACGATCATTCATCTGATATAATTTTGTGGGCTTACTTTATTGCCCCTTGAAAGCTCATAAATTAAGGAAAATATTCAAGAAACAAGATTTAGTTTTGCCCTGTGGGCTCTACCAGACATAGACCTCTTAGGAAGGGTTGGTTTGGTGGAGTTACTTGTCACATCTTTCAAAGTCTCACTGGTTTTTCAACTGTCTCCTTGTTCCAGATGAAGATGAGTGCACTGTGCGGAATCCTTGTTCCCACATCTGTCACAACACCATGGGATCTTACTACTGCTCCTGTCCGCAAGGCCTCACCATCTCTGCGGATGGAAGAACGTGTCAGGGTAAGAGAAGTGTAGCTCCAGACAGGTTGGATACAAGAAGCCCCATGGCACTTAAATCAACACTTAAAATAGCAAAATGTTCTGTTTGAGCTGGGCCATTTTCTTGAATATAATTTGTTGCTGGTATTCTAATTATTTCATACCTGAATGTACTTGCAGTCAAGTATTTCATAGCAGCTCATGTTCAAGATGCTGCTTAACGTGTGTTTCATTTTGACACAGTGAGGGTCACAGCTTGCTTTTAATGGCAGATATCGACGAGTGTGCGTTAGGTGGACACAGCTGCCACACGGGTCAGGACTGCGAGAACATCATCGGCTCGTACCGCTGCGTGGTTCGCTGTGGGAATGGCTTCAAGAGGACGGCCGATGGATTTAGCTGCCAAGGTAGGGAGAGGACTTTGGGGTTTGGTGTTAGCTTTCGTAAAGTGAAAAATGCTCTTTTCACACAACGGAAAGTAACTTTTTTAAAAGCTGCATTTCCCAATACCTTGTCTATTAATTTTCATTATTAAGGTTGTGGGGGGTTTGGACTTGGTTTTTTTGTTGTTGGGCTTTTTGGATATTTTGTTTTGGGTTGTTTGGGGTTTTTTAAGTCTTCTGCTTTTTTCATCTTTAGAAATCAATTTAAAATCCTATTAGGGAATAATCTAACATTCTTGCTTTTTGTGTCCCATGTGGATTTTCCTTTACAAAGAAGCGAGAGGAGTAAATGCTTCTCCAGTAGTGTGATAACCACAGGCTAAAGCAGAGTCCAGAATGTGGACTCAAACAAAACGTTGCTCAGGTAAAGGACCCCAAGGCAGGTCACAGCTTATGCTACCAAGGATTTGTGTTTTTCAACAGACGTTAACGAGTGTCAAGAGTCCAACCCCTGTCACCAGCGTTGCTTCAACACTTTAGGAAGCTTCCACTGCGGTTGTGATCCGGGATACCAGCTAAAGGGCAGAAAATGCATCGGTATGAATGGATTTTTTCAGTGTTCATTCCCTTTCCTGTGGGCAAAGGTCAACATTTATTTGTTGCTACGTTTGTTACTGGAAATCTTTATGGATGAAAATCCCACACAGACGAGAGAGTTGTTACGTATTTTTGAATTTGTACTGAAAGGCAGAGGAAGCGAGAATTGGGCTGACTGATAAATGTGCATGAGATGCATTCACATGCGTGTACACGGTACAATTACAGCTGAATTATTTTGCTCTTTAGGAACTGAGCATAAGGAAGTGAGTTTACTTCTATTCTTGTTTTTTTTTCTTTTTTTTTTTTTCAATAAGATGTAAATGAGTGCAGGCAGAACGTATGCAGGCCTGATCAACTTTGCAAAAACACCCGTGGTGGTTATAAGTGCATCGATCTGTGTCCCAATGGAATGACCAAAGCTGAAAATGGAACTTGCATTGGTGAGTAGAAGTGTTTATGGACTGTGTGATGATGGTAAGCACAGGGGCAACAATTAAATTATTTTTTTTTTAAATAATCTTGGAAGTAGTCCATCTCCAGTTAAGAACTGCACATGCTAAGGCACCACCTTTTTTCCTTTATGGGAACTTCTGTATTTAACTTTTTGTGATTGGTATTAAAAAAGCCACTTTTGGTTTTCCATTGCTGTTAAGAAGGAACATTAAGGTTTTCCTTGGCATCTCTTCTGCATTGTCACCCTGAATTCTACGAATTGTTGACTGAAATGTTTTGCCCCATGTGTGACTGCTCTAAGGGTTTGTCGCAGGAGTTTCTAATCACCATCACAGGCCCTTGCTGCTCATCAGGGATGCTTTTAAACATAACTGATATAACAGATACTACGAAATCTTGGTTTCTAGTGGGCTATGGCAGGAAGATGGATTATGTCTTTTTGGAGAGCAGCTGAAACACATTAGAAACCTCAGTTACGAATTTTGACAATTAACAGAAAAAGCATGTGTAAATGTAATACAGCTGAAAAATTGATCTGTGTGTCTGCTCAAAATCTGCTTTCAGATTATGGAACACAGATTGTGATTCGTAACACAAACTGTTTTAGAGCAATGCCTGATCCTGGCACCAGGTAGGAAAAGTGTATGTTCAGAGGCCACATCTACTTAAGCTACAAGTGAATTTGGATCTCTTAACTGCAATCCTTCAACATTAACAAGTTGAAAGCTGTAAGAAATTGTGATAAAAAAATCTGACTACTTTCCCTTGCCTTGTTCCTTGCAGACATTGATGAATGCCGGGACGGAACCCACCAGTGCCGCTATAACCAGATTTGTGAGAACACACGAGGAAGTTACCGCTGTGTGTGTCCACGAGGATATCGGTCTCAGGGAGTTGGAAGACCTTGTGTGGGTAAGCTGTCGCGTTGCATTAGTACCATTTTTTCTGCTGCTGATTTTGGCTGGGCTTTCTGCTGTAATGTATCTGGCAATGCTATCTCATTTGAAGACTATGCTATATAGACAAATTTGATTTAGATGGGTAATTTTGAACTTTGGAGCAAAGTGTCCCATTCAAAACTAAACGATTCCAAACAGAGATTGTTATAGGTCCATACTTTGAAAACAGAGCATATGAGGGTCTCAGGGCACTGGTGGATGGATGTGGCAAGCAGAATCCGTAAGTGGATTCATTTCTAAAAATCGGGTCAGGTTTGTTGATTGACCGGACAGTGCAACGTGCCTGGCCGTACCCTGGACCGCACTGATTCACACGTGAAGGCCGTCAAGCAGGGAGTGACGTGGATTCTCCTAAAAGAGAACACCCAAAGGGAAGGGTGTTGCAAGAGGGCACGGTATGGCCAGCCCTTGCCTCTGCGAGCGAGTGGCGGGAGCACAGTTACCCGCCTGTGGAGCTGCGCCAGGTGTCCCCAGACAGGCAGGTGGGTAGGTACAGGGCGCTCCACGCTGCCCAGTCTGGTTTGGGTGGATCACAGCAGGGCAGGAGGATTCCTGTTGATCCCTGGAACGCTGACCGTGTCATTACTCCCCTCTGCTATCAAGGCAGAACATTTTGGCATGAAAACATGCAGAGCTTTCTCCTACGCGCACACACATAGCATTTGAAGGCTCTCTCACTGTCTGCATTAGAGTTTAATGTATGATGTTACTGCAAGTGCATAAAGCACTTCCCCTGGCATTTAGCAGACCTCAGGATGACACTAGGATTGTCTAGATTCACCTTTTTTGCATTTATGTAGAATATAATAGCTGATCCACCCTGATAATAACGATTTATGAATGTTGGCATATAGCGCTAAGGTGGGTTCAGTGGCTCTTGTATTATATCAGAGAGGCTTTCCTCCATGAGGACTTCTCCAAGATTAGCTGTCAGAAGTGATAAACAGCTGCTTTGCAGAAGAGGATTTAAATTTTTTTTTCATTTTTAAACAACCTAAGGTTTTGGCTTACAAAAAGCCAGGAAGGAATGTGTTGGATTTTTTAGAGACATTAAATTGCAGTAAGAAACTGTTTGGCTCTAGACCAAGACATTACTTCCACCAGCTGCCTCTCTACTGAAATAAAATCAATCCCAGACTCCTTAACATATATTAGAACCATTTAAATTTCTAGCAGTAATAAGCTGGATAAAGTCTGGGACTGCAGATTTTCACAAAGCACTAGCAGCTGCCCTAAAGCTTTCTTCTGGCCAAGGACCACCAAAAGCTCCCTCTTAAATTAGTGTGACCTTTATGCACCTTTGAATTTCTATCTGCTTAAAATCAGACTTAAAATGTAGATGCATCAAAGATATTAGTTCACATGTGCTAATAAAATACAGTTCTTCTTGTTAATGTTTCCAGAGAGGACAGAGAGGAGTTGAAAAGTAAGGCCCCAGAGTGAAAAAGAACTGAACTTTACTTGTACCTGTGCCACTGTTAGCCTGAGCAAAGTCCTCTGTGCCAGTTCCCTGTGAGGTGGTGGGGATGAGATGCTCATTTGCCATCACAACACCCACAGATACACGCACACCCACGGAACTAAACTGCAGGATTTCTGTGAACTGCGGGGATCTCAACAGTCTGTGTCAGACAGGAGGGCATTATAAAAAAGCTGTTACAAAGCATTTTTGCATGTAACACATGCATGGCTACCTAGAATTTAAAATTAAATATTATTCTTCAAGTTGAAGACGCACAAGAATTTACCTATTTTAGTTTCAAAGTCATTCCACCCTGTTCTTGTAAATATTTAATATTCACACTGTGCAATTCGCAATCAAAGGGACACGGTCCAGTGGAGACTCAGGCTTACCCATAAGGCGGTGATGGCCAAGGGTGTAAATGCAGGTGACGTCCTGCCTCCCTTCTTCTTTGTATTGCACAGGATCATTCTACAAAATTAACTGCCCGAGTTTTCACCTGTTCTCTTTAATTATTTCTGTGATAGTCTTATATTGCTTATCCACAACTTGTTCCAAGGACACTGGTTGTTTTAAAGGTGTTAGTGCACATAGCTGTTGGCTTTTTTATGCAGATATGGAATGTTAAACTCAGCAACTGGAAAACAGTTGAGCCTTAAGGAAATAACAAGTTTCATTATTCTTTTACATGTATATGAGTAGCATGTTTTTTCATCTTGAGCACACTATGAAGCAATATGAACTTGATACTTGTATTACTTGTTGCCATATTAACAATTAAGTAATGGGCAGCCCAGGCTGAAATGAAGAACGACGTGGCTCCACGGGGAGCACGTCTTTGCAGGTAACCAGCAGGAACAGCAGCTCTCGGGCTCTCACACACGGCCCTGCTGCTCCAAAAGCCAGGCAGCAGACATGGATCCCCATTTTACAGCCACACCTCACTGTCAGTAACCCCCGAGGCAAGACCTTTGGCAGAGTTCTTGTCCTGCATGAGCACAGCCTTTTGTCACACGCAGCCTTGCAGGAAGAATAAACGTATATTTCTGTACAGGACAGAATAATCTGCCTGCTTGGCCTTGTGTTCTACATATTTTACTGCCTTCAAGATCTCGCTTTTATGTCTTTGGTTTGTTCCACAGACTAAGTGTATATGTCTATACATACGTACGTATAGTTATGTGTTGTTGTTTGTTTTTTTTCTCCTTTCCACATGGTTTGTTGCTCTGGATCATGTCACATGAGCAGACATTAATGAATGTGAACAAGTGCCTAAACCCTGTGCATTTCAATGCACCAACACCCCCGGCAGCTTCACGTGTATCTGTCCACCTGGGCAACATTTATTAGGTGATGGGAAATCTTGCGCTGGATTGGAGAGATTGCCAAATTATGGTGCCTATTACAGTAGCTATAACTATGCTCAATTCTCCCCTGTGAGAGACAACTATCAACCGCAGCAGTATTACAGGCACTCCTCAAATCTCTACAGCTCCTTCTCAGAGTATAGAAACAGCAGAATACCTTTCTCCAGGACTAGAAGGAACATTAGAGAAACTTGTCCTGAAGGCTATGAGGCAAGAAATGGCAGATGTGTAGGTAAATGTCAGTCCTGTCTATACAATTCTCTTGTTTTGGTCCTTATTCTTAGGCTACTGTTTCATATGTACCAGGGGCTGATGGTTTGTGGTGCTGAGTTGTGGGGGTTTTTTTTCATATTACCCCAATAATATTCAGCGTTCTGCATGTTCTTGTCTCCTAAGCATGTTGTAGCAAAAATATTTTCAAACCTCCTCCTTGTAACCTCTTAATTGTGCTGCTTATTGTGCTTTTGCAAGATATTTTCCTCTGTTACTTTTTCTTCTGACTGTAGTAGCTCACCTTTGTGAAGTTTTCTCTGGCTTCAGCAGTAGACCCAGTCTGGTCCTGGGGATGTTGCTAATGTCAGACTCCCCCTGACGGCAGTAATAATCCTGTGGAAAAAGGTTTGGAATGAAGATTTTAGAACTGAGCACACTAGGGCTGGTGCCAGCACTGCTCCAGGACTGTTAGTTGCTGCCATATGGGCAATATAAGCAGAAGCTTTTAAATTACTTGTAAATTAGCTTTTAAATTAAAAAGTAGTCATGATATAAAGCCGGTTTTACTATAATTCGCTGATTTTAAGTAAGCAAACGGGTTTTGTCATGTGTTGTAACAATGACTGCACTGCCCCTTTTTTTCTGTGATGAGGAGAGCAGCGTAGTTACGAGAACTGGCAAACTCTGCCCCCGTTTTTTTTAATTTTTCAAAGAGGTGTAAAGTCGAGCATGCTTGAAGACCCAACAGGGAACAAAGGTGTTTGGCACCTCTAACCATCAAGCATTTAGCTTGACTAGATTCTAGGAACCAGAATTATTGCTACAACTATCTAGCAATATATAATGTTTAAAAATATGAATATAATTTTATTAATAAAAATGATATATGCTGGGACATTTTATTTACATTATAAAGATACTTTCTTAGTCACAGCTTGTTATGGATATAGCAGTTCAGTTGAAATACAGCTACTGCTGATGGAAGAGTTAAGCTAAAATATACAATCTTCACCCCAGCTTGAATTAATTAATATTCTCGTAATTCCCTTTCACTGGAATAAGCATCTAATTTAAAAAAAATACTAATACGAAACATACACCCAAATGATGATTCCCTTAAAGAAAGTTCTTTCAACAGCCATCCATCAGGAGTTGGTAACAGCATACCATAAATTTCTTGTCACCGCTGCCTTTCTTCTGCGTTTGCATTCTTATCTAATGCAACCCCTGTAAACCAGATGAAGAGAAGGGAAACAAAGACTGGTTTAATCGTGCAAATCTTAACTCTTGCATAAGGCTAACATGAGCAGGGCCTCTAGCGCTCTCCTGAATTAGGCAGATGTCTCAAAAGAAATTCTCTGATCTGTGTCTCAGTCACACCAGTCTACTTTGAGAATTTTATATAAAGTGAACTGGTAGTTCTGTATTTGAAAGGGAGATTTTTTTAAAAAAAAAGTTAAAATGAGCATTTTTTCATAGTGTTTCTGGATACTGAGCTTACTTCATTCCCATGGCATGAAGAAGAGCGGTTGAAAAGGGAAACGGCTTTGCCTGAGGAGGCCGTAACTCTAAGAACGACATCCCCACTCTCAAGGCTTCCTCTGGCAAGATAACTGATCGGGGCATTTCCTAAAATCTTGTTATGGTGTGGCAGCTCAGCCTGCTTTGGGGACGAGGCTGTATTTGTACAATCTCACTGCCATGTGCAGGCTGCACGTGTCCCCCTGCTTTCTTCCCAGAACTGGTCTCTTCAGCTAGAATATGTATTGGCTATGGCTGCTCTCAAAAGAGGTGAAGATCCCCTCAAAGCTGACTTCACTATTAAAAAATTATGAAGGTAAGGTGTGAAAGCACTTGCCAGTCTTATCCATTCAGTCCCATCCAAGAACGAGATCCAGACAACTTCCACCAGCTCTGTCCATACTCTTATATATAAATAGGACAAAAAATAACCTCATTTCAATACCAGGTTCAAATAATCCTGTTTCTTCTCCACAGATATTGATGAATGTGAAACCAGAGATACCTGCCAGCACGAGTGCAGGAACACGCTGGGCAGTTACCAGTGTGCTTGTCCAACTGGTTATCGCCTTATGCCCAATGGCAAAACCTGTCAAGGTACAGAGATCTCTCCGAGTGTTCAGAAAGAGATTTGTAAATAAACAAGATACACATCATATTCGGCACATGTATACGCCACCTCTTTTGAATCCGCTACAAGAGGTTCAGTTTTCAAAATTTCAAATTTGAGTAGTTTCTGTATTTCACATTTTAATGCTTCTTAAAACACCATCAAATTAGACAATTGCACATTATTATTCTCTCAAGTTTCCTTATGTGACCTTACCTTAACTCCAGGCAAGTAAACAGCAGGGTCAAATCCAACACAATCATTAGTCCACCTCTGTCAAAAAAGCCAGTGGTGTCAGATTTTCTGATACAAAAAAAAAATTAAAAAAATTATCTTATTAGTCTCTATTGACAAGACAATGTTATGTTGAATCATGGCTGTGGGGCAGCTCTTGCACAATGTGCCATCCTGCCAAGCCATGCCAAATGTCAAACAACGATAAATGCACAGTATTAGAACTAGGGACTCCAGCATCTCAAACTGCAGCAGGGCAGGATCTTGAAAGATATTGCCCTGTCCAGAGGGATGCTGCAGACTCAGCCTTTACTGGCCTGGCTAGTTTTTAACTCTTAATTTCCTCTAAGTACCAGCAGCTGATTATTTGCATGTTTTTTACATTCAGATATTGATGAGTGCCTGGAGCAGAACATTAATTGTGGATCAAATCAGATGTGTTTCAACATGAGAGGAAGCTACCAGTGCATAGACACACCGTGTCCACCAAACTACCAGCGGGAGCCTCTTTCTGGGTATGTTTTGTTTCTGACCCCTTTATCACACACCCCAGGTTCGGATCCTTAACCCGTGTTTGTCACCCGAAGCTTTATCTAAGCTTGCCTGGCACCAGTGCAGCAGAAGGTAAAGTGTTAACAAACACTCAGGATGATCGTCGGTTTCTCGAGTGGCGATTTTCCATGTCTCCCCTGCAGCAGAACCAGAAAGCAGTGGGTGCAGACAAGCTGGGCTGGCGCTCACCTCTTACTATTTTCCTATTTCATTATTATTTCATCTTCTCTGTGGGCTAAAGTCCTCTGCTCGTTCCTAGGTTCTGCCTCAAAAGCTGCCCAGCCAACGACCTAGAGTGTGACCCGAGTACCTACGCCCTGGAATACAAGCTCCTTTCCCTCCCCTTCGGTATAGCAGCCGGTCAGGATTTAATCCGCCTGGTTGCCTACACTCACGATCAGGTCGTGCACCCAAGGACGACTTTCCTAATGGCAGATGAGGACCCGACCATCCCATTTGCCCTGAGAGATGAGAACTTGAAAGGAGTCGTGTTCACCACCCGAGCGCTGCGGGAGCCAAAGACGTACCGCATGGGAGTCAGAGCCTTATCCTACAGCGTCAATGGAAATATCGAGTATCAGACAACTTTCATTGTCTATATAGCCGTGTCGGCCTACCCCTATTAAACACCAAAACTACCTGACAGTAACTGCAGTATTTTAACCACGTTTGTAAATGCCGGCGGGTGTTCCCACTTCAGACTGACTCTGCTGCCTGCCAAGCCGTCGTGACCCTGTCACTTCAGAGTGGTGCTATGCTCTTTTCTTCTCCCCTCCTTCCCTGAGGCTGCCCGTTCAGTCCCATTACTCCAATTTGAGAGGAAGATCTGTGGCTTTGAGGACCTGTTACCACTTGCTTTATTTATTACACTGGAGTAGTCATTTTCCATGGTTTGCTCTGAAAACCAGCAGAAAAACTGGTATGAACAGAAGTATGTGGGCAAAGCAGTAAGCAACGAGCAGCCTCTGTTGAAAGCAACTAAGAAAAAGCCTAACCAGAAGAAAAGAGAAAAAAAAAAAAGAAACCTCCATAATGTCTACATATTTTAAAGGTTGCTAAGTGTTTTACAATTTTATATCTATTAGATTTTTTTTCTCTTATCAAATACCTGATAGAATTAGGGCTGTAATATGCTATGTCGTGTGCTCAAAAAAACAAATACCACTGTACCTAATGGTTAAAAAGGCTGAAAAGAAATTATGTTAAAGTTTGTTTTCAGCTAAAGAATCTACAGTAGAATTTGGAACAACATGACTACTTCTACACTATACAGCAGGTATTTTATAACTACTTTTTTTTTTTTACTCTCATGTTCTGGTATAGCCATTTATTTAGCACAGAACCATATGCATTCCAGTACTCCCAACTTAGCTAAAAATGTCTTGGGTTTTCTTTGCAAATGGAACATTTTTCTCCAAAGATGATGTAAGTTTGGTTCAATAATGTCAATACACTGTACACAAGTAATTTTGCCGAGATGTATTCTATTTTTATGAAAATGTATATATGTTTTGTTTTCCTTATGTGTATTTTCTATGCAGTATCTCAAGAGTGTTTTACAGTTAAGTGTGCATAAAAGGACAATGTCAATACATTGAAAATAATCACAATAAAGGTTCCCATTGTCTTTGAGATTTGCCGTGAGTTTTATCATTGAAAACAACCGTTTTCCCATTGGTGAGATACTTGCCTGTCATGCCAGTGGAAAACGCAGAAGAGAGCGTGTCCCTCACACCAGGCAGCAGCAGACGCAGCCAAGTCTCCCCCTTTCTGTGCTGCTGGCTTCCCCACAGCCTGCAGCTTTTTCCAGGTTAGGGAAAGTGGTGCGCTTACTGTAAAGCCTCTTATGTTATCCAGAGCCTACTGCCTAGCAGACATCTCTCATTTCCTCAGAGGAAATGTGTTTTGCCAAGAGGTAACTTTTTGTTGCGTCTAAAGGCAGTGTTTATTCATAAATAGACTCAGCTCATTGCTAAACATGAAATAAGTAAGTCACTAGAATTCCCGTAAAAAAATAAAATATTGAATAGCATTAAGACTGGAGATTACCAGTGTGGAAATTACCAATGTTTATGGTGAAAAGTTTTGCCATTTTCAGTCAAAGCGAGAAAAGGATGTCAACAGAGCCTCTCCAGGTGCAGACTAAGGCTGAATGCCACCAGTTCCCATGTTTCATGACGGGGATGCAAGGAAAGGAACAGGAATAATTCATTTCACTAATACTCACCTGGCTTCAGTGATCTTCCCCTTACCTGACACTCAGGGCTGGGTAAAGATTATCACCAGCACTCAAGTACATTTTTAGCCAGATGGTCAAATTGTTCTTCAATAGAATTTTGACTCTCTACTTCTATCTTATTAACAATCCCTAGTGAAAGCCATCCCAGTTCTCCCTTAACCTTGTTTTTTGTTCTATTGCAACCAGTGAGATATCCCTGAAAGGATGATTTAACATTATAGGTCTCTCAATACCAATTTATACAAGTGACAGATTTCAAACGCAACAGGTGTGTTTCTTGGAAGCCCGACTTGAAAAATAAAAGCAGTGTAGGAAGAAAAGCCAACTTCCGTGACAGAGCCATGAGGGAAGGAGAAACGCAAGAAAGCTATAATAAGTATGGGTAGCTATCTCAGTTTCTTTGCGGGATGAGAATCACATGAAAATTATGTCCTTAAAGGACTTTTAACTCCACTATGGGACAGGAAGAAAAAGAAAATTTCTATTATGTTTTGTGAGAAGGAAAAGAAAACGCCCGACCAATAACAGAGTTAAAATGCTGTGAGGCAAATCTATTACTTCTGTAAAGGTTAGTAACTTACCAGCGAGAAGTCCCTTGCACACCCCTGGACACATCCCCGCTGCGCTCTCACCCTGTGCCGTTCAGGTGCTCAGCTCTAGCTCGGGAGGAGCCGCCTGCCCCTACGGAAGCCGTTAGTTAATTATGCTGAGATGATGCCACAAGACTGAGGGACCTGCAAGGCCTGGGTTGTTGTGACCTTTATGTTTTTCACTCACTGACCGGTTGCAGGGAATTGTGCCATGTCCTTCCCTTCCCCAGGCATCTCGTTCTACATTACAAATTCTCAGTCGAACAAACTTGTTTGATTAAATCTCAGAGCAAATACACTTGCTGCAGTTCCGCCTCCACGAGCTACCTGACCTTACTGCCAATGGGTTGAAAAGTCTATTGTCTATTACAAAATGATTTTCTATTCTAATTTGAGAGGTAAGAGGCAGGTTAGCACCTGCAGGATTTTTAAAAGCTGAGTGATGTCCTATTGTCAACCCAGACACATCATCGGGTTTCTTTATCCCACTCCCACCAGCTGGTTGTACCTTGGGATAATCAGGGCAGGTCCAGGAAGCAATCCTGGCTTTTCTAGAGGAGCTCCACTTATGTTTGCATCAGTGCTGCCCTTATCTCAGTCGTTGTAATGTATTTTAATTAAAGAGTGCATTTACTTCAATAGCCAAAGAGCACAATAGGAACAAACACCTGCCTGAAACCACTACACAAGTGGAGAGAGTCAAGGATTTGTAGAGCATGATAAAAGGCACCATGCCAAGAATCAGGAACCCTGTTAAATAAACTATAATGTGATCTCTTTCCAAGAAAGAAAGTCCATCTGTAAGTATCTGTGTACTTGGTTGCAGATCAAACCCTTTTCCTTGCATGCGAATGCTACGGCATTAACAGAATGCAGTATCTAAAGTTCTTACCAAAAAAAACCCCACATCATCACCACAACTTTCACTACAGGTAACTAGTTCCCGCTGTTTGTCCCTGTCTGCAACGTTTTAATGGTACCACTTAAATCTTAGAAACATGAGGAGACACAGGAGGTAACACAGCATTTCCTCCTGAGGCTGTTCCTGAAATACCATCCCACAACACTGGCTACACCGCCACTCCTGGCCCTTACCTGGGCACAAACATGGCAACGTTTAATTAACTACACTACTACGACTGAACATACCCTACGAAAGGCAGCAAATGTGGTTTAAACATTACGGAGATTAATTTATCCATACAGTTAGTTTCAGTGTGACACTTTGCAGCATTCCAGCAGCGTGCAGCTGGGCACACGAATCTCCCTGAAGCTCACCTCCAAATGAACGTGTTTTAGATACCAGCCACCCACTTCTCACAGCACTGCCTGAGGGTGCCCAGCCCACATGTGTATTCCAGGAAAACATCCTGCTACATCAGAGTCTTTGCCAGGGCACAACTGGACTCACTTTTCCTCCTAGAAACAGTCTTTCCTTATTAAAGCCTAAAGAAAACTGTATCTTAAGATGCCGCACTTTGCAAAAAAAGAAAAAAAAAAAAGTAGTGAAATCCTTATATTTCTTCCACATACAAGCTCTAGCAGAGGAATAAGGCACAAAAAGGAGTTCAGGGACAAAACTGGTGCCAATTGCCAGTGAGGATAGCCAGTCTGCAACCAGCATTACTTGTTACATGGCAGGTGTTCAGGAGCTGAAGATCAGTACGGTTCCCCCCTCACACTTTCCTTCGAAATCCACTTTGCAAGTCCCTGGAGAGAGGAAATCCACCGGTGTCTCGTTTTCCTTTGTGCACTGGCTGAATTTAAAACCTGAACATGTACAGCAGTGAACAGAGGCAGAACATGTAGTACTGTGGGATAAAAGGAAAAAGAGTTACCAGGTGAGAATGATGTTCAGAGAAGACAAGAGGAGCACTGGTTTGACAGACACGTGTCAACTTGCCAGATGAGATGCCGACAGTGGATACTAAACTAAGAGAAAGATAATGAGTAAAGCGGTCGTCATCTCTCTCCTGTCGGCACAGCAGGACTCTGCTCTCGGGGTGCAAGCGAGAGCTCCGGTACCCTTTGACTTCAGAGGCATTTCTAGTTTTGGCAGCTCAAATATAAGGCTGCTGCCAACAAAAACTTGTCTTGTTAACTACTTTTGAAATCCACGGATTAGCTTATGAGGCTGGAATCCAACCGCCCGCCACCCCGTTACACACGGGCGGAGAACAGGACACACAGCGCCGCGCGAGGAGGGACCAGCTCGCAGGCCAAGAGATGCAAAGCAAGCCGTCTGGCACATTTCCGTTTCAACTAATCCCTGCCAAGATGCTGCAATACAAAGATAGAGCTGGGCAAGGGCTGCAGGACAGGTCCCCCACTTTGCTTCTGAGCAAGCCCATGGGCAGATGAAGCCTTCTGGGCTTCAACCTCTGCCTCAGATGAGGGTTTTTTTGATTCAGCACAAAACCCAAATGGATATCACCAGCAAAGATTCAGCGCCACACTGAGAAATCTAAGTCTGGAAGTTTAAAACGCTTTCTATTCCAATGTTAATGCTCAAGAGCCCGAACAATCAATGGGTTGCTTACGTGTGGTTGTATTTCTTGCTGGGAAATCACAAATGGTTTCAACTCCTGCACAAAGAGCAATGCTCCACTCATGTGGAGCTGCGACTCCGCACGGGCCTCAAGATGCTCTTAGTGAATGACGTGATTTGCCCTTTCTTTTCCTGGACAAACTTCGAGGCACAGGGTAGCTGAAACAGAAAGGAAACACCAAGAGCACCAGCCAATTGCCAGAGCTAGCAGCGGTGTTACGTATCACACCCCCAGCACTAATAAACTTAACATCCAAGCACAGCGTACCCTGCCGTGCTCTGTGAATAACATCAAATGTAATCCCTATCTGGCAAGCAGATTTTTATTAACACATTTGCATGTCTGGATGCACTTAACAAACTCAAATCACTTTTCAAATCACAGCTTTCAGCTATTCAGCATCTTCCACATACAACTGGTGCCAGACAGCACACACAGACAGTTCCCCTGGTTTGACAAATTTAGTATTAGAAAGGGAAACAAAGAATACTTGCCTACAGATACGAAGCGTATGGATAAAAGGAGTGTTCTTTAATATTTTACACAAACACAGATTCAGATGATAATTTCTGAATAGCCAAGTGACAGGAGTACCAGAAACACGAGCCAGCCAAGAAGTTGTTTGGATTACAGAGCAAAGGTTCAGAAGTGCTCTTAAGTACCGCCGTGCAAGTGCTGCAAGGAGAAAATCTGATGGATAGATAACCTCAATTTTTCAATGTTTGTGAGGATTATAAAAGCATGGCCATTTTGGGACGGAGAGAAAGTTGAGATAACTTGATAACGAAGTGGCTTGAAATTTAGTGAGATGCAGCTCACTTTCATTTTAGTAACTTCTCATCCCACTTGAAGTTATAGACTAGTTTTACATAGAGGTCAGAAGAAGACAACTTGAGTAGAAGATCCCTCAGCCATGACTTTTTAAAGGAAATCTGTATGCCGTGTGTAAAACCATACAGGAAATCTGGTGTGCAGAGTTCACCTGGAATTCAGAGGGGTTCAGCTGACTACGGACCGAGACAAGTACCCCTCTGCAGCTTTAAACAGCTTACAGAAGAGCAGGACCAACACACTACAAAGAGTAGTCCAGCTTTTCCTCTGCTTGGATCACAAGAAGTGTCTCAAGGAAGCCTCTCTTTGAGAATTGCTGAGAGGTATCAAGAAATCTGGGTGGTACAGATATGATCTAGCCTATAATTAAAGCAAGGCCAAATTATTGCTACAGAAAAATGTAACACAGCCACTGGCAAATACTTAAATAAAGTTGTACATAAAAGCTTCAAAAACTCCAACGTATCTGAATTTGGGTCCACAACTTCAGAGGCAAAAGCCAGCCAGTATCCCTGAAGAGAAGAATCCCATAAGCGGCCCTAGCTGTTCCTGTTGTAGAATCATAGAATCATTCAGGTTGGAAAAGACCCTTGGGATCATCGAGTCCAACCATTAACCCTACTCTACAAAGCTCATCCCTAAACCATATCCTCCAACACCTAGTAAATACAGTGGTGTGTAAAACACAAGTAAGTTCTAAGCAGCGTCAAAATTCCTCTCTGTAACAGCCTTCACAGCCACCGTCGGTTTTTAGTAAGAATATCTCTAAATCTGATGCTGCAGAGCTCAAGAGTGAGGTTGGAAAAGTTGGGTGAATAGTGGATTCCTAAATGCCACAGAAACAACAGAAGTGCCCCAGAGGTCCTCACTGGAAGGGACCAACAAAGTGGGCTTCTCCACATCTGAAAAGGAAAATGCAGAATGCTGTGACTGAAATTGGAGAAGCAAAAATACCATGAGAAAACAACGTTAGAAACACATGCTGAAGGGACTACAGGAGCCTTAGTGATAAACTAGGAAGGGCAAGGCACTCTTGTACATGAACAGTGCTGTTTCTGCATAAATGGCCCACCTGTGGACAAATCTCAAATGTGAGAGAGCTTAGAAGTAGGAGATAGGCTGAAATGATCTTCAAATCTGTGACAAAACTATTACCTCTGATTTCTCTTCTGCTTAAAAGAGCTGGACGTTGAATACAAACCTTGTAAATAACTCTGATTACATCGAATTTATCCATCCTTCCTCATCATCATCTGCTAACGGAATTAGCTCACAGATCTTCACATGTTTACCAACCGTACAGGTCAGATTGCTTTTCTCCACTCTGGCCTCGTTTGAAGCAAAACATTTGTGGTTTGCTCACTGGTTCCTCTGCAATGCTCTCAGCGATGGGGAGACTGATATAGAACCTCAAACTGGGTGTAACCCTGCAAAGCCTTTGCCAAAATATTACTGCTAACATTTCACAGCTCCTGGTTTCAAAGATTCTGGATGCATAAACAATGTTGTCCTTTAATGGATAAGTCTGTGGCACAGAAGTGGTTTGCGTTCACCAACTAAAATGCACAGCAAGGTAACATTAGGGCATTTTTACCACACGCAGTAGCTTTATGATAGACGAGCAAAGAGCCATCACCAGTTCCCAAATGCAAGCCGCTCACAACCTTGACAAAAAACCCTGCCTGCCTTCAGACACTTAATCTAATCAAAATATCTATTAATCATATAAACAATTCTCAGCAGATAACTAAGAATAATAGCAGAAGTGAAGTTTTACTTAGAGCTGATATAGGATGAATTTTCCCAGTAGAGATCTGAAAATGATAAACAAGACAAAAATCCAGTCTGCACTTTGCGAAGAACTAGATTCTTCGAACTGTTATCTGAGCAGTCAGGTTCAGAAGCGAAGTTCAGCCACTGACAGACTAGCCATTGTTTGTCTGCAAAGTCCTATTGGTTATCTAAATAAATCACATAGCACTGGTTTAGCTCCTACTGTGCTAGAAAAGAATTAACAGAAAAACAACAGGCACTGGATGTCCAGTCTGAAACTTAAATCTGAATGAGACACACTAAAATCTGGACATTTTCACGATCCACAGACGTGAATAAATTAATCATTGGTAGATTTTTTACAAGTATTCATATGAGAGAGAACTGGCCGTGCATAACACTTTATAGTACATGCTGCATTATCTTCAACAAAATACTACTTTACTTGGTGACAGCTTGTCACTGTATATCTCTAAATGGATTCATTCCATGCTGAACGTGACGCTTTAGTGCCACAGTCTGGTACGTAGCTAGTTTTCCAGCAAAGACAGTCCTACAAGGGGAAGATGCAAACATTGGCAGCATTTTGACAAAGATCTCTGACCAATTAAAGCTGAGCTGAGAAAAAAACACACTTTTTTCTTCTAACTAGAATAAGTCTCAGTCTGATACACCCAGACGGATGGACGGATGTCTGCCTGTTCAACCTGACAAAGTCGAAACTGTCTCTTCATTGCCTTTTCTCCCAGCCTTTGTTTCGTACAACAAATACTCACTTACGCAACCCAGAAAACAGCTTCAAATCAGACATTTGGTCTGAATTACACTGGGGTCAAAGGTTTTTTCTCCTACATGACAACATTACAGACATCTCTATTCACACCTAAAAAGCTGCAATGACTATCACAGCACGAGCACTGACTTTCCAGCCATGTCTCAATTATCTTTTTCGTTTTTTAAGACCACAGCAAATCCTTCTTCCTCCCTCCACTCAAAATAATTCTGATTGCTGCTGCAACTACCATCATCTTACTCTAATAACATAAGGTGCTACAGCTTTGCTTTCAAGTCCTCTACAGCCTTTTTTTACTGTCAAGAAACAGCCTTGCTAGACTTTCCATTTTCTTTGCTCTTCCTCTCACATTGGCCTTTATACTTGGCAGAAGTTCCACACACACATAAGTACTTCGTTTTCCTCTTTCAAATCCTTTTCCAGAGTACTCCTCTGTTAGGATGTCATTAGAGATAAAAACCAACAAAGATAGTGAAATGCATATCTACAGGAAAGAAGTCCAACATCACTTTCTGTAGAAGTTATCTAAAAAATTCGTTTGGAAAGGTATCAAACATCTATCAGTGTTGGTAAACAGCACTTTTATAACGAGTTCCCTTATGAAAGGGTTGGTTATTGAGTTGTTTTTTCTTTTTTTTTTCAGCTTTACAAACGCTGTAGCTAAAGTCCAGATAAACTCCACTCCATTACAGATGCGTGTGCACAAATTTCAAGACCTGTTCTCTGACGTGCTCCCAGCAAAAGGGCAGGTGGTTCCCTTGGGTCACAATCTGAGACATAAATGGTGAACTGAAATCACCCCACTGGTGCTACACTAAAACCCTCGATGCCAAAGAGGCATTCTTGAAAATATGAACACCGCTGTCAACAAAATCAGAGTTTTAGCAGGCAGGACATGGCTAAACTGAACCCCTGTTGTGGCCGAACACAAGCACGCAGGAGCAGACAGTGATGGAGCAGGGCTGCGTTTGGAGCACGCAAATGCTGGGCACAGGGAAGAATTCCATAGATCAGTGAACATCAGTAGACTTGAGTATCTCTCACCAGTACCACAACATCCCAATAACCAAAGAAAGACTTTCTCTAGATTTAAATCAGAGAGGGCATAAGCAAACACCGGATCACATTTCACATTACACCATGGATTTACAGATTTAGTCCAAATGAGAGCTGTCACTGAGTCCTGACATAGTCCTGAGCAGCTCTTCGTAGAGGATGTGAGCACTTACAAATGCAACCAGATTTCCACGGCACAGTGGGACAATTTCAAATCAGAAAACAGAACTTCAGTCCATATTTGCTGAAACAATGGAAAGAATTGTTTTTTCCTTAATATGTTTGGGATTTCATTCTTTCGGTTTCATTTTTTCTGCTAAGAGCAGAAAACACACAGTATCAAAGAGGCTTGTTAATTAGCAAGCACATCTGCAGTTACAGGTTTGACCTTAGGTCTGAACTTCTGGAATGAAATTCTATTTTTTTCAGTGCTGTGCTGAGCACAGAAGGAACATGCATTTTTAAGATTCATAAGACTGTCAACAGAAATAAGTACCTGGCACTTCTTGCTTCTAATGGGGGAGAAGAATAAATAATTACAATCCAACGTAAGGGAGGCAACCACAGATCACACATTCTGTACTGCAGTTTACGAAGCCAGACTTCTCCTTTGTTATCAGGGCAGGGTGAATACAAGCAGATGACCCAACAGGTAGACGGCAAAATTATGGTTAGAGTTGTAAACCAAGCTGATCTATTGAAGATACACCCGTAACAACCAGGACACTGTTCAAAGACCAAAGCTGAGATAAGAAGCTATGTCTGCACAAGTACAACCTCAAGGTGCCTGGTTACAGCCACCTCTCAAAAGGAACTGAGTTATTACTGAGGTTCACAAGCTAAATAAGAGTTAATGTTCTCACACTGAGATGGAAAAGGCCACCCACCAATACTTGAACAAAACAACTGCATGCAAGACATGCAATGTATTCCTGTTTCATTTTTTATTAGCTATCATACAATTTCATCTGGACTATCCTGTCTAATGTTGGCCCTAAGACCCAAGCAAGCTTTGAGAGACTCTGATGAGGGGCAAAAAAACCCCAACACTGCTATTGCCGGAATTATCACAGGATCGTTAGCTCTTTTCTGTTGCTAGATGCTCTCAGTGGACATTGATTTATATTTTTTAGATTAAATCTGATGTATTGCAACCACAACAACAAAATCAACTATTATACAAATTGTCATTTCTGCTGCCAATAGCAGCATTGATGCAACAGTTACCCAGTGAATTTTCTACTCTGGTTTTCCATAGATCGATTCTGTAAATAAATATTTGATTAATTTACCTAGTATGCAGTGAGGGTTTTTTTTTAAGCTGTTTTGGTCCGATTTAAAATAAGTTTACTTTGCAAGATGAGCAACAGTACTTGTAAATCAGAACATCTGGTAAAACCCTGCAATCTGCCAGACAGTCTTGTGAAAGAGTAATTGCTCCAAATAAGTTTTATTTGCAATGCTCTTTAATATTATTCCAAACACAGTGACTATATATATATATATGTAAAAATCTTAAAAGGATGAAGTAACACCATATCCCTGAAATCATCACTAAGTGTCCATATTTTCTGAAGTTCACATATGAATCACAAGCAAACTACCGTCCTGGCAGACATCAAAGGTCCCAGAGGGTGAACATGCACAATGTTCTCAGAAAAAAAAAAAGAAGAAAAAAAAAAAAGGAAGCAAAAACTACAGATATCTATCATGCTCTATGAATGGCTTCATTCTCCAAGTAACTATTCATAGATTAACTGAGACAGCTAAGAGAATTGTGGATTGCTTTCATGGATAAATGTAGGGTTGGAAGGAACTTCAAAAGAACATAACCTTACGTTATGGTTGGGCTAACACAAGTATTTCCTTTTATTCAACAGTTATGTGGAAGGACTAATGGCAACCATAACCACTTCTCACTCTTTCATGATGCGATTTTGTAGAAAATACATGAACTGGGGAGGCTGCATTTAAATGATCTTGTATTATCCTAAACTGGTATTTCAGGGAGATATTAATTATAGCATTTATCATCATCTTTGTTACTAAGAAGATACAAGTTCAACTTTAGCTTTTGTTCCAAAACTGGATTAAAAGACACGTGCTGTGATCAAGATGCTCTAACAGCATCACCTGCAATAACAATATAATAAACCTAAACATTCCTTCTGATACCAGACAACCTCAGTAGGGTGGGAACTGTGTTGAACACCAAGAATTAATATGCTGTACAATTTCATATGACACAGAAAGCTGCAGATGTTACATGCCATATAATTTATGAATACTATGGTACCCACGGTTGTTCTTACTCTTATTCTTGTCAAAATTTCCTTAAACTTCACAGAAGCAGAAGGACAGAGCTCAGAGAAGCCACAGAGTTCTCCTCCCGTCCTCATCCCAGTACTCTAAACCCACTGAGAAAGCTGCAAGTACCCCAGCAGGAAAGAGGGGGTAAAATATTAGGGCCATTGGTGTCTGCACTCCATCGTCAGGAAACTGGGAAATGACTATTGCTCCATATAATCACGTAATGGCAAACTTTTACATGCTGCCCAAATAAGACTCTTCAACAGATGGCCATGACACATGACTTAGTAAATGGAAACTCACTGGATCCATTTACAGTGAAGTAACTTCTCCAAAATAACCATCCCCACTCTACTGCCTTACAGTAATACCCTCGCAAAAACTGCAGCAGGTTAATAATACAGCCTCCACTTCCCGTGATGTGGACGGACAGGAGAGCAAGGCAGGGACACCGGGAAGGACCTCATGCACCACCGAGATCTCTTCACCTGTTTTAGTTCCAGTAACTTCTGCCTGGGCAACCAAAACTGTTCACAGTATTCCTTATAAGACCACAGGGTCTTTAGGCCACTTTTACTGACCCTGAATTCCCAGAACCCTGAATTTCAGAAGCGTGCTGATCTAAAATGCCAGGAGAAAAATCTCAACAACATGTCACCATAACTGTAGTTTTATCTGACCACATAACAACCTCGCTGAGTAATCCAAGCCCTCAGGAGAAGCACACCAGGGCGTTACCATTAAGTAACGCCGAGTCACCAGCCCAAGCCAAGAGCCCTGGAACAAAATGTTATGAATATAACATCAGCCCTAAAATGGTGCCAAACGGACGCAACCTTTGCAAATTCCACAGCCGTCTCCTCAAGCCCTGTAGGATTCCCAGAGACAAAAACACATAAACCTACCCTCTGGCAGAGAGGGCTGTTCCTGTTCCCTTCATGACTGCATATTCCAGTCAGTCCCTGCTGCCTACAACTGGGTAGCTGGTCGCCGACGCCAAATTCTACATCTCCTTGCACATCCTGTGTCTGCAGCCCAACCCATTGCCATCAGCGCCCCGTCAGCCAAACAAACCAATACATCATCTCCATCAAAACTGAGCGATCCGTTTATACTTTTGGCTACATCCTCTAAGACATCCTTGAACTTCGCTGCTCCAGGTTCAAGCTTGTCTGCTAAGCTTCTCCTTAACGTATGGTGTTTCAAGGTTACCTTAACTGGTCCAGCTTGTCACTGGATCTAAGGCAGCTGGTGAAAAGAGAAGGCAACTACCAACACTGTAAACCCGTTGGTCACCAGGTATTTCAGTAAATTGGAGGGGAAGCAAAAAGTCTACATTAGCTGCAAAGCAGCATAGTCACATAACAGTGCTGGTCTGTCCTTCATGTTCTCCTCATCAAAAATATTGGAAAGAAACACAATAATCTCAGTAAAGTGTCGAAACAATATTCAAGATTTGGACATATTCTAAAGCTCTTTCAGAATGGGAAACCACTTACCTTCCGCATAAGCCCTGGGAATTTAAATGCATTGTCAGGGTTAAAGTTTATTACACACAGAGTAAAAAAAGGCTTGAGTCTTTTGTGGTTTTTCATTAAGAGGTAATAGGCTGGAATACAGTATCATTATTATTTTAGGCATATATTTTACTGATGGAAATAACTAATATAGGGAATTTGCCTACTTGTTTTCCTAGAATTATTTAGTAATTACTTGTAGCAAGGTCCTAAATGAAGTATTTATCATCACATTTATGAAGTATCACAAATAACTGAGTTTTCCTGCTTGTTCTTCACTCTGTAAATTAGACAACACATTTACACGCTCCTTTCCAGTATACTTTTCAGCATAAGTGTTCCAGCTTCATTGGAGGTTGAATAATGTGCGAGTTTGTTCTGTGCTCCGTACGGAAAGCAAACTGAAGGAAGCTCAGGTTTGCCCCATGTTAACGTCTACAAGTTGGAATTCATGCCGGCACTTCACCCAAGTTGCAGAACAATTGACTTGAGGACACCATCAGTCTCAACTCCCCACTGAAGCCCTTGAGAGAGTTTCAGGATTAGAAAGTCTTGTGTCAAGTGAAAAAGGACAACGCACCAGAAGCTCCACTGCAGAGTGATGCCTGTACTCGGTATCGCTGACACCCAAGTAATGCTACATTAGCCCATCCTCTCATTTTCCTGTGAGTTGGCTGTGGGTGATAGAGACAGTTCACGCCACAGTGTTATTTTTTTTTGGAATAGTTCTTGCACCTGAAATTTGTGATCTGTGCCTCTGATGACATAAGCTTGAAGAAAAAAAAATTCTATTTAATACTCTGTTTTGTTTTGTTTTTTTTTTTCAGAAATACAAACCTTTAACCTATCCTATCCTCACAATTCTGGTATTTGTATATAAAAAACACTTTAATACACTAAAAGTGAGCATCAAATGGATTTGGAATTTAAATATCTATGCCCGAAACACTTTGCTTCTAGAACAATTTTTGCTCTAGCCAAAGTCACAAATTTACCCTTCCCTAGGAGCTAAAAAAATCCTCTTTACAGAAACAGGTAACAGCACATCCACCCAATCAAAAAGGTCACAAGTTTATGCCTAAAAAGCTAGGAGCAGTACCTTACCCCTCTTTATAGTAAGATCTTGCTGATTTAAACTCTTCAGAACTTCACGAGAACAAGTTTATTTTAAATACACTATCTTTACAGGAGCTCTTTCTTTATCTGCAAACAACAGTTGCGTATCGTTGGGCATTCTGAAAATAATCTCCTAGAATTTGACAGACTGTAGTCCAAGTGCTTTAGCTTCTCCATCCTTACACCTTTTCTAATAATTCTTCCTATTAGTAGATGTCAACTTCAAGGATTCTAGAGATCATTTTGCAAGTGTTTAACTAAAATTACTTTAATCTAAAAGTCAAGCTAAACATCTAGAAGGATTTGCTGTTCTCCTGACAAGACTGTCAAAATCAGCATATCCTTAACTGAAACGCGCTGTATTCTTAGGTGCTTGACATGCCTGCTCTCAGCATGTTTAAAGAAGAATCAAAGAAATGAGGTTAATTAAAACATCAAGTGATCCGAATTTACAATGAGCTTGGCATGAAAGGTTAAGCAAGCTGCTTCCCCTTGCAACTCATTTTCCTTTCAGTGGATTCAGGACAACCAAGAATCACTGATCAGGTCTTGGGCTGCTCTTCCTCAGGGAGCTCCCACATTCATCTCGGAGTTCGCTTTCACTGTTATTTTGCATTGTTACGTAGTCTCTAAGCTCACAGAGGAATTGTTTTTGGCATGCTGTTAGACCAAGCTTTCCCGTAATATTTGTCTGCCCATCCTGTATATTTCTCATGTTCTGTGCTTAACAGCAGCAATAATTGCTTTGAATCATTTACTGAA
The DNA here is from genome assembly GCA_020746105.1 of Trogon surrucura. Lineage (NCBI taxonomy): Eukaryota > Metazoa > Chordata > Aves > Trogoniformes > Trogonidae > Trogon > Trogon surrucura. The sequence goes on from CM036624.1 coordinate 11,148,689, forward strand.
GTGTAGGCGGAGCAGTGACTGCAGTGTCTGTTGTCAGTATTTCGGCACATACACCTACACTTCGCGCTCAAAGTTTTCACTGCTCAAGGGAAAAGGAAAGAATTAACAATGCCATTTTATTAAAGACACGATTTCAGGAAGGTTGTGCTTTTAAGCAACATAATTGTATATTATTTTGGTTATGTAAATTCTTTGATTTGCAGTCTAATTAGGTATTTATAGATAGTTCAGACACAGTATCCTTAAACAAAGGATGATACTTTTTTATAAGAGTATTACGTCAACACATTTTCTTTATCAGCGTCCCCAGAATTTTCTCTTATTTTCTGAAAACTAACTTTGAGCAAAGAACAATTTGACAATTTGCTGAGGTTAATCTTTCTGGAGTATCACTGTCTTAAGGGTGGCACATTATTTATAATTTTAATCTTAAAACCAACTCACAAAAACATACGACTCACCTTGAAAAGTATAAAAGACAGCTGCCTGTAAGAAGTCCCATCCTCCAGATACATCTCCTGTGACATACTAAAATTAGACAGTTAAATGCACAGCAGTGAGGACTTTTTCTTGTTTGGTCTGAAACGCACCTCATAGATTCTGACTATTATGAAAACATTACTCTGAAACAATAGCAGTTTATAAACTTGATGTACTCAGGAACACTCACTGACAGAGCTCCGTAGAAAAAGAAGACAGTTGCCAACTTAAGAGTGCCCAGCGGAGAACAGCCAGCAAAGGAATGTGTTAGCACAACTGTAACAGCCAAAATGAGATGTTCTTTCGGAGAACAGAAGCTTAAAGAATGACCTGCTACTTCCCTTAAACATCTTCTCGTGGCATTCCAGTCACAAATGCACCTTCTTCCTCAACTTCAGAATCTAACACCTGAAACCCGTTCTCATTTTTGGGGGGAAAAGGAGATTCCTTCCCACTGTCTACACTAGAAAGGGAATCCTCACACTCCAGCCAAGGACAATAAATCATTTTTGAGAGTAATCTTTTACTACAGACAGGTATTACCTATAAACCTGCCACCTCATTCAGAGAGATGCAAAGTCCTCAACTCTTCACCCACTGGAGAGATTTTCTTCTACTTGCAGCTCCTGTTACAACCGAGTCCCTCAAAATGTTGAGTTAAAGAGCCACCGGCAAAGATGACACTGTAACAGAAAGGGAGCAGACTGTGTTTGGTGACACTAAGCTACTGATTCATTCTCAGGTGTTAGTTACAGAAACTGTCGGAATCTGTTGCCAGAACTCAGCACCCTGTCCCCTCCTTTCACAGCACCGCTGTGAAAGTTTTGCACCAAGCGAGGTGCAAAAACCTGTCAGCTGCACCCACACTTCTGAACCATGCCTCTGGGAAGAGAAAAGCATCTCTCCTTGTTGCTAGCTGAGATTAATGACGTCCCAGAGCACAGAAACTGATAGCTCTTATTCTTATACTGCCTGGATACGCACGACACTCACATATTCAACAAGGGTGGGAGTTAAAGATCCTTCTATTTTCTCTTTCTAGGATCTGCAGGGATTTGCTCCCTGGCTGTTTTGACGGCTGCACTTTGGGATGGGTTTGGTCTGAGCACTGGGTAGAGAAAGCCCTACCTGCAACAGCCATCAACAGAATGGGTTTCTGACACTGTAGTTTCCTAAACATTAAACCAGCACATAACATACTCGTTTATACAGTAAAAAATACTATTATATATTTACAGCCAATTAACGGCATCAGCACAAATTATAGCTCTGTAAAGCACACCGAAAAAGGAGAGTTCCGGAAGATCAGACTTCGAGCACAAAGAGGATTCCCAATTAAAACTAAAGGGCAGACATGTAAACAGTCAAAAACCTGCAGACTTCATCCCCAGAAGCTAAACCATAGATGGAATACCTGCTCCAAATTCCATAATCTTAATTTATAGTCTCTGACCCAGAATTTAAGCACCAGATTCATCTAATCAGTTAAAGACTACTGGAGTTTTTAAGACCCTTACCAATACCCACTCTTCTGACCTTGTTCAACTTGATAAGTAAGGTTCCCACAGTGCTGGTTTCCCAAATCTCAGTGTAACCATATGCCTAAATTAAGTAAAAAAAAAAAAAATCCTCTAAAAGTATTATTTCTGTACTAAGCCAGCATATAAAGCACTAGTCCTCCCAATGCTAAATCATTTTTCAATTCTTTAAGCCTAAGTATGGGATTGAATACATGCAAAATCACCCCCAAAGCACGAGACATTATCTCCTACTAACATCAAATCACTGCTTAAGCATACAGTGTCTGTGGAATACAGTATGGTGCTAAAATTACTTAAAAAAAGAAGAGAAAAAGAACAATTCCTAACCCAAGTCCTGTTTTACCCCTCTACATTTTTAACAGATAAAATGGGTCCTGACGTTTTTTGTATTCCTACCCTAGCCTGCTGTAAGCCAGTTTTATAGGACTCATTCAAACAGGGAAAGAAAAGAGAAGATGCCAGGCACTTACTGGTACCAGACAGCTTCTGGAGAACCTTGCAATAGTACATGCGATTGAAGATTTGGATTCTGAAAGTTTTCTGACACTTTTTTTCAGCTCCCACTGCCCACAGATTCCACGAGGACATCAGATTTTTACTTCTCAGATTTCTAACTCTGATCCCATCTCTGAAGTCCCCAGATAACATATATATTGATGTGCTGAACTGTTCAATCCTTGAAACCTAAACCCAACCTTCAAAAGCAGAAGCCCCAATACATGCTTAGTAACATCAATACACTGATCAACTGCTGCAGTACATGGGAGTACTGCATGCCTGCCCTGCCCGGCACCTTACTAAAACTGAAAGACAAAGTTGAATCACTAGAGTCTTATAATTTAGTCTTAATTCAAACCATAAACTTATTTTGAAGTCTAGAAGGGGGATGAATCATTTAAACAGGAAAAAAAAAGGAACAATTTCTACTACTGCCAGCCCTCTTTTAACTCTCAAGGCTTTGAAAATCCACTGCATTCTTGGAGACTTGTCTTTCCAAAGCTTGATCTTGACCCCAACCTCAAGCATAGTCACACCTGAAGAAAGATATGGGGACTAATTTAGATCCCTGACCCTAACAGCAGCTTTTCATTATGGAAGTCTATTCTGTGAAAGACGGCTGTTGAGGGGAGGGGAAGCACTTAACGCCTGCCAGAAGGGAGGTCCTGCCATTCATGCTCCCAGCTACCTGTGCTCTCAAGAAACAGCTAGTTAAGTGGACTTACAGTTTTAGATTTCTAAAACCTAATACTTGTTTTGGTTCTAACCTCAAACTTAATTGTAGGCAAACAGAGACCAATGTCTAGACATTTCCTGGTATAGCCGAAAGATACTTGGATGATGAGCAACTAAAGTTGTTTATTTTCTTTATTTTGCCTTGTTATTCCCTCAGCAGATCGGGTTAAGAATCCTGCCTTTGCTGCAGATTATTCCTTTTTCAGACTTGGATCAGCACTGCACAACCTGTGAGGTACCACAGCCTTGCTAAGTAATTTACACTTACACAATAATTTTATCTGTTGGAAGAATCTTCGTACTACATTTAAACTTCAAAGAGGCTGCTATTGTGCTGTTTGCATGTGCAACCCTTCCAGAAGGACTGGGGGGAAAAAAAAAAAAAGGTTTCTCAGGGCCAGAGTTTATTCTGAAAGCACTTCCAAGAGAATACAACTGTTTCAAAGATCATTGAAACTGAAGGGAAAATGAGTACTTTTTCCATTTTATTTTATATCTTTGGCAAAGCAAAAGGGATTTATCGCGTTGACACAATCTGCTCTGCCAAATACTCAGTCAACTCTTGGTCATTGTAGGTGTCTTTTACACAACAGAATCCTAATAGGCAGAAGCAATGTATGGAGCATTTCAGATGAATAATTCAGATTCCTGTAAAACTATGAATGATCAAAACCAGGTGCCTATAATAATAAGGGGGGGGGAAAGCCAGCTTCCATGGGCCTCTGGCAGCTTTAACTAAAGCTTTCTCTACTGGCATTAATATACAGTATTCAGTACCGCCAACTGAGGGGTTTTCTGTACATGAACTTATTCTTTCACCTTCAAGACCTTCCTGTTGAATACACAGCAGTGTTACTGCTCACTTCTCATTCTGAAGTCAAGCAACAGCAGAAAAGCTCCAAAAAAATAAAAAGCCATCTTCTGGGAGAAGTATAAATTAACGTCTACTTGTCACTTTCATATACAATTATGCTGATCCAGCAAGTATTTCCCTCCTGAATATACACATCTAGACAGACCACTTTTGCTTGAATACATAAGAGGTGGAAGCTTGAGAACGTGTTAAAAGGATTATTTATAGTAGCCTGAGTGTGATGTCTAAGAAAGATGATTCTTCATGTTACAAGAAAATTACTTCATAGCAAGTCTGAAAAAAAAAAACCCACCCACAACCCAACCTGTCTGACACCTTTTCACTGCTGTTTTGCCAAAAAAAAGGTTGTTACTCTTCAGTCATATAAAAAGTCATGAACGTTTCTGTGAGTCCTTATTAACAGACTTTAGGTGGTAATGAAATAACTGTGGTGTGAAAGAATTTTCTGCATCTTTCATTCACAAATTAATCAGGAGCCAGTGCTAAATAACTGAGAATTACTTGTTTACATGATATTTTCTTATGCTATACACAGACATATATAACTTCTTGCTCTCCTAGATTTACCCCTTTCTCCCACATGAAGCACCCTTTCATTCTCATGTTAATTTTCCTTAGTCTTCTTAGCATATGCCATTCTTCATATGAATCCAATCTTGCATTGATTTTTTTTCTTCCTATAGTGGAACCCTGTTTGCTTCCAGCTATTATTCAGTAGAATTAGTCCATATACTATACAGAACAAGCAATATGGCATGTAATTCATTTTGTGGGGCATCTTTATGCGGCATTAGTCGCTTTAATCAGGCTATTTGGATCCAAATCAATAACCATTTCACTAGACCCAAGTTAGGAGGGGACTAATTCCTATACTGGGAAAGAAAAAAGCTGAGTATTGCTGATTTAGTAAGGTCTTGGTCTACGAGACACTCTCTGAAAGAATTTTCCCTGTCACTACAAATCAGAGCATACATTCCATACAAAATAAGATTCCACCCTTCTTCTACCTATCATTATGAACTCATCCGTTATCTCTGTGAGGACAAATACAATTTCTAAGTCATATTTTTTCTTTCTACTGCTTAGTTCTAAACAATTCTCTCAACTTTTTAGGAACTGAAAATGCAATAAGTATACATTTACATCAACTGGATTATGCATGTGACCAGCTGACTCTTATTGCAGCAGCTTGCTACAGGAGAATTCATTGCAATGCTACTGCTACTCATAAATCACAGAAAAGCAACAGTGTTAAGTTTCCTCGATCTCAAAAGTCAGCATATTTATGTGCTCTTTGAATTCCTATTTGGTTTTGCTATAATCAAATAAGATACACCAATAAAATGCAGCCACTTCTGGCATGGAAAAAGGTGACTGACTATCGAAGGCAATACAGTGAAGCATCCTTCAATCAGTTACTGAATATCCCAGAAGAATTAATTGTAATCCCATGCTCTTCCCACATTAGAGCTTCTACCTCCTTCCTTGTCCCTCCAAGCACCGTAAGTCTGAAAGTGTGTCAGCCCTTCCTGCAAGGGCAAAGGGTTTCTGTGATTCTTCACAATTTTTCTTAGTAACTTACTTAAGACTTCCAGCACTCTCACTTAACTTGCAGTTAAACTCCTTCTATGGCTCCTTCTAAGGTAAAGATGAAAAATAGGTAATCCACTAACCGATGAATATTAAGAGATCAACATCACTCTCAATACATGCTCTTCTGTTTTGTTCTCACTTTCTTCACTCTTGCTCAGCTCAGTTTCTCTGTATAACTTCTGCTAGGACACCCCAGCTGCTCTTATAACCAATCAAGTTCTCACAGGGATTAAAATGTACTTCAGATGTAACTTAGTTTTTATATGAAAATTACAGATTTTGAGGATACTGATAGGTTACTGATGGGGATCAATGATGGGACTGAAAAAGCAGTAAGACATCTGTCACACCAGATCCAGAGGAACACAATAACCATTTTCTGGGATTTCGCTGTCTTAATTTCCATATTTATCCCCAGTGGATATGATCACATCCCAAAACCGTTATCATAAATGTGACTAACTAATGAGCTTCTGAAAAAAAAACCCCAAGGCTTGAAAAAGGCATAAGAATATATCTGTCACAGACATCAACATATGGAATCCAGTAAGTCAGAAATAAAAGATAACAATAATAGTAGTGTAGCTGTGATGATCTCAGTGCATAAGCAAAGCAGGATTTGTAGGGAAAGGTGCTTTTTTTTTTACTCCTTTTTTCTTTTTTTAAAAAAAGAATGCAATCAACTAACAAAGTTGGGAAACAGATAAGATTTGGGATACACATGACAAGATTTAATGAAAGCTCTGCATTGCCTGAAATCCTTGACAAATTAAATGACTGGGCAGTTGTTATCTAACTGAAGGAATGAAATGTCAAATAAAAACCAGCAGAAGTTTTTCAGGATGCAAACCTCCCCTCACTGTTGTCTGACCACACAAGAAGTGCCTCCAACTGTGATGTCTTAAGAGCTTTTCATGTCCTGTTAATCCACTCGTGCAATTATTATTTTTTCATCACTCAAACTTTGCAGCCCTGCATCACCTCTTATGATCCAAAAAACTTAATTCATAAGAGAAACGAAAAATACAACCCTAGCAAAATTAACGCATCCATAACACATAACAAATGTGGCAGCAAATCATGACTACGCGTATTTTCAAGCTGTGCAGGTACCTAATTGTCTTTGTATGACTTCATTGAATACTGGCCTGTTAACAGAATCACGATAATAATTTTGATTTTCTGTTATTTTTTAATTTATTATTTTATATATATTTCTTCACCTGTGGTAGCTAGCCACTATTAACTGGGGCTCACAGCTGTACTGGATATAGAATGATGGAAAAGTCAACAAATCTCCTCCATGCCATGGATATCAAAGTAAGGATCTAACTCAATAATGTAGTCTTAAATGTTTTGTTTGATCAAATTATAAATTATTTAAGTTATGAGGATTTTAGTGCTTTTCTAGAAAACCCATCTCATCACGCTGATTCCATTTAGCTACCCTAATGACTTCTTCTTCCCTGGCTTTAAATATCCATAGACAAACACCTTTCTTCTCAGATCACAGAGTTTCTTTATTAAGCTTATAGTCAGCTTCACTAAAGATAACACTGAAGTTTTTGATATAATAAGTGTAATATATATTTTCTTCTGTGTTTTACCTTGAATAAACTCCACAAAAATCTCAGAGCCTCAGGTTCTCTTTTTGACAAAGGGGAGTATTTCATAAGCAGGTGGGCAGCAGCCAGAAAACCTTGAATAGCAAATCACACTATAAAAGTATTCCCACCTACACTTGTCTAAATAACTTGAGAAATATTTACGGAGGTTCTGTGTGCTCCTAGAGCAATGATAAAAGTCTTCTATTGACTGGAATCAATTAACTGAAGGGCTGCTGTGACACGAAAGCAATTAGAAGTGTCCACAGTGCAGGAAGACTGAATGAAACTGACTCTACTGTGATAACACAGAAATTAGAAATTCTAGCATAAAAATGCTAAAGCTGCAAAACTATTGGCCAAGTGACAAAAACATTCGAGCACATGTCTGAACACCCACTCCTTTTCAGAGGTGTCTACATTATTTTCCATAAGGGACTCAGGCCCATTAACAGCTCTCCTCAATTGGGAACAAGGCATACAATACTGATTTATTATTTTGGGATAACCAAACTACTTTAGGATTCAAGTAATAGGACGAGAGAGAAGTACCAAAGTTCCCTGGCTTTTAGGACAGCTTCTGAACAAAAAAATCCCTCCCAAGCCCGGAGAGTTGGGACCATTAAAAGTTTCAATGGAAACCTTTAGCTCTGAGAGAGAGTTACGAACAACCAATTCCAGTATCCTGAATCTGGAACCAATAAACACAGAGACCATTGAAACAATTTAGGTCCCTCTCATTCATTTTTGATGCTTTATAGGTATTATGTTTAATAAATTTGGGATTGGACTAATTCCTTTGATTTCTAGCCAATACCTTGGCAAAACTTCCACTCAGTTCAGGGAAAAGGACTATATATTCGGTGCCGAACTGGTGAATCACTTATGACAGTACGATTAGATTTCAAAACTTCTTGGAGGAGATACACCACCAGTAGCAGATAATACTGCATAATTTTAGGCTGCTGTCACCTCAGCTACATTTGACAGGAAAGAAAATATACTCAGCATTTGCCTATAATGATATTTTATTGCTATGCAATATCATCTAATGCCTTCCAGATGCATTCAGGACAATTTGTTCATTTCAGTCAGTAATCAAAGCGTGTTTTGACTAGTGAGTCCCTACTCAGTTTTTTCTGCAATCATTTTTCTTAATGGGAGTATTTTCCAGATGTTCTCCCAGTCTAGTCATCTGGGACCTCTTCCAACTCATGTGGAAAGTTTGCTGTCATGAGCTGTCATTGGCGGTTTTGTTTAACAAGCTAATTAGCGAACCCCAGCACTGTTACAAAGCGATATATAAGGCATCCGAACCATCACTGAGAGCAGACAGACTCTTTGCTAGGTAAGTGTCATCCCCATCGCTCCTCAGAGTGTTTTCGATCAAAATGCTCTTCCTCAAAAGGAAAATGATGAACTGGAACAGAAGAGCCAGATAAATTTTCATTTTGAAAGAAGATTTACGTTTCCATTTGACATATTTAAACACTAATGTTTCAATGATAGATTAAGGTTTATAAAATAACGTCTCTAAATAAGTAATGTTTTGATAGTATTTCTTTTTACTTTGCATTTCTATTTATTAGGATTATAGTCTTAGACACTGTTGCACTGAAGTGCATACAAGTTAAAAGGCAAAGGCTCTGATTATCGCTTTTGTGTAATAGATTTCTGCATAAAATTACTCCCACTGCTCATTAATAATGCATTTTCCTAGTCTTACCAGAAAATTTAACAGCTAATCAACTAAAAACTATGAAAGAAATTATGGAATAATTATGAATTAGCAATTTGACCTTGAATAATCTTAATATTAAATTTACATTGTTACTAAACTAGTACTATGCACTAAGATACGCACTGCAATTTATTTTTTTTAATTTATTAACTGATTAATTGAATTGTATGTAGTGATGTGGGGTTATTTCTTTTTAGGGATGATGTCGTACCTGAAAGTAATGATCATATGGAACATACTTTGCATATCCCTGGTGATCTTTTCACTGTCCCTGATTCAAGAAGCATCTTCTCAAGGTACTGTAACATACAAAGTTGAAGGGAGGGTGTCTAAGATATCTGACAAATTCTGAGAACACTTCAAACGCATCTTTATAAAAATACTAAGTTCTGGAACTTTATTCAAACGGGCATTAAGATTCAGTTTTATTACCAGTGAATATTTTCATACATATATTTTATTACAGCATGGTCCTCTGTTCTGAAGGAATAACATATGAATATAACACAAAATGCATATGAACCTATGACCTTTTCTGCAGGCATATGCTACAGGTCCTGTTCCCCTCAGACTGACATATTTAACCCAAGTGATTTGCACTGTGCTTCAGGGAACAATGTACAGTTACTATATCCACATAATTTGTTTAGAAACATTTAGATACAATAGGGTCAGGGAAAGGAACTATACTGTGTTAAGTGCTTTGCCATTAAATGCACTGTTATTACCACCCAAACCCTGCCAATTTTAGCAATCACTTTTCTAATGCCATAGATTTATATTTTTTTACTGTCAAAGCTCTTTAATTGATTTTTAACTGGAGTAGCACCATTATGAAGAAACGGATGAACTTGCAGCCTGGCAAGTCCTGTGCTGTCATAGGTCTCAGGTAGCTGTCAAGTTGTCACAGTGACAACATTATGTATTACTTGCTGGTAGAAAATAACTAATTACATACTACCTGACAGTAGAAGACCTAACAACGGTATATCCCAGCAGCTCATCAGGGCACAGCAGATGTCAACCTGCCACTGCATCCTCTATTTGATGGGATCCTTCCCATCATCTTAATCAAAAAAAACTCAAGACTCTTGCCAACAACAGCTAGAACCATTCAGGCATTTTCCTTAGAACTAGCTTCCTAACTAGTTGTAAACCTAAAGCTAACAAATGAATCAAAAGGTGATACTCTTTGGACTCATTTTCTTTCCATAAGTGAAAAAGTACGCTACACCTCAGGCACATATCCACGAATGAAGATGTCTAGCCTTTCTTCCCAGCTCCTGCATTAAGAGCCCATTAACTCAAGTCCATCAGCTTCTCTATCAATTGTGTAGTCCTGCTTCATTATTTGTAAAGAAGTGGTAAAAGATATTATACCTAACAGCTGAAAATCACAATATATATATTCATTCGTCAGCCCACAGTCTTCTTTCATACACACACACACGTTGAATGTGTGTGGTTAGAAATCGTCTTGGGTGTTGTATTGTGCTATATGTTATTTCTTGTTGTTCCTCAGTGTTTCAGCTGATTATCCTAACTCTGTTTTAGCTTGCTGATTGTTCAGCTTCTTTGTTTGTATTTAGGGGCGCTTCACTTGCAGTCCTGCATGTTTCATTTCCAGAAGAAGCTGGTAGAGATTTTCACTAGTAGAAATTGCACATAGGAAGGGGAGTTTTTGCAGGGTGAATATCTGATCTGGCAGCAGAAGGGAACAAACCACTGCCGAGCTTGTGGTTTGAAAGCAGACCTGATGGCTTGCTTGCCAGCTGTAATCTGCACCATTTATTCTTATCCAGTGTTTTCCAGCACTAGAGGAGTTGAGCAGCAACATCATCATAGGATGTTTTTAGGTTAACCTCTTACTTAGCAAACAGAAAGAACCTTACAGAAGATTGCAAGACTGAATCCCAACTGTTCCTAACCTCCGAGTTGATACCAAATTGTTCTCTCACCTAGGGTTAAAAAAAAAATAAAATAATCCACAGGGGAGGCAGATTTTGAAAAGTTTGAATAAAAATGTCTCTGGGAACCTGTATTTACTATGACAGTACTCTCCAGTTTGCAAGCTAAATTGATTTTATTTGGTTATTATGAAGAACAGTACCCAAAAGTAAAAATCTGTCAAGTACAATTGTGCAGACACTCATCTATAACCATATGTAGGGTGAATAAACATGGAGAGTAAGTCTGCTAGACAATATAGTGCCTGGCTGATATAATGCCTAAGTTAAATCTGCACAGGCTAGTTTGGATGCCAGAACTGCTGTGGTCACACTGCTGAACCACATCGCAAGGCTTCATCAATCTCCAGGAGAAAGAGGATAAGTCAGACACAGCAGAACACCCCTCCAGCCTGAGCGTGCACTGCTGCTGCTCCTCAGGCTGGCAAAGGACACGCAGTTTCTGCAATAGTGAGGAAAGAAATGGCATTTTGTAGAGAGAAGGGGGAAAAAGAATCCTACTATGCCATTCAGCGTTTCCTTACGCCCCCATTTGGTCTGGCAATGTTTACACCAGTGTTGTGTGATTTTAGATTTATCAAGCTGTACAGGGAGATGTGGGAAAGGGTATTCTAGAGAGCATGACTGCCAGTGTGATTTTAACTGTCATCGCTACATGGAGTGCTGTCCTGACTTCAAGAAAGTCTGCACAGTGGGTAAGTTCCCAAACACAGCCACTTGCTATCCACAAGGCTTTCGCTCCTGTTTGCTCCAACTCCCTGCCGTGCCAGTGTCTCTCCTCTGAACGCTTAAATGTCCCTTCAGTTCGCTGCGTCCTTGTTCTCCTCTCATACATGTATCGCTCTGCCCATCAGAACCCTAGTGACAACCTCTTGCAACTCGGTCAAGTAAAATTGTGTATCCACAGTCACCAAGAAAAGGATTTTGCTTTTCAGAAGAGCAGAGCTAGGCATGAGGAGGGGGAAACATTTTACTTACTGCTTTGTTTTCTTCTCCGTAGTGCATTTATACTCTGTTTGTCTCATACAAAAAGCTGGTAAAAGCAAATTCAGGGTTTTCCAGGAAGAAATTCTGAGACATTCCAACTCAAATTCAAGAAGTGTGGAGGCTGTAGGGTCTAATACAAAGTCAGAGGTTGTCCTTCCATGAATAGAAATTGACTCTGGATCAGAACCACGTCCAGAGTTTGATCAAAAAGATGGTTGCACGACCATTATTCCATATGCTTTATTTATCTGCAAAACTCCATGGTGTAAATAAATACAGGTATTTCAGACTGTTATACTGAGCATTAAAAAGTACTTCCTTATGAATCACAAATGTCAGAAATACCAGTGGTTCAGATAACTGCAGTTTGTTACTGTGCACTGTAGTTCTAGCAAGATTACAGGTGTAAGATAAGATTTCCCAGACCCAGCAACACAGACTGAGGGTAGTTCAAAATGTAGACACGGCACTCCCCAAAATGCTAATTCTGCCGCTCTAACAGGCACACTGGAAACACTTGCACTTCAGTCTGACCCATTCCATTTTGATTTGCAAGTGGACATCAGCATTTTTCATAACCAAAAGTATGTATCAAGGCATTTTAGTTTCAAAGGTTATTTATTCATTGTGGGGCAGATGCTAAAGTTATTCTGGCAGCTACGTATCATTTAATACAATGTTTAAGGCTAGAGAAGTCTTGCCTGTGACACCCTAAATCACTGAATTCAGGCAAGCACAGTAGGCACCATCCTTAAAGAATGCAAGCAGGCTAAGGACTGTCACACAGTTCATGTGTGATCAATGCCGACTCAGTTACAGAAAGGCCAGACACGGTTTATGAATAAAACCTGCCCTAACGTTACAAAAATAATTCTCACCTATGCACGTGGATTCATCCCACAGACTCGCTTCACAACTGCACTGGTGAAAAGACATTCAAAGCCTGATTATACCACAATTCTAATTTCGCTAGGTAGTGATTTAATTGTAAAATATGATATTATGCCCTGTGTGCCACAACAATAATGACTTCAGCAGAGACTTACGTACAGGAAGCATACAGGACAAGAATAATAGATCATATGGCAAATTCTGGAAATAGTAAGTGATAGGTCATTGTTGGCTCAGTTCTTTGGGATGTTAAACATCCTCAAAAAACATCTACATCGGGTCTAATATATTCACTTCAATGTAACAGTTAAACCAATACCTATTAAAGGTATTGCTACATGTTAATAAACACTAGATTGTGAGGTGATGTAAATGTTTAGTGTCAAATTTCCTCCTTGAAAAATACAGCAGGTGTGTTTGCAGAAATCTGTAATAGCTGCACACAAACTTTTCAAAAACAGTTTAGTGATTATTTGATATTACACAGAAGCACTGTAGCGACTGAACTTGTCTGAAGTTAACCAGTAATGCAATACTGGTTAAATTGCTTAAAAAAATCAGTTAAATGAGATGATATCCCAGTTAACCTATAACCAAATATTGGTTAACTGGGATAACATTTCAAAAATAATCACTCTCTGTAACTTGTTTAACTCATTCACACAATTAAGTTTCACTGTTTGCCCAGAGACACCAGGTACACTTTGTCATGGCCTATTTAGGGAAATTATTTTTCAGAAATGCTTTGGTAGATATATCCCTCTTGATGCAAAGTGGTACCCTGATGAACATCTTTTCAAAAGCCCAATCCAGAATTTAAGCACTACTCTTGAGATAACTGCTATCTAAGTAGAAAAAATGGAAAGCTGCGATGGGACCTAGCTAAAGTGAATGCCAAGATCACATATTTTTTCAGCTATAAATTCTAAATGGTCTCAACATACTGCAAAGGCAAAGTTCAGCTCTGGTTATATGTCCTGATCAAAAAAACCCTACCACTACATGAACAAGCTTTGGATCAGGCCAGAATAACACCTGATTTTATGAAGCTGTTCTTTACACCAGCTTAAGCAAACGACTTCACTGTAGAAAGGTGCCAGCGCTAAACGTGAACTAGCCGAAAATACTAATTGTCTTGTTCTGCTTTATGCAGCAGTCTCCTGCAAAGGGCGTTGCTTTGAGCCCTTTGAAAGAGGAAGAGAGTGTGACTGCGATGCAGACTGTAGCAGATATGGCAAATGCTGCCCAGACTACGCTGAACACTGTAAAGAAGGTAAGAAATATCTTTATCATTGTATTTCTCCTAGATATAACTAAACAGAGATGCTTTGCATTATCATAAAACATGAATTGCACAGGCTTCTCGGGACACAAGAAGTTAGCTACTGAACAGAAACCAAAACAAAAATAACAAAATCTAATTTCAAGAACAAGTTGGCCATTTTCTCAAGCATGAACACTTTATGGATGCATACAGGTAGATATACTGGAAGCCATGACCAAGATCCCAGTTCCAAGGGTAAAGCTTTATTTTGTGTTAGCCTCTTTGTATTATAGTCTAATTTACTATCAGAACTGTCACCCAAAGTAATACGTGTAAGACCAAATTTTGCCTGTGCCTTTCCACTCATACTTAAGTTACCTCAGTAACAGGATTCAAGGACAGAAGCTGGAGGGAATGAATGACACATGGCAGTAAAAAGCAAAAAAAAAGTAGTAGCGAAGGAAGGTCCAACTCCCTTAAACTCCCCACCTATCCCAAAGTGGAGAGTACCTGGAACCTCCAAGTCCCCTTGGTTTGGGTTACTGTAGTCATTGGCAGTGCAGAGAGAGAGAGATGTCCTAGACCTTCTCCACCTCAAATGTAAAATGGGAAGAGCAGCCCAACACAGAAACCTATCGCCTGAGGCAAGAGGGAGGGACTGCAGGATCTACCTGGTTATAACCTGTTACACATTCACTCACCCTGCAGCAAGAGGGATTTTAAGAAAACACCCATTTAACCTCTAGGCTGCAAATTCAGTTGAGGGAAGAACTGCCCTGACTCACAGTCACTTTTGTTTATTCTGTCCTTTGCTGCAGAACCCGATGGGTTTTTCTTAGTTCAGCACAAAAGCAATGGAGGTGCAGTTTCACCTTCAGGGAGCTTTAATGACAGCAGCAATCAAGTTTAGAAGACACCAACAGAACACGTTCAATTTCATCACGCCCTTAGAACGTTCTACTACTTACAAGCATAAATTAATTTCTGTGAGCACACTTGGCAAACACGGTTTGGCACTGGGTGCATTCGCAGACCAGACAACTTCCACTGCAGCCAATTTCCAAAGTGTGCAGTTGAACAAACAAGATGAGTTACGGATTATCATTTGCTTCACTTCACCAACCACTCCCAGTCCCCAAGTGCTGGAATAGCAGCTTAGTTTTGCCACTCAGTTGCACAGTAATTTATACTGAAATAGACTCAATATACAGCATTTTTTGACTGGATGTCTAGAGGAAGATAAATGTCTGGGAAGTGTCCCGAGGCAGATTTGCTGCCTTGGAGGTTGTTTAATGCTTCCTGCTTTCTGTCAAGTTTAACACGCACAAATGCTTACGAAAGACAGTTTGCCTTTTCACTTGTTCTTCAGTTCAAATATAATGAAAAGTTAACTGCTTCTAAACTTAGAGAGATTTCTCTAGTATTTTAGTTACTCAGCTTTTCTATTAATGTTTTTTTCAGAGAAGAACAACAAAATCCAACAAAAAAAAAATCCTCTAAACCTAGCCTACCACTGTACTCAGTATTTTACTATTTTTGCTGTGTGTGAGTAACTGAGAAACATGTGAAATCTCTTGGAATAATTTCATTGTTTCTGCATCTTTTGAATACTTTCCTCTGTACAGTAAACGAGCGATCATTTTTATTTTTCCTGTCCTCCAGAAGCCCTATACACCCTGAACACACACACACACACACACACACACACACACACACACACACACACACACACACATTTAAGGACTGATCAAACATTCTCCCAGCACCCCCTCAACTCTCTGAAAGTCAATTCAGCTCTCAAATTGATTTTATTCAATAATTTCACTCTCAATAAAAGCTTCAGGATATAGTCCAACACCCACCTTACTTGGTTTGGGTACTAGTTTGCTATGAAAGCTAATCCTTTGATACCACGGTCATCACCTTGACACAAAAAAACCCCACTCCTTTTGTAAAAAGCTAATTCCACATGCCTATGGCAGTTAGCAGCTCCTTCAAAAAAAAATTCTGCAGGTTCCCTGAGTTCCACCATGTCTTTTTCACAAGATCATTCTACAACGCTATGCTAGTGTGAAGAAGGGATGTCAATTCAAATTGTACAATTTGACCCCACAATGAATTAAAAAAAAATATTTTCTGGCTCTTACTGGATGCAACTGAAATCCCATGCAATCTTCAGAGCTGTAAAATTTCAATGCAAAGCTCCAGTTTCTCCTAAAACTTACTCTGCCAGAAGCTAGCTTAAGTATTAAGACTTGTATTGTTTCTTTGGTCTCTGTCTGCTTCGTAGCTCCTGTTGCTTTCAAGGAAACTATTTCTCTAAAGTTGTATCCTTCAAAATGATCATTTTGGGAGTATTAGTACATCTGAAGAACTACAATATAACTAAATCTTCAGGAGATTATCAAAGTAAATGCGTGACTAATATGATAGCTCTCAGAGATTCACTATAGTGAGTTAGTCTCAAGTTACCTGTCGTAAAAAAAAAAAAAAAGAAAAAAAATTAGATTTTCAGAACATAGAACTCCACTAAGAATTCATCTTTTATCCACCTCAAAATTGCCTCACATCAAACTTCTGTGAAAAACATTTCTCCCATCTGTGATGAAACACTTTCAGATTCAAAGGGTATTTTTTCCTCTTTCCCCTCTGAATAATACTGTAAAGAATCTTGTAGATAGGAAGAAACCTAGATACACACGAAAGATGGTCCCTGAAATTTTGTAATCCTTCTTCTACAGTTGACACGCTACAAAAAACCGGCCTCATTAACAGATTATTTCTTTCAGCACACGCAGAAGAGCTATCACCACAGACGACTCCACCAAACAAATCAACATCTAAAAGGTCATCCAAAAACGAAGAAAAAAAGCCAGAGGAAGTCATGGAAGGTAAGAAAGCAACGAATGAAACCGGATGGGTGTTACCTGAAGGAGCATTACAGACCATTTTCCTGCTTTGGAAACAGAAAGCCAATACGAGACATTACTAGACAGTTACCAGCCTTGGAACTGCTCAGCTTGTAAACTAATTACCTCACCTAGACTTCAGGATACCGATGGTGGAGAGTTCGCTTAGCACAGATGTTGAAGTGTGGTGGTGTCTCCCGTGTCTCCACTGGATTTTCACACGCATCTTCCAGAAATATGCTACACACCATTGTCAGTTTTGGACACAGTCCACGGCTAGAACAGGAAGGGTGTTGTATTTTGGGACAGTGATGAACTGGCAGGAAAATCTCCAAGCAGGTTTCTCTTGCTTTAATCAAACCACACCTCATGCAGATTCAGAAAACATAATTTATTTTTTTTTTTCTGAATGGAAAACATGTTGCTTTCCTCTGTTCTTTGATATTTTTTCCAGCATTTTAAGTGATAACCCAAGAGATCACTTTGAACTGAAAACCTGAAGTAACATGAATTACATGAGACTAAGAAGTCAATTTTGGCCAATATTTTAACTCCCTTTTCTTTCTCTTTAAGTTCAAAGTACTTATGTTACTGAATGGTGTACGGAAAATCACGTTGCCAGAGGTCAGTGTTCACAAAGAAGACAGAGGAGTCTTAACTTTATTCGAATAAAGGGAGAGTTCACCGGGGTTGCCAAGTCCCAGTGAGGTCTCTCAAATTGCCGGAGGACGCAGCCCCCTTTTATCCTAATTTCCCGGCCGCATGAAACCCTCTCCCTTTCCCCATTGGCTGAGGTACTCAGGAGGTACAGACTTCCCGATCCGCCTATTCCATGTTCCCCCTTAACATGTACCCCCCTTAACAACATACATCGCATGTTGCATTAACTCCAACTTTATGCCGCCCAGGGCGGAGAAGTTAATATTCATCGGCCTATTAAGCCTGCGCACTCTTTCTCAAAGTTCAAAAGTTTAGAGCATCCTTGCTGTTGACTTAATTAATAGCCCTAATGGTCAAGGTGTCTTGTTATCTTCTCCTGCAGGCTGCATTCTGTGACTCCCTCGTTCAGGAAGGACACTCTCCTCTTTGTTCCATCACTAATAAGGAGAAAAACCCCACACTCTCCTCTTCTGGTTTTATCACTTATTTGTAAAGACACTCTCTTATTCTCTCAATCCCTCCTCTTCTTATTTCAATATTTGTCTTTACAAAGTTTGGTTATCATTAACCTGATTTTCTCCTCCTGATCCACCTTAGGTCTTAGAATTATCATTTGTTCCCAAATTTGATCTTGCATCTTTTGTAATTCTACTACTTTTTTTCCTACAAAAAAAAAACCAAACCAAAAACCAATGTCTAACAACTAGTGCGCCAGTGTGAAAAGGGAGGAAAAGAGAAAGGAAGAGAGGGAACGAAGCAAAGGCTGAGGGTGAGCTGGAGGGAAGTCCAAAAGGAAGGGCTGAAAAAAAAAAAGCAAGCCAAATAAAGTAGAGGGAAAAAGCACAAAGTAGTCCTTTCTTCCACTTTTATATTACGTTTCTTATTCCAAGGGCTCATTTGCTTAAGTCCACCTCCCACCAGCGGTGGTACGCATGCACAATACCGTCACTGTGGGGGCCTTGCGGAGCAGACCCCGGGTCTGGGCGCATGCGTGGACTCCAGGTTCGGTTTCTGGGAGTTTGCTTTGTGCACAACGACAGGGAACTCCTAATCTGGCAGTACCCTGTGGCTCGACATTGCTGCTCCTTCTATGTGGTGAGTGGTGGTATGAATGACAGAGGCAGAAGAGGAAGGGGGAAAGAAAGGAAAAACAAAAGAGAAGCAATCGCGCATGCACAATGCAAGCTTCGATCGACTTTATAAGAAAATCCAAAATGTATTACAAGTAACAGTATCTTATCTTTTGATATACCCAAAAATCCTTTCCAAAAGTCCACACTTTCCACTTTCTTCATCTTCGTCCTCTTATCAGTCCATCATTCTTTAATGCCAATGGTCTTCCATCTTCATTCTTGTTTGCCGAGCATTGCCGAGTGTCCTCCATCTTGCGTTCTAGCACGTGTCTTCTCGTATATTGCTCAGTCCATTCTTTTCCATGATCCAATCCTGAAACGCTGTTCTGACATTTAACTACTACATTAACAACACCAACTATTTAACTGCAAAACCATTTAATGTTCTAACCATAACATATCAAAACTCAAGCAAATACAACTATCAAAACATGTCTTAACAACACCAAATATTCTAGGTTTATAAGTTTGTTTCCAATACTGGGGAAGGGGGCGGGGCAGGTGGTTGTTGTTCATCAGAACAATATAACTCGCAACATTCTCCAAAATGATCACCACAACGCCACAACAAACAAGTAAAAACCATCAAAACAAATGCCGCAACAAGTGTTATCCCAGCCAAAACATACAGAGCAATCACCTCGCTATCCATGATAATTTGTCTTTTTGTAACTGCGTTACAGCCGCTGCGCCTTCGCCAAGAGAATGGGGGTCTGCAAAGGTCTACGCCCCCTAGCCCAGAGCGCATGCGTGGTCTAGAAATTGCTATCCCAAATATAGGCAAGAGTAAATAAACAAGAACTAGTCACGTTACTAATTCCTTATGCATAATAAATGTTTTTAGTTAATATACTTAATAAGGCCAATGTTAAAATAAATCTTTCACAATACTCGATATATGCCCACTAATTTTTCCACTCCGATACTTAACTCTGTTATAGAGGGGGAGGAAAGAAAATAAAGAAGCAAGAGTTATAATCCATATAATGCTAATGGCTACCCTCTTGGCCTGTTTCACAAACCCAACTTGTTTTACTCCGTCAGGGGAAGTCACAGCAATTGCTTGCATGTTGCTCACAACACTCTAGATGAACTATTAAATAGTCCACACACAAAAAAATAATGCTCGTGGTCAACTAGAACAAATTGTTTTGATAGTTTCTTCACGTTAGTATGGTGAGGTATGTTCCCCAACTTTGATTGCTGTATCCCCCTTTTCTTGGAAGTTCAGAAAAATCAATTTGACAGTGGTCCCCTGCTGCGTTCCTCTTAATTGCACTCAGTTACCTTTCCCATCGCCGAGTCACTTGTCGAATTGTAACATATAAATTTATCCCTACTCATTTCTGATTTAAAAATGTATACAGAGAGTGCACCCCTCAATGTGCCTTATTGTGCTCTTTGACAGTTCTCCCTAATTCTGCCATTGCTCAGGTGTGCCCATCCTTTGGAGGGAATCTGCCCTCTCATTTGTTCTATTAATTCTTTATCAGCTCTAGAGTATTTAATATTTTCCTCATCCAGACTTCTGCTTCTGCTATCTGAAATTAGTGTTAAAATATTCTGAGTTCTTTCTGCTATGAAATGTGGGGCCCATATCTAAAGATAGTCCTATAGACACCCCAAACCTTGGTGCTATTTCTCCAAGTAATGTTTTTGATACCTCTCTTACTTTATTGGTGCAACAAGGAAAAGCCTCTGGCCAGCCTGAAAAAGTGCCTCTCACCTTACCAGTCTGGCATCTGGCTTCAGTTGGGTGGTTACCAGTTCCGCTGCTCAAGATCTTCCTGGTGTTTCTGAGGCCCAAACCAGAATTATTACGGTGTTTTCTACTCCCTCTAGTACCTCCTGCGGCACAGCTTCCATCTGTAACATAAGAACTTGGGCATCCAGACCTTTATTTTCAAGAATATGAACTTGAATTCTTCCTTTTTCCAATAGCGACACAGGGCAGTCTGGCAGGAATTGATGGGGCAACCCCCTTTGCCCGTTCTCAACTTCAAAGGCTAAAGAAAACCAAAAAAAAAGGCTGGCTTTTCTCTTTACCCTGTGGCACCAATAATTGATTCAGTTTGCTTACTAGAATTACCTTTACATGGGTTTAATACTAAATAAGTAACCCCTGTATCTACTAGAAAATTTATTTTCTCATTCCCCAACCTTATTATAACCAGGGGCTTTGTCGGGGAAGGTTCCAGTTCATAACGCTCAGTTTCCTTCAGTCTGAACCCACCACCATCACGTTAGCTGTTTGCCCCATTATTCCTTCAAATCACTGCTGATTTGGTTACAAGCATTCTCTTTTTCAGTGCCTCTTCTCTTCGCAAAAGGCACATGGATCTTTTTCTAATAGCATTCTGGCCCTTAGTATTCCACCAGGACCTTGCCTGCCTCTCGGAGCCTGAGAACACCCTCCTCCAGCCCTGTTATTGTCCTGGGCTACAGCCACTGCCAGCAGCTTGTATCGGAGTTTTTCTTTTCTCTGCTTTCCTCCTCCACTTTCTTTCTGTTGTTATACATTTTCCAAGCACACTTCTGTATTTCGTTTAACAAGTTGGCATTTTCCCTTCTAACTTCGGTGCTAAGAACCTCCCAGTTCCCATGTTACCTTCTACACCAGGTGTGACAAATAAATACACAGAAGCAATTCTGCATAAAGCGAGCAGTGACAGCACAGCTGTTAGCATCAGCCCCCGCATCACTGGAGATCCAAGAGAAGAGAGGTCTTTTCAGACCACTTCAGTAGATGATCTGTGGGTCAACTCCTGGGGCTCCCCCCGAAGTTGACACAAGGACCACTACTCCAGTTCACTCCTGTGAAGAGTAAACTGCAGTCTCCCATCCTTTTCCTCCAGCTTAGAAGTCCAAGTTTCTGGGGCTTTGGAGATCTTGACTCAGGTATGATAAGTCCACCCAGGTTCAGCTGTCTTGACTGCTGATTGCAGAGTTAACAGTACTTGGTAGGGCCCATGCCACCTTGCCATCAGTGGTGTTTCCTTCCACTCTTTAATTAGGACCCAGTTTCCTGGTTGAATGCCATGGACAGCAAAGTCCAAAGGCAGGGTCTGTGCCAGCTGAGCTTCCTGTCAAAGAGATTTTACAAGAGACAGTATTCTGGCCACATACTTGTCTAAGAACACATCACTTATCTGCACCTCCCCACTGGGGCCAGAGCTTTGGTTAACCCGCTTTTTAACACGTTAAAGCTGTGCTGCCCGCCCCTCCACAGACTGCAGTAACCTAATCCATGGAGGCAGAGTAAATTAGCATTCTCTTGCAAAGCTTGCCCAAACAGAACCTGTGGATCCCTGCTGAAGGATCGTTCATATCAATTGTTGGTTTACTATTCTCCCTTTTTCCTCTTTTTCCCACTAAAATTAAAAAAAAAGTTTACTGTCCTCTGTAAACAGACATTCCCAGAAAGCATCCTTTAATTCAAGTACTGCTCATTCTCCAACTTTACTATTACCAGGGGTTGTGCTGAGGATTCCGATTCATCCTCTTGTCTCACACAGTCTATATCTAACATCATACTTCAGTATTCTTTCAAACCCCACCGACTGAATTGTGAGCATTCCGTCCTCCAGTGCTGCTTTTTACAAAAAGCACACCCATCTTTTTCTCAATGATATTCCAACCCTTGATGCTCTCCTAGGAAGTTGCCTCCCTACCCCCCGAGGCCTAATAGCCCTGTCCTCTGATTTTATGACTTCCCAGGCTATTGCAGCTGCCAGTATTGCTGCACATTTGTTTGTTTTCGTTTCCCTTTTTTTTCCTTTTTTTTTTCTTTTCCTTTTTTTTTTTACTTTTCTTCTTTCCAGCCTTCTCCCTGTTACTATAAATTATATATGCTATCTCAATCAACTGAGACATTGTCATTCCAGACATTCCGTAACCTTCAGTACCCATTCAGGGTCCTCCCTACGCGTGCCTGCTATCTTTCCAAGTCTTTAAACCGGATACCGAAAACAGCACCTTTAACTAAACCAGTTTCCAAACTCTCCTGCCGCCTGTCTGAGAGGGGCTCGTAAACTTTCTCTCTCACCAGAGCTCTCCATATCACTGCTCCTTCTTTCTCTCTGTCCTCCATTCGCCCCCCCTTTCATCCTGTGCAGCCACTTCTTACTTATTCCTTCTCAGTCCAGACAACATATTAACATCCTCTACTCCTTCTTCCTCACATTTCTTTTTACATTTGTTGCATTGCCTACCAATGCTACATGATGAGCACCACCATGTTATTTTCTGCTTTTAACACCGAAACATTGCTATCTTGAACCGTTAACCCACAGTCCTTCCTGGATTTTTAATCATTTCTGAGTGTAAAGAAAAGATTTACATACAGTATTTCATCCCATTTTCCTTCCCACCAGCAAAATATCATTAATTTCAATATTGTATTACAATTCAGAGTTACATCTTTCAACAATTTCCCTGATGTTCAAGAATATACATTGGCCACCAGTTAGTACACTATTCTGTAAGTTGTTTCCAGTTTAGAGGGTCCTCCCTCCCCACTTTTCGCATTGTTACTCTGGCCGAGAAAAATAACCGAACTTTTCCATTGTTTCAATTATTTTCCAGCCCAGAAAAACAGCAAAACTCTCAAGTAAGGGGGTACTCCAACCCACTTTTTCCCCATTTTCCTTTTACATCCTGAGTGGTAAAGTGGCACAATTACAAACCCAGCGCCTCCCCCCTGCCTGTCCAACAGGGCTTGACACAGACTGCATCCTCCTTCCAGCTGTAGAAGGAGACACAGTATTCTACCTTCCTCCCCTTTACTGTTCCACTTTCCCAAAAGAGCAGTAATGGCAGCTCCTCCTTCATGTCCCTGATTCGGGAGTTGGGGATACAAAGATCTTACATCCCCTGGGGGAGGTGGAGGAGCTCGGGGATAAGGAGGAGGGAGATATTGGAACACATCCTCCATATCCTCGTTATCCTCCCCTTCTCCCTTCCTAAACTTCAACCCTCATTTATTCCCTTTCCCTCTACCCCAAGAGGGAACCATCTATATCCTCTCTTCAGAATATAGTCTGGCCAGGAAAAACAAAACAAAACAAAACCAAACCTTTACCTTTAGGGGAATGTGCAGGCTATCCCAAACCTCAACATTCTCCCCAAGGGAGACTCCGGGGGTATTTCGGGATCGTCATCCCGAGCGTCGGGGCCCCTTCCCGACAGTCCGCTGCCCTCCCTGGGCATCCTTTACCTCCCCGAAGTTCCCATACTCACCGGTGAGTTTTCGCGGTCCTTCCCTTCGGATCGCTTGAGGTACCTCGGGTCCTTTCCGTCGGACCCCTGGCCCTTTCCTTCGGGCCTCTTCACGGACCAACTCGGTCCGTTACTCGTCTGTCTCCGAACAGTCTCGGGAACCCAATCAGTCGTCCAGTGCCAGCAGCCACCAAAGGGAACTGATCACCGAAATCTTGGTGAGGCGCGCCGTCAGTCCCGTTCACCGTCTGCTGTCCCTGGAAGGTGGAAGGATCCCGGACGAGCCCCCATTTGTACGGAAAATCACGTTGCCAGAGGTCAGTGTTCACAAAGAAGACAGAGGAGTCTTAACTTTATTCGAATAAAGGGAGAGTTCACCGGGGTTGCCAAGTCCCAGTGAGGTCTCTCAAATTGCCGGAGGACGCAGCCCCCTTTTATCCTAATTTCCCGGCCGCATGAAACCCTCTCCCTTTCCCCATTGGCTGAGGTACTCAGGAGGTACAGACTTCCCGATCCGCCTATTCCATGTTCCCCCTTAACATGTACCCCCCTTAACAACATACATCGCATGTTGCATTAACTCCAACTTTATGCCGCCCAGGGCGGAGAAGTTAATATTCATCGGCCTATTAAGCCTGCGCACTCTTTCTCAAAGTTCAAAAGTTTAGAGCATCCTTGCTGTTGACTTAATTAATAGCCCTAATGGTCAAGGTGTCTTGTTATCTTCTCCTGCAGGCTGCATTCTGTGACTCCCTCGTTCAGGAAGGACACTCTCCTCTTTGTTCCATCACTAATAAGGAGAAAAACCCCACACTCTCCTCTTCTGGTTTTATCACTTATTTGTAAAGACACTCTCTTATTCTCTCAATGGCAATTCCCATTACAAAGAATCAATACAGTGGGTTAAATGAAACAAAATTAAGGAAATTTAGATAACCATTAACAGGTACCCACTTGGCTTATGGTATTTCAGATACATTGGGTGAGATGAAAGCCTCTGCCTAACACTCTGCTCATATCACAGTTTTTACAATACACTTAAACAGGGATTATTTCTCACACTGTACTATTACAAGTTCTTGCAGTCTGCTGGGAGAGACACTGCTTCAGTGTTACAGTGACCACCAGATCTTTTTATGGTTTTGGGTTTGTTCAAAAGCTGAACAACATGGTCCCAAACCACATGATGCTGCATTTGTGGTTCTTTTTTTTCCCAGATTTTTAAGAAACAAATGCAAATTCAGTTGTAATGGTAGACAGCAAAAAGCAACACAGCAGGAATCACAGGGAAGGAAAAAACCAAACAAAACCACCACAAAACCTGTGAGAAAACTGAACTAAATGGCAAAACTTCAGGGAGAAAACCTAGTGAGAGAGAAAAATGCAGAAGCATTTACTGTTATGTTTTACTGAATATAACCATGAGGGTGACAGAGCACTGGCACAGGCTGCCCAGGAGGTTGTGGAGTCTCCTGCTCTGGAGACGTTCAAAACCGGTCTGGACGTGTTCCTGTGTGATCTACTCTGGGGGATCCTCTGGCAGGAGGTTGGACTACATGATCTTCCGAGGTCCCTTCCAACTCCTACCATTCTGTGATAGCTATACTAACAATTAGACTTAAGTCAATGCAACTCTATACACAAGCAAATAAAGTCAAAGCTATAAATCACAGTGACGAAACCCATCCAAGATAGAAGGATGTAAGTAAGGATGTGCAGTGAAGTGTCTGTATTCAGAAAGTTTGGTTTTTCTCCCGTTTCCCACCTCTCTCCTTCAAGTCCAGGCTGTCAGTGCAGGTTATGTTATAATTAAGGTCAGAGATATACATCAAAAGACCAGACTGAGGAGGGAAGTGTCTTACTAGAAGGACTATATTTTATAGAGTGGTTTCCCTTCAATGAGAAAAGATGGAAACACCATCTAAACCAAACTTCATCCAAACTAAAATCTGCCACATTGCACTTGGAGTTGCAACAGCTTAGCCAAAAGGGTTAATTAAAAACCTAGCTAAGCTGCTGCAGAGGTCCATGCAGACAAAAGGAATTCACATTTAACCCAGTCCTCTTCTAAATTACTTACCTTTTGACAGTTTCCTAAGTCTTTAAACTAGCATATATCAATTTATGTTTTCACATATCCTTTCTTTTCCAGTTTAAGTAAGTGTTTCAACCACCTTAAAGCTAAAGTGCAATTTTACAGAGGTTTTAGAGCAAATACCATAAAACAACCATTGCAATTCAAAAGATTAACAGCTATTTCTAATTGGTATAATAAGTTAATATGCAATAGGTGCACGCTCTGCAATTCTAATGTCTTATATATAATTTGTTCTCATAGATACTGGCAGTGAATTAGAAAACAAAGTGACCAGTCCTGCTCCAACTACAAAATACCCTGAAACAACCACAACAATCAAAGCAACTACATCAAGTCCAAAACCAAGTTTACCACCTACTACAACTACAACCACCAAAGAGACCACCACAGCTCATACACCTGCAACAACAGTGGCACCAATGACTGAAGCTGAGTCACCCACCACCCCCAAACCTGAAGAGACAACCCCAGAGGCACCAACGACAGAGGCAGAACCTCCCACCACACCTGAGGTAGAAGATATGACCCCTGAGGCCACAGAGAAATCAGTAACAGAAGCAGACAACCCAGCCACCACTAGCCTCGACGATATGACCCCTGAGGCCACAGAGACAGCAACGACCGAGGCAGACTCCCCAACCACGCCCAAACCTGAAGAGACAACCCCAGAGGCCACAGAGGCACCAACGACCAAGGCAGAATCTCCCACCACTCCAAAACCTGAAGAAACAACCCCAGAGGCCACAGAGGCACCAACAACTGAGGCAGAATCTCCCACCACCCCCAAACCTGAAGAGACAACCCCAGAGGCCACAGAGGCACCAACAGCCGAGGCAGAATCTCCCACCACCCCAAAACCTGAAGATACAACCCCAGAGGCCACAGAGGCACCAACAGCCGAGGCAGAATCTCCCACCACTCCAAAACCTGAAGACACAACCCCAGAGGCCACAGAGGCACCAACGACCGAGGCAGAATCTCCCACCACTCCAAAACCTGAAGAAACAACCCCAGAGGCCACAGAGGCACCAACAACTGTAGCTGACTCTCCCACCACCCCCAAACCTGAAGAGACAACCCCAGAGGCCACAGAGGCACCAACAGCCGAGGCAGAATCTCCCACCACCCCTAAACCTGAAGACACAACCCCAGAGGCTACAGAGGCACCAACGACCGAGGCAGAATCTCCCACCACCCCAAAACCTGAAGATACAACCCCAGAGGCCACAGAGGCACCAACAGCCGAGGCAGAATCTCCCACCACTCCAAAACCTGAAGACACAACCCCAGAGGCTACAGAGGCACCAACGACCGAGGCAGAATCTCCCACCACCCCAAAACCTGAAGACACAACCCCAGAGGCTACAGAGGCACCAACGACTGAGGCTGAATCTCCCACCACCCCAAAACCTGAAGAGACAACCCCAGAGGCCACAGAGGCACCAACGACCGAGGCTGAATCTCCCACCACTCCAAAACCTGAAGACACAACCCCAGAGGCCACAGAGGCACCAACGACCGAGGCTGAATCTCCCACCACCCCAAAACCTGAAGACACAACCCCAGAGGCTACAGAGGCACCAACGACCGAGGCAGAATCTCCCACCACCCCAAAACCTGAAGACACAACCCCAGAGGCTACAGAGGCACCAACGACTGAGGCTGAATCTCCCACCACCCCTAAACCTGAAGAGACAACCCCAGAGGCTACAGAGGCACCAACGACCGAGGCAGAATCTCCCACCACCCCAAAACCTGAAGAGACAACCCCAGAGGCCACAGAGGCACCAACAACTGTAGCTGACTCTCCCACCACCCCCAAACCTGAAGAGACAACCCCAGAGGCCACAGAGGCACCAACAGCCGAGGCAGAATCTCCCACCACCCCAAAACCTGAAGAGACAACCCCAGAGGCCACAGAGGCACCAACAACTGTAGCTGACTCTCCCACCACCCCCAAACCTGAAGAGACAACCCCAGAGGCCACAGAGGCACCAACAACAGAGGCAGAATCTCCCACCACCCCAAAACCTGAAGAGACAACCCCAGCGGCCACAGAGGCACCAACAACCAAGGCTGAATCTCCCACCACCCCCAAACCTGAAGATACAACCCCAGAGGCTACAGAGGCACCAACAACTGAGGCAGAATCTCCCACCACCCCAAAACCTGAAGAGACAACCCCAGAGGCTACAGAGGCACCAACAACAGAGTCTGAATCTCCCACCACCCCCAAACCTGAAGACACAACCCCAGAGGCACCAACAACCGTAGCTGACTCTTCCACCACCCCAAAACCTGAAGATACAACCCCAGAGGCTACAGATGCATCAACAACCGAGGCAGAATCTCCCACCACCCCCAAACCTGAAGAGACAACCCCAGAGACTACAGAGGCACCAACAACTGAGGCAAAATCTCCTACCACCCCTAAACCTGAAGAGACAACCCCAGAGGCACCAACACCCAAGGCTGAATCTCCCACCACCCTCAAACCTGAAGGGACAACCCCAGAGGCCACAGAGGCATCCACAACCAAGGCTGCTTCTCCCACCACCCTCAAACCTGAAGGGACAACCCCAGAAGCACCCACAACCAAAGGTGACTCTCCCATCACCCCCAAACCTGAAGGGACAACCCCAGAGGCACCAACAACCAAGGCAGCCTCTCCCACCACCCCCAAACCTGAAGGGACAACCCCAGAAACACCCACAACCAAAGCTGACTCTCCCACCACCCCCAAACCAGAAGACACAACCCCAGAGGCACCAACGACCAAGGCAGCCTCTCCCACCACCCCCAAACCTGAAGAGACAACCTCAGAGGCACCAACGACCAAGGCAGCCTCTCCCACCACCACCAAACCAGAAGAGACAACCCCAGAGGCACCAACGACCAAGGCAGCCTCTCCCACCACCACCAAACCAGAAGAGACAACCCCAGAGGCACCAACGACCAAGGCAGCCTCTCCCACCACCACCAAACCAGAAGAGACAACCCCAGACGCACCAACGACCAAGGCAGCCTCTCCCACCACCCCTAAGCTCAAGAGGACTACTCCTGCAGCCACTGAAGCTGACGCTACTGTTGTACAGAAAACAACACCTACTGCAGCAACAACTACTGTCGCTGGATTAGTACCAACTGCTAAAAAAGACACAACCACTCAAAGCAGTGAGGCTGTCACAATAACTAAGAAGGAAACACCCATATCTGAAGCACACAGAACAGTTACAGAAACAACATCTGGGAAGAAAATTACAACTTCTGCAGCCAATGTAGCAACATCAGAAGGAGCAGTGATGACTGCAGCTAGGACTACTGAGATTGTAACAACAGCTGAGAAAACAACAGCTAAAACTGTCACTACTCCTACAACCAAAGAAACAACAACTAAAGAGAGTGCAAGTACCACATGCGTTGTTGTAGAGACAACAGCAGCTGGTAAAAAAGAGGTAACGACCGTTAAAGAAACCAGTATTACACCTGCAAAAGAAATGGCAGATGCCACTGAAAAGGCCCCTAGTACTGACAAAGGAGAGGAAACTACAGCTACCAAAGAGACCACCACAAGAGATAAAAAGGACACAATAGAAGAAATGTTTATTATTTCTAATGGGACATCCAAGCCAACTATCCATTTCCAGGAGGTTACTGACACGAGAGATGAGCCTCAGCCAGCTGACCCCGGGACTCTGCCAGTCAGAGAAGAGCCTGAGATAAACAAGCCTTTGATACAAACTGCAGACTTGCCCATTTTAACTGGAGAAACACAAGGTAATTGCATTTCAGTAGGTACAAAAGTGCCAATAATTCCACCAGAGAGCACGCATAAGACCTTTCTATCTGGCGCCACAAGAGCGAGGCACTCCTGTCCCGGTGGTCAGCCAAACCCATGGTGCTACAGCTGCCAGCACAGTACCTCAGTTTTCAATTGCGGTGTTAAAGAACTTAATTTTAGAGCGTGTTTTTGTTTTAGTAATTGGTCCTGCTGACAGACATTTGCTATAAGTGCCACAGAAGACACAAACAGAAAGGCATCAAAGATAAGGAAGATAAATTTCTAAAAATCCATGAAAATATCCCTAGGGAGGTGAGGCTGAATATCCACCATTACTCAGAGTACCCAACCTGGCAGTTTGTAGTCACATAAAGCAAGAAGCCTCTTCCTTTTATTCTCTTTCCTCTGGTTTTTGCCACAATATTTTTCATGTCCTCACTGTTTATTTTAATCAGACACAGCATTTTTTTTTCAATCGTATACTGACAGATATTTTGGAGAGGAAAAAGAAAAGTTTTTTAGACGGAAAATACTCAGAATTTTGCCCAAAATAGGTTCATCCTTGCTTTATATTAAATTGAAAGTAGTTTATTTAACAAACGGGGGTGGGGGAAAGAGCCCACTAGAGCAGCTTGGAGAAACATTCTAGAGCAGGAAGAAATTAACTGAGGGATGTGGCCTAAGGGTCTTTTTCTGAATTACTGGTACTTAGGTAAGCAATTAAAAAACCCCAAGTTATCCATACCTGGTCATGTAAACAGCTGGTCTTGCACTCCCGGGACCAAACCATGAAAACTAGACTTGCCAAGAGCAAAACCTCCAAGCAGTAACTAACCCCTTCGCGCGGCCGGGGCCGGGCAGGAGGCCCGAGGGGCCGAGCGCCCTGTGGCGCCCACCGGCCCTGCTGCTACCGGGGGAGGCCGCGCCGCTCGGCCGAAGCGTGACACCACCCCAAACGCTCGTGTTTTGCAGCCACCAGGGACGAGAAGGACCTGTGCAGCGGGAAGCCGGCGGACGGCATGGTGGCCCTGCCCAACGGCACCCTGGCTGTTTTCCGAGGTAGGTCGGCCACAGCCCCAGCCCCCCTTCCTTTCCCTTCGCCCTCACCACCGGCCCCACCTGTCGGCCTGGCTCGTTCCTGCCGGGCGGGAGGTTCCTCGCTCACGCTGCCCTTCGGCCGCCCTCCGTGAGCCCACCGGCGTTTGACTGCGTCTCTCCCTGCCGCACAGGTCACTATTACTGGCTGCTGAACGGCCGCAGCCCGCCGACCACCAACCCCCGCCGAATCAGCGACGGCTGGGGCATCCCGTCTCCCATCGACTCCGTCTTCTCCAGGTGCAACTGCGACGGCAAAACCTTCTTCATCAAGGTGGGTGCCGCGGCAGGGCGGCCGGGAACGAGGCGCAGGTGTGGAGGTGCAGCC
Organism: Trogon surrucura; assembly: GCA_020746105.1. NCBI lineage: Eukaryota > Metazoa > Chordata > Aves > Trogoniformes > Trogonidae > Trogon > Trogon surrucura. The sequence continues at coordinate 11,180,085 of CM036624.1, forward strand.
CTGCAGGCGAGGGGCCTCCCCTTGCTCTGGGGCTGCGTTGCTCATTTTCTAATTAAAAAAAAAAAGGTGTTTTCAAATAGTTGGAAACTCTGTAGGTGAAATGTCTCTTCCCCAAGCCCCCTCCTCGTCTGCCTTGAGATGCTGCTCCTTAGGAAAAACCGACCTTCAGTGATCTTTTCCCTGACAGAACAACTGCTTATTGAGTAATATTTATATATGAGCCACACTTCAGAAAAATCCATCTCTTTAAAATATGGGGGTTTATGATCATCGAATGAGTGATAGAACCACCGAATAGTTTGGGTTGGAAGGGACCTTTCAAAGCTCTTTTTCTAGCTGTGAAATTTATAGAGATTTAGAAAGCAAACCGCTTTGTTCAGTAACCACTAGCGGTTAATTTCTAAAATACTCTACCCCTAATCACAGGTGGTGTTAGAAGACTACGTAAGGTATTTTCTTAAGTTGCAGTATTTTTTCCTGTTTTTAATGGCTACAGGAGGAATGGTTCCAGTTAGTTTTACAATGCAGTTATCAAAACGCCAGTGTTACGATTATTTTTCACGTCTGTGTTGTAACCTCTATTGCCAAGAATTAATTTCCTCTAAAGCTCGTTTTATTCCTTAAATCATTAGGGTCCCTTATACTGGCGTTTCACTAACGGCGTTATGGATAAAGGCTATCCCAAGCCTCTTGCAAATGGATTTGCAGGGCTAAGTGGGAAAATAGTAGGAACTCTCCCCGTGGCAAGATACAACAGCAGACCAGAATCTGTTTATTTTATCAAAAGAGGTATGTCTCTCATTTCATAAGTTCACAGTTGATCAAAGAATAGACGGGTTTAAAAATGGGCGTTAGCACTTACAGATCCACGTGCATTTTAAAGTAAGACAGGACTGCAAGGGACAGAATCCAGCATTCTGCTGGACAAACATTAAAATAAGTTTTATTTGGTGGTAAAACTGTTCTAGTCTCAATTTAATTAGAAGAGGGAAGGCTTTAATCTTACCAGTTCATAACTACGTATGGGAATTTCCCTCCCTATTTCCTATTTTAAATTAATATCATTTTCTTATAACAACCGTAATGAGCTCAAAGGAAGTATCACTACATCTAGAAGCATGTGTTGGATTTAGAGAACAAGGCTTTTTTTATCTCAAAATCGGGGAGTGGATATAAAAAGCTGAAGGCTGCAGCTGTATTAAAATGATGCTATTGCTTTCCTTTGTGTAATGCAGATACCAGTGACATTTTGACCTAGCTGATGGTTTGGCGTGGTTTTGTTTGTTTTTGTTTAGTTGTGGGGTTTTTTTCTCTTTTGTTCTTGCTTTGTTTTAACCAAATGAAACAAATGCCTATTTCAGATGGCAACATGCAACAGTATGTGTACAAACAAGAACCGGCCAAGAAGTGTCAAAGAAGAAGAACCCAGGTTACCATAAGATACCCAGCTTATGTCCGAAGGCTTGTAATAAGGCGACGCTTTCAACGCGCAGTCAGAACGCCAACTGTTATTCGGACCGTCAGAATCAACTCATATCCATCTGGTAACTTAACGTTTATTAAATTTCGCTCATACAACCCTTTTAATCATAAGTCATTTCCGAAACACAACATTCCATTCCATTTTTTTGTTAAATACAGTACTTTTAAAGCTTTTTAATCCAACAGATCTTGCTTCCCATAGATTATACAAGCAAATGATATTTTACAGCAGACACACTGCAACACCTCCTAATTTAAAAGTTTTCTTTTGCTCGCAGGAGTTTTGCGTAAGGAAATGAAAATGACTGCCTACTGGAAGGGGCTCCCGAAAGTTATTCATTACACTGTATCACTACCCAACTACAATAAGCCAGATGGCTACGATTATTATGCCTTCTCTTACAGTAAGTTAAAGCTAATGCAAGTTCCTATGTAACTCAAAAGACTAGGGGATGGGGAAGAAAGAAGCCCATGTATCTCTCAGCTGCCCAAAGCATGAGGTGACCGCTTGTGGTTCTGCAAGACTGATTTTAAGCACTACCAAAATGTCCTGAGAAGTAAAATGTTGCCTGTAATTGAGCGATGTTTCGATTAAGAAGTCAGTAGTTACAGGACAACTAGCAGCAATGAGGCACAATGATTCAAACCAGCCAGTTGCAGAGAATGCATTGCTGTAAGGCTCGTAAAGTGACAAAACACCTGATGCTTAAATGCAGATGACAGACTGAAATCCTTGGACCACTGCACAGCAATAGTTTTTCACTGGCTTCTGTGGAATTATGCTTCTAACAAAACAAAAAAGGGAGAGATGTGACCCATTTTGCTTCACAAGAAAAAAATTATTCACAATTCCAGATTAGGTGGATCCTCTCCCTCTAGCCAGGATCACGTAAATCATTCCCCATTATGTTCTGATTATTCAGGGGGAAGAAAAAGGTCCAAGAACTAGCCATGTCCAAACATGGGACACTAAATTAAGTCTCTGCCAGTATTGTCTAACTCCTAACCTTAAAATAGGCTAGTTCATATGTGGGGACCCCGGAGTTCCTACTTTTGTAATCAGTGCAGGATTGTTTTGTTTCCAGTTTGACTTCCAAATTATTTAAGACTATTTCTATGTCCTACCAGTATAAGAGTATTCTTCCCTACTCCCTATTTTTGGGACAGATTTAATTATTAGCAGTATTCTGAAACATAACTAAACACAAAGGATGTAAAAAAATAGAGTTCAGGACAAAAATTCATTGTTATAAGCCTTTCAACTCCATATATGCATGTGGAACAAAACATCTGTTGTTCATACCTAAATGAAATTAAAAGGAAGGGTTTAACTTCAAGGTTCTTTCCATGTACTAAATGTAGTTTCTGGAATTCAATTCTGCTGTATCTTCATTTCAGATCGGTACTACAGTTTGGATGTCGACAAAAGAATAGCAAGACCTGTTACTGCTCTCACAGGAAAGACTGTATCCAAAGACTGGTACAACTGTCCTAGCAAGTGATGCACAGCAGAAGATTTTAAAAAATGATGCCATTTGAATGTTGACATTTTGTCTAATTTTTATTAATAAAGACATTGAAATGTGTGCACACAAATCTAAGTATAAAATGCTGCTTTAAGCTCTGGCTTCATTACACTAAAGCAACCACGGGCAAACTGGCACTTTTGTATACACAGCTGTAATTACAGATCATTTAACTAATATTTCCTCTGTTCAGGCCTCCTCTGCCTCCCATTGCATGAGTTACACCTGTGTTGGAAAAGAAAACAAATGCATTAATGTAAATCCTTCTTGCCCTCTTAATCGACTGTTGGTACATGTGATGCTTCATCCTTCCGGAAGGAATTGCTACAGCAGCAGACCACGTGCCTTCTGATAACATTTAAGTTCCCTGTCCCTCCCCTAAGGCCCAGTGACACAGAGACATTCCACTGCTGTCATTTAAAAGGAGGTTGTTGATCTGTGATCCTATCTCAGGCCCTGTGCCAAAATGAACAAGGATGGCATTCTTACCCGTCTTGGAAATCAGTCAGCCCGCTCCGTTTTATTACTGAAGTGGTGATAGACTAGAAAAGGTCTCTGAGGTCCACCTCACTTATTTTTCTTTAAAATACTAGATACCTCTATTTCAAAGCTAGTATCAAGTGTTTTACCATGTTAAAATAATGTTGATCCAAATACAATTCATCTAAGGATTTTTCTTAATGCAGAAGTTGCAAACAGTAATTCATTTTCATGGTTTAACTTTATATTGCGTTACAAAAATATGTAATCCATAAACTATTTTTTTTTAAATCAGCTTAAGACAAGGTGATATAATAACTGGAATCATTACTGTACCAAATGGTGAACTGAATGTAATGTTAAACCCAAAGATTTCTGAACTTAAGTTATACCATTATTTTTTGAATTCTTTTAGAACTTTGTGAAGTTTAATATTTACTGCTATTTTACTTTCTCTCTGCTGATAAGAGCCAAGTGCCTCACAGGAAGAAAGTTTGCCTGCCTGAAGAACGCTCCGACTAACATACTAAAACGACAGAGCTCATAGCGTAGCATACTGACAGCCAGGGCAGGGATGCTGTCTTACTCAATGTCTGACAAGCCAACAGGGGCATACAAAGCAGTATTTCTTATATGGTCCCCAACAAGAAGAAAGGACTAAAAACTTGTCTGAAAGAGTGAGAATTTGAACAACCACAAAGGCTTACCCCTCTGTCTGTTGAACTGACGACCACGAACACCAGTTCTCAATGTCGGTGGCTGAAGTCGGACACGTCGAAACGGCTTAGGCTGGTTACTGCTTGTATCTGTGAGGAAGTGGAAATGCAGGAACAAATGTCTGTGCCTAGTTCAGTTTCTCACTACTAACATTTACACAATTTGATATGCATTATGCTCTCGAATTTAAAATTAGGAAGGTGCATCCTTGTTTCGCTGACATCTTCTCTGAAATAAATAAAAAGCCTCAAAACAAGTAAGTTTGGGACTTCTTTCATCACCTAGGTTGCAAACTGGTAACTCAACGCTGATTTACTTACCATTCTTTGACTCTAATTGAATGAAAAAATATTTTTAAAATCTGACAAACATACCAGTGGGTAGAATCACTGAAGTATCAACGACTTTTGCTCCTCGGGGCATTATTCTTACTACAGCCTAATCTAGTTAAAATGGGCCAAGTAAAAATTGTTTGCCACTAAGACTAAAGGCATCAAAGCATCACCTTGCACTACAAGTTCTTTCTTGCGTATACTGCCACCCCGCAGTGCGTGATGCTGGTCCAGAAAGTCTCCAGACTTAATGAAATGGTATGAAACAACTAATTCCGGCAATTAACCCGTACCTGCTGATGAACTAGAAGGAGGATCTTGACTAGTGGAAGGAAGATCTGACTCATCAGATGCTTGAACAGATTCTTCTTCTTGCTGGCTATCAATTTCTAGGCCTGCTTCTGAAGTGATTCTAGAAGAGAAGAAGGGGGAGGAAAAACATGTATGTGCACTCGCATAGTTTCAAAAAGATCAGGGGAAAAAAGTATCATCTAGGAGCAGACAGGTCCTACACAAATGTCTTTCCCCAGAAATTCTCAGCGGTTTTTATTCCATTTTGTTGTGTCCTCCCTGCCCCCAATGATGAGAGATTTATCTGGCTTTTAGAAAAATAACAATGTAATTTCCTTGATAAGCAGCCCAACTCCAGATGCCCATTCAGCATACTGATCGCCTTTCAGAAAAGGTCACAGGAGCTATTTAATAAAAATAACGAAAAACCCTAACATGATGGTGGTGCATATGCTTGGGCACTGGAAGAACGAAGCAGAGGGAGTACACTAGGTGGTTGGCTCCAAGGATCACTCATTGGTACAACACTTATGTGACTACTACAGAGCTCTCTGCATTCTGATGAAACAAAGAAATCTTTTTTTTTGGCGACTTTTATATTAGCCATGTTAAGTCAGAAGAAAATCTTTGGGTTTAGACTGAAAGGTCAGATTGTACTACTTCACGAAATTACTAAATCCTGTTTGAGCTGTCTTTCCTACCAGAACAAGTTAAACTGAAAATTAATCACAGGCACACTCGGATGGAAACCGACTGTTAAAATAACATGACATCAGGTCTCAGTGAACCAAACAAGTCATAGTTTACCCTTCGGATTCCGCCTCTGCAAAAACTTCATCCCCATCATCACCCGCTCCAGCCTCCGTGGTGGTGGACAGATTTCCAGTAGATGTTGTAACCATTGGGACAGACTGGGAAGCGTGCTCTGAAGCATCCGCTGAGGCACTTTCAGTAAAAACTGTCACTGGACAGGAAAAGTAGGTTAATAAATATCGAGTTAGTTAGAAATTCTATGGAAAACTTAGGTACATCAGGCTGAATACTCCTGACGTAGCAGTAAGTGCAGTAACAACAATAATTGGAATTTCCCAAATTGACTTCAGCCCGCAAATTTCTCGCAATTTACCTGGTGCTGCTACTTGTAACGGCGTTGTGGGAACGCTACGACCACCCGATTCTTCCTCATGAGCAAGGAACAGGGGGGTTTCATACATTCCTAAACCTGCAATGCAAAGTTTTAGGGAAAATGAAAACACACATCTAAAAAACTGGTTATCTTCTCTCTATACACTTGAGGAAATTCAGTGATTTGTAATAAAAAAAGATGAAATCGAGCGATTCACACTTAAACACAGATTTTTGGCGTTTTGAGCTGTTTTGACTTACTGCCAGAGCTAACTGTAATTTACTGAAAAGTAAAACTTGGAAAAAAAATAATTTCTATTTGGTTTACTTTCATTCTTTTCTTGTGCCATTGTTTCACTGTGAGCTCTCCTTAAAGAACAACATACTGCTTCACGCTGACAGGGCCGCAGGGCAAAGGGACTGACTCAGGGCAATGCCAAAAACAACACAGACAAATCGCCTGCCCATCTTTTTAGCAGGTAAGGAAGGATATATGCTGAAGATTTTTTTGCGTTTGCTGTTTCCCTCTTATTTACTACAGGAAAGCTACAATCAACAATAAAATCAAAACTGAAAGCCATTCCTTCAGTATCTCGTTTCTCCTTAAAGGAAATTTTCACTGCCCAGCAGGTAATTAGCCCTACATAAAATTTCAGCTTCTCTGGTTCACAAGCCTGCTGTTCCTACCCACACAAGCTTTCTACGTTTTAAATCATGTTACAAAGAGAAGTGCAGCAGCTAGAAGGAAACCTCCTTTCCTTTGTTAAGTCCCCCTCTGCTGACAATTATTTAAGGGTCATGAGTTTCTGTACCTCAGCAAGTACCCAAAGTAAAACTGCATTTTATCGGCTGAGTTACTCAGTTTTCACTCTCACAATCATGGAAGAGGAAGGACAGAAATGGTTTACCTCCTTGGGATGCAAGCTGACCAAGATCCGAGTGACTGGAGCTAGTTTGTGGCATATCTTCAGGAGGTCCAAATCTGAATCTAGGAACTCCAGCTACCTGGGGGGAACTACAAAATAAAGATTTAAAGAATTCTGCAATTCTCCCAATGATCAGGGAGAGGTGTGGGTTGGGAAGAAAAAAAAGGTGGCAACTTTCAGATCAAAACAGAACAGATTATGCATAAGAAAAAATGTATTAACACTGATCATAAACATCAGCTGAACTACTACTTACTAAATAGCAATTAGTTTCTCAATCTTATTTTGACTGCATCTAAAATCAGTAAAACAATCCTTAAGGGAATGTTCTTCCCATATTCATCTTGTGAATTCTCACAATTTTAAGTGAATTGCTGAACATGTCCAGAATTGTCTCAAATGAAAAAACAGAGGTAACTTTTTCTGCTTTTATTGGTAATATCGGGGGTGGAGGGGAGAAATGATAGAGTGGGGAAGGAAATGGAACAGAAGAGCCTATACTTTTAATTAATCTCTTCTTAAGTCAGTAAGTTACAATACATTGGAGGTGGTCTGCCTACTAATTTGCTGATAGTTTTCATGATACAAAGTTAAAATAACGATTACTTATTTGTAGATGCAGATATGTATCACACTACTTGCCGTGTTTTAGCACACTACTCCAGTCACAAGTTCACTTCATTTGAATTTACTTTCATTCCACTGAAAACCAGAAAGAAAGAAAGAGATGCCTTTCTCCCTTTACATCGACTTACTGAATGGCTTCTGCAAACCCATCTGTACGATGTGGAACCACGAGAGTTGGTGTGCTTGGAACTGTTCTGTCCTCATCATCAAAGAAGTGCTGCTGCTGGAAAAAAAGAGAGACTGATATGAGAGCCCACCATGTATTCCCAGTTTCTACCAAGCCAAGTTAAAGGTTGGTTTCCTTCCTCCACATTGTCCGCAAAAGAGATTTAGCTCTAACACAATTCTTGTCTAATTTCAGATATATAAATCTGAGGTAGTTCTGTAGGGTGATAAAAAGCCCCAAATCAAAATAAAAACTGTACTCTAGCATGGCACCCATCTTTCAAAGGATTTTTAGATATCTATTCTATGAGATCATCCTACCATTCAAATGCTGCATCATTCCACTGGTTTCAAAGGAATCCCACGGTTGCTCACTCATAAATAGATGGAAATCACCTCTCTTAATCCGTATTGCTGTAACGTACCTACCACGAGATTTTTCACCTATCAAAACATCTCCCTATAGACTTGCATCTTATGTTTCTGTGTGGCCTACAAAGCCTCTTCCCTCAACCCGCACAAGGTATTCTCTTCACCTCCCTGTCTTCCTCCTGGATCTTTCAAACCTTTCTCTTCAAAATACTCCTAACTTCCCTCTCACATGCTCAGGTACCGTCCACGCAAAAAGCAGTAGGTACTAAGACCAGTTCTAAATAACTGAATGACAGGTGTATGCAGGCCAAGCAGATTCAAAAATTGAGTTGATGCTTTTGATCTCAGAAAAGATCCTTCAGTCAGTTTTTCTTTCCTCCCTCACTGACCTCGTGTTCGTTCTGTCAAATACAGTTAAAGTTGGATAAAGGGTTCAAAATTAGCTGAAGGGGACAAACATGAAGCACAAACAAATCTCTTAAAACTAGGCTGAAACCTTGTTATTCTTCCTAGTAATGTATCCACTTTAAAGACTGATTCTAAAATCAAGTAATTAAAACTGCCTTGGACAAAACCAGTTCAATCTCTTTTCAAGAGCTTTAGCTTCCTGGGACTTCTCTGGAATTTGCCTTCCATTAATACAGAAATTAACAGGGCTAAGATACTACCTGCAAGGCTACAGAAACCATCCAGTGTCTGAAGTCAGTAGCTAGTCTTTAAAACACAAAATAAACCCTAAGATTGTTCACTCAATGCAGGTTTTTAGTATTAGACTTTTGTACACTCACCATCCCACCGATACCAGGAGTTAGCTGAAGTCCACGCCCCACTGACTGTCTTCGAGTCATCTGGATTCTCTTTATAATAAAGAAAAAAAATTAATTAGTGTAAATGCCTTCCCAGAATTCTAATAACATAAAAACGTGCAGTGAGAACCAAGGAAAGTCAACAAATGAGTAAGTGTAACAATTACACATCAGTGTACACCACTTCTCAGTACAGGTATCACACCTTCTCAAAGAATAAACCATGGCAGCAGCTGCTCCACATCTCTTTAAGTGCTGCCTGGTCTAACCATGGAAAAGAATCATCTGGATTTAAATTCTGGGTAAGGGACATGGCTATTTTACTCAACTTTCTACCAAGGACAGAAAACTTGAACATAGAAATATTGTGGCCTCAAGCCTCAGAACAAGTTAATGATAAAGGGTAATTTCAGTCAGGATATTTCTGCAAAATTCAGGTTGCGCTGCTTTCATTTACAAGGTCTACAGGTCTGCATCAAAGCGTAATCATGGGTCAGGCACTGATCCTGAAAGGTTTAACTTAGAAAATTAACAGTAACATTCCTTTGCACAATCTGCATCGGGACAGAGAACAATAAAACTCCCCTGTCAATCTAACTTTCCTGTTCCAGAACAGCTTTTGTAGTGGAAATGCCAGCAGTCACTGGCTGAATCAACACTGGAATAATAACTTCAAGATACAAATCCATCATGAGTGCCCTACTGCTTTTCATGTTCCCTGTCCAGCCATCATCTTAAGTCAGTTGGCTTAGCTACCGTTTTTAGGACACTTAATAGATGTCATCTATTTTTACTATCACCGGAGTACTTCAGTTTTATTTAGACGAAATCACACAGTAACTTTTTCACAAGTCCTCTGTATGGCTACAGAGAGTTTATACCTGCACAGGGGGCCCCAGTTCTTGAGGAGGAGCATGAATAGTTAGTCGCGGGGGCAGCGGGTGCGGCGGCCTGCGTGGTGACTGCGGGGGCCGGGGGGTCTGTCTCTCTGAGGCAGATGACGGCTGCTGTTCTCTCGAACTTTCGTGAGGGAAAGTGGACTCTGCAGCACTTGTACTCCCTTCTCCTAAAACATACAGGAGTATAGAGGAGTAAACCCATGCCCTCCAAAACCGAGTTGAAAACATGAAGGCAAGCCTTCACATACTGCTACCACATCGACACAGACATTTTCACCCTTGCAAGAGTGGGGACAGCTTGTTACCGTTATTTAAAATCACGTAAAAGAAAACTTGTGCCAGCTACACCAACACCAGCACCAAAACAGACTACTGGTGATTCAAGTGCTGATTTAGGGAGAGATTAACCTACTGAGCCAGCAGCAGCAGTTTCCATAGCAAACAGAGCTTCCAGTTTTGCAAAGGAATACAGAATATATCCAGAAAAGAACACTTCAAAAGAATCTATGATTCAGGTTAAAATGGTCTTTAGCACTTCACCTTACATTCTTACTTTTATAAGTGCATATTTTAACATGTGCAAAACTGCTTCTAAGTTTCCCCCACACCCTTACTTTGAAGAAGCATGAATAACCATACCACTGTTTTGAGAATCTGCCGCCCTCTGGTTGCTTTCACCTCCTCCCATGCTCTCCTCAGTTTCTGTTCCAGGATCTGTGCCATCGGCACCCTAAAAAAAGGCCACAGATAAACACAGTATGAGTTCGCACTGAAAAACTTATAGGCTGCAAAGACAATATGAAAGCAGTAAAAAAGTATCCCCAAAGTAAACACTGGAAATCTTACAATATTTCTGTAAATACCTACAAAATCATGCAAATGTATACAACTGCAGCAAATTTCAGAAGCTGTGCATATCTGCACATAAACAAATACGAACAAGGTAGCCATTCTTGCTTAATAACAACAACAGATAGTGAAATATCTAAATTTCAAAGAAACTGCCATACTAGCTTGGCAACTACAGTGTTTGTTGCTGGCTCCAGCATTTTGCATTTGCATTCTGCCATCGTAAACATTTGAAGTTGATTTTTCTTGCGAAAACACAGAAATTACTATCACCTCCTAGCAGCCTCAATTTCCTGAGATAAACTTATACAAAGATTTTCTCTTTCAAGTACTCAAATCTGTGCACATGCATTATAATGCCAATTTATTCCAAGAAATTTAACAGGCTATATAAAAAAGGTACAAATCTCACCTCAGCATCATCTGCCTCATACCCATCATTACCATCAGCACTACCAGTTCCCTCATTACTGTCATCACCTTCATCTCCCATCCCTGTGTCTTCATCATCATCCTCATCTTCCTCTTCCTCATCCTCATAGTCCTGTTGAAGGACGTGAAAAAAAAACAAATCACAAACCTTAAGGTAGTGGGGAACGGGTAATGGAATGATTTCTCATGTTGAAGTGCTACATTTTTTGTTGTACGCAGACCACGCTTGGCGGTGGATCTCTTTCTGACAATATTGGTTCAGCAGTTTTTACTCAGAATAGCTGTACAGGTTTTTTGACTGCTGTGGTAGGCTGATTTTGGTTGGCTGGAGAAGCTCACCCAGCCATTCCCTTGCTTCCTCCAACAGGACAAGGGTGAAAAATAGGATGGAAAAGCTTGATGGTCGAGCTAAAGGCAGCCAGCTCACTTGCCAATTACCATTACAGGCAAAACAGACTGCACTTGGAGGAAATTAATTTAATTTGTTGCCAGTTCAAAAGAGTTGGGTGTTGAGAAACGGATAAAAACTAGAATACCTTCCTCCCGGCCCCCTTCTACTTCCCAGGCTGAACTTCAGTCCCTCATTCTCAACTCCTCTTCCTCCACAGGGCAGAGGGAGCAAGGAATATCTGCTGCAATGCCTGGAGCACCTCCTCCCATTCATTCTTCTCCAACCTTGGTGTTCGTTCACAAGACAGCTCCTCAAGCTTTTCTCCCCACTGCCATGCAGTGTTTTGCTCTTTCTTTTATATTCATGCACCAGCCCCCAGCAACAACCCTCAAGCATTGAAAAACTTGTATGTTGAATAGTCAATGGTAGTCGAGAGGCACTGTGGAATTTTATGACTTAAAAAACCCCCACCAAGCTGAATTAGCAACTACGTTGAAAATACTAGAAGTGCAGACCACAAATACAGACAATTTATACTGTTAACAATAAATTGATTAAATTAGTTCTCCTCGATGAGCTTTATATCTGATAAAAGATAAAATCAGAAATTAAGAAGTTCATAAATAAATGCATGATATACATACCTCCTGCTCGCCTTCATTTTCTTCATCATCATCATCTTCGTCATCACTATCAATTACAATGACATCGTCTCTCTTGGATTGACCGTCCTGAGATGATGAAGTATTTTGTTGATCTGACTGAAGAGGTCCAAGTTCTATTGGGATAGACTGCGAAGTTTCTTCACTATCCTCCATGGGAGTGTACTCTCCCTGGGTAACACCCTGTAAGAGATAAATTACCAGAAGAAACAAAATGCAGCATATATAAGTTTTAGATGTTCATCAGGAAAGTGTCCATTAAACTTGGAAGAGCTCCTAGCTCACAATCTGAAATGGAATCCTGCTCTACAACACAAGTATTACAAATCCTTCACTAGCAAATCTGATCTGGGACGGGTGCCATCACTGGGGATGCTGTATTCATACACTATGTATGTGAATGCACATCCATGAAAATCTGCTTTCTGAATGTTTATATTAAAAGCATATGTATATTCAAAGCATTTCATCTGAATCTGCCAAGTATGACTAGAAGTGTTTAGAAAAAAACCACAAGCAAGTCCCTCAACACCTCTTTTTTTTTTTTTTTCTTTTAAATTTGGGACTCTACCACATAAATTTTCTAGCATTATAAAGGGTTTGGGATTTATTGGGCAGATAGACATTTGTCATACCTTTTAAACACATGCAGGATATGAAGGGAAACACAGTACCACTGCGTAAAGAAAACCTACTCCACACCTCAATGTGAGGTTTTGCCAAGTTAGGGAATTACCACCATACTTTTGCTCATTTGAGGTGAAAACAGATCCACAGTTTTCACTTATATTTGACTTTTTGAACACAGCATTTTACAGAAGAACAAAACCAATCTTCTTTTCTTTATCACATCATGACTCATCTAACACTAAGCTTGCTCAGGGATTTGTAAAATCTTTCCATAAAAGAAAAGCCAGAAACCAGAGAGATGGACTCTAAAAGAGTAAGCAAAGAACTCAAAACTCTAATTCCATTTTAAGACTGTAACTCATTTAACCTCTCCATCTCAGTTCTACTATATAAAACCGACGTCAAGGTTACCAAGATTTCTAAAACAACACATCAAATGAAAATTCAAAACTGCAAAGCTTTGTTAACAATCTCGATTTTACTTGTATACGTGGGTATGTGTAGAATGCAATAAAAACTGAGTTATCTATCCTTAAACACAGCAAGTCTAAAACTTGAAATGGTTAAGTGGCTTCCACTGGAAACCTCAAGATCTGATTTGAGATTTTATTTCTGAAGAGGGTTTGAAATAAAAAGATATCCATTTCTGCTGAAATTATTTTTCTTGTCAAATACACTTACTTCTCCAATTGAGTCTTGCGAGTCTTGATTGTATGTTTGAGCTTCTACCTCGCCATCAGTGCTCTCTTCTGCTGTCACTTCCTCCTGAAAGAACATATTTTTTCTCATTTAAAACACACCATTAACCTTAAAGTTTAGTTCTTTATGATGTTTGAGATTTTAAATTTTTTTTAAAAAATTACCTTTCCCACAACGATCACAGGCAACCTTTTGCTCCCCTTTTTGTCATTATTCCATAACTCTGCTTTCATCTAGCACCCCAGATTTCTCTGCCCTGATGAAATACAATTTTACCCTTGCAGTCCACTGGACCTCAGAATCTCTAAATTTTTTCAGGACCAAAAAAGAATCCTCAAGATTTCTCATCCCAACTCCATCCTCTCAGCTAATTAAGTGGTAATTCTTAAACAATCTTGCCCTTTTCTCTTATGCAACATTCCCCTCGTACAGAGTTAAAAAAACATCTTTGAATTACTTAACATTTTTTGTGAGTTGCATGCTGTGAGGTTCAGTCTCAAGTTCATTCCTTTTTTGCAGGACATCCCAATTCCCTCACACTAATATTTCATGAGTATCTCCTGCAAGCTTTTCCATGGAACTTATCTTTCCTTCTCTGGCATCTCCTCGAGTACACTGTATTTTATTTCAAAACAACTAGATAATGACCTACTGGACCACAGTGAAAAACATTTTAACTTCTTCCTCCTAAATATTAGGATTTGCCCCTCTCTCTTCCATCCTACAGCTCATTAAGACTTGCATCATTCATTGCAACTGCAATAACCTCTGCCTTTCACGATACCCAAATGTAACTGTTTCTTCCGTGATAGATTAAACAGTCACAGTAAAAATCAGCTGACCTACTCTAAAGTAAAATACTCCCTCATGCCATTAAGATCTTCCAAAGCGACAGAGTAAGTAGCAGCATTTTATGTTCTTACAAACCTCTGGTCCTACTCTCTGTATGCTTCTCAGTTTCTTTGGAAGAGGTACGTCCACTGTTTCCTCTGAAATTTGGTCCGAGTTTTCCACAGTGTTATCCTCCTCTTCCTCTCGTGGACGTTTAGACAGTGAAGAACTTGGGGTAGCTGAAACTTAAAGGAGCCTCTCCGTTATTTTCAGAACACAAATGTACAAAACAAAAAATCACAAAGTTTGGTATTTTACTGTGGAAGATCACCTCTTTTCCTGCAGTGAAAGATAACAAATAGAATCAGAAAGAATTGTGTTGTGCAGTTTCCTATGATATGAAAACATCACCCGCTTTTGTTATATGTCTTATGCTCTTGGACCTATATTTGCAACGTAACTGACTGAGAAACACAAAATAATTAGGGGAATAAACATTCTACACCAAAATCTATTACTATGTAGGGTAAACAGATGTGCAACAGTAGCTTTAGAGTTCTCTGTATTTTATATTCCGGCTTAAGCAGTTTAATCATGACTCCTAAAATTCACCTTGTTCCAACAGTACTGTGGGAGCAGAGGCAGTATGGTTTAACGTATTAAACCCCACTGTTGTTCTGAATAGATAAGCAAACGTGAGGTTTTATACTCTGCTTTAAGGAATCCAGTGACAGCAAGAGGTAGATTCCTGAAGGTTCAGGAAAGGAGTTCAAATTCTTTTGTTGAAGTTGGGCCTGCTTTGATGAGGGTCCGAATGGAGCTACTTAAAAGGAACTATTCAAAAAGGTAGGCCTGTAAAATAAAACCAACCTGTGCCAAACACTGCTGTAGAAGTGGAGGGCCTCTCTATTTGAGAGCTCTGTACAACCTCTACAATGGCAGGGGATGGCTCCTGATTCGCAGGCTCGATTTGAGGATGACTTTGCTGAGTGGGCTGCACAAAAGCAGTTGCTTGAGTCTGCTGCTGAACGGTCAAGATGGGCTGAGAGATAGATGTCTGAACATTAGGACTGGTGGAACGTACAGACCCACTAGTGCTCCCAAAGACTGGAACGTGCTCCACAGGTCCTTCTGACTGCATAGCTGAAAGGCAAACAGTAGCACATTCAACTGTCGTCATATTACCTAGTACAGATCACGTCCTCTGTTTCAGAACACCCAGAATAAGCAGATTTCACGTTCTGCAGATTAAGTTAACATTGCTGATACACATCTTCAGGTGAGGAATCGCGAGCTTTGTTGCAAAAGAATTGGTCTGAAAGTGCAGTATTGAAGCAGACGCAAGGGACAGTAAAACTATCTGAGCTACTTTCAAACTACTGATGACTAAGATTTCAAGGCAAAAGGTAGCATTTGTGATTACTGTAGATCCTTACACTTGAATAAAATGCTCACCTTCCTGAGTCTCCACCTGTGTTGTTGGCATAACAGTGGCTGTTGGAGTCGTGGTAGGATTAGTGACTGTAGCAGGAGTAACCATTGGACGGATACTGGCTCTTGGAGTAGACTTATTCCCAGCTATTGCAGCAGCAGTCACTTTACTTGGAGTTGACACAACAGGAGTTGGCTTAATATTTGCTGTTGGGGGATCCGAAGTGCTAGCACTGAAAAAAAAGGATACTGGTTTCATTGTGGTAGTGCGAAGAGCAGAATTTAAAAATATCAAATGTCAATATAATATCACAGCTAGAAATACTGATTATTAAAGGTTCACAACTTAAAAGCCTGAGAAAGCCACAATGAATTGTCTTCCAAAATTTATTTACACCTTAAAAAAAAAAGACCCACTATGCCATATGAGTAGCCTTTTGTCCAGTTTAGAGGTTTGACAAGTTTCTTCAAAAGTAATCAACTAAAAAATCTGTAAGCAGGTCAAAAGGAGCAGCGTGTAGTTTGTACTATTAGGTGTGATGGGTCTTTGTTACAGTAACACATCTCACATTAAAAATAACAAACACAGAGCAACATCATCTCTTGGTTGAGTCAAGGATCAGCAAAATTTTAAGAGGCAGTTTTGAAAGCCGTGCTTTCCGAAGGATTCCATCATAAAAACTGAAAGGGAGTTTGTTACCAAAACCTAGTGATACAATGTCCTGGTTTGAGCTAAAGAAAACCAATTCTGTTCAGTGATTTTTATTTTTCAGTCAGTCTCTTCTAAAAGGCTGCACATTCTGAAGTCAGCAGCATGTTTTTGCAGACAGTGTGTGCTACTGGCAGTGATAACACCTGATGTTTACAATCACTGCCTGAGGCGACTGCTGGCTCATGTGCCACGCTGAGGGTGCCAGGCAGTGGGCCCATGACATACAGCAATAGTTCCCATTTTAGAGCTCAGTCATTTGACTATTTTATCTGTTGTTAGAGCTACCATCTATTTAGTCCATTTTCCAAGTTTGAGATTCTTGCACAAGGAAGATCCACTCCCAAACCCGAGAAGTTTAAAGGAAACAATCAAAATCGTACGATTTCAGGAACCTTAAAATCTGAAAACATTTAAAATATTTTAAACTGAACAGCTTAAACGCTTCATTGGTTAAATATAGCTGAGAGAAACAGGAGGAACATATTATGGCATTCAGTATCTTCAAACTTGCTTAAGAAAAATTGTGACAAAACTGTGATGTACTACAAAGAAGAGAAACTAGATGAAGACAAAACCAAAAAACACCAACCACAGAAACTTTGCAAGAACCCCCAAACCCTTCAACTCACATTCCTCTTTCACCTGAAGCCGGAGTAGACTTGAGTGAGATTTGCCTTTGCTGTTCTGGGACCTGTTAAGTAAGAAACCGAAGCATCATGGCATGTACATACGAAACCGAGGGTAATTTGGTATTCAGCAGACAGATCTCTTCAGTAACAATCATTTCTTAAATGGACTTGTTAGCACACACAGACAGACTCCATGATTATTGCTAATTCTCCAAAATAAATCATACCAGTCATACCAAGTAGGTAAACCAATTCAGTAATTTCTCAGGTATTTTCTGAAGCTATGAAGACAACAGCAGCTAGAACTCATTACACTGAACACATGGATAAAAATACAAAAATAGAGAGCAAGTGAAAAGAGCCCATTGGCTGATTCACAATATAATAAATATAATAAACCGTATGCTTGTTAGCACTGGGAATTCTGACTACAACAGCAAATAAGTTTTAAATCAAAGTTCTGAATTCTTACTAAGGCCAACTTGTGTCCTTCCAAAATTGGGGGACAGCAGAAATTGAATAGCAAGTTTGATTGGCTCTCTGATTTTTCTAAATTTTCTTTTTGTTTAATGTGTAGAGGATCCTACGACAAGAATTCCCAGCTGCTATTTAGGGTGTTTAGAGAAAACACCTTCACATAACGTAGTCCCGAGTATTACCTACGATACACACAAAACCAAGCCAAGCTGTACTGACAGCTGTCGTTCTTGCTCAGAGACAAGTGGAGCTGTTTGCTTCCCCTCACACAGTTAGCTCCAGGGATTTTGTACCTTGTTTGTAGACTCTGGTGGCTCATCTCGCTGTTCGTGGTGTCGCTCTTGCTGCTCTCTAAGCTCCCTTTCCAGGCGGCAGATTCGACCTTCATACTGCGATTTGAGTGCACTCATTCGCACCTCCAATTCAGTCTTCTGCTCTTCTAACGAGCTGCTCTTCTGCTTCCACTCTTCATTTTCTTTTGTCAGCTGTTCTTTCGTACCTAATTCAATAGGAAAGAATTCCAGCTCACCACTGTAAAGTTGCCTGTTAAGTTTCTGCATGCTCAATACCTGGGTCTTTTAATAGGTGACTGAAGTACTTTGAAATGTTGAAAGAGCTCTTAAGAAGTAATTTTAACTTTCACATAACATTTTTCTATTTAATTGCAATTAAATAAAAAAACATTTAAAATATCTACTAAATACATAGGGGAAAAAATTAAATAAAGTAGTCACTTTAAAACAACTTTTGTAGCATCTGATCAAGAAAAAAACTTTCAAGTAAAATATTAGAGTATGCCAGTATAACTAAAATAATTAATAATACCAGCTAGCTGGGCAATTTTCTGCTTCGCCGCAAGCAAGGTCTTCCTAGTTTTCTCTTCCTTCTCAGTTATCTGTTGCCTGAGCTGTTCTTCCTGCGTTGTCTTCTCTTGCAGATCTTGATGAAAACGAGTAAGTTCAGATTGTAGCTGTGTTATCTGCTCCTGAAGATTTTTAACTTCGGTTTCCTTCTCTGCTATAGTCTAGGGAGAGAGACAGACTGCAACTATGGGCCACAACCAGCTACTCGGGCACATATAAAGCCTACCAAGCTCCAAGGCCCTACTATTAACCAACCGCAGTATTCAGGTTAAAACGTTTCTCATGAACAATGATCTCTCTCTGAATGCAATAACTGAGAGAAAAGGACTCTCTTTCCCACTTATTTGTTCTAAGAAACATGAGACACACTACACACAGGATTTAAACCAAGTTTAAGGTCCCTCTTTCCCAATCAAGTAAAGGGATAAATAGGTCCTTTCACATATTTGTCTGCAAATACGTGCGCATGCACACACACAAACACCCTCACATTCTTCAGCGTTACACATTTAATATCACAGTACAATACAGTACTCAGAAATTACTCGCTGTTTTTACCTTCTGTAAACTTTCAACCTGAGCCTCCAAAGCCTTTGTCTTCACTTCAGCTTGACTGAGAGTGTCTTTCAGCTCTTGTACTTCCTGGACAGAAACTTGTTCTTCTTGCTGTTCTACAAATGACTGAGTAGATGCTTCCGCAACCATCTGCAATACGTCAAGCGGCATCAGGCTAAAGGGTACCAGCTCATTAGAAATGTCACTACCTTCACAAGTTGCTTTTGCATACAAACCCATTGTTTAAAAAAGCACTGGGCAAACCCCATGAATTCTAATGAATGCTGAAGTTCTGTTAAGAATACTGCAAAATACTAAGTGCTATGCAGCTCGTGTTTTGCAGCAGTTTGAGCCAACAGCTGAATGAACAATGCAATTTTCTGCTTTTAACAGACAAGTATTTGTACAGTATTATACTAAGGGAATGAAAAGATCATTAGCCAGATTATACAGGACTCCAGACAAAAACATACTTTTTCAGTATGTTTGTGAAGAAACTCCATCTACCTTATCATGTTGTGCTTTCAGCTCCTCATATTGAGTCTTGTACCTGCGCCCAATTTTCTTGACCTGAGTTATAGTCTTCACTTTTTCCTGTATGTCAGCTACTTTAGCATCTAGTTCTTTCTGCAACGTATCCTTTTCCACTCTTATTTTAGTCACTTCATCCTTCAGGCTCTGAACAAGGTTCTGGCTTGTAGTTAGGGATGCATTAGTTCTAAGTAACAACAGATTAGAAAAAGATGCAAACGAGATGTTTGAAATAATCAACACATTTCAATATTGCTCATCTATGTAGTATCAGATGTATTACCTGTAGTGAATTGGGTTTTCTAGGATTGTGCAATACAACTAAGTATTTATAGAATACAAATTATTCTACAATACATAAGCTCAGCTAAAAGACAACTTCCAAAACAATCGTCACTTTATTTTACCTGCATATTATCAAGCTACAGCAAGAATACCAAAGGTTTCATGCTTACGTATAGATAGTTAAGAAATTACACTTCCAGACACAGCATTATTTAAAATAATTTGCCTTGCACAAAACCTTTTACTAATTGACTAATACCACACCTGGCTATTTCTGCTTTAAGCCTGCCTGTTTCTTCACTCATCTGCTGTATACGCTTGGTGTTTGCCTCCTTCTCAGAGAGCAGCTTCCGATACTCTTCAAGATCCGTGTCCTTCTGTTGATTCAATAAATGCTGAAAGGTTGAGAAAACAGTTTGCACTTTCGTAAGATGATTATACAGTTATACTCAGAAAATCTCTTTGATTTAGACCTACTGTTCGTGCATTTTGGTTTGAATTAGAACAGCCTATTCTGAAGCTGCACAAACAGCGCTTTAAAATTCAAACACGTTTCCTCAGTTTATTACTGTTAAGAAAATTTAGAGCTCTTTTTTTTTTTTAGCTGTTTGTTTTTTTCCACATCTTCTTTCAAGATATGTATTCCTCACCTGAGTCCGGGCTTTCCAACGTTTAACATCTTCTTCCAATAGTTTTTTCTCTGCCTGCAACATTCCACTTTTCTCACTCAGTTCGGCATTAGACTCCTGTAGAGGTAGAATGTCTGCCTCAAGCTTGCGTACCTGAAAAAACACAACTGGGGATTAAACTCTGATTTTACGACACTGAAGGAAATGAAATATGGGAGGCCTTGAAAGACGATAGTAAGAGGGACGGAGAGAGCAAAATCAACACCCTCAGGAAGTCATGCTACAGCTTCTTTGCCAACTCTCTCTTTGCCTTTCAGTTGGGCCAGCTGATCTTCAGCTTCATTTAAATGAAACTGAACTTGAAATTTTCAACGTTCTAGGTAGAAAGCCAATGTCTTCTAAAAGGAAAGCTTCCTCATCTGCGTATGACGTAAAGGAACAATCACAATCTAAGTAATGTATTTACTATAATTAGCAATAGCATATCCAGATAGTAACTCACCATCCTGAGCGTGTGGAAAAATTTATGTGAACCTTAGTACTAACCTTGGCTTGAATTTGCTGTAGCTCTTGTTCTAGCCTCTCCTTCTCTTCTCTTAGCATCTTGTTGGTTTCTATCAGCACATTCATGGTCTCAGTTTTTTTCATTAATTCTTCGTGCTGTGCAATGGTTTTTGCTGTCACCTTTGAAAAGATTTAACTCAGTCATTCATTCTGCTTGCACATGAATATATATTTACCTGGAGCTGCCATAACACCATCTTGAAAAGCTATTGTGGTATTCCTTATCTCACATGTACATTCAAAACAAGTAAATATCACTAAGAAATGGGAGATGGAAAAAAAAATTGAGAAAAATTATCTTTATTTTCTCTGTTTATGTGATTCTGGAATCTCCACACCACTTCACAGGACTCAGAACGAGATCCTCCATTTGGCTACAAAGCAACTCCAGTTTAAAAACTCCTGATTCTTCCAAAACATCATTTTTGGACAAAGGAGGCAAAGACAAAGAGTAGATCATAGAGAACAGCCCTCTCTACTTATTGAAATTGTAAGCAATAACATCAAACCGTACCTGCACCTTCTCTCTCTCAGCATTGAGACTGTCCTGCAGTTCCTGGAGTTCCCTCTCCAAGTACTCCACTCTCTGACGGTAACGCAAACTCTCCACCTGGGCCACCTCAAATCTGGTTTCTGCAATCTCCTTTTCTCGACGTATAAATCTGAATTAAGAAAATGAACAACACATTGTGTCAATGAAAAGTATTACAAAGTATTTTGAGCTGAAGCATCTTACATCTGAAGGTCTACTGAGTATACAAATGGGTTCAGAAAGATCAAAAAGAAAATCTTACATAAAAATTTTTGAACATCTACATAAACCTCCTAAAAACTATGAGAAGTCACCTTTATGTGACTTTCTTGCTATGTGACTTTTTTGCTAAAATCTCATTTAACTTCTTCTCATCTTGGACTCTTTTTTCCTAGTAAAATAAACCTGTTCTAGTACTGATATAGCACAACTACCTCCTGCCTAGCAAAAAAGCACTTAAATCTTACACATTATTCTTCAAAGTAATATAGAACCATTTAATTTGGCAACTAATTTAATAACCACCAAGAAAAGGAGCCCAGAGCTAAATTTACCTAAGAATTTCTAAGATTTGTTCCTGGGATTTGCCTTCCTCATTGAGAGAAACATTCACGGCAGTCGGCACGGCTTCTTTCATAGAGGTCACCATCTTATCACTCAGACTCTCCAGTTGTTCGTGTAATAATCGGTTTTGTTTTTCCAAATCTTCACAGCGGGATGAGAGTTTTGAAGCTTCATCCTGCAACGAAAGTGTTCAACGGCTGAGAATTCTCTGAACTTCAGTTAACTGAAAATACCCACTGAAATGATTGAAACAATCGTACCTTGATCATTCTCTCTCTCTCCTCCCAGGAGGCTTTGCTCTCTAACAGTTCAGACTCAGCTTTCTGAGCAGCTTCCTCGAGCTGCTGCCTCACCGCCGTGTTCTTGGCAACTTGGTCTTTAATTGCCTGTAACGCTTCAACATCAGCAGCGTGAAGCATTAATTCGCGCTCGTATTTATTCTGAGCTTCAGAAGCCATCTTTGCCTGTAGGAAAATATAAAAAATAGACGTGGTTACCTTTAATGTTATATGTTTCATCTGTACAAAGAAGCTCTCAAATTGTAGACAAAACGAGTGACCGCTATTCAAGAAGAAAACCAATGACCAAAACCTCTGTCATCCTCAAGTCTGAAAAAAAAACCCCAAAATGGGTAAGCTTAGATTGCATCCCTTCAAGAAAGTATTATTTTTAAAAAAAATTGAATTTGAAATAATGTTGAGTGGCTTGCAGGCAAACACATTCTCTGTAGTTATTCTACAATCAAACCTCTTTCTGTAAATTCTGCACGGCTAACAAACAGGCAGGTGTTAGTCTAAGAACATTCATCAGTTATGTGTGCACATGAATGGGCAGAGATATTTACTGCATGAGTTTAAAGAGCTAAAGGACAGACTATGGACATAATATTAATTGAAAAAATTGGAAATGCCCATGTACTAAATTTTGCGCTGGATTAAACCACAGTTGCAACCTTTTCTGCTTCTTTTACACTGATCAGTGTCGCTGGAATTCTTGCCTGCAGAAACACAGATTCCTTCTATAAAAACAGTTGGTAACAAGACAATCTTGCCAGATGCTGCCAAACATGCCACTGCCTCGCAGCTTTAAAAGACAACAACTATGCTTTGCATTAGAAAGAATTTTTCCCTGTCATATGGCTGTGAGAATTCAGTTTTCTTTCTACAGTTTTCTTAAACGTGACACAAACTCTGACTGCAGCACAACTTTATATTCAAAGCCAGTTTAGCTGATATTACCACAATGTTTGATGAGGTTAAAAAATGAAGCATTAAGTAGCTTCAGAAAGTGCTCTTACAGCACTTGTCCTGCCTCCACAAGCCTCTGATTAGCAGCACTATCTTTAAAAAACATTTTGAGTTCAGCGAAAAATAATGAAAAATTAACATTAAGTTGAGTCCCTTTGGCTAAAACAGGCAAATACAACATACTTGTTCCTGGCAGTCGCGTCTGGCTTGCTGTTCATTACTGAGAGCTGTGCTGGCTCTCTGAAGAGCTTCCTGAACTTCTGATTGCACGGTTGACAGACTCTTCTTTAGTTCCGATAGCTACAGGGGTGAGGGATGGGGGAAACAACAACGACGAAAAAGAATAAAAACAAGACTAAATGGCAAGATACTTTACAGAGTAATGAATGCAACAAGGCTTTGAATGTAGATCGTCATGAACAATGTGGGACCAAAGGGTGGTTATTTTAAGATTTCAAAAAGGAAGGAAAATACTTTCAAGATTTTGCCTTATTAACATACAGAACTCTTTCCTGGTAAAAATATATTACTATTCTTTCAGAGTTGGGCCTGCAGTAATTCTAATACACAGAATCTCTCAAGCAGCTCCCTGTCTCTTTTGAGCTGAGGGGCCCAGAACTGGACACAATATTCCAGATGTGGCTTCACCAGGGCAGAGTAGAGGGGCAGGAGAACCTCTCTTGACCTACTTGATACTCCCCTTCTAACACACCCCAGGATGCCATTGGCCTTCTTGGCCACGAGGGCACACTGCTGGCTCATGGTCATCCTGCTGTCCACTAGAACACCCAGGTCCCTTTCCCCTGCGCTGCTCTCCAGCAGGGCAGTCCCCAACCTATACTGGCACATGGGGTTATTCTTTCCCAAGTGCAAAACTCTACACTTGCCCTTGTTGAACCGCATAAGATTTCTCCCTGCCCAGCCCTCCAGCCTGCCCAGGTCTCTCTGAATGGCAGCAGAGTCTTCTGGTGTGTCAACCACTCCTCCCAGTTTCGTGTCATCAGCAAACTTGCTGACAACATTCTCTAATCCCTCGTCCAGGTCAGTGATGAATATATTGCAAAGCACCGGCCCGAGCACTGACCCCTGAGGGACCCCACTAGACAGAGGCCTCCAACTAGACTCTGCCTCATTGACAACAACCCTCTGACTTAATTACAGTGACTTTGTTTCTTTCAACCCCAATACGAACCCAAATATAAACCAGACAAACGAGGGCACAAACCATTCTGATTTTAGAAGACGGGCACACTACAAATTTGGTTTTGGCTCATGTTCCGAGAAGTTTTCTGAAGCCTTTCTCAAAGGTTTTTACTCCAGGTTTTCTGCTAACTGTGCTCAAAGCTCGGGAAGACAGTGACAGCTTTAAATACACAATCACTCTAACAAGTGACAAGGTTAATGTACTATCCACGTTCAAAAGCCTCTCACAAATTTAGTTAGCCTTTTGTACTTCCTAAAAGATTTAGTTCTGGACACTGCCACACTGTGAAAATAAATTGAAGTTCAGGAACTGTCTAAAAGCACACTCTTGTGGATTCTCCAGAAGGGAGTTTAAGGGATAGGGCACTCAGTGTGTACCTGCTGTTCCATGTTCTCCACAGCTTTACGCTTCTCCTCTTGCAATTCTTGCTTTTCTTTTTCTGACTCCATCAGCTTCTTTTCTAGCTGTGCTTGGTACTCTGATGACTCCTTCAGACGAGCTTCAACTGTTGCACGAACTTCCTCTGTCACCTGCATTAAAATCCATCAGATTATATTATAATGCCTCCTAAGGTAACTTCAGGTTTTTTGTAATTCCTCCCATAAGTCTACAGACTGTACTCTAGTACAAAAATGAACTCAAATTAATTTTGTTTCTGTTTTTGCTCTAATAAACATTGGTAGCTACTTACTTGCTTTTCCTTATTGAGAGATTCCTCTAGACTAAGAACCATGGCTCTGTACTGTTCCACATTACTTGAACTCGTCTTGAGTCTTTCTCGCAGATCATTAACTTGCTCGTCAGCTTGTCTTAGTCGACTAACAAGATCATCAACATCTTCATTTGTACTAGACTGACCTATAACATTAGAATACATACATTAACCAGTGGAGTTTAATTAGTTTTTTTTAAACCACCATTTGGTCGAAAACCAAAGTCTTTTTAGGATAATAACATGGAAAAAACCTGTCACCCTCACAAAGCTTCCCTGAATAAAATTGTCAGCCCTAACCAAAATAGTGGCTTGCAAAAACCACTGTTGATTCAGACAAAAATACTGGCTATTTAAAAATAAGTAACCTAACAGACCCAGGTTCTTTCAAATAATAGAAATCCCTTAGTAAGTTGGTTTTTTTTTTCCTTTGTCAAAGACTGCTCAAACACTAATTTTAATTTAACAAATCACTCTGGTTATCAGGATGTTTTGTTTGAACATGTGACTGCAATAACAAAGGTTTATTACTTAAGGCATTGCCCTCCTAATTCTAAATTCATAATAATGAATTATGAATTCTACCATTCTGCAGACAACAATGGTTAATACAAAGAGAAATTCAATGTAGAAAAGTATCTTACCTTTCCCTGGAGCCCTCTGCGATGACTGAGATGCTAGCTGAGCTTCCGTATTGTTAAGCTGCTGTTTCAACATCACAGTTTCTTTTTGGGCATTCTTTAAGAGTTCCTTTGTGTTAATGTGACGGTTTGTCTCAGTCTCGAGTTGCCTCTTAAGATCCAGGATATGAACCTGAAAACACAAAGTTCTTAACTTGTAATTATTCATAAATGCCACAAAGACCAAATAGGTTTCTAGATTTCCCCTATGTAAAACAATGCACTGTAAGCTGGCACAAGTCAAGGAACTGGGGCTTTCTTTTCACTGAACCAAGTTAAGCATATTTATAATTATACTTACCTCTTGATTTTTGGTAAGGGAATGTCTTTGTTCCACTTCACTTTCTAGTTTCTTCTTCAGCTGAGATATCTCACGCTCTAGCTTTTCTATCTGATTATTGAGTCTTTGTTTTGTTTCTGTCTCGGATCTCTCCAGTATTCCCTGACAAAAGAGCATAATGCATTGTGCTTACACCACACTTCAACCATTTTCTTTAGAATTACCACAGCACTTCATACAAAATTGTCTCAACACTTTTCCCAGTCACAAATTAATTACTGAAAGGGGCAAGCAAGAACAGGAAGATATAGAAAATTATGAAAAGTAACACTTAATGCATGACTTGGTTCTGAAGGGCTCTTTAATAATATGGATGCAGTGCAATTAGAAGAAAATCTATTATCCATGCACTGTCATTCCAGAGGTTAAAAAAACCCAAAGGCTATACTACAGAAATAGAATTCAGTCATGATAAAATGTGCAAGCTTAAATATTTGCACTCCAAAAGTCAATATACCTTTATAAATAAAATACATAAAAGTATAATGTATCTCAAAACTATAGGAAAATAAACTACAAAGGCAGAAACTGGTAAATTTTGCTATCATAAGTTAACATACACACTTTTTTTCCTTTCACTTTGTTTCACGTGTTTTGCTTCCATTTCATTGCGAAAACCCTTCCCATCAATTGAAAATTCTCAGGACTTTACTCAGTAAATATAAATATAAATTCCCAAGTACCAGAATTTACAAAAGGAGTAACAAACTTGCTTAAACAAATTGCTCAAGTATGCTATATTCAGTGTGAATTTGTAACAAATAAACCCCCAAACCCACTTTAAGACACAAACCCATGAGAGTTTCATTTGATTTCAATGTGTATTTACTGAAAACTCTGAAAGGCATAGCACATACCTGAATAGTTCGCAGATTAGTGAGCAGCAAGTTCTGTCCTCTTTGTTCAACTAACAAAGACTCACGTTGCTGAGTCAAACGCACATCTGACATCTTCAGGATATCCTTCTCTTTTTTTAAGTTTTCTGCTCTCACCTTTAAGACAGCAAGTAACGACAAGAACTTTGTTATCAGTCCCCAAATCTATCCATTAATTTTAATATTAGTTTTATAATCAGTTAATAGCATGTTAAAAAAACCCCAGCCTTTAAGATTATAGATAGTAAATTAAAATCTGTGCAAATTAAACCAAGAACAGTAAAAACACAACTGTTTGGTTTTCTGTAAACAGAAACACCTTTGGAACGTTGTTCCACCTTTGCCCAGTACTTGAGGCATTTTGCGGATTGTTACAAATGGACACACCAAACACCACTTGAATGTGTGGCTTTTTGAGTGCATCGGCTGTTAAATTTTTAAAAGCTTGTGTGCATGTGTGTTTGGTGTGTCCATTTGTAACAATCCGTCATAAGCAAAACCCTCCTGGGTAACTTGGAATATCCCGCAGTGCTACTGACCTCTGCCACCGCCAGCTTTTCGTTAGCTCCTCTCAGGTCTTGAGTCATAGTGTTAATTATCTGCTCTTGCTTCTGAGTTGTTGCTGTGAGCTTCTGGGTTCTTTCATGCAGAGATGTTATTTCTCGCCGATAGCCTTCAACGTTATCTTGCAGCATCTCATAACTTCACGTAGAACAAGAAAGCAAAGTATGTGTTTACCACATTTAACTGTTTAATTGCAAGAGGTGTACACACACAGCTCTACATTCTTGTGTGTCAGTTTTCACATGTGGCTCACTTGACTAAAAGCTATATTCTTGATCCCATCTTCACAATTTCCTTTATGTTCTTTAACAGAATAGACAATATTTGTATTTAACTGGTAACTCTTCCTACCTAAACGATATCAAGCAGTCAACATGATTCTATTGTCAGTGAACACACCCATAAATCAATGAAATTAAACTGATGATTTACCGTTTGGAGGCAAACTCCAGCTGCGTGGATATTTTCGCGTTTTGTGACCTCAAATCCGTGACCTGCTCCTGAAGCTTTTCATTCTGTTCATTCAGCAACTTGTCGTTCTCAGCCTTTTCTTTTTTGTAGTTCTCAAAAACTTCCTGCAACTACACCAAAGAACACACATCAAAGTGCTTACAAGAGTAAAAAGAAACAGTGACAGTTTTCGACAGCATTTACTGAGAAGCATACCTGCTTAAGGGCAGCCTTAGCCTCCACAGTCTCCACTGACTCAGTCATTGACACTGGAGCAGGAGTTGACATGGCTTGAGGTAAATTCGGGCGTTTTGGAGTAGACATAAGAGAAATGTCCTCCGGTAACATACCTGAAGCTAACAACAGCAACAACAAAAGATAAATGAGATTTTTAAAGGCAACAGTCAAACAAATGCTTAGCAAAGCAGAAGATCATATAACCACACCGAAATATGGCTAAAAGCAATACTGTACTGCTAGGAAAGTCTCCAGCTCTCCTGAACAACTCATTCTTTACACCTACAACATGCCACCAGAACACATGCAGTGATCCCTGCACATAGGTAACAAGTGGCAAGCAAGGGTAAAAGCTGAATCCCACATTACTGGTTACTAGTAACCAGCAGTTACTAGCACCATTACAGCACCACTCCTGAAAACCCAAAACAAATTGCAACATCTTTTTTTCTTCCAATGGTGCAGGAACGTGAAGTCTACCTTGCAAAGGAATAATAGCTCCCGTGGTCTGTGCCAACAATATACGGAACATATCACGCTGACGAACTATGGACTCAATGAGCTGCAGCTGATGATGACGTGATTCACGCAATTTTTCCAGCTCATTGAGAGCTTCCTCAAGCTGATTCTGAAGCTCTGAAATCCTGAAACCAACAACAGATGTTTTCAGTTACACAGTGAGGCATACCAAGATGACACAACCTTAAGTTTTGTCACAAGTCCTTAAGCACACATTTACAGTGTCTGTGAACGTTAAGCACCGCTGAGGTTTTTGAGCAAACTTACAGGAAGGCTGGCCTTTGGGCTTGCCATTTTGTAGATGACAATGACAGCAGGCCATGAAAAACAGAGCAGAGGCAGTCCAATTCATGTGAGTAACTTCAAACAGTCAATAGTGTAAGCAGAGAATCAGGCCAAGAACCCTTAATACAGAATTACATTCTCTGTGGGCTTTACAGCTGGTGAATTGGACACATAAGTATTCTATTTTTTGTTTAGCTAACAGGAACGAAAATTCATCTTTCTTTTTGGAGCAACAGCTCCGTTGTGTGGAATCACGTTCACTAAAAGACCAAAAATTACTTTTACTTTGCATTTACTATTACGAGATACATAGCTATAAAGCCATTTTAATATAAACCTGAAGACAATGTTGCTTAATACCAATTTGCCGTTAAGAATTACGTACCTGCTCACGAGCATACATGCACTTACATATGCAGACGCCCACGATTAATAACAATCAAAAGCACAAAAATGAGAAGTGTTCAAATAAATCCCTGTTACTACTTAGTACAAAACCAGTATTACTAGAAGGAACAAATAACTAACTTCGATGACGTTGTTTCTTGCTCCTCTTTTTCTCTAGCCTCTCCCAGCTCCCGAAGAGCCACCAAGAGACGCTGGTTCTGCTGCTGAAGTTCTTCGATATTTCTGTAAGAGACTAGATGTTGAGATATCACTTCAGAAGAGCTGCTGATGTCGGCAGAGCTCACTTCTTCATCACGAATCACATGATTGCCTCTAGCTTCTTCAAGTTCCATTAAAAGCACACGAATCTGAAAGAGAATGGCCTAGTGTAAGACTTGCACACAGACTCAAGTTTGCTCTGAAAAACAATACATTAAAGTACTTGGAAATGAAGTATTTTTTCCTGCAACACACAAACTCTTACAATCAGTAAACCCTTGTAACATAATTACGTTATAGAAAAAACAGTTTGACAAATGGAAACCACATCAAGATAAGTCTGTGCTCAGTTCTGTGAAGAGATCACAAGACATTCCAATCAAACAATGAAGTTCTACATGTAGGTTTTCCATATCAGATGTTTAACGGTATTATCCTAAAGCAGCATCACTTCTATTCAGCTAAACTTACTCCAGCTTGTAAGCAGAAATGTAAATACCATGTTGTCCTAAGGAGAAGCTTTTAACACCGCTAACGCTCTTATGACAACCAAAGTCAACATGACTGTGGCTGCACAACCTTTAATCATAGCAGCATTTGTTATACCTGCTGGGAGAGATCTTTTACTTGTATTTCCAGTCTCTGGTTTTCTCTTTCAAGCAGAGAGGCATGCTTATTGGCTTTATCAGCATCCTCCTGCAAGCGCTGGATTTCCTGTAAGCATACAAACACAAAGAAACACACAGCAATTCAGCTCAGACACATTCCTTTCCAGAGAGAAAACATCACAAAGAGACATGCCTTGTGACACAAACTGCACTTGGCTACTTTCAAGTTACACTCAAACGTTACACTACACATACCCAGGAATCAAAAGCCACCCTCTTTCATGCTTTATTACTGTGTGTATTAAAATTAATGGGAAGTGACCACCAAAGTCCAATTTTTTGTCTTTGGATAGACAAATGCTAATCTTTGTTTTTTAAAGAATTCCACTTTCTCATAAAAATCAGAGATTGCAAGTCACCACATTTAAGCCTTCACTATAAAAAAACCTCTGAAAAATGTTGATTCTATAAAAGACTTTGTGCAGTCCAATAAAGGGCAAGCTAGAAAGTTCAGTAGGTATTTTCCTACAATAGAAGTCAATTAAAAGATCCATTTCATACATTTACTAACAGCCACTAGGATTAAGGAATTAAAAATACCATTTTTTCGTAATTTTACATGTTGTTTTATTTAATACTGACCTTCATAGCTTGTTCAAGCTTTGCAGACAGACTAGCAACAGCTTTTTGGGAACGCTCAAACTCTTCACGCTGACGTTTTAAGATCGGTGCTTTGGCTTCTACTTCCTGCACTATTTCATCCAAATACTTATTGATTCTCTTATTCTCCAGCTTTTCCAAAAGCAACTGATCCTGAGTTTCTACATACGCATTGTACAGCTGCAACAAAAGATTTTATTGCTTGAGGTTTTTTTTATTTTTGATACATCTGGGCAGACTCACTGGTAATTATGTAATTCATACCTAAAGGCAGTAAAATTTTGCACAGCTCTAAACTCGTTAATTCAGAGAGACAAGTTGGACTTCCAAAACAACGCGTTTTTAAAAGTCATACCATGGCAAAGCAGTTATCTCTATTAATCTAAAAATGGCAAAATTTTAGACTGCAACCATATGCAACAAAAGAATTTGATGTAAAAGGGAGAAATCTTAATTAAGTCTAAGGCAATAGAAACATCAAAACTAGTATCACAAAAGAACACAGCAAGCACAGGAGAAAGAAATGTGATGGCTGGAAAGAACGACCAAGAACAAAAAAAAAATCTGAAAATAAAAATTGCATAAATAGAAGTGTAAATAAAAATCCCTAGAATATGTATGACCTATCATTGTGTTATTTTTTTCTGCAAGTAAAGCCAAACTTGCAGCAGCAGAGATAAAAAATTCTTTTTTTTTAAAAAAAAGCTCCTGACAAAAATTCATAAAGACAATATTTTATGTGCACAAAAGAAATATATTTCAGAAAAAGTATTCAAAGGCCCTATAAAGGTTTCGATCTACTAAAGAAAAACTGCAAGGTATGTTGAAAAAAGAATTTCAACACCTTTGCTAATAAGCATACGAAAAGACTTCGTCTCCTTCAGTCAGGCATTATACCAAATCCAAAACAGTGAATGAAGTCTGCATCCTTTTATCATTAGCACATCTCTATCGGGATTTCAAGGGCCATGAAAGTGAAGAGTTTCTCTTCACTTACCTCTGTTAATTTCATTCCAGGTTTGACCACTTTAGCTACCGCTGCAGCAGTGGGGGACATGGCTGCCAGCTCCTCCTCCGACAGTATGGCTCCTAAGAGACAATCCCATCATTTCCCATTATAAAGCTTCAATAATACCCAGCATAAATATTCTTCATTAATATAAAGAATGTCTTCATATGCCTTGGTGCTTTTATAACTTCCGTATTTTAAATTGCTACTTTAAGCCCTTAAAGTCACTGGTTCAAGAGTTTTCTGTAATCTATATTATACATACACAGGTGCAAGTGACTGGAATTACACACAATATTCCATCAGTGCATCTGACTAGTCCAATCTGAAATGCCAAAAAGCTTTTGCTATTACACTCTTAAAATTGAGAAGACCATTTCCAAACGTAAGCAATTGAAATAGGTGGAGAAAAGCTTAACATCAGACTTCTTAGCAAAGTGCTGGAGGGTTAAAGGCGCAGACCACTGGTTTACTTTCATTAAATTAACACAGAGATATAGCAACTATGCTTCATTTCTCTCTGTTCCTTCCTGCTCTGCTCCTCTCTTCCATTCAGAAATTACTTACATGTACTAAACTACCAGTTTGAACAAAAAAAGATGGAACTAGAACAGTGACCACCGGGCAAGATTTATTGTTAAACTGAAATGTAAGGACAAAGGTTTCTTTTCAGTTGTTTGGCCTTTTTTTGTTTGGTTTTTAAGAGGAAAATAAGAACAGTTTATCATTCCCCTCTACAGAAAGCTCTTAAAAGCATGATGATTCAGCCTCAAGGTAATGTTTTCTTTGAAAAGTTAAGTCAGATGAACACAAGAACTTCAAAAACATTTCAACAGAAATTGCGTTTTCTAATGGGGGAGAAGAAAAAGTATGTACTATCCTATATATAGACACACATGAAAAAGCTTCTAAAATTCACAATTAGAAACGACCAAAGGTGAAAGAAGATTAATGCACGCACTTCCTATCGAAACCCAGCACAGTATTTTTATGCATGACATCTGAATAACTGAGGTTTTATGTATTTTACTTCCCAGTGTCATCCCTACCTTTGCGCTTTGTAGCGGACAGTAAATCGTTGGCATTCTCCAGCTCCTTTTCCAGTTTATCGATCTTCTCTCGCAGTTCTTTTTCCATTACAGCTTTCGACTCTTCCACCTCAGCCAAATGCTCCTGGGTTGCCTTATTAGCTAAAATTAAATCAAGAAAAGCAGTTTGCTGTGTTGTGCACGTGAACCTTAAATTTAACTTTATATGATCTGCAAAATTTCCTGCTGATAAGAAAACTCGGTAGCATGACAGAAGCATCAACTGCTGCCTATCGCTTTTGCTTAGAAGAGAGCAAAAATATGAACTGTCATTTTATCAGGGAAAAGGAATCTAAAATGAGAACCTAAAATGAAGACATCTCTTGCAAAATTAGATCCTCTCACCAAAATCCAAAGTAAAATTCCAGGTAGATTTGAAAAATAGTTCTCCCTCCCCAGTAAATCCAACTAGTCACATACATTTTTTGTTACAAAGCACGTGATTTTTCCACCATCTCCCAAGTCTAATGAAGTTCCTTTCATAAACACGCAACACCTATTTTTCAGCACATCAGAGCTGTTACAAAGGAGCACAACTGGTCTGTTCTGTTCCATCTGCCACTGTCCGCTCGCAGCTTACCTTCACCTGCCTCCTTCAGGAGCTTGTGCAGTTCTTCTACTGCTCCTGTCAGTTCGTTGCTCTTTGCCTCCGAGTCATCAGCAGCGCTCTAAATAAAAGCATTTTATTTAACCTTTCAGGATGGCGCAAGTATATTTTTATCAAAAAAGCTCAAACTGACCAATAACTATGAACATGCAGTTTTGTAACTAATATGCTAAAACATTCACCTTCATGAGCCGACTTTTTTTCCACTTAAGACTTAACTTGGATGCAAACTGCCTATCTGAGTGTCAGGCATTGATTTGATATGATAAATCCAAATAAAAACATATGCCACTTAACTGCTTCATAGCTGGTACTGCCTTTTCTCCTTCACTTAACAAATTTCAGACAGATTTTGAGTACTCAATTTTGACCATGCTGAAAAATTTGACATTTTTAGGGAGTTTTACATGAACAGCTGATGTTTCTTTGGTCAGAGATCTCACCAGTGCAAGAGTGTACAACACTTTAGCAGTTCTGCAAGGCCGTGACAGAGAACTGAAATAAAGTCAATTCAACTGTTGCTAATCAGCAAAGTCTCAGAAAAGGCTCCCATGGGCAGGCACTTAATCTTGAGGCTTTCAAATATCAGGTCAGACAAACATGTCAACAGTTCCAAATACACAGCAAACCCCATGCTAAGCAGAACACAAATCTTTAAGTCCCTTCAAATCAATGATTCTATAATTAAAAAAATGAATGATGAGAATAGAAGAAAAATCACCCAAACCCAGTAACTAACCCAATCAAAAAAATCCCAAATTAAAAGGTAAATGGTAATGCATTATGCTTCGGAAATGTTAGCTATTGGTCTGTTCTGCAAAGGAATATCAGTTTACATCTAATCAAAGTATTAATGTAGAACTTGGAATTAAGTAAGGTGGAACGCTTATGTGGGAATCTATGCAAGGAAACTCTGTAAATGGAACTCTTCAACCTGTGAATCTACATGCACAAACCAAAGAGCAATCAGGTGTCCTCTTCAGCAGACTTTGTCTTAGTCAATGTGCTACAGGCTGTTTTTCACTCTCTGAGCCAACAGAACAAACAAGAACTACTTGTTTTGATGTGCTTATTTGACACCACCGATGACATTCGGTTGTGTGTGATATGAAATGATATTTGAAAGGAACTTCTACCAAGCAAATCCAGAAAAATCTCTTGCACAGTCATATGTTACTTCCAAATCTTTACTTCCCAGTACAACATTCTAAGACATAACCACGTTCATAGCCCATGAAGCCTCGAAACAGAGAGCATAAACTCACTGTTTTAACCCCAAACTGACCTGAATTACATTTAATGCTAAGATTCAAGTAACACTAAAATACGCCTATAACAGAACCAGTAAACTCACCTTATACAAATTGGATAATTTTATGTGGGCATTCAGTTCATTGTGGAATCTTTCTTCCATACCAGCTTGCTGCTCTTTTGCCTAGTAAGAGAAGAAAAGAGGGTGGGGGAGAGCTCCACTAGTTCTGTTTCACGCAATTCATTTCTTAATTTGTAGAAGCAACCATGATGCTGTTTCACACATACTTCAAGTTGTCTTACCTCCTTCAGTTTATTCAAAAGCTCTTCCACATGCTTCTGAAGATTTTCATTTGATTGTTTTAAGCTGTTTACCTGTTCCTCCATTCTGGAAACCTGCTCAAGGAATAAATGAGAACACCATGTATAAACGTGTCTTTCCAGTCCAGCTTATTGTGGAAAACATCCATCTTCTTGGTTTTTTACTTCAAAAAAACCCAAACCTGAAGTTCAAGAATGACCATAAATGGTTACATTTTCTAACAGTCTGTGCTCCCCCGCATTCGCTAATTAAAAAAGGGAGTCCCCAGACTGCTCCAATCACACATAACCAAACCGATCCATCCGCCTCAGTGGAGTCAAGTGCCACAGAAAACCTGACCAGTGGTCACAGTTGGTAAAGAAACTGCTCAGGTACCCAAACAGATGCTCACTGAAGCCAAGCACTTTCAAAATACGGCCACTGATTCTGCCACGTGTTTTGCTGCAGGAAGACAAAAGTATCACCACCCATGCCACAAAGAATTTTAAGTCAGATCCTTCAGCCTCTCCCCCTTAAATAACTGTGTTCTCCTACATTTTAATAGTATTTTACTATTATATAGCTTTGCTATCAGGAACTCCAGAATTTGTAGCTTGTAATTAAAATCTTTGACTTTTTGATTCTAGATAATGGTATATAAATACCATATAATGCCTGCCTTAAAAATCAGAAGTTTAAAAAAAAGAATACCTCCCTATTAGTTGCAAAACATACTTTTTTTCCTGTTACTTGAATAGTTATTAATGCACTTGGGTTTGTTTAATACAGTTAATCAGCAGGTATCACTTACAAGGAATGGCAAAAGCACTCAGTAATTACACTACCTCCTCCTTCTTGTTCTCCAGATTACATTTAAGCTCCAAGATTTCATTGCCTTTCTCCCTGGCAGTATGTAGAAGCTCATCCGTTTTGGTTTTCAACTCAGCATTCAGCCACGTGTTTTGATTTTGCAGCAGTTCTTTTTCTTGCTCCAGTCTTTTCTCACGGTACTAAAATGAAAATCGTATAAGGTGACTGTACTGGTTGCAGAGAAAATAAAGAAGCTAATCCAAGTATTATGGCCAGAGCAGCAGTAGCAAAAACATAACATACTGTAATTTGGTAAACAGTTTCTTACCACACTGGTAACACTAACTGACCAGTCTCAAACTAGAAGAACTTACTGAAACTTGAGTTAGTTTCCTCAAAGTTTACATCAGCTAGGAACGTTAGTAAGACTAATACCTAGTTAAGGGAAATAAATTAGGTTAGCAAAGTTTTCCAACTCCTTTCCTCCTCTCTTTCAGCTCTATGGACTTAACTCAGCCCACAGAGAAATGACTTATGTTCACAAACAATTATTTTTCTCTCTTCTACCAGCTTTCCTGGACCTGGAGTTCTTCTTCCTAGCGGGTAGGAGGAACCACCATTGAGGTCTGCACACGCTTACCCAACTTGATGCCCCCTTGCCCTCAATAAATATGTCTCACTTCCAATCGCAGCCACCAATTGTGTAATAAAACAATTTGTTTGTAGAGGAGTACACTCGACCTACTTTCAAAGTCAATACTGGCAAAACAATGATTACATCACACGTAACAACTACTTATTAGAACATCAACATGGACTACACGTGTAAAGTACTACTTACCTTCATGGAAACATCTGATGTTTGAAGTTCATCCAACTTCAACTGCAGTTTCACCTTTTCTGTGTTTGCTTCCGTAAGCTTTTCATTCAAGCGTTTAACATCCTCTGGAGGAGGGAAATCAGTGTGGAAAAGGTAATTGTACAACATTTTTAATTATTCAGCTTAACTAAACTGTAAGAAACGAGAACAGGCAAGACGTTACATACATTGTGCAATAAAACGCTGTATAATGTTGTTACATTATAGATGTTGTTACATGTATAGATGTTGTTACATCTACAAAACCAAGCATCAAGCTGTTACGTTTTTCTGCAACTACGATGAAATTTTCTATGTTGCTTCCTTTTCTCTAAATACTGTTTCCTGCTAATCCATTATTTGGTGCTGCCTATACAAACTGGATACCCCACTGCTGAAGCCTTGAGTAGCCTGATCTAGTTGAGAGGCATCCCTGCCCATGGCAGGGAGGTTGGATTAGATGATTTCTAAGGTCCCTTCCAATTTAAGCCATTCCATGATTCTATGATCTTATTTAGCAATAACAAGGAAAATATTTCACTGATGTGTTCTTGGCTATACCGTTTAAATGCTCAACTTCCTGAGACCGTCTTTCACTTGTTCGAACCAAATCTCTCTTTTCAGCTTCGAGTTCTTCTTTTTCTCTACTTAAATGGCTCTGAAAAAAAAATTTACAAAAGAGCAACAGTGTCATCAACCTCCCATAACAGTTTACAGTCGCTATTTAAACTTACCATCACATAGAAGGATGCTAAATGAAAGTAAGTCACCCCAGTCAAGTGAGAGCTGGAATAAGAGGCTTTTAAAGTAGGTAGCTGGATTAGTCTGAACGGTGCAGTGTGAAAGCACGGCTGCTTCCCTTTTTCTATCACGTTGGGGTATATCATTCAAACAAACGCGTGCGAATGCACCTCTTTCTTCAAACAAATACAATCAGACAGCAAAGAGGAGAGAAGTATCACACAGCTTCTGAGAACAGCACACAGAACACGCAGTTTTCATGCCTTTGCTTTTCCATTGGCAGAGAGAGGGCCAGGCTGCCACAAGACTCCCTCTGGTTCTAGCCGTGTTCGAACAAGGATCAGAATGAAAATTGCTGAATTTACAGCAGATGAAACAAATGGAAGGTCTAAGAGAAATTCAAAGCAAGCAACAGGAACTGTTCAAAACTGTACCTAATTTTAATACCCCTTGAAAGACAGCTTTGATAGGTGAGACTTCATTGAAACAGTTTTATATGGTTAAATAAAAAAGGTAACAAGAGTAACCAAGGAATGAACAAATGCAAAAAAATTCAGTACCAAAGTCCAATCAAAGCCAATGGTCTTGGATCATTCATAGGCTATAGAACTGTCTCTGCCTTCTGAAGTGTCAACACAAACCACGGCAGTTAGGCTCAGGTAAACCCCTCTGAGGAAACAATCAGACTCATCTTCTCTGGACAAATCAATCCAATAATCATGTTTTTGCTTCCTGCTCCAAAATTAGCGTTCTGCCGGATCAGCCAGCTGAAATGACTTATCCTGCAATCCCATGGCTTTTGAGTGAACACAAGAAAAACTGTGCCAGAGTGTGGGAAAGGATGGCAGGGAGAAAACAGAACTCCTCTTCACACCTTAGTCTGATTTTGAGCTTCAGCCTAAAGTCACTTCATAACACATTTCAGCTAGAATGAAACAATCTATCCAAACTGAAATAAAAGCATCTATTCTGACATACGCCCCTCCATAACTCCGTTGGCTAAACTGTCAGCATTTACTTCAAAAACCCACACAATTCTCCTGAACACACAGCCATCCAGACACGCAAATGCACAGTAGGTCAGTACAGTGATGTTGATACAGTCCAGCCTGGAAAATGATTCCGTTCTTTGCTGCAACAAGACAGCTGAACCAAAGCCTTTCAACTTCTCACCAAGTTCTTCCTGTACCTGAATGGCTGCATTACGATCCTGAGCAGCTTCAAGTTCTTTACTCTTCTCATTCAGTGACTTCAACTGTTCATCTGTGTTACAAAAAAGAAACAGTAGTGAGGGATCTCCGCTGTAACACAATGGCGAATTCACTCTCCAAATGCAACTAAGTTCAAATTTCCCTTCACAACATAAAAAAAAGGGAATTCAAGACTTCACTATTCAGAGGTATTTATTGTGAAGATCAGTACATCACCAGCTGTACTATTACTACAAAAACCAGAAAGCAAGTTAGTTCTTTTTTTTTTCCCGTTAGAACAAAAACTCCATTTCAAAAAAGCTGACTTGCACACAAAAGCACAACACTTCCCCATTTGCAGAAATAACAAATGTAGCTGATGGATGGATTTTCAACTCCTATTTAAAACTTAAAGCTTTTCAGCAGAACAGGGAAGTAAAGAATTATTATCCTATCTGATCTTAAGAACATGCAGTTATACTTACGCAGTTTTTTAAGCTCTTCACGGAGAGTTTGACATTCTTGTGTCTCATTTACAAGCCTCTCTTGACTTTGAGCCAGACGCTTTTCTACTTCAAAGTACTGTTGTTCTGCAAAATAACGACATCACTCAATTTCTATTAATAAACATTTCTTTTTCTTTCCTACATTTATCAAGGTTCCTTATTAATGGACATCTTTAATAAATTTCAGTATTTATCAAGAAAGAATCTAAAAGTAATAGCATTATGGTGGAATTTGAAGAAAAAATTACTTTTGAAGGCAAAAAGATGTATTTCCACAGTGAATTAACGTTGCTTAAAATACTTTCTTACCGTGGAAGGGGATATGTTTCCACAAATAATCCATAAAAAAAACACCCTAATTAATCTGAATAGTTCTTTAACATTTTTATGTGGCTAGAGAACGTTATATCAGCACAACTATGTAGTGTGGTCTCATCAACTTAAAATTCCTTTTATCTTTATTTCTATACACACGCATTAAAATCCACATAAACCCAGGTACCAAGGGATTTGATTTAGAAAAAGTTTAACGAACAGTTCTTAAAGTGAACTCTTGTGCCTATGCTGCATATCCCACAGCACTGAAAAAACAGAAGATGATCTAAATTTTGGTTATCTGAAACAGTAACTGTGTCATAGAGTTTAACTGTAAAATACTTAGCAAAACCAGAACTAATCTCACTCTCAGGCACAGTGAACTTCTAACGAAGTACTGAGGACTTTTTGTTTATCTTATGCTTCCTATCACACCTTACAATTTCAAATAATGCTGCCCCTCCAGCCACATGTGACAACTGATCTGAAAGAGACTAACCTGTGGGTCACCTTAATTTACACTACATTTTACGGATTTATCTTAGCAAGATTTTTACCGTGAAACAGACCAACAGGTTAAAGGAAAGGTGAAAATAAAGTTTACATCGTAAGCAAGTCACCTACCCGACAAATTAACCCATATTGCCCAGCACTAGCACTCATCTAAACTCTCTGTCTCATTTCTACTTCAGTTCTTTACAGGTATTATTTTTCTTTGATCAAGTAACCTCCAAATCGATATTAAAAAAATTATGATTTTATCAGTAATGTTTTATGGAAAGGTGACAGTGTTCAACACGGAATTTACAGAATCACATAATTATTAAGGTTGGAAAAGACCTCTAAGATGACCAAGCCCAACTGTCAATCCAACACCACCACGACCATTAAGCCACGTCTACAGGTTTTTTGAACAACTCCAGGGATGGTGACTCCACCACCTCCCTGGGCAGCCTGTTCCAGAGCTTCATCACTTTTTCAGTAAACGTTTCCCATTATCCAATATTCCTGGTGCAACTTGAGGCTGTTCCCTGCTACTCTTACTGCTCTGGAGAAGAGACCGACGCCCATCACACTATAACTTCCTTTCGAGTAGCTGTAGAGAGCAAGATCTCCGCTCAGCCTCCTCTTCTCCGGGCTAAACACAAAAAGTATAAACTAAAAAGAAAAAATATAAACCTAAGGTCATTTGAAAGTAGGGTAAACAAATCATTATTCCACTCCCGGGAGGATCTAAGCAGACTGAGGCACATCAATGCTGGTTAAAAACCTTACAAGAAGCTGCTCTTTGAAACCCACGCTGAAAGCACTTTCAACCCTGAACAGTCTTGTCTAAAAGGAAAAACAAATCAACCAAACAAAAAAAAACCGGATTCCTCTTGCTAAACAAAAGTGAGAGATAAAACCCTCTTGGGTCTCAACTGAGGGGACCCGGCCAGCGGACACGCCCCCAGCCTCCGGGCCCCTTCCCGGGCAGAGGACGCACCCCCCCACCCCGCACAGGGCCCGGGGCACCCCCCGGAGCGCTGCGAAGCCCGTAAGGGCCGGCCAGGCCCAGCCCTACCTCGCTCCTCACGCCGGAGGGACCCGCGACACCGCCACTCGCCGAAAGCGCGTCGGAGGAGGCGGGGGGGCAGCCGGCCCGCCCGCAGCCCACCCGCCGGCAGCCGAGCTGCTCCGCTCCAGCCCCAAGACGGGCGGACAGCACTGAGGCGCCGGGCAGGGAGCAGCCCGCGGCCTGCCTCGCTCGCCCCCGGGCCCCGTTCTCCCCGGGACTCACCGCTGTCCACCTTGAAGCGCTCATGCCTGGCCCGGAGCCCGTCGATCTCGCTCTGCTGATCGGCCAGGAAACGCTCCAGCTTGCCCTGCACGGGCTTGGGCAGCTTGGAGAGCTCGGCCCGCTCCAGCACCTGCTGCAGCACCGCCGCCATCTTGGAAGCAGCCACCGACGCTTTCCGGCCTAAGCGCCCGCCGCGCGCGCTCGCCGGCGGGCCGGGCCCCGCGGAACCATGGGAAGCGTAGTTTTCCAGAAAGGAAGAGGCGCGCCTCAGGGTACTTCCGCTTCCGGTGAGGCTCCGCTTCCCGCCGCGTAGCGGGAGGCCGCGGTTGCCGGTTGGCGGGCGGAAGCGGGTAAAGCGGCGGTGGGAGCGGCGCGCGTTCCTCCTTGAGGCGCTCTGTGCGGCCGGGGAGGGGCCGCGCGCAGCACGAGGGGCGCCGAGCTCTCCGCGCCGCCCGCCCCCTTCCCGCGCTTCCGCTCCTCGCGCGTCATCGCCGCGCGCCGGAGCTCGAGCGGGTGACGCGGGCAACGGCCCCCTCAGAGCTGGGCCGAGGCGGCGGCGGCCCCGGCGGGCGGGACACCGGGCCGGGCCGGGTTTGGCCCGACCGTGCGGGTAGAGGTGGGGCGGGTAAGGTGGGTACGGCCTTCCTCCTCGCCCCGGGCGGCTCCTTCCTGCAGCGGAGGCTCAGAATGCCCTTTGCTTCCTCGCCCTGCGGACTTTTTCGTGGTTCATTTTTGTGACAAGCCCTCAAGGTGTCGAGGAGGTTTTAAAAGTCGGCCTGCGTGGAAGGAAGGGGGGTGTGTGGCAGTCCCCGTGTGCCCTGGATGCATACGGCTGCTGGTGGGAGCTGTGGAGGTGGCCTTTCGATGTTGTGCTTCCAGTGCCTTTAGGGGTTAGAATGAAAATTGTGCGTGGCATGTTTTGAATACAGGTGTGGAATGTAGCAGGTTCCTCAAAGAGGAATGTGAAGGCAGAAATACATACTTTGCTTTCTGGTCTCTGGTAAAACATGATACAGCCAGAAACGTTGCTCAGAGACATGGATTTTCCTAGCATTACTTGCATGATTTGCTATGGCTTTTCAGGGGCAGATGCTTAAAATAATTTTCTTCCAGGTAAGGGTCACACGCTTCTTCCTCTAGTATAGAGTTCTGGGTTTAGTTTAACAAAAAGAATAAAACTGCTTAAGTAAGCTTTCTTGGTAGATGGAGTGTTAATCTGTTCAGCATCTTTGTGTGAGACTTATTTTCATGCAACTCCTACGGTATGTACACTTTCTTTGACTTTATGCGTTATTTGTTTTATAGGTTGGGACCACAATACTAAGACTTAAACCTGCAGCAATGGGCAGAACGTACTTTGTTGAGGAAACTATTGGGCAGTACCTTTCCGATCTCAGTACAAAATTAAAGCCTTACGTCACTGGACTGTTAATAGGGCAAGTAAGTGTACAATATCCAAAGTCTGTTCCATTTGTTGATGTTAAGGGGGAAAACCCCCTTGCTCTTCATCATCTCAGATAAGTCTGTTTTGAGCTTGTATAATCCAGGAGGATGGTAATATGACCAGAAGGCACTTCAGTAAAGGATTTGCAGTGTCAACTATTAATCCTTTTAAAATCATTTTGTGAAAGATATGACATGCAGGAAAGAAAATTGTAAAGATAAAACTTATTGCTAAATAAGGTGTTAAGGCAAAGGCAGAAAAAAGTAAATGAAGGAATTGTTTTTGCAACAGATTACTACAGAATTTAACAATATCTACTTTAAAGCAGCTCTTACAGTTGCTCTGCGATGTGGTATATTCTCAAACTTGATGTCAGCCTCATCGTATCTATGCTTATATTGATGTTTCTGGAAGTGCTCCCCACAAAGAGATTATGTAATTCGGGCTGTTCGAACACCTCCAAAGGAAGAGGAGAAGGAAGACAACATCGGTCCTTCAAAACTGGCATCCGTTGATGAAGAATGGATAACTACGCATGCCAGTCAGGTCAGCACGCTGAGCTAATGAAAGGGGTGGGAAGAACAGAAAGGAAATAAGACGAACAAAACCTATTTCATCACTTGCATAATCTCACACCTTTTTCTTGAAGTAGAAGAACCTTTCTAGGAATACTAGGCACCAATATTTTAAAGCAAAATATCTGTGTTGTTTTCAAAGTTTATGATGAAATGGGACCGAAGCACAAAAATGAGTGAGGTGTGTTCAGAGGAACCTGTAAGTGAAGAACAATTGTGTTACTTCATTTCAGCTCTTGATGCACACTTGTCTTATTAGGAATTTTTGGTATATCAAGTGACATAGTTGCTAGATTTCAAATTCCTTTTACTAAATGTTTGTTTTTCTTTTTTAAAGGTTTCTAGAATGC
Source organism: Trogon surrucura (assembly GCA_020746105.1). NCBI lineage: Eukaryota > Metazoa > Chordata > Aves > Trogoniformes > Trogonidae > Trogon > Trogon surrucura. Next base: position 11,223,912 of record CM036624.1, read on the forward strand.
TTCCTGGGGGCTTATTAGTTCTTGGTGTATTTATTATTGCCACTCCAGAGCTGTCAAAAGATAGTCAAAACGCTTTGCGCAAGGTAAGTAAACTTCCTGGTAGAAAACCAGAAATATCTTTAGGTATGTAGCTGCGTGATTTTCTATCATTGACTTAAGTATATATTGTTGTTTTGTCGCTTTATTTCCGAAAGCGCAAATTTCTGGTTTGATGAGGGTTTTGAGACTGAAACCTCAGAAATCACTATCTGGTGAGACTGTGTTTGCTAACTCTGCTACGTGTGATGTTTGTTACTGCAGTAACAAATCTTACTCTTATTGACTGAAAGTGGACATTTGTGCTTAAGGAAAACGTCTCCAAGGTTTATATTAAGCTAAATCCTTGTGGCACAGTCAGCAGTAACGGTAACATGTTAGTTTTTTTTTGTCTGAACTAGTTGTTCAGATTAGAGGTGTTTACAAGAGTGCAAGATCTATAGGCCTGATTCCTTTAACAGGAATATCTTGTAAAGAACTAGTGGAATTTGACTTTGGTGTACTTAGAACATGCTACTGTCTGATAGACTAAAAATGCATTTTTATTACAGCATTGGGGCATCTGGGGCTGTGTTTAGTTCGTGTTCTGTAGATGGAGGTTAACTTTACCTTTTTCATAAGGAAGGCATGATAAGTGATTCAAACATGAGGAGATTTTGAAGCCTAAGGTTCTGGTGGTAGAGTGGAATCGCATCTCAGTTGTGATTACTGAAACTAGTAGCCAACAAAGAATGGATGAGCTATTCTGCAGGTGATTGCTGAACTAAAAATTATTTTTGAATCAGTAGCTACGTAGCACAGCTGTCTTAGCTGATGCTCAATTGACAGGCATATGGCTGTAATATTTTTTTTAAAGAGAAAAACATGCAAGTTAAATGAATGTGTGTTGCTTGGTTCTATATCTCAGGACAATGGATTAAGATTTCACAAGCAACTTCTTTGGTGTAGTTCCCTCTGAATCTGTGTTGAGTGTTTTTTTAACATGACATTTTGGTGTCATGTAAGCTCTATTTTCTATTTATAAATAATTGTGGTAACACTTGGTGTTATAACTTTAGTACGAGACTATTTTTCAGAAATTATAACTCATTATTTTTGTGGAAAAACCCGTAACACTTTTTTTATCTTTAGCTGATCTTCTCTGTGGAAAAGTCCTTGACCAAAAGAAGGCTCTGGAAACCTGCTGAGGAGGAGGTCTCGGACAGAGCAGCTCTTCAAATTTGTTCTGCTACGAAAAAGTATCCTTTATGAGCAAGCTTGATTGATTGAGGCTACTACCCTCAACCTCTTTTCTGGAATTATTTCTGAATAAGTGATAAATGTGGAGAAAAAAGTTGAGTTCAGCTAGGCAAAAATCAGTAAGTTGAAATAATGTTATTTTCTGATTAGCCATGAATAAAACCGTTGATCTTCTTACCCTTGCAAAATTTCTGTCATTTCTTACTGTGAGGTTTATTTCTGTTCTGGCATCAAATTGTGCCTTCCTCAGTCAGTTTTGGTTTGCATGAATTGGAGAAAATAACTGAAATACTGCATAGCTTCTCAAGCTTGCTGTTAACAGTGATGCTTCCGTGGAAGTGTCAAGACAGTGGTCATGTTGGATCTGCACTGGTACTGCAGAAGGGTCATGGGTCTGTTGATAACGAAGTAATACGAGGCAAGAAAAGAAGATTTTTTTCTTAGGGGAAGTTAGGACAAATTGCAGATTGGTGCCCCAGTAGTTCTCCCTGTTCTTGATATGTTTGTAAGAGATGGGACAGCAGCACTATGGTAGTTGGAGTTTACAGTCAAATGTTTTTACACTGATGAGAGGTGAGAACTTCAGAGCATCAGTTAGCTCAACAGAGAAGTTCATTAAAGGACAAAGTTGATTGCAAATTTTTTGTACTCAATTCTTTGTTTTTTTGCTGGGTCTTTTTCTTTAAGTAGCAAAGAGTAGTTTGCCGAACCTATGATGTACAAGATCCAAAGGTAAGCTTGTCATCTAATATGTCATGTACAGCTTTTAATGCATGACAAGTAATGTTTCAAAAAAAAAAATCATAATCTATTTGAGTGAAGTGCTTTGTATTGATGCTTTGTCACTTTCTTCTGCTCTCAGAGTTCAGCTAAGCCAGCAGATTGGAAATACCAGAGTGCTCTGTCTGCTTCCTGGTTAGCTTTGAGCTGCACAGTAAATGTTAATATTCACATTCCACTTCTTGCTACTTCACCAAACCATGACTTGGAGAAGAACACCAAGGTAACTAGCCGGTAACTATAATCGGTTTTCTAGTTGGCCTCTCCACTACTTTTTTGACTGAAAATTAAATGAGAAAGATTTGCATTGTGTGAGTAGACCTCTAGGACTTCTCACCAGAGAATGTTTGGCAGTAAACTCCCTTTTAAATATAATGTGCAGTTACTGTGAGGAATTCATAGTATAAAAAATGTGGATAGTTTTGCTTAGTGTTAGCAGATTCCTTTGCTCAACATAGCAATTGTCCTGAGCATTCCAAATAAAGTCTCTTCTGCTTTGCCTAGTGAAGGGTTTACATCCAGTTAAAAGAGGGGTACTGTATGGGGTGCTTATAGTGTGAATTGGCTCGGTAGGCTGCATTCCTCTACGAAAATTAATTCCGTTCAATATTTTGAAATGCTTTATTCTTAGTGGATATATTCTCCATGTGTTGGGTTTATGACTTAGCTTTGGAAAAACATGTAGATTTTTCAGAGGCTTTAAAACTGTCTTGGAGTTCATGGTTGAAATATCTATTTCTAGAATTTTCAGCGTGACACTGTCCAACTCTTCCAGTGAAATTCTCTTTCCTCTTATGATATTTTTGTATTTTCGCTGTTTTTAAGAATGGGTTAAATCGATGGTCGAAGCAGATAGAAGACAGTGTTTTCCTGATCAATGGACAAGTTAAAGATGATGACACAGACCTACTGGAAGGGCAGGTGAGCCCTGGAAAACAAGAAATTGAATGCTAACAGGTGCATCATTAGAACCTCCAGTCTGATAAAGCATTGACCAAGACCTCTTCTGTATGATATTTGTTGATCTAATTGGCCTGTTTCAGGTAACTAACGTGCAGGACTCCTTGTGTTTCCTGTCCTCATAGCTGTGTGTCGCCTCTCCTTCCTCTGGCAAAGCAAATGCAGTAATATGTGAAGTCTGACTAAATTTTTTTCTATGTCCTGTCTCCTCATTAAAGAACATGAGTAAGGTGTGAATTATGTCTAAATGTTTAACAAGGAGTGGAAGCACTTCATTCAGCTGATGCATTCATCCCTAGTTTTGTAATTATATTCTCATGGCTGTTTTCTATGTGCTGCTCTTTTAAAAGCTATAAACTAGAGCACATTTTATACTGTAGTGGAGAGGCTTTGATTCAGGGAGGTTTTTCTTTTTTCCTGTTTTATGACACACGGAATTTTCTTTTTTTCCCCTCCTCAGAAAAAGTTAAGAGGAAGTACTCAGTCCAGCACTCAGTTTTTTGATGTCAAGGTTCTGACACAGCTGGTGAGTATTTAGTGGTTCGTAAAGTACAGCCTTGCTGTTGTTATGTAGAATAAAAAATAAAACAGCATTCTGAATTACTGTCTAGAAATCCAGCTTGCTTTTAGAAATGTACAAGATACCACTTTAAAGTCTTGCTGAGTATCTCTGCTTCTTTCATTGTTATATTGTTCCAGTGGTTAACTGCCTTCGAGCAAGCAAAGCTTTTTATTTTGGCCATGGCAGTTTGTGCAGCTGATGTGGAAGTTCTGTGCCCCTGTGTTTCCAGGTGTTATCTTGAGTGTACTTCATGCAGAACACTCATTGTTTTGGTAATTAGGGCAAATGTTTGATACTGTTCTAAATGTGACCACACTCATAATTTAGTACTCACTAATGGATGGGATGACTCTCAGCATACCGCAGGTTGTGCTTGATGTAGAGTACAAATGCAAACTTCATAGTTAAAGTAAGATTTCTGGATTGCTGTAAGCCACTTGCCTGAAGAGTTGTAGAAGTCTTATAGTCACAAATATTTATATTGCAAGATATGGAAGGTCTGGAAAAGTAAATACATCTTCCATAATGGAAAAGAAGAGATATTTTTGGTCTTACCTAAGAAATGCAAAAAAAAAAAGTTATAAGGAGAAAAAGGTGATTTGTAAACATCTTAAAGTCTACTGTTACTTTTCTAGTTCTGTTTTTTGTTACTCCTGCTGCACATGCCTCCCTAACAAGATTAATACTGAAATATGTTTATTTGGCAGTCCCACGGTTCAAGTCACAGATCAACAGCTACAGTCCAGGTCTGCAGTGGTTCCATCAATCTCAAAGGTGCTGTGAAATGCAGAGCCTACGTACATAACAACAAGCCGAGAGTTAAAGAAGCTATTCAGGTAGTAAAAAAGTTGATTAATTCACCAGAAACATTTCTCTGAAGTACATGAAATTTATCTTACCATTTTGTCTTTGGCAAAATGACATGGTCTAAACTGGTATCAAGATGTTCATCCCCTTGAACATACAGATTGTTTTGGAAACCACCTGTGTGTGTGTGTGTAGGATTTAGTTCTTTCATTTTCAGCAGGTACGTCACCTGTTGCTGAGGTTGTTCTCTGATGAGTCTCTGCACAAACTGTTAAAATGATTAGACTGTGGCAAACCTTAAAAAGAAAAGGTTACAGATTACATTTTTGTATGTATATATTTATCTGCACAGTGATTTATTTCTTTTTCCCCCTTATTGAGTCCATGTCTTGTAATTATTTTTGTTCAGTTTTGATAGTAATCTTAGAATCATAGAATGTATTGGCCTGTAAGGGAATTTTGAAGTTCCTCTAGTCCAGCCTCCCTGCCAGTGAGGAGGGACAAATGTCTAGAAGCTGTTAGTTCTAACAATACTAACGTTTTCCTCAGCTTTTAATTTTTGTTGTTTCCTATTTTGGTTTTAATTATTTTGATGTTAGGTTTTCTTTTTTTTGACTTGTAAAAATTCTGGTTAGAGTTTATATTTTCTGGAAAAACTATTCTTTCAACACGGCTTAAACCCAGTGAGGGATTTTTTTATTGTTTATTAGGAGTCGGAAGTGTTGCAGTTGGGTTTTCTATTACTGATATTGTTTCTATTACTGTCCTTGCAGGCTTTGAAAAGAGACATAATAAACACATTGAGTGATCGTTGTGAAATACTATTTGAAGATCTCATTATAAATGAAGGACCTCACAAAAAAAGTAGGAATACAAAGAAAAAAACAACTTTCATGTGCAGTGAATTTTAGTTTTTGTAGAAAATTATGCTGGGATACTAAAGTTCTAGTTTGATTAGAGTAGAATAAAAGGCAAATACCGAGTTCTGTTTGTCAGCCTTGACTTTTTCTTAAATTCTGAGAATTTTTGTATGCTCTGTGGCATCACAGTGTTGTCACAAAGTTGATGTTCAGCTCTCATGACTACAAAATGCAACTTCAGCTTCTTTCTTTGTAATTTTTAAAGATTCACTGAATTTCTAACTTGCACTTTTTTTTAAATAAAATTGCAGTACAGCATTTGTATTGAAGTCTGATGAAATTTGGCGGGATTAAAAGAACCAACTCGACATGGCCTTTCATTGTCTTGCATCACCTATGTTATGAATGCTAATGCATATGAACCCTGAAGTTCAATAGTTCGTTAAAGTAATATGGTGATTATGATGTATCCTGATGATTTTTTGTTTACCTACCTCTAGGAATATATCCTTTGGGTTGTCTCTGCCTCCTGGACTTTTGTCATGATACACTATTTTACAGGTGTTGCATCTTTTAAAGAAGTAGATCTTACTTCAGCACTACGAGTAACTGCTGGCTTGCTTTAACTTGAATTCAACAGAGCAGTATGCAGTGGTCAGAACCTGATGCAAGTTGATCTAATGAAAACAATTTTCTGTTGTGATTATACTAAAAACTAAGGGGGAATATGCTGGGACCAGATGATCTCACTCATGCTGGGTGATTCCTTAAACTTCTCTGTCAGTGCAGTGGCATCGAGTTACATTCTTGTTCAAGCCAAGTGTTCCTAGTTCGTTTAAATACCAATTTTTCGATCTTACATAAATGGAAGCCTTTTAAAAAATACTACCTTTGGCAGAGATTTTAGGAGAAAAATAGAAATGGAAACAGGTTGATTGTGTAAGGAGGATGATTCATGTTCAAGAGCTATAATTTTTTTGAGAATTGATAGTCAGTTTTTGTGTTAGCCAGCCTTATCCAGCCTGCACGATTTACTCTTTTCAGCTGCATGCAGTTCTCGACTTGGTCTTTAGGTGGCACCCGCACTTTGTGGTTTTATGGCATAAAGCAGCTACGCGTTTGCAGTACTTTGGAGTGTTGAAATCTTGCTGTCCAGTGCACACTCTTGTTTGCAGTCTTTCCCAGAGTTCTTTTGCTAGCCATTTGAATCATGAAAAAAAAAAGTCTCTTTAGCGTTTTTTGGTCTGATTTGGAGGTCACTGGGGTATTTTTGCAGAGGCTAGGAACGGAAATCAGTGTAAGGGCGGTCAAAAATGTCATACAAGATTCCATGCCTGAAAACAGGATTTTTACGTGGAAGCCTTGAGCAGTTCTTTTGCAGCAGCTCTATCTTGCGGTCAGAGATTAATGAGGAATCTTGTCAGAACTGGCAAGGTTTTTATTTGCATGGTATTTACTTCCCCCCGCCCCTGCCTTTTCTTGCAGATTTTCAGAGGGAATATCATGTCTTACCTCAAAGACTGTTTGTCCCAGTTGCTGGATCCAGTGTGATGCTCAGCGATTATAAGTTTGGTGATGAGGCTGCTGGAGAAATTCAGGAACGTTTTGTTGAGATGTTGGATCAGTCTGTGCAAGCTGGAGATATCCACATAGCAGAGGAGATGAACACAGGTAAATAAAGTATCCGAGCACCAGGATAGGCCACATCACAGATTGCGAAAATGCTGGCTCATAATGGCCCAGGCCAATTTTATGCAGTTGTAGATATGCTTAGACTTGGTTTGCTTCGTATCAAGTTCTAAAGGTTGATATCTAATTACGTTTAAACGTATTTGTGAAAAGTGACGAGTTGTTGCAGTTTTTGTATTTGGCTTGTAACAGTTCTGTCTCTCTCAGATGTTTTGCGTATTCGCAGTGTTCTCTGTGCAGCCATGGCCTACAGTAAATTATGTGGTTGATTGAGGTTTGCATGCGTTGCCCTGCACATTAAGGGTGATCCTATACTGACAAATTGTCTCTAAGAAAAACCTGTAAAGCTTTATATTCTGGTCTAGTGTGTCTTTCAGGAGGATCTCATGCTAAAACCTGACTCTTTCAAAAATACAAAGTATCTTTCTTTAAGTGTTTTAGTTTAATGCAGTACCTAAAACTGAAGTTTTGTTATTCACTCAAAATGGAAAGAAAACTGAGAGAGATTTGTCTTTTCTACTGAATGAATTACATGTTTATCATCTGATTAAGAGACTGTTACATTCTTTTTAATACAGATATTTTGCTGTAATCTAGTTACTGACATTCTTTTTTCTGAATGTTTGTTTGTATAATTTACCATTTTATTTTGTGGGGTTTTCTTCCCCATACAACTTTGATTTCGATGTAGGAGTCAAATCTGCAGTTTAAATGTGATGTTACAGAAGGGATTTCTTTTTCCCCCAATCAATGTTAATATGAGCTGCAGGTTACAGTTTTAATTTTGTAATTTTTTTTAAATAACACTAATTTTCAGGTAAGAACTTTGAACACTTTTTAATGATGGTATTTAGGGACAAAAAAAATGGAAAATGTTGCCATGAACTTGCTGTATAGGGTGGACTGTGATTACTGATAATTGTTTGACCTACTTGTTCAATTGGAGTTTTCTTGAGTTGCTTTTCAAAGCTAACTGTAAATTATTATGTCTTTCTAAATCAGTTTTCCAGGTATTAACTAAACATTTCAGCAGGGAATCTGACTCATTGTCTCGAGAAGTAAAAGATATACACAGCTCGAGAAAAACAGGAAAGCCGGCAAAAAAATAACTCTTGCTAAGAGCAACTTCAGTAATCTTTAAGCTAATTATTACTGAGCTTTAAGGAATTAGTTGAACTTAGGGAAGGAAATTAATATTATTGTAGCAGTGGAGATTGGTGTGGGAGGGAGAGAGGGGATGATTCGGCTGAGCTTTGCTGATTATGTAAGGGCGTGTGATCTGGAGGTAGGCAGGAAATACGATTAGACCAACAGCAGCACCTCACAGAGTTTTGATGCCATTAGTGTAAAATGATGACCAAGTAGCTCACAAAATGCATTTGTGTTCTTGTAGCTTGCTGGTTATAGAGGTAGGTGTGAGGGATTTTTTCTTTTTTTTTAATAAAAAAAAAGGTATACTAGGTGCATAGCTGAGGAAAGGAAAAGAACGTACAAAGTGGATTTTGGAAAAACCCTGAGAGACTAGCATTGTCCCAGTGGACACCATAAAGTTGGTCTGTAGAGTGAGTTCTGTTAATGGTGGTGATAGTGATGATGCTGTGAACGTGCTGCTCTTTGAGCCTGACAATTGTTATGATATTATTGACTTATTTATACACTCTTATTAGCACCAAGAAGGCTGTTTTAGAAATTAGAATAACTGTGTGAGAAGTGTGTTCTACTTTGTAAAGAAAAGCATTAATTTTATACCTTGATTTTTATTGGTACTTCGGTAAAGAAGTGTCCTAAGTACTGCTGTAAACGTTTTTTAGTGACATAATGGGAGTTTGGGGTTTCCCTTGTGTAAAAGCTTTTTCGAACCATTTTTCCAATCTGGCTAGCAGTTGTTGCTTCTCAAAGCTTATTAGCACTGTCATTATAATGATCAATATTCAGTAACAGTGTAAAAATGGTTTTGTAGCAGATTTTTACATCAACCTTTCTTTTTATATCCTGATTCCTGTGGTTTTAGGCACCAACCTTGAATTAGCTGGAAATGCTGTCCATGGTGAAGTTTTGGGGAAAGTTTGCTGATAAAAGTAATTGTTTAGAATTCAAGAACATGAGCAGGCGTTTGAAATAATTGCCTTTTTTAAATGTGTTTTTCTTTAAAATATGCGTTTGAGAAGGATCTAATCAGTATAGCCAAAAGATTTCTTTTTAAAGCAGCTTTAAGTCAAAACAGGTATAAATAAAGGTATCTTGAGAAGGTCAGTTGTATGGCCTTACTTGGTATGGTCTCTGCTGCTGTCTCCTACAGTTTTATTATCTTGATGACTTGTACAAGTTTCCAGTGAGGTCACTACTGGGTCATGCTTTAGAATTGTTACATGGAAAATAGAAAGTAAAACCAGACCTATTTGTAATTGAAAAATATAAGTGACTCTAACACTGTAGTTTCAAGGTGTTTAGTGCTTTAATCCAAGCTCTGTGTTTATGATTAGCTTTACTAAATCCCTGCTCCTCCTTGATGCAGGAGGTGGGGCTAGTGTGTTAAATACCCTGAGTGGATAAACATTAATAAGACTTCGGTAGTGGTAATCACTTCCCCATCATTGTTAGCAAATGGGAGAATTAAGGAAAAGTTAAGGATTCATATAATTGATACTAGAGAGCATCTGCTTTTGAAAACTGTGTGATTTATACTACAGCTGTGTCACATAGAAGTCCTTCTGTAACTTAATGGCATAAATGCCTTTGGTAACTGAATAGCTCAAGGGGATTTCTTTTTACTTTTTTCCCTCTTTTTAATTTTCCCCACCTGAGCAAGTGAGAATTGCTGCTTTGATGTGCAGCTTCAGAAGTTACCTTCAGAGAAGTGCAACAGTTTGTATGACAGTGCAAGAAACATAGAGGGCACAAACTGTGCCCCTTGCTGTTGAAACTAAAGCGGCAAGAAACCTGCTGGATCTAGGCTTCAGAGGTGACCCAAGAATTGCAGTCAGCTTTTGTAGAAGTGATATTTTAGGGAATTGAGAATTCTTTAGTAGTTTGGAGATAATGTCATGCTCGTATTTTGCTAATTAAGATACTTACTAAAAAAGCTATCTTGCAACAATTAATTTATTCACTCGAAGATTTCTGCTTATATTTTAGGCTCATGGTGGGGTGGGGTTTTTTTTGCACAGAAAAAATGATGAAATTATGGCCTTCTTTTGGACCAGCGGGCTTCCAAAAAGTACCCTTTGCATTGAAATGTTGTGTCCTTATCTTTATTTTACTTGTATGTGCAGCCTGCAATGTTAATACTTAATGTATGCATGTGTATTTGTGTATGTATCTATATATCTGGAAAGTAAAAATCACTAGACGGGACTGGGTTTTTAGCTAAACCCAGGACAATATCTTACTGTCCTTTTAAATTCTTAAATATTAGTTGCTCTGTTGGAGTACCCCCTATAAAAATTCACTGGATTTGGGGTTAAAAATTACTAAAGATGGGTTCTAAATGTCTAGTTTGAGTGCTTTTGACTAACAACAGATTTTGTTCAAGTTTCACTTAAAAGCTTTTTTAAGATAATCATGCACATGACTCATCTTATATGACAGTAACAACTTTTCTGATCACATATCTAGATTATACATTTTCCCGATAGCTAATGATGTGATAGAGGAAGTACTTTTCTGTGAGTCATCTTCTTATGAATCATACAGGGACATGCCTTACCACTCCACTATAGAATTTGTAGTTTATATGTGATTGAAAATCCCACTCTGGAAATGAGAGATCTGGTTTTATTTAGGTCAGTATCCCATGGAACTGCTAAAACTTGCATCTGGTACTGCCATGGGATTTTCTTCGTCATTTGAACAAGAACAGTCTGTTAGACCTTTTCCTTATCTCGGCGTGCCCATTCTGTTCTTTCTGAAGACATCCAGATCACACTGCGATAGCCCAAATGCTTTCTCTTACTGTTTATTTGCCCGGAGATGTCCGCAGCAGTAGTAGCCACCGAATTGTAATCAGAACTTTTCACAAACAATGCCTTAGTGAGTGGTCTTGGAAACGGAAATGCAAATTAAAGGCCGTTGGCCCACCACCATCGAGTAGTCTTATCACTGAACTGCATAGCCTAAAGCATTCTTGTTCTGCGTTGGACGAGTGAACAAGTTCATCCAGAGGACTCAAGATTAATCGCTTTCTTTCTCTCGTCCCCCTTGCTAACAAGCTGGATATAGCCAAGCGATTAGGGAGATCTTTGGAAAGGGAGTAGATATGGGTTTGAATCCCGTCAATCTGCAAATAGTCAAGCTCTCTCACATCCTGGCTGAGCGATCTAAGGATTTAGTAATTGTTCCAAAGGCAAATGTGTCTTTTGTGCTTGTTCAGGAAGCATCAGAAAGGAGTTTCTGTGCTTTGGGGAAAAAAAAATAAAAAGACATTTATGACTATTGGGAAGGGAAGTGATTATGGGCTCACTTTTGTAGTGACAGTTAATTTTGTACGTAGCCTGAACTCTGGATACGTGGCTTTGAAGGGAAAACTTTGATCCTGGAGAATGGTTAATGGTTCATTTTAGGGGTTCCCTCTCAGAGTAGTCAGATTCTCCCTGGGTTGCCTGAGGTTGGATGCGTTACTCTGAAAGCAGGGTACAGTAAATGAATTTTGGAAGAGGAACTCCTTCCCAGTGTATGTTTCCTCTTTATTTTCACTCTTCTAGCTGTAATTCTCTATGGTTTAGTACTATGCTGTTGCTACTGTACCATTTCTACTGCAATAAACCTTTTTCTACCATCGATGTCCTTGATAAAGTTGATATGAAGTTCTTGATCTTTTGCATTAATTCGACTGTAAAACAACTGCTAGCTTTTCACCTGGTATTTACGTCTTCAATTAATTTCTATGCAGTTGATATTTGTCCAGTTGCTGACAACGTGGATGAAACACACCAGAAACAACTGACAAAAGCAACATTGCTGTTGAAACTTCAACAAAATATGGGTACGTTACTTCCTGGATTTTTGCTATGGCAATTGAGAAACTGTAATGGGCCCTTTCAGTCCTGTTTGCTTCCTCTGCATTATTACTAACTGGTGAGATTACTACAGTACTTTTCAGTCAAGACAAAAGACAAAAGGCTCGTGTTGTTTACTTTCTCTTTTGGAGAGCCAGCACTTCTATAGTTCTGTACTTTAAAAAGAAAACAACAAAACCAAACACAATCGAAGAGCTTTGTCAACTAGGCATCCATAGATTGGCTAGTCACTCACTAATCTTCTGAAGCTGACATACATATGGGCTTGGGTGCTAATTATCAGCCTCAGCAACTCAAGGGAACACGAGCCACAGAACTCATCTTTCAAGTACTTCTATATGGTACTCCTTTGTCCAGCTCTTAAATATCCATATGTGCTTACTACAGTTCTCTTTGCTGCAAGTTTCAGCTGTCTTTTTTATTAAAATACATTTACACATTAGTCAATGAAACAGTAACTTCTCATTTTCTATTCTTAAAAGTGGAACATGGTGATCGGAAGATTAAAGGGCAGTAGCAATAAATGTGTTTTACCTTGGATGTAAAAATGTTTTCCCTTGAATCATCACTCACGTGTTCTGTGGAGGTTTTTTTTGTGTTTTCCCCTCAAGTGCAGCAGTCACAAGCATGTTAATCAATATACCAATGATTTATGTGCTATGAAGAGACTTACAGAGTAGATATAGTGACACACAAACTTAATAGCTTTTGCTTCTTAAATCTTAAAATTTGTGTTGTTTCTCCTAGTCTGATTCCTGGGATTAAGCGGTGGTGCAAAGTCAGTGTGTTATTTGTGGGCTAGGGCATGGCCAAGGTACTGCAGAAGTACGTGGTCCACTGGGTCCAGCTGGAAGGATCCTGCTCTTGATTAGGAGTGCCATGTGAAGCTTTTATAATTTAGTTACCTGACATTGTCACTTTAGTTCTTGACTTAGCAGTGGTAGATCATGTTTTGGGGTGGCCCCTGTTATTCCTCCTTCTACCTGTTATCCACCTTGATCCTGCCCTCCGCACCTCAGCTGCTGCTGACGGTGCTGCCCTTGCTGCTCACTGACCACGTTTCCTTTGTTATTTCAGGTGTGGTCATAGCAGCTGCTGTTGCGGTCTTTGCATCGATCTTCTCTTTTAATTACTTCAGTGATTGAACTCAAGCAACTGGAGCTTCATGGGAGTATTGGCCCTTTGCAAGATGGAAACATCAGAGTTTAATATATTAGTAATTAAGAATTGTTGCCTGAATATCACGAATTAGATGTGCAATATAAATTATATAAATTGTATAAATATTAATTACCTTGTTCCAGCATGCACTGACTGTGTCAGGTAGAATCATGTGGTTCCATTATCAAGTATAAGGTCAATTAGGTTTACAAGAAATGAAGCGTGTTGCTCTGTATAAATTAATTATAGCAATATTTTTTAGAAAGGTCCCTTAAAGAAATGTAGAACCTTTGTTTTCTTCCTTCTTGCAATTTTAATGCAAAAATACTACCCCTGGTGGTGTTCAGGCTATTGGTAAGACTCGCGTAGTTACCTGGTATGGCAACTCTTGCTTTAAGCATTCTTTTGCTAAGAGAAATATCATTTCGTTCATGTTAGTTGGGAAAAAATTAGATTTAATGGTGCTGGCATTGCACCATATGCATTACTTTAGATAATTATCGGTTAACTAGCATAATAAATATACAAATAGTTTCTAGTAGTTTCAAGACCAGACCAATTCAACCTGTTGAAGACCTGGAAAACTTAGAAATCAATAAAGGGCATAGAACTTCTGGGATGTGCATATGCTTCCTTCTGCTCAGTGACTCTCAGTGAGGATTTCTCTGTCCAGATCCGATTTAGTCTTCATTCTTTTGGAGTATTAACTATTTTGGTGACAGCTACACATAGGCAGCCCTCGTGGATTATCTCATAGGTATGTGCGAATTGGCAAAATTGTTTCCTACTCAGGATTTTTAGACTATGAACAGGTAACTTTCTGTTGTGAGATTCTCCTGGGTATGCTAGGTGATAACATTATTGTTTATTTGCCATGAGGAAAGCAGAAGATGGAAGAATTCTATTAAGGTTAATAAAGGTAATTCATACGTGAAATGTCCTGTTTACATGGATCTGAACTACCATAGAAAAGAATTCCAGCTTTTGGGGTGCTTTAATACCACTGCAAACTTCTTTTTTTGTAAAAAGGTACAGGCACACTAAGAAAAAACACAAACGCTTTGGTTCCGAAGGATGTACTGGGATACTTTTAATAAAAGGCAACTATAAGAAAGGTGTCTTAAATACCCTCACCTCATCTGTGTATTCTGTTTGTACATGTTAGAAAAAGAGCTCCTTTTAGGATTGTAACTAATTTTGGAATGTGGTGTTGTGATTTTGTGCTCGGCATTGCTCAAGTAGGGCCTCCCTGAGGAAGGTGACATGTAACAAAAGCCCTGCTTGCAGCTGCTGCGTGTGTTGTAGATGTCTTATTCTGGTGCAACTGCATGGGGTTGATAGGCACGATGGTGTTATGCTGGAGCAGTTGATACCAGGGGAGCTGGGAGTGCTCTCCAGAACGAGATGAATTTTGCGATGTGTTTCAGGGTGTGCTTAGTTTAAAAATTGCTCTGCTAAATTCTCTCTTAGAAGGAGGAGCCAGGAGAGTAAGGAGACAGAGGTTTGTTTTCTGTCTTTTCTATTTTCTTTTTTTTTTGGTGGGGGGCGTATGCTCTGTGAGGTGTAAAATACAAAATGGTTATTCTGTAGTTGCCTCTTACTCAAAACTCAGCCATAGAAGTGAAGTGCAACATTTCGGATTCTAAACATCTTACACCACAGAGAAAAATGGTCACAAAACAGTAGTTATTCTCATTTAGCACCTGTAGTGTAAAAAGTAGAGCTTGTTTGGAGGTGTTCCATGGATCCCCTAGCAAAGATTGTTTTTTTTTTTTTTTTCTTTCCCTCTCTTCCCCACAACCTTATTCAGTGTTTAGCAAATAGTCCATTTCTTTATGGTGTTACTACAGAGGGTCAAATTAATCCTTTGTTTTCTAACTAACTAGGTATCAAGGATGTGTGGAAGCTTAGTTTTTTGATTTGGGATTGGAAGAAGGCAAAGAAAGATGCTGCTGTGGATGAGATTTGTGCTTTAATACAGGAGACTACATTTAACTACCATCTGTGCCATAAGAAAATAATTTAACCCTGTTGGAGAAAAAAATAATTTTATTTGTATCTGTGAATTGACCCTTCCCTTTACCCTGCTGTGAGGAAATACTGGATGCAAAAGCAAGCAGGTTTGTGCTTGTCAGAATTGCAGAACTAACCAGGAGAGGATTTCTTTGTCGTCTTGCATCCCATCCTTTTTGTACTGTGAACCATTAATAACATGAAAATGAGTTCTTTAAGAAAAACAAATAGGTGTGTGTGTGAGGAGAAAAAGGAAAGCAAACTTTTCACAGCCTGTTTCTTGTCTACTGCTCAACTTGTGCTCAGGTTTTAATATAGGTTTATCCTTTTCTTGCTAGCTATATAACCTTCCGAAGCTTTCAGATTGTGAAAATTCCATCATGACTGGAACTGAGCTTTGTTAACTCACACCCTTGACAGCAGGTATATTTTATTTTAATACATAAGAGTCTAGAGGGGTGGTTGGAACTTCCATCTGGCTCTTCTAAGTGCAGTTCTAAAATTGATATTACAGGAAAACTTTGCAGGAACCTTATCTTCTGTGCTGTGTTGTTTTAAAATGTGGTTTTAGAAAGCCTCGGTGGTCTTGTACCTTGAGGTTTGTAATACCTTACCTGTGAAGGGAGGCATTCAGCAGGCGATAACGGGCTTGCATCTGCTTGAGCTTTTTTCTTCTGGGTTTGATCAGCAGTGACACCACTGGTGACAAGTTCCCCCTTCTCTGTTTTTGCCTGCATCAGAACACTTGAGGATATTCATGGTCTCTCTGAGTCAAAAGGGCGAGTTACTGTAGCCAAGAGTAGCAGGAGGGCTACTCCTGTGTGCTCCTTGAAGCATTTACTTACTCAAGAATCTTTCTACAGTAGCATGGTGTTTGAGTCAAGCCTTACTTTTTGTTTTCAAGAGTCATTTTTTTTTTCTTTGCAGAAGTATAGATGACTGCTGTGATCAAAGCTTTATTGCAGGTTTATTAGTCATGAGTTTCTGTTGAGGCTTAGCATCATGTGTGTTTCTTTTTTTTTAATTACAGGTTGATGGAAATCCTGTTTAAGCATGCTTAAACTGTGTTTTGAGTTGGGGTGTCAGCTTCTTACAACTAGATAAAAATGTTGTTTCTGTGATAGGTATGGTTAGGGGTTTTTTGGTTTCAGTCTGGTTTCTTTAAGTGCAGCTTACCTGATGAGGCTGCTGATGTGCAGCCTAATAACTTTTAAACATACTTTGATAAACAGGGAAATTTCTCAATAATGTTGAGGTCCTACCAGTTACATGGAGATTTTGTGATGTGTAGAAGACAGAAATTTTTCATGCCTCTTCTTTAAAACATCTCATCAAAAAAAAAAGGCAGATACCATCCTGCTACTCAGGTAACTGGTTATTTTTATGACAGAAGATAATTCATTATTTTCTATATAACCTGTTATCATCAGTTTTTCATAGTGTTAGGTATATCTGCAAATGGTAGCTTTCTGAAGAGTCAGCCTACTGATGCAAATAAAATAAGATGAAGGTGATTTTAGCTGAGGGGGAAATCTCATGCTCAAGTAAGTGGAAGAAGGACAGTTCTAAGGGAAAACCTTGATTCCTTCCACCTGGAGTTCCATTAGAAAAACTTACGCCAGTCGTGCATTCAGAAATTTCCAACATGGAGATCATAACATTTTGGGGAGATGCTATTTGAATTCTTGGTGGAATAAAATTATGAATTGTTTTACAGGTTAAAGACTCTACATTTTTAAGAGATAAGGAACTTGCTTAATGTACGTGAGGTGAGCTTTCTAGTGTTCTGTTAAAATATTAATCCAAGAGTAGAAAGAGTAGAAATTCAGCAGTGTTTTGGTTGTCCTTAAAATTGGACAAACAAAAGTATTTTTTTGCCATTATTTAAAACAAGCCATAAACACAAGTTGTGTTTAAATTATTTTGTTTGAAAGGGTACCCCATGACTCTTCAGTCATGTTTTGCAGAGTTACGTTTCCCAAATACTTTTGAGTAGAAAAATATTGTTGTAAAGGTCTGTTGGAAAGTAGAGTAACTTCCAGTTACTCCTGTAAATTTTCCATATGAGTGAAAAGTGGAGAAAAAAAGTGTTGAAAAGAGTGCTAAGAACCTGCTTATGTGTGAGCTATGTCACTGCAGCAATGATTCTTAGCTGCCAAATTCTAAATTCTTACTGATCCATGTGCAGAATTTTGATACCAGTTTCTGTGGTGGGATCCTGACCAGAAGCAAAACTGAAAACTCCCACTCCAAAGTGAGCAAAACATGCAGCTATCAAATCAAAGCTGGTGAGTCATTTGACTACTAAAGATAATCTTTAACATTTTGATAATCTGCAAAATTGCGTAGTTAAAATACAGACATTTCTGTCCTCTGAGTAAGGTACAGATATTTCTATCCTCAGCATAAAATTCAACCTTCAGCTATGCAAGTGTGCAAAAGAAGTAATTGAAATATTTCTAACGTTTTGTTGTCTTGTATCAGAACTGGAAGGAGGTGGATTTTTTTAGACCTAGAGAGGGAGGTTTATAGTGACTTTACTCTGTGTCTTCCTCTCAAGCTGATCGTTAAATTTTAGTTCTCAGCAGCATCCCTTTAGCAAAACTTAAAATGTGGAGTTTAGTAAATGTCTAATGTGTGCTTACTAATACTTTACATGTTTTTAAGGTTAGAGTTATGTACTGTCAATATATTTCACACTTCCATTGGCAGGTTTTAAAAGCTGTTAAGCTTTATTCGGAGTTATTACGTAAGTACAATATGCTTTTTTTAGTAACTTGCAGACATTTTAAATATTACTAGTCAATATATGGAGCAACAATGAACTCAGAGTAGCTGATAATGTGTCTGTGTTAGCTGTTTGGCTGACAAACTTAGAGAAACTCTGAACTAACATCTGTCTTTGTTAATACTTCCACACTTAACTTTCAATATTAAAATGATGTCCCGGATATCTGTGCCATTTAGGAATGCAAGGACTTTAGGCTATTTATTTGTCCTTAAAACCGTTACATGAGAACTTGCTCCTACTGAAGTCAGTAGAAGTAAATTTGAGGAGCCAGGACTTGCCATAATTCCAGAGCATGATAATGCCTTTTTGTCTATGCAGAGGGATGGATCAGTCCTGGTCTTGTTGAATTGAAATTGTTCTTTGTGGAGACAAGCATAGGCTCTCAATTCTTAATTTCTTTTTTTTTCCTTGGTTTCTTAGAGATCACCAGTATAATCTTCTGTTCTTCCTATTACTTGTGACTGGTGCAGAAATTTATGTACAGGACAGCCAGCTGTATGTGTTTTAAGTAAAATTTACATGCTAACAGGCGATTTTTATATATGTGTATCATACAGATAAATTAGCAAAGACAGCCTTCTCTAAAAGAGATGGGTGTTACTGACATTGATTTACAACACACCCAGGTGGAAGGGGAGACAGTGGAGACTACAACTCTCTAGTTATTCAACATCTTGCTCATCCGTGTTGCCATTTCCCAGTGCTGGAAGCTCCCTTTCGGGTAGCAGCCCATACTCATTTAGGAAAGCCTCCACATCAACAGCAAAAAACTCCTCATTGAACTGTTCAGAAATGCTGATGAAATTGCTGAGGAGCTCCCCACCCTTATAGACAAGTAGGGTGGGAAGCACTTCATTTGAGAAGCGGTCACCAGCTCCCGTGTTGGAGGCCTTGATCTTGCAAAACTTCACGGTGGTGTACTCGGCCGCCAGGCAGGTCAGGCTGTTGTTGAGAGCATCGCAGCCCTTGATGCCATCTTCGTAAATGTGGACGATGACAGTGGTGGTCTTGCGTTCCTTCTCGATGGCTTCCAGGAACTGTTCCCCATTCTGCAGCTCACAGAGATAACCGTACTTTGGCCCGAAACTCAGCCTCTGGTGCATATCCTGCATGCAGCGCTTGCGGTATTTTTGTAGGCAACTTTCGTCTTCTTGCTCATCGTGAATTAGTTCATACTCCTGCATGCTCATCTGTGAATAGCGAGAGAATGTCATATTAATAAGTGGTAATCTGCTGGCACTGAAACAGGAAGAGACTAAGTTGTTGTCTGAAGAACACGATGTCGAAAGCTTAGGCAGAAGAACAGTCACTTCCTACAGTGACTCTGGAAGGTCTCTTGAAGAGACAAGAGAAAGATCCTGTCCCAAGAGGTGCATGTCAGCTTGGCGGCATTGAAGACAGGTGCCATATTTGGTAACAACTTCTGAATCTTTCAGAGTTCATGAGAATATCGCCAGGGTCTTTAGTGGCATCAGAGTTTAATTCTTGTGAGTTTTTGGAGGGTTTGTGTCCTCTCTCTCCAGAAGTGGTAAATGGTAATGAGTGATGTTCAGGCTTAGAGCTCTCTCAGGACTAGTAGATGATTAAACACGTTAAAAGTTTTCCATTGCCTTACCCAAGGATAGAGCATTGAGGCAGGAAAAGGAAGGTCAGACAGTGTTGTGTGATATGTTGTTGTGAAAGCTACTGCTTATTTTACCAGAGTTAGACTTTGAGAGAGGACTAGACAGGTGGTTGCACGTGCATTTTTTCTATCTGTGTTGTGTGAGTTCTGCTAAGTTGCAAATGAGTCTGGCAAATTCAAGATTTTCTAGCTTATAACTGTTTTATAAAGAATCAGAATGAATTTATTTTGCTTTTTTCTTTCTTACCTTACGGCAGAATCTCTCTCTGGTGTCTTTATCATCTTTACTGAAACATCTATGTGGTGAAGACATTTGTCTAAGAATTTCTTTCTTGCTCAAGGATAAGGAGTCTCTATCTTCGCTTTCTAATTTAAACTTCCTCCAGTCATTGATCACACCCTTGGGCCCTAAGAGAGATGAAGTTAGATGAGAAACTGACTGCAACAAGAAGTTTCTGCTCTTTGGTGGTTTGTCCTTCTGTGCCACAGTTTATCTGTCTGCTCTCCTTCCTTCCAGAATGCTCTCCAGGAGTGCTGTGAACTAGAGCTTTGGGACCAAAAAAAGATTTTTTTTTTTAAAATTTTTTCCGCCCCCCCACCCCAAACCCAGAATACTTGAGTGGTCTGGTTCCTATTAGGATCCCGTACAA
The DNA here is from genome assembly GCA_020746105.1 of Trogon surrucura. NCBI lineage: Eukaryota > Metazoa > Chordata > Aves > Trogoniformes > Trogonidae > Trogon > Trogon surrucura. Next base: position 11,244,099 of record CM036624.1, read on the forward strand.
GGATTTTTGGTGAACTACAGGGGTAGTTAACAAGGATGAGAATTTCAAAACCTGTTAAAATTGACATGTTGGCCAAAGCTAGTGCTGAAGTATGTTTGCATTTCTCTATAGACAGTATATTTGAATACATAAGGTGTGTAAATACGGGATAAGGGGTTTTTTGGTTTTGCTGTTCTTTTTTTTTTTTAACCTGTACTGACTCCACTGGAAGAGTAACTTGTAACGGCAAATGCTCTGATAATTCTAATTGTAATTCAGATCTTGGTCTTTGGAGTTGGTTGATTAAAGCAGTTAAATTTTGAAATGGGGGGGGGGGAACCCCAAACAGTTCAGAATTCCAGTGGTGTTTTTCAATATGAAGCATTTTAGCCTGCGTTTTTAGATTATAAAGCAAAACGAAGGAATATTTTGTTTTCAGAGAAGTTTATTTCTATGGAAAACTTATAAAAGGCTGGGTTAGCAGCTCTCCTTTTCATGACAGAGATGTGGTGCCACAGGTCTGTTGTGGATTAAATTTCAGCATTTCCAAGTGCTTGAATAAGGCACGGCACCCCTTGGTTGAGAGGCAAGGTGACCTGATCTTTTGCAAACAAGATTCCAGAGCAGGGGTTAGCCTGAGCCTTTTGGCATGGTGGTAACAGAATGGCAGCCCGATTTCCAAAACTATTTTCAAGCCTTGATATGGATGTAGTGTCCAATACTTGGGTCTCTCTCAAATTTATATGTATATAGATTAGAAAACTGCAGTAAGGCTAGTTGGGAAAGAACTCCACAAAGAGTTATTACTAGAGCTCCATTTAGTCTAGCACAAAGAAAAAGAGGCCCTCAAAGCACAGTGAGGGGAATGACTGCCATGTAGCCATGTGCTGGTGGGGTGGGATGGAGCAATACTGGTCTGTAGAGCTGGATTCCTTGTCAGTGCTCAAAAAATCACAGTGGCTGAGGGCTAGATTGAAAAGAATTGTCATTCCAGGCAAGGATGTTTTAAAAGCTTTTTAATGTGTTGCTGTATTTGCTAAAAGGATTTATAGGTTCACTTTTAACGCTGAACGTACCTTCTACAAGGAGGAAACAATAATTTAGCCTTCATAGTGGAACCTTAATTCTAGTGTGTGTGGTTTTGCTCCTATTTTGTTTTCTTTTCTTTTCCCCAGAAGCAGCAAGGCTATTTTCACTCTAAAATACTTTCTCGCTGGTTTTGGAGCCTGTGTTTCTGTGCAAGGGGTTTGGCAAACCAATTGGATCTACTCAAATTCTGGGCTTCCCCAGTGAACAGGGACAGTTTAGCTTGTCTTTAGAAAAAGAAATGCAGTTAGCTTCCTTGCCTGTGTGTGTCGCCTGTCCTTCAAAATCTTCTTCGAAGCTGGCATTTGCATTTTCTTCCATTTTGGTGGCTGGAGTAGGAGATGCTGCAAGATCAAAAAGGACAAGAATTAGTAACAGGATAGAAAAGGGGTAAACTTACAGCAGGTACAGCGCAGCGTGTTGTTTCCTGCAGCCATTAGGTGTTGGCGAAGATCAAAATACACCTGGTAACTGCGGAGCTTCTCATTATCTCGTAAAAAGCAATTTAGTCTCTTGTAAAAAATGTCTGGCCAGATTCTTACGCAAAGTTCTTGGGGAGGTTTTTTTCATTATAGTGTTACTTCTCAGTCATTGGAGAATATTGGAAACATAGTGGGAAGTGGTGGTTGTAAAACTTTCTGCAGTAGGAATGTGTAGTGAGGGGTTTTTGTCTTTTTTTTTTAAATCCCCCTTGGAATTGGGAACCTATAAATTTTTCAAGGCATTTAAGAATTTATTTTTGAGGGTTGACTGGACTGCTCGTTTCTCATACAGAAGATGGAGCCAGGTACTTGAACCTGTTGGACAGAGACCGCTGAACATCCTGGAGCTAGACTGCTTATACCGCTTGGGTTTTGTTTGTTACCAAAAAAATTATAGGGGTTACATATCAAAATCACTTTCTTTTTCCAGCCATTCTAGAACCAAGGCAAGGCAAGGAGCCAGGTGACAATCACAGGGTGCTGTGATACAGCAGTGCTCAAGCAACACCCTTTTTACCTTTTACAGTGAAGTTTTTGAGGGGTGAAGCAGAACTGCTGCCCTTTGAAGGAAGAGGAGAGCTTTCCCTCTGTGTATTCCCACCCACAAGGTGGTGACCCCTATTGGGTGATGTCAAAGCATCGAGCTCTCAAGGTCAGGCTGATGTTCTGCTGGTTCCCAAAAGTCACAGGAAATGTTCTTGGGGTCCTGCAGCTTTCTTGAGAAATCAGTTGTCTATTTCAGGAGGATATACTAGGGGAGAGAAATTATGATTCTTCACATCCATTTTTAGTGCACTGCGGACAGACATCTGCACAGCCCCCTGCATGAGCTCTGCCACCGCCTAGTACTGAGGCTTTTCTCGTGTTTCACATCAGATGCAGGTTTCCTTTTTAGTTGAAAATTGTAATTCTGATGTGATGGAATATCACTGTCCTCTGGGTTAAAGCCTTGTAAGTCATTCCTGTGAGTTACATAGATACCTACAGAAAGTTCTTCTGTCAACTAGTGCTGAGGGTTTTCTTTATTCCATAAGGAAAGAGAAGATTCAATTCTCTGTATGTTTTGCTACTTCTTACCTTTTAGCCCTGAAAGGCACTGGAAACACAGGATATGAAACTTAAGCAGTCTGTTGCAGGCTAGAACCCAAAAAGTGACCATGTTTTCAGTGAACCATTAGAGGTGGAAACTGATTACTTAACAAGTGAAAGCTGTAGGTAAAGTTCTTGTTATACCTAATAAATCAGAGATGAGGTGAATCGTAACAGCATGGAGAGCTACCTTTCACCCTCCTTCTGCAGTGCAGCATGAGGCACTGATGCTGATGGTGCACAGGCTGATAAACAGCCATGGACCTGGGAGTGGGGAATTCTTAAAACTCAATCCTGGCCCTGCCACTTAGTCAGGCTGTGAGCCTGGAGCAAGTCACACAAACCATTCTCCTTTCTACTTGGCGGAATTATAAATATTGTTCTTGGTGCTGTGAGAATTAGGTTATCCAAGCCAGGTGTTTTCCCCACTGAGGGACCTGAGGACAAGGGCATATGAACATGTAACTGCAAGGTGATCCGTGGGATGCTCTGTTATGACTCTCCACTGGCACATACTCTTCCTTTCAAGAAAGCTGTTGTGTTTAGCATGGGGGACAAAAATGAGCAATCACCAGGGGAGGAAATTCTCCCACATACTTATGAAGCATTTTTTGTTAGTGGTTGAGGTTTTATTAGGTGGAGAGGTGGTATTTTTTTTAATATGCTGGGCAAGCAGCATTTTCCAAAGAAAAAATTAGGTTCTTATTACATGGAGAAGTGTGGATGCTACCAGCTCTGGAACGTGTTGTGCAAATCCGTGAGGAATGGTGTGACAGCATCACAGAGCAGTTTGTCATGACCCAACACAAAGTCTGAAGTTGTCACCTCCCTGGCTTTACAAGTGCGCTGAGGTCCGGTGTGCCTGGCCATGGGGACAGCCGGAGGTGTCCTCTGTGCCATTTCGCAACTGTGGGGACAAAGTGCAGCGCTCATGCTCGCGCACCTGGCTGTAATTGGGTCCTGCTTAATTGGCTGACAGTAGTGCTGTCTTGTAGAAATTCATTAAGGTCATCTGATAATACAGTCCTGCTAAATACTTTCTCAGGGCGAGAGCAGAATATTCTGAGAGGTTTGTTGAGTGAAACAGCACTGCAGGATGATGGGCACTCCTGCTAAAGAGATAAAAAATGTCATCACGAAAGCTACTTGTGTCCGTTCTGAAGAACGTCAGACCTCTCCGGGTGCCAGCTGCGTTGCTGCCGGACTCAAGTCTTCTCGTTGCTCCATTTTAACAGCACGTGTCATGCCAGGTGAACAGCAGTCTTTTTTTGGGAGGAAGAAATTGCTGATTTAGAAGAGAAGTTGCCATTTTTACTAGCTTTTGTCATTGGTTTTGACAACTGAAAGTGACCCATGACATCTTATATTTGAAAAGTGCTAATGGGGAGGAAAAAACATTCCTTTTCAGATCTGCAGATCATTGATCCATTACACTGTGCTTTGTAATGCGTCCGGTGACTTTATGTACCTATTGCGTACGGTGACTTTATGTACGTATTTTAAGAGATTGATTGTTCTGTAGCGTCTTTACTTTCCTGTCTTTATGTCAGACTTGGAGCGAAGAGAGCAAAAATTACAGGTTTTTTTAGAGGAGAGCTGAACCTTTGTGTGTCCCAAAAATCTCTTCAGCAAGAAAAAAAAGCCCAAACACAGAGTATATGCCTGAAGCTGCCATCTAATTTTGCTGAGCTTTGGATCTGTTGTAGCTCAAGAATAGCAATTCCTGTTAGTGATACTCATCCTGCTGTTGTAATTAGACCAGATGCGCCAGCCTTAGTACAGGGCAGAAATGACCATTTAATTGTTTCCTGTTTATCCAATATGAATGAATACTTTTTACTTAGTAACAAATATTACGTGCCTTTGGCGTTCACAGAGTTTTCTGCTTACCAAAAAATGACCGTTATTATTAGCTTTTACTATTTTCTTTTATGCATATTGAATTTATGAGATAGCTCAGGAAGAAAGTGGTGCATCTGTGGGTTTGTTATGAAGGCTTATTTAATCCTTGTAATACATTGCAACTATAAATACAAAAATGGTGTCTTCTAGTGGTAAATTATAGTTACACAAGAGAGAGAAATAAAAAAAAATAATTTCTAAACAAACTCCAGAAGGCAAGGTGCATTCTGTAAAGGAAGAAGCCAATAAATAAAATTTGCTTTCTAAAGTAAGAGGATTTGTTACTAGTCCAATAAGTAAACATGAGAAATATTTTTCTCAAAAATATAAACATGCTCTAGGCAGAAATTTGCTGCTCTCCATATGTGCAAATCCTGCCAGATATGCTGATCTGTGTCTGGCTTTATGTAAGGCTGTAAGCCAGCAGTGTGCTGCAGATCCCCAGCAATTGGTGGAACATTGCCTGTGAACTGAGAAGTACCTAATTTTGGGGACTCATGGTTGTGGAGGAGTGAAAGTAAAGGATCTTCGTCAGTGAGATGTGGTTGTGCGGTTGCATCCTCTGCGTGTGGCGCTCTGCGCTTCCCCTTGGGTGTGTCCTGTCCTCACACCAGGGTTGGATTTCCAAGCACCTAATGCAGAGCTGATCAATGTCACCAAAGCCTCTCAGTAACTTTGATGCACTGCAGGGTGGGATTGCAGCACTGGCTGAATGTGTATTTGAGTGATGTGTGCTTCTGCCCCAGCCATGGTGTGTTTTGTAGTTACTACATGTTCCCACCAGACTGTTTTCCCTGCCGCGTTCTGTATGTTGTGTAGTTCTTGCTGTTAGTCAAAATGCGCATTTTGCAGATAAGTGACATGAGGCTTGGAGAACATCAGTATCGTATGACCCAAGTGCTTTTCAGCTGGTTCCTTCTTAAAGGACCATCCTTGCATGCATGCATCCTCGGTCATGTATGCATCAAGCTCTGCCAGAGGCATTAGCGTCATTACGTAAGCAAAACCAATGTCAAGGTTGGAGATTAGAATCTCAGACCTGTTGCCACAGCCTTCCAGAGGGAGCCAAAAGCTGTAAGCACCTTTAGCAGTCTGCTCCCCAGGATGGCTCGCAGGCACCGAACCAGAGAGCTGCTCGTCAAAACCCCTGGGTACCCACAGCTCCCTTTGTCGTCCGAGGCAATCGAGTCCCTTCCATGACTTTCCATGAAGGTGGGTAAATGCAGCTTTAAGAGCCACAGTCACCTGCTTTGACCACTTGCGCTAGCACCAAGACAAGTGTCTTATAGAGGTAAAAGGAATTTTTCCTGGGCTTACCTAAAGGAAAAACACAGTGTATCATGTAGTGATTAGATCACCGTATTTGGAGGGAAAAAATATAATTTCGAAACACCCAAACAGGACTATACTTGCTTAAAGAAGAAGTCATACAACAGGAAATAAAAAAAAAAACCAGGATGGGTTGAGGCAGAAAGCTGTCAGCTTCACTGCAGGTCACTGTAGCTGATGAGAGGGTTATGGGATTAGATTATTTCCTCGATCCGCTTTGGGAGAGTTATGCTGTACTTTATTTGTGAGGTGGAAACATTTTAAATAGATGCAGTCTGCTGTTTCATTAACCCTTCAGGTTTTGCCAGTTAGGGAATTCCCTGTATGACTACTCCTGGCCTCAGTATTGTTAGGTTGATTTCTATAGGATTCAAAATATCCCCCCCCCCTTTTTTTTTTTTCAGTGTTTCAAAATTCAGTATGTAGATATGCAGCGTAAATCATCTGTATTTTGAATTGCATATTTGTTTCTGGATTTCACTCTGAAATGGGTAATTAGCTCAGTGTCTTTCACATTGACCAGCTTTACTTCTACCACAGCACCGCTGTTTTGTGTGGAGAGACAGAATGCAGATTCTTTTAAAACAGGACTTGTTTTATTATTCAAGAAAAAATATTTGTTGACGTTAATGATGTCAAATTCCAATTATCATTAACTAAAATTTATTTGAAAAAGCTTAGGCTTGTATATTGAATACTGCATGTCTTTTTAAACTCGGGGTTTGAATATTCTTGAGCATGTTACATATTGGTCATTACTATTGTGACAAATTCACCTTTTCCTTGTTTTTAAATATGTTGGGAAGCCTGGTTTTCATTTATCTTTTTGAAAAAAACTTGGATGTATCAAGTGGGGTGAAAGAGGAGGATGGTTGGAAAATGTCTATTTGAAGCAAAAGCAGGCTGGCCAGCATCTTCAAAAGCTGATATTTAAAGGTGTGAACCTCAGTCTGTGTTTAACCTCAATGCCTGGGCCGATTTGTTACATGGATTGAGCGTTTTGCTGTGGTACTCTGAAAGTCAGAGCAGAGTTTTCAGCTGATGTTTAAGTATTTATTTAATTTCTGAACTCCTAAGTTAACGTCTGTATGGCTGTTAGAATTGACACGTTTGTTAGAGTTTTGGTTGGAGTTTATTGCTGTAACTTGCAAAGGCATGATGAATGGTGGAAGCCTAGGGGAGAAACTTTTTATGGTTTTTTTCTTCCAAGCTCAGCAGATGTTTAGTAGTGCGTATAATCCCTGTAGTTTATCAAAGATCATGTATGTCAGAGCTGTAACTCGCAGTGACTGGAGACAGGTGTTTCAAGGGTTTTATGGAGAGCATTGTATGGATAAAGGGAGAAACTTAATTTTTTATGGGGTTAATTAAAGGTCTAGAAGAAATTGTACCCTGCAGGGACTTCAAACAGACTCTTACTACTCCTTTCTGTAAAAAAAAAAAAAAAAAAAATACCTGTAGGAGAGGGCTGGGAGGAATCAAAACCTGTGAAGCTGGGAGAACATCCACTGTCTTGTTTTGGGGTAACACTTGACCAAGAATTTGTCTGAGGCTCTGGATGTGCTGAAAATTGCCCACGGAAAATACTGAGCAAAACGAGTTTGGCTCAGAAATTATAGTATTTAATTCTGGTATGGATTCTTGGGTTGTTTTTTCCTTTTATTAGCTTGATTGAAGCATTCACACACATCTTCTGAGACGTGTGAAGATATTGTTAGCTGCTTTCACAACATTTTGAAAAATTGTATTATATTCCAATTCTGACAGTCTTAACACTGAATTATTGTCCATTCTGGATGGACAGCGTGCAAAGTCTAATGCTTTGGGCAAGATAGGGAAGTATCTTCTGACAGAGAACATTTATTAACTTCTTGGCAGTTTAATTTTACTGATGTTTTGTGGTGATGATTCAAGAGTCAAGTAAGCCAAGCAGACCAAGTAAGACTGCACTATGGTAAGGAAAGGGACCTCAGTGAAGGAGGTATCTTCAGCCTGTGGTCTCAAGAATATCTCCTGTCCAAGCCTTCTGTAGGACTGGCAGAGCCAAGGGGATGGGGCTCGCCGTGACTGCGAGGTTCTTGCTGTTCTTCCGTTCCCTTTCTTACCCTTCTGGGGAAGGGTCCTGGGACTCCACCAAGCACGTCTGCACCTTTTAGAAGAGTTAACAGAGTCGATTGTTCACTTCATCTTGTTACAGGAATTTAACTTAAGGTCCCAACAAAAGGAAACTGTTTTTTTCCTCAAATTTATCTAGCAAATGGGGAGGGGGGGCTTAAGCCCTTTGGGGGCAGTGTTGCAGAGAACAAGTCAGCATGGCTGTGTGGCATAGGTGGTTGGGTCAGGCTGGGTTGCAACTCCCATCCTCCTGACAGTTGGAGAATGAATATCCACTTGGCAATGGTATTAACTTTCAGCCACTCTCTTAATATGGGAAAAACTGCTACCTAAAGGTGGGATGGTTTGACTGTTCTGTGATCTTTCCTCCCAGCAGTCCACTAATGTTTCTTATGCGTGCAGAAATATGAATAAAATAATGTTTTTCTTCTCTCCTGATGTGCTAACACAGTAGCTGCATGTGCAGCTCTTGGCTGCAAAACCATTTTCCCTTTTCAGAGCAGAAGGTGAAGCTTGCTAGTTCAGGGGATTAATTTCCATGTTTATCTTACATGGGAAGATCCACAAGCAAAAGCAGTATGTCTGCATTTGCCAAAAGACAGCAAAGACCCTACGAGGAGGATGCAGGCAAGCCTGAGTTGGGCTGGTATATCCAGATTCCTCTGTTGAACTGTAAGGCTGCTGGGTGTGTTACAGCAGAATATTTGATGGTGGTTTCTTGTTTACTTGACCATTTACCAAAAAATGCAGTAACCATTTATAAAGTAATTGATTAAACGATGGGTGTCCAAGTCTTGCTCCAACCAGCTGCAACTTCACAATGTTAGCTCCAGGGTTGCCTGGCCCCAATATCATCCCCACTGTAGGATCTTGACATCCTGATGGCAACTACAGTTGCATGGAGTAAAAGCAGTAGTAGGAATGTGTTCCCCGTGTTATCTTTATTATTTGGAAGATGAAATCCAAAGCAGAAAATATGTGGCCACAGAGAGCTCTGGAGAGCTGTAACTTCTGCTTCCATGGTTTCCTGGTTTATCCCTTTCCTGCACAGACATCTTACGCCATTGGTGTCATTCCAGGGGCTTCATATTTCTAATTGGATCCTGTGATTGACTCTTAGTTATAAATGGTGAACTTCCACTAGCTAAATTGTAAACAGCTTTACATGTGGCTTGTAAAATTGCATAGAAAGAAAATTAATGTTTTTGCTTCCTTTGCTGACCAAAACTAAGCAAACTGGGGTTGTAGTTATGCAGCAACCAGGGCATTTACACAAGTTTCTCTGGACATGTAAACAGATGTCACAAATTGAAGAGAGGCCTGATGGCTTAAAATGTGCTTTTCCTATCCTGCTCCAAAACAGCTGGGATAACCTGGCAGATCCTTTCCCTGGGACTCGCTTTTATTTATGTAGAAACTGGAGCTCAGATTCTGGGCCAGTTTTTCTGTGTAGTTAAAGTTGTTTCTAAGACTCTATCACAGGGACTGCCATAGCTCTATCCTGAAATTAATTCCAGGTATTTTAGCCTTCCCCGTGGTCACGTTGCAGCTGTATCCCTCTATAAGAAGCCAGCCTGGCTGCAGCTGTAGAACAGTGATCTTTTCTTGATCTAGCCTTCAACTGAGCAGAAGGCAAGAGCATCAGCAGCAAGTCTGAACAAGCAGCTGCAGGTACCAGGAAGCTTGTTTGAGGGGAGAAAGAAGGGAAAGGGGGAAAGAGGAAAATGAAGGGAACAAAATGACCTTGTTGGAAAAGATCTTACTGTAAATGCCTCTGACTCATTGCATTTGCTTCACCAGTGCAGTGCTTGGATGCCAATTTACCTCTTAGGGACACAATTTGGAGAAAAGCCCAGGTGAAGCATTCTTCTCACCTGTGTGATGTGAAAATGCTTATGCAAAACCCAAAAAAAGCCAGTCTCACAGACACCAGGGCCCTGGCTACGGGTGAAGATGCCCAAGTTCCTTTGGTTCCTCAGCGCTGGTCAGAAGGGTAAATGAAAAATAGACTTGACAGGCATGAGTTTCTAGCAAATAAAATAGGAAATGAGTGGCAAGTGTCTGAATGCAGTGTTCCTTGGGTGGTAGGAAGTTGCTGCAGGATTTAGGTACCTTCTCAAAGCACCAGAGCACACCTGTCTTGTTGCTATGGTGGCCAATGTGATAAGCCAGGTCCTGACCTCTTCTGTTGGCAGCAGCTGGCCATGGGCTCAAGAGAGGTAAGAACGAGAGATGCTGAAGGTGTGCTGATGGTGGTTTTTCTGCCCCCTCCGGATTTGTTTATGCAGCAGAATGTGGCATCTGGTTAAACCTGAGCTGCTTTAGGAACCTTACTGCAGACCTAGCAGGTAGATGGAGTAGCAGCCATATGCAGTGCGCTGTGTTTTTGGCAGGAGAGGAATTCTGGGAGCGTTACAAGTAGTGAAATCTGATTCTCTTTTTTGAGGATTTTTTTTTTTTCCTAATGATTTTGGTGTCTGAAAGCTTTTTGCTGTGGCATCAGCAATTAAGGGTCTCTATTTGTGGATTCTCCAGTGTTAAAGAATAAGACGTAAATGCAGGCGAGAGCACTCGCTTCCCCTCTGGGAGAATTGAACTTGGATAGAAAATCAAAGAGAGTCATAAATCAGACAAAACCATGCTCTTTCAGATTGCCATGATGTCAGTTATTTGGATTTACATGATAAATGAATGTTACGGCATTAACTGTCCCAATAGAACAGTTCAAATGTGAATCAGTTTGCAAGAGCGTCATTTATTGATGTGTTCTAGCAAGCTCTCTAAAAAACCTAAATCCATTTAACTGTTTAACAGTTGATAAACATTAGATTCATCTGTATGACAGCAAGTCTATATTAATCCCTATATTTTAAATATCGTAGGATAGTCTTGGATGACACATCGATATTCATACTAAATGGAACAGTGGAATAAAACCTAAAGTCCTAAAATTATTGCTACTGTATTTTATGTAAATAGCTGCTTCCTAAAATAATGTACTAAGCAGAGTAAATTCTGAATAAATGCATTCTAGTGCATCATTTAGCATAGGTTGTAGATTACTGACATCTCCAAGACAACTTGGTTCAGTGGCCTGAAACCCTTTTTGGACAAACCACAGAACTCTAACAAATCTTGAGAAAATGAAGGCATGGATAATGGGGACGAAAATCTGCATTCAAGAGGGAGAGGCAGTCTCTGGAAAAAAAACAAGGAGTGCCTGGAGGTGGCTGTAGCATGGGCACTGAGGAAGTCCGCGAGGGCTAAAGGCACTATATTTAAAGCTCGGGTGGTCAATGCCCGGCTCATCTGATAGAGCCTGACTGCTCCTAACTCTTTCTCAGGGCTTACTTCATCCTGTTTGGCTTAAGGCTTAGTGAGGGTAATTTTAGCCAGGCTGCATTTTCAGACGGACCTCTTGCCTATGACCAAACATGGTACGTAGTGAAATAAACTTGGCTGGCACCCAATGTGCAAGAGAATGAAGGCAAGCAGTTGCCGAATGCTGCTGGCCAGGATCTTGTCTCAAGAATGAGCTGGGATCTACCCAGAGCCAGTTTTGCATCTCATTGAGGGTTCCAAGGGCAACACCAGGGAACTTGATGATCAACAGCATCGATACGCTTGGGTTTAACTTAAAATCCTCAGTAAAGACATTTCATTCTCACATGCTTTCGAAGGGGTGAGATCCAAGGTGCTACATCGTCATTTCTCTCGAAACGATCTTTCTTTGCTTTACTTTGAAATGTCAAAGACCTTCCTTAAGGGATCTCTGAGGAGAGGAATAGCTTTCCTGCTTGAAGCCTAGGCAGTGTCCCTGCTGTGAGGTGGAAAGGGAATGTGTGGTTTTCTGTGGGTACTGCTGGAGGCAGCAAGTTGTGAAGGATAGGTGTCAGCACTGCAGTTATCTCACTTGATTCTTTGTGGCAAAATGACAAGACTTCATTATAACATCTCAAATTAAAATATTTAATTCCATGCAGAGCAACTCTACATATTGCATAAGTGGAATAGTTTTAAAAATATGTCAATTATGATGTCGTATTATGAATGACTTAGACTACTCAAGTAGCGAAGATATGCGAATAGAAATGTGTACATCCTTTCCTCTGACTGAATGTGGTGAGAAAATCTATATGACATCTGTTCACTGCAGTTTCTTGAGTTTTCCTTCTTTCTCTTCTATTATCTATGACTATTAGAGTGGAAAGGGTTCTGGGTCATTAAAACCAGTTTCTTATTTTGGCAGGCAAATACATGGAGCTATTTTTCAGGCTTATCCTGCTTCCTCGACTTGTTTGCCTCATCTTGCGTGTCAAGCTGAAATTAAAATGCCAACGAAAAACTGAAATATTTCATTTCAGCTTAAAAAAAAAAAGATTAATACAAGAGATGACCTGAATTCACAGATGAAGTGAAATAGTGGGAAGGATTTCTTTGGTTTGTTTTGGTTTTCATTCTTTTCCTCCCAAAGTGCTATTTTCCTAATTTTGACAAATCTGCTCATTCCTGGTATTGAGTAGAGCCATTTCTCTCTTTCATTTTATGTTTATCTACACGTAGTGTTTTGATGTCCTGCTTCCAGTAAGCAGCGGAATGGAATTTTCACTGTACTTAGATAGGGATTGTGAGAATTGCTCTACAGCTTTTGCTTGAACTGAGTAGGCTTTGAATATTAAGGGTAGAACTGTGGTGTGTGCCTGTCACAATGTAACAGAGTTCTCTGAACGGATTTATAGCATGGTCCAGCTCTCACTTGAATCAGGAAGAAACATTTCACTGTATTGAGTCTCAGGCTAAATCTCTGTGCTCTTTCAAGGAATTCAGAAATAAGGTTATATTTCAGTGTAACTGCAGTTAGCCAAATGCTTTAAAATGAAGCCTATTAAGTAGTTTGCGCTGGGATGGCACTGGAAGCTGGTTACCAGACTCTCCAGCTCAGTTCCCTGCATCCTTTTGCTGTGTTAAACATACCAAATCGTGGAGGTGACCTGTTTTTTCTTGCCTCTCCTTGCTCACCACTGTCTAACTAGTGTGCTGTGCAGCCTCTGGAGGGTTTTCTACCCACAGGTGCTTCTGGAATATTCTGATTTTTTTTACCACTGGCTATCTGAAACTGGTCTAAGAAGGCAATAGATCTAAAAGTCAGGGTGGAAATTTAAAAGTGGTGTGGGTTTTTCGTAAGTTCTTGCATCTTCTACATTTAAGACTATTCTGAATTTGCCCAGCTTTAGTACATAGTGAGAATCGCAGCCTCCTGTAACTGCAGTTACTTGCACAACTGAGCTGACTAATCCCTGTAATCCTGTCTAGTGCAACATTTGTTGAAAATTATTTCCCCACCGAGGTGGGACTACTGATTTGATCAGTCAGGGCCTTTTTTCCGAGTTGTTGTTCTCTATGCTCTTTTATTTGGAGGAGGATGAAGAGCAGCAGAGATGCCCTTTAACAATGTAATTCACCCAGGACAAAACTTTACAGTTGAGATGGAGATGTGAACAGGTGGCACCAGGAGTATTTTGAAGATGTAAAATTCCTGCAGGGTTTTTGCACTTTGCAGATTTGGAATAAGGGAACCCCGTGATGGCTTCAAGATCCATTGCTGCTCGCGATAAATTCCCTTTATCACTGGAAACCAGCAATTGCATATACTGGCATATGGCAATCATCTTTAGCTAAGTGATTTGCACTCGAGTTGTATTATTTTGATTACTGTCTTTCATTTACTAATGCAGTTCCCCATGATTTTAACTGTGTTGTAATTAAAATTGCTAGGATTATACATTGATATTTATAACACAGATCAGCTTAAAATCCTATTTTGTAATAGGGCGAAGGAGTCGCGTATAATTCTAGCAATCTGGTATTGATCAGCTGCAGAAGAGTGACTTTATGCTCAAACAGTTCTCTCCTGTTGAAAAAATTGCAAGTACTCACAGAAAACTTGTAAAGCTGTTGGTTGTGAAGATGATACTGTTTGTGTAAGCAGGTTGGAAGCAAGAAACCAAAATGTGCTTTTTTCCTGAGATTTCTTTAACCGCTTAGACCTGTGCCATTCACTATACACTCATCTTCTGGTCATCTTAGCTGTAGAAAGCAATCTCTTGGCCTCAAAACCAGGAGATTTAGGGAACTGTGTTTTTTTTATATATATATATATATATGTTTTCTTTGTTTGCTTATGTTATGGTTATCTTCCAAGGATTGTCAGATAGATATAAAATATGGCTCTTCTTATATCCACTGGCAGTTCAAATCTGTGCACAAATCACAAAGACGTGCAGTGGGGAACAGCAAAAGAGGCAAATAAAGCAGTCTCTGCACCTCCACGTCTCCACTGAAATGTGGACTTGTCTTTCTCCACTGCTGCCACTGGCAGATTGCTCTCAAAGTAGGTAGGGTCACCAGCTGGATGGGACCAATTTCTTAGTCTTTTCATATAACACATAATTTAGTTACATACTTGCAACCTGCCTAAAATTAGTGCTGTCACACCAGCTCCATATTGAAATTGCTTGTCCAGCACATTTGCTTTATTATTCATTCATGCCAATATTTGTACTTACCAAAACATTCTTTTGCAAGAAAACAATTCTGAGCCTGAAATTAGATGCCTGGGTAAGAACTATTTATTCTGAAGCTAGGACTTAAAGTTTCTTGGTGGCTCTGAAAACAGTGGACCCAGACATGAAAATTTTTCTGGGAATTACCTCAGGCATTTGAGCCCTTTACCCACCCTTCACCAGAGAACAGAACTCCATCCCCGTGCAGGCAGAAGAAATTACATGGTTATATTCTCATGCAGATTCTTATATAGTATTCAGAGACACATTGCAAAATAGCAGAAATCCCTTTTTAAATTAGATCAATGACAAAATTGAAGAGAGGACTCCATGCAAGGAGTGGAAAAACTGTTAAATTAAACGAAGGTGGTGTTTCTGATAGTCTGGGCATGTACCATCAGCAGCTCAGGGGTCAGATTTCTAACATATTTCCTCTTCCCCAACATGATGCTCTTCGGTGTGAAGCACCAGTTACTGATTGTGCTAGAGCAAAATCAGTATTTATTTAAAGCAGAAATACTGTCAACTCTCATAGCTTGTTATTCTCAGCTTCATCAAAACAGTCTGCCAAATTCATAACCCGAGATCTGGCAGTAGTTTTTATCTCAACAGCCGCATTTCAGCCTGATGCCAAAGGTGAAGCTCTTCTGAGAGACCCTATCAGTTAAGTTTATCTATTAGAATGTTTAATATGCTGCTAATAAATTCTAGCAGCTGTGGCCATCCCCAAAACACTGTATTTTATTCCCTTACTAAAATAAAACTTGAAAGGCCATTGTCATACAGATCACTCTACCTGAGAGGCTCAGCTGCTCAGCTCCGCTTTTTCCAGGCGCTGACAAATGTCCTTGGTGATGGTTCCCAGGAGAGGAGCTGGATTACAACTGACCACAGATAGACCTGGTCTCAGATTTACATCTCTGTCTAATGATGACCCTTGCAGAAATAGCTTTGGACAGGTAATAGGATTTTCATAAGGGAATTAGAAAATTCTATTCATTAGTTTGAGCCAATGAAGTTGCAGACTGGATAGAGGTTTAAAGGATTTACTGCATGGATATAATTGGGAAGGGAGAAAAACAACTGAGCCTGAAGAAGCGATACAGATGGCACCTTGGTGCTGCAGATACAGGAGATATACAGATCTATATGTATTGCAAGGTATACGGATGGACTAGAAGCATGCTATAAGAACGTGTTACTGTGCGCAGGAAAGCTACCCTTATGGCCTTAGTGGCCTTCTAAGTATTTCTGATTTGTAATAGGACTGCTGTTTATAAAAAAAGGATAAAACTATTTCTGGAAACGATGCTACAATGCTATATTTAAATAAATTCCCCAGCCATATCTAGCTACTCAGTAATTTTAAAAATGCAGTACTTACAGAGTGCAACTGAAAAAAAAGGGGAGAGAGAAGTTTATTCTGTGGGAAACTCTTACATGGCATCAAGAAACATTAAATTTAGAGCAGCTTTAAATAGAAAGACTTCTATTTGAACACCTTGAACTGTGGCTCTTACATGTGGTTGAGACCTGTGCAATCAAGAAGGTCCGATCTCTCAGCCGTGCTGTTGCCCAGACAAGTGTGAGGAGGGTGGCTCTGTGGAACTGGTGATAAGTAATGGATGTCAGCAGAGGTGAGGAAGGGACGTGGGTCCTGTTTTTGATGTCCATGCCCGTGCACTTCCAGTGTGGAAATGACCCCAGTGCAACCAGCTATCTTAGCTGAGAATCGTCCTCACCTGAGCTCATGTCTCATTCTGGTTGTGCGACCAAGGAGAACTGGGAGTTGCTGACTCCAGCACCCCATGGGATGGTGGGCACCGCTGTGCTTGACGCTGTTTCTGGCTGCATGTTTCTTCTGGAGTTCTTCCTCTCTACTCGGACCCTGCATTGGCTGGTGGGTTTATTCCACTCGAAGTTTCATCACGTCTGCTGGGGTAAAGCTAATCCAGAAGATCAATGTGAACAGTGTTCCTTTTATGGTCTGCACAGTTTGAGAAAGTCTGGCACAAGGAAGACTCCTCCCTCTCGTGGTGAGGGAGGATTGGGTTAGGGAACATGTAAAATGGGTGTAATCAAGACATGGGGTAACATTTAAAATGGATGTAATCAAGAACATGAGGTGCACCCGTGAGTGCGGAGGGAGCTTGCCTGTGTCCTCCCAAGGCCACTGTTGCTTATTGAGGCACAAGTGGAATGATGTGGGCTTACTGGAGTGAGTCCAGGGAAGGGCCACAAAGATGCTTAAGGGATTGGAGCATCTGTTGTATGAAGAGAGGCCAAAAGAGCTGGGTGTGCTCAGCTTGGAGAGAAGAAGGCTCAAGGGGGATATTCTCAATGTTTATGCATTTCTAATGGATGGATAGAAAGAGAGAGGCAGACTCTGGGCAGTGGTGCCCAGGGACAGGACAAGATGCAATGAACACAAACTGAAACACAGGAAATCCCTGTAAACATAAGAGAGTGGGTAAAGGTGGTTAAACACCAGCAAAGGAGAAATTATGGAGCCTCAGTTGTTGAAGATACTCAAACCCAGTCAGTCAGTCCAAGGCACCTTGCTTGAGCAGGAGGGTTGAACTCTGATCGTCTCCAGAGATGCCTCCAACCTCAGCTCTTCTGTGATCAATTATTTGTTAACAGTGTAACAGTTGTTTCAGAATCACTTGCAAATTATTGAAAAAGGGGCCACTATTTCCTTAGAAATAAGATCATAGAGAAGAACAACAGAAATAAATTTCCCCTGTATCAAAAAACTCAATTGTTTATTAAAGGCTGGTTCACCCTTATAAATAAATAACATTGCAAATGTGTTGGGGACCTGCCAGAATTCTTCAGTAAGATATTTGCCATGGAAGACAAAGCTATGCATCATGCAGGTTTTTCTGTGTCTCGAAGTCGCGGCGAGGAGATGCTGTGGCTGCGTACCTGGTGGAGGTGCCAAGTGGGGAACGCAGGGATGTTGCCCAGGTGGAAGTGCCCTCATGCTGGGACTCCTCACCTAGGTGTGATGGGATGATAGGAGTAAGGGGCACAGCTCTTGGGCACCATGCTCCAATTTTTGAAAAGTCACAATTTTGAGAAGGTAAAATGACAGTATTTCCTTATAAAATGAGACACTCCAGTGACATTTTTCTGCCAGCTTCTAACATTTCTGTAGCGACATCTGTGTATTTGTTCTTTGTTTGCCTGGTTTTGTTTCCAGTTTGACTGTCTCTATTTGCTGAGCCTGCCCTGAGCTGTTTCCTACCTGACATGTGCTACCTGCCAGAGATTTCAGGTGCTTTATTTTGTTCACTTCCTTGTGCAATATTTAAATGTCTGCTGTGAGATAACTGACAATTACTAACGAAATATACCATTAAATTGGCAAGCTCACTTAGCTCTGCTCCGAAGGGCAAACCAAGGAAATTCATACCCTGTGAAAGCATATAATATCACCAGTTTTAGACAGTATCATGTAGGCAGAATTCAGTTTAGCAATGAAGTAGCTGAGGGAGCTTTTCCAGTGCCCAGCAGGAGGAGGGCATAGGTCTAGAAAAGAAGACAAGCAGGAGATTTCTAAATATAAGCTTGTCAATGCCCAGTTTTTTTGGAGACAGAGAGTTGTGTTCATTTTGAGAGAACTTTGTGTTTGAGTATGGTATTGGATATAATTTTTTCTAAATGTTTAACCTTCTACTTTTATCTGTTTCATCAATTTTTACACCTTCAGGCAGGGAGAATTAATTTCCTTCTCCATGATAGTATTATTTTAGTGCAAAGCCTGGATATGACTTAACTCCATCACTCTGTTTTGATTCCATCACCCTCTAGCTTTTCCCTACCGCAAGTCACAAGAATCTGGAAAAACATAAAAAAATTTCCTAGTATGCCCCTAGTGTGTCCAAAAAGCTTTGTGATATTAGTTTGAAACAGTTTATAATTGTCTGCAACTGGTAGGTTTTCTTAAATTTTTAAGTTGTTGGGTTTTTTTTCCTCCTTTCCCTTTAGTTCTGATAAAATGTCACTTCTACACTTTTAAGGTAAAACATGTTCTTAACATATCTGATTTAAAATTACATTTTTCTTTGCTAACAAGCTGCAGTGTAGGTGCCACAATTTCAGAAAAGCATCTGTTTAAGAAATTGGTTACTAGTGTTATTTTGTGACAGTTTTATATTTAATGATGAAGAATTTGTACTTGTGAGATTATTCACAAAATTACAGTTGTTCATCATTGTCTTAGAGCTCTTTGTTGCAAAAAAACTGGGTTAAATCTTGGCATGGAAACTGATCCTAAACCAATTAAGAAAACTCCATTTGTTTGCATCCTAGTCATTAACTTGAGGAAGATTAAAATAAAGAGCAGGAAGAGGAGCAGCGTGGTTTCCGTGTCCCCATTCGTCACAGAGCTGCAGTGCCTTGCACTGTTGCAGTTCCGACACATGACAAACCTTAATATTTTGGTCCGTGTTGCCTATAGAGGTCGGTGTTTGCCTTTGAAAAGGAGAGTTGTGTGCCTGGAGCACTGCGGTACTTGTCACAAAACACGCAGCTGGTTTCTGTACCCGTTTCCCTCCATTAATAACATAACTGAGCAGGAAAATACTAGTATGGGTTTTGGTATATCATTAGGTTTCACTGTCTTTAACGTATTTTAAAAGATTAGTCATGGTATTAAAAAAAACCCAACAATTTGGCATTTCCTAAAATATTTGCACATCTGAGAGAGGAATAGAGAGTGATTCCGAGTGAAAATCCCATCTGTAGTTATCATTTTACATATATTTCATGCAGTCATTTGCTGGCTGAAAACATGAAATGTTCTCAGCGCTGTACTTGTGGAACGAGACCCTCCCTCTTCCTCCTGAGACCTTCCAGCCACTATTTGCCAACAGTAGTAGCAGTTGTGGCTGCGTGAGACAAATTGCATGAACTAGTTGCCTGAGATTATGGAAGATCCTTTGGGAAATGAACTCTGTAGAGTGGTTCTGGGAGTGTGCTGGGCGAGGCAAGTGGAAAAGCAATCACTCAAAACCCAGTGGCTGCAGGTTGTGTTTTGTAAGGACTGACTTCTCAGAAGTTCTGTATGTGAACCATAGTGGATGTTACCCAAGCACATTCAAAATATAGAGCTTTGAATTAGTTTCTGGATGCTTTCACATGGAAAGTGAGGTGAGATTCATGTAGATTGTACCACACTTAGTTATTCTCTCAGCTGCATTTGTAAGCTACTCCTGCATTGTGGTTTACTTAGCTGCCTACGTACTTTTTAAAAATAGCTGGTAAATGAATTTACTGGTTGGATAAAAATCTCAGATTATGATATCAAGGCATGGAAGACTTTGTTTACTCAAATAAGCATTCCTTGGCTTCATTGGGTGTGACGGTTGGAAATGATTTTGAGCGATATGCCTGTCTGCAAAATAGTCTGAATTTTTGCGTTTCACACCTCTTGATAAAAGAAAAACTACTTTGAGTTTGCCTAATCCCTCTTTGAAAAGTGACCATGTTTGTACAAAAATCAAAATCATGTATTTAATTTGATAGTACTTAGTAGTCCATTCGTTGTGAAGTTTACATGAATGATAGATTATTAATGACATTTGTGAAAAGCGTGGTGCAGCTAGTGCTTTTGGAAATGTTTGAGAGGAAATGTTCAGCTGAAAGTGCTTACGTGTCTGTTCCAACATTCTTTTTCCCTCCTTAAAAAAATGTTTTCCGTCCTTAAATGTCTTGGCAGTGGGGTGAGAGATTCTTATAGTGTGAAATACTCTGTTTCCACTCAGGTGTGTATGCCCTAACTTTACTTTTTAAATTAAGCACATAAAACGATATAACACATGACTTTCTCAATTTACGCCTCGGCAAACTAAGATTGCTTCTTTTCAGATTTTCTTTTTTTCTGAACTGTAGCCAGAAGGGAGCACCCTTACCTAAGGCACAGGCATGGTCCCCTCAGCCCTTAGTTTCTGCTGTCTGGTGCTGGGAGACAGCAAATTCACCAGAACAATGGGTAAAGGGTGAGGCTGGGAACTGCTTGATGATGCACTTGCAATCTCTGCACTAATTTCTTGCCACGTAATAAGCCTCTTCTGTCTCTCTCGATTGTAGCCTGTGCATGCTGAAATTGAGTGGCGATTCAGAGTGAGGTGAAGCAATTCTATTGTCTTCTTGTAGGGATTTGTAGTATGTGTTTTTCCAAAACAGTGATATATGTCCATCATATTGCCACTCCCCCATATATCATAGAGTGGTTTGTGTTGGAAGGGACCTTAAAGATCATCTGGTTCCACCCTTCCTGCCGTGGGCAGGGATGTCTCCCACTAGACCAGGTTGCTTAAAGCCCCATCCAACCTGGACTTGAATGCTTCCAGGGAGAGGGCTGCCACAGCTTCTCAAGGTGACCTGTTTCAGTGCCTCACCACCCCCATGGAGAAGAACTTCTTCCTAATATCTAATCTAAACCTACCCTCTTTCAGTTTAAAATCCTTACCCTTTGTCCTATCGCTACAGGCCCTGGTAAAAAACTCTCTCCATCTTTCCTGTAGCCCCCTCTAATTCTTAAAAGGCTGCAGTAAAGGTCTCCCCAGAGCATTCTCCTTGCCAGACTGAACAACCCCGACCATCTCAGCATCTCTTTATGGGGCAGGTGTTCCAGTCCTCTGACTGTTTTTGTTGTCTCCTCTGGACCTGCTCCAACAGGTTCTTTTTATGTTAGAGGCCCCAGAGCTGGACACAGAACTGCAGATGAGGTTTTACAAGAGCAGAGTGGGAGAATCATGTCCCTCGACATGCTGGCCACACTGCTTTTGATGCAGTCCAGGACACGATTGGCCTTCTGGGCTGCGAATGCACATTGCCAACTCATGTGCATTTTCCCACCTCACCAGTATCCCCACATCCTTCTCCGCAGGGCTGCTCTCAATCCCTTCATTGCCAGCTTGTACCGATAGTGAGGATTGCACTGAGCCAGGTGCAGAACCTTGCGCTTGGCTTCATGAGGTTTGCGTGGGCCCACCTCTGCAGCCTGTGAAAGTCTCTGGATGGCATCTCTTCCCTCGAGTGAATCATCTGCACCACTTGGCTTGGTGTCATCCATGAACTTACTGAGCGTGCACTCAAACCCCCTGTCTATGTCATTGATGAGTATATTAGATAGAGCTGGTCTGAATATGGACCCCACTTGTTACTTCTGAGCATTGAGCCACTGACTGCAACTCTGGATGCAGCCGTTCAACCAATTCTTTATCCATCCAATAGTCCACCCATCAAACCCATATCTCTCCAATTTAGAGACAAGGGTGTTGTGTGGGCCCATGTCAAAAGCTGTGCAGAAAGTCAAAATAGATCACATCAGTTCCTCTTCCTTGATCCGGTAACTCAGTCACTCCATTTTAAAAGACCATCAGATTAATCAGGCACAGTTTGCCCTTGATGAAGCCACCTTGGCTCTCTCTAATCATCTCGCTGCCTTCTCTGTGTCATCCTATAGCTCTCAGGAGGATCGGTTCCATGATCTTACCAGGCACAGGGATAAGGCTGAGTGGTTGGTAGTTCCCAGAGTCCCTGTTTATAAGAATGGGTGTGATGTCTCTCTTGTTCCAGTCACAAAGGACTTGGCTTCACTGCTATGACTTTTCAAATATGATGGAGAGTGACTTAGTGTCTACATCTACCAGTTCCCTGAGGGATGCATCTCATTGGATCCCATGGGCTTTTGTGTGTTCAGGTTCCTCAAATGATCTCAGACCTGATCGCTGTGCTATCACGTAGGATGTTACCAACGTGGGAGTCCCACCACGTTTGCCACGGAGTAGATGTACAGGACACATGATAGAAATCTGTCGTGTCTGTGGGTAACACGATTTAAATACTTTGACAGAGAAAAGGATCAGGTTTAAAACTGAAGTGAGTAAACTGACCCGTTATTCAAAAGCTTGCAGCAGTTGATTGCAGACAGCTGATGTGTTTGTTTTTCTTCCTGGGGATTAACCGGAGCTCCAGGCATGGAGCTTCAAAAGCCAAGAGGAAGTTTTCCCCTAGCAGACTCCAGGCAATTCAGGTAATCTCCTGCAGCTATCGATTTACCATGCAGACAATTGTTGACAACTAGCTAGAGGCAGTAAGTGATGTCTGAATACAGGATGTCACAGCTCCTGGTCCAAAGAGTTTGCAACTGAAGCAGCTGTTTTCCAGGCTTCCCCTTTCTTTGGATGATATCTGCAAGAATCCAGGCAAGCACAGGTCATAAGGTCGAGAGCCCCGCTGGCTGCACGATATGTCACCTCTTGAGCAGTGTTGCTGAGACCCCAGGAAAGGTCTATTGGACCTCACTCCTATTTGCCTGTCGTGAAGAGAACCCAAACAATGTGTTTCTAAGAGTGGGAGAAGTGCAGTGCTTGCTGGTCTTCCTTAAGCTTCTTCTCAGATTTCTTTCCAATGTCCAGCTGCTCCTTCTAAGTTTATTTTAAGTTGAATGTCATGGGTAGCAGCAAAAATCTTAATTGCCTGTGATAATGTTGTGGAGGGGTTTGCAGTTTATTGAAGGTATCCTTCTGGCAGAACTTTGGAGAATATATCACAGGAATGTCAGACTGCTTGTACTGGAGCTGAGTGGGAGGTCTGTGTACAGGGCTATGGTTATCAAGTAGAAAGAGTATATTGTCATAAAACCAGGGGGAAGGGGGGGAAAAAACCCATAAAAAGTCAGAAGTGACGGGGGCAGACACACAGAGGAGGTGGGCAGTTATTCATAGGTCCTGATATAATACCAGACGTCATAAAATGATGTAGATCCAACCCTGTGCAATGAATTTGGAGCAAAATGGGGAAACCGGCTGGCAATACACACAGGTACTTAATCAGCATGTAATCACAGAAAGATATTTGGAAGGAACCCTTTGCTGGTCGTCAAGTCTCCTCCCCTGCGTCATGGAAGAGTTTGATTATGCTAAGCTGCTCCGCCTCAGATGGAGGCCAAGTAGTCATTATGTCCAGCGAAGATGTTTCTTGGCAGCTTGCTGCAATGTTTGTGTCTCAGTAACAAAAGCGCTGCAGCATAATGTTGTCAAACTCTGGAAAAATGACAGTAAAAAATGGCAAATTTGGGCTCCATGGTTGTAGCTTCTCAGTAACTTACAGCTAAGTATTTTCAGTGGATAAGTAAACTTCTAATTTTGTCTCCTGAACAGGAGGTCTGGAAAATGTCTTCTCAGTGTTGAAACTCTGTACTTTTTCCGTCTTAGCTTTTTACTAAAAAATCTCTGCCTCAAATGCCTATGTTGTTTTATGTTGTCCTGTAAAGATATATATATTGGTTTATGTTGTCCTATATATAATGTCGTCTGTGTATGTTCGTGTTCCACACAGATTTAGACATGGCAGAGTGTGAGCTCTTGAGTTGTTTTGGCTGGTTTTGTCTGGAGGAGGGAGGCACCTGGGGGAGCCTGGAGGAGCAAGTTAAGTCCATCCAAGTTTGAACAGACCCAAGTGGGCAGTGTAAGAGAAGGTGTTTTGCACACCGAGCATGAGATTTATGCTAGTGCTTTATCATATATACATTTTACAATGACTTGTGTGGCTTCGGGCTCATTATAATTTTCTCTGAGCCATCCTTGTCTCGTGTTGGTGAAGAGGTAGGACTTGTGATGATGGAACCATTTAGATACAAAGGTGAGAAGCATTATGTGTTGCTGAGGAGACATACTTGAAAAGAAGTGTTTGGTAGTGACTGGGTCTAACTTAGTCTGGGTTACCACTTACACCAGCTCACAGTCTGATCCAACACTGCCTGTTGCCAGGGTCATTTCTGAACCCTTGGTTGGTTACAACTGTCCTGCTAAAAAGTGATTTGTGATACCAGCAAGTCAGATTTCAGTTTTAAATTGTGCAAATACTTTCCCTCATGATTTGTGAGAAATCAGTGTAAAATACATCATATAAAATATAAAAAAGAAGTGCAATGAAAGACACAGTAAACATGGAAAAGTGTTTTTTTTCTGTCTAAAAACTGAGGAAGACGAGGATTTTCACAGACATGTTACCAAACCTTAGCAGTGTTGTAAAATAAGAATTGCTAGGCCTGATGTTGACTTGCACTTGTTTATTTTATGCTAACCTGCATTTAAGGCTTCCATCCTGAAGCTAAAAGTGTGTTAGTGCTCGGCTGTGGTGTTACAGGACCTCTGTGGCTCTCTCAACTGCAGACATTCAACTACCATGAGGACTATGCATGTTGTTTATTGTAATCTTGGTAATGTGCTAATGATAATCTTCTGCTTATATCAATAGCTCTTATCTTGTTTTGCTTAAGTAATTTGTCCCTCCTTGCAAAAGGAATTTTTTTTTTTTAAGATTCTTAGTTATCGTCTCTGCCTTATGCCCCTCCGTAGGTGTTGAGGTCAACCATGAAAGGCAGCTAATGAGGAAATACTGTGCAGGTGATGTAAGTGCCTCAAAGGAGGATGAAAGGAAAATGAAGGCTTAAGGTGAAATTAATGTACTTTCTCAGGTGTAATAAAGAATCACAGCTCTACAAGCTGCTGAAAATAGAGTCAATGCTTTGAAAAGACACCATCTTCCTCCTCCATTATCTTTCCATCTTGGCAACAGATAGGGAGATGCACAAGGGAACGTGTGCTGCTTGCGATGCTCTGCGGCAGACCTGGGGTCGCTGGAAATTGCCTTAAACCGCATCAGCTACAGCGGGATGTTGTGAGTTATGTTACATGCCTGAACAGGCACATCTGGCCTGGGCTTAGGGGACCTTGACGATGGCTTAAAACTTCTTCTAGGTCGTTAAGCCTCTCCAAGTTAAATATGTTCCACAGCTGTTACTGAGGTTTGTGGGCACTACCTTTTCCTGTATTTCTTTGGTCTTTAGGGTTCAGTTGTGTAGTTTCATAAAATGAAATGGTTGAAGCGGGGGCTTGGCGGAAGGAGGCTTTCTCGTTTTTACTGACCTTCCCTTAACTTCTCACTGGTAGGGTTTGAGAATCTTTTCCAAACCGATAGACAAAACTCTATCTAGTAATGGAAAAAACTCATTACCATGTTCCAGTGGTTTAAGTTTGAACTCCTTCTAGCCCTGTATTTTGGCTTCTTTCTACTGCAGCAAGAAAACAAATAGATGAAGGAAGTAGAACTGGCTGTCTTCTCCAGCTTCGGGGCTTTCTCTGTATACACTTGCATATTTCAGTGGGTTATTCCAGTATAAATATTTAAAGAAAAAGGACCGGAAAGCCCAATCTGGAATGGATAGCAATTTCCAGCGCTGCTTCAGCGAACGGCTGTGTCAGGAGAGCTCTTGACTGCGAAGGAGGAGCGTACAGCCTGTTATCAAAAGATGGAAGATAATTGCTAGGCAAAATCATAACCCGGTCTGGCCCTCATGTCTGCCCTCCTGGTATCCAGACGGTTGGAAAACAGGCTTGGTGTTGGATCACGGGGTGGGGGCTAATGGAGAAGGGGTGGGAGGAAACCCACAAAACCGCAGTCCTTCCTCCCTGCTCCTCCAAATGTCCAATGCCAGAGCCTTTTTTCCTCACCACATGCACGTACCTTAGAGCAGATCATGGCAGAGTCACGCTGGCGTGGCTCATCTGCCTGGCCGTGAGGCATCAGGCTGCGCTTTCATAACGGAGCGTGTGCGGACGAGGAGGGGAATGGCCACGTCTTCAGCATCTCCCCCTGGCTGAGCCTGTCAAGGGGGTTAAAATGATCACTGTGGGGAAGAGCTGCTTTCAAAATACGAAAACTAGAAACAGACCTGTAATCCTTATACGTGACTGTTGAAGCAAGTATTGCCAATGATCAGTAAAGGACGATGGTGTAACTTCACACTTGCAGCCGAGGAGCCCACCAGCAAAGAAACTTTCCCCTTTGCTCACTCATGAATCCTCGGTGCAGCAGTTTAGGAATGCACTGCAAGGAAAAATAGAGATTTCTATGTTAGTTTTCTTGCTGACCTGTTGTGACTTCAGTCTCCGAAACAAAACACTTGTGCTCTGAAAATGTCTTTTGGTTTGGATTTTTGTTTTGGGAGAAAAAAAAAAAAGTACTTTCCCAGGTTACCTGAGTGTTTGTAAAATTATCTTCAGAAATGTAAATGCGTCTGTCTTAGCTATGAGTCCAGTCTTGCATGCCAGGCAGATTGTTGAAGAAACTTTATGAACGTATGATTTTTTTTCATTTAACAGATTTAATTCTCTCTTCTCTCTCCCTTCTACTAGGCTAATTGTGAACTTCTGAAATGAAAACAACACTTTTTTTCCTGCTGGAAACCCCTAGATCAAATCTCTGCTTGCTGCGTTAGTTACTCCGTTCAATACGCTGTGTGGATTTTACAGGTTCTTTTTTTCCATAGAGTTGGGCAGAAGAGAGACGTGGTTTATCAAGGTAACTGAAACGTGAAAAAAGAGGTTTGGGTTTTGTGGGTTTTTTTGAGTAAAAATAACATCTTCAGTGCTTTTTGCTGCAATGAAAACGTGAAAAAGTTATTTTTGGATGAACTCTGTGCCACGTAAAAATGTCTTATTTAATTTCAAAATCACTGATGCCTTTGGATAATCTTTTAATTTTAACAGTTAAAAAAAAATTGAAGATTTTGCTGTGTTTGAAGTGAAAATATTCAGATAAAAATTTCCAAATGGCTTTCAGCTTTCCAGCTCCTTTCCCTTGCCATGTGAAAATAATCGACAAATAAAACCAAAACTCCAGGCTTCTTTAAATCCCCACCTCTCTCTAAAGTTATTATATATTTTGTTTTTGGGGGGAAGCTGAGGATGGAGTTCGTGTTGCTGTGCATATAGTCTATGAATGGTTTTTTCGCCTGACCCTGTTCCATATTGTCGTTCTTGTAGTTCAGTCTGACCTCCTCCAAGGAGAGCCACTGGCAGCTGTGCCCCAGAGGTGCCAGGAGGCAGGAGTGACAAACATAGGCATGTTCTGTGTGCCCAGAAGACAGACCTTCTCCGTGGCAGACGGTCAAACTGAGCACCACGTCTCCCTGCCCTGCAGAAACCTGGTTGCACAGCCAGTTCAACCCAAAACACACAGGGTTTTGACAAGACGGGTGAAATTACGCAGGTTTGCAGGAGATGCGGCTGTTGTAGACTAAGAGCTACCGTGCTGTGAATAAACTAAACCATGACGGTCATCAGACCGCACTGCCGCCAACCATGAGCTTATTTATGTGGAGCCAGTGATTGACACAGTTACCTTGGGTGCTTTGGCAGGCAGAGGTTTGCAAGAACTGGCTGCGGACTGGTGTTATGTGACATCATGGAGTTAAGGCGTGAGCTGTGTTTTTGTGTCCTGACACAAACCAGGCAGCCTCTGCTGCACAGGTGGGCGCTTTGGAATACACAGGCTCAAAACAGTATAAGCCAAGTGTGTTTAGAGGGAATGCTTGTCTCCAACAAAAGTGATGCTCCCTACTGTGATATCGTATAATAGGGAAAAGGGTAAATCCTTCCACTTCGGCTGTAGGTGCCGTTAGTAAGATATGTTATCCCTACCAACAGCATGTCTTGTTGCTTCCCCGCATCTTGCTGGCTAGCACAAAGCTTCTTCACAGCAATGTCATTGTCTACCTGTGCTCCGTGCCGGGCTCGAAATGAAAGGATTTACCGTTTTAAAATGGGCTTGCTGAAACTCTACACCCTGTTATTCACTATGTTTAACATCACCCTGAGGAGCCAAACGTGTTGCCTAACGTCTAGGAAGAGATTCCTGCGGTGAGGACATGACTTCTTCAGCTATTCTTTCTTCCTTTGTCCCCTTATTTTCCTACCACACTCATCATCACAGTGTCAAAGCACCTCTTCAGCGATGGGGCTCTGAAACCAGGTGGATTTGTCACATATTTGCTGATGCTAGTTTGGGTTTCTTCTCCTTGCTGGCTGCAGTGCGCTTTGCAGTGTGGTGTGAATGCACGTAGCCACTTAACGGTGCAAAAATGAATCACAGCCCATTGTAGTACTTTTTTACTCATCTTGTTTTTTTTCCAGGTTACTGATTCATTCAAGAACAAATTTCCGTTGTAAAATCAAGGTGTCAAAATATCTACTCCAAGAACTCAAAGCCTGATTATCTTGGCTGCTGTAATTTCCTTTTTCAAATGTTTTGACTGGAAACAATGATGATGGACTAAAACCTGATGACTTATTTTCAGAGAATGGGGACTTTTCAGAGAATGTGAGCAAGCCAGGTGGTGACCATTAACAGAGTTTGAAGAGGATAGCTTTGAGCTTATTAATTTCAGAGCAACAGAATATCCAGAGACAGAAGAGGACATAACAAGTGTGTGGACTTTACTGTAGTATTGGTTAATAAAAATAGATGGAGTTAATGTGATCATTAGTTTTTGTGTATGGACCACTCAGTCCAGCTTGATTGTCTTACTGTGGCACAGCAGATAATTTATTCCCCGGTCAGCAATAGTTCTAGTAGATGTTTTGCTGTTGCTCATTTTGCTTTATAAATTACCTGGCAAGGGATGCTATTAAAAAAATTCTAAATATGTGGTAGGAGAAGGGTAACTGATGGGGAGGCAGGGGAGAATCTCTGATGAAGCATTTGATGCAACTAACTTTAATCCCTGTGTACCTTAACATTTTCATGACCAGATTTCTGGCTTACCAGGGAGATACTTCACACTTGCAAGTCCTAGTCTTGTTAGTCCCATGGGGACGTGAGTGGGCAACCTCTGATGCTTCCTAGTTGTGTCTCCTGTGGCCCAGACACTTTGACTATTGCAATATAAAGCCTTAATGGCTGATAGAGGTCCCTTAGGACTTCCCGATCTAACTTTTGTCTTAGCTTTAAGCATTACTAGTTGAGCTACACCTTAATAGTAGCACTTATTGTTAAACTTTGTTATTTATTCCTTTTGATTTTTGGACCTATCTTTTGTTTAGGGTGCTCATCTGTAGTCAGGGCAGGCTGAGGAAGGTCTGCCAATCATCACAACAGCCGTCAGGAGGATTGCAGGCACAGTGTAGGTGCTTCTGGTCGTCTTTTCCGACACCATGTTCCTGACCTGAAACCTGACCTCAGTCATGGCTTACACTAACACTTTCCACAAACAAAATCTTAAGCTCAAGGTGCAAGTTCCCTTTTGTTACCTGCTACCTGTTCTGTATTAATATATTTTATGCATTATGAGTGTAACTTACTTGAAACAATTCCTGCTAATTTAATAGAATCCTTCTAAACTAATAATTAGCTGCCAAGACTCACCCTTGATCAGAGGCTAAGGTAATATGTCTAAAACCAGACTAAATAGTAATTCTTCATTGCTATACCTGATTTAGACCACATTACACAGACATAGCCATAACAGTCTTCTAATTTCCAGCTTTCAGTTCTGAGGCTGAAAGATCCCCAAGTTACATGACCTGTCCATTTACCTGCAAATCGGGACAGGGGTGATGGGCAGATGTCCTGTAGGTGCGCTGCTGCCTCAGCCTGGAAACTGATAATGTGGTGGCACCTTCAGGGGTCTTCTGTAGGTGCGTAAAAAGCTCTGCACTGGCTTTCTGGGTCGTATTGACCCCCTGATGTTTTACCCAAGGGCAGCATTTCTGAACAGAGTGGCCAATGCCTGGAAATCCCTGTGCTGCAGGGATTCAATTTCCTGATTCAATGGGTTCTACTTACATGGGAAACCTGGACTTAATCACTCATCGTTTCCCAAAGGGTTGAGTTTTCTGAAATGCCAGCCAGAGGACTATTTGCTGTTATGAAAATAAGATTAAGATAAATCTCTTTATCCCAACTATTTTGGTCTGAATTAGATTTTATTTCTTGAAATTATTCTAGTCTCCACGCAACTGTGCACAAGAGAACTAATAAAATAGCCTTGCTTGCTTCTCAATCTAAACTTCAGCCAGTTTAACAAATTTAGTTTAAATCCTTTTTAAAATTCTAACACGACTTTGTTAACTGTGATGAGTGAATTTTTTAGATGTCTGTAGAGCTGTCTTGAACAACACCCATAGAAAGGAAAATTCCTGTTCTGAGTAGCTTGTTGCAACTGAATAGTAACAGAGAGAAATAA
Source organism: Trogon surrucura (assembly GCA_020746105.1). Classification (NCBI taxonomy): domain Eukaryota; kingdom Metazoa; phylum Chordata; class Aves; order Trogoniformes; family Trogonidae; genus Trogon; species Trogon surrucura. Next base: position 11,274,689 of record CM036624.1, read on the forward strand.
TGCAAGATTATAAGAATTTGCACTAATTGTTTGCATAAGTTTATTTGATTTTGAACAATCCCTCTCATTTTAATCTTTGTTTAAAGAGAGAACAGGCTCTGCCAAACCGCGCTCTGGCAGATTTTCTTTTTTTCTTTTCCTCACCCTGTGATTGAATTGTTCCATAATTGCAGCTATTTGAATTTGAAACTCAGATTAGAAGAACTAGACGAGACGGTATGCGGGGGAAAACATGAATAAAGCAGCATGATGAATTCAATGTTCATCTCCCTGTGTATTCCTTTCCCTGAAATATAGCAAATCCCATTTTTGTATGAAAACAAATGATTCTGAATGTATTTTTCAGTGAGGAAAGACTGCCAAGAGCATTTATGCTAGTCTGGCTATAAACCTATTTCCCCAAATATTAATTTTGATGTCTGTCTTACTGTAGCTATTTAACATTGTAGTCACAAATCTTTTTTTCAGGTGTTAGGGAGCCAGTGGCTGCAGTCGATATTACTCTGTCTGCTGCCATTTGCAGTGGGTGTTGTGTTGTTAGGTGTTTGGGACATCTGTACCTGGTGGGTTCCCTGGCCAGGAAATCTGCTGTGTCCTTAAGATCTGGTGACCTGGAGACACCTGAGCTCACCTGAGCAAAAACCTCTTCCTGTCATAATCCATCTGTATTTAATCTTGTCTTTGTTTCTTGGCAATGAACTTAAAATATGCCTTGCTGCTCTATAGCCATTGCTCTGTGACTCTCTTCCTTCTAGCCCATATATATAGACACGTATATACATGGTGAAGGTCTCGCAGCCACTAAAGAGGCCAGCTCAAACGTCTTGTCTTTGCCTAGAAGCATCACTGAGAGAACTACACTGGGAAGTATTCCTGTTTCTTTTGATAATTTCCTGATAACATTTCAGAGAGAGATTATTAATGTGCTCCCTACAGACATACGGAAATTGCTTTTGAAGGAAGTCTAAAGAGAAATGAGGAAATTACTTCTCAAAACTCTGACCCAGGGCAGTCCCTGGGCATCACCAGGAGCAGCAGTTTCAGTGCAGCTGCCTTGACTCCTCCTTTGGTTTCAGTGTGAATTCTTAAGTGCCGTCATTCGCATTTTTAGAGTGTAAAGAACCGGGATCAAGTTTTGATTGACCTACTGCTAATATATTTGTGGTTGTCTTAAGTTATAGAACATTTTAAACAATAGAATGTTATTTTTTTTTTTTAAATATATTTCTGCCATTCCTATATGATGTCTGTACGGGGTATCAATAACACCTTGAGTGTATAGCAAGTAAAATTTTCACGTTTGCTTCTTTGGTAGCACATTTCTTTGCTGCTTCATTGAAAGCGATGGAAGCTTGTTGGAAGTACTTACTTGGAGGCTGGATTAGTGGCTTCACTATTAGACTGAGATTGCGTCCTTCGTTTTGTTGTTTTGCTCTGTAAGAGAAGAGAATGGTACTTTCCTTTTTAACTCTCTGAAGTTAAAAATCTTTTCTCTTGATTCAACCTTCTGGCGAGACATCCATTGCAGGGATCCCCCTGGGCTGAATACGTGTGAGTTCATGTACTGAGCATGCATTCACGCACCGAGTATGAATTACACTCAACAGTCAGCAGCAACGAACATTGTCTCTTGATTCTTGTTTTATTTTTGCCTTTGATTGCTTAAGTATTTTGGATGGACTCGTTCTGACCTTACTCATCAGGGGAGGTTAATCCTGACCAAGTGCTGCTGGAGCACTGGACTGTGGTCATGCTGATTCTCCATAGTTAAGGCAGTTCTTTGTGGGAAATATGGATGAGAAAAACCTCATTTTGTTTAAGCAAGATAGTGTATTGTGATCAAAATGACAGCATTTTCGTCTTTCAGAGTTTATTCCGTTTGCCACACGTTCGTAGCAAAACCCATTTGTCTTTGTTCACACTTACTAAAGAGAAAGTCCTCTGTGAAATTCGGCTACTGCTGCCCACCTTTTTTTTTTGGGGGGGGGTGGGGGGTGTGAAGTAATGAAGATACTATTCAGATTTCCTGTTCAATTTGTAGCAATCCTTTGCCTAACTAGTCATAAAACATTTTTAAAATCATGATTTTTCTAGACATAATTCTTCATAAACTAAGCCTACTGTTCTGTGATCTGTAAAATTCTCAGAGAAGTTTTCTGCTTCGTATCTTCTTCGCAGGAGAGGTGAAGTCTGTTCACCAAAACAACCCATCACTGCCTTGGGAAGATACTCTTCAGAGGTGAAAATGAGGAAAAGTACTTCATATACGCATATGAGATTGAGGACTGAGGTTCTGTGCCACAAACACAGGCATAAGTAAAACTGCTGAATGCATATATTCTTTTTTATACCTTAACACATGAATTTTGTGTTAAAATGGACTTTAAAATTCTTTATTTCTTTACAATAAATTTATTTAGTTAGTTTATATATATTTTATTTTACTTACTTTTGAAGTAATATCTTTCACATGTAGTTATAATTTTGGAATATCAGCCTTAACTCCTTTTCAACTAATTTTTTGTCTGTTGTGAGAAGCTTTATGTTTTACGAATTTTTTTCATTTGTGCAGTTACATTTCTGTTCTGCTTTTCTAGCTAGTATTTGCAACTAGAAACAGATTCTGCTGTGTTAGTATATTGGTATATCGATTCCAAATTGGTTGAAAATCTCTTCTTAAACAGGAAAAGAAAAAATAAAGTCTTTACTGGGCTTTTTAGAGCAATTCCAAGAAAAATAAAGTAATAGACTGAATAACAGATTGTATAGTTGTCATGCATAAAAGAAATAGATTAGGAAAAAAAGAAACTCTTCAGAAATATGGAAACAAATAGCCACTTTAAGACAAAATATTTGTGTGGGCACCTTAATTCTCAGCTAATAAGACAAGTCTCATTAGCTTACACATTTGGAAATGGTGAAATGGTTGGAAGAACTGAATGCAAACAGAAGAATTAACAGATATGGTGATAAAGCTTGAACAGTGATATCCTTGTGCTAACTCAATGTCTAAAATGCATAATATTAATAAATAGTCTGACTGCATGAATTCCAAGGATTTTAATTACAAACTTACTTTCTGCTGGCTCCTTGCCTATGAACAGAGGGGAGTTAGAGCAGAGGAATTTTTTGTGTGCTGGATCAAAATCTAAAGCTGTTTATATCTCAGAGGCAGTACTTCCCCAAAGGTTTTTCGTTTTGCTATTTTTAGTTACTTGCAGTTCATTTCAGGAGACAGACATTGCATTACAAAAGCAGTATTAATAGAAATATTCCTTCATTTCTTAATTAATGTGTGGTTTGGGCTAGCATCAATTATAACAATGTTATGAGTTTCTCATGGAACAGAAGTAATTGTAATAGAGTTAAGATTAAATCTTGGGCAAGTTGTTTTACATAGGAGAAGTTGCTTTCAGTAGTTTCCCCTGAAGAACTTTTGAGTTCCTTTGGGATGAACTTCTGCTTTGAAAATGCTAACCAGAAAGTGTTTGATAGTGAGGAAATTAAATCAAGAAATCAAGGACAGAACGCTGCTTCCAGGTGGATGCTTGGAGGATAAATGCGCTGCACGACCTTTCAGAGGACAAATTTATTTGAATGGCAGTAGGAGCTGGTGCTCTTGAAGCCTCTGCAGGGAGAAAGAGCTAGAAATACTGCAAAATTGTGAGGGGACATGTTTGCATGTCAGCTTTGACATTCTCTTTGCAGTGGCCTTTGCTGTCCTCCACGACAGTGATCACTGTGTCCAGATGGCAGCAAAGGGTCTGATGTTGTCCCATAGACCTTGGGAGCAAGATACAAGTGTCACATGTGGAAATGGACGTTCTATAAAGAGATTTTCTTAAATCTATAGAACCACAGAATGGTTTGAGTTGGAAGAGACCTTCAAATATCATCTAGTCCAAGCCGCCTGCAGTGAGCAGGGATGTCTCCAACTAGATGAGGTTGCTGAGAGCCCCGTCCGACTGGACCTTGACTGTTTCCAGGCACGAGGCCTCCATCACCTCTATATTGAGCCTGGATCTAATTGGCTTTACCAGGTGTTCCTAACCAGCTGCAGCCTGGACTTCCTTTGTTCAAGTAGTTTAGTTAATCTGGTCTAAGAGCTAGGCAGTGTCTAGACTTATCAGTTTATACAGTACCTGATTTTGTATTAGAATTCTAAATCATATGGGAATTAATGTAGTCAGCTGGACTTTGAGAAAATCTTAATAGACCTGTTATGATCCTTTTCCCTGTTTTCCACCTTTATAAAATGAGAGTAAAATGCTGGCTGATAAGAAACTTCAGGTTTTCGATAGTCAGAGATGTTGGGGACACTTTTCCAAAAGTTTCCTTCTCACAGGAAAAAAATTTTCTTTCAGCTAATAAAGTCTTAAATAAATCCAAGCAAACAAATAATACTTGAAGCTAACTCAGTGTTCCATTTAGCTTCTTCTAAATGCCTCAAATGAACCTGCTTCCTTTTTTCACCAGGTGAAAAAGCAGAAAGAAAGTGTATTTTTCCCCGGTTTCCTCCAGGAGCTACTTCTGCTCAGCACAGTAGCTACCTTTTCCTTTCTGTGCACTGATGAATGTCTCTGGTTCCACTTATCTACATCTATGCTCCCTTTCCATAAGAAATTTGGAGATATATTACTTCAGGCATATGTTTGCTTGGGAGCATCATCTTTGGCTGTAAATATCCAGCTGAAAGCCATCTTTTTGGTGATTTTGTTTGACAGTAAAAGTTTTGATCAATTTGAAGAATTATGGAGATAGTCGCTGAGATGGTCACATGTCCCTTCACTGTGAATTCTTCCATTCTTGGCTTTTATGATGGCTCTTAAATGTCATGTAAATAATGTCTCGTGCACCAATAGATGGAGCTGGAAGCTCATTGTGTTTTGCCAAAACCAAATATTTGCATGCCTGTTAAATTCAATCCAATCTGTAATCAGTAGCATATGCTCTGTGCCAAGACATGGTTGAAGGTAAAAGATATTTCATGGTAGTATAAGGACCATAAAGAAACTGTCAATCATACAGGATAAGGAATCACATAGGAAAGGCTGCAGTGTGGGAGAGAGTTCCTGGGTGCAAACATGGTGTTAATTAGAAAATTGAGCTATGACCTCAGGGTGGGAACACTAAGTTTTTCGCTCTCCAGCTTGTACTTTGTGTATGTTGTATTTCAGATGGGAGGATATGATTGATTTTTTATATTTGTCTGGTCATAAAAATTCATAAAGATTCAGCAGCAAGGTTTCTATTTTCCCACCTCTTGCAAATTTTTGCATTTGAAAAATTTCATCCTCCGTCTAGGGATGCAACAAACTTTTTTTTTTGAGTTTTCCCGTATTGTGTAGGCATATACTTGAATGTCGCATCTCTGTATCCTAAACACATGCTCTAGCTTTTGGGTCATTTCTGCTTCTAATGTGGTTCCATCTGTGGTGAAGTGGCTGGATTAAAGAAAAGCCGTGTGCACAGTCCATTGGTTACAGTCCTTACATGGAATATGAGAAGTATAAATTCATGGTATAAAAGGTATAAATTCTTGCTTCACAGAATGTGGAATTATTGAAATACTTTGAAACAGCTCCTGCAGAAAGCTTGGGATAGATTTACAGGAGAATACCCAAGAGCTGGCTGCTCATAGGTGCAATTGGCCTGGTGAGGAAGCTCTTTTGACTGTAAATGCTAACTTAGAATTGATTTATTTATTTTGCCCCAAGATTTATACAGTTTGGTGAAAAGATTAATTCTGATAAGTTACTTTTCTCTTGGAACTGTTGGGAAATTTTGAATGTGTTCCGATTATTTTTACATTCATATTTACGAGTTATTGTTAGACCTTCTTTCAAATTCATACAAAGATTATGGTTGAAGATTAAGTTGTGTATGATAGCAAAGTTGTTGGAGACTCTAAGCAGTCTTCTCTTCTTTACACTTCTGCTCCAAATCCAGAAAATTTGTAAGTGTCGTGGTGCTACAGGACCATCTATCCTCCCTGCCATGCTTCCTGGCTTGAGGTCAATATATTAAAATAAAAAGTGAACTTGAATTTTTAGACCAAGGAAAGAAACTTCAAAAGGCAAAAAAGAAACCAGAGAGGGGATGTATTTCTAAATTTCACAACAAGTCTTTTTGTGGTTGCTGAGTTGCTGGTGACAGCCTACCTTGTCCTGCTGCTCTGTCGTGGGTCCTGTGAGAGGAAAGGGGGTTGTGACAAGTTGGGGGGTGAAGTCATGGGTTTCTTCAGGTGGCCAGTTGTCTACAAAGGCACCATATGTCAAGAACTGGTATCCACATTTTCTCTTCCAGAGGTTTGGGAACCCATTCCCAATTGCTTAGAAGTTCTGGAAAGGTCTCCAGAGTGAGAAAATAAAATAAAAAAAAGCCAAAGAAAGCTTAAAGCAAGCCCTTCCTTCAGCCCCTTTCTCCAGCAGAACTGCCTACATAAATGCAATAAGCCAGCCAAGAGGCAGGAAGTGAAGGTTAGGTTTCCTGTGTTAAAACAGCAAATATCTATTTAATCTCAATTAATATCTGTTTAATCTTCTGTGCTACTTTTCCCTCCAAAACTACCACTGACACAAGCTGCTTTCTGGAGGAAAGCTGGTAAAAATTATTCTTCCAGCTGCATTTTGAATGTCTGAGGACTGATGTCAATGTCTTTTCTAAAAAGCTCTTTTCTTCTCTTTAAAAGAAACAGAAATGCTGCAAAATTCCAAGGCTTTTTGGTGCATTGTCAGAAAGCAAGAGAAAGAGGCCACAAGAGAAAGACTTCTGTCTCCACTGTGAAAAAAGGTTTCCTTAACAAACTTCTAACACTTAATTACGGTGATTTTTCTGCCAGAAGAACCGAAGAAGCCACAGACAAGTCAACTGTGATCAGAAACGGTGAGTTATGACTGGGAGCCCTTCTCCTTTCATGACCTCATTTCTCAAAGTAAAAGGGCCTGTTTGATGCCAGTGGCTGGGGGAAAAAAAAAAAAAAAAAAAAGTTTAGTTGAAAAGGGACTTTCTAAGCAAGATGAAATGGGAAGCGACCTGGGGCCTGGTCACAGGCCCAGTGCAGAGTTGTAGGTGGGCAAAGGTCTGCAGGAGTTGGGGAATATTTGGGGAACTTCAGCATAGCCAAGCCAGGCCATCTCTGTCCCCAAAGAGCTTGGGAAGATGAGGCTGAGCTCCATCATGATCCCAACAAGACACAGAAGTTGTAGCAAGTGTGGTGGGGTCTTACCACCATTCCTCTTATCCAGCACAAGGCTGGCTTTTATTCGATCTACGGACACTAAGACAAGGCCCGAGGTGGATGTTAACTGTCATGCATTTGCTGGCTCAGGGGACTTCATGTCTTGACTTGCTACAGGAGAAAAGTGAAGGTGATGACGATGAACATTTTGCTCAGTGATGAAAGCCTTGTGGAGAAGTACGTCCAAATAGTTTTTGTGTTAGTCATGATGAAAGGCAAATTGTATTTTCCAAATTGAAGTTTTGACCTGTTCTAGCAAATTACTATTGCTATTTTCACCCCTTTAAATTCAGGGTTTTAAATTTTCTAATGCTAAACAGGACGTATTTTTCAGCTAGCTTGTGAGGCTCTGCACACAGCCCGCAGTTCACGTGCGTCTCACTGGGGTTGAATTTAAGTATGGAGGAAGGCTGTTTTCCTTTTTAGGTGGTGCTAGGAAATGTAGCTTTTAAAAGTCATTATGTCACAAGGGCTTCATTTGACTTTGTTACGAGTTGCAGGCTTCAGTAACGTGGTTAGGTTGTGGGGGACATCAAGAGAACATCTAGAGGACTTCTACAATTGCTTAACTTGAGAAGAGGTAAGCTTTAAGGAAGCTTTCTGCAAATTACAGAAATATGGTTCTTTTGCACAGAACTAAGCTCCCATTTTAGTGAGATTTTCTGACATCCCTTGTGGATGCACAGTCCCACGCTGCGTAGTGCTGCAGAGTACTCAGTGACCTTTTTTTGAGGGAAACTTATAAACACTAGCTTGGGCATAATAGATGGGTGGGCTGCGTTTCAAGGGCGGCGCACCAGGCTATTTTTCCTTTCTCAAATTAGAGGCTAAGTGTGCTGCTGGGAACTCGGTGGAGATGGGGAGATGCTTCATCCCAAACAGGTGAGATGCTTCCAGGCACTTCACAGGTAGCACTGTCCTTTGGAGTGGTATGATAGCACCCCTGCATCGAGAGGAAAACCATGCTGCTGGCTTTAACCCAGCTCTACCACACAGTTCTCAAAATGCGCTTGAAGTCTGGTTTTTGGGGTGTTTGGGCACTGGGTTTGCTAGATCTGCTCTGGTAGCTTGTAACCAGCACCTGTAAGAAACCCAGCGTGCGGATGTGGGCTGAGCAGCTTTGAAAAGAGACTTTCATGTCTCGCACTCAGCACAGTGATGCTCTCTTTTTCAGTGGATTTTCTCAAACAGTTTGCTGAGATGCGTGCAAGCAATGTATCCCACATGGAGGGGGGAAGAAAGATAAGTGAATTTATTCAGTTTTCTGGGAGGAGAGCTGAGAAGAGCATTAAAATGGTGACATGATTAAATCAATGTTGACCTGGCTGTATACGGTGGAGTAACATCCGTGCATGAAGCGCTTCAGCTCGTGATGGGAACCAGCCACGGCCATTCCTTCTAGCCTTCTGTGTTGGTGATGAGCCTCACGCAGGCTTGGCCTGGCTGAGGAGAGCAAATGTTCAACGGGAAATAAGATCATTCTGCATCTGCCGATTTAGCTTCAGTTCTGAAGGCTTTCTTTAATGTTAGGCAAGATGAGTTGCATAATAAGGAAGTTTACTTTCTACTCACGCTAGCTTTCCCTACGGACTTTTTTTGCTTTGTGTAAGTGATTGTTTATTTTGCCTCAGCTCCAGCGTGATTCAAGGGTAGCATTCTTGTGTTTAACGGTTAAAATGTTTGAAGGCTTTAAGAAAAAGGCTTACTGCTGTCCTAGAAAATGAATACCAGATTCTGCAACAGAAATACTCAAATGTATGTTACTTAACAGGTTTTTGCTTATATCAGAGGCAGAGATACTCTATTCTTAGCTGATCAGGAGCAGTGAAATCAAAGATCTCCTCAACTCCATCACTCGACAGAAAAACATAAAGAAATAGAGAAGTGGGCAAGAAGCCAAGAGAAGTGGGTAGGAAACGAAGAGCTTTTTTTTTCTGAGCAGGGAGAGAAAGCAGAGAAACAACTTGCCTGGCTTAGTGTCTCCAGATAGACTGCATTCATATATGCTTTCCTGTTTATTTGGGAACAGGAGCAGTGGTGTAGGGAGGAGTGAGATGGAGTCTGAGGCATGTATACCTTCTATGTATGCTTATGGGTCTTCTTTGATCCATGTTCCTCACCCCGGTGGATTTCCAGCGTCTACCTGGAGCTGGTCCCATCTCTTCATACCATCATGCTCTGTATGAACAGGAGGAGCAAATGGAGAATAGGTCACAATAAGCAACAAGTTCACTCTTTTGCTGCAGATTCTTGACTAATCATGTAGAAATAGGAATTTCTGAGGCTTCTTATTCTACTCCAGAGCTACTTTTCTTGATTTAATGCAGGTTACACTGGGGAAAGGTATCAGGAGCTGAGATGATTCAGGAGCTGGTGTGTCCCATGTGAGAAGTTGGAAGTTGGTTGGAAGTGTGGAAGAGAAGAGAGGGCAGGTGGAACATCATAGCCGGAATTACTGGTGTTTGCAGAAATACACAGCTTTCCAGGGAGCATAGTGCTGCCTCTCTAGCGCAGTCTTTATCCAAAACCATACGAGGCTTGCTGAGGAATTTTTTTCCCTAAAATGTCATTCAGACAACTTGTCTTTTGTGGCCACTGTATAAAAAAGGAAATACTAATTCACCTGGTTTCTAGGAAACTGACTTTTTGGCACCCTGAAGTTTATGTCTCCTCTGATCATTTTGTGCTCCTTGGGAGAGTGTGAGTAGTCCTCCAGAGAAGTTAATGAAAAAAACCCCAACAAACAAACACCAATGATAATAATAATAATAATTAAAAAAAAAAAGTAGAAAGCTTCTTATGTGATTAGCAGCTTTTTCAGGTCTCTTGACTGGTTAAGGCATGGCAGCTGCTAGTTTGTCTGCTTGCCCTGATCCTCTGGGATGCCTGTGTCCTGCAGGCAACCTGACTGGCAAAACCAAGATGGATGGGAGGAGATAAGCTCTCTCAGGAGTCAATTCATCCTGAGCTTCAACTTCTGGGAATGGTAGGCTGTTCTGAAAATACAATCTCCCTGCTAAGAATGATATATTTTCATCACCCGCTTTGAATTCTGTAACACAGGCTGTTTCCAGCCTGGGGCGTAACTGGAGATGATGAAACATTTTCACAACCATCCCCTCAGACTCCAGCTTGTGGTTTTGAGGGAAACACCACTGCCCCACGTGGAGAAGCCCACGTGCATCCAGGCCAGAGACACTGCGGCGCGCCTGGCTGTCATGCTGGTGCCCGCCTTTCCAAACAGCGCAGCGTGGCCACAGGGATACAAGGAAAAGTACCTTCACGGTGGGATGACTACGTGATGGGTGTACAAGTGGTTGCAGACCTCACGGTGCAGAGAGAAACAGCATTTGCAGTGAAGTCTGTTTCCTGGGTTGAATTGCCAAGTTACCCCTACCCCTTGAAGCCACCAAGGGGCTGGTATTTAGACCATCTCAATCTAGAAAGTAACTAGAGAGATGGAATTTTATTTTTTCTGTGGCTATCTTCTCTCACTTTCCTGCCTCTATGTCAGTTGCATTACTAAAAAGCACTTCCTTTATAGGTGAATTTAATCTCCCTTACAAATGATTGCACATGATCGTTTCCAAATTTTGGTAGGGTATCACGTTCAAGAGGGAAGAAACTGAATAGATCTAAACTGCAGACCTCACCCAAAACATGATCAAACTGTCCTTCCGGATGGCCTTATTTGCATTTTCACAGGCTTCTCGTTGCTGGGGCTGTGAAAGGGGAAGGCGTGAAAAGCGCTGGGGTGGGATCATGTTTGTCCAATGTAACGTGGGAAACGCTGAGACCTTTCAGAGGATGGGTTATTTTTCAGCGAGATTTCCTGGTTGATTCACGTTGACCAGGAAGAACTGTGTAGGCTCGGTGAAGCACTAGAAATAGGTCAAAATAGGGCAATACACAACATTTCTTTGATACGTAGAAAGAAAGCGAGGAAACTGATACGTGCGCTGGTTTTCATGAACTTGTTTCATTCCTCTGCCATCTCTCTCTGGAAAAGAGCCGTTTATGAACAAAACATGATGACAGATTCCTTTCTTCCCCTCCTAGTATTTTAGATGAACATCAGAAACACCAACACCCAGCTCTGATGCCTATTTTTATCCCCTGAGCTCTGGCATTTGCCTTGTGCTGGGTGTACGAAGAGTTGCATCCACCTGCCTGCCTGGTCCAAGACACATTAAAAAAAAATAGCCACAAGGAACTTAAATGTGTGAGAAACATAATTACAGGTGTGAGTGGCCTTGCACATCTCTGCAAACTGTTTTGAGGCATGTCCTGGGCTTAATCAGGTTGCCCGAACCCCCTTGCTCCGTGCTTGCAAACAATACCCTTTGTTCCCCAACAGACTCACACTCTTCATTTACAAAAAAAAACCAAACAACAAAAAAACAAACCCCACAAACACACAAAAAACCCACGAAGGGAAATGTATGGGCGTGCAGCATCGTTCCTCTCTGAGACGCTGTTGGAAACCTCTGTCTCCAGCCACTCTGCGCTGGAGGACCCGTGTTTTTGTCAGACGTGCTTGGAGAGTGGTGTCATGGAGTTTAATTACAGCCTCTGATGCCTGACCCTGCCCTCCTGCAGCTTTCTGGCAGGGCTTTCATCCCAGGCAGCGATGTGGGCAGCGGAGGGAGAGAGGCCTTGCTAAACCTCATACAACTGGCCTTGGTCCTCTGCAGTGTTCCTGCCCCCCAGCAGATCAGCACTCCCACTCAGCTTCGTGTCATCCCCAAACTTACTGAAGGTACACTTGATCCAGATCCTTAGTCAAGACACTAAACAGAACTGGCCCTGACACTGACGCCTGGGGAATACCACTTGTAACCGGCCACCAACCGGATTTAACTCTGCTGACCACCGCTCTGTGGGGCCGAGCATCCCGCCAGGTTTTCACTGGTAACAAGAAGGGTTAGTCAGTGACCCCAGCACAGGAGAGCTGGTGCAGGACAAGAGATGTTGTGTTAGTGTTGCTGTTAACAGGACAAAAAGTAACTCCACAGATTGACTTCTGGGATTTTAATTAGGCTAATGAAAAAAATCCCTTTTAAATAAGGTGAGTTTCTCTGGGGAATGCAAACAGCACAAGTTGTAGCAAGTAGAGCTACAAGTAGAGTGATGGAGAGTTCGGGCAACATCATACCTTGGAGGTGATAACAAAAAATTCACCTTGCTCCAGTGCTGGTCCCAGTATCTCCAGTAACGATGAAGGATGCAGGACAGGTGGAGCACTTTTATTCTTTGTGCTATATAAATTAAACACAAACCTCTGGCCTCCCGACTGTTGCTTTTGCAATTCTTATATCAGAAGGGTGTCTCAGTGCAAACCCTTGTTTTTACCATAACGTTGAAACGTCACCAGCAAGGTCAGGTTGAAATCAAACTTAAGTTAAATAAATCCGTTAAGTAACTAGCTGGAAGGCTGGAAGTACAGCTGGGAGTTATACTTCCAGTTATAACCTCCAGAGTCTCATACTGAGTGAAATCATAGAATCATAGAATCATAGAATGTCAGGGATTGGAAGGGACCTCGAAAGATCATCAAGTCCAATCCCCCTGCCAGAGCAGGAATGCCTAGACTATGCCCCACAGGAACGTGTCCAGGCAGGTCTTGAATGTCTCCAGAGAAGGAGACTCCACAACCTCTCTGGGCAGCCTGTTCCAGGGCTCCGTCACCCTCACTGAGAAGAAGTTTCTTCTTGAGTTTAAGCAGAACCTCTTATGTTCCAGTTTCAGCCCATTACCCCTTGTCCTATCAGTGGTTGTCACCGAGAAGAGCCTGGCTCCATCCTTGTGACACTCCCCCTTGATATATTTGTAAACATTAATGAGGTCACCCCTCAGTCTCCTCTTCTCCAAACTAAAGAGCCCCAGCTCCTTCAGCCTTTCCTCATAAGGGAGATGCTCCACTCGCTTAATCATCCTAGTTGCCCTGTGCTGGACTCTCTCCAGCAGTTCCCTGTCTTTCTTGAACTGAGGGGCCCAGAGCTGGACACAGTATTCCAGATGGGGTCTCACCAGGGCAGAGTAGAGGGGAAGGAGAACCTCTCTCGACCTACTAACCACCCCCCTTCTAATACACCCCAGGATGCCATTGGCCTTCCTGGCCACAAGGGCACAGTGCTGGCTCATGGTCATCCTGCTGTCCACCAAGACTCCCAGGTTCCTTTCCCCTGTGCTGCTCTCTAATAAGTCATTCCCCAACTTATACTGGAACCTGGGGTTGTTCCTACCCAGATGCAAGACCCTACATTTACCCTTGTTGTATTTCATTAAATTTTTCCCCGCCCAACCCTCCAGCCTGTCCAGGTCTCGCTGGATGGCAGCACAGCCTTCTGGTGTGTCAGCCACTCCTCCCAGCTTGGTGTCATCAGCAAACTTGCTGATAGTACTCTCTAGTCCCTTATCCAAGTCATCGATGAATATATTGAATAATACTGGTCCCAGTACCGACCCTTGAGGCACTCCACTGGATACAGGCCTCCAAGCAGACTCCGCCCCATTGCCCACAACTCTTTGGCTTCTTCCCCTTAGCCAGTTCACAGTCCACCTCACTACCCGAGAGTCTAGACCACACTTCCTCAGTTTAGCAGCAAGGATGCTGTGGGAGACTGTGTCAAATGCTTTACTGAAGTCAAGGTAGACCACATCCACCGCTCTGCCATCATCTATCCACCTTGTTATAGCCTCGTAAAAGACTATGAGGTTAGTCAAGCACGACTTCCCCTTGGTGAAGCCATGTTGACTGTCTCTAATGACCCTCTTATCCCTGATATGCCTTGAGATGGCACCAAGGATAAGTCGTTCCATCACTTTCCCAGGGATGGAGGTGAGGCTGACCGGTCTGTAGTTACCCGGGTCCTCCTTCTTGCCCTTTTTGAAGACTGGAGTGACATTTGCTTCTCTCCAGTCCTCAGGCACCTCTCCCGTCTCCCAAGACTTGGCAAAGATGATGGAGAGTGGTCTAGCAATGACATCAGCCAGCTCCCTCAGCACCCGTGGATGCATCCCATCTGGACCCATGGATTTATGGATGTCCAGATTGCTTAATTGGTCCCTAAATGGGCTTAGTCAGAGCGATATCCTGCACTGTATCCCCTGGAAGAAGTGGGTTAAAAAGTAGAATAAAACCATTGCAGATCACCTGCGCTTCAGATGGATGGCTTTGAGGAGAAAAAAAAAAAAAACACAAAAAAACCCCTATCAAACTTTTTGGAAGGAGCTCTGACTGTGGAGCATATATTGGGTTTCCTTTCATTTAACCCGTCTGCCCTGGCAGCTTCGTGTGGTGGCACTGGTGTACCGCCAGCATGTAAGTCCCCAGGCGCAGCACTAAGGCCAGGAAAGCAATCCTAGCTTTTGGGGTTTTAGGGAGGTTTTGTACCAGAAAACCCTCACGTATCCCTGAACTCCACCCTGGCTTCTCCAGAAAGCAGTACTGCTCTGGAAATCTGAGAAGGGTTTTCTTTGTAACCACTTCTTGGAGCTTAGGTGTGGAAAGCTTTTTCATTTTTCAGAATTTTTTTCACAATAGTCACTGAGCTCGGCTTGAGGAAACAGGAGAAGTTCCTCTTTCTCTGAGTGTTTTTCCATGTGTTGATGAGCAGCTTGTGGAGTGCAGCTAAGCAGGCAGCACATGACTTTGGGAGAAAAAAAAATAATTGGGGGATTTTTTCTCCAATGATGCTCTGTTTTTGTAAACGTGTCCTTTGCAGCATCCTCAGGAAGTGCCTCAGAAGTTAAATGAGCCCTGCATCACGCTGGGTGGGCGGACTGCAGCTCTGCATGCTCCCTGTGGGGCAGGTGAGAGCCAGCCCTGCTCCCCAGACACGTGCGGGGGCTGGATGGGGTCTTCGGGAAAATCTACCCACTGGGGAGGCAGAATGGGAAAACCTTTTTCTGAGAGGAAAAATGTGCATGGGCAAGGAGCCAGTGCGGCTCCTGATGGACCCTCCAGGCTGCCTAGCAACCCAGTGGAGCATCTCAGCTGGGAGGTGCTCACAGTTGTGGGTGCGTTGCTTTTTCGGGATGCAGCTATCCTGGCACATGCAGACGGGGCTGGACATGCACATGTACATGTGCAGGCACGTTCATGAAGAATGTCAAAACCTCATATTATTTCCATGGGACAAAATCCCCATTCTTTGGCCAGCTTTACTTCTAATCTAGCAGCTATTTCGCTGGGGGCAATCCAGACTCAGTGCCTGGTCTCTGAGCTTGCTCCCTTCTGCGTACCTTTCCGCATACAGCGTTGGTTTAGATTTATGACTGACGTCAAATAATTTGCATGTAGTTTTAATTGTAGGTAGTATTTTCCCTTTCCTTTCTGAAGCCTACTTAGTCCAAATGTTGGATCATGCTATCTTCACAAGAACTTTTCTCTTTGGCCAGTGTCTTGGCCCCCCCCGACCTCCCATGCAGAAGTATTTTGCTAGCGTCCTGTTTATTTTCCTGACTGATTTGCAAGGTCAACATGATGTTTGTCTTAAATTTAGGTGAATAAAACACTGAAGTAAAGATATGTAAAATATTTAGTAAATTGCTAAAGAATCACTTGATGATCCAGCTTGCCTCTTCCACTTCTCCTTATGAAGTATAATTTTTATTCATTTTTTGAGCAATTCAGAGGTTTGTCTAAATAAGTGTTTAAATATTTAAAGATGAATTTTCTACCCAGCTCTGCCTTGCAGCTTTAGTGATGAATTTGTTTTGTTTCATTGTTTTCATTTGCTTTTTCATTTGTTTCAATAGCTGTTTCATCAAGCTGAAGAAAACCAGAGTTTCAGGAGGTTTACTGCATTTGATTTTAAAAATGAGAGGGAAAAAACAGCTGTTACAAGAAGACTGAGCTGTACCAAGGGTGCCTCAACACTCATGGGAAGGATTAGGGGATCCACTGCTTGTTTCCAGAGGTAGGACACAGCCACCTTTTCTGCTTAAGACAATTCAATTTCCTATTTCAGTAAAATTTCTTTTAAAGTAGGCTTTTAACATGCCTCTACCATAGCATATATATATTTATAACAAAAATAACAGTTTTAAGATTATATTTAGACTCTGTACCAATACTATTTTTGTTGCTGGTGCCCAGTTGGATGTAGGTAACTGGTCTGAACTTTCCTTTACTGTAAATTCAGTCTACCCAGACCTGCTCACTCTGCAGAGTACATAAAATTGGACACATTAAGACCTTGTTGGCCAAAAGCTAGGTTCAGATGGGAGACAGACCTCTTGAGTGAGTCTGGAGTCTTCCTTGTGTGGTTGTGTCTTAGCAATGCCACACCTATGGACGTGCAATTTTTAGCCGGCTTCTTGATGTTTAGAGAGATTTCCTGGGTGAAGGCCAGAGATAGCCCAGGAAAGCCAAAAAAGAAAAAAAAGTTGTAAAGGGCAGAGGAGGACGTGGCCAGGGTATGCCGTGTAACATAGTGTGACTGGAGACACCGACTTTGTAGATGATGCAGAAGAGCAGGAAAATGCCCTGGCTGTCTGGTAGGGAAAGATGACACATAAAGAAGAAACACCTTGGAAAATATTCCTTTGTCTTGGTGTGGTAACAGTTGCCAGTGTCTCTCCAAGGACAACTCAACACGTTCCTCTTGTCCCATTCACTTTGCTCTCAGATCTTTGCTGTGGCTGGGGCCCTCGTCCTTCAGGGAGAAGAAGGCATCTGGGGTAGGGGTGCCAGCCTCTCGCAGAGGGTGCAGAGGGCAGGGTCAAAGAGGGCGTATGGAGAAACTCTTCACTGTCCTCAGGGCTCTGCAGTGTGATGGCAAAAGGCAACGGACACACATTGTAACAGGCAAAAACTGAGCATGAGGGAGAAGTTTTTCATAGAGAAAATTGTTTAGCACTGGAGACCACAGGATCTCTATCCATGAAGATGTTAAGAGCTTGACTGGGAAGGGTCACAGCAGCCTGACCTAGCTTTGAAGCTGTGTTCAGGAACTGTGGCCTCGCCAATGTCTCCTTCTTGTTAAGGGTGTCTCCAAACCACCAGGCTCAACACTTCCATAGGTGTCACTAAACGCCTGAATACCTGTGGAGAATGGCCTTGATCACTGCTTTGGAGAATTTCCCCCAAGGAAAGCCACCATTTGCACGTGATTTATAGTGGTAGCCGCTAGAACTGCAGGCCTCCATCTGTCTGAAGGAGGTTTTTAAGCACATGTTCAAACAGAGTGATCAGGATGGATGCTGCCAGCCTGGGACACAAGCAGGTGGAGGATAAAGAGGAAGAAAACGTGCTCCTACAGCACTTCGAAGCCAGTTGGATTTTCATGGCATGTGAACCTGGTGGCCTGAAGTTTTATGAGCCCATAAAAGGTACAGTGTGAGTTCAGACTAGCTCAGACTTTGAAGGCAAGTCAGACAGTAAAACTGCCTGCGAGACTAAAGCACAGTAAATAATAATGCAGCAAAGCGTATTATTAAGTTTGCTGTTCCTGGTGCTCTTTTTTTAAATGTTTCTTAAATGTAGACACTTTTTTTTTCCCATCTCAGCCTAAGTGCAGCTCTCCATCTGTGACTGTTATTTTATGATCTAAACATTAACATTGATGGATTTTAATAGATGGGCCAAATAAAATTCAAAGCGTATTTGTGGGTGCAGCACATGCTTTCAGGAAAAGAAAGATTTTGTAGGGTGATATAGTAAGTAACACAGATGGGTTATCTAAGTTAATAAAGCCCAGATACTGCGAAGAATTGAAATACCTGTAAAAGCTGAATTTAGCAACTAATAAATATGTTCACAGGAAAAGTGTGTTGGGGTACTGGGTGGCCTCAGCTGGGACCTCCTGTACTCCCACCCGTGGCCCCATGGCTCCATTTAAGCTCAGCCCTGGAGCTTCAGCCCTGGTTTGAGTTTGATCCCAGGTGTGCCAGTTAGTTGAGATCTGAAAATTCATGTGTTTCCGGGGCAAAGATTGGAGGAGAAAAAAAAGCTTATGAAGCCGTGTTCTGAAGGACTATGTCCTTTGCTCTGGTGGCACTGGCACTGCTGCCTGATCTCCAGAGTTGTCTCCCAAAGGGGAGACTCATGGTGCTGTACGAGTTGGTGGCCAGTGGGTAGGGCCCCCTCATGTTTGGGGCACTCAGGGTGGTTTGACTGAGGGATCCTGAGAAGGTCCGGCTCAGTTAAAGTGGGGAGGGTGTTGGCAAGAATGAGCAATAACTGGAGAGCTTTGATCACCATAGAAAAATGGAAAAAGGGATTAGTTTACACCCTACTTTTGAAGTTTTTTGAACTAGGATTTTTTTTTCTATGGATATGGAGGATTCTACTATAGTCCTGCTCTTCTAAGCTCTGTTGTATAAACTTTGTTCATGGACTTAAGTTGTGTTTTATGGAGGACAGGCTTCTGGAGTCTGGAGGAAAGAAGGAGATTCTCTAGTCTGAAAATGTCTCCTGCAGGGATTAAGGGAATGAGCTGTTTCTTCCTGGCCACAGGCAATGGAGCAAGAAGCTGTGGGTTTAATTTCCAATAGGAAACACCACTGCTTTTCTCTGATGAAAGCAAAGCATGGGTCTAAGGGTGTGGTATCTCCACTGCTGAGGTTTTTAAGAATAGGTTGGACCAGCATCTGTCAAATATTTGGGTCAAAATGATCATGGCTTGGGGCAGCGGGAGGGACCATGTCTAGCCTTCTTGGAGCTGAGCATCACGTCAGAAATAAGGGCCCTTCCCTTTGTTTATGTGTCTGGTTCCTTATTTCCAGTGAGGGTAGCTCATGACAATTCCTTGCTCCCCTCTATGCATAAAATTTTGGCAAAGTCTAGCGGTTTTGAGGTTTGGGCTGGTTTTTGTATTTCATCTCTGCGTACCCCTCATCAGAAACTAGTTTATTAGCAACCACGGGATCTGTGATGGGACATTTCCCTGTGATTATGGTTTAAATAGAAAAAAAAAAACCCTTCTAAATGTTGATCCTATGTTTTTTAGTTCAAAGTGCACAATAACTTTTTTAAATGCTTGAACCAAACCATGGGAGTTCTTCATGTCTGCGGTTGTCTCCAGAAGAAGGGGAGATGTTTCTTGGCCAGGAACACTCATAGTCAGTATGTTTGAAGCCTGTAAGAGACTGTAACATGGAGTTGTCGTTGGTTGGTGGGCCACGAGCAACCGCAGACACTAATATTGTTACAGCAGTGAAGTGGTTTGTAGACTTGGGACTCATGATACCGGCAAATTTGGTAGCTTAACGTCCAGAAGAAGGGAAGAGCTTACCATTTACCAGTTCTCCCTAAATCTCTTGCAGGAGATGGATGAGATCCACCAGATTTCTTGCAGGTCCAAAGAGGTTTTCTTCAGCCTCCACTCATTCCAGGGAAGTTCTGCAAAGCCTACTCATTTGGGACCTCGAAACCAAGCATATGTTGATGCATGGTATGTTTTTTGTTTGCAGCATGATGAACTGCTGCTTCTGCTGGATGTATTTCTGTGTCACTGCTAAAAGATGGAGTTCTGCTCTTACATTCACTGTAGGAGAACAGGGTGAGAGCTCTGTGTGGAGGTCACCCATGAGTATGGGAGCCTACTCCATTCACCACTTTTCCAAGAAGCTTGTCCTTACCACAAAATGTGATGTAAGGGAGGAGTGCAGTGTGATTGTGGGAAGGCAGAGCAGGGTCTGAGCAATTTTACCCATGTGTGATGGTTTTTTATGGGTTGATTTTTTTGGGAGTGGTAAAAGAGGTGTTCTCCCCATGATTCCCCCAGCAGTCGATGTTTTGGTCAGTGAGTTACTTGCAGACCAGCTGATGGGAAAAGGAGAAGGAAGAAATTCCTCTTCAGCTGGCAGCACCCAGCCCTCAGCAGAGAGGCCAAACTCTATAAAACTCACCCCCAAAAGTCTGCTTTACAGCCGGCACACATTCTTTATAAGGGGAAAAACATGAAAAAGGAAGGGAGTTGGGGGAAAGTCAGAGTAAACAGCATGTCGCTTGGAACTTGAGGCCGTGGAAAGATGGAGAGAAAGGGAGAAGGAAGAAAAATGCTTTGAAGAGGCACATATGGACATGTAGACATGAGTCTGCTTTGGTTTCGACAGGGTTTGTAATTTGAGCAAACGAACAACAGAGCTGGGAAAGTTGGAGTGAACCTCACGTTCAGCAGTGCAGTACCTTCCTGCTACTGCTTATTGTCGAAGTTGACCCAGAAGAAACTTTCCTCAGGTGATTTCCCTCCAAAACAGTTCCAGAACTGTGTTTTCCTGGCACTAGGTAGTTTCATTTTTTGGCCATTTGTATCATACTTAATTTTCCTTTTTTTTCCCCCAGAGAGGGAAGTAATGAAAGGATGTGAAATACAATATATCTCATCGCTGTATTTATGTTCCCAACACGGATTTTAACAATTCAAGCACTAGTAATTAATTTTACACAATTAACCCATTTCCTAAATTGCTCCGAGCAAAATTCAAATCAATTTTTGCTGCCTGTTCACTGAAGCAATTTCCCAGTTACCAGCCAGATGCTTCTGTGTGCTTGGATGAGAAATCACAGCCATCACCACCAGCCAGATTTTTGCCCGCGCACGTGGGGTGTCTGAGTCAGCAGACCTTGCAAAGGTTGATGTGCCTAGTGGAGATGAGAATTTACCGAAATGGATTTGATTGTTACGCGATCAAATTGTACATTCACCCTGACCACGCCCCAGGGATGGGTGGGAGCTTTCTCTTCAGTGCTTGGTGTGTCCTGTCACAGATTTGGTACGCAGCTCTGGTTCTCTGAGTGTCATGACCTGGGCTTGACTTTTAATTAGTGGTGGGAAGAGGAAGAGAGCTGCTTCTTAGTGTCACAGGTGTCCACAAATCCAAAAATTCTGCTGGATAGCTTGAGGGAGAAGGGATAGGTGTAAGCCATGTCAGGAAGTGTTTTTATTCTAGTTTTTAGCATATGGCACGGCAATACATACCCCCCACTGCTAAGAATCGGCTTTTAATGGAGAAAACCATTCTCCTTTTGTGTCAGGGGGCCGCTGTTTCACAGCCCCTGCTCCTCTCGGTGGCTTTTCTTGCCATCATCGTGCAACTTGGCAGAGGTTCGTGAAGAAACAAAAAGAAAGTAATCCTCTGTTGCTTCTTCTCACTGAAAACTTCCTTTCATCTCCTGCAAGGCCTCCTTTAAAGTAGTCAATGCTTAAAATAAATAAGAAGCTCTGCTGTTTTGTCAGCGCTATATTAAATCAATTGCCTTGAAGAAACTCTCTGATAATGAAGCAAAGGTGAAACTTCACATCCCCTCGAGCAACTTGTTGCAGGAGGAGTGCCTGGCTTGACTGGAGCAGCTCATCTTCTCACATGTCCAAGTGTCCATGAGACTGGATAAAAACTCAGTGGTTCTCTTCCATGGAAACCTCGAGCCTTTTTCAAAAGGCATTGTTATTAATCAAATACAGTCTAGAAAACAGTAGAACTTCCTCCTCTCCCCCAAGTTGTTTCTCTTCTTTTTTTGCTTTGAAAAGGGCGAGCTGTGTGCTTGGTCATGGAGCTTCAAAGCCATGGGAATGCGTTTGGTGGGTTTGCTTTGAGGGCAGTTCACTGAAATGAACCATTTTCATGAAGCAGTTGGGTTCAATAGAAGGATGTTTTGTTTACTGAGATAGTGAGGAGAATGCTGAACTCTTCTCACTCTTGGCTGGGCCAGGAATCTTGATGAAAATATTTACCCAGCCTTGGTCGTAAAAATGGCCTGATCCTCCAGGAAAGCGATGGTTGGTCCTGGATGATCCAGCTGGTGGTTACTGGTGTTTTTACAGGTGTGATAATTGCAGAATTGAACAAATGATATGCTTCCTAAAGATCTTAATCTAGAGTCATTAAGATAGTCAATATTCCTGGAAATCAAGTTCAGTTTTGTGCATTCTGGTGTAGAAAAGGGGAATTTGGTATTTGCCTCAGAAGTCTTCAGAATGACTGATTCGCCAGTGGTAAATGGCATGTGGCATGACTGGAATTAACACTGTTCTGAAAGGGCTGTTTGACGACGCTGAAACGCTAACACCTGAATATAAGCAAATCTCCTGCACTCTTATTGCAAGGAAGGCAAGACTTCACCGGTTAGGGGTGACATAATGGTTGGATAGAATTAATTTAGTCTAAATTTAGCCATCTGAAAGTCTTGTCTAAACAAAGCTCATACCACACACCTTGAACATCTGTCTCTGAGTGGGATGACTCATGCTCTGAACACATCCATCTCTTATCTCCTGACCATAGAGGGAGCCTGGGTGACCCAATTGTTTACTTTTTGTAGTGATAAAGTGAGGTGAGCTGAATCCCACCCAACATGTTTACTCAGGATGAATTTCTTCTCCGTGTTTGGGTATCTTCTAGTGTGCACTGAGCCCTGCAGCCACTCCTGCTTGCCAGAGAGCTGCAGAGAGTTCTTTGCAAAGAGACACTCTTAAAACCATCATTACAGAAGTGTGCTTTTCTTGCAGTTTAGGGCAGCCTGTAGTAACTAAACTTAGCTCATGGGGCAAAAAATGTCTGTTTTGCCCCAGGGCTTGAACTCCATCTCTTTCCCCATGCAGAAATCCATCTCGCTCTCTATAGGGCTCTTTCTGGCAAGAAGCTCAATGCATTGAATTCAAGACTGGTGGAATTCAATTTTAATTCAAGACGGGTGCAAAGCCTGTGCTTTTTTGCCTCTCTGGCAAGAGGACGGTTAGGAAAGCAGCTAGTTTGACATGTTTCTGTTTGAAACTGGGCGAAGAAAGGAGAGAGGGACAGTGGGAGAAATGCATGCTGAATATCTGTCATCTAAGGAGATGCTGGCCATGTGTCTGGGAAAAGGAGATACAAACTTTTCTCATTTTATATGTGGGCTGAAACACAGGAGTCAGGCATGGTAAAGCTCAGCATCTCGCCGTTTGAGCTCTTCCTCTTCCGTGGGTTGAAGGCTGACTTTGTGACAGGTTAAATTAACCGTCTTCATTCCCTACTGTTTAAATGGCTTTTCCATTAACTTTCTCTGGGAAGAAAATACTGTTTGAGGCACAGAGCAAACCAGAGTTGCATGTGTGTAACAGTTTCCAGTGCCGATAAAATATCAGAGCTGCTGCTAAATCTTAAAAAGCTTGCTTTCATGTCG
The DNA here is from genome assembly GCA_020746105.1 of Trogon surrucura. Taxonomy (NCBI): domain Eukaryota; kingdom Metazoa; phylum Chordata; class Aves; order Trogoniformes; family Trogonidae; genus Trogon; species Trogon surrucura. Next base: position 11,298,040 of record CM036624.1, read on the forward strand.
TATGCATTCAGTGGGATATACCATATTCACCTGAATGTCGTAACATAGTAAATATAGCTTAACTAAAGCTTACTAGAACTGAGACAACAAGTCCTTGATCAGCCACCTTCCCCCTCCTGCCTGGCCCCACACCATTTCCCAAAAGCTGCAGCCTTTCCCTTCTTCCTTGCCCAGGGACTGGTGGAGAGTGGTTCTCCCCTTGCCAAGGACTGGTGGAGAGTGGTTCTCCACCAGTTTGGGCTGATAGGTGCTGTAGTTGGAGTCTGCAGCCACAGGCTGCGAGTAAAATTGTTATGAGGATTTCTGGAGAAAAAAACCCCAAAGTCTCAGCTGCCTTAGTTTTGGTGGGGCTGTGGGAGTGAGGGAACGTCCTTCACTAACCCCGCCAGCTAGTGGTGATGCACGGATTGTCTCGCGTGAACATGGAAATCATCTCTTTTCCTGGGAGCTGAGAAATAAAGTGATCTAATTGGCCCTCTCTGAACCTTGTAAGGTTTTTATAGCCTCTATTTATATAGTGATTGTATTTTTTGTCGAGTTTGGACGGGCTCTCCTGTACTGACCCTGCAAGCTGATCTGTGTTCTTAGACCCCTGATGCTTCTGGACCTGTGCAAGCAAACCAGCTTATTTCTACAGCCCCGAACACAGGGAGGCAGCTTGTTGAAACTCTACTACTGGTGCTTTTGTAAAGCAGGGTTGGGTGGGTTGTATTTCTGTGTTCAACTAGCTACACAAAATAAAACTAAAATCTATTTCTGGACCTGCCAAAATCACTTTGCTTTGTAAGAAGGTTTTTTTTTGGTCCAGGGTTAAATATTTGCTTTAAAATTAAGCCAAATGCACAAATGAAGCAAGTGCAATAACTTCTTACCTTCAGTTCAGAAACTTGAAATAGTTCTGTGTATGTTACTAAGAATAATACTTAATTTGATGAGCATTGAAAAATAGTTTCCTGCTTCTGGATGCTTTGTATTTTGATGAATTTTCTATTTTTCTCCCTGAGCTCTCACGCATAAGGGTTACTGTTGGCAGGATACTATAAAATATAGCAAATGATAACTTGGCCTCAGATTTTTCTAGGAGAGGAAGTTGATTTATTTATTTGAAGTTATTATCAGACTAGCTGGACTTCTTTAAGGTGGAATTGTGACAGGGGATGGTTTTTAAAACATACTTTTCCAAGTGTGTAAAATAATTGGAAATTTCAAGTGTTCCTTATGCCTTTGTGTCTGTCTTCCTCCTCTTTTCTCCATCATTCTCCCCCTTAGTTTAATTGGCAAAATCACTATGAGGAAACAGAAAATGCCAGCCATAAAGTAGAAAAAGGTGGTTTCATTATTTAAAAAAATGCCCCCAAACCCCTTCCTTTTGGTAGCAGACTGATCCTAAAAACATTAAGTGTAAATGAAATTTTCTAGAAGGATTTGGCCTTTTGTCCATCTTCCTGCTCACAGTCACTCACACTATTCCTAGATCACCTGCAATCACAGTTAGCATAACACAGAATTCTCCTCCTTACTGCATTTTTATCAACACTCTGGAGTTGAATGAGACACCTGAAATAATTTGTACCTAATTTTATAATTATTTCTTTCCCAGGAAGAGGGAAATAAGGTCTTCTCTAACCAGATATGGCACTGACCAAGCTGCAGATTTTGGTTCTGATGTAGACTTTTGGTCAGGATGCTTGGTTGGGCTCTACTAGGTTGAAGTTATTATGGTTGTAGGTGTAAAATGTGAAGTAATCCATCATTACAAAATAGCTTTCGATCTAGGTTGCGTTAGAGGATTGGTCATGTTTGCATTCGTTCTGCATGTTAAACATACACTGATGAAAAGCTTAGCCCTGCTTGGAATTGAATAAGGAAAGGTAACAGGTAGTAAAGGAGATTATCATAGAGTCATAGAATGGCCTAGGCTGGAAGGGACCTTAGAGATCATCTAATCCAACCTCCCTGTCACGAGCAGGGACGCCTCTCAACTAGATCAGGCTACTCAAGGCTCTGTCCAACTTGACCTTGAACACCTCCAGGGAGGGGGCACCCAAAACGTCCCTGGGCAATTTATTCCAAAGTCTTGCCACCCTCGTACTGAAGAATTTCTTCTGAAGATCTAATCTAAATCTGTTCTCCTTCAACTTAAACCCATTTCCCTTTGTCCTGTCAGTGGACGCTCTTGTAAAAAGTCCCTCCCCGGCCTTCCTGTAGGATCCCTTCAGGTATTGGAAGGCAGCTGTTAGGTCTCCCTGAAGTCTCCTCTTTTCAAGGCTGAACAATCCCAGCTCCCGCAGCCTGCCCTTGTAACAAAGGTGCTCCAGCCCCTGCATTGTCTTTGTGTCCCTCCTCTGAACATGCTGCAACAGATCTATGTCCCTCTTATGGTGGGGACACCGGAACTGGACACAGTATTCGAGGTAGGGTCTCACAAGAGCAGAGTAAAGGGGGAGAATCACCTCTCTTGACCTGCTGGCTACGCTTCTCCTGATACACCCCAGGATGCGGTTGGCCTTCTGGGCTGCATGAGCGCCCTGCCGGCTCGTGTTGAGCTTCTCATCTATCAACACCCCCAAATCCTACTCTCAACCCCCTCTGTGCCCAGTTTGTGTTTGTGCCTAGGATTGGCCCGACCCAGGTGAAGGACCTTGCATTTTGACTTGTTGAAGCTCATGCAGTTTGCACTGCCCCATTTCTCAAGCCTATCAAGGTCCCTCTGGATGGCATCTCTTCCCTCAAGTGAGTCCACGGCACCACACAGCTTGGTGTCGTTGGCAAACTTGCTGAGGGTGCACTCAATGCCGTTGTCCATGTCGCTGACAAAGATGTTGAACTGCACTGGACCCAGAACAGACCCCTGAGGAACACCGCTTGTCACTGGTCTCCATGTGAACATCAAGCCATTGACCACAACTCTCTGAGTGCGACCATCCAGCCAGTTTTTTATCCACCGAGTGGTCCATCTGTCAAATCCATGTCTCTCCATTTTAGAGACAAGGATGTCATGTGGGACGGTGTCAGATGGTTCACATCATCAGTTTGCTCGTTTCCCATGACAAAAGGGCATAGCATTTTAGCATCTGCAGGGCTATTTCACTGTGATTTTTATTAAAATAAGTGATGAACACTGAAGCAGATGTCTCTCGTTTTTCTAAAGGCAGGCATGTCTTAACCCTCCGAGAAAGTTAAGTGCCTCTGAGTCAGACATAGGCAGGGACAGATAGGGTAGAAGTGCTGCGCACAACTTGCTAATCATATGTCTCATTAAGAAAAAACGTCATTCTTTCTCTCCTCGGGGTTTCCCTTGGATTTCTCAAGGCTTTTGGATGTTTTCCTTAGTGGAAGTTTTCTGGATTATGTTTTACAAGGTTGATGTCTTCTGAGAGGAGGTGAAAAGAAACCACATCCTGCCTGGGTTTATCTTCTTTCTTATCAGTCAGAACCACATGCTGGGCCGTTGCAAACTGTGTTTTGGGCTCTGGAAAGCTATTTGATGCAGGTTTCCTATTGCAAGTCATGCAACTTCCTCCTCTGCGATTGTTTCTCGTCAGCACTCAGGGGTGGTGGAAACAACCCCTTTTATATGGCATATAAGTACAGAATATGTGTGTATCTTGAGAAATGGTATGTCACCTTTCAAGAGAAAAGATTTTGGATGAAAAACTAGAAAAAATTTGAAGCCTGCTGCAGAAGGAAAAAGGCAGGCACCCATGATGCATCTGAACTGAAGAAATCCATAATGGAAAAGGAAGGCACAATGTTAAGCTGCTGACACACAAAATAATTCAGCAAGAGATGTCATTTCTGAGGGACTCATGGTCAAAGCAGATGCGGTTTTGGTATAAACCTGCCTGGTTACCTGCCCTGGGGAGAGGGAGCCACTGGGATTCCCAGTGACCAGGGCCTGTGGTTTTGGGAAAGATGTCATGATGATGACTGGAAGGCTGGGAACCATCCTGCTTTCCAGTCTGACAAGTTAGGTTGTCCAATTCTCAGAAGAGAGATAGAACTGGACCAGGTAGGGTGTCCATTTCCCAGAAGAAGGTTAGTATTGGTGGTTGAAAATGATGTGGTTGGCTTCTTCCTGTCCATGGCTTTCCAAGACTCGGGAGCTTGGAGCCCCTGAAAAGTTTGTTGCAGGAAGCTTTCGATCAATTTGGGCAATGAAGGCTTGTGACAAGTCTGCAGCTGTGTGGGTGTGACCGGTGTTGCATCTCCCATGAGCCTTTTCCATGCTCTACCCACCCAAACCACCTTGCTCTGTTGACGCTTTGCCAGGGTGAGCCATTCTAGCCCCAGCCAGATAAGAGCGCTCGGGTGTAGGAGCTTTTGACCTCTCCCCAGTTGCGTCTTCAGCACCTTGGAAGCCATTGTCTGCCTTTTGAGTCACTGTTTAAATCTAGCACAGGTTAAGCAATTCAGGACCGAGGAAGTGCAGTTGGTATAGCCTGACAATCCTGTTTAGATTAACGGGTAGATGATGGATGAATGTCTCAGAAACACTGAAGTTTTTTTCTTCAGTGCATACCGCGCATGTAGTATATGAATCAAATCATAATTAGAGATGTCTCCCGGTTTTCATTGCTCTGGTCTCTTGTCTATGCCAGCTGTTAGGAAATTGGGTCACGCTACCTGATATTTATTGTATTCTATTTCAGGACGGGTGGAAGATGTTGATATCTGCAATAAGGCCAGTAAACCAGAGGATGGAGGCTGCAGGATAAATCACAAGGTTGGGGGGGGTGTGTGTGTGACCACTACATCTGAGTTTTTTACTCCAAACCCAACACTGTGTGGAAGGGAGTTCAGGACTTCAGATGCTCAGTTTTGTTCTTAAAAATTACTGACCATAAATTCTACCCTGAGCAGTTTGGGTCTGCAAATAACTTTGCTATATATCTTTGGGTCTTTCCTCTATGACTTTGGAGTCACTATATATCTCACCATATATGCCTCAGAGTTTAAGCTTTAGAATGAAAGGCTGAATTCAGAATATTAGTAAATAGTCAACTAGGCCTGTAGGGATAGTAGTTTTAGGTCCACAAATACTTGCAGTGAGGGATGACTTAATTTGCAGCTGGTGCCTGTAGGAGCACCGATGGGAGGAGGTTTTTCTCTTCTCTGAGAGGGTGACAATGAGTCGAAACAGGTTTGACCCGTGAGAGCATCTGCCTGAGGCCATTTAAGATGTCCAATGTTAGATGGAGACAACCCAGATTGCTGGTGGTATTTGAAAGTAAAAGTTACTAAAAGAATGTTTTTCCTCACCTGCTTCCAGTCCTGGAAGAGGAGGATAATAAGAATGTTAATGGAATTATTTTGTCTGCTAGACTTTTTTTTCTGGTCTAGTCTAGAAGACATGGAAATCTGTGCAGCAGTTGTCATAGGTGATGGACAGTACAGTGGCCCCATTCAGGAGTTGGTTGTTTTACACACCTTATTTTCACTTGTATGTTGACAGCAGGATAAGTCACAGTTTACCTGAGAAAACCAACTTTCATCTCAGTGAAGAGAGCTCCTGGAAGGACAGGTCAACAGGGGTGGACCCTGATGAAGAGAAACCGTGGGGTGCCCTATCAGTGCCATAGCATGAGAGGTGGATGTGGAAGGCTGTTGTGCACATCTCATCCCTAAACCTGGTCTCCACTTGAAGGGAGACTAAGAAAAAAGCCTCCTCTTGGGACTGAACGTCAGAAAATTGGACATTTTTCCCTAGGATCACACAGCATAACTTTATTTCAGAGTTCAGTCTCAGGGAATGTTTTAAAAGACCTTTCTTATAAAGGGACCTTGTTCGGAAAAAATTTGCATGAACTGCGGCAGTTCCCAACAATTATCCTCCACTTGCTAATAGTGGTTTTCCCCTTCTTGTTGGCAGCATGTCAGCTAAGGTGCATCATCTTCTCCACCACTGTATTTACAGTAAACTTCTAGGAGTTTTGAGTGAAACTTGATGATTATGACATAAATATCTTTTATGACGTTTTGTGTTGACGGTCATGCATGATAATTTTTCTCCTATGAAAAATGTTTGCAAATCGGGAGAAAAATGGTGAAACTTCATGTCCACAGTGAGGACTGCTCCTGTGGTGCCTATACAAGGAGATGAGCAGATGCTGTTTGGACTCTCCCATTCCCCATGGGAGAGAAGGGAGTTTGGCACGTCTCGATGATTCGAATGCAAAGGCTTCATGTTGATTGACTCACAGAAAACACCACTTCCGCTGCATCCGCCTTTGGGAGACAACTCTCCAGAGCATGGAATGTTTCCACAGAGTGTATCTCGCGTCTCAGCACAATGGCTTCCGCTAACTGTTGCTGTTCCAAACAGTGACTGGCTTGGTGACAAACTCGGTAGTTCCAGAGGTATCCAACCTGCTGACAAGCACCTTTACCTCCTCCTTCAGACATAATTTATCTCAGTAATCTCTCAAGCACAAGGTAAAAGAGCTTTCTGGGAAAGGATCATGCACCAAAAAAATCTTTGTAACATGGCTTGGTGTTCACTTTTCAAGAAAATATATGCCAGGTCCTGCCCTTGGATCACAGCAACCCCATACAAGGCAACAGGCTTGGGGAGGAGAGGCTAGAAAGCTGCCCAGCAGAGAAGGACCTGGGGGTGCTGGTTGACAGTGGTTGAACACGAGCCAGCAGTGTGCCCAGGTGTCCAAGAAGGCCAATGGCATCCTGGCTTGGATCAGAAATAGTGTGGCCAGGAGGACCAGATTGAGGATTGTTGCCCTGTACTGCACTGGTGAGGCTGCATCTCGATTCCTGTGTTCAGTTTTGTGCCCCTCACTACAAGAAAGACATTGAGGTGCTCGTGCATGTCCAGAGAAGGGCAACAAAGCTGGTGAACGATCTGGTAAAGATGTCTTCTGAGGAGCAGCTGAGGGAACTGGGTTTGATCAGCCTGGAGAAGAAGAAGCTGAGGGGAGACCTTATCACTCTCTACAACTCCCTGAAAGGAGGTTGTAGTGAGGGGGAGATGTCTCTTCTCCCCAGTTGCAAGCAACAGGGTAAGAGGAAATGGCCTCAAGTTGCACTAAGAGAGGTTTGGGTTGGATATTAGGGAAAATTTCTTCACTGGAAGGGTTGTGAAGCACTGGAACAGGCTGCCCGAGGATCCCCGTGCAGATTGGTGCTCAGGGATTGGTGCTCCCCGTGTTGCACCTTTTCTTGCTGTCCCACAATGCTGCTTTCTGCCTGGCAAAGCCTGACGGCCACTGTTTGCTTCCCCCGCCCCGTGTGCCCCGGCAGGTTAAAGGGTGAATGAAAGCAGCTTCTTCCTTCCCTCACTGGGTGCGAGGAAGGCTTGCAGCAGTCCAGAAGTCCCAGATACTGAAAACACTCAGGTGATTGCTATTACTTGCCCCAACCTGCTGGATGGAGAGAAAAAAGCCTGTACTCTATATAATCGCAAACTATAATACATAACGTACGGAGAGGGTTGGAGGTTGTTAAGCCTTGTTAGTTATTCTGTGATTTCCACCTGAGAGTACTACTTGGACCTTTTAAATTAAGATTCACAGTGCAGTATATTTAAAAGCTGATCCTAACTTGTATGAAGAGACAGTGAAGATTTGCATAAGATGACCTTGTGATTCTTTCTATATAATATGTTAGCTAAATTGAAGTGACACAGCCTTGGTCAAACATTAATGTATTTGATTGTCAAACATGAGCAAGCACACAGGCCCAGAAATTACTAGAAAGGTCCAGATAACTTGCATTGCTCTCTGCTGCTTGCTCTGGTTAAGAACAGAGATGGGGGAGACGGTTTGTTGCACTTTTACTTACGTGCAGAACTTGCTGTGCGAGTTTGACATTTAATGATATGAATAACATGACTGAAATACAGATATTAGGGAAGGAGAGCCTTTAATGTCGTGTGTCTTGCCTCTAGGAACAAACTTAGCCAGTAACTTCACTGAGTAATATGAAGGGCCTGTTGAAAGCTTTAGGGGTTTATGAAACACTTCTGTGTATCTTATCAAAAACTCTGAAAAGCAAAATAAGTGCAGTTGCAGAGTGCAGAACAGCGTGTTCATCAACAAGAAAATACATCTAGCATTTTATTGGAAAGGGTCTGAGAGGAAGGGCAGGGTGGGGGGTATGATGCAAACCAGCATAATCAAATAGCCCATTCTCCTGAGTAATTTGAGCTTGATAACAATGCCACGTGGACTTGATATGACTGCTCGTGGGGTTGGAATCATAACAACCCCACGTGGGCTTGATATGACTGCTTATGGGGTTGGAATCATCAAGTTTCATCAAGTTCTGCTGATTTGGTCTGTGATGCCCATGATCTCGATCAAGGGAGCTTTTTCACAGCAACAAAAAAGGACGCAGAAAAGGACGCAAAAAAGAATGCAAAAAAAGGATGCCTCGGTGATACTTTTAGGGGTAGCATGGGCAACCCCTTTCAAAAAGTGTTTGCAGCGGACAATAGAGCTCAGTGAGAGCAAACGCTTTGGCTCGTGCTCCTCCCCTAAGAGCTGTGCATCATCTTGCCAAAGGTATTTTCCTCTTCTTCCCCTGACCAGCCCTGTGCTAGCTGCCACAGTCCTATCTGAATTTTAAGCGGTCTTCCTTGTCCTGGTGCACGAAATGCACAGAGGAGCTAAACACAGCTCTGTGAGGCACCATGGCCAACTTCTCCGTCTGTTCTCATATTCAAGCCATGCCTTAAAAGCCTTGAGTTTCCTCTGGGCAAAGGTGAGAGCTGACCATCACCACCATTTGTGGGAGGGAATACTCAACCGAGACGAAGCAGAGAGCACTGCCTCCTCTTCACTGCCCATTGGAGCCAACCTGATGTCTCAGACATCCACAGACGGGACAGATTTACCTTTCAGTAATTAAAGGGGGTCTGTAAGAAAGATGGGGACAATCTTTTTAGCAGGGCCTATAGCGTTAGGACAAGGTGTGATGGTTTTAAACAAAAAGAGGGTAGATTTAGATTAGATATAAGGGAGAAATTTTATATGATGAGGATGGTGAAATGCTGGAACGAGGAATAGATGCCCTATCCCTGGAAACACTCTAGGTCAGGTTGGACAGGGCTCTTGAGCAACTTGATCTAGCTGAAGATGTCCTTGCTCACTGCGGGGGTATGTGGACTAGATGACTTTCAAAGGTCCCTTCCAGATAAAAACATTCTATGTTTCTGTCATTTCTGCAGGTTTTGGTTGTATTTGTTAGCCAAAAATGCCTCTGCTGTTGGCTGCTAAGGTGGATCACAGCAACACACACACTTTCTCTGTGGACACTGGCTGCAGAGATCCAGAGACTGCAATTCCTGCCCACTCTGGCTGTTGAAGTGCTGCTGTCGGGGACCTACATGCTTGTGCCAGAGTACAGCATGGTAAGCAACAAAGCTTGATTTCTCAAGCATTGATCCAAATTGTGGGGATTATTTTTTCTATCCACAGATTAGCTATTGCAAAGCCAATGTCTTGTTACCAAATGATGAGGGCTAAGGGAATAGAGCATCTATGAAATTATAAAAGGATTTAGGGAGTACAGGAGCCTCCTAAGCTGTAAAATGTGGCAGATCGTAAAATCAAAGCAATTAAGCGTAGCTACCTTCAGCCAAAGCAAGTGCGTCTGTTCTAATACTGATGTGTCTGACCTTTTTGTAGTATGTACATATAAATTTTAGCCAGAAACTGCTGCCCCTCAGCATGTCTCCCCTGCATCAGGGATCGTTCTGCATCAGACATGCCATAATTGTCTCTCCTCCACTCACATTTAACAGGGACAATGAGTTTGCCATTTGCCATGAAGTAGTGACTCTCTCAGCAAGGAGGAATTTAATAACTTCATGAAAGTGCCCACAGGCTTTAATGATAATGTTGAATTTCTGGATGGGTTTATGGCTCAGCGCTAACCCTGAGGTGGGTGAAGGATCTTGCGCAAGTTTCAGCACAGGATTGCCAGCGCATGGTGTTGCCTCTGTCAGGGTAGATGGACATTTTCCAGTAGCTAACATGGGGCTCTTCTTTCTGCTCTCAGGGACCAAAGGAATTCTTTGGGTGCAATTTCAATATTTGTTTTCCTCCTTCATCTTTAAAGGATCCTCCAGGTCACATTCCTCTACAAAGCCAGTTGTAACAATGGAAGCAAGTATCACTGTTCAAATCAGAGCTGCCATCTGCTGCAAAACAGGATCTGACCTTTATACAGCTATTTGTTTTTCTCAGTTGCAATGAAAATGGATGCACAATCAACGTTAACGACTGCATGACCACCAGTAATGCACTTAGTATTGCGGCATAGGTTAACACATCTAAACAGTGACTACATTTTGTCTTGGGGAAAAATACAGTAAATCCAAGAATACTGTTTTTTCATTCATGAAGATGAAAGAATTTATCATGCGTAATTCTTTATTAAGTCACCAGTTGTGTAAGTGTGAGGAAACTGTTCATGTGGTCAGCTTGATGATCCTGCTAGATCTCATGGATCGTACCTCCCACAGTGAAATATCTTTGCATAAGTGCAGGAAGTCCTAAGAGTCATATTACAGATCAGTGACATGCTGCGTTTGCTGACTGATGTATGCAGAAAGTACCATTTCTATGACATAGAGTCACAGGATAACTCAGGCTGGAGGAGAGCTCAGGAGATTTCTGGTCCAACCTTCTACTCAGAGCAGGTCGACTCTGAGGTCAGACCAGGCTGCTCGGTGCTTGAACCAGCTGGGTCTTAAAAACCTCCAAGGATCAAGATGGCACAATCTCGCTGAACAGTGTGAGCGCACACAGACCTCACACAGACTGAGCTCTTCCTTCTTGAAACAGTACTCTTTTTTTTTTCTCTCTGTTTTTTGAGCTTCTTTTCAAGATCAAGTTCTTATCTGTACAGATCTAGTTTATTTTAAGGAGGCTGCAGATTCAGAGGCTGTAACTGCATTACATTATTCCTATAGTCCTTGCTAAAGTCTATAAGAAAAGTTATTTGAATTAAATACTTCCCCCCCTGCCGCCCAGGCACACGTAAAAGAAAAAAAGATGCCGTAAACCATGGAGATTATAAAAATATTTTTATTTACTCTTTTTATAGCGAGTTTCATTGTTGTCAGTAGCTATTCAAGGAATCAGTTGAAGTTCACCTGTGTTCAGTGCCATTTGGAGAATTATTATTGTATGTAGAATGTTGGTTATGCACAGTATAAACTAAATTTAGTTGATTTACATGAACTACTGTACGAGGAAATGTTACAGGGTGAAATGCATTGCAACATACCGCTCAAGGCGACGAAGTTAAAGTGAAATCCATTCTTCTGATTGCAACTTTTTCTAAGGCTGACATATTGCTTAAGCACATTGTGAAAGATTTGGTGAAGTTTCCGGCCTATTTGAATCCTTTTTTAAAATCAACTAAGTTACTTGAACTATATATTTAAAGATACACAGCCAAGAATAAGACTGAATTTTCTTTAAATTAGTCTATTTGAGCTGGAGTAAAATTTAAGAAAGGACTGCTGGGCAGCTTTGCTGGTGTGGGTGTTTCACAGTCTTCAGAATGTTGCTGCTGGGAAGGCGTTTATCAGCATAGCTGTAAGCTGTATGGATTTCTTGCAAGTTGGAAAAAAAATTCTGGTCAGTCTGAAAAGCATTTTTCAGGTTTAATGTCAGCATGAGTGAGTTTCCCTGAAATGCTTTGGACCTGAAAACATTAATTTCAGTCTTAGAACTTTTTGTTCTTTAAATAAAAAGGAGCAACTTCCACAATGGCACACTTCACAGTGAAGTCCAGCATATGACAGGTGCTGACCATAGGGACAAGTGGTTAGTGTTCCTGTAGTGTTTTGACTGAAGCCATTTGACATGAATTCTTGACTTAGACTGCAACAACTTGCATCAGTTGGTTTTAATTCCCCTCTGAACTGCAATCTGAGCCGGCTTTGGAACAGCAGCTAGCTTATTCACAGGTGGATCCTTGACCTGTGCAGATCAGTTGACCCAGTCTGCAGAAGAGGAGAGCTGGGAGTCAATGATTTGTTGTCCTGATCTCTCTCACTGCTCGGGGCTGCCACTTGAGGACAGGTATTCCTGGGAACAACCTGGGCAGATTCAGTTTTCAAGGCCTTGGCAGAACAGCCAGCCTTTCTGTTGATTGATTAAATTACTGATGGGAGCCTCAAAAAAACTTCCTTTTTACTAACTTCCAAAGCTGAGGGATGCTTCTCCTCTATTTGAACGCATTCTCACTTTCTTTCTTTTTTTTTTTTTTTTTTTTTTTTAAATATCAGTTCCAAGTGAGAGTGAGTTCTGCTTCTGTGGTTGGAACAATTTCCTTACAAATTATATTTAACTAACGCTGGCTGAAACCTGAAGCAACATTGACTTGTGAAAAGTTGAATAGTCTCTTCCTGAAAATGAAGTCTAGGATTTCTTTCCTGATATTGACAGTAGTTTTTCTACCGTGATAGAAACCTTCATAGTTCAAGCACTGGAAAATCTTGTGGGTGAAATCCATTACTTTTAATCGTTTTTGGTCTTAAAACATGTTGAATGCTCAGTATTTCGTAGAACCACTCAAGGTGTAAGGGCCTTGGGAGGTCTCTCTTGCTCACAACAAGGGTCAACACTGAATTCAAAGCAGGTCGCAGAATCGCAGAATTGCAAAATGGTGAGGCTTGGAGGGGACCTCTGGAGATCATCTGGTGCAACCCCCCTGCCAGAGCAAGATCACTTCAAGCAGATCCTTGTTCTCTCCCACACATTCAGCAATGTGCTCCAGCAGGCTCCCTCCATGACTTTCCTGGGACTGAAAAGAGGATGAGTGGCCTTTACTTTCCCCTTCCTCCTTTCCCTTATTGCAGATGGGTATAACACATACTGGGAGGAAAAAAAATACTTTTCAGTCATCTAGGTCCTTCCCTGATCTCCATGATCGTTCAAAGATGAAGGCTGGTCTTGTCAGCACTCTCAGCATCAGAAGATGCCACCCGTCAAATCCCATGGACTTGTATGGCCTGATTACTCAAGACACCCTGCCATGATTCTCTTTCACCACTGATAGGTCCTCTCCTCCTCGAACTCTGTCTCTAAGCTCAGGAGCCTGGGAGACCTTCCTGATGAACAGCAAGACAAAGAAGGCATTGAGTGCCTCATCTCCATCTGCATCAGCTGTCACTTAATCATCTACCTCAGTCAGCAACAGGCCCACATTTTCCTTGTTCAGCCTTTTACTGCTCCTGTAGGTGCAGAAACTCTTCTCAGTGCCCTTCCTGATGCCACCCCTGCACGCCTGGGCAATGTGTCCAAGTCCCCTCCCTTGCAGCCTGTCGCTGTCTAGACAAAGCTGCCATAGATTACTACATCCCCAAACCACATTTCCCATTTCAGTGAGAATTTGTTTTCAGTTTTGAAGAAAGACAAAGCATCAAGGCAGAGATTTCCTTTTGTGTTTTGATCTAAGAGCATGTTGTGGCTCTTGAATTTTCTGGCTTTTCCTTGTACTGGGAAAGCGTGGTGTCTTCAGCTTCCTACCTGGCTATTAACCCTCTCAAATATTCAAGATGATGCTTGGATGAGTGTTCACTCATAAGTAGTGCTACTGAATCATGAGCTGCCAGGAGAGAGTATTTATAGCTGCCATTAATGTTTATAGAAGTGAAGAAACATAGGAAACTTTGCTTACATGTGAAAAAAAGAAGTTTGAACAAGTGTTTATTCTAGAAGGCAGAGTTTAACTCTGATGTGATTACATGATACTGTTGATATTCCACAGGCCTGGGCAGATCTCTGGACGTTTTTTCTAGAGCCGTGGTGACCTTTACATGCTATTTTTAATGGCAAATTAGAGAAAAAGAGACATTAGTTGCCTACACTCTGATATAATGGATTCATCAATGTTTACATAAATGACCTGTGAGTTGCTAGATAAGTGCCAAAAATCTGAGCAGAACAGAAGATAATAGTTCACGGCTCTGCAGAGTTCCTTTTCAAGGAAACTAATCCTGTGCTGCTACTGGGTGCGTGATATTTTTATTTCCATTGTATTCAAAGAAGGTATATTCAAGAAGGATGTGCTCAAGCATTGAACAGATTAAAAGATTAAAGGATTTTCTGTGTTCTGTTACCTTCTGTCTCTTAGGGGAGTGAGTTTCTATAGACCTTTTATTGCAATTCCTAGAGTTTTTGAGTATGTGGTGTTCAGACAGGTAATTCATGTGTTTTCATATACACCTAGGCACTTATTTCTGTTAGCTTCTCACATATAGAGAACAGAATTCGTTTCCATATGCACAGTTAACCATGTAAATACTGGAAATTGGACATTTTTGATTACCTCTTGATGTCTGTTAAGACTGGGGACTATTAGAGGGTGGATCAGTATCTTGAAAAACTTGAGATATATTCTAATCAGGAGACCCGTCAGATACAGATACTGTGTAATGTTAAATTGTGTGTAAAAATACACGATTTCTCGACCAATGTTAAACAGCTTCCTTAATCTCACTTTGCCTTTGTGCATTGTAGGTGGACATGTGAATGTGTGTATGAATTTAAATTAAGTAATATTTTGGTAGCAGGTCTTCTTATGAGAGAGTGTAGATTTGCATCATTACTGCATGACCATAGCAACAAGATGATGAAATAGGTGTTGATCCCAGCCACTATTCTTTCTTGTTTTATTCCTAATGTTGGTACTTCTGAAAACACTTTTTACAGAACTGCTACTCTATGGAAAATTTTGAAAGCCTTTTTTTCTGTGAATTGCAACAAGCCCAAATCGAGAATGTTGAAATCCTCTGCAAATTGGAAATGCTGGGTTTTGATGTGCCATATGTGGCAGTTTCTTCTCTCAGCCGTACAACAAGACTGAGTCAATGGCGCGGTTCTGTGCCAACGACAGAAAAACAATAGTAAGTGATGGGAAAGATCTTATTTGGTTGTTGGTTTGCGTGTGCGTGGCGGGGTGTTGGTCGTTCTTTCCATCCCAGAAACCAGTAATTCATTTCAAAGGCTTTCTCCATTTCATGACCTCGATGGAGATGACTCAGAGAAGAATATTTCTGAAATTTCCCTTGGCGAGTTATTGCACAGTTTTATAGCCCGTCACCATAAACAATACTTTGGTGAGCACACTAAGCCCTCACAAATACATATTTGTTAAAGTTTTGGGTGAGCTAATGGGGGCATAAAATGGACTTTCCCTGAGGTTGGGCGCTGGGTGCCGGTCTCATCCAGGGAGGGGCTGTTTGCGAACAAGTCGGCAAGCATCCTTGTGAAACAAAACCCCGGCACAGCGTGGGGATGGTGTTAGCTCTTTCTTCTCTGCCTTGAAAACAGCTTCAAGGAGACCAGAACAGCTGGTGGTGTAGGCGCTTGGATTTGTTGGTTCTTTATCCACACCAGCAATTCTTACTAGAAGGATGTGTCTTTTGTTCACATCCCAGGGCTGATGTTTTACTGTCACTTGTGCGGCTGGTTTTGCTGGCACGTTGAGGGACACACTGTCAGAGCACCACAGTATATGGTGCTCTTAGAAGACTTGCATCTATTTATGGTTACTAATCAACGAATGACCCTTCTTCCACTAATCTGACTAACTATAAAATCTATTATAGCAGTACGCTGTGGCAAAACGTTGTGTAGGTTTATAAGTCGTGTGGAAAAAGTCATCCTTTTGTTTTAAAATTAGATAATTGGAATAGCTCTCAAGCTGGGTAGCGAGAAACAGTGACTACTCCAGTCCTAGTCACCTTCCAAACACTTTCCGGTCAGTTCTGCGTCATGGATCCAGCCCTGGGCAACCTGGTGTGACCCTGGAGCTGACCTGCTTTGGGCCAGAGGTTGGACAGGGATCTTCTATGGTCCCTTCCAGCTTTGAGATGTCCTGTGAGCTTGTTTCTCCCACCAGCCTTCTCTCCTCAGAACTATGTTCTGTCACATCACACCATGCCATATTATGTCTCTCCTTCTGTATGAGCTGTTCTGTATCTTTTGTCGTCTCTATCTTTCTGCCTTTCTTTTTTTTTTAAATTTTTTTTCCCCTCAATCCTTCTTATTGTTGGAGGGGAATCAGTAAAAAATCCAAGGGTCTCAGTTGCTTGTATTACTTTTTCTGTGGCATGTGTCTTCCACACAGATCTTGGGTCTACTCCTGTGGACGGGCTAGCAGCCAACATTGAGATTGGGTCTCTTCAGGCAATATCCTGAGTTGTACTGTCGTATATGTGCCAGGAGTGCAATGCAAACCAGTGCTTCTGGAAGGAGGTTCAGTTAAAAAACCTTGCTCTGAAAGATTGTCCTGTCCTAGTAGTGCTTTTTCCCATAGACCACTAACCTGTAGAACTGTATAGAGACAGACCATGCAATGGTGACTGGAATTAAATTACTTAAGGTACGTAATGGCTTCTCCCATATTTAAACTGGTGATCTACCAAAGAAATTTTTTTCTACTCTATCATCAGCTTCAAGAATTAGCCAGTCCTTGGTATTTTGTTTAGGGATAAAAGCTTAGGAAGAAGTAGTTACAGTTTATTCTCTCTGTATTATAATTATTATAATTATAATAGTATTTGTTATTATTCTTTATATATTCTAGATTAAGGTATTTTCCAACTTAAATAATTCTATGATTCTATGATTATTCCATTTTAGCATGAGGCATGCCAGCACAGGTGCTATATAAATAATTCAGAGTATTAATATGTGCAATACATAGCAGTGAAACGGACCAGGAACATTGCATTGCATTTACATATATAATGTGATTACATTACAGACGTAATCCACTACGCTAGTCTTCAAAAACATTTCAGGTGTCATCATCAGAAGTCCATTGGTGCTTGTTTGAATTTTAGTTTCATTTATAATGTGTATGTACTCTTTACAATATATACAGTAACATGGTACTTCTCACTTTGGGAAGACGGTATTTGCAATGGCGATGAGAATAGGCAAAAGCGTCAAGACCAGTTACGGCTACAATTAGTTCAGGTTACTAAAGACTTTCTTTTCCATGGACTTGAAGGAAAAATACTGGTTTGTCCCACATGAGTGCTTGCAGTCTCGGCCAGGTCTGGGTGCTGCCACACCTCGATGAGCAGAGAAGCAAATGGCAAAACAACTACTCTGTATAGCTGCACTTTTCTGGAAGTCATATTTCTTTACCAGCAGTCACCAGGCAATGTCAGAGTCTAGAAATAAAAAAAATAAAAAAAAAGGAAAAAAAAAGAAATCATTGCTGCTGTTCAAAGATACTGTAACACATGTGATGTTATCCCACTAGGCAGGAGCTAGACAAAGAGAGACGTGATTGCGGAAACATTTTCGAGCATCATAATACAAATCCTGGCTGTCTGAGCCTTTGTAACTCTCACAGAGTTGTTCTAGACTCCACAGTGCCAGAGGCATTTCACTTTATATTGGAGTTCTCACAGTCTTTCTGTCTTGCTTTACTCTGGGTAGTTTCTCCCTGCTTGAGTGACAGCATTAATGTCCGAGAGGAGAGAAACAGTTTCTGCCTTTACAGTTTTTATCCTTTTTGTTTTTTTCTAGGCATTCAAATCCCTCTAAAAGCCAGGAAAGTCGCTAAGGAGGAATCGTGACATTTTCATCTTATTCTGTCACTATCAAGCGACCCAGCCCGTATTTCTCCCTCTTGTGCTTTAATGTAAGTGATTTCACTTTCAGAAGATTTTCCAAAAATCAAAGGGCTTCAGATATCCAAGGTGCTCTGTATCATCCTCTGTAGGTGCACAGCTCTGTCCGCTGTCTACATTGTGGAGAAAAGTGGAACATCTCCCTTCTGAGGAAAGGCTGAAGGAGCTGGGTCTCTTTAGCTTGGAGAAGAGGAGGCTGAGGGGTGACCTCATCAATGTTTATAAATACGTCAAGGGGGAGTGTCAGGAGGACGGAGCCAGGTTCTTTTCAACGGGGTCCAATGACAGGACAAGGGGCAATGGGTACAAGCTGAAACATAGCAGGTTCCACAAAAATATTAGAAAAAACTTTTTCACAGTGAGGGTGACAGAGCACTGGCACAGGCTGCCCAGGGAGGTTGTGGAGTCTCCTTCTCTGGAGACATTCAGAACCCACCTGGACGCGTTCCTGTGCGCTCTGCTGTAGGTGATCCTGCTCTGGCAGGGGGACTGGACTAGATGATCTTTTGAGGTCCCTTCCAACCCCTGACATTCTGTGATTCTGTGATTTTTTAAGTCTGAGTCACAGCTTAGTCGGATTCCCAAAGCAGCAGGAGGAGGAGGATCAGACGGGAGGGGCACGGTGGATTTGCATCCTTCCTTGTTGAGGAGAGATTTCTGGGGTTTGTCAAAGGGACACCTGCTGGCCCTTACACCATGTCGGAACTCAGCAGCCAGCAGCGCACAGCAGCCCCCAACGGAGCTTGTAACGCAAAATCTTTCTCTTGTGGGACATGGTCTCTAACGGTGAGTAGACGTGCTTGCAGCTGATGGGTGTAGCTCAAGGGTGGACGTGCTGTTTCAGACTGAGGGTCCTTCCAGCCCATACTCATCTCCTGCAGTTGTGCCTCGGGACAAATAACACAAACCGTTTCCCCCAGCCCAATGTGGTTTCCTACCAGTAATCCCTAATTAATTTTTCCGATTACTTACGCAACCCCCCATGTAACACTTCCAGCTTGTTCTATAGCCCAGAAGGTGACAAACATCTCCTACCAACCTTGCCACACATCTCCTTCTGATCCTTCATGTCCCTTTATGGCCTATCTTGGAGCAGAGTGACTCCAAAATCATGGGGTTTCTTACAGCACTCTTCTAACATGTCTCACTCTGCTGGTTTGCCCGTGAGCTGCAAGGAGAAGAGCTCCTGCTGAGGGAGCTGGGAAGCTTCCGGCTCCCAGCGGAGCAAAGGGCTCTTCCAGATGTTCCCTGCAGCTGGAAAATCTGTACTCATAGGAAAGTGACTACAACAGTCGGGGCTTCACACGTGATTTTTATCTGAAGGAGATTTGGTTACTCTGTGAAACAAGCGCATCTGTTAAAAAGATGATAAGTTGGCCTTTGCCTTCAAATCCTTTGGAAGTCTCGAGTGGGATGCTGGAGCAGAGTAAGTTCCATATGCTCAGCACTCAGATGTGAAGCTTCTCTGTGGTGTGTTGCAAGCACCTCCAGGATTCAAACACCAGTTAAAACACATAATCTGGGGTGGTTTTTCCCCACTGTTCGGAAAGACATTTCTAAATGGTTTCTGCATGGCGTTCAAGGTCCAGGTTTCCTGGTCGGAGCTGAGCTGTCACTTTCTGGGGAGAAACCTTTTTGGCAGAGTGATCAAAATGTTCTTTCAAAGGAAAGAAAGAGAAAATCCAAATCAGAGGAAAGAGCTGGAAAGCAGAGAGGGTGGAGGGAGGGCAGGAAGCACAGTCCAGCGCCAGCCCCGCAGATGTGCTGGACGAGCACGCCTGCCCCTGCGGGCCATCCTCGGGTGCTGCCGGAGGTCCACGTCATATTGGCCACCAGATGAGCATGAGGTCAGGCTCCATGCACATCCGGGAGTCTGGACAATGAGTGATGTCCGATGCAACGGTTGCTGGCGCTTGCAGCCTGTTTGCCCAAGCTCATGCTATGCCTCTGCTGCTTCTCCCCTTCCTAGACCTTTCCATTACCATCATTCCTTTGCTCTCACCATCTCCTTTTTTCTCCTCTTCCTCTCGTTAGCCCATCACCTCCCTTTGTTCCATCTTCAACTTTGCCTTTTTGTGATATGTTTGGGGTTTTTTTTCCTACACAAGTGAAGTAATCACCCACACTTTGCTTTGCTGCTGTGTTGTGCTTTTCTGTAAAGGAAGCCCTTCTCATGAGGATCCATGTTGTTTCTTTTGTTTCTAGGCCACAAGAGCTGCTCCCTGTGGAGGCCTCTGGGCACTTTGACAATATAAATAGCGATAATTAGTGGAGCGCTGCATGTACAGAAGAGGTGGGAGAACTGATGACATGGGACTGACATTTGGGGACATATATGGTCATTAACAAAAGGCTGCTGAGATATTTCTCCTGCAGTTGCGGAAGCATTTACTGCTATTAACCCCCAGGAGTTACCCATTAACGCACAAGGCACAGAGCTACAGGTATTTCAATATTGAAAAAATCTATGCATAAGAGAGTTTAATGAACGGTAGCCACAAATGGAAGTAAACACGTTGGGCCAGGTCGTTGCCAGCTCTGCCCAGTTGCTGTTGGCCAAAGTAAACAACAAGGTCTTATAGACCTGAAATTGCTTTTCCATACGTCTCTCAACGTATATCTGTTGGCAGCATGTGATGAACAAGCTCACAATGCAATACCGTTTCCTCTATCTTCCTTCCAGAATGTCCCCACCTGACAGGTGTTTCTGGGCTTCCTCTGTCATCCTGCAGTGATATGCATTGACACACCAACAAATGTGCTCACGGCACTTTCTCAAAAGACACTGAGCTGAGCAGTGGAGGCTGGCCATGGAGACAGTCTGCTCTGCACAGCCTTCACAGGGAAGCTTCTCAAGGTCTTTGGGCTAGCAGAGAGCTCTGCTAGCAGAGAGGGAAGCATGGAGACGTGAGGGGAATGACAGGAGGCACCAGGGAGTTCTGCTCACATCCAGGAGCTGCTTCCCTTCTTCAGGTTCCTGGAGTAGCAGTCGAAACACAATGCATTTAATTTAAACCTCCACACACTGCACAGCTGGGCTGTCAATGCACTGCCTTGCTGCAATGACACCCGAGATCAACCCGGCTGCTGTTAGGCAGCTGCAGATCTCTTGTTTCTGGTTCTCCCTATCTTCTCTGGCACCTCCGTGCCCGCTGCCTGACCCTTGGGTGACGTGTTTAATGTTGCACCCAGCATGAATGTCCTTCAAGAGGTGTGCAGGAGGTGTCAGGGTTTTCCTCACACTTGAGATGGGCGGGCTGACCCTCTCACCTATGTTGTAATACCGTGCTCTTCCCACCTATAGTGGTAACCGAAGAACCTCGGCACCACATAAAGGTGGCTTTTTTTGTTCTTTATATTTCCAAGTTTCTCGTAATTCTGAGATCATTTCCAGCCACACAGGCAGCCCGTCTTCGTTTTCTGTCCGGTTTCCTGCGCGGGGGCCGCTCTGCAGCTGAACTTTGCTCGATGACTGCACAGTTTGGGTCCATCATCGTTTTGACCCCCCTGGAACTTCAGTTCTCTGTTTTCCAACAGCCCTGGGAAAGGAGGAGGATGACGAGGGAGACGTGATGGCATGCTGAAGTTTGTACTCCTTGCGACCTGCTCCCGTGCACCCTGACGTGCGTCAGATGCACCACGTATGGCTAAAATGGGACTGGTGTGAGCAGTTGACTGGTCGGTTACTATATCTTCACAAGCCTACGTAAGAAAGGCTAGCGTAACAGTCTAGAACAAACAAATAGGGTGTTGTTCTTTTTCCCTAGCCAATTTAAATATATTTGTTTTGCTTCCCAGAGGCACATTTGCTGTGCTGCCAGCATGGCTTTTTATGCTTGACAAATACTCTACTTTGCATATAAGATGAATTTTTAAAACTTTCTCCTTGTCTCAGTTCACTTGAGGGTGGTATAAAATGTCTCCAGCCTTTCCTTAGGCTTCCATCTCCCAAACAACTTATATGTACCACTTCCAACATTTTTTTTTTTCCGTGTAGTAATTTAAGAAACATCATTTGAGTGCTGCAATCATATTTTGGCCAGGGTGTTTCTTTTTAGAGCGTAATGGGCCCTGGAGTATGCCGTCCTGTCCAGACGATGCTCTCTCAGCCAACTGGCCCTAACATCTCTCTTACAGGCTCTCCTTGTACGGCACTGACAGTCACCAAAAAATTTCCCTGACCTCTCGCAAAACCAGACTCCGCTCCTTGTCGCTTCTGTTCAAAAGGTGGATTTACCCCATGGCAAATGGTGGGCAAGATGAGTTTGTCGACCTGCCTGATTCCCCTGCTCACTCCCACCCTCCCGCAGATCCCAAAGCACAGGAAAGGGAGGGGAAAGCCAAGATCCAGCAGGTGGGTCTTGAAGACCTACAAGTTGGGGTAGTTCTGTCTAGGAAGGAAAGGCTCCAGGTGGAAATACCGGCATGCGGAAGGCAAGTCTCATCACCGGAAAGGATAAAGGCAATGTTTCGCCACTTTCCTGCTGTCTTCTGGACCTGGTTAGCAGGTTATAATTTTGGGGATGGAGAAATTGGGAGAGGTTCATGGACAAACAGCGACTCTCCAGAGCATTTCAGTAAGGGATAACCAGTTTATCCTGACATCTTTTCTGTAATTGTAATGTCTCATTAACTTCCCAGTCCAACATTGGTGTTTGTGTGCAGCTGTAGATTTTACTTTTCCAGGAAAGCTTCTCTTGCAAATTCCTTTCTGTGCAGTACAAGGCTGATTAGGAAGTGAGAAAACATTTGCATGGATTAACGCTAGGTGGGAGAAGATTTGTCATCCTACAAAAATTCTCACAGTTTATAGTGGAAGAGAAATGGAAACTTGAAGTTGTATTTTTTTAAAATGAAGAACCAAGTAAGGAATTGGTGGGGAAAGAGCAATCCTGCAACAGTGAACTTATTGATATGAACTTACCTGGAGGATTAAGGCATTGCAAAAACTTATCTTGAGCACTTGACTGAGAGCCTCCACGATGTATAAACCTCCACACTAATCCACCAGATGGAGGAGAGTGAGAAGGTCTCAGCTGTGCTTTGACCAAGAAATTCCTTGCTAGACCTGAGAAATATTTCCCAAGGACCATTGAGTTGAACTTGGCTTGTTTCCATGGAAATATATCATTATGACAAAAGACAGATTTGTCCAAAAAATTCCACCAGGCTCCAGTGGAGACATTTAAGAGGTGAAAACACCCTCATATTTTCTGTCGGGAGAAAAGCATCTTCCAGTTCTGAGTGAATGCGGCTCCACATGTCTGCTCCTTTAGTCATTATGAGTCTACTCAATACGCTTAATATTATTAAGCAAAATAAACTTCCCGTTAAAGATGCTTTTGTTTGGGATTGGGAAAAGTCCAGCTCTCAGCTTGAAAAAAGGTTACCAGTGAGTTTCTGCAGCGCTGGCTGTGGCCCACAGTGTCTGAAAAGAGCTACTTTATTATTGTGTCTGCAAACAGTGTTTTTTTTATTTGAGGACTATGTTGGTGGGAGGGTTAAAAATTGGCTAGTGATTGAGGGACTTTATAAGTAGACTAGAAATACGGTAAAAAACATTAAAAACCCTGAAGGTAAAATGCCACATTGCTTATCTAAATGTTAAATCCAACCAAGGGAACCTTGGCACTGCCCTGTCACAGATTTTTCCTGTTGTGGTCCTCTGTTATCTTTAATATATTTATTTTAAAACTGTTTCATTTCACTTGTTTTGACTTCTGATATCATTGTGAAGTTGGGCTGAAGCCTCATATGTATTTCTTTATCTTAATAAGTTTATATTTCTTTCAAACATTAACTTGACTTTCATTCATTGCAACATTCTAATGTTATACTCTGTTCTAAATTCAAATTGTTCTTTTTCTTATAATATATTCATGTGTAAATACTAAACAAGAAGGTTAAATGACATTTTAGCCTGTGCTCTTCTGGAGCAAATTACGAAGATTAAAACCTGGAAGGTGTTTATTATAACTTTTATAATTGGATTTGGAGATGCACACTGGTTTTTTACCTTAAAAAGCAATATAAACACAAAACAGTGCAACTGGTTTTGCAGCTGATTTTTGTTTCGCCAGGGCAGTAAATAGACCTGAATACAGCTTAAAAATGGACCAGAGAGCTCCAGAGGCCTCTTCCAGCCCGAGCTGTCCTGTGATTCTATCACGACAAGCTTCATTCGCAAGTTACCTGAAAAGCACCACCCAAACCATGGTCAGCTGCAATCCCTATGTACTGTGAAAAGAACGTGGCAATGTTTTCTGCTATATGCAATTTAATCAGTTGTTCTGGTAAGTGAACATTTTGTTTCAGCTGGGCACACGCAAAATGCAAACCTTCTAAATCACTAGAGCGCACTATAAGCAAAGAAGGTGCTGCTGGCACTGCGAGCAAAAGCTGAGGCGCTTCACAGCTCGCCGTGACTCAGCAAGGATGTTCTCTCTCTTTGCAGTAAAGAGGTGAAAACTTTCATTTTTCTACTTCACTGCCAGCATAGGAAACCCATCCTGGTCCCTCTGCCTGACTGACAGATACCAGGGTCTTCTGCTCTGTGCTGTGAGATTTGCAGCTTGAAGTAGCAAGCCCATAGTTTGAGTCCCTGCAGCAAACTCCAACCGATCACCTTCACCATCTGATAACAAATCTGACTCAGCTATTGCTAGGCCAATCTAGATTATACAAGCCTTTGCTGAAGAGGGAAAAAAAAAAAAAGGCAGGTTGCAAATCCAAATTTTCACATTGCTTACATCAAGCGATCAATGACAGTGAAACCTGTGTTCCACCTGGGCTGCAGTCCTTGCCTGGCTGTCAAATTTCTACCAAGTGTCTCCTCCCAGTAGAGGAGAAGAAGAACTGAAACAGTTACAGACTGCTTTTAGCTCGATTTAGATTGCTAAAAAGGAACTGGATAAAATCAGCTAAAACCCCAAACGTTCAGAAAAATTGACTTTTATACAACTTGTTTTTCGAGTGAATGCGCTTTACTTCTCATCTAAGGGTCTGTGTCCTAAGGGTCATGAGACACAGGGAGTGCAGCAGGGAAACAGGGAGAGGAACTGAAAGCATGCAATTTATTCAGTTCTTTTTGATTAAAAGTCAATAGTGGAGTAAGGAGAACTTGACCTGCTTTGAGGAGAATTGAGGGTGGCTGCGAACTGGAAGGTGGGGCTGGCTTTGTGCAAGTCATGCAAATCTAGACTAGCCTAAAATCTGATGACGGATTGCTCTGTCAAAGCTTTATTCAAGTGGGTGCATTTATGGCCATTTAATTATAAGGAATCTAATTCATAATCTGCCATGTCGCCTACCCATTCATGTGCTGAATCATAGGTAATGTAACTTATTTTCTGGAGGAAGAACCTTCCTGTTGAAAATGGAGCTAGAGGCAAATAAAAAAATTATTAGTCACTCAAGAAAATTTACTTCTTTTTTGTGACTTCCAGTTCCCCTGGTAAATTTTATAGTAATTGAGAATGGGCAAGCAGATCTAATGTGATGGGCAGTAGTACATCCTTCTCTGAATCTATTTTTTTCTCAGACCAACCATTACGAAAGTGCTGAAGTAAGTAGTTCCTCAGTCTGTCTTCTGGTTCATGGTATGGAAGTGAAGAAGAAGAAAAAATAAATAAGTCTGTATTACAGGCTGGTCAGGTAGGATTTCACCACGATGGAAAGGAGAAATGACAGAAATCTCATGGGAACCTTTTCTAGTGACTTTCCCTGTCCATATTTGCAAAGTCAGGAGATGCAGATGAAGCTCTTCAGTTTTTCAGAGCTCTTGGGTTTCTCAGTTCTATAGCTGATACACAGCTGCAGAAGAGTTTTTTTTTCAGATTGCTCCGTAGTAGTAAGCATCCCAAGGCACTGCTTTATCTTGAATGAAAGCTGATTTCTTAGCTCCCTAACAAATTGCACAGGAAAATGTCTTTTTACCTGTCTTCCCATTGCATTCCAATGTCAGTGTAGGCTGGAAAGTGACACTGAAATAGCCACCCTGTGTTCTTAGGAAAGGACATAAGCTTTGCAAATGATGTTTGTGGCAGAACAACGTTATTCAAATGATACGCAACTTGATTAATGTCAAATTTCCTGACTGTTGAATAAGGAAATATTTTAAGATGGTGGTAAGTGTTCACTTGCTTGCATAGAAGGTTTAAAGGCAGTTACGAGAAATATTTGCAACCAAGGGTGACCGAGGAAGTGTCTTGAAAGAGGATATCAACTTCCTAAAAACGAGGAACCCTGGGGGTTTCAAGTCTCTGTTCACAAAGCCTTCGTATGAGAAATTGTTTTGTATTTGCTGTTGCTTTTAAAAACTGGTCTGTGAATCACTGTTTGTCTTGGCTTACTGTTAAACCATTGCCTGCTCTTATTTTCTCTGTAGCTTAGTCTAAGGGATATTTTAGCTGAAGAGCCTTAAACATTTGGCAACTAGTTACTCAGTGATGCTGAGCACTTGCCGGTGCTCTAGGGGAGCCCTGGGCTTCGATAGCTCACAGAAGGTCTCCAGAGATGCAGTCACAAGTGCCAAAGAGTTGCAGAAACCATAACCTCGGGCGCTTTTCAAAGTCTCTTGTTAAGTGTTTTGATGTTTGCTTTGTAATTATGGGAGACCCTAACTTGGTCTTCTCAGAGGGGATATGTGTGTGTGTGTGTGTGTGTGTGTGTGTGTGTGTGTGTGTGTTCATATGCTCCTTAAATTTTGCTCAAAGTGAAGCAAGCAGCCTTTTCCTTTCTTCACACTGAGGAAGAACATGTGGAAACTTTCACATGGTGTTTAATCCACCTCTGTCTACTGAGCAGGAGAGCTTTTACAATTGAATTAAAAACGTACACAGAGTGAAGATTATTGAGAACATCTAAGCTGATTTACTATGCAGTAAATATACATACTATACAGCTTGCTTTCGGAGTGATTTTAGGTATTTTGCTTGACCTGTAAAAGGACCTTTGATTCCATGGTCAGGTTGGGCAATCTTCTGGTTACCATTAAGACTGGGTCAGTTATGATGACAAACACTGAAATATTCCACGTAGCGAACAGTGAAAAGAAGCTGGTTTTATTGTTCCAGGGCCAGAAATACATCCTGAATTTATCTGAAATCCTACTAATGTATTGGACACTGAGGAAATTCAGTCCAGTGCTAATTTAGAAATGCTTTTTCTTTTATTTTTTTCCCCTGCTTTCACTGAAATTCTCTGCTGTATGAAATTCTCACCCCTCATTTACTTGGAATGGTCAATACTTCCTTGCCTCATTTGACGTAACAGCTTTTTAACAGCTTCTCTAAGATGTGATGGGATCACCTCGCACTACATCCCAGCCTTGTGAGAACCAGTATTTCACAGCTGAGCAAGCTCAATGCACTTTTGTTTTAATTATTACCTATGACTGCTACTTAGCAACTCTGCCATTATTTATTAGGCAGGATTAATTAATATTGTCCAGGCAACAGGCTGGAAAGCCACAAGTGGAAAAGTGTTGAGTTGTGTCAGTTCTCCAGCTGAGGTTTTGAGGGTGCTAGAGAATGTATCTGGAGTCAGCGTCATGGCTTTTAGCTGTGGTTCATCGTGGTTCATTGAAGCTTTTTGGGGCTTAAAACCATCCTGAATGATTGATGCTTTTGTAGTCACTCAGAGCTGGGGTTTTTACACCAAATCTGTGTTCCTTCTGCGAGGCCTCGGTTTCACCTCCCATCACTGACGCGTAAATTCAGAAATACCTGTATTAGCAGCCACACATTATAGCGTTATGCTAAAGCCAGTGTGACTTGTGCAATGCTTCCTTGACAAATGCTCCTGAAAATATTTTCTTTGGGTAGAAGATCTTCATGGTGTAGGGGAAAGCGTGAGACAATGTGCTGTTGGGGGAACATGATTTCTCCAGCTGCCACCTGGCTGTTCCCAGTGCTTGGCATGATGGGTGTATTTTGCCCTTTTCAGGGCGAGAGGGGTGTCTGTGTGTTTTAAAAGTTTCATGTGCTCTTATAGAAGAGCCTACCACAAATGCTGTCCTTTTGCGGAAAATGAATGGGTGTTAAAATTACCTGTCAGCAGGGCAGGTTTGAACAAGGGTGCTCGCACACACCTATATCCACTCCTGTGTAAGCCTGAAGTAATGAGCTACACCTGGTTACCATGAAAAAATAAAGTGCAGGGCAAGAACGCATTTTTCGCAGGATCCTCCTTTACTCTTTGCAAGTATTTCTGGTTTTATCCTGAGAGGGAAACATGAACTACTACTTTGCTACTGTATGAAGTAAAGATCTGAGGCACTTGCAAGCAGGATGCTCCTAGTTGTGTGACGCTACTTGTTTTCCTCATGCCCTCTGGTAACAGCTACTTATTAATAGAAAGAGGGGAAAAAAAAGAATATCAGGATTACCATTGGTTAGAAGATGCAATGCATTTTCAACTTTCTGTAGGGCTAGATCTGCAATGGGCTAGATCCTCTGCCGGCCTGTGGCAGGTTGATTTGAAAGTACATGGTTTAAACATGATTTGCTGCCTTCCCCCAGGTTCCCGGTTTCTGTACTTTACTTTCCATCTGATGGGTAATACCTGCTGGAATAAACAGCTCAGCTTGCCCCGAACAGAGGACAAGTGACCAACTTGAGTCAAACCTTGAGTGCTTTGTACCCTGCTCTCTCCTGATGGTGAACCAGTGAGATCTCACAAGCTTGAATATTCTCTATTTGCTGATGGTGCTCAGCTCCCAACTTGCCAGGGTCACCTCTGACTGGTTTCTCAAGCTTTAGGCTGGATATAAGTGAATGCTGAGCTCTTTGGTGCGGTCTCAGGGTGTTCAGCCAAGAAAATCCCGGAAAAGGGAATTTGTGAATTTCTTATGCCACCTTTTTTTCTTCTTATTTTTTTTTGACATCTGCTTTGTTTTTTGTCTCACTCCTGGGTGACAGAGGAGGAATTTTGTGGTTGGGTTTTTTTTTTTGTTGTGATTGATCTCTTGCCAGTATTACTGAAAATGTCTGGTGTTATGGAGCACAGGAGTCAGAGGAGATTTTATACTAATTTTAAAAACTAAGTATCAGAGGAAAGAAAAAAGAAATTTGAAACCAATCATGTTTCCTCTCAGTATAATCTTATTTGTAAACTGACACTGCAGATTAAAGGGAGAGGAGCAGACAGCTCTTTCTAAGGAGAGGGTTTTTTCCATATGATGTTTCTTTGCGATGCTGCTGCACTGCTGCCTCGCGTGGCTCTTTTCATGCCTTCTAGCAAAAAGTTAGGGACTCTGCACCTCCCTTTCCATATTTAGAGTATATAGCTACAGCCAGCTCCCTTCTGTTATATATATGTTGGTTGTTTTTGTTTCTTTTCTTTTTTCTTAGAACTTGCAGGTTTTTTTTTCCAAAGGAAACAGCACGCCCTTGCAATAAGCTTTTCCAGAGCTGTTCACCTGTTCCAGGAGCTGTGAAGAGGTGAGGAAGAAGTGGCACGACCGTTCCCCTCTACGAGGGTTCCCTCTCCCCTTCCTATGTGTTGACTTTGCTGGATTGATGCCAAAAAGGTATCTTCGTGCAAAGCAGAAGCCACTTGTGATGGAAACGTCTCCTGAAATCTGGGTGAAGCGGCATTAGCACTCCAGCGTAAAGGTCAGTGCACCTCCAGCAGTGTATCAGAAATCATAAACCTGGTCGGATGCCTGCGGGGCTCCGACTCAGTGCCCATAAAACCCTCTTACGCAGTGGGCAAGCAAGCAACTGACGTACAGCGGTGTACGGTTGCCTGGCCCCAAAGCATGGAGCTCTCATCTTGGAGGGACTTCCTTCCAAGAGTATGGCTGAAACGCTGAGCCCCCCCACTCCTTTACCGCATTGCCTTGGGTGAAACAGTTACCTCAACCCAGGCTGGAGAGCACATACTTCAAAGGGCAGGTTTCCTCTGAAGAACATTCTTGCCTTTTGTATCATCAGGACATGCCCCCGCTCAGAGGGAAGGAGGAGCTCCTCCACAATCAAGCTATCTCATCCATTGTGCGCCAAATGCATCTGGGCTGGCCCTTCCCTAATTAGGGCAGCAGTCAACCAGAACACCTTCTCCGCGGATGACCTTGCTCTCACTGTCCCCATGCTGCCCCTCCCCACACCACGCCTCACCTCGCCATCCTGGCGGCAGTGGCTGAGCTTGTCCTCTTCCTGCTGAAGATCACTTCTTCACTCGACTTCCCCTCGAAACAGAAACATGTCAGAAATTGAGTTGACTCGTTATTAGCAGAACTAACCCCGCATTGCTCATATGTGGTCTGCACGTGCCTCCATTCACCCACAGCCTCCATGCGCAGCCAGAAGAGGGACTAAAGTGATGCTCCTGGGAGGGTCCTCGGGATGCTGTGTTTTGGGGCTGAAGATGGTTGATGAAGTGACAAGGACTGAGGTTTAAGCTGAGGAGAGTTGCTGGAGGTGTTTACGTGCCTGTGTGCAATAGGAATATAAGGGAACTGTGCACTGATGGAGATAGAAAGAAAATGTGGGGCAGAGCCAGGAGGACTGTTGGAAATACAGACTTGTGAGTCACTGGAATGAACCTTGGACCAAAGAGGATTTGGGGTGGTTGGAAGGAAGGTAACTCTGAGCAAAGGGCCGTGGCTATGGGGTTGCTCACTAGGAGTAGCTGTGAGAGGACAGGGCTCTACTTTTGGGATGGGGGAGGAGTAGGATGATAGTGGGGAGGCTGAGCACAGAAGGGTGCCTGAGGTGACATTGATCAGTGGCTGGGTGGAGAGTGATGGGAGTTGACTGAAGCAGAACAAGGTGCATGATCCCCTGAGCTGTGTCCTTCCTGGCTTCTCCTCATTGTTTCTTACCAGAGATGAGAACAGAGAAGTGGCTGTCACAGCTTCTGAGATTGCCACCTGGAGAGAGGGATAAACCACCAGAGCTCAAGGCCTTGTGCCAACCCCTTGTCCCATGGCTGCAGTTTCCCTTTCTGGCATTGGCTAAGCTTGAAGAGAACCAGCCCTGGGCTGCTCTTGCTTAGCACGCAGGCATGGGGAAGGAAGCTTGGCAACACCAGCGCTGTGTTGTGTAACCTCGGTATTGTACTTTCCCTCCAAAGCATGTGGCTACTCAAGAGCAAGCATGGTGGGTGGTGTTGCTGGAGTGAGGGGCAGGAGGATGGCACCGGTGATCAAAGGGAAAAAAAATCCAAACAAATCATCCAAACAGGGGTTTTGTTTAAGTTACAGGCAGCCGAGGTTGGAGTTATGAGAGAATTAATGCTGTTCATAAGTCCCTGGAAGTCTCCATTTAATCTTAAGGTGGCAAAGGAGATGGAAGAATGGGTTCACACTAAATATCACTGAAGGAAATCACAAGCAAGCAGGCCCATACAGGTAACATTTTCAATTTATTTATATAAACAGTTGCATTTTAAAAACATTCTTGTCCTACAAAAATAGAGTGAAAAAAAAATTCACAGAATTTTAAATAAATAAATCTCAAACATACACATTTATCATGAGCAACTTGAACCCAGCCAAACCCAGCAGGTTGGGTCACAGGTAAGTGACTGTTGAAATGTGGCTGCAGAGTACAAAATGCAGAGTGAACATGATTCCTTTTCTGAAGCAGCTTCTAACTTGGATGACATGGTCAGAGAAATTCCTCTTTACCTACCCCAAAAACAACTAGATCTGTCCAGACTTGTCTCCCTTTGACTGTAAGGTGAACAAATGCAAGGAAAAGCCTGGTTAGTGGCAGAAGGGTGCTCTGAAGAAGCGTGTTCCAAAGATAGATCTGCACAACAGTTACATGTTTAACAAGCATCCAAGCAGTTTTCCCTGATTAGCACAAATAGTACTGACCACCTTTTATCCAAGGTTATCACAGATATTCCCTTATCCATGCTTCAGATAAGGGAAAACAAATGCCCTTCTTTCTCCCAAATCAGTCAGAGACTGCCTCAAAGCGGTCGTGGGTATCAGTCGCCCCCCGAGATCTCAATTCAGCTGTTCACACCACCCAGTACAGACTGACACAGTGTAAAGCAATCAGTGTCTCAAAACAAACCAACAGAAACAGAAGTCACGGCTGAACTATGCTACTGCCAGAGCTGTTACAACACAAGAGCCTCTGCGAGTGTTTGTCAGGTGAAACAGAAAACTCAAGTCCTTTTCCACAGGTAGTCAGGGAATTTTGGGCAGGGGCACAGAAATACCAGGTTGCTGCTCTATTCCAGTCTGAAGTGACTTGTTCCTTTTTACCTACAGTTCCCCAGCTGTTTTTATGGGAAGATCATCTTCTACACTTCCTCTCTAGAAATTAAAAAAAGATACCCTTATATGCAAAGTTTGAAGCGCTGGTACAAGATCCTGTGTAACTTCTTACATGTCCAAATGAGATTAGATATTTTTTTAGATGTATTTGTCCTGATCTGGCACTAAAAGCTCTAGCTAGCCAGTTTTAATTAAGCCTAAGCCACTTAGAATGCCTCCATTTAGAAATCATAAGCAAAATGTTACCCCTCCTCCCCCCAATAAATAAACAGTAACTCACAAGTATGACTTGTGTACACAGACAAACTACTGTGAAGCCCTGGTGCCTTCCACTCGGTATTCATTTCCGCGCTGCGTATCTTCACGCAGCTTCTCCGCTTTCACTCTTCTCCAAAGATCTCCTTGTCTTGGATATACAAAGCTATACTAGAGTCACATCCTTAACTAAAGATACATTGCCTGCTTGTCCTTAAGGTGACAGAGATTAAAATTATATTATCCAGTAGACCAGAGAACTACAGCTATGAAAAGAATACCAATACATCAGACTAAGTTTAAGACCTCCCCAAACTTGCACAATAAAACATCTGTATCAAAATACAAGCAGCCTCATTATCGCAGCCTGAGAGTCAGTTATTTCTAAGCTCAGTACCTCATCATCCTCTCACACAACTTAATACTTTTGTGACATATGCTTCAAAGGCAAGTAGGATCCAACAGAAGTTCTATTTTATTTAAATAATTAAATTAATAATTTAAAAAAGTATAATGCGACATAAAAGTAGACTTACACGTAAAAAAACCCATAAGTTACTATACAAAGTGCCTTATTTACAACATGGGAGAGGTAGTATAGAAGATAAATGCAACGCATTTACTCACTTTACACGAGCCTCAAGTATATGTATTTTTTTGTTAAGCTTTGAGTACTGAATTCATGGTCTTTTTCTGGCAATTTTCATTACATCAAATTTTTAGTTCAGTGGCCTGTTTTCACGTTTAAGAAGTCACCGAGGCAATTTTATAGCATTACGTGACTCAAATGAAGAGTCAAGAAAACCCACCATCCCCTTGTCAAGTATTAAAATAACATTTAAAAAAGTTGGAACCTTTGTCCACTTTGGAATACATAGTTCTGTTACAGAAGACTTTAAACAAGGGATTCACCACTGTAGAGCTCAAGCACAGAAAATCCCTTTTTTTTTAAGTGGAAGCCTTACCTGAGTAAGGAATCTAGGGCAACCCCTACAATGAAGATGCTCAAGTTCATTTTGAAGTTTTTTTTAACACCAAGCCATAAATTAAATAAATTATATAGTTAAATAAATAAATAGGTGGATTTTTTACAACTCAGCAGATCGCTCTTTCAGTAGTAGCGTGGGGTTGATATCTTCCATTGCCGTTTTTGAGGTACTAACATTAATCGTTGCTTCCGTGGGTTCAGGATTTAAGACATGGAACGCAGTGAAAGGACAGCCTTTCACGTTGTTGCAGATGAGCTTCTGCAAGGAGGCGGTATTGATTATTTCGAAGCCCACTTTCCCACCGAAGGTGCTAGGCTTCCAGTACTCAGGGGAGCAGATAGCGTTTCCCATCAGTCCTTTCAGAGAGAACGGCGCTCCCATCTCCACCATTGTTTCACCGAAGATGGCACCTGGACGTGGCTTTTCTACAAGAAGGCCCGGGTACAGCTCCATAGCATCGATGTCTCCATAAAGCTCTTCCAGCTCAGCTGCCATTTCTTTTTCTCCTGTAATTATTGACGAGTGATAAAATGGTAAGTGAAAATATCCTACTTTCACAGCAAGCCTATCCTGTTCAAGTCCAGTAATAGCACTGCAGGACTCTATTAACCATTTTAAGAAAAAAAAAAACAAAAAACCCTTGTTTGTTAGAAAAGGATGAAAACTGTTACCTGTAAGTTCTTCGAACGATTTGAATGGTTTCAACATGAAGCGTTTCCGGTACTCGTTCAAGGACTGGTATCTCATTTGTCTGCTTTGGTCAATCGAAGCCTTTGCTACCTTCTGTACTGCAGCAGGAACGTTCTTCCCACCAGCAACCTATTTAACACAGACAAAAAGCATGAAGATCTCCCGATAAGAGTCATGAGGAAGTTGTGCCTTGTAGCATGTAATTAGTTCAGGTTACCTTTCTTCTACCCTCTTTGTCCCACCCCCAGGTTACATCTCTGTTGGTTCACTAACAGCTCACAAAAGTACTTACCCTGCCAGCACTCTGCTTGGAGAAAGATTTCACCATGTGCGAAAGGCCGTGCTCCAGCATTATGGAGTTGTTGTAGAGGAACTGCTGGAATGTGTACTCCTGGTCATGGATCTGGAAAGTGTCAGGCAGAAGCGGGTGCCAGTGGTAGAGAGTATTGAATTCAGCTGCAATTCTGTTCTGGTATTGGAATCGCTGGTTGAACAGCAGCTCGGGATCAAACTTGAGTTTGAAGTGGTAGCCGCTCAAGTGTTGCACATAGTCCTCAATCACAATCTTGATGGTCTCTCCTGTTGGTGAGGGAAACAGAGGAGAATATTGGTGCTGGTTCCCCAAGAAACTTCTCTGCTCCAAGAGAAAACCACCATTTCTGAACTGTTCTAAAAAATAAATACTGTAGGGATCAGGATAACAAACCCCTCTGTAATACCGCCTAGAAAATAATTCCTATCTTTTAAGTACTGTTCCACCCCTTAGTCACATAATATCCCAAGAGGTTTTGGCTGTGGTAGAGAAGTGGTAGAGCAAGTAGCTTGCTTCCCCCCTTCCTCAAGATCCCCTTCTGTTTTATGTTCCGCAGCATGGCCCATCTTGGTATCTGCATCGTGTTCAGCTACATGGTACTCTCTAGGAGAGTGGTAGGGAATAATGATGAAAGTTGGTATCTGAGAGCAACTCCCAGCTTCTGAGCTGTTTAAACTGTCTCAATGTACTGTTCCAGTGAGTGTGGGTAAGGTCTTTTCAAGCTTAGCATACATCACCATTTACGTAAGACAAAATGCAACTGATCTGACAGACAGGAGAAATATGTGGAACTGCATTTTACATAATTTCCTGAACTTTAGGCTTAATCATAGCCTTTCTTTTCAAGCATACCTGAACTGACCCAACCCCAGGGGAAAAAAAAAAAGAAAAAAGAAATTAAAAACAAACCCACAAGATATGAGAGTCTGAGGTCATCTAGCCTCACATGCCTTCTCTCCGAGAAACAAGCCTTAGCTTCCTGCCTTTTCACTGCTCCCAGTTCCGTTTCCCTCATATAAGGGAATTAAGTACCCCTTAGCTCAGATTTCTTCAGTTCTGTCTTGAACATGGCTGGGAGGAAGCTGTATCTCGCTGTAACCTCAGTGAGAGAACCTTCAGTTCAGAGGTATCCCCTCGCACACCAATTTAAGTAACAGCTCTCCCTTGTGCTACACCTACTGCTGCAGACAGTGAGTAGAAGCACCCTCCTCGTGAGAAAGTTAAGAGTTCCACGTAGTAGAAGCGACACTCACCTATCAATATGAGTCGGGTAGTTTGGAACAGCTGCTCATCGTCCCACTCGGGATGCTCCCGTTTCAGGACATCACAGACGCGGTTGTGTTCCCTCAGCCATATGGTAGCGTACATCATCAAGCCTGGGACCAACCCGAACACCTCCTGCCCGACAGAAAACTGCAGGTGTTCAGGTATGTGAGGAGGGTAGATCATCTCTGCTTGAGTGTCCTTCACCGTCGGTGGATACATTTCTCCATCAATCATCTATTGAGGGGGAGAGAAAGAACAAGAAGAGACATAAGCTATGATGCTGAGGAGTTAAGCTCTGTTAGTGCTAACTTTAGGCTTGCCCTTTGGATCCACCCCACCACGCACAGAGCACTGGTTTTAGGAAGCGCATGTTACTGGATAAGAAGATAGGAATTCTGAGGTAAGGCATACCTGGTATTTTAGCTTTCCGTCCTTTAGAAGTCTCAATTTGAGTTGTCTCTCCAGAGTCTCTCCATAAATGTGGTTCAAGTCAACCTGTAAAATAAAAGCATTTAGAACGTGAAGCTGACTTGCATTTTTTGCTATTTTAGGATATGTCCTGCTTCTGTGGATGCCAAAAGGAGTTCATCCTTTCCATGTTTACCTTTTAATTACATTAATGCTACCTTATAAGTATCACACGCTGATATTTAAGACAAAGCCAAATTATTTCCTGGCAACTGAAGACATCTCTGCATAAAGGCAAGTTGTTAAATTGGCTGGGAATTTAAAAGGACTCTGTTTGAAGTGTCAGCAGCTTTCTGTTCTGCAGACAGCTCTTTGTATATACACATATTTTACAGACATACAAATTGCATTTGTATTGAAGAGCTCTTTGTCCAAAGGCTGCCCGTTTTGAAGATAAAGATCCTAAAATCAGAGTCTGCTTTTGAAGTTTTTTTTACACTAAGTCTCTTCAGTGAGCACAGAAGATATCTTACAGTGCTGGATACAGAAAGAGTCCAGAGAAGTTCTCGGTACTCACTAGATCTAACATGCTTTAGGGGAAAGCAGACTCTTGGGAATAATAATTAAAAAAGCACCCTAGAGATCATCATGCAGGTATTTCAAACAGAACCACGTGCTTTGCGCAAGCAGTTCTGACCCAAGAAGAGATGCTATCGAGTGCCAGAATTTTGCCCAAGGAGAAGTTCCAGAAGGGGTAAGCCCATTAGTCTGTGGCAAGCAGCATCGTACAGTACAGGCACTGGAGTCTGTGTCCCCCAGCAATCCGCAAGGTACTGCTCTGGCTGCTCAGCGGCTCCCAAGAACTAAGTGCTGTGCTGAAGTTACAGAGCTATGATCATACCCCGTGGCCGAGGCCTTTGGTGAAGGCAGGTCCTTTCTTGTGGTCTGTCTTAAAGAACTGGTGAGTGAAGTGTTGGGCAAAGAACGTGAACATCACATTTGTGCCTTGTGGGTCAGGAATGAATTTTCTCCGCAGCAAAAACTTCTCCACAATCAGCTTTGAATCTGGGAGCTCTTTCTTACCTGTGAGAGAAAGACCGTGTTTATACCATATTTTTTGTTCGTAACATCAAAAAAGGCTTAAGACTTTCAAGGTATTATTAAGAGATAGCAGCATACAAATAAGGGGAGTCATCTACTCTTCTGTGCCCACTTCTTTGATATTTTTTCCAAATTCCCTGTTTTTAGCAGGTAATTCAATGATGAACAGTTATCTTTTAGGTCTTTACACACTGCATCCAAAGCACTACTATCCTGAAAGTCAACTGCACTGAGAAAAGGTTACAGACAAGCAGCTATCATATTTTCTAGGAGGATGAGTAGAAATTCCTAGAAGTGAACATTACGCATCTGGTTTATTCCTTACCTTTAACACCCATCGGTGTTGGGCAGTCAAGTCCTACTGGTGGAAGACTTCTTGTGTAATAGGAGAGATTGGAATATGCTTCCCAGCTTTTGTAACTGTAATCATTATTGTAAGTTGGTGGGCTGTCGATCAAGTGTGATCTTGCTGAAAAAGAAAAAAAAGTATGATTTTTATTTTTATTTCTTTAAATTACTTCAAAAAGTAAATCACAAGGCTAGATCTTTTCTGTGTATTTCGGCTGCAGTTGCCTTGACAAATCCCACACCTATCAGCTACTGATGTTAAATGAGATTACATAGCAGGACTAGGTCCTGGATTATAATCACCTGGGTCCGACTATTAACATAAGCAATTTGGTGCACAGTTTATGCCAGCAAAATCCTGGATTCTGTTAGAGCAAAATGCATTTCCACTTCAAAGAGTGTTTCCGCATGATGCAGACTTGTGTGAAATCTTAAGTTTTGGTTAATCCATTTTAGGTTGATAACTTTATATATAGAGCAACTGATTGCCTTATTCTGGAGTCCTACCAATAACTTCTGCCAGTTAAGGGGACTAGAAGAGAGAACTCGTACTTACACGTTAATACATATCTCATAATAGTATCTCGTAAGAAGGGAATGTTGTTGATGATGTTCCAGGCTCCTTTGAAGTGAGTGAGGATGTAGTGGACGGTGTTCGGCGTAGGTTTCAATGTTACCTTCAGCCACGTGAAGAATTCCGCTGCGAGCGCCCACAGAAAGATGATTGCACGTTAGCTACCGAAAACAATCTGCAACCCTGGGGCTGCATTCTCAAACTTCCATGAAGAGGGAGATTTAAGGTACTTACGCGTCGTGCAGTTTTCCCCGTAATATCCCGTCCTCGTGCAGTCACATTCGTAGCGATCGAATCCTGTCGTCAAGCACACTCCTCTGTTCTGGCAGGGGTTGGAGCAGCAAGGGTTGGCTGGAACGAAACCAAACGCTCCCATTAATGTCTCGTATGGGCTGCCCCGGTCTTCGTGGCTCACTAAGGGTACCTGGACAGGCACTGCCCCAATTCACACTTTGGGGCTGGCAGAAGGCCACACAGACCTGACACCCTTCCTGCCGCACGGGAAACCACAGAAGAAGAACATAGAACGTAAGAACAAGCAAGCACACAAGCAAATAATCCGTCCCCCGAAGACGAAAAAGAACCAGAAATCCCCATCCGTGGTGGCGATCCCGGGCGGCGAGAGGGGAGGGGCCGGGCTCACCTGCGTGTCCGGCGGCCAGCAGCGCGGCCAGCAGGGCGCAGGGCAGCAGCATGTCCCGGCGGGGGCTGCCCCTAACGGCCACGAGGAGTTCTCGGACGGCTCTAAGCTCGGCGGGTGCTCGGCGCCGAGAACCCAGTGGTGCTCCCAGGTAGGCGCTCGCCTATTTATCCCCGCCGCCCGTGACTCACCCTCGCTGCTCTCCCCGCCGGAAGCGGGAGGGAATTTCGCTGCGGCCCGGCCCGCCCCGCCCCGCCGCCGTCCCCCACCTGCCGGGGCGCTCTGCCCACCCCCGGCTGCCGTCACGCCGCGGCGGGACGGGTGACCCGGCCCGGCCTCTGCCGGGGCTCTTCCCGCCCGCCTCACGGAGCGGGGATGGCGGCCGGGCCCCCCCGGGGCGGGCGTTCCGAGTCCCCTCGGGGGAAGGAGGAGGGTCCGCGGAGGCACCTCCTGGGGTATGGGGGTGCAGTGAAGCAGCCCCTGGGAGGCTGCTCGGAGAGGCCGAAAAGCCCGTGTGCGTCCCCTGTGGTCCCTGAGCCCGCTCCCCTCACACCGCCCCGCGCTTTTCTGATGGAAAAGGCGACGAAAACTCGTCACCCGGGAGAAGAGGTGACACGGTACCGCCGGTCCCCCCCTCCTGACAGGCTGCTCTTGGGAGCGTGGGCTTTGAGGTTGTTAATGAGGGAATTTTAATGAGCTCCGTAACGAAGGCAGTCGGGGACGTTTTGCCGCCCTGAGCGCGGCGCGCACAACGAGGAACGGGCACCGAGCGCGTTTAATTTTATCTCCCCGCGTTCATGAGGCCAAAACCTGTTATAAACCATCTTATTTTGAAACGACCCGTGACTTTTTCTTTTCTCCAGCGCTTTTGCTTTAAAGTACCCCCTCTCCCCCCCATCGCTCCGTGTAGCCGCTTTGTAAACAAGTCTTTGCTCGTTTCCTTTGGCCGCTGAGTGCATTTTGCCATTCGGGGATGCCTTACCTTTTTGTCATAGGTTATTATTTATTTGTTTCTTAAATCAGTACACGCTACTACTATTTTTAAACCCCGTTGCAAGTGGAAAATGCATTATGAAACCAGTCGGATGTGATGCAGTTGTGTAACTCAGCAGCGCGGTGCAGGGGGCTCGATCGCACTTTCGCCCCCGATGACAGCATTAAACACCAGAAAAAAATATATCCGCTGCTGCCTCAGTAAAGATATCTTTTGAGGTTCGGTGCTGATTGTGTTTAAATTGCACATCGGTGACTTTACAGAAGGTGGATTTGGTTCAGTTTAAACAAAACCTTATTTTTGGCCCTGAATTGCATTGTGGTCGAGTGAATAATTTGTATACATCAGCAGGAGGTCATCCTGGATGTTTTAGGGAATAGGGCACGAAAGTCTGTAATCACATGGTTCTTACAGCTTATATTTATCTATTTACATGTATACATATAAAAACCCCAAACAACAAAACAAGCCTCCTGGCCTTGGTCATGCGCTTGAAGTAGTCGGTCACTGCAAGGTTGTGGCTCCACGCACGTCTCGTAACCGCGGCTCGGCCTCATCGAGTGCGAGAGGGGGATGATCCGATCCTGTGTTAGGAGGTGCCAGGAGCCAAACTCACTCGTCATGAAACACCGGTTGTGCCCAGTGGGACAGGGCATAGAAGGGGATGTGTGGTCTGCCCAGGGGTCTGGCTGCCTAGGTTTTATGTGTCCGTATTACACTGGTTTCCTTGTGTCTTACAGAGCTTTTATTGATGCTGTTAGATAATGAGACTTTACCGAAAACACTAGGCAAGTGAGACATTGCATTTTCCCAGAAGATGTTTCTAGGGTGTAGAACCATCAACGTGAAGGGGAAACCGAACTAATAGTGTGCAGCTAGAGAACTACCCCTAAAATGATAGCACAAAGCTAACTATGCAGTGATTCAGAGGGCCCTGGGGATACAGCTAGCTGATGCTGCTTGAAGTTTTCAATCGTTACAAATAGCCAATGTGCAAACCAAGCAACAGGGCAGAACTTCAGCCTTTGCAGAGGACGTTTATCTTTGGGAAGCGACAATTTTTGCAGCTGAAAAAAACCCACCAGTCAGCAAGCTTCACCTTCCACCTTCCCCTACACCTGGTGCACAGCGAGCTCTCTGCAGGTCCCTCGTGTGCTTGATAGCTGCAGTAGAACTGAAAGGATTCTTCAGCTTTCCGAGACGATGGAAAATCAAGGAGATACAATAGTTTTGTGTTGGTTGTTTTTGTTTTTTTCTTCTGAAGGCTGCCCTTCCCCACTTGTTGTTTGGGGATTGTAATAAAGAACTGGTTTGCATGTCAGAACAAGAATTTTTCTGAAATTAGTTTGTTGTGGCAGGGTTTGCCACCAGGTGGAGATTCAATGCATCAACTAACAACTATTTTTTTTTCCTTTTTTTAGCACAAAAAAACTGTCTTTGCAGAAAATCAGTATTATTTTTTAATTCTGTGATAGTTATTTCAAAGTACCCTTTGGTCCAAGTGACAGCACCCTGTCCGACAAAGTAACTTACTCAACCTGAACATCTTTACACTGGCTGCACTTTCTGGAGGAGGCGATTCCCTGAAAGCTCTTTGCTTCTCTTTCTGTGTTAGGCTTCATTGCTTACGAAAGGTTACAGCTAGAATATATCTTGAATTTACTGCCCTTTGCTGAGGTCAGGTTAGTGTTTCCCTAAGGCAAGGTTTTTGGAACGGTTGGCAGAAGGTACAGCCATCCCGAGGATTGGCACGATTCAGTAATGTGGCTAAAAGAAGGGGGGGTGGAGCAGCAGCAAGGAAAGTGGAAAATAGAAACCACTATACATAGTGTAAGATGAGTTAATACAGATTTTTGACGGTCTCTCAGGAAGCAGAGAGTGTCAAGCACAGAAGGATTCACTGAGTATTACTGTCCTCTTTTGCTGGATGCTTGTTTCTTAGTGTATGTCATTATAAATCACGATATGCAACCCATTTTTGCTCTTCTTACTGTTTAGATGATACCCTTTTTGAGAATAAGGTCTATTAATTTGATAATTTGTGATCCAAGACACGTAAAACTGTTTCATAACTAAATTTTGCAAACTGTCATTAAAAACTGTTAACTAAAAGAAGGAAAAAAATTGAGTAATTTTAAATGGACAATATATAAAGAGATAAATGGATCATTTGGAATACTTTTTTGTTATTCCAAAATTTCAAACTGTACCTATCAAAAATGGAATTGGATAAATACTTCTGCAACCAGATTATATTCCACTGTTAAAAATAATTTAAGAAGTGACTTTGTCATCAGAGGCAGGGGTGTGACTCCCAGGGGCTTTCACTGTGAGCTGAGTGCTCTGTATGCCACAGAAACGTGCTAAACTGAAGGGCAAGATGAATTAGGATTTATAATTTGCTAGGAAAAATTGTCGCGGACAAATGGAAATAAACATGTTCATAGTATTGCCATTTTTATAATCATAAATTACCTCCCCAAATTGGTTTAAAAATCAAATGCTAAGAGTTTTTCCTGCATTTTTGCTTGTCTGTTGTTTTCTAGCTGTCTTGCTGTATGGTCTAATTACGTAAAATAGAGGTGTGTTTCTCTTGGTAGTCACAGAGGTCTGCGCCAGAGCCGTGTCAGGCTGATGATGCTCACAGCGAGCTCCGAGGTGTGACGCGCAGGCTGTGTGTCGCAGGGGCTCCAAAGGAAACGGGCCAATTGCGACACGCGCACAGAAACGTGAGTGAAATATTCACAGGCGCCCTATAAAATGTAATGAAAGAAACCACGGCTTTCCCCTGTCCATTGTTTGCTCTTACAAGTTTCTATTAAAAAGGAGAAATTGTCCAGCCAATAGGTTACGTTAAAAGAACATCGGTAAAGCAAAGACTCCCCGTACCAGCTGGTTCAAAGGAGTGAACGTTACTGAAATCAACGGGGTTGCTTCCGCTTAAACGAGCAGTGAATTTATCCTCAAACCTTTTTAATAGGTTCCTGATGTTTTCCCTTCCTTTGCGATTGTGGGAATCCCACGGTCAAGTTGAGCAGTGCAGTAGTTTCCCGGCCAGTGAGACAGTTTTATTTCTCCAGTCTGTACTTTTCTGCTCTTTCGTTGCAAAATGTGCCCAATCTGAAGTTTGCTATCACAAGGTTTTGATACGTTGCATGCAACGCAAAAGCACACTGCGAGGCTGGTGGGTACAAAGATGTGATAACAAGTCTGGATGTTCTCACAATGTTCTTGAAAATCCGAGGATCTTAGGAGGAAGTCGATGTCTTTAAGCTTCTTTTTGTGCCTTCTGCTGATCAGAAATGTGTTAACAGAAGTGTTTGGTTATGTAGTTGCTTTAAATTTTCTTGTAAGCACCCCCTCGTTTGCCTGGCCAGGCAAATGGGCTGCGGGTTCTCCGTCTCTTTATTCTGTGTCCCAGTTTTATTTGCCTTGCTACGTTCTGCATACAAAAGTACTCCCATACAAAAGTACTCCCATACAAAAGTACTCCCATTATCTGGATTAAAACAAGGGAGGTTTTTTTATTTTTTGGGGGGGAAAATCGCAGTAAAAAGGTGCCTAATTTGTGGAGTTTCTAGACTACTGCAATTTTGGTACTGTTGCCTGGAACAGGATTTTTTTCCAGAATGAGTGTGTGAGATCTGGAATTCCACAGAATACCGTGGACAGTGATTGGCACAAAGTGGTCGTGCAGATGCTCTGGCTGCTGCACAGACCTGTTTTGGGGAGACAAAGAGCACGAGGTTGGTGAGGGAGGTCGCTTAAATAGGATAACTGTGAGCATTGAGCATTGCTTAGGAAAATGGGAGTATACATCATTATCCAGGTATTTTTTTTTCCTTCTGGAATTACATTTTAAAAAAAAGAAAACAGTGTACAGAAAATAGGCAGGTGGCATGAGAGCTGATTTAGACGAGACCTGAGCAAGTTTGGGCCTGTTTGGTTTTGGTTGGTTGCTTTTGGTTTTCTCTTTTCAAAGAATTTTACCTTTGCACTCCAGCTGCTGGAGAAGACAGTAACAATCCACTGTTTGTGTTTTGTTTGGAAGCCAGCAGGAATTTGGGGAGATACTTTCCACCATGGAATATTGTTGTTTCTACCATTAACATCCGCTTGGCGTAAACCCCATGCAAGTAACCCTTTCCTTGCATCTGTTTTTATTAATGTGAGTTCTTGTTTTAATCTTCTGACGTTCTGGACAGATTCAGTTAAGAGTCAAAGGCTGGAGTGAAACTAAGGTGAAAAGAGTGACTT
This sequence comes from Trogon surrucura, assembly GCA_020746105.1. Lineage (NCBI taxonomy): Eukaryota > Metazoa > Chordata > Aves > Trogoniformes > Trogonidae > Trogon > Trogon surrucura. The sequence continues at coordinate 11,341,734 of CM036624.1, forward strand.
TAGGTCAAACTTAAGCCTTGAGATGAGATGTGAAACGAGACACCTGTAGGCGTCATCTTCACCATTCTGCGTGGCCGGATTTCTCCCAGGTAGACCTGGTTGCTCTAATCCTTTGCCGGTTACTTGGATTGTAACATGGCTACAGGGCATCTCCTTCTTCTCGGGACGTGGTGAACATCAATTTGCCACAAAACTGGAGAGAAAAAAGAACGCAAGAATTGCTCATTAATAATGGCTAAAATTATCCGAAGCGAGGTTGAGCTCTTTGCTTTGGGAGGTGACTAGGCATGGAATTCACGTTGTTTTAAACGAAAGTTAATGAAGGAAGCCTCAGCAAAATGACTTCGAGGACAGTGTTTATTTTTTGGACGAAATGGATTAGACAATATTATTCTTTTCCTCATTTGCGAACTTGGTCGTCACAAATTCATTCCTGCCTGACTAGTTCCTGAAAAACGAGCTATAAATGACTTAAACTCAGCTCGAAGCACTCTAGGATGAACTTTTTCCAAGGAGTGTAGTCAAATGGAATATGAAGTGCAACGTTTTTATCCCATATGACAGTTGGAGGCAGAGGCTGACTGAAAATTTCATCTTGTCCTTTTTTTTTTTTTTTTTTTAAGGTGCTAAGACTTTTAGTTCTGGTGAATGTAAAGGAAAAGGCCATAAACATCAGCTATTAGTTTTTTGAAGCCACACTCTGGATCAGATCTATGGATTTTTTTTTTTAAATTTCAAATACTTTTTCAGAGATCTTGTCTGGATATACTCATCTATCAGATTTTCTTCCCATTAACTTGGAGCTGTTAGAATGGAAAATATTTTCATTGTTACTTGAGTAAAGAAAAACCAGTTTTCCTTATTGGCAATTGGCTGCCAAACTTCACCTAGGAACTTCCCCACTATTGTGCTTTGGTTTTCTGTTTGTTTTTAGCAGACCCCTTGTTTTTTTTTTCTCCATGCAGCCTCAATATGCTTTGCATTTCCTACATAGACATTTGATCACAGTTAGCTGTGAAAAATACGTCACGAGATTTTGCAACTCCCTTACATAAAGAAGCGTCAGCTGACATTTTAAACGCTTTTTGTCATCTCGTGAAACAGCTGCAACTCATATTAGAGTAATTGGTTTTATTATGCCGTTTATAGTAAACGTTGCATATCTAAAACAATCCAAAAGCTGTTTTTTTTGTGGAAAACCTCCACGGAAAATCCATCCGGAGATTTGCAAGTATTACGCTTCTCCTGCAGATGCTGGAATTTTAACTACTTCCTGTGTAACTTTTCGTGAATTCTTTGCATCCAGTCTCACTTCATTTGCTGTGCAGCTGAAAGCTGGTCTGTTGTTATCTAGCAGATACCCTGCTTTGTAATTTTCCATCGCTTTCCAGCACGCTGTCATTAGACTGGATCAAGGAAACTGTAATCGGTTTTACTGAGTAGAAAATTGTTTCAGCATAATGCTTTTTTTACATAAAACACTTCTTTGGGTCGTAAAGTTTATTTAGTTTTATTCACTAATCCCTTTTCTTACTCAGTTTACAGAAGGTAAACATTATTTCTTCAAAGAAGAGATTTTATTTTTTTTTCCTGCAAGAGCATTTACCAGATCGATTTACAGCAGGGTAAAAACTGCTGTTCCATCTAGTCACCTCTGCTCCGCCGGGCTTTGTAAGGTTTTCTCAGAGTTCGTAGTTTTATGAGATGAGTGGCCTTTAGTCGCTAAAACAAGTCCACAGATCCTGTAGATGAAACTCTTGGTAGGTGTATTCATCAAATGCTGAAATGTGAGAGCTGAACTCAGGATTCCAGCAAGTGCCCCTTTGTAGCTGAAACCCAGTCTTCTGTTACGGAGATGTATATTGTATCTCACATCTAATCACTTGCCAAAAGAGAAAAAAAGGAAAAAAGCAGCAGCACCTTAGCTTAAACTGCGTAAACCAAACACTGATAGGGATTCTGCACAGAAGACTGAATTTAACTCCACTTAAAACATTAATCCACATCTGTAACTTTATACACTGTATATAGCTATATATATATAGTCCACATATAGGACCATATGTAACTATAAATCATCTGTATTCACAGAATATTATCAGACACTCTGAGAAAAAAATAAAGAAGGAAACTGCACAAAATGAGCACTGCCTGAGTGCAGCTCATGTACTACTTCTGAGGTAGACCTGGCATGCCGAGATTTTTCCCCAGAAGGCTCTGCTGAGCAAGGCTACACAGAGCGATCCAGCTCTGGGGGCAGTTACAGTCCCTAAATGTACGTGACTGTGCAGAGTTTATTAAAACTGTGCAGTTTATTAACTCGGGCAGCTCACTGCAAACTTCTGGCCTTAAAGCAGTGCTAAATGGAAGTACTGGAATATTTTTACAATGTTAAGTACAAGTGTAACATCTCAAAATTTTTCGCTCTCTTAGGTACAGATGAGTTTTCATCAAGGTCTTAACGTATCGCAATAAATTTTCTATGCGTGAAGATGACACGTGAATAATAACCGTGAAAGCCTATGCATACAGTGCAGGAAGACTTTTTGGTTTGGCTTTTATTTTCAGTACATGATGGGACTTTGTTGATCGACAGCAGTATCTCAAGACCAATGAACCCACAGTGTGTGTGACTACATTCAGTGGAGGTTTATGTCGGTGCAAGTCTGTGGAAGCGTGAACTATTCTCAGCTTGCCCCTTGGTTTTCAAATGCTGCTTTTCAAGTATTGCAAAGGTTGCTGTGTTGGTTGCTGTGACACTGCTGTGCAAATTAATTTTAAAGTAAATCTGTTGGGAGGTTGTAGTATGATCCAGCACAGCTTTTTAAGCAGCGACATTCCGTGCTTTGAGAAGGGAGAAACTCTACTCCGCAGCTTCTGGTTGGGAGCCTTCGCTCAGTGCTCACAGAAGAAGATGCCATCAAGGTGTATTCTTCGTTGAGGACTACATGTGAATGAAAATGGTGATGTTAAGTTCATTAAAACTGACTCTAGCTCTTCACAGCTGGGAGGCTGGAGGAGTCATCTGGTGTCAGGCAAGCAAAAATGTGCCGTGACACAGGTCTCATGGCAGCCCTTTGGGATGGATGGAGGAGCGTGCCCGCACAAATTACAGCATTAGCGTGCACCAGGGTGGGGAGGTTCCTGGAGCAGGTTGTGCCCAGTGCAGGCTCCCCAAACTCCTAAATCACCTTTCTAGTCATCTCCGTTTACAGAATTAAATTGGGAGTGTTTTCATCTCTTCTTGTAATGGCTTGTAACTTTGCCTCACTTCCAACATACTCTTACAATTAAAAAAAAAGAAAGAAAGAAATTAAGAAATAAAAGGGATGAAATTATATTAAATAACCTATTTACTGGTGAGGGAAAAGGACTCAGAGACCAGACAAAAACTGTTCCCTGTGATGCTTATCCTTAAAAGGTCTTTAGAAACTCAAACAAGCGAGTAACTCACTGTAATTATTTGTAGTTACCAGTGGGAATCGAAGGCACTTTAAGAAATACTGCGAGTTAAACTACTTGGGTGAAGCAAGAGTTTTAATCCAGGAAGAGTCTGCCAAGACAATGTACGGCTCTGGAGAGAAGCTGGAGAAACTCCATCTTTTTTCAAGTGAAATGAGATGATTGTAAAGGAGACATCACATCATGTTATATCTTGCCAAGAGATATGACTCCAAGAAAAGGCTTTAAATAATTTAGAAGTTGTTCAGATGCTTTTTGAGACGGCAACTTATGTAATGGCATAAAAAACCGGCTGGCTTACTTGGCTTAAAAGCAAGGGAAATAGTGCCGTCGCGATATCATCAGGAAAAGAAGTCTTGCTGGTTTTAATTTTTTTTCCCTACACTTTTCAGTTAGAGAAAATGCGTAATGATCAAAAATAGAAAATTATTCAGGAGACACAAACACAGCAGTGGCTGTAATGCATGCAATCTTGTGAATAATTTTTATTCCTGTACTCCACACGATTCATCCTGTATCATGAGTTTTGATGGTGTTTCACTGTGGAGCAATTGTAAATTTAGTTTAATATTAACATGACTCAATTCCACTATTTTTCTGGTTATCTAGAGGTAGTCTCTAAAATATTTTTGGATTTATTTCTCAAGATAAATCATACAAACCAGACTGAAAACATTTCAGCTTGTTCAGTTGTTTCCACCAGCTTTGGAAATTCTGTGCTGGTGCTACTCCGTGTCTTGCTGCGTGCTCCTTATAGGTAGTTCATTCAGTAAATTAGAGCTTTGCAGCGTGTTCTGGCAACACGTGTTATTTTTGGGTTTTTGTTTCACATGACAGTTTTCCTGAGCTTGTTTTGGAGAGAGTTGCCAGAGACCTTGGGCCAGTCAACCCGCAGCTTTGGCCCAAGTTCAGGTGTAGATGGAAATAGCAGCCTCTGTTTCACCACGACAGAGGTTCTGTCTCGGGAGCTAATTTTGTGCTGGTGCCCCCAAGGACTCATTGCTTCTTTCAGCCACCACCAGTTCCTTTGAAGCGAATGGTCTCAGACCAGCGCACAGGCTACCGCAGTCTTGTGATGGGGCCTCCAGTGGTTTCCAGGTCAGCGGGTGGTGGCAGGGCCGATGGGGATCACCATTCCCTCCGGCTCCCGGTCAGCTTCTCTGTCTGCAGCTCCTCAAGAGTTTCATCTCTTGCTGGGAATAAAACAGCCAATGCTCTGTGTCTTTCCCCCGACTCGATTTCTATGGAGAAGGGCCATAGCCTCCACGCAAATAGCTCCCCAGGGCTCCCTCTGACCACAACCACGGCTCCCGAAAGGCTCCTCCACCCTTCTCTCCCGGACTCGGTGAACTCGGATGATTCTGGGTCAGGCCCGTGGGCATCTCAGGGCAGCTGTTAATGGATGTGGCAAGCAAGACCTCCTGAACTTCCTCTCGGTGAATTCATTTGAAATAGCTGGTGCTCCTGCCCGTGCCAATTAAATACAGAGTGTTTCACACAAAGTAGTTCTTAGGTGTTGTGACTTAGCTCTCGGGACTTTTAAAATGTTTATAGGCTTTCCAGAGGGTAGGAAAGAGGGGAAATATTTATGTGTAGAACATTTTGGCGTTTCACTTGGCTGGTGAGAATGATTACCGCCCTTGCCTGAGGCTCCTTGCCCCCTGCTCTTTAACACTAATGAATGTAAATGACATGAAGGCAGCACTGTGAAAAGCCATATTTTATTGTCGCACTAGGAGCAGTGCTGAAAGGGGAAGAAAAAACCCCAACAAACACAAAACACTTTGAACGGCAGGAATTACGAGGTAATCCGGGTAACATCCTTCTTCTATTTGCTGTACTTCACTGCGCATACAGTGTTACGATATCACTTGATTCGTTACCAGCTCCCAGACAAGTCTCTGCAGCTCTGTGGAGATTTACACTGCAATATCTGGATGCTCTAGAAGTCTTATCCTGGGGATGGAATGTTTTAGTGACTGCTGGTTACCTGCGAGTCTTCCTTAGCACAAGGCAGCGTAAGATTAATGTGAAACAAAGAATTTAAGCACGACATCAGAATTTGGACAGTTAAATGTGGTGAGCAGCAGTGAAAAAAAGCCTGTATGCAGAACTCATACTCCAAATCAAAAGGATTCTTATGCTGCTAACAGCCCATCAGCTGGATTACCTGACTGTATCCTGGAACCAGCTCCTATGCAAAAACTATGACTTTACACCTGCAGTCATCAAAAGTAGTGTTGATAATGTGGGATAATGTGTTTGGATTTCATCCAGGTGAAAATTCTAAAACCTCCCCCTCCCGGGGTACTCTGAGTCTAACTTAATTAGAAAGGTAATTTTAATTTTCCTCTTGCTAAACTGCTCCTTTTTTTGCTCAGATGCTTAACCCTAAATATTAATAAATTGTTAATCTCCTGTGGATTAAATCCAGGCTTTTCCACCTGGTGTAGCCATGTCCTTGTCTTATGATGAATCTTTTTCTCATTTCGAATTTCACATTTCTTATAGCCATTTTTAACCATCTTTTAAAATGACCAGTGTCTGGGGTCAGTGGTGGTATCAGTCCTGATTTTGTGACAGAGTGTTCAGCCCTGAGCTCTAATGCCGGTTGTGCCCAAGGTCAGGTATTCATGAACAGGAACACTGCTGGGAAACCTATAGAACACATCTTTAAAGACGGTGACCCCTTTGGTACCCACAGGTCTGAAAGGGTTTATTTGAAGCTTACGCAATCAAAGCACTCCACATTTGCACAATGCTCTTTCCTGAGTATCCACAGAGCCCTTTGTTTTGACAAGAGCTGAAAGTATTTTCATCCAGCCTGGCACAGACTCGCTCCTCTCCTCATTCCAGGCCTCTGTTGTAGACTGGAAGTGTGGCTCCCCAGGAGGTTTTTCATGAGTATGGCTTGTATTTTTTCAGTTGTTTGAATCGGTGCACGAAGACAATGGACAGTTAGGAAAGCATGAAAAACACAAGCTGGACAGGCAGATTTGGAAGAAAACTTGTTGTTATGTTCAAGAGCACACCCAGAGCAGGAGAACTGTCATGGCACGGTAGTGCTGCGTGGCTTTTCAGATGCAAGATGAACTGTGGCGAAAGAGCTTCCAAACTGACTTTGGTGGATTTATGTAAGGATCCACATAAAGCATTTCTTTATGTTTTGCACTGGATGGAGGATTGGAAGGATTCCTCTCCTCCTGCACTCACAAAAGCTATGGAACAGGAAGTTGCCAGCGTATTTGATGTTTGTTTTTGCCTGATTCCTTTGGTGGATTTCCTTGGCCAGGAGCTGATTTATTTGCCGAATCAAGTATCCTTTCAGAAGTAACTCTCTGTTCCTGCTAGTTTGAGAGTGTGAGTCATGATTTTGTGGACTTCTGCACAAAAAGGAGCAGATAACCCAAATCTCTTTTTCTCCCAGCCTTCTGGCTTGCACTCTCATCTTTTTACAGTCAGATAAAAACTTGAAAATGCCTGTTTTGAGAGTTACTCTATTGGCTGGGTATTGCAGCTAAGGAGGAAGATGTATATAAAAAACTCTAAAAAAAAGGAAACAAACTATTTTGCTAACTTCAAAAATAAAAGATAATAATTAACATTAAGGTAAACAACATTAACAGAAGTAAATGTTTTGTTTAGTTACCGAATAAAGTACCATTAGGCAAATTAGATTACAAATTTGAATTGACGTGCAAATAGTACTGGGAATTCATCCTAAAATAATGCACACAAATTTTACGGTAGTGATAGCCACCTTTCTCATTCTTTGAATTTGCATCACCTGCTTTTGTCCATGCAACGTGACATGGTGTGGGAATTGTGTGTTTGCCTTCTCTAGTTACAAGAACTGGTCAACTGACAGAGTTTGTCAAAAAGCTTGGGGATTATGGTGAGCTCTGCAACACCATGCTATTCCTGTGTAGCTGGGATAGCGTCTTCAGTTCAGAGACTGGGACTTAGTGGATAACAGGGATGGCAGGCTGGATCATTTTTGACTTACTGTTGTTCTTTTGTCTGTTTGACAGCCCAGAGAATAGGGGTGAAAACTTGGCAAGACTGAAAATGATCTTGTGTTTGTAGGTTCTCCTGTTGTTGCCTTCCCACTTCCTTTTCAAAAGGGAAAATCACTGGTTTTCAAGATCTTTGCCATCTGAAAATGCACAGCAAGTCACTCTCAGCTGAGGGTGCACATGTGTAGGATTCAGGTTCCTTTCATGAGAATGTACAAGTCATGAACAGGAATGTACATGCGTGCCCTCTCCTGTCTCTTCTCTCTGGCTCTGACCTCAGCATTCTCCTTGCCAGGTTTCCAAATTGTTTTTTATTCACAGAATCACAGAATCACAGAATCACAGAATGTTAAGGATTGGAAGGGACCTTAAAGATCATCTAGTCCAACCCCCCTGCCAGAGCAGGACCACCTACAGTAGAGCGCACAGGAACGCGTCCAGGCGGGTTTTGAATGTCTCAAGAGAAGGAGATTCCACAACCTCCCTGGGCAGCCTGTTCCAGTGCTCGGTCACCCTTACAGTAAAAAAGTTTTTCCTCATATTTTTCTGGAACCTCCTGTGTTCCAGCTTCCACCCATTGCCCCTTGTCCTGTCAGTGGACGCCGCTGAAAAGAGCCTGGCTCCATCCCCCTGACATTCCCCCTTGACATATTTATAAACATTGATGAGGTCACCCCTCAGCCTCCTCTTCTCCAAGCTAAAGAGATCCAGCTCCTTCAGCCTTTCCTCATAAGGGAGATGCTCCACTCCCTTCACCATCTTTGTGGCTCTACGCTGGACTCTCTCAAGCAGCTCCCTGTCCTTCTTGAACTGGGGGGCCCAGAACTGGACACAATATTCCAGATGTGGCCTCACCAGGGCAGAGTAGAGGGGCAGGAGGACCTCTCTTGACCTACTTGCTACTCCCCTTCTAATACACCCCAGGATGCCATTGGCCTTCTTGGCCACGAGGGCACATTGCTGGCTCATGGTCATCCTGCTGTCCACTAGAACCCCCAGGTCCCTTTCCCCTGCACTGCTCTCCAGCAGGGCAGTCCCCAACCTATATTGGTACATGGGGTTATTTTTTCCCAAGTGCAAAACTCTACACTTGCCCTTATTAAACTTCATAAGATTTCTCCCCGCCCAGCCCTCCAGCCTGTCTAGGTCTCTCTGAATGGCTGCACAGCCTTCTGGTGTGTCAGCCACTCCCCCCAACTTCGTATCATCAGCAAACTTGCTGACAACATTCTCTAATCCCTCATCCAGATCATTGATGAATATATTAAACAGCACCGGCCCAAGCACTGACCCCTGAGGGACCCCACTAGACACAGGCCTCCAGCCAGACTCAGCCCCATTGACCACAACCCTCTGGCTTCTTCTCTTCAACCAGTTCTCGACCCACCTCACTACTTGGTCATCCAGACCACACTTCCTCAGTTTACCTATGAGGATGCTGTGGGAGACGGTGTCAAAGGCCTTGCTGATGTCCAGGTAGACTTCCATGAACTTTACTAGATAAATATGCATAAGGCATAATAAAGCACATCTAAGCATAGGAAGTTAAAAGTGATTGTTAAAAAAAATAGTAACAAAAGGAAATAATATCAAGCAAGTTAACATTTTTGGGAGAGCATACAGAGTTTATCCACGCAGCCAATACCTCCCAAATTGATGACTGATAGAGAGTGCTAATTTTGGGTAGGATCGAACTACATGCAGGTTGTTGCAGTCCACTTAAGTATCCCCATATGAGGTGGTGCAGTGTAATTTAAACTGGGATTTATATTTTTTCTACTTATTTTAGATGCAAGTAAAAATATGAAGGTTTTCTTTCAGCATACTTGCTCTTTTAGATGATGACAACATTTGGTGAAGGGTCAAGTGTAGGTAACTGGGGATGCACTGTACAGCTATGACTTGTACACATACTCCATTGGGTACAACTAGGTGTATTTCTGCACACTGTTCTAGAAATATGCACTTGAGTTTAAAAATGTGAAGACCTAGTCCAATAAATCATAGGGAACCCAACAGATCTGCATATAGCTTCTCAGGGCAACCAGGTTGAGAGGAAAATGTCTGAGCAAATCATAAAGACTCACAGATATTTGACAGGACTAATTACCACCAGCTCTCAAAGGCACAGAAGATGCAGCCAAAACCCAGCACACTCTTGCCAACATCACATGAACAGAGGAGTTATGATTCAGACTTGATAGCCGTCATCTCTTGTCCGTTGTGCCATTGAAGGGGACCTGACCACGCAACCTTGGAATCACAGAATTGCCCAGATTGGAAAAGACCTTTAAGATCATTGAGTGCAACCATTAGCCCAGGCCCTTGACTAAACCATATCCCTTGAGCGCTGTGGCTACATGATTCTTAAATACCCCTAGGGACAGGGAATCCACCTGGGTTGCCCACCTGGGCAACCATTCCAATGGCTGATAACCCTCTCAGTAAAGAAACTTACCCTAATATTCAATCTAAACTTCCCTTGGTGCATCCTGGACGTTTCCTCTTGTCCTGTCACTTGTTACGTCCTAGTGCGTGCAATCCTGTGTGTAGGAGAGTGTGAATACAAGTTCATTAAATCAGCGCTGCTTTAAAATAAAGTCACCTTCGCCTTCTGTAAACTCTTACACCGAGCTTTGATCCATTGTTACTCTAGTGTTATTTCCTCCACACTTTGTTTTTCAAAGGCAGTGGCAGTTTTTCATACCTATTATTTCAGTGACTTGGGCTTTATTAGGCTTTCACTTTGTCAGAAAAAAAGTTTTATGTACTAATTTTTCAGTGACAAATTAGTTATTCATAGACTTATCCAAGCTTTTAAATGCCTTTCAAAAACTGAAATAGTGGTTTGTGCCATCTCATTATAGCTTAAAAATGGGAAAGGTGGAGGCAAAATAAGACTGGTCTTGTAAAGGACTTGGATTTAAGCACATTTTGTGAAAATCTGCATTGCCAGTGGCACAACCTTGTCCCCAGGCTTTAATACATGGAATTATGATGAGGAAAAATTTGCCATCGTGGCAGTGTGCACAGTATGTAAAGTCCAGCCCATGAATTCAGCACTCCCTCTCTGTATCTGATTAACTAATGCTGACTTGAACAGACACACTTAACTCTAAAGAGCCAGGTGTCTCTGTAAGGGTAACCAAAATTGGAGTTAATACAAGTGGGATCCTACTGGAAAAGCTTTAGAAATAGTTAAAACTGGAGAAATTGAATGGGAGGTGGTTGGTTTTTTAAGCTGCTGACACAAACACCAGAACAGAGATAATGTCGGTTAAGTATTATCTTCCGGATTTTTGTGTGATGGTTCTGCTGCTGTTCCAACTTGTGACCAACTTGTGAAGAGCCATTTGTGTATTTCCAGACACCAGTTGTAGATATTTATGTTCCGTGTTTAGGATTAGACATCGTTACTTAAGGGGATATGTACTCTTAGGAGCAAAACCGTTCTCTCTCTTCTATGTTATTAACACAGGGACATCTGGATCATATGATGTTCTCAAATCTTGACTTAATCGCAGTCTCAAAGCTACTGTCATTTATGACCAAGCATCTCACTTACTCTAACAGAACAAGGGGGAAAAAAAGGGGGGTTATTTAAAAGAAAGCATGATATCAGGAAGTGAATAATTATTTTACGTGTTTCTAGTCTGTCACAATTTTCTATGCTTGCCTTTTTATGTGATGCAGTGTGTTATTGTGTTACGTTTTATCAAAGATGTCCCTGCAAAAACACAACCACCAGGATAAATGAACAAGTGCTTTCAGAATTGGAAGAAGAAGGGTGACTTTGAGATTAAAATTAATTTTTTACCATTAGCTTCCTCTGTAACCTGGTGAGAATTGGTTATGCTCCTGTGCCAAATTCTGAAGCGTAACAGCAGAAGAACAGGACTTATCTGTCACAGAATCACAGAATGTTAGGGATTGGAAGGGACCTCGAAAGATCATCAAGTCCAATCCCCCTGCCAGAGCAGGAACGCCTAGACTATGCCACACAGGAACGTGTCCAGGCAGGTCTTGAATGTCTCCAGAGAAGGAGACTCCACAACTTCTCTGGGCAGCCTGTTCCAGTGTTCCGTCACCCTCACTGAGAAGAAGTTTCTTCTCGAGTTTAAGCGGAACCTCTTATGTTCCAGTTTCAGCCCATTACCCCTTGTCCTATCAGTGGTTGTCACCGAGAAGAGCCTGGCTCCATCCTCGTGACACTCACCCTTGATATATTTGTAAACATTAATGAGGTCACCCCTCAGTCTCCTCTTCTCCAAACTAAAGAGCCCCAGCTCCCTCAGTCTTTTCTCATAAGGTAGATGCTCCACTCCCTTAATCATCCTAGTTGCCCTGTGCTGGACTCTCTCCAGCAGTTCCCTGTCTTTCTTGAACTGAGGGGCCCAGAACTGTCACTTTTTCTTTGTCTCCTGAGCAGGTCACTCTTCTGAGCTCCCACAGGATTTGACATACCTGAGTTGCAGCGTCAGTGGGAGTCCCTGGTGTTATAAATTGCAGATAATCTTCCTAACATGAGGGATTGAAGCTTTATGATTGTAAACTCTGGACACTAGATGTGATTTATGCTCATTGGAGTGACCTCTTTGTATGTTCTCAGGTAAGATAAATTTTGAGGTCCCTCTGAATGCATTCTGAGGGAAGTGCTTTTGGGAAGTGCTCAAATAGTCCAAATTTAAAAGGTGAATGAATGCTGTGCCTGATACATGGCTGATGTATCTCTGCCTTTGACACGTGTAGGTGTGATTTAATGACTCAGCTTTCTGCCTGGCGCGGGGTATTTATTTTCTGACAGCAGCACTAGATGGCACACAAGGTCAGGTCGGAGCACCTCGCTTCAGAAGCTGGGGTTTACCGGCTCCCTTGGGTCACCGCCTGCACTGAGCCCGGGGCCCCTGGAGGCCTCTCAGCAGCCATTTCAGCTTATTGCAAAGTCTGAGAGATGCCAGAGCTGTTGCTGATGACAGCCGCGTTTACGCGCAGTAGCTGTTTGCCCTGTCTGGATGCATTGTGCTGCCTTCCTGCAAGCACAGCTAATTCTGCTCAGCCATTAAAAGTAAAAAATTACCTGAGAGTAAAGTGCACTTGACCAACAAGAAGCAGCCTCCAGGTGGAAGTTCATCCATTCTTACTTCTCATAACTTGAAAGGAAGATGGGGGCTCGGTGGTCTGTGGGGTTCCTTGGATGTTGTGTGGTTCTTGCTCAGAAGAGAGAGCTCTGCCCAGAGCCTGCACAGTGAATCCTACTGTAGCTGGGTCTGTGCAAGCGTGGTAAGGTCCTGGTTGGGAGGAGCAGCAGTGGGACACCACAGGTTGACCCCACTACTGTGACAGAAGCTGTTTTCTGGTTGTGTTACATGTCAGTTGCTTTCTCTTCTCGCACTCTAGCTTACCAGTATCAACTTTGTAGTGTACTTGAAAATGGACTTTTTCATTTCTCTCAAGTAGCGGTTTTAGCTATAAAGGCTTCTTTTCGGCCTTGCTAGCTTTCTGCAGTGTGTGACTTTGTTTTAGACTAGTTGGTGCCGAGAAACTCACAAACGCCCTAAACCCACCCTCAGCCTACCTTGGCGCAAAAGGGTGATCAGTGTGCAGCCAACAATTGCCAGCCAAGTTTACAGGGAGCTCCGTGCTTCAGTGCTTCCATGGACAACGGGATGGACCTCAAGAGATGAAGAGCCAAAGCTTGCAGTTGTCTCGGTTACTCAGCTCTAAAGAATCTAAAGCTGAATGTAAAGTTAGAAATGGATTTTTGATTACTGAAAGCCTTGGCCAAAGCTGGTGCATGAAAATCAAAGTAGTGAGTCTAAGGAGAAGTGGTCTTCACTGTTTCAGTGACGGACACTAAAGCAGCTCTCCCTGAGAAAGACATTGTGGAGCTCCCACGCTCTGAATATTTGAAGACACAGAAAGAACTGGAGGATGTTTCTTAAACTAATGTGAGTTCCCTCTATACTACAATTTGTTTAGGTACATCCATGTGCAGCCTCAGCTTGATGATTTTTTAGACGTGAATCTGTGTGACATCCCTCCTCCCAGGATGACTCTGCTTTGGTCTCTGCTGCTTGGCACACTGTCAACTGAGTATGACCTTGGATTTTCTTTTTTTCAGGTCTCGCTCAGAGCCAGCATATTTCCATCTGAAGTTTTATGACATTGGTACCTAACTATCTGCATATGTCTGTCTCACTTCCAGCAAAGGTGTTAGCTATATCATGTGCCTCTTTTAGTGAAAAACCAAAGTGTAGTGGCATTTATGTCTTGTGTACATGCCCGTCATGGTCCAAAAGATCAGATTTCCCCAGTCCTTCAAGCAAACAAAGACACAGGAGTGGTTGAGCAGGATCTCAGCTGGGAGGATATGAGACATCAAGACAAGTCAGCAGATAAATCATCTGAGGGAAAAGCAAAGAATTAAAGCGGATAACCTAGTCAAGCTGTCTTGCCATATGGCGAAGAGCTGGATGAGACTGTGTCCTGGGGAAATACCCAAGAATTGCAATCTTTGGTGCACATTAGCAAGGTGAAAATTAAATCCAGGATCCACAAGGACTCAGAGAATGATGAGCCGGCTGATGCGAGGACATGTGAGTTACCCAGAAGAGCAGCTGCCGGAGTGATGAGCATCCCTGTGGAAAGCGTCATTCTTAATCTTTGAGTTTCATTAACAACAATTTGTTAAACATGAGCGGGTCCAGTTGTACAGAGAAAACATCATCCTGCATGTCTTGGTTTCATTTCTTTTCTCTTTCTTGGTTGTGAGTAACTGGTATTATACACAATGATTGTGTTTGCCTTGCTTTTTGTTGCATGTTACAGGCTCATACCATACTGGTCAGATGGACTCCTCTAGATACAGAGTGTGTGTGTGTGTGTAGGTTTTTCTTAGAGAAGAAAAAATAATCTGGTGTGTTTGAAACTCTAGACCTAATTCCAATCTGGATAAGAATTCTATAGTATGTGATTTCTGAAATGCCTGGCTGTAGGTAAAATTCTAGATAAAGTCTTGAAATTCACCATATTTGGAACTTGTGTGGTCATCTTAGTTTAGATGTAGATTATTCCAAGCTAATAAACCAAGGGATTCACACAGATGCAGAGACTTTGTATGGCACTGATGGTTTCCAAGTGTCACCATGCTCTGTGGATCCCATTTGCACCAGGGACCCGTTGCACGGAAGGAAGGTAAAATTAATGATGGCAGACAGATTTCCTGGCCTTCCTTCTCAGCCTTTTCTCCCGCACTCCCATCCAATCACTTCAGTCTTGAGGCCAGAAGATGGCACAGGTATTTCTCTAATTTGGGAAGGAAGGGCAGGCGCGTGTGCGCCAGGCAGCACGATCTAAGGCATTGCATAACTGCAATAAAAACATACAAAGCTGTTCTGCCGATCTCAAAGTTGGCACCCAAAGCAAAACAGCGTGCTGGGCTAGAACACAGTTCCCTGTTAAAATAGTGCAAACACAGGCATGTCCTCCTCGAGATCATTTCGGTTCTGTGGAGCTTTCACCACTGTGCTAAATTTAAATTGGAAATGTAATTCCCATTTTATTATTAGGAAAGGAGCAGTTAGGTTTTTCGATGTAATCCTTCCTTACTAATGACCCTCTGTGTCTGCTGAACTGCTCAGTGCTTTCTCTCTGAGTCATTACACCTCTCTGGAGAATGAATAAAACACACTGTGTATGCAGAAAGCTTAAAAATCTGCTGGCAACGGGTATTCCTAGAGTGAAATAAGGATGCTGTGTGGGGAGCAGGAGTTAGTTATTCCTACTCAGAATTTTCCTAAGTGTCAGGAAGCAGGGCAGGAAGAATGGGTTCACTTTGGCAACCAGTGTTCTCTGACAGGAAGAGCAAGCACTATTAACCTGGATTTATATACTGAGCTCTGTTTGAACCATAACTGTTTGAACTGAATTGGGACCTTCAAAAATGTTAGGATTATTGATCGGTTGTAGAAACAGTTAAATATCTGGATGTTTTATACTGAAGAATAAAAATTTCAGAAGACAAAATGCTTAGGGCTAAAGGGTCTTGATCCAAGATATATTTTTAAGAATTAAAAAGTGAATCAAACTTTCAAAACTTCAGAGGTCGTGTGGTTCAAGTTTGGGTTAAATATGCCACTTTATATGCAAGAATAGTAATCCACTCCTCCAAAATTCTAACATTCCTTCTTAAGGGAATTTTACGAAACTGATGGGCAAAGAGATTACAGCTTATTATAAAAAAATAAATCGAGTGAAACATTGTCAGAAGGAACAAAAATGAAATCCTACCATCTCAAGTGCAAAACTTGAAATTTCCAGTAGACTGAAAACAGGTTGATGAACAGTAAATCAGAGATCATCAACACTAACGGTTTCCTTATGGAACTAACTACTCAGGCAATTGTTATCAGTAGGTCAGTTGATGGTCTCCGAGTGAGTACTAATTAAATTTTGGACATTTGGGGAAAAACTGCAATGACTGAACTGCTTTGACGAGGACTGTGATTATTTTTGGACTTATAAACTCCTAAGTACTGGTGGCTTCCTAAGAGGATGTTGTCTTGTTTTGAATTTGTGGTAATAGAAAAAAAAAGGGCATAAACTTTAAAGACAGAGTAGTATTTCATTTTGTTTTTCTTCTACTGCTGGTTTTAAGCGTCAGATGGGCGAAGTGTTACAGAGGTCTGTGTATGGAGAAACCTGAAACGACGCTGTTTGGCTGGAGGTTGTGAGGACAGAAAGGCATAGAAGCAAACATGCAATAATGAATAGCTGAAGAAATCCGGACAAAAATACAGAAAATGAAATTCAGGACGGGAGATGCAAAAAATTTGCAGCAAAAAGGAAATAATCTGAAAAGCAGAGACAGAAATAGGGAAAGAATTATGCTATTGAAATTCTGGCACAACAGTTCACAGCAAGTTTGTCAAAACTTCCCAAAACAAGCTGGCATGATTTTGAGGTCAGTCCCACCACATACTGGAGCAGGACGTAGTGACTTTTAAGGCAATTCCACTTAGATCATGCCATTCCCTTCTGAGCAGAAGACAGCTGGAAGAAGTCCAGAGCAGAACCAGAAGTTTAAAAAAAAGTTAAGAGGCTGGAAGGTTTGGGTTATTACAGTAGGTAAATACACTGCATAGCTTGGCTGTGTGACAACTCCGTGGACAGCGAACTATCTATGGCCATTGGAAGGGTATATACAGGGGGGCAAAAGAAGAGTTTCAGGTGTCTTTAAAAATGGCAGGCGGCGTAACGGAGGAAACATTCATCTGGGTAAAAGGGAGAGGATCCTTTAGCAGTGATGCCACCACACGCTCTGGGAAGCGGTGGAAACGCAGGAGGGTGCTGAGCAGCGCAGGAGGAACAGGGAGGAGGTGGCCTGGTGGTGAGAAGCAAGGCAGGCACAAACCAGAGGTGGGAAAAAAATGTCCTGTTCTCTCCTCTTCCCAACCCTGCTTGGCCAGTTCTCCTGTTGCTGCACTGGGACTGGCTTCTGGAGGACACCCGTTCTGCTGAGCACTAGCAGTGGTTTCATCCATCAGAGCCTTTCCACATCCAGCTTATTTGAACGTTTTATCTCGGTGACTGAGAATTCATTCTGTCCTGCTTAGAACATACATTCCATATGAATGACAGTGGATTTTTAGTCAGCAGCCCACACATCAGTTGCCTTTTTCCACGTGATGGGTAGCGAGGAGCTCTGATGTTAAGAGAGGCTGAATTCAAGGCTGGGCCAGCCCATCCCGAGTAGTCAGAGTGAGAAATGTCTGTTGCCTACCGTGACAGCAACTCACCACGTGGTCATATCAGAAATTATATTATTCCATGTCTGTTCTTCAGTCGTGTTATATTCCTAATGGGCCAACAGAAGTGAATACAGAAGGCTTTACAACATAACCGGAAAGATGGAGCATGAGTGGAAAAAGGCTTATGGCTGAAGGATTTGTTTGGTGACCTTTACCTGTTGGTATTGTTATAATAAATTCTAAGGAAATACACCTAGGAAATTGGTTGTTTGAAACAAATAATGGCCTGGAAGAGCAGTTTGCAGCCTTAGGCAAAGCTTAAAACTAAAGACGTAGCAAAGTAATCATTAACCACAGTAATGACTTGTTTTCAGCAGTTTATTATAAGAAAAGTAGTGTTTTAATGTCACATTTGAGAATTATTATTCAAGCTTTAGAAATTTCTCCTGGTTAGGCTTTGGATGGTTTACACATACAGAATGGAGAAAGGATTTTGCCTTGGAAAAATGAATGTGTGAACACGAGGATTAATTCCCCCGAGGGAAATGCAAGATCCTGTAGGATTTTGAACAAATGTAGAAGGTGGCTGTCTGTAACCCATTTGAGATCAGCCTTTAAGCGTAAAATTAAAATAAAGCATATGCTTGAATTTCTTTGACGTCAGTGGGACTTCAACAGGGCATAAGTGCTGTCCCCATTAGAGAAGCCTCCAGCACCTCATACTTCTGCTGATTTAAAACTGGACTAAAACAGAAGTCCCTGATGCCTCTGTGCCAATGGTCTTAAAATTCCACTGGCAAATACGTGAAAAAGTCATATTCAGAACCAGAGCTAGCTGGATTGTTTATTGCCAATTTTTATATAGCTTTTGCACAGTTTTCAACCCGGGAGGCTTTGTTTGGGGACACACAGGACACTGTTTCATTAGCGGAGAGGCAGCGGGAAGATTTTTACTTTCGTTGGATTAGACGTTCCCCTGCCACATGAGAAAGGAGGGAAGAGGCAGCCAGCAAGGAAACAAGAGTTTTATTCTGATAAGCAGACTGCTGCAAGAAACTCTGTGTTCTTGCCATCAAATTGGAGGAAATTCTGATGTAAACTCTCCCGAACTGGCTGTTGAGTCCATTCTGCTGTTTAGTGAGAAAAGCTCTGCTTGCTGAGATTTGAGTATTGCCAACACTTGCCAAAGGCTGATAATCATTTACGTTACTTCTGTAGTTTAAAAACCAAACCAAACCAAACCGAGCAGAACAGAAGAAAGGCCGGTGCATGTAAAGCCAGAAGTGAAGAATGCAGTTGCAGTTGAGGTACCTGGTCTATATTCAGTGCTGCTCTGCAGAACTCCACCAAACATAAGGAGAAGCAAAGAAAAGAACTGCTTTGTTCTCTTTTATTTTCAACTTCTTTACTATTTCTGATAACTTGCATACTCTAGTTAGAATCATAGAATCATTATGATTGGAAAAGACCTTCAAGATCATCAAGTCCTTCAAGTTCCTTGTTACCATAATTCTTCACTGGGATCTTTATGAAAAGTACCAACATAGTCTCTCTGGTGTTTTTCTCATTTGTTTCATTCACTTGACTGCTCCTTCAGGTATCCTGACACAAGACTTGAGTCCTTCTGCCAGTAACAGGCCGAAACATATTAACATAACTGAAACATAAGAACAAAAATGTAGCTTATACCTCAGCCTGTAGTTTTTTCTTCAGCTGTTTTACCTGGCAACTTCACAGAAGTAATCCCTGCTGTACTGATGGTAAATACGGAGTCATGTCCCTTAAGAGAATTTAATTTGGGCATATCCTGGAATGTAAGGAAGCATAATCACCGGGGACTAAACTGTTGCACCCACTTAGTCATTAATAAAAAGGATTGGGCTCTATCAAATAATAGTAACATCCTCTACTAATTTGTGAATAAGGTTTGTTTTATTTGGCAAATCACTGTATATTCTTTTCCATCAGTGCTACTTCTAAGGGGAAAGTAGATTAAGTATGAAGCTAAAGGGTATTTCAAAAATTGCAACACTATCCTCTGATATATTTAGGCTGTGTTTACTGAAACCAGGGGGAGGGGAGGTTGCAGCCTGCTCTTTTCCAGGCAAGAAAGCCTTTTTTTCTGGTTTTCTGCAACCTGGTTCTCTCCTGAGGCAGTGGGTGAGTGAGCCTTGCAGTTTAAAGGGAGGATTATGGAGAGAATCCCTCCCAGACCAGTGAGGGACACTGCCTGCTGTGGGGAAAGCTGCCACATGACGTGGTTGTACCTTCCTTCCCTGATGCCTAGTTGGTGCTGGGCAGTAGAGTATGCTGGAGAAAAGATAAAGTAAGAAAAGGTCGAATAGCCTGTCCAGCATTCAGCAAGCAATAGTGTAAGAGCTCACTGAGGCTGACCTAATGCCCGTAATGTTGCATTTACCGGCTGCTCATGGATATGATCCTCATGTATTTCCTGAATCTCTGAGGTCACTCAGCACTTGGACCTTTACAGTATCTTCTGTCAGGGATCTCCACAATGTTCTTATGTGACAAAACTTGCCTGATTCCAGGAGAGTACAGTTCATCACCATGAGATGTAACAAGTGAAAAGCCCAAGGCGCACCCAGTGTTTATTTAGGAATCATCTGTCACCGTGATTTTAATTCTTCATTAATTTCACTACAGCGGTTTTCCCCCTGCCCAGGTCGCTGTATCCTAGTGCGGAGCGAGTGTCCTCAGCGGTGCAAGATGGGCTTCACCGACCTGAAATATATTAATCTGACACCAGAAACTTTCAGTCTGGGCTCATATGGAATCGATGGAACAAAGCAGTGTGCCAGTCTGCCTGCAGGTTCCAGCTTTAGAGATTAGAGTTAAAAAAAAACAAAAAACAAAACACCAAAAGTTTAAGACAATGCAGGGAGGTACAGGAAAATCACCCGGGGTATATTTGTACCTCAAAGTTGTGCAAAAAAGGCAAATCAAATTATATTCTCAAGCCGCACGTTCTGAGGTGTGAAAGGCAAAATTATTTTTTCTTGCTGTATTGGGTTGCCCATGCTTGTCTGTGGAACTGCAAAAAAATATTTCCGAATGTGCCGTGTGTTACTGGCATTTCCGCAGTGATCTCTATGTTGGTTGCTTTTGGATATTTCCAGGTTTTATTTCTATTTCTTAACTTGGGCTTGCAAACTTGACTGTCGGTTTGTTATTTTGAGGAGAGCGACGTGTTGCTGCTGGATGGGGTGAGATTGGTTACGTGTGTCTGGTCTTACTGTTTTCCAGCCCTTTCTGGGAGCAGATGTCTTTGATCATTCCAATACTTCAGAAATAAATAACAGAAATAATCATAACAGTACATAAGAATTAAGTGCCAGGATCAATTTGATATGTAACAGCAGCTCAAAAATTCAGCTTTCTAATAGTGAGAGGTCCCCGGGTTTACTCTTTTTGTGGCATGCCTGTGAGCATTTGTGAGATAAAGAAAGGATTTTGTAGTTTCTCAGTGAGAGCTGTGTAAGACTGTATAATCGCTGAGAAACAGCTGGCTCCTGATTTTCTTGTTTGTATTTGTGTAGTAAGGCAAACATTTGAGACATGTTTGGCTTCCGCATGATTGTTTCCTTGCAGTGCAAAAGAAAAGCAAAGCCAGAGAAAGATAGAATTTTCTCATTCTGCAGATGTCAGAATTGTTCACTTCTGTGCATGTTCTGCAAATTAGGGCTCAATATTTCCTAAGCTTCAAAAATTGCAAGGTTGAGAGATAGTTCCATATAAGACTTATTTTTGATTCTTAGGTGCTTAATACCAAATAGCATTTGTACATTGAGGGTCAGCTGTTCTAGAAGTATTTTGAAAATTTGAATTTGGCCTCAATATACCAAGCCGTCTTAGTTTCCTTGTAACAGAAAAGGCGCGTGGGTCCGTAACTCTCACTGGTAGAACGATCTCCTATTTGAGTTACACTTCTTTTACCAAGTGTTTCTTGGTGGTTAGGAAATATTTTTCTGTGCTTTGCTTTTGTCATAATAATACAGTAGATTTAGAGCATCAGGGAATAAGGTTTCCTGAGAGTTGAAGACTCTTTAATGGTATCTGGGATCTTTACTGAATATTAGAACATATTAAAAAATAAAGCCGCCTCTCTGCCTGCAGTAGTTTCTCATATTGGTCTTTGATGTAGGTTTTTTTATGTCTATTGTGGTTTATGGGCATGAGCCAAATGAAGTCACGTTCAGGAGAATGAAGACAAAATAACCTGAAGAGATTAAAGCAGAATTTATCAGCGGAAGATGCAGCACTCCGCAAACACGTTTCCCAAGAGCACTCCCTGGAGAATTCTCTGCTCTTCAGCAGCAGCAGCGCTCTTTGGAGGTGGCACCTGAGATTGTAGCTGCTCCTGGGTTCCCACTGATTTCTGATGTGGATATCGAGCCTCTTGTTGTGCTCACAGCAAAACTCAGATTGATTTAAGTCAAAGGAGAAGCAGAACAGTTGTGGCCTTGTGAAAAAAAAAATCCTTTTAGCATACAGGCTAAATTGGAAATCTGGGATAAAGTAGCAAAGACAGCGGAGAATAATGGAGTTGAGATGTTCGTTGCCAAGGATGGAGCTGAAAAAAGTGCTTAACCTTCTTATTCTCTTTCTTAACTGCCTGAGGAAATAGTCCCACTAGAAACAGAATTCTATTACTCTGAACAAGACAAGACATTTCTGGAGTATTTAGAATGTTTCACTGAAACAAACTTCTTTACAACAAAAGAAGAAACACTTGAAAGAACACTTCAGAAGGAAAGTAATGGCCCAAATTGGATATTAGCTTACAGTCGTATGTCACGGTAGTGGAAATTTTGTTGAAAATAACACATGAGAGTGTGAATAACATGAGAGTGAAAATAACAATGAGAGTCTTTGCTGTCACAAAAAAAAAAAGAAAAGAAGTACATTATAATAGAAATGCACTCATTTAGGAGAGGAAATGTACGAGTTATCCTTTAACTGGAATGTTGCCTTTGAAGAGCTTGAATGAAGTACATAGAAAACCAGTGAGCTGTGATATTAATAACGGTGTGTCAAGAGAATGTTTATTATGCAGGAATTCTCAAAAGGGTAAGCAAGGTTGTCCAAACACTCCCTTCAGCTTTTTAATAGAAATATTTTATCTCCTGAAAAGTGTCTCTCAAATATAAACTATGGGTTCATTTCAGTTTTCTTGTGATACTTGTGCAAGCTCTTTGCAGACAACATTTGCTTGAGTGAAGCCTTAGTCCTCTCCAGGACAATATGCTCAAGCAGTGCAAGTGTTCAAAGTCTTTATTAGCTATTGGTTTTTAATTTAGATTTCAAACCAAAATAAGTTTCATATAATTTTCTGTTTACGCTGTCTTTTCTATTCTTTTAGATATGTAAGGTGTAACAGGAGAGCTCAAGTATGATAGCAAATTGTAGGAACTCTAAATAAATTTAATGCATCCGTCCTCCATACAGCAGAAGTCAATGAGATTCCCACAGCAGAGCCATTCCTCATGGGATGGAGTTGGAGAGAAAATCTCAGTAAAAGACTTTCGGGACCTCAAAGCATAGCTCATGTAGCAACATTTTGAACTGCTAATTTTGACATGTGCAGCCTCTCACTTTATCCAGTTTCACTGGGAGGCCAGCAGCCAACGTACTATTGATTTTTTTACCAACGGTTGTTAGGCAGAGCTGACTTCCAGACCAGTGAGTTTTTACTTCTTCTCGGGCAGTATTAAATCTATAAGTATGCGATAGCGACATATTTTTTTCAAGGGAGGATCATGCTTTACAAATCCACTTTGAAGATGTTGACCACCCTTTAAGTGATCCAGTTTGATAAACTGGGATTTTTGAAAAAAGAAGGTAAAATATGCATGGTCCTCATGGATTAATAACTGGCTAAAAGAGGGGGAGAAGGACAGGGAGGAGTGTTCAGTTTTTGCAACTGAGAGTGATAACCAGTCAGGAAAAGAAGAAAAAAACGCGTAATAGTGAAGGAACTGGCTTTGCAGCTAATGGAATTATTTTGTGTAGTGAGAACTGCAGCACGTACTCACAGACGCAGACCCAAATTCAGTATTACTGTTTAAGAAGGAGAGCTGGTCATCGCAGGGGCCAGCTCAGCAGTCAGCAAAAAGTTCAAAAACAAGTGAGGAGGAAACAGAAAACAAGTAGCACCATTGTTACTGTATGAACTCAAGTTAGCCCATGTTTTGAATGACGCATGTCATTCTACTCAGCTGTCCTATGAAAAATACAGAAGACAAAAATGAAAGACCAGTGACTTATGCACTTCAAGAAAGAAACCTAAATAAACATGGAGTCTTCAGCTCGGAAAAGAGGTGACAGACACAAGTCTATAAGTGGTTGGTGATTTGGAGAACGCGTACAGGAAATTAGTCGCTGTTACTTACAGCATGAAAACTCGGCTTCAGCCAACAAATGACCAACCTGCAGACTAACAAAAGAGAGTAAGCTTTCTATCGACTCATCAGACTGTCGACTCATGGAATTTCTAGGCATAGCAAGGTCCAGAGACTGGAGGTATTCCATCAAAAAAATAGACAGATATGATAAGAGTAACATGCACAGACAGCTATTTAAACATCATGGTCCTGGTGCAGTCCCAAGGGGAGGGAGTCCTGAGTCTGCACATCGCTGTCAGGGAAAGGAGCATGTTTCACCCCAATTCCTACATTTTTTCCTCAAGTCCCGCTACTGGTCACAGCTGAAGACAAGATGCTGGGCAAGAAGGATGGTGGGAAAGGACAGTGAGAACAGCAGATCTTCAAAATAATGAACTCCACACTGTTCATGCTGTTAAAATGACTTTTTTTTTTTGGCCTATTGCTGCTTTTTGTGACTGATCTTTGTTTAGACTGAGGGTCTAAAAAAAGGGTATAATTCAAGAAAATATTTGGTCTTGTACTCATCTCCTTTAAAATGAATGCTTTTAAGTGGTCCTAGTATATATAAGACCAGTCTTGAAAAGTCACATGATTTCCCTGTTGAGCATGTGGCAAAGAAGCCGGTAATACCCTGTATGAGCTTCAAATCATGTAAAACTGCCTTGAAATGTCAACTGCTGTGGGATTACCTAAACTGATGTGGCAGCTGATGATGGGGTTACGCACTGACCTGGGGGAATGTGAGTGATGTGCCACTTTGTG
Organism: Trogon surrucura; assembly: GCA_020746105.1. Taxonomy (NCBI): domain Eukaryota; kingdom Metazoa; phylum Chordata; class Aves; order Trogoniformes; family Trogonidae; genus Trogon; species Trogon surrucura. The sequence goes on from CM036624.1 coordinate 11,366,127, forward strand.
ATGGAGACAGCTGTTCATCAGTTCAGGATCCAATGCGAAGCAGAATAGCTTTGCCTGTGGGGAGGGGATCGGGAAGACAGAGCCAGGGCCTCTGTGGTGGTACCTCACGGGGAGACCTTAGGCGATGGGTGTGAGTTGAACCAAGAAGGGTACAGCAATGGATCTAAAGAGAAATGTTTCCTCCACTGTGACAGCCTGCCTCGTGCCACCTCTGTCCTCAGAGGTTTTCAGGTTCCCACTGGAGCAAGCCCTGAGCTACCTGGTCTGACGCCAGAACTGCCTCTGCTTTCAGCAGAAACCTCCTGCGGTCCCTTCCAGTCAAGAGTTAACCTACAATCCGATCATTTTGGGAGGTCAGACATTATAGATATAATAGCAATTACAGAGGCTAACTTCTTCCTTAAGATGAAGGTTTCACTTGACGTGCTGTACTTCAGGCTCTTAGAAGATATTTCAGGATGGCACGATCATGTCTGAAACCTGCTGTTATTTTAGCCCTTCATGTTTGTTTTCATAACTGTCATGGGTGACTTGGCCACAACCCCAGAAAACCACCACGTAGGTGGAAGGAGGGACAGAAAGAAGGGGTCTGCCAGGGAATCAGACACCTGAGCAGAATTCCTTTCCAGGGTAAATTTTTCTCATTCACAGTGGGAAGTCCTCCAGAATGATTAGTTTAAGTGATAGGGGAAATGTTTGCATGTGGATGTGGGGGAGTAAGAGCAGAGGCAAATGGGCATAGAGGAAATGTCATTTTTGTGCTGTAACGATATGTCTGATAAATTGTCTTGGAGAAGCGAACTGGAAATTAAGAATGCATTTATTCTGCCAAGTGTCAATCATAGGAGGCACTGGATAGCTGCTGCTAGCTAAATATCCAGCTCTAGGCAGGGACCCAGCTACATTTCAGGTTATGCAATTGATAAGCAAATGGCTTTTTTTCACTAGAAGCAATCTGAATAGCAAGGTTTACAATTTTTCTCCCCAGTGGTGTTATATATAATGGATTAATTTATTTCCACCACAGAAAGAGAGAGATTTTAGCTTGACAGGAGCAAATGTCTCAGGCTTCATGGAAGCTTTGGGAATGTGGAGCAGGAGGTAGTCCTCTATGGAGTAGCTGGGGTTCATAAGCCTGATCAAAGAGGGGTGTTTCTTCCTGATACATTATGAAGTATCTGCGCTTAAAAATGACTGGAAGAAAACACCGGGTTTGTGTCATACACCTGATAAAATATCCCTTTGTGTTTACTTACTTGGTCGTTTGTCCTGTTATGTCCAGTCTCACTTTTCCACGGTTTGCTTAAACTCGTGCCTGAGCTTTGTCGCTTTCGAGCAGCGCCCTAAAAACGGCCTCTGCCGTTCGTCATAGCTTCCCAATTACAGGTCTGCTTCAGAAGGGACCTTTGTCCGCTTTGTACTTCGCAATGCCATTTCCCACATCTCCTACCTGCCTCACCGCAGTTCATGGTTTGTTTCCGTGGCGGACTGGCCGCTCTCAGGGAGAGAACCAAAGGAGGCAGCTCATGGTGTTGGGGCTCCGGCCGATTGAAAAGTCTACTCATTCAAGGATTAGTTGACAAGGCACCCCACAAAATCTTACAGCGAGGTGAGTAAGGACCTGCAGTGTGTGGAGAAGAATGAGATATGGGGGAAGGCATCCACGAAACTTGTTTTGTCACAGGAAAAAACAAATCATGAAACCCTGCCCCTAATTTTCCTGTAGAAATAGGATTAAGACCAAAAATAACTTTCATAATATTGTATGAAATAGCAGGAACAGTCATAATGTAAAACAAAGCTTTTAATTTCTTTTTGCATCAAAAGAAGGGAAGAGGAACTTTTTGTTCACTGGTTAGTCAGCTTCTTATCAAGAGTCTGTGTTGTTTCCTTCGATGGGGAGAAATCGGAGTTTTGCTACTCAGAACTATGCAGGGGAGTTTTGATGGAAATACTGGCGTTCCCCTGTTTGTAGGGTTTTGTGTTTATTTTTGCATTTGCTATCATCTCTAAAACGGAAAAGATACCAGCACACCCTGGAAATCACTGTTTTGCATAAATTCAAAATGCCAAGAAAGAGAGCTGGAGATGAAGGTTCGTTTTTGCAGATAAACCTTCCTTGGCACAGTTCAGGCACAGCTAACCAAGCCTGTGAGCAACACGTGGCTCCTCAGAAGTTTGTGCGTGGCTGGAGCGGGACCGTGCCAGGGTTGGGATGTCTGGGAGAAAGTCGAGCAACAAGACCTCCAGGAACTCAGCTCATACCTGCGCTGAAGCGGTGGGTGCTGAGACATACACAGCTGATGGAAACTGCCTCTGCAGTGCTCTGCAGCATGCAGTGCCTGTCTAGGACACTTCAAAATAAGAGAATTTGGGGGATTTTAGAGTACAGGAAAGGTGGTCACACCCTCAGCCTCGCCAATCAATCACCAGTCAAAGGGAAGAAAGTAACTGACTTAAGAGCAATTGTATTCATGCCTTTTGTCATTTCCACGTCTCACGACCACTACAGAACTCTCTGACACGTTTTGAAAGTGCTTTCCCACCAAAAGATGCATTGACAGGGATCTTCAGACAGCATTTGACGTGGAAGTCAAAAGGACCTGAATAATGAAACCATTGTGGTTTTGCTGCATCTTTCTGGTTAAGGTTCCTTCAAATAGGCACCATGAGGAAGTGGGTGAAGAGATTCTCCACATCAATAAGTGCTTTCTGAGCTGGCAGTCCTAGGTTTGCTTTCTAAACATAAACTTTCCCTTCTTTGTGACAGCACTCACAGGACAGCACTTTCCTACCATGCCCTTTTTTACCTCACAAGATGAGACAGAAAACTAGGTTAAAAGTAATGGCCAGAGTTGCTCAGCTCTTGCAGTGCATCATAGCAGGATACCAGTAAGATGATGGAGAAAATGACGTTTCTGGCTTGCATTGCTTTGCACCAAGGAGTGGCTTGCTGTCCTCTAATTGTGGCTACCAGTTCACCACACATCAGGGAACCTTGTTAACAGAATGTGAATGCCACTTATTTACCTCTCACTTATAGAAGCATACCCTTTGATTTTCTGTGCTTTGAAGAGGTCCTGGCTGAGTCATTTAAGCCATTTTTTCCCCCCCTTTATCTTTGTTTTATTTATGGCCACATTTTTCAAAGATGTGAGTTCCTATGGAGACGCTAAGCATTGTGCAAAGCTCCACCAAATTCCATCATAAAACTGGGTACTTGGAAAATGCTCAACATCAACATCGAGGTGAAACTGTCTTGTCTTTTTGTGTGTCTAGAGAAGATCCGGCTTCTTTGAGATGTGTTACGTTGAGAGTGCTAGTTAGGGGTGAGCAGAGGCTGAGGTTCAAGCCTGTTGGGTTTTCCCACTGACTTCCTGTGAAGTCCGCAAACCCAGGTGGAAGATAGTTTTTTGGATGCTAGTGATGCAGCAAACAATATGATACTGAAGTTTGTAAATATACCTCAAAATACTTCAATTTTAAATATTTAAAGCAAAACAAAAAATGTGGGAGGAACTCTAAGGTCATCTTGATTCTTCAAAAAGAGCAAAAGGGATAGAATTAATAAAAATTAATGTGTTGCTGTTAAAAAACAACTAAAACTAGCCAGCTGCTTCCCTTAACGCCCTTCTTCCCACTTCCCCTTCCTCCAGGAAAGACCATTTGCACACAGCCAAAACGTGCAGCTTTTAACGTTCTGTGTGCCAGATGAGAAGCCAGTGGCATAACTTGAATAAGGCGTGATGGAGGAGTGGTTCAGACTAAAAATCCTTGATAATGCTGAAGCGTGAGTGGAAGCAGTGGCCTGGCAGCGAAAAGACTTACAGTAACAAGGAACAACTTCAATGTGTGCATGAGCTCAGCTGCTTTGGATCTCCAGGGTGCTAAAATACAAATCTGGAAACCAGATTCTGTGCTGTGGAGAACTCCTTCTCACTGAGCTGAAGGATTTCAAGGTGGAGCAGGGCACCGAGACCTCACAGGCAGTCAGTGCAGAGCCATGCAGCAATGCTGGGCTGAGCCCAGGCAGTATGGCCACGAGTAGGGGCCACTGACCCCAGACTAACACCCCGTGCCCGTCTGGTCGCATATGCCGTTGTGTGGACCTTCTGGGTGCAAACTACCTGTTTAGCGATCTACGCTGTTGCTGATTTAGGTACCTCTGCGTTGAAGTGGGCAGAACATGACCCTGTCAGCCCTCGTGCTTCAATAAAATCCTTGAATGGTTTAGGTTGGGAGGGACCATGAAGATCATCTTGTTCCAACCCCGCACCATGCGCAGGGACACCTGCTAGACCAGGTTGCTCAGGCCCATGGAAGGGAGGGGAAACAGCACCTGACAGTTTTAAAAACGAGAGTGTGATAAATGTTGCATCTGATGGACAGAAATAGTATTTTTGCCCATAGCTCTGAGGATTTGGGATGCTTTCTGAGCCCTGATAAAGCTGTGGTGTGAGGCCCTGACAAGGACCTGCACTTTCCCCACAACAACCCCCAGCAGTGCTACAGGCTTGGGGAGGAACAGCTGGAAAGGTGCTCAGCAGGGAGGGACCTGGAGGCGTTGGTGGACAGCTGGGTGCCCAGGTGGCCGAGAAGGCCAACGGCATCCTGGCCTGGATCAGCAACAGTGTGGCCCGCAGGAGCAGGGCAGGGATTGTCCCCCCTAGACTTGGCACTAGTGAGGCCACATCTCTAACACAGTGTTCAGTTCTGGGTCCCTCACTACAAGAAGGACATTGAGGTGAAGGGGTGGGTGCAGAGCTGGTGAAGGGTCTGGAGATCAGGTGTTATTGAGGAACAGCTGAGGGAACTGGGGTTGCTGAGCCTGGAGGAGACTGAGGGGAGACCTTACCACTTTCTACAGTGACCTCAGAGGAGGCTGTAGCGAGGTGGGCATCAGTCTGTTCAATCAAGTAACAAGTGATAGGACAAGAGGAAACAGCCTCAAGTTGCACTAAGGGAAGTTTAGATTGAATATTAGGAAGAATTTATTTACTGAAAGGGTTATCAGCCATTGGAACGGGCTGCCCAGGGCAGCAGTGGAGGCCCCATGCCTGGAAGTTTTTAAGAGTCGGGCAGATATAGCACTTAGGGATGTGATTTAGTGGAGGACTTGTCAGTGCTAGGTTAAGGATTGGACTGGATGATCTTACAGGTCTTTTCCAATCTAGGCAACTCTGTGGTTCTGTGGGGAAGTTACCACAGGTGGCTGCACCAGGCTGGGGGATTCACCCTGGGGGACGAGCAGTGCTTGATTTGGATTACTTATTTTTTTTTTCCCCCCGTTATTGTAACACAAACTTCTATGAAGCCCCCTTTTAGCTCATTGAAGTCATTTTCTTTTCGGTCACAGCCAGCACGTGGTGAGGGCGGTCCCCGTGGCGGGCAGGGCAGGGCAGGGCAGGGCCGGTTCCCGCCGGCTGCCGCCCACCGTCCCTCTCCTCGCGCCAGCGCGGGCCGCGGCCGCCCTTAAGGCTGCCCGCCGCGGCCTGGCCCCTCTTCCCCGCCGGCGGAGCCCTGCCCGCCATCACCTGGGCGCCCCGGGGGCAGCCGACGCGCAACCAGCCGTGCCGAACGCCAGCGCTTTCCTCCCGTCTCCCCTGCTCTCCTCACAGCTCCGCCGCCGCCTCGGGCCTCCTTAACAATGAGGCGGTGTCCAGCAGAGGGCTGGCACCTCCCCCGCCGCCCGGCAGAAAAGTGCCGAGTGCCGGTAATGGGGAGCGGGACCCTGCCCCGGCCGAGAGCGACGGCCGCGCCCGCCGGACTACGGGCAATCGTAAGCGCGGTGCCGCCTTCTTTGCGGTCTGTGAGGGGAGGGCGGGGGCGTGCGGGGTGCAGGTGGGGATCCCGGGTCGAAGCTGTCCGCGGGGGCGGGCTGGAGCGTGGCGGTGGGGAGAGGTACTGGCCGCTCTCCCCGCTCCCGGCCCCTCGCGAAGGCCCGGCCCGTGAGGGCGGCCGGGCCCGGGACTGACGCCGCCTCAGGCACCTGCCCGCGCGCCCCGCTCCCTCAGGAACGCAGCCGCCCTCCCCCGGCAGGCGGGCGCGTCAGGACGGGTTTGGCTGAGGTAGCAGAGCGGCGGCGAGGGGCAGGGAAGAAAGCCCAAAAAGCCACGTGTGGCGGGGCAGCGCGGCGAGAGGGGCGAGGGCATGGCCGCGCTGGCCGTGCAGCTGCAAAAACGCGACGGGAGCCGCGTTGCTCGTTTCCCGCCCTCCGGCCTGGGGCGGCGGGTTCGTGTTCCTGGAACCGGTTCTGGCCGCGGTTACAGCGAGCTCTGGCGTCCAGTTTGCTTGTGCCAGTGATGAAGCAATCGTTCGGAAATGTAGAGGGAAGTAAAGCGAATGCATCTGCTCTGGAAAAAAAAAAAAATCACAAAATGTTTGTGACAGCAGCTTTTCTTTTGGGTCTGGTATATATATTAAAAAAAAAAGTGCGTCGGAGTTCCTGTTCTTGACTCCGTGCAGCTCTGTGTTAGTGTGTATCAGAAGTGATGGTGGCAGCCTGCGATCCCTTGTTTTCCTGGGGTTACATGTTCCTCTTTGGGACCAGGCTTGTGGAGGTTGATCTGCCGCCCTGGCTGGCCTCTCGGCAGCCCCGCTGGTGTCTTTCACCAGATCCCGAGCTGGTGGCAGTTCTTTTCCCGCTCCCAGTAGGCCACGGGCTTGCACTGGCACAAAGTCTCCCACCTTCCCTCCAGCAGCTGCAGGAAGATGGTCTGCTGTGCCTCAGCAGGCTCAGGAACATGCCTTATGAAACAGCTGTTTCATAGGGTCAGCTTTCTTGTGGTCACCCGGAGTTGTTCAGCCTACCAAGAATTTTGGAGAGAAAACACGAACCCAAACCTGATGTGCTGGTTTTCTTTGTGTTAGCGGAAAGGCTTTAAATATACAGAGTTAAATACTTTTCTGCTGTTGTGCTCTCAAAACCTCCATGTTGTCTCTTTATGACAACTTTTCTGCACTCTCTTGTTCTACAATGGCAGAGGTGCATAACAAAAGAGAAGTGGAAGCACTTATTTGTGGTTGAATCTCTTATTTGAATCTCCTCCTACATGGTCAGTTAATCTCTGCACTGGAAAAATACTCAACTCTTGTCACGAAGCGCTGTTTATTACTTTTTTTTTTTTTTAAGAATGAGACAAAAAGCAAAAAAAGAGTTGCTGCTGCACTAAAGTTATGTATGTGGTTTTGTCTTGGCTTGAAGGTGTCCTCCTTGAATTTTCTTGGTACTTTGGGCAGATTACTTATCAGCTGGCCTAAAATAGCTAGAATAGGAAATGTTTCAGCCTATCTTTTTGCCTGTGTATACTTTAGTTCATAACTTTCTGAGAAAAGGAGAGTATAGAGTTGAGCCCTGACTATTTCTTCAAAAGTGTTCCTACAAAGCCATGGAGCAGGCTTCACCAACATTTTAGGCGAGCTCTGCTCTCTTCATTGGCACGTATTCCTGACAATGCCAACGGGCAGAACCCAGAGTGATGTAGCAGTGGATTTCTAGGTGCACGCCGCTTCAGGAGGAATAAGATTTTTTTTTTTTTTTTCCCCCCAAGAAATGACTCTATTCCAGTTGACACAATGTTCAGGTATTTGGCAGCTTTGATGACTTCCATATAGGTCAGAAGAGGACAGCAGTGGCAGTAGGTGTGAGTTTACAGTCCTAGAGACTTGGCAACTGTGAATTCAAATCGAATTTAATTGAATGGCTTGGGCTAGAAAGTACCAGGGATGGATTTGCAGAGGAGCCAGAGAAGGAAGCACTCCTGCTTGTACGTAGAAGTTCAAGCATACAGAAACTGACTACAAAATAGGAGAAAATACTTAGTTTCCCTTGGAAACTTTCTAGCACAACAGGTAGAAGCTCAGAGTATGGTGTGGCCCATGGTTAGTTTGTGGAGTTGAGAGATGGGAGATTAAGTTGAAATTGATTCTTCACCTGGTACAAAAAAAAACGCCATTACTGACATGGCTTGAAGTCTCCTTACCCTTCAGGGCAGTATCCTAAGAAGGGGAGCGACCTTGAGGGAGGAAAGCCGAATTTTTGACTGTTTGTTTGACACTGATGGGGAAGTCCATGTTTCAGTGGTTGCTCTGAAAACAAATGTGTGTCACAAATATTTGTGAAGTACAGTCTGCAGATGATTGAAGCAAGAAAATCAAGTGCTTTTCTACAGCTCTGGTTCGGCTGATGTTTCAGCTCTCAGCTAGAGCCTGTGGGACCAGTCACAAAACACACTTTAAAATTGAATTTACAACTGGTCCTATTTTGTGTGTGTGCTTCTAAACAGAAGCTCCATGTAACCTGTGGAAGGATTTCTCTTTGATTTTGGGGGGCAGAATCAGCTATCGTCTTCCTGGGAGGTGGTGAACTCTCATGTGTGTGTGCTATGCCTCGGTGATATAACTGCATCTTCCTCGCCAGTCTGGAAAACAAATCCCAGAACCTGTCTTAGTAATGGAAATGATCTCATCTCTGCCCTAGGTTATAATAATGTGATGTACGAACAGAACACTTTCACAAGAACTCTTTTTTCTTTTTTTTTCTCTTTTTTTTTTCTTTAAAAAAAACCCACACCACCCTGATATTCAGACTTTCCTGAGGGCTTTCCTTGACTGCTTACCTCAGAGAAATGATACGAATTTCCTGACTATACCAATTTCCAGTAGCCTGTGTGTCAATGTCTGGAGCAGTGTTACTCAGCCCATGGTGTAGGGACAGAAGGGGGTCTCTAGGACATGTGAATGTGGTCCACAAAACACCAAGAAGGTCCTATTTTTTAAGTTGTAAAAGTTAGAGCTCAACGCAACTTACAGCTTAATTTAGGTTTAGGTTTTAGGTTTTAAGTAAGTTTTAGGTTTTAACTAAGTTTGAAGCTTTTATTTTATCTTTTAATTTTTTTAAGCAGATTGTGGTGAAACGAAAAGTCACTAATCAACATTTAAACTTTAGCCTGATTTTTTTAAAATAGCATGGCAATACTCTGAGAGAGAATTGGTGGACTTTGCTTAGAAATATCAATTAGCTCTTCATCACAAAAGTATTTTATAGAATGAGATTATTTCTGTAAAAAAGACGACCACAGTGTTAGCCACATAAATTACGTGCTAGGAGTGCCTCTTTCCCTCTGCTGGCCAAGCGCAGGTGAAGACTTCTATTATGGTAGGTGTTTGAAGTTAAGTGAGGTGAATCCTGCCTCTGGTGTGGGTGTCTCGGAGTGCAGCAGCCTCTTGTGTACGTTGCCCAACTCGGTTTGCAAGCACTTTTTAATTTTTTTTAAGTTTCGGGATGTACTCCGCTTTTGTGCCGGTGGTGGCGTTGGTAACAATGCGTCCTAGAGCTTAGAGCAAAGAATACAGGGCTGTTTTTTTGTCTGCTGATAGCAAAATTCCTTTGGCAGGCATTTGTAAGCTTAATTGCTAAGTTAAATGTTGCTTGTTGTTTATTTTCACCACCTTAGGATGCCGAAAGCATTTTTTTGCAAAATATAAAGTAGTCTTTGTGCAAACAAAAATCCTTGTCTCCTGTTGTTCCAGCTTTCATCCTGAAATATGCAGATTTAGGAAGGAGATGGAAAATACAGGACCAAAAGCTTCCACATGCACAATTTCAGAACTATGCATGATTTCACTCGGTCACATTTGTGTATTGTGGTTATCTGATAGTGAAGCCATTCAACTGACTCATCTTTGATATCAATCTAGTGTTTTCCTTAAAATGATCTCAGCACAAATTGTACCAATTTTTATTTCTTCTCCTGCTGGTATTATCAGTCAGTTGTAACTGCTAATATCTTTAGCCGAGATGTGTAGGAATGTGCACTGTTACAATAAATTATCCTTTTATATTTACAGTGATTGTAAACTTCCTGATTTGCACATATGCACATTATAATAAGATCTCTACAAATGTGTATTTCTTGAAGTAAGTGGCAGTGGCAGCCCCCAAGAGACTGCACTTTAGAAGACATGTGTGATGAACAAGACTGATAAGTGGAATGTTGGGGTAAGATGGAGATGATGGGCTGTCTCATCCTGTCTGGCCAGACTATTAATAGGAAGATCTGGCTTTTGGAAAACCTTGTAGGTTAAGTCTGGGATGTTTTTTGTGGTTTCTTTTTTTTCCCTATTTTTTCTCCCCGTTACCATGCCTGTATCTCAAGTATATAGGATGTGAATGGGGCTTAGCTACAAGAGCTGTATTTCTTGTGCTTTTAACTTACTGCTAAAAATAAATGCCCCCAAGCAGAGGATTCAATTTGGCCTGTTCCAAAGCCCATTAACATCAATGGGAAAACAAACAGCGCTTGCGGGCAGTTGTGCCAAACACGGGGAGGCTCTCGCCGTGGCCTGAGCTGTTGCTTTGCATGCTTCATCAGAAAAATTGTGCCTTTGTCCTCAACATGCAAAAAGCATAACTATGCAAAACGTGCAGCCGCTGCCTGGCCTTGGAGTCCTGTCAGACAAAGACCTACAGATCTACAAATCATTTTGGGGAGAAAGTGACAGTGTAGACCCGTGGAATGTAACTAGTTAGACATTTTCTTGTGAGCCTTTTGTACTGTCTTTTAAAAATAACCTGAAATAGAGAATTGTAACAGTTAATGCCCTTTGGAAGCACTTAGGTTCTTTAAAGTGTTTTAAGTATGGATGCTCCTTTATGTTTTGATGAAGATATGAATCTGCTGAGTTTTCACAACCATGGTGTTTTTAAATCGTCGTTTTTTGTAGGAAGTTGGTGTGATGTCTGTGCTGACAGTAATAAGAGATAGTTCTTTGCTAATTGCAAAAGCTGCCAGCGTCTTGCATTTCTCTGATGTTTTCCACTTTGAATAGCATGTGCTCACATGGGCCCTCCTGGTTAGTGGCTGGTTACATTTAACTGTGACATACTTCCAAGTATTATTTTGGTGTTTATACTTAAATTCTTTTTTCCAAGTCTCCCAAATTCCAAAATCTAATGAGCTCTTTTAACTCTCCTGTGACCTAGTGAATATGTATTTAATTTTTTAAGGGTGTTTTTGATACAGGAAAAATGATGGTGCTAAGTAGAGCAGAGCAGGGCAGTGCTAGCTAAGGTGGTGTGTGCAGGAGAGCGGTGTCCGTCCGTCCTGTTCTCTGCTCATTTCAGATAATGTATTTGACCCTGAATCTTCTGTGTGCTAGAGCGGGATGTATATTTGGCTGCAGGGCAGTCCTGCTGCTTGGTATCACTCGCTGTGCTTTTTTGCTTTGCCAAATTAACGGTTACTGGACAAAAGCTCTTGCTGAGAAGTGCTTGAATGTGTCTGCTGTGCGTTCCTCTCTCCTGTAACAGGTGGCAGTCATTTCCCTTTCAGCACAGAAGAGGCACATCAGCTGGTGACTTAAGATGTTGAGTGAGAGTTTGAGTTGGCAAGGGAGGTAGTAAACCCTCGGTGTCTTGAGAAATAGCTAAATTAAAAGCTTAGGCAGTTTGGTAAGAGAGTAGTCATAGCTCATCTGAGTCTTACTGAACTTTCTCTGGCTGACCAGTCCTCTCTTAGAGAAGAGTGTAAAAGTCCCCCTTATGTCCCTTATTTTGCAAAGCTGTTTTAACAAGGGAATTTGCAAATTTGGGGTTTCTTCCCGACTTTGATTGCTGCCCATTTAGTTCTTAAGTCATCATTTGTGGCTCCTTAGTGCAGTAGATTGTATCACATTCCTGAAGGCCACCTTAAAGGACTGAGTAGCTAGCAATTACTGGTGGGGTTTTTTTTTTTATTTTTGTAGTTTGTTTGGTAACCTCTTAGTCCTTGGCAGAACCAGATTATGGTAAGGTTTGATGTATCTCCTTGCTTGTGATAAAGAGAAAATGCAAAGAGCAAATGCTGACTGGTTGGAGCACGGATGACAGAGATGACTGGGGAACGGAGAGAGCTTTGAGAAGCGATAAGGGGGACGGTAAGGAAAGAGGAAGCCCAAGAAGGGCAGAATAATAATGCGTTGCTTCATTGTGCAGCCCCTGAGCAGGAAGATAACTTGCTGCTTGCCCTCTCTGAGACAGGAAGGCTGCGGAGAAGGCGCAACGAAATCTCACTTGAGTTTGTAGAAAAAAAATCAAACCCCTGAGTAAATGCTTTGCGGGTTGGCTCCGAGTGGAAGCTGGGTGTGAGGTACCAGGAGAAGACTGCTGGTATCAATGTACTTTATACTGTCAAGAGTGTCCAACCGCAGACTGCTTGAACAGATGCATAGGGCAGTTAAGCTGTCCTACTAGGCTTAGTATCTATCTATTAAATGAGTTTATAATATAACTGTTTACATGTGAAAAATACCAAGAGAGGTTTCATAGTACAGATTTACTGCTTAGTCTCTTCCCTCAAGAATATAATATATGTGACAGGGATGTCTGTATTTGTCTTTGTGTTTGTGTGTAAAATGTGTGTTTGTTGCTCACACTCCAGCTTGGCAAGACCCATAGAATATTTCTATATAAATTTCACTTGCATCGTTTAAAAGAAGCTGAAAAAATCTTGGCCTCAGAAGTTTGTTCATGAGTACTTTTACTAGAAAGTTCTGACAAATTCCCTTGAGTCACTCTTAACTGCTCTGTCATGCTTTTAAGGTTATGACCATACAGACCAAAGGAAGTGCAGCACAATTGTCCCCTTTATTGCAAACAGTGACCAGAGCTTGTATTTTGAGTAAGTAGTCCAAAACCAGAACATGAAAGTTGTCATGTTGAGTCAATGTTGGGCAGACACTGAGTGTAAGATGACGAAACGCACCTTCTGTGCCCGTTCCTTCCCTGCGTGTGCTGGCTGGCGGTACTGCGTGCGCCGAAATGCCAGGAAATTCAGGGAAAAAAAAAAGGCACTTTGGGTAAGTTGCACTAGATAGTAATGGAAAAAGAATTGAGAAAAGTTATTTAAGGGAAATGTTTGCCTCACTTTCAACTAAACTTGTTTTATTGCTGCTGTGTGTTAGCTGAACAGAAACCAACTGTTACTTTCATTGGCAATTTGAATTTTTAGCTACTGTTGTGGTTGATCTTTTGTGTGTAACCACTGAATAACTGTAGTGCAGAAAGGTTGACAAGTGCAATTGAAACCTGAGGGTGTTGGGCAGCTTTGCATGCTTGTCTCTTCCCTGAAAAGTCTACAGAAACTCAAAAATTTATTCTAATATTTTTCCTTGAGTTTTATTTTTATCCATCCGTATTTTACAGTAGGGAAGCAAAAGAAAGAATGGAGGCATAGATAAATTGAAGATACATGAGAGCCAAACTCTCCTTATATTAACAAAACCTTCATAAAGATGTTGGCCTAGAAATATTCACAAGTTGGATGACATCCCCATTGTCCACAAGGGAGAATAGAATGAGGCATTTGGATTGAGATCTTGAGTGTAAATCTAGTGCCCTAAACTGTTCTGCAACAGTTCTTTCCCCACAACTGATAAGGCTGCTTGAAGGAGGGTTTCTGGATGTTTTGGCAAGGAACAGCTCTTGCCCAGCTGCAGTGCGGTAGAAGAAGTGGAAAGTTTTGTTAATGATCCAGGTAAGAGTGAAATGCAGGGCAGTGGGTTGGTTTTGGTGTGGGTTTTTTCCTCACCTTCACTTTAGTTTTAGAGTGATGTATCAAATAAACAACTCTGTGCAGTCAGGTGTTACACTTGAGATTATATCATATAACTTTAGAAGCTGTTATTTAAGTGTTTGGTTTTTTTGGCAACACTTTTAAAGCTGCCACTGGTACTGTGGGGTGGTTTTGTTTTTTTCCATTTCTGAGAGCCTGGCGTGACATGCTGGGTACTTGGGGGACCCATTATTTTGAAGCTGAAGTGTGAGGTTTTTTGTTCTCCACAGCCTTAAGGTGGGCTGCCAAAAGTAAGAATACTCTGAAACGAATAACAAATGACTGTCATACATAAATTTGTGGAACAACTAAATTCCAAAGTCCCAATGTACAGAAATTCTGGGTGGTTTTTTTTAATCTTGCTTTTTCCTACTTGCAGCATGCATCTAACAAAAAACCCATATATACAGTATTCTTGAAATGATTTAAATAGTAGGTAGACTTCACTAGTTTACTGGAATTGTTTTTATGGGGAATATGTCCTAAAAATTCTTTTCTTTTTTTTCCCCCCATCCCAATTCTATCAGATTTTTCACATTCTTTGGTTTTTGGCTGCCTTGCTGGAAAAACAAGCTAGCTGGTCCCGTGTAAGCTTCAGGGAGTCTGACCTACACAGTGGGGATTACTGATCAGCTGCTTGAGGTTTTCTGACAAATTCTGAGAGTCTGCTGTCTAAGCTATCTGTTTTGCAGCTTGAATTTCTGTAGAAAGACAGTGAGCTTTGTCATTTTTCAATAGTATTACTGGAGTCCCTCAGCTGAGGGGTGTTTTGTTTTTTTTTTTTTGTAACATTCAAAGCTGTTTTTAATTTCTAGTGCTATTTCACTGGAAGTAGAAGACACTGGAGACATTGAGCAACGTGCTGCAATGAAGGATGTCCCTGCCCACGGCAGGAAAGGTTGGAACGAGATGATATTTCAAACTTTTCCAAACCACTCCTACGATTCTATGAAAAGTTATGTTAAGATATTACCTCAAGGAACTCATTCATTCTTAGAATGAATTAACCCCCTACTCTGAATTTACTCAGTTCCACTTTCTAATATTACTGTAAGTTCATCGTACAGTAAAATCATGTATTATGACATGGCTCCTTCTTGTAACCTCTGACAAACTGTTGCAGTGACTGGTTTTTGTTAACTCTCCTTTGTGCAAGCAGTATAATTGTAGGACAAATGGATAAACAATCATCCCCTGAATCAGTTGCCTCTTAGTGTTCATGGTGAAAATTCAGTACTTGGCTGAAAAGAAAATGTTCTGGTAACTTCCATGAGTGATGTGAAATAGAGGGAGGTATTCAGGCAGAAATGCTTCCAGCCCCTTGAATGCTCTTGTTTATAAGGTCATTCCTTGCAGAATGCAAGATAGGATTTCTTTTTTTGTCTTCAGCTAAATCCATTTTAATTCACTATGGGAGCGTGTCTGATCTCCCCTGACTTGCAAACACTTGTTTTCAGTTCAGGAGGTTACTGTAACACAGAGTTCTCCAGGAGGTGCTGTGCAGCTGTATGTACAAACCTGGCCTGATTATTTTACTCCTTGTTTCTTCCTTGCTTTTGACCTGGGTGGGCTTGCAAGTGGGACTAGTGTTAGAGCAAGGGTATGAAAAGAGTTTTAAGTGTTGGTCCCCATGTTGGAACAAGTGGCATTTTTTAAACAGAATTTGGTTGCATTTTGACATAACCCTGCCATCAGTAACGTAAGGGAAGTGTTGAATGGTGTTGTCTAGGGCATAAAAAAATGAATATGCATTTTACTAAACTACCTCAGACATTTAGTACCTCAATGAGAAGTTGTTCCTTTTTTGCTTTTTTGGGGTCTTTTGTATACTTTCTAAGGCTAATAGTTCTTGAGCACTAGCCTCCAGCACTAGATAAGGTATCAATATATGTTGTTCAAGACTTCTGCGACGTTTTTGGAGTTTCAGCCCTACTGGGGTGTTTTCTAGAGCTCTTCTTGCACTGAAAGGAAGTCTTAGCTACTCTTTGTCACCTGTATTTTCTGTGATTGTTTACAGGCTGTTGGGTCACCTTTCAAAAGGCGATTCATGATCTTTTAATTTGTTACATCCTCTTTAGCAGGAAGTCAGATGTGGTTTCCCAATCTTAAAATTTCCTGTGTGGCTGTTGATGCTGTGTCACCTTCCTTGCCAAACTTTGCCCCAGAGCATCCTCCAAAAATGTGGCACAAAGGTTGGGCTTTTTTGCTTTTCTGCTCAGAGCTCAGCCTTCCACCCATACTGTCTTAGCAAGGCATGGGAAGAAGCGTCGTTGCATGTCAGCGAAGCATATACTTTTTCATTTGTGGTGAAAATGGAGTGAAGGGTGCTCTACTACACAGAGTAAGAAGTGAACCTTGCTTGCCTCTTGTGTGGGAAGACCTAAGTTAAGAAATAACATTACAGTGTTTTTTTCAGGATGCTGAGCAAAATCACGTAGAAGCAGATTATTTCTGGTATGCAATCACAGGATCAATCTGTAACCAAATAAAATACTGTAATCTGATTTGATAAAAATGGATGGTGACATTCATACTGAAAACCTGAGTCAATACTAAGCTTATACTGTACCCCTTACTCTTATCATATTAGATTGAGCATTAATGACTGTACTTGTGAGTCACACTTACTCACTTTTTTTTAAATTGTCCACATCTTTTATTTTTAAAAAGAATTGACCAGCTTGATATAAACAATCTCCTTGTTACGTTTGGGGTGTTTTTGTTTGAGGGTTTTTTTTTTGACAGTCTTGAGCGTGTGTTGTGCTGGTGATGTTTATGGTGGCATGAAATAGGACAAGAATAATGAGATTTTTCCATTTTCCTTGACATATCCTATAAAACTGAATTATCTGTGGAAATATACTGAGTCAACACTGAGAATGAAGATGTTCTAGTGATAATCCCTGTCCATGTATGTAACTTCTTTTTTTGTGGAATTGTGCTGTTATTGTTGGTCTTCAGAGGAAAATAAGCCATTATCCCTTTCAGCCTGTGTCTCTAAGTGAAAATGAGCTAAGATCACAGGAAGAGTCTTGATTTAAACAGCAATTCATCTGTCCACTGGTAGTTCTTTTTTTTTTTTTTTTTTACTGTGTGAATTGATGTGACTTATGCTTGTGCTGTTGCAGAGGCACTGCCTGTAACGTGCTTTGCTAGCCCTTCAGGAAGGAATGCTACTAGCGCAGTTCATAGTGTGATGCCACCAGATATCGGAGAAGCAAAACAATATATGTTAATTTTATTAAACTGTCCTTGACGATCTGTTTAGAGGCGCTACTTCCCCTGCAGTCTGTCAAGGGTTCGCCTCAAGTCAGGTTCAGTTGTTCGCATGCACTTGTGATATGGTCCTTGATTAGTTTATGATTTTTCCCTTAGGCTTTGTGGGATGAATGGTGCAGAGTGGCATTTTTGAGATAATTTGGGGATCACAGCTGTATTTACTGCAGATGTTTAAAGTAAACATTCTTCAAGACTTTCTTTGAGGCTATTAATGAGGTCACTTCCCTTAGTGCTATATTTTGGCTCCTGTGCTGTGCTAAGATTTTAGACAAAGAAATACTGTTGTGCTTAACCCAAACTGCATTGATAATGTAGCATAAGAGGGTGTAGTGTAATTATATTAGGTCTTTGAATTGAATCCTTATGTCCTTCACAGTGGATTTAAGTCACTTCAACATAGATGTCTCTTGGCTTCTGGCAGAGCATGGATATGTGTCCAGCTGCCAGCCCCAGGTATGCTCACGTGTCTGAAGCCATGCTGGGTGCCTGGCTTTGGGTACCCACTTCTTTTTATTGAGTCCTGAAAGACTGTAGTTATGACAACAAACCAAGAGCTCCGATTTGAAGTAATACCAGCATGACTGGGATCTGTCATACTATTGCAAAAATGTGAGATACTGGGCTTTGCGTATCGCATTGGGGGCCAGTTGCGCTCTGACCCTTTTCTCCCTATTCGGAGGTGCTGCCTGTGGATCTTTAGCTCATAGTTTGTGATACAGTTGCTTATTACGTGATTGCATATTTATCTGTCTGCATGATCCTTGCCTCATTCAGCACGGAGGGTGCATAGCGCTTGGGCATTCATTACAGCTCTGGAGTCAGAGAGACTTGTTTGCAGGATCATGAAAGTATTTCCTGCAGATGTTGAAATAAATGAGGCAGGGGGTTCTGGAAAAAGAGGAGATGATCTCATGTCTAAGTCAGTTGACCAGTTGAGTGATGATCTGGGAACTGAAACTCTGCCTCTAGGATGCTAGAGGATTAGCTCAAACCAGGCTTCTCGTCCTAGGCCTAACCCATTTTCTTGTTTCTGCAGATATAAAGCAGTATCCTCATCTTGGTGTCTTATATCCTCTCAGAATGAGTGTGGTAACTGGTTGGTTGTTGACTGTGCGGTTAGGGGAAATGATGTGTTTTCTGCTTTATGGCTTAGAAATTTCTTCTTCTTCATTACAGTGATTGGATAGCCCTCACTTGTTCCCTTTCCTTGATTGCTTTTGAAGCATGCAGTGGTTCCTCAAAAACTGATATGGCAAGGCTTCTTAACCAACATTCTCCAATGTTATGCTTTAAGTAGGACGCAAGGAGATATAAACTTGACTATAACAAACTGTCTACATAGTCTATAAACACAGTGTTGCTTCCCTCCCATGTGCCTGTTTACACCGCTGATGAATTTGACTGGTAGAAGTTTAATAAAAAGAAATCTTTGCAATTATTACTGCAATAGGAGAAATAATGGTGGCTTTGTGTGTTGGAGAACTTCCTTTGAGTCTGAAGAGCTAGTTGCTTTCTGTCATCAAGGTGGCTTGTTCCTGTTGCCCTGGTGTCGAGGTGCCTTGAGTGAAAATCATGAACTGAATGTATGTTAAAGTTTTTCTTATTCAGACTTCTGTAGATACAAAGAAATAAATGAACTCGGGGTAATTTCTAGCTTCAGGCTATTGTTAGGACTGACAGGATTAAAGAAGGGATATTGTAACGTTTTTGTGATCACAGTGAAAGAAAATTTTCATGGAAATGCCTGCACATATTGCTCAAGAGCAAGTGCTTGGGGAGTGACAGAAATCATCAGTCTTCAGGGCTTATTCTGCCTTTTCAAAATAGAGTATTAAGAATAATTTCCTTGAGACCAAGCCTCACATGGTGCTTTTTTTCCTTCCAATCTGAAGCTTCTGCTGGTTGTTCAGGTCTGACTGTGGTCTAGCTGGATCTGAGAACTGATCCTGTCCAGCAGTTTCCATTTTTACCTTGTTTGGAAACTGTTCTTAAGTTTAAGGCCTCTGGTGGCCCCTGATATCAGTAGAAATCTTCATAAAATGTTCAGAAAACTGTTCTGTGAAGAACCTCTTTAAATCCTGCTGGCTGGTTTGCAGTTTGCCTACTGAAGCCTCTTGTGAATCTCTAGACAGCTGGGGTGGACAGGGAGGTGGTTAAACATGGCTTTGGTTGAATTCCCCTCCCAGGTTTGCAGAGGGCACTACTGCCAGATGAACTCTCCTGTGTTGGTGCTGCGGGTTAGGTGCTGGAATCTATTTCCTGTTATTTTCCCTGATGCAATTAAGTGCAACTTTGGTGAATTTGTGGTTTGTGGAAAAAGCTGTCAGTGAAGGTGGTGTGAAAAGCTGCATTAAAATGGTGAACCGACCCCTTACTATGATGGGTTGCAGTTGTTTGGTGCAAGCTGCTGATGATTGTGCTCCCCAACAGGCTTCTCAGGTCTAAAATTCATGTCCCTTGGTGTGAGGACATAACCTTGTGTTTTACCTGGTGTGGAGAGGAGGCTGGAGAGAGGAACTTCATCTCTGTCCTCTCCTGACCATGTGAGCATCTGAATCATAGAATGACCTAGGCTGGAAGGGACCTTAAGAGATCATTTAATCCAACCTCCCTGTCATGGGCAGGGATGCCTCTCAACTAGATCAGGCAACACATGGGGACCCGACGGGTCCCCACAACCTTGGTGTTACCAGCACCGTGCTCTAACCGAGTGAGCTAACCAGTCCTCCAGAAGCAGAGTGGGGAATCAAGGATTGGTCACTACAGCCAATCTAGGATTGTAATACATGGAAGCATATACATATGAATATATGTAATGGGTAGATACAGTCTCTCTATTCTTTTGTTTATCTGCAGAGCTGCTAGAAACACTTGGATGACTGGAATTAAAGCTGCTTGGTTTGTGCTTTTGCCCTGAGATAGAAGAAGAAAGCACAAGAAATTTCTCTAGTTCAGGTAAGTAAATATATATATCTCCATAGCCTGCATGAAATTGAGTTCTTGGTAAACAGATGAATTGTGGGAACCTTCCTGAAGTGAAGGAACTAATTTACTGTGTTACAAAATACGGCTTAAGAGGAACATAAGGATTCTAATTGTGCTTCTTTCTTTATTTCATAGTTAAAGGATCTTGACTCTGAAAAACTGGGAAGCCTCTTCTGTGTAAATTGAAATTGACATTTCACAGTTGTCTTGAATAAAAATTAATTAGAAAATGTCTGTCATAGATCCTTATCAACACATTGTGGTAAGTAGGTTTCAATCTTCTATGTATATGGTCTTGCATAGTATATTGTCTCCTATAATGTATCCTAACAGAAGTTATTCTAAATAAGCACACAGCATTAGAGTTGTCATTAATTCCTTAAAGCAATGGCAGGTGTGGTTAGAGCACACTTCAGAAGTTTGTTTGAATGAAATTTGGAAGATTCAAGTTAGTTTTTTGAAAGTGGGCTTCTAACAAGCCCCAGGTGTATGATGTCCTAGGGTATCGGTCTAAAAGACTTGCATGTTCACAGTGTTTCATCACAGTGCCTGTAGTTAACTGTTTCACGCAAGTTTTTCCACACATCTGTTGTCAAAGTGAAGCGTAGTTTACATAAGTAATACCATGTGTCTTTCTCCCTTACAACACAGTTTCTTCTGTGCAATTCTAGTTACTGAATAACTCTCTTCCCTTTTCATCAGTTTAGACAGTGGGGTAAGGTGTCACTTTCGGATATTTGGATCTTAAACTGGTGTGTATCGGTGATGTTGTTTAAGAGAGAATCTTCAGAACGTAGCCTTGCACACTCTAGGTATCAGTGAAATGATCTGTGGTGCTCACCAGCACACTGCTACCAGAAGCTCCTGTTCCCTCCTTCCTGCTTTATTACAGTGTTCCTGCTTCCTCCCTTGTACCAGCTCTCCCACACGTGTGAGTGAATGGACCCCATTGAATGGGCAGGAAAGTGTTTTGGTGCCAGAGATTAGTTCTTCACTGTCAGAGCGGGCTCAGGGGGAGGAGGCTGCCACATGAGTGGATCCTGTGTAAGAAGAGGGAGAGGGGTGAGGGCAGAAGGGGAAGGGGAGCAGAACTGCCCTTTGCATGTCCAGCTGGTGGAGCAGCCCGGCAGCTTTTTAAATGCTGGCTTTTAGCTGTAGTATTCACGTAGGGGACTCTCCCAGGGACTTTCCAAAGCAAATACTGGAATCGCAATTCCTGCTCAGACTGAAATCTTGAAACAAGCTGGGTGTGTTCCTATCAGGCACTTTTCGTAACAGTCCCAGAACCTCATGGCAGGAAAAGTGATATGTACTCAAAGATAGTTACCATACGCTTGTCATAACGTTGAACTCTTACGTTGCTAAAAATACAGTGTATGCTTCCTTCAGATGATCTCTTATCAATTATGTGGTTTCTACCCCACGCAGTCACATCCTTTACATGAGTTTGCAGCCAGAAGATGTCAAACTTGTGTTTTACTCGCTCCGTAGTTCTGCAGACGCTTCTGTAAAGACAAGTTTGATGTCGATGTCTGTATTTAACAGTGTTAAAACAACATACCAGCTTCCTCCTTTCTACAGCGGTGCCCTCTCCTGGATGGAATGCTTGAGCCTGTCTCTACCTTTATGGGAGAGGTCTCTGAATTGGTTAGATCTGGTTGAATTGTTCACATAAAAGATCTTTTTTGACACTGCTGTATACACCATACGAAAAAAATGGAGCCTGACAAATGTAGTTACAGTCCTCTGGCAACACTGAGGTCCTTCTGTAGAAATGTTGCTAATGCAGGAAGGAACGCTGTTAATACAAGAGGTGATCCTATAATTGCTTGAAAAGTGAATGGAAATCTTTGAGGTTTCCCAATTCAAGAATTGAAATCACAGGGAAGGTTTTACTGAAATTTCTGACAGTCGAGGGCAGCAGGCTCATGTCAGTGCAGAATTCTTGATTTTTTTTTTGGTGACATCTGGTATGAAAAGAATCAAAAGAATTCTCTGTTTTACAAAAGTCCTGTTAACTATTTAATGTTTTCCATTTTTTTTTGTTTTTTTTTAATCAAAGACTTGGAGGAATAAAATAAAACATTCGTATTCAGAAAGTAAAGAATAGTGATGCATAATACATCTTCAGTTACATTGATGAGGGGGATAAATATTATAACAGTGGGAAAAATCACTTCAAGATGAAATTTGTGTGCACGCAAATATTTGCCTTAATTGTAATACCCTGTGAAGGAAGAGCATGGACTTTATGAAAATCTGTTGCCTAAGAAAACAGGGAAACTTTCATTTGGCCAGCCTGACTGTCAGCTCAAGTGTCCTTAATGTTAAGGAAGTAAATGCAATAAATGCTTATTATGCAATCTGTCTGTACCAGAGCTTCCTGATTGGTCTTTGCGTGCGTGTGTGTCTCCTGCTTGAGTTACACTTTGTGACTCGGTATTCTGAGATACGAAAATATTATGTTCAATGCATGCAAATGCCTCGTTTTGTCAGTAAATGCAGGAAGTTGGTGGGTAAAACCTGATGGTGTTCCAGGGAATCTTAATGTGGTGTTCTACTTCCCCATCCTGTAGTGGGAAATACAAATGCAGCGACATGTAGAATAGAGGAAACTGGATAATTAGGGAGGTAAAAAACAGTCAAAGGTGGGAGAAGGTAGAAGAGATGGAGAGCTGTGGTGTGAAAACAAGAGGCGCTGAATCACGTCTGTGCAGGACACTTGGAAAACCTTGGGGATTGAACCAATAGAGAGTGAATACAATCGACAGGAGTTTACGTAATTTTGCAAAACCCAGGTTCTGGGAGGGCGTACTGATTATTTTTTCTTCTCCTTTCTTCTCTAAATCTGTGGAGAAAGGAAGTGAAATGAAACGTGGATGTAAAGCTAGGTCACGTTGTTGTGGTTTTTTTTTTTTTTTTTTGACCTGGCTTAGATTTTAAAGGTATGCAGAAGTTGCTCCACTCAGTGTTGCAACGTTTAAGTGATTTATATATCATCATACTCTTGTTTTTCGCGAGTAGTTGAGGAGTTGGCAATGTACAGATTTTTATCAAGACATAAGATGAACATAAGTCACTTCAGAAAATGCAGCTTTGTCATCTAAACCTGCAAGGGCTGGATTTATAAAAGATATTTGGAGTCCATAAATTTCTTGTGGTGTTTTCAGGAGGTATCTAACTTCTTTAGAATTCAGTCTTCTGAAAAAAACTAATGAAAAAGTACTTCTGAAAGTTGTGCTAGGTGTTAAAGTGGACATCTAGGCCTTTTAATATCCGTAGAAACTGGATCCTAAGTGGAAAATTGCCTTAATTTCTGATTGCACTTAAGTTGCATGAAAACTATTCATTTTAGGATAAGAAAAGATCTGGACTTTGGAGTTCCCACATATCTCTGTTTTTTATTTATTTATTTATTTTCTATGAGGAGGGAGCTTGTTTATTTTAGCAGTTGCAAATTTCTTCCAAGCATGAGATTGTGGCCAAATATTAATAACTACAATTATAAGCCTAAGTGTGTTATTTTGGGTAAGGCATGGGGAAAGAGGATAATGTTTTTCTGCTGTGACAGACCTTTGTATTACTTGCATTCATTTCAGAGGATACCATATCTTAAACCGTATTGAACTTTCTTGACTGTAGTACATCTGAAGTGACTGGGTTTGCTGCTTAAGCCAATTTTTAAAAAAAAAAAAAGGCAGTTCTCATGATAGTGTTAGCGAAACCATGATGGACACTGGTGCGGGTTGCCCAGAGAGAGTGTGGAGGCTTCATCCCTGGATGCCTTCAAGACCAGGCTTGACGGGGCTCTGAGCAACCTGATGTAGTTACAGATGTCCCTGCTCACTGCACGGGGTTGGACTAGATGGCCTTTAAAGGTCCCTTCCAACCCAACACATTGTGTGATCCTATGACTTGTGCTAGAAAGTCTCTGTGCTACTGTCCTGAGAACACACTGGTAGCATTGCTTTGGCCTTGTTTCTGTGGTAGGCAATTTAATTGTACACATCAAACTCTTACACTAAGAGGTGCAAGAAGATTACACATGTGCTTTTGCCGTCTTGTCTCCCTGTTTTACAGCCACGGCTCTGGGATACCAGAATTGCACAAAAGTTCCATATAGCAGCTGAGAGCTAAATCCAGCCTGCCCCTGTCTCCCATGCTTGTCACTTAATTATAACTCCATCCTCTGTTGCTAAGTGCTCAGGGATCTCTGATTTGTGGTCTCTGATGAGGACAGGCTCTTTCTTAATAGCGAAGAGTGTGGAGAAGGGTGGTGCGTTTGTACTTTGGGCTGTTTCTGTTAATTATAAGCTTGTATATGACAAAGGAACTACATCAGTCTGTGTGAACAAACTCCGAGGCTGGTGCTGTGTTGTGAAACCGATGTTTAGGCGATCCGACCTGTGTGTGGAGGTGGCACAAACTGATAAAATGGCTCTGAGCATTTTCAAGAAGCAAAGTGAAAACAGGGGGCAGTGAGAGTCGTTTTCTGGAGATCGTAAAAATTCTTGAAACAGAGTAAATAATAGAGCTGGGGTAACTTCCTGTGGCTGTGTTTGCAGTCCTACCAGCTCTTCTTGATACCCACTAAAATCCCTGTTTACCCTGTTGTGATGAAGAACTTGTGACTTTTTATTTTGCTTTTTTCTAACCATGTGGCAGAGGCAGAAATCAGGGAGAGATCTCAGCCTCCTTCCCATCAACTGTTGGAAACTGTGCTGCAAAAGGTGATGCGTGTCACCAAAATCATTGGTATGACTTCAGCTTGATGCGAGGCAGGGTATTCAGCAGCTGTTGCGTCTTAACAAATTTGAATTACTACATCTGAACCCTCTCTCTTGAGTTTGGTACCTCTGGGGTGATTTAACAGTCCCGGCTGAGAGAATCGCTTAGAGCCTGGATTTAATTTTTAATGCGGTTGGTGAACCACTTGCTGTGCAATGCCGATCTCAGTACATCACTTGTAAGGTAGTAGTTTACGTTGCCATGGTTTTCCCCGAGCCTGCTCACTTCTTTGAACCACAACTCCTACGGCTTACAGAGGAGAAATTACAGAATCGAAATTTACTGCTGGGAAGACTATCATGAAATGAGCCTCCAGCGCTCATCACAACATGTGGGCGATTGCAGCCTTCATAAAGATGCAAGAAATGAGCGTCTGGGTCAGCCAGCGTCTGCAGGGAAGTCGTACCCTCGGTATCACTGCGGGCGTTTTCTCAGACATATTTTGCCGTGGTGATGTGGCTGTGCCTTTTCAGACCTGCAGATGACAGACTTGTGGAGGAGTTTGTGTTGGTATCATTCAGTTGTTTTCAATGTGTCCTGACTTGACTGTTATTTAAGCATTCACAAGCCACTTCTGCTGTCTTTTAGAAAGATTGATTTTTTGGCTTTTTTTTCCTTTTTTTTTTTTCCCCCAAGAAAATGATCTATAACTTATAAGAAACTGTCATGTTTTTGAATGTGTATTAAAGGCATCCAATTTGGTTCTAGTCTCTGGGTGTAAGCGTGTTGGAGATATGAAATAATGAGGCTTGGCTGAAACAACCAGTTCTGAAATAGCTGTGGGAACCTCCTGAAGGCTCTTGTGAAGCCTGGCAGGCAAAGCAGCAGTAGCTTAAATGCGGGCATGTGCACTGTTGAAAACTGAGTCATGGATGGCTTGAAGGGGTTTGTTGGCTTATCTTCAAAAAAGCTTTTTTTTTTTCCTAAAAAAGTACCCAGATAAAACATGGCAAGAAGGCATCAGGCACAGCCTGAGTAAGTTTGTCCCGTATTGAGGATATTGTCTATCACTTTAAATAAACTTCATTAATTTCCTGATTCTGGTACTTCCCCCTTTTCCTTCTGATTGAAATGTATTGTAAAACACTAGTATTTGTTTAGTTCTTTGGTCCCAGTCACTGACATGCAGTTTTTATATTAATGTATTTCATGAACTTAAAGGGTGGTTAGGAAAAGACAAGAAATATCACTGTTTCCATTTCAGAAGTGGAATCCCGAGGTAGGGATGGATCTCCATGTGTGGTAGGTGACTACCAGAGGTCCTGTGGGAGCTTTTGGTTCAGTGGCTTGAGCTGTAAGAGCCAGGCAGCTTGGACCTGGTGGTCTCTGTGGGGATGTGCAGAGCTCAGGGGTGAGGTGTCCCCTCCAGGTGCCCAAATTCCTGTTTTGGGAGGATGGGCCAGTGCCCTCTTATTTTTCCAGCTCATGAGTCTGTGCAGATGCTGTGGGCACTCGGACAGCTTGAGCACCGTAAGACTGGCTTTAAGGTAGAGATGTTTGATGCAGGCACTGCAAGGCGATTGCATGAGTACACCAAATTTAAAACTTAGCTACAAGGTCTGTGCTGGGTCCCTGTAAAGGCCCATGTTTGCCTTGCGGTATTCAGTAGGTGGGTCAAACTTACAGCAAGATGAAGTAACAA
Organism: Trogon surrucura; assembly: GCA_020746105.1. Lineage (NCBI taxonomy): Eukaryota > Metazoa > Chordata > Aves > Trogoniformes > Trogonidae > Trogon > Trogon surrucura. Next base: position 11,392,413 of record CM036624.1, read on the forward strand.
TGGGTGTGAGTTACGCTCCTTTTTCATTAAGGTTTTAGCTTTTATTTCTCAATTTCACGTGTCTTCTGCTTCCCTGATTTGTTCGGGACAGACCTATTCTTAAAAAGGCAACTCCTGCTGTGTGCTTGGGCTTTGCAAGAAACGGGAAGCTCCAAAAACTGTGTGAAGTTTGCTTGTAAAATGTTTTACCAACTTCCTTTTCACTTTCCCTCCATTGTCTTAAGGACACTCGTGCATTGAATATTGATGTGTACTAAAAAGGTGTATTCCATGCATTACTAGCTACATGCCTTGTGTGTGCAGTATGCATATGTCTGTTCCAGAGCATATGCTTTGAAATCTCACCCATTCATTTTACTTCAGGAAGGTGATTAAAAAGACAAACACACTGTAAAATAAACCCCTTTTTATTTTTTTTTTCTTACCGTACCAAGTTGTCCCTGGCTGAGTAAATGCCTTAGAGCAAGTTCTGTAGAGAGGAGGAGTGTTATTCGTTGAGATTAGTAGGTGTGGCTGCAGGAAAATCAAGCAACCCTGGTATACTGACCTTTCAGTAAAACGACAGGGTGCAGTTCACCTTTAAGATGCTCTATCCAGTATGAGTTTCACTTACATTTTGACTGGGTGATTTCTCTGTCTCTCTCTCTCTCTCTCAAAAATTATTAGTTGTTTGGACATAATGAAACCTGTTTTTGATACGTGGCTTTTGGTTCTGAAGCTTATTCACCTCTAACTTTCTGACTTCCAGGTGGAACACCAGTACTCACACATATTCACTGTGACAGTGAGGAGAGCCACAAATGTCACCAAAGGAGCGATTGGTGACATGCGTGAGTATTTCTCTATTTTGTCTCTTTCTTCTGGGAGACTATTGCCACAGATGGGGAGAGATGACACATTGAGCTTGTCATGCATTAAATGATTGTTAGTGAGTTTGTGGGTTTTTTAGTCCCGGTCGTTAAAGCCAGGGTAGTGTACCCTTTTCATTGCTCATGCACTCGTAACTCGGAAAGCAAATCTGCCGCTCCTTCTTTCCATTGATCTAACCAAGCTGAGCGAGTTGTAAACAATTTGCCTACAAGCAAGCAACACCTACACTTAGTTTTTTGGCTCAGTCGGAAGTGCTGTTCCGAGTAGAGTGGAACTGGCAATTTTGCCTTCAGAAGGCTGTGGTTTGGTGGTGGGAACACTTAAAGTAGCAGAGAGCTCTGCTGAGTCAATGCAATACTAAGAAAAAAATACTAAAAAAATTTCAGAGCAGATAAGCAGATCTCATGGTGGAGAGCTATATAAGACAGCAGCACTTCTTCCCCTTTCTGTTTGGCTTCTGAGCCTCTGACTTAGTAGCTGAGCAGGAAACCACTAAGAAGAATGACCCATGAATACTCTTGGCTGCTCTTAAGAGGGGGAGGACAGAGAGAATAATACGTTGACTGAATCTGTAAAAAGAATATTCTTGCTTCCTTGATGATGACTGTTCTGCTGTCAGGTCGTCTTTCCTTTTTCCTGGCACGTCCTGCTGTGTTGTGTACGAGACTTGTAGGCTGGGGCTGGGAGGATGAGTGTGGTGCCTTGCTCCTGCTCCCTCACTGGGCTTGTTTGACACTTAATTGTTTCTCTCCCAGCACGTTCCTGGAATCTGCTTTCAGGTCAAAGGGCAGCAGCTGCTCTGACACGCAGCTTTCCTTCAGTGGGTTTACAGGTGGTTTTTTTCATAATTGGTGTTTGCTGTTGCTATTAAACTTGATGAGTAAGTGGGAGGGACAGTTGAAAAGGGAGTGTTATAAGCCCCCAAGTATGAGGGGAGCCCTGGCAGGAGAAGGAGGAATTGGGAATCTGTTCAGCATCTACTGTGGGATGAAGGGAAGGGACACGTGGAGAAGATGCAGTAGGGTGTTACCCTGGTGGCCTCTGGGATGATCTTTATAGAGGACAACCCTGAGAAAAGTTGTGTAAAGAGTAGAACAAGTTGCTGATGGGCTTGTTTGTGTAAGTATTGGGGCTAGATAGAACGAAACAGGTTCTTGGACGCAGAGGTCTCTGTTGTGAGACAGTGTAGGGGAGCGCTGGGAGGCGAGAAAGGAGTTGAAATGGGGACCCCATGGTATGATATTAAAGGAAGTATGGAAAAGGTAAAGAAAGTTCCTCCCACACCCCTCAGGACAAGTATGATCCTGTAGTAGAAATTCCAAATATTATCCATCAATATAATTGGATTGTTTTCCAGATAAAACTCTTGCCAAATCATCAAAACTAAAAAACTGCTCAGGAAGAACATTTTACTTTGATAAAACCTGACAGAACTGTGCTCAAGGGCCGCTGAAACCTGCTTAGTTTGCTGTCTGAGGCAGCTATGAGTGACGAGTTCCTGAGGCTTGTTCCTGGAGTCCTGGAAAACCCCCTGAATTGAGAAGGAAAAACCAGATCATTGCTTCTGTTTTTATTTTGGGAAAATAAGAAATGTTTTTACTTCTCCATGTGTATACAAAGCTTGGTGTGTTGGAGCCTAGAAGCTATTTGATGAAATCATTAACCATGTTAATTACTTAAGATGCATGAAGCTGTGAGCAGTGGAGGGTCTTTACAGTTGATCATGCCAGCTTTTTTATACATGTGTGTATATGTATATTTTTTTTTTTATTTGAATTGCCAGAACTGTAACTTGTTGAAGGTATTCTGAATTTTTACATTGAGTTTCCTAACTCATGGGTAAGATTCACTCCTGGGGAGGGTGGCTGTGATATGTAGTATGAGATGCCTTGGTTGAGGTGGGCATCTGAATGTTGCTCTCCTGTGATGGACACTACCATGCCGTTGACTCTTCTGTTGGGTTTCTCCTGATTTATTTCGTGGTTGTTGCTCCAGTTTTAGACAGTGACTGCCATGTGGACAAGAGAGATTGTTTTACATTGTGGTGGTGATGGATATCCTTGGGAGCATAACAGATTTCATATAACATTTTGCTTTTCTTCTTTTTACCCTAATATATTAGTCTTTCCAAGGCTTTCTGAAATAGCTGTGGAAGACCTGACTAATTCTAAGTTCATTACATATGTGGAAATGTTTATAATTTTGCTGTTTGTAAGACATTTTTTCATCCTAAGAATATGAGATCTGTCTTTGCTGAGGGAGTTTTAGATGAGAGGTGCAGTGTGCGTGGTGCCTGTGGTGCCCCACTGCTGCGGATGTGCAGGGATGGCCTGACTTCTCTGGCATGGTTATCTGCAGCTCTGTCTCCTCAAGTGCAGTCTTGTCAGTAAGTTTTTCAAGATTTCTTGAGCTCTTCATTGACGGAGAGCATAAATGGTTGTCAGCTGTAAAACTAAGTAATAGATGCCCACCACAGGCAACGTGTTTTCTTGAGTGAACAGTTCACACACAGCACTGCTGGTTCAAGACATATTTTTAGCGTCCTGGCTGATCTTAGTGGCTGAAACAACAGAGAAAGCTGGAGCTACGATAACTTCCAGCCCTCTGTTTTTATTTTATTTAACTGAGATTTCCCATTGTCTCTGAAAGCTTTGAAATTTTCATAGAGTGGTCAGGCAAAGACAAGGAATCAAATCTGAATCTGTGTCACACTGGGATCTGACTATCTAACCTGAAGTAGCTGCTTTTGTTTGTCCCTCATAAAGCACATCAAAATAAATGAAAATGGAAATAGTTGCATCATTGAATTCTTTCAGTGTAAATGCTTTTCATATGTATGAGGAAAGTTAGTCGTCTTACACCAGTTTGGCATTCCATGAATGTGTGCGAGGATCATAAATGAGAATTACTGTAAGGATGTGTGACCCAGTATGTTTGGGAAGGGGGAGACAGAAAGTTTTGGGAGACTCCCAAAACTCCAGAGTTCATTCAGGTTGCTTCTTATTTCAGCTATCTGCACATGTACTGCTGCCTTCGTACGGGAGTGCTTCCTTTTATCTCTCTTGGTTTAATTTTTATGGCATCCCGTCCAAGGTGACTCACACTCTAGGTACTGTTCTGTCAGCATCCAATAGATGCAGCTTTACCTTTACAAAGGATTTAAATTCTGTTTTCATGACTGCGGCTCCAATAGCTGAGCTCACTTCTTCTGGTTAAGTCTTTTTACAGGCTGGAAGATTTAGGAGATGAACAACTGCAACAGATGTGTGGTGGGTTGACCTTGGCCACCAGCTGCTCTGTCTCACTTGGGGGCAGCTTCTAGTATCTTCTTACAGAAGCACCCTTGCGGCACCCCTGTCCCCCTGCTGCCTCAAACCTGACATGTAAACTCAATACAAGATGAAATATCTCAAGATCTGCATGGTTTTGGTGATGATACAATATCTTAATGGCTTTGCTTTTTGCTGGTTATGGAGTCAGTAGACATTGTAAAACCACTTCTCTGACTGGAGCTTTTGGAAGAGTCCTTGCCTCTAGTAAGTGAGTTCTTGTATGAATGGATGTTTAATTTTGAATTTATTCTAAGTACCACACCGTACTATAGAGCCTTACCTTACTTCCATGACAGTGCAAGAACTTGCAGAGAAAGACCAGAATCCTAAACAGCAGCATTCTGGAAGAGAAATGCTTGCAAACTATGGTGGCTTCTCTCCATGGGATCTCTTTGTGGATTTTCAGGGGGCTTGGTGGAAAAGAGGCCCAAAGGAAGCGTTGTGAACTTAGTCTTATATCTTTAAAGAACTATATTTCTTTAAGCATGCTGGCTTTCAAAACAATTGGTAGCATCTACAAAGGAAACCAGTTGTATGATGCTACTCTTACTGATGACTAATCATGCTTAATCCTGTTTTGAATTTGCAGCTTTCATTTGCTTCATCTACTTTTGATGCTATGATAATAAACAGTGGAATTTTTGGCATTTTAAGGAAAAGGTCTTTTATTTAAAATTAAAAACGTTTTAAGCTTGGGTAGCTCGTGGCACTGGTGCTCAGCTTCTGTCCCAGTTTGTGCCCAGCCAGCTGGGATTAAGGGTGCATTTCCACTTCAGGCTGCTCAGATAAATAAGTATTGCGAGTGGTCTAGTCAACAGAGCTCAACCTTGGTTGCAAAACTTGCTAGCATGGAGGTGGAAAGCAGCTCTTGTCCCGGTTAGTCCATACTGCTGCAACCAGCAACAGACATGCCCCGCAAGGTGAGGAGATGTTGTTCTTCTGGATTGATGTTGCCAACGTCCTTCCTTGTTGAAGGAGATGAGGACCTGTGGCATTGTGTGGGACACTCTGGCTGGCCCTGGCTTTAGGATCTGCTTCAGAAAGAGGAGGTCATGTCCAGTGTGGTTTTGGTCACCCTTTCTATTTTCATAGGCCTTTGCCCTGGGATTGTGTTCGCTGTGAGACGTAGCTCTTGGTGTTGAAGCCGGCTTATCTAAAGCTGGAGTCAGAGTAGTCTAAGTGCAGTTTAAGCCTGAGCTTGCTGAAAGGTGAGGAATTGAAGATTTGCCTGCTTGTATTAGAGCAGGCACACAGCTGTTTGTTTTACTCTAGCTTGTTTGGGACTAATCCAGCTGTTCTCTATGTCACAGCTGTCTGGTCTTGCACCCTTACTTGATTTAATTGTTGAAATGTCATCAGATAATACTCTTCCTGAAACAGGCCCTGATTTTTGCAAGGGAACTTCAAGAGGAAAACAAGCCAAACTCCTCCCTTTTGCCAGCAGGGCAACCTGGAAAAAGTAGGTCAGAGTTGGCCAGTCTTCAGAATCCTTCAAGCTCTACCTGCAGATCTTCACGTGGCCAGGAGCAGTAGAATGTACTGTATGCCTGACGGCAAAGAGCAGGTGGAATGCTGGAAGCAGCTCACAGGAAGGAGGTAAAAATACTTCCATTTGGACCCATAGTGCTCCAGTCTGTGCTAGGGTGGCCTGAATGGGCAGCTGAATCCCGGGATGACCAAGCTCTGTGGGCTGCAACAACCTCTTTCGATTTGGCTCTTCCTGACAGCCCTTGCACCAGGTGATCCTGTCCTGTTGTGGTCCATGCTCCATCGCCAACCACAGCAGCTGCCTCTGGCCCTAGAGCTGTAGGCTGGTACTGAAATGGGTATCCTCAAAAGATGTGTATCTTCAAAAATGAACAATACTGGTAAAAAGTTCTCATGCCATATCTGCCTTGGATCTCAGCCTAACATTGAGCCAACTGTAGGCTAGATTTTGATTTCCTTGATGCACGTGCTGTTTGTAGGATTGGCCAGAAGTAGTGCTGGGAGGTGGAATTTGTGTTGGAAACAGACTTGTCTTACACAGTGAAACTGATCCAGAAAATGCTGCTCTTTCCAGTTGCAAAAATCTCCTTTCAACATGAACCAAATTCTGTCCCTCAGTACTTGCCATGTAGTTACTGAGGCTGGGACTATATCTGTAAAATGTTGGTGAAAACTTCTTTTCATCCTAGAAGGTGGCTTTCCTGTTAATGCCACAATGATCGCATCAGAGCAGTCCTGCTGCCTTAGACCAAGATCCATCTTGCCTGATCTTCTGGTTGAAGAACTGCCTTGTCTCTGCTGGAGATCCTTGCCATGCTGCGACCAACTGCACCCAAGGAGAGCGGAGCTCAATGGTGCTTGGGAACTGTGTCTGTCCCATGGGCTGTTGTGTCTCCAGGCAGAGCGTTGTCATGGAGTTGTGGACACCCCTGTTTCCGCGTTTTGAACATTTTGCTCCCTCTGTTTGGGCCTTTTATTCCATTTTTTTCTCTGTAATAATTTCTTCCTGCTTTCTTTTCCCTCTCATCTCCTTTCCCAGAGAGGGCTTCGAAGCTGTGTTAGGGTTGGGCTAATGCCTGATCCGAAAGGAGAATCAGGAAGAACATCAGTCACAGATACAAAGAAAAAAGAGGAGCAGGGTAAGCATGTAATACTTTGCTCTGCTCTGCTCTGAGCACTCAGCTGTGTTCACTAAGGGACTTCCCGAGCTGGATGTGCTTCTGATGTAATTAGTAGCCCTCACTGAGTTTCTCGTGCATAAACTTCATTGGTTTCCCTTGAATCCAAACAAGTCTTCTCATCCACAGCTCCCATGATAAGGAGTTCTGGGGGTTTCTATCTACTGCATGAAGAAGACTTTTAATTTGTTTTGTTTTTTTTTTTTAATACTGTGATTTAATGCATTCTCTGGTTACTGTCCTGCAATTTGCAGGATACTAACTGTCTGTGCTGAAGCAAAGGTCTTACATATGTGTTCATTTATGTATTTCTGACTAAATGTGCTCTGAAAGGGAGGAAACCAAAAAATCGACCTTCCCCAGCTTCATCACAACAGAAAGGAACACTTGTAAAACCTGTCGCTAAAAAGTCTGCTCTCTCAGATCATCCAGCTGACAGTGTTAGAGGACACTTGAAGTACGGGGAATGTCTGCTCAGTGCCAGGTTGTGCTGTGCTTAGTTGGGCGGATAAACTCTTGTGCCCAGCCACCCCTTTCCCTTTGAGGATCTGCTAACACCGATGTCTTCATGCTGCTCTAAGTGCTGTGTAATCTGTTCTTTGATCCTGTAAGTGAAAAGTTTGTAATAGCACAGCTGAGCAGTGAGGTTGGGACTGAAACAATTCACAGGTGTTGCTTTATGTTTGAGTTTCCTGTAACTGCTGGCTGTAGCGACGCTGATGGCTTAATGAAGATGTGATGGTTCCGTAGCTGACTTGAGCCTGTACTTAGCTATGGCTCTTCCCAGTTAGGACAGCTCCAGCTTTCAGAAATGTTCCTGACGATTGTTTGGATTACAAACTCAAGCGAGGAACCTTCTTGCCCAAAAGCCTGGAGGCTGCACTTCAGCCATATAATAAATTAAGCTCTAGGGCTGCTGGTAGAGGACCAAAACCTCTAAAGCCTCATGATACCAAACATGGATCCAGTGTAAACTTGTTCTGTGGATTCAGGAGACATTGCCAGTTTAAATTTGTATTAGCCGGCTTTATGGCAGACTAGAAATAATCTATACTCCATCAGCTAACATAAATTTGGAATAAAAGTTGTATTGTGGGTTTTGAGTAATTTACCAGGAATGTGATGCTCTGTCTAAACCTACTGTAGACCAAATTATTGCTGTCCAGATCTGGTGTTACTGTGGGCCAACAGTCCTGCTGCTCTCTCCTGCTTGTGCCTTTGGCAGTGAGACATTTCACAAGCTCAACTCTGAAGAAACTGTTAAGATCTAGCCATTTTGATTAGCTAAAAAAACCCAACAACTCTGAAACGCCTTAGATTCTGGCACACTACTAGAAAAAACCAGATTTTTCTATGGGCTGTTGCAAGCTGATGTTTTAGTCACTTTTTCACTGCTGTCTGCAAAGGGAACTGTACAGATGAATTAAGAGAAGTGAATGTTGTTTTGGGACTTCTGCAAGTTCAGTTTGAACCTATGAAGGGTTCACCTGACTTGTTCTTTTATTTATTTCTTTTTACTTTCAAGGCTCAGTCAGTAAAGCCTGCTTGTGGTGGTAGTAAACTGGGTGTTAGTGCAGTGTGTGTGCTGCAAGTTCAGTACTTTCCTTGAGTAATGCTGGAGATAGAAAGCACGGTAATAAAAGGCACTCACAGTCCATAATAAACATATTACCCAATCACAGTGTTTCCCATAAGGTAGTTCCTGCTTTGGGAGCTGCCTGGCTTCGCTTGTAGTCACCTTCAGCTCCTGAAATCCCATACCACGTCATCCCCTTTGCAAAATCCCTTCTGAAGCCCTGGCATTCCCTGTAGTACCTTAACCAGGGGTTATTTGCTGCCTGACCTTGGGACCTCTGACTGGCACCTTCTGTGTGTTCTCCTGGATAGTTTAGGTTCCCTGTGGGCTTTTTTAAATCTTTTTTTTTAAAAAAAGTCATATTAAACTGGGAAAAAACGTGATTTGAAAGCTCATTATATTTTCACCTGACTGCGGCAGAGAGACCAAATTGTATTTCCATGTCACTGTGAAGCATGTTTGCCAGTGAGCCACTTGATTTTTATTCAAATAGGGAATTTTATTATTTTTAATTGTGCAACGAAACTACGTTTCTGGCCTAGGAAGAGATTCAGGTTGCTCCTGCTGTGCTGGTTTTACTGTGATCAATACTGATAAGTGTCCACTCAGTTAATGGTGAAGGTGAAATTAAAGTTAATATAGGTTTATTTAATATCACAGAATCACAGAATGTTAGAGGTTGGAAGGGACCTTAAAGATCATCTAGTCCAACCCCCCTGCCAGAGCAGGACCACCTACACTAGAGCGCACAGGAACGCGTCCAGGCGGGTTTTGAATGTCTCAAGAGAAGGAGATTCCACAACCTCCCTGGGCAGCCTGTTCCAGTGCTCGGTCACCCTTACAGTAAAAAAGTTTTTCCTCATATTTTTCTGGAACCTCCTGTGTTCCAGCTTCCACCCATTGCCCCTTGTCCTGTCAGCGGACGCCGCTGAAAAGAGTCTGGCTCCATCCTCCTGACATTCCCCCTTGACATATTTATAAACATTGATGAGGTCACCCCTCAGCCTCCTCTTCTCCAAGCTAAAGAGATCCAGCTCCTTCAGCCTTTCCTCATAAGGGAGATGCTCCACTCCCTTCACCATCTTTGTGGCTCTGTGCTGGACTCTCTCAAGCAGCTCCCTGTCCTTCTTGAACTGAGGGGCCCAGAACTGGACACAATGTTCCAGATGTGGCCTCACCAGGGCAGAGTAGAGGGGCAGGAGGACCTCTCTTGACCTACTTGCTACTCCCCTTCTAACACACCCCAGGATGCCATTGGCCTTCTTGGCCACGAGGGCACATTGCTGGCTCATGGTCATCCTGCTGTCCACTAGAACCCCCAGGTCCCTTTCCCCTGCACTGCTCTCCAGCAGGGCAGTCCCCAACCTATATTGGTACATGGGGTTATTTTTTCCCAAGTGCAAAACTCTACACTTGCCCTTATTAAACTTCATAAGATTTCTCCCCGCCCAGCCCTCCAGCCTGTCTAGGTCTCTCTGAATGGCTGCACAGCCTTCTGGTGTGTCAACCACTCCCCCCAACTTCGTATCATCAGCAAACTTGCTGACAACATTCTCTAATCCCTCATCCAGATCATTGATGAATATATTAAACAGCACCGGCCCAAGCACTGACCCCTGAGGGACCCCACTAGACACAGGCAACCAGCCAGACTCTGCCCCATTGACCACAACCCTCTGGCTTCTTCTCTTCAACCAGTTCTCGACCCACCTCACTACTTGGTCATCCAGACCACACTTCCTCAGTTTACCTATGAGGATGCTGTGGGAGACAGTGTCAAAGGCCTTGCTGATGTCCAGGTAGACCACGTCCACTGCATGGCCACCATCCATCCACCTGGTTATGTCTTCATAAAAGGCTATCAGGTTGGTCAAACATGACTTCCCCTTGGCAAAGCCATGCTGACTGCTCCTAATAACCTTCTTATCCTTGATATGCCTAGAGACAGCGTCAAGGATAAGATGTTCCATCACCTTTCCAGGGATGGAGGTGAGGCTGACCGGTCTGTAGTTACTCGGGTCATCCTTCCTGCCCTTCTTATAGACTGGAGTGACATTCGCTTTCCTCCAGTCTTCAGGCACCTCACCTGTTGCCCACGACTTACCAAAGATGATGGAGAGTGGCCTAGCAATGACTCCCGCCAGCTCCCTCAGCACCCGTGGGTGCATCCCATCAGGGCCCATGGATTTATGAATGTCCAAGTGTTCAAACTGATCCTTAACCCACTCCTCATCAATCAGGGCAGACTCCTCCTTTGTCATGACTTCCTCTGGGACCTCAGGGGACTGAGGCTCCTGAGGACGGTCTCCAACAGTGTAGACAGAGGCAAAGAAGGCATTCAGCAACTCTGCCTTCTTTCTGTCCTCTGTCTCCATTATGTCTCTATTATGATTACAAGTGTTCAACATGCTTATGTCAAAAAAAAAAAAGACATTCTTACGGTGCAGAGTTTTCTTGTAGCAAACCCCGTTTTGGAATACTTTTAAGAACTCTGCATTTCTTTCAGCTTTTGATCACAGTGTCTTCATCACTGGTATTTTCTATTTCAACAGGCTTTCTGTAGTTTCTACCTATTATGCTACTGAAATAGTTGAAACTGGAATGACTGAAACATAAATTACATGTCTGAAATATTAATTATATTAATGTGAGGGCCTCATGACAGTCATATTGCCACATTAGTAATGCAAGATCAAATTGTTTCCAGTCGCTATAGAAAACTACAGATTTCTTTAACGGGCAAATTGCTTAAAGCATTTCTTGTTTTTAATGTGAAAATTGTTGGTCCTAATTGCTGTCCATTGTGTGTTTCACTTGATGATTCATGACGTAATTCAGAAGTAGAATTCTACAGCAATTACTTAGCAGGAGATAAATCAAGCAAGGAAAAATAATTGAATTATTACTTCCTACCTCTCAGCCATTTCTTTTAGTCAGTGTGTTTAAAAATAACAGTTTAAATGCCGACTCTGCTTTTGTTACTGGATAGCTGTCTTTGGTCTGTGAAGATGTGTTAGAAGCTGCAAATGGTACAAAAGGGCTACTATGAACATTTTTTTAATTACCTTTGTAATTTATCTACCTGTAGACTGCTAGTTGCAGCACCCTCTGTTAGTTTCATTGACATCCATGGTGAAACTCTTGATTTTTATTTTTTTTTATTTTACTCTTTGGTGTCAGGGTGGGGTTTTAGGTACACTTTCACTTAATTGCCAGATCATGTTAATTTTTCCCTGAGAAATACTAATGGAATCCAGTCCCTGTGTTCCAGAGCGTTACCTGTGCCGTTACGTACGAAGCTCTTTGATGCTGGGAGAAGTATGTCATTGTGGTTGCACGCAGATGGTGAGGCACTTGCTCTGTGTCTAAGAGTGCCAGGATGAGAGGAAGATGAAATCCTACCAGTCACTCTCTTAGGGTGGTGTGTGAGTCCCTTTGCAAAACTTCCAAGTTTTCTACTTATAAAACTTCCAAACGTTACCTACGTTAAGATGCCGAGATGCACGGCAGAGAGCTAGCCCGCAAATTATGGAGGAGTCGGGTGAGAAGGCTTGTGTAGAGAGCAGCCCCGAGCCTGACTGAGCTGTATAGAAACTTGGTTTTCTTCCAAAGTGTCCTGAGGAAGAAGTACGAATTCTTACGTGTCGCTTCTTTTGACAAGTGTGTGGTTGGTGTTTCAAGTAGGCAGATAAAATAGAAGAGCAGTTCCACACATCAGCTTTTGACCCATAAGTCATTTCATAGAGATGCTTCCTTTTAAAATTGAAATGTAGATAACGGCAGTGAGCAAACTACTTTTCACTTAACGTTTTCAGACTCGTGTTTTTTGGAGCAAATGAGCTAGCAAAAACACAAATCGGAATAAACACATCGGGGCAAAAGGATATGTGCTCTGTGTTCTCTGTTTGATAACTTTAATGTTTTGAAATACATGAAGTGAATACTTTTGTGTTACTTGGCAGATTGCTGGTAGCTCGGTTTTGGTCCCCAACCAATAATAAATAGTAAGGTTTTGATTAATATAGTATAGCTTATAGCAATATCTTAATCAGAGCACGCAGTCTTCCAGTATTTTTCCTCTTCATCTGAAGAAGGAAGTTATAAAAGGATAGAATTTCATTTTCTTAATTGAAAGTAGCACAAAATAAACTTTTGAACATGAAAGGACAGATAATTAACTCCTTGCCTCGGGTTAAAAAAAATAATAAAGGCAGGGAGTGAGAGGGTGGTTTGGCAGCACCAAGTTACGAAGACTAATTTTTCTAAGTTTAGTTGTTCTGTTCCTTGGATTTAGTTTTTGTTTCAACACTTAGTTGGCATCTCTCCGATCGGAAGTTAGTAATGGCATCTGTATGCCAGCCACGCATCAGTGTGGTGTTTCCACACGCTTCAGAATTTTGAACACAGAAGAAATCATTTGCTCTTTGTGTTTAAAAGAAAAAAAAATAATCAGAGTTTTTTGTAACTTATAATTAGGGCTGATTGCATTAAAAAAAAAAAATTGATCGGGGAAGGAAGCGCTGATGTTTTGCCCAGAACACTGTTTGGTTAAAAATCAAATTTTGGTAGTCAAGTGCAGTCTCCTGGCAGAGCAAGTCTGTGGTGTTTATTGCCAAAGTAGTGCTCAGTATCCAGACTTACCAGATGAGGTCTTGTTGCTTCTGCTTTTGGTAGATGTTTTGCTGTTTAGTTTCAAGGGGCCTTGACTGCCTTTTTCCTGGCACAATTTGGTGTAGTAATTAAAGTAATGCATTCAGTAGAAGTTAGCAATTAGTTAGATCTACCAGTGAGAAAACAGATTTAAAAACCACTTGAGGGTTGATCCCTGTGCTCCTCTGGCTTTAAATAAGAGACAAGATCAGACAGAAATTCTTAGGAGCTAATCAAGATTGCTATTTAAAGGCTTTCCGCACTGGTCGCCAGCTTTAAATAGCTGCTCGTTAATTAAACAGATAGCAGTGTGACCTGCCAAATGTTTGCAATTAGCTGAGCCCTTTGGATGTGGAGCACAGTGATAAACTCCTGAAGAAGTTCTGGTGGGTGTTGTAGCAGTCCAAGGAAATTCCCACCTAGTGAAATCTGGGAATTACAAAGTCTATTTGCATATAAAATCTATATGAAGGAGCCCTAGTTGAAGAGAAGGTCTCTTTTTGAGTTCAGATTCCATTTTGTGTTGGTGCACCCACAAAGAACCTCCTATGTGGTACCAAACTTTCTTGGTTTACTCTTTTCTTCCTTCTCCCAGCTGAAATGACCATAGGGTTCTGGACCTCAGAAATTATTGAAAATCAAGAGTCTCTAAAAACATTTGGCTTTTCTGAAAAAAAAAAAAAAGGAATTTTTAGACTTAGTGTGTACACGGGGGAATGTTCTGTCCTGTTTTACTGAGTCTTTTGAAAAGAGACCTTTAAGGAAAGAATTCTCTTGTTTGAAGAGAGGATGCTGGAGAGATGTGCGTGTTTTATTACAGCAGAGCAGGTGGCTTTTTGTGATAACCAAACCCACAGAAATAACTTCCCGTTGCTCTCCTGTGAGGCATCTGAGCAATGTTTTGGAGAAGTTTGGAAAGGACTACATGGGCCGTGGCCCAGTTCAACAAAAATGAACATCTCGTGGGACAGAAAAGCATTATATGCTTTAGCTGGTTGGAAAGGTGGGATTTTTAGGGCTGCCAGCGATGCATTCTTTGCTCTCGGGAATGGCTATTGTTAGACACCAGCGATGAGTTTTGCCAAGGTGTATTTTTCTCACACTCTTAATTCGGAGTAGCTACAGTTGGGGCACATTTCTCTATTTTCAGTTCGGGTTCTTCCCAGTTATTATTCAAATATACTGTGCAAATAAGACCTTGGTTCTGTGGTGACCTCTGCAAAGCTCTGGTGATTGCAGTGGCTCCAGATGTGAATAGCTCTCCTTGCGCAGTGCTTGGCAGTACATAAGTGGCCTGGCTGATCTCCTTTGTGACTGCCAAACCAGCAGGGGTGAGAGGATCTCAAATTGTACCAAGCTGTTTGTTTTCATTAAGTGAAGGCTGTTTTTTGTGGACTACTTACCTCTGTGACACAAGCCAAAGCAATCAAAGGCTAGAAAGCGAAGAAGGGGTAAAATCTTTTAAAAATAATTACCTCTGGTAGAAGTATACAAAATTCCGATGCATTTGAATCAGTTCTAGTGCCATTCTGTTTGTTCAAGGCTTTTCTCCTTCCCTCTAGAAAGCATTGTGTCTGTTTCTTTTTGGGAGATTGTTAGTATCACTCCTGTTATTTGTGTGATTTCTGTAGTTGGATATTTTGCTGTCAAAGACTATGAGGTGATCTGTGATTTTGCATAACTACTGGTTAGTACAACCCAAACCTGAGTTTTATCTGACCTGAACATCTATTTTGCTCTGCAGTTGACACTCCAGATCCCTATGTGGAGCTGTTCATCCCATCTGCCCCTGACTGCAGGAAGAGAACGAAACATTTCAATAATGATGTGAATCCCGTGTGGAACGAGACGTTTGAGTTCATTTTGGACCCCAACCAAGAGAATGTTCTTGAGGTAAATCGTATGGCTGAGCTGCATCTGCGAAAGTGCGAGTTCTACAATGTCTGGAAGTTTAAAACAACAGTGGCTTGTACATGTATGGCATCTGCTGTCTCAAGATTACTATTTTTTTAAAATCCATTAAAGGCTGCTGTTTGCCTTTAGGTATGGTACTGAGCAAGAGGTATTGTATAAATTGTATTATTCAAGGAGTACCTTTGAGAGTCACTGTAATATGCCTCCGAGTTGTGTCCTGAACTATTCCTGAGGGCTAGTAGCTTTCTGTTCTTCACATCAGCCATAAATTGTTCACTCCCTGCTTCCTACACTGTTTCAGCTATTGTGGACAGCAATAGGTGGGGGTCTAGTCTGTGCCCATTCCCTGCTTCTCCCTGAGGAGACAGAAAGAAGCACAGTTCTCTGTGCCTGGAGCCAAGGGCTGAGTAGCCCAAGCAGTGATGTTGTGGATACTCTCCATGCACAGGCTTGTTGACTAAGCCACCATTAAGTCTCAGTATGTTAAGCCTTTCTTAGTTGTTTACAAAAGGTGGGTGTTAAATGCAACTATTTTGTAAGTAGGCATGGCGAGCATTTAAGGTTATCTGTAGTCCTTTGTTAGTTTGGTCTTTTGTAGGAGGTGGGCCCTAACATATGAGGTCTTCTGACCCAAGCTTAGGGAGTCTCAGTTTAAATTAGCCAACTGGGACAGAAGCTAAGGCCTGTGAAACTTTTCATTGAGTTACTAACCCTAATCTCCAGAGGTTAAACTATTCAAGATCTGAAAACTGAGTTGTGCTGCCTCCAAGGCTCCCTGTGTTCCTGGGGAGAGGAGAGGTTCTATGCTCTGGGGAGAATCTCATCATGAGATCACAGTGCCAGGGAATTCACAATAACTTCTTCACAGCTTTGCAGAAAGCAGACTACTAAAAACAGCTTCCACCATCTGCTCAGGTGCAACAGTCACCTGAATGATTCTCACTGAATGGTTTGCTTGTAGATGTGCAAACTAGCCTCAGGAAACTTGAGAAAAGTTCTTAGTTCTCTCTTAGTTCTTACTTCCTAACAACAAGTCAGGCAAATAGATATTGGGAGTTAGAAAGAGGAGTGGAACAATTCTGTCTTTCTTGTGACAAAGCATTTGTGGAAGTAGGAAGAAGAGAACTTGGATTCATCTACCTGCCTTTATTGCAGTATGGGAACTGAAAGTTGTTTCAGTTTTATCTTATAAAGCCTTTGTAGATTCTAACAGTGGTCTTGGAGCAGAGAGTTTTCCGTGTCTCTTTGCAGGCCCTGTGCTTTTTTGGAAGGTCTGTAGGAGCTACAGCTGACTAAATGATGGATGTGATCTATAGTAGCTCTTGTGAACTTCAAAAGATGAGCAGAACTGAGGAATGGCGAATAATAAAGATAGTCTTGTTTTTTTTCTGCCATTGCATCAAGACGGGGTCAGATTCTGCTTGTGGTTGCACTTAGGCAGCTTCACTAGATATCTGAATTTGTGGAGTAGGATTTTTAAAGGATAAATTACTAAGGTCACAAACAACAGTGGCCAACGGCTCGCCTGCTGCCTTCTTGGGAGCAGTACCACCTCCGATACTCCGTCTTTACGCATTCTGATGTGAAGAGGCTGGGATGCTGGCAAGTCATTAATTTCTTGCTGTTACATGATCTTGCATAATTTTGACAATGTGAAGGCCTGAGTCATTTGCTCCTTCTGTGTTAACAATGTGGCTAGCTCCTTTCCCCAGTTACTTAAACATCTTTTGCAATTTGTCTGGCATTTTTTGTGGGTTTCTTGCTTTACCCTGCCATCAGGGGCGGATGGGATGAACGTTTCATAAGGTGTTTTTAAGGAATTTTTCTCTGTTGCCTGTAACAACATGACAAGACTCATTATAAGTAGAATTTGGAAATGTATCTTTACGATAACTAAAGGCTGTTGCTGATTTCTGAGACAATTTGTATAAAATTCTATTGAAATTGCCGGCAGAGAGCTGGCATACTATGCAATAATGATTAATTGTGGATGTAGTTGATACGTGTGTGTATATATGCGCATGTGTATGTGTTGTTCATAGTAAACATTCTCTTCACCATGAAAGGAATAGTCTTTAGGTTAAAACTGGTGTTTGTGTTCTGCCGATGTTGCGCACACACATGGTGCCTGGCAGAGCCTTTGAGTTCTGTGTGGAGTGCTGTGTCAGAATTCAAATGTGTGAAATCACCTCCCCACCCAAAACCTCTTTGTGCATTCCCAAACTCACACAGACTCCACAATCCTCTGTACTCCTAGGATTATTTTAATCTAAGTCTTTAACTCTATCCCAAGTGCAGTTTTTGTTCTGACGTGTAAGAAGCTCTCCACAATCCCTTTAAGAAGTTCTTGCTGTTGCAACTGGTTTTAAAAGACAGCCCTTGGAGATTACAGCGAGAAGCATGAAGTTCTGCAAGGAAACAAAAGAATGTAGATGCCATTAAAATGATGAATTTTGTCCTGAAATACAATTCATCCTTTCAAAGGGTTGCTTGTGGCACAGGATTAAGAAGATTCTTTATAGCTGAGAAGAGGCTGAACCCAGATGTAGCAACTACTTATTCAAGAGATTGTATCTTGATTCCATTTGCTTTATGCAAAAGATGTGGTCCAAGCCCCAAACATATGCTATTAAAAGCTACAGTTCCACAAAGTGGAAAAAAAATTCGTAAGCCAAATGCGTTTGGAGAACTCATTTAATAGAAACCATATAAATGGTAATTGGAAATTCTTTCTGAGTATCTGACTTAAGAACTTGGAAGACTGTGGCTCAGAAGAAAGGCTGGTAGACGTAGGCCCACGTGGGTTAGAACAAAAAGCGTTGAACAGTGTTCTGTGGTATCCACATACATCTTTGGATGGTATCACGTTTTGAAAAGGTGTATGCTCTGACATGGAGAATATGAGAAGAGCCTTGAAGATCTGGCTGGATACAGGGGAAAGCTTTGTGTAATGTGGAATGCTGCACATTTTGCCAAATCGTTGCTCTAAAAGATCTTGGTCTGCAGATACAAGGCTACAGTGTATGGATTCTATCTTTGCTGAAAAGCTGCTGTACGGTTTTTCGTGTATCACATGTAAAGCTATGGAAGTTTTGCCATGGAGAAGCTTAACTGACTGGAAATTTGAAGTAATCGTATATTTTATGTGTATATTTGAAGTTATTATGTCTGCTTAGAAAGATGGTGAGATTTAATGATGAAAGGCACTCGGGTAAAAGGCTCTTTGTAAATGATACTGTCGCACTCCTGCAATTGAAGGCTGTGGAGGTACCATCTACACTTCGTAAGAGCTTACCCTGTTTTAAAAGAACATGTCTCTTGGCACTGGGCATTGGCTGGATTGCGTTAGGCCTATTCCTTTTCCGTGTAATTTTTTTTTTACCTTACTAGGCTATATGGAATTAGAAAAGGATTTATTGAAGTGGAACTGAATGCTCATGTGTCTTGTCTAGGTTACTTTGATGGATGCCAACTACGTTATGGATGAGACTCTCGGCACATCCACATTTCCTATATCTTCTCTGAAACTGGGAGAGAAGAAGGAGGTCCGGTTGACTTTCAATGATGTAAGTTGCAACACTCATAGCTTTGCCTTTGTTGCTGGAGCTTTGAATGTAATGAGAAGCCCTTAAAAGAGCCCCTGAATGGAGAGACTGAAGCTGTTGTGTAGACTGGGATGTGCCACAGTTCGGCCCATAATCAAGTGTCTGAATTTTATCTATACTGAGTTCTGATTAGGTAAAACTTCTTCTCAAATTAATAGAGGATGGTGCTTATAAATGTGATGTGTCCTGTGGACTCCCACTGAGTCTGATGTTTGAGTGTTCACTCAGTCACTTTGAGGCATAAGTAAAACATCTTGACCAGCTCTTGGTGCTTGTCAGAAGTACCCATGTTCCTAGGTGAAGGAAATCCCAGTTTCTGATTCTGTCAGTCTACCTCAGCATTATGTGTGTAATTAATACAAAGCTCTGTTTTGAAATCAAGAAGGGATCAGAATGTGTCATGGAGGATGTAAGTGTGACAACCTCTCAGTCAGGGAATAGTTGAATATTTGGGGGCACAGGAAGGGCACATCTCGGGCAAGGATTTTTCTCTACATACCCTGTTCTGACGCCTGTTTTCCAAGCCATTCGCTGTTGCCAGCGGCTAAACAGGGAGTGCTGGCCTGAAGGCGCTGCATTTATCCTCTTCCAGTCCTGCTGAGAGGAGAATTAAGAAAAACCAGTACTGCTGAATGCCTTGGTGTCCCTGCTGAGAGACTCCTCTTTAAAAGACTACTTTGAAACTTTCGTTTCCTTAGCGAGTTCTTGATTCAGTTTGGTTTAATGGTCTTTGTTAGTGCAAGAGGTTATGCAAAGTTTGCTGGTCACTGCGTTACCCCTACGACTGATGCCTGTGGCTTCCAGAAAACTAACAGAAATTTTTATTTTGTTATGGTATGTTTCACTTTCAATAGATAGCTTGGTGTAACACAGTCCTAGTTAAGATGCGGTAGTGCGTTAATTGGATTATTCTCTTTAAACACATACACCAAACAGATGGAGTCAATTTAACAGGGATTGTCTGTCTGCACGGCAACTTCTGGAAATTGCTGTTAAATCTGTGTGTAATTGAACTTGTTCCACACATATTAAAATATTGTCATTTAATGGAGTAACATATCCCAGGCCATTTGGAACTTAATTCAATACTTGTAGTTGTATCCATCACATCTGGTTACCGTTATATGTATATATAGTGTGCATGTGCTCTATGTGTAAATACTGTCTGCATTTCTCTTTTAGACTGTGGTTTATTTTATGATTTGTGACTGCTCTCCTGTTTTCCATGTGATACAATGTTAAGAGTGTGGTTATGGCAGATAAGTAGTTAAAACCTATTTACTGGAAATAGAAGAATTTCATAAGATTTAGCATTTAATAAAGTGTAGCCTTAGGGCCATTGGAATTTTGATACCTTTCTCTTTTTCTTTTCCCTTTAAAAAAAAAAAAATACTGCATTTTTTGAAGTTTCTGCATATTTATTTCACTATGGGCTTTGGTAACTCTTGGACTTCCAGAGCGTGGGCTGTCTGCAGATGTCTGGTTCTGCCAGACACGAGGTGAGGGTGTAAGAAAGAGCTGATGAGTAAATTTTGAAAACAGTTTGCAAAGCTCATGCCAGTAATGTAAGGCCTTGCCGCATTACAGGTGTGTGTTTGACTTCTCATCAGGACTCGGCACAGCTTAGTAGAGAATGTAATGGGGAAAAATGTCAATGGAAAAAGCCAAATACACTCTGAAATTTATAAGCAAATAATAAGGGAACATCAAGTTAGCTTGAGCCCAGTGTAGACAATGTGTACACAACATCTATTCCCAAGATTTCCATGGCAGTGTGTATAAGGTACAGAAAATGGCATGCTATTTCCCTGTTGGAACATTTTGCTTTGGGTTTATTTCAGTACTCTGTGTGTACATTTTCTTTTTTTTTCCCCAGCTATTGGACCACTGCATAGCTTCTAAGTGCTTTTTAAATTCCTAGTATCAAGTGCTGGAATAATGTAATTACTACTGTATCTTTGAAGTATTTCCATAAATGACTCTTCCATCTGTTTCTTCACTGTCTACCTTTGCTATTTCTGTTCCTCTACTTTCTCTCACCACTCCTCTGCCTCACTGACACTTCCTATTTTGGAGGGTGGCAGCAGGTGCCAGGTTCTGCCTGGCCCATGGACAGGTACATGAGACATGGGGGACTGGGGCAGCTTTGCACTTTTATGTCCTTAACTCCTCTGGATAAGCATCGAACAGATGTTCAGTCTGAGATGTTCTAGCTCCATTCCTAGTGATCATGTACCACAGATGGGGAGGATAATCCATTTTTTAGCTAGAAACAGAGTGAAACAAGACACTGTGTCTGAGCGTCTTATGCTCCTGCAAGGCCATGCCGATGTGCCAGTGGCCATTGTGTATGAGAGAGCTTGGGGAGATGAAAACGCCCGCTGTTCTTTGTTCTAGCCACCTTGTACTCTTGGAGTTTGCCTAATATGCAGTTGGTAGTTTAACTATTTATTTTTTTTTTTAAGCTTTTGCCTGCAGGCAACCCCTTTAAGTGCTCTGTGAAAGGCAGAGGAGACCAACTGGTAGCTTATGGGTTGGGCAGTTTAGCTCACTTGGTTAGAGCGTGGTGCTGATAACACCGAGGTCATGGGTGCGATCCCTGTTCGATCCCGATGTGTTGCCTGATCTAGTTGAGAGGTGTCCCTGCCCATGACAGGGAGGTTGGATTAAATGATCTCTAATATCCCTTCCAGCCTGGGCCATTCTATGATTATGCAGTGACATATATCTTTATTATTATTGGTATTTCAGAAACTTAAGAGCAATCGCTTTTACTGATAATTCAACTGTATTTAGCTGTGGAAAGACGCTTGGTGGCTCGTGTGAAACACAGAGCAGTCATTCCCTTACGACTCTTTGTTTCAGGTTCAAGCTGAGCGTGAAGGTTACGCACTGAACTGGGAAGGGAGCAGCAGGCAGCCTGTGGCTGGCAGTAGACACAAAGGATCTTAAGTGTGTGCAGACAATTAGATCCCTTCAGGCCAAAGATGAATGGCACTGTCAAAAAGAGATTGTCTGTGGAAGAAACCCAAGACAGTGAGATCTGATGAATGAAAGTGAGCACCTAGCAGCATTCTCTGCTGTATTCAGGGCTAGAGATGTCTTTTGGAATCACATTATCTACTTTATTTTCTACAGAACTTTTTTTTCCAAACTTGTTTATGTATTTCAGAACTGTCCTCCTTTAAAATAAAAAACCAAAATTTTTACATTAATAGTTTATGTTCCAAGTCTGTTTGTCTTTTTCTCTGTCTGTAAGTGGTGTAACCATATTTAAATATTTCTTGTTTAGGTCACAGAAATGACTTTGGACTTGTCTCTTGAAGTATGGTAAGTATCTCATATTTTGCTCTGTTAGAATTTTCTTAAAACATCTCAGGTAGAGTGCACAAGTTTGGTGTTTTAACATAGCACATTACCAAGTAATGTAGAGTCAGGAAGTGTTAAAATTGAGGATTGTTTTCACATTGTGGTTCTATAAGTGACTTGTACTAATAGGAGTGCCCTATTCAAACGTGTGCAGGAGTGACGCCATCATGTGTGAATTTCTCATCCTGGATTATGTGAGGTGCTTACCTTTTTCAAGGACTTTTTCTCTAACAACCTGCTAGACATCAGGTTCAGCTGTTATCCTCAGTATTTTACTTTCTGCAGTAACTTTGCATCTTGTGTTAACTTTCAGCCTGTGACTCGTTACAAAGCAGCCCTGAAATATATTGGAATGTTAATGGAATGTCAGTACCATGCAGTACTGAAGTCTATGGTGGAGATCTCAGTAGGGTCAGGATTTTACCATATGTAAAGCTAAGTGGATGCCTACCTTTTTTTTTTTTTTTTAACTTGCCCTGCCCTCTCTAGCTGTCTTCCTCTTTCTTAGCCTGTCTAGGTGAAAAATCAAAAGTCAGCATGAGGCATAATCAGGAAAATATCTGATAGACTACAAGTCTAAAAATGAACTCCTGGGAGCAAGGTATTTAAAGAGCCTTTTTTGGTCTTTAACTATAAATAGTGTAGAACTCTTTCATAATGACTGTGGAGACTGACAGACATCCCACAGGGTTTATTTCTGCTCATTGTGTTATGCTATAACTGGTATTTGGGTGTTCTTTGAGACCACCCCTCAACTGTCTGTCCCAAGTATTCAGTATTTCTGAGGTTAAATGCACAGAAGGTGCTTGGCTGGGCCTTGCTGCTCTTAGACATTGAAATAAACTAAATGAAAGGATCTGATCAAGTTCTGCTTTGTTATTCTTGGCATCATGTGGGTTTTTGGATGCTGTGTGGACCTCTCGTTAATGGTGTTGTATGAATCATAGATTCATTAAGGTTGGAAAAGACCTCCAAGATCATCAAGTCGAACTGACAACGCAACACCACTGTGACCACAAAACCATGTCCCAAAGTGCCACATCTACACATTTTTTTGAACACCTCCAGGGATGGTGAATCCACCGCTGCCCTGGGCAGCCTGTTGCAATGCCTCACCACTCTTTCAGTAAAGAGTTTCTTCCTAATATCTAATCTAAATCTCCCCTGATATGACTTGAGACCATTTCCTCTTATCCTATTCCTTGTTACTTGGGAGAAGAGACCAGCCCCCACGTTAGTACAACTTCCTTTCAGGTAATTATACAGAGCAAGAACATCTCCTCTCAGCCTCCTCTTCTCCAGGCTGAACAATCCTATTGCTTCTAGGCAGTCTTTTTCCCTCCTTTTTCTTAATCCCATTATTTTATTGCATAATAGGTTTTAAAAACATCTGAGGAGTTATTATCTGTACCTGAACAGATAATTTTCGCCCTTCTGTGTTTTTCATAAAGGACTCTTAAAAATGCTGCCTTGTAACTAATGCGTCCAAGTATCCACAGACGCTTCTGGTTCACCTTCCAATGATTGGACTCGATTTTAAAGGTCTCTCTCAATCTAGGCAGTTCTGTGACTTTTGTGATTCTATAAGTATGGTGATTTGAATGAGGTGGGTGCCAGGATGGATTTGAACACTCCTCCTCATGGCTGCCTGCTGGAGGCAGTGCTGCTGGGAAGTGTTATTCAGGCCCTTAGAACGATGTATGGCCTCCATGAGTTAACTCGTCCACATGAGGTGACAGTTCAAATAGTTTATCCTGCCTTGGTACCTGAAATGAGAAGTGGGAGCTGAAGTTGTACTTTTTATGGAAGTATTGAGGTCTTTGCATGCCACTGCATACATTTTTTGATGGCACAACGTGGGGGAACAAGCTAGAGAAAAAAGCTTAGTTTTTCTTGTGGCCAGACAGTACAATTTGTGCTGAGATCAACAGGGTTTTTTTGATTGCAAGAGGGAAGGGATACAGAACCAAAATTATTCTCTCCTCCCTTAACATGAGCCTCTAACTTAAGAAGAGCATATGTGAGCAGGAATCATAGAATCATTAAGGTTGGAAAAAACCTCTAAGATCATGAAGTCCAACTGTCAACCCAATACTACCATGACTACTAAACCATGTCCTCAAGTGCCATGTCTACATGTTTTCTGAACATCTTTCGTTGCAGTTTGGTTCAGTGGATAAGCAAAGATTTCAAAATTTCTAGACTGTAAATAATTGTATGTGAATAGTGAACTCCCTTTCTGTATTCTAATTGAGCTTTTTTTAAGACCTAGAAGCTGTGTATTTTATTTGGTTTTCACTAGCATGGAAGCAATGAGGTTTCTATACAAAATGCATAAAGGGGCAGTGTGTTATTGGTTTTTGCATCCATCACTCCATGGCATCAACTCATGCAACTGTGTTTCATGAATAATCATAATTTTATTTTATTTCACGTTCTGTAAGGTAGCGAGGAATTTGCTTTTCCACTCATTTCCCTAGGTGATATTTTTAATTCTGGTCTTAAATATGCCTTCTGAAGTCTGTCTGTTTTGCAAAACAGCTCCTCAACTGATCTCCGGTTTAGCATGGCTCTGTGCGATGAGGAGAAGAAATTCCGGCAACAGCGAAAGGATAATATCATGCACAGTATGAAATCATTTCTGGGAGAGGAAAACAGCAAGAACTTGACCACTTCCCGTGACGTAAGTTTGAAGAGTTCATCTCAATTTAGTATTGCTTTTGGAATCCTGTGTTTGTGTCTCAAAGGAATGAATGGGACACATGAAATAGAATCGTTCAAGACAGATGGCAGAAGCAAAAAAAAAAAAAGTCTTATTCCTCTTTGCACATACAATATTTAGGCTGGCGAATAATTTTTCTTGTGCTCGGAATTTCTAGATGAAAGTTTAAGGAGACAAAATGCAGTGCCAAAATGGAGCTACGCTTAAATAAGATGTGCCCATTATGTGCAAGAGGACGATACCCTGTGAATGCCATCGTAGGACAGAAATCACAGCTTTTCACTTGCCCTGGCACCTTAAAAACCGCTGTAGCTTTTATCTGCTCCTTTAGTAATCCTTGGGGAGTCTGTGCCTGGGTTAAAATCAGGCAAAGGAGGTAAATCCGCGCTTCTCATTTTGCGCCAGTTCTGAACAGTGCGCTTTGTTAAGGTGTTAGTTGGGAGGTGAGATCATCATCTGAAAAATGCCCAAAGGGCGCGCGGAGGCTCCGGGCACACGCCCTACTGCAGAATCTGCCCTTGCATGCTCGATATCCAGCCTGGGCTCTTCAGACGACCTCGACTGTGTGGCCTTTGTGTCTAAAAGATTAGGCAGGAAAGGTGCTGGCTTCATGTTAGTCAGCTTAAAAAGTCTTTTCTTTCCTTTCTTTTTCTTTAGCCCGTTTTATAGGGTTAGGATTATGATTCCTTCTGCTCATTTTTAGTTTAAGCAGAGTGCGACAGCTGTTTGCAGAAACTGGAACTAACACCAAAGAATTCCTTTCAAATTCCTATGAAGTTTTGAGCAGGTGGTAAATGTGTTACTGTTGTATAGTTTTGAGCTCCTTGGTGCATAATAAAATGCGCTGGTGAGAGCTTTTTGAGGAAGATGAAAGGATTTGACAAGTATTGTACATGTTTTATTTGTAGCGATATAAATTAAGCATATTGGGAAGAAAAGTTTTCAAGATTTTTTTCATCTTCAGTTTAATCTTAATGCATTGGAGTAGATGTTTTGAATGTGCTGTTGGTCCAATCTTCTACAGCAGAATAATGCCTTTCTCAGAAAGGATGCAGATATTCTCTTAAAATCCAGTCAGAACTGGAGTGACACTCAGTGCCTCAAGTATCAGTTGTGTGTGGGTGGTG
This sequence comes from Trogon surrucura, assembly GCA_020746105.1. Taxonomy (NCBI): domain Eukaryota; kingdom Metazoa; phylum Chordata; class Aves; order Trogoniformes; family Trogonidae; genus Trogon; species Trogon surrucura. Next base: position 11,418,244 of record CM036624.1, read on the forward strand.
TGTGCGTGTGAATTATTGTAAATGCTAAGTAAGACTTTATATGCTTTTTGTTATTGTCTTCCTTGATATCCCTCACTGTCTCAAATACTAAAATTTTAACAGTTAAATTGCATCTGCCAAGTCCAGACTGTAATCCCTAATTGTAGGCTCATCAGCCCTAGGAAGGGCTGAGATAATGTGCTTCTGTTTTTAATATGCCAAGTGTCTATTTCTAAGCTGACTTGTCAGAAGTTTTAGCTGCTGCTAGCAATGAAAAATAAAACAAAACCTAAACCCAACACTTTTTTCAAATTAAAATATAGTTTTGTCCTTCTGGGCTGTCATTTTTTACATTTATTGCTAGAGATGGAAGATAGCAGGAGGATTTATAGGATGTTTATAGTCTTAACACGGCATCCAAAGTCAGGAGATGTAATGAATATTCTTAGCTGAGTCATTGTTTAATCTTAAACAAGCTACTTAAAGTTCACTTAAGTTTCTTCATCTGTAAAGAGCAACTCATGTGCCTTGCAGGGATGCCATGAGACTTTAATACTTAATTATACATCCCTGGATGGGGAAGTGAGCACTTCCAGATTTCCTTCTTTAATCTTGAGGCATGTTCTGAAATCACAGAGGGTGAGATTTCTCGTACCTGTGGTATTGCTGAGTTTATTTTTCTAATTCTTGTTATTTTAAACAATTTTTTGAAAGTACCATAAAGAATTAAAGCTTTTAGTTCTCTAAGTCTGGATTTGCAGAACAATTTTTAAATAATCACGTATGTACCTCATGGCAGTTTTTTTTCCCAACACTGGTATCCTTGTCCAAATTTTGTGCCCTGTGTTTCCAGGATATTTGAATGAAAACATCTGCACCACTCATTCCCCAAACGAATTTAATATGTTGTAGGTGTTTTGGGTTGTTTTTTGGTTGTTCTTTTTTTTTGCCAGATTACTGGAAAAAATGATTAAGATACCTTTTTCAGAACTTGCTTTTCTTAAAATGTATCTTGTTTCCCAAATCCTTTTCATTTTCATGCCCAGTTTGGTGATCAAGCCATTGGCACTTGAGGAGAGGCACCCTTTGATCACAGTGGAGCTGTGTGCTGAGCTTGTCCACTTGGAGCAGCGCCTCATAGATCCTAGAAAAGTACACATATATTGACAAAACACTCCATCAGCATTGTTACATCCAGTTCAGTGGAGTTAGTTTGCGTGATATCTAAACTGTTTTTTTCAAAACTGGCTTGGGTCACTCAGCATCGTGCCGTGCAGACCAGCTGCAGGAAAAACCAAGGTGTGCTGACGTGATGTTTTAGTCATTCAGAAGCGGCCACAACTGTCTGTAACGGAGTGTGACAGCGTGGCCAAGGGTTAGAGCAATGGGCGTTTGTCTCCCAGAACTTGTGAATTCACGTTTTTACTGTTGGCTCACTGCATCTCTTCCTGGTGACTGACTTATGGTTATGGTCTGAATTGACTCATCTGCTTGAATGAGTTTAGGATCTCTGCCCCTGGTTTTACTGATGTACAAATCACTTTGGGTTCTGAGTGCTTTACATGTGGAGTGCGTCAGCCCCAGCCTGTGCACATGGAGTATACCGTAGTATCTTTTCTCCAATAGCTTGTCAGTTCTTTTCCTTTTTACTCTCTGCAGACACTACCCCTCTACTTGTCAGATGGGTGTATCTAATTCCAAATTTTACTGTTGAACATGTCAGAAACTGAATCGCAGCTAAAAAACTGCTTTAAGAGGTCTGCCTGATTGGAAATGTGCTCTGCCTTCCTCTGCAGAGCCGGAAGGGCTTCAACCTTCATCACCTGACTTAGCCTGCAAGTCAACTTACATGCAGTAGGTGCTTCAGTTACTTTGTTTGTCATTCAAAAGCTTTATTTACTGTGGGAGGCTTACTTAAACTGCTGCCTTCTGCTCTAGAGATCTTTAGTCAAATGTCATGTCTGGAAATAGTGATTGCAGCTTTTCATTCTTCATTTTGGTATCAAGTGGAATTAAAGAGATACTGTACATCCACCCACTTCTGGGTATACCCTCCCTCCCCCAGTACAGGAGTCTGTGATTCCCGGAATGCCTGTGGATTAAGCATACAGGATGCTGGTGAGTCTTCTCGGCATTCTTTGTTGATCCCTCCTTATGGATTTCTGCGCATCCTGAAGAAAAGTCAGATTTTCCCTTGTGCTCGTGCCACTTCACTGATGAATAGATTTGTTGAATAGTGGTGCTTTGGAAGTGTTCTCACATAGCTTTTTCCAGGCTTGCACCTGCAAAGCTCTGCTTTCATCCTGTTGAGATTTGTCTTTGTAGGTTAATCAATGTTTGTAAAGAGCTTTCAAAACCTAGCAAACCTTACTAACTTTGTGATTAGTAATATGGCTTTTCTGTTCAGAGCAACTGCTCCGTTATTGGGGTGTTGGCTTAACAAAACAGGCATGTCCAAAGTCTGTACCTTGGGTCTGTAATTTTTTTTTTTGATAGATAGCTATCTGTGAAGGTGCATGACGAATGCTGATGCCAGTAAATACCTGTGGTTTCTATTATTAAAGCCAAACCCTTATGAAAAAGGTAATGAAATAATCTTAGTGCATCAAGAATAAGCAGTTTTTGCGGAATGGGAGCCTCCAGGAATGTCTCGGCTCGTTTGGTCATCGTGCGTGGTCATTTCTGCATGACTGTGCGTTTTCATTCCGCAAGAGAGTTTCATGGCCTGGAGTGTGGAGTCTGCTGAAAGAAACTGAACTCAGTGTCACAGGGTTCTTTTTCTCATAACTAATCCCATCTATTGGCACCTTAAATTGCATTTCAGTGAAATTTTTGACTGATTACCAGTTTGATCAGATAGGGGCTTTCTGCACAACCATGTCATTCATTTTATGCTTAGCAACAACCAAGGGGTTCAACAGTGGAAAATTCTTCTAGGTTTTGGAAACTGGGAACCAGGTTGGACGTTTGCTTGGTCTAGAACACTTAATGATGGTAGCAAGTGATTTTTTATTTTATTTTGTATCTTTCTACATACTTAATGAAAGTGTGCTGTGGAAGGGAACAGCTTTGGAGTCAGGGCTGGGAAGAACAAAAGACAAGACCCTTGTAGATACATTTTCAATAAGATGTCATTTGTAGCTGGGTCTTTTTGCTCACTTTGCTATATCTTGATAGCTGAGTAGGTATGCAGATACACATAGATTCTCTTTATCTAGTTGTAAATTTGAGGCTTTGTTCATACTCTGTAGTACTATCAGATGTTTTCATTAGAAAATGTTTTTAAACTTCTAGCCAAAATATTGTTTGTCTCTTCTGATTCTGATTAGTAACTTTTACTGCTTTTGGCACTGTCACAAAGATAAATTTGGATTAAAGCTGGTGTTTGTATTTCTTAAAAAATTTCTGTGGTCTTGTAACTGAATAGTTTATTTAATAACTAAATTTAATATCTTCTCTATTTTGGAGTATGAATAAGAAGGACAGGCATTCTAAACAAATTCTCATGTTTTTGTTTAGAAAGCTTGCTACGAGTGGTGACTTCAGATAAATTCTAATTCTTCAGGTACTGGGCAATTAGAGTTCTAAGTAGCAGGGCATTGTGGGGTCAACAACTTTCTAATACTGACATGGTTTGTTCACCCAATTTTTAGACTTACAGGTTGTATTTTAGTATTTGAAGAGCCACCAGTCTGTGTGAATTAATTGAACTTGAAATTCCATGTGTTATTTCAGTAGACAGAAAGCTAAGCAGGGTACTGGTGTACATGTGTATGTACATATATTTTGCTACTTGACCTGGAGAATCAGAAAAATGGGGCATTATCTTCCTGTGCCTGTAAGGAACCTGAAATGGAGGGTTCTGTATGGTGATAGAATCATAGAATGGCCTAGGCTGGAAGAGACCTTAGAGATCATTTAATCCAACCTCCCTGTCAAATAATACTGTGCTTTATTAGAGCGTCACAGTGAATAAAAAATGAGGATATAACGGAGCCATAGGAATACTGTTTGTAAGGGCCCTCTGGAGGTCAGCTAGTCCAAGTTGTCGCTGGAAGGAGCACTGTTGCCAACACTCAGTTTACTGCCAACAAGGGTGAGTTCTGCCTAGCAAGCAGAACAATCCAGAGTTTAGCAAATTCCAGAGTTGGATGCTCTTTTCCCCACCTTGGTCTGATCCCAAACTCAGTCACTCTGTGGGATCTGCCCCTTGAGGAGCCACATCTGTGACTGTTTGGGAGCAGCAGGTGAGGTATGGCATTAGTAAGCCCCTCGAGCATTCGCGTTAGAAAATTGTCACCAGGGCCTCCTACAAACTTCCTGTCTGGTTTGTCCAATGCTGACCTTTCATCGGGGGGTTAAAATCCCCCCCTCACCATGAGGACCGCAGCCAGATCAGGAGACTTCTGGTTTTTAGAGAAATCCCTGACCCACTTCGTCCTGTTGCTCAGCAGTCTGAATGAGACTGCCACAACATCCCTAACATTACTTTCTTAACGGTTGTTATACCCAGAAGCTCCCAAAAGTCCCTGGCTGCATCTCGACGTTCTGTGCAGTCAAGGAGCTCTCTGCTTCTAGAGTGCAGCCAACCTTGCCCTCTTTTTTCCCTGCCAGCCTTTCCGGCCTCCACTCATCCATGGCAGTGTGCCAGGCTTGCCTTCTCTCCCACCAGGTCTGTGGCATTCTGATGGCGTCACAGACCTGTGACTGCACTTGAACTTCCAAATTTTCTTGAGACAGTTGAGGTAAGCCTCTGAACGCTCTTCTAAGCAGGAACATGCAGGTCCCTACTGATGTTCTCCCATGAGTTCTTCCTGCTTTTGCAACGTTTGCACCCTTTGATCACTTAGACTAACTTCAGTGACAGGGACCTAAAGTCTTCCTTGGCAAGTCTGTTCATGAAGGTTTTCTTCACTCTGATGGTGAGGTGGATTCTTTTCCCATGAGCCGTCTTCATCAGCAAGCAAGGGTTCATGCTCAAGAAGCCGGGGATCTCACTAGTGATGCCACATAAGCTTCACAGCATCTGCTGGAGCCGTTCCTCTTCCAGACTAGAAAGATGAAGTCCTCAGGCTACAGCCTTGGGTACCTGTGCCTCTCGTTCTTGTTTAACTTGGGGGCAAAGCACCTTTCGCTTGCTCAGAGCCTCCCCTGCTTGTATCGCTGTTGTCCACGTGGATGAGCAGCATCTGGAAGGACAGGTGAGACTTGGCCATTTCTCCATGACATTGTGGATCTGGAACCTGGGCAAGCAGCGAATCTGCCAAAGCAATCTGGTTGGCAGGTTGCCCTGTGTCCTGTAGGAGAGGGGCTCAACAGCTACTGTCGCTTGTCCCTTTGTAGCGCTGTTTCTTACCCAGTAACCTGTGATACCTGGTCCAAACCTGTTCCTGGCAGCACTGACATACAGATACTGTACGTCACTCCTGGGCCCAGAGAACTTAAGAGGGACAGGTAACTTCATGTGTGGGATGGCGGTACCGTTCCATTCTATGTGCAGTGTTTAAAAGATATTTCAAAATGTTTTATTACAGTATTTTGCTGTTCTCTTATGCATGTACCACTAAAAGACTGCAGAGTACCTTTTTTTTTGTTTTTTTTGGCTTGTAATAATTTTTGTGCACAGGTTTCTGCTGTGAGGATCTCTGGATCTGGTAACATGTTAATTGCACAAGGCCAGCAACTGATGAGTAATATTTAGGTACTGCTTTTTAAGCCCTTATCAGAATTGATGTGGCAATACGCTCTTCTCGTCTCTGCAGGTACCAGTGATAGCAGTACTGGGTTCAGGAGGTGGATTTCGTGCCATGGTGGGGTTCGCTGGAGTCATGAAAGCGCTTTATGAATCGGGAGTTTTAGACTGTGCGACATACATTGCCGGTCTCTCAGGATCCACGTGGTAAGGGTTTATTTTCTTTCGTTTTTCTTTGTTTTTTCTTCAGCCAGTTCAGGAATGAATTTTTGCGAGAGGCGACTTATTTCCGAGGTTATAATTCGCAACAAATTTTACATGTGTGCTGTCAGTATGGAAAAAGACATACGGAGATGGCTGTCTTGCAGTATAGCGGGTCAGTGGAGTGAGTCTGCTCGTGGAGATGTTTCAGAATGCCTGGAAGTGTGAGAACAGCTCAGTTTCCAGGAGTGGATGAGAAATGCGCCCCCATTTCTGTACCAACAGCCAATACTGTATGTGTTAGAAATGTGTCACTGATACTTTCATCTTGTTAACCAAAAGATTGAGTTCAAATCCAAAATACTTTGTGTTGTTTTTATTTTCATGGTGAAATGGAACAAAAAAAAATTATTCCTTGCGATTCAAAGGTGATGACTTATTCAACCGAAAATGGATTTTATACCTTTGGTGGACTTCTCAGGGATTCTCAAAATCACTGGAAGATCTTTTGCTCTGTTTTAGAGGCAGTAGTCCTCCTCGTAGTGGATTTAGTGAGGATGTCAAAGATCTCTTCACTGATTCTTTCTTAGCACGATGAGATTTGAGAAGATGTGTTTCAGCTTGGAGGGAAGAAAACTGACTGCTGTGCTGCAGGGCATCCTGCTGTGGATTGCCTTTCATCGTTCCTATTGTCACTGTTTAGTTTACAAATTACATTGCTCTTTAAAATAGCTTGTTAGTCAGAGCAACGATCTTCAGAGATGTCTCAATTAGGATGCCCTAATCAGGGAGTTATGCTGTCCTGGCTGACTCAATTAATGCTTCAGCCCATTAACAGGAGCAACATCAAGACGAGAAAATCAGCATGATGTCACTGTGTGAAAGGTGCTCTCTGGGCATTATGACCTCAGGGTTTTGTAGGCAGCTGGATACTTTGAACCCCAGTATTAATTCTGCCTCAGCTACTCTTCTGAGCGAGAGTTTTCTCTTCTCCCTGCCCAGTGCTGTGAACCTGCAGCCTTTTGTCTTCTTGGCTTTTGTCACTTGTCCCAAATTACACTTATTACAGACTGAAACTATTTGTTTTGACATTTCTTAAATGAAATGATGTAATGTATTTAAAAGATGTGTAATTTTCATCAAAGACATCTTACAAATTCAGTTCAAATTTCTTAACTGTTTAGACTCCTTAATTCTACCTTTTTTTCCAGTGAATGAAAAATTCCAGACTTTTTTTTTTGTCTCACCTTAAAATTTGTCTTTAGGGTCAATGGATTAGATTGCAGTAGAGGATGTTACATCTTAAAAAAACTTTGAACTCTCCAAGGGAATTTCCCAAATGTCACCAGACACAATTTTACCAGAACTGTACCAGTTTGAATACTGGAGCTGCATCTCAATCCCCTTTTGGGCCATCTAGTACAAGAACAGGTGATGACAAACTGGATTGACTTTATCCAAGTTCTACCTCAGCAATTAGGGGACTTGAGCCCATGAGAAAGTGAGGGAGCTGGGTTTGTTTAGCCTTGATGAGTAGGCAAAGGCAGTGTTGGTGGTGGGATGTCTTGGGAGACTCTTTTTGGAGTCATACAGAGAAAGGACAAGGAGAAATCACCGTCAGTTACAGCGAGAGAAGTTTGATTTAGCTATTGAGAATTATTTTGCAGTGAGAGTGGTCAAGTGCTGGAGTGTCTTGGCCCTTTCCTTACTTGGCTGGGCTGGGTAAGGTGTCATCCTCTCTTTCTCTCTTTCTGACTCAGTGAATACTTCATGCGAAAGCAGAACTTGACTGAACAAAGCCCTCAGCAACCTGATCTGCCTTTTAAGTTGGCTCTGCATTAAGCAGGAGTTTGAAATAGAGACCTCAAGGTTCCTTCCAGTTGAAATGAGAAGATTACGTGAATGTCTCATTTATTCAGAAGGGAAAAAGACTTGTGTTGAAACAGCTGAATAGAAATGAGCAATGAATCTGTATGAGACTTGCTTCCCCTCTCCCAGACCAAACAGAAAGCTTTCAGAATACCAGAAGGTTTTGAAATTCCAGAAGTGTCTGTGAGCTACACTAAGTTTCTCGTGCAGCTTGGGCTATAAAAGGTTGGCGTTCCTGGAACTGAGGTGTTCCGTCACTCGTGTTGCAGGGGGGGAGGCAGGTTTATCGCTGTCTCTTGAGAGACCTGGATGTACTTTTGTCAAATCTGTGAAAAGTGAAGAGATCATTTGGCTGGATGAAGAGCAATTGAAAAAGCAACACAGTGTGAAAACTTTCCCTGGGTTTCTAGGGAATGGTATGTAGTCCGTGTTCTGAACAGATGTCAGTGCTCTGACCCCGAGCTCCTCTTTTGCGAAAATCTCAGGTTGGTCTAATGTAAACCTCTGAAATCTGTATTAAAATGCCGAAATCATCTGAACTAAGTCAGTCAAAATCACATGTTGAAGACAGTTTGTGTTTGAACAAATTTGCTTCTGCTGTCTTAGTGATGTCACCTCTTCAGATTTTCCTTGCTTGATGTATAAATGAGTTGACACTTTGACACTCCCTTCCTTTTTTATCTATGCAATCTATTATTTGGGAATAATGCTGTCTTTTTTTTTTTTTTTTTTGAAGGGTGGAGAATTGCTTTCCTGGTGGGAGAGGCAGGTTTTCACTTGTTCCCTCAGCTGCATGCCTAACCTTGGAGTGATGCATTTACCCCCTGACTGCTTCTGTCATCTTGCTTCAACCTTGTGCGGAATTCTTCGTCCTTGCATTTTCCTTTCTCTGCTCACATGGAAGCTTGCTGCTGTGACTGTTCCACCCACGAGCACGCTAAGCTTTAGAGGTTGCCCAAGGACTAATGAATCAAGTTCTTACATCATGCGTGTGACAGGGTTCGTCAGGCCATCAAGTAGGTGGCTGGGCAGCGATCTCGGGGCCAAGCTCATGTGGCGCGTATCTCGCTGCTGCGTGGAGTTGTGCCCGCGGTGCGGTGTGTATCCCAGAGCCAGGCAATTGAGTAAACGATAGTCAAAATAGCATCTGGTAGGTGAGGACAGCCTATCTCAAGTCTTCAACCCCACGTGTTACTTAAACCAACCCTCAGATTGCAAACTCCAATTGTCTACATGTGGTTTAAGATTTGTTTTGAGTAAATGAAACTGCCATTTCCAGAGTTACACTGTGACAAAATCACAATTTGCCTAATAGGCCTTTTCGGAATCCTTGGAGTCAATGAAATCTCTGCACAGGTCGTAGCTGTTGTACTTTATCTTATTATAAAAACATCTAGAACCTGTAAAGCGTGCCACTTGCTAGTCTGTTTTAGCAATTTTTTGAATAGTGGTAATGAACTGGAGAGTGACAGAACTGCATGGGTGTATTTATAGGACCTCCAGAGTGCCAAATTTAGGTATGCTGTGACAACCTGAGGAGCTCTTTGTTTTTTTCAGCTTCTGTGATTCTGTCCATTATCCCTTAGACAAATGAGGCACACTTTAATCAGCATGCACGCTACAGGAATGTGTGTTGACTGTTAGGTTGTATGCTTGCCTTTAGAACAAATGGTTTAACCTTCTGTGCCTTGAGAAAAAGGAAATGACCATTTACTGTATAAATGGTCAGTAAATTAATCTGATTTCATCAGTAATTGTGCCAGTTATTTATGAGCATATTGGACATTTCAGGCAGCTGACATTGAACCAGGCTTTGATATTCATGGAGCCTATTTTCCATTGCAGGTATATGTCAACTTTGTATTCGCACCCGGATTTTCCAGAAAAGGGACCAAAGGAGATTAATCAAGAATTAATGAACTGCGTGAGTCACAACCCGCTTCTGCTGCTCACTCCTCAGAAAGTCAAACGCTACATTGAAGCACTGTGGAATAAGAAAAGCTCAGGGCAGCCTGTCACCTTCACGGATATCTTTGGAATGCTGATAGGTGAAACGCTCATCCGTGATGTGAGTTCATTATTTTTATTAGAGTTGTGAAACTGCTGCCTAATAACTGCTGTTTCTATTTTTTTCAAATGACCTCGGTAACTTCTAGCAAAGCACGTTTAGCAATGGAAATATTTAAAGTTATAGCTGAGGTCATGCTGGATGAGAACACTGTAAAACGCTTTCCTTGCTCTGGGCTCTGTTTCTGAATGGTACTCATTCCTTTAGGAGTTAGGAAAACACGCATCCATGTGCCGCAGAAATGAATTCAACTGCTGGGTACTTGCAGCAAGCTCCTGCTGTTGTGTATCATCTGTCAACACTGCTCTTCACACAATTTCAAGAGAAAATTAGCAAGTGCACATGTTCTTTATGCACATTTTGCTCTAAGAAAAGCAGCATTTGCGTAACAAGATACTAACTTGGGGATGAAAGACCCACATCTCTCTTTATTATAACTCGTTTTTCTGAGAGATGAGATGATAGGAGGGCTTTGTACTGTTGTTGATTACAGAAAAGTCCTAAATGACTGAGTCAAGCACACAGGCCTCAGATGGGTCAGGTGAGCAGAGTTTGGACTTGATCTTATCATAAGATCGAAGGGCGTTAATCGATTCACAGATGTGTCTTACACACTTGTACCTTTCCTAAGCAGACATTGCCATTAGGTTTTAGATACTTTAAAATACTGAAAACCGGCAACATAGCTTTTAGTAACTGTGATGTGTAGGGAAGGTTTCTGACGATGGAGGGATGTTAGTGATGGTCTGAGGTTGGTTAGAAGTCCCTGTTTGCTAAGGAGTTAAACAAACGCACAGATGTTTAGCTTAAATCTGAGTGTGGCATAATCAACGGAAAATGGAAATAACAACTCATCATTGTACTATTATGTCAGTGATTTTCAGTTTTCCATGATTACGGGCTCCAGAATATTTTGGGGAGGGGACACGCAGATCCTTGGTTCGCAGATGTAAAACCTCTTAATAGGCCATTTGCTTTTCTTAGTTATCTCTGCTGATTTTCTTGAAAAAACATTAAGTGGTTGTTACTGGTGGCTCTGCCTAGGAGTTTTTTTTCTTGTTTTCCTCTTCTGCAGCAGCAAAGGGAAAGAACTTGGTTTGTCCAGCAATACTGTTTTCTTCTTGGCCATGTTATTTTGGATTGTGTAACACATGCTTGTTTCATCTTCTTACCGTGTCTTCTCCTGCTCCTCGCTTTCTGAATTGTGAAGTTAACAGACGTTTAAGCAGATTACTTCCTGGTGCAAATTCTCCTGTTTTTCTTGAAAGCAATTGCATTTGTCCACTTTCCTTCTCTCCGATAATTTCGGAGCGATGAGTAGCCTCCCAAATACTGGCAGGCATTTTGAGAATCTGCTGGGACATAACGTCTTTCTTTCTGTGTAGAGAATGGACACCACACTGAGTGACATGAAAGAGAAAATCAATAATGCACAATGTGCTCTTCCACTCTTCACATGTCTCCATGTCAAGCCAGATGTCTCCGAACTTATGTTTGCAGGTATGTTTTCCATCTGTGTATTGAGCCACTTATGAAGAGAAGCATGTGGCTGACAAAAAAACCCTATTTTTTTTAATATATTTCTGAGAATCCCATAATTTTGTTCCCCTTGAAATTATTAGTTTTATGGCAAGGCTTAGATAGGCATTTGCCCATGATGAGAAACATTCTCTGGGGACTAACACAGTTTGCATCATTACGAACTGAGTGCAGGGACATTTTTATTTATCAAAATAGCAGGAAGTTGTGATGTTGAAGGATATACCACAGGCATATCGTAAGGACTGTTCTGGGGAGGTTCAAAAGGTGATGGACACGTTTGTGTTCAGCAGCTTTTGGGAATCTGACAGTAGATTCTGCTAACAAGCAGTTACTCAGGGTCAGTGATCACATCCTTAGGTAGGTGGATGCTTTTTCGGTTGGTGCAGTATTTGCACCAAGGTTGCAGGGCTGTGAAGAACAGCATCAAATGGACGTGTTCCTCGTGGCATTCTGTGGCACTGAACCTTTTCTTGGCTTTGAAAATGCATTGGAAAGAAAAAGCAGCCTGTGTCCTAGGTCAGTGACATTTCATTTCTGTGTCATTCTTAGGTTTGGAGACTTACTCTTAGACTGTTTTGTAACTGTTATTTTTTTATTTATTTATTTTACCTGAAATCTAACATCCTCTTTAGGTTTCTGTGAAATGTTAAGTTATTGCCAAGTTGTGTTCTCTATGTGTCACCCAAAAAAACCCACAAGATTTCCTACCAGTTAAAAAGAACATTGCTTATCTGTGAAGTAGCTAAGTACATTGCAGGAGTCAAGAAAAAAGCAAGCGGGTGTTTCTCTGACAGCAGAAAGCTGCTTAATGTTGGTGTGTCAAACAGGTAAAAGGAAATGTCTTCAGTCATATGGGATTATTCATCTTTCTAAGAGGAGTGAAATTAGAATTGACTGAACAAGTTAGATATACTACCTGTTTTTTTGACTTCTTGCATGGTTTTTAATAACACAAAAGGGGCTTCTGCTTTTATTTTATTATGGCTTTTTATTTATTACAGCTTTAAACCCATTTAGTAGCCTTGATTGGGAGTGGATCCAACTGTCCTAGATGCTGTACAAAGAAAAGGATGTCTGTATCTATATCATTGTGTATGAGACTGAGAGGGGAAGTGCTGACTGCCTTGCCCAAGGTTTATAAGTTAAATCATGGTATCCTTTTTTCCTAAAAAGGTTGTTTGAAAATGTTGCTGTCAAAACTTTGATTGTGATTGAAAATGAGGTTGTAAATTAGGTTACATTTTTTGGGAGAAAATGTTTGCTTTCCCCCTTAGGAAACTGAAACCTTTGTGTTTGCAAATAAAAATATTCTGTTTTTCTGATTGGCTTCTGCTTTCAGAGAAATCTGATTTGGGTTACTTATTTAATGTTCTAAAACCAAAATTATCTTAAGTTGATAATGCCCTTTTCTAAGCAAGACAAGAATCACCTGAAGGCTTGTCAAATTTCTCTAGTCTTACCAGCTGGTCCAAAAAGAAATTGCCTTTGCCAGTGGATCCTAGCTCTGCTTTTTGAGGCTGTCATCTGTATCGTTACATAGAGTGCTTCATCTTGATTGTTTCCATTGTAAGCTTTTTTTTTTTCCTCCTTTTAGAACTGAACAATGTGAGATACATCATAAGTTTCGAACAGAAATAGTTACGTTTTCTTACTTGCTAGATTATAGACATAGGTTAGATCTTTCATGCTGTTGCAAGTTGAAATAGATGAATTACACCAGATAACATTCCTTCTGGGAGTGGTGGTGCAAGATTTCATGCAGCTGCTCACAGCTCTCATGCCCCAGGCTCTGCATGTTTTCTCTACCAACAGCATTTCTAAGCCAGGTGGTGCCGGCCATACCCAGACCTGCAGTAATCATTTTAACTGAGCATAATTGCAGTCATTTACTTAGCTTTTTCTTTTTTATTATTATTATTACTACAGCTGCTTTAATGATAAGAAATTACCTGAAGATACTGATATCTAGTATTAAAGAGAGGAGTGGAATTTAATGTTTGGCTTTACTATTGCACGCTTCCATCTTCCAAGACCCTTGTTGCTCCTGCAATGCCAGTCCAGTCAAAATTTGGATTTTTGAGAGTTTGTTCTCTTGAAAGTCATTATATAGGAAATTTATCATGTTGGTTCATTTTTATCATGTTTATGTTGGTAAAATATTACCTTTCTGTCTTTCCTCCTGAGAATAAGAAAAATCTCCTTCATCTTCAGCTGGTATGAGGCAGTGTAGGGTTAAGATCTGACTTGCATCAGGGCCGCATCCAAAATAGAGTGAACACAGCTGAGAGGTTTGACTTTGATTTGGATTAAGCCACAACCGAGAAACTAGCCTGAGTTAATGGTTCTCTTGGTTTTAGGGTTCTTGTCTCTTAGGACATTCAAGTCCTGCTCATTTAAATGGTGACTGTGTCAGGGAGCTTCTGGAACAGCAGAAGCCAATCACAGAGTGGTGGGTGTTGGAAAGGACCTCTGAAGATCATCTGGTCCAACCCCCTGCCAGAGCAGGATCACCTCGAGTAGATCTCACAGGAACGCGTCCAGGCGGCTTTTGAAAGTCTCCAGAGAAGGAGACTCCCCAACCTCTCTGGGCAGCCTGTGCCAGTACCCTCACAGTAAGGAAGTATTTCCTTCTGTTTAGGTTAAACCTCCTGTTTTCCAGTTTGTGACCATTGCCCCTTGTTCTGTCACTGGGCACCACTGAGAAGAGTCTGACCACATTCTCCTGGCACCCTCCTTCAGATAATTACAAACTTTGAGAATGCTGAAGCAGTTTAAGGCAGAAATCTTACTTCCTGAAGCAGGATACGTGATTTGAGAAATCATCCTCCTCAAGGCAAATACAAAATGAAAGTGATTTATCATAGATTAAATGAATTATAATTCTAAATTCAGTTCCACTGTAAACATGGTTCTGAACATGTATCTGCCAATTCCTGTTTATATATCGGAAGGGAAATACCATTAAATTCCTGGACTAGGCCTTCAAAGGGATTTTCTTCGGCTCCAATAAATGTCAAGATTTGTGGGTGGTTTATTTGGAAAATAGGATGCTGTATTTGACTTCGCATAGATAAGCAGTGCCCCATGGAACAAAGCTCTGGGGAGTTGTGATTAAACCTTTTCCGGAGGAGTGGTTAACCTTAGGCTTAACATTTTGGCAGAAGCGCAGAGTGTCTTGGGAGTGGATGACATCCAGTCACTTGTGGGGAATTTTCAAGGCTGTTTACCTTTCTGTTTCAGAATTATTTATCATGTGTTTACAGAAGCAGTTAAATCAGTCACTACTAAAGATACAGCAGGTAAAGTAGATGAAATGGTGAAATACTAAAAGCATAGGGTGTGTTTTGTTTGCTATTGTTCCTTTTTTGAAATGAATTCTGATGTAAGTGGCTCCGTTGGTATCAAAGAAACTTCAAAATCAGCTAAAATCCTTTTCTGAAAAAGGTGTATATCAGAGAATGTAAATCACTTTTGAAATTTTCTGCTAGGATCAGGAAATGTCTGAACATTTTTATTTCATATTTTTATTGAACTCTCTATCCAATAAAATGGCACATACTTTAAAAAATATTTCGCATTGTTTGGTACTGGTTTCCCAGCTTGCCTCTCAACTTTGCCTTTTCATACTGGATTTCACCAGAAACTTGAAGTTTTGGTGGAATCCAAGTGTCTTGCCTAGAATATTTCACAACTTCTGTGATATTAAGTAATAATAAAAAATAAACTTGGAACTTAGACCCACGTTGCATTTCATGTGACGGGGAATTATGCTGAAGCGTGAGATGCAAACCAGATGTCGTTTTGTTTTTCTCATTTGTAATAGCTTACAGCCTCACCTTTTTTTTTGTTCGCCAAAGAGTTGATAAGAGAGAAGGAGAATTCTCATTTTTCTGTCACCTGAGATCAAAATTTTGACTTTAGCACAACACGAGAGATGGTGCTGTTGGTTATTTAGCTTAACTAAAATTTTTTTGCTTGGACAGAAGTTTCATTCATTTCTGTATGTTCATCCACTGTTTCTGTTCAGGTTGAGTTTGCTGAGCACATTTCTGTTATTTTGCAGACTGGGTGGAATTCAGTCCCTATGAGATTGGTATGGCAAAGTACGGCACTTTTATGTCTCCTGATTTGTTTGGAAGCAAATTTTTTATGGGGACTGTGGTGAAGAAGTACAGTGAAAATCCTTTGCATTTCCTGATGGGTGAGTATGCGACAGAAAGACTTCAAAAAAAACCCAAACTAATTTCAGTAGTTCACGGATGAGCACTTTTAAATGCAATCACACAACGTCTGAGACAAGAAGTTGGGCTCTTGATTTGTTGGAAGACATCCAACATCTGTGAAAGATTTCACAAACATGGATTGGCGTTCTCTGTTTTTCTGTTGTTTCCACTATGTACATCTGAGCATGTTCCAAAATCAGAGGTGTGTTCAGAGAACAAGCAACTGCTTAAAAACACTGCAATAGGTAGTTGTGTGTTTTGCTTCCACCACCCTCCATTCATTGTCTGTTTTTTCCCTTTCAGGTGTCTGGGGCAGTGCGTTTTCTATATTATTTAACAGAGTGCTTGGTGTCTCCAATTCTCAAAATAAAGGTCCCACCATGGAAGAAGAACTAGGTAATACTAGTAAATCATTCTTCTACCTTACAAAAACAATTGCTGGCAAGATTCAGTGCGCTCTCGCTTGGCGGAAGGCTGGCACTCCCCTGGTAGTCATTGTGGCATTCAAGTGACTTTATTTGCTGACCTTGATAGATGCTGGTGAGCTCAGAGGAAGAGAGAGAGTCGTGTTCTTTCACTTTTGTTTCTGATTCATGTCAGAGGTACTGGAAGTCACATGCATATAATCCAACTATTTTCAAGAAGTTGAAGAAATCCAACTCCCTTTATGTTCTTACGCCTGGTTTCGGAGATCAGAAGCTGACAAACACTTGATAGTTATTTGTGTAGCCTCTTGGTACTGGACTGTATTATCCAGGGGATTAGTAAAGGAAAACTGAGTTTTATCGTCACTGGATTGTTCCGTTGTTACCACAAATCAACTGTTGGTATCTGGTTCTTTGCTTTACTGATTTACTGATTTTGCTTTCATTTCTAAGGCACAAATGGCATAATGGTGGTAAGGAAAGAGTAATAGCTTGGTTTGGACAGACTTTAGTGTGCTTGGTTTGAGAATGTGGTTGATAATGAAAGATGTTTTTTATCCTTTTTCTATTCAGATGACAGCATTACAGGGTAATACATAACCAATAAATAAATAGAGTTAAGCTACTAAACAGCCAGGTTTTTCTGAATAGCATGAAAAGAAAAAGCAGATTGAGTTGATATAATGAAACAGCAAAGAACCTCCAAGCCCTTTAGCTGTTCTTGTCTCCTAATAGATGATATTCAGCTATTTGGTAATGTACTTCTTTACGGATGAAAATGACACCTGTGCCTCCAGGTTCTTATTTCTGGTACACCCTGGGAGTGGTAACACCTGCTGTTACACCTACTGGAACATCTCTGTCAGGAAATTTATAGTGGAAAAGTCTGTGTTAGTGCTTTTTAAGATCTTGAGAGACCGAATGTTATCTCTCATCCATGGCTTATGTTTTCCATAGGGGTTGCTTTAAAGAGATGATTTGGTGTCAAAAAATTGTGTTTGTTCATCTTTTTAGCTTACTCTTTTGGTTGCTGATTTTTTTTTTTTTGGCCTGTCTTCTACATTTTGCTCAAGAATTTATACATGTTTGTCTTTGGCATGTGTTTGTCCATTGAAAGCATTTGAGTAATGGTTTAGGACCTACTAAGTATTAAAAAGAAAAAGAATTTAAGGAAAAATACACGATGACTAAGGCCTTGTTTCTGTGGGGATTTTTAGTGTTATCTGTAGATCTTAGAGGGCATAATCCTCCCAAGGGGAAAAAAAAAAGTAACAGTGATAGTCATCTGTGTCCAATTTTCATTACCAAATGTGATAAAGCTGTGGATTTTTATGCTCGATGCTACAGTGACACTCTTCAGTCTTCTCTTTTCATTGGGTATGCTTGTAGGAGTTTAAATTCAGACTTAAGTAAAAAGTGCAAAATGTAATTGTCATTGTTTCGATACTGCATTTGGTAGAAAATACATGTGGTGGAAGTTACAGTCCAGAGACCAACATCTACATTATCCTTCTGAGAGAAAAAAAGCAGATGTTACTTTGTTTTTGAATGGGAGAGAAAACAGTAAGTTGGTAATATGTTCAAGTTCATTAGGAAAGAGTCCTCATTCAGTTTATTTTTACTAGGGTCAGATTTAAATTCCTATCACGTTACACTAGGGAATAAAGGGGTTTAGTTTTCAAAAGTCTTCTCTTAGATACGTTTGCGTCACTGGAATTCAGTCCCCATCTCCAGTCTCTGGAGGATCTCATCTTTCAAGATGAGACTGCTCATAAAAAAATCGCAAATCTGCTGGATTTCAAGAATGGCTTCCCTCCATAATGAGCAAAAATGATGTTGTCAGCCTCTAATCCATTCTCTCATTAGTTCATCTCTGCTACAAACCTTACCTGGGGAGTGAAACATGTTGCTTTTTCAGTTTTCGTTTTGTCTCTGAACTGATGCCTTGAGTTACTGGGGAACAGTTAACAGTGACTTTGTGGTTGTTTTAGAAACAAAGCTGTTAACAAAAGGCAGATTTTTGCCACAGAAGTTATTACTGGTTTTATTTCTCTCGCTTAATGTTATGAGGTGAAAACCATTTTCTTCTCTATTTGTAGAGCTGTACTGGCTTTTCTTTTTCCATGCATAATCCAGTAACACTTTCATAACCATCTTGGCGACTATTTTCCCCCCACTGTTTTTAGGGGTACCCATTTGTATATGTATGAATGTAGTTAAGGTTTTGGGGTTTCTTTTAACTGTTAGCAGATAGTTAACAGAAATTTATATTGTCTCCCTAGTTCACTGAGAGTTAGTGGGAAGGCAGAAGCTATATATATCTGAATTTTAACCAAGGTGAATGAAAATGTGTCAAATCTGTAGGGCAGAGATGAGTGATAGGTGCCGCATTGCAGAAATTGCAGGCTCTAAAGCCAGTGCATTCTGATCAGATTCCCAGACAGAGAGATGTCCACAGCAGATCGACTCTCTTGGTCTGCCTGTTTAAATTACCAAGACTGTGATAGCTTTATGACTCAAATTGTCTTGAAATTCTTAGCTGTTCTGACAATTAAACCTTGACAGTTTAAATTAATTGGTTTAATTTTGTATTTCTTTGAACAGAAAATATTAGGCTAAAGCACCTTGTAAGCAACGACAGTTCAGACAGCGAAGATGAATCGCAGCATCCAAAAGGTAAGGAAATTCTCGCATTTTATTTCATTGTTCACCTTTTTCATCAGCTTTTACATAGCATGGCTGGGTTTGTGGATGTGGGTAGTTAGCCACAGCTTGTTTTCCTTAGTCTTGTCCATAGTCACTTATAACTGAGAGCCCAAGGATCTTAAAGGAGCCAGGGGCTCAGCAATATAGAGACCTTGGGAGGACCTTTGGCTTGACTTCACACCTCCTGCTCAAACTAGTGATCAGATGATTCTCTCGCACATCTTCAGTGTTGGCGTGAGCCCAGCAGGCCTTCACAGAGGTGTGCAATTTCACGTACACCCCAAAATTGGGCCAGTGATCTCCAGAAGCCTGTTAACAGCAAGCTCCTGAGCTCAGAGGTGTGCTCAAATTGTTACCAGCCCAGCAAATGAACACTGTCCATTCTTTCGGGGGTTCCTTGATCAAATATTTAATTGAGAATTAAAACATTCTGTAGTTAATTGAACCATTTGTGTTTCTAGCACTCATCGCTGCCTTCTAGCACCTTTACAGATGACATCTGATAGAGGGAATTTCCTAGTGCTTGGCACGATATTTTAAACAGTGCCGCAATCCAGCTTTCCAGAAGAGGCACAATCACAAGTGCAACATTGGGCAGTGGGAAGAAAAGATCCTGTTGAAATTATCTTTAGGTGCCTGAACCACCTATGGATTTCTGTGATTTTTATTCAGGCTCTCTGTCTCATCCTAATTATGCTTTCTGTAGTTGGTGATACTTTTGGGGACAGTGGTGATTTTTTCACCTGAAGAATTTCTGTTTTTAACAAATAAAGCAAAGCTGGGAATGCAGCTTTTTATTATTTTAGAGTCTACAGGAAGAAGAGAAAAAATCATATGTGATGAGACAGTGAATTGTGTTGTTAGTTCAGTTAAATAATTCCTTCTTCAGTTTCCCTTCTGTATAAAATAATAGAGAGAGGGTGATACCATTTTTCATGTTTATTTGCAGATTTCCTGTTTTGGAATTTGTAACCAGCACGAAACACTACATTTCCCTCATGGTTTGTAACTGTAATGGACAAACCTACAACCCCCCTGATTTGTAAACACTTAGTAATCCCTCTCACTTCTATATAATATTGTTGTGCAGATGCTGGACCTCTAAACTTGGTGGTGTTTGATGCTTGTTTTCTCTCTACTTGCATGAAAATCAGCTTCTTTGAAGCCTGGATTAAAGAGACACATTTCAGTGCTGGTTTTAAAGTATCAAGCCTGAGCCCAAATTCTTATATGAAACGCTCTGAGAAGTTTTTACAGTTTACGAATGCCAGGTGATGCCAATCCAAGTCATTTGTCACTGCAATGGATACTTCAGTTTACTCTTTGGTTAATTGAAACGGGATATCGATTGTAGTCTACAGCTGACTGTAAGGATATTTTCAGATATTTTGGAATTCCCATGCTATAGCATTCTCTTTTATGCTGATTGACCTTTGCCTTTTTAAGGAAATCTGGGTTTCTAGCAGTCGGCAAAGAATGGAGAAGGGTGTCAGTACACATCCAGATGAATTTATATCTGTGTTGAGCAGGGTTCTCGGCAACTTCAGTCTGGCCCCTGAGCCCCGGGGAGTTTGTGTTCTGGGTTCTAGCATAGCTCAAGCCATAACCTCATTGCCATTCCCATCCGGACTAATTATGTCTGGCTGAGGTCATCCAACACATGTCCAGTCTATTTTCCTGATGGACACATCCACACTACCATACTGTAGATGGAAAGTGAAGTTAAGAGGATGGGTTCCCTTCTTATCTCCAAAGTTCTTGCAGCCCCTTCGTTAATCCACAGCTTCTTGAAAGAGGGCTGTGACCCAGTTCCTTTTAATACTTCCTTTATTTTAGTAGACCCAGAAACCTTGGGGTTTTATACTTTCTACATTATTTGGCCTCACCACCAGTTGTTCTCATTTTCCTCTCCAGGCACTGAAAACGCTGAGGCAAACCAGGAATATCAGAACAGCAGCCAAGAAAGCTGGGTGCAGCGAATG
This sequence comes from Trogon surrucura, assembly GCA_020746105.1. Taxonomy (NCBI): domain Eukaryota; kingdom Metazoa; phylum Chordata; class Aves; order Trogoniformes; family Trogonidae; genus Trogon; species Trogon surrucura. Next base: position 11,438,931 of record CM036624.1, read on the forward strand.
CTGATGGCTTTGGTGGGTGACAGCGCCCTCTTCAACACCAGGGAGGGGCGTGCTGGGAAAGTGCACAACTTCATGCTGGGATTGAACCTCAACAGCTGTTACCCACTCTCTCCTCTGGCTGACCTTCTCACTCAGGAGTCCGTGGAGGAAGATGAGCTCGACACAGCTGTTGCAGGTTAGTTGGTGGAAAAGCCTGTGTTGCTGCATGCTCCCAAGTAAAACCAAAAGCGGCTCTTCTGCTTTGTCTTCTTCTGGAAAAACCTGTGGAGACAACACTCTGTCTCGTAGATCCTTGCTTTGCTAACACCACCTTCTTTGCAGTGTGACTGATCTGTCGGGTATGTTCACATTTCATAGAATCATAGAATGTGTTGGGCTGGAACGGTCCCTGCAGTGAGCAGGGATGTCTTCAGCTGCATCAGGTTGCTCAGAGCCCCATTGAGCCTGACCTTGAATGCCTCCAGGGGCTGGACCTCCACCACCTCTCTGGGCAACCTGTGCCAGTGTTCCACCACCCTTGTTGTAAAAGAACTTTTCATATAGGACTGATGTGTAGATGCATCCACATTTCGGGTTGGCTTAAGCAGGAATGAGGATGGAAAGCAAGAATTACAGAAAAAGTTATTTGCAAAAGAAGTTCCCCCATTCCATGGAGTATTTGGTGTCTGGGACAGCAGCTGCAAAGAATTAGGAGTCACGTTGGATTACTACATTGATGGTTTGCTATAGATAGTGTTCATTACAGTCCTCTCTATGAAGATCAATTAATTTCCTCAGTGAAAGCCAATTAATTTTTTAACATTCTTCTGGCATTGGTGGGTTGGTTGTTTTTTGTCTTTCCCTAGTGGGCAACAGAGCACTGAGTTAAGGACGTGAGCTGCCCCATAGAAGAGTTACGTTGCAGCAAAGATGCACGCTTGTTGGAACTTCCCTGTACAGTTTGTGCTACAAGCTGTATTGCTTCTGGATTATTATTATGGGTTGTTACTGACATCCAGCAAGCTGAGAAACTACAAATCTCTGAAAGCAGTGTTCCTTCCATGTTCTCGGGGAGCGGCATGGCACTACCGACTGTCCCTTGTAATAACAGTTACCTCAGTCCTTATTTTCTATGCAGAGGAAAGAGGGTGTCCTTAGCAGGTTGCTATGCAATAGTAAATACCAGATGTTGTTTAAAAGCTTAAGTAGCAGACGCGCTCTAATGTGTATTTGTTAACGTAACAAAGCCCTTCGAGTGGTTGTGTAGTAATTTCCATCTCTGCTCCGCTTTCTAAATATTTTCATCATCTTGGAGGTGTTTACAGCTAGGTAATCTTAATATTTATAGTAGCTGTAAAAAGAGGCAGGAAAGCGGGTAGTAAATTTAAGTTTGGAAAAAATGACATTTGATGTGGATTTTGCATAATTAAGGCTTGTGGATAATCTTCAGAATCAACTATTAACTTGCTGGGGTTTCAGCTCAATGGAGATACATCTGATTTGATGGAATGAGCCTGCACCTCTGAGGCAGTTACTTCTGAGTACCTGAAATTTCTCTGGGTAGAACGTCTGACAAAAGTTTGACTTTTTTTTTTTTTTTTTTTAAACTGAAGCCCACACTTGTAAACCTGAGCTAAGAACTCAAAGCTAAAAGCTGTGAGTAGCTGCAATATTATGGTCAAGAATAAAGAAAAAAAAACACTTTGAAATTTGAGTAGTTAATATAAAATTTAATCGTTCAGTGGTGTGATAAGTGTGTCAGTATTTTAATGTTGTGAATTTTGCTAACATGTGAGAGCCTGAGAGTCCAGAGAAGTAGATAAAAAGGCAGCTTCTGCGTAAATTTAAAATACTGTGTATTACCAAGACCCTGACTGCATTTAAGCATATTTATTGCTACTACTACCAGTTTGCCTATCAGCTCAAGTACAGAGAGAAGCCTGAATTGCTTTAGGACTGTCTTTCTCTTTGTCACCAAATTCTGCAAAGGAAAAACAAATGACTCAAAAAGGATATAAATAATACTTTACATCTCCATTTGCCTCAAACCCTCTGTGGAGCCATGGAGTTGCACCACAGAGGAGGAACCATGGCAGACCAGAGCCGATGTTACAGCCCTAACCAAGGGTTGAATTTAGGGTCTGCAGTGCGTTTAAGGTCGGCAGAGATGCCAGCTGCTTGATCTGGAAGTAAAACGCTTGGCTTGGCTTTGCTCCAGATTGTATTCATGCTTAACATTTTCTTACTTGAACTGAAATATGCTTTAAAGCTGTACACCCCTTGAATGATCTCAGCAGTTGTTCTGCTTCTGTGCCTTGGTATTACACAGCACCAAAATCTCTAGAGAAAATGCCAAGTGAATAACAATAGGGAAAAAATAACTCATAATCTCTGCTTCTTTATTTCGATATTTATGGAAACTCAGAGGAGATGCACGTCAGTAGCAAATGCCCTTTTCATCTCCCGTACTTCCGTCTGTGACAAACTTTGGTCTCTGGAAGGTGCTCTCTTTCTCATTTCCAAACAATTCTTAATAGCTGTCGGCGCATCCGATTACTGCAAATTCGAGAGACGTGCTGCGCCGCGTTCACACGGAGCCACGCTCATCCACAGCTTGTGCTTCTCCGTTTACTGGCTGAGGGCCTGAAAGCTTCTGATGGTGTGGATGCATCTTTGCATAAAAGCAGCCTGTGAGGGCTGAAAATTAATGTCCCAGGCTCTCGGAGCATAAATTCTTCATTCAGTTTTCATACTGTTCGATGAATAAGGATGAATCAGCTTAGCAGGACTGCTGGAGTATATAGAGACATTGTCTTGGATTCATGTGTTGTGAAGTAAAAACAGAGCAAAGCTTTCTTACCTGGCCCTTCAAAAGTCTTTAAAGTTTTGTCATTAAAATAACCTAGTGCTACCTTCATTGCTTTTTGAATTCTGACCCTGTAACAGGGACACGAGTTGCATTTTGGAACATGTCGACTGAAAGATGAGAAGTTAAATTCTAAAATGACAATAGAAGCAAGAACCTTTAGGCTGAACTTCTCCTGCAATCACAAAAGACCACGGCTAGTAAAAACAATCTATGCTACCATTATAAATTTATTGATGGCATTATGATGTTTGATCATTTAAAATATCATAAATTATCAAAATAAATTTGATTATAGAGCCATGAGGGCTGTAAGCAATAGGAACCCTCTTGTTCTCCAGTGCGTTTTTTGAAGGAAATGTGCATATGCAGTATCGCTTCTACCACAAACATTAGTCTAGGTGGTTCTGTTCTTGTTTAAAGGATGGCTGTTGACTTTCAGATTTGAATTTTGTAAAATAAGATAGCACAAGAACTCGAACAAAAGCGTTTCTGCAATTTTTAGAAATTCTCTTGAGAGCAATGGTTAAATTGTTTCAAACGTCTTTATAAAAGAAGGGGGAAAACCAAAACTGGTCTACTTGTGCTAAAAGAATCTGTACTAAGTATATTTTACCAGTCTTTCTTTGAATTATGAATTTGATCAACACTAATATGTTTTCATTGATTTATGCATGGTTATGAAATATGTCTGGTTCTAAAATTGTCCTGTAAACCCACTTAGCCGTTAACCGGTAAGCAATGTTTTGAAAGTGTTTCCTGTCTTAGAAATCAAGGCATAGGTGGAGAAACTGGTGCCTCATTTCTTAGTGAGATGCCCTGTAATAAATAATAACAGAAACAAGAAGTCAAAATACCTATTCTGAGATTTTTTTTTTTGCTACTCATAACAATAATCTTTTCTCATGGATCTTGAAATGGTAGGAAGTAGAGTTTAAATTTTTTAATGTATTTTCTTCATATTAAAATATCTTTCTCTGATTACTCTCATTGCTGATAAGTAGGTGCTAGAAAATTTAATTATACAAGAAATAATTATATTATTCTGTTCGTCATTCCTTACATTACACTGCCCTCTACAGATCTGAGATTATTTTTCTTAGTTAAAAGGCAAAAGAACTTAAGAACTAAAGAAAGAAAGGACCATTGGGAGAGAAGTTTCAGGTACTGCAGAGATTGTTTTGTAGAACCCGGAGACCTCTGCTTCTGCCTTGGGGCAGGACGTTTGTGTTCGGGACCTTCTGAGGTCCCAGCTCTGGTGTTTTCATCTTGTTCTGCAGTTGTTAAGATGAAGGTAAGGTAACATGAGTTCAGAATCTGCAGTATTCTACGTTTCAAGTTTGTAGAGTCTTCAGTACATGGGAAGACACTGGAAAGCCCATCAAAATTGAGGGTCTTAACTCTTGTGTTCCTGTTTTGTTCTGCTTTTGTTTGTTCGGTGCAGATCCTGACGAGTTTGAGAGGATATATGAGCCGCTAGATGTGAAGAGCAAGAAGATTCACATAGTGGACAGCGGGCTTACGTTTAACCTGCCCTACCCACTTATTTTAAGACCCCAAAGAGGTGTTGATCTCATCATCTCCTTCGATTTTTCAGCAAGGCCGAGTGATTCCAGTCCTCCTTTCAAAGTAAGTGAGCTAGGTTGTTCTTTCTTTGTGTTCACAAATTTTAAGTTGACTGAGTTGTATTTTTCCAGTTGGGCTGGTTGCATGTTTCATGGTTCCAGAGAGCCTTAGTGCCATTGTATCGACAGTGTTGGAGCGATTTCTTTCCACGTCAAGGCAGAATATTGCACTCTGCCTCAGTTCCTGTTTACATGACTCACATGAGACAACTGGCACAAAACAAGCTGACATGATCCCTTTGAAGTTGTTTTTATGGAAGTCTTGCCTTCACACCAAATTGCAGAATTTTATTTTATATCATTACTGAACAACTAAGTCATTTACCGTTGTGCCAGAGCTCTAGCTTTGCACAGCTCCTCTCCTTTGTGATGCTGTGATGGAAACAGGATTTTCTGTCATTCTCCACAAATGTGCCTCGGTCACTCCATTATTGCCTAAGTATATAACATTTTTGGAATTGGGGCCAACTGTTCATTTACATCGCACTAGAATAGAGTCCCAGTTTGAAAAGCAGCTGGCATTTTTTGTTGCTTTACAGACAAATTGCAGTTAGAGCAAACAGCATTTTATTCCTTCCTATTGCTATCAAGGGACAAAACTGCCAAATGATACTAGGAATTAACAGAGGCAGCAAAATTAACTTTAGGTCAGTGTTGTCAAGTGCCAAGGAAAACAAGCTTCAGGAGAATAAAAGGGAGTAACTGCTGTAATCTCTAGGTCTCCTGGGGACTACTTGGAAGAACAGAACACCAGGAAGACTCTTACTAGTGCCAAGATCCTTAATTTTTCCTTAATTGCTTGAATCCCACAGTTCTTCTTCCTTTAGTTTTCTACTTGTTTAAGAATTTGTCTCCTTTTTTTGCCGTGACTATTTCCCCCATCAGCCTGTGTATGGGGTTTTCTGTCTCCATCAGCTGCAATTTTCTGTGTTGTTTTGGACAACATACCACAACATGGAGAGATGGTTTGGGAGCCAAGTGGCACCCTGATGTTTTTTGTACAAAATCTTAGTTTTAAAAAATGCACAAAGTCCTCTTACACAAGGAAAAAAAAAATGGTGGGAAGATGAAATGGCACCTTGGGTTTTCACAAAACTGCTGTTGAAGGAAGTGGGTCGTTGTTTCTGAAGCACAAATAATGTGTCTAATAAGTAGGTCCAGCTAATACCCAGGTGCAGTGCCCAAGCAGAGGCTGTGTGCTCATGGCCTAAAGGGCAGAAGCCAGTTTTGTTCACTGGCTGTGCAGTCCCACTGGTTCCTCTCATGTTACAAAGAGTAAATACTGGCTCAAGACTTGGCCTGTGTCTATGATAGTGCTCAAAGATACTTTTATTACTCAAACACATATGGAAATCAGCCACCTGAAGTCAATGACTCTACTCTTGTTTTATCATTTTACACTTGCTGTATCCAAAACAGTTGTCCAAAGAAGGGTCCTATTTCATTCAAAACCCATGCTAGAGTTGTTGATCTTCCCTCTCTGCCCTCTCACACACCCTCATGACAGGCTTTTGAGTCATTATTTACAAATTATTTTGTTTATTGAGTTGTAACGAGAAAAAAAAAAAAGGCCATTTCCCAGACTGCTTCTTCACTTCCCATGCTTTCAGATGATGTGACTCCAAGCATAGCAACGTGTGGATCGGTGTTTATTAACTCTTGTTGGTTTCCATAGCACTGATACTTGGTTTGGAAGTAAAATTACAGATGGGTGTTTTAACTAGCTGTCAGCTCTCTGAATTCACTGGGAGATTTATGTGACAGACCAGCTCTTTCCTTCCCGTGAATCATCACAGGTGGTGAAGGCTGGACGGGCTGAGTGAGGTGCTCGGTTTGCCACGCTGGGTTGACTTCATCAATTCTTTTTCCCCGTGAAGAATTGGGACTTTGTAAAATTGCTTGTTGGAACCAGTTTGACCTGTGTCTCTCTCGCTCTAAAATCTCCCTTGGCAGTGGATGCTCGGATGCACCTGAGTCTTTGTTATCTTTTCAGGAAATTCTGCTTGCTGAAAAATGGGCCAAAATGAACAAGCTTCCTTTCCCCAAAATAGACCCGAACGTATTTGATCGAGAGGGCATGAAGGAGTGTTACGTTTTCAAACCAAAGGATACTTCTTCGGAGAAAGACTGCCCAACTATAATCCATTTTGTTTTGGCCAACATCAACTTCCGGAAGTACAAAGCTCCAGGTTAGCATGCCGTTTCTGATGCTAAATCTAATTGTTCCTTTGAAGCTTTATAACAACATGGTAATTGCATGCTAGAAATGTGTTCTCTCTGAAATAACTCTTTAAGTCTGTCTTCAGTAGCTAGGGATTTCAAGAATCACTAAAAAGCAAGGTGGAAAGCCCTCAGACCTCACATCTCAATTTATTATGTCTTTGTATTTGTTCTATACGCAGGCATTCCAAGAGAAACACAGGAAGAAAAGGATTTTGCAGACTTTGACATTTTTGATGATCCCAATACACCATTCTCCACCTTCAACTTCCAGTATCCCAATGAAGCTTTCAAGAGGCTTCACGATCTAATGGAGTTCAACACCCTCAATAACATAGACGTACGTATGCCGGCGTGAAAGGGGCTGGACGGAAGGGTCTAGATTGCTAAACAGGAAAGTATTGGATGTGGGCAAAGCCCTAAATCTGCCATGTGGAACGTTACAGGGGTTTACTTTGGTGTTTGCCTGATTGTTAGGGCATATAAAGAGCTTCCTGCATTTAGTTGTGGCCTTTGCTACTCTCGCATTTGAGGCTGCAACAAAGCCCGTTACAGTCACTGGAAGAAAATCTGCTTTACTGTAGTCACTGGAAAAACATCTGCTTTATTATAGTCACTGGAAAAAAATCTGCTTTATTATAATGAGGGCTGGAGTACACCCCAGGTAAGTTCTTTGCGAGCTTGTGTGGAAGTGTGCACAAACTGTGGCGTGGTCAAGTGGGAAGGAAAGAAAAGTTCAGTTGCTGTGGGTAATACAGTGGCTGGAGTTACCTGAAGAGAAGCAGATGAGATACACGGTGAGAATGAAGTGAAGAGAATTTGGTCTTTTCACTTGACCTCTCTTTCTGAAGTACTGAAATACCAGTGTTGTAGGAAGTGTTACTGTGTGTGATCCTCTGTCAACAATGACCCACTAAGCAAATATGCCGCCGAAAAGGCCAGAGGTGCTTTCCGGTGGAAAGAATAAAGTCTTATCAGTGTTTCTGGGGCTAAGAAGATTGATGTAATATTGTGGCTGTCTTCCAAATGGAGGAACTATTGGGGTGTAGTGTGTGTGTGCTTTTCTTAATGTTTGAGCCTGGGCTTGTAAGGATCCATTCCAATTCTTATTCTTTTCTAATTTGGTTCCTGTGTTGATTTTGCCATTTTTACCATCGAAAGTCCTGCAGGGTAACTGATCGAAGGTAGAATGTAGACAATTATGTTCAGGATTTTATACTCAGTTCTTATTGTGTCGTGATTTTCTCACTGGAAAAAAGGGAAATTGGAAAATTTCTGTAAAGATAGCTGGAAATTTCTGTAATTTAACTTTTTGCAAGATTATTATCTATATTCTTTAGATGTGGATTTTTCTCAATGTTTTGATTTACATTTCAGAATTTAATTGGGCCTCAGTTTAAATGGTGTGTCTTCTTGTGTGACTTTTTTTGATGTTGGTGCTATCCTGCCATATCTCCCATTAACCACATTAAAAGCAGTGGTTTATACGGTTACAAAATAGTAATCCTTTTAATTCAGTGTTGGAGTGGCTTAAAAGTAGGAGCAATAGTTTTTAACATCTGAAGGTGTCTTTTGTGTCAGTTAACTAACATTTTAATGATTCATTAATGATGCATTGTTCACTGTTTTCCAGGTAATCAAGCAAGCTATGATGGAAAGCATTGAGTACAGGAAGGAGAATCCGTCTCGCTGCTCTGTGTCGCTTAGCAGTGTGGAAGCCAGGAGATTCTTTAATAAGAGCAATCTTAACAACAACCATACGTAGAGGATGTGTTGCGGGTCCCACGCCTTCACAAAGCTGGTTCTGTCTTTATAACTGGACGCAAAAAAAACCATCTTCAGAGCATTACTGCTCCTGCAGGGCTGTGTAAAACTCCTGGAAAGATTTTCCTGTGAATTTTCAAGTTTCAATGTAATTCTGTACTTTTCTTTTTTTTTTTAAAAACTAAGAACATTAAAAAACATTTCAGTATGCCGATATCCTGATTTAAAAGAACTATAGAATGAGTTGATTTTGACTGTGGTTATTGACTTCACTGTCTTATTTTCTTACAAGATTGTAAACACTGGTTTCTTGTAGTGGGGCATCTCTTTGATTATTTTTTTTTTTGAATTGATGTAAGCTGGGCATGTCTTGAAACATGAGGTGGAATTAGAAACACAATAAGAATAAAACATGACTAGCAGCAGCAGTATGTATGCCTGGACTTGGACCTGGATTCCGCTCTGCTTTGTATCGATGAGCAGATTTCCTCTGATGTTAATTTGAGAAGTCAGTAGTTGCTAACTGCTAGACAGCAGCAGCTCCCTGGTGTATTAAATCACTTGGCTGCTTACGAGCTCTGTTGAAGTTGATTTTCTTACACTGGAAGGGGGTTTTGGTCACTTGTGGCTGTTGGTTTTACCAAAGCTCCATCATTGTGCAGTGTTTCCAGTTTCATATTTCTTTGTGTGAGCAGTGTCTCTTAAGGAAAAAGAGCTTCTGATAATGAAGAGATATTGAAGAAATGGGTTTTTTGTAGAATCTTCAGCTGGTTGTTAATGCTAGTAGAGCTTTTGTAACTGATGCTGAGAAGAATCTACTCACGAATCTTCTGATTTCAAATAGCGTCACAAAAATCTAAAGTCTCTTTCACTACTGTTTAAGAATGTTTGTGTCCACTCAGTAAAAAGCCCAACCTCTTTTCTTCTTGCTCTTCTATTCCACAAAATTTCTTTGCATACATTTCTGAGCTAGCAGCGTCTCTTAAATTATTGCTAGTTTGTGTATTTCTGACCAGAAGGTTTATAGATACAGTGAAAGTGATTTTGCATTTGATCCTGATTAAAAACATCACATTTCTGCAAAGGGGCAGTGGCAATGTTTTACTGGGAATAAATAAAATATTCCTAGCTAAGAATGTGAAATAGTTCATGTGTTAAGGGCTGTTTTTAAAAATACATTTTAAGCATGTTGAATAATGAAAGGCCTTGTATAGACAAAGCTTATTTTAGTACTGTCTCAACAAGTGTTGAGATAACTTTGCCAATAAGATAACTTAGTCAAAAGTGTGCTGAAAATTTCCAGCCTCCTTTGAAATAATACAATGGGCAAGCGCAGAAGGCAGGAAAGAGCAGAAGGAGCTGGTGGGGTCACGAGCCCGTTTTCGGTACGAATATTTGCAGTGTTGTGGTCGGAAGGGCACGCGTGTGCCTCCTCAGGAGGTGTACGTGCAGTTTTGGTCTCGAGGTTTCTGTCGAGGTTAATGGGCTTTGGATTTTCCCCCTCTCCCTTTCCAGAAGGGCTGACGACAGATCGTGGTCATGATGAACGCTGTCACTTTGTGCAAAGACTAGATGAAGCGTAGCTGATCTTGTTTGATGTTTTTCTAACTATTTTTTTTTTTACCATAACTGCCCATTTGTCAGAGTTTATTGCTAATTCAGTGGCTGTGCCTTTTATTTTAAGTTACTGAGCTATTTTTTAATTGCTGAAATCTGTTAGCCTATGGGAAGGGATGTAAATACACTGCATTTCTTGTGACAGCCACTGCATCATCCCTCCTTAAACCTACACGCGATATTATGTGATTAATAATATTTTTCTGGATTGATCGGTGGGTTTTCTTTCTGTTTGAGTTAGTGCATGTTTAAAATCAAGAAAGAAAATAAAAGTAACTTATCTTAGTGCTGCGTAATTTAAATATTTTCAATAAATTTCGGACTACAGGAAGAAACTAGTACTGCTCTTTTATTGTAATATTTTCTTGTTAATGTTTTTTTTCCTTTTAATATTTTTAAATTTTATTTTATTGTATGTAACTACTCTGTTTTATGGAAGTGTTTTATCATACTTTATATGGTTTATATTATTACAGCATTATAAGACAAAAAATAAAACATAACTGTATTTGGCACCTGCTTTTTTCAGCTAGTTTATTTTGATCGTTCAACTGATATAGTGAAGAGAAGTGGAACAGCTCGATGATGTGTGGAACGTGGTGGGACAGCTCCCAAGCAGGAAGTTCAAGGTTTTAGTTTTGTTATTCTTTTTAGTTTAGATGTTAAAATGACACTTTCCTGAACAGGTTGGTGTGTGGGGACAGCACATCAATCCGTCTTTACTTCTGCTGATACATTTTTTGTTATCAGCATGCTGTCAAGTATTTTGGACTCTTCTGCTAAGAGCTGTGACAGCAAATGACAATATGGGTGTTGGGTCTTCGCTGCCTTTAATCTCCAAATTTTTTAAAAAACAGGTCAAGGAGGGAAGTTCTTCCAAACACTTTTGGATTATGTAGCTGCTGCCCTGTTTCTTCTCTCTGCTGGAAACCGGGAGTAGTCCATCATCTGCAGGTACTTCTAGACACAAGGATATTGTTCTGATGGAAAACATATAAATGTTTTTCTCCCGTTACTGTGTGGTGAATAAGGTGAAGAGTCAGCTCTGACCCGTAGGTCTAGGAGTTAAATATGAGAGGCATCAAAAATTTTTGGCGTAAAATGTCTTGGGAGGAGTAACAAATGTCTTGGTGAGGTCTCCTGTGCTGTAGGTACAGCTCTGGGATTTCTCAGTTTGCAGCAGTGTCTGTCTCCAGGACGCAAGTCCCTCATCCTCTGCTAAAGTCAAATTTGTCATACAAAAAAACCCCCATAGTTCTAACTTTTTACGAACAATTGAAGTGTCTTGGGCTCCCAGAAGTTCACTGGGAAGTTCAGGACTCTAATGTCACTAGTCTTAAACACAAAAGCCTCTGTTAGTTCTTTGTAAACTTTGGATTGAAAAATCCATCTTGGTGGCATCAGAACCTTAGAAGTTGAAATGTTATTTCAGTAAGCTGCAGAACAGAAGACTAGGACTTGAAGTCTTAGTCACATGTTATACTAAAAATTATGTTGAAGGAGAATAATAACGCAGTAAAAGTCCTCTTCCACTTCTGACTAGTGATGTGAAATCAAGGGCATACACATGTCTTTATTAGCTTAAAAAGTTAGTCCTTTGTTTCTCATTTTATCTTCCTTCAATTCCTGTTTCACCTGGTTTATGACTGCGCTGTTTTTTTCCAACTTAAGCGTATTACACAAAACAGTAAAAGGTGAGTTTAGTGAATGAATTATTTCAAATGTCGGAAATTATTTTAGACGATGCCTGTTGGGATATGGATGTGTCATCAGGCTTGCCGGTCTGTGACTGCGAAGAGCTCAGCCTTGCAGTGAAAGCAGAGCTCTAAAAACAGCAGCTGTGGGCGCCGTGTCTGTCCCGCTCAAGGGCAGCCTGGCACCAAACCTGGCCCTGAGGTCGCGTTTCCTCCCTGTGGGGAGCTTAGGGCAGTCTCCAGCTGCCAGGCGTCTGACCTCTGTGCTTGCCTCTTGTCTTCAGCAACAGAAGCGAACACTTGGAGCAAAATTCTATTGACTCAGAAAGCACGAGAGCGTTGACCTCTAGAGAAGAGAATTTGGTTTTGGCAGGGAAACGGAGCGGCAGTAAACGCACTTTTCTCATTTCACCCTGGGCACGTTTCATCTGTGGGATGAAACTTGAGAAGCCGGTGTAAATGGGCTGCTGTGTCCTGTTCCACACAGAGCCGCTCACCTGTGGAGCTCTGCTTTTAGAGCAGCCGTAGGCTCGGGTTTGATGGGAGCTGTTCAGCTGCTCCGTGCAGGGGGATGTGAGAGCAGTAACGCTGAGGAGTTGTGCAACCGCCTGCCTTTACAGACCACGTGTTTGCTCTGATGCTCACTCAAAGCAAAAGCATGTAGACGTTTCCTGAAGCTGTAAATTCACCCATCACTCTTACTGCTTTTGCACTTAACATACGGGCAGGATTTGTGTATTGATGTGACTCATCCAAATTAAGTTACACGCACCGGCTCTTCTCACGCTAGGTGAAAAGTAAAGACGGTCTTAGTTCACAGGCAAGGAATTCCCCATGACAACACAGCCACGAGACTAGCAGGCCAAGAGCAGGCTGTGTGGCAATAAAGTCGGCAGAGCGGTCGTTAACCTTTAGACTAACCAAAAAATACAATCATGGGTAGGATGGGAACCGGAATTCCTTATGTGGCCATTTAACCCCTTAGTGCCAAGGCAACAAAACTTGGCTCAAGCAGAAGATGGGGACCAAAGGGTGAGCCAAGAGACTTCTGTTCTCTTTAGGTTTTGTCAGATGTGTGGGAGCAGAAGACCCAAAGCAGGCAGCTGTGAGTTATAGGAGCCCCAGCATGGGAGGGAAGGCCTGAACTGCAGGGGTGCCACAAGTACAGCTGTATCTCAGAAACAAATGCTCATGAGGTCTTCCCAGACCTGCTGGAAAAAAAAACCTTGGCGGACTGAATGTTGACTCAACTTGATACTCAAATATTTTTGCCTATAATCGGTGCAATGCTCTTACTGTGCGCCCTCTCTAGTGCTTGTGGCCGAGCTAGAAGCAGAAACCCAAGTGCTCTGGGGTGGGTTTGGCCCTTGTGTTCTCTTCAAGTTCTCAATAATTTTTTTTTTAGGCAAGTCAAAAGTGAGTGGGAAAACTGGGCAGCTCCGTTCTTTTTCCAGTGTGAAACATGTGCCATTGCAGAGTAAGTCACACAGGTGAAGTTACCTGTTTTTTTTCACATTTTCTGATTTAGATTCGTACCTGCTCGTCATCCAACTTTCTGGGCAGGGTCATGGGGACAGGTGGCTGGAGCCAGTGCTTGTGCTGCACAGGAGGTGGAAACTCACCTCTTCCATGAGGTGGGTCATTAAGTGATTAAGATGAGGAGGTTGATGTAGGAGTCATGTTCCGCATCCAGCTTGTGCTAAACACGTTATAGGCGTTTTGCTGCCAATATGTTGTTTAGGGTGTGTTCTGGAAAATCTGAAACGTGATGACATTGAAAGAAATTGAGGCAAGTATTTTGCTAGTGTGTTTGGGAACTAGAAATGCTGATGCTTTGCAGCTGTGCGTTTAATGTGAATCTGTCCTTCTCGTCCTGTTTTGCTAAACCTCAGGGATTTGCTACAGGAGGTTTTTGTATTGCAGACAAACGCTGTTTATGACACTTAATAATCCACGCTGTCAGATGCAGCCCTCATGGCCAAGATGGCATCTGTGCCCTGGCAGATGTGGCTGCAAATATCTGTCTGTCTGTCTGTAGTCCCAGGGCTCACCATGGCAATGGCTGTGGAGGAGCCCCCGCCCCGTTTGCCCGTGGGTCTCCGAGGCGAGAGAAGTGACTGTGGTGGGAGCAGAGGCTGAAATGGGGTCTGAATTGGTGCTGAAGCGGGTCCTGGGCCCTGAGACGGTGAAGGCTGGGAGGAACCAATGACCTGCACAATGTTTAGCATGATCCCCTTGGCCTAATAAAGCTGCTGAAAAACACCCAATTACGAAGTTTTGCCTCCACTAACCTCTTCACATTTTGAGTTTGGCACTTGTTGGACCTTGCAGAGGTCCTAGCTGCAGTAATGCTGATAACTCATTTGCTGTTCCTTCCTTAGCTTCGAGTCTCTAGTAACACCTCGTTTTAAGGTGTTAAAAGGTGTTTTCCCCCCATTTTTAGGTGAACAGATTTCTCTCAAGCAGGTTTAGAGCAAGTTGCAATATCCCACCAGACTGTATACCTTTTTCTGTTACTGCACGCCTGTGTATCTTTCCTTGCTCTTCTTCTCAGGTGGCGGGGTCTCACCCATTCACCAGTGTTGTATGTTTTTAATTCCACAAGAGGAACATCTATGGTCTCTTTACTTCCTCACTTCTGAAACAAGACTTGGAAAAGGCACCTAGGTTAGTGATAAGCCTGTAATTAGCAGGCTTCATTAAGCTGCTGACGGGTAAAGGTTGCATCCAGTGGTAAAAGATTGTGGAAACTGTGAGTCACGTTATCAGGTATGATTAATAGAAACAGCAAAAGGTCACAGCTAACCTTTATTCCACAGGAGAGAATTTGGCTCCCTTCCCTGCCCACCCCTGCACGCTCATCTGCTTGGAGGTTCCATGTGAGAGCAGGCACGTGGTTGGTGTTCACCAAGACACCGTTCTCCAGACCTGCACGAGGACCAGGTATGTTTTGCCTTGCTCTGATTTAATCATGCAAAGCTTTGCAGTGCAACTGTGAGCTGGGATAGCTGGAACATCTGGCAGCGAGATGGTGTGAGGGAGCATCAGGCAACTGTCTGGCAGCTTAGCGGATGTGGCCATGGCAAAAAAAAAAAAAAAAAAAAAAAAGAGACGACAGAAAAGGTTTCTGTTTCACTGGAAGTTTTGTTGTTTTGCAACTTGCTTTCCAAACAAAAGGAAAAGTGTCTGGCTATTGTGCTGGTGCTGAAAGGAGCCACCCCATGGTTTCACTGCTGTTTCCAGCTCCCCTGGTGAGCTGCTGGAGCCTCAGTATCCTCCATTCTCACCCTTTGGGTGCTGCTCCTGCACTGCACCCCTGGCCCAGGTCCTTCTCTGCTCTCAGTCACCCAAAGCAAGGTGCCTGGGTGGAATGGGTGTAACTAGCCGTGCCCCAAAGGTCTCCAGGCTGCAGGGAGCTGAAGGAAGGCTGGTGTGTGAAACAGGCTCACCTCCTTTACTCTTCTACTTGGTGTAGGTAAAAGCCTGCTGTTTGCAGGGTGATTTTCGCTCTATCCTACAAAAGTGTAGGAGACTGTAATGTGCCATTACTCACCTTAGACTTTATATTTACCAAGTGGAAGTATATGGGGGAGGAAATAAGACGATTGTCTTTTTTGCAAATCCTGCCTCTTCCCCATCCACTTTGTTAGTACGGAAATCTGCCCTTCGCATTCAGCTGCCATACAGGAAGATGATATTTGGGTGTTTGAAACTGACTTGAAAAGCCTTCACCAACTGGTTCAAATAAAGGAAATAAAATCTTCTAGATGAAAAGCACAGATATTTATACAGTTAAGTATATATATATATATATTTAAAATTTACATTCAACTTATGAATCATAGATTCATTAAGGTTGGAAAAGACCTCTAAGATCAAGTCCAACCACCAAACCAACACTACCATGACCACTAAACCGTGTTCCAAAGTGCCATGTCTGCATGTTTCTTGAACACCTCCAGGGATGGTGACTCCACCACTTCCCTGGGCAGCCTGTTCCAGTGCTTCACCACTTCTGTGAAGATTTTTTTCCTAGTATCCAATATAAAAAATGAACTGTCATTGCTCAGGACCAAGCCTAACTCACTTTTCTCATCCCTGTGGGCCAGTGCACGCTTGCACTGAAAAGGGAATATTAAAAGTAAAAGGGATCATTGCCCTGATGTTTAGTTCATGTGTCACTAAAGGCAGCAGTGACAGGGTTGAGGCTTATCTGTTTGCTTTAAATGATTTGGTACCAGGAGTGAGAAGAGTGATCTGTGCATGCCGTGACATGTGATGAAAGTGACCTAGGTTTAATAAAATGGCTAAAAACTGGATGTGAAAAATAGGTGAACACTGAGGGATACTGATTTGTGTATGTGCTTTACACACTAACGGGTAGAAAGCCTCTCTCCATCTTAAGGCTGTAGCTTCAGGTGTTCCATGCAGCACAGGTGTGACTGTATACTTTGATGTGGATGCTTTTCTTATGAGCTATAGTAACTGCCCACAATATCAGCCAGATTTCAATCAATTTGAATGAAAATTCAAAGGCACAGACTTTACATCTGCTGTACACTAAAAGAAGCTATTCTTTCTTCTCTGCAGCTTCCCTTTCTGTCAAACCAAGGCAGTTCTGACCTGTCCCTGCCACATCTTTAACAAGTGTATTTTTTTTTCTTTTTTTACTGCTTTATTTTCAAAGCATGCTTTGGTGCACTGACTTCAGAGGATTTACTAGGAGACGTTTGGACCAGACCAATGACATGGCTGATAGACAGAGGGGAAAACAGCTCAGCTGGTGTCGGTGGAGCTGGTGGAACTAAAACAAGCCCTGGAGCGTCATGCTTCTTTCCGTCAGCCTGAACGTGTGGATGGAGGTACATGAAGGCTTCCAGAGAGCTTAAGTGACAGGTGGTGGGTTCCTTTCACTGCCTCACTGCTGTGATCTGGTCAGCAGGGAATCCAGGTGTCATCTAAACAACATCCCCCAGACATTGTTTTATTTCTTAAATGGAAATTAACAGGAAGGAGGGAATGCAAAGAGAACCAAACTGTAAATCCTGCAGCCTCTCCTGTGTGTGTGGCTGGAAGGGTGAGGCCAGTGTTGCTCTTGCAAAAATGTGCAGTGGTGGTTAAGCTGGAAAACCTTCCGCAGCTTTCTTGTAGCCCCCTTTAAACACTGGAAGGCCACTATAAAGTGTCCCCGAAGCCTTCTCTTCTCCAGGCTCAACAGTCCCAACTCAGCTTGTCATTGTCCAACTCCCTGATCATCTTTTTGGCTTCCTCTGGACTGGCTCCAACAGGTCCATGTGCTTTTGATGTTGGAGCTCCAGAGATGGACACAGAACTGCAGGTGAGGCCTCACCAGAGCAGAGCAGAGGGGCAGAACTGCCTCCCTTGACCCTGCTGGCCACTCTGCTTTGGATACAGCCCAGGATGTAGTAGGCTTTCTGGGCTGCGAGCGCACATTGCTCGGTCGTGTTCAGTTTTTCATCCACCAACACCCCTGAATCCTTCTTCGCAGGCCATCCACTCGTTGCTGAGCCACAAAAAGGTGTTGACTTAATCGATGTAGTTGAATCGCAGTTTTCTGATGGCAAACCATTGCAAGTGGTAAACAGCCTTTACTAGTAATTTCCTGGTTCCCTTTGTGGTGGGACAGTGAGAAAATCTCTTGGAAAACACAAAACTTGGTCTTATGAATCTACAAGTGGTATCCAAGTGACAGCCTTTTGCCTCCAAAGTAAATACAGGTTACTTAGGAAAAATAAAAATAATTAAAAAATCCATCCTTGGAATAAAACTCAACAGATTTCAGTCTTCCTTTACAGTAAGGCACGTCTGCCAATTTGCTGTAAGTTTAGTGGGTTTTTTGGAAGCAATTTTAGTTGATCCTCCTGCATTTTTTGCACCAGGACCACCGCTGTGCATGTGGGGAATTTCATGGTGAGGGGAGTCACACAGATGCAGGGATGGAGAAGGACCAAGGGTAACAGAGGTCGACTGAGGAAAAGAGAATAAATTTTAGCATGTATTCCCCATACCCGTATGTAGCCATCTCCTACAACTGGACATCCATCAAGACTCATGACTTTTTTTTCCTGGTTGCTAGCTATTAATGCTTTCAAACTCCCCTGCTCTTCAGCCAAACAGGAATATTAATTAGCTGTTATGCTTTTCCAAGGTGTGTTACAGCATTGTCTTAAGTCTCTAGCCCAGAACTAACCAAACATTTAGTTCCTTCTTAGTTACTATTTACCAATGCAAATAAGACTGTGGTTATTTCACAGGCTGCCTTCTAATAGTTAGCTGGTTTATTTCTGTTTTTGACAATAAATTACCAAATCCTGAGGCTTCAAGACAGCTAAAATCGTATATCAAACTCTAGCTCATATTCACCTGAATTTCTGCTTAAGGGCAGTCGTAGTAGGATCTGTGTTTGTATCCAAAACAATCTCTCGCCAATTCATATCTAAATTTGTTTTGGAATTCAGCAAATAAATTCATAATGACAGTTTCAGAATCTAAGGAAACTTTCAGAATTGCATAAAAATAGCATCTCCAAAGGTCATGAATTTTATAAAGGATGAGAAATTTTAACAATTGGTTTAACAGTTCCTTATTTTAGAATTAATACAAGATATTTTTATTTGATGTAAAGAGAAAAAATAATCTAGTGCCAGTATTGTCAGTGCAGATAGGTTAATTTTAAATTCTACTTCTGGAAAGTCTTAATGTCATGTAATGTTACTTGGTAAGAGTTTGAACTAATTGGGCAGGAATCACATGTGGTTAAGGGTCTGCAGATCCTTGGGACAAAGATGGGGCTGGCTCACCCCCATGGATACTGTTGTTATTGCAGTGAAGGTCTTTACTTATAACTCAGTTTTAGCTCTAAAATGGATGTGAATGTGAATTTGCAAGTTCGGTTTGGTGCTGCCCACACCCTGTAAAGGGGAAACCAAGTTGCATTTCTGCAGGTGTGGGTTGCTTGGGGGGTATGTGGCTCTCTGGAGAAGACAGCTTCCGAGCTGGGAACAGGTCCTCCCGTGGCTAAGCCAACACTGGTTGTTGGCTGGTGGCATCTGGCTGCACAAATGGGGCTGTTTCGGGTGGAGCTGGAGATGATCCTGGTTGGCGAAGAGGTCGCTGCCCTCCTTTCGGTGGTGGAGCGTCACTGGCCATCATAGTTGAGGATAGAGCAAGGGAGCTGTTTCTCCTTTTTGGGTTCTGTTAGATCCTGTGTTTGCAGCAGTGCTCAAATTTTGCTTGTTTTCCTCTTAAACCAAGTGGTTCAGCCACACTACTTCAGTTGCTTGAACGTCTGTCCTGCTGACCCTTCCAAAGTGTTCAGCTGTCCTCTGTGCTATGTCATCTACCTGAGAAGGACAGAAAGATAAGAGAGGCTTGGTAATGTGAGGTGGGAAAAACACATCTTTCCAGGCGCTGTAAAGACTTTTCTTTCTGGTAGGTGAAGTGTCTGAATGCAAATATCATTTTTGTGAGTGCTCTGAAGGCATTTGTTTACCTGTCGTGCTGCTTGGTACTCATGATAAATGGTGTAAATAAATACAGAGCACGCACTACAGTGAGTGAGAGGTTAGTTTTCCCGTGCTTGAAAAAAATCTTGTAGTGAAGACAAAGAGTGGTCTGCTGAAGTAATTTATGCTTAGGAGAAAATCATAGAAGGCACAAAAGCGGTAGACTTTTCCACCGATTCCTTGCTAGTAAGCAGATCAAGCAAATTGCAAAGGCAGCTGGAGGTGGCTCTAGGCATAAATCAAAGAAACCCACACTATAAGGAACGAAAGAATGTAAGAGGCTTTTTGCCATATTAATATACGCATGAAAGACTCTCTTTCTAAGTGAAGTAATTCAACCATGTTGTTAAGCTTCATGGGGAGAATAAATATATTCTCCCTTTTGCAGAATTTCCTGGTGAATCAGCACCTTGCTGGCAAACTAGCTACTTAGATCTGTGTTGTTTTTTATCGCCGTTGTGTGAAGCTTGCCTGTTGTGCTTACAGCTTTTGAGGCAGTTGTCCTGCTGTTAGATGGGCAGCGGTCAGAGGGCAGAAAGAAGACAGTCAGATGCTGTGTGGGCAGAGAAAAAGCCAAAGCTGCAAGATGAAAAGCGACCTGTCAGCTTTACAGGAATTAGGTGTGAAGGAAAGAATGCCGTGTTTGACTTTACGGTTCTTCTGTCTTGCTTTTCTGCCATGAAAATATTTTAATTAAAGCACTTAGGGCGCTTCAGATGGAACGTGGCTTTCAAGCAGGTGTATGCAGTGTGAAGCCTGAGGCGTGAAACCTCCAGAGCTCTTCTTTCCTCTTCAAGAGACAGAAGAGTCCACTGGGTTCAGTGCAGAAGGAAATCTTGGAGTTTTCTCAAAAGCATGTTTCAGTATTGGCAGTCTCCTCCTCATTTTTTCTTTTTCTCTTTTCTTTTTTGGCGAGTGACAGCTATCTGGAAGGCTGCTATGAATCTAGAGATACTGTTTAATAAAATTGTTAAAAGATTCTTTCAGCTCATTTACTGTGATAAAATTATAGGGTGGATTTACAGGATGTTTGTTGCTGATTAGGGTTAAGCTTGGTATGGCCTTCGTTTGTGTTCAGAAAAGGTTTAATAGAAGCAGTTATAGAAAAATCAGCCCATAATAGCTCTTAGTCAGTGACCAGGTACTCTGAAGTACTGGCCTATCGATCTGTCAAAATCCTGCAAGTATTTTGTTTAATTCTGTAAAAATCTATCTTTTAAATGCTCGTAATGTGTAATGTAATAAATGACAGATTGAAGGAAAAAAAAAATCATACAACAGTTTTTGTTGGAAGGGACATTATAGACCGTCTTGTTCCAACCCCCTGTCATGGGCAGGGACACCTCCCACCAGACCGGGTTCCTCAAATCCCCGTCCAACCTGGCCTTAAACACCTCCAGGGAGGGGGCTGCCACAGCTTCTCTGGTTAAGCTGTGGCAGTGCCTCACTACCCTCGCAGAAGAATTTCTTCCTGGTGTCTAATCTAAATCTACCCTTTTTCATTTGGAAAGGGTTAGCCTTCTCCTATCACTACACTCCCTGATATAGAGTCCCTCCCCAGCTTTCCTGGAGGCTCCCTACATGTTCTTCTAAGGTGTGTATGAACTGAAGCTGGGGCCAGTAGAAGACGCCAAGGGCCCGCCTTGAATAAATCAATCAGTGAAGATGAGGGAAAGGAGCAAGTTGCTGTTTTGGGCAGTGCAAGGCTCTGCAGTAGCCCAGGATATAGGTGCTGGGAGGCTGAGGAGTTGGGAAAGCTGCCAAGATGAGGCTGGAAATGGCTGTTCCTCTTTTTGCACAGTTTACCACAACTCTGCTATTTGTTTACCACTTGCCTTGAATCCAAGCAGCCTTCTGTTGAGCCATTCCTCCACCTCAAACCCATCCTGCAGGCAACATCTGCTGGTTTCTGTGCGCCACCTCTTGGTGGCTGGGGATGGATCATTTCTTCTGTGGAGCCCTTGTTCTTCATACAGTCTCTTCATTTCATCACTGGTCTTTCAAGAAAATGATGTTAAAATAAACGTAATGCAAAGGAAAACCTGATGTGATTCACGATTTGGTAAAAGCAGAGCAATATTACAACTGTGCTCTGCAATATAGTTTTCAAGTAGATTGTCTGCCAAGAGGAGCAGCAAAACTTGGATGTATTGGTGAGAGCTGGCTCATAGTTGTGTAGTTTCGATGTGTTTTCTGTATCCTCCTGTTGCATTTCTTTATACAGTGTTGAGATCTGGGGCATGTGGCCGGGTCTCCTCTGTTTGACACTGACCATGGGGCTGATGGATGGCCTCTTCCCTCGAGTTCTGCTTGTTGGTGAGAAGACCCATGACTGTCAGGGGCTGATTTGAGATATCCCTGCAGCATCAGTTTGAAGTTTAGTAATGTCATATCGAGGAAATAGAAAAATCTGAAATTCCAAAGCTACCTCTCTAAACTACACATTTGTGAGCAGAAACAGAATCTAATGTTTTGGATTGGGTCAGGTTTGTCTAGTTGTGTTTTTTTTGTTTGTTTTATTTTTGAGGGGATTTTTAGTCCCTAAGACTGACCTGTGCCAGATCTTTCCAAGAAACCTGCTATACCTTAGAGGGAGAAAGTGATCTGATGTGAAAACATCCAAGCACAGGAGCAGTTCTCCATTGCCTTTCTTCTTATCCATCCAAACCCTTACATAACTGATTAAAACTTCAATAATGGATTCAGACAGCACAGTTCAGTTCATTCATTGTTGTTCTCGGGGAAGCAGACTTTCCCAGCGGTGTATATGTTGGAGGCTTTTACTGGTTGGTTTGTGAGCCCCCGGTGGTGTGCAGAGAGAAGCCTGAGCAGATGGTGATGGCTTTCCCTTGGGGTCCCGCGTTAACATTTAGATGGAAAATCTCATCCGTTACTTCCTTAATGCTGAGTGCTTGAGTGGCTCTTGGGGCGTTATCCGAGGAATTGCAAATGAAGGAGGGCTGCGTAACCGCGGGTGGGAGGGAAGGGGGGAGCATTTTAGCTTAACATGAACCGTTCTGCTCTGTGCCTGCGGTATCTCAGCTCTCCGATGTCGTTATCCTTTGAGCCTTCTCATCAAGCAGGTTCACCTCCCCACTCTAAAACTGAATGCACTTTATTGACTAATTAAGGAACTTGTGCCTTCAGGCCACTGCATTACCTTTAAAGGACAGGAATCGTAGCACTCTTAGTGGTGCTAATTAGATAAAAAACTTTCTTAGCCCGCCTCAAGTCCTTGAAAGAGCAGCACAAACGGAAGGAGTTAACTGCTTGCTGCTTTTTACGACAAGGATTTGTGTGACAGAGCTCCAGGAACGACTTGCTGACTTATGGTCTGCCTCTGTTTGCAAGTTTTATGATGCCATCCAGGATTAACTGATTTTGCCATTAAAGGGAGATAAAATGATAAAACTGAAAAGCAGTCTGTAAATTCCAGCAACAAGAGGTGCCAGCCTCTGTGTTCTTTAATGGATGAGGCTTTGACATTTTTATGTTCATCTTTATTTGCAGTTTGGCTCTAGCTGGGGGGAGACAACATTAATTGCCAGGAGGTGGAGAGAGAACAGTGCAACTAATCACAACATGGGCTTATAGGAGTGTGGGATGGTTTGGAAAAGCACGAAGATGTTTCCTCACATTAGTCTGTCTTAATCAGGTATTAAGGAATCATTAAGTGAAGCAATAGGAAGTTTTAACAGAGGAGGGCCTACAAATCTTTAAAGGATAGGCTGGAAAGTTCAGGTGGCAAAAGCAAAACAAAAAGCAACTGTGTTAAGCTGCACCAGTGAAAAATCCAGTGTAAATGTAAATGTTCCCCTGGAGCTGTGCCCCGGTGAGGTTCGGGGGCAGCAGACCACTGCGTGCATGCTCTGAAGAAGGTTCAGAAGGTTCAGTGAGCTGATGCTTTCCTCTTGGCATAGCTTGCAGCAACAGCATTCCTTTTTGTGGTGGTGGTTTGTGGGGTTTTTTGTTTGTTTGTTTTTTTCCCTTTCTGTTTAACAGAGCTCTACTTAGTTATGCCCAGAGTCTGTACGGTCACTAAGAAGAAAAGGAATTGGAAATTGGTATGTCTCTGACTGATCAATCAGTTACTGTCATTACAGCTTGAATTAACTAGAGGAGCAATACCAGCATGGCAGGAGCAAAACACTTGGGATTATTTATTTTTCCTGAAATGGAAACGGGATGATCTGTGTCCTTCCTGTCTCCTCCCCAACCAACTCAAGGGCTTTATTTCAAGTGAAGGAACTGGGGTTATTCCACCTTGAGATAAGAAGGCTGAGGGTAGACCTTATCACTCTCTACAACTCCCTGGAAAGAGGTTGTAATGAGGTGGACTCGGTTTCTTCTTGCAAGTAACAAGTGATAGGACAAGAGAAAACAGCCTTAAGTTGTGCCGGGGGAGGTTTAGATTGAATATTAGGAAAAATTTCTTCACAGAAAGAGTTGCAAAGTCCTGTACCAGGCTGCCCAGGGAAGTGGTGGAGTCGCCATCTCTGGAGGTATTTAAGAGCCGTGTAGATGTGGTGCTCAGGGACGTGGTGGGTAGGTTTATGGCTGGCCTCAATGATCTTTTAAAGGCCTTTTCCAACATAAATGATTCTATGAAATTCTCTAAATGTGCAATGATGACTGTTCTCTTGCTTGTTGTTTTCTGCTGCCCCAATTGTAATTCGAGGGACAAGCTTTGTTCCATACAAGTAAAATTGCTGTGAATGGATTATGGAGTTTAATTTTTGAGATCTAAATTGCAGACTAGTTTTCATCAACAGAAAGGAGCTTACAGGAATCATTACTCCCCTTGGGTAATAAAGTTTCTATTTTTTTTTACTCTTATAATCTGAGCTAGGAACTGAAGATGGCAGAGAGTTTGTATTACTATACGAAATATGTGAAAAAATACATGATGAAACATTCTATGGAATCCCCCTTGAGATGGCCTTGGACATGTGGCATTGCCTGTTTTCCAATTGGTACCTCAGGGACCTGTGTTTTCCCTGCCTGGCTGGTAGAAGCAAGAGGTGGGTGGCTCAGAGATGTCGTTCTGTCCATCCACTCAGATGCTCAAAAGGCTTTGAACACTGCAGTGTCTCATTTCCGGTATTTGATTTTATCTTCTTCTAGCTCCTGTGTGCTAAGCAGTAAAATTGGAATTACGCCGTCAAACTTCCTTGTTTTTTTCTCCTTACTTAGGAAATGACCAGGTTCTTCTGGGGGAGGTGGAGTGTGGGGGGTGTGGAGAAAAAAACAAGGGAAAGAAAAGGAAAATGGGTAGAAATTGAGTTGGCTAAAAATAGTAGTTTCTGTTTTCTTTCCTGTTTGGTAGGAGCCTGGAAACAAGCTGAAATATAAACACTGATTATAATAATTTAATCTGGATATTAAAAACCTATACAAATGTGAAAATTTAATTTGAAAGAGAATTTTCAGACAAATTCAGGTAATATGTAATGTCTATGTTGAAATTAGTTAGCTAATATGGGATTTGAATGTCTGGGTATATGTTCTGCTCTAAATGCAGACTGAAATTTTCTTCCTTTCATTTATTCCCCTCAGGAGGGTAGGTCAGGGTACACTGGAAGCGACTTAAAGGACAGTTTAACTGATTAGTGCTTTGATCTGATCTTGCAAAGTTGAATTTTGAAGGAAATATCCCAAGAAGTCAATATGTCTTTATTTGTATATACAAAATGCTCTGAAAATGCTAGGAATTTCCCATTCTAATTTTAACTTCACTTTTGACTGTGGGTCTTTACTGCACTGCAAACAGTAAATGAGCACAGATAGGCATTGAAAGAGACAATCCACTGTCCAAGTGAGCTTGTAAGTAACAAGCTAAATTAGTCTTCAGAAATTTTTCTTCTGTTGATTATGTCAACCCACCCTTCGAGGGGAGGGAGTTGGAGAGATGGAGGTTGGGAGTGATGCTGATGTGTCACTTTGGGGTCTAGCAAGCCTTCGGTGAGCACTGGGTAGTAGGTGCCGTTGGGTAAATTCTTATTTGCACGTTTATGTTGCTAAATTGATCTTGTAGTAAAAATGAATTTAGCCTCTTCTAGATATCACATCTGTCTTTAAAGCTAGAGGAGTAAAATGTTGTCCCTCAGGGCTGCAAAGCGTTTCAGCTGAAGAACCCTGAATATTAACTCAGATGGCCCTAAACTGCAGCGTCTGGGAATTTTACTTTCAAGGTGCTGTTATTCATGAGGCCCAGGTTTGCGCAAAGCACCTGAGGCTACCTCCGAGGTGAGATAAAGCTTTATTGCTCTCGCGGTGGATGGACGGGGGAGAAACTCTCTGCACAAATGTGTTTACTTGCGATTTGCTTGGTTAGCGTACTGTAGTGTGCAGGTTTTTTTTTTTCTTATGTTGTTGTGGTGGAAACCAGAAGATCATGCAGAGTCTTCCTGCTGCCTCTCACTCTGGGTAGTCTTTAACTTCCATGCTGTGATTGACCTCTTTTTCTTAGAATCATAGAACAGTTTTGGTTGGAAGAGACTTTGAAGATCAGCGAGTCCAACCTTTGTCCTAACCCTGTCAACACCGCTAAACCACGTCCGTCAGCACATCTACCCATCTCTTAAACTTCTCCAGGGATGGTGAGTAAACTATCTCGCTATTCCAATACCTGACGACCCTTTCAGGAAGGAAATTCTTCCTGATATCCAACCTGAGCTGGCTCCTCGGGACTTTGTGCAGCGGGCCCGTGGGCACTCCGGCTTGCGCAGGCGTATGCACGGAGGCTGATGAAGCTGGTTTCTCTTCCAAAATGCCACTTCTAACTTATTCCCGGCAGTAACGTGTTTTGGGGTTTTTGTTGGTTTTATTTTTGTTTGTGGCAAACTTAAGGAGGTTTTTCTTGCCTCTGGGAGTTTAAAAAAAATAGCATTTACTTATTGAGATCTAGTCTAATGTATTTTCAGGGATGATGGGAAGAGAATAGAGGGAAGGGGAAGATGCCTGATGTGTAATGAGGTGTGGTGGTGGGAGACCAGACTGCAGTGGTCTGACTTCTCCAGCAATGAGAAGTGACAAATTGGTGTGACTCCTGGCAAAATCAGCTCACAGTTCTTGATGTATTTAAGAGTTAGCTTAAGGCCACCACAAGTAGGATGCAGTTTTCAGGAGAAGCTGGTAGAAGTTGTTAATCCTGTTAAAACACACATAGAACAGATGCTTGTTCTTCTGGACGCTTCTTCTGTCATGGCTGGAAACTTTGCAGAAGGAGCCAGAGCAAAACCGCAAGTGAGCAATAACAAACTCCTAGGGTAAGAATAAATGAGCTCAGATCTGATGGTCCTGCAAAATTTGCCCCAGAGAGGGTGAGCTGCATTACTTAGATTTAGTTCTTTAGATCTTTAAATAAAATTTCATGTAACTGTTAATTACAGTCGGTTGGGATGTTTGGAATCTGGAGTAAGTAGAAAGGATGTCGGAAATGGCCAAAAGATGGAAGGAAGCTAGATATCAAGGGCTGCTGGCAGCGTAATTTAGAGATGGTTGGTTTCATGTGTGCATAAAAGCAACTTAGTATTACCTCTGGAGCTTCTGGCTTTCCTTTTAGTTCTTCACCAGGAAGTACTAGCAGGAGGGAGACTTCCTGCTGCGAGCTGTTCAAGTAATGTGGGAGTGCAGTATGTTCTAGGGCAGTCTTGATGGTGGAGCGGTGAGATTGGTGTACGTGTTACGGTATTGTTCGTAAGTGGCTGCCAGGGTAGTGTGTCTGCGCGTGTCTCTGTGTATGGGGACCTCCTAATGGATCACTGTTTTCAGAGTGCACCACTCGGTGACCCTGGAGCAAGGATGTGTGTGCAAGTAGCTCGTGCTGGTAACTTGTTAGCACACAAGATTTGTTAGCAGAGAGCCTCAAAACCAGAAACATGAGGTGCTACAGAGGCCTTGTGAGCATGGGGCACAGAAGAGTAGCTACTGTAAATATGTACCATGAGTGGTCCTTAAAGAATGTAACCATGGACACTGGGTAAAGCTAATTTTAGGTATAGTAAAGAGACCAAAGAACAAGTATCTGGCATACAGTAAAACTTACTGTAACGTGGAATTGATGCACCAAGTAAGAAAACTATTAGGAAAGTCCTAAAAATAACCCTTACAAACTTAAGAATGAAGAGGGAGACATCCTGTTATCGTCTTTATAATCCTCCTGGGGAGGAATGTGGGGTGCTCATGGTGGTGTAACGACATTCACCGAAGAGTGGGCACACCACCAGGAAAGGAGGGAGCTGTGAGAGTTTTGTGTGTTCAGATTTAATTACATCATCGTTGCAGAAGAGTGGTTGTGATTGGATCCTTTGGACTATAAATGCTCATTTGATTGTAATTGGACTAATAGCAATTCTTGGATTAAAGGGTCAAGACATTAGACTATCAATAAATTCTCGAAGTGTGTTTCTTTGGCTCACTTAGGTTGGGTAGGGTGTTGGTAAGGGTGTTTGCCCTTGAAGGCTGTTGTAGAATCTGGTGGCAGCAATATGCACGATGGGTAAAGGACCTTTTTGTGGCCTTCCAGAACAAACAGAAAAAGCGTGACAAGTGGTTTGTTATGACTGGATATTTCACTCCTAACGTAATAGTTGAAAGTTATATGGCTGATTGCTCTTACATTGCTTTCAGCAAAGAAACTGCGATTCCAGGTGTCAAAAGTCCCTTCAAAAATGTCACTAAGGTGAAGCAAAAGGGCTGGAGGCCAATGGCTTTCAGTGGGGGTTGTGGTTGTTCCTGGGCAGAGGTTGTGATGTAACAGCAGCAGGTTTAGGTAGACTTTCAGTCAAGGGAGAGATGAGGATTGATTAAAATTTGCCAAAGGTTAGGGCCCTGGGAAGACTTTTGTTGCTGAAATCGTTATGAATCTGAAACATCTGGATACTGTTCTCAACAGGAAGCCATGGGGCAAAAAATTAGCTCCTAGTTTTAGTAAATGCTTAAGAAAATAGGAAAGGAGGAGGAGGTGACCTGCCAGAACTTGTATTGGATGTCTTTTAGCACAGTGACATTTGAACAGGGTTGCAGACTGAGACAAATCTGTTTGTTTTCAGGCAGGAGGAAATTGTGCTTCCCGTTCTGAAAGACACAGGTTTTATTGTATGGCCAAGGTTATTGCTGAGTTCTAGTGAAAACTGGTTCTAGTGTAAAAGCTACTTCTTAAGTAAAAAAAACCAAAGCATCTTTTAATAAAAAGAAAAAAAAATTGAGATTTTTTTAAAAAAAATGATTGATGAAAATATCCAAATGAGTGTGAAGGGCTTCACACTTGGCTTTCTAAAATATTTAAAAAAGGGAAAAGTACCCTTATTTTCTCCTTAGAGCTACTTCTGTTCCCAGTGGCGAATTTGAGGTCCTGCTGTGGAACTTTTCCCCAGCTCCACTAGATGTTACTGTTGCTCTGTAGAAGGGTGTCACTGCAGCTGTACAAAATTCCCCACCGAACCTCTGTAACCGAGCGTGCGGAGCTCTTTCCGTGTCAAATCCTTCCCCATCACCAACAACCTCTCCCCCAGCCCCCTGTAATTTGCTTTTTCGATTGTTACTGTCACATCTAGAATTTACAAAATTGTCACTTAGGAGCAGAAAGTGACAATTTCCTTCTAAATCTCCTAGCTACCGGGACCTCTCTTGCCCTTTTTCTAAGCACCTTAAATGCATCCAGTACATGGCAACACTTGAAAGAGCAAAACAGAAAAAAAGTAAGGCTATCCTTTTTAACTATTCTGTGGGTTTGTGACTTCAGTCCTCTAGACAATTACTTAACGAGCTTTACATTATTAGTACGAGGATTAAAGGAATATGTTGTCAAGTTTGTAATTAATTTGTTTTGGGTTCTCACGTTTTCATCTCTTTTTGGTGTGGTTGTTTTGTTATGTTAACACTTTGGAAAATTCATTTTTAAAGAGAATCGTTGTGTCTTTGCATCTCTTCCATTGTGTTTGCCCTCTTCCTTTGCTCTTATTTAAGGTTACAGCCAAGTGATGAGGGCTAATGCAAGTTTATCTACTTGCTTTAGTCCTGTCACAGGTGATGGTGGCGGCTTCAACAACCTTCAGCTCTTTACTCATGCCACCATTAATTCAACAGAAAACCAATCAGAAAAAACAACAACTGAAAATCTAGAAAAAAGAGTGGAAATCCTCCTGCTAAAGAAGTGAGCTTTGTGGTAGACTGGGAGGTGTGGGAGACAGGATCCCATCCTTCCATCTCCCTGTGGATTTTGTTCTCCACTGGCATTTAAGGATCTCCAGCTATTGGCTGGGGACAACAGGAGTGAGGTGGGAAAGCGAAACTTTCCATCCTCTTTTCTTCCTATGATTAGGAGACTTTTGGTAAAGCACACTAGTGCAGAGAGTTGTGAGTAGGCTTTCAGTCTGCTGTCACGATGGGGAGTCTAGGGAGGGTGAACCCTCCATACATCCTCCTGAACGGCCTGAGTATTGTTTCAGGCTGTCTGCAGGTTCAGGAAGGTGAGATGCTGCGTTGGTTATCTTTAAATCGCAAATCATGGAATCATACAATGTGTTGGGTTGGAAGGGTCCTTGAAAAGTCATCTAGTCCAACCCCCCTGCAGTGACCAGGGACATTTTTAACTAGATCAAGTTGCTCA
Organism: Trogon surrucura; assembly: GCA_020746105.1. Lineage (NCBI taxonomy): Eukaryota > Metazoa > Chordata > Aves > Trogoniformes > Trogonidae > Trogon > Trogon surrucura. The sequence goes on from CM036624.1 coordinate 11,468,834, forward strand.
GAGCCCCATCAAACCCAATCTTGAATGCCTCCAAGGATGGGGCCTCCACCACATCTCTGGGCAATGTCTTCCAGTGTCTCACCACCCTCATATTAAAGAACTTCAAAATGTCTAAATCTACCCTGCTCTAGTTCAAAACCGTTGCCTGTCATCCTATTGCTACACGCACTTGTAAGCAGTCCCTCCCCAGCTTTCCTGTAGCCCCCTACAGGTACTGGGAGGCTGCTGTAAGGTTTCCCTGGAGCCTTCTCTTCTCCAGGCTGTACAACCCCAAATCCCTCAGACTTTCTTCGTAGGAGAGGTGCTCCAGCCCTCTGATCACTTTTGTGGCCTCTACTGGACCTACTCCAACAGGCCCATGTCCTTCTTGTGGTGAGGGCTCCACGTGAGCAGAGCAGAGGGGCAGAATCACCTCCCTCACTCTGCTGGCCACAATGGCTATCTCTGTAACTAAAACATTAGGGAACAGCGACAGCTTCTTGGGTTGTTCAGAGACTCAGCATGCAGAGAGTTGTTTGCCTTAGCATGGTTAAACTCTTTGAGACCCAAATTGCATCCTTCTACCTTGGGCTTGCTGGGTGGCCTCAGCCTTGCCTCACCTCTCCAGTCTTGTTTTTTGAATCGCCACACCAATCTTTCCTTCATTACAGTGCAGTGACCAGGAAAAAGGGCTCATAGGCTCAGCTGAGTGTGGCACAAGTGTTAATTAAAAGTAGGTGACTTTGGCTGTGGAAGAGCTGATTATGTGCAATTCTGAGTGTTCTTCTCAAAGGCCAGAAGAGGTGTGTACACCAAACCCTTCATCCACCTCCTCAGAGGATGGTGGTTGTTTCAAAACTGTTAAGTGAATTTAGACAAAAAGCCACAAAAAGTCTCCCTCGGCAGCCATGAGCACATGGCTGTGGCGCAAAGGTTGTGGTCGCATGTTTGTGCTTTCACAGGAAACCCCCTCAAATTTCTCAAAGCGAATTCTGGCATCTTTAGTTCCTAGTTATTCTAGCTGTTTCTGCATGCACTACCTTAAAAATGTTTATATATGATCTAATTAATCTGAAGCTGTTCATAAATTTTAACTGTCTGTAGTAACAGCTCAACAATTAGGCTTCAACAAGCCAGCTGTGTCTCTTGAAGAAAATATTTAATGTCTGGTAGCAGCAGGAGAGAAGTCACAGGCAGATGCGATTTGGTGGATGGGTCCTTGGCTGCGGGAACTGTGACAGAGGTGGACAGAAGTTGGGAGAGCTTGTCCTGCCCCAGCCCAGGCTGTGCTGACTCTGCTGGAGACTCTGGTTCTCTCTCCTGCTCCCTGGAAGCTGAACTTCTTTTGTGGGTAACCTTAATATGAATATTAGTTGATGCTCACCACCACAGTGCTATCAAAGGCATTTGATTTTGTAAATTCTTTTTAAAAGGACAGGAAAAAAAGAGGCATGTACCAAACAGTTCTGCTAGGCTACTGGCCCAAAATAATTAATATTTACTGAGAAAAGAGAAGTGCTGAGCATGACTCTACTAGTTAGAGCTCTTCATGATTCTGCCCTGTAGTAGTGAGTTGCATAACGGCTCTGGCATGAGCTCAGGAGCATGTTATAACACCTTCCCTTCCTCTCTACCACGGCTCAGCAAGCACGAATCAAGGATGGGGACAAGTTTCTTTGCTTACATGCTGTGTTTAGGCAGTGCTTGATGGTGTGCCTCGTCCCCGCTTAAAACATGAAAAGTGTTGAAGACCTTTCACTCTCTTCCCTTGAGAATTATTCATTCCCAATTTTTGTTACCTGGCTGAGGATCCAATTCTCTTCTGAATGCTCCTAGGAAAAATGTGTGCAAAACAACTGTGTCTCTTCCCACCACCCATCATTTACTTGAAATTCATTCAGTAAAAGAAAGAGACCAATTCAGAGATACTCTTCTACATTGGAAACAATTCCCTTTTCTCCTCCTAACTGCTTATCGTGTCTGGGTCTGATTGCACAACGCATGTGGTCATCCAAGACCAGCACGCCTGCCACTCCTGAACTGACCCGTACGGTCCCAGTCATGCCCAGAAAGAACCCACGGAGTGATTTGGGAGACCGTGCCTTATTGCCACAGATCTGTCAGCTGCTTTCAGATTATTGTTCTGCTTTTACTGAGGCACTTGCTGGATGTGGCTGCTCCAAACCAGCCCATTTTATACAGGGCATGAACATGGTAAGTAAGGGCTTTGATGTTTTGAGGTTGTGTGCTTCCATGTAACCGTTTTGTGGGTAGAATTTTTTCATTTGTTTTGGTTTGTGTCTTAGAATTGGATGGGAATTTCATTGCCACAGATGGTGCCATGGCAGAAAACTTTGGTCTAGTACAAATGGAACAGAAATCTCAAATTATGCCCACAGGCTGAAAAGACAATGATCCAAATCAGTGATGTAGCAGGTGTTGGCCATTCGTTATCCCTGTTCCCTCGGTTGAGCAATATCGAGCATCCTATCAGTTCTGGGACTTGTGCAGCTTTGTCCTTGATGAACCAATGTCAGCAATACTTTTTATTTTCTCTAAAAGGTAATACCTCCACAGATGATCCAAATAGGGTTCAGCCCAGGCTTCTTTAACTTTTCTTTGTCCATCTTTTTATCACAGCTCACTTTCCACCTGAAACAAAGATATTGGGCTTTACTGGCACCTCTGCTTAGGATCATCCTCATTTAAAAGCCTCGACTGCAAACTTCAGCAACTCTTGTCTCTGTTATTTAGAAGACGTGAAGTGTCGTGATGGTCTTGGCTAGCTTGCTGTTCCCTCCACTTGAATTAAAGGGAAAGTCTGAGAATAATTCAATTCCCTTGAATTTGCATAAGAAGCATATCTGCAGGTTACCAGCGTAAGGGAGAGAGACCCAAAACTTCTAGAAAATCATCACGTTATTGACTTACGACTGAAATGGTTTGAATGATTATGTAACCCTTAAGAAAATTTCTAGATAAAGGAAATTTGATTGGTCTTGTTTTTCTAGCATTTTACCATGGGAAACTGTGTAGTGCTATCCCAAGAAAGAGCAACATCAGTCTTGGTGCCTCACTGGAGTTTATTTTAGATGGTGATGGTCGTAGATTTGCAAACTTCAAGTTAGCTGTCCCACATTTTTGGTGTGGAAGAGCAGAATTTCTTACAACGAGGTTCACCCCGTGGAAGATAATACTTGTTCACAGTTGATCTCAGTGATAATAATGGAAAGCTCCTGAATCCTGTGAGTTTTTCTGTTTTAGTTTGGTCTGGGTTTTTTTTAATTTGTTTTTTGTTTTTGGAAGTCTACCTATGTCAACAATTCTTCCTAACTGGGATAAAATAACGTTTTGTTTAAATGGGCAAGTCTACGAGGAAACATTCTGAGTATCTGGCCCTCAAAAAATCCAGTTGACAAAGATGAGGATTCATTAAATTGCTGATGTGTCCAAATAATGGTTGGTTTGCCAACATGCTCCGATTTGTCACGTGGGCATGAATGCAGCCCTGTAGATGGAGGGCATTTCTTCCCTGTGCCTTCCAGCCATCACTTGCTGTTACGGGTAGAATTTATTCTTTGGGCAGTGATTGCTGCTTAGAATCTGGGATTTTAGTGCAGGTATGAAAAAGAACTGTCTAAACTGATGTGAGAGCCAACTCATGAAGGGGCGAAGGATAAATCATAGTGTCGTGGGTTAGGGCTGGGCCGGCCACTAACGCGGACAGACGCTCTCTAACCCCCTCTTCCCCCCCCCAAACGGGAAGAGAAAAGGGAATGAGGCAGAGAGACTTACAGATGAGAGAAGAAAAAAAACTAGAACAGCTTTAATATGAAATGAAAATAATAGGAATAATGGTAAAAAGATAAAAGTAAAGAATTATATACAACTATAGATAATAGCCCAATATCAAACCCGACTCCCTCCCCCGATAGAAATCACCACTGGTGCTGCAGAGCAGGAGGCACTGGGGAAACCCCAGGCTCAGCGGCGGCGGGAGCTGGATACAGGGAGCTGGATTCGGGAACTCAGGATCCGGATCAAAATCAGGAGGTCAGATGGAGTCCTCTCTGGACACCGGCTGTTGCAGGAAAAGAAGGCGAAAAGAAGGGCCGAAACTCTCGTGATCACTCAATTTATACTAAATATGACGTATATGGGATGGAATACTCTCGTTGGTCACCTGTCCTGTCTGTTACCCCCCGGAGGTGCCACCTTTTACTTCCTTGTGCCCCCCTCTTACTACCCAGCACCCCCAGCGTGGCACACAAGAGCCAGCAGTGGCCTTGGTCACTATAGGAATAAGTATAAGCAAGAGCCTTTCTACATACCAGTCCCAGGCAGTGACTGTAAACATCAGGTGTTATCACTACCAGTAGCACACACTGTCTGCAAAAAACATGCTGCTGACTTCAGAACGTGCAGCCTTTTAGAAGACACTAAACTGAAAAGTAAAATTCACTAAACAGGACTGGGTTTTTAGCTAAACCCAGGACACATAGTGAATATAAACATTAAAAAAAAGACAAAATATTGCTTGAGGTTTCCTGACCAAGCCAAACAAGAAAATGTCCTGAAACCAGTAAAGGAGACTGTAAGGTCAGTGGTGGTTTTGTGTAGACACAGAATTCACTTTGTGATTCTTATTCAGTGAGTCTCCGCTATTTATTATTCAGAGGAGACTATGCAAATGGTTGGTATTAGCATTTTAACTCATAGCCATGTTGAACTACTTGAAAAGAATACACTGAAGTGTGTGAATACAAAAAAGAGTTTTTCTCATCATACACCTCTAGCCAGTTTTATCTGGTATTTGCAAAATTCCATTGTGCAAGTGTGGACAGGAGACAGTGCCTAATATTGGAAGTTGTCACGATGGAGCAATTTTTCCTAAGCTGTGCTACCAAAGGTGGTTGTTTGCCAGGAGAACATTTATCTTTAAATGCCTGATAGGCAGCCGTAAGATGAATTGGAAGTCGCAGTGGGCTTCCCAGTAGGCAGATCCTCACACCATAGGCATGCAAAGAAATCCTACAAGGGATGACATGAATTGGCCGTCTTGTTTGTATAAATTGTTGAGCTGACCTGTATTTGCAAAACCAGTAAAGAATTTTCCTTGAAAGACTGAGACTTTAGAAAATGTTCCTAGTACTCGGCATATTGCTGTCACGAGGGGAAAAAAAAAAAAAAAGCACTTCTAAAACACAAAGCAGGGCCATCCTGAAAAATCCCTAAATGTCTTGGGTGATAAAACCTGTAATTTCTGAGACGAGCAGTGGGACTGGCAAGCAGATGCCGAGAACATGCTGTGTAAAGTGATTGCCCTGTCATGGTTTCAGGTACAACTCAAGAAGGACAGAAGAACTGACCTACATGTCTTGGAGATCGAGTATGTCAACAAGTAGTTTAGATAAACGAGGAGAGAACTCTTTAATCTGCGCTGTAATTTCTTGATGTTTCAAGAAGAATTCAGTCTCTTCTGCTTCAGCTGTTAAACTGGGTTGCCTTGGTAACGCAGGAAAGGGAAACTGGTACCGAGCATCTGTGGGGCTCGGTGCGACTGGGCGATCTGACAAACTAACATGGTCCAAGGAAAAGACGCCTTTCATCATGGGGTTGGATTTATTTTGCTGGGTGCAGAGCTGCAAGATGAAAAAAAAGGGTGAAGAAATCAATCTTCTTCACACCAGTGTGGCTTTTATCTCACCCTAAGTGGGTGAGGGTCTTAACAGACCCATTTTCCTTTATGTTACAAGTTCTTTTCTATGGTTAATCTCCTTCCAATTTCCTAGCAGCTGATTAAGCTTCTTTTTTCATGACAGAGGAGAATCAATATAAGAACTTGATAGCTCAAATTCAGTTGTATTTTTGGAAAAGTCTTTAAAAAATAATAAAAAATAAACGAGGCTATAGGTGGAGGCTGAACACCACCCCATCCTTGCCATGCTTTATTTTTAGAAAGTCCTGTTCTGGGCTTTGCCATTTGTTCCTCCGATCAGATCTAATTGTTGAAGACAAAGAACTGCTCTCTGGCTGTCTCTCAGAGGGATAATCTCTTATGCTGAGAAAATCTTTAGACTTAATTAAGACAGTTTTATCATTCCTGTGGACTTCCAGAGTGGCACAAAAAGGCCCTATTAATGCTCAGAAACTCTCGCTATTCTAATCCAGTGATATTAAGCAGAGGTTTATTTCAGTGAAGGTAACAACCCTTTCCAAGTGGGACTTGTTTTGCACAGAGCCGTGGATTATTCTTTTATCTTCTCTAGAGATATAACTCGAAAACTTTCTGTACAAATACTTATTTTTACACCTTGACTGTAGTACTAAACTCGAGACCCCGACTGAGCTGTCATTTGGAAAGTATAAATATCCTCTGAGTTTACCTCTCATAAGACTTTTTTATTTTTATAACTGTTTAACAAGAAATGTAAAGATATGCATCGGATCAAAGCAAGCCCCCTGATGTTTTATGCAATGTACCTGCCTTTGACTGGAACAAAAAATAGATCTGAGGGTACTTTAATCTGTTGAAAGCAGAACTGTAGTTACAGTGTGCATCAGATCCTGATTGTTTGAAGTGACTTGGGATTTTCTCATCTGACTTGACATTGTTTTACTTCATTGTTCCTGTATTTAAGATGAAAGAAAATCATTACTATTTTAAAGTTAACACAAAGACAGTACTCATGATCAACACCAAAGGTTTCCAATTCCTTGTCTGTAGGTTTTCCAGATGCTTTTTTTTGAGTGTCTCTGTGTAATTTTTATGTACGGTTATATATTTGTGTTGAATTTCTGGTATACTGGAGGACAATCCTGTATAAACATCCAGAGCTCTTTCAGGTTTTCACTTTGGTTTGCAAATTTGGGCTTCAATTCTTGCAGAAAGATGCTCTGTGAAGATTACTAGTGTTTTTTGCTCTTGACTGAAGTTCTCACACCAGTTGGGCAAGAAGCCTTTAGTAAAAGGGAGAAAAGTAGGTAGGGACTTCAGAAGCTTACTTTTGGCTTGAGATTGCTCTGCAATTCCTGTCCAGTAATCCTGGATAGGAGTACCTGTCCTGTCTGTTGCTTCTACTTCTCCCAGGGATCTAAAACCTCTTTCTGTTTCCTTCCGATCTCTTCTGACTAGTTCTTCTGGTGTAACATGCCACACCAGCAGAAGCTCCTGTGCTGGCCCTAGAGGTTGGACTCTGTGCTACAACCTAAGTGAAGCATTAGCTTTTGTGCTGGTGCCCAGAAGCTCAAGTGGTAGACAGTAAGTTAACCATGAGCCAGCAGTATGCCCTTGTTGTCAAGAGGGCCAATGGTATCCTGGGCTGCATTAACAAGAATGTGACCAGTAGGTCCAGGGAGGTCATCCTCGCCCTCTATTTCGTCCTGGTGAGCCCAGATCTGGAATGCTGTGTCCAGTTCTGGACTCCCTGGTTCAAGAGAGATGAGACTACTAGAGAGCATCCAGTGGAGGGCAATGAAGATGATTGGGGGACTGGAGCATCTCTATTATGAGGAAGGGCTGAGAGACCTGAGTCTATTTAACCTGGAGAAGGGAAGGCTGAGAGGAGACCTAATCAATGTCTATAAATATCTAAAGGGTGAGTGCAGGGAGGATGGAGCCGGACTCTTTTTCAGTGATGCCCAATGACAGGACAAGAGGCAACGGTCACAAGCTGGAACGCAGGGAGTTCCATCTAAATGTGAGGAAGAACTTCTTTGCTGTGAGGGTGACAGAGCACTGGAACAGGCTGCCCAGGGAGGTCATAGATTCTTTGTCTTTTGAGACTTTCAAAACCTGCCTGGATGCAATCCAGTGTGATGTGCTCTAGGCAGTCCTTCTTTACTGGGGGGGTTGGGCTAAATGAGGTCCCTTCCAACTCCGATGATTCTGTGAAGTGTGGCTCCCATCCTGGGCTGGGTCAGACTGCTAGCAGAGGGGTTTGCTGGCAGCACAGTAATGGAAATAGCACGGAGGTTGCACTGCTGTGGGCTGTGAGAGGACGTGAGGGGAGGCTGAGGCCACTTTGGCTAAATTCTGCTTGGCTACATTAACATCATCCTGCCCTGGACCCTAGAGCGGTTGCCTGTAAGACAGAGCTGCTGTATCTCCTACTTTTCATGTTACATATTTCTTAATTTGTTACATGTTTCTTTGGTTTTGGTCATGATAAGAACAAGATGCATTGCTCATAATGCTGGGATGGTCAACTGCTGCTTCTTGAGGCTCTCTCTTTCCTCCTCCCTAGTTTTCTTCATCAGCCTTTTGTTTGAACTAGTCATTTCATCCTGAAGAAATATTTTTATATGAATCCTTCCTTGAAGCTGAATAGTTATGGTCAAAAAATATCGGCAGCAAAGGGAGACATCTTGCAAAAAAACTTCCCGATTTGCTTTGTTCTGTATTTTGCTCCTTGTTCTATATCTTAGTAGTCTTTAATCACAGCCATCACCCTGCAGAACAGTCTGCAGGCTCTATGCCCCTGCCACAGGGGCATGGTCTCCTGATTTGTGACAGTGGTGGACAATGACTCGTTCATATCCAATCCTTGAGCCATCCCAATCGGGTTATTGCTGATATCAAAGGCAAAGACCTATTTTTGGTGCTGTCGTGCCAGCTGGGGTCCACCCTCTCAGCCAGCCCTAGCTGTTAAATACTCTTCCTCCTCTACAGCTGCTTGTGTAAGGACTTTCTGCCTTGCCTTGATCAAAATGTGCTGTAACTTGAGCTATTTGATTGGTTTTGTTCCAGATCTTTGCTAAATTGTGTGGGCTGGAGAGAGAGGACAGAGAACTATTGGAGGATGAAAGTCTCTTCAGCTGCACAATTATAGTAAAAAAAAGAAGGAACACGTGAAGAGCAGTTAAGTTTCTTTCCCTGCACCTCGTCCAGAGAAGCAACCCCTGGCTGATACAGTGAACTTTACTGTTTCGGTTTTGATCTACTATAACTATTATTACATAGGGGTTTTTAACATGGGAGTTCTTCCCAATCAGGAAGTAATTACAATCACAGACTGAAACATTTAATGGAACAACAACCACGTTTTTATTTATTTTTTTTATTGCAGGCATATGTTTCTCTCCTGAGTTTTGAGAGCTGTTGCTACTTCCTCTTCAATCACAGAAAGGAATGAGCCATGACATTTCTTTTTAATGAAAATGCTGATCTACTGTTTATCTTCATAGAGATAAACGAAAAGTTTCAAAGTCTGACTTGCTTGAATACGTTTATGGTTTAGCCCATGAAATGCAGTGCTTGGGAGAAGTTTGATATCTTCCTTCATGTTTAGGTTTTGATTTTTAAAAGCAGGGGAGAATTCAGCCTGCTTAGTATTTCATCTCTTCCTGGGTCTTCACTGACTTGTGGTAGATGATTTTATATGGTGAAAAAACCTGAGCTCTGAGCAGTGAAGCATGTCTGTTAGGGATGTTTAAAATGATCCTCTCCTGCCAAAAGGGAAGCAGTGTTCAGGGTTATAGAAGAGGATGGATCATCCAAGATGACAAGTCACAGGTTTGGATTTTTTTCCCCCTGTTTTTTAATGTCTTCCAGTACAATTCTGTTTGATTTTTTTTTTCTTTAATGGGGAACAGTAGAGTAGAAAGACAAAATTTGTTTGTCCCCTCAGTCATAGAATCACAGACTATGATATATACACGCACTTGATTGTTCTCTCCCTCTTCTTCAGAAAGATCACATCCCTTCCTTCTCCCCTGCTGATGCTTCCTGGAAGGATGGTGGGGATCAGAAGGATGGCAAAGCCTGCCCTCTGTCTCCATACCTGTCTCCAGACCCTTTGGGAGCTGGGACACCCCAAGACATGCCCTTTGCTTCACATCTCCCGGCCTTACTCTGCACAAGGAGGTGACAGCAATGCTGTCGTCTCGGCTGCTTGAAGGACAACATCGAACCTCTCAGATGAGTCGGTTTTCGTAAGATGTTCACCAGTGGTTTAAAAAAAGAATATGTGTTTGGCAGTAAGTAATATTCTGCTGCTTGCAATAGTGTAGTTGAATACATTAGTGCAACAGCATTTGCTCGGGGACCAACGGGAAGAGTGCTATTTAAGACCTAATGTTAGCTGGCTTAGTTGTTCACAGAGAGTGGGTTTTCAATAAACAAAACATTTACCATGATAACGATACAGCAGACACATGCTGTGCCAAATGGCTGTTACAAATAATTTGTGGTTGGCATGGGAGAATTGCCACGTGGAAGTTGCATAACAGTCCTGCTTTTAACGGTACTCGCAGCACTTTGAGATTGTCTGGATTCTGTTCAAATAAGTGCTTTCATAGCCAATTATCAAATATTAACAGGGAGGGTGAAAACCGAACGGTATGTTTTGTATCCTTCTGGCTTAAATTTCAGAGCTTCCACACTTGAAAATATTAACAAGGGTAAACTACAGATTGAGAAGCCTGACAGAAGGTTTTAAAAAAATAACCAGTCAAGTCAGTGCAACAGGGAGAAAAATCAGTCCTGCAAGTTCACAGTCCAGCATTTCAGTGCATTTCAATTTAGAAACTTTTTTGGGGATGTAGTTTAAATTCTTTCTGAATCAATTTAAACTGTAACCGCAACAGTTTGGGGTACTACCTTTAAAGGAACACGCAGGCTTTGGTATCTCTTTTTATGTGTCCAAAGCATCTTCTTGAACTTGAACTTTCTCAAGTGTCTTGAGACTTTTTAGACTTATTCAAAGGAAAACTTAGTTTTCTAATTTTTCAATTCTAGCAGTTTTCACTTGCTTGAAATGGTTTCAGGTTTTGCCTCTGTGTAGTCCGCGTAATGATAAATGTTTTCTTTCCTTTTTGTTCTTTCCTCTTTTCTTTCCTCCTATATTAAATTTTGCTGCAGTAGATTTCATTATTTGTGTACGTTGTCAGGGCAGCTTTTCCACTAGATGTGGCTGGAAGCAGCTCGAATGAGAGTCAGCCAGGCTGCGTCCCTTGAGAGTTCTTTTATGAATGTTGTACTTCCAGTCAGTGATGCAAAGTTACAGTCTGTTGGCTCTTCAGATGGTCAGCAGAAACCTGCTTGTTCCTTGAAGATGTTCCCCTGCTGGAAAAATATGAGTAGCATAAGCCGTGTAGCTCTGTAACCACTTTCTCCCCTCATTTATTGAATAATGGGAACAGAAAGCCCCCCCCACCTTTTTATGAATGGCTGGTTGTAGTTATAGATACCTAATCTAGGGGTAGTTCCACCTTGGTGGTTTGTACGGTCAACATTTATGCATGGCTGAATTAATGTGGTTCCCTGCTCACTGGTTTGCAGCAAAAGGTTCCACTTTTCTTCCATTCCATTCAAGTTGCTCTCATTAGTGTCTCCTTTCTTAAAAGGCCTGTTTCTCTTCTGACTACCCATTTGGGTACTGTTTTCTTCAGATACAGGTCAATATTCTAAGACATGATTGTCTTTCTCCTATTTCCAGGTGTGGTTCCACGTGGCCTTGAAACGTTCTTGTTCATGCCTACATTCTTACTTCAGGATCTCTGGATTTCTCAGCCTTGAGGATTCAAATTGCAGAAGCTGAGGTAAAACGACAGCTTGTGGTGTAGGTATGTATATTGTATAGATACAGAATATATAGATACTTACTGTACTACACATAATTTTCTCAGTATTAGATATTCACATCTTAACAGATATCTGTTATGGCAATGTTAACGGTACTTATTAGATGCTTTTATTTAAATTAATTTGACTTTCTTCAGACCACAAAACGCTTTCATAGGCTTCCTGCTTACCCTGTTACAACACCTCTCTTGCACCTCTGTCTACAAGAGTACATATAAATCTACCAAAGAGATAAAGGAGATTTTTGAGCTGCATGGGTTTAAGTCAGAATTTAGCCAATTATTGCTGGGTTTGCTTATTGTCTCTAAACTACTAAGGAAGAACTTGAAAAAAAAAACACTGATTGGGCAGGTTCAGCCAGTTTCATGCATGGCACTTCACTGAAAATGCAGTCCCACTGCAAAACATGGCAAAACTGCCAGACCACCAGGCTGTAGCCTAACTTGCAGTTAGCAATCTAGAAAGAACGGTTTCATCGCATTAATTTGGCCAAAGGAAATCTGGTTTAAAAAGCCTAGTCTTGTGGGCTGAGGTACCAACCCAAAGCAGTACTGCTGCTGGAATCTGACCCCACTCCAGTAATTGTTGCTAGCAAGTATGTATTTCTAATATGCCTATATTAAATACACACATAGCACGTATTTCTCTCTTAGGTGTTACCGCTTTTCTTTTATGTTTAGTTTTGCACTGGTATTTGCTGCTGTCATGCACTAAATTATCCTTCTGCTCTAGATTAACAAAGCTGCAACACTTGACGCCGTGGGCAAATCATTATGTATCTACGCTCATGGATCAGGGTGGCAATGACTGATGACTGCTTCGCAAAGCAGGTCCAATTGATTACGTATCGCAGCCCTTGGAATATAAAGCATCATACTAAAAAGACATAATACTTCATGTTGTTTTGCCCCAGGAGGATTTTTTTTTTTTTTTTTGAGGCAGAGGGAATTCTGGTGGGATTAATAGCTCTACAGATGACATGAACTCAGCAGCAAGGTAAGCCAAATTCTGTCCTTGTCCAGTGAGAAAATGCCCATGTTTGTGGTTCACTTAATCTAAAATGGTGCTTCCTTTTGTACAAAGGCTGGCGCATCCCATTGCATGAATGTGGTGGTACGCTGAGATGGATAGGTATCCTCTGATCTACATAGAATACACATAACTCTTAAAGGCAAATTAAGTAGTTAAGGATATTGGTCAACCTAGCATGCTGTGCCAGTTCAGGTTAGCCTACACATGTTTTCACTGAGGTCGTCGACTAAACTTCAGAGACAGGTTGTGACACGTCTCTTGGATGAAAGCAGGAGTGGATCAAGAGGGCCCTCTCTGACAGGAAGATAGTTCCACCTTTTCTGAGGTTCTGTGTATTCCACGAGTCCTGATTTTTGAAGTTGGGAAAGTAAATGCTTATCGAGAATCCCTCCAGGTCCAGAGAAGCACGTAATTGTTTTTAAAGTAGTTATTTCTTTTCTCTCTTTTTGCAATATTCTCCAAATTCCAGCAGGCCATCTTGTACAATCTCCTGAAGTCCTGTGTTTATACCTTATTTGGCATATACGCCTTCCAGCATGGTCACTGCACAAGTAGCCATCTTTGTTCTTACATGATGCTCTTGAGGGTCCATTAGTAGATGGATATGTAAGATTTTTTCCAGATGTGATGTTTTTGAGAAAAGGGTAATTTTAATACAGGAATGAGGGCATTTTCTACGCTTCTCACTGCTGCCTTTCAACAACTCTGTTTGTAAGAGATTTTTTTGGTAAGGAAGAGAGATAAGTATAGGTCAGAATAAGGTTTAGCCAAAAGATGGTGCTAATGTATCTGTGGAGTTGATTAACCAAAACTGAGCAGGGAAAACATAAAAATTGCAATGATGCAAATGCGCTGCAAGAGACATACATTTTAAATCATGAATGAGCTTTTATATTTACTGTATGACACTGTGAATGTGAACAATTTAATTTTTACAGATAGCATTCAGCTTCAATAAATGTATTATTAGATATTAGCAGCTTGGTGCTATATTTCAGAGCTAAATAGGATAAATGAAAACATACTTGCATAGCAACCTTTAAATTTTGCAGTTATATGACAATTCCCATGACTAGCCTCTCCTCCCATTTAAAAAAGTAAAAATAATTGAACGAGCACAGAAAATACTAGAAACGTAGAAGTAGGATAAAGAGACAACCTGTGCTTTTTACCTAACCATATTTACATGTTTACTTCAATTTATATTAGGCTACATTTAGCCTCTAAAATCCTGATGTTTTCTGGAATCATCATTAAAAGACAATGGTTAAATAATGGGGGATGTGTTTTGCTGATGACAGTGCTGAAAGTGTGGTTGGGCGGTGATGATGGAGACAGAAAGCAGGAAACAGAAATATGAAGATTTCCGAGTTGTCAATAAAAGCCCACAGGAATTCTTCCAGCCTGCATGTAAGCCAAGACTTGCTAGGTGATTCAGTGGTGGAGTTATTTCCTCATCTCCTTCCCAAGCGTTTTTACACCATAAGCTTTGAATGTGCAAAAATCGTGAGGTGGGTGTGTATTGAGTACTGTGTCTGAGGAGCAGGGAGAGGAAGGGCTACAAGTCATATTCTTTTCCAGCAAAGGAGGATTTTCAAAGAGAATGCTGCTATCCACGAGTATCTCACTTCATCCATGAGTTTAGATGCAAGACCAGCTTCAAAATCCTTCTAAGTTACGGGTTTCCGAAAGATAAAATTTCCCTGTAATACTGGAGAATATAACTGTCCCTTGTTGGCAGAGACTTGCAGACTCTCAAAATTGCGATGGATTTGAGTTTATGTGCTCCAAGAGTTCTGCTGTCAAAAAAACAGAGAGGGAAGTGTTGGTGTAACTTACTCTGCTATCCCTTCTTCATCTCCGCTCCCTACATTGCAAAGTTATTCCTGTCAAACAGCAGATTCTTCAGGCACGTAAAATGCTTCTCCAAGTGTACATTTTACTTTGTAATGTTACCAGAAGGCACTAAATTTAAAACAATTTAAAACATAACCTTGGGGAAATACTCCTCCCCTCTCAGGCGCTGCACTGAAGTTCCTCATTTCGCTGAGCAGTTCTTATTTATGATGACCAGGAACTGGTGTACAGTCTAAGTGCTGATAGGAAAAAAAAGGGGTAATCTTTTATGGAAGAACAGTTCTTCCATGTTCTTTTGTTCACTTGCATTTTGGTGGCAGTTCTCCTTCCTGACTGCATGGGCAGTACCCTCTGCACCAGTAGACTGTTCAGAAATCGTGCCATGCATCATTTGGTTTTGCTATTGATTTTTGGGTTAATGGTTTAAACTGTATGAGTTGACTTTCAAGCCTTGTTGTCAAGGTGGGATCATGGAATCACAGAATCGTGTAATTTGGAAGGACCTTTGAGATCATCAAGTCCAACTGTTAAGCCAGCACTGCCAGGTCCACCGTGAAGCTGTGTCCCTGAGCACCACATCTATGTGGCTTTTAAATATCTCCAAGGATGGTGTCTCCACCACTTCCCTGGGCAGCCTGGTCCAATGCTTGACAACCTTTTGGTGAAGAAGTATTTCCTAATGTTCGATCTAAACCTCCCCTGGTGCATCTTGAGAGAATTTCCTCTTGTCCTATTGATTGTCACTTGGACAACCACAGTTCCCTCAGCCACTGCTCATAAGACTTGTTCACCAGACCCTTCACTAGCTTCGTTGGCCTTTTTTGACACACTCCAGCGTGTGGGTTTTTTTATTACATGGCTTTGGTTGCTAAGTGGTGTCAGCAGCTTCTTGGACGTGGTTACTGTACTTTCATTTGAAAAGAAAGAAAACATCGTAACAGTTTCAGGATCTCCTGATCCCCCACTCTCATCAGTAACCCCCAGAGTTGGTCACAAGCTAAATGGATAAAAAAAACTACAAGCTGCTTTTAAAAGTTTTGACAGTGTGACTCTGTTTTTTACTTGGTTATTACTTCAACTCAAGGTTTTAATTAAGTGTTGCGTTTTTGAAAGAGAAGATGAAAGGGCAGACAAATAGCACAGTAGACTGGGCTGTTTTGTGGTAGCGGCTCACAACTGTTCAATTCCTCACCTAAACTAAGACCAAAATTGTGGTCCGTGATTGTTCTGTTTTGTTTACTTTGCAAACATGTTGATCTTTAAGTGTAACATCTAGTGATAAATGCAACTAAAAATGCTGCTCATGTTTTGTATCAGGTTTGTGTTGAATGCACAGAAATCTGCCTTCAGTGTCTATATCCCAGTTGGTGCTATTAATGGAAGAAAGGATTTGTTGGCTTTTCCTCATTATCCCCCCCAGGAATTGTTATCACAGATGGGCAACAGAAAAGATATTAAGCATCAGAGAAGAAAATGTGGAGAGATGTCTCAGGCTTTAAAACTTGTATACTGCAGGGTCTAAAAGTACTCAGGAGCGCACTTTTCCTGACTGTAAAGGGTAGAAACTTTTTCATCTGAATTTTCATAGACCAAGTCAAATGCTTTTTGTAGAAAATGAACATAAACTTTTCAACAGGCTGGAAATTGAAAAGATTGATTTTCTTTACATACCTGTCAATTTGTTGAGATAAAGAAACGATAAACCATAAAAATACCAGAAATAGCATGTAGTATTTTCTTAGGATGGCATTTCCAGCAACTGCAAACTGAAAGCAGAATCATCTATAGAATTGTAATCAAGGGCTATTATTAGAGTTTTCATGTGAAATTATGGCTGAATAATACTCCTGCAATTCCACTGTAGGACCTTCAGTAAATCCTTTGACACTGTTTCCCATAGCGTTCCCCTGGAGAAACTGGCTGCTTGTGGCTTGGATGGGTGTGCGCTTCACAGGGTAAAAAACCGGCAAACTGGCCAGGCCCAGAGAGTGGTGGTGAATGGAATTCAGTCCGGCTGGCAGCCTGTCACAAGCCGTGTTCCCCAGGGCTGTGTTGGGGCCAGTCTTGTCTAATACCTTTATCATGACACCAGGCTGGGTGGAAGTGTTGGTCGGCTTGAGGGTAAGGAGGCTCTACAGAGGGATCCGTACAGGCTGGGTGGGTGGGCTGAGGGCAGCTGTGTGGCGTTCAAAAAAGATGTGTGCCGGTACCTGCCCTGGGGTCACAACAGCCCCCAGCAGCGCTACAGGCTTGGGGAGGAGTGGCTGGAAGGCTGCCTGGCAGACAAGGATCTGGGGGTGTTGGTGGACAGACGACTGAAGATAAACCAGCAGTGTGCCCAGGTGGCCCAGAAGGCCAACGGCATCCTGCCCTGGGTCAGAAACAGTGTGGGCAGCAGGAGCAAGGCAGGGATTGTCACCCTGTATTCAGCACTGGTGAAACCACATCTCAAGTCCTGTGTTCAGTCTTGAGTCTGTCAGAAAGAAATATGTTGAGGTGCTGCAGCACGTCCAGAGAAGGGCAGTGAAGCTGGTGAAGGGTCTGGAGAACAAGCCTTGTGAGGGACAGCTGAGAGAACTGGGGTTATTCAGCCTGGAGAGAAGGAGGCTGAGAGAAAAACTTATCACCCTCTACAACTACCTGAAAGGAAGTTGTATTGAGGTGGATTTTGGTGTCTTATTCCAAGTAACAAGTGATAGGACAAGAAGAAATGACCTCAGGTTGCACCAGGAGAGGTTTAGATTGGATATTAGGACAACGTTTTTCACTGAAAGGGTTATCAGGCATCAGAATGGGCTGCCCAGGGGTGTGGTGGAGTCACCATCTCCGGAGTCATTTACATGAGCTCTGTGCACACAGTGCTCAGGGATACGGTTTAGTTGAGGACTTGTTAGTCTTTTCCAACCTAGGCTATTCAGTGATTTACCCACTTCATTTAAATAATCTTACTTTTTAAAAAAAAAAAACAACTTGCCTGCTTAAGTTTGGTTTGGTTTGCTTTGTTTTGTTTTGTTTTTTTAATTACTATGGGTGTCCAGCAAGTTTCTCGTTGACACCCTTGGGCTTCCTTCATCCTAAATTTTGGAATTTGCCGAAGTTCATGTTGCGTTACCTAGTTCCACTACAATTTGTGAGGGAGGAGAGGAATCCTTTTTTCCTGTGTGCTGAAGCTCTACCTACTGCGTCCTCTTCCTCCACAGACTGATCTAGAGCAGAAAGAATTGCTGGGTCTGCTTTGCACAGATGAAATGCGGTGCCAGGAAATCCATGCGGGAAAGGAGCAATGTCTGTGCACAGAGAGCTGGGCTGTTGTAGGTAGTGTGGAGCGTATATAGTAAGTTGTGTTTAGGCTGATTTAGAAAATGAAAATGGTGACAGTTCATGTCAAGAGACTTTTGTGGTTGTTTTTTGGAAGTAGTTGTACCTGCAGAGGTGATTCAGACCCACACCTGTGAGCACCCAGAGAGAGCAGTTTCGTGTCCTTGACGTTTTTATGATCTTTTCAGGTCAGGTGCACATGTGTGTCCTGGGAGAGAAGGGGATGAAATAGTAACCAACAGCTGTTAAAATGACATTCTGACACTTTTATTAGGTTCAAATATGTCCATTTCTCCCGAGAATCAGTGTGTTGTATATAATACCCTATTATTCACAGTCCGTTGCTGTTCTGCTTTCCAACGGCTGCGATCGGCACTAGGAAACAATGGACACGTGGTCTTCATGAACAGAACCAACACCTTCCAGCTCTTTCCTTGTTGTGCAGTTCCATATTATGGTGTAGCATGATGTGCAGTACCTGCATCCGTGCTTGTGAGGGGCAGCTGATTTGTGACAGGATGTAGTTATTAGCCGTTGAGATCAGTCAAAATATAAAATGAAGCAACAGTTCAGTTTTATGAAATAATTGTCTTACAAAAGCCTATTGAAAGGAAGAAATGATAATAAAAAAACCTTAAAGATATGCTTGCTGCTGGGACAACTGAAGACATAGCTGCAGCTCAAATTGTTGCTGGTGGGCTGAAAACCTAAAGTTTTAATGCTTGTTCTGCTTTCACCAAGTGTCGAGAATGAATTTTTCTGCTGTCCCAGCCTTCTTGTAATGATTGTGTCAGGCGGTTCCTTGCTTATGCACCCCCCATGCTTGGTGCGCCACGGTTGATGGTGTGTGACTGAGTGACGTTTCTCTGCCCTTCTCAGTTTTTTTGATTTGAGTGAGATAATGACTAAGACAATCTGAGCTTCTCTGTTGCTAGATGAGTCCATGTGCCACTGGGCTACTTTCAATTATCGAATACTAAAAGCTTTGAATTCTTGCTCCAGACTAGTTATTAATGCTGGTATCACACTGTGATAAAACCACGTTTTTAATCTTATAGTACTTAAGGTACATAAAGCACTGGGGCTGTTTGAGATTTACTGGCTTCCCACTGCTCGAGTTCACTTTGTCAGCAGTAAAGGAAAGTCATATTGGAGTTGGTAGGTAAAATGGAGCAAACTGGAAGAAATGATTGTTGTTCAAAGATCTTCTGTTGGTGAGGGGAAAATTAGAGTGAGTACAAATTGCCTGCTTTGTTTTTTTCTTTTAAAAAAAGCAAAACAGCCTCTGCCCCTCAAATCTGAATAACATATGAATTATAGAAACATTGGTAGCAGTTAAGAAATTAAGTCTTATCTCTTCACCAGTTGAGATTATCTTAGGTTCCTGTGGATGGAATTTAGATCTTAACTGCAAATTCTTTCCCAGGAAATACAGGCAGAGAAACAGTGCTTAAAGTCAATATTATTATAGTCTGGACATGGGCGAGCTGAGCTGAAGCAGGGCTTCCTCAGCTCAGCAGCCCGGACAACTTTGTTTTGGGTTATCCTACTTGTGCTCAAGACATTAAAACTTTTTTTTGCTTCTTCCTTGTTCTGGAGGCTTTCTCTCAATACACTCTTGCTGCAGAAAGTTTTGGCTAACCCTTTTTGGAGGGAGTTTTACAGAGTGAGAGCACATGAGCTGAACCTTCACAGCGAGTGAAAGTGTGGACTCATTGGTTGGCAGCGGCTCATGATTTATTTCCCACGGTGGCTGGGGCTCAGGGATGGTGTGGCTGCTTCTGTGTCACCCCTCCGCATCGGCGAACAAAGGGGCTAATGAGCTGATGGATAATTAAGTATTTAAACACCAGCATCTCGCTATTTAGTGACAGCTTTTTATGAAATTCCATGATTTCAGCACCTCTGCCTTTCCTTTTTTGACAGCCAGTGTTAGAGCCAGATGATTTGCTCGTGTAAATAAGCATTAAAACTTCTTCAATTACTCCAGTTTTACCCCAATGAGAAGATGCTGTGACTTTGGCAGCTTTTCTTTAGTGCAATCTCATTGCATTTTCACAGGCAACAATTTTCATGAATCGCCTGATCTTGCCAAGTGAGTTTGCCTTTGACCAGAATCTACTCCCCAAACTTCAAGCTGCTTAGAAAAAAAAACCTGGTTACAGGAATAACTTTATACACAGGAGTTAATTTGAGCTTTCTCTGCTTGCACAGAAGGGGCGTTTCCCACCAGGCTGTGTGGAGAGAACTGGAGAGCGGGATATTACAGCCCAAGTTAAATGTGCTCGCAAAGCAGGTAGGATTTTAGAGTTGTGGTGCAAGACATGGTGGCCTTCAAGCATGATATCTCAACTGTTTTCTGTGTGAGAGCTTTTAAAATTTGCATATTGTTTTACGCAAATTGCTATCCATTTCATGGATGGGCTTCTGGACTATGAGAGTTTCTAGATCTATATTCCTGTACAGAGCTGGTGTCTCAGCACAATAGGCTTTCAGACTGTGCTGATAAACACAGACACCTTTTCCATTAAAAGAAACAGAAGACATGGATCTGCATCCCTCAGCTGACCTAGGAAAACTAAGTGCTGTGTGTTCTATTTAGTCTTGAAATAAAGAATTTCCATTTTATTGTGTTTGTTTTAGTCAAGCTTTTTCTTCAATTAGCTGTTGACTCGGATATTTCAAAACAAGCTCTACTTGTCTTTGGAGAAGCTGCCACTGTTTGTGCAGATGAGCCACCAGCTCCATTCTGCTGTAGCTGTGCCTCCAGCATGTGACTGTGTGATGCATGTGCAAATTATCCGTGAAGAATCCATTCTGGTTTTCAGAAGCTTGAGGAAGCACATTTCTGTGTTCATTTATCTGGCAGCGCATATCTGGAAAGATTGCTCGTCAGGTAGAAGTGTCATCCATGCCTCTCTCTGATAAAATTTAGATAAATAAAACTTGGAGAAGAAACTGAAGAGAGATCCATCGAGAAATGACAAACTCTTAGAAACTTCCTATTTGAAAAAAATGCAGAATAGCATCAGAAACTAAAAGAGAAAGTTTTTATGATGACCGCAGCATGACTCCAGCTTTTATCTTTACTGAGAGATAATATAGTCACAGTATTCCATTGCCTTTCCTTAGAGGGAGTTTCAAAGGGGCCTGAGGAAGACTCCCACTGTCTGTTAGCTCTAATTTCAGTGCTGTACTGAAATTATACGATCTGCTATTTTAGTTTGGGGCTTTTGAATATCCAGCTTAAGAGTGCTGTGGGCGCACGGGAGTGATGCGTTTGGAGGTGAGAGCGGGAGCTCTGCAGCTCCATTGCATACCATCCTTGGAGAAATATCTGCTACCTTGAATCACATTGAGAGAGGGGACACCCAGGTGAGTTCGTGTTGTGGATATCCTAGTTCATGTTTTGGTATGCAAAGAAGGAGCTTGTGAGGGACAGTTTAAATCAAAATGGATGAGATATACAAAAGTGGGAAAACTCGTCTTCTTTATTCCCTGTGTTGCAGATGGTCCATTCCTGCCTCCTTCCTCCAAGTGATGTGAGAAATCTCTGGAGAGATCAGCTTCAAAACTGAAGTGATGTTTCCCAAGTACAGTATTTTCATAAAAAGATCAATAGTGAAACTGAATATATGCGTATATGCAGATAAATCAGGGAATTGGAGATGGCTGTGGTGGAGTGTTTGAAAGCCTGAAGAAGCAGGACAATACTGAACTAATATATCAGCAACACACTCCTGGTGAGGGGTCAGTTCTTATGCAATATTAATCATAAATGCAAACACATTGTTCTTTATAGAACAAGATATAATGAGTTTAAGTTAGAATGTAGGAAGTTCCACCTCAACATAAGGAGAAACTTCTTCACTGTGAGGGTGACAGAGCCCTGGCACAGGCTGCCCAGAGAGGTTGTGGAGTCTCCTTGTGGAGACTTTCAAAACCCGCCTGGATGCGTTCCTGTGTGGCCGCCCTAGGGGATCCTGTGCTGGCAGGAGGGCTGGACTGAATGATCTCTAGAGGTCCCTTCCAACCCCTGACATTCTATGATTCTGTCACTAATGTTCTAAATGCTGTCTTCATGGGACCACGAAGGTGATGCCATCTCGTGCTGGTGATTATGGCCCCTGAAGGTCCCAGGGACCGAGGTCCAGGTGAACAAAGTTAAGAGCTCATCAATGAGAAAAGAACAAACTGAAATGAGTTGTTGTCTTTCTTCTGTTTTCTTTGCTGATGCCTGATGTTTTTATGTCGTTTTCCTCCCAAAAAGCAGAAGCAGTTGCTGATGCTGCTTATCTTGTTTTCTTCTGGTTTTCCAGGTGTCTTTCCTTTCTTACAGAAAGGAAGCAGCTTGTCAACTGTGTGCCTCCTACGTGAAACAGATAACACTTACTCCATATACGGGCTGGTGAGTTGAATTTTAATTACTTGTGTTGAATTGTTATTTGCATGTTTGCAAACATGAGGTCAAACTATTCTTTGAGTATTTAAACCAGGAAGCAAAATGTGCATTTGAGCAGGCACACATGTGTATGTTTGGACTTTTCAAGTGGAACACACTCAGTGAATGAATCCAGACCCCCTTGACAAACTCGTTCTTATAAAAGAGTGCCAGACTTTACATGGACCTGTGTGGGACTTCATGTTGTTTTTCTTTTAAAGCCACTAGTACATCGTGTTGCTATGGGTACTCCGTCACAAAACCCTTTTACCAGTGCATTGGCATGCTTTAAACTCGGTGTTTTCCCCTCTTATTTGAAATTCTATTGTATTTCTCACTGGTGCAGGATATTTGTGGAAGAGGTTTGCATTAAGGGAAAGGCTTCAAGACCTCTTGGTGTAACAGATAAAGTTTTTAGTGTTTAGCTGTCCGCTTTAGCCCCTTAATGGATTTCATGCACACTGTTGTTGAGTGGCAGGAGGGAATGAGCATTTGTGCCCTGGTTCTTTCGATTCATGCTCTGGTATTATTGATAAATTTGTACTGAAATGCGGATTGGCAGAGCTGAGGAGCCAGGTATGTATCTTTCCAGGGTCCAAACAAGCTGCTGGACTTTTAACAGCTGCTAAAGAAAAAAAGTAATGCCACATAGAATCACAGAATGGTTTGGGTTCTGATAGACAAGTTGCTAACTCTAAAGCATTTTTTTTTCTGGTTTCAAAAATATCCTAGGCATTTAATGCTTCTGAAATGGTTTGATGTCTTGGTGTTGACAATGACAGGCAGTCTGGCATTAGCCAGCAGCAGTGGGTCATTGCCAAGATGCACTATTGCCAGTCAACACTCCTTAAAGATTTACTAGTAGCTGGAAAGGGATACTTAATAGCAGGGTCCTGTGCTGTGACCACCCTGAGAGAGCAGCTACCAGAAAAACCAAGCATTTCCCTCCTGGCTGGTGGTAAAACCAAAGCATCCCTGAGAGCTCCCGTTTCCTTCTTTGCTTTCTTTTTGTTCCTGTAGTGGTGATGATGGGATGCAGTTTCAGTTTGCTATTAGCAGGCCAAGAGGAAAAGCAGTGTTTCATGAGAAATCCCTCTTCTGGCTTCCTGCTGAAATAAGAGCAGCAATGGTAATAAAAATAAAAAATTATTTCTTTTATGTCTCATTTACTGCTACTTTGTCCAAACCAACTTTTTTTATCAGTGCTTGGGGCAAAAGCAATAATGCCAGTGAATCTTACACCATTTTCTTTGTTATGAGAGTGTTAGAGGCGAGGATGCTATCGCTGCAGCTGCCAGTCCTTAGTGGGGCTCACAGCATATGTCTGACCTGCAAAACGTCCCTGCAGTGGGTTCAAAGGATGATCTTCCTCAACCCTCTCCATGTGAAGGTGGGATCTCCTCTCCAGTCTTGCCAGACATCAGTTGCACGAGATGACTGCATTAAAGATCACCCTCAAAGGTGCCTTGCTCTCCTCCTCCTCTCCCGACAGGGAGAAGGTTAATGAGCTCCTGTTCGAACCACAGAAATACTGTGAAAACCTGCCAAAGTACTCCCAAAGCTGTGGGAAAGGGTTGGCTGGCTGGCAGTTCAGAGCCAGACATCCTCAGTGAAGTAAATGCTCTCAGAACTCTTGTGGGAGGAAGGGTTTTGGGGTAGAGGAGGACAGACTGACTTCAAGAGCTTCAGCTCTCTTCTAGGCTCCCTAAAGTCTACCCAAGCCCCAGGTACAAAAGATCAAGTTTGTGGATCCCGCCGGCAGCAAATACTTCTTTTAAATTCCTTATTTCGCTCCAGACATGGGGGCATTTGGGGCTCATCCCTTTTGGCAGTTTGTGTGAAATCCTGGTCCTGGTGGTCCTGATTTTGTGCAGACTCTTGTTTTGTTCTCACATACCTACTTCGGAGACATGGAAAGTGCCTGGAGATAGTTTTAAACCAGACTATTGCAAAGTGCCTAACTCCTCAGTTTTATTTTTAGAGGGAGTGAAAGCTGCTGTGGTTTTAAAATCAAGATGGATGTGAATCTCTCAGTTTTACTAAATTGTTCTTGTTGTTTGGTGTCTGTCTTCTGCATTTGTATTTCTCTGAAACTTACTAAAACATGTCTGGAACAGGAAAGATAGAAAGGGAGGTAGCACATCTTGAGTTGTAGCAAAAGCTGTTGCTTATATTTCATCTACACCAGGCAACACAGTGAATGAATCCGAGCTCCTCACATCAGGGGGACTTCAGGCGAGGTTGCATGTCATGGTGTATCTCTGAAGGGACGCATTGTGCAGCTTCGTTTTGTAACATTTGTCTAATTTTGAAAAGAAAACAATGGAAGTGGATGGCCTCTACCTACAAATTAAGGGCATGGAGAGGCAAATAACCTTGATCTGGAGAAGGAAGTGGCCTCATTTGTGATGTGGAAGAAATGGTTTGCCTTCTCATCGGTCACAAACCTCGTGCGACCTTTTATGAAACGCTAAATTATACTGTCTCTTGTCTTCCTCTGTTTTATAGCAGCTCTAAAACCCTCACAAAATGTTTTTTTTTTTGCTAGTTTAGCTTTAGTTGAAGTGTTTGTGATTTTCTAAAGCTGGTTAGATCCTTCAGCATTGACCTTCTTACTGTTCCCACTCAGCCCAGAATCTCATTGTGCCAGGGCACTGTCATAGGACCAGTGGCTTCCCCTCAATGGGATGGCCTGCGTGAGGTCATCTGGGTGTCCTCCAGTGCCCCCCCCCAAAAAAATTACATTGAAAATCACACATTGGAAAGACAGAGGAAGAAGACACAAAAAAAATGTGTGACTTGTCTAAAACTGTCTGGCGTTTTGGAGTCTACAGTTGTTCCCAGAATCCTTTGTGTAATGGAAAACTCTTCCTTTTACATTTTTATTTCCTGAAGTAAACAAAGGGTTCTGTATTTTCTTTCTGTAGTGTGCAGACAGAGCGTTCCTGCTTATTCTCCTGGCCTTGTGCATGATCAGCCTGATTTAGCTCATTTAATCCTCAGTCTGGGACTTTGGGAACCTTCCTGAGAAAATGAGTTGCAAAATGGTTAGTCTCTTGTAGCCTTTTATATTTCTTGGAAGAGAGCCTTAAATTGTTTTTTAACTGAGAAAAGGAAGCCACCTGTGTGCCTTTGTTTGGGAAAGAAAGCAAAGAATTTTTATGCTTTGGTCCCTGAAAATTGTTGGGTTACGGAGTGCAGCTCCTAATTTATTTTATTTGTAGACAATATGCATTTGTAAAGTTTTATTGTGTAGTTCAACCTCATTAAAGCATCTTTTGGAGGTGTCGCCATAAAGAAGGGAGTGGGAGGGATGGGGAACAGAAAGGCCTCCTGCCTCGAGCTCTTCCTGACTCAAAGCCTTACTGCTCATGTCAGATCCTAACTCTCAAACATTTATCTTGTGAAATGTCTCATTTTTTTGGTAAAATTATTAGAGTGACCAAAGAAATGGAGATCTATTTTATACCATGCTACCTTGTGAAATTAAGGTTGGAGGGTGATAGACTTTCTCTTTAGAAGCACTTGAGAGAGAAAAGTAATCAATGGAGAAAGATACAGGAACATGTTAGCATAAGAATGAGTGGCTTCAAATAGTCTGCTCATAAATTCAGGCTGGGCTTGAGAAGTTTGCTCACAGACGGAGGAAATGAGGTGCTGGAATGACTTTCCAATAATAACGGAAAAAGCAATCAAGTGAGTGGTAAAAGACAAAATAACTTTTCTGCAGGTGACTATGCTGCATAACTTCTAATCTCATTCATTGCCTGAGAGTTTCCTCGCAGGAGCTTCCTCATGTTTCTGTTCTAATGAAATTTCCAATGGACAGGCCTGGGGCTCGGTTGGCAGTCTGGTATCCTCTGAACACTCCTTTATTAGTAATTTTCAGAAGGAAGGGAAATAACCTTCTCCCAGGAACTTAGGAACCTTTGTTGTGTACACAGTGGGTTGCGGTCACCCTGCCTGGCTGCCAGGTGCCCACCAACTACTCTCTCACTCCCCACCTCTTAGTAGATCACAGGGATAAAATGAGAATTAAAAAACAAAATAAAATAAAAAAGGAGCAGCCCCATAACTCTAACCTGGATTAGGGCTTGCTGCTCCCTTTCAAATCAACTCCACCTTGCAGGGACCCTGCCAAGGCAAGGAGACCACCACCTTCGGCTGTTACACCGCTGGTCAGCCACTGAGCTCGGACAGGTACGAGGTGCCAGCAGGACCCTCTTGCACCCCCTGGTTTCAGGGACAGTCTCCTCCCAGTTACCCAACACTGAAGCTTGGTTCTGCAATGTCACTGATGCACAGATGGAGAGGACCGGAGGACATTTGTCGATTCTTCTGCCTTTGAGTCTGGAAGCGTGGAAAATCCCTTTATGTTCAAGCCTTTCTTGCTTTCCTCACAGCTGGTATCACGAAAGGCCTCTGAGAGATGTCAGCAGCAGCATCCCCATTTTACACGTAAAAATAGACCTTGCTGGCTTGGTTGGAACTGATTTTCTAATTAATGGCTTCCTGATTTTCTTTTTTCTCAGAAGTGGTGTTATTCTTGTGGATAATACAACTTTTTGTTGTTACGAGGCCCATTTGGGTTATTTTTCCCAAGTGGGTGTCTCTTTTGATTTAACTGCAGGCAGTTTACGGAGGACAATAGGGAGGGCGTAAATGAAAGTGTACAGAAAATATTCATTAAAAATATGTCTTTGCCATACAGCCGCAGAAGAGCAAGATGTAAGATGGCTTTTCTTCAGATTCTTTTCTTCCAGCCTATTAACATTGCTTTTTCTTGCTTTTTAACTTTATATTTCTTTCCAAAAAGCCAGCAATGTGTTTAACGAGTGAAAACATTCTCCTTTAAAGGTCGCACCACTCTTAGATTGACTTAACTGTTGACTGTGCTTGAGCAAGTAGCTTTAATTCATGTTAACTCCTTTTGGTTTTAATTAAGCAATGTCTTTTAGGTAAAGAAGGTCCATCACTGCTGTCAGCAGGTAAGTTTTGCTCTTTAGTATTGAGTCTTACATTTTAGTTTAACTGAGGTGAAGCTTTGAGGGCAATTTACTCAGACTGTAGATTTTTTTTTTTTTTTTAAAACAGGAATGCAAATTGTCTCACAATTTGCAACGGCCCAGTTGAATCTAATGGCTTTCCAAGTGAATGGCAGAAAAAAACCTCACCTAGCCATACACCTAGTTTTGTATTTAAAATACTGCCTCAGGACCACGGGTGAACCAGGTAGCGTTTATGTTCATTACCGCTGTCCATTAACGATCCTTTTGGAATGAGTTGGCTGCTTCTCCCTTCCTTCCATCGGAAGGGTCCTTTGCTGTCTCTGTTCAAGTCTTCTGAGTTTGTGTGGCGTGTGTCGATGAGTTGGAATCGTTCGCATAACAACAGTGCCAGAAATGTGGCGTTTCTTTCCTTGCCTTCATGCAGCTTGAGTGCTGCTTTCACAGTACTGACATTATTTGTTTCTTGACTGTGTTAATCACATTATACCGATTACTTGCATAGAACACGATTTTTGTGAAAAAAAAAACCAAAAAACAAAAAACCCCAAGAAAATGTAATCCTGTCTATAAAATTTGCAAGTGAAAGGACAATAAAGGTCTTAGAGAGTATTAAAGCATTTCAGATGATATTTGGCAGTGCAAGGCATATGAATTCTTAAATCTTTTTGAATTAGTAGTGATTAGTTAATATTATATATGCATTTCTGAGGTGGTGGGTTGTTTTTTTTTTTAATGTCATTTCTGTCTGAGAGCAGAAGTGGTAATTGTGGCAATTGTGACCGGAATGCTAATAACTGAACTGGGCATTTTTGTCATTAGCTGGCTTTGCCTGAGTTGTATAATATTGTTAGTATTTTATGTATACTTACACAATTGATTTGGTTTGCTTTTAACTACACAGAATTTCTTACATAGTTACTTTTTATCCTTCTGGTTGTTATTTCTTGGCAGTTAAGCAACGTTTGCCTGTGCCACTGTTGTGGTTCAGGCTGACTGGGACAAAAAACTGTGCAGGCTCCAGCTCACTCTCCTGCCGTTCCCATTTCCACAGTGATGTGGAAGGAGATAATTCAACTAAAGAGGCTCAAGAGTTTGAGATTAAGGATAGGGAGAGTAATAATCTACCATTCAAGGTGATGGGTAAAGAACCAGACCGACTTGGGGAGAAAAACATAGACTTAATTCACCATTACCATTTACAAAGTAGGATAGTGAGAGGAATACGTCAATAAATACGACCTGTTTTTAAACACACTTCGCCCCCCACCCCTCCCATCTTCCCAGCTACCTCCTCTCCCCCCTCTATCAGTGCAAGGGGAGCAGGAGGTGTGAGGGGTGCAGTCCATTGGGCCATTACTCATTGTTCAAGGCAGCTCCTCCATGAGAAAGAGGGCTCCTCGCAGTCTCTCCTTCATGCTGCATGGTGTCCAGCTCACAGGAGGCAATCCTCTTCCTCCTTGGGAGTCCCTCAGGGCCATGGATCGCTTCAGGTGTGTCCCCTACTGATGCTCATTCTCTCTCCTCTCGCATGGGACTCTGCGCGTAATGACACATCCTGGACGTTCTCGCCGCCGTTGATTCCCTGAACTGGCAGGCAGTCACCTTCCTGCCATCTCACCCACCACAGGGCTTCAGGGAAAGGTCCTGCTCTGGCAGCATTCTCCCTCTCCTCCTCCTCTGGGATTCTTCTCCCTCTCTTTCTTGTCAGGGTGATGCTCCTTTTGTTCTTCTCTCACCACCCTGAAAAGCTCCCGAACATGAAAGACAAGACAGCTCAAAATGAGATGAAACCAAAAGAGAGAGATAGGGTTGCCTCTTAAATACCTTGATGGTAGAGGTGGTGATTGGCCTGGCTGTGTCCAGAGGCAGGTCTGACTCTTGCCTGGCGGTGGGGGAGGCTCTCTCAAAGTTTCACGTGAGTCTACCTCGCCTTTTACAAAAAACCCCACCAGTCTCAAACCCATGACAGCAGCAAAATCCTTCTCTCCCAAACAAGAGGTTCTGCTCAGAACACCTACATTTTTGTTATTTCATGTTCTTCTGGATAGTTGATTCCTAGCTTCTCCTACTGCTTCTGAATAGAAGCTACGTCTTTTGGAAAAAGTAATGAAAAGGAAATCAACAATGGTAATCAAAACAAATTACAGCAAAAAATTATAGCAAAGCTCTGGCTTTCAGCTAGTGATTGCTGCAGAAATTAGGCCCAGTTCATTACATACTGTATGCATGAGTAATTGAAATTTCCTTCCTTTTTTTTCCCACGTAAACATACTCCCAAAATACTGTGTATCTCTGTTCCTTAGTTAAGGGAAAAAAGCTCCACCTGAAACTCAAGCAATTACTAGAATTTCTGCTGGGCTGCAGAAGAACTAGGTGAGAACACCAACAAATGCAACTGGCACGTGCATCTCGCTGCTCTTCCTTCGCTTCCCACCACCAAGGTGCAGACGTTGTGAGCAGTGCTTTGAACTTTTTAGGGAAAAAAATATCCTCAAGTACAGTGAGTATACTTTTTGCTAGGAGACCAATATGTGGCCTACCCTAGCTGATCCTGCTCTGGCAGGAGGATTGGACTAGATGATCTCTAGAGGTCCCTTCCAACTCCTAACATTCTGTGATTCCACAATTGTGTTCTCTTTTTCATTTGGCTGGTTAGTTGATGTTTGTTTTATGCAGCTCTTTGGCGTGAGAAATTGATAGCCGAGTCTTGTCTGCTTGCATTGCCCTTAACTTTCCAAAGAACAGATGGGAAGTATTTTCTTCACTTAAAATCTTAGTTTTTGGTAATGTGTTTTTTTTTTTTTTAAATTCCTTTTCTTTTTTCCAGTTGTCGCTGCTCAAAAAGCTCTCTTTCCTGCACACCTCTACTTCTGATTGACCTCATTCACATGTAGGTTTTCCATTCCCAGCCCATCAGGCTTTGGTAATCAGCCACCCCTTGGTTCCTCACACAGATTGTGAGCTACAGAAGATGAGATTTTTTGGTTTTGACTTTAAGCCAGTGTCACCACATGAATGGTGCCTGCTCCTATTAACCGAGGCTGAGGTGTCTGAAACAACTTCTGCTGTGTGTGGTCGTGCAGGCTGGAGCTTCTGCACTTACCACTTCTGTCTCCAGGGGAGTCACGGTGACATTTTGCTGACATCCCAGAGGGTGGTTATGGTTAAGTTTTAATGTAGTTTTGGAGCCTACTGTATTGAAATTAACACTTCACGGGATGAGGGCAGTGCAAGGTCTCTGCCAAAGCCTTTGTGACCATTGAGCTTCCTGTTCATGCAGGCTTCAGTGGTTAAAGCTCCAAGAAATTGCATGTTTTGTACCTGCCTTGCTGCCTGTCTCCTCTCGTAAGAGAAGCAATGGTCCGGTAGTGGCTTTGCTTTCTCCTCAGCATTTACTACCTAGAGTTGCTAGTGCAAAAAGGAGTAAACACATAAAAAGACTAAACATATAACAGTGTTGAACAAGCTACCTCTAAGGTACCTGAGGACTTCCTTTATAAGCTGAGATTTCTAGCAGGGTCTCTGAAATCTCAGCCTCTTCTCAGTTGTCTGGATATACCTCTGAACCACAGGGTGGTTTTATTTATGGGAATTTACTCTTAAATTCTGCATAGCAATGGATTAGTTGACTATTGTCATGATTATTAGTATTTGGTATTTGTTTGTTATTAGGTCAAGATGCAGGGCTGGGGTTTGAGGGAGGAAGGCAGCGCTGACAGCCCCCGTTGCCATCGTTGGGGTTGGGATTTCACTTTCTGAAATTCAGAATATTTCACTCTGCCTGGCACAGAGCATCCATCCATGAGAGGAAAAGACAAAACCCAGTGCTGTGCTGTTTCCTGAGGGTGGTAATCAACAAAATTTGTATTTTGGAGGGGAGAAGGAAGTTCCTGATGCTAAGAAAGGCTCTGTTTGATTCTAATCTTTTTCACCTGTTGAACAATTATTGATGACTTTCATTAATAGTGCTTTGTAGTGATGCTATGTAAAAGAGACTAATCCATCTCGCATTAAGCTACATGTGAAATGTCTGTCTTTATTTGCATGGTAATGGAGTACTACCTAA
The DNA here is from genome assembly GCA_020746105.1 of Trogon surrucura. Taxonomy (NCBI): domain Eukaryota; kingdom Metazoa; phylum Chordata; class Aves; order Trogoniformes; family Trogonidae; genus Trogon; species Trogon surrucura. The sequence goes on from CM036624.1 coordinate 11,500,120, forward strand.
GGTGTTAGAAGTAGAATCAATAGGCTAATGAGATTTTATGCAAACAATCTCAAGTAACAACCTGGTTTCACCCTCAGATAAAAGGATTTGTTTGAAGTAGGAAAATACTTCAAAGTTATTTTTAAAAAAAGAAATGTATCCGTATATCAGTGCAAATTGAAACATGAAAAAGAATTTATTTTTTTTTTAGTGCGAAGTAAATACGGAAAATATTTCCAATCTATCTACATGCAGTAGTAAATAACCTAATCAGGCCAATTCTTACAAGGAGGGATATAGTCTTGTGTATCAGTTTCATTCTTTTCTTTGGGGCTGATATTTAGCCTTGAGGATGAAGTGTCTAGAAGTCCACAGCTGAATACAAACCATCCTCTCTGTAATCAAAAAAAAAAAAAAAAAAAAATTAAAAATTGCCCACAACTTCTTAGTTAACACTCACGTACTTTACACTGGGGGAGGAGACAGCTTTGGAGGGGAAGAACTAACTGACCATAATGGTACAATATTTTAACTGAGATAAACATAAAACAGTATTTTAGAGAAGACTGTGGATTTACATTCTTATCTTTATCTTAGTGCCCTTTCTTTATTCCGTTATACTTCCGATTGATTCTTCGTATCTTTTAAGCGGAACAGCATTGCAGAACACGTGTTTTTCGGCTGCACCATTTGGTTGTGAATTACAATTTGCCGCAGTTTTAGGTGAGCAGAGGGAACTGAGCTCGGCAGTTTCTTGGAGAGAGGCAGAGAAAGCTGCAGGGAATGACCGTGGCCAACCCTCCTTTGTTCTGCTTTAACCCAGCAATGCTTGGGAAAACCGTCATTTTGTATTACTAAGACACTAAAATGCTGTATAATAAAATACAGAAATGTGGGTTTGGCTACGTGAGGTAGTTTGAAACCTCATAAATGATGGGTTTATCGAGCACACGCAAATAATGCAGATTATGTCAACTCTGCTGCTTTTGTTAGGGAGGCGTACAAAAAGCAGAGATGGAGGCAGGCCCAATCAAGAAACTCAGGAGAAAACAAAAAAACTCACCAAAGATAAAGTGAAATGATTCTTTTCCCATTTTCCCAGCTAGCTCAAGCGTGAGAGAGAAAAACACATTTTTATCCAGAAATCTGCCCTCCCACCCAAACGCTTCACTCTCTTTGCGTAGGAAATGAAACACTTACATATTTTCCTCAAGCGCTCCAGTGCTTCTGAATGGCTTTGTTTTCCTCGGCCAGTCCCAGGGGGGCAATAGGTGTCTGTCTCACGGCCAGGGACTGACTCCTGGGCTGTAAGGAGAAGGACAGGAAGAAGAGGAAGGCTTCCTTCATCCTAGGGCTTGAGGATACATTTTTTCCTTTCATATACTCCTGTTGTGGAAGCGGTAGCTCCCTCTGCTCGTGATGGCATTGGCTATGCATAGCTCTGCTTAAACCTATCTTGCAGCATCCTGCAAAGGAAGCACCTATTATCCCCAAATGTTTTTTTTTTTTCAAGGAGTCTTCAAACCCAGACGGAGGTGAAGGGCCATGTTTGGTGAGATTTGGGTTGCACAACAGAAATGTGTCTTAATTGCTAATTGAACTGCTCCTACAGCTCCGAATGAGAAGTCCTGCGTTCCTTCTTGTCTTGATGCAATGCTCCTTCAGTTTAGGAGACCCTGTTCCTTCCCAAAGACGATCATCCTCTCCTGAGGCCAACAGTGCCTGTGGTGACAGCTGCTCTCCCCACTCTTTACTTGCCTCTTTCAGTGATGGAGGAGGAGAGAGGAATGTCCAAGGCAGTTTAAGGTTAGGGGACATTTGGGAGTGCTCGTCTCTCAAAAGACAAGCATCTCTCACCTCCCTGGCATTGCTTTATTTAGAGATGCCAGACCTTGCAGGCCAAGCAGCTTCTGTGTTTTCTCCAGGGCTGAATACGTATCTAATCTATGTGTTTTGCTAATAAATAGATAAACTGAGTGAATGTGCACTATTATAAAATGATTTCTTGCTACAAATGCTAATGAACTGTCTTCCTTATGAGGATAGAAGAGAACATCTGCATTTGTCAGCTACTGTTTCTTTTTTTTTTTGGTTTTTAGTTTTGCTTTCTGATGAAATCGAGCTCCCTAGGGAGTGGGCAAAGGAGCATTTCACGGCAGAGCACTTGTGAAATGTGCCCCAGAGCGAGATGTGTCTACTTTGAATTTCTTTGGGATACTGCCAAGACATTCTTTGAAAGACAAGCAAAAGGAGTGCTCCTCGAGGTGAGTAATGCTTCGTTTACCTTGAAAATTGCAGTCTGTGTTTGGGAAAGTCAACTTTACAACGTCCCTCTTTTGAATTACGTGCTGTAGGAAGGTGATATTCAGGACCAAAGTCTTTCAATGACTGTCTTCCTTCAGTTCATGATGCAGGAGAAGACAGTGTGCAAACAGCAGAGATGGGAAGGAGAAAGCAGTGTGAACGATGGGGACGTTTCATATGCCTAAATGAAAGTATACAAGTAAGTACTTGGCGAAGTCAAATTGTCCTGGTTAAGTGATATATGAGGACTAAGGGTGAGGGACAAGTAAACAATCCCTGCTAGTAAATAATGCCTACCAGTACTGCCTTATTAAAATCTGACACGTCGTGTATTAGTCAGGCCTTGGAAATGCCGAGTGCTATGCAAGACTACATTCCAAGCCAGCTTGCCTACTTCAGGTGCAGATGCTTGGAGTAAAAGCTCTAAATACTTTCTTCTTTTACTGTGTTTCCTATTAAGGTGATTATATTAGGTGCTGGAGAGAGAAAAACCTTCTTAAGTGATCTGCTCAATGGTTTTAACACAGCAGATCAGTTATGGGAGACATTTTACAAAGTCTGGAGCACTAGTTTAAGAGAGCTTTCAGTAATGTGGAGATAAAGTTCTTTTTCTGGAAGGCACAGTTCTTATTCAGTACAGCAGGGATTGAAAAACAATTGTGGGGTAAGGGAACTAGTTCATAGTCTAAACCTAGTTTATAAGACACCAATACTAATATGATGCATTTACTGAAAATAATCCATTTTAGACATGAAATGTTCTGTTGGGCAAAAATCTTGAAGAGTATAAGGATTCTTCTGGGTTTTATTGAGGTTACCGAGGTGCTTAACACCTATATGTTTTTTCCTAGTCTGGGCAATGTGGGATGGACAATTTTTCACTTAACTGGGAGCTCCTATAACAGCACCATAGCTGCTTTTGTGTGTGCTTAAGTTTCCCTGAAGAGCCTTGTTGTCTGCAATCCCAGTGGGCAGGTTTTGCTTATGGGTATAAACTGATCAGCGTTTCATTCAAAGTAGTTGTGTGTACATGTGAAATTCCTGCACAGAAAGAAAATCTTTCCACTGTGCAGAAAAGGCGGTTGTTGGTATCAGCTTGTTGTTTTTTTGTGAGAACTTTAATTGTAACATTTGTGTCTCTAATTCCAGGGATTTAATTTTGGAGTAGTATCAAAAGGATACTACTATGTAAAGCTATGTAAAAGTTTGTTGTACCTCAAAAACAATCACTTTTCTAACTCCTTATTAGTTGTATGAAGTTGAAAAATACCATTTCAGAAACACTTTTAGCATAAATGCCTCTAACACAGTATAGAAAGGTGATGCCAAATGGAAATAAAATAGACAAGACTTCCGCAGTGTGATTACACGTTTGTGTCTTGTGGTCATTTCAAACAACATCTCTCACTATTGCATCACGTCTTGTAATTATGTGTGGGATGAGGGCAGAGCAATAATGTTGGGCTTGAATTTGTGAACCTGGTTAGTGGCATCATTGAGTCTTTTAAGACTTGACCTACCTGATAGTGTGGTTTAATCGGAAACTGGTCCATTCCTCTTTAGGTTCATAGCTCTACTACTGTGCTCGTATGAAAGAACAACAACAAGAAGTCATGAGTCTAATTTAGAAGAGCGTCTAAGCATGTGCTTAATCCTAAGCAATCCACAGGAGTCAGTAGAAGTTAAGTATGCATAAATGGTTTGCTGACTTGAGCTTGTGGGCAGTGGAGCTCATCAATAACAAAACTAAGTGGATTAAATAGAGGCTGTGGTTCAAGAGAGCCTTCAAAAAAAAAACAAACAAAAGCAAACCTCAGAAAATAAAGCAGAAACTCATGATAAAATCCAACATGCTACAGGACTTCCCTGGATAAGAAAGTTTTCCTGTTGCGGTGCTGTAATGTATGGGTTGAGATGGGAAGAGGATCGTGGGTTCCAGTAAAGGACTCAGAAAAATTAAGGGCTGTGCAGAAGATGACTGGTGAGAAACACTCGGAGGCAGGTGCCAAAGCAAAAGCTGGAACATGGATTGACAGAACAACAGCCGAGCCAAATGGAGTGGGAGTTAGTGCCTGGCATCGAATCATCCAGCACCAGCAGATTATCAAAAACAAAGCAGCAAACGATCAATAGCAAAGGATGCAGAGCCAAGTGTAACCCTTCACTAGCCAAGTGTATACTTAGAATCTGCTTTTCAAAAAGTAGAGAGCCTGCTGTTTCACTGCTGGTGGAAAAGTAGGGGGAGATGCATTTTTCTTGTGAGATGGGAGGCTACGAAGAGAGAATAAAATGCAAAAGCGGAGACGAGGCTGAGCCTGGCAGATGCTTTTTCAGCTACGAATGAAAGCAACACAGGTGGGGAGCCATCGCTCCTGGCGGGGAGCTGGGCTGCCTGGTGGCAAAGCTCTTATTAGTTCGTAATGTGACACAACCCACTGACGTGAAGAAGAGCCCATCTAACGAGTGCGAGGAGGACACAGGCCACTGAAGGGCATCAGTTGCTGCAGCTTCTCTAATCACTGTGTCATCTACTGAGGGAAAGAAATGAAAGGCTTGCAGCGAAAGGACAGGCAAATGTTTGAAGAGCTGCTCTTTCGGCATGGGGAGGCTTTTAGGGCTCAGGGTAGATAGAGAGCCTCGCCCTGACCCCCATCTCTATATATAGCTAGATATTGAGGAGTGTTATTCAAAAAGTTTGGAATTCATAGGAGAGGTTTTTATGACCTGAATTTTAAGCTAAGCTTCATTTGTTGCGGAGAGCGTATAAGGGCAAGTGTCTGGAAAAATAAAAAGGGAAAAATCAATTCCAAGGAAATACAGAGCAAGGGATTTCTTGGGGAAATAGGGAGAGCTGCAAGTGCGGAATATGAGACGCACAGAAACCCTTTTTCAAATGGAAAAAGAAATATGGTACAATTTATCTTATCGTTGTCTTAGATAAAATGTCAGATTTGAGCAAGAACATATATTAAAGAGTATTCTTGTTCCTTCTGTAATTTTTTTTTAGCTTGTGAGCCGCTCTGAGAGTGGAGAGTGGTAATAAGAAGGGAAAGTTCAAGCAAAAAAAAAATTAATCCTATGTTTAACAACGACAAAAAAAATCCTCTCTTTTTTATATTTTACTTCATGTAAGTAACATCAGAAAATTGGGCTCTTTGAACATAATAATACGGCAAAACTTTCAGAGAAATAGAAATGTAGCAAATCCATTACTTTTTATAAATTAGCAACTCCTAGGTCACGGTGCATGATTTTTTACTGTCTTTCTTTTTTTTACTGTTTTTTTTTTTTTCTTTTTTTTGACTCTTCCCTAGACATCTTCAGTTCTGCTATGGGAAATAAGGTATTGGAAGGTTCAAGTAAATTCCTGAAGGATCACTGGATGTTTGTGTCCTGGCTGGTATGAAGAGCAGGTGAGGGCTCTTCCCCAGCTCAGCTGCCATAGAATCATAGAATGTGTTGGACTGGAATTGCCAGCGTTTGAACTCGGCAGTTCCAAACTCCTGGACAGAACATGATCTTCCTTGAAAACAAATTTGGGAGCCTGTTTGCAGCATTATAACCTCCCTGTAAATTGCACAGGTAGGCATAGACACAAATTAAATCATGAATTTTCTTCTCACAACATGCTGCTAAAGAATAAACCTGAATTACTGAACCAAAAATACCCCAAGAGTAGCGTCATTTTCACATAGGCTGCAAAGATGTGCAAGGAGGAGTATGTATTGTTCTTGATTTCCTCTGGTTTAATTTCACAGAGATATCCTAAGTATCTCTATATAGATCTCTCTCAGTGCTCACCTCTGAACCTCACCAAATTTTGATTAAAGGGCATAGAATAGTGTGTATTTCACGCAGCTGATGAAGACCTGTGATTTCTGTTTTGCACATTCTCTTCCACTATGTAACAAGTGAAACTGAACTTTAGTTTGAGACCTGCATTGAGGCTGGACCTGGATCTAAGTTGAAATTTACAGCCTGACTGAGGTCAGCTGCTGCCGATGGCCTTACCTAGATTGGAAGAAAGAAAAAAAGGTATTTACTCCTTATTGCAGCTACAAATCCTAGAGTTATTTGAATGATAAAACCTGTTATTTTGTGTTCTTTCTTCTAGCCTCTGCCTCATATCTGATTTCAGCATGTTACAGATCTATTTCCCAAGGTATCCAGTCTTCCCAGCCAGCCCTACTGACATATATGCAGATGCATTTCTGAAAATTAGACCAGTGGTAATATTAACATAAGCACATTTCTTTCTACTGGATTTGTTTCCTACTAAGTTTATGGGGTTTTACATTAAAACTATGCATAGATTAATGTTCCACTCCTGAAGTGATGCTTCTTTTTCATCTGTCAAATTAGATGAGGGAATTGCTGTAATTTATTCCAAATAACATTTTGCTCTGTTTGGTAGTGGTCTTTTTCAGATTCCCTGAAAACAGAGAACTCCAGGTCCCAGGGGTGTTGATGGGAGATTTGTAATCAAGTGGAAACAAGACTTCAAGCAAAGTGGGCGAATTTTCTGATGAAAAGAAGACGTTGCTCTCTTCGTGAGTAAATCAAGTTTTGTACATATATACATATGTGTGTTTAATATACATGTCAGCAGTGGAAAATAATGCAAAGGGCAATAACCTTCTTCCTCTCCATGAAGTTCCTGCCCACAGTTTATGAACAGGATGGTCCTGTTGTGCTCCCAGGTGTGATGGGAAGAGGTAGAGCAAGAGAAGAAGAAGGGTACCTCATCCCAGCTCCGTGACTGTGACAGACTGAACGTTTCCATTTTGAAGGTTGACTAAAAATGTAGCTGAAATGCTGATTTTCTTGTGTAGAGGAGGAATGTTTACCCATATTCTAGTTCCTTCCTGCAGTAGATGTTTGTTTATTTGTGTTAACGTTAAGCTGAGACATTCAACCGATTTTTCTTACTTCCATGGAACAAATAGAATTTGGGCATGTCTGAAACACTGGCACAGGGTGCCAAGAGAGGTGGTGGAAGACACATCCCTGGAAACATTCGAGGTCAGGCTTCATGGGGCTCTGAGCAACCTGATCTAGATGTAGATGACCCTGCTCACTGCAGGGTGGTTGGACTAGATGACCTTTAAAGGTTCCTTCCAACCCAGTACATTCTCTGATTCTGTGAAATGAGCGTCCCTCTGCCAACACCGGGCAGCTCTGGAAGGAAAAAGGAATGGGAAATGCTAATTAATAAGTGAAAAAAACACTATTAGCATTTTGTGTGTCTGATGCCCTTCTGGTTAGTGTCGGGTATAATTACTTCAACTGACGTGATTCATTTGTGCTGAAGTTGAGCAGTGTTGGTGTTGTTCACCATGGTTCCCATATTATGCACCTTGGGGTTTATTTGGTCAACTTAATTAAGCAGTATTTGTTTGTTTGAAAGGTTATCTTAGTTTATTTTTTTCCCCTTCAGGGTTCATTGTGAAGTTTGATGGGATTTGTTCCTTTTCTCTCTTTTTCTGATATGGTTATCTATTTCTTGAATAAAAATGCGCATGGACTAGTAACAAGTAGCCAAGCTCTCTTGGTGTCAGTGCACTGAAATTTCACTGAATTAGTTGGGCAGGGTTTTATTGATGCTGACGAAAACAGACACAGGTCAAAGGTTTAAATATTTTCCTGAAACAACTAAGGGAACTGTGGCAACTGCGGTGGTCGTCCCAGCATGAAAGTTAAGGAAATTCAGAGCTTAATGGAGAGCTCACCAAATTCCCGTGGGCGGTAATGCATATAAACTGCTACATGCAAGGAGTGGCAGTATTCAGACGTATTTATGAGGCTAATAAATGGAAAGATTAACTTGGTGTGTCCTTGGACATTTCCAGACTGGCGAACCATGACAAGTCTCACCTCCTGTGACATCTGGGGAGGCATTTTCTCTCTGCCCGTTTTGGCCGATGAAAGAAACAAGAAGGGATTTTTTTTTGCAAGAGATTTGTGGAGATAAGGAGGGCAGGTCAAGGTGACCTGATGGAGGGGTGTGCAGAGTTCAATTGTGACATCTCACCTTTCTCCTCTCCTCCTGGTAAAGAATCCTTTTCTGCAGTGCTGTAACTAGATGTGATGTCCAAACTCCTTTCAGTGTCCAGCCTGTGTAGGAAAAAAAGACAAGAGCGTGGAGTAAAATCAACTATCAAGCTCGGCAGATGTTTTAACCTCAGGATGGTGATATATTGGAGCATCAGAAAAGGAAAAAAAAAAAACGTTTAGACTTCAAATAGGAAAGCTTAGCTAACAGGAGGAAAAAATCAGGGAGAATAAATAGGAATTCTTGCATTCCACCCATAAAATTGCCTTGTTTCCTGCTCTCAGGAGACTGAAAATGATGATTAATAGCTTACAAACCTACTGTCTGTTCAGTAGGTTATGGGTTTATGGAGCAGTACTAGGTTTTATAACAGCTTTAACCCCAAATTATTTTGCAGCCTTCTGGAAGTGGAATGTGGTGGAAGGACTGTGCTCTGCAAAAGTGATTCACAGTAGATTGTGACCAAGGGTGAATCGAAGTCCTTTGTTCACCTACAGCTACAGGGATGTCAAGAGGGAGAATAAGTATATCGGATATAAAATTAACACTAGGACACTGAAGCTAATACCATGAAACCTCCTTTGGATTTTGAAATCAAAATTGCATTCCAGGGGCTTAGAGCTAATATCCTAAGAACATAGACATTAAAAGTATTCAAACTTTAAAGTGAAGTGATACTGAGTTCATGTGCCCTAGGATTTCCATACAGTCTCTCTACAGAGGAAACTCTGTTCTGACTTTTATTTAGAGCCTTGAACCTGGAACAGCTGGTGTCTCCAAAGAGATCTGAACCCCTATTTTTGTGAATGTTGGTGGAGCCACAGGATGTGCTTACATCTCCAGAAACACAGTATTTTGATGCCAAAAGCCTTAACTGAAACTAAAACATCCTCAGCCGAAAAGCTATGGGGATTATTTCTAATGATTCTTCATTTAGCTTTGGGTCATGGATCTATGAAAAGGCTGAAATCCTGCAGGAGTCGTGGCTATTCCAAACCCAGGTAACAAACACGCGGGGAACAGGACTAGGACTGGGTAAGCTGTGATGTGCCACAGGCTTGAGAACACATGAGGCCTCTTCCCGTGCAGTGGGTCAGATTTTTTAATTTTTATTCCTCTGAGACTATATCTTTGATTTATCCTGATGGAAAGAGAATGTGCTTTCCAAATCCATTGACTTTTATGCTAGCCATAATTTGAGTTTACCTCTCTGGTGATCAGTTACCTTGGGGAGCAGAGACTTTTAAAAAGAGACAATTTAACGTGGGGCAGGATTGCCACAGCTGCAGTCCGTCCTTTTGCCTGAGGTGTTTTAAAGTTGATTTCAATGTAGATTGAAGATAAAAAGCTTTGACTGTTTGCTAACCTCTGTTTGGAGGAGATTGCATTAATAAGATGTTTTCTCTGCTTACATTTTGCATAATTTCATAATTTTTTTCTTTTTTTTTTTTTCTCTTGCTGGCATGTACCTGCATTTTTGTGTCCTTTCTGCCCTTTGTCCTTGGTCTTGGTTTGCATTCATATCAGTTATATTTTTTAGATTAATTTTGCAGAGGAAGAACAAATTGTGCCAGCTTGTTTAGAAAGATGATGTTATTTAACAAACATGAAGGTAAGGATGTTTGAAAGTTCCTTTCTACTACTGCCCGTCGATTTAAATTGCCTTTCAGGGAAGTCCATGACTAATCAGTTTATAGCATATATATTTGGCATTTATAAGCCTAGTCCTGGTGTTAAGCTCTAGTTCCAGGTACCTGTAGATTATTTTTAATTCGTTTATAATTCCAGACCTCGATGCAAAAAAAAAAGTAATCTCCTTACCTGTGTTAATAGCGGAAGAAGAGATATCACTTTAGTGGCTTCTGCCTGCAGAGCCATTTTAAGTCAATTGGTTTTATTATTCCTGTGCTCTTCACATTCATATGCCTCAAATTGGACTGAAGCCGTTTGAATTTATCTGCTCTATCGAGTCGATCAAACGACAAGGAGCGGTGGTCACGGAGGATGCATTACTTTGGGTCCTAGTGTCACCATTTAGAAATATAGCGGGACATTCAATCCAAGGAGGGATACTTCAGGTTTTAATTAATGCTTTCAGAATTATATTATTAACTTTTCTTTTAACTTCTGTCATAAAAGATTATAGCTACATGGTTGAACAGATAGAGGGAGTTTGTGACAAAGAAGAGACTATTCTAACTCTTTCAGCAAAAGAAAAATGCGTTGCTGTCCATCAGATTTCTGGGGTTTAATGTTGAGACTCCAGCATGATCTAACAGGGATAGTTAATTTCTTTTAATTGGTAAAGCATTAATATTTAGAGGACAGATAACAAAGCCAAGTTGTTAAGTGACAGTAAGGTACTGGACACTATAAAATGTTTTGTATTTGTGAATGTGTAATTTTCATCAAGTAATTAGTTTGGGCAATGTGTTTTTGAACATGTAAATGTTTCCTTGTGTGAATACTAGAAAAGCATCCTTCAAAAAGAGAATGGATTCCAAAATGTGTGTATTTGATCTTACATGATATTTGGCCTGACAGTACAGATAGAGTTAAAAACCTTCTCTATGTATAGTCATAAAGTCAGATTATGACAGATACTGACAGAGTGGTCAGGTGAAGGTTAATAAGCATTTCTCCGAGGCCCAAATCTCTTGCAGCCAGACACTTTGACTCTCAAAGTCATGTTGTAGAAGTCAAAACTTGGCTAATTTTAAAATTAAATGTTCCAGTTCCTCCAATGGCAGAAAACGGAGCTGCTGAGAATATGGAGGCTGTGCAGGTCCTATCTGTGCTGTTCAGTTATCGTCCTGAAAATATTAGCTTTGGGTGGGAAAGGGAAACTACCCTTTGCTTCACTGTGCTGGAGTGTGGCTGGTTTTCTGCCTAGATCTAAACAGCAGTACTCCAATACACGGAATTTTATTATAGGCCAACAGCATTCCGCAGATGGATTTGTGTTCTTACTGCAGGGTTATTTTTGTAACTGTGGTTTGCAAGTGAGTTTAATACTAGTATCTCTGGTAATTTCTTCACATCGTGATCCCTAATTGTTAGGCGCATCGCTGTCTGAGAGAGCAGGAGATCTGGCTCTTGATTGATAAGCTGCAAGTGGAATTCTCTCCCCAAGACTGAGAAAGAAGATTATTAATTGGATTTTGAACATTATTCAAATAGTTTTCTTATATCACCATAATAGTAAAGGGTGGTTTAAGGAGCCAGATCTTGAGCTGGTGGAAGTCAGTGGTGACTTTCAGCTTGGCGGTCTGGATACAAGTGATCCAATGATCGTGGCGTCACAGGGCTCTCTTCTTTGGAATGGGCTTTTAAGTTCTGGGCTGGGTTCAGCCGTGGGTGCCCAAGGTGGGAGGGTTAACGTTGGCTTGGATATGTCTTCTGGACGTTTTACTTCTCTTGGTCCACTGTGTGTGCAGTAAGTCTGCAAAGACAAACTAGATGGGTGATGCACCACCGGCGATGTGCCTGGCTCCTCACAGATCACACAGGCACAGAGCATCTGCCTTAAGCTGATGGAAGAACATCCACTGACTTGATAGGGATGGACTTTTTCAGGCCTCAAGTACATCTTTTGCAGCTGTATCTTCTTTAAACAATTGGCTTCTTGGACACAGATGCTCTTCTGCGCTCTTCCGCCTTGATTTTCCCCATTTCAATTTTATTTTATTCTGCTGCTTGCTTCTGATTTAAGTTGAAAGTTCAGCTGATAAGCAATTTTTCTGTAATGCTGGTTACATTATGTCAGTAAGTGGGAATAGCGTAGCATCTCAGTTTTCACTCAATGGGAAGTGACATACTGTTGATTAAAATTTATTGCTAATATGCTTTGATGAATATTTCAAAGTATGTTATTGTTTTACTTTTTCATTTCTGGACACTTTCTATTTCTGTTTTATCAATTCTATTTCCTCCAATTGTTTTAGACATAATGTATGATGCTAATAACATGTCAGCTTCAAACATCAGGAGCATAAAATGATACTTTTGCTGAAAACCACAGTTGGAGAGGAGAGTGATTTATAATGTTCTTTAAAATATGCAATTACATTTGTTGATTGAGATGCCAGTTGCGTACTGAAAAATGCAGGAAGATGTTTGAATTTCTTGTTTCAAATTATTTAATATTGAGTCATAATTTATAGATGGAAGGCAGATTTATTAGGCAAGCTAGCCCAACTCTGATCAAAAGGACTACCCGCTTCTTAGCACATCTTCCAGCATTCCTTGAGAAGGTTTTGTGCACGTTTTGTAGGTGTTCAATCCATTAATCTCTTCTCATTTTTTTTTCCCCTCTTTGTCCGGTGATACTACTGTTCAACTCACCATGTTGAGTCACCCATTTTCCTTTCAGAGATCCAGGTCACGCATTTCATTTGACCACTACAGTCCATTTTTGTAATAACATTTTGCAGCAGTAGCCACCTTGCCTTGCAATGAAGGGCTAAGGGAAGTCCAGCTGTTGACTAATGAAAAAAAAATAAATACTTAGGCTAGAGTAAACTCATTCTTATCTCTTTTCACCCTGACTGCATATATTTTGATCCTCTGTGCTTCTTTTAATAAGGCACTTAAGCATATGTTTACTGTTACCCATGCGAGCCACCCATTTTCTTCTGACCCACCTTCTATGTGCTCCTATTTTGTCAATAACTTTGATTCCTTCAGAGAGCTCCGGGATGTTGACTCCTGATGACTTCTTGGAGAAAAGTCTTCCTGCCAGCGTAATTCCTTTACTGAGCAGGAATGCCATTTCTCTGTGGACATGCTATTTTATACATACGTATGCCCAACCATATATTTCCAGCTATCTCTGACTCAGTCTTCGTCACGGCCAACTGCCCTCGTTTCTCCTTTAGGATATATGATTTGACTTATTTTTCACCATCTGTATTAGCTGAAATGTTTTCGCCACCTCAGATGTGTACAGATTAGGTCCTTTTTTTTATGGTAATCGCTTTTTTTTTTCTCCCTGCCCATTTTTCCACTCTGTTTGCCTTTCTGGTGGTAAGCATGTCTCCCAATGTAGAGTGATTTGCCAGTTTTCTTAATATGATTATTTTCCCACTCTTCCAGATCATTTAGGAAAATATTAAAGAACAGGGCTGATAACCACGATTCCCTTGTTACTGTGGAAGATGTCAACTTGGCGTACTCCTCCTCCTCATTTTCTTTTGTTTACGTTCAGTTAGTCAGGCTTCGTATCTGTCCAATCCAATTTGAATTAACGTTTCAATTACTCTTCCATGAAAAAGAGAGCTAATGCTTCATTAAATTACATGCTTTTATTAGAATAGCCATCAACATCCATAGAGAAACTTTCTGATATGATGGTCTACAATATAAGTGTTTTTGCAGAAAATACCAGAGTCTTGAAATATGTATCATTTTGATTAGGTTGCAATTTAAAATGTTAGATTTCTAATGTCTTCTTTATGGGGGGATGATGCACTGATCCAAGAGCTAGGTGTCAGATTTCTTGAGAAAATTTATGTGGGTTTGGGAGATGGAGAATTCAGGTCCCTCTGAAATCACAAATCACAAAGCATCATGCTTGTTGCTGAACAAAAAGATCATCTTTACGCCCCGAGATTTTAATACCAAAAGTTTCCAGCTCTGGAGAGAGGATTGGAGATGAGGGCAGGTGTCTGCCTGAAGTTGTTCCCACTTGCCTACAAAGTGACTTCTGTTGTGTGCAAGGATACAGGTCACTGCAAGTCGGGCAGGTAGCACAAGTGTTCCTGACTGTGCCTTAGGGCACAAAAAGGAAGGAGTGCACCACAATTTGTGACAGGTTTCTTAAGAATATCCCAGTTCCTGTATCGTAGGATGAACAATTTTGCTGCAATTTTGGCTCATTTACTGCATCATTTATGTTTTTTTGTTTTTTTTTTTGGAGCCCTCCCTTCTTTACCCCGCAATCTAGTTGATCACTTAAGCACATATCTGACGTTTAAGGGTATAAGTCAGTGTGTTCATATTCAGGGAAACGCTTAAATTATTTGCCCATAACTCCAAGAGGAGCAACTGCTGTGGGAACCTGGCTGTCTGGCCATGTTTCAGTTTGCATCGTGATGGCAGCCACTAAGGAACTGAAACTGGGTGTATGGTTTGTCAACCTACGTGGCTCTCAGTCATCGCTCGGCAAAGAAAATCAGATTTTATTTTTTTTTCTTTCCATTCCCTCGCTGGGTATTTTAATTTAAATATACGTTTGCTCTTGGCCTATTTGCAAGCAAGTCGCTCTGCTGGGACAGAGCGATGTCTCTGCTCCTGCAGATGCAGAGTAGACTCCTAATTACAGCATGAAGACGTTTTAGAACAAAGACATAAAATATTGTGGCTTTTATTGGCTGCTCACATGCCTGCTATAATTGATACTACACTGAGAAGTTTGCTTTTGGTTCAGTTGAACACAACTGCTTTTAACCTTGATGACTGAATAATTTCTCATAAGCTCAGTCATGGATTAATGTTGAAAAGATGTAGGTGACTTTTTTCTTCTTTGTTTTTCAATTTTATTTATTTCTTTTAGATCCTACAGCCACCTACCTTATGAATACATTAGCTAAAAAGCATTTCATCAGTGCTGCAATAAAGCGCTTACAGTTTTGAGACAGCTGTATGATGCTGAGAACTGCTATGGAAATTGTAAAATATTTATTAATACAATAATACTGCTTTATCTTGGATTCAATTTATAATTTAAATTGTGTATCACAAGGGTGTGTTTGTTTTGAAAATGTCAGTTTAGACACATGCTGTATAAATAAGTAGCTTTCTTTGCTTCTTATATAGGCAACATAATGTGATCTTAAAATTTAAACAACCATTTTCTATAATATTCCTAAATAATGCATTTGGATGTTTTCACTTCTGCTGCTGGAATACTGCTTACTGACACGAGAAAAATCTGACTACAGCTGAAATTCAGGACTGTTGTGTAGCTGGTCTTATTTATTGAATTTGGAAATAATAGGAAGAACGTGTCTGTCTTTCCTTATTTAAAGCTTCTGAGAGCCTGATGCAATCGCCAAGTAGTAGTGAAAAAAAGCACCCCTAAATGAAATACACATTAGAGCCGTTTCGGGAGTCAGAAATCTTCAGTTCTCTTTCTGCATTTACCACAGTGTGGGTTTGTGAAGGTAACCTGAGGCCGGTTCTTCCTGTCTGTGTTTGTGAATTATTTTCAGGACGGCTAAATATTTTTCACTTCCTGCTCTTTAAAGTTGGGGGAATAATTCTTAATTCAGGTCTGGGCATGGCCTCAATGACAAGGGTAGATGGGACCATGCTACAATTTAGCTGCTTCTGCTCTTGCTCCATCCAGTGTCTGCTAACGCTGTGGTGCTGGTGGGTGAAGGAGAGGGAGCACAGTCCTCTTTCAGACCTCCAAAAAGTCTCCACCTCAAACTATCTTACACTAAGAACCTCTTTTGAAACTCATCAACTGCTCCCAGGAACAGCTGCCTTCAGTCTGCAGCTGGCACGGGTGAGCTACCAGAGGGGCTCCAGTACAGCTGGATTTCTTCGTTCTGCGTTGTTTATTCACTGGGATTTCCTGATGAGCAAATCTCAAGCCTTAGTGGTCTCAGATGGGACTCAGCTTGAATCAAAGGAGGGAGGTGGTAGCAGCAGAATAGATGTGATGGTTTTGCATGTTTTTGTTTGCTTTTTTTGTCCCCTGTAATTTTCTTTTTCACTTTGGTATTTTCCTTTTTGAATGACCTGCTGTTTATTATGCAAGGACATTATTGTGCATTGTGGCATGAATAAGACATTTACAAAAAACCTGCAAAGTTAAATTGCTGATTTGGAGACCAGACTGCAATCAGAATTTGATTTTGTGCGTCACCTTTTTTTTGTTATTCTTTTTTTTTTTTCTTTAAGAACCAACTTGTATTAACCTTCAGAAATTTTAAGAGCAGCATGGGCTTGGATCAAAAAAAAAGACTTGAGCTCTGTTCTTAAATAACAGGCAAGTTCAGTCCTTGTTTACATGCATGAGACTTTTGCTGACAATGATGAGCTTAGAGCTTTATGTGCTGCTTGAACGGAATACATAATCGACAATGGAAAATAACTCCAAGGCACCAGCTTTTAAACAGACGGGTTTGAGGTACGTGCTGTGATTGAAGAGGTATTTTAAAAACTCCCGTGGTAACGTGCTCTGAAGGGATGAATACTGCTTTGCTGCCAGGCTGGAGGGTGAATGGGGTACTGCATGGGGTTCTGCAACCCGGCAGAAAACGGTTGCGTGGTCTCATATTGGATGAGAAATACGTTTCCTATCGTGTGTCTCATAGCACAAGGATCTCATGTTCTTGAAGCACATCAAGGGCACACATCGTTAGTTCCAGCAATGCTGGGATGAAGCGAGAGGGAGGAGTCCCGAGACCAGAACAGATGCTGGAGCTGAGGTCTGCACTGGTCCATCCTCTCATTCTCTTTGTAGCTGGTGAATCATAGAGTCATTAAGGTTGGAAGAGACCGCTAAATTTCGGAATAAAAGCAGCCATCAAGAAAGGAAAATCTTATTTGTACAAAATAGGATGTTTAAAGCTTTCCTCGTAACCCTACGTGTGCTTTGTTCTCATTGCTAGGAGCAGATTAAGGCCAACTTTCTGAGAGACCCAGGGGACCAGGATTGTTGGTTCATCAGGTAATAGTTTCCAGTAATGGGCAGTTTACAGAAAATGAGAGTGTTTAGGTCAGTAAATCTTCTTAACTTAGATTTTTTTTTTTTTCCCCAAGGAAGTGACATCCTGCACATTTCCTCTTATAAACTTCTTTATTATGCAAGTTTCACATGGCTCTTACTTTACTGTAACTGCCCTTTAAAAGAAAAGTCAGTGTTAAAACTAAGGGACTACAGATAATTTGTTTTAGAACAAGGAATCTTTTTAATATCTTGATGTCAATGAGAGCCAGATGTTCTGAGATCCTGAAGCACTTAAGCGTGCCACCTGTGCCATAGTTGCAGTGTCCTCTGTACTCAAAAAAAAAAAAATCTTCTCACTGTGACTGTGCAAAAGCCAGCAGTTGTGGTAAACAAGATCTAATAAGAATCATGGCGTGAGAAGTTGGAATAATGCTAGCAACCATCAGAGAACTGTAATAAGTTTTATTAATGATTAGTAGTTTTTTTTTCTTTTCCTCTGGGAACCATGTTGCCTTACTACATGTGAAAAGTGTTTGTTGACTAATTCGTGTTGTTTCTTTATCTGTTCTTTATACTTGAGAGTAGATTTCAGCTTTACCCTACATCAATCCAGACTCCCAGAACTTCATCTTTATATTTTGACATTTTCAAGGCAGCATTGCATTAGAGAAGATACAGAATATATTCAAATGAACTTCAATTTGCCTAATTGCTTTCTCATATGTACAGGGATATCCATCTAATTCACACCCTTATCCTTAAGGTATCTGTGAAGGATATTTGAACTATGCTGTCACTTGTGAATTAATAATGTTGGGAAGATTATTTTTTTTTCCAGGCAGGTGATGGATATTGAAGAGGGGAAACATTTCTCAGCACTATGGTTAAACAGAATCCTTAATTCTAGACGAAAATAAGCCAAATGCCTGTGGGTTCTGCATTGGAAAGAGTTTGTTGATCTTAAACGTTTTGTGGAAGAAATGAAATCTCCTTTTGAGAAGAAGAAAAAAAGAAAGACATTCCACCTCCCAGCAGTGCCATAGCATGTCCTTTACCATCCGGGATCCAAGAAATAAAACTTGTGAAAAATATTTTTTCCACACTTGCTTGTGAAGTTGAGAATAAACACAATAAAGAAGGCAAATGCTATCAGCTATAGCATTAATATAAACCATGGAGAAAGAAAACTCCTTCTCCATTTGCATCTTCAGTTACCCCAGATCCGTGGCCTTCTTTATCTCAACACCTGAAGACACAACTGATCCCTAGGGATGTCTGCAAACCTATTTTAGGAACAAAGCTCTGTGCTTCATGGTAAGTTGTACTGGTCAGTAATGAAAAATACTAAAAAATCTAGATGATACAGTAGTTAAATTGAAATAAAGGAAATCTGAAAACATAGGTCTTATGGGTACTTTAAATCTGAAGACACCCATATTCTAACAGATAACCTTTCATGTATTTTTATCTTTTGGTTCAAACGGAAAATCGTCTGGCGCAAGCTCAGGCTGTTCCCCTTCTGCTGGCTTTGTAGCCAGGCAAAGAAATGACCTCGGAACCTGTCCTGGAGAAACCCGCAAGCAGATATTTTCACAGGTAAACCACTGATTTTAACCTTGAGCATATACAAACCTGTGGCAGTTCACTTTATCAGCAAAAGCAAGGAGTCATCCATCATCTCTGGATTTATGATGCTTGTAACTGAGCTGGTGACAGCGATGGCGTTCGAGACTTTCAGCTGTAAATTGACCGCTCTTGTGGCAAATAATGTTGATTAATTTAGCTGGGCCATTAAGCTCATTAGCTCCTACAGTTGTTATGGGCTGACACCCACTCAGGTTAGCAAGCAGTTAGGAAAGAGGATTTTTGTAATCCTGTGAAAAAGCACCCTCCTCCCCCATTTTCGCCCTTTTAAGGAAATTCTACTTTTAAAAGGCTGATTTGAGACCTGCCTTTCGGATGAATTATAGAGTAACTTTATCCCTCTGTCGGTGCCTGGTCTGGTTCACTGTGGTGTACAGAACCCTTCTCCTCCACGTGTTAATCCTACAGAAATAATACCTTAAATTTCTACATCTTGAAATAACTACAGGCAATGTAAAATTCATTCTGGTCATGACTTTCTCTCCAGAGATGGACTGCGTGCTTTGGAGCCCATCACCATTATAAAATGTGGTAAATCCATGTCCTCCACAGACTGGTGTAAATCAGGAGAGAAGCGAGACTTCAGTAACAAGGCAGCACGTTGCTGCACACTTTATACTTATGGATAGACCCTTGTAGGACTTGCACCTTTGAGTAGAAGAGTGTTTTGAAAGTGTTGGGCACTGCATTGCACAGAGACCTTTTGGATCCCTCCCTTCCTCAACCACACTTCTCTCTGTGCAAGCTCTGTCATGTCTCCTGATTGTCTGTGGAAACAATAATGCTGGCTATGTTTTCAAGCCCTCTGTTGGCAAGATATTTCGTTTGTTTGCTTGTTTTTAATTAATATTTAATTGGGTGTGCAGGCGAGGGGTTATATCATCAATTGTTGTAAACTGGCTTAGCTCTGTCAAAGCTGCTGTTACTATATTGATTTATGCAACCTAAGAGGCTGACTCAGAGTTAAAGGAAAGGGCAAAAACTTTCTTCATAGGAAGAAAAAGGAAATTAAAAAGGGAGATGTCACGCTGTGATCTGTGGTATGGTAATAGCGGTTTGTTGACTGCTGGGGAAAGGTGACTCCTGCAGAAGGACTGGAAAATGGTTGGGAGCTGCTTTTTTTTTTTCTCTCTTTTGTTTTTAATCTTACTATCATCATAGAAAGTTTATTGCCAATTAGCTTTATGGGAAGGAATTATAGTGGTGGTAAGCCATTAAAGAATACAGTATGTATTTATGCAATGGTGAGCAGAAGTAATATAACTTTACTTGCTTTTTAAGCTTCGCCCTAGCCTTGTCCCTAGATACAAGATACTGTTTTAACTGAGACAAACTGCTGTGAGAAGGAACTGTATTCTGTTAAAAATCAGAATATATTTTCTTTTATTTATTAGTGTTAGTCATAAAACTTACATTGGAAACAGCACACAGATGAGCTGCTTATCCATAAAATCATTGAAACGTAACAAGACACTTACTACCTGTGATACATAATTGGTTTCCCCTTCACTTATACAATCATTTATTTCAGCCATTGAAGGTGGTGCTTTTGAGACAAGTTGCCTTTCCATTAAAAACCTGAAAAATTTAAATTGGAGTCTCTCTCTCTGTACTCCACTCTTTCAAAAGTGTTCTTTCAAATGTAGACAAATCTGCAAAACCAACCCCTGATTCTGGTTATGAAGTGCATCGATATTCACTGAATTGTTTTTTTTCGGTTATCTTCTCATTGCATTTGATGAAGTTATTTATTCAATCTTTCACTGTCACTCCCTAGTAGTGATTTTAATTATAAAGTAATGACTCTATTAACTCATCTGTAATTAACGTACAGTATTAAAGATGATCAAGATCAGGCATTTAAAAATATTCTTCAACATTTCTAGTTTAGAAATGAGGTTCTAAATTTGCCTTTGAGTTCTGCTATTCAATATAGGCATTAATAGCTATTTGAATTCAAGATTTTTTTTTATTGCTTTATATTTCCCTAAGTAATGTAAACTTTACATTTGTCTAAAATTAGTTGACGAGATCTAGTCATTCTCCAAGACTTGGTACATTACCCTTTGATTTTTCATACTATGAAAAACTACTTAACAAAGTGAAAATTTTGCATACCATCTCCTTTTTTTTCCCCTCTTAAATCACAGATTGTTGCCCTGTTTCTTGGACTCCTGTCTACAGGATGCAATTTTTCAGCTCCAAGCTTGCCATCACTTTTAAGTGTGTATGGCTCTGCACAGAGCTACCTCCTTGCCCTTGACTGAATTCCCATTTGCTTTATTCCTCTGAACCAAGCTGGTCATGCAGAGACTGATACGACTTCAACTTCAGGCTTCCACAAGAAGCTGGATACATGGAGGGACAGCCCTCCTCAGAGTGAAACGAGGTGAAATTCTTCATTGACTTTTAATAGAAGAAAGGGAAGTGAAATGAACAACTTTAAGCAGGTAAACTAATTGCGTAAGTAACATTTGAGGCAATTTGGGAAGAACAGAGAAATATGAAGGTGCTGTTTGCATCTGTTCACGTGCAAAAATCATTCTACATTGTCTTCTAGGAGGACAAGGGACATATAGATTAAAATTAAAAAACAAACCCAGACTAAGGTGCCCTTCAGTTGATCAGTCACATTTTTATACTGAAACTCAGTACCTGCTGTAGTGCATGGATCAAACTCTGCCCTATTTCAGAAAGAAAGGTAAGTTTTCAGTCGTCGTGTTTCGTCTAGTACGTGTACATGTTGAGGAATACTCTGCCTGGAATGAATTTCAGGGAGCATTTAGGATGAACTCAGGCAAACAGAGCAGAGGGCAAGGAGTCTTCTGCAAAGTTCACAATCTTGGAGCAATAAGCATGAGAGCAGTGAGTGTAGAGCAAGGGAAGGGTGGTGAAAACTTCACATGGACAGGAGGAGATGGTGAAGGCTGAAACAACAAGGCAAAGTGGTCATTTGCTGGACCAAAATGCCTTAATTGCTTTGCTTAATGAGCATCATGTGCTATAGCGATGAATAGGAAAATCCTAATAAGGCACCTCCTGTCTTAGACATACAGAAATTGGGAACTGTTTGTGAGATTTTAATACCCAGAGTGATTTCAGATTAAATAACAATCCCGGTGTAGTTGTTATAGCATTATGCAGTTTCTTTGATGTAACTATCTTTTAAAGCGCTTTACAAGCGTTCTTAGTGGGTACCTGTTTCAGAAAGCCTGAGTGAAGAAGGCGTTGAAATTATGTTTTCAAACATGACAGAGGAGAAAATTCTACAAGTGCTTACATGAATAAAGATGCAAATTCAGATATTCTGGAAAATCTCAACAGGTTCCTACCCTAAAATCTCTCTGCATCTTAAGAAGATTTTTGGAAACAATCTATTTTTTATTTTTTTAAAAAAGTGTTTCCCTGGACTTAAAGCTCCTTGATAATTTTAAAATATTTTATCCGGGATGTATATTCTATACTGCATATTTGTGTCTGTCATTAGCTGTGAAGGACAGCTCTTTAATGTAATCGGCAACAGTAAATTACAGCCCTAGATGGCAAATTAAGGTTAATTTGGTGCACAGCAGAAATGCAGAGGAGACTGTCTGAATAAGTTGTAAATACCACACTGAAATCTGATATACTGCTGACCTGCACACCACTGGCTGTGCTGGGAACACCACATTCTCCCCCTGAATCTTCCATTTGCATTTCCTTTTCACTTATTTTAGTTTGAAAAAGTTTTGAAAGGATTGTGGTCCCTTTTGATATTGCTGGATCGTACGTGTGTCCTTAAAAGGGTGTATACCTCCATGCTCGAGCCCTGGTGGGCACACGCTGCTTATCATCACCTGCACCGCTTGTCACCACGTTCATCAGAGCCTTCGTGGTTAAAGGCAAGGAAGAAACGTGACAAATCTGCAATTTGCAGATTCTTCTTGTGGTTATGGTGCAACAAACTGAACTGGCCGTCTGTAGAGGAATTTCTTGTGGAGCAGAGGTGCGGTATAACTTTAAAAGCGTGGACAACCCAGCTTAGGCCTAAACAGAGGCTCTGTCCTTGAAGCTGCCTTGGAACACAGGGAGGAGGAGGTTTTATCTGTTTTGTGAAGAGCCTTGCCAGGGGGAGAAAGGGAGGGTGAGAGCCGCTTGCATAGTGGAATGGCATTACCCAATAAAACGCTGGCGCGTGTGAACCTGTAACTGACCAACTCTGTTAAGGGGCAGGCGTGTGGGCACTGTTTAAGTGTATATATTGAGCTGTCTGGAGCAATAAAGGGTAACTACTTGTAGCCATATCAGTGGGATTTGTCATTGTCTTGACCGGCTCTCCGACAGGACCCTCTTCAGCCGTCCAACCTTCTTTGTTATAAAAACATGAAGAAAACTGTTCAGAAGATTTTAGCCACGATTAACTCAAGTTTTTCTAGTCAGAAAATTTCAATCCAAGCATTGCAGAAAACTCTTAAGTCACTTCTGAGATTGAACTGCTTTGTGCTTTTCAGGTAGATAATTCAATATGCATGGGGATGGTGCTGGCCTGGGAACCAATGACCTGACTATACTCTAAAATCTCGCTGCAGACTTTGGCAAGCTTGGATAAGGCTCCCTTTAATTAATGACGCTGGAAATATTTAGGAGAAGCCCCATTCTCTCTGATTTATTATACCAATTTTGTAGGTTTGCTGTTACTTGCCTTCCAGCCGGGTGGGCTGCGTTTGGTGGAGTCATTGGAGATTCTGACGAGGTGCTTCATTTGGACTAAATACTGACTAGAGATATTTGCGAGGAACTTTTGATTAAAGTAAATGAAGCAGATCTTTTGATGCTATCAGGTAATGTGGAAAAAGGCAATAAAGGATGGACACAGACAAAATGTAATGGTAAGCAGCAATGCTGCTGTGCTATTTTAATTCCCCGTGTGAGATCTGTATGAAGTCCTTAGAAACCACAAGGCTTTTCTAATGGGCCAATCCTCCCTGCTAAAATGAAAAAAAAACAAAATAAAAATCTAGATTGAATTGGCTGTGATTTTTAGATGTTTGCTTTAGGTAGCAAGATAGAAATATCCCTGACTTGCATGGTGCTTGAGTTTGTGTCTGTGCTACAGCACACTTTTTCTCTTGACTGGTGCCTTGTTTGCAGCTACTTTCTATAGTAAATCTTCCCTATTGTTCTGTCTTTATTGGCTGTGCCAGACGGCTGCTGAGCTAAAGCCTGTAACAGCTATCCTCCAGTACTTCTGAACACTTCTGCATTGCTCATCCCTCATTTTAACTGGCAGTTACCTTGATGTAAAATATCTGGAAGTCTCGAATCACCTCAAATACTCAGAATGTGGAAGCAGGATGAATTTTTGAGGGAAACGTTCTCTTGATAGAGCTGGTATAAAATTAGCATGGGGAAGGAATTGCCTTATTAATTATTATTAGTTTTTTTAATTTTCCACCACAAAATCAAGTCAGCCTGCTATCCAAACGCTTAGCGGCTGGCTACCTCATTCTATCATGTGTCCTTTCTTCCACTTTTGTGATATGGGGAGACCCTGAAAACCACCTCTTTGAAGATCACTTCCTTTCAGGCAATTTCCTAATGGAGTGGTTATATAGGGCTGTAGGTTTCTCCTTTTGTGTGTAGGTTTATGTAGGGTATAAACCAGATTTCCAAGTCACGTTCACTCAGCAAGGCAGAGACTGACATTGCTTTCCCTCTGCTGGTTTCAGCCAAGACATCGGTGACCATGGGAATGGTTTTCCTCTGGGTGAAGAGGAACAGGACAGTACTGGACTTTCTGCTGTCAAACATTGCTTTTCCTGGCAGACTGTGGTGCGTGTGTTGGTTTGGAAAAGTTTGCCGGTCAAATCAGAGTAGGATAATGGGAAGTAAAATCTTAAAAATCCTTCCCCTCCATCCCTCCCTTCTTCCCAGGCTTTATTGTGTTTGAATAATTAGGCTTTTTGCCACTCCACTGTAAAACAAAAATAATAGTTCTAATTATGCTTTGTTTAACAATAGTTTGGCTTGGTTTGGTTTTTTTCCCCCATTTATGTCTCTATCTTGTTACAGAAATCTTTCACTATCTTTGTAGCCAGACTGTACTCTCTCTTAATACTGTTCAAAGAATTGGCTGATTGTTCCTAATTAATAGGCTGTGCTCCATCTGAGAACTGATCGATGGTGATGCTTTTGGTTGTCTTTAGTTATCCCTAGTAGAGGGAAGTCATAAAAGTCTAATATTACAGACTGTGTTGTTCATCATTAATGGGGGAGGCAATGCGAACAGAGAAGGGTGGAAAGTGGGAAACTCAGGTTTGCCAGTACTTGATGGCTCTCGAGCTTTAGATAATGTTCTGTAGCAATTTATTTTATTTTAGTGACGGAGAAGGGGAAACATGTAATTTTTCAGTCATTTCACACATGCCATTAACAACATAATTTGAAAAGATAATGATTTACAAACCACCTGCTATCTGGCAGATGCTTAAATATTTGCACGTGCATGGAATATGATAGGAAACATATCTGAGGGTTTTAATTGCCCACTAATGTAATAGCTTCTGTTCTCCTAGAGAATGCTTTCTGTACAGGTTAATGATGTGGAGTTACTTTTTCTTTTGAAGCAGATCTACTGGGGATCTTTTTTAATAGACAGCAAACAAGGAGGATCTTCATAGGGTTAGTCAGTGCTTCTCAATTATTTTTGTACTAGTTGCTTCCAACTGGCAAGAAATGAGGAAGAACATCAGGTTTGTAATTAAGTCAGACTTTGGGAAGGCATCCTGAGAAAGAAGCTTGTCATGCGTCCTAGTATATCAAAAAGAACAATAATTCATATTTTATCTAAAATGCTCGGAGGACCTCTGATCTTCTCAAACATCCTTGGAAGTCAGTAGAAAAAGTCAAGTCTACCAGAAGCTCACTTGTTGTGGAAGGCCCATGGCATCATGAGTCCTGGGCCACGCTCAAGGTTACAGTGGTGGTACCGTTATCAGTGACACTTTCAGCAGCTCAGGCTCCAGAACCTGCGGTGAGCTAAAACTGGAGTTGGCACCATTCTACATCATAAGTGCAACATCTTGATCAAAACAGAATGCTTTGCTGGGAGAGAAAGCCTTCCTTATGAGTATCCAGGAAGAAATTAATGTCTGATCCAGATTCAGTTCTGAAACCCTGATTCAAATTCAGGTCTCAGACTGCATTTGCTTACCCCTATTCACTTCCAGTGAAAAATGAAAAGAATGCCTACCCCCCAAACCCAGAAAACCTCATACATACATTAGAACAAAATCATAGTCACTGTGGCAGCATAAGCTTCTGAAATTGCTTAGAGGTACCTGGGTAAGCTTGGTGGATATTTGCTATGATTATAGAATAACTCTTTGGCACGGAGTTGTCTTTTCTGGTCTCTCAAGTCCTTGTACTAGATGAACTAGAGAACTGTTTTTTTTTTTATTCAGACTTGCAGGAATATACTAGAAGCAACAATAACTGCTCTAGCTTTTTCAAGGTCGCTGAATATGTAGTGTAATTTGAAAAAAATAAATTTTAAACATGAAACATTCTTGTATTTATCCAGCTCACATAAGGATTAGAAACCTTGCTAAATTTGTCTTGGTATAAATTTAAAACAATGGCTTGGAGAAACATATGTAAAACTGGAAGCGTTAACAATCTCCCAAATGTTTCTCTTGATGCATGAGAGTTTTACTTAATTACATACCAGCTTCAGTTACAGCCTGGTTCCTTCTCCTGCAACTCTCAACTCCCTTATCCATAATTTTGAGTGATTAATGATTGAAATGTTATTTAAATTGCTGAGCCTTCCTCTGTCAGAATTTGTAACTAACTCACTAATGGAGAACAGAACTGAACAATCTGTTCTTTTTGCTTTCTTTCATTTGAAAAGTGCTAAAATTCGGGGTATTTTGGTCCTTGCTACAAGGGCGCAGCATCCCTCCTCCCAGCGAGACCAGAGGGGTGTCTCAGAAGGAGTGATAACGTAAACATTTGCCCCTGGCAGATAAGCGTTGTCAAATAAACTGGGTTTGATGGCATTAACAAATTTACTGTGTTGGATTTGAATGCATTAGCTGTGGCGAACTGTGGAAAGATTCGATAATGTCATGGCTTTGAAATTGTGGTTTTACCAAAGCAGATTTGTCTGCTGTTTCCTGTCTGTAAATGACTACATAATTTACACATTTAATGGATACTAGATTACCTGTCTGCCATTAGACTCTTAGGCTACAGTAAATGAAAACCAGAAAACACTACTTTCCCAGGGCATAAATGCTTACTGAACATCAATGGCACCTATGTATCATCATACATGTCACAGTACTGTGGCTTCAGAAAATCCGGATAAAACAGATGGTTATACCCAGCCATTAACTATATTTAAGAATTCTTGTCTGTTACACACAGAAAGATGACTTGGAAGAGCTTATTTTATAGTCATTGCATGTCAGGATGATGTTTAATCAAAACGGTCATGCTGAACATTGATCACCTGGTGAGAGAATCTGCTAATAATAAAGGTGACCTTTGAAGAAAGGTTTCTTCACTGAGGCCACTTCAGTTTTCCCTCTTGTTTAGCAATAAAGTATGAAATGGAAAATAATGTAGCATTTGTTATGTGATTAGTAGCACTTACAATCCTAAAATTAACATTGGAGTAGGTTGAGCATGTACAGTTAAGAATGCATTTGAAAATATTTCAAACTATGCAGTTTAGTAGACAGGTAGAAGTAGATAGGTCTTAGTGACCTAACTAGTTACTGCTTTTTCCTAAGATTGATTCAAGGAGCCCTAAAAAGAAATAACAGATGTACAACTAATAAAGTCAATGGAAGGTGAGCTATAACCTTTGAGTGGAGTTCCATAGAATGATACTCTATGTGTAAAAGAATATAATAGGATTTAATAAGAGATTTTTTTGTATATAGTTTTAAAAAGAATATAATTCCTAGTATGAAAATGTATAGGCAGGCTTTCTCTCCTCACTGCCATGCAACTAGGACTTCTCCATCTGTGTGTCACACTGATACATCATCCAAGTGACTGATGGATTCCCGGTACATCCTCACTGAGCTCCCAGGATCCTTGTGGCAGCGCCACTGCCCCGTTTCCAGACAGGGAATTCAGCCTGGCTGTAAACTGCTCTTAAACCCTCCTGCTTTGTGCTGGGCTTCCCACTCCGGTCTGACCATTTCCCATTACTTAAAAAAAGCCACCCAGCAAACAACCCCAAATCTCTTCCATTTCAGCCTCAAATTCTGCAACTGTGGTTTTCCTTGAGGGCACCTGGCTAGCGTGTGGCCTCGGCCATGCCAGATGCCATTGGGTTTGCCACCAGCAAGAGGAAAGAAGGTTGAATTATTTTAGCGGAGAGGTTTGGTAACAAAAAAATAGGCCTTGGTTTGTGATGGAAAGATATTTGCTTTTGTGCTGATGGCGCTAATATTTCTTCTGTAGTATTTGCTGGTTTGTTTGCTTAAACAAGGCTGATGAAGATAGTATCTTTCCTTAATTACACCCTGCCAGCTGAATTTTTTGTCGTATGTCCATGTTCTTAATATAGCAGATGATAATTTCACTGATTATAAGCCATTGACTGGCCCTCTATTGTCTGAAGGCTTTTTAACACAAATGAGATTTTCAGAGTCCACTATCTATTATAATCTTAAAAGATGATTTACCCCCATATTAAACAGGCTTGTAGTTTGTGTAAGTATAATTTATACCAGTATTTAAGGATCTGTTATACTACTTGTTATGTCTATTGTCAGTATAAAATGAAAAGACCTTGGTGTAAATAAGAATCAGACTGTGTAACTTAGCCTATTGAAAAATCTTATTTAATCAACTTCAATTTGTTAGCTATCCTAGTTCCCGTTGTGTATAATTAAACTTAAAAATGTGTCCAGCAACTACAATGTGTAACAACAAAGTTGCAGACTTGAATTTATTTATAATTACTATTTATTTGTAACAAAATCTGCTGTTTATGTGTAAACAGTAAAATTAAATCTAATTGTTCACTGAGATAGATTTTGTTACAGTGACTATGTCTACAGTTTTTAGGACATAGTGACATAATTCCAAACATTTCTAAGTAGTTGCATCTAAAATATCATATATAAATTTAACAAGATTGTGGAAAAATAATTAATTGTAAGAAATAATAGCATATGTTGAAGCTGGCAGTCTCAGTCAAGATGTCTGCGTGTTTTCATTACAGTGTTTCCTACGTGTTGCTAGTTCTCTATTTTTTTTTTCCCTTAAATGATCTTTTCTGTAGTAATTACAGACAGTCTTTCAGTCCAAGTTTTTATGGTTGTCATTATTTCCTGGAGGGAGGAAAGAAACAACATGGTTGTGAAAATGCAGCACTACTTAAACCTGCTTATCTGCCGTGTTCCCAACAGCCACCACGATGAATGTACCTCCAAAGTTTATTTCCTTCGTACCGTCCCGAGATGCACCAACACCTGCCAAACAGCGAGGGAGCGCCTATTTTGAGTAGGAGTCATCATCTTCATGGTGTGAACCAAACCACCTTGAATTTGCTGTGGAGCCTTCGGTTGTCCTTTGAGAGGTGCTGTTTTCAGACAGTGCTTCTGGTCTAAATTCCAAACAGGAGATGCTTCATCTTGATTTTAGGCTTCTTGTAGTCACTTTTCTGTTGCTATAAACTGTTGTTCTGAAAACCGGGTTGGATTGCTGCTTTTTCCTATTAAGTTCCATCTGTAAAGCCTTGCTCCAGTCTTCCGACAGATACCAGGTCAGCTACCTCTGTCTTGGTGTTACCATCTTACTTGTTCTCTGGCTTGCTCAAGGTACACATGACGAGTTTAGTGTAGTCACACCTCTGTGAAATTTTGTGCTATAACCAGCTGATTTAGGTTGTTTAAAATAATTTCTCATGTAAATGTTAATTTCTTGCTTGTCCTATCATTCCACCCCTGGTACTCCCCATTAAATCTGTGTTATGATCAATTGTGGATGCTCCAGTTTGTCTCCAGATCGTGGCTCTTGGCAGCCACTTTGTGCTCCGTGCACATGCACAGTTGGTGGCAGGAGCTGCAGGAGAAGAAGCTGAAATGATTCTTTAAATGTTTCTCGGTGTAACACATGGAAAACAGGAGATTGCTGAGTTTCAACAGCTGTAGGCTGCTCGACAGGGGATCTCACTGGAACTGCTCTTTTGCCAAATAGTTGTGTTTTGCTCTCAGCAGCTCTCTGTAATTGTGCATGTGCCTGTCGCTCCCACTATCAGGGTTGTGTCTTTACAGAATTGGCTCACGTTCACATCAGCGTGCAAATTGCTCATCTTTCCTACTCTCCATATCCTCCATTGACTGCCCCTCTGCTCCTTGATTTGTTCCTTCTTTCTTCAGTGCTACAGTTCTGTTTTTTTCTGGGACATTTAAGAGTTTTCATACTGTAGACTCATAGACTGGTTTGGGTTGGAAGGAACCTTAAAAGTTCATCTCATTCCAACCCCCCTGCCGTGGGCAGGGATGCTTCCAATGACACCAGGCTGCTCAAAGCCCTGTCCAGCCTTGCCTTGAGCACTTCCAGGGAGGGGGCCTTCCACAAGTTCTCTGGGGAAATATGTCATATATTGAGCTCTTTTCCAAGTAATGCTGTGAGACATCTCATCCTTCCCTTGCAGGCCTGAAGACCAGATTTGCTCCCAGCTGGAGCACTGTGGAGACCGGGTGAAGAGTGGCTTCTGCCGTGTTGCGGAGCTGAGGGCGGGCAGAGCAGGCGGCCACGGCCTCGGCTGAAAGCCCAGGCAGCACTTGCAGGGCACGTGAGTTTGAACTGCCTGTGAAAGAAACATGAAGTGTGTGGGCTCAGAGCACATGGCGCCTCACGCCATGAGGTTACCAAGAATGCAGGAAACATCAAAGTCACATGAAATGCTCAGACGTTCTTTCTGTTGCTGCTCAGGTTTTCCTACTCGCATCAGCGAGTGCTGAGGGCGGTCAGAAATGCACAGCCTGGAGCTCAACAGCCTGGTCAGTGTGCGACCACGGGGCTTGGATCAGACGCTTGTCCGGCAGGAAGGTGCACTGGTTGCTTGGAAATGTGACGCTTTGGTGGATGAAACGTGGCACGTTGCTGTGTGAAACGGTACCCGCGAGCCTCCCCTCTGCAAAAAACAGATGTTCGCTATGCACTTCCTAACCCCGGAGTGCAGATGTAACTTCTATGTAAGTTTTTTTACGTTTATTTGTTTAATATTGCCTTTTGAATTAAACTGCTGGTGACAGCAGTCAAGTGGCAGGCTTTCAAGGGCAATGTCACAGATGAGCATCTTGTTCAAATCACGGCTTTTAATTGAAGTAAAACTTTTTGCTTACTGAGAATAGTATTATGTATTCATATTTTCTTTTCATTATTTTATGTGTACAGCCACTAAGTTATTTGCATGCTATGGAATTCTATTTTGTATTTAGGGAACGAATGGCATCCAAGCAATTTTAGATTTAATTTCATCAATATTTAATGAATTATAATTATCATTACAACTTAGAGTTTTGCACTGCTGTATATTGCTGCATAATGTTTAATCAAGGAGAGAGAGAGAGAGAATAAAATATAACTGGAAAACAGCCATCAAGTTTATGTTAAAGAAATGTAGTGAGATTATTAACTAAATTGCCGAGGTCTAATTTAATCATTTTTCTGGTTACCACTTTAAAATTGAATTCCAAGTGCATTTCCCTACTTTGTATTTTTTAAATATCTGCAATATTTGTTTAAAATAATACACAAAGAGCAAAACTACTTTGTGGTATCAGTATTTGAAATCTGCGTCTCCAGCTCTGCCGGGGGAAACAAGAATATCATTTCTGCAATTTAAAGGGGGGAGAGTAGTTCACTGCGGGAACAACTTACCTGGGGCTGTGGTGAAATTCCTGCCGCATGAAATCTTTAGATCAGAATTGAATATGTGGCTGAATTATAAATACATTATTTGAGTTGTTATATGGAGAGAACTGTTTCAGGGACTTGTTCTGATTTTGTTTCTGTTTTCTTTGGTTTTTTGGGTTTTTTTTAATTAAAGTTTGTTGTGTTTCATAGCTAGTCAGTAATTTATGGTCAGATAATCAATGTGATGTGGAAAGATCTGTGTTAAAACCCTGTCAGTTACAGCTAAGTGAAAATGAAGGCATTTTTAGCTTAACAATAATTTTCCTTTTCTGAAGACTTTTGTTCTTTTAGATAGCAATTTGGAACACAGCACGTGGTTCTGGTCATGCGTGATGATTTACCATGTTGTAGCATTAAATTTTATTTGGAGGAATGGCTGGAAGGACTTTTTAACCTTTAAAAATATTTTACTAATAACAAATGAAGAGTATAAAAATCTAAAAGCCAAAGACAAATAATCTGCAAGGCCAAAATGTTGATTTATGTAAAGGTTTTAGTATAGACATGCTATACAGCTGAGCCTTGCTCAGCAGTTTCAGGTCTGGACCCTCAACTTGTTTATTTTTGTCATAAATCATGTTTTTGAATAATACACTTATGTTCTTGTTTTCTAGATGTCATAACAATTTTTTCTAATGGGAAAAAAGGTCTGAATTTCTATATTATTAATATATGCAAAGTACAACTTCCGCATCTGACGCTATTCATCACGTCCCAAATTAATCATCAGGGACAGAACCCAATATCCCATTTCAAGCAAAGACCAATAGCTCTTGAGGAAATTAAATCATCTTTCAGAAATATTTCATTCTGAAAAGCTAATAATTCAATGGAAATGGATTTTTAGAGGAAAAACCTGAGTGTGTTACATAATTTTTCTGTAGGGTTCTCCATCTCATACATTGATGTTTCGTATCACGTTTTAAATCAGAATTTGTTGCAAAGTAGTTTATACCATTGTTGCGAGTGTCACAGTCCTTCAGTGTTTCTGAAGTGATAATAATATGATTTGATAACTCAAGAGAACATCACTTAAATCTGATTGAGATGGAAACAAACACAAAGGGTGGGACAGACACAGAGCAGGAAATTCTCATTTTTGCAATGACATTATCTTACTTTTTGCCTCCCCTGTTCTACGTGAGAACAGTGCAGGTAACCACTTCTACAGAATAATGTGCGATCTGCTGTTCTGTTACCCTTCCCGCTTGGTATGAAGATTTAACAGAGTATAGAAAATGCAGTAAAAGTGTCTTTATTTTTTAACTTTTCTGCTGTAACTAGTACGTAGCTCTTGGCTATGCAGTGAGGGAGAACAGGATTTGTTCTGAACTGAAGGAGGGAACGAGGAGGATGTACTTAGGGAAAAGGCAGGTTTGGGAATTTTTTTCGTTCCAAAAAGTGTTTATAATACTTTGCCACTTTAAAGATACTTTGGCTGTTTAAAAATAAAACCCATGTAGAATCTTCTATTGCCTCAACACTAGTGGAGTTATAATATGCTCCAATAGCCAAAAGAGAGGTTGCTTAGTAAGTTTTCAGAATGTATTTTTTTTCTTTTATGCAGATTCTCTTTTTTCTAAATATATTTTAATTGTGGGTCCCTGTGCTTTCCTGTCATCTGTCCTGGTCACCTCTCAGCTACCTCTCTGAAGGAACTGAAAAAGATACCTGAGAAAAATAAGTCTATCTTTGCCAGTAGGCTTGGGTTTGCTCTTGAGGGATGTCTCCTGCCACTGAGAAGTTCTCAGTGCTGTTGAATGGAAAATGGATGGAGAGTCCCGCTTTGTTAATGACGCGATGTCTACTCTGAGTTTGAATTTGCGCAATAAACAATGGGCTGAATGCTTATGAATCTCTTCCAAATAGTCCTAGCCAAGACATAATTTAACCCATATGTTTCATTGAAGTGACATATTAATTATTGATTATGCTTAATGAGTATGCTAATATGCAGGATTCAGGCAGCTTCTGCTGCCCTGCTGTGCTCTCTGGGCCCTCATACATTTTTTAAGAGGTGTCTGTAGGAGACAAGCTCTGGGCTTATGCCAAGGCACCGCGATGAAGACTGCATACAGAGTTCAAGGGCTGGTGCTTGTCCTTCAGGAATAACATCAGAAACCTGTTTCTTCTGACACTTGTTCTTGAAATTTTAAATTAGATGATTCACTTCTTCACGGTGTAAATGGGGTAAGATATTATTTTTTTCCCATTCTTCTGGGGATGTAAAACAGGGTTGACCTAATTTTCCATTTCAAATGGGGGGGAAGAAAAATAAGCGGAAAGAAGTTCAGGCCAATGGTCTAGTCATTAATACAGAAAACTTAAGCACTCCTTCAGCGTGCGTTTGCAATGAGATTACAAAAGCCTTTAAACCTTCCTATCTTCTTGCTGCCTTTAATCCTTAGGTGAAACAACCAGTGTGCGCCATGGAAATAAAAGGTTTCTGCTGACGAGGCCTTGACTTGTGGTTTTGAACGCAGCCTTGAGCAAAGGCTGATGTTTAAATTGCTTCACTCCAAAGAGCGCTGGGCTGCTCTGTAGCCTCTGTGGGAATCTCAGCAGATGCATTCATAAACCTTTATGGTTGAAACCTTTTATAGTATAACACAGATTAAAGTAGTGACAATTAATGTAATGGCATAGATGAAAATGGGAGTAGTCTAGCGTGCCAGGCATGGAAAAATGTGCTGTTGTAAGCCTTTACAAATGTGAGGCAGAAGTACATCTTGAGAGCATGTTACTGCGGGCATTCCGTGAACTGGTAAAATATCCAACTTTAAACGATTAGATTGCAAAGAAAAAAAAGCCCCCCTCAATTTTTGAATGCTGAATTATTTTAATTTCAGAGATTGTTATTTTTCTGTTGTTTTTCAAGTGTTAGCAGGTTCTCTCCAGTAAATCATAAATTAAAGGATATTACAGCTGCAAGCCAAGGCCCCGTGAGAAATCAAACAGTACAGAAGGCGGAGTGCCATGAGAGACTTGACTCTTGTGTATAAGCAGAGTCTATATTAATGAGTGAGTAAAGAAATATTATAAAAAGGCAATGATACCAAGTCAGTTTGACAATCAGCTTTTGTTGTTGATAATTCTATTTCAGAATGCTTTAGAGAGTTTGGGAAAGCCCTTTCTTTGGTGGGAATTGATTCAGGCAAGCGTAAAGTTCAACTGAGAGGAATTAGGACGGGACTGTCACATTTTGGGCTGAATTCAGAGTGTGGATTCAGGGCTAGTGAAGTCCTGATGAGTTGATATATGAATCTTCCAACAGCAATAGGAACTGGAAGCTGGAGCCCTGAAACCAGAGACCGCTTTGTTGCATTCTTCCTCCCAGTGCTTTTGGAAAGAAACTGCTGTGGAACATCTTACTGTCTTGCAGCAGCTTCATCTGTCGTGGAGGTCCAGAATTCAAGTATTCTTGAGTTATTTACTCACAGAATGTTAGGGGCTGGAAGAGCCCTCGCGAAATCATCTACTCCTGTGTCTCGTTTCCTTCTTCTCTGAGGAAAAAAAGAATATTTCATAGACAGGTTCTCACTGGTCCTCTGTCTGGAATGTCTGATCCATTTTAGAGTCTTGGACTCTACTTAAAGGAAATTGG
The DNA here is from genome assembly GCA_020746105.1 of Trogon surrucura. Lineage (NCBI taxonomy): Eukaryota > Metazoa > Chordata > Aves > Trogoniformes > Trogonidae > Trogon > Trogon surrucura. The sequence goes on from CM036624.1 coordinate 11,535,313, forward strand.
ACCCTACCCTACTTAAAGGAAATTTTTGTGTAGAGTGAACTTAAAGAAGCTTAAAGCTTCTCTTTAAATAACAAGTAACAAAATTTTAATATGTCTCTATGTAACAGGTTGGTTTATTATAAGCTTTAATTTTACTGCAAACCAAGGTACTAATATGTAGCATAAACTTGAAGGGAGATTTTTACCCAAAGCCTGGAAATGCAGCTGACAACATCTGTTAGATGTCTCTATAGTTTGTATGTTTACATTGTTATGAAAAGAATAGGCTTCAGATAATCTGATGATCTTTTTTTTTTCCATAGCAGAAGAGAAGATCAGAGTACTCTTTTTGACCAGAGGAAAACATTTCTTACTGATCCATTCATTGTGCAAAAAAGAGCGGTAGCATGAATTAAACTGCCCTTAGATTTCCTAAAACAGTAGAATAAATTGTTGTGCAGCAGTAGATTCTCCTCTTATCTTCAGATCTATGATCCCTAAGCACTGTCTCAGGGCACAGGAATGCACTTCTGATCAGCTCTTCTGTTGTTCCTGCTGATGCCATTCTGTACTATGGCATCATATTCCACACTGATGAATCATAGGGGATTTCCCTTACCTGATATTCTATAATACAACCTGGATATCTTTGGAAGGAAGGTACTTTTTCTATGGATTCTAGGCAAAGGTGATCTGCATGGATGGTTTTGCAGAGGGTGCAGAGCACCTTCCGTCTTTGCTGATGAGATATATTCTTCTGAAAGAATGTGCAGATCTGTTCCTAGTAATTTCCATTGATTGTTTCTGCTTCTGGAACTGGATGCCTTAAAAAAAGGGGTCCTGAAAGGTGGGATAAGATGCTGATTGTTATTATCTATGCTAATGAAGTCAGTCTACACTAACTGATGAAGTAGCACTCTCTATCCTCAGGACATTTTCTTTTCTCTGGTGGGTTTTTTTTTTCCTTCTCCAAACAAAAAGTAGGACATGTCAAATGGACTGCCAGAAACTGGTAATCTGAGTAGAGGCAATACAAAAGGTGCTACTTTGAGCTTGGTTGAAGTGAAAGGCTTTTGCCTTAAAGGTAAATGAGAGTAAATTGCATTTCTGCAGCTGCACTTAGGGATGAAATCAGTAACTACTCTCTTTTCCTTGCCTGAAGTTTATACTTTTTGTAGGAGTGTGATTTTGCTTTCAGAAAGCCCTAATTCTTCTTCCTTGTGAAAACAAATTTAATCACCAGCCCATAAATAATCACAGGAAAAAATAATAGCAGCCTAATTTACATCTAACCTTTCTTTTTAATGATTAATGGATACTATTTATGTAAACTGTTTCTACATTCCAGCGTGAAATGAAATTTAAATTGCAAATTTTACAGTGGTGTGTTTTAACTGGTGACCCTCTCCCTAATCACAAATTAAAAAAAACACCAATTACATTTGTAATAAAGATGCTAATGCATTTCTTGGTTTTAGGGCAAGTAAAGTTCTTGCTGCCAGCAACTTTATTTTCCCTGTCAATGAGCCAATAAAAACGGATTTTCCAAAGTGCTTCAAGATATGTGTACGTGCGTATTTAGGAAGGTAGCTAAAGCGTAACTCCCAGCACATCCACTTTGCAGCAGCACTTGTGGTCAAGTAGACCTATTGTACGTTGAAGTCTAGGTCATCTGGCATTCTCCGTTGCCAAAACCAAAATATACTCTTTGCGTTTGAAACTGTTGCCCCTTGTCCTATCACTGCACTCCCTGAGAAAGAGTCCTTTCTCTTGTCTCCTTTTCTTTTGGGGACCCTGAAAGGAATGAGGAGAATCCAAGTGTACGTGGGGGAAGAATTACATCAGAACAGGGTGCACTTTGCTGCTTTAGGGTCGCAGGTCTTGTGAAAGGAACAGGGCAGAGCTATTCAACTGGATGTAATTCCATCCCCAAGACAGCAAACTAGACCAAACCATGTAAAAATAGTTTAGAAGTTTGGGTTGGTTGGTTTTTTTTTTTTGAGAAGTCTTCTTTGTGGGAGGGCTTTTTTCTATTTTTGTACTATGTGCTGTGAGAAGAGTGCAGGACCAAATGCTGTCTTCCTTTGTGTCTGTGCGTCTACAGAGGGGGAAGCAAAAAGGTGATAAGGACAAAAAAAGAAGTGTGAGTACTGCATATTGCTTCTCGCTGACAGTGACAGGAGGCAGAGGGAGACAATGCTTGTGCATCGCTTGCTGCTCTGTGTCACCAGCAGTAAGAAAACAGTGTTTTTCTCGTAGACGGAGCAAATGTGTTCTGTGAAACATTATACGGCCTGGGGCAGGAGTGGCTGGGGAGCGGCCCAGCAGAGAGGGACCTGGGAGTACTGGGTGACAACTGGTTGAACAGGAGCCAGCAGTGTGCCCAGGTGGCCCGGAAGGCCAATGGCATCCTTGTGTCAGGAACAGTGTGGCCAGCAGGAGCAGGGATGTAATTCTGCCCCTGTGCTCAGCACTGGTGAGGCCTCACCTCAAGTCCTGTGTGCAGGTCTGGGCCCTCACTGCAAGAAAGATCTTGAGGGGCTGGAGCGGGTCCAGAGGAGAGCAACGAGGCTGGGGAAGGGACTGGAGGGAAAGTCCTGTGAGGAGAGGCTGAGGGAACTGGGGCTGTTTAGCCTGGAGAAGACGACACCCAGGGGGGACCTCATCACTCTCTACAACTGCCTGAAGGGAAGCTGTAGTCAGGTGGGGGTCGGGCTCTTCTCCCGGGCAACTGGTGACAGGATGAGAGGGCACGGCCTGAAACTGCGTCAGGGGAGGTTTAGGTTGGATCTCAGGCAGCCCTTCCTCACAGAGAGGGTGCTCAGGCACTGGGATGCGCTGCCCAGGGAAGTGGTGGAGTCACTGTCCCTGGAGGTGTTTAAGGAGAGGCTGGATGTGGCACTTAATGCCATGGCCTAGTCGATGTGGTGGCGTTGGGTCACAGGCTGGACTTGATGGTCTCAGAGGTCTTTTCCAGCCTCAATGATTCTGTGATTCTGATCTGGTGGGGGACCATGCCCAGGTACCAGCAACCCAAGTGTGCCCCAAAGATGAACATGGCGCTAAGCATGTGGGCTGCAAAGTCACTGCAGAAGAACCGAGACGATCCTGTTGGAGCATGCTAGCATCTGCAGTCGTGGTTTCTTAAGTCCAAGGAAGCCCAGTGTTGGTGCTTTTGCTGCATCATTGGCAGGCACGCTGTATGCACTTACTGCTTTGCTTAACTCTTCTCATTAAATTCAAAAGCTTTGAAATCTCAACACTTGCTGTGGTCTCTTCTCCCTGTGACATGATATAATTGGTTACCCTGACAGTTGATTAGCCCATAGTGCTCACTTTGTATTGCCATCGGCCTCCAGATCTACCGTTGTGTGTTTTTTAGTATTTCCTGCTATTGTTCTGGCCAGCGAAAGCCCACCTGACCTTGCTTCTGTGCTTAATGGCTCTGTGTGGGGCATTAACTTAGCCTGCTTTCTCTTTGCTCACAATACTCTCTTATTACTTACTTTGTCATTTAATTTTTATCTGAAAGCACTGTGTAGTCGCAGTTAAAAGATTGGTTTCCTTCAGTAGTTCATTTTTATCGCTTATCGTGCAAGTGGGTGACCAGAACACTTGACTCCAGTGTTAAGAATTCATACAAGCAGTGATGCTTGTGCTGCGCTTCAGAGCGGGCTCCCACATAATGTGAGGTTCAGATCTTTCTTGAGAAAGAGGCACCAAATTGATTTAATGGACTGTTACAACCACAGACAAGGCTTCAGATTAGAATAAAACCACTTTTTCCACCCTCGGTTACTTCACCACAGAGGTTAGTGGCTTTTGCTGAGCATGAACTTATTTGTGATGATATTAGAAGTAACACAACTGAGTTTGTAAATGAGCGTGGTTAAACGAAGTCTATAATACATAAAAATGAAAGTTTGACTATTTCATTTTTTCGTTAATGAAGGTATTCAGGCAAAGTATTAGTTATATTGCTTAAACTGTTTTACTATAATAGAGCACTGAAGATGCCAAACTTGTTAGCTTGTTGATTGCATGGTTGTGTCAGTGCTAAGCATGACTGACAAATAATTTAAGCAATGTTTCTAACTCTATTAAAGGATATATTCCAACAACCACAAAAATCCTCATCTGAAAGGCAAATCCTGTGTGCTGCAGCCCACTGAGAATCTTTCCAAGCTGTGCACACGCTAAAATGTTTGTTGTGCTGCTGGATGTGAATTGACTTTTAATTTACCCTTTAAAATGAAAATCAGGAGAAGAGAACTGTTTTCTACAGTTTCTAAAGAGTTTCAGCTCTTTCTTATTTAACCAATTATCTGTATATGCTTAAGAAGACACCATACAACATCCCTCTGCCATGACTTTTAATTTACCTGAATGGGGCAGGAAAGGCTTTGCTAGCAGGTTTTTTTTTGTGGTGGTTTTCTTTTTTCCTTTTTAATAAAACTATTGATTTTCTGCAATCTATTCTGCGGTGAGATTAGAGACTGAAACCATCCCTTGCTTGCACCCCTTCCAGGTAAATGCATGCAAGGCATCATGCTCTCCCTCTCTATAACCCTATGAATCTGACCCAGCTTTTAATGCAAGAAGGGGGCAGCGCCTGTCTCCGCCCTAACGCGGAGCATGGTAGGTTTCAGGAGGGAGAGGAGGGCACCCGAGGCAGAGACACTCTCTCTGTCTCACCCAGATAAGACATTTCCTAAGGAGGGAGAGATTTTCTTGGCTGGAGTATAGGCTTTAAAACCATTTGCAACCTACCAAATTGGTATTATTTTTCTCTTATCCTTGTAGAGTGCTTCTGAAAAAAAAATAAATCTCTGGCTTCCTTTTTTTTTTATTTCTGCATATAGTTTTTCATTAAATTATTTGTCTTTTTAAGCCCATTTTAAAGGTCACATGCTAAGAAATTGCATGCCACGCCTTCCATTTAAGTAGGAAAGTTATAGTAGATGATGGAGACCCAAAACGCTGAGATTTGCCTACTGGCAGGTACAAGACTGTGGCTGGAGACGTCCTTGAGTGAATTTATCTTCAATAATTCAGGCCCATGAGCTTCATATCAGTTTAGAACCACATCCAGCACTGAAGGAGTTGCCAGAATCATCTTCTAAGACAGTTGAGTTGCTGAACACAGATGTTGAGCCCAATGCCTGGCTTTGGGGAAAACTCTAGACCACACATCCCGTAGATGTATTAAACTCCAAAGCCAAACCCACGTGATTTGGTTTTGTTTGTGTCTTTTTTTCTTTTTCTTTTTTTTTCTGCACAAGGTAAAATTATGTCGGAGCAGAAGCTTGTCTTGTAGGCATTGTATTGCAAAAATTTTCAAAGTATCCAAACCAAAAATTAAAAGATTAGCATGAAAAGCGTTAGAGCAACCATAATATAATACGTTACATTTACAAAACCAAATACAATGACGGCTGCGTAACTTTAGGCCCCTTGGAAACACCTGCATCAGTGAGACAAGCTGGTCAGGAATGTTTCAAAAGGATAATTTTGAATGTATTTTGGTGCTATTAATTAAATCATCAGTTTAATAACTCTGAGGAGGAATGTAGGCTGTTGAAAACCTTGATGAGTGGTGGAACTCTCTGTTCTCGTGTCATTTCTAGGCCTGTCGAATTTCTACTCAGCCTGCCTTGTCAGCACATCAGATGGAAATCAGATCCCTGGCAGAAGCTGTATTATTACTGTTTTGTTTTGAAGCACACATAAAACCTGACAGTTTTCTGACATTTTTGGCAATTGGGGGCATGGAAATTTTAGATTGCAATGTTTCCCGGCACAAAAGCTTAATAGACTTGATGTGATTTTCCATCTCTCGTTTTCTAAGATGCACGCAGGAGTCAAACTGAGATGTTAACTTCCACAAAGAAAATCAGAATCTGCCACTTTTTCCTATTTTTTTCTATTTTTTTTATCTTAAGGATCAGATCATCAATTTCTATAAACTGTCTTCAGTTCTGCTGAAACATGTTTGAACATTCATCTTGTTCCATAGCTTTGATGTAAGCTATTTAGCACAAGTGACTAAAAATTGATAGCTTAATACTAGCTATTTTTATTTGCTAAAAAGATACAAGTTTGTGCTCTTCTCCATAGCAGGATAAAACTGGAGTTGAACATTGCTTTGGCCAGAGAAAATTCAATATATTCAGACTTTGAATAAGCTATTTTCACCTTTTTTCTGTCCTTAATTTTGCTTTTATTCCATTCTCAGTCTGCAGTAAAGGAACACCCTCAACTCATCACGGGTAAAAGATGATCCAGGTGTTTGGATTGTGTGAACTTTATTGATAATCTTGGACAACAAGGGCTACAGGCTTTGAAAGGGATACAGGAGTCACTGAGCCTTCTAGGGGCATTTCTCTGATGTCCTCAATGTCCTCTTCTTCTTTTCTTTCTGTGCATTGTTGCATTTTCACTAGTTTTAGTGAAATAATTTGTGGTGATGTGGAATTACTTGGGTGTTGTTCACAGGGTTATGTGAATAGTCAGGCAACTACACTTACTTTGGCAATTTTTAAAAATATCGAGACAGTCTTACTAACAGGTGTAATTATGTAAGATTTTTTTTTGCATTTGTCTATTGTGAATAGACAATTTTTAATTTTTTTTTTTGCGTATTGTGAATAGACAAATACTGTAAAGTTGTTTGTAGGGCTTGGGCTCTAGAAGCCTTCCAGCAAGCATTTGGTTAGCTGCACAAAGAGATTTCAAAATGAACTTGCTTTTCCTGGATCAGCTAGCCCTAATGAACTTAAGAAGTATGCAGCCAACATTCAGCTTTGCTGGAGCAACAGGAAAGCCACTTGGAGAGCAATGATGATGGGATAAGGCAGGAAGTTTGAGGGGGAAATTGGGGTTGGAATGAAACAAGATTTTGGTGAGGGCTCAGGGGAAAGAAAAAGGTTTGTTGGGACCAGTGGGACTTCAAGGTTGAAGGAAGGGATTTAACTTTTTCATTAATTTTTTCATACTCTCTGCCCATGCAGCCTTCCAGTTCTGCATCCACTTGAGCCCCAGGGCTCGCTGCCTTGTGTGCCTCCCAGGATGCTGAGAAAGGACCCAGAAGAGACGTAAGGGGCGGGGGTGGGGTGGGGGGCGGGTGGGGAAGAAAGTGTGTGTATGTGTAGGAATCTGTGAAGGAAAACAGGCTACGACTGGTGGGAAACCCTGGAAAGAGTTTCCTCCTTCTGTCAGCCACTGAGGCAGGCCGTGGTGGCATCTCCTGGGAAGTTGTCCTGCTGTAGCTTTGCTTAACTGTCCTCTTGTCATCCCCAGCAGTGATTGGATTGGACGGACAAGTGCAAGACAGAAGGACTAGGGCCGCCTAGCATTTCATTAGCTAAAGGAGTAGCTTCTGAGTTACACATAACTTGTGAGTTACACGTTATGTACTCCAAATGGGTTGTTTGGTACAAGAAGCAAATTTGTTGCACCGACCTCCCCAGGAATTAATGGAGCTGGTTAACTTCTAGCCCATAAAATGTCTGTGAACTCTGATTTTATTTTTTTTATTGACTTTATATTTGCTTTTAGAATTTTTTTTTCCATTTGAAATGCAGTGAAAGACACATCAAAAATCCCTCAGTCTAAGCCTATGAGAGAATCTGCCTATGGGCTGGTTGCTCCTCATATGTAAAGGATAAATAATGATACTTATTGGAAATTCAGGGCATGTACAAATCATCATTAGACTCATCACTTGTATTTTGTTAGTGAAATATGAATCCAGGAGAAATGTTCTCATAGCCGATACCCTGAAAACTCTCGTAATGAATTCCCATGATACTGCAAAGGTTTTGCCAATAACATAAATAAATGTGTTGTACCATCCTGTGAACATGAAACAGAATATAAAATGTAACAACAGAAAGTTTGGGAATGATTGTTCTTCAGCAGTTGGTTCATATTTTATAACTATGGGAACTGAATCAATATTGTGCGTATTTATGCATAAACATTTTCAATCTTATTATGGAATTCTTATAAAATATGTAATAAACCAGAGAAAAGATAGTACTTGAAGGATTCAGGTTATTTTCTTTGCTCTAGGTGGAACATTACTTTAGAGGACTGAAAAATACCCCACAACATTTTCCCGTGAATGGTGTTTTGTGCAACCGTGCATCCCAGAGATGGGAATAAAATCCAATAGTTGACAGCATGTTAATCATGTTAGCGAGCAGATATTTGTGAACGTGGTGACCTTTGGTTAAACGAGGCGATGGGGTGTGGTGGAGAGTGGGAAGGCAATAAGAGGTTGTAAACTCAATCTAGCAGATACTATTTGTGCAGCCAGTTGTCTTACTTGCGGCTCCTCAGGGTTTGTAGGATGACAGAGATTCCAGGCTCTTGTGGGGACAAATGCTTGTGTCCTTCAGGGTGAGGCATCGCACGGCCGTGCTTCGCTGCCGCCAGGGTCCTAAAGGGCTGTCACGCCTCACCCTGGTTTGGTGTCCCCGAGTACCGTCCCGTCTCAGAGCCTGTATTGTGATGCTTTTTGGTTTTTTTTTTTAAAAAAGCCATCCAAACCCCAAACTTTCTATGAGAGCACGTTCTTTTTAAACTTACACATAAATTTGCTTTAAAGATGTGCTTAAAGCATTTTAAACCAAATGTCTATGGCTGTGCAGAATGTCCTGGTTTTAGCTAAAAACACCCCCAATTTTATTCAGTGATTTTTACTTTCCAGCTCAGTCTTTTCTAAAGGGCTGCACTTTCTGAAATCCGCAGCGTGTTTCTGCAGACAGTGTGTGCTACGAGCAGTGATAACACCTGATGTTTGCAGTCACTGCCTGGCACTGGGATGCAGAAAGGCTCCTGCTGATACTGATTCCTACAGTGACCAAGGCCACTGCTGGCTCTTGTGTGCCACACTGGGGGTGCCAGGCAGTAAGAGGGGTCACAGGGAAGTAAACGGCTGCACCTCCAGGAGAGTGCAGGACAGGACAGGTGACCAACAAGAGTATTCCATTCCATATGCATCATACTTAGTATAAATTGAGTGATCATGAGAGTTTCTGCCCTCCTTTTCTCTTTCTTTCCCGTTTTCTGCCATGGCCGGTGTCCAGAGAGGACTCTGTCTGATCTCCTGCTGTTGATCCAGTTCTTGAGTTCCCAAATCCAGCTCCCTGTATCCAGCTCCCGCCATCGCTGAGCCTGGGGCCTCCCCAGTGCCACCTGCTCTGCAGCACCAGTGGGGATTGATATCGGAGCGGGGACTCTGGTTCGATACTGGGCTTATGTCTAGTTGTATATGGTTTATTTATTTTTATCATTTCACTGTTATTTCCATTATTGTTTCATTAAAGCTGTTGTAGTTTTTCTTCTGTAACCCGTAAGTCTCTGTCTCATTTCTCTTTTCCTTCCGGTTTGGGTGGGGAGAGGGGATTAGAGAGCATCCACTTTTAGTGGCTGACCCAGCCCTAACCTGCGACAGCGGAAGAATGGAAAGCAAGTTTTAGTGTGAGAGGGAATCTAATTTGTTATCAAACATCTGAGGCACTTAAGAATATGATTTGTGGCCTACATGAAAAAATGAGGTGTTTCAGGTAGTAAAGCTCAATTTTTTTGCTTCAAAGAGCACATAACTTTGTAACTGCTTTTCTGAATAATAGATTTTCACTTTATTCAGTTATTTACATTTTGTACTTAAGCTTACCATTTAGTTAGTAAATTATTTTATTTATTACTCTGTGGAACAGAATAATTCTATTTCTATTTCCATGCTATTCATTCCAACTCTGAAGTCATTTGCTGCCTTGAAATCACTCTAGCTTGCTTAAAGTCTAGTCCTTTTTTTCTTTTTTTTTTTTTTTAATATATATTTCCAAGGATTGACATTCCACAACCTTTCTACAAAAGCACAAGAATACCCACCCATGTCCTACATTTGTAACTTTTGGTCCAACTCTTCTGAAGAACTCAGGAAATTACAGGAACAGCTGCCTCGCAGCAAGGCAGATTGGCTTTTGACGGATAATACAGTTCAGGGAAGATAAGGTACCTAAATACAATTTGTATTGAAAAATTAAGCCCTTCATTGATGAATCAGGTGACCTGTCACATGGAAACTATTTCTTCTTTGGAAGAGTCTATAAAGGACTTCATGGAGGAATTTATTAAAACCTGCATTCATGAGGATTCGTGGAGTCTGAGCTGTTCTCTGTTTTTTCCAAACAGAAGTACTCCTTTTGGAAATTATTCGTTGTTGGTTTATGATTTCTGAAAAAAAAAAATCATTGACATTTTCATCCAGAGGAAGATTCTTATTTTATCTTTTGTATAAAAGCGCTTAACATGGGGCACGTGAAGCGTTAAAACACTGTGAGCCACACCTGCCCCACATCTTGAAAAGCTGTAATTTATTTTCTTAAAGGCTTTTCTTCTCCTTTGTCTTCTCCTTTTTGCAGCCAGATCAATGTTTTCTTAATATCATGGACTCTAAGAATGGAGGAATTATTATTATATGTACACATGCGAAATATAAGCAACAAAATTTAAAGACCATGACAACATCATGGAAAGGTAAGACGAGTAACGATATGCCAAAGGATGGTTGTGGTATCTTTAGCTGAAGACTAGTGTCCCCAGAGGGATTTCAGATCTGTTTTGTGCATGAAATCCACAAAATGTGCCTAGATGTGGTTGAAATGAGCTTTTGGGTAGTCAGTGGTCAGGTGAACTGTGAATTTTCTGATCTCCATCTAACTTTCCATCCTGTCCTTGGCTGTGTTCCATGCAGAGTACATTTTACTTTATAAAACCTCTAGATCTGATTAATTTATGCTGGTATTGTTACAAGAATGAAGCCACATACCTTACAAGAGCTATTGCAACAAAGCGCATGTAAAAGCAGCGGTCAGTTCTGCTCTCTGCGCTCCCTTCTTCCTAACCAGTCTCTGAAGGGCTGCTATTTTGATTTTCAATGTGTTTTATAGGATTAGCTCTGGTTGCTGGAATGGTTTCAATTCACCGTGGCAATGGCAATTGCATTCTTTGGAATTAGATTACAGAATTTTTTCTACTGTGAAAGACACAAAGGCTGCAGACTGCATTGTTTTTGAGCTAGATATAATGCTGTACTTGGTACAGTTTTCTTCAGTGCTGACATAAGAGTTCGAGAAAAATCATGCCCCCAAATTCCTCCATTCGTCCTCCATCCAGGTTTCATTATAGGGCTACTTCTTTTTGAAACTTCCGTATTTAAATACCTGAGAACCAGTAAGGTGTTGCTTTCCTGGCAGTGCAGGTTTCACAGATCAACTGAGACGGTTTCTTAGCTCATGATTCCTGAGGTAAAAGAGACCTCACCTAGTGCCTTCTTTCAGGTAATGAAAGCTAATTAGCGTCACTGTTCAAACTCTGTTAGCCAGATGGCAGAAATCTTCTAGTACCACTGATTTCTTTTTTTTTTTCATTAATACCATTAGCTTTTAAAGACTGTTTTATTTAGACATTATTAGACGTATTAAGGAAAACAAATAAATAAAAGAACACTACCTGGGGCCATTGCTGTAGTTTGATTGTTTCACAGTAATTGGCTGCTACAAGGTCTTTACCCTTTAGCCCCTGCAAAAAGTGGAACAATATTAGTCACGTACCTTATCATTTTCCTCTTAAAAAGTGCTCCAAATCCAAGTCTTTTTTGAGATAGTCCAAAATCTTTTGAGTGTGTTCTAAGATGCAAAAACACACTTTGAAGGAACTCTTTGGTTCTCATTTTCAGGTGTTTAGTTGATATTTTGGGTAAAGCCGTATTCATCAGATATTCCTTAGGTTATATGATAAAAGGAGTCTCTGGGAAGCAGTCAAGACGAGTATTTTTAATGCATTACCTAGCTTATCAGTATTAGATCTCCTCCTTCCCTTTAAATCACAGCTTGCCTCATAAGCTTTTATTGTGTAACATTTGATATTTAACACCAACCTGATTCCCTTAAAAAACCACCAAAACAATGTTCATCGTGGCTGGTTGGTACCACAGTCACTATCATTACAGGGGTAAACTGGTTTGCCAAGCTGCATAATGATCAAACCTCCTAAATGTTGAGTCTTCTTGAGAAAAAAAAAAAAAAAAAACCTCTTCTAATTTTTTTTTATAAATATTTGTTTTCCAGTGCATCTGAGTGCTCCTCGCCTGAGACAAACCCTCCATTGGGGAGAAATGACTGGGAACTTTCAAACCTACCTTCTCTGTGAATGAGGACTATGAGATTATTCCAAGAACAGCAATTATTTTGAGAAAGGTACCAAAAATCTACCCCATATCACTTTATTTTATGCATATAATGCTTATGTTAATGGTTTCTACTCTATCTGAGCATTAAGAACGTTCCTCGCTACTTCCTTCTAATGCTAAATAAATGTTGCCCAGTCAATAATTTCTAGATGCCAAAGGTACCAGTAGCTGGTATTGGTTGCTCTCCAATTCTGGAGTAAAGGGGTTGTATATAATTATTATAACTGAGAATTGATTTTAATATTTATTTAATGAATTAATAATATTAAACTTTAATATTAGTATTTAATATATATTATTGCCCATTTTCTTTAACTGTGCAAGCAACTCTGTTCTCGAGCTTGTTCACAACTCTTGGTTGAGTTCATAAGGTCTTTTTGGAACTTAAAGAATGGGATTAGATTCCTTCTGTTTTCAAAGATGAAACTGTTCAGTTTAAGTGCTACTAAAACTTATGCCTTGTTCCATCTTATTTCTTTGTGCTTTTATTTTATACTCAAAACTCATACTCTGCTAAAACATAACTCTTGAGTACTTGAGCAGTAAAAACATCTGAAGATGTATTTAGGCAGAAGACAGGTGCATTCCTTTATTAATGTATGTAACTTGTCAGAAGTAAAAAACTTCAAAAAGTGGTTTATTTTGATGTATTGTATTGTTTAAGAAAAAAATATTATGGCAGCAGTTTCCCTTCACTTGACCTTGACAGAAAGTAATGTCTGGTGTGACTCTGGATAAGAAGGAAAGGCTCTGTCACAACCACCTGCAGCTCCAGAAGGCCTTGTCTAAGTTTGGCAGGGGAAGGTGAGATGAATCTGGATGTTCTTTACGTAGTGACCTTTCCTCAGTGAGGATAACATCTTTGCAAAGAATTGTTTTTCCTCTAATATACCAAAGGGAAGAATTTACTCCCCGAGATTAGTTCAGGTTGGGGAATTCCTGTGGATCACATGCACTTGCATATCTACGAGGTGAAGTAACTCTGCCTTCTGTCAGTTGTCCAACATGGAAAATATTATCCTGGTCGTTAGCTAATGACCTTTTCCTGTTCCTTCAGTTTGGTGCACTGTGACTATAGGTGATAAACATCTCCCTTCCATTTCTTTTTCTCTTGACCGTCTTAGTTTTTACCAGTGATTCTGCCACTGTATTGTACAGGGCGGGGGGAAGGTGGTGAGGGGGAAATGTTGCTGTCTGATGGAGTTAAAGGGCATCAAGCTCTATGGCTAGTCCAATCACAGTGAGTAAAAACTTTTGGAATTGGTCTTGTGTTCATCTGGGCTGGTCTTTGTCTCTGATGACATGAAGGGAAATTATAAATGCTTGACTCACGTTCACCATTTGTGCCAATTTGCTGTCTGTACTCTGAATTAATCACTCTTTCAGGCTCCCTCTTAATTGCTGACGATGGTTGCTATCACACTCTCAAGAGCTGCGCCCCATAGCCTGACCCTTTTTATGGGTGTTTTCTGGAGGTGAGGCTGTAGTAACACATTCCACAGCACTTTGAAATGAATTCCTGAGCACCTCAATAACTGTTCTCTGCTCTAGGCCGAAAGCAAACATTGTTCTTACGGAATGGGATCAGAGCTTCATCTACCAGCGGTGTGATACTGAAACACCAAGATTCCATTACGCGGGATGTATTTAAATTAAATATTATGAAAATTGAGATTGCATAACCCTCTGGATGGAATAAATGTACTTTGAAATGAAAGGTGATCAGCTTTCCTGGTCCCTTAGCAGGACGGATTTGATTTCACTTGGGCAGAGTAGGAAACTGAACGCTCCCACTTCTGGGTAAATGAGTATTGTGTATAGTTATTTGCTGGGATTTGCTTGTTTTATTTCTTTTTTTCCCCCCTTTTTTCTTGGGTCGCTGACAAAACTACTTTTCCAGTCATGAGTAAAGGCATGGGAGGAAGATGGGTTTTATTTCTGTCCTCAGTTTTTTAGCTACTTCTAAAAAAGAATCGCCAAAGCTCACTGGACTTTATCTCTGAAGGTGTCTGAGTGCTCTTGGTCTCACTCTGGGTCTCTCTCTCTCTCTATATATATATATGTTAGACCATAACATGATTTTGCTGTGGTTTTCTGTGCTCTTTCTGGTGACATTGCTCAGTCCCATGCCATGGGCTATCACACACTACTTGGAACAGTAGGATCACAAAGAGGTAATTAGCAATACCAAGTGCACTGTTGCCTCAGTGGATTTGCATCACCGTATAAACAAATGTGTTTGCTCATGGAGCTGTACAGAGATAACTGTTACTCTGACATGGCCGTTCCTGAAGGGATGGACTTTTCTCGTGGTACCTCGGGTCTTGGCTGTTGTTTGCAAATGCACAGTTGAAGCATTGCAGAGAAAACCTTCTAAATGTGACTCGAGCATCACTTTGCAGTGCAATGTAATACACGTAATGAGAATCCCCTGTCTGCCTGCGTCTGCAGAGAGCTCCAGGCAGTGGCTTTCAGTGTGAGCTTTCCCGCTTGCTTCACTGGAGCCTCCTTCATACCACGGTCGTAATTTCTTGAGCGTTCGGCAAACGGCGATGTGTTCCACGATAAATTCTGTTCTCAGGAGACTTTCTTTCTTGTGCTTGAAGTTTTCTCCAGAATGTTATTTTTAGATAGTATCCTCATAGAAACCAGACACATCCTATATTTATGCTACATGCAAGTACTACTGATAAAGATTTTTAATTAGAATGTAATGATTTTGTGGATAGGGTACTGATTTGGGATCTGAGAGGCCTCGATTCTAGTGCTGATTTCATCACGGTCCTGCTATTTGCTCACAGACTTACTGCTTAATTTTGTCTATTTCTTCTCTACCTTTCATTTGCCTTGTCTATCAAAGACTGTAAATATTTTAGGGAATGGGAGTTTTTTCCTACTGAAATGTGCAGAGCAAACACAGTGCAGCCCTGGTCTCACCGATGGATTTCAATCATTACCATGTACCATTTTTAATACTCAGGCTAAATAATATATTCCAGATGAGCATCCTAAAGCCCAGTTTTGAAAGTTAAAGCAGTTAGCAATTTCTGAGGTAATGCAAATCTCTAAACAAAAAATACAAAAATTGATTTTTCTGTGTTCCTGTGTTGATGGTCTGGTAGCTCAGCTCCCAATCCTATAATGACTTGTCTGCACATCCAAGCGCGCTGTTGAGCAGCTTTAGTGATGAGGGGAGCTGCTCATGTTTGCAATGTTAAGTGTGTGTGTGTGTGTGAGTTATTGAATTGGAATAAAGTGTGAAAATATTCTTTTCATCGTTTTGAAATGCAGGTTTGTAATCTTGCATACAAATCTTCTTTGCCATGTATAGGAGATTTCTGACACTTAAAAGAATGCTCTATATTCTTACAGCCACTTTATAGTAGCCCTCAAAAGCAGGCATTTCTGGTGAAAATACTGTCATGTTCTTTGTGCTAGCTGCCTTGCTGTAAGAATATGGAAAATCGTGTCATTTCAGGCTTTCTTAGTGTCTTTTAATTATGTGCAAACCAAAATTAATGAGCCAGTTCTCTGCATGTGAAAGAAGTCAGCAGTTTTGGGATATTTCTGTATGTACACTTCACGGATTCCGACTGAGGTTAGGAAGCTACCGTTATCACAAATTAATCTCATTCTGGAGGAGATGTCTAAGAAAATTAGGTGATTACTCTCTAGAAGTGCCGGTTTCTCTCTAACGTCTTTCACAGCAGTGCAGGCAGCTTGCTCAGATGTATTGCCTGACTCCGGGTGAGATGAAGACCCCTGTGACGGGCAATGGGGAAACCCCTAGAGACTCAGATCTGGATGTGCAGGATGGATAAAAGAACCCACCCCTGTGGGTCTGAGGACAGTTTCTTGCTGTGGAAGCACCTCAAGCAAGAAGAAGTTTCCTTGAATTATGCAGAAGTTAGATACTGTGATTCAGAAGAAAGGAATTTAAAATTTTTTCAGAGATTCTTTGTCTCAATGAATGTAGCATGCTGGGTGAGTCAGGTAAATGTATTTAGAGGGTTTTGTGTTTATAATTATCCCTCTTTCTGGTTTGGATGTGGGCACTTTTCTGAAACAGTGTTACAACTCCATCAGGCCAAGATTTAGTTTTGCCTGTACAATAAGTTTTTACCTTGCATTGTCTTTCATGCTCTGTCTTTGAATTTTGGGCAGCTGAAGGTGTGAATCGGAAGGCTCATGTCCTTGGTGGCCTTCAGGAGTGTCCTAGGAAGTCAGACAGTTTGTCTTCAGCTGCTGGTGATCAGCAGGTGTTCAGTATAGAGGTAGGTACCTCTGAAATGCTTCTGGAGATTCCTTCTGCAAGGTGGTGCTAAAACTGCTTAAACAGCAAGTTATGGAGGAGCTTTGTCCTTTTCGATTGATCTCAGTAGCTAACCACACACACACTGAGGTACGTTGTATGACCCTCTGAGAGCAGGAATCACACATGGACATCCCTCCCATGTGATAGTGTAGCCATTGCTACGTATGTGTTAGTCATAAAAAGCATTGATGGAAGTTGGCCCTACCAGCAAACCTGGCAGGTAAACTGAAGTTTGCTTAAACCGAAGTTGCAGATATCAAGCCGAGGATGATGGGCAGTGCTTGGTGTGCAACCTGAGGTTGGCTGGGAGGCAGGAGAGGCTGTACCAGGTCCAAGAAGATCTACATAAGGCTGGAATGGGAAAATTTCAGACAGGGTTACCTTAAAACAAAGGTAAGGATGAAATGTCTTGCATAAGCTACCTTGTCATGATAGAAGTGGATAAAGACCTGGCAATGAGCATGGTGACCTTAGGTGAAGACTTTTGGAGTCATTCCATTTTTCCCAGACACGTGGTTTCCCTTTAGAGTTAAATGTTGCTAGTCCAAACACGCAGCTTTGCTTGGGTTCAGTAAATCTGTCCCAAGTTGTTGTCCTTAAACCCGGCTGTGGTTGCTCTTTGGAGAAGTCAACAGCCTGGAACCTCCCAGCAGAAGAGCCTGTTGGCATTGCAGCGCTTGGGGACCTTGACACCGGCACCAGCACAAGAAGAGCAACAACCGTCACGGCGGTCACTGGTGGCCACCAACCACCATGGTGGTCCGTGGCAAAAGACATTCAATGGTTATGGCACATCCCAGGTGCAATTCACTCTGGGATCCAAGAATGAAGGGAGTGTTTCAGCTTGGATAATCTGACCTCAGGTAGATTTGCTTTGATTGCTTTAATGGATTTTATGTTTCGAGCAAAGATGATGTTTTGCCATAGGGAAAACACTTGTAGAATTTCCGATCAGTGTGACTTGCAAAGAAGCTTCTTCATTTAATCAAATACTTGTCAAGCACACTTCACACATCTCTCACAGCAATTAAAGGAGCCATTTTCTGCAGTAAGGAAGGCGTTTGGTGAGACATTATTTTAAATATAAAATATGACATGTTTTGTCAAGAGTATCTTTAAAATGACAGTCTTGTTTTATGCTCTGATTTTCTCTCTGTGACTGACTGGTTAGAACTGAAATCGCTTTTAGAGCAATAATTTAGCATGTTTTTAATCAGTTTGTTTGCCTCTGATATTTTGCTTAATAAAAAGTAAAAAGGAGGATTTTTTTTTTCCTGCAGAGGGGCTACATATCAAAATTCAGACACCACCACGGAAAGGTGCAGTACATTTATGACCTTGTGTGATTAGTGATCTCTGAATCTAATCTTAAGGTACTTTAATGGACTATAATTATCTACAGTGTATAGTTACTGCCTTTCCTGAGATTGATTTAAAATTGCCTCAGGAGGCAAGTGCTGTGTAATTATCTGATAAGAACCAAACTTGATACTCTGACTGGAAACTTTTGGAAACACAAAAATAAATATAGTTCAGGACAAAACTTACTGCTGGCCAGATTCAGAAATGAAATCTGCTCTTGCAGACTGTCCCTGCAGTGACAGATAAAGAAGAAAAGGGGAAAAGCTTACGACCATCCTCAAGATATCAGCCTCATTTAGCGAATTTAGTGGAAGGTGGGCTCGCCCTCTGCCACAGATGTTCTTACAGAATCGTAAGTGGAGGAGAGCAAGGTGGAGGATAGACACATGTGAACTCTTCTTACCCAGATGCCAGACAATAGATTTTACAACAAAATAAACAAAGTGCTCTGGAGATTGTGCTTAAGGAAGTTACAGGGAGGAAGGCGGGTTTTGCAAACATTCAACAAGTTGTCCCCTGACTCCCTGGAAGTAACCTCTGTGCTAACACCAGAGCTTCCAGAAGGAGACAACCTCCACCCTAATGTGACGTTCTTGTTGAAGTCGATGACAAAGCTAGGACCAGACCTTCACTAAATTCATCATGTTTTAGTATTCAACACATGCTGCTGAGTGTAGCATTCTAGGAGAATCAGAATTGAATCAGCAATTGACTGATTGCTTTCAAATATGTGTTTTAAAAATCCATCTTTCCTTCCACTTTTCCTATAATTTCAACAGTCTCTTTGTTCTTTGGGCCTATCACAACAGTCAGAGATTCCTTGAGAAATTTGCTGTCAGAAGCAGGGTGGGGCAATAGACTTTCTTTGTATGTTGACTGCAATAAGAGTTTGGGAGTTTGTATCAAATTCATGGGATGTTATCTCAAGGAGTAATTGATATTTTTTTTTCTCTGAGGAGATACATAGATCCCATCTGTGCTGGGACGAGGAACAGTAGACTTCAGGGTGACGAGTTCTTGACGTAGGCTTTTTCCTTTCTTTTTGTTTGCTGTTAGCCTGGCTTGGTTAGGGATGAAATGCTGCATTTAGGAGAAAGGGGTGTGCTGATGAGCTGCAGAATGGGCTGAATTCACCCTCAGCCGTGTCTAATTGTCCAAAATCCGTTGACAAGACTTTGTGCCAAAGGTACAGTGCCCAGGACAGGCGTGCTGTGCCTCTGAAGGTTACAGGAGCTGCCAGCAGACAAGCTTGGGGCAGAAACCCTGTGCATGTCCAAGATTGTGGTTAAAGAGGAAAGATGAAATAAGAGACCTTGTGGAGGCTGGAATGACAGAATTTTCTTTCAAGCAAATGTCTGCTTTCATAGAATCATAGAATCATAGAATGTTAGGGATTGGAAGGGACCTCGAAAGATCATCAAGTCCAATCCCCCTGCCAGAGCAGGAATGCCTAGACTATGCCCCACAGGAACGTGTCCAGGCAGGTCTTGAATGTCTCCAGAGAAGGAGACTCCACAACCTCTCTGGGCAGCCTGTTCCAGTGCTCCGTCACCCTCACTGAGAAGAAGTTTCTTCTCGAGTTTAAGCGGAACCTCTTATGTTCCAGTTTCAGCCCATTACCCCTTGTCCTATCAATGGTTGTCACCGAGAAGAGCCTGGCTCCATCCTCGTGACACTCACCCTTGATATATTTGTAAACATTAATGAGGTCACCCCTCAGTCTCCTCTTCTCCAAACTAAAGAGCCCCAGCTCCTTCAGTCTTTTCTCATAAGGGAGATGCTCCACTCCCTTAATCATCCTAGTTGCCCTGTGCTGGACTCTCTCCAGCAGTTCCCTGTCTTTCTTGAACTTTTCCATGAGAGCTCCTTTCCATTCCTTTTAGGTATCTGTGATTTATCTGCTGGGTTATCTAAATAACAACTGTGCAATGAATAAAAACTAATCTATATGCAAATCATGGAATACAAGAAATCACTGTGCTTTCAGGTCCGGACCTGTGGACAGCCCAGCCTGGTTTCCTGTCTGTGAGAGATCCCAGCACACTGATGCACTGAGGCATGATGCAATATTATCCTGTGGCAAAAAGGAGGTCGTGGTTAAGCTGGATGCCATGTTGGTTATCTCCTCCAGCCTTCTAAAAGTGTGAGTGGTAATTTTCTGACACAGAAGCTTCCACAGTGTAACTCCGGACCTTTTTATAAGGGACGAAGGTAAGTTGATCTGTGAAATGGAAGTCATTGGTTGCTTAAGGATCACTTGGCCGTGGCTAGATTGTAGTTGATGTAGACAGGAGGCGGTCCGTATGTACTTAATGCTTCAAAAAGGTAAATTTCTTAAAATGAAACAAGTAAAACGATAAGCAATTGAAAAGAAAATTTGAAAGAGTAAAATTTGAATGATGTTTGGAGCTTGGAGGGCTTTCCCATCAAAATGGCACAGTTCAGCAATCAGAGTGAGGAGGGGAAGGAAAAAAATGAACCACTTGTAGCTTACAGCCCACTCTCGTTCAGTGGGGAAGTGAAGAAAAAAGTTAGAAGGAAAGGAAAAAAAAAAAGCGCAAGACAAAAAGGGACAAAAAAGGAAATTAGCTGGCAAAATGATGTGGGATCTAAAAATACTGAGAAAGAACTACGCCTAGCAGAAGAATGTTCTTATTTGGCTTTGGAAGAAGAAACCTTTGCAGTGTTACCATCCCACTGGTAGATGAAGATGATAAAATCTCTAATAGTGATTCAGAAATGGCAACATGATTAAATATTTAAGAAGAACAACCCTTCACATCAAAGTCCACATGTCATATGAATATTTCCAGCTTGGTTAGCATGACATCAGTTGTGGATCTAATACGGTATTTAATTAATACAGAATGAGAGGACAGGAATAGAATGAACACCAGAGAGCCTGGTTTACGGAAATAGGCTCTTACCATGCAAGACTTGTTTAATCATGAAGAGATTACAAATTTACGTGGTAAAGGAAGTGCTGAGCTTGCTATACTTAGTCCAGTAGACTTCTGTAAGGCATTTAACCTAGTTTAAAAGAATTAGAATTAAAAAAGAGTTAGTGATACCATATCAGGGAAGTTCACAGTAATTGGATTAAAACCTGACACGACTGAAGATGTAGTTACTGTTGAATAACCAGCAGATTTTTTTTTTCTTTTTTCTTTCTTTTCCCTAACTGGAGTCTGCATAGACTAGGAATAGGCAGGAGCTATTCAATATTTTTATCTAGATGCAGTGCAAACTCATTGCAGATAAAGTGTAGAGATGACAAAGGGCTGATGAAGTGGTAAATAATGAGGAGACTTGGGAACAATCTAGATAGCTTGACAAGTCAGCCCACTCAAAATGAGGTTGTTTAAGTGTCTTCAGAGTAAGGTCAGGCAAGGCTTATCTCTTTATTTTTTTTTCTTTTATGACAATTGCGGTAGCTGGGGAAAAAGGCAGACAGTTGTTCAGGTGTTTAAGCCCTTCTTAAGCTCATAAATACAGAATCAAGGAATGAAAAGCAGACCTATAAGTTTTCTTCCCTTCAGATGAGTGAGTACCATAAAAGAAAAAACCACCACCAAAACCCCAAAAAACACCACCAAAAACGCAGAAGTAGTATTCAGGGCTCCTCAGCAGTCCAGGTAAAAACTGAGGTTTTGTCATAACGATGAAGTAGATGCCCCGTGATGGGTGGGTGCAGTAGGACTGCGAGAGCTCGAAGGACTGGAGGGGTCTATGAGACCTGCGAAGGACCTCATAGCAGCAGTGATGCTCAGCGGCATCTCACTTTGAGCAGCCTGGTCTACTGGGAGGTGTCCCTGCCCATGGCAGGGGGATTGGAACTGGATGATCTCTAAGGTCCCTTCGAACTCAAACCCTTCTATAATATCATGATGGTTCTGGGACCAGTTCCTTGAGCTCCATGGTCCCCCCTGAGTACAGGATGCCCGGCCACAGCTGTCTGCTTGGACAAGGTGTCACCTCAGGGTGACACTGCCATGTCACAAGGCTTGGCTGTTGGCGAAGTGGAGCAAAGAGAACTCTGACCTCTTCCCACCTCACACTTTAGACCTGTTCTTAGCAGAGAAGCAAGTGTATTTCCCACCAACACGCAATGCAGTTCTGTACACCAGCCGAAGTTTTCACTGCGGTACAAATGTAAAGCAGAGTTGCTAGATATTTTGTTCTAGGTATACAATTTACTAGCTGCTCTGAAGCAAATGCCACATTATATTTACAAACAGCTGGGGATCACGAGGCAGCTGTTCAAGGGAGCTGTATTTATTTTTGGATGTAAACAAAATATTAAAATGCTCTCCAGAAATCTCTGTGCTCACACAAACATCTCATATTCTATATTGTTTTTATGTGTGAGTGTGGAGGTTGCTGCAGCCTCTTTCTGTCTGATACATTAGCTCTCCCTATGTTACAGGCTCTCCAGATAAAGCAATCTCTAGAGAGTGCACATGCAATTGCTGCTGGGCCGGCAGGCCTCTCCAAAGATATTGTTACAGAAAAAATATAAAATCTCCTTTTTCTTTCCTCTTACATGAGGAAGGTGAAAAAATATCTCCTTACACATGGACTTTCCTTGCTGACAAAAAGTTTGTAGATTTTCCTTGTGAAAGAATTAAGGAAAACCAAAAAAGGTATTTTGCACAACTTGGAAGGATGGGGTGGAAAAATGCAACACTTATAAACCGGATCCCATTCTCCTTGCTCATGCTGAGCACTGGCAGACTGGGGAAGACACGCTTGTGTTCAGCTTCTTACATATACTCACTTGCAGGCTTCAAATTCTCCCTGAGTCACGCAGACTTTCCTGCCTGCTGGGGAGATTGTCATTGACCTGCATGCCATTCCCACTCATTTTAAAAAAACAGAGAAGAGGAGACTCCCAGAAGGTTAATTAGTCTTCAAGGTTTCTAGATTTGGACTCTCATTTTCACTAAATTATTTCATGTACAGTTGCCTGATGACAGTCCTTCTGAGGGCTTTCTGTGGGCTTGTCAAAGGACTGCATGGGAGACAAACAGAGCACGTCTTTTGAATACAGAATGACAATTTGTCAAATCTGGTGAAAATTCTGGCAAATGAGTCCACAGATGTGCTACAGAGGGAGGCACTGAGAGTTACCACCTGGTTCTAGAAGGTTTTCTCATGAAGGAGTGGGGAATTAGCCATGATTTGAGCAGCCTGGTCTGGTGGGAGGTATCTCTGCCCATGGCAGGAGGGTTGGAACTAGATAATCTTTATGGTCCCCTCCAACCCAAACCATTCAGTGATTCCTGAGTCTGTCCTGAGTCACACCATGGGAATTTTGGCCTTTCACCTCTGCAAGAATGAGTATGATTTTTAGGAGGGGTCAACTTTCTCAAAAAGTGGTTTTTTTCAAATCCTTTCAGCTTCATTTGAGATCAGGTGAAGTTTGTAGGTGGATACTTCTGTATGATGTTCCAGTGCTTCTGGTTCTGCTCACGTACCGAGATAGCGAAGAGGGATGAGAGCAGAAGGGACTTAATTTAATGAAGGGGCTGAACTGCTGGCACCAGCCTCTTGGCAGGTGGACTGGAGATGGGACTCGCTCAGAGGAGCACATGGCAGTTGTGGGAATCGTGGCGCTGGATGGGGACCACGACATGGCCCAAAACGGGGATTGTGAGAGGCACAAGGCTTGAGCCTCTCCTGTTCAAAGGCCTTCATCATGCAGCTAGCAGAAGCCTCAGCTTCCTCCCTCCCATGCCTGCCTTTGCAGTAAGGCTGTGCCCATCTCTGGTGGTTTGGATTTCCATATGGGCTCTTCTCCTGAAGTGATTGGCATGTATCTAGTGATGATGTGTACTCTCCAGCTACACTAACTTATAACCTTGGTGTTCTGAGTTTATTGACTCAAATGCAATATAAATTTGGGTTATATCCATACTATCAGAGGAAAATACATGACAAGATGCCAGAAAAAACCCCAAACAATCTGAGACCTATGAAAATCAGCAGTATGTGCTGAGAAAAATCAATAACTAATTTGCCCAGAGAATCCCAAAGAGAATGCATGTTTTTTGAGACTTGGAATAACTTTTGCTTATTGATTCCTAAAATCTCCCAAACAAGGAGACATATAAGTACAGGGATCCGGCTTCCTGGAGTTCAGTGGGAGGAGGGTCAGGCCCAGAGCTGGCAGCAGTGGGATTTAGAAAGGTATGCTCTGCCACTTAATGAAACTGTTTAATTAGAGAACTTTGTCACAGCCTATACGTGTCTTGAAGGCAGTTTTATCACACAGGCTGAACAATTCTCTCTGACTGTTAAAGCTGATTGGTATTCTTAGGTTTCAAAGGAGAGGAACACAGAGTACACCAATAATGAGAATGGAGCAGAATTCGGGGAGTCGCCTTCATGGGTTCTGTTCGGGTCTTTGTCCTTTTGAGCAGGTACTCGTGCCTTCTTCAGGCAAGTGGCCCCCTGACAAGCCAAAATTAAACTGGAATATTCATAGCTACATATTTTGACGGTTTTTCAGTAATGACTGTGCAAAGCCAGAGTGTTAATTTAGCTCGGTATGACCATGCACATAACCATGCCTACTTTTAACCAGTTTAACTCCATGTTCACATTGTTTTTATGTATTTTCATTATAAAAGCTTTTGGTTCTGTTGGAGAACGGAGTATCTAGTGCAAATACAGTCTGTGGTTCTTAGTGTCTTTCTTGAGAAAAACGAAAGAAGCGTAAATTAAGAATCCACTTTTTAAACACAATTTTATCACATTTTAAGTGAAGAAAACCCTGTAATTTGGAATGTAATTTGCACGTAAGTTTAATACTTACATTTTGTATATTCTCCCTCATTCACACTGCTGGGTATGAAATAGTGGGAGGGGCTGTCCACAAGTGAGAGTGACAAACCTTTTATTCCTAAAATGCCAAAGGAACAATCTTATGTTATTTCTTAAGTCTGACATGCTAATGCATCCAAATTACTGAAAATTCGTGCAAGAATAAAGTGGCAAACACATCCTTCTCTGTTCTTATAAAGGTCATTGTTTTTGCATTCCAGTTATTCAGCTGCTCTTCCTGACTTAGTATGGTGCTCGATCTAATTTTATGACTGGGTGCCTCATATCATCATTCTGCAGAACTCAAGCTCATTTCAATCATCTCACAAGACTCACCTGCTTCTAGTGCAGCCCAAGTCACCATTGGCCTTCTTTGCTGCGAGGACATGTTGCTGACTCAGGATCAACTTAGTATCCACCAGGACCTTCAGGTCCTTCTTTGCCAAGCTTCCTTCCAGCTGGTCAGTCCTCAGCCTATTCTGAGATTATTCCACCCCTGGGGCAGGACTTTGTACTTTCTTTTATTGCATTTATTGAATTTCAGGAGGTTCATATTGGCCCATTTTTCCATCCTGTTGAGATTCCTCTGAATGGTGGCCAGACCATTCAGCATATCAACATCTCTCCCTGGTCATAAATCATCAGTGAATTTGATGTGAGTGCACTCTACCCCATCAACCAGGTCGTTTAATAAATGCATTGAGCAATATTGTCACTGGTATTGATCTCTGAGGGATAGAAATTGAATTTCCAACTTGTCTTTCTTAAAGAAAATCTGTGAAGTTCTTCAGTGGCTGCTCCTCCTGACCGTAGTCACTGTCCTGTGAACAGCCACACCAGTTTCAAGACATCAGCGGCCTCTCGGATGTAAATGGTGAGTGAATTATGCCACACCTTCTCAGCGATAACAAACAATTTCAGTCTCTTAGAGTATAGAATTTTGTGAAATAAGCTCAGGCGGCTTCCCTCTACACATCTGTGACTTTTGGAGATAAAATTTTGCACTTCTATAGGATTCTACTCTTCTACAGGGCTGCTGCTTTGGGCAGGGTTTTGAATGAGCTCATGTAAATGTAAAGAAATAAATTTTTCATTTTTTTCAAAGATTCCCGCTTGTAATGGAAACCTCATACTCTTGAAATTTAGGAAATAAGCCACAAAAATGCCCTTTTTTCATGGAAATGCTTTAAATAGGTAAGAATGGTTATTCTGAACTGGAAAACAGACTCATTTACTGCAACTACTGTTACTACTGCTAAAAATCTCTAAATTGGACGTGACAACCTTCTAGCTAAAACCTCGCTTCTGACAAGGTGAGGGATGGTGTCCTAAGGTGCCGTGATGCCCCATGGCTGGGTGGTGTCCAGACATCACAGGTTGGACTGCAGACATTGCTCTGTGCTGCTTTTAATGATGTCAGTCCTCTCAGGACCCCCAGGTGACTTTGTTTTTAGTAAATCATTATTTGTCAGTGGTAAAGCTGCTCAGACTTAACAGTGAAAGCAGCCTACAAAGGTAAGAGCAGTGCGGCAGAGTCGCTGGCTGACAATTTTTCAGACTGTAAACCCCTGCCAAGAAATCTCTGCACTTTGTTTCCTCATCCTATCAGTGAGAAGATTTTTGACATTTTTTTCCAGGGCTCAGTTAGTATCTGTCTATCATTGTTGTAATTTTTCTAACAGTTACAGACCTTGGGCTAAAATACTTTACAAGGATGAGGTAAATGAAAACTTGTTTTGCCTGTCCAACTCAGGGTGTTGTAAATTAAAATATCCATAATATTTAGATCTGTTATGTCAAAATTGCTGCCATATGTCTCCCAGTGCCTCAGTAACAACGAGATACCATATTTGTTTTTCCATAAAGCTGGATGTTTTCATCCTGTTGTGTTTTTTACATTTTAGTTTGTGCGATTAGACCAGGCTCTGATAATTTGAGAAGAAACTAGAGCTCCTACTTTGCTTAACAGCTGTCATTATTTTAAAGCAGACCGACAGCTTTAATAAAGCCTTTTTGCAGGGTGAGAAAGAGCCGAATTTCACGGAGGCTGGGGGAGAGCAGGCACCTCCATGCCCTGTCTCATCCTGCCCATCGCTGCTGAGTGGTGCCGGATTGATAATTGCTGCTCTCAGCACCTCCAAACTGTCTCTCAACGGCTGGGAATTTAAACAAGCTGCTCCAAAACCAGTGCAGCCTCTTCCCCAGTCTTTATGTGCTTGTTAGCTTTCTTCTTCCCCTTGTGTTTTATTAGGAATGCTGTATGTTGTTCATTATATTGAATGCTTTGCCATGTTAATTTTTTTCCAGTATATTTGGATATATGTGTATTTGAATATAACCTCTCACTGTGGTGCATGAGGACCTTAAATTATTAATATATTTATCTTAAAGTTTTAAGGTTTGGGAATTTATTAATTTTTTTTTTGTTTGGTTGGTTTTTTTTTTGTGGTGACAGGACTCTCTTGTATATGAGGAAATGATGCTCCCAGATCCTAGTTCTTCAGGGAGCACAGTGGGAACTGGATGAAGTTGGTTGTGATTCAGGAGAATGTGGCTACCTGCAACAGAAACATGCTTCAACAAGCAGCTGCAGGAGAGAGACTTACCCTGACCTTCCCGTGTGAGGAGGCAACAGGTAAGGTGCAGATGGTTTCTCATCCTGGAGGTCTCCTCTGAACCAGTCTCCCCGTGACAAGGTGTCAGTGGTGTCATTTGCACCTCCTGAAGTGCCAGGACCATAGCAATGGGGGAGGGAGGGCGCTGGTTGAAATAAGGTTGTGTTGGTTATAATGGAAAACTCAAGGTGGGAGTTGAAGGCGAAAGAATGTAAAGATGGGGTCTCCTCAGCTCTCTCACACAGACAAGCCCTTCTTGCTCATTGTAAGTAGTTAAAGCATTCAGGTTGCTCAATGGGCTGTAGTCTAAAGCATTTGATCAAATTTCCCAATGTTTCTTCATGATTAGGAATAATCATGTTGAAGGAGAAGGACTGGGCCCCATTTTCTGAGGAAACCAAAGAGTGCATATTAAATTCTTTCTGTCACCAGGAAAAAATAATCTTAGCTTTCTAAAATACGTGGGTGACATTTGGGGGGTATGTGTGTACTGACAGACTGCCCTAGGAACTAGGGGATGAATTTGAATGAAGGCGGTTCAGTCCTGAGAGGTGCTGAGTGCTCCTGGCTGCACAGCAAGGTCTCGTATTCTCAAGGCATCAAAACACTGCGCTTCATCACGTTACAATCCTCTGGCTTGTGCTGATCTATATTGCAAAGTCTGCTTGGCAAAAATGACCTCAAGAGCTTAACATTTTTCATATTTTTCATAACATTCTTTAAAAACAAGATTATTAAGGGACAAAGGGGACAGGGGGAAGCTTTCTACCAAGCCTTCTAGCTGCTTTCTGTCCTGTTTGAATCGCTGTTGTTTTAAGAAAGTTTGGCTGTGTTAATTTTCAGTCTACTTAGACTTTTGAGGTCAAGACACCTCTTTCTGGTCCTAAGAGTAGACTTACAGCAGTTCAGAACTTTGACAAGGCTCAGGATCTTGTCATGTCCATGAATGTGAGTGGCAACATGAAAAGATTTTGGTTACGTACATTTTCCATTTACTCTTTGCAGGCTACAAAGTGTGGTGATGTCTAAAAACTAAACAGAGGGCAAGGAGTAGGTCTGTATTTTTGATCATATTCGTGTATCAGGCTACTAAGCCACAGCTGCAGTCTAGGCAGTTGAGAAGTATGAATAAAAGGCTGCTAACAGGTTTGATAGGAATTCAACTTTTATATGTTTATTTATTTACAGACACTGCATTGAATCTGGGGCAAGAGTTCAGGCTTCTGCTAAATGTACTCACACATACTTTTGTTCAGACTTTATCGCTTTTCCATTTTAATGGGCCAAAGTCCGCTGCTGCTGTGGGATCTTGCCATTAATTCAGGCTATGGTTTTCAGTAGGGCATGGGGAACCTGATTTTCTGTGTTCTACTGATCTTTGAAGCAATGGAGGAAGCCAAAGGAGTTGTGGCTTCTTCCAAGATCTCCACCATAAGAAAAGACACTAATAAGCCAAAAAATCCCCAGACCATTTGTTTTTCCAACTCTGCAAAGTGCTCTTTAAGCATGTAATCACATGAAATGACAGAAGGACTTTGTACGACACACAGCGTATGACCGCTGCTGCTTTTGAGATTCTGTGGTTATACTATACCTGCAATCTTTCTTTTCAATACTCCCTGTGGGTATGTTGTGCAACTTTTCAGCTGATCACATCAAGAAATTGTTTGTACCGATTCCTGTGCCAGCCTATGGAGGCAGATCTGGCATATCGGTGTAGAAGGGCTCGTCTGCATTTTTTCTAACAGCATGGGCCGTGCAGTGATCCCAGGCTGCAGCATCCACTGACAGCCCAATATTGTAGAATCTTTAAGGTTAGAAAAGACCTCTAACATCATCAAGTCCAACCATCAACTCAGCACCACCGTGACCACTAAACCACGTCCCAAAATGCCACATCTATATGTTTTTTTTGACACCTCCAGGGTGTTTTTTGACACCACTTCCATGGGCAGCCTGTTCCAATGCTTCACCACTCTTTCAGTAAAATTTTTGTTCATATTATTCAATCTACCCAGGTTCCTTGTAGTCTTACTCTAGCTATCAAGCCCAACAAGAGATACTGCAGCTTTTTCTATTACTGTGGTTACAGCACTACAGTCTCACCACTGTTTTTTGGAGCATCTCCATCCTAAAGACCAACCTGGTAGTTTTGTCAGAGGGAGTGCTCCTTGCTGGTTGTGAACAGGTATATTCTGTAAAACATCCAATAAATTAACTAATTCTGACACACACACAAAAAGTAATCAGGAAAGTAACGAGCAGTGAGGGATGCGTGGTTTACTCCAGTGTGCTGTTGTTGGAGGTAGATGGAGCTGTTGACCAAGGAATCGTGCTGCAGAGGCTGCCGAGCTCTCGCTGCCCGAGACAGACGCCCGCAGACAATTGCAATAATTACGGCTCTCAGAACTCCTTTGAGATGAGCAAGTATTATTCTGGGTGGAGATGCTCCCAGAATTTCAAGTAGTGTTATTATGATTTTGCAGCTAGTAATGTGCAAGTTGTGGTTTTGGAGGAGCATAATCAACTTCATGCGCACCTCTCGGTATGTATGAGCTGATCGTGCCTTGGTGGGTACAATCCTGACCAGAAAATCTTCTGGGAACAGTCTCTCCCAACGTATTGGTGTGGAAATTTCAGGTTCCCAGACATACCTGGCAGGTACAGAGATAAAATGAATTGTTACATGAAGGTAACGCTGTTTCTGAGGTTCAAAGTGCCTTTCTGCTTCGTGTTAATCATGCGTTGTTTTATAAAAACCCATAGAGGGGCTCACCACATTCTAGGCTTCATTGAAGATAGTAGGGCTGCAATAAAAACCCATCTTTGGCCAGGAGCATTACAGCTGAATATAGTTTTATGAATAGTGGGGAAAAGGAGGTGGCATTTTACGTGCAACAAGTTACACTCACTAGAATAAAAACTGTGCCTTTACAAAGAGCTCAAAAGGAGACCAAAGGTTGTACCCAATAAGCTGTGTGGGCAACGCGTACTGTTCCTGCTGCATGGTTTGCAAGTAGTGCAAGAGCCCAAGACTGTCATAAGGAAGGACCTAGAAGGGTCCTTACCTTTTCTTATAGTAATCTCCCTTCTTTTTACGTGCTATTTTTATGGCTGTGATATTGCTGAGCCCAAATGTTGGAGAATGGTGTAATCCAATAAACGTGCCAGGCTCTTTTATTTGTCATTAGATTCTGAACACTTCAGGTTTCTACACAGGTTATGTTTCAAGTCTTTTCTCTGCAGCTATCAGGGTTAGCAGTGCCATTTTTGTAAAAAACAAGACTGATCTATTCACACATTCGCGAGATTTCTGAAACTAAAGCTGTAAGGGCGAGCTGTCACTAAAGTGTGTGACACGGTCAACGCTGCCGAGGAGCGACGAAGCTCACATCAGATTCCTGTGAGCTGAGTCAATATCAAGGGCATGTAGCTAAGGACAGTGGTTTTATTCTTCTGGGTTTTTTTTTTTTGGCCAAGTAAGTTGTCTGCGCGATAAATCTGAAACCTCAGAGTTTTGTTTTTTTTTTCCTTTATCTAACCCTCTTTTAGAATGTCTCAAATTTTTCAAAACCAGGTTAAAGGTATAACGGAGAAAAATCAGAAGTCTGTCTTTGTGAGACAAATGTCTCTAAACCAGAAATACTTGTGCAGTCCTTCCTTCACCTTTCCTCATGTCCCTTGTGTTCTTAGACTCATTTTTAAAGGTGCAGGGGAGAAGGAAGCAAGGGAAATTAAACTTGAAATTTGTTTCAAGGCTGTGTGAATTTTTGATCAGTAACTTAAAGGTGCAATTTTAAGGTTGAAAACTCAAGACAAATCTGTAGTTTCTAACTAAATGCTTTTCTTGGTCACAGTGCTGTTTTTCTCTTGACACTAGAATTATACCTGTTGGGGTTTTTTTGTCTTCTCTGCAGTGTTTGTGTATGTTATCTCACTAAATATGATCTCAGAATTGTATCTACTGAAAAATATTATTATCAGGCAAGAGATTTATAGTCTCAATATCCAATTTATGATGGATAAGTAAAATAAGAAGCAAAGAATAATGGAAAAATCTCACTTATTCTTACACTGTCAGTGAAAAACCTACAGGCCAGATTTATGTGATATGAAGCAAATATTTATTCCAAGTTAAAGCCATTTTGATTGACTGCAATTGAGCAGTATTCCTGGTTCAGTGTTGCAGTTTGGTTTTCACTTTTTCTTCTTTCACGTATCTTCCTTTTTTTTTAAAAAAAAATCAGTATATTTTGTGATTTTGTGATGACTACTTCACAACACCTAACTGTTTCATTGGTCTGAGCAGTCCCTTGGTTTTGTCAGTGTCTAAACCAGATGGAGTTCAGCTGCCATGAGCTGGTGTAGCGTGGTCTTCCCTCCAGGCTTGCAGAACCAGGAGGAAGAAGAGGAAAGGTGATCAGAACCCGTAATGTTCTTTGGAACATCCAAAAGGTTTGGTTATAAAGTAAGCCTTGGGTTGCTGTTTTCCTGATTTTTGGATCTAAGTCAGGAATAGTCCATACCTAGCAGGAAAACTGCTTTCTTGTCAAAACTTGGTTCCTGTTATTCAACTCAGGTGTATGTACTGTAGGCCTAACTGACATCTGCTTTTATCTTCTACAACCAGTCTTTCCACATTTCAATGCATTTTCAAACTCGGATTAGGTATGAAATGTTAGTGTTTAAGATTGTTTTGGGGTTCATAATAATAACAATCCTAAGATAACCTTTGGGGTTTTAATTTTCTATATGAAATCAGCAAACTCACTGATAAACAGCTCACTCTGTTGGAGTCTTGAGGATATTTAAGAATTATCAGTATCCTGTCTCCTCTTAACGGAGTACCAGTGCAAAGCTTTTACTTTGTCTAGAGACCTTAACTAAGAGTTATATGGCCATCTGGCCTCATTACCCTTTAGGAAGAAGTTGGTTTTGGTCTCCTGTTGTTTCAAATTTTAAAAGATATGATGGTCCAGAAGCACGCTGTACAAACCCAGGACAGAAATTATTTTGGAATCATCATAAAATCCTAGAACGGTTTGGGTTGAGAGGAATCTCCGAGGTCATCTAGTTCCAACACCCCTGGCGTGGACAAGGACATCTCCCACTAGACCAGTCTGCTCAAAGCCTTATCCAGCCTGGCCTTGGACACTTCCAGGGAGGGGGCTGCCACAACTGATGTTATTCCCATTCAAGGAGAGAAGCCATTTGTGCTGGGGCCAGCTCTGATAGGGTATGTCACACCAGACTGCTGTGACAAGGCTGGTGGGACAAAGTTGGGAGAAGTGATGGGTTTTTTCTGCCTCTGCTCAAGGCTTGACTTCATCCCAGGTCCTCACCCTTGATCCTTGCCTGAGCTGCACTGCAACTACTTCTGTGCAGGACCATGCACTGCCCAGATCCCAGTGTCATCCTTGCTTTGGAGCTGGTAAGTGCATTATCCACTGAGACACTGGCTCAAGGCAACTGAAGATGCTGATGCATGACCCACTGTTGACAGTGTCAGTCATTTAGCTCAGACCTTGTATAGTATTTCCAGTGAATCATAGAACAGTTTTGGTTGGAAGGGACCTTCAAGGTCATTGAGTCCAACCTTTGTCCTAGCTCTATCAACACAAGTATTTCATGGTAAGAACTGCCATGAGTCTCGATGAGGTCTGGAAAAATAGTAATGATTCTGTGTTTGTTTTTAAGCAGAGTTAATTCTTCACAAGAGAAACATTTGGGCTTGGATGTTGCCACCTTGATCCTGGGATTAACATTGAAAAAAAACCCCAAATTCTTATTTTAAGGCTTGACCCAAAGAAGCAAGAAAATGCAATTCGGCGATAACTTGACACTAATCATTTCGGAAAAGATTCAAAAGGTTATCAGTGATTTATAAGAATATGCAGTTCTAATTTTTTAAAAGATCTGATGTGGAAAGTGGATTTTTAAAAGACTAATACTTTTCACTGACAGCCTACCTCAGGAAAAAAAAAAAAAAAATCATTTAAACCAGTCACTTCATTAGAAAAACTGTAGAGGGGTACTTCCAAATCGTATTTCTACCAGAGCTTAACAAAGGCTATTCATCATTCCAGTACCCCAGGTTGCAAAGCTCCCATTTCACGAAGAAATATACAATTAATACAACCTTAAAGCTGTGTGCTATAAATCCTGATGAACCCTTAATGACAGTGTGAGTGTTATGGAATGGGTAGCTCTGGGCACATAGAAGAAAGTGGAATGGAGACAGGACACACTGGAAGGAAAAAACTACCAAGGAAGTTAAAAAGAGAAATATTCTTTCCTCTTCCCCCTTGTTCCCCTCTTGCCCTCGTGCCTGCCTGCGACCTTTCACAGCTGATTTATATGTGGGCAAACATCACCTGGGTGACTTACTTTTAAAAGGATTTTAATGCTTGGGAAGTACTTAAACAGAGAACAGCTAGATTCATTGCTGGCATAACTCTGCACAGTTCTGCTGAAGTCAGTGGGTTTGTAATGACCTGAATACTTAGGAACCAGATTTAAAATACGCAGCTACAGAGCTGCAATGCTTCCTACCCAGCAGAAGTTTTCCTTTGGATAGGTCTCAGGCTAGAAGATAAAACATCTCTTGTCTTTCAGCAAGAAAAAATGATGAGTGGGTAATAGTAGACCTGTCAGAGATGCTACATGTCTCTGGACAGCGTGGTTTAGGAAGATCTTTCTGAACACCAGAGTGTGGGAGACAACTCTGTGCAGGGAACGGCGGTTTTTATGGATATCTTCCTACCTTACCTTCTATAATATTTCGGCAGAGATTTATTTTCTGTTTGCAGAGCAGCTCCATAGCTGCTTCCTTTTCTAAGGAGGCAATTTGTTTCTGAAAGAGAGGATCTCGTCCTGAGGAGATGGAAGCAAGTAGCTGAATTGTAATAGGAGCCTGTGCACCAGAGTCTTTGCTCTGCAAACATCCCCCCCCCCCACGCCGCCCAAACTATTTTGCTGGAATCTTTTGAATACCTCAGTGTGTATGTGGGGAATCATACCTCTCAAAGAGGATGGTCAGTTGCTTTCTAGGTGATGACAGAGTTGGTGGTGAAGGTCCTTGCACCGGTGTCTCCAACGGGATCCAGTTAGACTCCCCAAACCTGCTTTATGGCTGCACGTGACCAGTACCGTGAACATAGGATTCATTGCTACTGCTTACCTTAAACTAAGCACAGAACACTCCCTATCTAGCTACATAAAAAAGGACTGGTCTGTGTGACCATTCACTCCGGACTCTGCAGGAACAGTTACCTTTAGTTATCGTGTGGTACATCACACTCCTTCTCTTAGGAAGCCAAAGAAGAGGGTTGACAGCTGCAGCCAGAAAAACAGGACAGTTCCATCTTCACCTTGAGGTCACAGCCACAGGGCGAGATGACTAAACTGAGAACCTGGCCCAAACTGTGCAGCTGGAGAAAGAATCACTTCTGTAACCCCAAGCTTTGCCTAATAGTAAAGGGAGAGGAAGTCTACTTGCTGTCATATGGTGGACTCCAGCCTTCCTGCTGGCTCTCAGCAGTGGGGCAAACTCAGAGGAGGGGTTAGATCTGGAGAAACTCACATATTCAGGGTCAATTCAGGATCCAGCCAATGCACTTTTATGAGATTGTTTTGCATTAAGAGATACCACAGAGACCTTTGTACCAAAAAAAACCCGCTACCCCAAACCCTTTTGAGAAACCTAAAATATAATTTGTGTGCCGAATACAAGCAGCATATGTTAGAAGCAAAACTCAATTATGCACCACCAGTAGCTCTTGTGTTGCTTATCAGCCCTTCCAAGATAGTTGGCTAACAGCGTCATTTGGGAATTTCAAGTAATACTCAAAATTCCTTTGAACATAGCGTTCCATTAGCTGCAAGATAATTGGATCTGTAGGTCAGCGTGAAGTGGATTACCACAGTTGAGGAAAGCAGCGAGCATACTGCTCGTTTCTAGCACACTGGTAAACCTCTCCTGGAAACAATGCCGTTGGAATATTTCATGCATAAGTTCTTAGTATTTCAATAGTAGCCTGCGCCTCCAGTTTTGATGAATGGATGTCTGGAACAATTACAAATTGCTCTTTGTTGTCCCAGCCATTTATTGTAGATATTCTACTTTAGAGTGAGTAGACTGGCTTCCAGCATTTGCTTGATGGCATGTCAGAAGCCACATGTGTGCGTTTTAATGAAGGGACTGAGCTCAGCATTGCAAAGACGAATTGAAGGAAAGAGCGGGCAGAATGAAGAGGTATGCTCTGAGAGGACAAGTAAGGCATAGCTGAAGCCCCTGAATTTCTACCCTGCTTTTAAGCAAGAAATGATAGAATTGTTTAGTTTGGAAAAGACCTTTAAGATCGTCAAGTCTGACCATTAACCCAGTGACGCCAGGTCCACTACTAAACCGTGTCCCTGAGCACCACATCTACACGTCTTCTAAATACCTCCAGAGATGGTGACTCCACCATTTCCCTGGGCAGGCTGTTCCAGTGCTTGACAACCATTTCTGTGAAGAAATTTTTCCTAATATCCAACCTAAACCACCCATGGCACAACTTGAGGCTCTTTTCTCTTGGCCTATCACTTGGAGAAGAGACTGAACCCCACCTTGCTACAACCTCCTTTCAGGTAGTTGCACTGAGCAATGAAGTCTCCCCTCAGCCTCCTCTTCTCCAGGTTGAACAATCCCATTTGCCTCGGCCATTGCTCATAATTGTTCTGTAGACCCTTCACCAGTCTTGTTGACCTTCTCTGGACATGATCCAGTGTCAAGGGTTTGGCCATTCTGCTAATTAATCTTCCTAGATGGGAGATTAGGAATGTGGCCTTTAAGCAGCTAATTAGAGATATCTGGGACTGAGAACATGCATTTTGCTTGCACTTCCTTTTTTATTCCTTAGTCCTGGTTGATGCACTCATTTTAAGGGAAGGACCGCATGCAGCCTGAAAGCAGCATCAGTAACGTTTGCACTGAAAAGCTCAAAGCCAGGATGAAGATAAGTGCACTTTTCAGAGTGGGAACCAATTAGGGGCCGAAAGGTCATGAAGGACATATCTCTGTGAAGAACTAATGCACAGTTAACAAGGCATCTTACTTCCTCATGTTTTCCTACTGACTCAGTGGTAAGGATTAATTCAGCTGAGTGGTTCAGCTCGGAGGTTTACAAGTTTACAGAATTTCGTAGACTTTCACGGCAGCCAGCGAGAGACGGGGATTCTTGCCATTTCTATGAATTTGCCGCTTCCCTGTTGATGGAGTGTGTGTAATCATCATTTTCCAATATGCAAAAATTAAGAACAGACGCAGCCTAGTGCCTACACTCTGTGATAATTGATGCTGGTTTTATGGATTGTATTTTCTTTATTGAAGACCTTCTTGCTGAGCAAATTTGACAAATGAAAACACTTGCTGAGATTTTATTTCTATGGCAATTTTCTATGTTTTCTTCCAGTAGCAATATCATGTTTTTGTTTGTGAAGGGAAGAGCTATTGTTCATCCTAGTTATTTGCCTCTTAGAGCTGAAGTAAAAATAACTGATATTGAGGACACATTCAAAGGGAAGCAGGTGGAAAAAAGCAGCTCCTAAAAAAGAGATTAGAGAATATTTACAGACTTGCTTGTGGAAAACTACTGAAAGTTATTCCAGAAGACAAACAGTGATTTAACTTGTTGGGATATGTGGATGTTTTTATCTGGCTGGACATCTTAAAAAGTTAAAACACACTTCTAAGAATCTTGTTTATTTGCATCACTCTGGTAATACAAAGTCCAGGTTTACTGTTGTGATGGAAACACATGGCAGAAGGCATCTTTTTTTTTTTTTCCCCCCTGGGCACATTAGGTAGATGAGTAGATGGGATGTATTGGGAAAAGTTGGGTGACAACCTGTGTTTTCCAAGCTCCCTCTCTTAGAAGATCAATCAACCTCCAGCCCTTTTTCATACCAACCTTTAGGAACGAGATGACTCGGGTGCTGCCCTTGGGGATGGATGAGCAGTACCAAAGGGAATGGGATTCAGCTTGTCCAGGGGTACGTGTGTTAAGTGAAATATCTGTGGCTCATGGCTGAGGTCTTGAATCTGAGACATCTTTGTTCTGGCCTTGCTGGTTTTTGACATCTGCTTGGGAGGCGATGCAACCAAAAATATGTCATTTATTCCTTCCACAAAAAATAGACTCATTAAATGCAATCATACATAGAGTAAAGTGAGTAAAATGCAGTCACTGCATTTGCAAGGTGACCGTTACTTGCAGTAATCATTTACGTAGCTGTGGCTGAGAAATATGAGTCATGAAGTAGCTTTCATTCGTGTAAACGGCATTTAGGCATCAAGCAAAACTGAGGTCCTGTTGTAATGCAACTGCTGTTGGTATATCATAGCAATGTGAGTAGTAAAAGTATGTTTCAGAGACAGTGACTTATTTTCTTATACCTTCTTTTAATGCTGACTTTTTTTTTTTGAAGCCCAAGCTGTCTACTGAAAAAAGTGATATTACAGGGTCTTTATTATTTTATTGGTTTTTTTCTATTGTAAAAGTAATAGAAATGGAAATTTCCATTGCTCTCTAATATTTCCATAAATTAAAAAATTTATTTAGAATTTAGCTTTTCATTAGAAGATTTTAGGTTATTCTAACAGCTTTTACAGAAAATATGAAGAGTAGTTTTAAAAATATTGGATCATTTTACTAGTATAAACCAAAATGCGTTTGAAATCTCAGATTTTAATGCAGTAAAGAAATAATTTCAATAGCAACTTCAGATACTTAGACTCTGAAACATGATTTAGGCTGTGCTGTGATTCAGTAGGACATGTTTAATTGTCACTCTCTAACACTCTGTTAAGAAAAGTGATTGATATCCTTTTAATGTTCCTTATTTTTTTTCTTAAAAATTAAATACATTTATTATCATTCAGCGGGGCCCAAGTTCTTCCGTTAGGTAAATCTGCAGCTATTCAGAGTTTTCAGATGTAGCTATAGCTGGTTTACATTCCTTTTTATTAAACCTTATTAAACAAGCTCAAAGCCATGGGACCTGGCCTGGATCTCCTGAATTCCTTTTGCAAACCGTGCATTAACCCATCTACAGGAAATGTGAAATTTTGTTAAATGCGACTGAAAGACAAAACGTTTCCATATTTCTGCATTTTGTGCTTTACTGTTTGAAATTCCATTCCTGTATTATTGCCAGGATTTGTGCCTTTTCTGTGTTTTAAAACAATTTAGGAAGAAATTTTAATTAAAGAAAAAAGTTGTTGGTAAGAGGAAAAAGGAAAGAAAGGAAGAGGACAGTTTTTCTGCACTGTTCATAAAATTATAATGCATAGGTCATAGGTGGGTTTTTTCCTCTCTCTGAACACTTTTCCAAAAGTCTTTCAAAATATTTATATTCTCAGAAGTTTTTCATTTGTAGCTTTGAACCTGTAGTCACATAACCAGATCAATTTTTTTTTCCCCAGCAACCAGGTATTCTAAAATGGCTCTTGAATACGTAAGAGAACAGACTGGCAGGTTGAAGTCTCTACATTAATTCTGACTCACGCTTTTTAAGAAGCTGGAGGGCAGATAGCAGAGCTTTCCGCAGAGCTGCTGGGGATATGTTTCGCTGCTGAGAATTAGAGCCCAGGCTCTTGTGTCTGCATGCGTGTAAGGACGACAGAAGATGGCCGGATTGTTTTAACTTTTCTCAGCTACCATGAATGATGCTTTTTGCCATTTTATATGTTGCTTTGTGTTCCTTGGAGATAACCTTCACTGAGATAACCTTCTCATGGTGGTTCCTTCTCCTGAGGGATTTCAGGCACTCAGGTGCTGCTTACCTGCAGGTTGCGTTTTGGGGAATAATCTAAGGCTGGATTCATTCTTCTTTTATTCCCATTACTTACAATGAAATAATTTATTATTTAAGCAAAATTACCTTTCAAAGTTGGTTGGGTTTGGGGGGATTTTTTTGCTTTGGTTTTTTTGCTTAGTTTTT
Source organism: Trogon surrucura (assembly GCA_020746105.1). Lineage (NCBI taxonomy): Eukaryota > Metazoa > Chordata > Aves > Trogoniformes > Trogonidae > Trogon > Trogon surrucura. Next base: position 11,574,656 of record CM036624.1, read on the forward strand.
TTTTTCAGTAGACTTCTTTGAATTTTAAAGCACCTCATAAGAAGCAAAACAAAGACAATCTCATTAAGATCTGTGAAACTGGCACATATGGGGAGATTTAACACCTTTTGAAGCATTGCCTGCAATAGCGATGTGTATTAACCGATTGTCTCTTGCTGTGGTGTGAACAATGAGATGAGTCTGGAGTCATAGCAGGGAAGGATGTTAAAAGCTGCAGTGATATTTGTTGATAAATTTGCAAGAGTTACAGTTGGCTGTAGTGCTCCCCTCACCCATATGCTTCATTGCAAATTAACATGCTGAGTGACTCTCCCACCCACCCCTTTGTCAAAAAAACCCAAATCTGGGTGCTTGGTTTGCAAAAAACAATTATATTTGAATTTTCTGTTGTACTTTGCCAGGTTGCCATAATGTATAAACTTACATAGTACCAAATTTTCTACAAGCTATAAAGGTAGAGCTCAGGTGAGAAAATTATCTTCTGCAGATTATCAAGGTTATTTCCAAACTGTGGGGAAAAAAAAGAATAAAAAAAATCTCCAGCTCGGTGACTAATGCTTCTATTAGCCAAATACACAAAGCAAAGTGTGTCTTAAGTTGTGTGCTTTGCTGAAAATTCAAAAAGTGATGTCTCTCCTGAGGCCTGTATAATTCATATGGCACTTTAACCTGTGATTAATTACAAAGGGAGCAGAAGCTTTGCTCCTTCCCACTTGTGCTTTCATCAAACCTGAAAATCCTAAAGTAAATCTCTGCTAGGCAGTAAAAGACCCAAGTGACTTGCTGGGCTGATTAAAAATCAGCCATCCCGCCGAGTCTTGAAACAACACCGAGTGAAATGGGGATCTCTGGAACAGAAACATCTACCAGAGATCAATGCTGTGGAAAGTAACTTTTCTTTTTTTTTTTTGAGGGGAGAAATGACACTGAAAAAGCGAAAAGAAGGCCTCTGCCCAAGTGCGAAGGTGCCCAATGGGAGACCAGGTAGGACTTTTTGGTGAGGGGGTAATGGTTTTTATTGAAGATTATGATGTGTTCTGGGGGTGGAGAGAGGGGAATGGCAATAACACTGCTAAGGCACCATCTTGAGTTAATCCACTGCGGAATGAATCACACATTAGTGAGCTTTGCCATGCAAAAAAGTCTCTTAATGTGCGAAACTTTCTCACTGAAGATGAATCATCTGTGAGCAGGGAGCTGCTCTCTCTATCAACCTGGAAGTAAATTTTCCATGGCAAAACCCAGCCATATTATTTGAAATACATTTCTCCATCAAGTAGTATTTGGTTATTTTTACGTTTATTTGTGGTCCAGATGCTCTCACAGAGTTTCCAGGTTATTAGAATAAGGTGAGATAAAAGGATAGGGTAGGGAGGAGAAGAGCAGAATTTAATTCTGGGTTTTTGTTTGTTTGTTTTGAGCCACTTCTGTTCTTTGTCAACCTGTTTCAGCCCAACAGTGTGTCAGCCTTGCATGGTGGAATAGTTATCTGCAGATCAGGAAAGGTGGTTTCGCTGTGCCTGTAGCTCAAGAACAGAAGTGAATGGAAGCGGGAACACAGCACCCATCTTGTAAATGGGCAGATCCCAATGTGTTGATGGAAAAGAAAAATATGGGAGTAGTTCGCCTGGCAGGTGGTGTATGCAGCTGAGTTCCTCTTGGGAGAGCTGTGAAGAACAATCAAGGATACCTCTGGGAGCCCCAACTCCTCGAAGTAGATCTCACCCAACGTAGCTTTCCTTCACAAAGGATTAGGGTCACTGAGAGCACACAAAACAGTTGTTTTTCCATTGCTTCCCCATCCCTGGTTTCCTCCCCTCACAGATTCTGATAACTTCATTACTCTCAACAAGAGGTGGGAACTATAAAGTGGGGTGTGTTGTCATCATTAGACCATGGTGGCACTGCCCCAGGTGTCCCCTTCGCCCACAGACCTTTGGGCACAGCCAAGCACTTAATCAACAGCACAGTGCTTGCTCCTTTCAGAAATAGTCAGGGAGCTGAAAAAGGAGATGAGAGAACTCTCATAACCAAAATAAATAATAAAAGTAAGTAAGCAAATGGTTCTACATGTTAGTTTTGGGAGCTGCATGAGCAGAGCAGCAGCTGGGGCTGAGCAGGGGAGGGGGAGAGTCATAATCAATATGCTCATTTTTTGGTAGGCCCCAGATGCAGATCAAGAAATGCAAAGTTTGTGCTGACTAGGAGACGAGAGCCTCAGTTCTCATCCAGCAGAGAGTAAATTAAAAAGTGATTATGAAGAATAGCAGTTTCTCTGAAAGAGTTCAATGACTTGCATAGTTTTTCCGTGGTTATTTTCTCTCTGTAGATGAAATGGAATGGCCTGGGATTTGGTCTGGGAATATTTCATGCACCTTTGTTCCTCCAAGAGCCCTACCCCGCCCACAGGTCACATCCCCTGCAACTGACAAGCATGGACTGCTCTGGAAGTGGAGATTTTTCCAGATGGTGTGGCTTAGGGAGCAGCTGAGAAGGAGAGGATGAACAGACTAGGCAAAAGAACTGAGAAGCAGCAAAGACTGCTTTTGATCATTTGGTTTTTTTCCATGGTTTGAGGGAATTCAGTTTTGGGAGAATGGATATGAGCAATATTTGCACATCTAAGTGAACAGTGAACAAACCTGAAGAAGTTTCTCAGACTTGTCCTAGTATTTTCCATGCCCAAAGCAGCCCTGATGTGGAAGCATGAGTTCCTGTCAACGTAAGAGCAAACATGAGGTCAGTAAAGAAATCTTCGTCTTTGGTCTCTGGTATTTTGGCCAACCTTGTTTTAAATCTAGATGTCTTTCCTACAGGATATGGTCTCTGTCCCACCTAGCTAATAAAGGCCTTAGGTAATATTGATAGGTCTATAAAGGGCACGTATTTAAGGCGAAATTGCAGATTCTTGGTGGGTTAACTGGTTCTTGGTTTATATTTCTGTTGCACCATACATTACAACATAGGCTGCTCTTCAGTATAACATGGGAAAGCAGAGAAAATATTAATAACTTGGCTTGTCTACTTGAAAGCATCTAGAAAGCACTGGCTCAGTCCGTGTGTGTTCCCAGTTCCTCTTCTAAATTATTCTCAGCATAAACCGTGTGTTTACATTCAGATCAGAACTATTCACAAGAGGCACACAGCTGTGGAATGTGTTACGTACTGTAATTATAAAGATATATTTGTTCCTTTTTCCCTGCAAATAGATTCTTGTATTGATTTGTTCTTACTTCTGCACACCTATACTAAGGCAATGGGGAGAAGGTTGATTTTATGTGAAACGACTTTAATTGCCGTAACTCGGGGGGAGAAATGTAGTCGTTGAAAACCTCAGTTACAATTTTGCAACAATTTTTTCCAAACAGATTTAGACTAATGATTCAGAACACTTTTCTTCTTAATTAAAACTACAGTTATAGGTGGTTACTGGGATGCTTGGAAGGTTTCGGGAAATAAAGAAAGCCTAGAAAGTTCAAGGAAAAAAATGCAGTGTCGAGCACACATTTTTAAATCGAATGAAAGCTATAGCTTCTTTAAATTGTTTTGAGAAAAACTTATCCAGCAGATTCAAAGCCATCTAACAAGTGAAAACCTGAACGAAAGCTGGAGTTTTGCTTTTAATCCTACAAAAAAACCAGTCAACAAAGAGTCGAAAGACCAAAAAGAACCAACTCAAACCCCAGACCCCAAAAGGAGATTTTTGTGAAACTTTGTGACCCTCAGGCTTGACTCTTGTTTTCAGCTCCTGTTTTCCTGGACATAAATGGAGGCAAAATCCAATAGAGTCAGTAGATGAGGCCAGGGAGGCCCCCCAAGATGTGTCAGTGGAGGAACTGCTTCATGAGCAAGGACTATTTGTAGGCTTTGAACCCTTTCTTTTTACCTCTACCATCTCCCTTTGATGTAATGTCCTCAGAACTGCTCAATAGCCTGCTTTGGAGGTGCTGTTTGGAAAAGCAGTAGTGTATGTTAAGAACTCTTACTCCATTGGCTATTTTTAGTGAGTTGTGCTTTGTTTAGTTCTGTAATACCAGGTATTTCATATCCCAAATAACCAGAATGACTGCAGCAACATGGATGTTGTTGCTACAAAGTTCTTGACTGTTAATGTAACCATTACATTTCTGTTTGTTTTAAGAAGAGTTAGAATATGGTTATTTAAAACAAAAATAAAATAGAGGGAAGGAAAAACAAAGCCTGTGTTGAACCTGACATATTGACCTCTGAAGATTTGAATCCTCTACAAACATCCTGCAGGGATATTGAGTGAGGAAAGCTGTATAGAAATGCTGACAGAGAGTGTTGCATCAGATAAATAGATCAATTTTCTTGGCAGAATAACAACGTTTTTCCTCCTTTGATATGGGGCAAGTGGAATTGCTGAGCTGTGTTCTCAGTTGAGATTAGATACATATTCTGAGCCCAAAGCTCCGCTCTATCAGAAGTTAATATTAACAAACCCCACAAAAGCCTCTCTGCTTTAAGAACTGCTACTACTGCTATTAATGTGTGTGTGTGTGTCTGAAAGTATAGCATGCGCAGCTCTTGCTTTTTATCCATGAAGAAATGTATTCAGCTCTTTTAGTGAAATGCCTTGATTTACAACGTTTGGTCTTTTGCGGTTTAGATGAGTGCAGCACATTTCTTAAATGAGCATGCAAAGGTTCTCTTTCTTACACCCCTAAGAGGAATGTGTTGTGGTTCTGTCTCATCTTAGCATCTACCCAGGCTGGGTGTTCTTCTTTTCCCTGTCTTAGGTTTTCTGGGACTTTTTAATTTTCTCTCTCTTTTTTTTTTCTTTTTTTTTTCCCCAATTACCATAGACACCTTTTGGCTCAGATGGTCTTGTCTTGCATGAAAATTAGATTTTAATTAATCTCTCACAAAAATTTGTGCCTTGTGTGGATGATGTCACGTTTCCATTATCTAACCCTTAATAACTGATTATAGCCTAATTGAATGTACTAGAGAAAAAACGACAGGATGTCAGGATATAAAGTTCATTAAGGAAAATCAATTTGCAAGGCTTTAAATTGCATTAAGGGCTACCCTTTAAATCATCTAATGTATTTCTTCCTGGTTTGGGAAGGTAAATAGGCGCATTGTTGAGAAATATGTGCAGTAGAAGTGGTACATTTTGTGGGTAAATTAAATTGCAAATGACTGAAGATCAGACAACAATTCCATTATCAATGACAAGCTGCCAAGGTACTCAAAGCAATACTTTGCCAAGTGCCTTGTATTTTCCATTTCTTTGTCATTTAAAAATAAATAAATCTTGCTCATAGGTTGGACTAAGATGTACCTCATTTTATTAAGAAAGCCCATAGAGAAGGGTTAATGAATACCAACTCTGTTACTTACTCTCCAGGATGGATTTGGCAGCCCCTTTACATGCCAGAACGGATGTTTTCATCTTTTTCAAGTCTATAAACAGTGGAAGCTGCTTATAGTCATAATCTTGGCATCTCCAGCAGCTGGATGCATTTCAATTAGTGTCTTTTTGTGGTATTAAGTCAATGTGGTACCTTTGTGAGTTGTTGAATAAGAGCAGCCAGCGGGAGACAACGGCACCTTGCTAGTTAACTCCTGACAGTTCTCTCAGGGTGTGGTGACACGCTGGTGACAGTCGGTGTCTCGTGAGAGCGGTGGGTTTCTCTTGTGGGTCTCAGGGCTAGCTGCATCTGCTCGTGGCTTCCTAGGTGCCCAAGGGAGACAATTCTGGAGCAATTCTGTGGAGGGAAGGTGAGAATGATAACTGGACTCTGAGCCTTGGACCTGTCTGTGCTGCCTGGCATATATTGATGTGGTCTGACTGGTATTGGGATATCTTGTTCTTTGCATGACCTCTGAGCTTTAGTAGCAGGCAATGATGGTTTTGGTCTAAACTTGCAACAAAGCAATCGAAGACCACCATGATATTAAATGAAATTTAATAAATTTCTAACATGACTAAATTAAACAAGATTCAGTACTGAAAGAGGGGCTTTTCTCTCTAGCATCCTTGTTGCTTCTTGGTACTGTTTTGGGCTGAATTTTGAAGACGTAGCATGAACTGGTTCATGTACAACTCTTCTCCTCCAGCCTTTGACATTCGTGCGTTCCCAGCACCTCAGTGGGAGACAAAGACCCTGCTTCTGACTGGGATGAGGGCAGTATGACCTGACAGCAAGCTCTGTGGCGTGACTTCAGCTGCTTATGTGGTACATGAGAGCCTTTGATGGGAGGATGTGTCCCAACCATAAACCCAGTACCATGGGCATATTCCATGCCTGCGTTACTTTGTCGGGCATCCCGTTGCTTACCAGAGCTTGCCATGGCTTCCCAGGCAAGTGGTGGAGTCACAATCCCTGGAGATGTTAAAAAAAACATGTAAACATGGCACTTCGGGACGTGGTTTAGTGGTCATGGTGGTGTTGGTTGACTGTTGGACTTGATGATCTTAGAGGTCTTTCCCAACCGTAATGGTTCTGTGGTCTTCCTGTGCATCCATGGGGATGATGAGCCCAGACATCTCAGCGTGCAAAAGCAGACCCACGGTCTCCTGCTCACAGTGATTTTCAGATGAGATTAATTAATTAGGACTTCAAAGGAAGAAGATGGCATGCTTAGCAGAAGTTTTAAGTCACATTTTGTCACCTTCCCAGAAGTTGTTTAAAGAGCGTAGAATTGGTACAGTATGTCTTTCTCTTTGAGATGGTTTATACAGAGTTTTTAATTACATCGGAGAGCTCTTAAATGTAATTTTGTATGATGGCATCTGGTACAAACTGGATGCCTCCCTTTGATCTCTCGTGGAAAAGAGGTTGACAGTAATCTTCAAATGAAGAGTAACATCAGCAGAAAAGCAGAGATGAAATTAACATATTGGAGCACGGCTTTGCTTGTAATCATCACCGTATTAAGTATGGAGGGGAGTATTCTGAAAATCAAGTTTGCATTTTGAACTGCATTAGTTGGGGATGAGTTGCCCTCATTAGCTATTTTGTATTAAATTTGATAAGAAAACTGATGCTGACAAGCACTGGAAATGCTTTTTTTTAATCCCGTTTTTAATCATATTAGATCACCTACTAAAAATCTTGTAATATTTTAATGGGTGTCTCACTCATAGTAAAAAAGAAAAAGGTGAACAAATTGGATGTAGAAAATAAAAATGCAGTCTTCTCAGTCTTTTGCTACTTGTAATGGTACCTGAATGAAAATCATGGTACATCTGTGTTTTACTTTTCATTTGCAACCATATTTTTGCATATTTGATATGATTGAAAAAGTATGTTGCATATTTTTGCAATGAATTTGCATTTCCATGACAAATTTTTGGCCAGCTTTCTTGTAAATTCTCCATGAATGTAAAGCCCTCTAATTTATTTTGCAGGACTTTAGAACATTCCCAGTGTCTTCCCTTGGTGTAAATAAGATGCATCAAGATATACAGGTACTCATTTTAAATATACAGATAAACTCACAGTGAACGGTTTTGATTCTGAATATCTTGAAATTTGTTTGGGTTTGTTTTACACAGGTACGTATTTGGCAGTGCTAAAGAGGGACAAGGTACTTTTTATAATTCCTTACATTTACTGTGAAAATGTCTAAACATTCCTACAAACATTCATTGAAATCTTTTCTCATTGAAGACTTTTATTCCTAGGAAGTCTAACATAATGTTTTGTGTGCCAAAAGCAGGTTAGTTTTATCCTTATGGTAATTCCCTGGGAATCAGTAAAGTCTTTCTTTCAGGAGACAAGTTTTAAGTTTCTCGTTTTCTTAAGTCAGGGGCATGTCTGGAAAATAATCTTAGCAAAGAAACTTATAATTGTGGTTGTACTGCTATTTGCAATTTGGAAATTCTGTCCTGCAGTGATTGTTTCTTGCTTAGCGTGACAAAAAGCTGGGCAAATACGGAGCAAAGCTGCAGCAGAAAACCAGAGAAAAGCCACGTGAAGTGAGTGGGAAGCTGGATCTTTGTTAGATATGGGATGGAGAGTGACATGTTAACAAAATCCATTTTGTGTTTTCTGTTCAGGCCGAAAATCTACTGTAATTTAGGCAACGGGAAGCTTGTGTGCTGTTACGCTGGTAGTGCTGTGGTTGTGCTGCTGGTGGATGGCAGGGAGAGGGACAGGATCTGATAAATGAAGTGTAACCGCCCGATGCATAATTCAGTCTTGCAAGGGCAGCGTAGGGAAACAGTATCATATCTAGACAAATTAATCTAGCTTAGGTTTATGACTGTCTCAAGGCCTTCTCTCTCGTTGTCAGTTCAGTCACAGGTATATATGTGATCATTATTTCAAATGGGAAGTTCTTTCCCAATAGCTATTTTTGAAAGATACTGTCACGCAGCAAAATCAGTTCAGCAAAGCACACTTTCATTTCAGAGCACAGTAGTAACTCTCGGTTAGAACCACTGTTTGTTTTGCTTTGTTTTATTTTCTTTCTATTATTTGCATATTATCATTTGGGGAAATAAATTTATACGTAAGCAGTCGGTGCCAGGAGCCTGTTGTTTTAGACCTTGGCACTGCTGTAGTGCGTTACCTCACTGATCCTGCCCATAACCAGATGGTTAACAACAGCTCTGTAAAGCTGTCTCTACTCACAAATTGCAAAAACTTAGTAAATACATACGGGAAAAGGAATATTGCGGCACTTTGCAGAAGACTGAGGCATGAGTTTGATCCCCTCCCCACAAAGGTCAGAGACTCTGTAACCGTTGGTCTGTACGCTGTGATTTAAGTCACAAGGGGAGAAATAGTTCAAATGTGAGCAAACTGGGTTGGCAGTGGGAAGAAAGAGCAACTTCAGGATCGATGTTAGGGATTTCATATCCGAAAAGTTAAGGTTTGACAGCTCATCTTTAGGAGGAGCAATGGAGAGCACGTGTCTGTGGCTGTCACCCCTTGGGCGAGCTGGAAGGCCACAGATATTCTCTGCCCTGTGGTGACAGACTGAGCATCCGTGCATCTCGTTCAGGTACTGTTGTTTACAAGCAGGGTCGTGGCTTTAACACCCAGGGACTGAAAATTGTTCTTGTGATTTAGTCCAGCCCTTATTCTGTGCTTTTTATCTAATTCCTTCCCCATTAGAAAGGCTTGTGGCTTGTTTTTTTTGGGAAACAATAGGAAGTAGCAGACAAGAAAGCCAGCTACAGAAGATACAACCACTCAGTTTCTGCCAGCTAGACGCTCACGCTTTCTTCCTCCCTAATATAACGGCTAAAAGAAATGTGAACAAATGTGTGTTTTCAGTTCCTGCACTGATAAAATCTTAAACACACATCCAGAACCAGGGGCAATAGAGGAAGGAAAGGGAGTCTTTCTTGGTGGATACCAAACAAATGGAAAAGGGAGAAATCCTGACGTTACTCAGTGCCACAGCAAGGGCAAGAAATAAACGGGTTAGAATTCAGGGAAGAAGTGTCTTTGGACTTGGTTAAACATGATGCTGCCGTTTAAATTTGTGCTCAGGTAGTCCCTGAACTACAGACTGGCAAAAGCTGGGAGGGAGTGATGGAGAAAGGATTGCTCCCCTCTCCTTCCCTGATGCTCTTTCCCCAAATAACTACCAATAAGCACATCATATTTGACTCCATAGATCTCTTTTCTGTCTCTGGGTAGCAGTTTCCCATACTGGTAAGCAAGACCCCAGATGCAAGGCTGGAACAAGCATCTTGACATTTCGATAGTAGCATGGCATGTTCTCAGAACTACTTTTTTAAAAATTTTTTATCTATTTTCTCTTTTTTTTAAAAAAAAATAAATCACTTTGCTCATCTTTCTACCATATCTGCTATAGGAAACAAGTGACTTTAAACAACCATCCTGTTCAGTAAGGGTGGGCCTGATATTATCTAAGTAGGATTTATGCTTCAAATCTGCAAATACTCATTTATATTTAATTTTACAGAGCTGCCAGCATAGTATGCTCTGAGGGTAATGACAGCATGCATTGTTCACAGTTTTCAGTTTTACTGGAGAATATCCCTTGTGAGTATGGACAGGACCCAGTTAAGATGTTTGAAAGGTTTAGGAGGAGAAAGCAGCTCCATTTCTGCAGTTATAGGTGATGATGAAGCATTTCTAAAGGCAATAGTTATTCTTCACAACATATTTCATGTTAATAATAAATGATTTTGTGGAATTGGCATGATTTCCATCTGCTTTAATGCTATCTTTTACAAGTCCTTAAAAAGGGACATTTTCAGAATAACAATAAGGTATTGGTTTCTGTTGATTTTTTTTTTTTTAAAAGTGAAGAAGTTATTCAGTTTCTCACCCATAATATATATTTATCTAGAGGACTGCAACTTCCCCATAATAATATCAAACCTAGATTGCTCTTTGTATGACCATCAGGACTGAGTCCATATTTCTAACGGTTTCATTTCTGAGGGCTCTGGAAATCAGATTTTGTTCTTTGTGCACAGAAACATTAATAAATATTGCATATCAATTTTTAACTTATCTTTTCTTTGTTTCTCTGGGTATGGCTCATAAAAATGTCTCTTACTGCAGTTACTAATATCCAAACTAGGCGAAGCAGCATTAAAACAGAGCACATAAACACAGCAGAAACATAAATAAATGAAAGAATTCTGGTAACAAGAGCTGCCTGAAGAAATCTGTACAGACACAGTAATATATATTTCCTCCAAAATATCCTAAAGATCTTTTGCTCTACCTTCCACACATTATAAAACACTCAGGGAATTATAGATTAAGTCCTGGAATACATTTAGATCGTTATTTCCAGTGACAACAATGCAATTCTTTGAACGGCGTGCATTTCTTATATACAGAACAGCAGCAGAATAAATAAGGCAAATATTGCATTGGAAAAAAGCTACATTTCATGATTCACTTAGGGTTTGGCAGAAAAATAGGCACAGGTAGATACTTTCACAAAATGATTATGAGCTGTCTGGTGAAGATTCTGTCAGAATAATTGCAAACAATATTTTTGTTTTCAGTAATATAATATTATGCAGGTATACCAACAACAGAGATAGTCAAATCTTGACAAGCCACAAGCCTCAGGTAAGTGCCAGTTTAAGGGCAAAGTTTCTGCTTACTACAGGGCTGACAGAAGCCTTGAAGTGCACCTTTTCGTCCTGAAGAGCTGATGGGTGTCCCCGTGGATTTGTGCATTATTCAGTACTTCTGTTGGCAAGCATGGCTAGTTCTGGCAGGTCTTGGGTGGCTCCTTCAGGTAGCTTCTCTCACCCATTGTTGGCTCCTTGCTGGTGATGTGGCACTGCCGGCAGGTTTGGCTGCTCCTCAAAGCTCATGAAGGCTTTAGGTCTGGCAGCTCTAAGTTGACTTTCTTTGACCCTTCCTTGCTTAAAGGTGTCCAGGCCAGTTGCATACAACCACCCACTGATCGTGCAGGTACCAGCACATTCAGGACTAACTATAGCATCCATAGGCAAGAGCAGCAGGAATGCAAAAGAACCCTGAAAAGGTATAATCTCTGACACTGCTTGGAGCTGTTGTCCTTGTCACATCAGAGATCTTGACACGGGCAGAGCCCCTGGGGGAGGACAGGACTGTCCAGGTTTCTGGGGATGGCAGTGGTCCTACCTGTGGGAGGGAGGCCCTGCTTAAGGAGGGGTCATCTGCTGGCTCACCAGCAAAATGAAGAGACCAGATCATGTGCCATCCAGGAGGATAAATGGGAGATCGACAAGGTCTTTGCGGCCACCGTACAGAAGCGTGTACCAGCATCTTGGCAGGATTTCAGGGAAAGATGCACAACCCTTAACACAGCAATGGTCAGAAGCTTCCAACATGGCAGCAATTGGAAGTCTGGCATTTCTCACAAATCATCAAATCCCCTTTTCTGACTGTGTTTCTACAATTACGGGATACGCACAGGGCTTACAGATATAGGGTGATGGAAACAGGTGAGGAAGATGATGCCCAATCAGGGGAGGTATCATAGTTGACTCAGCCTTAACCAAGAGCATGTATGAAGAAAGAAAAAGGTGATGGTTACTCAAGGCTTTTTCCTGTGAGGGATGAAGGCACCTATGAATGTGCCTGGAGGGGCAGAGGTGGTGAAAGTTCAGGAGGTTGCTATGACTGGGAAAAGGCACCTGTCTTCAAGAAACAGGATTCAGTTTCACTTCAGTCCTTGAGAAGGTTATGCCATTTCCAAGAACATGCGTATGGCTTATTCATTGTTTTCAAACTCAGATACCTTAAAAATATGTTGTTCAACAATAAGATACTCTAGTGGTCATAGAGCTGAGGGGTCCTCATGGGAACGGAGTGTATCTGAGCCAGTGCAGAAGTGACAAGCCAGAACACTGACCCTTCCTGTTGTCCAAAAGTTATTTATCAGCTATACAAGAGACAGGTATGGAAGGCTTGAAACTCCAGACTGGAAATGGGCTGAGGTATGCCATATTAGAACTTCATATCTGTTTTAAAATGGAGAAGGGCTAGGAAAACGTGAAGAAAATCCATTAAAATGGATACAGTACAGCTGACACACTTCATGCCTGCGTGCTTGGGTGTCATTAGTTATATGCTAATCATTAGGATTAGGGTTCATTAGATAGCACTAATGATAGTGTCTGTCTGTGGAATCAGTGAGCTACGTGAACAAATGTCCTTTAGATCGCCCTCATGACTGGGGTAGAGCACTGAACCACTCTAAAAACCTGAATCTGCAACACTGAGATCATTTGGATTGTTTGACCTAAGAGCACATTTGGCCACTCCACCAAAGGTCTAAAGTACCAACGACTGCTTGGGATCAGCTGAGTCTCCCTGCACAGAACAGAACAAATACAAAAAGTTAGATTCAATGGCAATCAAAAAACATTTATTGCAGACACCCTGGAAATCCTGGATGCCTTGCCAGTTTTTGTCTGGCCTACTTTGGAGATTAGTTTCATTTAGGTGATATTTGATTTCCCCTCTGTTGATGTGTTGTGGCGTTTGTTTTTTGTTTTTTTTTTTTCCTTTGCTTCTTACAGAGATTAGCTTTATATAAACATGTTATCCATAACATAAATCAAAGTAGCTGGAAATAGTAATATAGTATGGTCATGTATATTCATGGTTGTTTGATGAAAGATATTAACATATTTCTAGATTCTCTGTCATTCCCTTCCATTTTTTTTTCTTAAAAGAAAAAAGAGAGAGAAGGAAAATGTTCTAGTAAATTCATGTATTTCTGAGAGTGAAATTATCAAAACAGGTAGGACAATAACTCACTTTTTCTCTCTAATTTGGTGATTTGTAGATTAATGAGACAATTTTTTTTTCTTGTTTCCATCAATCTGTGATGTAGCAGATTCTACTCTTATAATTAAGTGCAGTTTTTTCCTTCTCCCCTTCCATACAGGGAATTTAAATGCTTTTGAAATGACCACCAGCACCATATTGACAAGTGGGAACACCTACACTGGTCTCGGTGAGCTTGCAGCAGCTCTGCATGTGTTGTCAGATGGTTTTTATTTTTTCTGACCATCACCTGCCAATATTGTTCATAATGTGAGTTTATTATCCGTTGCTTCAAGTTACAGCTGAGAGGCAGCAGGGTTACTGGTCAGTACACTTTAAAATCAGGGTAATTCTTCATTTGCCTATTCACAAAATCTCAGTCATTCTGACCAACTTGAAGAAGAAGGTGCCTAGGAAGCCCCAGGTCTCCCTCATCTCCCTCATGAGCTGGCCCAGGGAAGCACCATTTCTACAGCCGTAAGGGTTACAAACAGGTTACTCAGCACACAGGGCCTGGTGCATCTCGTGCAATAGGATGCTTGGCTGTGCAAGAGTGAGGTCAGCACCTCCCAACAAGCTGGATTTGCTGTTCTCACACAGAAGAATGAACATCGGCTCATGTTCGTGAGGGCATCTAAGGAGTCCCACTACGGAGAGGGTGAGTTTCAGTGGAGACGAATTGAAGTTATTGGTTTACTTATTGCTGAAGTTAAATGACTGAGTCAACAAATCTCAACAGACCACCCTTCAGCAAAATAAAACTATACTCCCTACTCCTTTAAATATTTTATGTTTCATTCAGATGAAGCTGTTTTTTGGGGGTTTTTCCAGTACTTTTGCTCTCTCTCAGGTCAGCAGGTTGAAGATAAGAATTTTCTATTCCACATAACGTCTGAGATTTGGCACAAGAAGGGGAGAGGTCATTCATTTGTTTGTGATTGAAAAATTGGAGTTCTGAAACTTTCCCAAAGAGGGGAAAACTTGGGAAAAAAATAAAATAGGAAGCTTAGCAGTAATCATGAGGTTTCAAAGCTTAGAGTGAACTGGTAGCTGGTGTCCAGGCTCTGAATGGCTTTCAGCCCCTCTGCTACCGTGTCCTCCCCAGCACAGGGCAGAAACTGGGAGACCCAGAACATGGGCTTTTGAGTTCTGATTCCACAGCAGAGCACCTCTGGACTCTGGGAAGGTGACAGGAGCTCTCCAGGTTTCTGCAAGCTTGAGAGGTGGGAGGGAAGCCCTGATTAGACCTGAGCTTCCTTCGTCAGGCTTTCATTACAGCGTTGTTGTTGTGAAAGATAAAGGAAATGAGACTTAGCACTGCGGGCTTAGATAGGCACGAAGAAAGGAAAAACTGACAATTACCCATTTGATCTAATAGTGTAATAATGTAAGAAGCTGAATTTAATACACAATAAAACAATATGAAGCAGTGGAGATACTATAATTATGGAAATAATTTAATACGTACATGTTTAATTAAAAACACCATTTATCTAAGAACATGCACTTTGTTTTGAATAGGAATTTGAAATCACTGCTCTAGTTGAACAACGTAATTTTCATTTAATACTAATCTTGGACCTGCATGTTTAAAACATTCAGCACAGTGGAAATTAGCTATCAGTGAGTTGTATAATGGTTTATATCCCAACCTATGAGAAAAAAGGTGGGTCATGGAAGCCCAGCACATAACTGTCCTTATTGCATAATGTTAAAGTTAGCACTTAACAGAGTCTGGCTTTTGAAATAATACTGTTACTTGTAATCTCTATAGTTTGGAAAAAACCCCAACAAAAAAAAAACCCAGAACAACCCAAATTTAATTCCAAGATGGAATTTTGAATTGTCATATTCCTCTTTTCTTAGCACTTATTTTTAAAAGTACATTTACTGTGAATAAAATCACAGTGAATAGGTCTAGCTAGATGCTTTGTGTTTCCTTTGATGTTTTATACTCTATAGAAAGTGAAAAAAATAGTATTATAATGAAAAATTGAAGCATTCCTCTAATGGTCTTCTATTTTCTTCTGGTTTCTGTTGTTATTTGTTGAGGTTTTTTATTTGGTTGGTTGGTTGTTGTATGGGGTTTTTCCCCTTAATAAAACATACTGAAAAAATGCACGTATTTTACCAACTGCCTCCCAAACCAAGGGCCAAATAAAACTTGTCCCTGCAAAATCAGGTAATACGAGAAATGGAAAATTACGACTTCAGAATGCGACAGGCTATGAAGGGAAGCTGTATTGTGGAATGACGTTTTTCCAAGGCATTTCTGATCAGTTCTAGTAACATCTTGGTGCTTAACCACTTAATTATGTCACTGCGTTCATTTTTTCCCTACTTCTGTGGATATTTTTTCTCTTTGTTTCTGTTATAATTTAGCAAGGGTTAGAAAAAGGCTTATAGAATTAAAACCTTTATTTCAGTCTTTATAAAAACTGCTAGAATGTATTGTTTTATTCTAAGTCATCAAGCTTGACCTCAGATTTTTTTACCGGAAAACTTAATCTGTTTATTGAAAAGAATAAGACATTTCACCGACTTTTCTTTTATTGGAGTTTCCACATGTCCCCTCTCATTGTCTCAGACAGGCATTGAAGCTGCTTCCCCTAAAGCTGTAAATGCTATTTGCAAGTGCTGCTTTCTGATACTTAGTTTTTAGCTATCCCTGGTCACTGAGATGCTGTGTACCTTCCAGAGGTGTGTTCAGGGCAATCATGGAGCCAGTGGCATCTGCTGTTTATCCTTTCACCTTGGCCCATCGTTGTGCTTAGCATGGGAATTTCAACTTAAATATATGGTGTCAAATTATGTTTAGATCATGAAAGATAGAAGACAGACAGAAATGTAAATGGCAGTGGTGATCCTGGGGAAGGAGTATGCCACAGGGTCAGACTAAGCAGTGAGAAATAATATTCTGTGTGTGTAAGCTCTTGCTGAGCTGTGAAAGCAGGAGTTCCTAGTGTGGTGTGTTGTGGGGTAGCAAAGCCAACAGATAGAGGGAAAAGAGAAGGCCCTGGGGAGACCGTACCTGAAGGGGGATACAGAAAAGCTGGAGAGGGACTGTTTACAAGGGTGTGTAGTGGCAGGATGAGGGGCAGTGGTTTTAAACTAGAGCAGGGTAGTTTTAGATAAGACGTTAGGAAGAAGTTCTTCTCTGTGAGGGTGGTGAGACACTGGCACAGGTTGCCTGGAGATGCTGTGGAAACCCCCTTCCTGGAAGCGTCCAAGGCCAGGGTGGACGACGCTTTGAGCAACCTGGTCTGGTGGGAGGTGTCCCTGCCCATGGTAGGGGGTTGGAACGAGATTATCTTTAAAGTCTCTTCCAACTCAAACCATTCTAAGATTCTATGGAAAGTCCCTAACTTCTGTCTGTGCCTATGAGCATCCTAGGGCAGGGTTGGAGCCTGGCTTGAGCTCTTTGGAAAGCTGGTGTGCAAGAAGACTGATGTATTGCAGTAGCATCTACTTCTGATGCTTTACTCTGTCTTGGACTAGGTGATCCCTTCAAAGACTGTCTCCTAGATTTCTAGGAGATAGCATTACTTTCCTCAAATTGGGAGATAACTGAGGTACTTTGGAGCAGTGTGTCACTCACATGATTTATTAGAGAAAAACAGAGTCTTAGCCAGCAGTGGTGGTAAAATGCACATGAATCGCTATAATTCAGACATACCATTTGCATGAAAATTGGTTTCTTCTGAGAATGATTCTGCTTGAAACAGACATTTGAGCTTTACTAATCTGTATTTGAATTGATCTTAGGCATCCGGGGGCCCTCTTGAACTGTAAGGATTGTTTTTTGTCCTCTGCTGTACCATGAAAATGAAGTGCATGGAAGCTGCAGACTTTCCTGTTGGACGCTACAAAGACCTTAGGTAAGTTGCTTACATTTAAAGCTGATCACTGGCTTTCTATGAGAAAAATGCCAACTTGTTTCAAAATATAAGAAGGAGCTACTTTTGATGAATTTCCTGTTCTAGTGTTCAGGTTTGTTTGATTTGTGGCCACTGCTCCAAATTCTTTCAAAATGTAAAACTAATACTCAGTGGAAAGTTTAAAGTAAACTAAACTGGAATATCAACAAAATTTTTTAAGCTTGTTGAAATAAAATATTTCAGGAGCTCCAACCCAGCTTGCTGACAGTGCACTCTGTTCCCTCATCCAGGTTGTTGATGAATATAGTGAATAATAGTACTGGTCCCAGTACTGACCCCTGAGGGACTCCACTAGATACAGGCCTCCAACTAGACCCTGTCTCAGAACTCTGACTTCTTTCCTTCAACCAGTTCACAATCCACCTCACTACCCGATTCATCCAGACCACACTTGAGTTTAGCTACAAGGATGCTGTGGGAGACAGTGCCAGATGCTTTACTGAAATCCAGATAAACCACATCCACTGCTTGGCCATCATCTCTCCACCTGTTTATGTTCTCATAAAAGACTATCAGGTTGGTCAAGCATTCCTTCCCCCTGGTAAAACCATGTTGACTGGTCCTAATGACCCTTTTACCCTCGATATGCCTAGAGACAGCGCTGAGGATAAGTTGTTCCGTCACTTTTCCAGTGATGGAGGTGGGGCTGACCGGTCTGTAGTTACCCACATCCTCCTACTTGCCCTTCTTGAAGACTGGAGTGACATTTGCTTTTCTCCAGTCCTGAGGCACCTCTCCTGTTGCCCACGACTTACCAAAGATGGTGGAGAGTGACCTAGCAATGACTCCTGCCAGCTGCCTCAGCACCCACGGATGCATCCCATCAGGGCCCATGGATTTGTGGACGTTCACGTTGCCCAACTGATCCCTAACCCAGTCCTCATCGACGAAGGCAAACTCCTCGTTATCCTGACTTCCTCTGGGGCCTCAGGGCTCTGGAGCTGCTTAGGATAGTCTCCAGCAGGACAGACAAAGGCAAAGAAGGCATTCAGTAACTCTGCCTTCTTTGTCACCAGGGCACCCACCTCATTCAGCAGTGGACCTACATTGCTTCTAGTGTTAGTTTTGTCTGCAGTGTATTTGAAGAAGCCCTTTCTGTTGTCCTTGACCTCTCTTGCAAGGTTTAATTCCAAGGAGGCCTTAGCTTTCTTAATTGCCTCCCTACATCCTCTGACCACAGTCTTACATTCCAACCAAGTGTCTGGCTGGCCCCTCTTTCCACGATCTATAGACTCTCTTCTTCCGCTTGAGTTTGCCCAGCAGTTCCCTGGTTAACCATGCGGGTCTCCTGGGTCTCTTTCTTGATTTCCTACCCGTTTGGATGCACTGATCTTGAGCTTGGAAGATGTGGTCCTTGAGTAGTAACCAACTATTGGGCCCCTTTACCCTCCAGTGCCCTGTCCCATGGGGTTTCCCCTAGCAATGGCTTGAGAAGACCAAAGCTGGCCCTGCTGAAGTCCAGGGTTGTGATCCTGCTTGGCGTTCTGTTCCTGCCGCACAAGATCCTGCACTCCCCCATCTCATGGTCACTGCAGCCAAGGCTGCCCTCAACCTTCACTGCTTCAGCCAGACCCTCCTTGTTAGTGAGCACGAGATCCAGCAGTGCCCCTCTCCTTGTCGGCTCATTTGCCTCAAGAAGTTATCATGGGTGCACTGGAGGAACCACGTGGACTGTGGCTGGCTGGCTGTGTAGGCCTTACAGCAAATATCTGGGTAGTTCAAGTCCCCCATGAGAGCCAGGGCCTGTGATTGAGAGGCTGCTGTCAGCTGCCTGTAGAAGGCCCCATCAGCTTCCTCATCCTGATCAAGTGGCCTGTGATAGACACCCACCACAGTATCACCCCTGCTAGCCCGCCCCTAATTCTCAACTTGCTCCTCATCCACCCTGGACAGAACTCGATACATTCCAGTTGCTCTCTCATGTAAGTCTGAAATATCTCAACTTCTGATTTTCATCCCAATTCATGGTAGACTTTCCTTCCAAAGTCCTTGTAGAGCTGGTGATCTGTTTTTACCATGCTCTATTTAATAATGCTCCATCCTTAGAGTCTCCCCAGATTAAATGAGTGTTTTGCTGTGGAGAGAGCAACAGGTGTTCTAAATTCTATTTCTTTCTGAAACTGTATTTTTTTCCATGTCACTTTGGCTTCTGTTTCTTTTTTAGCTTCGTTCTCTTTCTTCCCTGCCCACCCCACCCCCAACAAGTCCAACAGACCTTAGCCTTTAACATTTCCGTGATAAGAAGAATACCATCCCGTTTGAGGACTTCACTGTGGCGTGGGAGAAGTGTCTGTTTGCTTGAGACTTTCTGCTGAGTTTTCGTTAAATTTGATCGTAAGACTCCAGCTTTTTTTTCAGCTGGAGCTCAAACATGTTCTGTAGCTTCATGCCAGCTAAAACCTCAGAGAGCTAAAATCTCACTGCTTCCATCCAGCATGGCCAACCCTTGCCTGATTGTTACTGAAAATCTGCTATCTTTGCTCCCATTAAGCTGAAATTTTCATATTCCAGTTATTCAGTGCCAACTCAAGTTGTCAAGCGTTTTTTTTTTGCTCTATAACTTCAGGTGGGGCTGATGAAATACAATCATTTGAATGGCTATGATGAAGAAAGTTTTGGATATGGTTGTATTTGCATGAAAGTGGTTTTGTTTTTTAAAAAATTCACTGTTTTTCTTATTGACTGTGTATTTTAAAAGAAACATAATAAGTGAGATGGCAAAATCCTTAACAAGTATGTGATCTGGCATGTGGGAAAACAAATTTTCTGTAAAAAAAAAATTTAAATCAGCCTATGCAAATGAAGTCATGCATAATACCCATGAAATCACAGCTCACCATAACCAGAACAATGCAGGACCCCTGGTTCATTGTGCATGGGGATCCTTTCAGGGACTGAATTAGGTATGAGAGGAGACCAAAATAGCTTCCAGAAAATTTTCTAGCTCAAAAAGCCACCATGATAAAATACTGCATATTTAAATATTTCGTGGTCTTCGTTGACCTGATAACTTTATCAGTAGCTTTCATATTTTTTTTCTTTAAGTACTTCTCCTACATGCTGGTTATTAAACTCAAGTACTTTTAAATGGCCTAAGTGCTCTGCTGCCCAGTCCAACTTAGAGAGTCGTGCGGGGCAAAGTAAATGGTTTGAGAAACGCCCAAGACTAGTTGCTCAAAGATGGACTATGCCTGTGCTGTAGTGTTAGTACAAGTCTGTGATTCACTGAAATAAAGCTAATCCATTTCAATAAGATCTATAATGATTTTAGTGTCCAGGCATTAGAGTGCTGTACCAATTTAGGAAATGGGTCTTTTAAACTAGTTTAGCTATATCAACATGCTAATCCATTTATTTTTTCAATTTAACCGATGTCTCTAACCAGAACTTAGTGATAGGCAACTGTAAGAGACAGTATGTCCCAAGAACCACTTGCTTTGAGTATGACCCATGAGAGTAGCTGGATTTCTGTTTACTAGGCTTAAGCAGCATCAAGGAATCTCTTGTGTATTACAAACATTGTTGAGAATTTCATCTGTAACATTAGTAAGCCCATCACAGGTGAAATTTAGATTGCAATCTCTTGGGTGTTTTCTTTTCTCCTTTTAACCTCTTAAAGATGATATATTTAAATAATCCCTAAATGTGAAAGAATTCATGTTATGGAAAAAAAATATGGGAATAAAACAGCTGATAGGAGAGCACTACTGCAAAGCAGTTCTGATTGGAACATGCCAAGCCCTGTAAAATAACCCCAAGAGAGTTCAGGAACCAAAATACTTCTGTTGAATCACGAAGTATGGACTTAGCAGAGACATTTAGCTTTGCAGTGCTACCCACAGCCAGCCAACGCCTTAGATAATCACTTGCAATTCTCTGTCCATAAGGGAATGTGGTTTTATTGCTGCTTTGCTTGCTAACATCCCCCTCTGCTCCAAAGCTGCTAACCATGATTTCCTCTCAGATTGTCAAACCAATTAATGCAATTGCATTAAGCTCAGGCTGCCACATATGGTTATAGGTGGCAAAGCCATTTTAAGAAATTTGCACCTTTGGCCCATCACAGCTGACACAACATTGCCTTTCCTGAAAAGTCCTTGTTGTCTTCCCCCAGAGGAAGAAAAAACAGTGGGAGCCTCTTGTGCTGGAGCTGTTGTAGCTCTGCTGCTTTTTGCCTCGTCTGCCTCTCTCTTCGCTCTCATTTTGAGCAAGGGGTACACATAAGATTTAGTATGTAGGTGGTCTGCAGAGGCTTAGTGACCTCTGAGATTTCCCTGCAAGCTAAAATGTCTTGGCTATCCCAACTCATTGGGAAGGAAAGGTCGTGGTAGCCCATGAGCTGGCAGCTCTGAGGGCCAGAGACCTTTGGCAAAGGGGCTGCGATAAGCAGTGGGTGTCTGTAGCCCCTCTCTGCAGGAGAAGACTTGGGGACATCATCTCACATCCACTAGAGCAATGAGCTGACTTGTCTGCATCCAACCCGGATGGGACAGGAGTAACCTCCAGCATGGATGCAGTGATAAGTACCTGGGCATCAGCTTCTTCCAGAAGAGGACACAGATTCCTTGCTTTAATCCCTTTCCCACTGGGTCAATGTGGTGCATGGGAAACAAGTGTTTTGAGGACAGCACTATTCTTAAAGCGATGTGATCTTTGTGTCAAGAGTAGCTTGGGGTGGGGGGGCCAGATGATGGGGAACTTGCAGTGTTCCCTAATCCTCTTTCCCTGACATTTAACCTAGAAAAATACTCTTGTTTCCAGCTGTGTACTTGGATGTAAAATGGTAAAAAATCAGTTTAACTGCCTTCTGCCATTTTCTGTTGGCTTCCCATCTGTCAAGTCATTCTTTTATAGTTGAGCTAGCTAGCTTATATTAGTCATTTGGGAGGTCCTGCATTGATTTACATTACAGCGTGTCATAAACCAGTGTGTGATGAATCTAGTGTGCTAATAAAAGCTAATGATACAAGTAGAACGATATAAGGTGGGGCAATGCTAATGTTATACGTTTCTGTGGACATATAATTAAACCTTCCTCAAGCTTTCTACTACTCTATATGGGTTTTTCCACATAATCTCAAGGTTGCACTTACGTATTATTTTTAAAATGGTTTAATGCTTTTGCTGAATTCCTTGTGACAAAGAATAATGATGCATATATATTTCTAAATAAGCAATGGGTTTGTTCTATATGTAACCTCTCAATTGTTCTATCGACAAAGAAAATTCTCATTTCCGTGGAAATCAGGGATGGCTTCCACTAGCTGAAAATCTGGTCCTGTGTCTTATTGATATTAGTATTTAAAAACAAAATGCCATGTTTTCTTCTTGGGAAAATGAAGAAGAGAAGTTCCATCCTGATCATGGAAGTAACTCTCCGTTCCCGTGTGTCGACGTAGCGGTGTGCAGATATTCTTCACGTGTTGGGTCTGGCAGGAGAGAAGCTTAGCAGGAATGCAGGTGTCAACACCAATTAGGTGTTAATTAAAATGATATATTTACTTGTCCCCCAAGGTCCTCTACTCCAGTTCAATGACAGCTTGCAATACAAATACTGGGGCACATTTCTTTTCTGACTGCCTGTATGACAAAGCATGTATTTTTTCAGATGATCAATGGGTCAAAGGTCATTCCATCCCCTGTGATAGAAAGGAAACCGCTTGACTCTCCCTCTACTAAGCCACCTTTCCTTGGGCATCTTGTCCTGTGTGCAGAGAGACTCTGCTGGGAGGTATTTGCAATATACATGATCCATGAGTACATGTGGGCTAATCCACATAGTATATAGTTACCAGGTAATTAGGGAGAGTATTTATATGTTCATTACCCCTCAGTGGGAAAATGTTGGTCTCTGTTGTTCTTCCAAGTGAGCTAATGCTTGAGTTGCCATCTTATTTTTTACTTCTGTTTTTTTCCTTAGGGTTCAACATCTTTTTTTAAAGTTTAAAATCCTTTAAATATCAGTATTTTTCTCTTGAGTCACTGAGGGCTTCCATCTGAAATATTTATTTTCTATGTTTTTATTTTTCTAATCTTGTGTGATATTAATTCAGATATATTTGCACAGCTTAAAATCCCACTGTGTCCACAACCAAAATGGATTTTGGGTCACAGAGAAGTGAACCAGTGGGATGCAGGTTACATTTTCATTTTTCCTTGGTTTATGGCATAGTAAATCACTGTTACTGCTGTTAGAAAGCAGATTAGGTCTCTCTTATGCCTCTGCAGAGAAGAAAGGAGATTCATTTTTTTCATTTGTGTAAGGGCTATGCATATGTACAATTTCTGCATGCAAGGAGCTGGGGAACAAGTGAACATGCACGTATTTTTCTCTGTGGGGCCAGATTAATATTTAGAATAATAGAAACATAGAATGGTTTGAGTTGGAATGGACCTGTAAAGGTCACCTAGTCCAACCCCTCTGCAGCAAGCAAGGACATCTTAAACAAGAGCCCCATCCAACCTGACTTTGATTGCTTCCAGGGATGATACAAGTGATTGGTTCCTGCCCAAAGCCATAAGAGAATTTTTCTCTCTTTAAAGCGAATGCTCTTCCCAGCGATGGTGTTCTGTCACCCCTGTTCCAGTGCAGAACCATCATCGTGCTGGAGGAGTGTGCGGGAGCATGCAAATTCATATATCCCGGGAGAATGTGAATGTTTTTAGTGAAGCCTGCCTCAGCATCCTCCTCTCAACCTCTAGCTGTGAAAATAGTCAGATATTCTGCTGTGCATCCTTTCTCCCTCCCGTCCTAAAAAGCTGTGTGATATAGGCTTCCCCACCAACGCTTCATTGGTTGGCTTGTACTAGAAAGGTTAATAATGGAGAGAATGTCTGATGAGCCTTAGCCAACAGATTTTCCCAGAGAGAATAAATCAGAACAAAGCTGCCTCTCTGCTCTCTTCTCCATTGAGATTCAAAGCCCTGGTGGCTCCCTCAGTTGCTAATTATAAGTTACATTCAGCCATGAAGGGAACAGAACAACAACCACCATGTGACTTACGTGGATAATCACACTTTGCCACTGTGTCTTGAGTTTGGATTGCTGAATGTTGATGGGCCATAACAATTTCTTGTCTTTGAGTCAAAGGAGAAAAAAATGCAATCGTGAAATATATTTAAGGAAAAAAAAAGAAAAAGGAGATTAAAAAAATGTCGAAGAATGTGAAAGAAAGAATAGACTTAGCCTAAACCTGCTTAATGATATTGCGGTTTTTCAGGATTCCTCTCTTCCTTTATTTTGTCTCCTAAATTCTATATGTCTCGTTTTCCTCCATCTTGAAGACTTCCTTCTAATCTCCTGTTCCTTATCTCACACTAGCAGCTTAATACTCTCCACTAGTTTCTGTTCCAGTCCTGCATTGTTTTCACTTCTCCTGGCCACTGTCTCTATATCTGATTATTCACCTGCTTCTGTTGTGACATGTTACCCCCCATTATCTTCATCCGTTTCAATTTTCATCTTCAATGTTGGACTCTCATCTCTGATTCTGTGTCCCAGCTGAATCATCACCATTAATCAAAGTCCGTAATATGATTACGAGTTCAGCTTTGCTCTCAACTTGCTTTTCTCCATTCTTCATCCATGCATCCACTTCATCTCCAGCCACCACAGAGACTTGGCTTGTGAAGCTCCCATGTCCTTCACCCTATCTATCTCCCTTTGGACTCTCATAGAATCATAGAATGGTTTGGGTTGAAAGGGACTTTGAAGGTCGTCTAGTTTCAGCTCCTCACCTCTACTGCCGTTTCTCTGGTCCCGAGTACATCATCCTGAACTCAGCTCTGTCATTCTGGATGTCTTCTTAGGAGTTTTGTGTCAAGCAAAGGTCTTGTTTCTAACAGAAGCTCAATTACTTGTTGACGTAGCAAATAAAATGGAGGGTACTGAATTCCGGCAGAAGATGGGAGAAGATGTCTCGGCAGTGCAAGGCAGAGTGAAAACTCTGCTTTTGTGAATGATGATTTAGGCATTCAGAACTGTGACAGTGTCAAAGCACTTGATCCCACAGGATTTTGGAATGGATTAGACTTGTTATTTTGAAGTTTTGGTGTTTAGGCGAATCAGGTGTCAAAGAAACAGAGGGTGCTGGGAAACTTTACCTAGGCCATTTGAGCAGTAGCAGAGTTGACAAAGTGGATGTAGTTGGTGCCTTCAGCGCTGCAGCTCAAATACCTGCTTCCCATCTTGAACTGTGATTTTGCACCAAGGTTACAGGCTATGAGATACAATGGTTCACACACCAGCACATTTTCCTCGCTATCAACCCTGGTGATGGGGCAGCAAATGCTGGCAGGAGAGAAGAAACAAATAACATAAGCTGCTAATTTTTCCTTGCTTTATTCACCCAAAGAAGTCTGGAACGTTAAAAGGAACTGAAGGGAATCAGGGGCCCACATCCATGATGGAGGGCAAGTGTTTGACTGCTTTGAGATCCTTGCAAAGCCCCGGTGTAAGAAATCACAAGTAGAATGACACAACATGGCCAAGGACAATGGAAACGTTGCACCAGCTCATCTGCTTTGAGTCTTTCCTGATTTACAAACTTAGAGGACTGTAGCCTGATGACCTCTGTAGGGGATGTTTTTTTCTGTAAAAAATTCAGTTGTGCTTGTGTTCAACAAAATGGAACTTTTTATCAGGATATTTGAAAAGGGGTAGGGATGAATCAAGTGATCTGTGAGTAAAGTTAATCACAACCACCTGAAATTATGCAGGCATAAGGCACCCTGGCAGACCCACAGACAAAAAATACCTTAAAGTGATCAGCTGTTCATCAAATATTTACTGGTGAGAATAAATTACAAGGTAAACGATGGTCAAAAGCCACCAAAATATTGTTAAATTTTATGAGTAAGAGAGACCTCAATTTACTTTAGTGTCTGATGTTTAAGAGCAAACACTGATGAAAGATGAAATGCTTGAAAATCTTTATGAAAATCAGTCCTGTACAAAATTGCCTTCTTTGGAGCATCTCTCATCTGTGTGTTTGCATTAGGATTAAAATTTTGGCTTTTTTTCCTTCTTTTTTCTTTTTTTTTTTTTTTAATCAATCAGATGTAAGAACAACCATATCAGCAGTTTTGTTACCAGAGAACTGAAGAAAATATTCAAACATGTACTTAGTCTCAGCCTCGATGATGTTTGAGGATAGTTAAAAAGCCTTTTCAGTGAGAAATTTGATGCAATTAACCGGCTTCCGATTTGCCGTATCAGCAAATCCCATATTTGTCGTATGTAGACAAATGCTGACATGCAGCTAAGAAAGTTTACTGGTAGACTGAACTGAATAGATTAAAAATGTTTTGATGCAGAATCTGTAAAATAAACCTGTTGATTAAAAAAAAAATTATCTCGCATAATACTCAAATGGATTAGTTCAAGAGATGAACTTGTAGATATCTAGTACAGGTAGATCAGTGACACATCAGGATTCATTCCTGATTTTAAGCAACATTTTTAAGCGCCATTTTTTTTAACAGCCATACTAATATGGTTCATGCACGATTATTTATGAATTTATTTTTACACTACAGAAAGCTATGTAGCCACTCTTGCTCCATCCTGGGCCAAGTAGCTAGCGTTACTGCAGACTCATCTGCATCAGGAGGCCTAAAAATACATTTCTTTCTGAGCCTTGGACAGAAAAGTTGTCCTTTTTTTGCATCGGTGACACTTGACAACATTGTCACAAATTAATTAAAGGTGTGAAGTGAACGCATTAATTAAAAGCCATGAACACCTGCATGGATCCTCTCAGTCATAACTCACATCATGTTAAATTGCTTTTGCATAATAGCAGACCTACTTTGGCTTTGAACAGCCCTGTAAAGGGTGCTTATGAAAGCAACAAGAAAAGCAAACAAACAAAAAAAAACCCCACTTGCAGGGACTTTGGCTTTGAGGTAGCCTTGGAACATGGCCCAAGCTCATCAAAAAGTATGAGAACATTTTAAGCACACTTGGGACGAGATAATTTGAAATGAAGGTGACACTTGTGGTTGGAGACAGCCAGTGAAACGCCGTGGTTTTGAGAGGGTGCTGCTTGGGGACTTAAGATTTAGTAGCGTGTCAAACCCAAAGTCAACACAGCAGAATTTAATGCTGTGTAAACGGGAGCCAAAGACAAAGCCCTCATGAATCCACGTGACAGATGTGCCTGCATTTCCCACGGCTGCATTCCCTAGCACCAGAGGTTTGCTGTGAAATAACAATCATTTCTAGGAAAAAGAAAAACACTATTGATTTTCAGTTCTTAGCAAAGCTTTCTGAAGCATTTTTAACATGAGAGAAAGCCTTTACAGTTTTTAAATTAAAATTCCCTTTCTTTTTTTTTTTTTTTTTTTAATCTGTCCAGGTGAAATAAAGCTGTGAGCATAGCCAAAATTGGATGATGTTGATGAGCTTTTAAGACTAGTCCGTAAAGGAAGTAGTGAGCAACAAATGACTAATATATCACACAAAAAAAGCATATATGGCCAAAAAAAGCTGGGATGCATATCTGATAGCCATTGGCAGTTTGCTTCATGGGATGGTTCGCAGTTGTTGCATTAAGTTCACTTGCTACAGCTTTGGTTTCCATTAACTGCACATTGTGTAGACTAGAGAATTTAATCTGACAGCTTTCAGCTCTACCTAGCAGCATAAAGATGGGGATAAAACGTGCTAACCACAGCAAGAAAGCAAAGCTGTCTGTTGTAATATCTGAAAACATTTTTTTTCATAAAGATTATGTGATGCTTTAGCTTGGTAACACTTGCTGAAAGTGGAGAGCTGTCTCATTTTCTTATTTCATGAGTTTCAATGCAGGTGAGGTTACTTCTGCCACTTTCTTATGAACTAGACAGTCTTGGGAGTAAGTAACACCCCATGGAGGTTGTAGGGAGCTGGGTGTTTGTCTCTTCTTCAAGGTTGGTAGTGATAGGACAAAAGAAAGTGGGCTCAAGTTGCACCAGAGGAGATTTAGATTGGATATTAGGAAAAATTTCTGTACTGAAAGAGTGGAACAGGCTGCCCAGGGCAGTGATGGAGCCACCATCCCTGGAGGTGCTCAGAAAACATGTAGGCGTGGCACTTCGAGACGTGGTTTAGTGATGATGGTTGGACTTGATGATTCTGTGATTCTATGGTTGGAAGGTCAAAATCAACTGTCTCTTCTTTCCAATCAAATTGCGTGGAGGATTGATTTCAATTAATCTTTCGTTGCAAAACTTAATCTGAAATATTTGAAGTAGTTGAAAAATCACTTGTTGCCTTTCCTAGCTAATAATATTTCATTTCTGGCTAGGTGGAACTTTTGTTTAGGCATCCCAGTTAATGAGACAGTACATACAAGCTGGAAAAGGATAGAAATTGAACTATTTCAAAAAAAAAAATAATAACAACTTAGGCATTGAGGTTATTTCCTTTGCTCTGCAGCCTTCCCTTTTGTGTATTAAGAAAAGAAAGCACTTCTTAGGTGTGTTTGACTCAGTTCCCTGTAGTGTTTGCCCACAGACCTGTTTAAAAACTCAGTGCAGTGCTTATTGCTCGTGGCAATGCTTCCTGTGAGGAAATTTAGGCATGTTAAATCCCTCTCTCTCCTTAGGTCCTTTGGCAGCAAATTATGGGGACAGAAAGACTTTACTGTCAGTGAAATTATACCGATATTTTAATGGTTTGAAAGAAGTGGTGCTTTCTGTTGTGCAAAAGACCTAATCAAACTAAATTTCTCTAGAATTTACACGTCTTCTCAGGGCTGGATTCAAAGAACGTGCCTCGTTTTCAGGGTTCTCCTTTTTTCTTTTTCTCACTGAAAAGAAAGAAAGAGCTAAAATGACAAGCCAAAGTGCCTGTTTGTTGATGTTTCCGTTTTCTTGCTATGCTACAAA
The DNA here is from genome assembly GCA_020746105.1 of Trogon surrucura. Classification (NCBI taxonomy): domain Eukaryota; kingdom Metazoa; phylum Chordata; class Aves; order Trogoniformes; family Trogonidae; genus Trogon; species Trogon surrucura. The sequence continues at coordinate 11,603,706 of CM036624.1, forward strand.
AAAAACAAAAGAAAAGAAGAAGACAGTGTTCTGAAGTCTTGTGGCAAGAAGGCTTTTAAAATAAAGTTAATTTGTTTGAAATGTGACCTTTGGCAAAATGTTTTGGTCTTCCTCATCCCCTTCCCATTCCCCCTACCTTGTTGCTGCTCCCGATTGTAGCGCGTAGCTAATTTAGAGCATCTGCCTCTGAACGTGACAGGGTTGTTATCACGAACACCGCTGTGCCGGAGAGTATTTCTGCGTGAAAGCTGAATCTGTCATTTGCTTGACGAAGACTACGAGTAGTCTGCCAGAGCAGACGGTGCTCTCATCAAGCAGCAAGACAGCTGAAAATGAGCAAAACCAGTTTGCTGCAGACGTATCTGTAAAGGAGTTTAACGAATGACCGACCCAGGAGCTTGTGGGCCAGAGATCGGCACTGACACTGCTGCTAGCTTTTGAGGATGGAAGGTACACCAGAGACAAATAGATAAGCAGGTAGACTTTTAAATACCTTCAAAAACTAATTCTGTCCATGAGGACAGAAGCCTGTGAGAGCTCCCCAAGGAGGCTGTTGGTTAATTGGGGCCATGCTGAAGTGTTCACAGAAAAAAAAGCATGTATTCAGTATTTTGTAGGGAGGGAAGGGCGAGTGTCTTCATGACAGTGTTTTTCTGTTTGATTGGTTATGGTAGTAAGAGAAGATTGGGGAACTCCCATTTTGGCATAAAACTTGCTTTAGCACTCTGGAAATCACTTTTATACACAGAAGTAAAGATGGTGTACCCCCAAAGCACTGTGTTTTTGGGACCTCATTAATGGTCCTGTGCCTTAGCTGTGGGGAGTCCTTTTGCTGCTGAGAATGACTATGAAGCCAGGATGAGAACAGGTTCTTCTTTGTGATGCACAGAGAAGACGAAGCCACAAGAAGACGGAACCATTTCATAGACTACATCACTGACATGTGAGCAACCTTGATGCAATTAGCTTAAAGAAGTTTTGGAAAGCTAGAGTGAAATAAATGTTTTCCCAAAGTGTGGACAGCAGGTACTGCAGATCTGCAGAAGTGGAGGAATCTACCTGAATGGTTGGTGGTTCTCTGAGATGTTTCATGTGGAGAGTGAAGGAGCACATCCCTTTTTGTAGGTAACTTCAATACTTGGGCTTTCACTTTTTACCTAAAGAATCTCCAAGATCAACTCCCTGGAGGCTGATACCATTTACAAACTTTTATTCTTCCCAAAATCAGAAGGAGAAACGTTAACTTCCGTTACAAAAGTATTTTAAAAGCTTGTTTTTAATCTTTCTACCTTATAAAATTCTATAAATAGGCCCATATTGTAAATGATTTTTTTTTTTCATTAAACAAACTACTCACTTGCTATACAGTTGTTTGCTAAGCTATGTCTATTCTTACTTCATATTCTTCCACAGAAATTTTAAAAGCTTTGGATATCTGAGTTTCTTTTCATTAGGCACTTTTCTGGTGCTATGATAGCACAGGATGAAATTATGGTGCTCAAAACAGCCTCAAAGCAACCCAAAGGTAGGTTGACGCTAAGCTTAGTAACCTGGTGCTTGTGGGGATATTTGAACTTCAGTGTGGATGGACAAGGTTATGATCTGAAAAATACAGATACCAGTCCTGCAGTGTTAAATGCAGAGGGCGGTCAGAGCAGTCCTATTAAAGTCAATGCATACAAGCTTAGGTAAGTCTAAGCCTTCTAGGTCGCTGTCATGAATTTTTATTTATTTTCTTTTTCTGTCTCTGTCCCATTTATTTTTCACAAAGTGCTTCCAGTATCTGTTTGTCTGTGATATCACATTTCTGCTAAGTCCAATTATTTGTGTGCATTATTTTTTCTGCCATAGTGATATCCTCTCTGGTTTTGATCTCTTCTTGCAAGAATATACACTTTTGTTCCTCTCCTATCTGGGGGAAAAACAGTGCCTTAGAACCACGAGACAGTAATTATATGCATAGCTTACCAATTTCACTTGCATTTATAGTGGTTACAGTGGCAAATAACATTTTGTTTCTCCTTAGTATGCAGGGAGCAGAGAGGATGAGACCAGTGTGACCATCCCTGGACGATGACACGTCAGAGAATGGACATCAGGCTTCTTATGTTTTACTCTAATGCTCTGTTAATCCCAGGAGACAACAGCAAACCCACCAAGCTTTGATTCAAGAGCTGAGTGAGGAAATGCAAAATTCCATTGTCTTTATTCATGCTGGACGGCGTCTCACCGAATTAGGCTGTTTCCAGGTAAGAAACCAGTCGGTACGTGAGACGAATAAAGCTAACGTGGCCACCTTCTGAGATCTGAACATACGTGAATGCGCAATTCTGCAATTTAATGCTGTAATTTGCGTAAACCTAGTGAAAACTGGCAAACTCCAGTTGTATTTGAGACACAAAACCTGATTAGGAACGCCTGTATGTTTTCTGTGACAGTAAAACACATGAAATGTAAAAATTCCCGAGGGGCTGGAAGCAAAAAAATACCGTTCCTTGTTTGCTTTATTTGCTGTGTGCGATGGTGCAATTTGGAGTAGGCTGCGTGGCGTAACACCTCAGTGCATCTTCTTCACTCCCCCCGTTGTGGGTTTCATCATGTACCTCGAGATAATTTCAAGCTCTGTGATGAGTTAGACAAGCTAAAGAGATGATGAAGCAGGCGGGCAAAATTACCAGTGCACGTGAGAGACCGTGAAAACTTGTTCGTGCAGAGATATTTGGGTCTTAGAAACCGTAGCGACAAGGCAGCAACATGCAAATCTTCCATTTGGTTTTCACTTGAGTGCTGCAAAAAAAAAAATTATCATTTCCATTTAACCCCTTGGTCTGGGTGAGCTTTGTTTCACACCGTTATAATAACAGCAGGTGGACTTAAAATGCTGCAGTCACAGATTCCACTTTCTGCTGCAAAGTCTTACACTGAGTTAGTCTCCTGACTTTTTGTACAAAGTGGTTTAAAAGTGAGGTTTCTCATGCTACCTTTCTCCTTCCCCCACTCTAATTTTAGTGAAAACTACATGCTGAAGGAAGGAGGAAAAGAAATGGAGGAGAAAATTTGAGTTTTCTTTTTTCCAGGACCAAAAGCATTTTGAAAAATCAAAATGGAATGAAAAGACAATCTGCCTTCAGAGAAGGAGGTTTATTACACAGGGGGAAAAAATACCTTGTGCAATTTTCTGTCGAGTAATTCCATGCTGTCCAATTTGCCTGCTAACATTTTAATTAGGTAATGCTACAAATGCTCAATAATTGATCTGACTGCTCCAGTAGGTTTGGTGGAAACGTAGTAAAGCGGTTTGTAGATCTCTTGGCCTGGGAACTGCGCAAGTGAAACAAAAGTCGTCTCTGCATGTCTTTAGTAATTTTTTCTGCCATTGACAGTGCTCTTTTTTCTTCATGTCTGTTGACCACTGAAGGTTTGAGAGAAGAAGAAAATGGCTTTTCCTGCCCACTGTAGAGATTGCTCTTAGGATAATGTCCACATTTCTGGGTTAGGTAGGAAACATCAAACGTCTAACCAAGTTCAGTGCTTGCTTAGGAGACATAATAAAATGAGCAACTAACCTACTCTGCTCGGATTTGACCATAAAATGAAGTTTCACTTCAAAACCTAACAACGGAAGACATGTATTGGGAATAATTTTTCTTTTCTAACACTTTCGCCTGATACCTGATTTATATTCTGAAGATAAGGCTGGCTAAAATATGCATTAAAGCACCAAAACCAAAAAAAATTGATTATGACATCTGCTGATTAGTACATGGGGTTTTTTGATTCTGCTCCGTGGTAGTTGTCCTCCAAAAGCTCCAACACTGAACCAAATAATTCAATGTTGCTAATTGAGAGGAAAAAAATAATAATGTTGAGTGCATATGTGTGTGCCAGGGGGGAACATACACTCAGCCTTGCCACTGGATGGACCTGGATGAAGCCACGCGTCTACTGGATTCTGCAACTTCTGCCATAACTGACTGCTTCCCTTTCAGGTAGGAGCATGCAAAATCGTATTAAAAAAGTATCCTTTTCTATGCCAACCCCCACACATCAGTCTTACTGAAGGTCAGGATTAAATTCCTTTGTTAGGAATATTCAGCAGGGTTTACTAGATTTGCATCTCAGTATAGTTCATTCTATATATAATAAAATAAGAATAATTAGAGCTGTAAATCATTTTATTGGTTCCTCCGCACGGTAGCCAGTATATGGCATATAAATAACATCTGCTTTACAGAGATAACTCATGTCCAGGATTGTTGTTATTTTTTGTACTGCTACATATTTAATTCTAAGTATTTTTCTTTTCTGCTTTGCCAGCTGAACTGGAAGGTAACCCAGTTTGCTGTTCATGCCTCTTGTACTACTAACCCAGCCAAATCTCTTGTTTTAGCCACAATCCCTATCCTAGCTAGAACCCTACTAACCACTTGTTTTTTAAGTGCTAGAGAAATCTATCTCTTTTTCATGTGTAACCAAAATATGAACTTAATAAGGCTGTGATAAAGGAGTAGGAGACCCCATGGCTCTGAAATCGGTGCCTCAAACCCAGGGGATAAGCCTGCAGCTCTGCAACAGTGTCTGTGACCCTACAGACCCTTCTCTCTCTTGCAGGTGGCAGGCACCAGGCTTCTCTTCACTGCAACATGACCTGTTTCTAAAATTAAAAGCCCAGGGGCTTTTATGTAATTCCTAGACAGATTTTTGAAGTTCGACCTCAAGTAGTCTCATCTTTCAGGAGAGTGTGATGCCATGGAGTGATGCGCTTGCTGCCCTGGTCCAAACCACACCTGGCAGGAGATGTAACTCCTCTTCTACATTCCTGGAAGATGGAATTGCATCTCAGCTATTTGTGACCATGTGTGTTCACCATCTTCCCTCAATATTAAAAAAAAAAAAAAAGCTTGTACCGTACATCAGAATGCTAAATTACTAACTTCTTCAGTCTTGCACATGGCTTGCCTCTAAAGATCCTTAAATCTGCTGCCGCTGTGACTAGATGAGTATAATAGATGTTATGCAAAAGTTTGACAGCTATTTCTCTATTAAAATGTTTTAACTATTTTTAAACTTTTTTTTAAACTGCTCACAGTTTTAGAAAAGGTGGAGCCTTTCCATAAAACCTCCCAAATTTTTCTGTCATAAAATGCTGTGAACATTTCTCATAACAGTTTATCATATATGATAGTTGGAAGCAAAATATTAAAAAACTGCTGTTTTCAAAATCAGAAGTGCTTCATCAGTTGAATCCTTTCTTGTGTTTCAGCACTAAAACAGTAATGCTTTATTAATTTGGGTATTGTTTCAATAATTGTTTTCTAATTTTTAAAGGGTCGCCAAGTTGTAATGACATCTAAGGTCTTTGTGTTCCTGTTACTGCCATTCATCTGCAGCTTCCGTGTTGAAAATGTATAACATGTAAGTAAGGCTAACCTTAATCTCGGAGAATTCGATGCAAAATGCCAATGCCTGCCATGAAACAGGACTGTATTCAGGGAGAAGGGCTTGGAAACATCCCCAATCCCACATATTTCCATGTATTTCTTTTCACCATGTCTGAACTGAACATTTCTAGAGGTTTTCAGAGAGAAATCTAGAGCCAGAAGATGTTCTCACGGAACAGGCTGCTGTAGATGGAAATAGGCAAGCACGGGTCTTTGTGCTCGATGTTGGCAAGTGAATTTCTTGCATCCGTTAAATCAAAAAGAAAAAAAAAAGCACCCTTGTTAGCACAAGAGCTATTGACATAGCTTAATTTCTGCAAGTGTTCTGTATTTGAAGAAGGGAGATGTCCTTCAGGCAGAAGGGCAAACCAAATGAGTGGAAGTTGATTTTTAAAAGGACAGAGAAAGACACTCCATCTTTAGTAGTTGAAATGGTGCATAAGATTTTGAGTTTTCCATGGTAATTATTCAACTGTAACCTTCTCAATGCCTTGTCACTTCTTAATTTATTCTGCATTGTAAACACCTGCAAGCGCAGATGGCTGATATTCTCTAAAGCTTTGGCTATTTTGCAGTGCTAAAATGAGGTAGTGCACCGGCACAATACAGATTAGGTTTATGGCTGAGAACTGATGGCAATATTTGCAGTTTCACATGTTCGTGGGCAGGACGGTCCTTTATGAATCCATCCCAACAAATTGATTGAGGATCCTTCCCCACTGCCCTTCCGTTAGGTAATACCTTCTCTAAAGTTAAAGCAGACTTGATAATACAGGTAACAGACTATGCTGGTGAGATGGCTGAATGACTTCAGAAAAAAAAACAGGCATTTGCTGCAAATTGCACATGAAATGAGGACTTACCAATGTCTTAGCTGAAGTTCCTTGATTTGGAGGTGGCAGTTTTGCTTTGGGCCAAATTTTACTTTCCATGCTTCCACAACTTCAGACAGGGCGGAGAGACTCAGGAAGCCCATCAGACTCTCATGATATCTCTGACTTCTGCCATATCTTAGTGAATGATATTTAGTGGATATATGTTCTATTCTGGTAAATAAAATGGGGGTGAAAATCAATTTCCATCATTTTCTGCAGTCAGCCCTATGGTAGGCTGGGACTTGCAGGCCAGTAGAACCACGCAGGACATTGGTGGTCGATGTCCATGACTGTAGCGTGGAGAATAACATCGAACACTGATCTAAATCGAATCCCTCTCCATACACTGAGAATGAATGAGAAGTCACTGCTGACCTCCATCAGTCAGCTCTGCAGCCAGTTCTCTAGGGATTCTTGAATTCCTGGATTTCTTGGAAATACTGATCCTCTCGCGGTAGGTACCTACCTGCTGGGAAGTAGGCATTGCATTTGTAAGTACCTCTACTTCAGCATAAATGGAATGGAAGGTTTGTAACAAAACCAAATCTGGAACAACATAGTATTTTCAACAAAAATGCTGCAGAAAGGGACAAAGCCTTGTGGGTTTTGCACAGCGTATTTAGGTTCTTTGTGTTAACTTGCTCAAAACTAGCTGATGGTTTACAAAGCCACTGGAAATAATGTCTTTAATGTGCAATAACCATAAAAGAATAAGGAAAAAAATACTCGTTTTTTCACTGATTAGAAGTATGTTGTGTTTATTATGCTAATTTGGCAATTTGAGACAGAAAATTGAAGTATCATTTTTCCAGTTCATTAAGATTTGACTTTTGACTACTGCTCTGCAATTGATTAGGTAGTTTAATTATGCAGATACCAAATGTTCTGAAGGCCACACACGCTCTTTCACATGGCCGCATGCTATCTATGATAAAATGTGCTTTTCTCAAATGATAATATGAGTTTCTCTAGTGAGATAACTGCTTCATTTGGCTTGAAGTAAGAAATCCACCATCTCTTGTCACCCAAACCGTCTGCGGTATACTTTAATTAATACCATGAAGCATACATGTTCTTTGAGTGATGTAAATTACATTTAAAGTGACAATTAGTCTCTACCACATAGCAAGATTTTCACACTCCATTAAGAATAAAATTAAGAATAGCATTTTCTCAGCATAATCCACGGTCATTATAGAACCATCCATGGGGATCAAGTATTGTGGTTGTTATTGAAATATATCGTTATAACAAGGGTAATGATTGCAGTATTCATCCAGCTGTAGTCATCAGATGCTCTTTTTTTTCCTCTGATTTGAGCAGGAAAAATCTGCAATTAGAAAGCCCCATGTTCACAGAAAGTCAGTGCACTTATTTTCTGTCACTTCTGCACTTTAGAACTTCATGCCACATTTATCAGAAAGTCCAAGAAAGAGGCAGAATAAATATGGTTTTATTTTATAAAAGACAGACTTGCTAATTCAACTGCTAGGTAAGTTAATATGAGGGATCCAACATGTGGACGTAGATGTTAAATGAAATAATCTAAGCATTTGACTAATCTATAGCTACAGTATGCTCTTGCCCTCTTTCTCTCTTTCCCCATTCTTGCACTTCTTGTTCTCAAAGCGTGATTAATGTAATGAGATGACTCCATATTTTTAAAGACAAAGCCATTCCTGGTCACGGCTTTCATTGCCTTCAGGCTCTGTGCCTTGCCCTTTGTTGTCTTTGCCCGTGATTCCATTTCCCTCAAGCTGTGTGGTGGAAGACCTGGTGTTTGCAGACTTCTGAGCTCTGATGCTGAACTCTCCCTCTCAGCTCTGCTCCCCACATGCAGCAATAGGACTGGCACCACCCTCTGAAATGCTTCTCAATGCTGTTTCCCTCCAGCTGGTTCCTCAGGTAATGTCTTTTTCAGATAATTCCTGGGTTGGGGCAATCCCAAGCACATATACAGGTTGGAAAATGAGTGGATAGAGAGCAGCCTTGTGGAGAAGGACTCAAGGGTGTTGGTGGAGAAGCTGGACAAGACCCAGCAATGCACGCTGGCAGCCCAAAAAGCCAACCATGTCCTGGCCTGCATCAAAAGCAGCGTGGCCAGCAGGTCGAGGGAGGTGATTCTGCCCCTCTCCTCTGCTCTGGTGAGATCCCACCTGCAGTTCTGTGTCCAGCTCTGGAGCCCCCAACGTAAGAAGGATATGGAGCTGTTGAAGCGAGTCCAGAGGAGGCTGTAAAGATGATCAGGGGGCTGGAGCACCTCCCATATGAGGACAGGCTGAGAGATTAACCCAACAGTTACTTTTATTTTTACACCCGTACTTACAGTCTACATATCTGTCTACTCTACGGGTTGCCATTGACAAGTAGAGAAGTCCAGTGCAGACTATCAAAAAACTTTGCATCCTCCATAACTTCATAATTTTAAGTGTTTAAACGGCCCCTCAAAGTGTTCGTGGGCAAGGTTGGCCAGGGCTTTGAGCAACCTAGTCTAGTGAAAGGTACCCCTGCCCATGGCAGAGGGAGATGGAAGTAATTGATCTTTATGGTCCCTTTCAACCCAAACCATTCTGTAATTCTGTGAACATATGTTATTAATCATATTACACTCTGATTGTGTGTCCTGATTCAGAAAAAATATGGGCCAGCTTGATTTCCAACTCCTGCTTAAATTCTTTGGGAAGTCCATGAAGCATGAGTGTGCACTGGCTGTACGATCTCCTGTCACAGGTTTTTTTTGCAAGTTTTTTAGGATTCTGTGCCTTTCTCTTCTGTAATAGCAGCTTCCTGGCGCTACAGAAGCCATCTTCCTTATTGCACTGGTCTTCAAAATAATCTGTCTCTGAGTTGGTGAACTCTCCTATCTCAGTAATGGCGTAACAGAAAGGCATCTTACAGGTTTAGGGTAGTTATACCAACCAGCAGTGGGTGAAACCAGTGTTGTTGAGACAGCATCTGGGGTTTCTGCGTAATCGGGACGTTTTGCTGAGATTTCATTTCCTGCAATACAATTAATAGCCTTGAACATATGCTTGATGGAGATATTTTCACCAACCTTTGCTAGATAATAGGAATGTTTAAAAGCTGTTCTCTTCATGTCTGTGTTCAGCTAAGGTGCAAGGGCAGTTTTCAGAGGTCACGTCTGAGGGGAAATGTTTCCCTTGTATTTTATAGCAGTGTTTACTGATGTTTCCTGTCAAACAGGAAATTAAGAGAGGTACCAAAATCATGGCTGAATTTAATTCTTTCCACTCTAAACTAAATAAATGCAGACTGTGAACCAGGCATATGTGTATGTGTATTTAATAGCAGAAGAGTCCCCTATCAATGCTTATGCCATTTTCCCTGTTGCTGTCAGGCCTTGAGTGAGGACTGGGTCTGCTTTGACGATTTGTGTCGCTGTTGAATCTTGAAAAATATCCTCTAAGTTGATTGAAATTATGTTTTCTGGCCTGGCTGTTTTTTAAATGGGTGTACTTTATGCTAATAGGGAATTTGTCACCTTTACTTCTGTTGAGCACATAAGATACCCCTGGAGCCAAAATTTGTGATTCTCCTGCAAGATTCAAATTCGGGAGATAAAACCTAGATTTTTTTGTTGTTGTTGTTCCCAGTGAAATGAAGTAAACAATGTTTCATTTTGAGTCAGTCCAAAATATTTTGAGATGTTTTTTCCTTGTTATTTATTCCTTTAACCAGCTCTTTTTCCATTTAGACATATTTTTGATGAAATGTTATTTAAGAATAATCATGGTTTACTGTTTCATATTTCAGAATGAAATAGAATTTTTTGTTAAAAATTAAACGTGAAACTCCACCCTTCCTCTGCTTATTCCTTGATCATCTTTGTTGAAGCTCCTATTTAATGCAAATAAGTTTTAAAAAAATTGCTTGAATTTAAAATTTACAACTATTTGAGAGAAGACTTTTTGCTATTATATCTTGAACTCAAATCTGGCTGGGAGAGGTGGTAATGACAATTTACCTACTACTACGTATTGCTTACAGTATGTTTATGCATTTGACAGAAACTTAACCATCCAGCTGCTTCAGTATGGGATAACTAGGGGTTGATTGTTGTAGTATATGTGAGGTTTTTTCTTTTGAATAATGCCATATAGAATACTTACTGTAAAATATTTATCTTGTGCTCCTTGCCCATGTTTCTTCTGCTCAAACCCAAGCTGAGTCTTTCCATCTGACAATATTTATAATGAACAAATCTGTTTCAGTTGGTAAATGATATTGCTGCTAATAGTTTGGACTGCAACCTCGTAACACCCTTAAGCATATGGATAATATCTGTTGAAGTTAATTGAGCTGCTAGCATCATTGAAATTATGCTTAAAGACCTGATACTAGGAGCTTAGTCAAATCCACTGAGTTGCAGTGGTCTGTGGGATCCTCTTGGGACAGGATCTCGGGGACTGTATTTGACTTCATTAGCTCTCATTCAGCACCTGCTGTGGGGGTTCAGGTCAATAAATTATTAAAATTAATCACTCCTGTAACAATCCTGATTGTTTAGTACAGTTCCAGAGACTGACCACTCTCCAGGTTTCTGGTAGAACTTGTGTGTCCCTCATGGGTACCACTGTGGGACATCTTCAAGCTTCAAGCCATGGCGAGCCATAGGGAAGAGTTGAGCCTACGTCTTTTTTCTGCATCAGTGATGCTATCATTCTTAGAACTGATGCCTGTTTTTTTCATATGAATCAGATGGGAAAATGCAGAATGGCTAAAAAGTAGGAAGAATATGTTGGGAACCACTGTTGTAAGTGGTTCAGGCAGTGGAGCAGGTGGATGCAAACCAAAAAAACAGGGCTCCGCGGCATTGCTGCAGCAGGTGGGAAGCAAAGCCCAGGACACGTGGGATGGGGGTGACCTGGAGTCTGTTGGTGTGATATGAGATTCGCAGGAGCTTCTTCTCCAGCAGAGTGCTGAGGTCCAAGTCTTGCAATTCATCCTTTCAGGACAGATTTATTCTGACTTTTTTGACAGATTTATTTTATACAGATAGGAAACATAGCACCTTCATTTAAAGTAACTACCTCATACTTTCAGAGCCAAAATGGACTTGATTTTTCAAGGCAGAAATGCTAGTTAGGCACGTTCTCTTGACAGAGAATGTGTACTTTTTAGAGATTTACCTTTGAAAAGCTTCCCAGAGTGTTCTACAGACAAATCATGTATGCAACACCATGCTTGTACGAGCTTAGCCGTTGTAATCTGATGGGTGACTTACTAGAGCAAGACTGGAGCTGACCGTTCTTTAAGAGCTGATAGGTCTGACTTTCTTTGGGTCACTTCTCTTGAGTTGCTGCGGTGATATGAAGAGTAGGAAATGAAATTTTGCCAGTCACTAATGATGGCTTCCTGTATGCTCATGGAGTGGCCTGCAGAAAAAAGGACTTGGGTGTGGGTTTGGGAATGCCATGTGCCAAACAAGGGAAGGTGGCAAAACGAACATGGCTTTCCTCACTTAAAAATGACGAGCGTGATGCTAAATAGCACATGGATTGGGTGTGTGGTGGGGCATGAAGTTGAGGGCATGTTCAGGTATATACTTACTCATCAGGTAAACTCCTGCTTTGGGACATTACTCCACAGTAGGAAATTTATTTCAAGAGCTTGAACTTTCCTACGTCGTCAGAACTTCTCTTTTTCTAAACTGTATATCACCTTGGCATTTTCCTTGACTGAACTCTGCTCTCACTTCTCTTTTTAGTGTGTCTGCAAATCTCTCTGTCACTACCTTTGCTATGTCTCCCAAGTCATTATTATAGTACTTAATAAAAGGTACAGTAAAGTCATCTTAAGGATCTTCAGTTCTCAAAAAAAGAGCATATTCAGGATTAAAGCATTGCTTGGATGTCAATAACTGTGGAGTAAACAGGAGCAATTCCTTGTCAGCTGATGAAACCAGACCCATGGAAAAAGAGGCTCTGCCTTTAATCCATCACACTGTCGGTGGATTATGTATCACAGCAATCTTCAACACACTGCGACAAATATGGTCCACTGTGTAATATATCCAGCCACAGTGGTTCATATTAAAGAAATTTTTCAGTCATTTAATTGAATTTTAAAATGTCAGAGTGATTCAGGCTCTACTTCACTTACACCTGTGCAAATCTGTTTATGGTGTCTTGATGCAATTTTGTCCATTATAAACTGGCTTAAATGACCCTAAAAGGGGATTTGTTTCCCCTTTCAATTCCCTGAAAGCTTTGCAGAAGTTAATAAAGCAAGTTTTCTGTTATTTTTGCAACAGGCAGAATCTTCACTGCATAGTACCTTATTTAGTTATTAATTTGCTCCAGTACAGAGGGAGTGCAATGTCATGGTCATTTATTAATGACATAAATAGGACTTTTTAATGTCTTTTGGTTTTTTTTTTTCTTGTTGATTTTTGTCTAGGACCCATATGTGAAGGCGTGAAGGGCTTATTCAAAAGGAGATGACTAAGGTTTGGCTTAAGTTAATGTTTAGGAACGTAGGGTGGAGCGAGGCATTTATGGCCTTTTTGACCATAAGTGGGACATCTTGAAAGGTAGACAAATGCTGTAGTTCAAATTTGAGGTTGGCCTCAGGGATTGGGGCTCTTTAAAAGCCAACTTCAGGGAGAAGATGAATCGAATGATCTATTGTTTTATGTAAAACTCCCACTCCATCTTCTCCCGCCTTCTGACAGCAGAGTTGGACAGAATAAACATATATGAGTTGTATGTGGTTGTCATGACCACCATGCACACAGATGATTTTTGCTTAACTCCTCCTCTTCCTTTTGCTTTGGTTTTTCCCTCCATTCCCATGCTCCTAAAACCAGCTCAACTGTGGGAATCAATGTTTCCTGATCTTCATCAAACATACATTTGTTCTCAAAACAACATGGATGAAATGTTCTCTGCCGTTTCCACTACTCAGCTGTGGACTAGGTAGACACATCCAGTACAGGAGATCTAACAGCCTCCCAGCCTTTTGCTGAGTGCTCACCCAAATTCATTTAGATTACATGTGACAACTCTATTGTAAAAAAAAAAACCCCTCATTGCCAAAGAAGGTCAACGAAGCTGATGAAGGATCTCGAGAACAAGTCTTGTAAAAAGCAGCTGAGGGAACGGGATTGTTCAGCCTGGAGAAAAGGCTGAAGAGAGACCTTATCATTCTCTACAACTACCTGAAAGAAGGTTGTAGAGAGCTGGACGTTGGTCTTTTCTCCCAAGTAACAAGTGATAGGACAAGAGGAAATGGCCTCAGGTTGCACCAGTGGAAGTTTAGACTGGAGAGCAGGAATAATTTCTTCACCAAAAGGGTTGCCAAGCAGTGGACAGGGTGCCCAGGGAAGTGGTGGAGTCATCATCCCTGGAGGAATATAAAAGCTGTGTGCTCAGGGCCATGCTTCAGTGGTGGGCCTGCCAGTGCTGGCATAACGGTTGGGCTCAATGATCTTGAAGGCCTTTTCCAACCTAAACAATTCTATAATTCGATGAAGTGAGATAAGCAGAAAAATTTTTTCCACCCACCCCACTAAATTACCTCTCCTGAGATTAAACATGATGGAAGACTTTGCGATATTATTTACACGGACGAGATAGAGGCTCCGGGTGCTAAATCCACTTGCTAGTCTGTGCTGCCCACATAATTGCAGATACCTCTGTATCACCTTTTAAGCTGAATCTAAGCCTGATGCAGACCCAAAAAAATCTCTGGGGTGATACCTTGTTGAGAAGGATGTATCTGGGTGCATGAGCAGGTGCTACATGCAGCTGCACAAGCCACATGAGTGTATCGGTTCAGATCTCTGCACGAGCAGTGTAATTGCACGCTGTATTTCTCTCAGTAATAAGGCAGTTGGCACTGCGTCTACCAGATTTCCAGTCACAAGGAGGAGATAGTTTTCAAACAGGAATGACTAAAATGAAAAAGAATGCGTGCATTGGTATCAAAATGGAAAATACAAAATAAAATGGATGAATGGCCCTCGTTTTTAAATTTCACCTAAAAAGGTCTACTTAAAATTCACCATTGACATTGACAGACACATTCTGCTAAGAGCCATGAACCATTCTGCTGGTAAAAACGTTTTCATATGGAGAATTTTGACTTTTTATAGATCAAACAAGGATGTTAAATTAATTTTTTACAAGTCTAAGGTCTGTTGAAATGTGATAGCTATAGCTTTACAAATACTAGGAAAAAAAAGTATACTGGAAATGAATTGTAGTGAATGAACTATTTCATGATTATTAATGAACTCCGAAGTTGCTATTGCTGTCTAATTATACTAAATGTGTTTTTCAAGGTTCAGGAATCTGCATAAATCCATAAAAAGAACTGACCCTGAAAAATGAAGTGAAAATAGTTAATACACTGCTTGATTGGACCTTAGTGATGGCTATTAGATCCTTCTTTTTGTTTTGTGATTTAATTTTCTTAGTTGCTTGAGGAGTCTTTCTGTTACAAGGCAGTTTTGAATAGTTGGGGTTTTTTGGTAACCTACCTAAAAGTTATTTTTTGAATTGTACATGCAAGAGCCAAGAACTCTCCCTATATAATTGCTGTGAGGCCATGGAATTTTCCCTGCAGTGAGTTTTAATTATTCTGTGCTAATTAAGCAACTGATGCCTACTGTGAAAAATTCTCCCTTTGGAACAATATGAGCAAAGGTGCATACATAAATTTCATAACATATGCATAAAAGCATCCATTTTTATCTCTTGTACTAATTTCATATCCCCATGTTCTGTCGGTGGAATGAATAAATATAACTCCTATTGCCATATATAGCATGCACATAAGAAATAATATTAATCTTTTCCCATTAAAAAAAATAGCAACATGGTATTTTTGATTTTGTTGGATCCTCTCTTTATGGTGAAGACTATAACATATTATAAAGTTAGATAAAAAATGAGGTGCTTGATTATATTTGTGTTAGAAGAAGGCTTGGTCAGAAAAACAATTGATAAAAGTAGAGATTGATTGTACAGTCAACTTGAAAAGTACTTTTTTGTGTGGTTTTTTTCTTCTTTTTATGAATCAAGAAGAAAATGGGTAGTGGGGTGGAAGTGGCCTAAGCATGCAGCTCCAGGATGGACTGAGGACAGTAGCTGCCTCAGTGCCGTGCCTCCATCTCTAGCTCCTTCTGCTACAAAATCAGAGAGAGTTTATATCTTTCAATTTTATTATGCAGTTCTAGTACTACTTTAGTGAAAGAAAGAATATTTTGAGTAAAGGGCCCTATTGTATTGGATTTTTTTTTTTTCCTACAGGAGGCTCGTGTTGTACTTCGCTGGTGCACAGAGAGTCGTAGGATGGTTTGGGCTGGAAGTGATCTCAAAGGTCATCCAGTTTCCACCTCCCTGCCATGAGCAGGTACATTTTTCCACTAGACCAGGTTGCCCAAAGCCCCATCCAACCTGGCTTTGAACAATTTGCAATCACAATGCTGTAGCTCAGGTTCAAAATACCCCAAACAACTTTGGAAAAGGAGAGCTCTGTGTAACAGGGATGAGCAGGCATGGAAGCATCTGGCAAGTGTCAAGGTATTTAAGTTCTTTGCTTATGGAGAACATGAAGACAGAGCAAAAGCTTTATTTTAGGGTGTGTCTTGTGTGGATGAGCTCCTGAGGATGTTGCCTCAGCAGGAGGTTTGATCAAAAAAACCTCCTGAGGTCCCTTCCAGCCTGAGTTATCCTGTGAACCCTACATAATATGAGTTGAGTCCCAAGACAGAAGCTGGTTTGAATTTACTTCAATTGCTCAAGGTGAAAGAAATTGAGGGGAAAAAAATGCAAACCAATTGTAAATCTATTTCAAACTAATAACCATAAAAATGAAATCACTTATTAACAGACAGCTCTATGTGTCACCTAGGTCTTACAGATGGGTAGACATGTAGCTATTCCCAATTCTGATCCACCCGCGAATCCAGCAGTTATCCGCGCATCGCTGTGACGATCTGATCCGATTTTGAGAGTTTCCCAAAGTGAGGAGCTATTGCAGTCCCATTGGGATATGTGCTCCAGTCTGCTGCCAGATATATGTGAAAATACGAAATACTTATCCTAGGAGTGAGCTGTCAGAAACAGGAAAATGGTCTGCTTTCTGCTTGAAATTGCCTTTATGACCAAAGGGAAATTATAGGGCAAAAAAAGCTGCATGAATTATCTTGAGCTCAACCCATTTTCTCCTCTTCAAATTATAGATCTGTCATTTATATAGGTTTTTAATTCAATTATCTTTAGCTCCAGTTAACTGGAAACTCTTGGTCCGTGTAAAGGTACAGGACAAATATTGTCTTTTGGCAGCTCAGCCTCACCTCTCCTTGTCTTGACAAAGTGCTTAAAGAAACTACAGGCTTCAAACAGGCTCATTTATCTTGTATAATACTTCAAGATACTCTTGGAAAGTTCATCAAAATGATTTCCAGATTTGCCACTTTTTTTTTTTTTTTTTTCAGTCATTCTTTCTCTTCCCTGACTTTGCTTCACCATTGCAGGAACACAGAGACATAAATTTATGGGTTTGTTTCTTTTATGGATGTGGGCTCATTTTTAAGCTGTGCTGGAGTTTTCCTTGCAATGGCACATGACACTCTACAGTCAGAGGAGGAAAACTTCGTGTACTTTCCATTACTTTCTTTTCCTCCATTAGAGGCAGCTGCCTTTAACGGGGGGACCCATGCAGGTTGTAAGAGATCATCACAGGGGTCTTCTGATTGATCTGACTTGTGGCTCCAGAAGTCTCTTTGCTCCCTATATTTAGAAATTTCCCCCAAAAAAGACTTTTTATTCTGCAGTGGGTGCCAGGACTTTGAAAGGCTTTTCATTTTTAAGAGAGGCAAAAGGAAATGTTACACTTTCCCATAAAAATGAGAGGCTTGAATAATGCAGCTTGCGTTTATCAGAGCTTCCTCTTTGGTAAGCAAAGGTTTATATTTTTTTTAGTGCCATTAGAAGAGTGTTGTTGCTGCAGTTGTCTGAGGCAGTTTTCCAGCCCGCAGCAGCATCAGAAATGTTTGACTAACCCACCCCGTGATGTCACCCCATTTATTTATGAGGATGGTACAAAACATTCTGCGTTTTGAACGCAGCTAGAATCAAACAGCGGGAGACGGTACTTTTTGCTCACCAGACTGTCTCTTGCAGCCAATGCTGTGCAGATAAACCCTTCTTCGTTGTGCTTTTCCCTTGGGCTCATGTTTCCCGCCTGCCTCGGCTGTGTCTGTAGCTGCTGAGCTCCATCCCCACAACCTGGGCCCAATAAATTAATTGTTTAATGGTATATGTCTTAATAAGTAAATATTTGCCTCCTGAAAACTGCCTAAACCCAATATTAAATCATATATGCAATACAGAATCACCTTTTCTGAGTTTAGGGTATGACCTAGTGAAGGAAGATGAGAAGGGATCTGTCTCCTTTCCTCCCTGCCACTGGCTGTGTGTCAGGTCTAAATCTCTGTATTTAAAAAAACCCGACGTTTAAAATCAAGCTGTATGTCAGCTTGAGGGGAGGGAGCAGGAAGGCAGTGCGGTGTCTTCATCCTCCGGCACGTTCTGTGAAATGGCAGCAAGGGTTAACAGTCTTTTGAGCACGACATATTCCAAATCGCTCTGCTTGATCGGATGAATTTTGGAGTGCCTCCCCCTTCCCCCCCCCGTAACGGCTGTCATTTCCTGGAAAGGGCACATTTGATCAAATATCTGTTACTCTCCTGCGGAACAGAGCTTGCAAATTACTAATGATTCTGGCAAAAGAACTTTAATTTTGTGCCAGTGGGAGATTTCAGGTTAATTAAATAGTCTTGTTGCTTCTGTGTTTCACCGAGTAACTGCTCTTGGCTGAGACCTAAAACTTACAACTTGAGGCCTTAATACTGTCTTGACCTGAACTTCATCAGGCCGAGCAAACGTCCCCAAGTGTCTGAGCATGTTCTGGAACTTGCTCAGTTTTCAAAAAAAAACAAAACTGTAGGGCTACACTAGGACAACAGTTTTATTCCAGACAGTGACATAAACCCCTTCATGCTTACAGCCTTTGTTAGGCTTTAAGCAGATGTGCAGAAATGTGAGAAGAGCAGCAAAAACCCCCGCCCACTGCTGAAGCACGTCATCAAGATCCCAGTCTCACCTGTGGTGGTAGATGAACAAAAAAGAAAGGCCAGGAAATCCCTGAGAAGGTAGAAAATCCAGAGCAAGGTTTCTACCTGCAGGCATTAAGTATTTTCCATCTGCGGCACAGACGGGTGCTGTGGGAGGAAAAACTGAGATACTTGGTGCCGCCAGAGAACCTGCCATCAAATCTAGTCCTGCTTGTACATTAACAGTGGTACTCTATTACGCTTTGGCTCTCAGTTATGATATGAGGCTCAAATATGATGGTACAGCATGCAGATAACGCATCATGTGTTTAGGATAACTCCCTGGGGATAACCATGGGCATAGGGTTGGAAGCAAGAAGTGTCGCTTCAGTGGTAGCCCTCAGCTATTTACTTGGAAAGGAAGGTCCTCACTTGTTTTTGTTTCTTTCTTTTTTTAGATTATAATGAGGATGAATGTAAATAATATATAATGAACATGGGAAGCATGGGGTGGGGTCTTTCTTTGTCATCCATCTTTGGAAGAGATTAATACAAACCAGTATTCACTGGTGTATGTGTTTAATTGCTCTTAAATAGTGCTGATGAGTCCTCATTGCTGTGGCATGATCCAGGTGGCACCTCATTATGTTTGCATTAGCTCATCACCAGGAGTTGGTCTCGGCTTCAGTTCCTTGAGTGGCTTGTGTATCAGACCACGCAGCTGTGAAAAAAAAGAGTGGTTTTCTGGAGAAAAAAAAAAGAAAAGTGTGAATAATTCTTTTTATAGAAATAAGAACTTCCAAAA
The DNA here is from genome assembly GCA_020746105.1 of Trogon surrucura. Lineage (NCBI taxonomy): Eukaryota > Metazoa > Chordata > Aves > Trogoniformes > Trogonidae > Trogon > Trogon surrucura. Next base: position 11,622,912 of record CM036624.1, read on the forward strand.
AAGATGCTTTGTTGCCCACCCTAAACATGTGCTGCAAAATAATGGTCAGCCAGATATGCTGACCCACCCATGCCGATGCCATCGTTGCAGTACAGAGATGTGTCTCAGTCACAGCTGAAAATGGCAAAAGGTTTTGTAGTTGGCTAAAAAGTCCATTTTCCTAATTTGTACAGAATTTCTGGACAAAGTCTGAGAGTAAAATTTTGGTGATTCTCCCCACACTGTGCAGTTATGTTCTGACAGATGTGGGGGTCTGGGCGAGGTGAGTGGGGCCAGGAGATGTGGGAAGAGTCAGGCCTGGGGTCTCTGTGAGCTTAGCATAGATGGCTGTCTAAAGGTTTTAGATTGCATTTTGTAACCCTGGATGAAGCAAAACAGTGAAACAAGAACTGCATCATGTAAGGAAAACGTTGCTAAGATATCCAGAGGGACCTTTGTGATGGTTGCCACCAGTGTTATTTTATTATAATTCAGCAAAATCACATTTTAAATAACGAGAAAAAAATAAGAATTTGGACTAAAATAATCATGATAGAAGTGATTCAGGTGCTGTACTGAGAAATGCAGATGAGGATTAAACTGAGAAAGAGAAATAGAATAGGCATGGTAAATAGAATAGACATCCCTGGTGAACAAACCTTGTTCCACCTTCGCCAGTGCAAGGATAACAATAACAGTATATGTTGTATTCGATTTCTGTAGGCTTTTTGCTTCTATTGAGAAGAGAGATGGGAAGGGATCAGAAACAAAGAGGCTCCAAATTATTTCTTTCTGCAGCTTTGTCTCTCGAAGGAAAAAAAACCAGAAAATCTCCATCTTGGGCATCCCTGCCAGCTCTCCACCTCTTTGCATACCTAAACCCTTCCATTAGCTTCTGTCTCTTAGCTCCATGGTGGCTGAGCAGATCGGGAGGTGCTCCCACCCGTCTCCACGGGGGGCACAGCATCAGGACCTGCCGTGCCCGATTGCGCATTAATATCATTATCTTTAGGGCAGCACGGCTCCTGCCTGGCAGGTGACAAAATTGTTGGAGGTGCCTGCTGAAGCTGGAGCCAAGAACTGGAAGGGGGACAGGTGGAGGTCTGTAAATAAGGATGCTTAAGCTCTTCTCAGCAAGACTTGCTTCAAAATCTGCCCATTTTTAAAAGCCTGACTTTCAGAAAATGCACTCAGTGGGTGCAGAACCTGTGAGCAGCACTGTCTGAACATACCACTGGTTTTTGCAGAACGCAGCTTGCATTAGCTACCTCAAGACTGACTGAGTATCTGTAATCCCAGGTTTTTGCCTCAGCTTTTCTTATGCCTCTGGCAGCTTGATTAACATTGTGAATTTGTGTTTTTATACTTTGGCATCTACCTTTGCTAATTGTTAAAAGTCAGGATTGACTCTTTGGATTTGAAGTGCAGAACAGCCAAGGACTGATTTTTCTTTGATGTGTGCCTTGCTTTATTGGTTCAATATGATTTATGGGCAATTTCAATTTGGTAGTATTCTGTTGTTCTGTTTTTTTTTTTTTTTTCCCATTGATGTAGATGACTACATGCCATGCAATTCCACCTGATCTGTATAATAGGCTCAGTTCATATATTAGACCAATATTATCAAGCGATATGAATTTTTACTCAAGTCCATTAATGAAATACGTGTATTTGGTATGTTTATAGACAGTGTTTTTCAGTGTGTCACAGATCATTTTCTGCATAACTGAAATGATTAGTGCAGACGTGCAGTCAATGAAATGTTCTTCTTAAAGTCAGTACGCTTGATTTTCCTGCTGAAATTTTGTTCTGTCTTAATGGAAATGAATTTATAGTCAAGGCAGTCTCTGAGGACATTCAGTAGGGCACTGAAAAGTTCTGTCCTTTGCTAGGAGTAAACTAGCAACAGTTCTTCAGAAAAGAAACTGGGAGTTGCTGTGTGCTTTTGAAAAAAAAAGCAGCAAACACTATATGTAGATGTTGAAATAGGATAATTGTTCATAATCTAAGTGGAATGAGACTTTTCTCCATTTAGTGGCAGTTGTTAAGCACTGCACTTCAAGAAAGACAAGAGCTCATCAGAGGGAGTCCAGAGGCAGAGAACAAGATTACAGGTTTAAAAATCATGACCTACAAGGAAAGACTGAGTTAATTGTGTTACTTAACTTTTGAGAAGAAAAAGCGTAAGGGACACGTTATAGTCCAACTTTCCAGTATGTCTGCTGCTGCTCAACATCTTCTTCTCCATGCCAGGGAGCGCAGTTAATTGGCTTAGATGGCGGCAAAGGAAATTTAGGGTAATCGTAAGGCTAAATTAGGCTTATTATCAGATTTCTAATGGTTTGAAATCGATGTTGGAATAGACTGTCTGAAGAGGTTGTATAATCTCTGTCACTGGATATTTTTAAGACCAAGGTGTATTCATCCAAGAGCAGTAAGGCAGAGGTACAGGTGGTCCTCCCTGGCAAGGGGAGATGATTTTGTAGCCCTTCTTCAATGCTTCCATGACTCTCATTCTGCAACGAATACGTACCTCTTTGTGCATACATGTACGAACTTGTATGAACAGATTGCCCAGGGAAGTGGGGAAGTCACCATTCCTGGAGGCGTTCAAAACACATGTAGATGTGGCACATGGTTCAGTGGTCATGGTGTTGTTGCATTGATGGTTGGACTTGATGATCTTAGAGTTCTTTTCCAACTTTAATGATTCTATGATTCATGGTGGAACTGTGATAAAATAATTACATGCAAATTTAGTGAAGAATCAATGATGCATAAGTTTCCATGTTGCTATCTTAATGAAAAAGAGTTTTGCCTAAATAATAAAGTGAACCTCATGGGATGGTAAGAAGCTATCTCATGATGATAACAAACAACATGTTAATGTCTCCTGGTTACTCGCAGGTTACTGAGCTCTTCAGAACCTTTTTTTATATATCTTTGTCCTTTTTTTTTTTCTCTCATTCAAGGTGTTTTTTTTCTCTGAGCAAAGAAATAAAATATTCAGTTGTAATAACAAATTCTCTGATGACATGAAAACATTATTAAACGACTTCAATAACAACTAGAAACATAAATGGAATAGAGGAGAAACATTCCATTACAAAAGTCAATCAGAGGTAGGTTTTTTTGATACCATTTGTCAAATCTATCTTGTTTCCAAAGCGTGATGTAAGTTAATATTGATTGCCACTTTAAAGCATAGCTTGCCAGCTTCTTTGTTCCACTAAGCTGCCAGCATTGTCATTCTCAAGGTTTGTTTTTTCAGTGCTCTCAGATCACTGAGGCTACTGGAGCATGTTAAAGCTGGTAATAATACAACTAGCTGATAAACAAAAGCTATCAGATATCAGCAAGGGGAACAGTAAAATCTCTACCTCTGTCTAGGCTGTGAACATATTAAGAATGCTAATGAAAATTTATTTAAAGAAAAATACCTGTAATAACAGCATGTTGTTAAGTCTTACTTTAACATGCAAACGATGAGTAACGTCCATCAAGTATTTGATTTTTGGATTTTGCTATTCGACTAGGAGAATTATAAATTCAAAAATTAAAACAAAAAATGAAATCATTACTGTCTATCCCTGTTCTTTTCAAGTATGAAACCCTTAAATGAAAAGAGTTTACCTTCTGATGCTTCCCTGTTTTCCCTGGCATCTCAGGTGCTTCTACCTGGCAGTGCCCTCAGTACGCACGTCTATGAGTTGGGAAGTTACGCCTGACCTTGTTATTGTTGTTCTCACAAGATTCATGAACAGCCAAAGCCCTTGTGATCCAGACCCTCAGCAACGGAGCATGAGAGAAGCTTCCAGTACAGCATTTGAGCCCTCTGTGTAGGCAGGAGGGCAATCAAGACCCATTGTAGAATTTGGTCTAAAATGCCTGAAGAGCAACAGAACCCAGGTTTTGCAGCACTGCTTCCCCGGCAACCCAGCAGGAAATAGCTAGTGATGATGCAAAAAATGTTGCAGCCCCAAATGTGGACCTGCAGATAGGCAAGAACTGGAGTTCCTCCTCCTCAGCCCTGAGCTGAAAGCCTTTCCTTTGTGGGTGACATAAAAGATTCACAGATAAAACTATCTCTGTTTCATCCTGTCAAATGTCTTGAAATACTCGACACACTCCTACAAAATGGCTCTGAGTGTTGTACTTCTGTTGAATAGCTGTTTTTCAAGGGAAGATTGTTCAGCTGGAAAATTTCTTGGCTGGCAGAACCTCGGGAGTTCGCGCAGCACACTGCTGTCCAGCCAGTTTTGCAGCCTCCTTTCTCCCCACATCTATGGTTTGTTGCTTTTTTAATTTTTTTATTTTTTCCCCGTCTGTCAGGACAGTTTGCTTCTTATACAGGTGAGAGGCAGGACCCTTCCACTTGCCTGTGCAGTGTGAAGGCTTCATTAGCACATACACTGATTAATGGGGCAAACAACCCTACACTCCATATGGATGCAAACTTTATATCACTTCGCTGCCCTCGGAGAAACGTCATCCTGAATGAAAAATATCACAACATGGTCTGTGCATGCATAAAGTGATTTATTTAAAAGGCACAATGTATTAACAGTGCTTCCACCCATGTGCTCTTTCTCTGACGGGGAGGAATTGCTCTCTCAGCAGATGGTCCCGCGAATGCAATTTGCGCTCGCTTTGCCAAGTGACGTGAAGCTCAGCTCTGTACCCTTGTCCCCCTAAGTTATCTTGTTAAAGCGTGTTTGGAGCTGATCTGCAGCAGTCAGCTGAAGTGCTGGGGTGATCAAATGTATGTGAAAATATTGAGGAGTTTTCCTGCTTAACGGAGCTTTTAAACAACCCTTCCCCTCCCTCCCCCATCATCTGCTCTGTGTGCTTAATCCTGTTTAAATAACAACGTGTCAAACATGCCTGGTCATCAGCTAGCAGGTGTCCCTACTGAGATTTAAGTTTTCCTGCATCTCGGTGCAAAGATTTTTCCCAAATATTGACTTTTAGTTTTCAAGGTTATTGATGATGTGCTCAGACACGTGAGTTGTTCAGACTACATCAGGAAAAGAGTCTCATTAGGAAGATAAATGCATTTATCAGGCAAATCATCTAGTTGACTATATACTTTCAGTTTACCTGTGAGACATTACATTTGAAGAAATTCACATTTTCCTGTAATCACAGATGCAAACACCTGTAAGTCCTTATCTTTCCATCTCTCAAAGAAGTAGGTCTAATTTTTGATGTTTTCATCGGTAGTGCATGTGTGTCGGTACCAAACAGGCTTCAAACTTCATGTTAGTCTCCCAAAAGAAAGAAAAATTAACGAGAAACCTACAAAGTTAATTGCAAAGAATTGTCTGACGGTAGCTAATGATGCACTTCTAGGCAATTACAGTAAGTGTGGAAAAGGCTGAGCTTCAGGCAGCTCTGTCCTTTTGCTGCTGGTTGTACTCAAGGCTGCAGAAGAAGGAGAGGGCAAAGCTGGATTCTGAGATCAGACCAAATTACCTGTGCTGGCTGGTTTGACTGTGACAGTGCTTGAGTGTTGGGTTTTTTTGTTTTGTTTTGTTTTTTTAACGATGTCACAGCTTCTTTCAAGACACCTGTTTCGTGATTTAATCATTCAGGTCATTTGGACTTCTACAGCCGACCTAAAAATAGATGCTGTGTTCGAGTCATCAGTCCCACTCTGAATTTCCCAGGGAGCAACATCCCAGCAGTGCTGTGAAAAATTGACAGCTTTTTGTTTCTTTGGGGTTTTTTTAAAGTTAACTGAACCAGTGCAAAAATCCAAACCAAAAACCAACCAACCAACAAAACAACCCCAGAAGAACTCCCTTGTTTTTTGTACCAAGAATTTAAAGATATTCAAAGCAGTAAGTAACTGAGAGGGAGGAGAAGTAATTAAATCAAAGATGTGTCTATGGTGCTGGTAGCTGGAAAGCTGGCTCTTGCAATGTTTAAAATGCTTGTTAATCTTTTGTCTGAATATTTCACAATCATAAAAAGCAAGAAAAAGTACTGAACTTTTTTTTTTTCCTGAAGTTAAGCCCAGAATAACTGTTAGATGTATTAACTGTTGTGTGCTAGTTAGTCAAATGTATTATTTGTCCAGCTCTCACACACTTTGGATGTTGCTTTTGGTTTTTTTTTTTTTAATAGATGTGTTTATTTGCAATATTTGCCACAATGGTCACATTGGTCTCTGTCTGTTTGTCATTCGATACGTGTGATCTTCTCCTCAGTGACTTGACTGCTCCCTGACCAGCCAGCTGAAATGATTATAGCCAAAGATAATTAAAATAGCAAATGGCAAACAGTGAAGAGCAAACAACGAGAATCGAACTGTTGTCTGTGCAGGTATAGTCGTGTTTGCATGCGGATACGGATATTTGTACAAATGGCTGTGGCCAAGGAGTTGTGCAAACAGGCTGTTTGCGTGAGTGATTATAGCAGGGAAACAAGAAGGGGCACAAAAACTGCTGAATGAGGTGCTGTGAGTCCGAGCAATGCGAATGCTGTTCTTGGGGCAGCTCGGGCTGACGCCCTCCTTCACGTCGGTCAACGCGTGGTCACTTTGCTCTGGAAATCGGCTGGAGGTTTGCCAGCTCAGACAGGAATGCAAATGGTTCTCATAATAACATTTAGCCAGTATCAGTCTTGATCTTGCAGGATTGCATTTGTCAGCTGTTTCAGTTAGGTCCTTTTAATGTCTATGTTAATAAATGTTATTTGGTTGGGCAAAATTAAATTCAGACAGGAAAATGTATTCGGTGCTACCATTTAGATACAATACCACTGCAACATTTTCGTATGAATGTACAAATTCCTGTGATACAGGAGTTCAACAGAAATAACATTTAAGAAAAATATCTATTTTTTGATAGGCTGAACGTAATGAAAATGCTCTATTTGGCTTCAGTTCCTTCTTTTCATAATTTACCTTGCTCAACCACATTATTCAGTTCAGTTCTTTCAGCTACCTAATGGCAAACCAGGATGGGAAATTCCCAGGAAAAGAAATTTGATGGAGTTGAGGTGCTCAGGCAGGCAGAGAAGTGGCTAGTGCTGGAGAAATTATTTTCATTGCAGCAACTTGCAGGAAATATAGGGCTGTGAATATCACATTGGTGAGAAGACACTGGGGGGAAAGGAAAGGAGAAATGGTTGAGTGTGAAACAACCTGAGCTGGCTTTGAGTTTCATTTCTATCCTGAGTTCATCTGTGTCTTTTTAAAGACATCTATGAACTCAGTTCATAGATTAATAATAACAACAATAATACTAACAATAATAATAACATATAATAGTATAAAATATAATATATAAATATACAACAATATATAATATAGAGTATATAATAATATCATGTAATGAACATTTTTATTATTGTTATTATTTGATGTCTGGTGAATTAAAAGATCACAGAGGACTATAAATTGGAACTCCAGCTCAAAAAAAATAAACAAATCACTCATTAGTGATCAAACGGTGTAAATTTCTACCAAAGAGAGAACCCCTGAAGTCTGGAGTGGCCCTTTTCCTGCTCCCACTCCCCAGGGTGTTAAAACCAAGATGTGCTAGTGAAATCTACCTTAGAAAAATCCTGGTGTTAGACATGACCAGTGTGACTGGTGAAGAGGGAAATTAAATATATAAGAGCAAGGTTGTAACCCAGGACTAAAGGGCATTTCTAAGTCTGCACTTGGAGCATGTTTGCCCCTTCCTGGAAGTGGCAGAACTTTAAAAAAGTGTAGGAAGTAACCAAAGGTAATTTAAATCAGTGATCTGGTTCTTGTATAACAGCTCTGGCATTGTATACATATTCATACACTTCTTAAAAACTGATTTCTCTTTATTCTTTGGAGGGCGAGAGCCTCATTGCTAATCCGAACACTATTCCTGCTCATGAGTTCGAGCAAATGAATCTCAACCAGTTGTTCAAATTGAAGTGTTTAGCTGCCAGTCAAGACAGGTCAAATGGGAAATGGGAAAAAAATTGGTATCACTGACTAAAAAGAACAAATATAATCTATATGCATGCACCCATGGCTTGCTGTATTCTCTGGGAGGTTAGCTGCATTCAGATGGCAACTATTCACATGGCTTTCCTGCCTTACAAAGTTATTTCAATTCAAAGGAAAGAAAGGCTTTTAAAATGCCATTCCCCTCACTGTAATTGATTGTGCTAGCAGGTTAAAATAGCTCTGAAATGAATATTCCACTTCAGATTGGGATTTTTGAGGACCACAGTGACCCCGCTGTATCTGCGGCAGCTCTCTCCACAGTTCCTCTGTAGAAAAAAAAACCACAAACAAAAACCAACCCAACATAGCAATCAACAGCCTTAATATGGAGAGAAACATCTACTTAGTACTTATTGTGCCTTTATTTGTGTAGCAGCAGGAACTACAGGCCCAAGACACTAAGGCCACTGTGTTCAAGTTGCTTCACAAACATAAAAGATAGGTTAATGAATTTTAAGTTGATGACTCTGCCAAATGCTTGAGAAGAAATAGAAGCACAAAGGCCAAGTGGCTGATACGAGGACCTGGAGCAGGTTATTGGTAAAATAGGCACTTGAAGGCTTTCTAGTCCCACCCAGCACTCCTTTAAACCAATAAATGCTGGACTCTGGGTACTCTTTGTGTAAGGCATTAAAAACAATTCCAGCAGTTTAACACCTAGTTGCATGATAACCTCTGATATTTTGAACCATGGCCATTTTTATCTCCTGGAAACACCTTTTGCTGAGGATTATGTAGCACTTGCCCTTAAAGCCTTGGTAATCACTGCAGGTGACCCCTTGGATAGCTCAGCCCTTGCTTTGCAGTACTTCTAAATGTTCCTCTTGGAGTCATACAGGGAAGCAAGGTCACACTGGGCACATATCTGAAACAGGGGCAGCACATCTCTGCTTTTCATGTGACACCTAATTTTCTGTCCTTGTACTGGAAGACAAGGAAAAAGGACATGGTGAAACTATGACCTTGTTGTAGTTAATCAGTGGAGGTGGCCCTTACAATGTAAAATGGTTCATTAAAATCTGAAAGCCCCTCTGTTGCACATCTAGGCTCATTTTTACCCTTAAACATTTGAATTATCTCACCAAAACGAGGCACATCATTAATGTAGAAATGCCAACAGGATCAGAATCATCAGAAAAGAAAGGATGCAGATGGGTCGTTTAGATATATTTGTTTGGTTGGTTTTTTTTTCCTGGGCCATCAGTAACCCAGTCTTCTCCCATATAGTTGCCACAAAAGCTTCTGGAGACAAGTGTGCTGAAGTGAGTTAGTCCCTGGCTGGCTTTTCTGCTGGACCTGTGAAAAAGCAGAAGAGGATCCTGGCAATTGAAGTCACAGAAGGATTTGCTCTCAGTGCCATTGTCATTTACTTGTTCAGATAAATGTCTTTTACATTTAGGCAATTTCTTTTTATTGTGCACCTTATTCATAGTGCAGTAAAGTTGAAAATCCGAAAAGATACTTTAAGTTAGCTCTTTCTACTTGGAATCACTTAAAAAATATTTGAACAGGGCATGAAGTGGGTTGTGTTATCCCGTCTGTTGTTGTTTCAAGGGAATTTAGGGGTGAGATAACCCCAAGAATGGAACCACACCACTTGAGGGCATAGTATTTATAATTTTTCAAGTGGAATAACTATAGCAAGTGGATTGTCATTTCTATGAGAAGGTTTTTGTTTTATGTTTTTTTTTCTCTGACGGTCACTGATTTCACTGTCCCCAGTCCTGACACCCATTTGGGACCAGCACTGGGGATCCAGGGGACCAAGACACACACATCCCGCGGCTCAACATGTCCCGTATTGGGGTGGAGCCCAGACCCTGGGTGTAATGGTCCTGGACTCCTCCATCGTATTGGAAGGCTGCATATGGAAAATCTCACAAGGGGCTTGTTCTCCTCCCTGTTTCGTGCTTTATGACTTGGCTGGTTGAAACAAGCCAGCCCAGTTAGCCGTGTAGGCCTGGGCCAAGCTCTTTGATTTCCTCCCTACTGAAAGCCAGTGAGCTGCTGTTATCTGGGTCACTATCACCCTCTGGCCTCTTGCCCACTATGTTTTAGAAGGGTGCAAAATTGCTGATGCCTACCTGAATCGTTAGAGCGAGGCAGACACAACCCAGAGCTTTTGGGTAGATTGAAAATTATGAATTATGATTCGTAATTATGATGAAAATTATCAGTGCTTTTTCCTTCCCTACACATGCCGGAATTGGCTGATGGGTTTGAGCTGAGCAAGTGCAACCAAGGTCTCAGGTATCCAAGTGGTGTTTTCAGAGAAGGTGCTCCCCATCGCAGGAATTGATTACCTTTGTCAGTTGGAAGAGATGACTGGATTGGTAGAAGGGAAGAAAAAGAGGCATATCATGAATAGAGTAAGGAGGAAAAGGGCGTTATGTACTTAAGTTGACTGATAGCTGATAAAAATTTAACCTTAATTTTTCAGTTGTCTAAGCAACTGCAAACAATATGCATTTGAAGATATCCAAAGGAAAGGTCAACGTTGGTGATGCGTGTTCTGAGAAGTGGTGACTTTGTAAAGGTTCTGAGCGCAGGAGGTAGGTGGGAATATGTCGAGAGAGGTGATGTAGTGGCAACACATCAGTGCCTACTCCTGGTGCCCAGCCTTAGCGTTGGCATTCTGAGGTGCTTCAGCAAAATGAGAGTGAACTGAAAATGAGCTGAGTGACATGGATGAAGGCCTTAGAAGAGAGGTACTGTAATAATATGTGGCACGTAAAAATGTTTACTGCTGTAAACCAGAAATTAAACCAAGAACATCTCTCTTGAGGGGGCACAGTCTGTAACTAAGGAGTGAGCAATTTTAAGAGAAAGGTTATTTCATGGGTAACTATAACAAGACCTGATGTCCCAAAGTTGAATCTAAGCAAGTGTGGTTGAATCTAAGCAAATGCTGTTTCTGCTTCTGTGGGGCTTTATATAGATATAGATATATTTTTTTTTTAACAGAGTAATTAACCACTGAAACAGCTTGCTAATAGCAGTAGACTCAACATCAGAGGAAATATGTACACTAAGGGTGTATTTTTTGTTTTCTAGACACTTGAGTGTACAGCTGTGTTTGATGAAAGGAGAAGTTTTATGACTTGTGCTCCTTGTGATCTGGAAATTGACAAATCTTCTAAGAAAGACTAGGATAGTGTTGTGAGAGGGGCCTTGCACAGGTGAAGGAGAGTAGAGTTCTCAAAAGAAATGACCTAACTTAGAAACAAACCAATCCCAAGCACCAAAGAGGTAAATTAATAGTATAAAATAACCTGAGTAATAATTACAGGCTGATTTGCTCTCAATTTTGATGAGATTGTGTGAGGATGCTGGGGTGGTTATGTGTTTCAAACTAAACAAAAGGATTAAACAGACCTATTTTATCATTCAGTGGATGAAAATTATATGCAAATCACCCTATAACTCTAAGGATCTTATCCTGCCAGGTCCTGAGCGTGGTGTCTACTGAAGCAGATGAATAATTTAATGCCTCTCCTGCATCAGCTTCTGTGCTATGCTTTAGTGCATATGCTTTAGTTTTTAGCATATGCTTCAGTGCATATGTGTTAGTTTTTGGGGATGTGGGGTAAAAACCAGAAGACAGAAGCAAACAGAGTAGCCTGGAGCACTACTTTTGGAATGTCTCTTAACCGGAAAAACTGTGGAGAAGGGAGAAGAAAAGTCATGTTCCTTTGTCTGCACTGGCCTTGGAGCTTTTGGGGCCTTTTGGAAGGATTCCAGGGTGCTGCTGATGCAAGGTATTTGGTGCATCTCAAAATGGGGTGAACCCATTGGTTTCAGTGGGGGCTTTGAGTCCATCCCTCTCTGTCCTCAGGTGGTAGGTCTCTGCTGCCGCTTCTGACTTCAGTGAGAGCTGCAGACTCTAAAAATCTTCAAAAATTGGATCCAAGCCTTTAATTTCCTCCCCCCTCTTCAAAACCCACAACTTTTCTTTACTCATTTAAAAGCAATCTTTATGGCACAGCACGTTGTAGGTATGATCCCAGTATTTTGTGTGACATGCAAAAACTTTTTTGATGTTTTAAAACTTAAATGAGAATGTCTTCATTTAAGAAGATGAAACAGCTTTTGTTTACCATAAAAGCCCAGTCCTCTTTTGCTCTTGTGTACAACATCTTTTGTAAAAAAATTTATTTTTTTCTATGCCTTCTAACTGGGCTTTTTGCATCTGACTGTGGTACCAAGTGATGTTACCTTAACTACTTTTGTTTGAAAAGTATTATTTCCGCAGCAACATCTTCCAGGTTGGATATCTTCCGCCTTTTGCTCTGTAGGTAATATGACTGTTAAAGATCTTCTCCATCTTTGATAGATTGTAACTTGTGTTCTTCTAAGTACAAAAAGGCTCAGTCTCAAAATTAAACCAGGCTGTTGTAAGACAGCCTAAGGTTTGACCAAACATTGCTTCATGATCAAAACCACTTATCTCTATTTTTGTTTTAGGCAAAGAAGTTGTTTTGTCGTGGCAGCACTGCTAAATGCCATGAAGTCTTTATGGTCTGAGGGTATACTTCAATCAAAAAGCAGTGGGGGGAAAATACTGCTTCCTATAAATTTGGGATATCGCTTAGCTTGTACTGAAGCATTATTCTACACAATGAAAAGGAACACAGTCCCTATAGTTGCCATCTAACTTGAGATATATTTAACCTGAAGAATAAACTCTGTATAAGAGTTATGCTCCAACATTAAAGTGGAGTATATCTGCCAGCATCTAAATGACTGTAAAGGTCATTGACAGACTTCCACCAATTACTCCTGTGCTCACCCCAATAACCAGATTTTAGCTAAATCACACAGAGCTGCACTATTCCCAGACATTTCCTGAAGACTTCAAGAGACAAACCATTTACAGATGGTGGTTTTACTGTAAAATCTGCTGTCCCAGTTCCGCCCCAGGAGACAAGTTGTCCCCCCTGCCAACTGCTCACTCCCTCCTCCTCGCTGGTGGAGTGGGATGAGGAGCAGAGAAGACCTTTACTTGGTGGAAGCACTGCTCAGCAGTAACGAAACCATCCTGGTGTGACCACCATTGTTCCCAGCACAAATCCAAATGACAGCCCCATGCCAGCTACTGGGGAGAACATCAACTCTGTCCCAGCCAAAGACAGCACATGTGTAGGCACTTTTATCAATACAAAAAAAAATGAAACTAAGTAAAATCAGTCAGATGCAGGTATCCAGGCAGTCTTAGTGTTTGCAAAAATTAGGTAAACACTGAAAAATTCACATAGAAATAAAACTCCTTTCTGAGATTCTTATATGGGTTTTCAAGCCAAGAGCTGTGGAGGATGGACATGCGTAACAAAATTTTAGTTCATGTATTTAACTTTCTCTGTTGGAGAGAACTGCAGGAAGCCTGTTCTTAAATGTGAATGGATATAACTTTCAAAAACTTCATTGAAGTCTTTCCTGATTATCAGTAGCTGAGCCTTTTATTAACGTATGGTGAATTGAAGTTTGATTTCTTCTGATTCTACTACTTTTTCCTCTTCCTTCTACTCTCAGCAGATGGATCATTAAAGGGTCCCTATAGCATAAACTTATTTAAAGATATTCCTGACTGCTTTGGCAATAGAAGGAGACTTGGAATTTAGTTTTTAAAAGTCAGTATCCTCTCATTTAATGTAATTACAAAACTACATAATTTTAAAAAATGAGACATTAACTCTACATTTATGATATTTAATGTTCTTGGTGTGCAGATGGAATGCATGTAAATGTGAAATTTAAAAAATGGTATTTTAGAAATACTGTACTCCAAGACCTTCTGTACATGACTTAGGGGAATCAGCCACAAATCCATTCAAAGGCATGAGTTATGGATGATAAAAATCCAGAGAACTTGTCTAATAAATAATGGCACTAAAAACCTCTTCCATAGTTCATATTTCTAATGCAAAAATGTACGGCTTGGTGTGACTGAAATATGAATTGCACCTGTGTGTCTTGAGATCTTGTCTCTGCAGGGAGGGTGAAAGGATTCTCCTTGGCCAAAGTGATGTGAACAGAAGACACCTGTTTCTCCCCCAAGAGACTGGTGGCCTCAGCATCACCAGTCACATCGAGTTCCCCATGTCCTTGCAGCCAGGAGTGTTTAGAATAATCAAATTAAATGACAATGAGTGAGGGAGGAAGCGAAACACCCTGGCTACTTTCTGTCCCTGGATTTAGTCAACCACCAGCAAAAGCCTACTTGGAAAACCAGGTAAAATGATTGGGAAAATGTTAAAGGCTCTATTTCCATCTCTACTGGCATAGGTGGTATTAGAAGGAAAAGGGAAGTGAAGCTTCCACAGGCAGTTGACCTGTTAGATCCCAACCAAGAATTATACATTTACAATATTTTTCAAGGTAAAAAAAAAAAAAAAAAAAGAAAGATTTTTCTCATTTTTTTAAACCTAGGGAATTTGTCATTCATTTTCTTGCTTCTAAATGGGATCAAAGCTTCACTCAATTTCAAAATGTCCTTGTTGTTTAGTTGTTGGATTACAAAAACCAAAACCAAACCCCAAGAATTCTGAGTTTGATATTTCCAAAGTAGTTTATAATTTTATCCCCCTTTTTTCCTCTGTTTGGTCTTCACAGGGAAATGTAAAGAGGTTGAGAAAAGGAACTTTGAAATTGATTCACAAAAAAGTGAGTAAACCAGAATTCCACACTTTCCACTGATAAGGTATGCCTCTTTTTTCACACTATTAAAATCCCTGTTGATAGAATTATTAAGATGAAAAATGGTTATCAGTACTTTCTTTTTTTTATCATCAGAAGCATATTTATTTCTTATACACATAATATCTTCTGCCATCAGTCACTTTAATCTCACATTGTTTGTGCTTCAGTGGGCTTTGGCACTGCTGTAATTATCTCCTCTTGTTTAATAAACCAGTTTTATTTTGACGTAGATTTAAAGCCTAACACCAAAAGCAAAGGGAGGCAGTGTGGAAATTGACATGTATTTGCATCAAATGTGAGTGAGGAGTCATTTACCTTGTCTGTTATTTTACACCAGTGGGGTGCCTGGAGGTGTTTCAGGCTCAGACCATGCATGTTGCACTGGGACGTGCAGGGAGAACCGTGTATTCAGTGCGTTTGAGCTATCCACCTGGTTAATTTTATTGCTCGTAAGACCGTTCCTTGCGCTCTTACTCCATGGAGAGTGGTGAAGAGCTGCCATCCGGAGTTAATTTGTTTCAGACAAGCATGAATCCGGAGGATGAGCTGCAGGATGATTCACATGCTGAAGACGGTCTTGTTAGCGATGCCACAGATGCTGACGTTGCTTTGGGTACTGACAGTGATGAGTGGTGTGTAATATCTGATAAAGATTAGAGACCTCAACATGAAAACAAAGCTCCTGATCAGGAATCCCATGGTACCCAAACACCATTTACAGGCTGTGACAGCAAGATAATTGGTCTGGGTGTGGCTTCTATTTACTGGAATAAATGATGATAAATAGTGAATCTGGCTGGACTTTGACTTCAGGAAAATGGAGTACTCATAGATATATTTTTATATTATTGCTGCTGTCAGAACACCGGAGAAATGAATGTCTATATATCTCTGTGTGAGCTGCAAGTAAAACAGAGCTGGCTGTGTATTGCTTCAGCGTGACTACCACACCGTGTTCTTTTCCCATCATATCCTAGGTGTCTCGTCTGTAAAACCTATATTAGATCCATTCCTTCTTCTGCCATCTCCCATAGTCATTACTCTTGCCACTTGTGACTTTTCCACAACTTAGGAATTTTCTCTTGACCTGAAAATTGGATTGTCATCTCAAGATGGATGGTGAAAGGAGGAAAAATTGCTCAATGAATCCACCCTTAACTCTCCTCTTGGTTGGCAACATCCACATGAAGTATTGGGAAATCATGTCAGGAAATGTGATGCCTGTCCATCACTGTCAAGGTGTCTCAGAAAGCTGAGAACCTTCTGTTTCTGCTGTCCTTTTCTGCAACCACATCTATACACCCAAGCTCCTCCAGGTCATGTATGACACACCACTGGCAAAGGGAAGAACAGTAAGTAAGGAAGAAAGACAGATATCTCTTTTGCTTTACTGTCCAGACTTTTTCTTCTTTTTTTTTTTTTTTTTTAGCCCATTCGGGTCTTTTTTTGTGTGTCTGCAAGGAAGGTGATTCTGGGGAAGGGGATGGAGGAACCCTTTTGATAACCCCCGTGTACAAGGAGGAGTCACTTTGTCCTCGGAGTGTCAAATGCACTTCTGGCTGCAAGGTTGGCTAAGAAGCTGGTTCTTCTCCTTGGACTTCGGGTGTCTCTGCCCATGGCGGGGGGATTGGAACTAGCTGATCTTTGAAGTCCCTTCCAACCCAAACCATTCTGCGATTATGTGATTCTATGACTTTTACATTAGCTTTCCTATTTCAGCTGAGTTTTGCTATTGCTTCATGTATGAAGCTGAGAATTTATAGAGCAGGTATTGACAGGACTTTGAATTGAGGTTTTAGACTAAAACTGCAGGAACTGTCTTTAGGAATGCACTTGTAAAATTAAAAGAAGAATAGAGAAAAAAATGAAGGGAACCTACAGGCCTATTCCCTTTAAAATTATGCCTGCATTCACCACAAAAAGGGGAAGAAGCACATTTGTCAATGTAGTGTTAAACATAAGACGCTGAGTTGCCAGGAGGAACATATTTGTTATGACAGGCAAGATAAAGTATCCACTGCCTTTTAACTAAGTAAATATTGAAGGACTGCTCATTAAAAAATCAGCTATCTGTCTTCATTGTACATCCCACTTCTGCTGTTAAAATTTCTAGGTGATGATTGACTAAAAAGCTGTTCAGATAGCAGAACCTTGTTTTAGACAGCATGGATTTCCACTCTACAGTCTTTATAGGGAGGTCACAAAATGCTTATCCTGTGCAAATCAAAATGAAAAGGAATGTTTCCAATTCAAGGGATGTTTCCAATTCAAGGAAGGAAAAGGGGTTGCAGAGGAGAAAGTGAAAAGGGAAGAAGGAGCCACCGCATGTTCACTTCCTTGCAGTGTAACTTAGACCTGATGCAAAAGGGAATCACTGACTTTCAGGAGCAGGAGCCATAATCTCAGTAAATAGTAAAAGGGGATCTGTGGAAGCTGCCCAGATCTCAGTTTTTCACAAAATATTCCTGATGATTCTCCTCACCCCTCTCCCGATCCTACTCTTGGAGTAGGTATTAGTAAACCTTCTTTCTTTTTTAGCTTTTTCAGCTAACTTTTCTTGTTACTACATCTTCTCTTTTGCCCCATTAAGCATTCCATTCAAAGGCAAGGCAGGTACTTCAGAGAATAAGGTAATTTCTTAGGGCTGTGGGGTTTTTTTGGTGGTTTTTTTTTTTAGCACTTGAGTCCAACCAAGTAACAAAGGAAGAATAACAGACTCCAAGGCTTCAAATACACTTTGCACAACCCTACAGCTGATGCAGGGATCAGAGTGTGCTGACAGGGTTCAAGCATCACAACATCCTTCTCATACATTTGTTAGATTGAAAGGAGCCTCTCACAAAGTCTCAAAAAGTGTATCGCCACTAACTACAACAATTGTTTCTTTGTGTCTCCAGTTCTGCATTTTCTTTGTTAAGTACTTCTGTGCCAGAGGACACTGAGCAGTTTTGTGAAGAATTCATATTGGTTCAACCTGACTCTGTTTTTGCAATGCATTCATAGAATTCATTAGAAGTCTATTTGAAAAACATCCTTCCTAAAACATCTGTTAATTTTATAATAGCATTTGCCAGCACTATGAAAGGAAAGAAAACTTTCCTAATGACAGTAATGGCAGGTTATTTTGCCTCACTTACTGTCACAGAGTGAGCTGACACATTCATCAGAAGCCACTTGAAAAGAGAAAAGAGAAGCTTCTCTATAAAGTAAACTGCATCTAGATGTTGGACTTTTGAGCTAGGTTTTTTTCCTTTTCTTTTTGAAGAAAGAGTATATTGATCCTTTCAAAGTACAGTTAGACACTTAAAAAAGGTAAAAGTATGATTGTATCTGAAAATACCTTTATGCACCTTAAAGGTAAGATTAACATCTTCACATGGAACGGTCTTTTCATTGAGAATCCAGTTCCATCCAGCTCAGAGGTTTCTAGGGAAACCTACCTTTTTCGTAAATTGATTTTAAAGAAACAAAGAAATAAATATTGGTTTTGTTTTTTTTTTTTTTTTTGCAAAAGACTATTATTGTGATTCATTTCACATGTTATCCTGAGTTTGTTCCTGAGAGCAGGGGGTTATAATTTGGCATTTAAAAGGCTGAGCAGGACTCACAGTGGTGGTGGTGCGATCTGTGCATTAAGTGCTCAGGTAACAGTACAAGCATCTGACTTAAGGGACCTTCTGGTCCTCAGAGGGTCCAAACGTGCAGGTGACACTTGCTGGAGACTGCCAGGCCATCCTTGAAAAGGCCAGGTTTCTTGACACACTAGTTTGTTGGAGAAGATGAAAAATTTGTGCAGGGGCTTTGGTCTCTGCTCTGGGCACCACCTCTGGGCTTCATCCTCTGCAAAGCATGTACACAGAGATAAAGGACTTCAGGTCCTGCCCTCCTCTTTGACCTCTGCTAAGAAAGATGGGGCCCTGACAGCTTTAACATCTCAGGCCCTGGGTATTCATGGAGCAGGTGTGAATGTTTCTCAGAGTTACTTAGCTCGGGTCACTCATACCTTGTGAAGACATCAGAGCAGAGCTGGAGAGTGATGTTAACCACAGCCCAAACAGGTACTGCAACAAAGGTGCCAACATCCATGAAGGCAAAGTTACTTATTGCTTGCTTTTTTTTTTTTTCTTTTACTTTTTCAAGGTCTAAAACAGCAAGAGCTGTGAAAGACAGACCAGGATGCCTCCATTGTCAGCTCTGATTCTTGACAGACAGGCTGTGCCAAGTAACGGGTATGTCAAAACAGAGTGTTATTTTGCAAGGAACACCAAGTGCCTGTAGGGGAAGAAATTGCTAGTTTACCTGCTGTTTAAGGCATATTAATAATACAGTAACTGTGATTTCTTAAACTCTAACTAAAGGCTGTATTCAAAAACCACCATCTTCAGTGCTGTTGCAATTTAATCGCAGTTCTTCCCCCCTCCATATTTTTGGCTTTTAAATGATTCTCTTTTGTGATTGTTTGACAAGAATCAGATGTCCGCCCACCCCATGCCAATGTCTACAACATGCTTAATTTTTTTTCCTGGTTCTTCTTGTGTTAGTCATTTGAGTGTTTGACAGGTATACATCTGTGGCCTTTTATATGTATTTTTATTCAGTTATTCATGGACGCTGTGCAGGTAGTAATATCTATCATTGTCATTGCTTGAAATTGAAGCTAAACTCTCTTTTCTCATGGATTTGCACAACCAGAGATACCCATGATCATTTATTTAAACCAAACTTTTCTCTTCACCAGCATGAGCGTTGTCTTCCAGGGCTTGGATTCACCCAGCCAATCCTTAATTGGCAGCCAATCTCCAGTACCTTAATATCTCACAGGATGGGAGTGGGGAGTGGGAAATTACCCCCATACAAATGATACCACATCTCTTACAACCTCCCTTGAGGACAATCTGAGTGCATAAATTGTCTTTTTTACTATTTTGAACCTTTTGTAGTGGCTGAGTTGTAAGAGCATTGTCTATCTTGGTACTCAGTGATATTCAGTGGTTGGACTTGATGATCTTAAAGGTTCTCTTCCAACCGAAGAGATTCTGTGATTCTGTATTCAGTCCCTTACTTTTATGGTCAATCTTAATTTCCTTATCAAGGTTTCACAGCAGCCTGCCTCTGGATTTTCTGTTGCATTTGGAGCGGGGTGCCTTCATACGGATGTAGCCCTTCATGATTGCAGGAGTGACTCAGGAGGGCCTATGGTTCCTGCTCTCTGCTGACTATCTGGCTTTATGCGCAGCAGATGATAGGTTTGCTCTCTGATGGGTTAGTGTCTTGCTGGCTGCAGCAGTTTAAAGCTGCTTGATAGTAAAGGCAGAGAAGACAGGAAGGTTTTGGGGAGGACCCTGTTACATCAGAGCAGGGGAAAGGGGCTGGGACAGGCCACTGGTGTTTGGTGAAATGCTGGGAGGGGAGGTCTGGAGCAGAAGTGGTGAGTGGCTAGGGTGTCCAAGGTCTGCTTGTGTTGAAGGAAAATGGGTGATGTCCATTCCCTGGCCTCACTAGCACCCATCTCTTCAGACTCACTTTCCATCTATAACTACAGCCCTTTTCCGTTGTCCTTGCTCACTGCAGGGAAGTTAAACATCTAAAGGTCCTTTCCATCCCCAAACTTTCCATGATTCCATTTTGTGAAGATGCCCAAGCCCGGCCTGTCTCCGCCTCTGCAAGTAGGAGGTAGGATGCAGGTGTCCAGTGGCATTTTTGACCTCTAGCACAGGCAAAATGGAGAGCATGGTCCTCGTGACAGCAGAGGGTCTTTGACTGCTCCTGGAAGTCTGACATCTCCATGAAACTTCCTGCTTGCTGTGTGCTGGTGCCCCGTGTCAGGTTGGTTGACTTTTGATCATAAAACCATCTTAACCCTCAGAATCCCTATTTGAGTTCTGCATGAGACACAGCTGGAAACTTCATCTTGTGACTTCCTCTATCAAAACCAGAGCAAGACAGCCAATGAGCTCAAGCCCTAACTGGGGTTCAACGCACAACACGACCATCTCAGAAGAAGAGTTAACTCCAATCAAATCAGTGATCCTGTTAAGCCAGTGTCCTGCCTCTGACTGGTGCCAACAGCAGGTACCTGGAGAAGGAAGAATAGAAGGAGTGTTTAATGACACTTTCCCAGGACACTTGTGCAGCCTCTGGCAGTTTGCAGTTGGCCTTGTTTTCCCATGGAGCCTGACGAGAATCTGTCAGACTCAGATTTCATTGCTGTGAGGAGTGTGGTCCACCTTCCCACCATGAACTGTTAAACACATAAAGTGCTTTTGAATCAGCAGTTATCAGAAATGTGGCTCCCTTCCAGCCATTGTCCCTGTCCTTTTGCCTGCGGGCTCGGGCTGAAGTAGTTTAATCTTTTTCTGGCTGCCCAGAGACTTGCTGGGATCACCCGGGAAAGGAGGTCTGCAAAGGACTGAGCCCAAATGGGTGCAGAAGGTGCGGAGGGGTCTGCAGCAGCAAAATGGCACCGGCACTTCCATGGTACCCCTCCTACAATGGAGATGAAGACAGTGGTCTTCAACCTCACTAGGTGGAATAAGTCTTCAAGTGTGGCTTTGGTGTAAAGAGAAAGAAATGGACAGTAGAGATCACAGTAGTAGATCTCCAGTGATGCAAAAATAGAGTTAGCAGATAATTAATATGATTGTAGGCTGATTTTTTTTTTTTTGGCAAAGCTTAAACATATTTTATTCAATAGACAGATAACAAGGGATAAGGAACTATCTTACTATTTTAGAGACTCTACATGCAATATGGTAAATAGATATTGTATAGATACATTGGAGATGGACTAAATGTTCTGCTGCGAAGAAGCAGTGTGACTCCACTGAAAACGCTAAAATAGGCACAAGAAGTTAAGACAAATGTGTTTGGGACTTCAGGTTTTAGACAAACAGTCTTATGTTGCATATAAATGGTAAGATACACCAGAGCACAACTAAATGAAGTCAAATATACATACACTGATACAGGTAAGACATTATCTAATTTTAGCACCTCTTCCTTCTGTACAGTGAATTCCAAGCATCTTTAAAATCTCTACTGATCTCTCCACCGTGCACCAGGAATGAGTCTTTTAAAGAACTGCTTTTAAGCAATATGCAAATACATAACTCAGGAAATACTTCTGGAAATGCTACTATAGCCTTCCAATGTGAGAACTTATATTTGATTTACTGACTCTTGAATGTTATATGCAGTTTTCCATGCTTCAGTCATATCTATGAAGTGGGTTTTGAATTCGTTTAGATGTCTTGAATGTTTGAATTGGTTTAGATGTTTGAATTGGTTTAGATGCATCTAGTGAGAGAGCCATACTTGGTGAGGAGTCTTATACTTTTTTTTTGCTCCTCTGGTGAAGCTGTTTGGATTGACATTGGGTAAGGATCCAGCTTTAAATTTGCCTGATAAATATTCCCTTTACTATGCTTTATTTTGTCATGGTGAAAGCAAGACAAATACAGTGAGGGAATTCAATATTAACACACCAAGTAATTGTCACATAAAGGAAGCATATAGGAAATGACCAAATGACTTAGGAAAATTAATACGTGTAGCTGTTAAAAGAGGGCATCTAGTTTTTCGCTTTTTGAAGGAGATGGGTAGCAATGCTAGAAAACTCAGTACTTACAGTTATATGAAATTATCAAAATTAGGATGCGAAATTGCTTTAGGGATGTTCTCTTTAGTTTGTGTTGTATGGGATCTGGCAAATTAAAGATGATAGCAGATGCCTAATTTCAGGACAAATTGGATCACTTGTGTTTTTCTGAGATTGCTCAGCTATCGATTTATTGTATCTTATCTGGCTTCTGCTTAATTCTCTCTACTACTTCAAGGACAAATTTCTATTATTTTGTAAATTCTTGTTAAGACAGATGCGCGTAAGAATTTTGAAGTTTTTTCTAGGGGTATGACACTGTCTTAGAACCTGAAAAATTGGAGACATGTTTCTAACCATCCAGATACATTCGTTAAAATTATAGCAATGGCTTTTCCTTCTTTCTTCTGTATTTTGCGGGATGGAAGTGAAGACGCACTGCCCAAAACAAGTGAACAGTATCTCCAAGAATAAAAAAAAAAAAAGTATTTTTAAACTCGACAAAAGTTGGAAAATCTGTCTTTTAATGAAAAGAGCTTTTTTTTTGAAGTTAGCAATATTTTCCTGTTTGAGCCTTCGTTTTTCCAAATCCCAGTTTTCCATAGATAAGAAGTTTCAATAGTTCCCTTAACCCCCTTCATTTCCTTTACTATAATGTGCAAGACAAAAGCTGCTGGAATGAGTTTTATCTGTGTTGATAGAAGAAACTAGAGCAAAAAAGCCTGCTCTCCAATTTACATTCTCCTAGGAACAATGTTTTCTTCCAAAATTTCCTATGGTTTCCTCTCCTTTAGCAGGGGCTGTCACTCTCTGACTACATCTCATCAGCTGGGATCTAGCATTGTCCCGACTTGCTCATCTGTTGTGGTACATTTTGAGTAATTCCATTGGCGTAAATTGATTTATGTAGAAAAAACTGTATCTTGTGGCTTGATTTGTTCTAAGCATCAACCTCTCCTGACAGAGTTGTCTGCATCCATTGAAAATTTTTCCTTGAATTTTTCATTTTCTCTTTTCCTCTTCGTCTTTGTTTTTATACAAACTGGTTGAATTCATTAATCTTTTTTATCATGAGATGATTGTGAGCAAAATATCTTTTAAGAACATTTGTCCTCTTTAACAAATACCAGATTCTACTTAGAGCATAATGAAATTCAGATGAGTGCTATTGAGCATTGAATTATTAGCATTTTGTATCCACTTTTATAATTGATGGTTTTCCAAGTTTACTGGTATTTCCTTTCACCATTTTTTTCCCCCCTTTATTCCCTTTACTATGCTTATTTTGTCACAGTGAAAGCAAGACAAATACAGTGAGGGAATTCAATATTAACACACGAAGTAATTGTCACATAAAGGAAGCAAACGCCAGTCTGTGATAAATTTAAAGGATGACATCTATGATAGGGAAAGCAATGATGTATCTGTCTTGTGCTGGTTTTGGCTGGGATAGAGTTAGTTTTCTCCACAGTAGATGGTCTGGAGCTGTGGTTTGCATTTGTTCCTCTTAGAGACACTGGAGACTTAGCAAAAAGCGTAAAGTTTGAAGAACTGCTGACGACACAGACAAAAGATGTATTTTTGCACAATTTGTGGCTTACTAACGTGTGTACATATACCTGAGTATATCTATTTCATTTATAATTTCGTCATTCTTACAATTGTTTTACGGAGCTACTGATCACCAAAAAAATGGGCAGCTCTCGCCACCTGCTCCTTCCTTTGATGGGAGTTTAGGGCTACAGAGAGAGGTCTGTGACACTGAACCCTTTATTTCCATGGAAAATGTGTGATCTGGCCTTTTTCTTCACTGGCTTAGTCAAATGCATCCAGGCAGCTTGGATAACTGTGAAATCTAAGTCTAATTTAACTGATTTAAATGCCTTCAATTTCTGTCCCTATCCAGTTGATCTCTCATGTAGAAAACCTCACATGCGCCGTGATTGCTTTGAAGTCCAGACAACTATTTGTCTTCTCACGTCTGGTTCATTACAGCTTAGCTCCACAGGCTCTGTGAAGTTCCACTCTACTTACGCAAATAATTATGCGAATTCTCAGTAAAAGTGAAATAGAAATGGGATCTCTGTCAAGGAATAGGATAATGGCTCTGGAGTCCCCAAGGCTCACAATCTGTGGCCGATGCCAATGATGCCGTGTCATTCCATTGACTTCCGTGAACTTTGGTGGTTAAAAAAGGATGACTTCTGTTTTACAAAGACCTTATTTACTCTCACACATTTTGAATGCTAATGCATGCCCACTTTATTTTTTTCCTTCAATATGACACTGCGTTTCCCCCCCTCCTGTGTTATGCAACTTAATTACATGCAGACCTTGAATGTCATTTTCTAATCCTTGGTTGTTCATTTGAAAGTCTTGTAAAATAAAACTAATTGGTGTGTTCATTAAAATGTCAGAAATATTTTTGAGTTCAATTAGATAATACAGTGGTTTTATCCAAAGTGTGCATATAGTACAATAACTATGTCAGGAGGATGTAATTAACAGCCATTTAAATGAACAATTGTCTTAAATTTTTCTGGTTCTTCATGCATGATAACTTAATCAAACAGCAAAGTTCTTACAGGCTTATCCATTTGAGAGAAAGGTGAAATGCTATAAACTCACATTTAAAAAGTCAAATTGAAAGCTGTAAAACTACTGAACTAAAGAAGTCAATTATATAAAAATGAAATACAGAAGTATACTTTACTTCAATGTCAGTACATTACAGCTAAAATCCGTTCAGAAAATGGAGAATTTAAGGTCACCGATTTTTGGGAAAGGCTAACATTTACATTGAATGAAGGTGAAAGGTCAGAATCACAGACTCTTTGAATTGTTTGGCTTGGAAGGGACCTTTAAAGATCATCCAGTTCACTCCCCTGCCATAGGCAGGGACGTCTTCCACAAGACCGGGTTACTCAAAGCCTCATCTAACCTGAGCTTGAACATTCTTAAGCCCTCTTTAAGTATTGAAAGGTACCCCTAGAGCCTTCTCTTCTCCAGGCTGAACAGCTCCACCTCTCTCAGCTTTTCTCCACACTTTTTTAAAAAGTACTGAACTTGGTTAGAATAATTTTTATTATCCATTTGCGTCCAAATATGCTAAACCAGACATTTTATTGTAAAGTCTGGTTTTGTTGAGCATCTTTATTGATTTTTTGTTGTTTCTATTTCAGGGTTACTTGAAAACACTTGAAAGATGAATGTAAAGTTTCCTGATTCACTTACAGCTTTGTTCTGAACTGCAAGGTAATTGTGCACAAACTATGGGAAAGAAGGTTCAACCTGGGCAGCCCGGATTGTCCATGTTTTACCCTGTATCTGTGACTTTGTTGGTGGCATTTGTTATGCTCTGGACAACATTATGACTTGGGTGCAATCTCTGGGGTTGACAGTGCTCATCAAGCCTACATCGCTTTGGGAAGCTGATGTGGTGGCAGATGACAGAGTCTGGGCTCATGCCAACTCTCCTGTTATCCCTGTGGTGGGAGAGCATTTTGTGACCAGGTCAGAACCCACGTTACTCTTGACACACCCATATGATGGCAGCCAGATGGGCT
The DNA here is from genome assembly GCA_020746105.1 of Trogon surrucura. Taxonomy (NCBI): domain Eukaryota; kingdom Metazoa; phylum Chordata; class Aves; order Trogoniformes; family Trogonidae; genus Trogon; species Trogon surrucura. The sequence goes on from CM036624.1 coordinate 11,648,743, forward strand.
CTCTTCTCATTGACCATCCTTGGCCATTGAAACTTTGTTTCAATACGATTCTTCCATTTCCACCTCTTGCAGCACCACACCAAACCAGCATTTCCTGGTTTATTACAAAGTTTCCACTGAGGCAGGGACTTGGTGGTTTAGAAAAATGTCCATCCTTAATAATATTTTGTTGTTATTCTCCCAAACTAAGTCAAGTGGACTCCAGACTCACTATTTGAAGACAGGAGGAAGAAACCAGATAAAAGAATAGCGACTGTGGTGCACAAATTTCTGTGCAACTTTTATGGTTTCCTCTTCCCCTGATGCTAGAACATAAATAAAAGACCAGCTCTGTAAAGCATTCCTCAGCAGGATACCACAGAAGAGAGATTAAGTTTCAGTAGGCCACCTTTGTATTCGAATGTGGTGTTTGCTGTCTCTCCTCAAAGCGATATTAGCTGTTCTGCAAGCTGTAAGAGAATTTTCAGCTGCTTTGTCTTGCTGGATTTCATTGCTGTTTTTTAATTAAAGCTTAAGGAATTAAATGAACCAGGGACGCTGGAGTTACACAAGGATGAGAAAAGATCAGGCAGTAAAATCCACCGAGGTGCAATGGGGCACAGGCTGATTCTCGGATTATCATACTCAATGATTGTTTTTTTTCCAGTTTGAAGCATAAACATTAATGTGTTTTAAGCATCTGGGTCAGGCTGACAACGTACAGCTGTCTGGGAGAATTAGATCTGAAGCAGATTGGGAGCTACTTTATTAAGATTTTGGGTGTGATTTGCTAATGTTGTTGCAGCAACCAGGCTTCTTTCTGTCATGTTGTTCTGCACTGGGAATGGAGACATTAATAATCAGATGCTTAATAAGAGATACACCTATCTGGAAGCAAGCAGCTATTGCATGAGGCATAATTCTAACTGATACAGTGGTACATCTATTTATTAGGCACAACCATTTATAACATTGATGGTTTTGTTTACTAACTGTGGCCACATTGTATAATTTAGTTGTAAGCTGCCATATTTAATTGAGGTAGGGGAGGAAATGAACCCATCAGCCACGGCCCTAATATTTACAGACATGGAGCTCTACTTTTCCATTACTCTTGTAATGGATGCAGTTTCGAATTAATTTTTAGAACTGCCAGGAATAGCAGCATATTGGATTCTCTCGCTATTTTATTTTATGTTCTGTGTCCCTGCAGTGTCTCTTGATTGCTACTCGTTAGAAACAGCCTACACTTGTGTTTACCAGAACAAAAATATTCCCCTTCCTCATTGCACCTTGCAATCCAAACTTTGCCTTGGATTTAAAAAGATGCAAATTAAATATTTAGAAGTTTCAAAGACTGTCTCCTAGTATTTTAAACAATGATGAGCTTTAAAATGAGCTAGGAGAATTTTAAAATGTATTTCATATGCCAGAGGCAACAGAACTGTGGTTACTCTTCTGCCTCATTTTCTTTTACGGGAATAATAATGTGTGTTTATCAGGAGATAAACACCAGGACTTTATTTCCATGGTGTGGTGGGATGATGACTAGATAGGTAAAGTGCTGAAATCAGGCTTGAGAGAGCCGTGGTCTATTTCTGGCCTTGTTACAAAGCTGTGAGTGGTGCGTTGCACCAAACTTCTAATATATGCCTGTGCAGAGCACTTAGTTTTCTATTAAGCCTATCCTGGCAGCCTAAGATGCCCTTGAGTCACTGTGTGGTAGCACTGAAGGCTGGTTAAGTGTGACTGGGTGTAGATGATGGATTTGCACCATGTGTTTAGTGTACAGGGCTTGGAGGGCTAACAGTGGTTTCATCCAACTGCTGGTAACTCTCTGCCGGGGTGGACGAGGTCCTCTGGTTCATGACTCGTGTCAGCAAACAAACTGCAAGACCGGAGTGCCCCAGGCTTTGAGATACTCTGAAGCTGGGCACAGCTGAACTCTGCTGAACTTTGCTGGTGCTAATGGGTATAAACACACTAGATTTGAAGTTATTCCTGTTTATACCACCAAGATGAAGGTGCTTGTTGAAGGACCCAGAGAAGTCCAGTTCTAAGGAGTTTCAGATAACATTTTGCCAGCCTTCTGGGCTCACTCCTCTTCAAAGCTCAGCTGTGGCAACTTGATGGATACCTACGTAAAAATTACTGCAGGAAGACCTCAGGATGGTCTTCTTGCAGCTGAACGGAGCAATTTCATTCTTGAAGGCATTGAGCTGTGTGAGGTTTGGGTGACTTATCTGGAGCGTGTTTGCAGAATACATAGCAGCCCAGGTGTGTCATGTATACGTCTTCTTGTAAATGAAATGTAATAACATGGCAATCTGTGAAAAGGGAAAATCTAGGAGGATCTCAGGAAGTCTTTAGCATATTACTACCATTATTCCCTGAAAAGAGTTTGAGTTTGCAGAGTCTTAAAGGAACTGTTTCTGTAGATGCATCCAGTCTTGGATCTCTCTACAACATCAAGCTCCTGTCTCTGAGCAGCTGTCCCGTAATACAGCTTGTCTAGATTCATGGAGGATCTGATCTAGATTTCACTAATTGCCTGATGGTGAAAAAGCTCAGATCCTTGTAGCAATTGTCTGCACTAAATAGTGTGTTATGCATGACACTACTGAAGTATCGACACAGGACTTTTATCGCAGTTACATAGGTGGACAGAAACTATTTATCCCTGTAACTGCCAATTATTTGTTTCATAGTCCACCTAGAACATAAGTTTTAATTAAGCCATATTTCAAATTTACTGTGGAAAACATTGTGACATTGTCATATTCTAATTCTTCATTTGGAGCTGGAGAAACTGTGAGTTGCTATGAGACAACTTTTTTTTTTAAATAAAAAGTGACTCTTCTTCATAGTTTTCTAATTAATAGTCAATGCCTAATGTTTACATAATGTTATTCTCATCAGATCATACAGAGGCTGAATCTTGTTTCCTCATTTTACGGAGTGAAGGAATGAGGAAGGGGAAAATGAAGCGACCCCTCCAAAGATGGTAGCAGGTCAGGGCTCTGTGGGGAGTGATGTCCCCCGGCCTTTGCCTCCTCCAGCAGCTCAGCTCGGCTCCTGTGCAGGATAGAGGCGATGTCGACCCCCTGAACATAAAAAAATGCAGACAGCAGAAGTCGCTGAGAGGAGCTGGTTCGGAGCCTGCTGGCAAAACTCGGAGGAGCAGATCTTGGTGTACAGGGGAGTTTCCTGAGGTTTTCCCAAGGCAGGGAGATGCTAGGGGAACTGAGAGACCCATCTGGAGCCATCACTAAGAGACATGGGTGTGGCCAGGGCAGCAGGGACCCCACCCACGCCCTTAATAAAAAACCTCTTGGAGGGCAGGGACTAGTCACTTCGAACACAATGCAGAGTGAGCAAAGAGCCTGTGCACTTAACCCTGCATGTGGTGTATCAGCGTGCGGGAAGGGTAGAGAACGTGGGGAAGAGCCAAAACTCTGCCAATTGACAGGTGGGTCTCACGGGTGGTCATCACCCTCTCGGTAGGAGCTCAGCTATGGTCTCTACCACGCAGAAGGTCGTGGTCCCAAAACTTGCCAAAATGGATGTGGGAACCCAGGTGGAGCTCCCACGGACACATACAGCTGTCCAGATCACAGGCTGCAGGGAGTGCCAGAGCCTGTTGCTGGTAATGGATAGTGATTATGAGAACTGCTGTGTGCAGTGCGAACTGGTGGATGACCTGCTCAGCATGGTGGCTGAGCTGAGAGAAGTTGAGTGGCTGAGGAGCATCAGGGAAGCAGAACAAGAGATAGATTGGTGGAGCCAGGCTCTGCCTTCTTTGAAACATAAATGGGAGCAACCATTGGAAAGTACTCTGGATCAGTGGGTGCCAGTATCTCTTCCCTGTCAGGTGAAAGGCAAAAGCCTAAATAATAAAAATTAAAAGAATGAGCAGAGGGAAGTTCATGCTTGGGGTGGCAGGTGAGCTCCCTCCTTGCCTGTCTCGCCCCCCCCCAGGTGCCTCTGTACAACAGGTACAAGGTTCTGGCTGAGGAAGATAAGCCAAATGAGGATGTGGACGATGGGCAGTCTGTGCCAGAGGTGTCTCACTGGTCAGTTAAGCCCACCACCTGTATCACAACCACATCCACAAGGAAAAAAAGAAGGGTTATAGATAGTAATCAGTGACTCCCTTCTGAGAGGAACTGAGAGTCCTATATGCCTGGTAGACCAGGGACTTTAATTACCCAGATATTTGCTGGAAGGCCTACACAGCCAGCCAGTCACCGTCCAGGAGGTTCCTCCAGTGCATCCAGGATAACTTCTTGATGCGAATGGTGGATGAGCTGACAAGGGGAGGGACACTGCTGGATCTTGTGCTCACTAACAAGGAGGGTCTGGTTGAATCAATAAAGAGAGCCAGGAGGCTGCTGGGCAAACTCAAGCAGAAGAAGAGAGTCTATAGATCATGGAATGAGGCTGGCCACTTGGGTGGAATATAAGACTGTGATCAGAGGATGTAGGGAGGCAACTAGGAAAGCTAAGACCTCCTTGGAATTAAACCTTGCAAGGGAAGTCAAGGACAACAGAAAGGGCTTCTTCAAATACACTGCAGGCAAAATTAACACTAGAGGCAATGCAGGCCCACTGCTGAATGAGATGGGTGCACTGGGGACAGAGGATACAGAGAAGACAGAGTTACTGAACGCCTTGTCCTCAGGAGCCCCAGAGCCCTGAGGCCCCAGAGGAAGTCAGGATAACAAGAAGTTTGCCTTGGCCAATGAGGACTGGGTTAGGGATCAGCTGGACAATCTGAACATCCATAAATCCATGGGCCCTGATGGGATGCACCCACGGGTGCTGAGGCAGCTGGCGGGAGTCATTGCTAGGCCACTCTCCATCATCTTTGGTAAGTCCTGGGCAACAGGAGAGGTGCCTGAGGACTGGAGAAAAGCAAATGTCGCTCTGGACTTCAAAAAGGGCAAGAAGGAGGACCTGGGTAACTAGAGACCAGTCACCCTCACCTCCATCACTGGAAAAGTAATGGAACAACTTCTCCTTGGTGCTGTCTCTAGGGATATTAAGGATAAGAAGCGGTCATTAGAAGTCATTAGAAGCACTCAACATGGTTTTACCAAGGGGAAGTCATATTTGACCAACCTGATAGCCTTTTATGATGATGTAACCAGATGGATAGATGATGGCAGTACAGTGGATGTGGAATAGAGAGCACTGTCAGCAAGTTTGCTGATGACACAAAACTGAGAGGAGTGGCTGACACACCAGAAGGCTGTGCAGCCATTCAGCGAGACCTGAACAGGCTGGAGAGTTGGACGGGGAGAAATTTTATGAAATAAAACAAGAGCAAGTGTAGAGTCTTGCACCCCATGTACCAGTATAGGTTGGGGACTGACATGTTGGAGAGCAGCTTAGGGGAAAGGGACCTGGGGATCCTGGTGTACAGCAGGATGACCACAAGCCAGCAGTGTGCCCTCATGGCCAAGAAGGCCAATGGCATCCTGGGGTGTATTAGAAGGGGAGTAGCTAGTAGGTTGAAAGAGGTTCTTCTCCCCCTCTACTTTGCCCTGGTGTGGCTGCATCTGGAATATTATGTCCAGTTCTGGGCCCCTCAGTTCAAAAATAACAGGGAACTGCTTGGGAGAGTCCAGCACAGAGCCACAAAGATGATAAAGGGAGTGGAACATCTCCCTTATGAGCTCCAAGCTAAGGAGCTGGGTCTCTTCAGCTTGGAGAAGAGAAGGCTGAGGGGTGACCTCATTAATGTTTATAAATATGTAAAAGGTGAGTGTCAGGAGGACGGAGGCAGGCTCTTCTCAGGGATGTCTAATGACAGGACAAGGAGCAACGGGTGCAAGCTGGAGCATAGAAGGTTCCACAAAAACATTAGGAAAAACTTTTTCACTGTGAGGGTGACAGAGCCCTGGAACTGGCTGTTCTGTTGTGGTCTGACAAGTTGTGGAGTCTCCTTCTCTGGAGACATTCAAAACCCTCCGGGACATGTTCCTGCGTGACCTACTGTAGGTGATCCTGCTCTGGCAGGGGGGTTGGACTAGATGATCATTCGAGGTCCCTTCCAACCCCTAACATTCTGTGATTCTGCATGAAGGTTCCAAGCTCTTCGCTTTTCCTCTGAGTCTCTCTGTCCTGCATTTGAGTATCTTTGTTACTGAGGTCTCCAGAGGTGCCGATTCTTTGATGTTGAGTTCCAATAATTCCCTTGGCTGCTTGCACATCTTTCCAAGTACACCACTCTAGATAGACAGAGTACAGAAAGGCAGCTTCGAGATAAATGCATGGACATCTTTATGCCCTGCGAGTGGCAGTCAAAGACTCTAGGGTTAGACTTCAGAGCACAAAGGATGAAGTAGTGATGCTGTGAGGGTGTGTTCCTGCTCTTCTTATTTCTTTTTCTGCCTGGTGGCAGCCAAAGAAATATCTTCATTGCACCTGAGAAATAATAAAATACTCTTAACACTTATCACTGCTTTAGCTTCTAAGCTTGAAGCGTAATGCTGAATAGGACAAACAGGATGAGAGATGCTTTAATTAGTATATAGGCAGTTAAGCTCAATAAGTCTTGTTTCAATGAAAAGGTTGCTGTAGTGCAGCGGTGCTCATTTAAATTGCCCACACTTTTAAAAAAAAATCCATTAACACTTGGTGTGGCTTGACTTTTAAGATCAGCTCTTTTAAAGTGGAATGCTGTTTTCTCATGGACTCAGAGATGAAATGTTAAATATTTGTGTATTGTATGGGACAACCTACGTTTTAAACTTGATGTAAATAAATTTTACGATCAAGTCTACCCTAAAAGGAGCACGCTAGAGAACCAATATGTCTAGTATATTGCGCATGCTTCTGCTCAGTTAAACTTCCACTCGAGAAAACCACTTAAGAGCGTGTCCCCTATTAAGCCACTTTACCTTTAATATGATTTTGACTTGCCGGCTTCATTTTATATTTCTGTTGTCACCCTTATGGATCACAACATAAAGAATATTTTGACTGATGCAACCAATTTTGTCTTGTAGCTTGTGTTAGTTTTATGACTTTATTGCCTCTGTGTATGTTGGGTTTTGGTTATTTTTTGGTTGATTTTTGCTTTTTTGTTTGTTTGTGTATTTTTTTAATGATTCCTGGTAGTAATGTCCTTTTTAGTTATATCTCTGACACTTTATTTCTCTCACACTGATGTTTTTTTGCCGGCACTGCAAGTGAGGAATGCTGCATGAATATCTCTGCATGTGCACATCCACGTGCAGCTTCACCTTTATTCTGTAAAAATCCATACATGGGTGGGCTGTGTGGCTCTTTATACATTCACTTTGCTTTCATTTTCTCTGCTTTTCCCTGCAGGCTTTCCCCATGAATGCTAACAAGATGGCTTCAGGTACGTTGCGTGGAGGGTATGCTCTCCCCGCATTCCTCTTGGGTGAACAACCCCTGTTTCTCATCATGACCCCCACCTGCTGCAATGAGACTCCAGAATCGCTTCATTCTGCACTTTGATTGAATCCCTGCATTTGCGGCAGCACCTGGCTGTGAACCCAATGTCACAATCTGCCAGGTCGGTCACCGAGGTGCTCAGCCCTTCTGCTTGGACCACTGCACATAATTTGTGTGGTTTCAACACTTCTCAGACTGAAAGCTATGAAAGAAAAATCTCAGGGAAATCTGGCAGCTGGTGCTGTGATTCCACAGGAGAGATTTGTTTGCCAATTACTCAACTCAGGTATGCTCTGGTCATATATTCATGGGGTATGTATATTCCATCTGGTTTGTCATGGAGGGTTTTCCTTCCTTCCTTGTGTATTGCATGTCCGATCTCATTCTCTTTGTTCCCTAATTTCTGAAGTATAACGTATTTTAAAACACACCATATAGAATATATAGGTGTGTATTTCCAATCTGTCCAATTCAGAACTTGAAGATCAAGAAATGGGGCAATTTTGCTGATGGGATAGATCAGAGAGCTCCAGTTGTGCGTACTGTCACCCTTTCGTTTTTTTTTTTCTTCCTCAGCCCCAGCAATGGAATTTTTTACAATGATTTTGAAGAAGGTAAATTATTTCCCCAAACCAGTCATAGAATTCTAGAATGGTTTGGGTTGGAAGACACCTTAAAGACCATCTTGTTGCAGCCCCCCTACCATGGGCAGGGACATCTCCCAGTAGGACCAGGTTACTCATAGCCCCATCCAGCCTGCTCTCGAACACTTCCAGGGAGGGGGCTTCCACAGCTTCTCTGGGCAACCTGTTCATTGCTTCACTACCTTCACAGTAAAGAATTTCTTCCTCACATCTAATCTAAATCTACACTTTCTGAGTTTAAAACCGTTAACTCTTGTCCTATCACTACATTTCTTGAGAAATATTTGAAACTACCGTGCTTTGAGAAAGATGATATTTTCCTTGTTAGTGTGGTCACTTAAATTTTTCTGAGATTATTTAGGGATAGTGTATGGCTTGTCTCACACAAGTTAAAAGTAGGTCAATCAATCTTATGGCTTCTGTCACACCTATAGAGAAAAACAATCTTATGGAAACCTCTGCAAACCTCATAGAAAAGATTCATAAGCTGCTTTAGTCCTTTTATAACCCATGCTGTAAGGCAGGATACACAACAGTTTCCTTGCTGGTTTCTGCAACATTTTCTCTTGCACAACAGTTTACCCCAGCACCTGTGAATGGAGAGATGGGAGAGGCTGAAGCAAAATTAATGCTCTTTCATCACGATGATGGTGTTTTCTTCAAAGGAAAATATGTTGTCCTCTTCCTCATATTGAGGTTGTGATTGGACCAGTCTCCTGAAGTTATATGTTGATGGAGGAAGGCAGCAACGTGAGATTCCGTATTTGAATACAGTGGACATGGGGTTACAGGCATAAGGCTGACAGAGAGATAATTGGTGCATCCCAGCTGGGCACATGTCAGTTTAGCTTTAAACCAAGGAATCCTGGGGACTAGTCAACAGGATTGTATCATCAAGAGGACCACATCACCAGCAGGATTGACAATAGAACCACATAGTCTGCAGGCTGTGACACCAGTCTCTGGGAAATCTGTGCTGAGGACTGCGACAGGTTTGTACTGGTAAGAGCCTCTCTACATGCCAGCTATGCGGGTCATACATGCCAGCTATGTAGTGCTAGCAGCAAGAGTATTTATGGACGTAGTGGAAAATGCGGACATAACATTCATAATTCACATCATAGGTTTTTCCTGATGCTTTATTTTCTGGTGTCTGACATTGTAGCCACATATTGAATTGGATTGTTTGTAACATCAAAAAATCAGAAGACTTCTAGGTCTGGATGCAATAAAAGAATCGTTGGCACATGTGACAAGACATTAATATAGATTTTTTAAAACTTGGTTTGTAAAAAATATTCTGGCAAACACTTCTCTTGTGGGAGAAACGATTTGCAAGTATGTCAACACACATATTTAGCTTAGCTCAGAAAGAAAAGGATTTTTCAAGACTCACTCCTCCTATTATATTTAGAAATAGGATGTTTTAACTCATTAATTGCTTTTTAAAAATTATTTTCTTTATTCATTTTTCACTTTGTGTTCTTCTTACTGAAACATTTTTTTTTAGCAATGCTTCACAAAAGCATTGCACAGTTTCTGTAATGTGATGAAGGCTGAAAAGATGGAAACCCTTGGTCTTGAAGTCATAAAGCAGTAAACACAGAAACATTGGACATTTTGCACTTCAGTTTTACTTCAAGGCTGGTAATGGGGCTGATTTCTAGATAAGTAATTCTGACTATGAAGACAGCTTAATAAGTCTCAGATTGATTTTCGTTGAATTTTTAATGAACAAATATGGCACAATCCTGCATTTAAATCCAGGGCACAACCATCCCAAAAGCCAAAAATATTTAGATATCTTTTCCAGTGTTAGCTGCAAGAGTATTACCCAGTTGGGGATATAAGAGGTTTAACCAGAGCGAAGTGTAATGTTCCATAAGCTGCTTCAGGTCCTGCTTTGAAAGAAAGGGATTGTGGGATTGGAGGTAGGAGAAATCAGAGAGGAAGGTTGTTTTCTGAAGATGTTATCATACTACAAATGTTCGATAGAGGGATGAATGAAATGCGAGGTCAGGACTGCCACATATTGCAGTTTCCAACCTGGGATTTATGTTCCATCAGGTTATTCTAAAAATAAAGTTGTCCTGGTGAGTTTTGTACCTGTTGTTAAGGATCCGACACATTTTGAGTTAAATTTCTAGATTTGGGGGTTTAACACTGCAAGCTCTCAATGCTGAAACATATTTTTCCACTGATGTATCACCCTGGTCATAAATTCAAGCCTCCTAATGACTCCCTGCTTGTCTTGTTCCCATGAGTTAATAAGCCACATACTTGGGCAGGATATTTTTTTGCAAAATGAAACAAAAAGCCCACACCATCCTTTGTCAGATGCAGTCTGACAATATGATGAGGGGTAATTATTTTGGTATTGGTTCTGAAAGACTTCAATCTGTACACTTCAAAGGGTTAAACACTTTCTGTCTGTGCAACAGTTAGAGCTATGAAGTGTTGGAGTTGCTATAGAAACAGTGCATATTTGATTCAAATGAAAAAGAGTAAACAACCTCTTTTCATATCTCCAAGCTAAACGAAAGGTGGCCCCAACTTTGTGAGAAGTTGTTAGAAATACTTTTAAATCGCTGTGGAGAGGTGGGGTTTTTTTTTTGTTTGTTTTGTGGGATTTTTTTTATAAACTAAAGCAAACAATGAAAAAAAGAAAAACGGGAGAAAAGCCTGCAGCGATGGTTCCTCCTGCTCCGTTGAAGACCTCGCAGGCCGTGGAGGGTTGTGGTGGTTTCGGAAGGGGACCCAACACCTTGGCCGACCACGTTACTCCAGCAGCTTGGGGCACTGCTGCTCCTCAGGCACCCATGCTGAAATTCTGCCTATCGCCACAGGGGAGAGGTGGTCCATGAGCTGCTGGCACAGCATGTTTTGACCTCCTGAGCTCGATAAAAAGCTTGTGGGCTGCTCTGCTGGTTCACTTGCTACCCAAAGACTCCTGAGGTCCTTTCATCAGAGTTCAATGTACAGGCAATGAAAGCAAACTGATGGGGGAGGGAGAAAAGCAGCAATACAATCATTCCTGTTATCACTTTTTGCCTTCTAACTAGTTTCAAATTCCCATCCCTCTCCTTTTGCAGCCATCTCACAGCAGCTATGTGACAGGCAGAGACCTTTAAAGGTTGGTAAGAAATTTAAGGTCAAACCAGTTGTTTTTTCTTAGAGGGAAACACTTTTTTTTTTAATTAACAGGTATGTCCTATGGGTACTATCTCTCTCCTGCAGAAAACTTTGACTTTTGTTAAGAAATCACTTCTTTTCATCTTAAAAAGTTAAGAATTCTGTGAGTAAAAGCGAAAACATTTTCTAAATAGCTTTCCTAGTGAAGCTTTTCTGGACAGAAATGCTGACCACATTGGAGACCCTGCTTAATGGGAGTCTGCATGTTGCTACTGATGCATGCTGGATAAATTTTTGCTGGATGCATTTTTGCTGGATGCATTAGTCCTCCCAAAACACCTGTACCAGCCCTATGCTGCTCTTTAGAACCTTTTTTTTTTCCTTCTTGTTCATGTGCCTGCAGCCTTCTGCCCAGACAACAGGTGACACAGGTGTTTTGTCTGAACCTTTCTCAAGGGATTTTACTCTTCATTCTGTGATTTCTGGATGTGGCTTTACATTGACTGTCGGGCTAATTAATGAATCTCAGCTTATCTGGAGACTGAACTGGACAGATCTGGGGTAAAGCTGATGGTATTGTGCCTGGTGAAGCGACATAGTTGTGTTACCGTTTTCAGATGTATTGACAAAAAACCATAATGGTGGTGGATTTATTCTCACAGACTGTCACGAGTTTAAAAATTGTGGGACTAAAATGTTTTGTTCTCCCCAAGCCAGATTGTGATTGAGTTTTATTGTTGAGAGGTGGCGTCCCTGCCCACGACAGGAAGGTTGTATTAAATGATCTCTAAGGTCCCTTCCAACCTAGGCCATTCTATGATTCTGTGATTCTATTGCAGCCTTTCCACAGTGGAAGAAATGTGAAGCATCACTTTTGAACCAATACAGAATCATTAACTTTTCCAAAATACAAATGTATTTCCACAGATCAAGTACAAACGGGATAAAACAGTCCTGTATGTGGGTAAGTAAATTTGTGTGCATTTGGTTTGTAATTAAGCCACACAATTTTTTTTTTTTTCTCCTCGGCAAAAATATGAGCAGGAAGCATTGAATATTGATACTTTTGCTTTCATGTTTCCCAGAGCCTGGGTTGCAAAGAGAGTATTTAAAAATTGTGCAGTATGAATCTATGTGCAGAAGCCACCCATGATGTGAAGCAGCAGCAGATGACATGGCAGCAATGATATGTAAACCTGTAGCTGAGCAGTGAATCATACGGCTACATTTTGAGCACGGTCCTTTTTCAATTATTTGCCATGCAGTAAGTGACACCTGTGGGACTGAAGTTAGAACAAGTTGTTTCTTTCCTTTTTTCTCTCCTGGCACATTTTGCACCTTCTGCAGAGGGAAAAGGAGGTGTCAAGCACTCATGAAATAAGAGAAATTTGAAAGGATTGGGAAACAAATTGCTCGAGAAGTAGGTGGTTTTCTCATTCAAACTTCTGCACTCTCTCAGAGCTTGGTGGTTTCTACCCTGAGATGAGCTCATCAAAAAGCTCCTGTAGTGTGTTGACAAGACGCAGATCAGTCTAGCTGAAGAATCAGGAACAGGAGCAACTCAGCAAAAAAAAAAAAAAAAAAAAGCGCCAGTTAGGCTTGTTACCTCTGCACTACTGCAAATGTAAGGGCTTCCGTTGTTGCTTCAGTTCTTCCAATCCCAACACAAAAATCTTGCCTGCTGCGAGTGCTGCTGGTAGGTATTTGGAAAAGGCTGCTGTTTTCACACTCATCCACCCATGCAGGCTTTTAAAAATGCATACAGCACCTCTTTTTCAGTCTTCAAGATATCCTTGAAGCTCTTAAGAGGAGATCCAGTTCTGATCTCTGCAGTGGCCAGTGATGACAGGAGCTTGTGACCAGCAGCAGCACTGGGGACGTTATGGAGCAGCAGCCAGTTTGGGGCAATTTTGGGACTGCAGCAAGCAACGGAGATTTCAAGATGAGGTCTAGAGAAGAAGGTTGGTTGACTTAGGTGGGAAGGGTCGTGAGCCAAGGGAAAAGTGGACTAGGATGTGAAGAACCATGCTGAAGGAACAAATGCAGTGTTGAGTGGATGAGTGAAGAAGAAGAAATGCAACTGCAAAAAAGCAGCCCTGAGTTGGAAAGGTGAGGGAAGAACATTGGACTTGATGGAGTTTTGGGGTAGTAAATCAGAATTTTGGACTGGGAAGCCCTGAAACTTTGGCTGTGCTGTGAAGCACAGGTAGGAGGAGGAGGAAAGAGTATTAAAAGACACTCTGCCCCTATCCCCACTTGTGATCTTTTTCCTGTTGAGCCAGTGGTAGTCAGAGATTGGTCCCGATTCATTTTGCAACGTCAGCATGTGCCTGTGGTGCAGGAATCATTAACGCCTACAATTCCTTTAAGGCCTCAGCAGGCACTGAAAGCCTCTGGATTTGTTTGAGATCAGTAGATGAAAGTTTCTCGGAAGAGATTTTCCTTTCAGCCAGAATCTATTTTCAAGCTGTCTTTTCACAGCAATCTCTCAACTCCTTCCAAGCCACTTTTACTTTAGCTTGAAAAGCTTTCAGGTGATGATAGCCCTGGTTGGGGAGGAGATACTAGGCTCTGCAATGGCTTCAGTGATGTTCACTTTCCTTTAAATGGTGCACAAGGAGCCCCCAGCTATATTCTTTAATGAGAAACCCGCATTAAAAGGCCTGCAGTAAGGAAAAATAGAGGGTCTTTAAAAAGAAAAAAAAAAGAAGCTTTAGAAGCTTTGTTATGCCTATATGTATAATTGTATTTGCAATGCAAAGATTATCCATATGAGGATATTTGTCAAATGCTATGGTTGGTTTCTAGATGAATTTTGCTAGGAAAGAATCCCTGGCCACAGGGATGTTTTCTCATTCCTGAGGGAAACGGCAGCTCTTGCCACGCCCTGGTGACTGTGGGTGCCAGGTTGCCAAATAAATGGCTCTGGAAGCCAACCTGAGTCGTGCGATGCTGTGCACTGGGCCAGAGGTGAAGTCAGTAGGAAACACTTGAATTAACACATGGAATCATAGAGTGGCTTGAGTTGGAAGGAACCTTAGAGATCATCTGGTTCTAAGCCTCCTGCCATGGGCAGGGATACCTCCCACTAGACCAGGTTGCTCCAAGTTTCATCCAGTCTGGTCTTGAACGTTTCCAAGGATGGGGCATCCACAACTTTTATGAGCAACCCATTCCGGTGTCTCACCACCTTCATAGTGAAGAACTTCCATCTAATGTCTAATCTAAAATTACCCTGCTGCAGTTTAAAACCATTTACCTGTGTCTATCATAGTCCTGTATGTCATTTAAAACCAGAACAGTGTATTTTCAGCAGCATAACTGTTTGCAGGAGGAATGTTCTCATTGCTAAGAATGTTAAGGATGGCTAGCAACCTGCTGCTTGTGGCTCTGCTTGGTGGTCACTTCTGGAGGAGAGGAGGAGTGAGGGAAAGACGTGATTAACCTTTCAAGGATTCGAAGTGACCAACTCAGGTTGTTAACGTGACAGAGCGGGGCTGCTCCTGCCTGCCAACCACATCTGGCTCCGGGGTGTCACACTTACTCTTATGGATTTTTAGCTCTGGTTTATTTGCGCTGCATTTACTCTTATGGATTTTTACTTTAACTCTCATAGGCAGCTGGAAACAAGATGGTAGATTACAGCAAGGGGGGGAATAGTATTGCCATTTGTATTTGTTTAACTGCTCAGAGAGCAGATTTGTTTAACTGACTACAGAGGAAGAGAAGCAGCACCAGCAGCGATTGCAGGAGTTACTTTTACAGAGAGTAATAACTCCACAAGCAGGTCTGTGGCGACTTTCCGAAATAGGTACGTGTTAAACTGATCTTCCCGGTATTTAATAGCTTTGGAAGCAGTATGAGAAGACATCCGTCTCTTCTCCCTTTAAGCTACATGGTAACAGCTTATTGGATGGGGCAGCCTTTTTTAGCCTGAACTCTGTGCACTGAAGCTTCTAAGGGATTTGGATAGCATAGAGTCAGGAATGGCAGGAGCTGGTCTGAGGGGTCCTAGGGCTGAGCTTTCTGTACAGCCAGCCTTGTTGCAGACGTCAGAGTCCCATAGGGCCGTGGGATATAGGCTCCATGAGTGGTTTTTCCCCATTAGAACTTACTGAGACTCTCTCTTTTATCTTCAGATATGCAGACAGAGTGGAGGTGGGAATACTACATGTTCTTACTTAGGAGATGTACTTTTGTCTAATTTTGCACTTGGTAGACACTGTAGGTTTCATCTCACATCTATACATTGTGATATCTGTGCTCCAGTTTTAAATGAGCTAAGAAAAATAGAGGCTTGCACCTTTTTTTTTTTCTTTTTTTTTTTTTTTTCTTCTTCTGTTATGGTGGGTGCATTTCTCACTTTTCTAGCTTTGGTTGCCCTAAGGAAAAAAAGCTGAGAATGCTCTGTGTGTCTGCCAGACCTTCTGTCTCACCCTCCTCCTCCTCACCCCTTATATCTTTTGAATCCAGTAGCCAATTTCAACCACAATGAGCTGTGGAAAAGAGATCACTAAAACAGTAGCTTCCACCAAACACAGGCAGTAGTGGTTTATTTCAAGATTACAGATAATGAACAGCATAAACGGTCTTATTTCAAGGAGAACTCACCACTATGAGCTTTCTGACTGCATGGGAAATGAATGAAAGCCAAGAAGAGAAAACAGTGAGCTTTCCCTTATTGTGGGGTTTCTTTTGGTTTTTTCTTATGCTATCAAGTCACAGAAAATGTTACACAAGCTTGGGTCCCTCTCCCAGCACTTCTGCCTGCCCCACAAGGGAGTGGGTGGGCAGCTCCTGAATCGGTTTTCTCCATTTGCAGCTTTAGAGGGAGCTCATTTGAAGGCCACCGACTTTCCAAGTGTGTGTTTTCAACTGTGGTTATTTCTGCAGTCCTGCCAAAACCCGGGAACTTCCAAATGAGCAGTCCCAGAAAAAACAACTTACAATCTCAGCTGCTGCAGGAGGTTCCAGTGAGTTGGAACTCTATTTATTATATGCTTGAGTGACTCACGAAATGGCACAAAGCTGTGCGTTAATACATGGGCAGGCAGAAGACAGACAAGGCAGATGCTGCATTAAGCACAGCTCATTGGAATTGGAGAACAGTCAGTCCCTTGCCCGGCCTGTCTGAGATGGTCAGCTTGATAGCCTCTTTATAGAATCCCCAAGAAGCCTGCTGACACACAGGCATGATCAAAATCCTTTCTTGAAATAGCTGGGGAGCAGAGGACCAGGTTTCTCCTTTTGAGTCCTTCTAACTCATCTTGCTCTGTCTGCGAGGCTGTTTTGAGTTCAATGTCTCATCCTTAGTGACCACCATAGGGGAAATCTCCTCACCGGTAAGCAACTGGGATGTTAAATCTCCTGGACCAGAGCAGGCAAGCAAGCCTCAGTGCAAAACCCAGGGTCTTCCACCTTAAACGGGCAATTGCGGGGGTGCCAGCGCATCCTTGCTCCCCCAGCTCGGATGTGGTGAGGAGACACCCGTGCAGACAAGAGACAGATGGAGGTGAGCGTGGTTCCCTCCTGCACCCCAAAACAATGGAGTCTTCGGAAACTGAATTCTTCCCATTGATGCAGTTTTCACTCTGCTTTTATTCATGGCCAGTTCCATATTAATTACCTTCACTCCTTTGCATGCCGCAACTTCACAGCAGGCTTAAGCAACTGTCAGGTCTTTGGAAGATTTGCTTGTATTTCTCCTAAAATCTCATTTCAAATAGGTTACGAAAGGCAGAGGCAAGGACTTAAAATATCCTTGTTCAAACCGAAATATTTCCTTGTGCATTATGCTCATTGTATCATTATAGTTTTGTGAATTATCATATTTGTCTCTATGAAAACTTGTATAATCATCAATCTTTGTATGCACGTAACAATGATTAAGATTAGCAATCTGAGTTTCACCTTCAGCGCCTGCAAATTAAAGCTCAGAGGATGAGACCGGTTAAATGAAAATGAAGCAAATTAGCTGCATTTTATTTTGGCTAATTTTTGGAGCCCATATGGTACACTAACTTTTTGTATTATAGATACACCACTTCTGGGTTTACACATGATGATAAATATTGGTTGGTTTTCCCCATCTGGTACCTTATTCTGACAAAAAAAAAAAGAAGAAAAGCTTTTATCTGCTAGTTTGGTTAGTCTGCCGCTGGAACAGTCTTCTAGTAGGATCGCAGCTTGCATTTTTAATTAAAATTGCTCTTAGACTATTACTGGAGCCCCTCATATTTTCCCCCACTGGAATCACTTGAGGTTGCTGGATCTCTGAGAAAATGTGTGGCTTAATGACATCTAAAAAGGTAGGGGTTTGGTTAGTTTTTTAGTTTAATCAATGTATTCTTGCTAGTAATGGAAATTTTCATGAATTATCTCCCTTAACCAACACTGTAAAGAGGAGAGCAAGAAAAGCAAAGGTACTTCTGATTGCTTTGTTTGAAATCCACATACAAGGGACACAGCTGATACGTACATTGCTACTTGTCAGTCGTGACACCTGCAACCCATCTGAAAAAGTAATTTATCACTACATGTAATTGCTTACGTGATTTACTACATGTAATTTACGTGATTTACTACGTGTAATTGCTTACGTGATTTAAAGCAATTTGGTAGTGGGCATTTGAAAAGTCTCTGTAATAAGCCTAAGCCTACTACAGCTGAAGATTTTAAATTCTTTCTCCCCATTTCCTCCATGACTCCTGACATGAAAACAAAGTAAAATTCAGAAGGAAAACAACACAAATTTCTGTGGAAAATATATGGCAGGAGAAAAACATAAGTCTAGTGGAAACAAAACTGCCCATTTCACTCATTTCTCCACCAAGGAGAAACAAGACACTTGCATACACAGAACGCAAACAGAATTAATAATGAATTAATACATTTGTGCAGAGAATCCCTGTTTGTAAAAATGGAGAAAAAGGAAAACGGGATGGGATGGAGAAAATGCGAAGCTGTTTTCGGATGTCTTCTGCTGAGCAGCCTCCCAAATTTACCATAAGTCAAGCAATAGGTCTGGGTCATGCTTTGCAGATGGATCAACAGCAGCCCATCTTCAGCTGGGCATCGCTGAATCTGCCTGACAGATGGTGCAAACGCACTGGCATGTATTTTCTGGATCAGAAGGTGGTTTTTTTTTTTAAAATCTTCCATCAGTCTTTTGGCTATGTAGCTCTTGGCAGCAATAGGTGGATAAGGAATGACAGAGTATCTGAAATAAGTTAGATTCCTTTGTTGGATTTTTATCAGAGTACCTTTGAGCTGAATTATATCTAATCTTCTTTCTTATTTCTTTGGCAACATGCTGCAGTGCTAGGAGCCCATGGAGGAGAGATATAACCAGAAAAAAAAGGTATATTTGCTCTTTGATGTCTCAGTTAATCCAATCTAACACTATTTTGTGCTTCATGTTCTATGGAATATGGAGAAACAAGGAAATAACTATTAAAGAAATAAACTAATGAGGTCATCTATGGACCAGTGTTTTTCCTGTTGGACATTAAATAGCAGGTCTGTTGTCTAAAATTATGAGGCATTTTCTGGAATTTAGACTTAGAAAACAGTACGGAGTAAGACACAGCAGTGAATAATAAAAGGCAAAAGTTTTTGCCATTGATATAGAAAGTACATTCACTTCCTAACCTGCGTCAGTAGTAGCTGGTCTGCTCTGTGGGTCCTCCTTCAGCAGAGGAGCATCTGTAAGCATTTGTTTGTCCTCTCTCCAAATGCTGGGTGTCCTGCCTGGGGAGATGGAGTGGCACGGTGGCCCGTTCGGTCCCACACGTCTTGGATGTCCTGCAGAGCATGTGCATCTCAGGTATGTTCAAGGGCTTTCTTGAAGGCTTGTCATCTGCAATGGGCATGCTCCTCCATTTCAGAAATAGCAGCAACGTGGGCCGCAATACTTAGAATTGGCACTGCATTACACCAAGGAGGAATATTAAAAATACACAATAGAATCATAGAATCAATAGAAACTGTTGGTTCTTTGGCTTTAGTCCTGACTTCTCTCAACACCTTCCTGCTTCGGGGATTTGTGTGCTTTAGGAACGTGGCATTAAACAAATACTGTTAATTATTCCTCTTCAATTTCAGTGTGACTGAATGCAAGAAAGGAGAAAAAGTAGCCCAAAGCAAACATTTGACCTGTTGTTTTCTTGATGTTAAAGACAGATGTGGCACCTTGTGCTTTATATCAGCCAGTGTCGCAGTCCCCCAGAGTGCCTGAATGCTTCCTGTCCCTAAACAATTGTCTCTCTCAATAGTTACCGTATATTTGGGTTTAAGTGCTCTGGAATTTGAATTGATTTTTATTTCTACCATTGATCTTGATTTAGAACATGGGTCAAAAAGATCTCGTGATAAGGAAAGGTTTTGAAACAGTTAACACCGACCCCATCACACAAAGAGCAACTTGTCATTGGAGGACATGGATCACTGGTGTCTGATTTTAAGATCCCACTGTTGTCTCCAGTTGAAGGAAAGACCCTCTCATGGGGGGATAGTGGCAAACCTGGGTTATCTGAGGAAGGAGTAGAGGGGTGCATATCTTGGAGTTTAGTTTTATCAAAAGACTGTAATGCTTTATTTGCCCCTCTCAGTTGGTCGCTGCTTGGACAAATGAATAGCTAAAGGTCATGCCTCCCTGAAAAAGTGTACTGATGGTTTGAAAAAATCTGAAAGCAGAAATAGGAAAAAAAAATTCTCTTTTTTTATCCAGGTGCTCCCCTTTTTTTTTTTATCAGGGAGGGTGTTAGATGAGAATGAGTAGGGCAATAGTAAAGTTCTGGTCAGAACTACAGTGCCAAATTACCTGTGGCCTCTCCTTCCCCACCCCAGCTGCGGTGCAGGAACGCAGAGCTGTGCAGAAGTGAAGATCATAGAATCATAGAATGGCCTGGGCTGGAAGGGACCTTAAAGATCATTTTAATCCAACCTGCCTGTCATGGGCAGGGACGCCACCTCTCGACTAGGTCAGGCAACACGTGAGAACCGAGCGGGAATTGAACCCGCGACCTTCGGTGTTTCAAGCACCACACTCAACCCACTGAGCTAAAGATGCTCCATGTTTGAGCTTTTAAGCTGGGGAAAGTGGCAGGTTTCTAGAGTTTTTTTCACTTAGTGGAGAGCATAGAGAGAAATATATTGCAAGAGAGGATCCAACACAGTACGGTTCTTTTGACTAAAAAGAAAAAAAAGACTGGATTTCTTATAAATGCGTCTCACAGAGCCTGAGCACAACCCAAACAGGCTACAAATTGGAAAAAGCATCAAATTCATGGAGAAAATTAACATACCTTCTACTTTCTGTTTGTTACTGCCAACATTCATCAGATCGAAATTTCTCTGCATAACCACAATCAAAATATGCTGTGTCTGCTTGTGAAACAATACCATTATATGAGTTAAATGCCTGCCTATTTTTTATTTAGAGAATTGGCTTGTAAAGGGTAATGATTCAAGTCATCATTTTATTTTCTGGTTCGATACTCTTCTATATTTTTTTTCAAAAATGTCTTTAATAAAATGGGAATGAACACAGATACCTGTTGTTAGGACCTTTTGTTTGTTGGTTTTAGTCTTTTTGGCTCAATGCCTTTCAAACTTTCTAGGACAAATCTGGCTGCACATATACATTTTTGAGGGCAGATGGCAGCAGAGGAATGGCAAACACATTTTCTCCAGCATCCGATGTAGAAAATACCTCCTACCAAACACTGGCAACTTTGATGGAAAAGTACAAGGATCTAAACCTTGGTAAAGTACTGGAATTTAATTGTTCAGAAATCTTAGGAGGCTGTTGCTTAATAGCTCTGTATGTAGTACATACAGATACCGCCAATCTCAGTTTTGCTAATTTCATTTAAAGTAATGGGTGCAATGTATTTTATTTAACAAAGCGTAGCATTGATTCAGTTGTAAAGATGAGTGTGATAATTTTTGTGCGTCTCTCCCCCCCAACACAGCTGTCAATGATGTGCTGCTGTGAGCTCAGGGCACTCTCTTGAATGGTTTGTGCAGATAAATTACTGACCCCTCACTGCAGAAAAGATGCTTTTTTGTCTTGCTGTTTCACTAACCTCCAGAGGATGTGATTAGTAACAAATGCATCCCTAAGATAAATCCAAGAATATTGAAGATATGACAAATTATTTATTAAGAATCTTCAGTGGAATGGTTATCTTGACATATTTAGAGGCAGGCAATAGCTGCGATTGTGTGTTGAAATATTGGCTATCATTGTCTAGTCTGTAGCACGACACCTCAGTTCAATGGACAAGCAAGCAAGCTGAACAAAAAAGGCACCTGGACAACCCACTCGGAGCAACTTTCCCCCACGGTGACAAACATAGTGGTTTGCTCACCCTGAAGGAAATTCTGATATAACCACTCCTGGCAGGTGAAAAAAGTGCTTTTAGATATCAAGAGGAAGGATGACTGGGTAATGAGAATTATCCATGCCCATCTCCCTGACCAGTTGTGCATATGAACACATCCTTTTGTAAGAGTTCTGAACAATATCCTTAATTCCTATATGTTTTGAAAGTGAACATCTGAGATCGTAGAACCATAGAATGGCCTAGGCTGGAAGGGACCTTAGAGATCATTTAATCCAACCTCCCTGTCATGGGCAGGGACGCCTCTCAGCTAGATCAGGCAACACATGGGGACCCAACAGGGATCGACCCCATGACCTTGGTGTTATCAGCACCATACTCTAACTGAGTGAGATGTGGCTAGGTCTTTGAGAAAGCTCAGGTTAGCTGGCAATTCTCATGCTGTTATGATTTTTTTTCTGTGAATTTTTTTTCGCCCCTTTTCAGCTTTAAGAAGAAGAAGAAAAAAAATCTCCTCACCATCCCTCACCCAAACCATGGTTCTTCTTTTTGTGGTGTTTACAGAAGAGGGTTCAGGACTGTGTCTAAACAGCTCAAACTCTTTGTTCCATTCCTGTTACCATCATCCCTCCTGTTCACCCGGCTTTGTTGGATTCCTTTGAATTGCTTTAATGTGTCTCCTTTCATCTAAACTTATCCAAATAATTGGCAAACTTTGCTACATTACTGCTCCTCCCCTAGTCAAAAAAATTAAGTTTATACATTTCTGTCTGAGTATGGAAAGCTTGCAGCTCCCAAGTGTAATTTTTTTTTCCATGATTAAAGTAAATCATTCGTTTCTTCTTTTTTACCTCTTCTTGCAAGACTGCTGAGTTTAATGTTCTCTAGAGAACCTGACAAAAGGCTTTTGAAAATCCAAATAAATTACTTTGACTAATTTTATCCATTATTTGTTGCTTTTCTCAAAGGATCCAAACTGAATAGAGGACTCTGATTTTTCCACATGGGTTTGCCCTCACGGCAACCTCTTCTTTTGCTTGGATTGCAAGCTTTTGGGCAGAGGGACTGCGTTCTCTGTTATATTTTGAAAACTACATCACTTAGCCAAACACGGTCCTGCATGAAGTACTGAGGCATTGCTAGTACATTAAAAGCCCTTATGCCACTAGTTCTAATTCTACTAATTCTGCTAGTTTTATTTATTGTGCTAGTTCTTAGATGTCAAAATTAGGCTTGTATATCATTCTCAGATACCCTCATAGGCTTCTTTTAAAGACAAGTATAGCACCCAGGTAGTTTCTTAGTAATTGGACATAGGTGGCAGTAACCTGTGTAGCAACTATACAAACACTAACAGAAAAAGTGCTGCTAACTTTCTTCAGCTTTTTTCTCTTTTTTTTTTTTTTTTTTCAGCATGAGACTTCCAGAACTCCAGGGAATCTGGCAAAACCAGCAGGCACAATTAGGAAAACATTCTACACCAGAATGATTTCCTAATTATGCCTGTTTCATCTCACAGCGGTGATTATTGCGCTTCTCTGGCTGACTTTGCTTTTCAGGTCCTGCAAGTTCCATCAGTGGTCCCTTCCAACCTAAGGTACTCTGCAGCTCTGTGATACTAGCTCAACGAGAGGTATGGCTTCAGCCTTCTCTGTGTAGTGTTGTTTTGGTTTGGCCTGGCTGGATTTTGGTGGCAGCGGGGGAGATACAGGGTGGCTTCTACAAGAAGCTGCTAGAAGCTCCCCAAGTTTGATAGAGCCAATGCCAGCCGGCTACAAAGAGGTACCCGCCGCTGGCCAAGGCTGAGCCTATCAGTAAGGTGATAGGAGAGGAACGCCTCTGTGAAAAACATATTTAAGAACGGGAAAAAGAACTGCGCCAGAACAGCTGGCACAGAGATGGAGGAGTGAGAATCTGTGCAGACACCAAGGTCAGTGAAGAAGGAGGGGGGGGAGGATGAGCTCCAGGCGCCGGAGCAGAGAGAGTCCCCCAGGTCCGTGGTGAAGACCATGGTGAAGCGGGTTGTCCCCCTGCAGCCCATGGGCGGGTTGTAGATGTCCACCATGAGGATCACCACATAGATGTCCACGTAAAGGACTCCACGCCGTGTGGGTGGATGCCTGAAAGGGGACTGTAGCCCGTGGGAAGCCCGCATCAGAGCAAGCCGCTGCCGGAACCTGTAGCCCGTGGAAGAGAGGAATGCCCACCCTGGAGCAGGTTGGCTGGTGGGACTTTTGGGATGCTGCGGGGCTCACGCTGGAGCAGTTTCCCCCGAAGGACTGCACCTCAGACTCACGAGGGGTGGGCTGCCCCTCGTGAGGTGTCTCACGTTGGGCAGTTTGTGATGAATTGCCCTTCGTGGGACGACTCACGCGGAGAAGAGAGCGTGAAGCTTGTCTCCTGTGAGAGGGACCCCACAATGGCCCTGGGGAAGAGTGAAGAGTCCTCCCCCGGAGTGAAGAAGCAGCGGTGGAACCAACGTCGGATGAACTGACCGCAGCCCCCATTCCCTGTCTGCCTGCGCCGCTCAGGGGGGAGGAGGTGGAGAAACCGGGATTGGTGTTAAGCCCGGGAAGAAGGGAGGGATGGGGGAAGGTGTTCTGTTTAAGATTTGTTTGCTCTTTCTCACTTCTCACTACTCCTCTCTGATTAGTTCTTTTAATAAATGTACCTAATTTCCCCAAAACTGAGTCTGTTTTGCCCAGGACGGTAAATGAGAGTGATCTCCCTGTCCTTATCTCAAACCCTGAGCCCTTGGAAATATTTTCTCCCCCTGTCTAGCCGTGAAGGGGGAGTGAGAGAGCGGCTGTGTGGGTACCTGGCGGCTGGCCAGGGTCAACCCACGACAGGTGTTTATTGGTATAGCAGGACAAATTAGAGGGTGTAAGAGTTTTGGTGAATGGAACCTCTGACTTGAGGATAAGCTTTGTTAATTCTCTTAGAACTCGAAAAGCAGTTGTCTACGCACTTCATGTGTATTTACATCCTATTTAACGCAATGAAAGTAACTCTTAAAATCTTTGCCCAGAGAGGTGGTGGAGGCCCCATCCCTGGAGACATTCAAGGTCAGGCTTGATGGGGCTCTAAACAACCTGATCTACTTAAAGATGTCCCTGCTCACTGCAGGAAGGTTGGACTAGATGACCTTTAAAGCTCCCTTCCAACCCAATATATTTTATGATTCTCTGTTAACTTACAGTCAGTGCATCATGCAAGCAACACTGAAATTCATCGCAGCATTGCCCTTTGTAGAGCCCCGGAGTGCTGGGAATTGTGACTACTGTGTATTCCATGCACTGAAGATCTTTAATACTAGAACTTTTGTTGACTTGACATGACCACATAAATCCAGGACACTTTCACCATCGCTCACTGACCAAAGCAAGCTTGAGGCCCTTTCTCAGCTGGATTCTGATTTTCAAGGTTCTGTTTGCAGCAGTGGGCATTGCCAGAAAGCATATGGCCGTGGCAATATAGTCTTTTATCCTCTGTCAGCCCATTGGTTTTAGTGCCTCTCTTCCAAAAATAACACTGGAGTGGTTTGTTTAAAAGAATCGCCCCTGACAGTGAGCAGTGAACGCTTGTAGCTTCTCTGCTCATCAGACAGGGCTTCGATTAGGTTGAATTCATCTCTTGAAGTTTTCTCTCTTTTTGACTTCTGTTCTCGCCCAAGGATGGTGATGCTGAAACAACTGGACTCTTCCTCTGAAGGTCTCTGGCTATCCTCCTTTAGCAACAATTTGCAGGGTCACCAAATGCAGTGTGTGTGATCTGATCACTGGAGAAGACAGAACGAGTGTTCCTCGCAAGCCAGCTTCGCAAGTGCTGGCTGTTTGCTGAGCTTCCTGACGTGGTCCTGATAGACAAGAGATGTTTCTTACAATAAACAGGCGATATCCTCATACATGACTTTGTTTTGCTGAGTTAGGAAAGTTGTTATCAATTTCTTGTCTCATTTATAAATATCAGAGTTCCAGGCTACTTTTGTTGCCTAATTAATATACTGCTGAGAAATTAATTAAATTGTAAAGAGTATCAATGAGGGGTAACATTCATCTTTCATATAGCAGCTGTGATACAGATCAGTGACAGAAACAAATATTCTAGATGACAGAAATTATTGTATCTGCTGTGCTGGTGGTTAATGGAAAAGTTGAAGCTAAGCCTTGCAAGGCAATAAATGAGCCAATACATGTACGTAAAGAGGCACCGGTCTTCAGAGTTTTGGTTTCTCATGTCATTAAACAAATAAATGATTGTTCCTTTTTGGGAATTTGTGTTAGAATATCTCAGGCAATAGGCTGGATTATTTAAAGAGATAACACCTCACTTTGTTCCCAAACTTAAATAAATATCCTTCCTTAGAAGTGTTTATATTTAAAATGTAAATGTAAACACCTTTGTTTTATCAAATTTCCAGAACAAAAGTCTAATGGCTGTGGGAAATTTTGAACAGGATATCGCTTTGTAGCACTGTGTTGAATGCAATACACTCTATTTGAAGATAAATTTTTAAATTTTTTTTTTTTTTCTCAGTAGCCTATATCTTACAGGGAAATTTTTGTAATGTCACCTTAAATTACAATTGCAGCTCTCTCATCCCCGTTTATGCATTTCTTACTGCTGAAGTTTGGTTTCAGGACTGTGAAAATATTTCATAGATTAAAAATTCTGACCAAAACTTATGCTTGTATAAAATACATAAAATAAGCAGTTGCTAATTTTCATCCATAGGACCTATTTTGGAAATGTCAAATGCTTTGTTCACAACCAATTAACATCCACCAATTCTAATACCTACTCAAAGACATGCTGCAGCACAGGGGAGATGCTGTTCCTCCGCAGAGAATGGTATTTGCACTTCAAAGTGTAAAAACACTTGCAGTGAGGTTTGGAGAATATTCTACATACACCCCTCTCCCTCCTTTTTGTAGTTATATTAGTTAAGCCCTCTTCACACTTAACAAAAATACTTACTTTTTCTCCGATTTTCTTATTTTAATATTTTGTGTTGTTTTACACTTTTTTTAATGTGATGCTGCGTGATTTTGTGAACCAGCTGAGAGTGAAGGTGAAGTACATTAAACTTCCATATTGTGTGCTTGTGTTTTCAGGAGGATGGAAGATGTATTACAGTGGTGGGTTTTTTTTGTATTACTAAGATGTATTTCAGTGACATTTTCTTCAGTGAGGAATTGTAATTAAAGAAAATCATTAAAAAATACACGGACTCATACCAGTTCAGAGCAATTAGGCTAGGTAATTAGAAGCACGATAAAAGGGCTGCATGGGGAAAGGAATTTAAACCCTCATTGAACTGCTAGATCAAAAAGTGTATAAGAAAAAGAGTAAATTAAAGGTAGACCTTATAGCTGGTAGGCAAAAGATAAAGCCAATTATTCTGGAAAAAGAGTGCATGCTTATTTACCTTGAGTTACTATTCGTCACATGCAATAAGGTCCCTGAATGTGGAGATAGCAACTTACTGCCAATTTCCCTTTGTGGCCCCAACTTACTGGTCTTATTCTGTTAAAAGGGAAACACTCTCAGCCTTTCCCAGGGCCCTTTCACGGACAAATACGGTAAAGACTATGGCTTCCCAAAACAAGGATGTGAAGAAAAGCTAAACAACATTAAGGTGAGCTGACATGGTTAAAGGCTGCATCACCAAGTGGTTGTTTGGAAGTGGGTGTGAAGAGGCACTGGGAAATGAACTTGAAGCCTATTTGTTTTATTCACCAGAAACTGTTTCTTTTTTTTTTTCAGGGGCTCCTAAGCTCATATTAAATGCCAACCTCACTTCAAAAAGGTAAGAGGTCGTGCAACTGTGTGAGTTTCCTGGCGTTTGTCAAGGTCTGAATTTACACTAAAGCTTAATAGCAGGAGTACCAGGAAAAGAGGGATCAATCACACTGTTCCAGCACAGTGAGCAGGTACTATGCATCAAAGACCGAATGATAAACCCTTCGTAATGCAAAATATGCTAAAAACTTCCCTCCTTGAGAGGATTATGCATAACACCCCTGTATGATTCACGCTAAGTTCCCAGAAGGAAATTGTTGTGGCCTTAATTGTCATGGCCAGGAGAAAGGATTGCTACAACTCCGCTAAAGCTTAGAGCTGCGAAGGCCTTCCCACGTCACCGACACCACAGGACTAGTGGTGGTGATGTTCTTATTTAATTGACTTGTAACTTGTGTGATCACTACTGCCGTCTGAAGCAGCTTTTAGAAATGAGCGGCAGGGTTCATCAGTGGTTAGTTAATAATCAGATACACTTTTATCAGAATACCGTAACAGAGTTTGACAGCAAAAGACAGTTAAAAGCATTGATTTAATGAGGGGGACATAGCTCTTCTTTAATGACCACAAATGGTCAGATTATTTAAATTAAAAGCTGTAATAAAAATCCCCTCTTTGTAACACCACCAACAAATGTTGCCCTGGTAATCAACTTACTAGTAAAAGAGCAATAAAGCAGCTTCATTGCACTCCATATATTTTCACACATTTCAAGACCAGAAAGCACCTTTATGACAGGCTAATCCGCGCTCTGGCTAACCCCAGCCAGGAAAGTTCGTACAATAATTCTGCTGTCAAGCATCTAATTCCGTTGGAGATGGAGTATCTCACTGAGAAGCCTGGGAAGCTCTGCAGTGAGAGTTAGAGGCATTTTCCACCAGAGCTGGAAAACCTCCCCGACACATCGGTCGTGGGACTTGGCCTCATCCTGCCACGTGCTGTGTGAGGATTCACCTGTCCCTGCCCAGCGGGAAGCCGTCTCCATGTCCCGTCTGCGAGTGTGCTGATGGAAGCCAGACTTTACTCCCATAGAAGGAACATCTGTACCCGTGACAGGAGATTTAATGATTGCTCCGAGGGGTTTTTTTAAGAGAAGGGTAAAGCCAGTTTTCAGGTAGGTTAGATTGAAGCACAGAGGCTGTTTTAGTAAAAAAAAAAAAAAAAAGTGGTTTTTATTTTCTGTAAGTAATGAAGGAGGCAAATTCAGCAAGGAAGGCAAGGGCTACGCTGTCTTCTTTTTTAATTCCTTGTGTTGTCCTGGATGCTTCTTAGCCTGTTCTGTCTTGTGCTGTTTTGCAAGAGTAATTAGAGGCATTAATTTAAAACCATTTATCCAGTTGCCATCAACAGTTTGATTTTTTTTCCCACTCATAGAGTTAATTTGACTGGCATTTAGAGCAGTAGTACTTTAGTGTGATTAAAAACACCCCAATATTTAGGAATCTAACATGTGCTTTGGGATTTTTATGTATTTTCATTTCTGACCTCACTGTCCACACATTTATTTGCTTTTGGGATAAGTCTAGCTCTGATTAAGGCTTTGCAGTTCTGACATTAGGCAGTGGTTTCTTGTGTGTTTGCCACAGAATAGCAAGTTTTTTAACCTGCACCCCATAACGCATTCCTCATCGCTGACCCGAATGGTCATCTACCCAGCAAGAGCCCATTCCACATTCTCCGCATGAGCTTCCTCGCTGTGACAGCCCACATCTGCTGTATGAAACGCTCAACACTTTACTAAGGTCACCAGACAACCATTAGATACCCGATACTTGAACTACTGCTGATTTCTGATGGATTTGAACTGGTGACCTTAGGGCAAAACCTACTGTCAAGCTCTCTGAGCTTTCTGCTGTTTTGTTTTGCTTTGTTTTCTACTTGCTTTCTTACTTTAGTGACAACTCATGAATAAAAACAGAGATGGAAAAAGTACAAAAGATATGCCTGGAACTACAGAAAGACAGAAGGCAATTTAAGGTATTTTTTCTTCCCAGAAGACAGAAGCAACTAGGAGAAACTAAATGCTCCAAGCAATCTGGCTTTTAAATGATTGATACTTGCTCCAACATCCTCCCAAAAAGACAGTTGTAGAAGGTGATTTAAGATAACTTTGTTCTTTCTCATGGGAAATCAAAATATTTTTCATTAAAATACTACCCTGCTTCCTTTGATGTTCTGTTATGAACAAACATCTAAACTGGCATAAGGTTGCATTTCTAGTGAAATGAACAGACTTGGACAGAAAAATGAGCTGGAAATATTTTTTTAAATTTATGTATTTGTTTATTTATTTGTTCATTTACTGTAGGCAAATAAGCTACAAAGCTTATTGCCAAGCATGGGATGCAGGACCATTGCCTCTGTGCACAGTCCCGAATCTTCATTTCACGTGGGTTTCTACCTGCAGCATAGATGCATTAACACACGCCATATCGCTATGGGAAAACATCGCTTCGCAGGAGCATTATTTGAAGTGTCTAAGAAATCTTTACGAATGCTAGTGACCCTAATTCAGTCTTCCTGAAAATAGCCAAGGAGTATGCAGATTCTTCAGCAGCTACAGCATTAGTGAGGGAGTTCGTGTCTTCTCCGTTATCCAGAAGGTGAAACAATAGCAACAACAACAAAAAGGAAAATTAGAATCTCTTTTCTGTACAGAAATGACCACGGTGAAGACACAGCAGAAGTTGTCAGCTTAGATATGGATGTGAGAGACTGAAAATCTTTCTCTGAAGGCCCGGGTTGACCAAATTAGAGAACTGAGAAGTTGATAAACTAGAATGAGAGCCAGCAGTTGGGTTAACAGGCTTTCTGACTGAAAAAGATATACATAGTCCCCTCCAAAAGAAACTGATTCCTGAGACAACATGAGTAACTACACACTAGGATACAGAGATGATGAAACAGAAACAACTTCTTCTTTGTACTCCCTCCCCATCCACCCTACTGTCCGCATCATCTACAGCCCAGGTTGTAGACCTTGATGTTTTTGTATTTCTTTTCATCTGACACATGAAATCCTGACACCATTGACCTTAGGGGCTCTGGGATCATATTCAACATCCTCAGTCCTCCTCAGGCTAGACAAGAAAGGCTATGTCAGTAAGCCCTTTCGACGGATTAGTTCCTAGGACAGTTTTATTTATTACTGTCAGCCAAAACTGCAACACATGCATTGAAGAACTCTGTCTGTGTAGCCTTCAAGAGTAGGAGTTGAAGTTATTTGGCACTTCCATATTTTTTTCTGTTTCTGGCAGGTAAAAGATGTATCACAGTAGCATGTCTGGTTTCCATTAAAATTTAGATCTGGTGGTAAATGTCAAATTCACCTCTTACCTTCCAAACTTCCACTCAGTGACTTATAGTATGTTAATTTTTAACTATCCTGCTAAGCAGAAACGTTCATAATAAATACGATATAGAATAAATGCGTTACAATTTATTTTTACTGTAGTGTTAAATTATGCTTTTATAGCTCTGTGTCATGAAGAAAAAGTAAATTTCTGATGAAGGTACTTAAGAATGTGAAATGTTCTCTACAGTGCAGATGTTTCCTCTTGCCCGGATGGTCCTTTGTTTAATTACAGTTGCAATAATATTTAAATATAGGTTTGAGTCACATCTCTGCTGCTTCTACTGAAAGGAGGCTTTCCATTTGAGTGAAATCTGGTTTCATTCATTCCAAAGTTTACAACATTTAAAAGAAAGTGCTATTCTAGTAAGTAAGATGCATGTTTTCTTGTTCAATGCTTTCATCTTCCTTGAAACACCTGATAGAAAATTCTATTCTATGCCAGCCTCGGGTGAGCTGGATCATAAGGTTATTGAATATTCAGCTGAGATTGCTTTCTTCTCATTAGACTGAAAGACTGGTTACTCTGAAGGAGTGTTTTGGAAGTGGAAAGACTCTATGCTCCTCAGGGAGCTCCCAGAGGGAGGACGTTTGCAAAGGAACTTCCTTTACGACATTAATAAGAGGAGGTTTTTTACCCAAGAAAGCGAGACTTGAGATCGTGCTGTGTGCGGCCATAAGAGCCCAGTGATCCCAGCACATTACTGGGGCAGAGCATCAACTTCAGACTCAAAGGTAAAGAGCAACCAAACCCAAGAGCAGGGTGCAGACTCCAAAATACTGAATTTCTGTAGGTCTCAGGAAAGTCAGTGACGGCCAAAAGTGAGCAAAGGCAGCGTGTAACCTCGGCCTTTAGAAACTCCCCAGGCAGAGAAGTTGTGAAGCCCTGGCTACAGAGGCAGCTTCATCAGGTGCTCATACTCTCTGTGTTGCAAGATAGCAAAACAGCACCACAAATTATTTTGTCAATTCTAGCCCTTTTAGGTCACCATAGGAACTGCTGCATCCTGGGAATTTTTTACAGGAGTGTTGCACTGCTCAGGGAGGCTGCTGAGCTCCTGAAAATATGGCTTTCAGCACTCTTAAAATCCTAGTGCACACACAAATAATAAATCAAATGCAAATCTTGGTAGCTTTTTACCACAAACTGATGCATCTCTCAGAACCTGATCTATTTATAAAGTCCAGGAATGTCCGTGTATTCAGGCCTCTGAGTAATGTGTTGACATATTAAAGTTATTACTGTCCTTTACAAGCTGGGGAGTTAAACTGCATTTAGCCTGGGAATTGCACAGAAGGACAGAATTAGTCCTATATTTGTGTTCAATGCATGTGCCATAGCACTATATAATGTATAGGTTAGACTCCATTCAGCGATGATGTCTTATCTCAGCTGGACAGACTTGTGAGCTATTGAGATTTCTTTAAATAGATAAATCAATTTTTCAAGGGCATCCCTAGAGTGAAGGAAAGTACCATACAAACATCACTTTACACATAAAGTATCATTATGTCTTGTTGCAGTTTAATATGAAGCATGATAAAATGTGCCAGCCTAAGGACACCTTGTCAAGCCTACTGTGCCCTTCCACGAAAGAAATACTCTGTTGAGCAACGTTTGCTAATAGCAGTGGTTTTAACGCAGATTTGTCAACTTGAAAGATGTGCATATGCGCGCGTGTGTGTTCTTTCATTACTGGTCGCCCGTTTTAAATCATGTTGGAAATGAAAAAGTGTTCTTTTATGACAGTGCTTTTAAAAGTGTCAGGTAAGGAGTTTGAAAAGTGTTACACTTTTTCTATAATTGTCTAGAAAGAATTCTGAGAAAAGCTGTAAGTGCAGCTCCACTGCCTTCTAGAAAAGAGAGCAACAGGACACCAGATGACCTGAAGTATCTGGACTCAGGATATAGGAGGAATTTTCCCCCAAATGGCAGAATGGTGACCATCCATTTCATCATATAGTATCAATTTTTTAATTCTCTGTTTTTCTCTAACTAAGAGAATTCCAAGGGCTCCTTTTTTTTCCTTTTCCTTTTCCTTTTCCTTTTCCTTTTCCTTTTCCTTTTCCTTTTCCTTTTCCTTTTCCTTTTCCTTTTCCTTTTCCTCTTTTCCTTTTCCTCTTTTCCTTTTCCTTTTCATTTTCATTTTCATTTTCCTCTTTTCCTTTTCCTTTTCCTTTTCCTTTTCCTCTTTTCCTTTTCCTTTTTCTCTTTTTCTTTTTCTTTTTCTTTTTCTTTTTCTTTTTCTTTTTCTTTTTCTTTTTCTTTTTCTTTTTCTTTTTCTTTTTCTTTTTCTTTTTCTTTTTCTTTTTCTTTTTCTTTTTCTTTTTCTTTTTCTTTTTCTTTTTCTTTTTCCTTTTCTTTTTCTTTTATGGTTGATGTAGATTTCCTTTTATTACATATGGTTAAAAATAACCTGTTGACACTCTTCAAAAAATGTCAATAATTTTTTAGGTTTCGAGATGCGTGTCCAAGATCATCTGTCTTTACCTTAGCACTGGTATAGGATTTTTTCTTTATATTCTTCTACTCTGAAATTTTGATATCTTGGATCTTTGATATCAACCATCTGCTTATAAATCCTTCAGATTCTCATTAGCATTCCATTGTCTAGTCTTTGAACAAATTCAGAAATTCAGCAGATATCAGCAACTCTTTATGCAGAATTAGCCCAAGTACCAACGAAGAGCTGTCTCAGCTGTGGCCATAGTGAGCCTACACAGCAGCCTACCCACCGTACACACAAATCTAGCTAGTCATTAGGTAAGATAAGTCAAACTATGAGAGACCGCTATGAAAATGTTCTCTGCATCATGAATAAACTAAATAAAAGGCATTTGCATTATTTTAATTGTGCATTTGTCTGAAACTGCGGGGCAACAAAGTGCAAAGCACGCTAAGCATTTTTAATTTTAACCCAATGTATTATTTCTGTGTGGAGATTTGGAAGCTGTACAGCAGTGCATACATGCCCAGGAGTTCAGAAATAATTGTTATAGTCAGCTGTCTCAGGTTATTGCATGTTTTGGCCATTCCCTGTGAGTGCAATTAGAAGGTCAAGGCTGTTTTTCACAGGAGATTTAGACACCTGGTATCTGAAATAATTGCAGCAACCCAGCCTGGGCTCTCTGTGCTGGGGCAATCATTTCCTACCGTTTTGTTTTTCCAATTTTGCCCTGTAACCTACAAGGCTTTGCTAGAACCGCATCAAGCCAGCACTCCCTCTCATCTTTCGACCCTGGCATGATTCAGCTTCACTGTTTGGCTCTCTGGTGGGCATCTCAGAGACATGGCATCTCAGATACATGCCAGCAGGTGGACTGGCAAGCTGAACAGAGGAAAAACTTATGATCTGGGAATCCTGACAATTGTCACTGGCAGCCATGACAGAATTGTACACCTTCCTCCTGACCTTCATCCCCAGCCATTTCTGGGGCTGGAGTCGGACTAAACATTCCTGGAGCCCACTGAAAAGCTCTAACGGGAGTTTATTTAATAACCAGATATGGCAGGGTCTTAGCAGGGCACTTATACAAGGAGAATATACAACATTATTGGGGAAAGTGGACAGGCGATATAAATAGGTAGGTCTTTAAAATTTGTCACAGAGGGAACAATCTCAGTGGAGGATGCATTTGATATGGATTCTTGAAAATGAGAAACCACAGCCAGTGTCAGAAGGAGGCAAGATATAGAAACAGAAAATAATAAAAATCTTTCTATCCATTTATATATTGTGGAAGCAACACTTTTCAAGAGCTACCATGTTAGGACTTAAACAAGAAGATCACTTGGTGGGCATTACAGGCCTAAAAAATCAATAATATTGTTTGAAGAAAATAACTAGTTATCTCTTGCCCTAGTGCAATCTGAGTGGGCAAAAATCAATGCAAGAGAAGTGGCAGAATGGATTGATGGTAGGGGAGAGAACTGCAGCTTCCATACAAAGGGACAAAAGAGTTTAGGGAGAGGGCAATGTGATTTGCTGAAGGAAGAGAATATGATCTGTTTCCCGTCTTGGATCTTACTACCACTTATTCGGCTCTTGGGCTCACCACTGCAGGATCCTGCCCAATATCTCCCTCATATCTTTTTGCTCTGTTTTGGAGAGTGAAGAGGGCAATGGCCAGGCCCATTCCAGCTCATGGGAGCAGATGGTCAGAGCTGGGGCAGCAACAACCCTTGACAAAATGCCTTTCTATGTTGGTTGTTTCCAGTGGTGGGAAC
The DNA here is from genome assembly GCA_020746105.1 of Trogon surrucura. Lineage (NCBI taxonomy): Eukaryota > Metazoa > Chordata > Aves > Trogoniformes > Trogonidae > Trogon > Trogon surrucura. The sequence continues at coordinate 11,683,654 of CM036624.1, forward strand.
AGAGGTTGCGACATCTCTGCTCCTTCTCTAAGGGAAGAATATCATGGGTGTAATCAGCAGCTTGCTAAAAATGGGAGGCTGGTCAGGTGGACCCCGTCTGATCACCCGGGCCCCTCTGTCCTCCATGCTGCCTTCAGCTGCAGAAGAAACAGGTACGTGTATCGGGCCTTTGCCTTTCTGAGGCACGATGGACTAGTTGTAGGTCTGGCTAAAGGCAGACCGAGTGGAGAAACACGCAGGCTTGTTATCAGCCCTTAGTTGACAGGAGAATCACAATACAGTAGGTTTAAAAGCTACACAATTTCTGCAAGGGGGAAGTATACCTGTCAGTATATTTACTCATTAAAATAGAGGGAGGTAAATCAGTGAATAATGAGAATAACTCTTTGCCTCAGTGTCTCATCATCCTGAAGCTGCTTCCCACTGCAGGCAAACAGCTTGAACTGCTCTTTCTCGGACTTTGACTGCTATTTTAGACATTATGGAGCCACTCTAACAGGCAAGAGGTAAGAACTAAATAAAGATTTTGCTCAGCAGTTTTTGCTCAGACAAAAGCCCCCAAACAGTGCATCGTGTGCTCAACAGAGGCCTAATACGTTTCTAATAAGATGCTTTTTCATTCTGCTGGATTAAGACCAGTCAGTCAGAGGAAGCTACTGAATTGTATTTGGCTACAATAAGCCTGAAAGGTAATACTTCAATATATCAGATCCTCAGAGGGATACCTTTTTCATTTACAGTAAGTCATAACGTATTGGTAGAACTGACCTAAGCGTATGATAGATATTTCAGATGGTCTTTGGGGATTCTTCACCAAGTAAAATTAAAATTCTTGAGGATGGGGAATGGAGAGGAAAAGCGTTGAACTGTATATAGATGGGTGGTGAAAATGAGGAAACAGATGGTTTTGACCTACCCTTTCTGTGTCTTTATGGTCATTATATTTTGTGGCTATAGCTCAATTACAGAGAATAGTCTAATCTAAACATGATAACAACAAAAGAGGATACCTCCCCTGAGTCTTGTAGTTACTCTACTTACTAACTGCTCATACATGCTATTTGATGTATTTTTGTGTATTCTCTGGGAGCTGTCAATATAACCAGAAAAAATATATGTTGCCAAAAACCCCCACGAAAACCAAACAAAAACAAAATATGAGCAGACATCAGAAAGGATGTGATTTAGAGGCTATCACAGAATATATACTTGTAGCAAACAGAACTGGAGGCATTTTACAAGTAATTGAGAGATAGCCTCATGTCATGTATCTGCTGTCAAGCCTGTGAAAGATCAGGTGTGCTCCTCTCTGTCATGCAACTCACTGTTCACTGAAACAGGAGCATGCTCAGAGCCCCCCAGCTGACAAACCTGAAGAAAAGTGGAAACAAAGCTCTGACAAGCATTCGATGTCCAATGGTAACTACAAGGGCTTTCTTTACAATATTCACAATGATTATAGTGATTGGAAAGCCTTTCCAAAATCAGCATATTTTACAAACCAAACTGATGTGTTGATGAGCATGTAGAAATCCTATCTTTTAGTGTCATTTCAAGCAATTAACAAGAATGACATATTATTTTTGACCAAAAGCTTCCAATAATACAAACCATGTAGAGAATAATTAAATTGTAGTTTTGAAAGCCTAAGGCAGCAATTTACCTTGTCTTAAAAATTTAGATATTTGCACAGAATTTTGGAAGCTGAAAAAGTCATCTATCTTGAGCATTTGCCACAGGTATTTTATATGAAGCATACTGTGCCTCTGGTATGGTTACCCTAGTGCGTGGAATATATGGAATATGACTAGCATGTGGAAAAGAGATTTAAAATGTTATTGTCTGGGTATTACTTAATCCCTTATGTTGTGATGAGATTGTTCATTCTATCCATTGCTGAGGAAGAGACCATGAGTTGCCTCTTTAGGTCAAAGCAGTCCCTAGAGTGCGGCAGTTGTTCAAAAAGGGAATCAGCAATAAACTGGGGGCATTAGGCAGGGGGTGAGGTGCTGGTGTGCTTTGGTAGTTGATTGTGTGTGTCATCCCCCCTACACCATAAAGAACTTACGGGCAAACAAAGGTACTTTTCTGGTTTATATTATGAATATTTTCACGCTTGATGCCTTAAAAGAGTGATATGCAGTATGTCTTAAAGCACTGAGCTTCAGAGTGCTTGTCATACCAGTAGCTGTGAGATATCAACCAGTAGTGCTGCAGTGCTCCAGGTACCTGAGGTGGGTTCACATTAGCAACTAGGCACATGCTGATGTTGGTCTCAGTGCTGCAGCCCAACACCTAGCATGACTTGATTTATCCTGCCAGGGAGCAAGGTGGCAGAGGTCTGCCCTGGAGGCTGCTACGACATGGTAAGCAAGAGAGCATGTGTCTATTTTAAAATTTTTAATTGGATCTGCAAAGTGTGAAAGCTTCTTTAGAGTTCTAGTGCTTTGTTGTAGCTCATGTTACATTGCTTCACACTGGATCTTAAGACTCAAAAGTCCTAGGCATTCCCATTTTGGTATTAGTACTTATACCTGTGGTAAAGAAAGGAATACTCTGGTTAAAGCCTATGCCGGTGTGTTATGCTTCTTTTCTCTTGCAGCTCCCAGAGATTCCTCTTCTTCACTTCGCTACTGGGATAAATCATAGAATCATAGAAAATGAAACAACATTTTTTCCCCAGGCCAACCTTTGAGACACATGAATTGAATTTTATGTTCTTTTTTCTTGTGGCACCACCGACAGATACAATGAGGTTGGTATGGACATGCAATAACGAGATCATCCCAGTGCAAAGGGAGGAGCTGAGAGGACAGCGCTGTGAAGCACTGCCTGACTTTCTTAGCAGCTGATGCTGAAATGATATTCAGGGTGAAAAAGCAAAAACTGGTATTGCTGAGGCTTGCTGGTTCCCTGCAATCTATAGTAGGCATTCTGGATGCTGAGGATGGCCAAGAACAAAAGCATCTAGAAGCTGGAGATGATGGATCTCCTTAGCATCTTTGATCAGCCATCTTTGTTCGCCCTGTTTGACACACGCCTATGAATAATCACCAAGAACCTGGGCCTGTCATTTAGATGACAAGGGGGAATCTTCTGAAAGGTGTTTTCACATATCCCACACTACCTCTAGTGTCTGTGTCTGTGGCAGGAGGTGAAAACCCACCAATAACAGGGACATGAACAGTAGGTTAGTAATAGCCATCAGTAATCGGTAACGTGGCATGTTTTCTGCAGCTGCAAGGGATCCTGCATTCCCTTGCCTCTGCCGGGGCTGAACCAAGGGGTAAAGCATCCTCGGTGTGGGAAACCCCAATGGGGGCCCCCGATTCTGGCACTCGGTTGCAGGTGAGATGAAACGATGCGCTCTGTGGGCTACCGGCAGGAATCTCTTCTCATCCTCCAAGACAAGGATAGGCACTAAGAAGGTGGAAAATTTCAGATACCAGATTTGTGTCTGCCTCCTAAAGTTGTTTGGTTTTTGGTTTTTTTTTTGCTTGTAGATTTTTCAGCCCTGTAAAAACAGTAGTTTAGTTCTAATTTGAAATGATCAACTTTGTTACGTTTATCCTGTTAGAAAAAAAGTACGTACCTTTTTAAAATATCAAAGTTTCCAAAACCGGCTAGGACACTCATTTCAACGTTCTGCTTTGCGATTGATGTTACTCAGCAGGTGGTATTAAGCCATTTCAATATGACTCCTGAGTTTTTGTAAATTTGCAAAAAAATGTGCATAACAATGCTTCCTTTCAGCATAATAACCTTATGGAAGATTTAATTGGTTCTCAAGATACTTTTGTTATTTCCACAGCCTTTCAGTTCATGCAAACATGATCCGTACATTACTTTCAAAGTTCTATTGAAATTAAGTAAAATGAAAATTCAGCAGTTCCCTATTTCATGCCCATTTACAAGGTATTTTTAATGTCTTAATAGAGAGGGAAGTGTCTGGAGACATATACAGGTGTTATGTAGGAGAGAAAATCAGGTGTTTGGGAAGAAAGAGTAATGTTATTTACTACAATGTTTTTAAAGGTCTTTAAATAGTGATTTCTAAACAATGATCTTAGCTAACTGGAAGTACTCCTTGTTGAGATAAGATAACAGATATCATATTAATGCTAAGAGTTCCTTTTTGGGAAAAGAAGTTTCTCAATTTGCACATTGGAGACTTTTTTTTTTTTTTGTGTAATTTCTGTTATTCTGAAATAAAAGTGGGAACTCCAGTGAGGAAGACAATTAATTGTTGGCTCTGCAAGCCCATGACTGTCTCCTAGAATTCAAGTTTCTGTTTTGCTAGAATGATAAAAAAACAGAATCAGTGACTTCATGGGTAAATCTAAAACATTTAAGTATAGCCCAAGTGGCTTTTCCAGAGCTATGTTATGTGTGAGAGATGTGCTGTACTTGCAGACATTTGCTGCCTCTGTAGTGTAATGGCATGAAAGAAGGTCCTTTCCCAGTTTGTGGGGGATAGATGCTCCTGCAGACTGCTGACATATTGCCGAGCTGTATCCTTTTGTGATTTTTTTTTCTTTGTAAATGCCATCTACTTGGTTAATTGTATTTACTTAGTTTTCAAAATTGTATCAGTAGGTCCTTTCTTTCACATCAGAAATAAAAGGCTATTGTGTTTTGAAATGCATGTTTAGCCAGGCATTGCTGCTGGCATCAGTGTCACCTGCTGATTTCTGATACCTACATCCTAATGCCAAACAAACAATTAATAGTCAGAGTGGAGCCAGACAACTAAAATCAAGAAATGAGGTAGCTTGATTAATAGCTAAAACCATCACTGGAACCCTGAAGAGATGGCATATAATATTTATGGATTTAACATTGTGAAGTAATTTAGGTAACTGATAGTTAGGAGAAGAGAACCAGGTTGCAAAGCACATATCATAAATTAATGATTGATTCTACCTGACATAAGCACCTAGAAAGATTATTATCTTGGCCCATAAAGGGCCAAGGTAACGGCGCAGTTAAATCTTGACGGAATAAAACATGTCCTTCCTATATTCCTGTTTATTTTGTTCTTTCTTTTTTTTTTTTTTGTGAGTGGAGGAATAATTAGTTGCTCTGGGTTTTTATTCATTCTCTTTTTTCTTTTTTTTTTCCCCTTGTTGTTGTTGTGGTATGTACCAAAGTTTATGGGCCTTGTCCTGCTGTCATTTTTGTGCAGGAATTAATTCATGAGATCTAACACACAGCCCTGAGAATGGGCTGGCATCCTTAATGTGTCAAGGAAAAGGACATAATTCATAGTTATGTTTTGCGCCATCACTAGCTTCTGAATTCTTCTAATTGCAATGGCAGTCAATTAATATAATTGACTTAATCCCTTTCAGAGAAAAAGATAGCCCTTTAAGAATTGTGGGCCTAATCCAGCCCCAGATACAACTTCTTCCCATGATATTATAGAACTCCCCCTTGCTCCTACAACCACTCATCCTGCATCTCAGTTCCTGTAGGTGATTGATCCAACCCCAGAACTGTGCCCCCTTCCTGAAATGTTCTCATCCTGAAGAACAGCCCAGGGCACATCAAGAAGAGCTGACTGTGGTACATTTCTTTCAACAAGTCAGGCCCAGCTGCTTGCAAATGCCTGATTGACCACCTGGCAGAGCCCGGCAGGTTATAAAGAGAGGAGCTCCTGGTCAGCAACCTTCTCGAGCTGAGGGTCATCTGCTTGTGTCACGTCTCTGCTGAAGCAAAGGCAGGATTACCTCTCAGTACAGATGGGCTCACAGTGGACTTCCAACAGGTAAAGAAAGCAGTCTTTGGTTTTTGTTTCATTTTTGGTTGTTGTTGTTTTTTTTCTAAACTGTTGTGAAGTCTTGTGTGTTGGTGTCCTCAGGTGGAGTGAGTTACAAACTTCCTGAGTTTTTCTGTGCATTTTTGCCATCTGCTTCTTAGTACAGAAACAAGATGGACCCCTGACTTTGAGGAATGGGATAGAGCTTCTTCATTTAAGCACTTGCCCTTAGAAAAGTGATGTATATTTATGTTTTAGTGAAGCATTTGCTCTGTTTGTGAAACTCGTATATACAGCCTGGGCTCTGTTAACCCAAACTTCTTACCCATGTATACATGTTTGTGCTTGCTTCTGTAAACCAGGAATCAATCCTTCAGTGTATGGCTTTAGTGTTGCTGAGAAAACTTATATTAATTCAGCACCTGGCAGCTGCTCATCAAAGTATGTATCTAAAGCGGTGTTTAGACTGGGATGAAGTGCTTTGCTTATGGTGCATACTAGTGGATTTGAGGCTTCTGTAGGGATTTAGAAGTTTTTTAATACACAGAAAAGAAGGGCAACAAAAGCATGCAGATGGCTTTGTCACTTGTTGTGTGGGTAACTTAAATTGCTATTAGCTGTAGTAAAACACTGTGGGCTCCAAGTAGCTTTGGAATACATCCTATGTGAAAGGATGACTGGCGAAGTATTTATTTTAATTATTTTTTTTCTCCTATGGTTGGGGAAAATCGTTAGCCTTTCTTCTTTGAGCTTAGTTTGCTGACAGAAGCACGTATAACCTTGCTTGAGCTAGGGCTTGGTCTGCAGCTGTGCTGCTCTGCACACCCATGCAGTCCGGGGATGGTTGCAGAGCACTCTAAAGGAGCTGAACAACTAATAAAGCCCCTGGCTGGCGTGGAGCTGCTGGCAGCTGTGGTAGCACTGCCCTCTCGCTGCATTATGCTGTTAGGAGTGAGCGGGCACACGTCTGGGCGTGCTGCAGCACCTGCCTTGGTGATGCAGGCAAGCCGTGCAGAATTGTTTGTGGAATATGCTGAGCTGGCGAGAGAATGAGCGGCTGCGATGGGAAATGAAACACAAATTGGATGAGACACGAAAATATCTGTCCTTTGTTTTTAAATGCTCTCCATGATAATTTATCTTCAACCATAAGTGCTCGTACCTGCCATGTGGACTTGCTGAGGGACATTTATTGCAGCACTGGCCAGGCAGAGGCACCAAAGCTGACAGCGAAGCCAGGATTGCCATCTTGTTCCTAGGCACGTGTTACTGAACAACGCCAGCAAGCAGACTTTTCGTTGCTGAAATGATGCAGACAATATGCATCCCTAACAACTTCTGTGCTGTATCCAAAGTGGTACTTACTTGCCAAGCTCCAAGAAAATGTGACAGAATAAAAATAATAGGAATAAGAATGTGGCTGGAAAGTGCATGGTCAGGGGGTGTAGGAGGTGGGAGACTGTGTCTCCTTGTCCAGGGCCATGACTGAATCTTGCAATTAGAGGGAGCTTGCGACCACATTTTGAGTGCAGAGAAAGCTGTATTCCTCTGGTGTTTTCCTCCTTACTCTATCGTATCTGTTTTGGTTTTTTTTTTTAATTGCTTGAAGCCCTAACAGAGGATGATATGGAAGAGAAAGCCAGTAACTGAAATAAAAAAAAAAATTCTGTAAACTCTCTAAGCTTATGAGCATCCCCTTCTAGTCCCTACTACGTGTATTACATCCATGTTTGCTCAACTTACATAAAAGCACTTTCCACTCTAATCCCCTGTTCTTTCTTTCAGCAGTAGTGGGATTCTTGTCAAGTGTCTCCCTGGGGAATTTTCTGGTTTTGCTTTCTTTCCATGCCTTTAACAATTGCTTCCAATGTGTATATTTGCTGCAAAGATTATTCTTTTCTTGTATAAAAAATGTCTACAAAATCCACAGCAGCCTGTCAGATCATGACATCTGTGACACTGTTGTGTATGTTACCATAGGGTTTATTTATGGAGAAAATTTTTTTAATAGGGCTATACTGTTACAGTGATGTTGGTATGTCAGTAAATGTTCCCTTACAGGCACTATTTTCCCCAGAATCGGAGCTTTCTTTTTCTAGGCCAGTTTGCTGAGAAATGGCTTAAGTAGGATTAGAAAATAACTCGGAGAGACGTTTCTGATGGAACACTTTACCAGCATAGCTCATATTGGGGGCTTCAATAAGGAATAAGCTCTCTGTCTCTTGGTACCTGCTACCCACTTCTGAAGCATAGATAATATGAGGATGCAGCCACCAGACTCTGAGAAATGCAATGCCAGGGAGCAGTAAGAGCTGGCTGCAATGTCAGGCAAAGGGAGCCAAGGATGCCAGCGGAGCTGGAGGTGCTCTTCTAGGGGAGGGACACAGTCCTGCAGCACCTGAGTGAGGTGAGTGAGCAAGTCTTCTGGCAGTGACGAGCAGTGGTCATTAAGGAAGCCCACAGTGATAGGGCAAGACTAGAGGCGGAGCTGGGAATTCAGATCTATGGGTCTGCATAAGAAAAGCAGATGGCTGGGCACAAAACCACCTGCAATGTACCCAAGGTGAGGCCAAGGACAAGTAACAGCAGGTTGGAGATTATATTTTCCATGACAGTTTTCTTAGAAACACATCAGAATTTATCCTGATGACTTTAGTGGTGAGCAGAGCATTCAAAGTCTTTGGTCTTTCCATGACAATGGAACAGATGTAGCAGGATGTATATTGCTCCACGTGGGAAATACCGCCAAATTGGAGTAGAAATAAAAAAATATTTTCTCTTTGGGCATTTTCCCATTATATCTCATCCTTCAAGTGCCTCCTGTTTTTTCTTATTCTTATCTCCTGGCTGCAGTTGAACACACTTCAGCTGAGTTGGTTAACTGAAGGCGAGAACTGGAGAGGTGCATGAACTCACACTGGGCAACTGTATGAAGGAGGGGAAAATGTGAGCCAGGGGCTGTTTTGGGCAGCACTGAATTGTGAGATCCCATTGCTCAGAGCTACCCTGATGATGCACAGCAGTTGTAAATGCAGCGTGCTCAGTCTGCTCGCTGCCCATCTGGCACAAGGCAAACAAACAAACAAAGAAACCAGACAGCACAAATGAATCTGACCCTGAAAGCTAAAATTAGCTAATGTTAGTTTATTCCTAACAGCTTGAGAAAACCTTGCAGTAGTATTCTCTCTGGGATTCTTCTTCTGCTCATATCTGAATTCCTCCATGCCAGAAACCAAGCACTTCCTTGAAGAAATGTCAAGTTTAATTGAAGACCATATACTGCCAATATTTCATATTTGAGAGAGGTTTGAATGTCGTGATTATTTTGAAATCTTATGCTTATTGTCTTGGATGTGGAGGGAAGGGATTTGGGGAAACAGACTTGAAAATTGATTTAGTCTAAACCTACAAAACAATTTGAACAATGATGGTTGCATGGGTGATTCATGTAGCCCACGTATGGCAGAAAAAGTATTCCGTCAGTCAAACTTCCACAACTTAAAATGGTTCTGCTTTCTTAAGTCCAGTACCTAAAGCTGAAATTTAAATGCTTACACTTGGTGTAGCTGGTGAGGTGCTGGCAGCAGGGTGGCTGCAGAGACCTCTGGAAAAGAGAAGACCAGGGGCTGCCCCATGCTGGTTCCTGGCAGTTCTGAGCCTCTCGGCAATGGTAGTGGCATAGTCTTGCAAACATACTTGAGAAAGTAGACTTAAGAAAGACCCTGCCTAGGCAATGAGTGGAGAAGGGAAAAAGTGTGAGAAGCAGCCCTGCAGTGCCCAGGTGAGAGAAGGAACAGGGATTGCACTGCAGCCCATGGAGAGACTGCGGTGGAGCAGGTGCCCTCACGGCAGCGCACAGAGGATCCGTGCCAGAACGTGTTTATCCTGCAGGAAGCTGTGGCCCACAGGAAGGACCAGCACTGGAGCAGGGGAAAGTGTGAAGAGGAAAGGAGAGCAGAGAGGGGCTGTTACGGACTGACCACAGCCTCCATTCCATTTGCCCCACCTGGGGTTGGGGAAGGGAAAGAGGAGGTGGAAACAAAATTGAGCCTGGGATGAAGAGGGTTGGGAGAAACATGGTTTAGTTTGTCTTTGTTTCTCACTACCCTAATGTAGTTTAACTGGCAGTCCATCAAATTATTTTTCCCCAAGCCAAGTCTGTTTTGCCTGTGAAGGTAATTAGCAAGTGATCTCTCTGTCTTTATCTCAACCCTCAAGCCTTTTTGTCTTCTTCCCCCTACCCTGATCCCGTCAAGGAAGGGGAATGAGACAGAGACTGGGTGAGGGACCAGCAGCTTGCCAAGGTCAACCCACCACACATTCTTAAGGAATAGTTGTATTGTAGGTATAAGACTTCTCTTAACATGGTTTGCACCTGGAAATCTGTGTAGTGATTTTTGATTTCTTATTTTATTATTTCTTTTTTTTTTAAAGTATATTTTTCTGAGGGAAAAGTAGTTTTATAAATTTGAGTCATTAGACTCAATGCTGCTGTACAGAAATCTTGATAGAATTTTTTGACAGAATATTTTTTGATTGAACATGATGATAACAGTTTTGAAAGAGTCCATGTGCGTAGGAAGTTTATCACATCTGCACTCTTCAACAGCTAAGTATCTGATTCTCTTCTTGCTAACATCGGTTTCCCACCACTGAAGTGGTGCTACTCCTGTTATAGAAGATGCTTGTCTTTAAGTGGAGATGAAGGTATTAGAGAAAGGGAGTTTCCCTTCTAAAGAAGAAAGGTTGCCAATCACGCTGTAAGAAAAACACGCTCTGAGGTCTTTGCGTATGAATTACATACAAGTATGTATCTGTATGGGTTAATTGATGGCAAATAATATCTCTGCCACTTTAGTCTCCTTAAGAGCCCTGTGAGGACTTTGTTTTGGAAGCCTGCTTGTGCCCTTTTCTTTTTCTAAAGTACAACCATTTAAATCACTGCTTCTGCAGAAGCCTTCTTTTGTTTGCTAGCATATGTGCAACACTAGAGTGAAGCAGAGGTCCACATACTTCCAGAGATGAAAAATCACCAGCTCTGGGAAGAATGCTTGAGGCTGGCAGATCATTTGAGCAGACAGCATGACACATCAGATGTCTTTTACTACCTTTCTTACAACTACTTGTCCCATGAAGCCACTAGTTGCTGTTGATATGTACCAGATGTTTGTATGTTGTGTATTGTAGAGGAGATCTTCAGGTTGGAAAGAAAGGAAAGAAGGAAAGGTGAGAAATATTTTCAATTTCCCCACCTTGATCCTTATTCTAAATCATCATTGTATTTCCCAAGGGAAAACCAAGGCAGTACAGGAAATTCCAGGCTGCAGCAACAAGTTCTCTTCAGAAACCCCACAGCCACTTTAATAATGGGTTAAAGACTTTGAAAAGGCTGCATAGGCATGTCCACTATATGGAAAAGTTCACTTTATCTCCCTAAACTTTGTCACTGTGCCATGACTCATTTACACCACCTTTCACCCTGAGTTCTTAATGTGTCTCAAGCTCCATTTTTTTTCCAGTGGCTTTCAGAGGTTTCCTGTTCCTGTGAGGGTTACCTGAATAGTGGCCCCCAAAGTCACCTTGCAGAACTGAGATTTTTGTGTCATCCTGTGCCAGACATCCTAGGGGACCAAGGACTTTAGTAATCTAAATATGATGAAGCGACAGAATTTTGGGTTTATTCATGACTCCTTACCCTCTGCTGTGGCATTTCTTGCAGGGAAAAAGACAGCATGCCTTACACCTACTAATCCTGATCAGTAATGTCCTATGGACAAAATATAGCATCTAAAATTAAGTTTAAACTCCTAATTATTGCTTTGAACTGCAATTGTTATGACTTTCAGGGCTGTTGTTTTGGTTTGGGGTTTTTGTGGTTTTGTTTTGTTTTTTTTATTCACCATGATTATATACATGCTTATCTACAACAGACAGGCTGTTAATTTGAAAAATACTTCATGGTGTAATTGTCTGATGTCACAGCATGGTATGGTATGACTATGCACAACACTGATTAAGGTTCACTGTAGATTAAATACACATTTCCTAACATATTCTGAAGGGCTTATGGAAATCAGGGCTGCTTTCTTTCATAGCAAGGACACCAGAAAATGGGTGCTATTTCTCCTACTGCAAAACACCAAGTCAAAAGGGATTCTAAATGTTACTTTAAAAACCTACAGAGAATGTAAATTCCTTTTTCTTGGTGATCCTGGCACACATGTGCTCTGACATTTGGATGATATGGGTCTGAGGAGCCAGTTGGCTTTGCATGAAAAGAGCTGTTAGACCTGAGGCAAAATGCAGGTGAAACATGTGGCTGTTGCTTGGATGTTACAGTTGGGGGTCAGCATAACTCTGTCCATGAGTGAACTACCCACATGAGACCCCATTCCCAGTTGATGTCTTTTTACTTGCTCAGCATGTCCAGTCTTAGGTTGGTCTGGCTTGTACTGTCTTGTTAACTGGTACTTTCATAGTGTTTTCTGACTTTGAACTCTCACGTCAAAGCTTTTATCTGAAAAGATGAAATCATTGCTTTTTTCAAAATGTGACTCCAGTGCAAACTGTGAAATCCTTTTTGCCTGAGACTTCTCCTGTTCCTTTCAGAAGGATATTAAAGTGAATGCTGAATGCTCTTGCAATTGATTAGCACATCCAAGAAGGAGAGTTGCTCCTAATGTTAAGATCTGTCACTGCAGTGTGATTAGATTCCAATTTTTCTATCAGTTATGAGAGGCATTTGGCTTGTAAAGAGAGCCAGAAAAAGATGAGACATCTGGCTGATCTCCTACCATAGCCTGCCAACCTTCCAGGAAGAGAGGGACCCTGGCTGTTGCAGCATCTGACTCCTGTAAGGACCAAGAAGCAAGTTTCAGGAAATGAGGAGCTGTAATTTAAGATAAGATACTGTTAAGTGAGATGATTTTTAATATCTGAAAACAGGGCAAACATCAGACTTTGGTTCACACTAGTGAAGAAATAATGTTCATCTAACTTCTAGAAAGTTAAGATTGGAGATGAAATGGTACTTAAATCCACTCTAATAGAGAAGTTCTAACCTTTTCCAAACAGCAGATATTAGAGCATACCATTTTGCTGATTTTAGACTTTATTAGCTTTCTGGGACTGTCAGAGTCATGCAGATGGCTAAAGTAGAAAAATGTGATTAAAAGCCAGCATTTTTTTTTTTTTTTTGCAATTTCTATCCGATTTAAGGAGAAAAAAGGAGCTAGTATTTTTCTGAACAGGAACTGACTTTTCATTAGAAATAAGACATAATCCCCTACTTAAAAAACTCAAGGTTAAAGATATCAAATTTAGGAGAATGTAGGAAAGTCCCAAAGCATTACAAATTGTGAGCTGGCTCTGAAAAGTTTAGGAAACTATAGGCTATTTTTTTAAAAAACCAGAGCATTAAACAAAATCTCATGCTTTCTTTTTCTTTTATTTTCTGCCTTGCCAGAACAAAGGGGGTTTATTTTATTAAAGAAAATCTCCATACACCTGTGGTTTAATACAAGATATGCAAAACATAAATAACTACCCTGTTCCATAAATGTATGAGATCATCTCCCAGTAAGGGGGGGGGGGGGGGGGGGGGGCGTATACTGCCTTTCTAAATGTTGAGGGCAATAACAAATTTGAGGCATGCTCAAGCCACAGTTCACAATGGATTCTTGAACATACGTGCTGAGGAGAAATTTTGTGCCTAAAATACATTGACCTATGAGAGTTCTCTTCAAAATACTTACTGTCATCCTAGGAGTGGCTAATTAAAGCACAGGATAACTCAATTATCAATAAAATTTGCAGGTTTAGAAGAAATGCATTGCATTTAATCATGCAGTCCTTCTCCACTGAGGCTTGCTGTGTAACTGCTCAACAACGAGCAAAACAAAATAAAGGAAGAGGAGGAATTATTTACTGCAACTACAGTAGATGCTTCCTCTGTATATTATCAACCATACATGATTAATATCCTTGACAGGGTCATCAAAACAGTCCTTCGGGGCATGAGTGGAAACAGCACAATTTTCTGAAACACCATCTCGGTTACAGCACTATGGGAACACCTACAGGCATTTAATAAATGCATTTTTGCTGCCAGCTTTTTTCTTCCTTTCATGGAAGATTCACAGAATGTTGCAACTTGTGAGTTGTTCAAAAGCAATGCTCTGTCTGACAAACACCAGCTGTACTTGGGGACTAAAAGTATATGATAATCCCAAATTAACAAGTGAGACAGGCTTTAGAAGCTTTTGTCTAGCACTGTAATGTCTCTTTTCACTACATGTAACTACAATGGATAGCCTTTATCTGAATTGTAACTTTTTTTTAATACTAATTAAGTAGTTGGAATAAATTTCCATTCAAATGTCAAAGTTCTGTAACCGACTGTGAAAGTCAGCTATTTTTTTTTTTGTGGAGAAAGCAGGAGGTATTTGTTCCTGTACGTAGAGTTCAAACCCTCTGTGATAGTATCCTGCTTGAATGAATAGCATTAAATCAGAGCAAGTGTAGAAAGAAGCTAAATAATAGCATAGGTAATACTCCTGAGAAAAAAAAAGTTCAAAAGGTTTACTGTTTGAAATGGAGGTATATATTTGGTTCAGCCTGGGATAGAATGGCTTATTCACCCCAAGCTTATTCTAGGGGAAAAATAAAGAAGATGTTAAACTATTAGTTTCCAAAACTTAAACCAAGAGGGAGCTCACTGGGAAGCGGCTGCCCATGGATTTGCAGCGGATATTGACTTAAATTCAAGACTTGCATAAGTAGCAACACATCAGCCTGCTTCCTCCATTCTAAATAGGCAGCTAACTGGGCAGCTGTGTGAAGAGGTATTAAAGGTTAGGTCAACAATACACTTATTAATCTTTATTGATTTTTTTTAATCCTTTTTTTTCCATATGCTTTACAACTGCAGATGGAAAAAAGCTTTGAAGGTGAAGTTCAAATTACTTCAATTAACTTGCCCTTCGGGGATCCCTGCAGTGAGTGGATTTATGGGTGGCAAATCAAGCTGGGCCTCTTCTCGACACAGAGAGTTGGAGCTATAAGCTAGTTCCAAAATGGTTAAGTTACGTGATGCTGTCCACATGGGTGGAGGTGGAGCCCTATCAAAGGGGTACACCCAAAAGTGGCACCCCTTTGATGAGGCTGTGAAGCTCACTCTTTCTCTGCTTGTGAAAAACACATGGTTTGAGAAAGAGATGCCAAATGTTCCTCCTGAAAATAGGTATTTTTCCTGAAAACAGACTGTTTGGTGTGCAGAAGCTTCAGGAGAGAGCACTCATTCCTGTGAAAGTACCTTGTAGCTGAAATTCTGCAAGAGCTAGAGAAGGGACAGTGAAGAAGGGCTCATTTACTGTCTACATAAAGGGCTTTGATTAGAGGAAAAAAAAGATACCATGTGAGTATCTTAAATTTCACTGTCTATTACTGTCCCTGACTGTTCTTTCCTCAGTAAATTTTAACTCATCTGTGACTTTGGATGCTCCTCCTTTGTGCTTTCATAAGATGGGCAAGAAGGAAAGGCTGGGGAAATACAGGCCAGTCGGCTTACCTCAGTTAGTGGGAACATTAATGAACAAATCCTTCTCAAAGATGTTCAAGCCTATGAGAAACAACTGAAGTTTGGGAAGAAGCAGTGTGAATTTTCCAAGGGAAAATCATACCTGGCTGTGCTGATTGCTTTCTACCAGATGCCTGTCTGCACGGCCAAGTGGAGGGCAACAAATGTTGTTTATCTTGGCTTTAGTAAAGCTTTTGGTGTGATGTCCTACAGCATAGCCAAAGTTGTGAGATATGGGTTTGGTAAGTAGATAGTTAGGGGGTGTCTAAAATTGCCTGGGCTGTTGGGTTCAAAGAGTAATGGCCAGCAGTGCAAAGTCCAGCTGGCAACCTTGTACTAGTGGTGTCCCTTGGGGATTGATAGTGGTGCCAATTCAGTTTGGCATCTCTATTAATGACCTGGATGATGGGAGAGGGTACTCTGGGCAAGCTCATAGCTAGTAGCAAGCTGGGAGAAATGGCTGATGCCCTGTAGAGCAGGGATGCTGTTCTGAAGGACCTCAGCAGGCTTATGACATGAGTCAGCTGAAACCTTATGAAGTTCAAATAACACAAGTGTGAAGTCTGGCCCCTAGGATGGGATAACACCACGCAGCAGTACAGCCTGGGTGCTGACTGGCTGGGAAGCAAGTGCAGAAGGCGATTTGGGTCCTGGTGGACAAGTTGAACACAAGACAGCAGTGTGCCCTTGCAGAGAATGCAGTCAGCTGCAAAGAGGGCTATACTGGTGAGAGTGTAGCCAAAAGGTCCTGGAAAGTGATAATTCCTCTCTACTTGTCACTTGAGACCCATCTCTCTGCTAGACCAAGCCCACCACAGTGGAGTTGGTCTAGCAGAGACCTAGAAGATGGTCAGGAGGCCACCTCTTACACAGGATTTACAAGAAGATCCTGGGAAAACCCTTGGCAGCTATCTTCCTACCTCCATAATTCTGAGTGTTTTCATTATTTACATGAGTTAGCTTCACATTAGGGTTGTGGTTCATTACCTTTTAAAGTGGGTTTTTTAGTATTTTATACATTAAAATGGGTGTAAAGCTTGTGTCTATATTTAAATGTGGAAACTAATACATATTGGTGTATAAAGTGCCAAAAGAAGAAAATGTTTTGAGGTTCAAAAATGGCTCCAGGGGAGACTTTAAGTAGCTAAGAAGTGTTGCATCTCAAGGCAGCTGCTGGCTTTAACTTCAGAGTAGCTGATTCACAATCTAGTGCACTAAAGACTTTATTACAGAATGTCAATTCCTTAACAAAATAAAATTGACACTGCTTTATTATCCTGAGATAGCAATGTTACTGTGATGGCCTTCTGAATAGCACTATGATTTTAATACGATGTTTGAGAAATACTGCATTATATTTCTGAGGTTTGTATAGCTAGTGTGTGGGAGGCTTCACAAGTTAAGCTGACTCACAGAGAAGTAAAGAACCCAAAACCAAAGAACAATTTGATTATGTGAACACCCTATATGCTTGCCTGGAGATGCATTAGGGAGAGGAGTGGCTAGAGAACAGAGATATAGTGAAAATAAAGGAAAACAACTCAAATCTAGAAGAGTTTGCTTTTACTTCTGCCTGAAAAGTCATGTTAGTCGTCACTGTCAATTGCCACTCTTCAAATGTACTTGGCTAAGGGATACTGCTGTTATTGTGGCTGGCTGGGAGACCATTTTCAGCATTATAAAATATTTTTACTACCAGACAGTAGCATTTGCAATGGTTCTCCTAGACCTCCAAAGAATAGATAATCTTGAAACATGGAAGCAGTGTGCAGTTACCTTCTCAGGTAGTTGAGGATCTGCCTAATTTTAAGCTGATGAAGTTGAAGGCATCTGCTCAGCACAGCTGCTTAGGAAAGAACAACTCTGCCTTGAAAACTGAGTGTTATTCTGTGTTTGGAAAGAACTTACATAGTCCAGTGTAGCCCACAGTAGACATTAGCCAAGGAGTGCAGGTAGGCAGCGTAGTTTGAAGGTCCTCTCCAGAATCAGACAAGAGACAAACTTGAAAATGGAATCTCTCACTTTTCAGCTCTAGTGGAGTTAGGGTTCTTTCCTCTCTATGAATCACAAACTCCATCCTGAAGCCGACAAGGCTTCCTGCTGACTTTGACGCTGGTGTATTGCACTGCTTTGAAAAAACATTACTATTTTGCTGGGATAGCATTTTTCACAGGGAAAAGTTTGTTGTACCAAGTAGTTGGTGGGTGGTGGTGCAATATCAAGAGGTTAACCTTAAAGAATACAAAATCCAATGGAACATGACAGAAAACAGACTGAAGTCCAGTGAAACAAATAGATGGTGGGAGAGGCTCTTCCATTAAGCCTTGTCTTGAGATCACATGCTGCCAGACTTTTATCAACTCTGGGTGCACCTTTTTTCAACCTCCTTATGAATGTCGGTAACCTCCAATGCTAGCACAGGCTGGCTGAGATAAGTTATGTTAGCACTTACTTATATATCTTCCCAGCTCTAGTTCTATGCTTTATTAAAGAAGTGTTCTGCTTGGTTATTCCTCACTCCACAGATGCAGAAGCTGAGGGGAAAGAATGGTGGGAAAAGTGCCAAAATGTCCTGGAGCTGTCCAGAGCAAAATTAAAAATGAATCTATGGTGCTAGCATTTCCTCTGGTTGAAACAAAATGATTGCTGAAAACAGCATGTTTTATTCATAGAGCTGTATTTCAAAGAATATTTTAAAATATCTTTTCTGAATATTCTTATAAAAGACTAACACAGCACTTGGGTAGTCTGCATGCGCTATAACTTTGTTAAAATTACAAACCAAATACTGAGTCAGCACAAAAAGCAAGGATCCAATCCTATACAGTGAACTCGCATTGACTCTTCAGCTTTGCAGGTGTCGGAGGATCAAAGCAATCTTCTCTTTTCTGCATGTTTTTGTCTTAATAGGAATGGCTCGTGTGACGTGTGCCAGTCTTAACAGGACAGTTGTCAGCTTGTGTTCTTTTACTGTCTAGAGCAGACACAGGATGAAGTGTTCTGGTATGCGAACAATTTAGTTTAAACCTAGCGCTAAAACTTTGCAGGCAATTATCACATCAAATAATACCTACTGACTACCCTGTTATAAAGTCACACAATTAGGTTTTAAGATAACTATAAATACCTTTCTGTTTGCTAGTCAGTATTTTTTTTTCCACAACTGTAGCGTTAGCATACGCATTTTTAACTGAGGAGAATTTCTGGTGCCTGGTTCAGCTCTTTGTATGAAATTATTCTTGCGTGGCATTTGTAATTGTTCCTGTCAGGAAAATGGAAACCTTGCACATATTCAGTAATGTGCCTTGGAGAGCATGTAACCTTGGAGATCTGCGTAATGTACCTTCGGATAATGGAAATTCGGTAGATAGTTTCTGAAATACTACTTTCTTCCTCATGAAAGCTGAATTCTTTCCAGAGGTAATGTTTGCCCTTGGCAAAACAAATTTTGATACAATAATGTTTATAAACAGCGTAGGAAGCGAGAAATCCTTCACATCTGTCAAAAGTCCCAGTATAAAACTTCCTGCTTTTCAAGCATGCAGAAGGCTGCACAGAAAAGGGAAAACTACCAAAAAAACTCCCAATGTTGAGTGATAAGTATCTGAGAAGATTAAGGAAAATGTGATCTTTTATTGTTTATATTTGCATATGAAAACTGATTTTTTTTTTTTTCCCTGAAATTGTGGTTTCCCATCTCATTCTGCCCCCTTCAGATTTGCAATGAAATAAAATGAACTTTACAAAACAAACTAGGGAAGGCTTTTCCTCTTCAGACTATTTTCAGAGGCTCTAAAATTTTAGGCCTACTCATCACATTATCTTTCTATCAAGCTCAAAAAACAAATTCCTTTTCACCTCTGATATCTTCATGGAAATGTTACAAAGAACCAGTCTAGAAACTAGGTCTGTTCTTTTATTGTTTGAAAATAGTACGTTTGCAAAACTATTACATAAATAAAAAGCCTTAGGTTGTATTTTCTAGAGGATAGACTTGGGTGCTTTGTGACTAAAAGATACAAGCTTTTAAATCATGTATGTGCTTGTACCCAGAACTTTTCATACATGAATCAGTGCATGGAGAAATTGCATAAAAAAACATCTGCTGGGGCCACTCCAGTTACTAAGGTGTGAGGCTGGCTTTTGTTATGCTGCTTGTTACCTGCATCTTCCCTTCCCTAGAAACGTCAGCATCTTCCAGGTTTAGGGCTATATTGCACAACTGCAAAGCTTGCTCAGCCATCTCCTAAATTTGCCAATAGGAAGAAAGTGTATCATATTGTAGTACTGTTTTTTTTTTCATATATATATATATTAAAAATAATCCATCTTTTCCTCGTAGAAAAACACCTCCTTTCAATTTGTAATACAATCAGTCTACACTAGTCATGAGGTTTAAAGAAGCTTTATCCCACAAGAAGTGTCTAGCACGTTAGTGTAAATTAGAATTAATAGGAATTAGGCCTTTCTGGCACCAAACATTACGCTTGCCAGCCTTACCAATATCACTTAAAAATTTGGTTTTATCTTTTACAGTGTGAAATATTGGGTAGAACTCTTATTTCTAGGCTTTGCCAGAAGCTGCACCCTAAAACAAAGTTGCATTCTTACATTTCACAGCAGGGCTGTCCTTTGGAGTGGTGTGCCTCTGTACCACCAGGATATGAGGTCTTGTTAAAATACATATTTATGTTTTATATATAAAAAATGATATATAAATTTCAACTAGTGAGTCTTCTACCACACAAATTCATTCTGTGGTCTTGACGACTATCAACATGTGAATGAAAGAGAATTATGCTTATAATAAAGACACATTTTATCAAACTGTTTTAAATGCTAGTGAATGCATCTCCACAGGTTGATATGCCTGGATTTGCATAATTACTTGACTGACTCTAATATATTTATTAATAAATTGCGTTAAAGAAAGATATTCAACACAGCACCACCGAAACATTTTATCAGAATGCATTTTATACAAAAGTTTGCAAAACCATGAAAGAACAAGGTTTTTAATCAGACTTAGTAGGAATATTAGTTTTGACTCAATATTCTTAACATTCTTTTCAAAATTCCTCAAAGTTTCAATTATCTCAAAAATACATCTATGATATTCTTTTAGGCTAAAGAGAACAGTTAAGGTAGAAACACACATGAGGTGTCTTTACCCTGTTAGGCTGTATCAGACCAGTTCCTATAACATAATTCTTTTTTTTTTTTTCTTGTGCATGATTTGTCTCCGCAGAAAGGAATGACAAAATATCAAAAAGTGGAGAAATGGCAAAGTTTCATCCTTCTGAAATTTTTGTTTGAGGAGTCTAATGCCAGTGAGAATACGTGTCTCTGTTCTCATGTTCTTTACTGAAAGAAAATGGAATAACTCGCACTGGCTTCAGTGGTTCTGTTAGAGAATTCTGTGCCTTAGTGAGTCTTTCTTCCTTTCAGGTTGTCTGTTCAGGGCATATCTGTGCTAACAAAGGCTTGAGGCATCGCTTTCTGCAAACTGGGTTTTGAAGATGAGGAAATATGTCCATTGGAACCCTGAAGAAATAAAATTTCATTTAGCAAGGCTATGTTCCCAAACCCCCTGAAATCAGTAGGAATTCTTTGATTTCATTCCACAAACCGTGAAGCAACACAAAAAGGTTTCAGTCAATGGCAGCCTGGACTGCAAAAGGGTGTTTCTCAAAAATAATTGTGCTGTGACTTACTTGACACTTTTGTGAACAGGATGTTGTTAGTTCTTTTTAGAAAAAAAGAACACCTCTTTCAAGAATTATGCACAAATAGACAAATGGCAAGGAATACCATGGAAGTTTGATGACATAATACCTTAATGCAAGTTAGTGCTAGTGACATTCATCCTAAGCAAACTACTTATTATCATTTCATCTTATAAAATAAATTAAAAAAATTAAAAACCCCAAGAAATTAAGAAGTGACATTAAAGATGAGGAAGGAACAGTGTAAGAAAACAGACTAAGTTATAGCCTTTGTGTACCTAGGGAGTTAGAAGCATTTTTATAAATTAAGAACAAATAATATAGTTGAATCTGACATGCACTCCTAGTGAAATGTTCTAAATTTTGCTACTAATCCCTTGATGATATTAGGCAAATTTTCACACCCCCCACCCCTTTGCAATGGGTTTGGGTGCCTATTTGTGGTTTGAAAGGGAATTTTCAAGTTGGAAGAATCTTACTTTTCCTAGGTAAGGCAAGGTGATGTGTTACAGAGCAGTGCCACATTATGCTTAGCAACTGAAATCTACTTTTCAGGTACTATAGATTAACTGCCTGTTTACTCAGCACCCATTTACTGGGTGAGTTCCAAAGTACCAGAAATGGACTTTTGTAATAATTTTCTTAAACATATTTAATTAAGGAAATAGCAGATGTTTAAAACTGAAGCTGCCACAAACCCAAAACTACTTGCATTGGCTAAAACCATTCAAGCCACTTTCAATAAATACTTCATCAATCATAAAAACCCTGTACGCAAGTTAATTTTGTTGGCTGCATGAATTTTCTCATATGTTCTCTTGTGATTTTTTTTAATGGATTCAATTATTATGGTTATTTTTTGCTTCTCTAATCATTATTTTTCAAGCAGCCTCTACAGTAAATGTTTAGTTGTGTGAGTAGTTTCCTGCTTACTCTCCAAATTCCTGTGTATGAAGTACCTGGGTTAAATGTGTTCTGAATAGGCACTTAAATAATGGCTGTTAATTTTCAAAAGAAAAATCACCTGGAAATACATCTAGTTATGTTAGTTGGTCACGCTAGGCAACTGTGTTGCAAATGTTTCTGACTGATGTGAATGATCCACAAAAGCTTCTAGGTCATCATCAGCATGGATGGGAATAAAAAGATGACAGATACAGACATGGGAGTGATATTTGAGCTATACTGCATCACTCAGTTCTGCAAAATTTGTCTGGTCTTTTTGGGGTAACCACAAAGCCTTCTCAAAAACTTCTGAAACCCGCAAGATTAGACCAGTAGATCGTCAATATGTTATTTGTGAGATGATGAGTATTAAAACTGTGTTGCCCTCAGATAACTCCAAAGGACCTTAGAATTATGGTAGCATCAGTTAACATGGGTGTATTTTGTTTGCTTATACTTTGAAATCTGATTTAGGTTTGCAAACCCATAAGAATCTGTCTCTGAAGCGTATAGCATTTTTTCAGCATTTCAGGAATCTGCTGAAGGAAAACAAGTATAAGCACAATCTTAAGCCCAAAGAGTTTAGTCCCGACAGGCCCTTAAAAAACATGCCACAGCATTTGGTGCCTGTCAAGTGAAGCAGCTCTGGTGCTAAATCACCTACTGCCATCCATGGTCACTCACCCGTCACGACATTTTTGAGGAGTTTGAGAAAGAGGGGTGAGCTACTTAACCTCCATTTCTTTGGACAGATTCGCCAAAACAAAGCTCAACCTGAAAATGTTTGGGTTTGTGTCTAATGTCCTCTGACAGCTAAATTCGGGTGATAAATTCATACTCACTATTTGAAATCTGAGGCTACTTCATGAAGGTATACATTTTTGAACATATAATACTTTTGAAAGTCATGCAAAATAGAGCATACATTTGAAGGATAGCTATTTGTCAGTGGTCAGGATAAAAATCTGTAATAATACTCATTGGATCTTGGGAAGAAATTCTTGAGTATGACGGTGTCAAGGTTCTGGAACAGATTGCCCAGAGAGATTGTAGATGCCCCCTCCCTGGGGATGTTCAAGGCTGAGTTGGATGAGGCCTTGAGCCACGTGGTCTAATTAAGGGCACTCCTGCCCACAGCAGGGAGGTTGGATTAGATGATCTCTAAGGTCCCTTCCAACCTAAGCCATTCTGTGATTCTATTCCAAGTTGGCACATACTAAATTTTCACCTGTATTTTATGTCAAGTTCTGAAACTGCTGTGTTTTGGAACTGCTCTACTTCACTCAGAGGATCTGTATCAACTGATACCAAGAGTGTTATGGAGCAACTATATTATAGGACATATGACTATGCAAGGAATTTGCCTGATTGTTTTTTCCTCAGGTAAAAGTGTCTTCTGAATGCTCACTAAAATTCAGGTGCTGCACTTCCTACTTCCTTTTGAAACAAAAGAGATGAATTCCTCAAATATAGGAATAGGGGATACTTTATTTTATCCATCTTTATAGCAGTATGCTTGAAGAATGTTGCAAAAAATAGGTGTTGCTCAGCTACTTCACAGAAGTATGGTAAATTCCCAGACTGAAACTTAATTAGGAATTGGAAGATAATTTGATGTTTTAAAGGGTCTCAGTGCAGAGTGTGAGCTAAAATGTTCTAACAAACCTCCCGTCATTTGAAGTTGGTTGTACATAGACATCTCCAACTCTGTTCAAAGCTGTTGTGGTCAAGCTATACACTCCTTAATGCAAAGAATGTAGCTGCTTTCCATGTATTGATTCAGGATAGACTTTACAGACACTAAGAGCTCGTTGCCAGAAAATGAACACAGAGGAGTAAGCAGTAAGCTTGACTTATAAAATTGAACCTTATAAAAGGAGACAGATGCAAGATTAGCATAAGCACTATTTCTAACCATCTGGCTTAAATAAACTTCTTGGGTGCAGAGTGTCCTACAGCTTCTGTGAGGGCAGGTACCTACACCACTCATGTATCCTGACAGTATCTCTTGGTTCACAACAGTGGGATGTCTTTCAGCCCTCTCATTTCTTTCTCCTCCAAAAAGTGTCTGCTTGCTGGCTGGGAACCCCCTGTCCAAGCCCCGTAGGTTTTGGATGGGCAAGAACTAAGTCCACACAGCCAACAAAGGGTCCATAGCAAGTCTCAGCCTTTTGCAAGTGCTTGAAATAGTTCAGGGGATGAGTCTGCTTGATAATTAGATAAACAGTGCAAACTGTGGTCATCTGTAATGCAAATTCTGGAGAAAAAAAAAGTGTTCCCCTCACCAAGCCTCTTGCCATTCTGCTAAGATAAAGCAGGTTCTAAAAATTATGTGCGTTGAGGCCCAAATGTCCTCCTTTCTCCATGTTACCAAGCTTTAATGAATTTCATTATTCTTTTTTAATTTACATGCTCTTGCAGAATAAAGGTCCCCAAATCATTAACTAATTTGATATGTCTGAAGCACCAATTCAATTCCCTGGTCCCTTGAGAATCTTAGCCATCTTGTTCAAACACCTCTTAACTTAGTTTCGTAATTAGATACACCTTGATTGATGGGTTTTTGTATAGCACTTGCAGAGAGGAGGAAATCAACCTAATTGTTATCACAATTTAGCAAGTTTAAGATTAAAACTCTTAACCAAATCACTGATTTCCGAGAGGAAACAAAGCCCTGCTCTGATGTAGGACAAGGTGCGGAAGGTCTTGCAGGTAGTGACTCCAATAATGAATTACTTTGGGAGGAAGAAATTGATATGGCAATTACTAAGAAAGATCTTTCCATGCTACCTGCACCTTGGATATATATTTATATGAAAATACCTAGTTTTGTTCATTCTTAATAGCTAAATCATTCCGAACAAGAAGTTGATGGGGAAATAAATAATTAGGTATAGTTAGAACAAAAGGAAACAAGTACTTTTTTTCTAAAAGAAACCCTTTCCTTCTAGAAGAACTTCTAACAGAACTTTTTTTAATTTAAAAAAACCCCACCAAACAAAACACCACACACCTTGCTTACTATTCTTATTTTGTCAGTGTAAACAACCCTGTCTCAAAATGTCCGTTCCTTCTGAAGAAACTTGTCTGTGGAGGTGGAAATGAGAAATTGTTGCATCACTGTAGAATGTGAATTAATCTAGGACTGAAATAATGATATGAGAACCATGTTTTGGGGGCAGAATCAGTGCTACAGATTGCATAAGCTTAAAATATTTACTTTCTTGTTAATGCAACTGAATAAACTTCAGGGTTAGGCCTCGTACAGTCATACATTTAAAGAAAACTTGTTTTTTTGTTTCTGATACTACTTATCTACATGGTGTATAGCAATGAGTCACAGCATATATAGGCAAATAGATGTGGATGGGCAGAGGGATTTGAATTTACCTGTATTTGAAATGGGTATTGGCAAATAAGAATTTTCTCAAAGCTTTCACTGGTTTTGGGAATAAATCCTGTGTTAAATCAGCTGGAAAAATAATAAGCCATACATTTCTTTATATTGTCATCTGTGTGAGAGTCTTAATGTTTGGGAATTATTCAGGGTACTAAAGGTGTCAATGGTTATAGATTTACAGTTTGTGGGTGCTACTGAAGAAATTTAATTATGCAGCATGGGGAATTTTCAATGTCCTCTTTCTCTCTTCTATCACTTTGGAATATTTTTGGATATGTAACTCTGTGATTGGTAATGACTAGTATTGGTTAACTGCAGTCTGCATATTTTGTTTGCTTTGTTATGATGGAGATCACATCATTAGAATAGGAAACTGCTGCGGAAGGTAAGCTTTGCACTAATGGTTGTAGAATAGTTGGATGAATGTGATTTTACTTAATTTTGGACACTTCTAGCAGATTTGTTACTTCAATCATGTGCAGTTGACTACTGTCATTAATCCTTTGGTTTTGCTTGGTTTAGGTTTTGGGGTACTCTGTACTAATTTTCTTAAAAATTTTTCTTTTTAAAAAAATAGGTTTGACTTTGCAGGAAGTTTAGAACAAGACTCGTGCAGTGTTTACAGATGCATTATGCCAGTTATTGTCACAAACCAGGCAAAATCTATTAATTGAGATTTTGCATTAATGATGGGGTGAAGGATGGGAAATGTGTAGAATTATGGCATTTTGGATGACAACAGGCCGCAGTTCTGGAATATAAAGTTCAATAAACTAGTATTCCAGCTAGTCTCTATCAATAGGAATTAAGAAAGTTGTTTATATGCAAATTTATGTTTGCTTTGATAGGTAACTTGTCTCAGATGAATGCTTATAATATACTGATTGACAAAAGTAATAAATCTGATAAGGGTTGTCATCAGCTAATACAGTAAGGTAAAGGAAATCCGTCAGGGAAATCAAGAGGCTCTAAACTAAAGCCGACCAACCTTTATTGCTGTATTAATTGGCACAGAATGGGTATTTGGCTGACTGAAAGAGGAGCAGAAAAACTGACAAGGGGACAGACAATACCTCATTTCATCTGATGGTTTGGAAAAAAGTACACTTGGTAGACTCTTCTCAGCACAGGGTTGAGGTGGAAAAACCAATGGGAATGAATTAGTTAAAACCATCTCTATGGGGAAGACCCAAACAAAAGATGAAAGCTGAGACTTAGGAGCCAGTGTGGATATGTTGGTAACAGCTCCCCACTGTCATCTGGTCACATTAAGAGCTACTGCTTTAATGTTTCTCAAACGGCAAAAGGGGCAGTTTATTTAGCAATAGTGCTGAATCTGCATTGCCATCTCCTATTTCTCTTGTTTAAAAATCTCTTCTGCTTGTCTCTGGTCATAAGAGAACTCTGCAGAGAACATACCTGGATAGAATCTGGGTCAAATAAACCACATGTACTAAGCACACATGTGAAGGTCGTAGGCTAGCAACATGCATCCTGAGGTTTGAATACAAGTCTCAAACTATGCAAGAAGTGATTTCCATCTCTCATACCACGGAATATGACAATTTAAATATATTATTATATGAGAGAGACAGCTTGTCTAAATGCTGTGACAAAACAAATAAAACGATACTAGAACTTCTACTGCGTGGTCCAAATACACATAAAAACTGATTTGTATTTGAGTGCGTACTAACCTACATATTTCATTTGTCTCTTCTAATGATGCTCGTGTGAGATGTTTCACTTCTCGCACTGTCACAGACTTACACATATATATTTTAGTTAAGCATTAGAAATACTGGAGAGAACCATCTGTAACAGTTGTATTACATTCCTATCGTACTCAACTCCAGCCTGGACAAAATTAATTTCTATTAATATAATTCAACCAGTTTTTATTAATGAGGTCTACTGAAGGGGGATGTGTAAGCTATTGGACTGTGACTCAGATAATTTCCTAGTTTATTCTGTGACCTTGGGCAAGTTGCTCAATTTCTCCAGCTGGAAATTTCTGAGGCTCCAAAGATTTTAGAAGGATGGTAAAGGTGATTGATTGTTTTGGTTCATTGGCTAAAATGAAAACTCGTGCAACAATCACATGAGGTTCAACAAAAACCAAATTGTTGGTAAAACTGGAAAGACAAACAAAAACCTAGAGAAGAAATATGTTCATCTCAACAACTGAATTTTTCTCCTAAAGTTACTTTCTGGCTTTATCCTTTTTGATTATGTGTGGGAAATTATTGAAAAAAGTATTTGACTTGTAAAAGTAAAATACAATAAGAGTATTTTCATTACTCATGTTTTCTACAACAAGAAATTTCACTTGAATAATCTAATTAGCTTTAACTTCAAATTTGACTGCTTCATGAATTGAAGTACTATTATTAAAAAAAAAAATCAGAGTTTCAATGAGATTCTTCTATATAAAAATTTTATTGCACTTTTCATTATGTTGAATTTGTAAGTTTTTGGAGACAATGACTATGATAAGTATGCATACCTACAGCATTTACACAGCAAGTTTTACATTCCCTAAGCTTCCAGGGCATTTGTGTAATAAAAAAAGAAAATAATTTATAAGGTGGTTTTGTCTTATATTCACACCAAACTTGTGTCTTAGGTGACAGTGTAAGGAGGTGAATGGGAACTGGTTGATTGTTGGATAAGCTTGTAAACAGAAAAAGCAAAATGCTGAAAGAAAAAAATTACTTCTGTGGTTGAAAAGTCAAATAAGACATCAGAAAGCTTGGCTTCTCATTGTGATCTAAGTAGAAACAGCAGGACCAGGAAAGACAGTTCCTGAAGCTCAGCAGTCCCCAGTTGCACCGAATTGTGCTTGTGATTCCCAGAAATGTTGCTGCTCCCTCCAGCAACAGATTTAGCACAGTTGATACATCCCTCTACAAAGATTCAGCATATAGCCGGGGTAAGGGTTTCACACCGCACATTTAAATGCCATGCTTATTTATTTTCATATGAATAGACAAATGGCAAGATCAAAATGTCAAGACTCTGTTCTCGTGAGGCTCCACCTGCAGTACTGCCTTCAGCTCTGGGTCCTGGATGTGGACCTGTTGGAGCACCTCTCCTATGAGGACATGCTGAGAGAGTTGGGATTGTTCAGCCTGGAGAGGAGAAGGCTCTGGGGAGATATTATAGCAGCCTTTCAGTAGTTAAAGGGGGCTACAGGAAAGCTGGGGAGGGGCTCTTTATCAGGAAGTGTAGTGATGGGACAAGATCGTTGTAGGTCTCTTTCAAATGAAATTATTCTGTTATATATTTCCATATCCTCTATAAATTTTACATAAATGTGTTTGTATTGAGTCGTAGATCAAAACACGCGGAAACAAAGGAAAACATGACGGATTCTCTCCCGAGACGCGGTTGGAACGAGCTGAACTTTGTGTCAGCTTAATTCACATGAGCATCTGTTCAAAGACATGCTCTTCAAAGGCATGATCAAGGTTTGTTCCTTACAGAAAGGTGTGTGAGGAGATCTGTTCAGGCATGTTCATGCCTGACAAACGATTTTCTGGGCCTATCAAAATTGTTCTAATCCAGATGCTCACTGTCTTTCCTGCTCCTCCTTCTATGTGAGAAGTATGGAAAGAAACCTCTGAGAAACGTAGAGCTGACAGAAGAATGTGGTATCATTTTTTAGTATGCTCCCTCTTGGGACAATTATTACTTATTAGGTGGTGAGTTTTTTTAACTGAGACAAAGAAAAGCTCCTTCATACGTCTATTTTCTTGCTTTAAACTGGTTTCAGGCCCTCCTGATCAACATACTTGAATTTTCATGACACTATATCTTGTAGTTGCAAATGTAGGCAGTTTTTATCAGGTTACAGGTTTTCTCCTTGCAATATATGCTTTGTTTCTTTTTTTCTTTTTTTTTTTTTGTGTGTTTTTATTGGCCAAATCCGGATCATTTGCTAGCACAGACCTTGATGAAAATTATTTTACTCCCCTTCCCTTCTCTTGTTATATCTACTTCTAGAAGGAGATATACAGTTGGAAAAATCTAATGTAAAGCAAAACTGATACTGAGCCTTTCTGTGACTGAATACTTTGCTTAGAATTTTTAGATTTTAAGCACGTCTATCAAATGCATTTGTGGGAAATCCTGAAGACTAATTCTCGGTGTTCACACTTCAAAAAGCTTTTTACTCTAAATTTCATAGTGTAGAATGACTGATACATTTGAAACAAGAAAAGAAATGAGAAAAAATTAAGTTTGGTCCCTATAGCAGGCAGATGTAATGCCAATATCCCTTCATTTTTTTTCAAAGACTTTTCTTTCATGAAAAACAAGCAGATGATAAACTTGGATACTAAACTCAGAGTTCGTAGGCAAGCAGTACGTAACTATCTAGATCTACCCAAAATACTTTAAGAACATTTATCTCAATCCACTGAGTTTTCTATGAAGTGAAGATCACGTACCTGGCCTCACCTGTATTGTTTGGCATCCTGCCTCCAACAGTCGTTGATAACTGTATCAAGTATTTTAATAAATGCCACCATTTCTCTGTCCCGTTGCAGCAAATGTAACTCCTCACGTAAGACAAGGAATCGTTTTTGATTTTGGTTTTATTATTTTTCTTTTCTTTTTTTTTTTTTTTCTTCTGAAGATGCTGAGGATGGGATGTATATGAATACAGTTATGCCTCCAAATATCATTGCAATTTTTCCAACCCCTATGAAATCCAATGTTCTCCATGGAGAGCTGCAATATCTAATAATCACTGTCTGCAAAAGGCAAATGCGTATCCTTGACCAAATTAGATTGAGACTGCCCTCAGTGCACAGGGCTAGGCACCCAGTGTGAAAGTAATAAGAAGAGGCTTTCTAACATGGTCACTGAAATGATTTTGTGGTGGTTTCCCATGGACAGTGTCTAATATTTTGCTAATGGAAAAACAACATGCAAGTCTGAAACAGCTAGGAAAGAAATATTTAAACAACACATACAGTTAATAAATCAATTGCTGTTTGCAGCAAGGGTGAAATATGGGACTGGTCTGTGCTTTGGAAAGTAACATGAAATTCTCTAGGGAGAATGTAGATTGGACTTTGTTTTAACCTTTCCTCAAACACAGATACAGTTTACTGATATGTCATGTCAAAGGTCCGCTATAACATCCCAAGATGTCTAACAGTTGTCACAGAGACTATAAATTGGATTGTTCCAATTATCTCGGCTCCAGGAAGAATAATACTGTAGTAAATAAAGCCCTCTAGGGGTTTGTTGCAGGCTTGTAAGGGCTCAGTGAATGCCGGTGTCATCCCTACAGATCTGGCTGGGTCAGAACATTTTAACATCCAGAGAAATTTAACTTTAGTTTTCCCGGGAGATGCTGCTGTTGCAGATAGAATCATAGAACAGTTCAGGTTGGAAAAGACCCTTGGGATCATCGAGTCCAACCATTAACCCTACACTACTAGTTCACCCCTAAGCCATATCACCCAACACCACATCTAGCCCTGCCAGCATCTTCCAGGAATGGAGGGTAGTGCTGATGTGAATTAGTTGAGAAAGCAATTTTCCCCTCTTTTTAACATCACACGTGTGAAATACATGTCAGTACCTTGCCAAGTTAGTGTGCAGCGTTAACACCTGCATTATGAGGAACATCTTCAGCAGCTTAAGGCCACTTGGGAATACAACTGCAGAGATTCAGGAGAGACACAGGCCCTAGTGACAGTCACAAAGACTCATTTCCTACCCTGTTTCCATAACTGAAAGAAAACCGTTGCATACTGGCAGCTCAAAACAGAAGATCAATAAGGAGGTGGGATCTATTTTGTGGCAGCAAAACTCATGTTTTTACCAAAAAGAAAGTGGACCTGGCACATAGGGCTGGTGGTTAAATGGCAGCTTTCAGGTGGGGCGGGGCTGTGACAAAACGGTGGCAGCTGGGGGGGATGGGCACCTGTTGAGGTGGGGTGTGGCTTCCCCATCAGCCAGTCAGAGGGTGATCACCGGGGGTGTGGCAACATCAAAATGGCAGCCTAGGCCTAGTGCCCTCAGGCCTCTGCAGGCAGGGACACAACTCCCTGAGGAGTCAAGGTGCTGTTTCAGGACAGGAAAAAAAAAAAAAAAATCAAACTCCGACTAGAATTCTGCAAAGGGAGGACAATGTCTCCAGATTTCTCTTTCACAGAGCTGGCTGAAAAAGTCCTAGAACACAGTTGCTCACTGAAACTTTTAAAAAAGTAAACTCTTAACTTGTTTTTTTCAGCTTTTGACTTAGATTATTGTATCTGGTGATTCCCAGGGTTTGTTTGGAATTTGTGGTTGGTAGGTGTCAACAATCCTGTTCAGGTAGTCTTAACAAAAAAAAAAAAAAAAGGCAGACTGAAAATAGAAATTTTCCTTTGTTGAGATGTGAGTGGAAGCAATTTGGGACATTTTATTTTCTAGCTCTCTAGTGCTGTAAAATCTCTATCTTCTATATCTGCTTCTGTACATAGTCTGCATTCTAAATTGGAAAATTTGCTTCAGAGTGCAAAAAAAAAAGAAAAGTTTTCATTTGATAATTACAATAAAACATAGTTGTGTAGCAATGCAAGAAAAATCTCCAAAAAGTACCTTTTGCCGTCATCAAAACCATGCTTAATGTGTGAATGCTCTAGCTAAGTCTGTGAGTTGTGCTGCATTTCCTCTGAACTGCTGTGTTATGTTACCTAGAGGAAGCAGAAGTTTTAAATAGATCCTTGGACACTAATTACAGGGAGTGCAGTGGAATTTTTGCCTTGATAATGTTCTCAGTAATTATCCTTTATGACATTATAAATCTGATTTTTTCCTAGCTTTTATATTTGCACGCGTTCCTAAGTGAAACTCTGGAGTTTATTTAAAATTAGCAGCAGTTTTATTAATGACACTCAACGTTTTCAGTAATAAGCGCATAATGTAAATCCTTTAAAGTGCTTAATGTGACACAGCTTCTTATTTAGATGTGTGTAGTGATAAATTAGAAAATAATAAAACATGCAGCCAAGGGAAGAAACTGTAAAAGTTTCAGGGTAGTGAACAGACAGACTTGGCCAAGGGTGATGTGTATTGCAGGTCGTAATGGGTAAACGAATAACTTTTGTGTCTTTGTGTTGTTCTTTTTTTCGTAAGCCCTCATAATTTTCTTCTGATTTTTCCACCAGCGGTTGTTGGGTTGGTGTTTGAATGTAGCAGGACGCTGAGTACCTACAGGTGATTCGATGTCTTTTAAAACAAACAAACCTACCAACCTGTTACAACGGTTGCAAAAGGAGGTGAATTTTTTGAGAGATGGAAGTCAAACGTGAGATACGTTCATGCTGTGGGCATCGTCCAGGGTTTGAGGAGATGCAGCTGCTTTGCCACCTTTGGTGTGCTCTTTGGTCACCTAAGATTAATATGCTTTGAAAGACATGAAGGAAATCCCGAAGTTCTACCTAAGGAAATTTTTATGCTGTGTCTAAATAACCATAGTTGTGTGTTTTGTTCTAGAAGAGAATGGTTTAAAAAAGTGTTAAGAGCATTTTAATGCAGGGATATTGTCACAGTTGTGATAGAGTAGAATGATTTCCGCAAGAATGAAGTTCCTGTCTTTGTGATACGACTAAATCCTAATCTGCAGGCATTTGGAATTAGCATTCATACTGTTACACTTCATTAACCTAAAATTCCATGTAATCCTGGCCTTTGAGAAATGAGTGTTAAAAACAGTATATTTCAAGTTACCTTTGTAAGATATTGGTGTAAAAATACAGTCCTGAACTTAGGATGTAATGTGACAGCCTTCTTTTTCATGTAAGGAGGTGCTTTTCCATTTCTGAACTACACTAAAACTTAATTCTGTGACATCCTGTGTAAATGAAAATGCTTACAAAATTTATTAAAAGATAACTTTCTATGTCAAGATGTTAGCTATATGTCAGTTAGTCCCGCTGTTATATTTATTTCAGTACTAAGCAGTTACTTTAGATAATTTATTCTATAGGAAATTCTGTGCATGCAGGTTTCACATTTGCCATACTTTCATCTCACAAGAGAACTCCATTTGTGTCAGTGAAATATGATTTTTTTGCTTTTGGAGAAGTGAATTTGTTTTAATAATTGGGTGACTGTGGTAGTAAGATCCATGAATATATAGAAGTCCTTCACTATAGTAAAAATGAAAGCGGTGTAGTTAAAAATCCAGTTGGAATTCTTTTGGTGAATGGAAGGTCCCTCTAAAAACTGCACAATGAAGTTAGAACAAACTAATTAGATTTCCACAGATATGCTGCTGTTTCTATTGCTGTGTGATTTCAGTTGTCAGCAAAAAGTATAAACGCTTTTGGGAGACCCAAATTCTTGCTTCAAATGCTAATATAAATCCTTGATTTGTATTATCTGCCAGCTTCTTGATGGCCTATAAACTTTATGGACTGTTTTTTATGATAGGAGAGCTATGCAGGGTGTGTGGGGGAAATCAGCAGTTTTAAATATGTTAAATGGAAAAGATCAATATATTCGAGAAGTATAAAATAATAATGCTGGAAGTGACAGTTAGTGAAATCTGTGGGAAGTTCTGAATAATAGTATACACTAATGTTTAAATATATTATGACAGTGCCTCTTTAAAAATCAAACTACAGCTCTAAATCATATTGTGATAGCTCTTATTATCTGGAATTAAGCTGAATTATGAATAACCATTGCCTAAGATGTGGATATAGATATATAGGGGCTTTTAAGAGTTTTGTCTTTCAGCATTGGTCAGTGTTTGGAGAAATTTCAGTCACACATTGACAGAATTGACCTCTAACTGTTTCCAAAGATCTGGCAGAAATACTTTATTTCCTTAGGTCAGTGCATAGCCAAAGCGTGTATTTATGCCTCTCCATTGTCCTAAAACTCACTGGCTGAAATTTTAAAACTTGCCTTAAGGATATGGATGCCCAGGTCTCATTAATTTTAATTCAATTAATTAATTTGGTTACTCATTTCCCATTAATTTACATTAATTTTAATGGGAATTGGGCATCCAAATCCCACAGGCAGGTTTAAAAATATCAACCAGAATATAATGAATATCCAAGGGAAGGGGATTCCAGAACAGGTTGGAAGTTCTCAGCTGTGAAATTCTTCTGCTAAAGAGCAATTTTGTTGTTCTGCTTTGTCAGAAGTCACAAGTCATGATCTCTCAGAGAAAAACAAGCCTCTGACAATTCTTCAGAAGTCAATCAACAATGAGAATTGTGCTTTAACAAAGCAAGGAAGCAGTAGAAGCCTAACTTTGACTGTTCAGTGCTAAATTCAGGGTCGAACAGCTCAAGTATGAGCACTGACACAGAATCACAGAATTGTCAGAGTTGGAAGGTACCTCCAGAGGTTACCCAGTCCAGCTCCCCTGCTAAAGCAGAATTGCATCCAGGCTGGATTTGAATGTCTCCAGAGAAGGAAACTCTACAACTTCTCTGGGCAGTTGTTCCTGTGCTTTGAGATTTCATTGGTACAGTATTGGGATATTACGCTAATGTCCTATAAAGATTTTATGGGCCTCTAATGTTGTTGCAGCATCCACATTAGGTCATAAAGTCACAGAATGTCTTGCATTGGAAGGGACCTTAAAGACCATCCAGTTCCAAACCCTCTGCCATGGGCAGGGACACTTCCCGCTAGACCATGTTGCTCAGAATCTCATCCAGCCTGATCTCAAATGCATCCATGGAGGAGGAATCCACAGCTTCTTTGGGCAACCTGCTCCAGTGTCTCACCACCCTCACAGTAAACAACTTCTTCCTAATGTCTAGTCTGAATCTACCTGGCTCTAGTTTAAAAATATGCCAAGAACTGAATATTTGAGACCAGTCCTGGCAATGCCAGGGTAAGTCCAGCAATACCAAGGGGACCCAATGGGTTTCTTTGTGCTCATGGCATCTGTAAACACTGTGAGACAGCCGGAACAATGGGCACCACCACCCAAGCCTGGGGACAGGTGTGCTGCATCTGATGGGGCGTGTACCTCTTCCAAGCATTTGGTCAAGTTCTGCCGGTACTCAACCTCATCTTTTGGGGGCGTTTTGTTGATTTAATTTGGTTTCCTTCTCATGTAACATGTGCTTATGCCCGTTATCCCCAAGAAGTGTTCAGTTTACATTTTCATTCATTTTCCTCCCTAGCCATACACTTAATTTTCCTTCTGCTCATCTGCTTTTTGCTTTAAAATTTAGAGGTGAAGTCCCTTAATCTATTAACAACTTTCTTGCATACAAAAACACATAAGAAAGTATGTTTTTCAGCACCTTTCTTTTTATTCCATTTTCATTTAATCGAAAATTCAAATACTGGAATTGTAAACAGTCTGTTCCTTTCTGTTGTTGTAGCAGAAAACACATAAAGCAAACACTGAGAAATCATCAAATATAAAGTTGGTGACCAAGTCAACAGGAGGTATTATTGGTCTTAATACTATGAACCTGTTTTTTTTTTTTTTTTTTTTTAATATTTGTGGAAAGCATCATTGCTTTTTCTTTTCAATTATCAAACTGCAGCCACTTTTGTTTACAATAGAACTATACTGGAGAAATTAAATTTCTCAATTAGCAATTGAAAAAGAAGAGCAGTTTAAATTGCAAAATAAGCAAGTCAAAACTCCCTTAATTAATTTTATCGTTACTTTAAAAAAAAATATGCAGTTTAGCTGCACAGGGGAAAATGTCACTTAATCATGCTGCATTTAATTGGAACAAATAATTATAGTGAAATATTAATCATTATGCACTGAAGCCCCATTTAAATTGTAATCAGTCTGAATTGAAGACAGGCTGCTTCCTGCGTTAATTTGGACTGCTTACTAGGGTGTGTTCCCTATGAATATATGTAGAATACTTGCATCTATTCTAAACCCGTAAATAACTTGAGTATAAAATGTCATGTAACTGAGCTATTGTTTATGAAAATGGCCACTGTGGGAGCCTGTACACATCCTGGAAGAAGCATTAGGATGGAGTTTTCAAAGCCCTTGGTGTGTGCTGTCCATATTCATTGTCAGGTTTAGTCCCACGGGGCATTTTACCATTGGTTTCAGCGAAAGCAGAGTTTCTCAGTGCCAAGAGCTTCTAAACAATTGCTCTCAAGGAGCAGAGAGAAAAAAAAAAAGAAAAAGAAAAGCAGTAATTGTGATTGCATTGATAAATTTAAAAATAGAGGGCATTTAGATAGAAATTGAAATGAAGATGGATTTGTTGTTCTGGATGGTTTAGGCATCTATTAATTATACATGCACATAATATTTAATTATCTTCAGTAAGTATGGCAATTTTCTTGAATTAGAGATGGATTATTCCATTCAGATTCCAGAAATTGGACTTTATGATGTTTGTCAGTTCATAATTAGCTTTGAACTGCTAGCTACAGTGTGGGTAGAAAATTTGGAAATCCTACAAGTTTAGGAGCCTCTTGTGGTACAGATGTCCTCCCAGATGCCCATGTGGGGTCTGAGGCTTATGATGGTCACGAGTAACTTCTTTCACACTCCTGCCTGCCTCAACTTGTGGCCTTTTGGGCTATGATTCTGAAGCATTCTCTACGTTCATACTTAATAAAGTTAAAAATGTTCAAATGCAATTGCCCCAAAGCAAGTGCATATGTTGTAAATATGGACTAGAGAGAGTAGACTTTCATCTGAGCATAACACCATATCTCCTTTTATTTTAATACACAAGGGCATAAAAATGGCAGTTGCCTGTGTGTGTACGTAAGTAGCGTAGGAGCAAAGAGCTTCTCGCTTAGCGTGATTTAACACAGTCTAACACTCCTCACAGTCTAATGCCTGTATGAAGTTAAATTTGTAGGTGATACTGGTATCTGTGCATCCACTGATAGCATCAAGTCACTCTGAAATACATATGTATGCCTTTTAATTATGGATGTGGTGAAATGCCTCCTGAAACCTGAGCCTAAATTGATATAAACTTCTGACTTTGAAGCAACGAAGAACTTAAACTTCTCCGGTTTGTCACTACATTGGAATACATAAGCGCACTGGTTGGTTTGCCTGTAAAGGGTGCTCAGGAACAGGTCGTCCCAACTTGTTGTGGAAATGAAGGGGTATTTTTTTTAATATTTGCCTCTGTGTGATAGTGGGAAATGGGTGAGAGAGAAAAGGAAGGAGGAGGGAGAGCTGTACTCCGAGAACTCGCTGTTACCCCAGTTCAGCCCTCCACTTCTGGAGAGCAGCCGGAGTGTGGGATAATTCCCTCCCCTAAAGCAGCACAGAGTAACTATACAAATGCTGAGCAGTGTTCCCTATTCAGGAAAACGCTTCACAGATACTAGGATTGCCATGAGGCTCAATATAAATGACTAGCCGAGCATGCATAATCTCTGCAATCGGAGGGAAGAATCGCTTTTCCTCTCGAGCTGCCTTGCTCCTTAATGTTCCAGATGCCTGCTAGTGTTTGCCTTTTCGATGAAGGGCTCTGGCTAAATGTTTCTGCGATGGGAGTCGGCAGTTTGCAGTCAAGGTGTGAGCGGAAAAAAAATGTGTACGTGTGAAGGGGGAAGAGAGGAGAGTGGAAAGGGAGAAAGCACATATAAGCCATTTTCTGAGAAAGCTTTGGAGTTCAGGCTTTTTGTCAGGTGCCTTTGACAGGAGTCAGGACTCGCCGAATGGATAAAAGGAGAGAGAAGAAAAAAGCAAGACCGAGGCAATTTAAGATACTAGCCAGTGTATCTTAGTGCCGGGTATCGTTCAAAGGACATATTTAATTTAAGCAATGGTTCTATGGAGTGTATTAACCTCTCTACTCTCCCTACTCTCATGCCGTGCGGTAACTGTCTTTTCTTGTTTTTTAAAAATTTCTTACCAACTTGCTGCACCATTTTTAATCTTCTTTTTGAAGGAGATGTATCCCAGAAGTTACTGAATTGGAATCATACTAATCCACCTGCTCTGCCCCCCTCCCCGTAAAGAAGATAAATATAGATTGTAAATGGGGTTAACATGAAAAAAAGCAGGGAGGTGGGAGAGTGGCAAGGCAGCAGCAGGAGTCAGTTTGGCTGGCAGCAGAATGGATGAAAATTATGTAGCTAGCAGACCAAAATGGGTTTGAGGGGAACCTGTGGGGATGTGGGTCAAATATTCTGTCAATGTAAATGTCACAGGTGGCTGACTTTGGTAAATCTGTGCCCATTTATTTCAGCGGGAAAGTTAGCAATGCTTTCTAGTACTAGTTAATTATAGCCGGTACCTTAGGTTCCTATCTATGCACAGGAATGACCTCTGGTTTATATTCTCTCTTTTCTTGTCTGGTCTCTGACCTGACTTTTGCAGTACTCTGTGAAGCACTTGCTGGCTTTCTCTAGTGAGTTTGGCATCTATGGCTTGGACACAAATGAAAAAAAACCCTCTCATTCAATATCTGAGTGAGTTCTAGTTAGGATAAACTCTCCTTTGGGATGAATTTTTATATACTTTTAATTATTATTTCTGACATTTTCCATTTCACTTTTCAGTTGAGCTGTAAGAAGGAGGGGGAAAAAAATAGCGTTCATACATTGGTTTAATACAACATTTTTGGCCACCAAAAAGCTGTGTTGACATGCAGAAAGGCTTTGCTCCTGACGTGACACTGGCATTGTGCTAAAAGTGTCAGAAACTAGTGGGTGTTCTCATCTATTTGACAACATTGCAGTGTGTGTTAGCACATATTAGATTTAGTTAATTAATTAGAGTCAAACCAGAGTCTCCACCAACAAATGTCCAGGCTGTTGCTTAAGAACAGTACTATACACTTTCTTCACAGTTTTCAGTACCTTCAAAGCCAAGGATACCTGGAGCCAGAAATAGTATCTGTTGTAGCATTTGATAGCATTAATATAATTTGATAGTACTCTGGATTTTTTTTCTTCCGTGCTTATGTACTTGGCCGTACTTTAAACATTCACAACTCCCTAGGTCAAGTACTCGTGTTGACATTAATATCTACTGTGAGGTCTTTTCTGTGAAGTCTGAATGAATTTAAAAAATAGCACTCTGATTGCTGAATCTCCTTTGGCCTGGAGGTTTGGCAGTGTTTGCGCATGACACGGTTCATTCCACAGGGGTGACTTACAGGTCCAGCAGTTAGTACCTTTGTGTGTTACAGCAGTTACAAGTAGTAACTGCAGTTGTTTCTGGTATTTGGAAGAATCTGTACATATTAATCTTCATAGCTATCCCTTTTCCATGTTAAAAAGTGAAAAAGAAGCTAGAAAATCAGTGTATCAAAACCTGAACCATTATGTTTGAGGTGATAATATGGGTGTGATGTTGAAATTAATTCATCCAGATGGCATCAGAACTCACAGTCTGGAATAATTTATCTAATGCATGTCAAGAACTAGTTTCAAATACGGGTCTGGATAAAAACGGGGTCTGGATAAAAATGGCTTGATGGATTTGGGAGCAGCTACAGTTCTTTCTGACTTTGTGTTATAGGTAAGTTCAGATACTTCCCTTCTGAAAATGAGGGTTTTTTTAATGGGCTCCACCACAAAGTCCTCCCTGTATGACAAATAGGGCTGCAAGGCCTGAGCTGCTTTGTGGAAAAGCCACAGATGAAAAACAGTGACAGACACTGCCCAAAAAAGCACAAGCTGTATAATTTACTGTGGGTCACCAGTTCTGAATGTTGTGAAGTTATATTGGAAGCTGTCACCTTCATAGATTGAGTGACCTCTTGCGATAGTAAAGGTTGTGAAATAAAGTAACAACTTATTAATCTTTAGACAGTCAGAAGGATTTCTGACTGGTGTTTGCAGGTACCAAAAAGTATGAGACAAAACATTTCTGGGAAAGCTTGTGAGAAAAATAAATCAGCATTTTGGAAAGAAGACTTTGTATCTTCTTTCTGAGATGGAGTGACTTTGATCTTTAAATAGTTACAAATGCATCCAAATAGAGTTTGGGGCTCTCTGAAGTTTGCATAAGCGATTTGCATTTCAAAAGACCCTGCAGTAAACACCAGTTAAGGTCCCAAAAGTCTTCTAAAAAGATGATTAACTTGAGAAATCCTTTGTTAATAATTAGTGGGGCTGACTCCTGGGTAAAATTACATATGGGGGAAAAAAATGTGTCATCATGTGCTGGATTCTGAACTTTGAAATCGTTTCCTTTTTGAATCACAATTAAGTATATGACAGAACATTAACATTTGCATTTTAGTTCACAGAAATGTAAAGAAAACATATTAAGAATGTTTAACAGCATTACAGAACATAGTTTGCTTTTCTGTGAGCTCTGTAGAGCCACGAGTGGTTAAGTAGTACAATTTTTTTTGTACCATCAACATACTATGAACCAAAATTCTTCTTAAACACTATGAAACAAGCCCAAAACCTCTGTTCCTGAGATCGCTGTCTAAAGATAAAGAAAGAAACACACAATAGGTAGATATGGCTTCAATACATGACACAGCATTTTTCTAGAACAGAATGGGTATTTAAAAACAAAAATAAATGAAGGCAAAACAAAATTAACCACCTTCCAGTACTACTGCACTCAAAGGAGTATTAGTCCTCTCCACATGGTGAGAGCTTCCCTGGTTTGAGTCCCAGAATTGTGCAGATGGGGCGGGACTGCTGGACATCATCTAAGTCACTTCCCTCTTTCAAAGCAGTTCCAGAGGGCTGCTCAGTGCCTTTTCTTGTCAAGGTATGGATATCTGCAAGGTTAGTGATTCCATAACCTCACTGAGCAACCTGTGGCAGTGTTTGACCACTCACATAGTGGGGGCAAAAATAATCCTAGAACTGAGAACTTTGTTGTGCTTGCAGCTTGTCTGTGTTGCCTGTTATCACCATGGAAGTCTGAGAGGAGTCTGGCTCTGTCTTCACTAATCTTTCCGTTAGGTAGTTGAGAACAGATGTAAGATCTGCTGCTGAAGCATTCTCTTCAGGCTGAACTGGTTCTCTCAGCTTCTCCTCACATGCACTCTCGTCATCCGGGTGGCATTTCAGAGACCTGAGTGCACCAAGTCCTGCAGCTCCTTTCCTGAAGGAAGCAGGGACTTCCACACGCTACTCCAGAGTCATGTTTAGCCTCAGCCCCTCACTCAGCCTCAGCACGTGCCTGAGCAGTGTTGCAGGTGTGTTTGTTAACAAAGTGGATCAGGGCTGTGGAAAAGGAAGACTGGGTCTTGCATCTCGTTTCTTCCTTTATCAAACTGCCTGAGGTATCAACACAAGACGTTAACATCTTTAGTTGATGTGAATCATTATGACATCTCCAAAATCACTTTTATATCATTTATTGTTATTTCAGCTGAGGTTCTGATCCATCTTTCATTTCTCACTGGGGCAGATGCAGCTCCAGGCCAAACTGTGCCAAGTGTACCTCACTGCCTGATGAAAACAAGGGGAAAGAAATCTGGCTTTTTCTCATTTTTCACATTGCCTTTCATCTCATAAAGCTACAGTTCTCCATTATTGTGAGAGTATTGGAGAAGGAGATATTTTCATTCCAGATTAGGTATCTAAAACTTAATCACTAAAATAATAAATGGCCATTGCACATGAATTACCATACGCACCAGAGTTCTGTAATGCCTGAGAGAGAAAAAGAAGGCTGCATATGTGAAGTTGGACAGGCCACTTAAGGGTTTTCAGGGGGTCGTCCTATTTATCCATCTTTTCTACGCCAGAATCAACTCTATGCAAAGGTTTCTGGCAGAAGTCTGCTTTTCTGGAGTAGGAAGCGAATGCTAGGCTGCCTTTTCCTGCTGGAGGAAAAAAAAAGAAACAACACCAAGAGCTGATACTTCACCAAAATCTCAAATCAAGTAACTTTAATAAAATATCCTGAGAAAGATTGTTTTGATGGCTCTGGTGTTCATGTTGGAGGCTCGATGTATGATTTCTAATAGCAGGAGCTATGGACTTTTTAAACACAAAATGGAAAAGTTGCCTCA
This sequence comes from Trogon surrucura, assembly GCA_020746105.1. Classification (NCBI taxonomy): domain Eukaryota; kingdom Metazoa; phylum Chordata; class Aves; order Trogoniformes; family Trogonidae; genus Trogon; species Trogon surrucura. The sequence goes on from CM036624.1 coordinate 11,725,988, forward strand.
GGAAACCATGAGCTAAACATCTTGGATCCATTTTTCCTTGAGGTATTTGGCACCACTGAAACCTTTCATCAGCAGCTGTCCCTTTCCTCACCTCTCTAAAATGCAATACTGGTGCTGCTTTTGTCTTCTATGTCTTCTGAAAAATCTTGCTTTCTCATTTGTGATGTGAGGTAACTTACTGTATCTGCTGCATACCAAACCCCAGAATTTCTAGATGATGCAAAAGTAGCAGCATCCTTAAACCAGACTGTCTTTTTCCTTTTCGTGGTTGACTCTAAGTCATGTAATTTAGAAGAAAGCTGAGGAAATATCTTTATGTTGTGGAACTTCTGTTATGTGATCACAAATATGCATAAATGCTTTATGCAAGTGCAGCTGATGCTGCTATAAATTCCATCCCTCATTTCCTTCTTGGGGTCCCCTTTCTTCTTCCACATTCTCCTCCTTCTTACTATAGTCCTCTATTTCCCTTCTACTCCCCCATGTCCCAGGGGAGATACGTGTTCACGGTGCTAAATGAGCTAGATGGTTGGACTAGATGATCTCTAACGATCATCTAAAAGATCTAAAATTATATTTAAAGGTCTCTTCCAAACCATTCTATGATTCTGTGATTCCTGTACCTGTGCTAAATCAGCTGTTTCTTTTTCCCCTATCCTTGCTCTAATGTCCTTATTTTCTAAACTCCTGAATTCTTACAAATTTTCCTGTTGAGTGAGGAAGACTTGCTTGGCTTCCTGTGGCCACCATGACTTCTTGTAGTGGAGAATTTACCTTCTATTGCTGCAGGTTTTAGCAGCAGCAGTGCTTCATCAAAGGAAACCGCTGTCAGAAGGGCTGCCGGACCCGTGACTGTCATATTTTTTCCCCTCTCAAACTTGACAAAATCCTTGGGTTTGTGCTTATAGTAAAAGGGGTTTTCTGAAAAGGCAGAATATATTTTACACGGGGAACTTCTGTCCCTGGGAAACTGTCCAGAAATCTAAGTAGAACTCTATTTTGGGGGGTGTTAAAAAAAGCTTAAGCTTTCAATTATATTTAAATGACATAGTCTAAGCTGGCTGTATCCACTGCTCAGCTCCACTACTGTAAAGCACAATTAATAGTCTTAAAAGAGAAAATACTCCTAACCTCCCTTGCCTGTGATGAATTGCCTGCCTGTAAGAAATTTTAGAAAACCAAAAAGCTCTAGCTGTATTATCTGCTTAGTGCTGAAGGAAACCTTCCATTTGCAGGATTTTTAAGCTTAGCTTTTTCTATGAGGTTTCATGAAAAATACATTTGTTGTGCCAAGCTAGAAAGCTTGGTTATTGTTCCAAGATAACCAAATTTGTCTTGAGTATGAAGATAGAAGTATTCTGATATGTTTTCTGCCTTCTTGGTCCTTATTTTAAAACTGCTGAAGTTATTGATGCCATTGCAAATTTTGTCTTTGTTTTTGATGTTTGCTGGTTTATTTCCTGTTATACCTAAGACTTTTTTTAATTCAGTAGTTTGCATTTCAAGTGCTTGTCTTCCACTGAAAGAAAGGGAATTAAATGACTGATCCCTTGAGTGTCAGGAAAAAAAATAACTGTTGTATGCTGGGCCTTATATCCACTGAGGACAGTCATCAGTCTTCTGAGGTCCAGTGGAGTTTTTACACTGAGTTGCTTCATGTTGCAAGTTATAATAGAGTTATCATCAGATGAACTGAAATATTTATCAGTACCAAAATAAAAATATTACAGCTGCATTAAATTCTAAATTAGAACATACTGTTTTTGCTGGGTTTCCTTTAGTGAAGCTGGAGAGCAAGAAAGGTTCCTCAGATAAGACATTTTATGTGCAAAGTGAGTGATGCAGTTTGTTCACTTCTCTATACTACCTGGTTCAGGATTTATATCCAATTAATCTTATCCTATGTGATATTTTGCCAATTTTATTTTCTAACTTCTGTTTCCACTGGAATAATTTCCCTTGCATTTAGAAATAGACTTTGAACCATAAATATTATTAAACAATGCAAACCACTGTTTTCTTTCAAAGTATCTTGATGCCCACGTGCATATTTCCTATGTAGGGGAAAGCTGTGGTGAGAGGGTGAGTATTCAACAGTATTTTGAGGAAAGTTCATGTTTTTCAGAGGATAACTCAGCCTAGAAAGGACCTCAGGAGGTCCCTGTCTGACCTTCTGCTCGAAGCAGGTTAACTTTGGGGACATACCAAGTTGCTCAATCCTTGATCCCATTAGGCCTTGAAAAGGTCCGAGTATGAAGAAAACACAATCTCTCTGGGCCATTATCCTCAAATATTATTCCCTATATTGTGCTGGAAACCATTCTGTTTCAGCCTATAAATGATGTCTGTTGTTCTAGTGTGCAACTCCATTGAGAGCCTGGCTCCGCCTTCTCTGCGCACTTTAGCTCTGGTGAGGCCACACCTGGAGCATTTTGGCCAGTTCTGGGCTTCTCTGTTAAAAGAGAGACAGGGATATATTGGAATGAATCATGGGGAAGGGTCACCAGTATGACGAACGAACTGGAAAATATCTCCTATGAGGAAATACTGAGAGAGCTGGGACTATTCACCCCGGAGAAGACAGAGCTCAGGGAAATCTTATCAATGTGTTCAAATACATGAAGGCAGGCTGTAAAGAGGATGGAGTCAGGCTCTTGTCACCAGTGCCCAGTGACAGGAAATGAGGCAGTGGGCACAAACTGAAACACAGGAGGTTCAATCTGAACACCAGGAAACCCTTTTTTTATGGTGAGGGTGACCAAGCACTGGCACAGGTTGCCCAGGGAAGTTGTAGAGTCTCCTTCCTCAGAGATACTCAACAGCTGTCTGGACATAGTCCTGTGCAACTGGCTCTAGGCAGCCCTGCTTGGGTGGGAGGGTTGGGCCAGGTGACCTCCAGAGGTGGCTTCAAACCTGAGCTATTTTGTGATTCTCAGTCTCCTGCCTGGAAGGGAGGGCTGGCCAGCTGCAGTCAGGTGCCCTCAAAGTCTTCTATGCCTTTGGCTGAACAAGTGCCACTCTTGTCCCAGGGAGAGTCTCCAGCATTCCCTGGAAACCCAGGCTCAGATGGGAGTGTCATCCCTGAGGGCTGAGACCACTCCGATGGGTTACCATCTCCACATTCTTGTCAAGCGTTGATGGGGGACTGAGCCTTGTGGGGCATTGCCACCACTGTTGTTCAATCCTACTCTCTCTGGAACAGCATCAAAATTTCTTTCTGCACCCTCCCAGCACCAGCTGACCTGCAAACTGCAAAAAAGTGAATTACTGCGATCCTAACAGATAACTCACTGACCTCATAGGAGCTGTCTGATAGCCCAGTACTATCTGACAACCACCTAAAGACCCTTTTCACTTCAGAACTGGACAAAGTGTGACAAAGCTTCTAGAAGCTACAAGAAGGGGCTAAAATCAGCAATCATAATTTAGTAGCGGTATAATCAGAAAAGAAAACCTCACAAACAACTGCTAGAGGGGAAAGAAAATTTAAAAAACGAAGCACAAAAAAATCAAGCAATGAAAGAAGCCATGGACTAGGTCTACTATACATACCTATACAGGTTGCTTAATTTGCACTTTATAGTCCATTAGGCAGACGTATCCTCATTTTGCCTGTATACTTCCCAAAGGATAAGTAAGTTTTATGCCAGCATTTTTTTAATTCCCCTTTGAGCTAGTATATTTATGTTACCTACAGTTGTTTTGCTCTACTTACAATTTTAATAGAATAAGAACAGGGATTCTTGCCTTAGGGAAGTTCACTCCTGTTACCCTATTGCACCCTTCCTGGATCAAACCATTTCCCCCTCCAAGACTTTAGAAATTGTTATATGTGCATACTCCTTTTACATGAATTTGCGATTATTTCTCTGTGAATTTTCTTAAATAACAAGTGTTTATGAATGACAGTAGATAAGCAGCTCACATTGTCAGTTGTCAGTACATCAGTGGATGCTCTCAGGTCTACCAGTTTTTCTTTTTGGAGATCAGCCATTGCCTCAGCAATAGTATTGAATTAATTACTGCTTAGGATAGCAATATGTTCTGCTCTGTTAAGTTAGCCATCTGCTCTTCCTTTTAAGCTTGGTTGTCCTTCCACAGTGAATTCTTTAACCTAATGTAAGCTATTTAACAATGCACAGCAGAAGCCCTTTGACCACCAGAGGCGTTGTTGAATTATCAGGGATATGTTCAAACCAACGTGATATTCTCTTGGAAAGGTGCCAGTTCTGTGATGGTGTGTATTTCAAATGCACTGCAGCTTAACCTGCTCTCCAAAAAAGAGACCAGGAAGTTCCTGTGGAAGTGTGGCCAAGTTCTTAGAAGCCTGTTTAGGTTGTTTTTGCAGCCCATGTTACATTGCCGTGTGTTCCTGGATTCTCACATGAACCAGAACCTGGACAAGTACATTAAGAACCATTCATTCCTTCTAAATCCAGCTGGGTAGCGAGGGGTGAGATGGTTCCAGACCACTGAAATCTCTCATGCCATGAAAAACGCTGGACTTCTCTGCTGGAAGTTTTGTGCCACTTTCATTTGAATGTCCTGAAAGCTCAGTCTCCCGGCAGATTTAGTCCATGTTTGTTAGAAGTCTCTTAGACATGGTATTGAAAGCATAGTTTGTCAAATCACTTCTGCCTTTCTAGAGTACTTTGCAGTTTGAGGTTTGCCATGTAATGTATGTATAAACTAGGTGATTGTTTTTATTGAGTTTTAAAAATAATATTTAATGATTCTGTATGAAGAGCTAGTAAGTCACAGGAAAAGCATGCTATTTGTCAAGTACTTTGATATGGTAGTAGAGCACACAAAGAAACTCTACAAAAGCAATAGTTGTACATGCTATTTAGTTAAATATGCATTCTAGCTTCGCTGTAGACTGTAGTCTTAAATTATTCATTTCCCTTTTTCTTGGAAAAATTATTTCTCAAATACAAGCGTACACTTGAGACGCTTACTTTTAGTATGCAACAGCAGATGGAAGAGTCAGTTTTTGGTGTCATCATTAACAGATCAGAGGGGAGCATGCTCACACACCATTTTTTTGCTGAAAAGAAGTTTAGTAAAACTCTTCATAAAAAGTCATATGGAACATTATCAAGAGAATTGCCTTTCCATGGTTTGTCTTATAATTCTCTCTTTGCCAGTTACTTACTACACATGTAATAAGCTCCTTTCTAAATTGTGTAGCATATGGATTTCAAAGAGTGCCTGAAAGCAAAATGGAATACACTACATGTTGGAAAACCAAATAATTGACACCTTGTAGTGAATTAAAAATGATGACTGTCAGAAAAGAAGGAAAACATTTGCTCAAATTAAGGCATAAACATTCCTAGGAACTTGAAAGAACAAGTTTTCACATCTGAAGTTCACTACTCATGTTATTCAAAGAAAACCAGCAAAACTAGAGGAAGCGAGATCATCTGCTAAACTATCACAAACGAGACATCTTTAACTGTGAGGCACCAAAAGCTTTTCTGTTATACTGCCATAGATTCTCATTTTACAGTCTGGAACATTGAGCTTTTGTATAATAAGATAAATATACTGTAATATACTATATAAGACTCCATTATTTATTGTCTTATGTCATAGCAGATATATTGCTACTGACCACTTATTAGAATCTTTCAGCTTATGCAGCAAAATAATAAAGGAAAACACAATAAATGTAGCTGTAGGTCTTTCTTCATTTGGAAAGGGATAATCTGCGGTAATTGGCTGTGTATTTAAAGAAAGCTTCCCTCAGGTAGCTGACTATGCAATGACTGGTATCAAATGATATTCATGCACCTTCCTCTGAAACATCTGTTCAGCTACTGACAGAATCAAGATAGTACATTAATTCAATAATAACTTAATTTAATAGGGGTTTATTGCTGTTTCTGATAAACAATCTTTTCTAAAATTAGCATTCATATATAGCTGTGCATGTCAATTGAATGAGGAAATGTTTTAAAGGAAAACAGCATGTTGTTGTAGAGTGATTCACTTCCTCTTAAACATATTCCCTGGATTACCTAGGATTCTATAAGATCTCCAACAAGAATATTCCCAGTGAGCTCAGGGGGTTGGCCAAAAAAAGTGATATGCACATGTTGGTAGATTAGTATAGTCCAGCTGATCTGATCCTGGCTGATCAATTTACCTCAGCATAAAAGCAAACTGTTCTGTTCTAATCTGAAAATAACACTTAAGAAATCATTCCAATTATAGAAATACTAAGAGACAATAACTACTTTGAGAAACTGCTTCTCAGTCATGCAAAACTTAACTGTTCCTTTTTTGTTTGCTAGCAGTCCATATATTTAAAGTAGTTTTACATTTTTCTTAGTCTCCAAGCTGGTATATAACAGGTACTTTTAGTCAAAAGGCTGCTCCAAAACATATCTGGACATAGACATGCCTAGTGCAAATCAAGCGATGCTCAAGAAGTTGGTGTCTGAAATCAGATTTTTAAATGCATAAGAACTTCAGACCATGTATTGATGCAAAGAGCTTCTAAGTCCATTAAAGACAGTCTCTGATTGGGTCCATCCCACCATCCATGGGGCTGTTCTCCAACCTCTTCTCCTCCAATTTGTTTGTATAACCAGACTTAGCCCGTTCCAGGTTGAGAATCCAGTGCTTGCTCTTGTTAAATTGCATTCACAGGATTCTATGATTCATATGGTTGGTGATTGCTCTGTAGTATATCCAGATCTCTCTGTAAATCCTTCCCATCTTCAAGGGAGTCCTCCTAGTTTAGTATCATCAGCAAACTTACTTAATAGATGTTTGATTCTTGTGTCTAGATAATTTATAAAAATGTAGAATCACAGAATGGTTTGGATTGGAAGGGACCTTAAAAGTCATATCATTCCAACCCTGCTGTCATGGGCCAGGGAACGCCTCCCACTAGACCAGGTTGCTCTAAGCCCTGTCCAACCTGGTCTAGTGGGCACCTCTGGAGACAGGGCTTCCGCAGTTTCTCTGAGCAACCTGTTCCAGTGTCTCACCACCCTCATTGAAGAGCACTGGCCCTAAAATTTATCCCTGAGTAGCCCACTGGTAAGTGGTCAGCAGCCAGTTTTAATCTCACTTACTACAACTCTTTGCGCTCAGCTTCTCAGTCAATTGCTAACCCAATGTATGATGGACTTGTCTAGCTGTATGATGGACAGTTTATCCAGAAAGATACTGAGAGAGTATCTCACAACCATGTCTACTGACTTCCTTGGTCAACTAGGGGGGTGACTTCATGATAAAAGAAAATTAAATTGGCTAAGCAGGACATTCCCCTTGTGAACCCTTTTTGAAAACTGGGCCAACATTTTCCAGCTTGTCTGGGACCTCTCCAGACTCCCAAGAAACAGTTAAGGAAGGCACTCTTCATGTTAATAGTCATATTAATCAATTAAGTAAACTGAGAGAGAGGCTTGGAGGAGTTCTGGTGCTGCTGTGCATTGTATTTCTCTGCTGTGCATGGGAATGGTGATTTTCACCTGAAGGCCCTAGCAGAGAATGTCTCTGGCTCTTCCACCAAAGAAAGAAGGGCCCAGAGGGACTACTGATGATGATCTAGTCAGGTGGATGGCGTTGGATAAAACCGAAGGATGCCCAGGCAAAGCCCTGGCCCTGAGGCCTGGAGTGAGATAAAACCAGTTTAGTAGGTGCAAATCCAGCAGGAATCCAAAACATAGCCCCTTGACAACTACTGTGGAGAAAACTAACTCTATCCCAGCCAAAACCAGCACACTGAGGTCTTGCTGCACTTTAACAGATCAGGTTTTTTTATTACTTTCTTTGTCAAAAAGGCCCCTTCTTTCTTTCCATCTCACTAAGAGTCCTATCCCAGTATGATCGCTTGTTTTAAGTTGTATGCCTAGAAAAAAATCCAGCTATTGATTTGCCACTATCATTTACAGTACAAAAGAACAAAACCTAACAGAAAACTGGTGACCCTCCTGCTTCTGCACAAGACAGTGGAAAAAGTTCAATGAAAGATTCAAGCTTATTGAACACAGTTCTAACACAATAAAGACAAGCAGCTGTCATGAGTATCAGGGCAAATGCATTTACATTTTGTCAGCAGTTATCTGGGAAATAAAACTTTAGCTTTGACTTCACAGGATTGACTTTCACACTGAAACACCAACTGTCCAATCTTTTTTTATTATCACGGTTGGAATGTCGTTTGACACATGCTCTGGTAAGAAATAAAGAGAGGAAAACAAAGCAGAAGAAGGATTGCTAGAGATTATGAAACAACCCACTGCTGATCTCAGCATTGCTCCTCAGGAACCTGACAGACCTGGCTCCTTATCTCCACCAGTGCTAACCCAGATGGGTTGTGTTTTACAGGTTTCATTTGAAAGCGGCCTCTTCCTTTGTATATTATCTTCTCACATGCCCCCTTATCCTTCTCTTTTATCCTCTGCCGCTTCCTGGATCTTGCTTCTTGACCTACATTTTCTGTCCTAATATTCCAAAATGTGTAAAACTAGGCTCTTTACATATAAGAAAAATAAATCTTTGTTATCTAACAGCTAGGATAACTACTCCTAAGACATCTGTTCCCTCCCTTGCCAATCAGTCCAACGTCATTCTTCATTTACAGTTTTCAGGCTGAAATTCAGCCATTATGAAGAAGAATGAAAATCCCCTGCAGACTGTGGGGTTTTTTTTCTGATTCACCCATCCCCAGCTGTTCCTGCATCTCATGTATATTTCCTCTTCAGAGCTTTTTACTTCAGATAGAGTAATATTTTGATCAAACTGAAAAAAAAAAAAATCTGTTCCACTTACCACATGCCGCTAAAACCCTTCTATCCTAGTTTTCAGAGTGTGTTGAAGATTAGCAGCAAAACAATCTTCTTTCCTATATTTCAGCCATTCCCTGGAGCAGCTCGTTGCCCTGATCAGATTTTTGCAGCATATAGTCAAAACCTCATCCTTTGGGTTGCACCACACTGTGGAGTCTGGTGCTGACAACTTAGTAAGATGCTCAGGTCCCATTATTTGGGAGAAGATATTGACCCCCACCTCTCTACAGTGTTCTTTCAGGAGTCACTGCTTCTGCAGTGACTGTCACTGGAAGAATTGGTCTGCTGGAAGTAGAAAAGCAGGCAGAGTCCCCTGACAAGAACGTAGAAAAAGAGACAATCTTGGACTTTTTAATGCCTTCAGTAGACTTCAGAGGGAGAGACAGACAGAGAGAGAGAAAGCAGAAGCTGGAGAGAGCAGGCAGTCCTTTTTGGAGAGTGTCTATAGCACAGTGATGGTAGCTCGTATGGCCATAAACAAGCTAACTTCGAGCCAGCCTGTTCAGATGGAGGATTGCAGCTCTGCATGAGCTGGGAAGCTCATCAAAACGCTGGTGTATGTAACCCATACCAGTACTGTTCTGAGTCCTCATGGCTTCATGGCTACAAAGGCCACAGTCACTACATTAAAGTAAGCCAGCTTCATCCTCATCTGGTCATGAGTCCAAAAGTCTGTATGGACGGGAAAGCTAGAGTTGAAAGAGCTGGAGTATCGAAGCAAAGTCTGAAGTCTATCAGCAGATCCTGCATGATGCTCCCCACCTTTGGGGTCACATTGTCACTGGAAGTTAAAGCAATGGCCAGGCTTTTCTGCCTCTGGGAAAACAAGGGAGAAACAGGGGAGACAACTATAACTCCCTGAAAGTTTCTTTATTTTGCTGTGTGAGAAATCATTTTTACCTATAAAGCAGGACTCCTAGCTTGTTCTTAAACTAAAGAAAACATTTCAAGCTAAATCTGTTTTAAAGATTCAGTGGGCGTGAAGGATTACTTGGATAAATGCATTGTCAGCCTATATGCAGGCTTTGAATCAGATAGCATTTTCTTTTGCTTAATGAGGTTATGTAACTTGTTAATATTTCAGGCTGCTGCATTTTGAGTCTTGGTTGCTTAGACAATCTAGCAAATGAGTGTAGGGACTACAAATAATATCTAGGTACAGAGTGATGAGAAATTTACAGTAATGCATAACTAAATTCAAGATGTCATTATTAAAAAGCCCTTCTAGGGTAGTGGAAATGCCCTAGAAGGCATGTCAACAAATCATGGATATATGTGTAATTTTGTTGTGCCTTCCCACACACCTGGCAGGAGCGTAAAGTAATGAATGACCCTGCTAAAGAAATGAAGAAAGAGGAAGAAAAAATGATCTTCCAAAGTAATTACACAATATATATGGAGAGGCTTTCTAAGGCACGATGGGTGGGCAGGTGCCCAAGTCTGTTAAAGATTAATGACATGAAGACTCTTATGTCCCCAAAATGCCTTGAATATCAGCCCTGTAGTAACAGACTTTCTCACTTTATTCTCATTATAAAACTGAACCAAAATGGGACATGAAACATCAGAGTACACAGGTCTCTGCATATAAATGATATAAATGGGAATGAGTATCGGACTAATTTGTAAGACAGCGAAACTATAAAATGAACATTTTTCTCATTTTTACCATATTCATTTCAGGACCATATAATTGGATGATGTAGAGATTCTGAATCATATATCTCACCTTCATGAAGAATCTCAAATGAGCACATTGTCCCCTAATGAATGTTAGAACTTTCTGAAAAGGAGGAGCAGCTAGAATTTCAAATGGAAAAGTCACTACATCATGCCCAGCCTGCCCATTGGAGATGCAGGGCTACCATCCAAAAGAAAGGCAGCCCTGCACTCTTACGCAATGCTTCCTAAATTCTTCAGTTTGTCATTGTGCTTCATCTGCTCATGTTTCAGCACGTGACTTTATTATGAAGTGTGTCACTGGCAGATCATGATAATAGAGCTGTAGGTAACAGGACGCTATGAGCTTCCTGCTGGATACTATACAGATTTCTAGTAGACCACAATTTGGGAACCGTTTGATCGGGAGACTGAAAGCAGACCAGGGTATTAAAATATTTGAGTTTTATTGTTATGGTTTGTTATCTATATGACTTTATATATTTATCTATATGATTGATTTTTGTATTATTATTATTTATGTGACTTTTGTGCTAGTAACAAAATCGTGTTGCCTGTCTGACATTACATTTTATGACAGTCTTTTCATTTAGCCAAACTAACAACAGTAGGGTACTTGATTTTTGGATCAGATCATTTAATGGATTCCAGAGGCTCTGAGACTCTTCTATTTTCAGAAATATCCAGGCACTTCCCCTACAAAAAGCCTTATTCTTCAAGGTAACCTACGTTAAACCCCCAGGAATGGAAGGCAGCATAAGTCACTTTTTGGGGGAGCCAAAATATTTTTGCATTCAATTTTAAAACCAGAGTCCTCTAATAATATATGAGCATAGCAGCCACCCTATCTTTATTAGTGCGAGAAAAATATCCGTCTTCTTGACTAACTTTAGGCGATTCTATATCTTGGCTTTTAGATGAACGAGCACAGTCAATTACGGCTGGCAGATTTTCATCTTTATAGCCAACTGTGCTCCCTAATTTGTTTTTTCATTTCTGGTAATGTTACTTCTGGGTTCTGAAGACTGTTGTTTTCATCTCAGACACAGGAAGAAGGAAGGACTGAGGCCCAAGCTTTTAAAAACATATATAAAGTGCTGTACTTAAACATATTGCCCCTGACACGTGAGCTCATCTGTAACAGGTCTGACATAGGACAATCATGTCTGATGTAAGAGAGATGTTGCCTCTCGCTTATATGGGTTAGAGCTATCCTATATATCCTCCCTTCCTGTACCCTTTGTCTGTAGTTTAAGTGTGAAGAACTGAGGGAGAGAAATTGCCTCCCTTGGGCTGGCAGCTGCCGATCCTGCTCTTTTCTCTCTCAGCCTGGGCTGAGTGAAGAGGGCCCGAGCTTTGGCCGTTCAGATCACCAGCTGCAGAAATTAATTTTTCATGACCAAGAGCAATGATGATTTTCCAAAAAGACTAAAAATTTGGTGTATTTCGCAAGGTGTTAGCAGTGGAGTGGGATGGGGGCTGCAGAGGGGCCTCTGTGAGGAGACTAGGGCACAGCCACAGCCATGGCACTGGTGACACCTCTGAGAAAATGGATTTAAGAGATGCAAAAATGCCCCAGAGGGCATGGCCCAGAGCTCTGAGGAACGAGGGATAAAATGTGAAACCTGGCCCTGTGACACCTGAGTGAAAGAAGGTGGCAGGGAAGGGTGTGGTGGGGATATGGGGGATTGCTGCAGTGTCCAGGTCAAGCATCCTGGCAGCCTGTGGGGACAACAAAGCAGAACAGGTATTCTTGTTCCTGCCAGCTGCCTGTGTGGGAACCATGATGGAAAAGGGTGAGGAGGAAGTAGCTGCACAGAGGGGCTGACACTGACCGACTGCAGCCGCCATTTCCCACCCTCCCACTCCCTGGGAATGGAGGAGCCAGGAATGGAGGAGCGACGTTGAGCCTGGGGAGGGCGTTGAGGGGAAAGTGTTGGGTTTCATTTGTCTTTGTCCAACCCTATCTTAAGTGGCAACAAATTCATTTTCCCCAAGTTGAAACCATGCTGCTGTGACAGTAACTGCTGAGGGAGCTCCCCCTCTTTGTCTTGACGCAGGAGACAGGAGGTGGCCAGGGTCAACCCACCACAACTGCCACCCAAATAAAGATTTTATCTACCTACCTGTGGCATGAAGGTACCGTAAGAGATTCTACGCATCCATTTTACCTACAGCCTCATTTCTGTCTGAATCACTAAACGTCATCAATTTCAGTTTAAGTAAGCAAAGCTCTGTGTGTGTATGTGTGCACGCATGTGTACAATTCAACATTAAGCCTAAAGAAAATGACTGAGCATTTATTGTAATCTTGGCTGTTAACCTCCTTGTTACCCAATCAAACATACTTGTAGCAAACTGATCCAGTGATTACTCATCATGGCAGCAGATGCTTCTTCTACTTTGAACAGTTGAAATGATTTTTTTCTTATGATAATTAAAGCTCAGGGAGCCCAGCCTGTGAAAACCACTTTGTAACAGAAATAAACATGCATACCGGTGTTTTGCAAGGAAGGCAGGAATAGGGATCAGAAATTTGGCCAGGATATTTTGCCTCACAAATACCTGTAGCTACACCTCTGCCTATAAATGCAGTAGGCAGAGAAAGGTGAATATTAATAAGCATTTAGAGACTGACTGTCTAGTGTAACTGGAATTGCTGTGTTGAAGTCAAGCATACAGTATTGTTTAATATAAGTTCACCTTAAAGGGATCCTGATAAGTCACTTCAAAAATCAGCTGCAGCCAAGACTTCACTGCGATTCAGAGCTTTTCAGTAATTTCATGAAATGCACTGATTCTGTTATTCTTAGGAAAAAAAGTTACAACAAGGAAGAAGTACATTTTAAAGTGTTTTCAGTATTTTGGTTATAATTACTTTGGAAAGGAACCTCCCTTTTTTAAAAAGTGTATTTTTAATATGCTTTTTTAACATATCACATGTTAATACGCATCACAGTGATAAACTTTATTCCTTTTGGATTAAACTAAACTGGAAGAGACACTCCAAAATACTCCATCTCTTACTGGGTATTTGGTCTACATGTCTATCTAATATTGTAGAATCATAGAATGGCTTAGGTTGGAAGGGATGTTAGAGATCACCTGATCCAACCTCCCTGCCATGGGCAGAGCCACCTCTCAGCCAGATCAGGTTACTCAAGGCCTCATCCAGCCTGGCCTTGGACACCTCCACAGAGGGGGCATCAACAACTTCTCTGGGCAATCTATTTCAGAGACTAGAGCAAAACTAGTCCAAAACAAAACTCCATGAAATTCATCTGTTGTGGACCTTGAGTCCTTATCACCAACTGGTGATATACATATAGGCTAATTTAGACATGTGAGGAAAGATGAAAGGCAAAGTGCAGGGACTGGGAATGGGGAAATGTCCTTTTTTTTAACATGATCCCTTACCTGTGGGTCACGTTGGAAAGCGTGTGTACCTAGGCCTGACTTAGAACATGATTTTTCCTTTTAATAACACCTGTAAATCACCAGCAGTGCAGTAGGCTTCATGGGCTTAAATAGGAGAAACATTTCTTCTAAAGCATACCCTAAAATGTTTGCAGAAGTTCTTTTATTAAGAGCTCTTGAGTGTTTCTGAAGCTTTCTGAATTCTTTTTCAATTAAAACTCTTTCTGTAATCAATGATAATGTAAATGCATAATACTACTGTTAAATCCTGGGGAGAGAAATGGGGTTACTCTGTAACCTGCCTTATGTTTATAAAAATGACTACTGTACTGTTTTTTGCTTCTATAATTGGTAAGTCTTTCTTTATAAAATATAAAGTTGGTTTGATCGGTTTAGTTTAAAGTACATATGCTAATGTGTCTATTAAGATAAAGCAGCTGCATTAAGAACAAAATATCAATTTACTTTATCTTTTTTCCTCACAAGAAATACTCTCTCTTCTTGCTCTAACTGTATACTATAGCCCTTGAAATTGCTTGGAAAGAATGTATTTATGGCACCAAAGTGAGTATAGTGAATGTTTTCTCTGCTGGTTTAATTCTCTCCCACTGTCTGCTTGTGTTACAGTCCTCAATTGTTGCACAGTAACACATTTTTCCTCTCACAAGCATTTTTTTTTTTTTTTTTTCACCGAGAACTATAAGAGTAGAACCAGCCCTCTCTTTCATTTGTTTAAAATGGTTGGGCTCAATTGAAAGTACTTGTGAGTGGTACAGGGAGACAAGTGACAGGCACAGTTGTTTCACGGTAAATATATTGGGCAGCAAGCCAGGGACAAGTCGTGCTGAGATGGGAAAAAAAAAAAAGAAAAGAAACAAACATTTAGAAATGTGTGTGTCTCCCAGATCAGAAGAGGTATCCATGGCCCACCTCCCTGCCACACATCAAGTTTCAGTGTAAGCATGGAGGCATTTTGAGTCTTTAAAATGAACAGAAAGAATAATAGCTGGTAAGATCTGAGTTCTGCAGTCACTCCTGCCCTAAGAGGTCCACAAGTATTCCCCATTTATCACCAAGGTGCTCACAGTCTCAGGTCGCTGCCAGCCCAGAAAGTTGAATGCTCTGCAGGGACACAGAGAGAAGAGGAGGAGATATTTCTTCTTAAAACAGACATTTCTGCCTTGGAAAGGGTTTCATTCAGCTTTGTGAGTTGACTAAACAGAAGGTAAAGACTGGCAAGCAAAGTGTGTCTTGAAGGGAAGCCTTCTGTTGTCTGTGATTTCCTGACAGCAGAGAAAAGACATTTCCCTTCTATTTTTTTTTAAGTATCCACCAATGTGTACTGTGTAATATTACCAGCGTTCCTCCATGGTATCACCTGTGTGTTTAGCTACCATTCTCAGCCTCATTAAAATTTTTGCCAAGGTTGCGAGTGATGATTCCTAAGACCGCCTTTGGCCAGTACACCATCATGTGGCATTTAGGACTACCCGTGGTTAGTTACTAAAATAAGAAAGTAGAATTTTTTAGCAAAGAAGGAAAAAGAGCAGGAGATCAGCTGGTGGTGCCAAGTGTCATGAATATAGGGTTAAATGCCTGGAAGAATGTATGGGCATATGTAATTCATTGCTCTTTGCACAAGAAGTGAAATTGCCTAATTCTCTGAACGTGGCTCAAGTCTTATGTGTTTGGGGTTTTTCTAAGGCCAGATGCTACCAAGCTTTCTGTACGACTGTAAGCAAATGCTTTAACAGGTCTTGCATATCTATAAAACAAAAAGATTTACAGGAACTTTCAGTGATGGAACTTAGGGAACGGCTGTGCTTTAAAAGTATTTTTGGTTTGAAGGGAAAAGTAAAATTGTAACTGCTCAGCAGTGGCTATTTGTGATCGGAGAATGATCTGGCCTGGAGGATGAGGAGGCTCAGCTGCAGAAGGGGTTAAACTGGAAGCAGGGATGCCAGAGACTGGAGGACTCCTGCAAGGGAGTGAATTTTCCCTGGGTGATGAGATAAAGCAACAGCTTTGATTTTGTCTTGTAGCCATCCTGGAATGCTCAGGGGCCACCTTTGGGCAGCAAAGCTGGGCAGGGAATGGACCCAGGACTGGGCTGAGGTGCCCCATGACCCTCAAATCAGAGACTGAGGTGTCTGTGCATTCTCCTTGTAGAACTGCTTATGGTGGTTGGACTTTGCCCAATGCATTGTTCATTAATTTTATTTTTTTAAAAAATATTTAAGCATAAGTGCGTGTTTAATTCTCCTCAAGGAGTATAATAAAAATTCCCCATCAACTTCTAAGAGAGTTAAGTGTCTAACATATCTAAAGGTTTTATGAATAAACAACATGATTGCATGAAAATGAGTCTGAATGTCAGAGATACTTATGTACTGAATACTTAATATGTAGCTATTGTGATTTACCATGAAGAAATCATACAACTATTAATGTCCCATTTTTATTTCGAGCTGATTTGTAACCACAGACAGCTTTGATTCTCATTTGTGGAGTGGGATGAATTTGGTCACCTATCGTTCCTACAGCCTTTTTTGTAAAAGCTGAGGCAGCTGCATTTTTCTTATTGCTTATGTCCATTTGAATATCCGTGCATATTTTGAGACAAATTTTCACTGTGAATTCTGAAAATGAAAATTACTTGAAGGAGGCTAGAAGAACTTCTCTAGCTTTCCTGCTGGGTGTCTGTGTATGGTACATGCCAGAGGAACAGACAGGTGTTCATCTCTTGCCAGATTATTTTTCAGACTCCTAGTTTATAGTACATCAGGAAATGAAAGCAACTTGTACTCTGCAAGGAAGTCTCTTATGTTCCTGTGTAGAAGTGTAAGTCCTCTGAATCTCTACGTTCCCTTATACTTCCATGCATGGTCTGGTCATAATCTGGTTTAAGTTTTGCAAGCCATGCTTGTTATTCTGAAAAATTTATATTACTGCTGACACTTAACAGCATTTGAAGTCTATTCCGTATGTCTCTAAAAAAGCATCCAGCTTTCTCCTGTTTATTCAGCATGCAGCTCACCTTTGCACACCTGCCTAACTTGTGTGTTTCTAGTTCTCTTAAACCAGAAATAACCATATTCTTGCCTGTGATCTTAATAAAAAAACCTCTCTGTCACATAACATGGTAATTGGCAAAGTGAGACCGTCCAAGTGGTTTTGTCTGTAACTTGCTTGTTTAGTTCAGTGACTCTTAGGTCTCCATCTCTGTCCTGCAGAAATTAGCTGATTTTCATCTTAAGGCTTGGAGTAGCAGCGATGAATACCCAAGTCATATAACATATTTGCTGGGGCTTACAGAGTAAACCTATGTTTAATGTCAGTTGGTCAATGAGTTATAAACAACAGTCTGTGATATTAAATTCATTGCAGCTGAATATATGTAGTTATGTATGTATCCAAGATGCTGAGGTTGCTTGGAAGGTAGCGTTTAGAAGGCTAATAAATCAGACCAATTTTAAACTTTAAAACAAAATGGTGCTAAATTCACTCACTATCGATGTACTTTATGGCAATGGTTAGATCCTAGACATTGTCACTACGCATACAAAACTGTTGAAATTTAATGCTTATATTCTAAATTAGCTAAGGGTATAAAATATCACAGAGCTGATGCTGCACAGCTACCGGAGATGAACTGTGGTCCTTGGTGTTCTTAGTAGCCAAAGACAAGTTGCAAGGCTCTTAGAAGAGAGACATTAGGACTGAAATGGGCTTGCTTCCTCTCTCCTCCTGGAAATAAATGCTGATGATTTTATGTTTCTTTCTCTCTACCAGAGGGGTGGTTTCATCTGCTGACTCTACTACTTTTCTCAGCTTTTGGTTTTGACAGTAGCCTTCACCTGTTGAGCAGGGTGACCTTCCTCTTCACAGTCTGGTTGTGACATTGCTCGGATGCTTTGTAAAGTCCCTGCGCGTTGCGCCTGGCCATGCTCTCACAGTGTGAACCAAATCTTTAGACGCTCTCGTTCATAATGCTATTGTAAAATGCTTATGTTTCGATTGAAGGAATGATAATATTATTTCTGTCCTGGTTAGCGCACTTACAATTTATAGATGTTTCAGGCTTCTGCTTGTGCTACAGAGTTATCACATATTCTAGGCTGGGCTTGCTTAGGTATTCAGTAGTGGTGTCAGTCTAAAAATGACCCTTGTACCTCTGGTGCCATGATCTTCGCTGCAGCCATCATGAGCGCACTCATGCAGGGAACTCGCCCAATCTTTCTTCTACCTGATGGAAACCAGAAATTGCCTCACTGTTCTCTTTCAGATCTGATGAGTATATTAGTTCTTTAAAGTAGGAGGGTGTCAGCTGAAATGTCTGGCAGCCTTACCGACGCAGCAAAAGTGAGATGATAAAGGGCATTTGCTGAGGATATGGGAGACCTGAGTTCAGGTCTTGCCTTTTAAGGGGCCTTTGAGCTTATGCCTAATTTTTCTCCATACCGCTGTAACTGGCGCATATGTGGTTGTTTTTTCCTATGGTACCTTCTCAATATGTTTCACTGAAAATGTTTCCCTTGTTTATATGAGCTTTGCACAGTGATTGCTGCTGGGGCGCTGCTGAAATAGGATCAGTTATTTAGGTGTATTCCCACTGCTCTTACAAACCCCAGTTCTGAACTCAGTCGACCCTGCTGTGCCAGCTATCATACAAATATAAGTAGATGGCACCTGCTGTGAAGGCCTTATTAACACAAGGAACATAAATACCAAATACATATATAAAAAGGAAATAAACAACTCTAAGAGTTGGATAAAGATCAAAGTAGTTTTGCTGCATTGATCTTACTCTTCTTGTAACCAAAAGTAGCTTTCTTTAAGAAGGTGAAATTCTGCTCTTTTGTCCCTCATGTCCATCTTGTTTTCTGGTAAATTGGCTGCTAGTACACATACAGCCAGCTTGAGGAGACCTAGAATGATGAATGCTGTGTTTTCAATGCATTTCTGTATTCCTGATGTTTCTAGCTTCTCTGCTTTTATGGTAAGTTTTGTGATACTTGGCATTGTTGTAAAGTAGAACTGAGTTTGATGATTGCATAAGCGTTGTATTTTTTTCCTTAAAAATATCTGTGATAGAGCAACCTAACAGAAACTTTCACCCTCTCACAGTTAAAAAACTAAGTAAAGCTTCAGTCATATTTCCTGTTTCAAAGTCTGAAAGGGCAGAAAGACAAGAGGTAAAAAGATAAATGTGTCACTTTATTGAAGTATCATATTTCTGCAGGCTAGCCTGTGATTTTGTGGGGGCTGATCCGTGTGTTGTGTACTCTGGTGCTCCTAGTGCTTCAGAAGTGCTCCTGTGTTTAAACCAGGTCCTCAATGGTACTGAAAAGGTAGTTCACTGGAAGGCAGTTGAATAATCCGATTTCAGGTTTACATCATGTGCTTAAGTGGTTTCCATGTTATAAACTGTTACTGTTATAAACTGTTCTGCTTGCATCAGGTTTACAATAGGCATTCAAGCTTTTTGTCTTAAGTGCATTTAAAAGTTTCCTTCAAGTGCTTTAGACCTTGTGATGTTCACTTTATCAGTTGAGGAAGGTGACTGTCACAACCTCATGAGCCAAATGGAGCTGTGTGGGATTAGATCTTGAAGCTCTAGAGACTCTTGTATCCACAGGCTCAAGAAAACAGGACAGGAAAAGCACGACTGAGGTGACAAGGTGGCAGCGGTTTTTTGAAGGCCACTAAAAGCATGGGCCTCACAAAACCTTGGTTTCTCAAGGTCACAAATGAAAGCGACAGAATTGTTTCTGCCTGAACTTTGATTAATACAGTACGTGTGAGAAGGAGCGTGGTAGCTGGCAGTGTGCTGCTGGAGACATGCATTTTTTGTAGAGTTGAAAATTTGCAAGGGATGCCAGTGGAATCTGTTACAAGACAGGGGGCTGAAGAATAGCTACCCATAAATATTCAAACCTACTTAAAACTTTGAAAATGATTTTTAAAAGCAATATTTTACATTTTCTCTGAATATTATACAGTTGTACCTTACAGAATCCATTTTATCATCTATTACTTCCTTTTAATATATGGCTTTGCTGTGATGTGAATTGCATATATAACTTACTTATGTCTGACTGAACAGTTTCTCAGGTCTGGGACACATTCTAACACAGTTGTATAATGTCGACTTCATTTGACAAAGAGGAAGAGTACCATTTTTACCTCAGCTTTATTTTTCATAGCTAAGTTCTCTCACGTCTCTTTCATTCCAGCTTAAAAAAAAAAAAAAAGAAAAGAGGGGGTTTGGACTGTGCTAAAAGTCTTGAAAAACAGTAAATGAGACGTAGGAAAAAAAAGTCAAAGTAGAAAAAGGATTGAGAATGGACTGGGTTGCAGGAACCAGGGATGAAAGAAATTAAGTTTGTCTAGGGGTGGTAGGGAAGTAAAAAACCTCAATATCCTTGTTCTGACCTTCTGAGTGTCCTCTGCAGTATCTGGTGAAAAGGCCACTTTAGCATTGATTGCAACATGGAAGAATTGTTCAGTTCTCATAGTTCTATATCAAATAAGGATTCTACTTTTTTATTGCATGTTTTTAGCAAGCAGTAAGTGGACTATCAGGTAGACCATGATACAAGACAACTTAGGACATGATCCTGTGCACCTACAGACTCCTGTATGCCCTTCCATCACCCCAAGGAGTTCTAATCCCGCCTGTGCCCACGCACACGGAGCAGCTCAGGTTCCGCTCCTCACACACCCCTCAAGGGAGGTGCAGGAGCCCCTGTCGCTCCCCATGCCCTGCTGACCCACACACTGGTGACGGAGCCCTCCGGGAGCCCCAGAACTCAGGTGGGTCCCCATCCACAGCTGAGGGGTGCAAGGGGTGGTTTCTCAGGCTGTTGCATCTGCAAGGAGTTCTGCAGTACGTGTTTGTGCAATGGGAGAAGCAGGAAAGAGTTGTCACACGTGAACTCAATTTAACCTTTCTTGGTTGACTGTGAGCTAATCATGACTTTAGAATTTCTGAATAGGAAAGAGCTTGACTTCACAGCTGTAATGTTTGTTCAACATGAGTGTATGAATGAATAATAGGTGACTGTTCCTTTTCCCTGTTACTACTATTCCTTTTTCTATTTGAAAGTCTCCTAATTGTACCTCAGGGCCATATTTCTTGGTAGTTTTGGAAAGGACTTGAAGAAGTGAGTAGCTAAAAACAAAAGTCACTTAATGCATTAGCTGACTCTAAATAATGAACCCTGAATCTTCCAATTTTGTGTAAGAAACAGAGATCTCTTTCAAGATTACAGATGAGTACTATCTGCAACTGTAGACACCACGTAATCTCTGGAGAAGCTCGGTTTTGTTTTCAGGGAAGCATTTTTTTTTCTTCTAGGCAGTGCTTTCTCACATGGTTCCTTTAGGAATTCAGCTGTGCTTTTCCCTGTTTTCTTTTGGCATAATTAAAAGTAAACTTCAATTCTTTCTTGCTTGCCTGTGAGGACAGCTCTTCTCCCCAGACCTTTCAGGAGAAGAGGAAGAGAAATCCCTTTCCAGTTCAGTGCTTTTATTTTACACTAAAGGCATCGCAAACATGCACAAACATTTACACACATCTCTCATGGAGCTTGAAAAATAGTCCTAAAATTCCATAATTTTGTGTGCCAAGTCAAAAAAATTCAAGTTGTCCATTGTGTTCCTTTGGAATTATTTTGGAGATGGGGTGGAGAAGAGAATTCTAAAATGTTTGTTTTCTAATTTTTATATCAGCCCCTTCTCCCTCTCTTTTTCTTCTCTTTCCAAGCCCCTTGATTCCCCGTCCCACCCCCCCACCCCCCCGAATCTATTGAGAGTGCAAGAGAAAAATAATCTAGAATTTGGAAATCCCTAAACTACCATTCAGAGGATTCTTGCCAGCTGGAAGGTTTGTATTCCAGGGGAGAATTCTTAAAAAACCCAAAATTTAATTTTTCATGCTTTTTCTTTTATAAAACTCTGTGATCAGAGACATCTTAAAAATTATTCTTGTATTTTTAGACAAAAGTATGTATCTAAAGTTCACTGCACAAAGCATCCCATTTTAATAACTTAAGCTCATGAAAAAAGTGTCCCAATAATTCAGACAATTAACCCTGATACCTTTACAACTCTGTGGTTCCCCCTTAGGAACACTGAATCTTTTTTTATAACTTTAACTGGGGAACTGGCTGCCTAGGAAAGGGGATGTACATTCCCATTAGAATGGCTATTTCTTACATTAAAAATATAGTAAGCTATTAAACCCTTAAAATGTAATCATTAACATTTAGCACACTGTGCCTGATGCATTAAAAACATTATGTGCAGCCGATCTCTCTGATTCACTTAGGGAAATATCAGATGGCTTCAATGTACCTTTACTTTCTCTTTTAATTTTGGGTGATATTGCTGTGTTCTTACTAATTTGCTTCAATGAGTTCTCATATTCCTGTGTGTTTATAATTTGAAAATTATAAAATATATGTTGTCTTTTAAAGAGTGACTCATTATTTTTCATTCTCACTTTCAAGAAGTTTAAGTGCCAGACTTTGTGAATTTCTCTATCATTTAAATATTTTGTTAAATTAATATCTACTGTACAATATGACATGCAGCCTAATTCATATTCATTCTTTGTAGACGCCACACATTAAGTCTTCATATTTAATGATTATAGTATCCCAGGATTTTATAAAAATCTCCTTCTGTGTCTTGCTCATGAACAAGTGGTGACACGTGTATATATATGTGTGTATATATATAGACAAACACATATATACACATATATATATGTTATCGTTTGAGCCCTTTAACCAAGATGTGCTTGACTTCATACTGACATTAAACATTTGAAACTATTTTTGTAGCTCATTGGAATATTCACTATTACTTCTTGAAATTTTCCAGTTTAACTTTGACCTATGTGGACATCTCATCCATTTTTGAAATTGTATTCTGGCAGTGCCAGCTCTCCTGTTTCACTTCACATTGTAAAGGGAGAAATTACAGAAGTCTTACATTTGGAAGAAAGAAAACACTCTTCCCATTTAGTGCAACATTTTCACATCATACTCACTGATACTGGATTTAGTGTCCCATGTGTTACGTGTGTGAGACTCTGCATTTTTTCGTGGGTGTGCTTTTTTTGAATTCAGAAATTCTCAGGTATGTTTATAACTGTAAACAAAGTCTCTCTGCCTTCTTTGGTGCACGGAAAGATCTTTATATTTGGGTTCTCTGTTCCCCAAGAGCTGCAGGAACAGATCCTTTATCATATTTCCTTCACCTGATGCATCCAGATGCAGTTCTGTGAACACTGCGCAGTTTGGGGCTGCTTTGTCACCAGAAAAGAAATTGAACCTAATTTTTTTCCTAAAAATTTGCAGGAAGTACTTCTTTATTATGCTGTTTTTGCTGCTCTGCAGCCCAGCTGAAACTGGAAGGTGGTAGAAGTTGTAGCAGAAAATGTCATCTCTATGGAAACTTCCAAACTCTATTGATGATGGTGGGATAAAGTTTAGGGAATAATCAATATTTTATTCTGAGCTCATTTCTAAGTGAGGCAAGATAAATTAAACTTCTGATTGGACAATTGCTCTGAAGGAGAGATGTGAAATTCTAAATAGAGATGGAAACTTCTGAACTGAACTCAGTCCAAGGGTAGATTGGAGTACCTGGGGCTGAATCCTCACAGGGGAGAGGGAATGGAACAAAGACAATCTGCACTGGGGACATGTACTGTAAAGCACCAGCTGACTGGAGGAATAAAGAGCAGTATCACTTCTGACTGGGTTTTAAAGGTGCTAGGGATTTAAAAACTGTTTATTTTCACTGTCAGATTGAGCATCTAAATGACAAGGGATTGTGTTGTACCTCATTTTTAATAGCTTATCCTCACCCCTTCTTCTTTATCACTTGTCTCCTATTTATATATTGTTCCCTGATCCTGAGAACTGTCATTTCTTGGAAGGCTTTTAATTTTTTTTCCCAGACGTGCCTGAGCCTGTCCTCACAACTGGAAGCCATTGCTGAACATGAATCAACAGATGGTTTTCTTGACATCTCTATTTACTTCTAACCTGCAACCCAATTTTCTTTTATTTATCTGTGTCCCCAAACCTATTTGGTTTCCCAGTCCAGTCCCCTTTCTGTCCTTTCTTCTCAGCTCAGTGGAAATGTTTTGTTTCACAGCTGGGCAAGCAGATGCAAAGGGAACAAGAACAGGAAGATGATGGTATAATCTTACCCCTCAGCTTTTGGTAAAAATCTTGTGGTTTAGGAACATCCACAAATACATTCCAGTTCCTACTATCATAGTAGACACCAATGGAACTGTGCTTTTGATTCTTTTTTTTAAAACTTTTGCACAATTATTTATAAATATATTTTGGCCCTCAGTGATGCGTTCTGCAGTTTAACAGCTATGTGTGATGTGAAAGCATACTTTTCCTTTAAAGCTGTGGCATATTCAAAGCTATTGATTTCACTTCCTTTTTACTGTGAGAAGCTGCATGATGGCTCTCTGTCTCTGCACTATTTACAGACCTTCGCCCTAGACACTCAGGTTGCTCCTTTTCTATGCAAAAGTCCATCTCTTTCTGTTCAGTTTTCATCCTGCAGAGCTGCGTGGGTGCAGAGATTATTCTGTATTGAAAACTGAAAGAAGGAGAGCTCTCGACCATGCTAGCTAAATTGTCCAAAACTCGTTGCTCTGCTGGTTAGCAGAGACAGCTTCCCAGACTCTCTTTTCTGGAATTTATTTTGAGGCACATAGGTGGCTTTTCTGCCCAGATTCTTATGCCAGAAGATTGGATTCCACTTGCTGTGTCAGGTGCCTCAAGATACATTTGTAGCACTAAAATCCATTTGCAGATCTGGCTCTTTCTGCCTCAGTGAAAATCTACTGAGACAACATGCTTGAGAGGACTAATCCTACATATGCTTTGCGATGCATATTCTTAAGATAAAAAAAAATCTGTGATATGGTAATATGCCACGATGGACAGTGACTCTAATTGTTTTTAATAGAAAAGCATATGCTTTGTTTATCTTTTCTGTCTCAGGCGCATGCTTTCTCCAAGAATTAGAAATTAAAATGTAATCTGTGCATAGCTGAACGGGCTCCCTAACTGGCAAGCAGATGCGAGGCACTCAGAGGAGCTGGAGTACATGGAGTGGCAAACCAGTTTTATGATGCTGTAACTCTGGTAGCTGTGGAAAAGAGAAATGGCGAGGGCTGAGAGACTCGGTGTTTTCAAGAAAGATAAAATCCTCATTCCTCCTGAACAAAGGCAAAGGGAAAATTCAGTCCTCTAAGACAGTTGCTAAGCACCTACTGGTACCAATCCCTCATGCCTGTGGTTCTCCCATCTCCCAGAGGAAGTCAGGATAAAGGAGGAGTCTGCCCTGATTGATGAGGACTGGGTTAAGGATCACTTTGAACACTTAAACATTCATAAATCCATGGACCCTGATGGGATGCACCCACGGGTGCTGAGGGAGCTGGCGGGAGTCATTGCTAGGCCACTCTCCATCATCTTTGGTAAGTTGCGGGGAACAGGTGAGGTGCCTGAAGACTGGAGGAAAACGAATGTCACTCCAGTCTATAAGAAGGGCAGGAAGGATGACCCGGGTAACTACAGACCGGTCAGCCTCACCTCCATCCCTGGAGAGGTGATGGAACATCTTATCCTTGGCGTTGTCTCTAGGCATATCAAGGATAGGAAGGTTATTAGGAGCAGTCAGCATGGCTTTGCCAAGGGGAAGTCATGTTTGACCAACCTGATAGCCTTTTACAAAGATATAACCAGGTGGATGGATTGTGGCCCTGCAGTGGATGTGGTCTATCTGGATATCAGCAAGGCCTTTGACACTGTCTCCCACAGCATCCTCATAGGTAAACTGAGGAAGTGTGGTCTGGATGACCAAGTAGTGAGGTGGGTCGAGAACTGGTTGAAGAGAAGAAGCCAGAGAGTTGTGGTCAATGGGGCTGAGTCTGGATGGATGCCTGTGTCTAGTGGGGTCCCTCAGGGGTCAGTGCTCGGGCCGGTGCTTTTCAATATGTTTATCAGTGACCTGGACGAGGGATTAGAGAATGTTGTCAGCAAGTTTGCTGATTATACAAAATTGGGAGGAGTGGTTGACACACCAGAAGGCTGTGCTGCCATTCAGAGAGACCTGGACAGGCTGGAGGGCTGGGCGGGGAGAAATCTTATGAAGTTCAACAAGGGCAAGTGTAGAGTTTTGCACCTGGGAAAGAATAACCCCATGTGCCAATATAGGTTGGGGACTGCCCTGCTGGAGAGCAGCGCAGGGGAAAGGGACCTGGGGGTTCTAGTGGACAGCAGGATGGGCATGAGCCAGCAGTGTGCCCTCGTGGCCAAGAAAGCTAATGGCATCCTGGGGTGTATTAGAAGGGGAGTAGCAAGTAGGTCAAGAGAGGTCCTCCTGCCCCTCTACTCTGCCCTGGTGAGGCCACATCTGGAATATTGTGTCCAGTTCTGGGCCCCTCAGTTCAAGAAGGACAGGGAACTGCTTGAGAGAGTCCAACGCAGAGCCACAAAGATGGTGAAGGGAGTGGAGCATCTCCCTTATGAGGAAAGGCTGAAGGAGCTGGATCTCTTTAGCTTGGAGAAGAGGAGGCTGAGGGGTTACCTCATTAATGTTTATAAATATGTCAAGGGGGAGTGTCAGGAGGACGGAGCCAGGCTCTTTTCAGCGGCGTCTACTGACAGGACAAGGGGCAATGGGTGGAAGCTGGAACATAGGAGGTTCCACAAAAATAGGAGGAAAAACTTTTTCACTGTGAGGGTGACAGAGCCCAGGCACAAGCTGCCCAGGGAGGTTGTGGAGTCTCCTTCTTTGGAGACATTCAAACCCGCCTGGACGCGTTCCTGTGCGCTCTGCTGTAGGTGGTCATGCTCTGGCGGGGAGGTTGGACTAGATGATCTTTGAGGTCCCTTCCAACCTGTAACATTCTGTGATCTTGGCCAATGCGCACAATTTCTAATTCCTAAAGGAGGCTCGTCTATTTATAATTGGGATCTACGGTACTCAGCATATTTTTTTGTGAATCAAGCAGACAGTCCTTTTTAATCTCACAACTGATACATATTTTAAACTACCTGACTTGCCTGTAGCTATTGACTGAGACATCAATTGTATGTGACAAACTACAGTGAAGCCAAGTACAGTTAAGACTGGCCTTATTGCTCTCTGCTTCAGTTATTTTGCTGATTTTGTATCATTACAATGTTCTAACTATACTGGGCCCTGGTTTGCATCAACCATTCTGCTCGATTTCTCTGGACCAGTCAGCATGGCCCATCTGCAAGAGGAAACATCACAATATTCCTGTCTAAGGAGGGTTTCCAGCAAAGATACTTGAACACAGGGATAATAGGAGGAATCAAATGAAGTGCCACAGAAGCGGCTGAAGCAGTTTCGATTGCTGACAGTTACTGTTTAAAATAATTTCTGTGCAGCTAACTAAACTGCATCTTTCCGATTACAAAAGCGAGTCTTCTGAGAACAGAATGTCAGGTAGAAGTAGCTTGCAATCCTGAATTAGGGCAACTGATCATGAACTCTTAAGCACTAAACTACTCTTTGCTGTTAAGAAGTCCCTGTGTAGGCAAACCAAAGCTATTTAATTTGGTCCCTTATGTATTGAAACCTTAGTAACTGTTATTCTAGGACCATACTATGTGTCCTAAAGCAGGTGCCACACCCCATTGTTTTCAGGGACAATAGCTCACATCTCATGCATTTTGTCCTTTACCAAGACACCTCTATTTCCTGTTGGTGGGGAAAAAGCCCAGGAATTGTTCTGTCAGTGTTTCCTGACCTTGCTGCACAGACCAGAAGTCAAAAGGGTCCTGGGTCTGTCATTGGAATGTCCAAGTTTGTACTTACAGGTGAATATGGAGTTTCCATAATTCATCCTTTGCAAAGTAGCCCATGATTGCAGAGGCCATTTCCTTACCAAGAAGAAAAACAACTGCCCTTGCTGAAGATGCCACCTTCAGTCTGCAGCACCAGAGGAGTCCAGGTTTCATTCAGTAGTTGTATTTGAGAAGGGCTGAAGAATGTGCCACGAGCTGGGTTTTTTTCATGTATGGGGAAAGATTTCCACGTTTCTTTCATGAAGCAGCAACAGTTCAAAAGCAACCACTGTAGAGAGGGGAAAGATGTGAATTGTGAGAAAGTAGGAAAAAAAGCATAAGGAAAAGCATGGTTTAGATCACAGAAGACTGGAACAGTAAGTGAACCTAAATGTTTCGCTGTTTCTTGCTCGCTGGATAAATATTTAAAGTCAGGAAACTTATTCTTAAGAGTGAAAAAAAGCA
Source organism: Trogon surrucura (assembly GCA_020746105.1). Taxonomy (NCBI): domain Eukaryota; kingdom Metazoa; phylum Chordata; class Aves; order Trogoniformes; family Trogonidae; genus Trogon; species Trogon surrucura. The sequence goes on from CM036624.1 coordinate 11,754,222, forward strand.
AACTATGAAGGGCTTTTGACAATGTAAAATACATCCTCTCCCAAGCTAGCTGATCATAAAGAATGCTGCCTTTTAACATGCCTGGACGAGCTTTAAAAATGACTCAATAGATTGTAGAATTCAGCACATTTTCTTCCCAATTATTTTTGAAGAGATTCTGACAAATGTTTTCTAAGGGAGGAATGGCAGACTGTCTATTTTATTTTAGTTTTATGGGGCTTTTATTTTTATCCTGTCATGAGAAGCAAATGGCAGAGCTATGATTAGGATAAGCCATGTAAGAGGGCTCAATCTGCACAATTTATAGTACAGCTTGCTTTAATCTGTCAGGGAACGTGTGTTATATTGCCTTTCAATAGAGGATAGAGCTCTGGCTATATATGTTAATAAATTCTATCCAGACAGTCTTAAAAGATGCCAACAGTTGCTGGAAGTACTTGGAGCAGAAACTGCAGTTTCGAATCCGTAGAGGACTCTTCTGGATAGTGTGGAGTTCTTTAACAAAAGCCAGACAAACAAAGTGAGCTGCCAGCATCCCTGCTATCTAAAAACATTGTTGGACGAATCATTAAAACTGTAGCTACCATTATATTTTTTGGTAATTAGGTTTCTTAAAATTGCCAGCCTGATAACAAGACAGTGGTTATTACTATCAGCGGTTTCAACAACTTTGCGTATTGTTGTGTTTTGCTTTGTTTTTCTTTGCACTGCGAATTTGAATCTAACAGCAGGTTGGCTTTTCCTCTTTCTTGCCTGTGGACACCCAGAACTGGTCCCCGATGATAGTCTAGTGACTAGAGATTGAAAGCCACCTTTTCAGACTCTCTCCAAGTCTTCATATTTTGATACTCCTTTTCTGCAGAAAGAAAATTAGAACAAGTTCATTTAGAATTACATTAATTTTAATTTTGTGCTGTGATGTGCTGTTTATAGCAGTAGAACCATGATGCAGTAAATAGTGGGATACATCTAATCGGAAATTAAATAGCTCTTCCCACTGGTGAAGATTTATATGTTACAAAAGCCCTGGAGCTGTTGTAAAACACAAAGCCACCCAAACCACTTTGGGTGTTTGTTTATACATGGGCACTGCGTATTTGGTAAATCTGAAATTCTGCACTGATAAAGGGTATTTCCCTTTGTTTATTTATGTCCTTATTGGATTACCATGACTGTCCGATTTCAACTCTTACACTTTATGATGGATTGATTGTCTTCACTGAGGTGAATATGATAAGAAAATTAGGTCTAGTATTTGCACTGATGAATTCCCATTTTACATTATACAACAGGCTTTGAAAGCTGAGTAACAGAATTCTCAAAATATTGTGGAATATAATTGAGGGTTCTTAAAATAACAACTTTTTGCATTGTTCTCCTCGACTGTTTTTGCAGTGGGAGTTGCAAGAAAAAAGTAACAAGTGTGAACCCTGAATGTTAATTGAATCTCAAAGAAGAAGAAACAGCCTCCTCTGTCTAAGGTTAAGAAAATTAAATATATGGTCTTTTCAATTGGTTTTGAATGTTTTTCAAGAAAAAGCAAAGTAATTGCTTTACGTAGTACAGAGTGGAACAAAAAGAAGCACCACCCACACATGGTATTATGGTGGCTGTCTAGTCAAAATTCACATTTAAATTTGTGTAAGGATCAACAGTGATTGTAGGTGCAGTGAAAGCAATAATAGGCATAAAGGGAAGTAAAATTGTAATCTTGCATTCACTAGAAAATCAAAGCTGCAAAGTTGGAATAGCAAATGCTCAAATCACTTACATTTGATCATCCTGAGTGTTCAAAGAAAACAGAAAAATTCTACCTGAAAAAGTCTGAGAAACACTGTTTTTCCTAAGAACACAGGATTTCCTTTCTGGATTTGTGCAAAATTTCCATTGATTCAATATTCTTCTATCCCAGATGGATTTTTTTGGAGTGTTTTGCTGGTCTTGTGGGCTTCTGGCCTTTCAGTGTGACTGTCAAGGTGACCAATACATGCTCTGAGTATTGTTGTCTTCTGCAGTCATAATCTGTGCTGATGTCAACTTCTTTTATTCCTTACTTTCACAGATTTTTGAATATAGAAATGCACGAATAACTACATGCTGTTGCTTTTAGAGTTTACTGATAGCAGTGATCGTAATAGAAGTGTCAATATATGCCTGACTGCACCCTTTGTGGCAGGAGGCAGAAAGAAACATACTTTCACCCTTCTGGACTTCTGCAGAATGAGACTGCAACTAACGAGAAGCAGCAGATGTGTGATATTTCACTCCTAGAAAGGCACATTAGCTATATTCCACCATGAGGTTGTGCAGCAGGACACCAGACAGACTAGAGAAGGTTGATTTGCTGCTGGTTGTTGATTTTTCCCCAAAATCATCAGTCCTGAGGATCTAGAGTTCAGCTTGGCATTTTAACCGTAAAAACAGTGTTTTGTAGACACTTCTTAAGCGCAGCTGTGGTTTAAAACCTCTTTTTTTCTTTATGTCACTGTTGCAAACTCTGCACAAAACAAATGCAAGGTCTCATTTGGAGCCGTGTAACTCCTCTTTTTAATTTTTTTTTTTTTCCTTTAGAATTATAAATGGGTAGTGTCAGTACAGGTAGAAATCCCATTTAAGCTTGTAAATAAAAGTCACCAAATATTTTCTTTGTTCCCTTTCCTAAGAAGGAACAAAGGAAAATAAAACACAAAAACCTATCAAAGGAAGATGCTAAGGCTGCTACTTGTGTGAAGAGGTCTTGTGATAGCATTATATCACCACTTGTTTAAAAGTCACTGAAGTAATCCTATAAAATATCTAATTGCTAAGATTTTTCTTACCGACCCATCAATCAAAATGTGTGTCAGCAAAGTTAGATGGTACATAAAACTAGCAATTAAATTAATGTGCTATAGCCGTAGTCACTTATGAGTCTATAATAGGCCATACTGTGAGGAGATAATCTCCTTTATTAAAACCATTTTTTTCCCCTGTAGAAAAAACACACAAAGTTGTGGACCGAGATGGTTTCTTCCAAACCAGATTTAGTCCTTTCTTGAGTTAAGCTCTAGCTCTAAGTCAGCTGGCTTCTGGAGTACTCTACTTGGTAGAAAATGGTTAAATTAAAATCTATCAAGTTGGGGGAAAAAAGCCCACAAATACATTGCTTTTGGTTTGCTGTTGTCCTAATGGAGGGCACTCTCCAAAACCTCCATCACCCAAACCATCTGTTCCGAAAAACTGCAAACTTACCTCTCAACTAAAATTTTACAATTTCATCCCAATTTATTGCCGGGATATTGCCTTTTCAGTGTTTGACCTATAAAGCTAGATGTCAAGCACTCAATTATTTTTTCACATCAGAAAGTTCTCCCAAGAACTGATTGAATTCTTCTGGAATGAATTTTTGCTGAGACTCACCAAACTCTCTTATAAGGCATTTTGGGTTGTACAGCACTAACACTATTACATGCTCCCTCTCTCAGCAGTGCATCTGGTTGTAAAACAGGTTATCCTCCAAAACTGTGACCTTACGAAGAGACAGTCCACTATTAAAAGTAATATCAGTATTTTATTTTAATGTTTCCAGGAAGCTTTCAGACTGTTTTAATGAAAAGTTGCCTTAACAATTTAATAAAGAATAACTTCACGGAGAAATTTTTTTATGACGAGCTGTGGAAGCACCAAGGGCTTGCTTACTAGCTGTAGTGAGAACTTGTGATCCACTATAAAACATTATAGCTTTTACAGTAATTTCTGCAAAACCTAGCTGGTATCATCACCACTGCTTCATATAGGAGTCTGCAAAGAGTAACCAAAATGTTAGGAAATAGAAGATGCAGACCAAAGCCCCCTGAAACTCATTTGCTGTCAGCATCCATAACACTTGTGTAACTCATCACAATTTTCTGCTAATGAGCAAGAGGAAAGTTTACAGGTATCAGTCATGAAAATGCGGAGCCTAATTCTTGTTCGTGCAAAGCCCAAGGTACGCCCTTAACAGTTCTTTGGGCACTCGGCTGCTCATATGAAACATAAATGAAAGAAAAGGCCTAGAGAGAAGGAAAAATGCACCTTCAAATAACGCAGTAGCTGTTTCAGCAGAAGGACAGGTTTAAAGCTGGTGAAGGAAGCAGTGTACTTAATTCCCAGAGGCATCTGCTTGGGTGGAGGCAGCTCTCTTGGAGTCCTGCTTTCTCTCTGCTCCCCTCTCCTGCTGACTTCTCACACTTCCCAAAGGGAAACTTATAATATCTTCAAATTATAACTCTATACCATGTGGCGCTTTCAGCCAGACTGTAAAAAGCAATTAAAATATAATATACAGAAGGAAGATAAACCCTCCTGATTCAGATCTTAACTAAATCACCAATTAGAAGTTACAAAAACACTTTCCCTGAAGGTAAGTTATCCAATAATGGCCTTATTGCAATTGTCAATGACTTCTCCCCTCTCTGTCAAAAGTCTTAACAGTGTGGGTTTTTTGGTTTTCAAAAAACCTGTCAGAGAGAAAAAAAACCCTCTGAGAATTTTTCTTTTCATTGGATAACCAACAAAAATTCCAATTACATGCTAATTCTTTTTAGTTCCATGAAAAAAATCATGAAGCTTCCCCTGGGCTGATGCAGATAATGAAATTTGTTGAGGCAACAGATAGAGGAGCACAGAAGGCTCAAGAAAGTTAAATCTTTTGCAGAGAGGACTCCAGATGGTACTAGAACAGCTTTCAACCCAAAATTTCTTCTAGCATAGTGACCAGAGGTAACTGGTTGTCAGTAATACTCCTTTGCCCCATATATATTCGACAATAATTCAAATTATATCAGGCAAGCTTGGTAGTTTCATTGTTGCTTTGTCACCATGTTTCCTCAGTCTTTCAGTGGAGCCAGACGATGAGGGTGGAAGTTCAGCAGTTACAGAATCACAGAATTACGGAGGCTGGAAAAGACCTCTAAGACCATCAAGTCCAGCCTATGACCCAACACCACCACATCTGCTAGACCATGGCACTAAGTGCCACATCCAGCCTTTCCTTTCCAAGGACAGTGACTCCACCACTTCCCTGGGCAGCACATCCCAGTGCCTGATCACCCTCTCTGTGAGGAAGTGCTTCCTGAGATCCAACCTAAACCTCCACTGACACAGTTTCAGGCCGTGCCCTCTCATCCTGTCACCAGTTGTCTGGGAGAAGAGCCCGACCCCCACCTGATTACAACCTCTCTTCAGTCAGTTGTAGAGAGTGATGAGGTCCCCCCTGAGTCTCCTCTTCTCCAGGCTAAACAGCCCCAGCTCCCTGAGCCTCTCCTCACAGGACTTTCCCTCCAGTCCCTTCCCCAGCCTCGTTGCTCTCCTCTGGACCCGCTCCAGCCCCTCGATGTCTTTCTTGCAGTGAGGGCCCAGACCTGCACACAGGGCTTGAGGTGAGGCCTCACCAGTGCTGAGCACAGGGGCAGAATTACATCCCTGCTCCTGCTGGCCACACTGTTCCTGACACAAGCCAGGCTGCCATTGGCCTTCCGGGCCACCTGGGCACACTGCTGGCTCCTGTTCAGCTGGTTGTCAACCAGTACTCCCAGGTCCCTCTCTGCTGGGCTGCTCCCCAGCCACTCCTCCCCCAGTCAGTAGCGCTGCAGGGGGTTAATTGTGGCCAAAGTGTGGGACCTTGCTCTTGGTTTTATTGAACTTCCTACTGTTGGCCTTGACCCATTGACCCAGCCTGTCCAGGACCCTCTGCAGTGCCTTCCTACCCTCCGGCAGATCGACACTCTCCCCCAACTTGGTGTTATCTGCAAATTTACCACGGTTTAACTCAATCCAGGTCTTTATTAAAGATATTGAATAGGACTGGGCCCACTACTGATCCTTGGGTATATCAAAACACACTTCCACGTTACATGAAAAGTTCACTAAATATGGTGTTCATTGTACAGTAAGTTTCATCATTTGTGAGCCGAATTCATCACACCTGGGGCTGACAACTCCTGGGGCATTTCCCTGCACATCGTTACTGTGATTCCAGCATGAATATTTATTTTGCTGGAGTTAGTGTAAGAAGTGGATCGCTTGCCCTCAAGTTTTCTTTCCTTTCTTGTGCTCTTTTTTCAAGGTAAAAGCCTCCACTAATGATTTAATTTAATGGAGGTTTCTTTTCTTCTTCTTTTTTTTTTTTTTTCCTAAATCAGCTAGACACTATTAAGGCGAACACTTAAAAAGAAAATCCCGAATTCTTATTTTGAGTTTGAGGCATTTTGTTTGGGTTTTTTTTTTTCCAGTACAGATTCAGTGTTGCATCTCAAACAAACTACTTGACAGTATTTCCTTTCTACCAACAAAAGAAAGTCCTTCTCAGGTTACATTTTTACGGCTGAGTGTCATCTTCTAATATAGTCTTCTTTTGCTGGATTTGGTGAAATTTTAGGGAATGCTAATAATAAGGTAGCAATATTGGAGACATTGCTAGGGTCCCTTGGTCACTTCTGCACTCCCAGTTTTGTCTTGCAACACGCACGCCCATGGCCTCACTAATTGTCTGATGAAGTTTGTTTTGCTTAATTGTGATTCTGGCTTCACTCCTAGGCACATTGCACTGTGTATCTGCTGCAACAGTTTTGTTCTGAAGCGTTGTTTACCTTGTTTTGGGGGGCCTGATGTACTTCTTGTGCAGCTTATCCTATTTTTGGTCGTTCAGCAGCAGTTATAGAACCTACTTGTGCTGGAGAACCCTCAAAACTTCGATTGCTTTCATGTCTGAAATTAGAACGATTTAATATAAGAAGAGTATTATATGCAGAGGAAACTAATGCACTATTTCTCTTCTACCACTGTTTTTCCCTTTTTTCACTGTAATTTGCTTAATTCTTTATCAAATCTAGACAGATTTTAAAGAATTTACAGTTTTAGTGGTGTTGCAATGCTCTAGGGAAACAGGTTCTAAGACAGCACGAGCAGTAATCTTTGCTTTACAGAAAGAAAACACAGCATGTGAATGGATTTTTAGCAGCACTGCAGTAATGTATTACCAATGCCCTGGGAAAATTACAGGTGTAATGTAGTATATATGATCTGAGATGAGTTAGGAAACATTAATTACAGCCATTGATGCAGTAAATTAGTTTATACACTTTGCTAGCTTTGTACAAAGAGTAATTGTTCTCCCTGCATGTTGCAAAGATACAAGTTTGAAATGTGCTTGATATTTCTTGGCAATATGAATCATCTATTTGGGGAAAAACACTTCAATATATACAGTATTCATTTTCTAATGATAGGAATATGTCACTTGCTTCTGTTCCTCATAGTTGTGTTTTTATTTTTTGGGTGCAAATATAGCAATGAGATGTACCCCTCCCTTTCTATCTGTTGGCACCTTCTGTGTGACCTGTGGTCCCACATGTATGATAGGGAGAACCTAAAGGCCTTCCTTTTTATTGGTCACTACTTTCATCCTAAGCATTTGGAAATTTTTAAAAATCTCTTCCTTTTTAACCTTTGTTCAAATAAACATTTAATCACACCTCAGGTGCTCTAGTTGGAAATTTTAATTAATTTATTTTCCTATACACTCTCACTCCACTCAGACAAAAAGCAGAGTGCTATAATTTTTTTATTAAGTCATAAGTTTAAGACAAGATCTCTATATTGTAATGTGTCACGTAATAATTATGAAGGCAGTAAAGAACAGAAATGATGGAAAGTATTTTAGTAGATAAGCAAGTAATAATTAATATATAATATAATATAACATAATATAATATATTGTGGTTTATATTATACATATATATAATGTGTTTTATACATTGCTATTTGCTTATAAAATTTAGAGAAATTCCACCCAAATCTTTATTTCCTGTATTTTTTTCCTTGTTTGAGGTGAGAAAGAGGAGGGATCAGAATGAAACATACCAGCTTGACAAAACTTGTGTGATTAAACAATCAACATTTTTGACTCTATGACTGCTGTGATAAAACACCAATTGCAAAATTAGATATTAGAATTTAATCTTTGGGGACTCATAATTTGCTAACAAAAGAAACTTAAAACTCACTATGATCTTTAGATTATTCAGGCAACACTTTCTTATCATTATTTCACTCTAGCTTTTTTACCATCCTGAATGGCTTCTCTTGGTTCTTTATTTTTATTAAGTACTGACTTTCCCTATCTTTGGCTTTACACATGCCAATGTATATTTAATTTTTTTGTGTTTTGCTTAACCCTTACAAATAGTTCCATCAAATATCCTCATCACAGGTATGAGAACAGGGTATCAACATCTGTCTTGAATACAATTTGTCTTCAGAAATGAGAAGCGAGCAGAAAATACTTGGGCATACTTCTTTGTTTAGAGGCCTGGTGAGGACCTGGATATTTCTTAGGTGAAGTCTGCACAAGTCCTGAGGCTCTTGCATGACATAAAACATCCCTTTGGAATTTTCTATAAGTCTCTAAATTAATCTAGTGGTACTTTCTCCTTTTTTTTTTTTTTTTTTTTAACCTCCATTCATTCTATATCTCATTAGATATCCTGCAGTCTGACTTGTGAATATCCCTGCTTAGTCTTTGCACTTTTTCTTCTCACATTGACTGTGACAGACAAATTATCATGCATTAATTCCGTGTAATGTGCCATCATTGTAATGTAGTCCACCATATATTTTAAAATTCGTTCAACGGATGCGTGAACTCATTATCCATCTTGCTTTTCAGTTAGAGCATATGTGGCTTGGGTATTGGTCTATTAATCATGGGAACCCAAAAGCCTGCCTTGATTTAAGAACCCTGAACTCTCCATTAAACTAATTTCTATCTGTCAGTCATAACATTAATGATATGATTAACACATGCAAACTACATTAAAGTAACATTAAAGGTTCTGATTTAAACTTGGGAACAATAGAAAATGTATATGGAAGGCTTTTTCTTGGCTCTTGTGTCGTGTAAGTTTTTCTGAGTGTTGCAAATATTTTTCTACTGGCCATCAGGGAGGAAAAAGACACTTTGAGTCCAAAACTGGTCAACAGAATGGCATTTGTGTTGTAGGTAGTTTATTACTAAGATGTCTATGTGTAGATTTTAGTATGACTTCAAATAATATTTTTTCTTTTAAAGTAATAATAATAAAAATCTGTGCAAAACCACCCAGACTTAGACTTAAACACTCATATTCACATACCCACAGCATAATACTCCAGAATGTTGCTGTGGACATCTTAACTGAAGCCATAGTGTATATTTATTTCATGAATTTAACAACATAAATGAGTATGCTTATGTTACAGTAGAGTACAAAATCATGAAGGGAGGGAAGTAGGTCACCTACTGTTACATGTAAAATGGTGGTATCTTACAGAGTCTGCTTTTGGCCTGGCATTAATTTTCTTTGCTTCTGTACATTCTTGAATTCATTTTTTCTGATAATACCAACAATTTAAATGTTTATATTTAGTCAGTAAACTTCTTTAGGAACATGGAAGAAAGTAAAAATAGGGAAGGTATACAGAAAGAGAAGTGTGAACAGATTTTAAGCTATTAAAACTGTATAAATATATAAAAAAAATCTGTTGGATTTAGGTTCCTAAATATCTTTAAAAATCTAATGGGTTTCTCAAAGGTGAAGGAGTATTTTGTAGTGAATCCAAATATAGAGCCTAAGTACATCACAGGTACATCTGAGGTCCTTCTGAAGTCAAAGGTAAAATGATACTGTCTTGGAACCAGAGTTGCAAAACTAATTTTTACTTCAAGGCCAACTCTGAGAGAACATTTTATTCATCTGCTGTTCAAGTTGATGGAAGTTTTGTTATAGACTTAAAAAAAAAAAGCTATGTAGCCCAATAACTTGTAATAAACCAATTCTTCTGTTATTTTACCTATAATTGGAATTCACATAACATATTATTATACTGTGTTTGGCACAATGCAGCATGCATGTGTACATAAACAGATTTTGATAGATAGTCTGCTAGGTAATTAACCTCTAAGGCAGAACAGCTGAATGTTATTGGCCAAAAATACTATTAGCCTCTGCTCAGTTTGTGTATGATTATAAATTCAGGGAAATACTTTTCAGAGTAATCCACCTCCCTCTGTTATGATAAGAATTCTTGATGAAAAACGTGCCTGGTGCCAGAAAAAGAAAAGCAAATTAGCTGTTTGAATAGCAGAATGATTTCTAGTGGTTATTTTAATTGATTATCCCCATGGGTACACATAGCTGTAGATTCCTTTCATTCTCAGAGAAGCCAATATGTTGGCAAACATTGGTGCCAGAGTTACTTTTGGAATTGACCTGAACCTACTGTGTAATTAGAAGATACACTGTTGACCTAAGCCAGTTTTCATTAGGTGGAGTTAAAAGTGCTGGTATTTCCAAACCTTTTATTGTATTCCAATTGGAACAACACAACTTGCTGCATTTCCTTTTAAGTGGTTTATACTCCTTTTTCTTCAAGCTAAAGAGAATTTACTGTTATCTCTGTTGCTCATTCTATTAGTCCATGCTCAGACAAGCACTTCCCTTTACTGTTAAAATATTCCAGGGGATAATTGCTTGTACCTATGTACAGGCTGCATGAGAGTGGACTTAAAAGACTGCAGTGCCTAAAGGCTTTATAGGCTTGCTGTTAAGAACATCCTCATGTATACTTGTACACTCGCAAATTCAGACTCTCAATATTTTGTCTCCTACCTCTTGCATGATTGCTTAAGCAACTTTTTTTTTTTTAATATGGGGACATTTTCCATCATTCTCCTCATTTTCCTTTGTGGAGGATAATGATTTGGCTTATGGGTTTTCTAACAAGTACTGGACTAGCCACGATCCGCATTCCCCATCCCTCGGCACCGCTCAGGGCTGCGGGAGGAGGTAAAGCTCTTGGTAGTGAAGGAATGATGTGAAGAAAGTGCTGGTTTAATTTCTCTTTGAGGAAGGGCAACAAGAGAGCAGCTCTCTTCATGCATTTATCTCTCTCCTAGAAAACAAGATGGCAAATCCAGTCCACAGTCTTGTGGACTGCATTAATATCTTTTATTCTTTATATGCGCTATTTATAGCCTGCACCTGTATGAGGTATGTCTTTTGTATCTATGGATTGCTCAAGTTTCTCAGTCAGTTAAACAGTTAACTCCGTAATGGCAGAAGGCAAAAGACACATACCAGCATAAGAATTTTGTCACCTATTCAGTACCCAGAACCAGTTCATGTTTTCAACAGATTTTAGTTCCTATTAAATCCTTTGGAAACAGCTTATCACCCAGAAGCTGTCAGTGCATATTTACAACCAGAGTTTTAGAAGAGCTCAGTATTCAGTGTAGTCAGATATCTTGTTAACGTAGTTGTTTTGCAGCTTAAATGGGAGTTGTGATGATACTTAAAAATAATTTTATTTGCTGATACCAACAGGACAGTTCCAAGGATGTTCATTCTGTAGGGAGCTCACATTTAAGTTAGAGCTCATTGCAATTATATGATCTGCCTTGTAAGAAAATGAAGCTGCTAGTTACTCATTCTTTAAGTCGTTGAGAAACTTTACTTTCATGTAACATCACGGAAATCAATGGTTTTGAATAATGATGTGGAACCTGAAATTTTGGTGAGAAATCAGACCTCAACTGCTGTGTGAGCAGGTTGGGTCTGTAGTTCCTTTACAGAAGCTCTTTATTTGGTAAGCACATCTTGGCATTAATCCATGTATTAATTTCTCATGTTCCCCTCTAAGAGCTTCTCAGCAATGGACTCCTAATCCCAAAAGTACTTGGAATATGCTTGGGAATGTTGGTATGATAGTTTTTCTGCAGTATAAACCTCATTCCTTTTTCTGTGAGGTGTATGAAATTTGCCAAAGGAATTTTTCATAAGAGGACTTTTGTTAAGCAATGTGCAGCTGCTAACAACATAATGGAAGTTTCTTCAAAACAGACATAGTTGTTAACAATCCCTCCTTGGCCTTAGAGCTATACTAGTGTCATGCTTGTGGGCCAGGGAAGCTCGTTGTAAGAGCTGCAATTTCCTTCTTGGAAGCTGATTGAATCTCCCTGCTTGGCGTCTCATGTACTGACTTTTGGGAGGAAGAAGAGAGGGTTCTTCCCTTGTTAGAAGGCCTCCATTGTTGCATTTATTCCTCTAAAGGTAATAGCCATTATCAGTTCTGTGTTATAAGATTGCAATCCATACTACAAGAATTTATTGTGGATTAAAATTAGCCTTATTGCTGTCCATAGGAATGCTCTGGATGTCTAGTTGCATTGCATTGAAAGAATGTAAAAGTTCTCAGGGCAGCATTTGGAAGTGAAGAATGTATTTTGACATCACCCTTCTGAAAAGAGCATCTAGGATAGTCATCCTGGAATATAAAACCTGCTGTGTGAAAGGCAAACACAGCCACGAACAAACCCTTTGCATCTTAGTGCCCCCAAATGCAGAGGAGATCTGTTCAAGGCTCAGACTTCTCACCTTATTCACCAAAATACCTCCAACTCTTACCTCTAAATCAAACACTTCTCAACAGTGGAGTCAACGTGACACCACATTGTATAACGAACAGAAAATTTTAGAAGACGTAGGTGGAATAAGGAAGATAATGGTGTTTAAAAAAAAGTTACTGGAACTTCTATTTATGAGCTTTTCTCTCAATAAAAATGCAGTGTGGGGGAGGCTAGCCTTATTCTCATTCAAACGAATTCAGTCAAAAATATAAAAAAGTGTTTCCTTTGTATTAAAAATAATGAAAACATTCCAGCCTGAAAGCATGGAGAAAATGCAGAATTGTTACCTTGGATTCTCTGTGTCTAAAATGTTCTCTTTCTTCTTTTATTCCTCTAGTCCTGCAAAAAAAACTCCACTGCTATCTTGGTAAGCTGTTCTGAAATAGTAGGCTGCAGCTCTGCTCTCCTGTCAATCATCAAGTATCAGAAAAAATAATACAGCAACACAAGAGAGGGAAAATATGTTGTGGTGCTCATCTTGAATAAGGTTTTATTTTTTTTACACAGATAATTGTAAATTCTGGATAGATTCTAATGCAAAAGTCACTCAGATAAACATTGCAGCCCCAAATTCTACCTCCTCTGTTAGTACTGATAGTATCATATGAATAAAATGATGTTCTGTTACATTTTTCATGTTTTAGGCATGATTTATGAGGAAATTATCATCATCTGTCATCCCGAATGTTTCTAGAGGGCACAATAATCATGTCTGTTCAATTACTGTACTGCTGCATTTTGGACATGTGCGTCGTGTATGTGTTTTCTCACAGTCTGAGGTTGACAGCATAATTGCGTCCTTTTTAGGGACTAGCAACATAACTAAAAACCAAACATTAAATGTGTGGGAAAATGTAGTTCTGCTGAGAAATTTTACTTGGATTGTAATAGCTAAGTTGTACTATTATTGTCCTGCATAATGTTATAACCACGGGAAGAAATTCTCAGTGAGCTTTTCCCAGGGTGCTACATAAAAAGAGGCAGAATCTGAATACAAATCCGTATGTGTTGCATTCCGTTCTGTCTATAATAATCTTTAATTTTTTGTATCTTAAGAAAGAAGGTGATTTTTTTTTCATTTAAACAATTTACTCAAGAATTTAAAAGGAAATTATTGCAGTTCAAGGACATAACTTCCTAGGATTTCTTTCTAAGTGTAATTTCCCCAATTTCCTTGTAAGCGTAGAGAAGACTAGCTCTTTGTGGCTACTCAGCTTTAATAAGAAAGCACCACACAACAGGAGTTGGAAGTGCTCAGTCTCTCAGTGGAGCTGAACAGTGAACTTCATCTCATTCTGAGTAGAGTCTTAAGTCCAATCCAAAGGCAGCTGAAGTTAATTGAATGATCTGATCCCTACTCTTTTGAATGGGAATTGAATTAGGCCCTAGGATATCTTAAACAGAGTGATGGCATTTAGCCACGGCACTCTCATTAATTATGGTAGGAACTGAACTGTTATAACCCTGTCTAACATGGAGCACTTGCCCTTTTTCATATTAAGATTGACTTTGTAATGAAGGGCTTTACATACTTTTTCACTGCATAAACCTCAGTTCTGATTGGCATCCCAGTATTGAAGAAGAAATACCAGAGCATTTGCAGGCATCCCCTTTGGTTTAATGAAATATTTAAGGAAGAATTCCAACTCTGATCCGACCTGTTTTGCTTGTTTGTTTGCTGCTTCTAATCAAATAAAAAAGGTTTTGCTTGGAGACGTGTCCCTCTCTTACCACTGGGGTGTAGGAGTGTGTTACCGTAAGGCTTTCAGCCTGGTGTGGCTGATCTCCTTTACTGCTGTAGGACTGGGAGCACTGTGAGTACCCTGTTGTTGATTGGAAAACTAATTAGCGAGAAGTATCTGTCTCTGTCTTTTGCATTCCTGTCTTTTTTCTTCCATGTACGACATGCATACATTTGTGTCCAAACGTATAAATGTGAAGCTAGGCTGATTAAAAAAAAAGCGCTAGTCTTTTTTATGTAGTGATAGTTTGTCACGGCTTTTTGTTTCATTTGTTTGTTCACCATAAGAGTACTTACATAACAATTTCAACTTAAATGACTTCTTGCTTTCACCTAGCATGATTCTAAAGTCCATTTGAACTACTTTTTTTTTTTGCCTCTAGTCTACTAAAATTAGACCCATAATGCAACATGTTCCATTTCCTAAGAAACTTCATAGAAGTTATAGCATACCTAACAGTAAACATCACTGCAAATAATAGTTTCATTGCCATGTATCAGATTTCTGTGCAGCACACAGGGTTAACAAACCTGGAAAACAATTCCACCTTCTTTTGAAGTTGCTTTCCAGGTGATCAAACACACAAAAATAACAAAACGATACAAAAACCCAAAATGAAACCTCAAAAGCCTTCTTCAAATATGTTCATGGGAGGAATACAACTACAGCAAACAAAACCTGTGTAGCCTTTCCATTTTCTGTAAAATGTATCTGCCATAAGAAAATCCCAACTAAATATTTTGAATTCTAGAACAATTGTATGTGATTGTACAAGTACTGATTGATCATCATGAAAACTGCGCTGTCAAAAATTTGAACGGAGCAAGCCGGGCGTTGATTGTGTTGAGTCCAACTCAGTAACACTTCTCTAAAGTAAAGGTCAAATCACCACATACCTGTTCCATATCCTGTATCAGCAGAATGTTACACCATGATGTAATCTGAGTCTAAACACTGGTTAATTATTTTATCTGGGCATATTTTTGTGTCATTATAGAAAATATTTGGGTTTTATTTAAAAAAACAGCACAAAACAACAGTAAAAAATCCAAACCCACGTAACATAAACACTAATAACCCTGAACCTAATAGATTGACTTCTTGGTGTTTGGTTCAGAAATGTTCTTTTGAGTGTAAATTGTTTTTTCGTAAACAAATCTGAACCTTTCTGCATAAGGATGAAATTTTGCGTGCGATACATGGTTATAAGCTTCATTTTCCATTAGAAGCAGCGGTAGGTTTGGTGTCTAGTCACCCTAACTTAAAATAGATGAGCTTAACAGATGAGTCCTTAAATCACAGTTAAATTTAACACCATTTTTGGAAGTGTTAGCTATAATTAATGATTAAAAAATAGTAAAGAGAAAATACCATGTTTTTTTTTGTAAAAAGCTGAAGGAAAAATAAATCACTTTTCTGGATGCTTACTGATTTTTTTTTTTTTTCCTTTCACCTTCAAACTTCTGTATTTACTTCATGGAACCAAACAATTGTCCTGTATATGGAAATGAGGGAGTGTTAAGGATGACCAAGAGTGTTGCTCGAAAGTGCTTAGTTTCTTGGAAAAATAAAAAAGAAAACAACTGACATTATATTAATTGTAAGCATTTATTTCAGATTGCATAATGTTAAAACTCCCTAAGAAGACGAACAGATAATGTTTATCTTGGTACTTTTGATCTGATAGGAATAACTAGAAGGTGCCAAAATTGGGATTATAGAAGCTTGTGCATTTTGTCCTTAGCAAGGTGCTAAAGAATTTCCTTTCTGCCCTTCAGTCCCTAGGAAGCTCAGGACTGTGAGAAAACCTAGGGCAATGGAACAAAGCCTTGGCCTTCCTCCTGGATGACCTGTTATGCTTATTAAAAGTGTTGGACAGAGTTATGTCCTACAGCTTCTGCAGGAGCCCAGGCTCATTCTCCTCTCTCTTAAATAGCCAGAGACTGAAGAAGAGGCTGTTTTGAGTTGTGCAGGCTGTCCTGGACAATCACCAACTGCTAACTTTCTAGATTCCAAAAATATTACTGTGCTCTATACTTGAAAGTGTCGTTAATACACATTAATAGAAGTTATTGAGGAATTAAAGAAATGGGGGTTTAAATTATACCTGTAATCCATTTTTGTACAACTCAGAGCAGCATCTGATGGCTTTAATGTTTTTGTGATTAAGTGGCAATGGCAATAGATTTTTACAGCTCTTCAGAGGGCTTTTTGCATACGTCCACAGTACTTTCCATTTTAATTGTCTGAGCTCTTAATTCACCATTCAGCCATTATGCTGGACTCCTCTAAAAAAACCAGAAGAGTTCAGGTTTTGTACCGCGTTTAAAGATCCGTTCTTTTTTATGCATCAGAAATCATTTTTCAATATATAGATTCTCATTTCATGATCGTAAAAAGTGAAGATAAATTTTCATCAAAGCAAATGATGAAAAATTTAATTGACTAATATTTTGCGATTACTTCAAAAACCAAAATCATAAAATTAATGAAGATGGTAAGAAAAGCAAAAACTGGGGCCTGTAAATTGCTAACTGAAATTATCAGGGCTAAGAAGGAATTTGAACAGGAAGCAGACAAAAACCTTGAAAGATATTTGAAGTTAAGGAATTCCTTATATTTAACAGGCCCATTACAACCAGGGAGTGACATGTGGATCTGAACTTCATGGGAGAGTATAGCAACAATTAAGAGAGCACTGGCAACTGTAATAAATCTGCAGAGCCACAGATTAGTTTGAGGGCAGCTTTCATTTCGGTTTGTAATCTGGGCAGCATCTCCATGGATAAATGAGCAGCAAGGTGATGTCCCTTTTATTTTGCCGAGTGCTTGTCATTCAAAGGAGATAATGGGGCTGTAACTCATGATACTGGAATAACCGGTGATGAGGTCACTTCTATTTCATGACTGAATTTAGGTGTAGGGGAGTGATTTTCACCAATAAGGTTGTGTCTTGGATTTTACCTTCTTCATTAACATTGAAATATTCTTACCGTCACCTACATTTTCTTTCTGGTTCTTATCATTTCTCCTGACTAATCTGCTTTTCGAACCTGCCTCAGGTATTAAATACATACTGCATTTAGCAAACTCCCATTTTGTCAGGGGCTCCCAGAGGAGATGTGACATAGGAGGAAAAGGACCCTTCAAGTAGGTCCAAAAGTAGGTCCAGAAGGACACTAAAGTAGGTGCCAGCGACAGAGTGTTGGTATTTCAGAAGCCGTTGGGTATTACAGACACAAGGCATTCAGCAATTGAATCCTCTGCATTGTCAGGGTAATAAAAGTCATAAGCAATACGTCTGTAACAGTCTTACTAATTTTTCAGAGACAGGGAGAAAATGTAATCATTCTTTACATTGCTGGACTAGCTTGGACCTAAAAAAACAGTGATGAAGATTTCACAGTCTCCAGTATAGTGTGTTTCAGTATTTCAGTCTCCATTATTAGAAAGAATTCCCAATGATCCAACCTCTGCATCACTTTCTGTGGTTTCAGCCCCATATCACTGTGAATTCTTTTTCTTTTTTTCGGTTGTCTTTTAGTTATTTTGAGGACTGGTATAATTTTATCCTGTATCCCTTCAGTCTTCTAATTTCTAGGCTAAAGCATTCTCATTCCTATGGCCCTTCTTTTAGGTCCTGACACAACTTCATTTCCATAGCAGTGAAAAAGGTATGCTCTTTAGAGCATAATTGCACTGACTGCCATAGATTAAAGTTTCTAATTCAGTCAATGCTTTTGACACCTGCCTATAAAAAGCCTTTGTGGTTCTTCAGCCATTGATTCTACCTGTGACACTTACGGTGCATTGATTCATAGACTTCATTAAGAGGATTTTACAGAAATGTTTTCATGATACATGGGAGAGACATTTCCAGATGAATGATTTATAAAGGGCTGTTGTAAATAAATGGCAATGAAACCCCCCAGTGTGGGCTTTTAAAAAAAGACCTAATTATGATTTGTGCAATTGCTAACAAACGATGGTATCAGTTATAACACTAAATCTTATGTTTTTTGGACAATACCAGTCTTCGCATATTTGTATTTAAGTCTACTGGTCCATAGACGTATATTGGTGGGGTATTGTATATCATATATACATTTTTTATATATATATTTATCTATGTCTTATATACATGTAGTGTATCGTATTGTATTTCTGAATATTTAGGTTTTGTATTGTTTTGGAATGCTTGTATGATAAGAAGGGGAAAGCAAGTACAGAGATATCATAGCATGTCATTCTTGCTAGGAATTCGTATTAAGAATTTCAGAAAAGAAGTCTGATTGCCCCTCACTGCATAAATCTTCACCGTTGTTTCTGTGCAGCCAGGCATCAAGTGCCACAGAGAAAAATGAATCCATTAATATTGGCCTTATTGATCTAATGAACTTTGTTTATAATACGTTTCACGTTTTAAATGGTTGTTGAAACTTACAGCCCTTCCTCCTACATTATGATCCTAAGAGCGATTGCCACAGGAAGACGTCATTTTTGTTTAAGACTGTGCCAGACAGATTGATCTAGAAGTATGGTTTGTTTCTTTTTGCTTGTGCTATAAAATTACAGGATTGTGGTACAGGAGTCCATGATGTGGTGTGATGGACCCAGTGATTGCTGTGATCGCTGCATGGGCTCTTGAAAATTGTGCAACACCTTAAGATGTATCACAGACTGCTCCCTTCTAAGTTAACAGATAGCATCTAGATGTGGATTTAGGGAATCAGCAAAATGATTTCTTAACAGGTTTCAAATCTACTGTCATTCCTAAGAGGGCTCAAAAATGAGTTGCTGTGTCTGACACTGAATGACATCCAGAAGAGGAGAATTTTGTAATATCAGTTTTGGAATGCTCTCCATATATACTAATTACCTATTCTTACTACAATGTATGGATAATAAATGGAGAATTTCCCTTAACACCTAAACATTACTGTGTAAAAACTGCATATGAGCATTATTAGTAGCTAGGTTTCATTCCCCAGGGACCACTGAGGAGAAAACTGAAAATGAGTGACACCCCTTGTTGCTGGCAGCACTTGAAAAGGTTTGGTGAGAATGGGGTAAGATCATTTTCACAGCAGAAAAGCTTTCTATTGCACGAGTAACTAGTTTCACTGTTCTCATGTCACCTTCATAAATCACCTTTGGCAGGGTGTGTTAGCCCTTTTTGATGATCTTGACCTCACTACTTGAGTCATGATTGGATTCCTGCAGACATCATCCCCTCAGCTGAACTCCGAGCACCTGAATTTCCTAGTTTTCAAACTTGCAGCATGGAAATCTCTGAAATTTTTAATATATTTTAAGCCTTTACGGACAAGGCCTCATCATTGCTAGAGTGGAATAAGCAGCGGTGGTAGGTGGTGAGCTCTGCTCCAGTGACTGGATACAGGAGCTGAAGGGAAACTTTGCTTTTGCACAGTACACTCAGACCCAATGGGCCCTCTCTGAGCAGAAACCCTGTGTGAAACCCCTCTTAACTTTTCCACACTGCTGAAAGACAAGGCTTTCTGTAGTCCCCAACCGTAATGTCATCTGACAACTCATTCTGAGACCAAGGTTGTTGGATGGGTGTTTTCCCCGGTGCAGAGGAAGCGGGGCAGCCCATTGTGGGGCTGCCTGAGCACCCGTGGGTATGACGGTGTCAAGAAATGGCTGTCAGCAGGTCACGGAGCAGCATTACTTTTAACCAAATGGCCACTCCCTGCCATAAAATGGTGGCAGCCTGTGATAAGAATAAAGTCCATGAAACTGTTCAGTGCAGTGCCAAGCTGAAGTTTGGGTTTGGGTGGTTTTTTTTTTTATTTAATTTGCCTTCTGACAGCCTCTTTTTGCACTCACCGTGACAAAGAGAAAAGCAAAGGGAGATTGCCTGTTGATGGAATAAGATTGTGCTTTGCAGATCCTAGCAGCTGACCCCCTCACTTGGAAGATTGCCCTGGAAAGTCCAAATAAGAGAAAATTTGGGACCTGGAGCTCAGCCAGTAAGTTTTCATGCATGAGCTGCAGAGCTTCAGGCACCACACATAATGCTCACACACTCCTCTGCCACATCCTATGATGCACGAGCCCTCAGTTTCCAGAGGACCAGTGGAATTACCTGCTTGATTTTCACTCATTTTCAATGTAATTTGATTGCATGAAGCATTTTGGAAGGGGGATGATATAGCGTCAGGTAACAAGGGACTCCTGTTTCCGAAGGCTGCTGTCAGGCTGCTGCCCTCTCTCCCCTGTATCTGGCTTGCGCTGACTGAGCCGGACCCGTCGCGACCCAGTGTGCACCATCTGCTCGCTAGCCAGGCACACACATCTTTCCCACAGCAAAAATGTCAGTGGGATGGACCTCTGCGTTTCCTTTCCTATAAAGAAAAAAAAAATACTGCTAATATTTTAATGACTGGGGCTGGAATTATTACCCTACTATAAACTTAGGAAATCCTTTTGACAGAAAGAGTTACTCAGGACCATGTAAATCTAAAAGCACACCGGAACTAGCTCAATATTTTGGAGTGTCATGATGCATTTAAAGAATTTTTTTAATTCAGTTGAAGATAGTTATTTTCAAACTCCTGGGCAGGAATGAGTCTCTGGAGGCCTGAGATGCATTTATTACAAGCTCTTTAAGGGACTTGTCTGATTCTAGGCTCTAGCAAAAAAGAATAAATTATTGATGAGTAGGCAGTGCAATTCCCTCTCCAGAGTCTTCTGGTCAAATTAATATAATCGATAACACCACAAACTAGCAATCAATTTTTCATATTTGTGTTGCTTCTGTGGCATTTACCTATAAGATAAAATGCAACCACCAGAATGTGGCTGTACTATATGGTCATATCTGCAAAATTGGAAAGGGGTTTTAAAAACACCTCCACCTTATTGGCTTCATATTTCCTATTTGTAAAGTCTGGAACTGTTACCAGTGTACAGATAGGAAATATCAAAAACAGGAGCAGTGTGGAAGGGGCTGTGCTGGGTGTCAGATAGCTCAGCCTTGCATTTAGACAATGCCGTGAGCAAGCATGCTAAAGAATCTAAAAAGCTGGTCTGATTTCAAGTGTTGGCTATCATCTGCAAAGTGTCAAAACCTGATAAGGATATCGACCTTTTGTCCTCCTCCCTTGCCATGCCTCATTGTCAGTACGAAGGAGGAACGAAAACTTTTTTTCAGATTAATGGCAGCAAAGTCATTGAATTTAATCCAAACCCATCACAAAGCTCTCTGAGACACTGTGCACACAGGGACCCAGCACACTGAGTTTGAGTGATCGCATGCCAGAAGTCTGTCTGCTGAAAAAAAAAGTGATTAATGCAAAAAGTTAACTGATTTGATGACTAGAAGATGATGATACTGACTTCATACAGGGAAGCATCACTGTTGTGCTAGCTTTCCTCCTTCGCAGGACTGAATAAACTCATGTTGTTCCAGCTAATGACAGTGTGTTGTAATCCTCTCAAACTGTAGAACAGACTGAAGTCTTCAGAAACTATGTAATTAATATTATTCCTAATGCATCACCACATTTGATGGAGTTAGCTTCCTGCGATTTAGCTAAAGAAAAAGTGTTTTGACATAAGATTCTTGAAAACCCTCAAGACTCGGAGTAGAGTTTGACATGTGAGAAGCAATTAGAGTGTGATTCATTAATCTTGTACTGAACAGTGGACGGTTCACAGCTGGTTGGAATTAAAAATAGAGGGAAGAAATTAACATGCTTTATGGGTTATCATCGTACACGATGTCGCTACTGCCATCGTGCTTTTCTAGATGACTTTAATATTTATATTAAACAAACTGGAAACTTCAGATCCTGCTGTAGCATAGGAAAAATTCAGTCCAGGAAAAAGTTTCTGATTACAAAATGTTCCTTTTCTTGCTGTTATGGGTTTTAGATTTTTATTATTTTTTTTATGGTAATCTGCTGTTTGAGTTATCAAGAGAAAATGAAATTATGTGGAGGAAATAAATTGCCTTCAGAAACTTGGGTTAGCTAGAGTATTGATTTGCTTTCTCTCCCTGTTTCTAGAGCATATGTGTCAGAAGAAATCTCTAGCCAAAAGCAAGTCTTGAAAAATTTAGCAAGATAGAGTAATATTTCACTAATGTGGATCACAGGTGTAGAAAAATCATACTTCAGTTTTGGGAAAGGAAGTGTTCTTGTAGGGTTGTTTGTTTTGTTGATGCCATTTGAGTATTTGAACAATGTATAGTTTGGTTTGTGAACAGATGTTACTGTGGTGCATTCTACATTTCACCAGATAAACTTCCAATTGACGTCACCATGCTCTATCATTAGCATCATCAAAATTCCCTCTCAGTTGGAAAATAAATATGGACTGGTGGCTAACATTCACAGCAAGAGTGGTTCAAAGCATAAAATTCTCTGCCAGTGGAAATTCTCTGCTTTTTTCACCATTTCTCTCTGACTGAGCCCAAGCTGGTTGAAAGTGGGCACTGCTTTATTCTAAGTAGACTGTCCAGTGTTTCGACAAACATAAACTGAGAAGTTACACAACAACCAGCAGATTTTAACAGACCTTAATATTGAAGCGATTTTTTCAGACTTGCAATAATATCCTGAAATCAACCCAGTGCAGTTTATTTTGTTGTTATTGCAGTAAATACTTTCCTTGTGCAAGGACTTTTTGTAAGGCTACATAGTATACAAAGCAGGATTATAGAAAAGAGCGAAAGTGGGCAAACAAACTGACCAATGGTCATTAATCTTGTAGCGAATTTCTCAACATAAACAGAGAATAACCTGCGGTCACAGTGATTACCGATTTATTTTGTATGCTAATGAGATCAAAGGGACAGTTCTGGCAGCCCAGAGAACCAAATTAATGGACAAAATCCTCATGTTTGAAATTGCATGTAGCTGTGTAAATTAAAAAAAACACCAAACCCAACAACCTGTTTACTGGAGGTAAAGTCAAGAATTAAAAAAAAATAAGAGTAGGGAGGTTAATAAAGTGCATCCTTTAAGGATGCATTTGGAAAAGCAGGAATATTTTTGGTGTATATTTGTACACTGCAGTCACCCTACAGCCAAGGTCATAAGAAATCTCCTAGAAAAAAGCAGCTCAGAGTAATGCAGTGGCAGAACCAATAATGCTCAGGGCATTTATAGTACATTTTAAAAAATACCTCCCCCCCAACCCCCCCCCCCCCCCCAGGATACCAAAACACCTCGAGATCCTGAGGGTTAATCAGATTACAGTTTGGAGTGATAGGATTAGTGACTATGCCTTCTGAACAGTGTCACACTCTCTATCAGCACAGATCACATTCTGAAACAGGGAATCAGATACAGCTTATTCCCAAGTACCAATTCCAAGACAAATTCTGCTGTAATTGCAGTCAGTGGCAATTCTCATGCAGCGGAATAGCCAAGATGAATAAAAGAATTATAATCCGGATGTAAGGTATCGGAAAAAGAATAGCTACTTATTAGGCAGTCAGCTTTTTTGGAAGGATCACAATATTGTTATTGGTAGCAGACAGATAAAATTTTTTTCTCTTGTTAGGCTTTAGCTGGATTTCACTTTCATTTCAGAGTACATGCAGTTCTTTTGTGGTTGGCAATTGTTGCTCAGAAATACATCCCAGTAGGCTGCACATTTTCTCCGCAAGGAATAGCACTTGCAAGGAATATGTAAACCAGAAGAGGTACGAAACTACTGCCGTGATCTAGGCCTGAGCTGTAATAGGTATGTGTCTGCTGCGAGGATGTCTTCCATCGGTGTAAAATATGGATAAAGCAAGGAAAAGCTGCTCTGATCTGGCAGAAATCAAGGGCTTAGAGTAATACAAATTGAATACATGTGTTAAAGTCCTCAGTGTAATCAATAGCCCATATCACTTCTGAGTGTACAAAAAACAATATCTACATCTAATAAAAACCTTTAGACATCCTACTTATCAGTCTCTAAGAAATTACAAGATTTACTAAAGAAAAAAATAAAGATAGTTTCCTCTTTTTTTTCATTTCTCTCTGTGTTTCCGTCTCCAGATTTTTGTTGTCAGCATAGCTCTGGGATCGTATTTGCACAGATGGTAAAAAAAATCTCTCCCCCCACACACAAAAAAAAATCATCCTACACTTAAACACAAATAGCTCTCAGTTTAATATATATTATTGTTTTTTTCAGTCACAGTTTTGACTCTTATTAAACAGAAAGAGTAGCTTTTATCAATAGTAGGGTGAATAAATACTTACAAGAGTGACACATGTCCACAGCATTTATAACTGTCCTTTGTTCGTCTTAGTCAGAAATATCAGTCTGTTCCTTGATTGCTGTGGGAAAATGGAAGGATTTGTGAGAACGCCATGTACTACAGGTATCAGTTAAAGAAAAGATATTTCTCTGACCTTAGCGTACTGACATTTCAACCAGGGTACTTACACACCTCTCCCAACATTTCAGTGCAGTTCTGAAAGGAAGGTGGTATTTTTTCTTCCGAAGATCATTTTGGTTTGTGTTTAATACAACACCACAGAAGAACATCTCTAAATAAAAGCCATACTTAACATTTGTGGTTATGAGCACACAAAATGGACCTAATCATGTTTTTATCTGTATTTGTTCATACCTTGGAAGTGACCCCTTCTGCTTCAACAGTGATCGGACTGACTTTTTTTGGATTATAAGAAACTGTATAAAAAAAGGGTTCTAGCTTACCTTGTGGCATTTTATTCTAGCAGGTCACCTCCCTACAATAAAGAAATCCATGTTTCTGCATCCTTAGCCACTGCAAGTAGGATTTAAAATCAGAATGTACTAATGTGCCCATTGAATATTTCATATCAACTGGAGCATATCCTGGAAACTATATATTGGGTTGTCAGGTGGCATGAAAGACTGGTTAGCAGCTAGCAACCCGTGTTTTGGAAAGACTGCTTAGCACGAGACCTACTGTCCTTCAGCCTAAAAGGGACATGATCTTCCTTGTACCATCTATTGATTTGGATCTGAAGTGTGTTGTTTGGCAGGTGACTGCCTTTCCCGGGTCATTTTTTTGGGAACTGACTATGGAATGAGTCAGCCAAGTTTGGGGGAATGAGGCAGAAGATGTCTTCCAGAGAAATCATAAGGAATTGTTGGTGCATTTGATATTTTACTGATGTACAAAGCTGATTAACTTGGTGTTATTTGTTTGAGTTGTTCATTGATTTGCTGTTGTTCATTTATAACTTTGAGTTGCAGAGGTGTAGAGTATGCCTTGTGCTACTTAGCAGTCTAGATAAGAAATGGTGTGCAGTTAAATCTTGCATAGTTTAACACTTTCTCTGCTGAATGGTGTTCTCTGAACTTGAGGAGCCCTCAGAGTAAATAAAAGCTGTTAAATGATCTGTTGCTTGAGAAGTAACTCTTGTAACTACAGCCTGCATTGGAACGGAGCTGCTTCTGTACGTTCTTTTTCTTCTCCTCCTTTTTTTTAAAGGATTGCCAGAGTTTTGATGACTCAACGTGAGAGTAACAGTTGATTGGCTGGGGAAGAAGCTGATTATCTCCTCAGAAAAAAAGAAAAAAAAAAATCTATACATGTCAGAATGGTGAAAGGAAAGATTTTTTTTTTTTAATAGTTAGGCATCTTAGGTATCTTCTTAATTCCTGATCCCATCGCAGCTAAGTGGAGTTAGATACTTAGTACAGTGTTAAACTTGTCCACACAAGGATGATTTTCATCCCCTAGGATTTATTCAGACGAAATTGGGCTTGCCTTGAACAACTTGCTCATTTCCCGGAATTCCCTCCCTCCTGCTTTCCACGTGGTCTTTAGACAGAGTGGGCCGGGACAGTGAAGCGGTGTTAAGTGTAGTCTCCAACGGCGAGTTTCATCCTTTGCCCGTGCTTTCTCCAGGCCTGTACCTTGCTGTGAGTTTCTGCCGGTAGTCTCCTGCAGGTCTCAAAGGCTTTGTTCCTGCTTGAAGCACAATACCTGCTGGATTCTTGACATGACTTCATGACCTGGGCTGCTTTAGAAAAGGTTATCATCATACCACGGAATATAGATAATTGCATCGCCGCCTAAGTTACAAAGCCTTGAAGTTTCAAGCCATCTGAGAAATATATTCTGACGTCCTTGCCTGAAAGATGGTGAAGTTAGAAATTCCACCTCCATCTACAGGCCTTCCTTGCTGTCTCCTATACAAAGTGAGACCAGGAACAAAATAATTAGCTTCATGAAATATGAAGTGTCTTCCTTTTTTCTGAGAAGCACAAGCATTTCTGAGTGTTATTCGTTTATAAGGTGCCTTTCCAGAAGCAGTTAATGAAGGAAAGATGAACGCTAATGGAGTAGTAGTTGAATGTTGCTTTTTTCTCATTTAAAATATACGTTCATTTTCTTTTTTACCTGTGGCTTATGTCCATATATCATTTTGCCTTACTCTTCTAAAATGGGAGTAGCAGCACGCAACTCTGAGAAGTGTTCTCATTATTTTTTACCTTATTGTCACACAATTCAAGATACATTGTATCAAAGATGCTACATAAAGAGCAAATTAAAATTGAATTGCACTAAAGCTACTAAAAGAATACATTGCACTTCAGAGAGTTTACAACTAAATGTGTGATGTGGTGGGAATGGACAGTTAAGTACAAAGAATAAGTATTAACATGCTGGTTTGTAATAACTGTTGAATGAATGGTTATGTGTACTTCATTTGGTATGTTTAATTGCAAATAATATTGGCGATTCATATATGTTCAGTGTGTGGAAAATCTTTCCTACGGGATAGAATACAGTAATAGTTTCTTCTGTGCACACGCTTCAGTAACAGACTGGTTGGCAATAACTTCCTGTACAACCACTATTTTTTGTGACACTATCTGTATTTTCCTATCTCTTATGGAAGAGTCTGGTAACTGGAGAGGGAGTAAGGCTGGCCTTATGAACTTATGTTCAGGAAGGTGATTCTGCAGCAGTTTGCCCTCTAAAATGATTTACACAAATCACTTGATACATTTGGAGAATTGAAAAAATTTTAGGTATAATAGTCCATTGATTCTGTTGCTTGGAAAACAGAAATTTTACAGTGCTACTGATCTATCTCATAAAAAAAATCTTCTTCTAAAGCCAAGATTACTTTTTTGCGTTATGAGGAGCAAAATATTCTGGTTTAGTTCTTTCACTAGTTTACTTCATGCTGCAATTTTTAGGACACCCTCATCCTGTAAAGTACTTACTGGTCAGTGTCAGCTTCTGATGAAGGTATTGGGCTCCCAGGTAGCCTTTCCAGAAGAGGTGGAAAGTGTATTTTTTTTTTCCCCAGAAAATAAAACGAAACCCTGCAGTATTTCCATCTCTCATGCAAGTGAGGCTTGAAACTTCAGGAATTCTTAATGAGAGATGGGTGAAATGCCCAACATCGGTGATCAACATGGAAATCCAGCCGTGTCCTCACAGTGTGGATGTTCCTCCCCAGAACTGCTGGTTGATAGCTGTCCTTAGCAAGCAAATGGCTCTGAGCCTTCCAATATTGCACTATTTCATGACTGAAAAAATAATGCGTGTCCATCTGATGGAGTTTAAGCGAAATGCTAGTAGTGAAGAAATTGGGAAAAAATGTAACAAAAGACAACATGAAAAAATTACTGTTGTCATCCTTGTAAAATTACATCTTGCATAAATTTATATTATTATTATTGGTATTATTGCTACTACTAATAACAACAATAATGTTATTTTAAAATAGGTAGATATTATTTAAGTCATTTTAATGTAATCGTCTTTTGCGTAGTGGAAATTAACACTGTTGGACTTTGCTCAAGAATAAAAAGCTGTGGCTTCCTGGTTTGAGTGATTTAAAATAGAAAAAAAAAAATCCTGATTCTTTTTAACCTTGAAATAGAGCTGTTCTGTGAGTCTGCTCCAGCTGTACACTTTATCACGTAGGGCTTACAATAAGGATCTACAATTTAGAAAGGCCAGCTGGGTAACACTGCTGCCTTTCCAGAGGTTACTGCTGAAGATAATATCAGCACAGCAGTAATTATCCTCAGGATTTTGTGTGGCCTCTCTGAAGTGTTCCAATTAGTGACACCTCAGCCTGAAAAGAGTTGGAACTCTTCTACCAAATTAACTTGTTGCCAGACAATAGGAATCTGTTTGGTTTTCCTGGTCAGTTACAGACTTCTTTAGGTCATAGAGATCCTTATCAAATGTCTGAAGTCTTCACCCAAAGCTGCCTTAGTGTGCTTGAGAATGGAAAGATGCAACCTGTAGCTTCTAAATTCACTCTTTGCTCTGAGACGAAGTGTCTCTGATAGGAAACTGCAGACATGAAGTGCTCATTCACAGACCATATTCAGGAAGCAATCGAGACATTCATTTGTGGAGATATCTCTGAAGGCATCTACTCCTTTTTCAGCTGTGATTAAAAATCAGATACAATGCTGGGCTTCTCAATGAAAGGGATGAAAAATGGCATAGGCGATATTATAATAATATTGTAAAATGTAAGCCTACCCTAGGATGGCTATATTTTGGTCAGGCCTCTCCATCTCAGAAAAAACCCTTATGGCATGGAAAGGTTGCTGTTGCAGAGAAGGGGAAGGCAACACCTTGCCCTGCAAAAGCAGCACTGAAGTGACACAGGAAGTGGTAGAACTTGTTGATCATCAGTATTTTGGGAGTCCAAGGAGTTTCATTTAAAAAATGATTGAAAATCTATGTAGAAAACAACAAAAATAACCTTGTGCATTCAATTAATAAGCTATTTGATAAAACTAATTTAGTGATTTTAAAAGTACTTTAACGTGATACAGTCTTGAAAGAGGCATGTATTTACTTTCGGAATATAAGCAAATGGTCATTCTCTGTAAGAAAGGAAAAAGTTCCCTTACTCCTAAAGACTTAAGTTATGTTGTAATTTGCGATAAGAGGCATCGTCTGCATGAAAAAAGAGAATGCAAAGCATCCAAAAACCCATTCAGTCTGACAAATCACAGCGAGTAAAGGTTAACATATGAACAAGCGATTTTCACTGTTGTTTGTCTTTCTCGGTCAAGAACCTTAAACATTTCTCTTTGTAACTCTTATCTCAAAAAAACCACAAAACCTTGAAGCGTATATAATGCAAACAGTTTAATTTAGTTTCTCTAAGAACAGAGTGAAGGCAAAAATGCATTAATAGAACCAAAGAAACGGTTAGGATGTCAAGTCCGTGGTAGAAGTAGCTAGTCATCAAGAGTAAACATTAAGAAAAGAAAGAATCAAGACTATATTCCAGTTTAGCTCCATTTTGTGCAGCTTCAAAGGCTACTCTAAAGCAGCTCAGGAAGGCTTGTGCTTCATATTAGTCTAGCATTCAAATAATCTAATTGCTGAACCTTGTAGAGGCAGAGGTCACTCTGATTCACTGAAGAGATTACTTGCATCAGGGTTTCAATCTGGATGGATGACAAATTCACCGTCCTTCTGGACCTTTCTGTACTTCTGGGCAAGATATGGATGGATGAAGGGACAGAAAATCTGCCTCTGAAGGAGAGCTGAGAGGGAGTTTTGTCCTGGT
Source organism: Trogon surrucura (assembly GCA_020746105.1). NCBI lineage: Eukaryota > Metazoa > Chordata > Aves > Trogoniformes > Trogonidae > Trogon > Trogon surrucura. The sequence continues at coordinate 11,783,954 of CM036624.1, forward strand.
TTAAGAGCACCAGGATAAAAGTTCTCTGGGGCTCCTAGCACTGGTGGCAATCACAATGGGGGAGGAGGGGAGTGTTTTTATGCCTGCTGTGTTAAAGGGATTGCCATCAGCTGTTTGTCATCTCTTCCTGTGCTCTTGCTGTTTTTACCTCCTGTTTTCATGCTGCAGAGGAACAGTGTTCGTGAGGTCAGGTCACCTTCCCCTGCCTCCCCAGAGGAAGTGGGAGGCACAGCTGCTCCAAGACTTCCTTTTATTTTTTTGGGCTGTCGTTAGGGCACTTGGGTGCTCCCATTTGCTGCTAAGTCCAGTCTGAGACTGCTCTGCTCAGGGCCTAGCTGTCATCTGGAGGGTGTGGGTTCTGTGCTAACACCTTCTTTTGTATCTTTGAAGACATCTACATACTTGTATATATTTGTATAAAGTTCAACACTTTCATCGTTAGTATTTCCTAATTCGTTAAACTGATTCAAGGGTTTTTTTTTCCCCTAAATTTGAAGTCTTTCCTCCTGGTTCCTCTGTTATCTTCCCGTGGGAGGGTGTTGCGGGGATCACAGAGAGCATCTGTCCAAGTTTAGTGCTGGCCCAGCCTTTCACTTCCTACCTGGAGTACATAAGGAACAAGTTTGACTGATTGTAAATACTTCAGTGGTGTCCCTGCAGAGAAGGTGATTTGCTTTCTGGAAGTTTGTATATTCTGACTGCTGCCAATTTGTTGTGAGGAATTTTAACAGCCTGTGTTAATGGTGCATTGTCTACCAATCTGTTACTGGTTTGTTGCAGCCAATTGACAGACTGCACTGCTCAAATTCTCCGTCTATTTTGTTGCATTACTGCCCACGCAGTTTATGTGGCCTAAAGGAATGCACCTTATCTGCAAAGCCAAGAATTTATTTTTAGCGTAATTAAAGTCTTAATGGTGTAATCATGTAATTATTGTTAGTTCTGTTGCAATGAAGCTAACACTGGAAGTTCATATTATATATGGTTAAAGCTGATTGCTTCTCTACCCCTTTCTCTAGTGCCCCTTGGACTCCTGAAGTTGATGATTTCAGCCAGGACAGGAGAGTTAAAGCAGATTTTCCACATCCAACGTTCTTTGCCAAGAGGTAAGTGTTTTTTGGTAGTGGGTGCTTCCTCCTATTTGTGTCAAGTTAATTTTCTGTGCATTTGCTATTGCAGACCTTTTACTCTCGCTTGTTTTTATGGTATATATGCGGGTTCTATTGTATGTATGGGTTTGCTATGTAGAGTGATTTACAGATTTTGGAGACGTTCTTTGGCCTCTTTGTTACACCTAAAGCTGCTTTTACCTGGCTCCTGAGTTTGTGTTTATTCGGTGAGCAATACCTGAGTTTTTAGAGTCCTGGGGCCTCCCGTATCCCCCTGTATCTGTATTTTCAAGTTTTCTGCTGTTATCCCGTGCTTGTGTTCTTGTGTGTTTCTCCCACTTGCAAGTGGAATTTAAAAGTTGCTTAAAATGTTTCTTCTCTGCATTATTTTAATGATGGAGGTAGTGAGAAGATTGTGTTTTTTAAACTTGGCTTCATACTTTGAATAGCCAATACTTCAAGGTTTTCATTCCAGTATTTTATGTTGTATTTACTGTGAGGTACATGGTCACTGTGGGAAATAGAAATGTGAATTGTTATGCTAATTTGTGAATTCTAACTAATCATTACTAAAAAAAAGAGATGTCCTAGATATCTAGGAAAGTGTGAAATGAGGTGAAGAAGGAAAGAGAATAAAGAAAAAAGGCCTTTGAATTTTTCACTAGTTTTTTTTCATTCATGTATAAGGTGTTAGCTTTTTGTGTGGGCTTAGTGTTTGTGCCTTGCCCTTGAGTGGCAAGGAAGCTTTTTCTTTTGGCCTGCTTGCCCTATTTCAACATTTTTCAGATTGTGAAAAGATGTCTTTATGACAATGCTGTGCTTTATGGCAATAAGATCATTACATTTTGATGTTGCTGCAGTAAAATTAGAGAACGTGATGAAGTGTAGAAAATGCTACCAAAGCAGCATAAAAAGGTCATAAAAAACCGTCTTAATGGACAATTTGCTGGAAACTTGGGGAGTGGGAGAAGCAATGGAAAATATGCTTTCCTTTTTGCTTATAGGATTCAATTTCTATGTGAACCCCAGAAAAAAAAAAGACATAGATGCTGTGACGGTGGTGGTGGTGGGGGAAGTGCTACTTTTCTCCAACACTATAAGAAACTTTCTGGCTAGAAAAACATAAAAATGAACTTTAAGTAGTCTCCCTTGGGAAAACAAAAAGACAGGATATGAACAACTAGAGCAACCTGCCAAGAACCTTTTGTTTGTCCGATCCACCAATGTCATGACTGCTGTGTATCTGCATAATAAAGTGATAACAGATAAAAATCAAGTTTACTTTGTTGATAACAAAGTTGCTTGTAAGCATTGTGATTTCTTTTTATATTCGGAGAAAGTAAAGACATACAGATTCACAACACAACAAATTGAGAATAGCTACGTTCCTCAGATATTGATATGTTGCTTTCTGTATTTGTTTTTTGGATATTTTTTTTTTGGTTAATGTCGTTATCAGTCCTTGGAGATTTAACTTACTTGTTCCACAGCAAATATCTTCAGAAAATAATATGACTAGAAGGAGAAAGGGAACAATATTAATCAATTACACTGAGCACTGGAGTCTGCTTCAGTGTATTCCTTTTGTTTGATATTTAGAGAGCAGTTTCACGAGCAATTTTAACCAGATTTTGCTAAAAATTGGATTTCTACCCTAAGTATCATACAAAAACGTGAAACAAAGTGTATTGAGTTCAGAGTTGAAATTTTGGGTTCTGTTTCCACATTTATCGATCGCTCCTATATTTCTTCCTCATGTACTCGTCTCATAATTCTGTGAGATAATTCTGGGAACGCTTCTGTTTAACTTCAGACTGCGAGCAGGCACCGTATGGCCTGCTCAGCTGACACTTCTGTCTAAATAATTGAAGTGACTGTCCATTAAATATTTGCAGCTTCGTGACATATTTCCCAGTCATGACAGCCCATAATTTAGGAGGTCAGTTCAACCTTTCGTGCATTTGCTTTTCTGTAGATTAACATCTGGCCATAAAAAAGGTATTGCTGTCAGAACTAAGCTGAGATACTTTAATATTATGGTGATGATTGAAAGGACTGCACACCAATATAACAAGAAGTTTCCAGGAAAATAGATTTTCATATCTCTTTATCCCAAATCTGTATCTTTTAAAATACATTGACATTGATTTTGCAATGATAAAGACAGAGAAGTGGTATCCTACTTGTTGAAGAGGTCATGAGCTTTCTGCCAATTGCAAGAAAATTTTTGAGATTTAAAAAATTAAATCTACTTTCACTATTGCAAAAATTAAGTTTAGTTTGAAAAAGTTCTTAAAACATTTTACACAAAGTTGTTCTGGGGAAAAAAAACCAAACTAATTAAGAACACTCTTTTTGATGCTATCCTCTTCCTTTTCATCCTCTCAAATTTTGGTCCAAATGGAAATTAGTAACGCTCCTTCTCCCAGAGGAGAAAAAGTAGAGAAAACAGTCTACTTTTTTGGGGAATCTCTGCTATGGGATTCTTTGCCTTTTTAAAACTCTTGCTTTTGCTGTGATTTTATTGTTTAGCTACAATATCTGCTGAAATGGCCTAATCCATCCCTGCTGTTGCTCTTTCTTTGTCTTGCACTCACCTGGCTTCCTGAATCCTCTGGAATCAGGGAAATTCTCCCTACTGACATCTCTGGGGAAAGAGATACCACCGTACTCCTTTTAATAGCTACAATCACTTAAACTAGAACCATACTGTGGCCTCCCTTCCTTGGGTTCCTCTTCTTCATGACATCTCTGCTGAACGTACAATAGTTGCAACCTCCCAACAGATGTTGCACTAGTAGATGTTTAAAGAAGTACAAAGAAAGCAGATTAACCTTATATAGAGATTAACATCCCTTTTGTGGTTTGCCACCTGATGCTACTCAGTTTGTAGTGTTTTCACCCAACTGCTCTTGAAAAGGGGTAGGTGAAATGAGGTGTCACAATAACTCCTGCTGAGGTGTTCTAGCTGTGGTACTGAAAAGGTGAATGAGTATGAAGATAAATTTGAAACACTATTACAAGGAAACTGAAACCTAAACCACCAAAGAAAGCCTTTTGTTTTGTGTGTGTGTGTGTTGCATGACATCACCTTGTAAATCCCCAAATTTTTAAAGTGCTCATTAAAGTGTCTTTCTGGACTGCTTTCATCCTAATATATTAGTAAAGAAGCTTTCTTTGAGCTTGATTCTTTCTTCAAAGTCTTTCAGTGAACCAGCCCCTCTCAAGTCGAAAGGCATTCAGAGCGCCTGGGTAAAATTCCTTTGTATAACCTACCTGCTTGCCTACTTGTGAATTGCTTCAAACTGCAGCCTTCGCATCCCTTCTTGCAGCCTAACATATTCTTGTCTATGCCTTTACTAAAGAATGCCCTCCAGAAGGTCAGACATTACATTATGGATCAATCATTGCTGCCCTTTCGACTCATTAGCCTCAATTTCCTTCATTACAATATAAAAGCTTGCGGGAGTTGATCAAAAAGCAACACAGGAAGGAGCTAATGGAGGAGAAGGAGCATTCCGCATGGGTTGGTATTGGCTGTGACTGAACTATTTTAAAGAGTCTGTTCACACCACAGCAAATCCTTTCATTAGACTGCATTGGATGCATTATCTGTCTTTTTCTGGAGGTGTTGTAGACATACCAGAGAGAGATCAAGAATGAAAATGAGCAGAAAAAAAAAAAAAATCTGTGTCTCACTGCACAAGTGATGTTTCTTGGGGTCAGTACTGGGACTGGTGCTGCTTAACATCTTTGTTGGCAACGTGGACAGTGGGATCAAGTGTACTCTCAACAAGTTTGCCAATGATGCTAAGCTGTGTGGTGCAGTTGATGTGCTAGAGGGAAGGGAAACCATCCAGAGGGACCCTGACAGACTGGAGAGGTGAGCCCATGCCAATGTCATGAAGTGCAACAGGGCCAAGTGCAAGGTCCCACGCCTGGGTCAGGGCAATCCCAAGCAAAAATACAGGCTGGGTGACAAATGGATTAAGAGCAGCCCTGCAGAGAAGGACTTTGGGGTGTTGGTTGATGAGACATGCAGCATGACCCAGCAATGCACACTGGCACCCAAAAAAGTCAACTGTATCCTGGGCTGCATCAAATGCAGTGTGACCAGCAGGTCAAGGGAGGTGATTCTGCCCCTCTATTCTGCTCTGGTGAGACTTCACCTGGAGTTGTCTGTCCAGCTCTGGGGACACCAACACGAGAAAGACATGGACCTGTTGGAGACTGTCCAGAGGAGGGCCATGAAGATGATCAGAGGTCTGGGGCACCTCTCCTACAAGGACAGGCTGAGAGAGATGGGGTTGTTCAGCCTGGAGAGGAGGCGGCTCTGAAGTAATCTTGTAGTGGCTTGCTAGTACCTGAAGGGGGCCTACAAAAAAGCTGGAGAAAGACTGTTTACAGGAGTGTGTAGCAAAAGGACAAGGGGCAATGTTTTTAAACTAGAGCAGGGTATTCTTAGACTAGACATTAGGAAAAAGCTCTTTACTGTGAGGGTGGTGAGACACTGGCAGAGGTTGCCCATAGAAGCTGTGAATGCCCCATCCCTGGAAGTGTTCCAGGCCAGGTTGGACAAGGCTTTGAGCAACTTGGTCTAATGGGAGGTTTCCCTACCCATGGCAGAAGAAGTGGGGCAAACATTTCCAACCCAAACAATTCTATGATCCATAATTCTGTGATACCTGGTTAATTAACTTTTTGCAATTCTCAGTCTGGCTTTTTTTTTTTCCTTCAAAGGCATTATTTCCATTCATTCCCATATCTCAGTCATGTTTTACAGATATATATGTATGCATTCAGGTGCAAATTTACCTTTTGCTTTGTAGGACTCTCTTTACAATGTATGTTCTTAGCCAACCATTCATAATTTGAATTTCTGTTGTATCACCTGGATTTTTTCAAAGCACATTGTTAACCTCCGCCACCCCTTTGTATCTCAATCAATTGCTGCATCTATCAGAGACTGTTACATATATTAACATTTGTTTCTCTGCATATTGCTTGATAGAAGGGAGCTTTCTTTTGTATGGGACTTTTGCCCTAGATTGGATTGAAATCCAGCAAGTTCTTTCCTCAGATGCACTTGAAATGGAAGTACTTTAGAGACTCTTTACTTCTCCTTGAAAGGAGGGGAAAACATCACAGCCTTTATAACACCTTTCCTGGCATATGGAGTATTATTACTTCTTCTTTTTTTTTTTTTTTTTTTTTTTAGTTATTCTGGATGTTTATTTCTGGCTCCTTTTTTAGAGAGTCTGATAAATACATGTGAAAGTCTCGTCAGCACAATATGTACATCCCAGCATTTCAGCACGACTTTTCCTCAGTGACTGCCTTTCACAACTATTTTAAGCATCTTTCTCAACTTTGCCCATGATGTGTGAGGTTACTACATGTAAATGTGGTGGTTGCTTTTCTTTCTCAGTCAATAATTGTAGCTACTGATAAGAGACACAGAATAGAATCATTCCCAGTTCTTAGCTCATTTCCTTTGCTGGTCTTAAGATCAATTTTCAACCTATCTTACATCAAAATCATTTTGGCTGAAGGTTACCTGGGGGCTCTGTTTCCATTCCTCTGTCAAAGGTGTTTTTGTAAAAGTCTCTCTGATCTTGTTTCCAGGCTTTTGATGTTTGCCTAAAAGTGCCTGGGTATCATATATAATTTCCTATATTACGTTGCTGGGTCATTTAAGGATTGGTTTGCAGAACTTTGGGTTTTTTTCTGCCCTGTAATTGTTCATGATTTCCTATATACAGACTAAAGAAGAGAAGTATCAACCAAGAAACATCAGAGTGAATTGTTGCCAGGCTGTGAGATGAAATAGAAATCAGATTTATTTGCCTTGAGAACAGTTTTCTTAAAATGATAGTGTGGATTCAGACATTAGGTGAAACATAGGCAGGTTGAATTCCATTTTTTTACGTTAAAATATGCTTTTAAGGACCACAGCTATGGCACACCACCTGGGTATATAACTCCCTGTAGGGTTTAACTATTTAGATGAGGTGCAACACGGAGAGACGTAGGGTAGGTAAGAACACACTAAGAACACACTAATCTCAGAAAATATTATTCTCCAGTTATTTCTAAAAAGGTAAAATTCAGCTGACGCACATGAGAGCTCTCTGTGGAAACTGAAGAAGGTCTGGCACTAATATGTTTCCTGAAAAAAAGTTGTAAATATTTCCGTATTTATTTATAGATATTTTGGAACAGGTGTCTGTTACTGCTTCTGTCTCACAAATAGGAAAATTGAAGGCTTGCGATAGTGACTGGATGGTTGGAGGTTCCTCATCGCATTCAGGCAGCCAGGGGATGGAACGTATGATCAAAATCAGCGTTAACATTTTTGCAGCAAAACCATTTCCTCTTCCATAGTTTCCACATCAAGAAAATCCACCAACCTACTAAAAAGATTAGAGTTCTCATAATCCTTTTCTTAAACCCACAGTCGCACTCAGATTTATGTTAGGTGAGACCAGCTCTGCTATTTTAGAAATATGTCTAGCTCGGAATTATGTCAGTTTGGAGCAATAACATATACAACAAGCACACAAACAGGATTTGCATTAAGATGTGCAATGTCATGGTTTTGGAAAAATGCAGACTGCAAAGTGTTACAAGCAGATTTAATATCCTTGAATTGATCAATACTCACCTTCAGCATTAGCAGTCTCTTTTTAATTTTTTCTATTTCTCTTACGAGCGTTGTGTTCGGTAAGATTTATTAGGGGAATACATGTAAAGATGTGCGTAGAATTTGTAGAAGTGCAGTTTGAAGAGGCCAAATAATGCCAATTAGGACTACCAGACTGAAAAGGGAGGTTATATAGGTTGTTGCTTGTATAGAGATTATCCAGGGCTGGAGAGAAAGCGTGGTGGGGAAAGGACTTGTCAGACATTTCTGACAGGGTCTGCGATGAGGGCTACAGGCAGAACAATAACTGTTGAATTTGCTGGAGGAAGCTTATATGATGAAAAGCTTTAGAGAGGACAAAAGCAGGGGATGATAAGAGTAGCTGAGGTATGTAGGACAGAGGAAAAAAAAAAAAAGCAAAGACAGACATGCCTGCTGGTTGTCTCCTTTTCTTTATTTAGAATTTTGCTACGTGCCAATGTGTTAAAAAAAAATACGATCTAATAGGAAAGATAAAGTACTGAGTAAAAGAAGGGCAGATCCCGTGCTTTGCAATACACATTCTCTGTGAACTATGAAGTACACATCCACCTGCATTATGCAGTATTTATGAGACCTGAAGTCAGATCCTGCAGCAAATCTTGATGTTTATGTAATTATTGAATTATTCTCCGTGTTTCTGCAACCTTTTTTATATACTTGTATTTGTCTAAGATAGAAAGGACTTGTTTCTTTCTAGTGTGTAATAGGCATGTGGATGTATCTGAATATAATGTGCGTAGACTTGTGCCTATGTAGTTTAATAAATTCTATTTAGTGAGCAAGGACCATCCCTTATCTAATAAAAGTGAAATGATTGAACAAGTCACATGACCAGATCCATGGATATAGCGATTCCATGGATGTGAAAGTCTTTACTGTCTATTAAATTCTATGGTTAGGTTATGATAAACACGTAAGCTCTCCCTATGTATGCATATACTTCTGTATAAACGTGTGTATATACATGTGCATATTTTGATTTATGTATATTTCCACTTATATATATGCATTTACCTTTATATAACTTACACACATTTGTCTTGAAAGATTTTGTAGAATTTATTTCCAAACTATATGCCTGCAATTAATAAGAAAAGGCAGTTTGAAGCAATCTATCAGATTTACTTCTGTAGGAACTAAGTTTGTTGAACCCACATCATGACTCTTATTTTTCTAAAACTAGAAGCCAGTTCTACCGTCTGAATATTTTAACACTAACATTTACTATTTCTTACTGTAGAGGATTTAAATATATTCTGTAAACTTCTGGAAAATCTTAGACTTTTTTTTCTTAGAAAGTGAATTAAATTAAAAGCAATCGTTTCTAATTTGGTAGAAGACTGTTGTCCAGCAACACAGCAACAATGAGAAACATAATGCATCTGGTTGGAAGCAGCATTGTAATACAGATGAATTTGCACAGCATCATCTTCTCAGACCTAATATCGTGAATCAGGAAAGTGGTAGAAACTATAACTATGAAGATGAAGTCTATTATAAAGCATAGGTTAATACAAGTATTTGGCCCTTTAGCGAAATAGTAAATTTTAAATACTCCACACAGTGCTATGTTAAGGCAATCTAGCAGAATGTGAGCAGAATTACCCAGGCACTGGCTAATATTGTGTGCAAACAAAGGTGGCCTTTGCATAATTTTGTTTTTGGAATATGCCTTTATATTAGATTTCAAAGCTTTTCTGGCATACCGCAGGGAAACATGAGCAGCTGCTGGCATTCAAAGTATGGCGGTTTTGCATGTGCCTTCTAGTCATTTTTTGAAGGGAGAGGCACCTCTGTGACAACTCTGCTGACCCCCTTACCGCTCTGCAGCCCTACTGAAGATATAAAATGTCTTTTTGCCCCTTATCAGGACTTTATCAGGGATAATTTCTTTAGCAGGTGTTGGATGTAAACCAAATCATTCATGAAAATGGAAGAGATTGCATCTTCTGTGTCCCTTACTGTGGGAATTTAATCTGAAAGCAAGTGATGCTGGGGAGACCTCATAGCAGCCTTCCAGTACATGAAGGGGGGCTACAGGAAAGCCGAGGGGCAGCGGGGGACACTGTCTGTAAGGGCATGAGTTGATAGGACAAGGGGCAATAATTTTTTAACTGGAACAGGGTAGATTTAGATATTAGGAAGAAATTCTTTACTATGAGGGTGAGGAGGTACCAGAACAGGTTGCCCAGAGAAGTTGTGGATGCCTCATCCCTGAAAGTGTGCAAGGACAGGTTGGATGAGGCTTTGTGCAACTTGCTCTAGCAGGTGTCCTTGCCCATGGCAGTGGGTGTTGGAGCTGGATGATCTTTAAGGTCCCTTTCAGCTCAAGCCATTCTATGATTCTATGATGGCCTGGTGTGCCCAAGGATTAGGTGCTGCAAAAGCATCGGAAAAGTTGCGATCAGCCGCAGCGCAGCATGCGGAGGCACTACAGATCTGCGCAGTTTCCAGTGGGAGTGTGGGAGGAACTGTAAAGCACCAGGCGAAGTCAGACAGTAATGCCAGAATTTAGACAATAATGCGTTTTGCAAAAATAGATACTAGAAAAAAAAAACCACAACAAATAGCTAAGATCATGGGTGTTGTAGAGCTACACTATTGCTATATTTATATATGCTACACATATGCTATATTTATATGCTATATATATGCTATGTGAGGGACACCTATATTGCACAGGGGAGTAGTGTGAGAAATAATCAAGAGTCACCGATAACAGGAGGGGGGTGATCGGAAACTTTTAGAGGGTTTAATCTTGCAATGCCAACAGAGCCATCAGTAGCAGTAGGTAAAGCCATCTTCACTTCCGGAACAATAGCGGAAATGCCAAATTTGGGGGGCAGATACTGTAAGATCAGAACTAACAAGAAAAAATAGTGAAGAGCAGGATGCTTGTTTTGGTGGAGAAAAGTTGAAGAAGAACGAGCCTGGGGAAAGGGAGAGAAGGGGAATGAGAGAGGCCAGGTGCCAGCAGCAGCCGTGGCTGTCTGGCTAGGGCAGGAGAGAGTCCTGGGTGCGAGGATGTCCTGTGCCAGGCTACAATGGACTGTGAAAGAGGAACCCTTTCATAATCCCAAAGGCCACTAGACTTGGCAGCTTCCTTTCTGCCTAAACAGCAATTCATCAAAGTGAGGTAGCTGAATGTAATAAAAAGTGACTTTGTGGTTAATGAGAGACTGAGACGGATCTGCTGAAAGTTTTACTTCTCAAATGCGTTAGCAATCAATAAGAAAACAGGAATTCATACAGTTAATAAGGCAAAATGAGACAGAGATAAAGTAGACAATAATAAATGAATGAAAGACTGGGTGAGTACACAAAAAAGAGGGAGATAGATACTCTGTAAAATGAAGACGGTCAGTGATGTCTGTTGGTGCCCAGTGGCAGTAGTTCAAGGAATACATAACAAGGCTTTCAATAAAAGCACTCGTGTCAGACACTACAAACTGAAAGACAAATTCATGAACATATAGCTAGAAGACAAATGGATGACAATGATGCAGAAGTCTTGCTGGGGCACTGAATACATTCACCAAACACGGCAGTGCAACAGAAATAGCCACTTGTCACATGTCACACGAAATAGTTTAGCAGAAAAAAAGGATTTTTTTTTCCCCTTTTTTTCAAATACTTGCTACCTGTGGTGCATCATGGCAGCAGGCCTGTAAGAAAAGATTAGTCACTGCCTGATGTTCAGATAAAATACTAGTGGAGGTGTTCGCAAAGGCTAATTTTAGTCCTGTAAGATTACATGTTTTTTCTTGCTCAAGGCAGAGGCTTATGCCTTCTGAGAGGTAGTCCATCCCCACATGCAACTAAATAAACCTGGTAAAACGTCATCAGACAGAACCACCCTCACTGAGCACTACCTACGCTTGCCCTCCTCCTCTTCTAACCATGGATACAAAACTGCTGCAACGCTGCTGCCACTGAGCAATGCCTGGCCAGTGTCCAGGACATGCTCTCTCAGGGGCCAGAGTTACACCAGGGAGTGTTACACCAGTGTGACACCAGTGAAGAACCAGGACAGTGAAGAACCATGGACAAGTGAGCGAGACCCGGATACAGCAGGCACATGTGTTACCACTCATTTCGGAGGACACCTAGAAAGATTAATTGTGGCTTCTGCGAAGTAATTATTCTACCCACAGCCTTTTTAGTGTAGGGTGAAATTGTCACTAGCTTTCTGGGCTACAACAGAGAAGAGCAAGGGAGCTCTGTTGTTCATCCAGAGGCTGATCTGGACATTATACACTATTCAGATCTCAATGCAGATGAAGAATGAACCAGGATAGGACCCTGACTTCACCTTCCAGGCATATGAGAAGAGCATGGGATGGATGATGTATCACCCCCTTTCATCAAGTGAGGCCATGGCAGCGTACTGGGAGAAAATAGCGTATTATTATGTAGAGTATTGGGAAGTGAGAGAAGATTTGGCCACTGCTTTCGCTGCAATCCACTCCTGCTGCGAGTTAACTGCACGCAAGGACTCATAGGATAAGTTCTGAGCTTGGCAAACGGAAATGCTGAACGAGAAATTTCCACAAGGCTGTTCCTACTTGTTGTGAATCTGATGGGGAGAAGTCTCCAAGGATGAAACAGTGAATTGGAACTTGCTTTACCTTCTTCAGCTGGAGAACAGGCTGATGGGGCAGAAGACTTGAACTATCTACAAAATGAAATGAGAATGGCTTGAAGGGACGTGTCAAAATGTTAAATTGACTGTAGTGATTTACAGTGGCTTTTAGTGAGAACTGAAGAAATAATGTATCATGTTGTTATGGAAACTAAGGTGATACTTCAAGTACATGTAAAAATATAAGTGCCACAGGAAATGTAGTTATTAATGCAAATAAAACAAAATTACAGTTTTAAGTGAGATTAAAACAGTAAGTGGCGATGTCTGCTGGGTGAGATGTGGTCTCTAAGAGAATCAAAAAATTATAAGCAATCTATGGATCCAGGATGGTTTGAACACCAATGGTCTGAGCACCATTTAGTCAGTCTTTCCTTGGGGATGAAAGTGAAGGTTTTGGCTATTCTGACTCATTTGACTCTCAGAGATACATTTTAGGGTCACGGTCTAACAAAGGAAGTTGAACATACCTGTTTTATTGTTTGTTTGTGTTTTTTTTTTTTTACTGAGACAGAAATAGTGGGTAAAAATCTTCTGCCTTTGTTAAAAATGATCAAAAGTAGAATGACACATGATGCTATATTCTGCTTTCTCTCAAAAGGAAGAGCCCTGCCATTGAAATGACTGGACTGAATGATGTCGAGTGAGCTGGACACACAAAACCATCACAAAATATAGACTTCTGGGTGTTTGTGTGTGTGCTTGCATCCAAATAAAACTATTCCCCAACTGGGAGAATTCCATGTCATTAATGCCTACTCACATCTCTGCCAAGGCATTTGTGACTTAAAGCTGTGCTTGAGAACGGCTTGAGAACATCCAGAACTGAAGCTGCCTGAGGTGAACCACATCTTACACAAAATCAACAGTGGTGAAAAGCACCGGGCACAGGAGAGGCTGCAGGTGGCAAATCCACCTCTCTCTCTCCAAAAATGCCATCAGATAAGGAACTGCTCTGAGAACAATGAGCTGTCAAACAGGCGTCGTGGTCTAGCAATAATTACAGAACTTTGCCCACATGGACGACTGTGAGTTGTGACAAGTAATTCTCTCGGTTGTCAGCCGTGCAAGCTGAGCTCTCTGATCTCCTGCCTGGGCCTCTCTACAGGAGAGAGACTCTCCACGACCTTCTGTGAGTCTCTGTGAGCCTCCCCATGTCTCGCTCTCCACTAATTGCATGAATGACAGTTTGTGGTTACTTTTAGTTAGCAGTGCTTTCTCCGCATTCAATTAAAGTGGGATAAAAGGTACAAGTGTGGAAATAGCAGCTGATATGATGGGGGGTCTGCTCTGCCTCATGGCAAAAGCACAAGTTTTTTGAAGGCTTCAGACCTGCTTTCAAGTGAACGCATTTCTAAAGGATCATTATATTTGCTCGCAGTTCGCCTAGGCGTACCTCCATGAAATTCAAAGGCCATGTAAGATTTTCTATGTTAAATTTGTGGTTTAGAGGAAATATATTCTGTTCCTATTTTTCTTTAGTTTTGTAAAGAAGGCTTGTACTTCTAGAAGGCACGTTAGTAAAAATGGAATAAATTATGTAGTCTCTGGGAGTTTGGGCTGAGTAATGAATTCAGGATTTTGGAATAATATGTGGAAGGTCGTTTTAAACCTTCTTTAAGCACCAGAGTGCTCCAACCCATTTAGTAGTGGAGGAATAAATATTATTTAATCCTAATCACTTCATTGTTGCTCTGGTAGCTTAGAAGCCTGTTTATTACACAGATTGCTGTTTAGGCAATATTAAAAAAAATAATAAATAAAAAGAGCCCCAGGGCCCTGCTTCACCCCTAAAGTAAGCTTTTGTCTCCTGGGATCAGCTGACTTGCAGCTCTCTTTGTGACCCTTTAAGCCCAGACAGGAGTAAACAGTGGTACATTCCCTTTGTGAGCCTTTAGCTTTCCACCCTTAGCAATGAATGCAATTTTGACTTTGTTCTCAGCCCTGGAAATGTGAAAAGAAGCTACCCCGGGGCACCTTTCTTTCCTCCCACAAAGGAACAGGCAACTTTTGCCCCACATGACACATGCCAAGCTCTTATTTCACAGCATTGAGCTCCTGCAAAGCTCTCTCTACGTTTTCAGCCCTAGCTGAATTTCCTTCAGAACATCTGATCCAGGGCTATCACCTTTCAGTGTAAATTTTTATCCATCCTCAGCCTTAGACGGCATTGTCCAACCCAAAAGCTGCAGTCCTTTGAATTTACTGCTGCAGTTTCACGTGTTGACCCTTTTGTAAGATTACCTAACACAACTAACCTCAAACCCAACCCCAAACTGATGTCTTCTTAGACCACAGCTTCTTTTTCTTTGGTCTAGCTAAAATCATCAGCCTTTTTCCGAATTCTCTACATTTCTTCAGAAAAAAAAAATGAATGAAAATTTCATGCAAGTGCTAATTCTTTTCTTTAGATGAACTAGAGACCAGTCCCAGGTAGATACAGAGCTGTATTTCAATGATTTTTCACCAGATGAGACCAAATTTCTTTGACATCTAAGGAAGATCTCTAACACTCTGTACAGACTGTTAGACAGGCTAAACCAGACTCTTTCTTCATCATTTTTTTCTAAACCTAAACCCAACCTTAACCCAAGGCTAAATCTGACCTTAGGGACTAGAATTTCCTTCTGATAAAGTTATTTCCCCTGGGAACAAATGACATCTTTTACTTTTGTAGCTGCAGGAACATGGAATACAGCTTTTACCTTCTGAACTCTGAATTTTTCTTTCATTCAAGTCTGACTTGGTGCATCAATGACTTTCTAAGAAGTTCTTTGAGCTTAACCAACATCAGCTCCCTTCCAAATCATCACAGCTCTCTTGACATGAAATGTTCAGATTCTTTGTGGAGCCTTTGCTTTTTTATTGTGAACAACATGCAGAACCTAAAATCTAAACAGTTGCTATGGGAGACGGCTCCAGCTCTTAAAGCAGTGGTCCAGGTCCAGGTAACACCCAATCTCTTCCTCAGCCTTTAAACTATCAACACACTGAAGTAAACTCAGCCCTTGATCCTTTAGTTTTCTTGTCCCTACCTCAAACTGTAGCAGTAGCCCTAAACAGCATCTGAGCAAGACACAACACTTTCCATCTATGTCCTGGTTTGAGGTAAAAACCCCAATTCTGTCTAGTAATTTTTAGTTTCCAGCTCAGTCTCTTCTAAGAGGCTGCACTTTCTGAAGTCCGCAGCGTGTTTCTGCAGACAGTGCCTGCTACGAACAGTGATAACACCTGATGTTTGCAGTCACTGCCTGGGACTGGGATGCAGAGAGGCTCCTGCTGATACTGATTCCTACAGTGACCAAGGCCACTGCTGGCCCTTGTGTGCCATGCTGGGGGTGCCAGGAAGTAAAAGGGGTCACAGGGAAACAAAAGGTTGCACCTGCAGGGGGGTGCAGGACAGGACAGGTGAGGTGACAGGACAGGTGACCAACAAGAGTCGTCCATTCCATATATGTCATATTTAGTATAAATTGAGTCATCACGAGGGTTTCTGTCCCACTTCTGCAATGGCTGGTGTCCAGGGAGGACTCTGTGCGATCTCCTGCTTTTGATATGGATCCCGAGTTCCCAAATCCAGCTCCCTTTATCCAGCTCCCACCATCGCTGAGCCTGGGGCTTCCACAGTGCTGCCTGCTCTGCAGCATCAGTGGTGATTGCTATCAGGGGGGAGGCGGGAGTCTTTTTCTGTATTGGGCTTCTATATAGTTGTATATAGTTCTTTATTTTTATTATTTCACTATTTTTTCCATTATTGTTTCATTAAAGCCATTTTAGTTTTCTATTCTAACCCGTAAGTCTATCTACCTCATTCCCTTTTCCTTCCTGTTTGGGGGGGAAGGGGGGAGAGGGAGTTGGAGAGCATCTGTCTGTGTCTAGTGCCCAGCCCTAGCCCATGACAATCTACTACCCCCCAAAAATATATAGCAAGAAATTCTCCTCTTAAATCCTAAATTGTCTTAATCCTGATTGACATCTGAACCCTTGTCTCAACCTGACACTGTAAACCTGCCAGTTTTAAAGTTCTCACTGCTGAAAGAAATTGCTTTTAAATACCAGGATATTTGAATTCACTGTCAAAGTAATATTACATGGCTTTCTTCTTTGTGCTACGAGTGGGAAAGAGACAGCTCTGTCTCAGCTTTGATAGCTACAATCAGCTCTCATCTGTTTTCCAGAAAGGTAGATTTTTAAACAAACTGATTAAGCAGGATGATCATTGGCTATATTTGCTGGTGTAGTTACTTTCTCTCAGCACTTTGTTTTTTCTTTTTGGTGATTTTCAATTTTTGCTTCAGAAACCCATAAATTTCAGATAAACACAATGCAAAACATTTATGAATTGTCATAAACAACACTTAAGGATCTTAAAGCCATATTCCGTTTCCTGTTCTGAATCTTTTTTTTCTCTGGTGCCACAATAATCTGTCTCACTCATACGCACAGTGGCACTGCTAATTGTCCTTAATTGAGATGAGTGGTATCTAATATGCTACAGCAGTTTTCTGCTGAATTTTTATCGCATCTGTACCGGTGAGAGAATCCAGACTCTGGCATTATACCTGCCTATTGCCGTTTGGACAGTCACAAACAATGCGGCATGAGAGACCTCCTCCCTTTATAGGCAATATTTCCAGACTCACGTAATTGTCGACAGTTATCTAAAGATTTTAATATTCCCTTCCTTCTTTCCGACTGCTGAAATGCAATCCCTCTGAAAATAACGATGAGGAGGCAAATTAGTTTCTTTATGTGGAACTAGTTTTCCTCAACATTTGTGCTGGGTATTAAGAAATAGAGGGATAATAAAAATATTTCTGCCAAGGAAAGTTGATCTTAGCCGAGTTTTACATCCTCCATATTTCCCAGGTGGGCATATAAAGGAAGGGAAAGGCAGTGTCATAGATTTAATAGTTTCCACTAACACACACTAAAGCCTGATACGAACACAAGTAATTTCAGCCCAGTATGATTTGTACTGATACACCTTGGTTATGATGGGGGCAAAGTTGTGCTGCCTTCAGTCGTCTTTAAAAAAAGGTTTAAACACCAAGAACGTTTCTGTGGATAGCAGGCTCATCCTTCCCCCTTTCCTCTTCTATGTGTTGGCTACTCAATGTGTGTTTTAGTCACAGTAGCTTGCCAAGAAGTGAGATGCATACCGCTACAACGCGGAGCTTTTTTGGCACGGCTTCAGCCCATCAGAGGTGGATTGGTGGATGCCTCCGGTGCAAAGTCAGTTACACCAATCTCAGGCCTCATCTGTCCCTTTTAATGTATTGGTATTCTGTACAGATACTAACGGAGTTTTATTGCTATTGCTGAGTCCAACAGAGGAGCACTGTGCAGCTCTGAAACAGTCCAATATTGCCAAATAGATGCTGCTTGTTTTACACGGTCTTGTCTTCAGGTGCAATCTCAGGTTTTAATTTTGTGCCATGCTCGGTACTGTACATGGGCACACCTAACAGTGAGGACGTCTTGGAGTGCTGAGTCCTCAGCCCCTTGACAATGATAGGATCGTAATGTTGGCAACTGAGCCTGTGATACGTAGTGTCTGCAGGAGATGCATTGAGATGGTTTTTTTTGATGCTGTCTGTGGTACCTCAGGAAGCCAAAATTCAATTTGGAATTTTGAATCCGTATTATTATATTATATGGAATATAGGAACAAACAGAAATTAAAGCCAACAGCACCTAGAATTATCCAACTTTTCTCTTCCTAGGCAACTTCTTAAATGAGAGACTTTTTTCTGGTGCCTGACTACAAACAGTAATTGGATAAGTCTTCTGGCTTCAAAGACGATTCATAAATTAATTCAGCAAATAGAAGGTTAACTCAGCAGTGGGATAAGCATTTGGGCTGGCCTAAGTACGGTATCAATTCCTCTGGCATTAAATAACCTTTCTTTTTCTGACAGGCATTAATGGCCTTTCAGGTAGTGGCATGTAGTTTTCACTGCCATTTACTTTCTGTGAAACCTCTCACATTGTTCCCAGTTGTTACAACTTGGTTTAAAATTCTGCTCCATACAGAGTAAAGATGTATATATCACCAAGTCAAAGCCCCATTAGAGAATGGGGTGGTAGAAAACCAGTGCTAAAACTGTATGGCTTTGGTTAATTGCTCATTTGTATTCCACCTTTGTGATGGAGGTTATATTTTCTGTGGGAGGGTTAACACCTCTAGCTGAGAACTAACCCGGAGACAGGGGGAGAGAGGTCTTTTTGAATTTGTAAAGGGCAGGCAATTAATTTATCTCATAGGCACGGCTCCGGGTGCAATCTGAAATCAAACAGCTTGGAGCCGTTTTGGCAGGTGGAAATGGCACCTAGTAAGCAGGATATAGCACCAGATACAGTATACATAGGCTGCATTAAAAACTAATAACAAAAAAGGCTGATAAAACATCGTGCAGAGGGACTTAAAATGTCCTAAGGGATCCCCAGTGTTACACAGAGTATGGGAAAATGAACTGAAAATTCCAGCTCTTGCCATCATTTCTGAATGTACATTGCACTGTGACACATCCTTTCTTTAACAATACAGGGACCAAAGTTATCAACCTATTCTTGTGTATAATGGTGCCATAAAAAGAAAATAAACTGTTTGTCCAACAAAATGCGGAAGTGAAATGTAAAGGCCAAATATAGGGGAAGAAAAAAAAGGCTTAATAGTTTAAAAGCCATCTCTGTTCTGCTATGGATTTTTTCTCATGGTGGATTGCCAAATCTAGTGCAGCTTTCATGTACACCCTCAGCAAGTAGCTTTGTTCACTTTACCTACAATTAGGAAACCTTGATTTTAAAAGTAGTAACGGACTAAAAAAAAAATTACGGTGACAAGTGGTATTTCATATGGCTTGTGTTTTGTCCTTTTTTTTTCCTGTGAAAACAGATTTTTCTTTGAAAATTGTTGATATAATTACCTTTTAAAATCAGAATTTTAATTTTGTCTAAATGAAAAGTTTTGATCATTTTGGCTTTTCCCTGTGGAGAAACACATTTCTTCTGTGTTTAGTTCAAATGTGAAGGAGAGTTAGAAAACTCACAATATTCCTTAAAGGCATCTATGGAATAGGATTTGCTACATGGTGTAATGCTCATAAGCATTTGTCATTTTGTTTTTTTCTGAATTAAGAAATAAATACTCAAAATAGTGAAGGAAAAGACATTCTAAAAGATATGTGTATGCAGGCTTTTCCAGGGGGCATAAAGCAGAGTGATGGTTTTTATTAGAGTATTTTGTGCTGTTGATTTCTGATTTGTAGATGTGCCTTCAGTGAGAGAACCTCTGTAAGAGATTCCAAGAGTCTTATTTGCATTTCCTCTGTTTCTGTTAAGATTGCTCTAATTAAGGTCACATTCCTGCCTTCTATTGCAAAGAACCATGAAAATCTGGGAAATTATTAACATTGCTATCTTGAATGAGAATTCTATCTGTACAAGTCAGGACAGATGTATAGGATGTTGCTTTATGAAACAAAGGTAGCAGGTGAAGAATTGCTCTGTTTTTATACCCACTCAAGTACAGGAGTAACTGTCACTCTACATGACATGAAAATAGCCATGGAGACAGCAAGACAAAACCCAGTCTTTTCCCCTCACTTTTGTTTTTCTTTTTTTTTTCTGTTATATTATTAAAGCTAACTGTTTTGTCTCCAATATCTGGATCTCTGTGGGGAGGAGAGAAAACCCCAAATGCCAGATCCTCCAGGGAAAGTTGTTAGAAGAAAAGGGACAAAGGCAATAAAAACACAAAGCCATAATTGTTCTACTAACAATTTTATTTATATTCAGCTGGAGTGGGTAAATAGTATAACAATATAGTAACTCTTGTATGAAACATGGAATTTGATTTTTAAACCACAAATTACCCTCTGTCTCAAACCTCTCAAAGAGAAAAATGTTTTTCTATTAACTTGATGCTAACAGCGAATGATTTATCAGAAAGCCAGATGTATACTGAACTCAGCTGCACCTTCTCCAGCTGAAATATTTTAGACTATTTTAAAGACACAGTTAAGATGTACAGTAGTTTGAGATCTTGGCGCTGTAGTGGTTGGACATCCCAGCACCACAGCAATTAAAGATCCCAAAACCTGCAATAAACTGTTTTTGAGAGTGACGGATCTGGGATCCAGCAGACCATGACAGGGACTGCAGAGAGCTGCCCTCCCACACAAATCAAGTGCCAAGAAAGAAAGTTCACCTACAAGCACAATTTTATGGCTCACCTTCAGTTGGTTCCAAGAGGACTGTGGGTTTGGGACCATTAGCTTCTGAATGAGGTATAAAACAAGACCTTGGTTTAAGCTCAAAAGTACTCAAATAACATGGCAGCTACTGTCCTCATTTCAAAACTGACACAAGAACTCGAGTTCTTCACTGAAATTCACTGTCGGCGTTTCTGGAAGTGTTATCTTTTGATCAGTTAGTCCTTTCAAAATGCACATGGCCAAATGTATTTACAAAAGTGATTTAATCTCTAAAAAAAAATTCTCCTTGTCTTAGCTGACGAATTTACAGTCCTCATAATTTGGAGAGGAAAGACAACTCTATTGTGGAGACACTTTACATGCACTTCATGGATCCAGGGAGTTCAGCTGAATTTTGACAACAGTCAACAACTTTTTTTAATTGCATTTATCCTTTTTATTAAGGAAATTATTTTAAAAAAATATATATTTCTTGAGTTTGAAAACTCTCTAGAAGAGAGTATATAACAAAATCAAGGAAAACAAAACAAAGCTTGTGGTATGTAAGTAGCCCTCATGTTGGAATCAGCAAACAACCCTGAGAAGAGAGAGAAAAGTTTGCCCCCCAGAGTCTGTCAGACTGGTGCGCTGGGGTTATTTTTTATGCTCGGTTACATTGCGTGGTACATCGCAGCCTTTGTAGGTACTTTTTCTTTTTGTAGGATATTCATGAATTTTGCCCAACAAATCCCTCCTGCTTTGATGTTTCCTTCCCTCCTCCTATGGATCATTGCAATCCTAGTTACAGCCTCCTCATCAGCATCTTCCTGCTTACCCTCTGCTCACCCTCTAGTCCCTGCTAGAACGTGCTGTTTGGTTTTGCGAACAGTAAAGTGTGGCGAGAAAATAAGTGTTGACAGCCACCCCTGCAGTAGCTTTAATGTGCCACTGTGGCAGGAGTCCCTCCTGCACAGGCCTCCATTCTGTCGCTGGCCCTAAAGTTCCCTCAAGGATTTGGATGTGGGTAAGAAAACCCAGAATATGAACCGAGCCCTGCTTCCCCAACCCTGTGGCCACTTATTTGTTAAGCTACGCTCATGTACATGACACCATGTGTGGTGTCAGTTCTATGAATGAGTCTCTGAATGTGCCTGGATGCATTTAATTGCAAAAATTTTGTCATGCTTCACCAGCACTGCCTTTTGTGTGCTGAGGCCCTGTTTGGTCCCGACTGTTCAGCTTTGTGGAAAACTCCTGCAGGGAAAAAATGGTCGCTCACCGTTTTTCTGCATCTGGTGCCTAAAAATCTACCCTTGAGCCAGTGGAAAAATTATTTAACTCAGAGAGGTGTCTTGGTAAGCTCAAAGGAAGGAGCCTTCTGCTTCATCATGAACAGCTGTCAACTTTAATCCTTAAAAGAAACATTTATTGCTGTGCATGCCAAAGGCTAGGAAAATCATTCCCAGACTCAAATTGTTTGGGAACCACAGTGCACAACAGTGCTGTCACATTGTTCCTCATTTTGTTCCTCATTTTTCTCAAAGAACTTCTCTTTGTTGAGTTCATTTCATGTGTCGGATACTTTGCAATAAAATACCTGGCTAAATACCGGAAATCTTACTCCCAAAGATCTGTCTTCCGGCAGAAAGTCTAATGTTCCTAATGCTATTTTTAGTTCCTAATTGCTGTTTTCTTTTCCTCTTTGATACTCTTGGATGGACAACAAAATAAGAAATTAAGGTAAGAAAAATAGTCACAGTATGTCCCTTTTCCTCTAGTGTCACTGAGACACCGGCATGGCTCAGGTTATGTTAGCAGTTGTGGCAAAGGTGTCCAGCAGGCCAAATTTTGAGTGTGATCTCAGTTCTAAGCTTCATTCTTCTTCACTTGGTTAGCATCCTTTCAACTCAGTTCAGCTTATCCTTGAGAAATCACAGTGGATTCAAAGATTTGAATCACCCCCTAGAAACAGGAAGAACATTTTAGCCTCAGTTTCTTCTCCACATTATAGTGTAAAAATAAAATCTACAGTTTTGTTTTGCCCTTCTAAGCTCTGTTGCTCTGTCTGTTCTTTGGTTCATGGCTGGATACTTCTCTATTTAGTAGAGCAGAGGGCCATGAAAAAGGCATCAGCCATCTC
Source organism: Trogon surrucura (assembly GCA_020746105.1). Classification (NCBI taxonomy): domain Eukaryota; kingdom Metazoa; phylum Chordata; class Aves; order Trogoniformes; family Trogonidae; genus Trogon; species Trogon surrucura. The sequence continues at coordinate 11,806,728 of CM036624.1, forward strand.
TCATATTGTCAGTCCTTTCACCCCTAGTCAGCCTCGGTGTCGTTTATACTCTGGTTGGTGAATGAAAATTTTTCAGCTCTTCTATTCCAAACAGGGTTCAGTGTTGGTCTGAAATGAAGCGTGTTGATTTGTGAAATACCTTCATTAATATTTTCAGGACAATGTACCAGAAAAAAACCTCTGCTCCAAACCCGGGTGTTGTTTTCAACCATTCTTAAGTTATGTGATAAAAAGCTGATTTCCACAGAGGCTACAGAGCATGGGGCAGGGTGAGGAGGGATTGGATGAACCCCAGTCCCTGACCTGGTTGTGCTGGGAGACTTCCATGGATTGGGTGGCTGCCCCAGACATCTCAGAGGATGGGGGGCACCATGGTGTAGGGGCATGGGGGATGCAGGAGAAGAGCATTAGAGGGGGGGTCACATGAGATTTGCAAGATGTGCAGGGGAGGAATCAAAGGATGTGAGCTTGCTGCGTTTTTATAAAGCATTGAAGGTATTTCTATAAAAGTGTTCTTATTCTTAAATGGAAGTGTGCAATGGGAAGAAGGGGAGTTAAAAAAAAAGAGGTTGGTTTCCTTTTAAAGAGCTAAAGGTGTCTCAGATAACGAGCACTTTTGGTATATTTGCATCTGTGTTGGCAACCGTGCCAAGATTCTGCAGTCTGTTGCTAGAATGAAGCTTGCATTTCTCAGCCTGCCAGGCTCTAAATATGAGAAACAGCACATAGCACAAGGACCCAGAGAAAGGAAAACAAGACATTGTAAATCCACCAAAGCCGAAAAAGATGGGAAAGGGGAGGAATGGGATTTGCATGTTGTGAACACAGGGTGCTGTTCCCTGACCTGTGTTTTATGATTCAACTATTGCCCTACAAATATTTCACAGTAATAAAAGGGAGCAAGCAACAGTTCTGAGGGGACAGAGATAAATCTGTATCGGAAATAAGGGAGTACTGAGAAATATAGCTGAGATATACGCAGCCATGGGTATATATAATAAAAAGTCTGTCAGAATGCTTGCACTGGATACGTACACTGGTGTTACAACAGCTGACAACGTGAAAGCCTTGGTAGTGGTGGAGCTATTTATTGTTGATAACACAGTGGGGAAATGTAGCTTTTGTCCATGCCAAATTGCTTCCTTTAAAGCAAAATAAGCCATGTCACCAGTTCAAGATACCTTTGTTTAAAAAAATACTGCTTGGAGACAGTACACACACATGTAAATGCAGAGGCAGCAACATGTGTGCATGTGATTGCCACGCTGATGAAAAAGTCATGCAGAATTTAAAGGAGGGGCATCCAGCATCAGTAGAAAAAAAACTATGGCAGGAGCTTTTTGATGGTGGAGCTCATAAAACTTACATTCTCTATGGGTTTTGGTAGCTGTTTGACAGAGTGCTGTATCAGGAGTGAAATTTTTCAGGAAGGTGACAAGAGAGGTCAGGAGACTGTGCTAAAAATAGTTGTTTGTCCCACCTGGATCTTATCGCTTCCATTTCCTGCCCATATAACCTTTTCTAGACAAATATATAAATTACAACATATAACACTGCACTACTAAAACTGCAGAGTTGGAAAATCAGACCTTTGGGATGTTTTTTCTGACCTGCTTGGCTTCCTCTCCTGCTTATTGAAATTGCAGAAGGAACATCACAGAGCTTAGAAGAGAAGGGGCAGGGAGGGAGAAAGGCTCTGAAGCATCTCAGCCCTCTGTAACCAAAAGCAGCTGCCAGCCCCAAGTGCAGGCTGGCGCCAGGTGAAAGATGCTTGGAGGGGTTGGTGAAGCCCAGAAGCTCCCAAGGGAACCCAGCGGACCCAAAAGCTCCCAACCACTGTGAGAGCAGGGTACTGGGGCATCTGAGAGCAGCTCTTTCTTGCAGCTGCATACTCTATGTTGGGAAACAGCACTGGTTCAGCTACTGACAAGTATCTTCTGTTCAGTTGTGTTAGTAGAAGCGGCATAACCGTGACTTGGATATCAGAGTTGTTCACCCTGAGGATCCTTCTCATGATTATGAGCAAGAACAACTTGACTCATTATTACCTCTGTTCTTCCGAGGTACCAGTTTCCCTCTGCAGGCAGTGCCTCTGAGCAGCTGTCGGTTTATTAGGGGAATTTATTATGAGGTTGCACTTCTCTTTTAAGAAACAGAATTTAAATATTTGCCGTTATTTATTTATTTAGGTTCAGCCTGCACGATTCGTTTGTGTACGTCAAACAAACACGAAAGGCAACCTTGCAGCCAGTTTTCTTCATGTGCTTCACAAAGTTTAGTATTGCAGAGAGAAATGACAGGGCATTTTATACACTGTTGTCTTGCTGAGGACAGAGTAGGAGGCAGAGAGATAATAACAGCAGCTCTCAGCTATCAAGTTAGCTCGGGCTACGATGCAAATAATTGTTACTGCCATTATCTTTGAAGCCAGATGTTTGGTGTCCCTGTGAGAAAAAAGTAGAATATTGCTACTACTTCTGAAAAGATTTTCCCCCCCCCACATTGTTATAGCTCAGCAAAGAATAATACGACTTGGGACTGAGGTGAAATATGGAAGGGGGAAAAAAAATTTCTATAAATGGTAGAAAGGACTAATATAATTCATCTCCAATTTATTAGCAGTCTTCTGTTGTCAGGATGTGCTGAAAAGAACACATAAATGGAAACAAATTGCAAATTATTACTGCAATGTTCTGTCAGGTGAACTTGATATGAAAACTCTTAAATAAATCACCTGGCACGTTTATAAAAAAAAGAAACAACTCAAAGCAACAAACAAACAAATCTCTATGGAGGCAGCTTGCAGCTGTTTTATTACACTGATAAATATGGGACAAGGCTCAGAAATAGCAATGAGGCAGGTCTTCAGACACTGCGTTTCCTTTGAACATGATACCAGTGCTGAGAAAAAAGGACAAGACATTCATCACTGTGATGAGGATGGAAGTTGGAGAAAACAGAAAGGCAAAAGAAACAAACAGACAAAAGTCCCAAATCCCCTTAGCTCCATCGAGTGTCCACAAATATTAAAACACTAATGGTGACCTTTAGAAATGTTATCCTCAGTGACTAATCTGTGCTCACCGAGACAGACCCACACCTATGGGAATGGTGGACACTGCTGGTTCATCAGCCACCACTTGCCTAGAAGGGACAACAGTGGACATACAATCATAGAATCATTATAGAACTGTAGAATTGTTTGGGTTGGAAAAGACTTCAAGGTCATCAACTCCAACAGTTAATGCAGCAATGCCAAGTCCACCACAAAGATGCCACATCTACCAGTAAAGTGGTGGCTGGAGCATGGGCATGTGTGCCCCTGCCAGGTTCTTCACCCCAACATGTAGCTCTGGAGATACCCAGCCAGTGTCCGAGACATGAGCAAATCAATTGGACGCCTCCTGGTAACACAGATTTCAGTTTACCAGCATGGTGCTAGAAGGGACAGTCTTGGAATCTGCTATCGCAGGAAACTTTGTTATCGTACAAAACCCTTCCTAAAATAATCAAACTCTGCCCCAGAATTAGTTACTGTGCTTCATGTGCTCACTCCTATCCCACAAGTTTTCAAAGTCTGTGCTACTGTACAGAAACATCAGTGGTTTTGTAGAATGGCTCTGGTTTTGACAAAATTAATTTTTCTCTCGGTTGCCTGATGTCAGTTCCGTGATTTGGGATGACTAGTTTCAACGTCTTTAAAAAAAAAAAAAAATCACAGTTTTTTTTTGCTGCAGCTCCCACTCAGTGATTTATCTATACGATGTTCCATTGGCTGCCCACCCTCCCCCCAAAAAAAAGAGATCGCACCACAGTCATTATTTTAATAGCTTATTTAGGGAGTTACTGAAAACTACAATAAGTGCAGTGGTGGATAACCTTATACACATAGTCAACTTCATCATCTGAATGTCAGACCATCATGATGGAGTTTTTCCAAGTGGAGGAAGTCCTAGGGCATCCTATCCTGAAGGGGGTGCATGAAGAATAGGAAAGTCATAGGACTGAAAATGAATAGTGTAAGATGCAGTGTGCATAGCTAGCAAAGTTCCTATTATATCATTTGTTTGAATCCTCATAGTCTTAGCATCATGAAAAATAGGTGTGTTGGTGGATTTTTTTCTGTCGTCCTTCCCACTTCACATCTCCATTTCTACATCTCTGACCTCAGAGCGATTCCTGATTCCGTATAATTCAGAACACTTTATTCTTTACATCTCCCCACCCTCATCACTTTTAAACATTCCTGTTGTTAGCAATTTCTGGAATCAAACCCTACACATTTGGAAATCATGTGCAAGCTGCAGGGAGGAATTATTCAAAGTCCTCTCTGGGTTGTTTATTGCCCAGGACAGAACAGCTGAGGACTCTGGAGCTGTAAATCCCTGTAGTGTTTCTAAAATAAAGACCAGATTTGACTGCCCTTTGCAACTGTTGATGCTCTTATTGGTCTTAAATCTCTGGCATGTATTTATGATTGAAAAGTGTCTCTTAAAAGCACAGTCAGAACAGGAAGAGACCTTTATAAAACTCTATAAAAAACCTCAAACCAAAACACAAAGTTTTCTCACTGATTTTAGTGAGACAGTTTTGACACTGGGAGACAGAGTGGGTTTAGTTGTTTCCATAACTGACAGATTTAAAGTTTTGCTTAGTTATTTTTGATGTATCTCCAAACCATTCCCAGAGCAAGAAGGGTAATACTTAGCTCAATCACTGTGGGCAGAAGCCAAATTCAGCCACGTTTTTTGAGTTTTAACGTCATCCTGTGCTCTGCTTCTGCCACTGCTAGTTGTTGCACCGGAGGTAGAAAAATGGTGAAGGCGGGAAATGTGTTGAAATGTCACATCTGGTTGACAAAGATGTGACTACTGCTTTGCCGTAGTTTAGCATCAGCCCTGTGCAGAGGCTCAGAATCTGGACATTAATCCTTCTGAGGACAGATCTTATCAAGATTGTATCTTGTTATGTCACTATGTATTAATCATACCTAGGTTTTTTAGCCGTTCTGCATACAAGCATGCAACATATATTTACACATACATTAATATGAGGGATGGAGATTAGATACAGCCACCATTGAATGGTACCTAATATTCAAGCACAACAAATACTGATTTAAAAGCTTCCTCAGTGTATTTCCAAGGGTTGTAGTAGTCATTCTTTGAACTAGAGACAAATACAATTGCCCTTTAGCTGATTAGTCTGTAGATTCATAACAAATTAACAAACTGCCTTAATCTATTCCGGTAAAAAAATTATTATTTTCTATGCTTCTTTAAAGAGTTTTTTAACTACTTACATACTATTATTATAAACTAATTATTATTTCCATGTTGGTACTGTTTCAAACCCCAGTGGGAACTAGAGGCTCGTAGATTCATCATGTCTGGATTTTACCACCCCAAAATGAGAGATACCTAACCAAAAGCATTTCAAAGTAGTATGGAAGCAAAATAGATGCTACTAGAGGAAAAAGAGAAATAGTCTGTATTTAGTCAAAATGAAGGTCACTGATAGTGGTAGAATTTGCATCTAGGGCTGTTGATCTATGCAACTGCAGCTCTTCTCAATTTTCCTAAATCTTTTGCAGTTCCTTTAAACAGCACGTTGTACATATTAAAAAAAAAAAAATAAATAAAAGGAATACACAGATAACTTGGAAATGTAAATTCAAGAGGGAAGGTGGAGTAGTTGCATCGTAGAGCCCTTCTATTTTACAGTGATGACTCTGACAGCTAAGCAAGTGCGTGGTGACAATTATTTTTCATTTTATTCCGTCAAGTGGAAAGCTGCTATGCGTGGACTCATCACTGCCAGTATTTACACCATTAACAGGATGTGTTCTCCTTCTTGCTTCATTTTCAAGCAGATAGCTACTAACTGTAACAACTGGGCTGCTATTAGAGTATATCAAATAACTCTCAGTTTCTTTTCTTTGAACAAAATACTTTTCTCCTCCCCCCTCTAACTTAACGGGAAAATTGGAAAATGTTTAAGCAAGTGATGTTAATAGAGCCCCATTTGGTACTTACATCATATATTAACATATCAAACACAGTTTAACATTCAAAATATCTCCTGTCTGGCAGCCAGGAAATTATGCCGTAATGTTAATGTACATGCCCTTATTAAATTTTGCCTCTATAATAGACAATCTGTTATAATATAAGGGGAACAGCAATATATCACAGATATTGCAACACAGGCTAGCACTACAAAGATAAAATTTCAAATACACATACAGCTACTATCTGAATATCTTTACGTTGATGGTCTTTAATGAATAACTTTATTTCTCTGGCAAATAAACCAAGGACTGAATAAAGAGTTACAGGTGGAGAGAGCAGGCACTTGATGAAAGGGGATGGGGTGTGAAAGGGGAGGAATAAGAAGGAATAAATGCCATGTAAATCAGTGTAAAAGTACACAAAAATGGGGCAATCCTGCCTTCTTCTGCCTGCAGCCATCCATCCCCACCGCTGTCTCATGCTTGCCTGGACCCGATGAGGTCAAGCAGTTCACTTACCTGGTGGAAATTTAACTCTGGAGGGGAAAAGTAATAAAAAAAAAATAAATCTTTCCACTAGCTGATGCAACTCAGGACATATCTGTGTGGTGATTTTAACCAGCCTGGTGAGAGGAGAGGATGGTCAAGGGAGGGGTGTGAGGGAGGGAGAAGGAGAAGCTGCCTGTGCACGGCAGCACGGAATCTATCGGCTGAAGCTGGTTGTGAAAACACACTGTGAGGAAATGCAGTAGGTTTTAGGGAAGTCTTCAATGAAACCGGTTGAACCTTAGAATTGATTTTGAAGTAGTTTAAAGCAGTAAAAACAACTGCCTGCATTTCCTAGAGTTAGTTTTACAATTTCGTTTTTAATTTCAAAGCACAATATTTATTTGTATTGAGTGTAGACTGTCTTTATAAATCCAACCCCGAGAAGCTTTACTGCATTCTCACTTCTGCAGTTCCTGCAGCCCCCTACAAGATACAAAATTAGAAATTAACATCCATGTGCCTGCCCCATCTGTGTGAGAGTATTTCTCTAGGGCCACAACATCTGGGAGGTGTGGGGTCCCATGCTCCTTCAGTTGGCAAGTGCTGCCAGGAAGCTGCACAATTTGGAAGCAGAATTTCCCAGCAAGCCACTGCAAGTAACTTCTACATACTTATATATATAAAAAAATACATTCTCTGGGACTAACAAAGCAATCTGGCCAAGGAGAACTCAACCATTCTGGAAGAGAGAAAAATAGTTTGAACATATGATCAAAACTGAGCAGTCTCTAACAAACTAAAAGAGAGCCGATTTAGATGAGATATTAGGGAGAAATTCTCCTCTATGAGGGTGGCACTGGAACAGGTTGCTCAGAGAAGCTGTGGCAGCCTGCTCCCTGGAAGTGTTCAAGGCCAGGTTGGACAGGTCTTTGAGCAAGCTGGTCTGGTGGGAGGTGTCCCTGCCCATGGAAGGGGAGGTGGAACGATATGAGCTTTAAGGTTAAACCATTCTACACGTCTCTGAACTTTCATACCTTCTTGCTCTTAAGATATCCACATAAATTTGACACTTCCCTATAAACAAAAATGTCTATTTGAATGTGGAGATCAGTAAAGGAAGCCATTGGAAAAACTACAGAAAACTACTGACTTCTTGTCCTCCTGGACCCTTGTTCCCCACTTCCCCTGATCCTGGTTCACCACTGTCATCTTCTTTCCCCTCATTCCTCCCTGCTACCTGATGAGATATCAAAATACCAAACTGATTGCCTTCACTGTGGGTTGACGCTGCAGAAAGTCAGTGTGCCAGGTAGCACCCATGAACATGAAATTGGCTGCAGTACACTCTCTGAGCTTGGAAATGGTGACCTGGAGCAAAATACCCAACAAGTTGTTGGGTTAACATCAAATAGTAGCTGGAGTCATCCTGTCTCCTCACCTGCTGCTGGTGAATGCTACCATGGGATGTGCTCCCCAGCCTCCTCCACCACCCTGCCCTTCAGTTCTTTTGCCCAGTTGTTTACAGTTTACCTTCAGCACACACTAACTTTGGCATTCTTGTAAAAATGAGCCTGGATAAATGGAGAATTTTCTGCTTTTGGCCTCCTTGGTCCTCTTCCTGGGACCCACAAAAATCAACAGAATTAAAGCTTCCCCCTGAATTCACTGGAGCTTTAGGTCTTTCTGCTGTGGCTAATTAATCTTGTTCATTAGGTACTCCCCAGGTCCCATTCCCTCTTCCTCATCACTTTGTGCCGGTGCGCATTATTCTTGTCTTTTAAACATTAATTGTTACTGTGCATGCCCTTCCTGTAATGTATTAAGATCAAATCCCCCCAGATATCCACCTTCCTTCTTGTGCCAATGCTTCAGAGACCGGGGAGTCAGAAAGTGGCAGGTGCAATACAGGCCAATTAAAAAGCAAATTTGTGCTAACTGATGGGTAATCTTCAGTGGAAATCACAAGCGACATTATTGGATGCCTGGGGAAAATTTTCATTAAGCGAATTCTTCCTCTGCTGGCACAACTCTGACACCTCCACGTGTTGTAGCTGTTGCAAGGTAAGTTTCCTCTACTTTCACCTTTGGGGTTTTTTTCTCCTGTTGCTTGCTGGCTCTGTTGTATGTGCTACAAACTGTCTTTTTTTTTTTTTTTTTTTCTGAATCAAAGAACAGAGCAAGCCAGGGGCACAGTGAGTCAAACCAACTGTTACTCTGCTTTTTATTTTCTTCCTTTTCATACTTGTGAGAAGTTTAAAAAAACAACAAAAAAAACCTAACCCAAAACAACAAAAAAAATGAACAAAAAACCACAAACCCCACCTCTTCTCTATTTCTACTTGCTTAATAGATGTTATTGCTAGAATTATTGTTATTATTTTCAGCACAGTATACTATAGGTATCAGTATCAGAATCCCAGTTCAGAATCAGAGTCCATTTCTATCAGAATCTCTTCCTCTGAGAGAAAAAACAGTGTAGTTTGAAAAATCACTGTTCACTTGAAAATCTCAGTCTATGTGCAGAGATCTGGCGAAGGATGGGAGAGGAGGAAGCAAGGTGAAGTGAAGCCAGGGGCAGACAGCAGCAGATGGGAATGTCCTCTTATGCACCTGTGGCATTGCTGGTTAGGAGACGCCACCTCCTTTTAGGTTTCTTTTGCAGATTATTTACAAACTGGTATGGATTCCCTTAAAACCTTTCCAAAATCCCAGCACAGCTGGTAAGCTTGTCCCACCGACATCGATGGGAAGTGATTCAGTTCCTGAAGAGGAAGGACATGTGGACTGTAGTATTTGTACACTGTAATGTTCAGTATTTGGGTTGGAAGGGACCTTAAAGATCATATCGTTCCAACTCCCTGCCATGGGCAGGGACATCTCCCACTAGACTGCGTTGCTCAAAGACCTGTCCAACCTGGCCTTGAACACTTCCCAGGGCAGGGGCTTCCACAACTTCTCTGAGCAACATGTCCACGTCTCATCACCCTCACAAAGAAGAATTTCTTCCTAATATCTAATCTAAATCAGCTCTCTTTCAGTTTGAAACCATTAACCTTGTCCTATCATGACACTTCTTGATAAAGAGTCCCTCCCCTTCTTTCTTTAAGTACTGAAGTCCTCTGCACTTTGAGTACTGAAAGGCTGCTATGTGGTCTCTTCAGAACTTATTTATTCCCATATATACAAAGGCGAAATTCATATTCACCAACTGGCAAAACAGGTGTTGCACCAGCTGAGCTTGTCATCTGCTCTATTTCACAGGTGAATCCATTGTCTGGTATATAAATGTATTGAACAATTACCATATATTTTTGAGGTATAGATGATTTATCACGTATAATATATAGTGTATAGTATATAAATATTATATATACGTACATATATACACATAGAGCAGAGAGAAAGCAGTGCAAGTATTTCTCTTCCCTCTACAATGCGACATTTGGGATGTTACCTCAGAATTGCACCACATGAAAACAAAATGAAATGGAATTGTGTGAGCCAAAGTCCTTACTGAGATGCAGTTTCCACTTAGCGCTTTCAAATATTGATCCAAGATTAAATTACTTTTTTTTTTTCTCTTTCAGTGTGTGGAGCTCTTAAAAGATGGGGATTTTTTTGTTACTTCAGGGGAGTATTAAGTCTGAATTCAGTTCACATAATGCTAACAATGCTGCTTCTGCACATCTTGAGATCTTTTATCTCTGTTCATTTCCCTTTTTTTTTTATTTTCTTTTTTGACAACCTTATACCTTCACAGTGCTTCCAGAACTCAAGGTGATAAGCTTCAGATGCATTTGTTATTTCTAGCATTTTCTTTCTTGCTTGGTGGTTTGTAAGGAGAAGCCTCTGTTTTTAGAATTCTGACAGGCATTTGAGTAATTTCCTTAACATTAAATGAGTGAGTGTGTGCGCGCGCATTTATATGGTTGTTCGGAGGAAGATACTTAAGGATAAGTAATCAACCTCTCCAGCACTATGTGAAACTCAGTGCCCCAGGATATATGACTGTGTGCTATGATCACAAGGCAAGAGAACTTAGCTTCTGCAAAATATTTGAAAAGATGTAATTCATCTGCTATTCTAAAACGACAAAGAATTTGGCTAGTTTTATACAGCCTAAGGTGCTCTGCTGTCTGCAAACAGAATAGTCACCCTGTGTCACTAAGGACAGAAGAAAGGCCAGGCTTTGAGCTTAAGAGCTACGGTCCAGTCTAAAGTTTGCAGCTCAGTAATAACAAAATACTTCACTTGTATATCTGGAGGAGATCCCATCAGTAGGATATAGACTTTCCTGGTGTGAATTTTTGACCAAATGTTTAAAAGTCACGAATATTATGTACACAATTATTTCTTCCCATCATTCTCCGTACTGTATAATATCTTTATTCTGTGGGATGTTTCAGATTGGGGGAGTTGGAGGACCAGTTTTGCGACCTTCAGTACTACACTTTTTTTCACAGAGGTGAAGGAATTAGTTCAAGAAATAGGAATGTCTTTTCACTTTCTCCGTCAAACGTCTTTCATTGCTTAGGTTCGTGCCACACAGATGAGGGACTGTACCAACTGACATGAATCATAACACACATGAATGTTTTAAATGTTCAGCTGTAGGTTGCTCTTTAATGAATAGCTGAAAATTTTTCGCTAGTCTAAGTAACTAAAGTGTCCATAAAACACTGATTTTTGCTGCAGAAATGCATTTCCAGAGATTTCATCACTGCTATTGAAAATTCCATCGCTAGTATGGAGATCATAAGCTTGGTCTGTTGTCCCTAAAGCACAGAAACTGGAAAGTTTCGAAGTATGAAATTAAGAATTCAATTTTCCAGGAAGGTAAAATCTTGAGCTAAAAATCCCTATTTTGAAATGGGCCACTAGCCTGAATAGGGCTTAGAGGAAATCTCTTGCTTGAGATGAGAAGGCCTTGTACCATGCCCTATATGGTGATTCTGGGTGTCTCCTACTTCTTGTGAAGCAGAAATGTAATGACTCAAGGTTCCCTGCACTTGGACAAGAAGAAAGTTGAGGATTAATTATGGGAACATGTTTAAACATTTGTAATTCCTTTGTATAGAGAATGATTCCTTTCCTGTGTTTCCTTTAGAGATGCTTGTCATAACCTTTCTGAAATACACCTCTCAGCAGGACAGACTTTGTTCTGCTCTGAGTAGAGATGACCCTCAATTTACTGCAACAAGACATTCATTTGGGAGAGCCTGGCAGAGCAGTTTTGCTGGTAACTTTACAGAAGGTTACAAAAAAGGCCAAGAAAAGTCAAAATCTCCTAAAGCTAGATTTCCAGATGGGTATCAGAGAAGTTCCCCTAAATTCTTGTTTAGCTGATCTTTAAACCTTGACAACACTGACATTTCCAAAGGCAAAGTTAGCAATACATCTCATATTCTCTCCTTCGACAGATGCAGAATTGGCTCTGCTCCAACCTTAGACGCAGACAAGTCCAGCAGACTTTGATGCCCAGGGGATCTCCTTACTAGACTGCTGCAGCCAAATCCAGAGGGCTCGCAGCTCTGGGGAGAGGATGAGCATGTACGTCCTGATATGGACTCACACGTGTTGCTCACGCAAGCTCTCAGGGGTCATCACAGAGAGACTGGTGCTCTTGTCAGCATCCACAAGCTGCACCCACATAAATATGATCCAACCCACATCTGACACTCCCTGCCCCACACAATGCTGATGTTCATCCATGGAGCATATTGACCCCTCGTTGTCTTGATTCACACCACAGTCACTCATCCCTCAAGTATGAGCAGGACTTTTATTCCATCCAGCAGCCCACCCAGTCCATGTCTATGCCTGGACCACCAGTCCATTCCTCAGTTGCCAGCTTTTTTTCTGATGGAGGTCTTTTGCCTGCTCTTTGTGTTTTTTTTTTTTTTTATTTAGCTTTTATTCAAATAGTGTAACATTAGACTGGATAGAAAATTTAAGAAATTTTAGAAAATTTTAAGAAATTTTAGAAAACTTCTCCAATGAAACATTCTGTCTGTTGCTGCCAAGACCTGCTATGATAGTAAGCATGTTTCTTGCAAAAAGTCCACTGAAAGACCAGTTCTTGAGGTCCTTGTCTGAACCAGGTGCTTTAGTCTATGTGTCTGATGGAAGGGAAAGTCCATTCACTACAAAATCTGCCAGGGAAAAGCAGAGGTGTTTGGTGTGACTTTTCCTAGTTGGAAGAAAGTCTTCTGCTGGCTTCTTCATACTTGTGCTATTGCTTTTGTTCCTCACATTGTACACAACTTCATTTAAAAATCATATCGAGTAACACTGTTAGAGGTTCATAGAACTATGTGACCATCACCATACAACAGGCATTCTCCATACCTGGTGATTTCACTGAGAAGCCCTTGGAGAAGGATTGCAGTTTTCAAAATGTTTCTTGTTACCTGTCTCAAGTCAATCACAATGCCCTTACTTTGAAAACCTAGGGTTTAAGGGCGAAGGGTTGCCCCATAGTGCTTAATAACTTTTCATTTCTGCCCCTAGATATAGCAGCTTGTCTTTACATTACGTCAGACTAGAACGGGCTTCAGTCTCTGTATGCTGAGATCCTGACGTGTCTGAATGCTCGTAATGGTTTGAGAACACCAGGACAAAAGTTCTCTGAGGCTCCTGACCCAGGAGAGAATCACAGTGGGGCATGAGGGGCAGCTGTGCCCATGGGGAGGAGAGGATGGGTCAGGTTACCCAAATGGACCAATCATGGTTTTCCTTCCCATGGTGCTCAGTATAAAAGGACCCATAGGAAGAGCACTGGGGCTTCTAGTGCTGTTGTGCTGGAGGGTTGCTGTTGGTCCTTCATCATCTCCCTGTGCTGCTGATGTTCCTGTTCCCATGCTGCAGAGTAGCACTGTTTGATAGAGCAGGTTGTCTTCATCTGCTGCCCCCACCCCACGTGGGAGAGGCACAGCTCCTTTTCTGTTTTTCTTGGACTGTCGTCGAGACTCTGAGCTCGGGCTCTACCATGTGCTGCTAAGTCCCATCTGGGGCTTCTTTTTTTTTCTTTCTGCTCAGGAGCTTGTTTTCATCTGGAAGGTGAGTTCTGTATTAACATATTCTCTTGTATCTTTGAGCATATTAGTAGTCTTTTATGTATATAGTTTGACATCTTTGCTGTTAATTTATTATTTTTTTCTGCTTTTACTAAACTGCTTCAGGATTTTTTGTTTCAATCTTAAAGCCTCTTTCCTTGGTTCTCTTGTTATCCTTCCCCCAGAAGTGTGGTTGGGGGCAGATTCATTGGTGAAAAGCATTTATTCCTGATCTGAGAGATCTTTATATGGGGCGGCCTGCTTGGCACAGGTTGTTAAAATTTGACTTGTGGACAATGAGTAATGGCCAGATGGACCACACCTACCCCCCTTCCCTCTTCCTATCTCCCGCTTTGCACTGTTGTGAGGGAGGAGGAGGTAGTCAGTAAGATGAGATCCGATGGCATCTGGCTGCTGGTTTCAGGAGCTGTGGGACAGCCCCAGTGCTGCCTGGCTGGAGGTGCGGCTCTCTGCATTCGGTGATGGTACCCAGCTCTGATGCTGCAAGGCTGGGTGTGCTGGATTTCTGAGAATCTGCCCCAAAGCCTCCAAGCTGCTAATGCTGGGGCAGCCAGTTTCAGGTGGCGAGCAGCAGTGGGAAAGCTGCAGTGCTGACTGAGGATCAGTGGTGGGGCTGTGAGCTCCAAGCTGGTGCTGGAGGCTGTGAGGAGAAGCAGGAAGGTGAAGGCTGCTCTCACACCATATGCTGGGCCAGCTGAATGTTGTCCCAGGCTGGCAGCCTGATGGAGGAATGAAAATTGATGAGCTCCTGGTGCCCTGGCCTAAGGCAGATACCAGTGTCCCTGCTCTCCCAGGGTCATGAGTGAGGATGACCCTGGTGCTGGCAAGTGCCAGCTGTGCCCCAGGGGTGAGGGAATGGCTCTCACCGGGATGCAGCCCCGGGGGCACCCAATGGTGTGGAAGGACTGCTGGTCCTCAACAGGCTCCAGGCAGAGGAGGCAGCTGGTGTTCTGCGCCTCCACTGCTGGCTGGGGATGGTGTGCCCAGCAGAGGAACCTGGGAAAGAGGGAGAGGATGGGTGAGGGGAGAAGCTCTGGGTCCTTCCCCAGTGATGGTGAGGAGGAGAGAGTGGGGAGATGAACAACCAACCTGGTGGTGCTGGTGGAGGGGATGAGCACCAGCACTCAAGGATGGTACAAACTATCTCTGGCGGTAGCAGCCCCGCCAGCCATAGGGCTTCTGGGCCCGGCGTTGTGAGCGGGAGCGCTCTCGCGCCCGCACAGGCCCAGGAGTGCTGGCGTGGCTGCTGCTGCCAAGTGCTGGCGCAGTGTGGGAGTTCCTGGAGGGCTGCTGGCCGGTGGTGCTGGGGCCAGCGGTGTCTGGAGCCAGGGAGGTGTGGGAGGCCTCTGGCAGCCCCTGGCTGGGAGCAGGTCTCTCCCCCCTCGCTGCAGGCACAGGGCCCCGCTGGCAGCGTCTGCCAGGCCGACTGTATGGCCCCTGGGCCCGGCGCTGCGAGCGGGTGCTCTGCCGCAGCCGCATGGGCAGGGAGGGGCTGGAGCGGCTGCTGGGGTCAGCGACCTCCGGACTGGCATTGGAGGCTGTAAGGAGAAGCAAGAAGGTCAAGGGCATGGAGCCCCAGCACAGGGCAGGACTGGCCAGAGGGCTGTCCCCAGCCCAGGGGCAGCCTGTGGTGCTTTGGCTCTTACCGGCAGCCGGACCAGCACAGCCCTGGCACTCCCAGCTGGCCACGGCGTCCCCCAGGTGGGAGCATGCCCTGTGAGTGCCCTGGGCCGCACAGGAGGAGCAGAGGAGGAGTTGCCAGGGCCTGGGGAAGCAAATGGGTAAATGGCTCTCAGAACAATGTGACTGCAGCATGGGAGTGTCCCGTAGAGCTCTTGTCCTTAGTCCTTCTGCTTCGAGCCCCTCGTGAGACAGAGCTCCCCATGCAGAGCCCAGGGCGGCAGCTTTGGACACTTACCCCTCCTCCTCTGCCTGCTCCCTTCCTCCCGGGCACAGGCACTCACTGGCATTGCAGTGGCTGTGCCTCTGCATCAGCCCTGCAAAGGCCTGGATGTTATCCCACTCTGGGGGCCTGATGGAGGAATGGAAACTGATGAGCCCCTGCTGCCCTGCCATAAGGGAGATACTGGTGCCCCTGCTCTCCCAGAGTCACTTGAGAGTGGAGGGCCAGGAGGGCAGAGGCAGCCCCCAGCACGGCACCTGCACCCTCCTGCCTTGTGAGCTGGGAAGGAAAAATACCAACCTCCTGGGGACTCGGATGCCCATGGAGACCATTTCCATTAGAAAGGCCTCCTTGTCCCGGCAGAGCGGGCATGAAAAGCAGGTCGTGCCGGCACACAGGGCCTGCCCCTGTGGGAGAAGCAGAAGGAGCATGAGTGGGGCCCTGGTGCTGCTGAGCACCGGCTGTGCCCTGGGGGTGAGGGAACAGCTCCCACCTGGATGCAGTCCCTGTGGAACCACGCGTGCCGGCACGTGGGGCACACCATGGTGCCGAAGGACTGCTGGCTGTCAACGGTGTCCAGGCAGATGAGGCAACTCGTGGCCTCCTCCTGAGCTGCCTCAACTGCCTGCCTGGGGCTGTGCTTGTCGCAGAAGGCCCTGGGGGAGGAGGAGTGAGTAAGGAGAGAAGCACTGGGTCCTGCCACCCTCCCACCCTGGCAGCGAGGAGGTACCTGTGCTGTGGAAGGTACTGGGTCACGCACTGTCCCTTCACAGCACAGGGCAGGTGGAACCTGCGGTCACAGCCCCTTGGCCAGCAGCACCAGACGGTGGCCCCGGTCCGCCGACAGACAAAGCAGTCCTGGAAAGGACACAGCAGCCCCCATCAGTGGCAGCCTCAGAGCCCCCCCCAGCCAGCCCTGTGCCTCAGAAGGGCTGAGCTTTCTTGAGGTCTGGGCTAAGCTCCTGCAAAGCCCTCTCCATGTTGTCAGGTCCTCACCATCTGCGCCGCCCGCTCCGCTATGAGGCGAACGTCCCTACGGCGAACTGCCATGCACTCGGCTTCCTCGTCCCAAAGCCGAGGAAGCTCGGTGGCAAAGTACTGCCAGAGAGAAGAGAGGAGCTGATGAGGAGAGCGTGGCAGGGCCTTGCCTGTTGGCGAGCAGGAAGGAGCCGCAAGGACACTCACCAGGCAAAAGATGTGGGCACGGAGGCCTCGCTTCTCCCACATGTCCCCGCAAATGGCGGGGTCTGCCACCGCCCGATGGCACAGGACACATGCTGGAGGAAGAGAGTGAATGGCACCGAGAATGAGCAGTGCTGCAAGGCTGGGGAAGCGTCCCTGAGGGATTGCCCCCAAGGGCTGCTCTGAGCCCTGCCACTGCTCTGGGTCCTGTGCTGACCGCCCTGCTATCCCCTCAGCCAGGCTGCAGGAGGGATGCTTTACTCTCACCCTGCTCCATTGGGCCGGTGGCTTGGTCCTCACAGGCTTGCACCTCGGACATAAAGAAAGATGGGGAAAACTTCCCAGTAGTGCAGCAAGTGTCTTGCAGAGACCTCTGCGGGAGAAGCAGGACGCGGGTGAATTCGCAGCTCAGGCCCAGAACCCCAAGGTGTGGTGCCCCCTCCTCCCTCAGCAGCCCCGTCTCCCCCCTGCCCTTACCTCACCACACTGACGCAGGGCTGGAGCCCAGCATTGCTTTAGACACACTTGGACCCATGTGTCACAGTGGCTGCTGCTGTGACATCAGCTGCAGCTGTGTTCCGGCCTGTGTTCCACCCTGTTCCATCCCTGTGTTCCACCTGAAGACTGCATCTTCAGTCCTACCAGTTACTGTTGGCTGTTATTGCATAGATGTGGTGTATTGGAAAATAGGACAGTGGGAAACAAGAGTTACTTGACACCAACTTCAGCAGAAAGTGTTCCAGACATGGTTCAACTTCATATGTAACGCAAAACCTCTCAGATTATGCAGCACCCCCATTTGAAATTGTCACGGGTTAGGGCTGGGCCGGCCACTAACACAGACAGACGCTCTCTAGCCCCCTCTTCCCCCCCCCAACAGGAGGAGAAAAGGGAATGAGGCAGAGAGACTTACGGATTAGAGGAGGAAAAAAAACTAGAACAGCTTTAATATGAAATTAAAATAATAGGAATAATGGTAAAAAGATAAAAGTAAAGAATTATATACAACTATAGATAGTAGCCTGATATCAAACCCAACTCCCTCCCCCGATAGAGATCGCCACTGGTGCTGCAGAGCAGGAGGCACTGGGGAAGCCCCAGGCTCAGCGGCGGCGGGAGCTGGATACAGGGAGCTGGATTCGGGAACTCAGGATCCGGATCAAAATCAGGAGATCAGATGGAGTCCTCTCTGGACACCGGCCATTGCAGAAAAAAAAGGGCGAAAAGGCCGAAAAAAGGGCAAAAGGGACAAAAAAGGGACAAAAAAGGGATGAAACTCTCGTGATCACTCAATTTATACTAGATATGACGTATATGGGATGGAATACTCTCGTTGGTCACCTGTCCTGTCTATTACCCCCCGGAGGTGCCACCTTTTACTTCCTTGTGCCCCCCTCTTACTACCCAGCACCCCCAGCGTGGCACACAAGAGCCAGCAGTGGCCTTGGTCACTATAGGAATAAGTATAAGCAAGAGCCTTTCTACATACCAGTCCCAGGCAGTAACTGTAAACATCAGGTGTTATCACTGCCAGTAGCACACACTGTCTGCAAAAACATGCTGCTGACTTCAGAATGTGCAGCCTTTTAGAAGACACTAAACTAGAAAGTAAAAATTCACTAAACAGGACTGGGTTTTCAGCTAAACCCAGGACAGAAAAAAAAAATCAATAATACCTGCCTTACATTTGGAAGTAAAACTGTAGAAGTGCTAGTTCAAAGGAACCTCTGGTGGTCTCTAGTCCAACCTTTTCATTTAGGCAGGGCTGTTGCCAGCACTAGTTCAGGTCGTGGTGGGTTTGTCTAGCTGTCTTAGAAGCCTCCTGCGATGAAGAGTCTGCGAGCTCTCTTCTTCTGGTGCTATAGCCTTTTCCTAGTGCAGAAGTTTCTTAAAATGTCCAACACCTTCCTGATATTAGTTACTCACTTTCTAACCTCGAGGAGCAAATCTTGACTCTCAAACTTTCTTCTCTCCTAATGCAATAAGAATGCAAATGAAACATGAGTTCTGTAGTTGCCTGAAGCCGATGCTCCAAATGTCAAATTGACATTTTAGGCTCATGCAGAATCACACAGATCTAACAGGGAGCATTATGTCGATGCTTTGGACATGCTCTTCATAAAGTAGATCTCTCTGTTTCCTGCTCAGGTGGGCTGCCTTAGGTCATCAAGTCAGCTAGAGCTGAATGTCTGCACCTTTTCCTCTCTACTAAGCTTGTGAGTTGCAGTTGCCCACCATTTAAAAACCTTTGTTGGAGAAGTTACCCCTAGTGCTGGGTGAAGGTGGCCAGGGCCATCTGCACCTTTAGTCAGAGCCTGGTGCTGGTGGAGGGGATGAGCCCCAGCACTCAAGGATGGTACAAACTATCTCTGGCAGTGGCAGCCCCACCAGCCGTAGGGCTTCTGGGCCCGACGTTGTGAGCGGAAGTGCTCTCGTGCCCGCACAGGCCCAGGGCTGCTGGCGTGGCTGCTGCTGCCGAGTGCTGGCACAGTGTGGGAGTCCCTGGAGGGCCGGTGGTGCTGGGGCCGGTGGTGTCTAAAGCAAAAGTTCCTTTCTCTCAGGAGGCCAGAGACCTAGTTCTTCCTCACATTTCTGATATGAACTTTGTACAGGAACTTTGTGAAGATCTTTATGAACTGCTTAAGACTGATAAAGGATTTGAAAATGCTACTTTTGAAAGCCAAATGTCTGTTAGGAGGGGCTGATAAAAAAAAATCTTCCAAAGGACAGCCTAGATTAACTCAACAATTGAAAAAAAACTCAAGCAAAATTGCATTTCCTCATTCACAGTTGTCAAGATCCAGGAGGTGTTCATATACTATAGATTTTACTATGTGGACATAGTTACATGGTTAAAGAGCACTTGTTTTCGGAACAATGCTGATACTTTGATGAATGGCATTTCTCATATGTTCAGATATTTCACAAATACTCAGGTAAAGTGTTCTACAGGTGTTACAGTTGCATATATTAAAACATTCCCTGTCAGTGCATATTTAGACATTGTGGCTGTGAAAGTAATCAGCAATGTCTATAATGTTGTATCTATATACAGTGTCGTGTTTTTATTTTGGATCTAAGTGGTTATCTAAAAAGCCCAGCTCTGAGACAAAGACTTGTGCTATTTGCTTTAATGTACTGTGTCTATGTAATAAACAGCCTGTGTTTGCTGTACAGATGTATTTTACATAATCATCTACAGATAGAGGGGATACAAAGCTGTGGAAGCTTTACTGTCATTGTGTGTGTTTTACCGACTCATCAATTTTTAGTAGTGCATTTTATTTAAAAAAAAAACAAAAAAAAAACCAAAAAGAGAACAAGACAGCATCTTGCCTGCTAAATTGGCTTCAATCCAAGCATCCAAATTCTAATATTAAGCTATACTTAAAAAACCACCACCTCTGTAGTTTTTAGGCAAAAACAATGTCTCTAGTATTAGGTTCTGATCTCTTTGTGCTTAAATTACCATGCTTCATTGTTTTCCTCTCTTATGTCATTCCTAATGTTTGGGGCATCTTGGTATTTCCTTTCTATTTGAGTTACAAGGCAACCAAAAAGAAATAACATCTTTTACAGTCAGGCTATGTCAATACACATGCCAGATTAGTAGCTCTTGGAGAATAATGATCTTTGATGCTATCACAGAGAAGGAATAGTGTCTACACGAAAAATAATAGTAACAAAATGTATTCTCTGCCTTTGTTCAATATTTCTCAACTCCTTCTTGCTTCTCTATTAACATATATTTTGCTTGAGAGAGCTAAGCCTAGTGAAAGGTTGAAAAAACCAACTTGAAGCAGTTTAATGAAAACAAGAATAATACTACTAGTAACAGTGAGGATGTTAATCGTTACAAAATGCAAATATGTTCAAAGATACAAGACAATATATGTTAATATGGAAGAGGAGGGATGAACCTGTGAACAAGATATTGGGGTTGACTAGTCTACAAAAGATGGATGCCACCTAACTATGCTTGATAAGTTTTAGCGATTATTTTCTCTACCAATGCATTGCAAGTAGAAATTGTGGTTTATGTCAGGATAAACCTGTGATGGTTTTGGATTTGATGTGTCTGTGGATATGATAGTTGTGTTTCTCAAAAATAATTTAAACTGGAACAAAAATCCTTAAAACAGTTTTCTTGGGAAATCATAGAAAAGATCTTCAGGTTTTTACTTTTATTATTTCTGTCCCTTCAAATGATGATTTTAGGAGACAGATGATAAATTTTGATCCTGAATAATAATTTGTCCTGTTTTAAGGAGGAGGACACTGTCTGGCAGGCTCACGCTCTGCCATTGCATTACACAGCATCCCACAACACGCTCTCATTTGGTGTTTTCTTGGTTGTTTTAGGCGGGTTGCTATTTCAGTGTCAATCTGCCCTTTGTGTATAATGACATTAAATACCTGGAATAAAACTTTTGTTATTAAAAAAAAAAGTCACCTAAAATATTAAACTTTTACAAGAACAGGGAGCAAGGGATTTAAATGAGGACTGGCAAACTAAGTTATACACCATGAAAAAAAAATTCCTTCTGGCTGGAAACCTCAGTGATAGGTAATTACATTTCTAAATGAGGCAATCATTGTTAAGCTATGAAGAATATAATTAATTTTATAACATTCTGTAGTGTTGTAGTCAATACAGATAATAGACTTTTTGAGATATTAGCTGTCCAAACACATTCAACTAATTTAAAGTGTCTCATTGTGCATTCTCTTAACTGAAGTCAACAGTAATAAAGCACTTCCCTGTCACTCCGATAAACTTAGTCAGTGGCTGAGTTTTGCTGGATTGAATTAACTGAGTTTAAAGAAACTAGTGTAGCTTTAGTTCACAGACATTCAACTGGTTTCTAACTTTGTTTCAAAGAGGCTTTCAATTTGCAAGCACATCACACTTTTGTGTACAGCAGACTAGATTTGTCTTTTCTACAGTCATGCTGATTCCAGCTAATGATTTACCAACCATGTATAGGAGAGAAAAAAAAAACCCAAACAACTGAACAAAACAAATCTGAGAAACAATTACTCTTTCAGATCAGTGGCCATCAGAGTCACTATTTTGTCTCTTATCAGGGACAACAGAGGAATCTCCAGCAGAAAATTCGTGAAGTGAATAGCAAACGTGTGGAGAAAGTTTAAGTCAGAGTTACTCTTACGACCTCAGTGAACAAATCTCTAAGATCCTACATCAAAAGCTTTTGCATGTAAATGTAGTCTTTTGCTTGTAAAAGATTGATTCTGGCTACAAGATTGGTCTATAACTACAGTCTGTGAAGACTATAGAGAAGATCATAGCTCGAACAAGAGACAACAAGTTCACCTCTTTAAAGAGAAGCTGAGGTCTTCTGGGAATTATTCAATCAGAAATCTTTGGAAGTAATAGACTGCTTGGAGAGAGACCAAGAAGTCACAGATTGCTCTATGTCCCCGTTCCCCACTTCATAGCTCATATTTCAGAGGTGATTATCTATTTTTAATGCTACTGAAAAGCAGAGAAATCTGTCCCACTCCTGAATGTTTTAGGGTGGACAGCATGATGCTCAGGGAGAAAAAGCAATTCTTGATATGGGATGCAACTAATCATGGGAGGATTGTTGGCCTGCGGAAGAACCTTGCTAACAATTGAGAACATGAGGTGAAAATTTTGAGGGAGACTTTGAGATCAGGCAGAAATGGGGCGGTGGCAGTGATTTGTCAAAACAGCCCAGATGGAAGTGGATGATGACAATATAAAGGTGAATCCTCATGGATCCCTTTCTCTTGCAGAAGCACACCTCTATATTTCTGAAACCTGCTAGCAACCCCTCTTACACCAACGGATGCCACCAGCAGAAGAAGGGGCATTTCACTCCCCTCTCTTCTATGGCTTATGCGTGTGGCTGTGAAGAAAAATACTCTACCAAGGTGTTGAAGACCAAGTGGAGTCCTGCTTGTTGAATGGCTGTGCTCTTTACCAATAGATTGCTGACTGCTTTCAAATTTATCTATTGTGGAGGCATTCAAGGCCAGGGTTGATGGGGCTCTGAGCAACCTGATCTAGGTAAAGATGTTCTTGCTCACTGCAGGGAAGTTGGACTAGATGACCTTTAAAAGTCCCTTCCAACCCAATGCATTCTATGATCCTGTGATTCTATTTCCTATAGCTGTGTCAGATGTCAGCATAAAAAAAAATAAGATGGGAACCCTTTGGTAGGGGCTATCTTTGGGTGTTTACAGGGCACAACCAAATTCAAGAGAGTAGACTTTACTGTTGGGCCAGATGTGTCACTGCAACAGAATCTGATGGGGAGGTCCAAAATATCCACACAATTGATCACCAGAGATAGTATTTTTGGTGCCGGGAAAGATGCCATTTCTTTGTGCCCTCGTGGCCAAGAAGGCCAATGGCATCCTGGGGTGTATTAGAAGGGGGTAGCAAGTAGGTCGAAAGAGGTCCTTCTGCCTCTCTACTCTGCCCTGGTGAGGCCGCATCTGGAATATTGTGTCCAGTTCTGGGCCCCTCAGTTCAAGAAGGACAGGGAACTGCTTGAGAGAGTCCAGCACAGAGCCACAAAGATGATGAAGGGAGTGGAACATCTCCCTTCTGAGGAAAGGCTGAAGGAGCTGGGTGTCTTTAGCTTGGAGAAGAGGAGGCTGAGGGGTTACCTCATTAATGTTTATAAATATGTCAAGGGGGAGTGTCGGGAGGACGGATCCAGGCTCTTCTCAGCGGCGTCCGCTGACAGGACAAGGGGCAATGGGTGGAAGCTGGAACATAAGAGGTTCCATAAAAATATGAGAAAAAACTTTTTCACAGTGAGGGTGACAGAGCCCTGGCACAGGCTGCCCAGGGAGGTTGTGGAGTCTCCTTCTTTGGAGACATTCAAAACCCACCTGGACGCGTTCCTGTGCGCTCTGCTGTAGGTGGTCCTGCTCTGGCAGGGGGGTTGGACTAGATGATCTTTGAGGTTCCTTCCAACCTCTAACATTCTGTGATTCTGTATTTGAAGGCATCCTCCAATGGAAATGTGCTGAGTTGGTTTTACTAAGCTACCCGTGTCCTTTTGCGGTTTTGTGAGTGATGCTGTGGCCAGTTTTGTTTTTTTACCCACTAGAATAACAGTTATTAACATTAAAGGGGACCAGGGCATTTTGTGTAGTGTTTCGGCTCAGACCGTGAGCGATGCTGCTTTCTCCTAAGGAAGTCAGATACGCCGCTAGAGGACACACATAAGCTGTTTTAATTCGAAGCAGGGACCAATGTTATTTCGGTTGCCCTTCTCACTACGCGGCTCTGCTGACTGATGTCATGGGAAAAACACAAGGTGCTTTCTGAGCTGATGGGAAAAATATTGTGGGGATGGCTATGCATCTAATTATCGGTCTGAGGGGAAACTGTGAATACAGAAAATAATGCAAGTCTCTCTGCATCAACATAGCTCGTTCCAGAACACGGAACTTATTTGCAGGAATGGTATAATTATTTTAGCTGCTTATTGCACAGAATATTTTAGTCATACCAGGAGTGATGTGAACTTCAGGTGCACGTGTTCCTCATGTACAGACATTAAGGAATGCTGAAATTAGTCTTTGCAAACTACATTAAAGCCATTTGTATTGTAGTGAAATTAGGCTTAATTTATTTAATTATTGTGTTTCTTGGGTAAATTGCTTTTTACAAAAAAAATTGTAATTTTATATTTATAACAACTCGTTTTCATGAAAAAGCCTTGCAAACCTATGAGGTATATGGGTGATAGGAGCAAACTCTTCCTACTGTGTTTTTGTAGGAGCTAAGGCTGCTCAGGCTAGCATGGAATCTAATGTAAGGCCGCACATCCTCAGCCAATTTACAGACACAGGATCTGTGTCTTTATTCCACATAACCTTTCTTCTCTGCTTCTTTCCTTCAGGAGAAAGGAAAAGGAGGAAGAAATCCCACCCCACTCTATTGCTAAATGCAAACTAATTCACAGACTGAATGACCTGGGAGGGTAATTTTGAGAGGGAGAAGCTTTCCCTGTTGGAGCACGTGTCCATAGCCATTAGTTACGATGTCGTATGAAAAGCCTGGTGGCACAGCAGTGCTTAATATTGGAAAGTTAAGTGTGTATTTTGACTTTTTGGCTTTGGCAGTCCATTTCTGTCAGCTCCAGCCCATCCACTGGGCTGGACCCAGCAGCTTCAACCCTGGCCAGGGCAGCCAGAGTCCAGCACCCATGGGAGCTGCAACTGCACTCCAGGTTCCTGGGTCTTTCTTCATCTTATTAATAGTCCTCTGACCTTACTGACTCTTCCCAGCTCTTGCCTAATTCATAGATGACCACTCATGACAGATACCCTGTAATTTGGATGTTTCCTCAGCCACTTCCTCCTTCTTCTTCCAGATAAATCTGTTACTCCTTTATCTGAAAGCTTTGCTTTGCCTCTCAGTTGTACAATTTCTGAGCTGAAAAACTGAATGCAATTTAGTAAAGCAAACAGATTAATAGAGAGAAAAAACAAGAGACATTAAATAATAGTCTCAGCAATTAGATGAGGAAAGGAATTAAATAGCTTAATTCAAGGACCTTAGCATTATTCACTGCAGGGCTTAATTTGAATTAATACGTAGTGTACACACATTTATAAATGTCATATATGGGTGGCTCTTTAACAAGGAATATTGAAAGTAATAGCAAAAAGGATTAATTCTTATACTTCCAGTAAAAGCACTTATTTAAGGTCTGACGAATTACTGTTTTAATAAGAATGTTATTACTGTAGAAACCAAGTGTTGAGAATGAGGCGAGCTTTGGCTGTTGGAAACGCTCTTAGATTTCAAAGTGAAAT
This sequence comes from Trogon surrucura, assembly GCA_020746105.1. NCBI lineage: Eukaryota > Metazoa > Chordata > Aves > Trogoniformes > Trogonidae > Trogon > Trogon surrucura. Next base: position 11,832,214 of record CM036624.1, read on the forward strand.
AAATGCATTTACTTTTTTCTTTTTCTTTTTGCTGTTATATTACCCTCATCTCGGTCAACCTTCTGGTGCAATGGCTATTTTACCTGTAGAAATATAACCACTTGACCATGCTGAATGTCCGTGTTTTTCACATTCTGCTGTATTCACTTCAATGAGGCGTTTTTCAAGGATTCGATGATCCGAGGCTCTGGAAACCGCAAGGTTGTTATGTTGTATTTCTCCTGCTTCCCTGGAAGAGCATGTTGCTCTTTGGCTCAATTTCAGAAGTCCGAAGGCGAGAGGTGAGGGTTTATGAAAAAACTGGTTTTGGTGCTTAGGAAAGAAAAGTGGATTTTTATCATCAGAAATTTTAGTTGAAATGTATTTGTCTGATAATTTTTAAGCAGCTTCTGAGGGTGCCCACTTAAAACCTTTGGTTTTTTTACTGGCGAAATGAAACGCTGGCAATGAATCTGTCTGACAAAGGCTGTGATTGTAAATGATGCGCCACACTGCCTGGAGGAATATTTTTTGTCTCCCTTATAAAAAAGACAAGGAAAGATTAAAATCACAGAAGTTTTGGTGTTAGAAGTATCCTTCAAACTTCATACTCAGAAATGGTGACTTCTTGAGTCAGTGAGTGAATTTGGGTCTTAGTATTTTGCAATCTATATTTTTGAGACTTTTTGCTAATATTTTTCAGTTGGGTTTTTTTTGGTGATTTTTTTTTTGGTCAAAATCTGTTGCAGTGTAACTTTGTGTGCAGTGCAGAAGGTGGGTCTTGGTTTTTGATTTAGGTTCTGGTGAGTGCTCCCCACACAAAGCACATTTCTTGATTATAAAATGTTTGCTGGCTTCCTGTTGAAGTGAAAATAAGCTACTTGACAAATAAAGGAAGGATTTTTTTTTTTTTTTTTCTCTCTCCTTGTGTTACCTAAATCTGTTCATAAAAAAAGAAATAGCCAATGGCAGGAAGACAATCCCTTGTTTCATTAGTCTGAACAGAAATACCTGTTTTGATTATAAGGCAACAAGGATCAGCAGTAATTAAAAAGTTGCAGAGAAAAAAGGGTTTGCTACAGATCTGCTAGGTAACAGTAACATTAACAACAAGTGATAACAAAGAAATAAAATCAAAACTGGGTATTACTTATGCATTAAAAGCTCACAAAATATATGCCCCAACATTATTTAATGACCTTGTTATACCAGTATTTTCACAACTGAAAATTTTATTTTACAAATGCTTTGTAATTCAAGAATACATTTCAGGCTTCTAATAGGAAATTTTTCTGTAAATATATTTAATTGATGTTTCACGGCATAAAAAGGACCTTACACTGGAATGAATTAATTCACTAGATGTGCATATTAATATATATTTATGAACTTCTTTGTCTGTGCCATGTATCAAAAGCAACTCAACCATATGAATGCATCTGTTGTAATATCAGCCCCTTAAAAACAAAACCAAAATAAGGATTAACATTATGAATGCATTGGCCAAATATATCAGAAGTCTGCACTGTGAGTGAATTCTTGCTCTGTGGTAAATCACGAATGAACAAGGGATGTGTGAGTGAGAGAGTTGCTGTAATCTAGAAAATACTACGAATTTTAAGAAACTTTAAGTCTGAATTTACTTGAAACCTGAATTAGCTTGAATTTACTAAGGTATAGTTGATCTTTTTTTGTTTGTTTTTTTTTTCCCTCTTGAAAATTCAATAATTATATACTTGCTGCTGTTCTAATTGGATAAGATTGTCATCACCTACCACTGAGCAATTGATTACAGGAGCAGCTTAAACGCAGGTCCTGTATTTGCAATGCAAAAGTCATTCACAGTGGTGGAAAGAAGTGAAAGTGATGCATTCAGGTGAAGCAAGTCCTTATATACTTATTTTTAGAGGCACCTTATATGTGTATTTACAAATGTGATGGGAAAACTGAAGGAGAGGAAGGCTTCCACGCAAAACTAAAGTTGTGGCATTAAATGCCTTAAATGATGAAAAAATTACACCAGTCCCCATTTTTGTACGATCTCAGCTGAGTCTAAAGTGGACTAAGAGAGCAGCCTGCTTTTGTAATTTAAATATTCAGGAGAAACCCATTCAAGGACTGAAAAATTTGCAACAAGTATGTTATTAATCCTGATCTAAACTGGGATAATATTTTCCAAAGAGGCCTAATTCTAATCAGGTGCTTCAGGGTCTATGTATCAGGGAAAGGGAATGTGAAAATTAGTTAGAAAGTTCTTGTGAGATGTCATTTATGAAGTATTGCTGTGATCTGGAATATAGCGTGACTTTTAAGAAAACCGTAAGTTATATGGAATTGAATGATGAATAGCTTGTCTGTCCAACAGCAGCGTTCATGCAGATGCCTTTCAGTGACAGACAGATTTGAACTCTTAGTTGTAGTATGTTGACTTTATCCTATTAGAAAAAGAGGATACATCTCCAAATAAAAAAATTGCGACAGTAGCGCAGGAAGAATAAGCTTCATAGGTAGTTGATGTTATCCACATATTTTGAAGTAATGGTAGGGTTAAATTGTGGAAATCGCAAATAAAGAGTCATGTGAGAATCTGCATAAATGTTAATGCTTCACCGTTTGTTGAGTTACAGTAATAAGTGAATTCAGAGTGCACAACAGATACATCTACTATGTATGACTCCTATGTACACATTTTATATGTGGAAAGCTTTTTTCTTCTATTTTGCACGTATGTAAATATACATCCACATGCACACAGGATGTCTCAAAAAAAATAGGATAATAATTTACGGTTATATTAAAAAAATATCCATGGGCTATTGTAGTGGTTTGACCCTGGCTGGTGGACAGGTGTCCACCACAGCCACTTTATGACTCCCCTTTCTCAGCTAGGCAAGGGGAGAGAATATAATGAAAGGCCCATGGTTCAGGATAAGGATGGGGAGATCACCTGTATCTACTGTCCCAGACAAAACAGACTCAATTTTGGGGAAATTAGTTACATTTATTAGAGAACAAATCAGAGAAGAGTAATGAGAAACAGAAACAGATCTTAAAAAAAACCCAACACCTTCCCCCCACTTCTCCCTTCTTCCGAGGTTTAACGTCAATCCCAATTTATCCACTTCCTCCCCTCGAGTGGCGCAGGGGGACAGGGAAATGGGGGCTGTGGTCACTTCATCCAATGTTGTCTCCACCGCTGCTTCTTCCTCCTGGGGAGCACTCCTCACTCTTCCCCTGGGCCACTGTGGGATCGCTCTCATGGAAAACGATCTTCACACACTTTCTCCAACACGAGTCCTCTCACAAGAGACAGTTCTTGACAAACTGCCCCAACGTGAGTCTCTCTCCATGGGGTGCAGTCCTTCAGGGGAAACTGCTCCAACATGAGTCCCCTGTGGCATCACAAAAGTCCTGCCAACCAACCTGCTCCAGAGTGGGCTTTTCTCTCTCTCCACAGTCTACAGGCTCTGGCAGCAACCTGCTCCAATGCAGGCTATTCCCACAGGACTGCAGACTCCTTCAGGCATCCACCTGCTCCAGCATGGAGCCCTCCCTGGGCAACAAGTGGACATCTACACCCTGTCACACCCATGGGCTGCAGGGGGACAGCCTGCTTCACCAAGGTCTTCACCACAACCCAGGGGAGTCTCTGTTCTGGTGCCTGGAGCACATCTTCCCCCCTTTCACTGACTTTGGTGTCTTCACATATTCTCACTTCTCTCTCTGCCAGTAGTTGTGCGGCGCAGTTCCTTTTTTTGCTCGCCCCCCCCACATTTCTTAAATAAGCTTTCACAGAGGCGTCCTATCCTATCATTGTTGGTGGGCTCAGCCTTGGCCAGTGGCGGGTCTGTATATGGAGCTGGCTGGTGTTCGCTCTATCAGGCCTATGGGAAGCTTTGAGCAGCTTCTTGCAGAAGCCACCCCAACAGCAACCCCCTACTGAAATCTGGCCGGGTAAATTCCACACAGCTGTTTAGGGAAACAGGCTTTCTTTTACACTCAGAAGACTATTTTTGTCAAAAATACAAAAATCCATCCTTAGCTTCTCCTGCAAAGAACTGGAAGAAAAGGGAGGTAGGAAGGCTTCTTTATTTTTATTTTTTTTTGTTACTTTGCTCCCAGGCAGGCATACATAAATAGCCTTAAAAAGCCATCTAATCACAGTATGCAGGAGCAAGGTAGTGTATTCCTGCTGTTTATATCAAAGAAGAGACTAGAAGTACCAGATTTACTGGTGAATTTATTGGTGTATTAAAGGAGACAACAGCCGTTTGTACCAATAAAGCCAGTAAAGCAGTACAATTATTTGCCAGTTGATGCATTCCAGCAGAATTTTTTATTAAAAAAAAATAGAACATTTTACTTTTTTGTTTTTGTTACATGAGAATTTTTTCTTCACATCCTTCAACCTTCTTGCCAACTCCTAGACCAGCTCCCCTTCTCCCCCCAGCAGCGAAGCAACCGCTCCATAATTGTGTTTTCAAATTCTTAGAGCTACAGATGTAAGACAGCACAAGGTATGCCAGACACATAAGGGCAGATCTATTCTCCAGCATGACGTGAAATCTCTTCCAGCTCTCTCAGCTGTGTTTACACGTTTCTACCTACTCTACTGCAAACACGTCTGTGGCGCAGACAGATGACGACTGTCTCGTGGATGGCATCTCTCTCCAAATCCTAAAGCATTTTGTCACACGTTCCTTGTGGCAACTATAGAAACTTTGCTTACGTGGAAAAAAAAAAGAAAGGAAGAAAAAAGATGTGTTAGGTTCCATACTGCAGATACGAAAATGTACTTACTGATATATGTGAACACGTGGTTTTATGTACAGCCGGTATTTTTAGCACCACATTTTAAATTCAAATCTGGTCCTTTATTCTTATGTGTTATTAAAAAAATTGCAGGCATTTTTGGCAATAGAAACTTTTGACACAAATTCAATGAAAATTAGAAAAACCATCTGCAAAATATCAACAAATGTGAAGTTTGTGTCTGTGATTTCAATCTCCGCATTTGTACAGCTAGAGTTTAGCTCCCATCACTTTGAAAAACATGAAAATGCTCTATTTTTTTTTTTGCCAGTGGTGGTGAAATTTCTGAGTTACTGCCACAAACAAAAAGGGAATACATTCCCTTTCTTTCGGCTATTATTGCCTACAAAATCACGTCGCATTTTAGTGTCATTCTTTAACGGCATTCTCTGCTGTTACAAGATTATCTGTAGCTAGGTATTCCACTGCTGTGTGTGAAAGGAAGAGAAAGAAAGTGTGTGTGGGCATTTCTCTCTTCTCTGGTACCTCTAGAGGAGGGAACCACTGGGTATTTAAGCAGAGGTGTGAGTACAATTCAAACGGCTACACACTTGCGAGCCTACTTCACCTCTTCATGTATCCATCTTGGTATGAAAGCACTTCATAGAAAATAAAAGGTGATTGATGGATGAGTTTGGTAGTGATTAAGGCACCTGGAATTTAGTACTTATATGCACTGAAGAAGGCATGAAGCATGGGTTAGTTCTGTGTTTGTCCTACAAGTCTGTGCTTGCACACAGAAGTACAAGGCTAGACAAAAACATTTGAAAATACACTAGAAGAAGCAGTGTGATGGATGCTTTTCTATCCTCACCTTTGTTGCAATGTGAAGGAGCGTCTCAAAGTCCAAAACAAGCTTGAAGTTTAGCAGTTTTGGCATTATTTTTGTTTTATTTACTTGTATAATTACTCTGTGATCAGCATATCATTTTCATGGGAAAGGGTACCATGGAAACCACAATCTTATTTCTTAGTGAATTTAATAAACAAATATATTAAATCAGTATTGAAAACATGGGGGATTGAGCTTTGTCTTGCGTTTATTTATATTTAAAAGATTAGAACCTGTCAGAGTGTTTTCATTATTGTTCCTCGGGGTGGGATGGCAGTTATAGTACAGTGGGAAATACCAGGAATGTCATGTGAACCTGTATTAAACTCTATATATAACTGAGAGAACTGTCAATCTCCCTCATTCATAGACATAGACTACAACTGAAAAAGAAATAAAAATCCTTAGGTATTGATTAGACTATATTTTTCAAATTAATAATACGGTATATGTTTTGTCACTATGCATTTTTCTTATCTACCTGCACATGCTATTGACATATCAGGACAACAGCGTCATTTTTGGCCTCAAAACATTTTGGACAGTTCCTTTCATACTGTTCTTGTTGTGTAAGTCATTGAGAAGCAGGTTTTCAGCCGAGCGCTCCACAGATCCCCACAGAGCTGTTTTCTCACCAACTTCACAAATAGAGTGTTTATACCGCTACTGCATGTGTCAGTAAAGTAGTTAAGAGGCAGAAGTGCAAAGTCTGAAAACGTGGTAAGGTCCTCCCCTTTTCTCTATCTTATCCATCACTAAAACAAAAAAAGGGTGAAATAAAAGGATTTGATGAGCTCCAGATCTAACTGGTGATTTCTTTGTTACTGTAGCAGACAGGCGTACGTCTATGTCTTGAGGATGTCCTACCACTCTCCAGTAAAAATTGCGCACTAGGATTCAGACTTGCACACAGATTTGAAAGTCTTAGAAAACACAGAGATAAGGGAAGTATAAAACTGCGCAAAAACTTCTTTAGCTTTCCACTTGGGTGCAAGTTCTGCTTCTTTGGATATGCCCATCATCCGCACCACAGTGAAAAGAAGGCCATGACAGCTCTGGGTATGTGACCTCAGTGTCAGAAACTGTCTGTCCACAGGGGTACTAGAGCTCTACGTGGATGCACTGAGCCATCACAACCCACTGTGGGCTTTATTATAGATATGCACATGCCTCGTGATAGCATCACTGAGCTCCTGAAAAACCTCCTGAGAAGGCCTCCCATCCATCCATGGAAAGGGGGGACAACAGTTTTTTATGTAGAAGCAAATTGTTGGAACACTTACAGTCACCAGTAAAGAGATAATTACTCTTAAAAAGAACAGTAGACCTCCTAAAAGAAAGCAGGACCAGTTGCATCACAGGCTGCTCCACACACATTTATGCAACATAGTAAAATTCAGTTGTAAAAACTTGGAGTTTTGATCATTTGTATCAGGTTTGAAGAGACTAATTTACCGTCAACTCCCCATCAGGCAAAGATTCAGGGTTAATCAAGTTGTCTGAAACACCCGCATTAAAAATTCTGGATGTGTAGTTTTAACATGCTTTAGACTTACCCTGTAATCCAAATATGTCAACAGCTTTCACGGCATTTGCGCAAATCAAGGGAGAAGAGCTTTTAACTTCAGCTTTTTTCTTTTTGTTCTGGTAATAGGGTTAACGTGTGTTTTCCAAGGACAGATGATATGATTCTGGTACAGGCAGTTGCTTAGAAGATTGAAAGACAGATTGAAGTTGGCAGGTTATTAAATAAAGTTAGGCACTTTTGGGTTCTTAATCAAGCTCAGAGAAAGTTTGCCAAATATGTATGAACTTACCTTTCCTTTGAATATTTTTTTTTTCAGCTGTTGTTCCAGATATAGATCTAGTTACTGAATTTTTCTTCTCTGTTCCAAAGGCTCTGACCTCTCTCATCAAGGCATGACTTTGCTATAGCTGTTACGCAAGAGTTACTGCGTTGCTCTGAATCATACAGGAAAGGAGAAAAAGTGACAGTCTTTTTTTTTTTTATGACCTTGCAATAGTTTGGCAAGATACAGCTTAACAACAGTCTATTCTTCTGTTTAATTGGGATGAGTACTGGACAAAGTCATAGATATTTTAAAACAGAAAATAAGGGAAGATAGAAACTTCACAGGAAAGAGAAAACAGGACAAGGACAGTTTAAGGAGACATTCTATCATCAAATTTTCTCATTGGAAAAACATTTTAGACACTTTATTCTTTTTTTTTTCCTTCATTCTACACATCAAGGGTGCTCAGACAAGCAGAAATAATGGCCTCTGGCTAATGATTGAGAGGTAATGTCAAAGAACTGGTAACCCAGACATGTGGCTTATAAAAAATTTCCCTCTTCTCCTTTCTTTTCTACTCCATCCAGGAAAACTGATAACACTTACTGGGTATGTTGCCATATCTTGGAGACAGAAAACGTTATTAAAGGTTGGGAGGGATCTCCAAAGGTCACCTAGTCCAATTGTTCAGCCAAAACAGGCACAGTTACAGAAGATTGTTCCGGGCCTTTTCCAGTCAAGCGTTGGCTGTCGCCAAGGATGGAAATTCCACAAAGCCTCTGAGAAGTCTGTGCCAATGTTTGACTATCCACATGGCAAGCATTTTTCCTCATAGCTAATCAGAATTTTCCATATTCCAGCTTGTGCCTGTTGTATCTTACTGCTGCACAGCTCTGAGGAGTCTGCCTTTGTCTTCTCTACACCCTCCATTTTAGGCAGCTGTGAATGACAATAAGGTCTCCCACAAAGCCTGCTCGTTCAGGCTGAAAAAATCAACCTCTCTCAGCCTATTTTTACATGTTGTGTTTTCCAGCCCCCTAATTATCTCTGGCTTTGCTCCAGTGTGACCAAGTCCGTCTTGCAGTGAGCAACCCAAAAAGGACCCAGCACTTCAGATGCGGTCTCACAAGGATCAGATTAAGAAGAAAGATCTCTTCTGTGGTGGGTGCCCTTTGTTGCTCCAAGGACACACTGCTGATTCAACACGTAGTGCACCAGGACTCCCAAGTCTTCTTCCTCACAGTTGCTTTCCAGATGGTTGGCCTAGGGCCTCTCTTCTTGTATGGGCTCATGACAAACTGGAGGCATTTGCTCTGGATTGTGAGCTTCCTTTTAGCCCATTTGTCAGTATTGGTGTGGTTCCTTGGGATAACAGACCTGCCCTGTGTATCAGGACACATCCCAGTTTGATATTGTCTACAAACTTGCTGAGCGTGTACCCTGACCTGTCATCTAGTTCACCAGTATCAATCCCTGAGGATCCTCACTTGTAACCAGCCACCCCCCAGCTGGAGTTTGTACCACCAGTCTTCTACTTTCTCGGTGACAACCAATGATAGGACAAGGGGTAATGGGCTGAAACTGGAACATAAGAGGTTCCGCTTAAACTCGAGAAGAAACTTCTTCTCAGTGAGGGTGACGAAACACTGGAACAGGCTGCCCAGAGAGGTTGTGGAGTCTCCTTCTCTGGAGACATTCAAGACCCACCTGGACACATTCCTATGTAGCATTATCTAGGCATTCCTGCTCTGGCAGCGGGATTGGACTTGATGATCTTTCGAGGTCTCTTCCAATCCCTAACATTCTGTGATTCTGTGATTCTGCCCACCTCATGCCTCTCCCAGTTTGACCAGAGGGTTTTTAAGAGAGACTGTCAATGGCGTTGCTAAAATGAAGGGAAAAAACATCTACTGCTCTTCCCTTGTCTACACAGCTGCTTGGTTCACCACAGAAAGCAATCAGGGCAGGTTTAGTTGGCTTTGAAAGATCCATGCTGGCTCTTCCCAGTCTCAAATGGTTCTGCATGTGCTTGGACACTTAAGAAAAAGAGGAGGCTTGCATCACTTTCTCAGAGAACAAAGTGTACTCCCCTCAATTCCCCTTGCCCTTCCCACAGCTATGTGGGACACTTGTCTTTCTCCAGTCAGTTTTCTCCACTTCCCGTCATCTCAAAAGTGACAGAGATGACAGAGAGCAGCCATCGAATATCAGCCAGCTCCCTCAGCATCCCAGGGTGGTGAACTTGTGCATGTTCAATCTGCTTACATGTGCCCTAAATTTATTTTCTCTGACTGTGAGTGCAGCTTCATCCCACAGAGTCTGCTCCTTGGCAGGAGACTGTAGCGCAGACCTTTCTGCCAAATTCCTAGGCCAAGAGGCAGTAAGTACCTCAGTCTTTTTCATGTCCTTCACTACTGGTATTACTGGGCTCCTTTACCCAGTCTTCCATTGGGTCCTGCCAACAAACTGAAATATGGTCTCCTGAAGTCCAGAGCTGTGAATCTGCTTGTGCATTTCTCAGGTTTTTAAACCTGCACCATCATCTCATGGGTGCTGCAGCCACACCCAGGCTTGACCTGTTCATCTTTGACTTGTTCTTCCTTGCTTGCTTGTAATATGTCCATCAAAGCATTTCCCATTCTTATCTTGTTGATCATTTTTGTTGAGAAATTGTTACATACACACTCTAGAAATATACTGGATTGACTGGGAACCTTTTATCAAAAATATGTGTCCTTTGGCAGTCTAATTTCATTGTCTTCATAGCAGCCCAGTTGGTTTACTGAGAAGAGTATCTGACATCCCTGTAAAATATGTACTTCCAAAAAATAATGTGTAAAATTATGGCATAAATGACACTATTTGACGACATGATGTATTGCTTATTATATGTATAATAAGTTGACCTATGTCTTTCTTTGAATCCGACATACTTTGAGTTATCATCATTCATTATGCACCCTGCAGCGACAAAATAACTTTTAAAAATTTGTTGTTTTTATATGCGGCATAGTCAATGCCTCTTGGATATACCACATTTTGTCCTTGGTCGTTGGTGAGAAGGGCTCTTTCTTTTCCCCCTGTATCTTATAAATGATTTTGATATCCCTGCAGTTTTCATTAAATACGATTAGTAGAGGAGTATATGTCAACAAGATTGACCAGGGTTGATCTTGATTCAACTTAAGCTGAAAAGAAAGTCGGTAATGCAAATACTTAAGAGATGACAAAGGTAGTTCAATTGAATTATAATTTTCGTTGCTCTTGGTTTAGTGATTAAAATGACCTAGAGAAGAACTTCCCTTAACACTGATTCCATTTAAAAGGGTGAGGGGGAAGGGCCCACATTATGCGTCAGAAATTGGTTTCTGGGTTTTATGGGTGTTTTCTGTATGTGTAATGGTGTAAGATTAGAGACCTTGAAGGCACCTGTGTTTTAAGTGGATTGGGTGGAACACGAAGAAGTCAGCTTTCTTACTTTTTGCACATATCAGAAAGGATGTTTAACCAGCAGCTCTATTTGTTTTGAAAGATGCAATTGGATTTAGCTTAATCCCAGAGACAGGGAAAAAGAACCTTGGTTTATTAGCTCCTCTGAAGGGATGCAACTGACTGAATTTTGGAGTACTTTGCAGTACTTTCAGCACCCAGAGGAGCAAAAAAGCCTCCAACTGAGTTGTACTGTTTATTCTATAACAATATGTTCCGATATATTTTGAAATTGATGATCCAAGAAGCCAGGCACAAATTATGATTTACAGCACTGTAATGTTGCTATCCATTTACTTTCAATCAGCAAGGAAATATACCACAAAGTGCTTACTTATATATGAGGGGGAAACTTATTTACATCTATCTCGCAATCCACGGAGTTGTAAATATATTGTGACTGAATACATGGAAATGAAGTGCACTAAAACATTTTCTCCTAGCAATTTGTGCATAAGCACACAACGGAGCCTGTGGTGCAACTTAATAGGTTGTTGAGAATTAGTGCACTGTGAAAAAAAGGTCTCTCTGCTTTCATAAATGAACAGTCTTAAGCTTAGTTTTAGCAGACTAACAGAAGACAATTTTTGAATCAACAAGGGCTGCTTGCTTTGTTGCACTGCTCACAATATTTTCCTGTTGCAAGAGCAGTGTGAGGAGGAGTGTGCTTCGTCTTTCTAAACCTGTGAACAGTGAAAAAAAAATACCCCCAGGAGAGAATTCCAATTCAGGTGCTAAAAGTGCATTTGCAGGGCGCCTTTCTCACGTCCTCCTTCAATGTCCATATTACCCACAGACCAGCTTGAGAACTACGAGATGGATGTTTCCCTCTCCTTCCCCAAATGCTTCTCGTTGCATTTTCTGAACTCAGTCCCTTTTTTTTGTCTCTTCCCTCTTTTGTCTCTTCCGTACCGTTGTCTGTTATCTGGGAGAAGAATGCTTGGTGGTAGTGGGAGGATGAATCCATGGGCTTGACAGCTTGTCCCTGGCTGTGTCATCTCCTGCACACCATGACCTCCTGCTCAGGGATATGCAGGTGTTTTGCTCAAGTAAGTAAATGACAGCAGGGTCTTGCAGAATATCTCAGTCTCTGGGAGAGGAAGAAGGAGGTCTCAGCTCACTCACTGAATTTCTCACCTCAGCTGTACAAATGCTTTCCACCACTTCCATGGGTCAGGGATGACCATGGGTGTCCCAGAAACTCCTCAGCTCTTCTCAAGTTGTTTTGGACTTGCCCCTTTGGAGGAGACAGCACCAGCCTCAAAACCAATATGCTTTAGTTAAAAACAAACAAACAAACAAATTTGAAAGCAAGCAAGCTGAAACAGACCGTATTTACATTTCTCATGATTTAGAGAAGGCATTTTGAGTTTACTGGCATAGAGAGAGGATGGCAAAAAAAGAAACTGCTGAAAGCAAGGATCAAGATGGACCAAGGAGGAAACAGAATGGGGCCTGTAAAAGGGTGGTGGTGTGTGAAAGACTGGTGGTGTGTAAGCAGGCTGCTGGCTTGTGTGGCTGAGGTCTCCACCTGATCGCAGCAGTATGATCTATTTTATTATGAAATTCCACTTTTACTACTTGCTGATATGTGTTTGTGTGTATCTGCAAGTGATCTGTGAGAAAATCTCAAGCTGGACTAGTTGGTGGGTAGGAGAAGTCTGGTTGCAAGATAATGGAGAGACTGGATATGCCCCCAGGGAGACAAAACATCTGGGAGCCATATACTGGAGCACCCCCAAGTACTTTTCCTCAGGGCTGCTCTCTATCACATCATCCCCCAGCCTGTATTGATAATGAGGATTGCCCGGACCCAGGAGGAGGACCTTACACTTGGCCTTGTTGAACCTCATGAGGTTCACATGGGCCCACTTCTCTAGCTTGTCCAGGTCCTTTTGGATGGTATCACTTCTCTCAGGCGTATTGACCGCACCACGCAGCTTGGTGTCATCTGCAAACTTGCTGAGGGTGCACTTGATCCCACTGTCCGTGTCATTGATAAAGATATTAAACAACACTGGTCCCAGTATGGACCCCTGAGGATCACCACTTCTATTGTTGCTTGGGGTTATACTGTACCTGATGGCAGACTTCAAAAACCTCAAAAACTCCCAAAGTACTGCTCATCCAGCTTCTCAGACAGTCAAAGGGCTGCTAATCCCTCATAGCTCCCTGAAACGCATCTGATTTCTCAGCCTTTCTTCTTCCGGAGTTACAATCACAGAATCACAGTATGAGTTACAATATCCCTCTCTTGCATGTAATCTGGATGGAATCTTGTCTACAAAAATAAATGCTATTGCTGAAGGGGTGAAAAAGAGCAAAAAAGTCAATTTTGCCTGTGCTTCTCAGGAGCCTTGTGCCTGTTCCACTGTAGTTAGAAGATGCAGATCTCCTTTCAAACTGTAGTGCATTGGGGAACCTCTCCCACTGAGAGACACATTAACATTTGTCTTCCCAGGTTTAATGAGCCACTGATGACACTGTCCTTGACAGTCCACAATATTTGCCTTTGTCAAGTTTAGTCAAGATTACTGAACTTCTCCTCACAAAGACATGCATATTATGACGCAAGTTTAGACCAACTCTAGCTATTCGTTTTCTTTTTTTTTTTTTTTCCCCCTGCTATAGTGGATGGTATACTCTTCCCGATGTGATAGCTGCATTTTTGAATGTGTGCGATGATTCTCACAAACATATTAACTGCTAATTCTGCTGAATTTGATATGTATAAAACATCAAATAAGGAAACAAAACAAGAAAGTGTACAAAGCTAAACTGAGGAAGTGTGGTCTAGACTCTCGGGTAGTGAGGTGGACTGTGAACTGGCTAAGGGGAAGAAGACAAAGAGTTGTGGTCAATGGGGCAGAGTCTGGTTGGAGGCCTGTATCCAGTGGAGTCCCTCAAGGGTCGGTACTGGGACCAGTATTATTCAATATATTCATCGATGACTTGGATGAGGGACTAGAGAGTACTATCAGCAAGTTTGCTGATGACACCAAGCTGGGAGGAGTGGCTGACACGCCAGAAGGCTGTGCTGCCATTCAGCGAGATCTGGACAGGCTGGAGGGTTGGGCGGGGAAAAATTTAATGAAATATAACAAGGGTAAGTGTAGAGTCTTGCATCTGGGTAGGAACAACCCCAGGTTCCAGTATAAGTTGGGGAATGACTTATTAGAGAGTAGTGTAGGGGAAAGGGACCTGGGAGTCTTGGTGGACAGCAGGATAACCATGAGCCAGCAGTGTGCCCTTGTGGCCAGGAAGGCCAATGGCATCCTGGGGTGTATTAGAAGGGGGGTGGTTAGTAGGTCGAGAGAGGTTCTCCTTCCCCTCTACTCTGCCCTGGTGAGACCCAATCTGGAATACTGTGTCCAGTTCTGGGCCCCTCAGTTCAAGAAAGACAGGGAACTGCTGGAGAGAGTCCAGCACAGAGCAACTGGGATGATTAAGGGAGTGGAGCATCTACCTGATGAGGAAAGGCTGAGGGAACTGGGGCTCTTTAGTTTGGAGAAGAGGAGACTGAGGGGTGACCTCATTAATGTTTACAAATATATCAAGGGTGAGTGTCAGGAGGATGGAGCCAGGCTCTTCTCGGTGACAACCACTGATAGGACAAGGGGTAATGGGCTGAAACTGGAACATAAGAGGTTCCGCTTAAACTCGAGAAGAAACTTCTTCTCAGTGAGGGTGACGGAACACTGGAACAGGCTGCCCAGGGAGGCTGTGGAGTCTCCTTCTCTGGAGACATTCAAGACCTGCCTGGACACGTTCCTGTGTGGCATAGTCTAGGCATTCCTGCTCTGGCAGGGGGATTGGACTTGATGATCTTTCGAGGTCCCTTCCAATCCCTGACATTCTATGATTCTATGAACCGCAAGATTGCTATGATAACAACAGCATGAAGAAGAGGAAGAAAAAGCGAGATATTTGCTTTGGTTGGTATTTTTATTACATCTAGCAAGATTTAACTGTTTCCACAGTTCAAGGAAAGGTTGGTTAGCATTATCTGAAAGACCAGAAAATGCTACTGTTTTAATGAACACCAAATTCTGCGCACACACACACAAAGGAAGCGTGAGGGTAGAACAAATACGGTAAATATTTCTTCCAATATAATTTTTTATCATTTATATCAGGGGGAATATCTCAGGAAGCAAATATTTTCTTTCTTTCTCATTTCACTTTTAACTGCATTCTGTGTTTATCTTTTTTTTATTGCCTGAGATCATTTCTTTTGAAGAGTGAAAGATAGAAAACAAAAGAAGACATTTGATTTTGCGCCTTTCATCTTTTACGGCCTTATTATCTGCATGGCTACATCTCTTTGCATACTGTGCATACATGAGAGGTAAAGCAATTAAATCTTTTAACAAAGAATGTTATACAGACATACAAGGATGGTCTTTATTTTTTATTTTTAAGGGCTTCCTTATTTCCTTAAGAATTAAAATTATTCTGCTACTGATTTCTGGGAGGGGGCAGGGTATTCTTGAGGTAACACATGGCCAAACAACAAAAGAAGTCATGACCTGGAGGTAAGAGCTGCATTTCTGGAAATGTCACTAAAATGTGCAACATTAAAAATTTCAGTCGTTCACCAGCATGAGACAATGTACCAAACAGTCAAAGCTTTGCATGAGCCGGGTCTTATTTTAAACATTTGAACACAATTTTCCTGTGTTCGAAATAGTTTAGCTCAGTTCATACTCAAAATTAAGGGCATATTGAAGTGTTTGAAGACTTTGGGCACCAGTTCTCCTGCATGCAAGGAGCAAATCACCGACATTAATTTTTAGGATTTCATATAAACTGGAAGGTGTAAGGTATCAGGAACATTTTTCAATGGCCTTATGTAAGAATCGGAAAACACATTTCTAGCCCTTCAACAGGAATTTCCTGTTTTATTAGTGAAAGGTGCATTTTTCTGACACACATGTTCAGTGATGTGGTGGCATTTACATTGAAGAACTGCCTTCTCCTTAACAAATATGTGTTAAATTACCTCTATGCATGCCATAAGCTCCAAAACATAAGATATTCTAGTCATAACCTTATCAATTATCATTAGATTCCTGAACTGCAAGGTACATAGTGTGTTTGCTGTGATTTTATGACAGTGAATCAGAGCTGGCCTCTGAAGGTGTCCTCCAAACTGTAAAGGATCCTTCTAGAAAATTCATGATTTTTTCAAGTGTTCACTGAAAGCGCTTGTTTCACCCTTCCACGGGAAGCTTTAATAGCACCACAGTCCTACTGATCTGGGCAGGGCATTTACAATGCACTTGAGAAAATACACCTCCTTGAAAGGAGATAATGAACTCTACAATGAACACAAATAAAGAGACTTTGTCAGCCTACGGGATTACCTCTGTCCCCCTCCTTGTATTAAAATGCCATTTTTTGGGTGGTGTGTCTCTACTCCAGGTGTAGAAATAAAATCTCCGACCTCCCTGACAATGAATTAGGCCACCGACTGAATAACCATATGGTTAAAGTGCTCACTACAGAAACCTGCTCTTCAAATGTTCCTTCTGCCTCCCTCCATCCCGTAGCCCACATTCCCCAGCCAATGATGATGACCACTTTTCGGCGTGCTCTACAGCTGAGCTTAGAAATAACACTCCATTAATTGATATTATTTGAAATATTAACCTCTGGCCAAAGAAAGTATAATGAGTGTCAGTAGTGTTAATGGTAAGTATGCTGCTCCCTTTTGACATGCCCTTGAATTTCTGTGTTACAGTAGCAAGGAAACCTTATTTCTTATGCTGAAGCTCTGGATGCCACCTTAGGCTGTTTTTTCACTCATCATCTGTTTGCAGGCTGACATTTGTTCTTTTGTCTCTGGAAGGATGGAGTGGAAACAAGGGAGCTGACACCGAAACAAAAAGAAGGGGCTTTTTAAATGCAGAACTGCCAACTCGGGCTCACGTCCTGCCTATTACGAACTTTGCAAGGCAGGTATTGTTTTCTCAGATAATAACTCGAAATGCTGCATGCTATTCAGAGACTTCTTCCTCCTACTCTGTCATGGATAAACAGATAACTAATGACATACTGGGGAGCATATTTTAGAGATCTGAAATCGAAGTTGGCAAGGCAACCCTGAGTAAGAGGTGTGTATATCTGCACTTTACAAAATGATCGTTAACAGAATAAGAGCATTTTGCTTTTCTCAGCACACCCTTCCTCTCAGCACATGCTCATTACACTTGGGGACCTCGGAAGAGACCTTTCTACTTTGCCAGGAGGAAAACAGAGTTCTGGTGTCTATTGGTAGCAATTTCTGACTCATTAACATTTCCTCTTGCTGCAGACTGTGTTTTAATAGTCATTCCCTCCCAGATCCTTGTTCTTACTGACCCTCTCTGTCCCATTACCGTATGGAAAAGGTTTCACAGGCCAACAGCCTGCCTCAATTCGTGGCAATGTCTAATTGAAGCTCTTTCCTGGTGGGCTGATCTCCCTCCTTACACTCCTGCTCCATATCTTGAAGAGCTGACAGGCCGTAGGAAAGATTTCTGGAGTTGAATATAAGGATTGAGCTCAATTACATCTCCCTTATTTGCCTGCTTCTTTTATTTTTTGCCTGTTAAGTGCCTTTGCCAATGGCTTTTCATTACTAGGGTGCAGGGAAGGTGGAAGCTGTCAAACGTGTCAACATCTCTCTGTCTCTAAATCAGGGCCACAGTTATGACCAATTCTTTTTCCTCCAGAGATTATCTACTGTTACCTTGAAGCAGCTGTAATAGAACAAGAAGGAATAACTGATAATTAGTGGATACACACAGCTGAAAAAGAGATTAAGGAAATTACATGATTATCAGTGCCATATTTATGAAACAAAAACCAAAACAAAGGCTAATTAAAATGGGGTGCATTTAATTACTGTATAAATTCCAAGTTGTCCCAGTTGGGAATGGGAAGAACATGATAGAAATAAGTATTTGAGTAGGTGAAATGATGCACATTAAATGCTTATTTAATCAGTATACTTAGAAACGATTTCAAGGATGGTTGTACTTTACAGTGTTTCCCCAGTTGGACCGACCATGTTTATTTTATTCTCTGCATGTATTTAATTTTTCCCTTCGCATTAGATCGTTGCGTATCGGCTGCACATTGGAATTTCTCTGTGCAGCGATCTAGCTTGTCTAGCTATCAGTAATCCAAATAATAGCAATCTAGCACAGTAATCCAAACAACCGTGGTAGGGCCAGGGACAAGGAGCAGCTGGTGCACCTCAGAAATTGCTTGGGCCTTAGAGGAGGATTCATACCTTTCCCCTCACTTGAAGGCAACACCATTGCAAGATGTACAGCGGAGTCATGTTCTCCACGTCTGAAAAGGTCTATGCCTGAAGTGACATTTATGGCACAGCCTAGATAACAGACACCTCAGTGCTCGCTTCCACCAGCCGTCCCTCATTTGTCAGGAGGTGTGCTACAGCTGCTGTTTGGTGTAATTGCTAACGGAAAGCCACCTTGAGGAAATATACTGCAAATAACATGGCAAGGCAGAACAAACTATTTACAGTTATTCACAGCAATGGTGATACACAGAGAAAAAGATATTCACCTTAGGCAAAGTGTGTCTGTAAATATGCGTGTGTATATATATACGCAGAAAGAATGAGATTATAATTTTTTTTTTAAAAGAAACATGCAACAATTCAGCATTTCAAGGACAATTAGGCATTTAGATGCCTTTTTGTAAATCTTGTACAAGTTATCGATCAGAGCTGAGTACCAGGATGGTCTGGCACTGTGATCCCTTCAGCAAACCCTTCCAAGTGCTTCTTCCTACAGCTGAAAATGTAAGTAGGTTATGTACAACAGTGGCTACCCTTCTCATCACAGTATGTGTTGCTTTTTTAGTATTTCTAAATGATGCTGAGGTATTTCACACATTTCATTATTTTTAGAAGGCTTGGCCCCCAACCCCTTTATTTATCACTTTCATTTACTAAGCTCTTATTGTTAGACCAGTCTTTGTGCATCACAATAAAAAAAATCAAACAATGGTGTTTATGAGATTTCTCTTCCTTTCCATTAAGAAAGATAGCATTTTGTTATCTTGACTTCATCCTCTGCCAGCTATAGCTCAGGTAATTGAACCAAGTCCTTATTTCTTACTTGGGCTTATTACTTAAAATAGGAGAGAATAATGAAATAATTATGAAAATGTCACTGTTTGAAATGGGTGAAAGGAACAAAGAGAGAGAGAGTGTACATCCTTAAGTGAAAGGATTTGGTGTCTAACATTTCTCTGCTGGATGGAACTTAATCATGCTCACCCTAAATTAGTTTGTTAGATAAGTGTAACAAGGAAATAGGTATCTAAACTCCAAAAAGGAGGTAGGTTTTGAATTTTCTGCAGGTCTACCTTGGTGCTGTTGTCAATTGTCTATGTTTAATACATGTAGAACCTTTGAAAGGTCATGGCAATTGCGGAAGGATGACTGGGGCAAAAAGCAAACATTCCTCCTATCTTCGAGAAGGAGGATCCAAGCAACTACTGGCTGGTTATCCTCATCTCAAACCCAGGGAAGGTGACAGAGCATTTCCAAAAATACAAAGGATAAAGGCAGCAGTCAGTATGAGTTTATGAAGGGGATGTTGTGCTTGGCTAATGTGTTTACCTTCAACAATGAGATGATAAGCCTGATGAATAAGGGAAGAGAAGTGGATGGCCCAGTCAGGAACAAGACTGACCATGTTCTCCAAGCAGACACAAAAACACACAGGTTGGTGTGGTGGCCTTAGACACTTGGTCTATGCAGTAGCTGTCCCTAGGCTCTCATCTCCACATGCTGTTACCCAGATCTAGGGGATCATTGCTTCTCCAGTCCTCTCCTGTGCCCACCTTGAGACCTCACTGCTTGTCACCTCGTCCCACCTGCAGTTTACTGTCATTCAGACTCAGATGTCTGGATCCCAGGGAGGACAACCACGCAGAAGACACTTGGAAATAGGATAGAATATGAATATAGGACCAGTGGCAGTGCTCAGGAGCAAGGCTCAGCCAAGCAGCACTTGCTCACACAGAACTGCCCACTCTTCTCCCCTTTTCTCTCTATTTTTTGACACTCCCCAGTCCATCTTGAGCTTTCTTTGTTTTGGAGTCGATGATCTTAGATGTCTTTCTGAACCCAAACAATTCTATGATTCTATAAACAGAAATATCAACACACTGAACGGAGCTGAAAGCATTCAGTATGACATGAGTCTAGGCCTGCTTTACCTCCTGCCATGTCACAGGAGAATTACTTTGTGACAGCCTAGTGGCTTTTTTTCCCATTTTACAAGGCAGATTTCTCATAAGATATGCATAATATAATACATATAGTCTCAAACATACATATGTAGAGTGAAGTCCTTGTACCTTAGTAGTAGTACAGTATACTACTACTAAGGATGAAGGTCCTAAAGAAGGTCCTGAAGAACCAGGAAAAGTGACCTAACCTCTCTACTGCATGAAATGTACAATGAAGGGAACAAAAGCAAGAAAAACATGAAGTACTTACCAGAAGAGATGCATAACAAAATGTTAAGGCTAGTCAGTCATTATCTTATAATTGTAAAAAAAAAATGTGCAAAGGAAAGCAAATAAAAAGGAAAAGTTATCTTTTAAAAAGGCATTAAAATGCTAATGTTTCGTAACTGTAATGAAGGTTTTAATAAGAGAAAAAGATGAGAATGATTGTAACTGGTAATGTACCAGTTCCCATTTTAGCTGTCATTTTAACAACATAATTCTGTGGCTCTGTCGGCTTGTTGGAGCTCTGTTGATCCCAATATATTTCATTTCCTTGCCAAGTGTCTGCCTGTGTGAGGTAATATCATTCCAGAGTGAAGTGCCTTCGTCTCTGTAAAAGTGCTTGAGTTGATCTTTAATCTTTTCTCAAAATGAATTTTTCAAAATTATTTTAAAATGAGCTCTTAGTGCCAGTGAAAGGTGTGAGATGTATTTATTCACATTTTTTTTCTCTTTTCTCTCTGAGTCAGGACACGAGATGCATATCTCATTACAAATGACAATTTTCTAGATAAAAAATTTCTCCCATTGTATCACAGACTGCAGTAGTGCAAACTTCCCCACACTAACTATTATAGCCCAGACTATTAGTATCTCAGCCCCTCACAAACTGTAATGTTTCATCCAAGTGAAATAACTTTGCAAATGACTTTCACAGAGCCTTGAGAATATCAGACCAATCTTCTTCTCCCACTCTGTCATGTTCATCTTGAGATTTTATATGCCTTTACATTCCTTCTCCCTTCTAATTGACACCAATCTCAATCTAACACTTCAGCAAGGATGCTTGCCTGCTAAAATATGATCTGAAATTTCTGTGTCATTTTGGAAGGGCCGCAGAAGAAGTCCAGTGGGCTTCAGGCTATCCTTACAGCAGTTCGATTTTAACTAGGAAATACTGTATTCCATGTTGATGGTCTCCTATTTATTTATTCAAGAGGGGAAAAAACTCAGACAGAATTCCCCTCCCCATCTTCATTTATTAATAGCAGAATTTTCACTGTAATACTAAATCTTTTCATGAGGGGGTGACCAGCTGCCAGTGGCCAAAGCAACACAACAGGACTAATGGATTCCACCTGGATCCCGGTTTGATGGGACTGAAACTTCTCCTTTCCTGTCTCCTATGACTGCCACACAACTGACTTACAGCAAAGAGGAGTTTCTCCTGCAATGTCCATTTATCCATATTCAGATGACAAAAGGGAGAAATTTCTATTCATCTAGGAGCAAGAAGAAAGGAGCTAAGGAACTACACGCATTAGACAAGTGCCCTGACTCCCTTGGCAGAAAGAAATGCAGCCTCCTGTATTTTGGAGGTTTGTAAAAACTGACAAGATGAGAAAGTACAAAAAGGTTATAGGTGAACATCTCAGGAATGTTTACGCATCAAGACTGTGGGGGTTCTTGCCTGCACAAAGCCAAAGAAAACAACATGTACTGCTATAAGAAGACTTAAATATGCTCAGGAACTGGTGCCTAGCAAGATTGCAAAGCACGAATTCTGTTGACCAAAGCAGCAGACCCTTGAGTTGTAGGCAGCGCAGTACATGTCGAGAGGAAAACTGCACAGACTAAAAAGACTTTTCACCTGGCAGCCTTTCTCATGCCGAGTCACAGTGATAAAGAGAGCAGGTTAAGAAGAAGTGGAATCAGACATCCAGTTTAATTTTTAAATGTCATTTCTACATCATGCACTCACTACTAAGGGCTATAGACACTGATGGCCTCTCTCAGAAGTGACAAGGCTAGAACCTACTGACCCTGGGATAAAGGAAGGACTTAACTACCTGCTCAACAAGAAACCCATGGACAGAGTGACTGCCATGCTTTCATTGCACAAAAAACAGTTTCTTGAAGAGCTTCTCTTCCTTGATGGCTACATCTAGAGGAACAATATTGCAACGGAGGAGGTCAGCAGGCAGGTGGATGTAATACATAAAGGGGGAGCTGTAGGGGACAATGTTAAATATTTAAATGTAAATAGTCACTCCAAGAATAGTGTGCCCTTTTTTTTCCCTGCCTGTTTTATGCAAACAATGGCTACAAGTCAGAAATTAAATGTCTGATTTTTTTTAGAGTTATTATATTGGCAGAACCTGCAAGATTCCTTGTTCCACTGGAGGACTGATCATGGTGTCAAGCGGCACCAAAATCACCATCCAGTGCTGGCAGAACCAAGTTCTGAGGGAGGCTGCTTTGATTCACTTTGTGTGGCAGATTAAGTGACTTCATGTAGCTGTGGGTGCCTTTCAAAGACCACTAAAAGTGACAGGAACGTTTCTTCTAGCTTACCAAAATGTGTCTCTTCTTGCGTGCATATTCATTGTCCTGGAAGTATTCTACCTATTCCAAAGAGTGCAGGGGAGACAGCTGTATGAAAAATGAACCCCTAATCCTCTTGCACTGTGCCCTGGTTCCTCCTCCTGCAGCAACATGGATTTCTGAGACAGACTTCTCAAATGGCAGCACAATTTTGACCCAAGTCAACCTCACAGAGAGAGAGAGAAGAAAAAAAAAGTGACTATTTACACACACAAAACAAAAGGAAAATTCTGTAGTCTAATCTAATTCCCCCCCTCAGAAGCTGTACTGTCTTTGAAAACATGTTAAAAGGGCGTAATAAAAAGTAATTTAATTCAGTAACTGCATGTATCCCACACAATACAATAAATGACACGTATTTCAGCTCTCATTGTGATTTTCAGTGACTACATAAGCTGTACGTAGTACACTATTAATTCATACACAGATATTACAAGTGTTTGTTTTAGAAATTCCTAAAATATACTTACCACAGTTTAGTAAGAATTAGCACGTGTAAAGCTGTTAATAGCAAACCCAAAGGTACAAGGTAATTTACTAGTTTGTTACACTCCGTTTATCAACCATATTTAAAATATTATTTAATTTTTAAATTGTAATATAGTCACCTGAAAAATAGATCATTTATAACATGTTGAGAGAAACTACTCATTTCTACATAAAACTCATCATTCAGATATATATTCTTAAGATGCTTCTAAAGCTTAAAAACCCCAAACTCTTCAAACTTTTTTTTTTTTTTGCATTATACCAGCTGTGCTTTTTCTTTGCAGTTCTTACAAAGCAAATGCATTGAAAACACAAAGTATTTTTTTTAATCTTCTGAATTGTTTTGACTCATTATGAACTGAGGTTGGTAAACCACATAAGAAGCCTTATAATGCCCTGCAGCTGAATGCAGAAACCCTAACCGGTGCTGTTTGGGAGAAACGAGTCCAAAACCCCATCATTTGATAAAATTAGGTCCAAGACTCTTTTCAATGCTTTTCCACCATTTTTTTTTTTGAGGCCTTCACATGCTTTTAAAATTCAGATATAAGATCTTGCTGTAGAGTTAATTTTCAAGAAAAATTCCCTGTTCACCGTCTCACTTTGTCTCCTGTAGCTCTGCAGGTACATCATTGCCTTGATCTATTGCTTCAGTAATTCTATGAAAAGGCAACCAGGCTTGCCTAATTTAATTTTTCCCTCTACGTCCATGCTGCTGGCTGTGCCTTGCACCACTGTTTCTCATTCTTTCCCTTTCATATATACATTTCCCTCAGTAGCTGTGTTATTTTCATAGCTACGGAATGCACTTCACTCTGTTCATTGAAAGCATTCTGAAGAAAAACCACTTTTTCAGATCACTTGCTCATAGTAGGTGCAAAAATCTACTTGTTCAGATGATTACAGTGACATACAGAAATGTTAAGCTCATTTTCGCAATATCCAGCCAAACGCTTAAGCGTATGATTAAAAAGCTTACCACACACTTTAATTCAGTTTCATATTGAACTTTTTGGGAATTTCTATATATTTTCTAAATATTTATGTAAGAAATGTTCACAGCGGATGCTGATTAAACATACCTACTTTAAAAATTCTTGTAGTTCATCAATTATGGTACTTTTTTGCTTGTGCTTTTCTGAGCTGTGACTAATGAGCTGGATGCTACCGTGGGTCAGCACTCGGGAAATATTTTGGTTTAAGCTCGAAATAAAATAGCCCTTTGAGGAAGAGTAAGTTTTGATCATTGTTTAAGAGATAGAGGATATAAAAAAGAAAGAAAAACAAAGAAAACAACAAAAGCTTGTAAGAAAACATTTCTATTATGCAAAAGATGTTCTGCTTCCAAATACCAACTTTTAACCACAGATGATTAAACAAGAAGAATGCATTAAATTTTTAAGCTTGTTTTCTAACATTTTCTTTCTCTTGTTTGAAATGCACCACTTACTAAGTCCCAAGCTGAATCACCTCTCCATTAGATCTTAAGGCTTATTTTGCTTTATGATGAGGTTACTCATAACCACAACAAAACAGCCAGGGTTGGAATTTCAAAGACATTTTCAGTTGCCACAAGACTGCCTCTGCCAGTTACCTGAAGGTTTTCTTATTGACTGCTTTGAGAGCTGGCTGGTAGGAGATAGCCTCACTTTTGGGGTTAACTGCTTTGCAGGTGGTTGGCCTTTTGACTCCTGGGATTGCTGAAGTCAAAATCAGCTGCTCAGTCTTCTCTGGGATTTGCCAAGTTCTGCTTGGGCAGGGCCTGAGGGCCATGGGTGGAGCTCCCAGGCTCTGGGCAGGGCTGGGAGATCACTTGAGGTTGGTCAGGACTGTTAAGACTTATTATTGCCCTCAACACTTTGAATATATCAATGGCCCATCATGCATTGGATATGGAACGTGTGCAGTGAGGAGGACCACAAAGCCACTAGAGAGAATTGCAGTTCTCGGGCAAATCCGTAAGCCAGAGATCACCTCAAATCTTTGGGAATAATTGTCCAACTACTCAAAACCTGGCTTTTGCATGACAGGAATGTCAGTGTATACCTCAAAACACAGGTATGTTTCTCACAGCCGTGCAAAATTAAAGAGCAAAATTCACGTTTGCTTTGCCACCTATAAAAATGGGAATGTAAACCCCACATATTTTTCGTATAAGTGTGTAAAAATTGTGTCCTGTGGAGAAAAAAGGGGACGTCAAATTCTAGTCCTTATTGTCAGAGAGATTAATAGCTTAATTAGGATCACAGGTGAAGATCCTTCCCCTTTACTCAGCAATGGTGAGGTCACATCTGGAACCTGGTGTCCAATCGTGGGTTTCCCAGTATAAAAGATGTTTACTGAAGTAAGTCCAGTGAGAATAACTGAGATAGTGGAGCAACACTCATACGACAAAAGGTTGAGAACACTGGGACTGTTTAGCCTGGAGAAAAGAAGGCTCGGGGGGGGGGGATAAATATATGTATATATTTAAATATATATTTATATATATATATTTGTCTATATAAAAATTTATAAGGGGGATTCTTATACAAATATTTGATGGGGAGGGACAGTGAGGAGGATGGAGGCAGAGGTATTCAGTGACAGGACAGGAGGTAATGGGCTCAAGTTAAAAAAAAACCCCACAACAAACCCACAACAGTCTCAAAACAAAGAAACAAAGGGATAATAAAGGACATATTTTTAAGAATTACACAAAAGTTGTTTGCTATTACTTGGGAAAAGGTAAAATATACCTTAGGGTTTTCTCATTTGAATATACTATGTTCCTTTTTGTTCCCCCTCCATGAAACCTTTTTATTTCCTTCTTTTATTTCAGTCAATTGACAGACTACTATTTTTCAATAAACAATATAAAAAGATCAGGTGCATTACTTTGATAGCTTGCAATGCAAGTATACCACCAGTGTAGCACTGGCAAAATAGAGTGAAATGCTTTTCCTCAAAAAAAGAAAAAAAAAAATCTCAATACTTCCAAAGCCAGAAGGTCAATGAAATAAGTAGTGAAAGAAAACTTGGTAATAAATTTGGAGAATAATCTCAAAAGGTTTCAGGCACAGTGAATTGCAAAAGGCAGTGGCACACGCCTTAGGAATTTTAGACTCTTTTCACTTGAACTCTGTAGGGTTTCCAGTCTATATATAGAAAGTAAAAGACTGTGACCTTCTGATAACACAAAAATGACAGCGTGCATGTGTGAGCACGTGGGCTGAGGGCTGTTCCCTGTGTCTGCCACACACAGTGATGTTTTACAGTCCCCAAAGCACATGTGAGCATGTCGGAAAACCTGAGAGGAGCCAAATGTTCATGAAGTTAATGGCTCGCTGCTGCTGCAAAGAGCAAGACATGCAAAATAAAAGCCTCTTACTACGTAGTTTGAAAGATTTTGAACACAGAAGGTAAACCCTAAGACAAAATGTACTTAACGAAATGTCCTCTCTGTAATTTCAGGCAAGTGCTCCTGCAGTGCCCTTTGGTCATGGTAACTACTTGCAGGTTAGATTTTTAGACAAGGAGAAGTCAAATGTTTAAAAGATGAGGCAAGGTGAGGATCTAACTTCAGATGTGCTGATTTGGAGAGAGTTTGGATTCTGTACTCATGAAAAACATTTAATAGGTTGGAGTTCTTCACGAAACATATAGCTGGTGTTCATCCTAATGCACAATAGATTTTCTGAACCTTTAATTTAGTAAAAAAGATAAACATCAGCAGCTCACTTGAAAAAATGGTACAAGATGGTAGATTTAGTGTACACTTGTGAGATTAAAAGTCTCTATGCAAGAATGTGGATTTGCAAATAATTAAAACATAATTTTGGAAAAGCTTCAAGTTAAAAATCCTTTCCAATTCATTTAATCTTGCTGCCCTTTATTCAAAGATCAATTATTTCATAATAATATTGTGCATGATTTTAGGAGCCTCACAGCTGATTGAAAGCACAGTGTCTGAGACTTTAGAGAGTACCTGTTACTGCTCAGTATGCAGCATGGCAGGAAAAATAAAATGAAGAAGCAGAGGAAGAAAAGAAAGCAGTGTTTCAAAGCAACAACTGTCTTTATGAGGAAACCACCTAAGCATCTAGAACCAGGACCTTGTGTCTTCCTTATATCCCTGTTGGTATTACCTGCATCCTGCACGTGCTTCCTGACTTAATTGAGGATCGCTGAGGATCGTTTGCCTCACTGCATCAAACAGAGAATCAAACCTGCTGTACAGGCACAGAAGATGAGGAAAAAAGGGAGGAAGAAGTGGGCAACAAACCACAACAAAAAAAAACCAAACCCCAACAAACAATGCCTTCTTTAGAGCAGCAATTAATTGCAAATTGTTGCAGCAGTGTTGCTTCTGTTTACCAGCACTCACTATAATCACCTTATTCAAGAGTAAATTCGTTTTGATTCCTAGACTTCCATCTCACTCTTTCTTTCTACTCAGGGTAAATACCTGGCTTTTTTCGCCCACTACCTTCAACTCAACTGGATAGCAGCTACAAATTTGCTTCCCAAACAGAAGAATCTATAAGAACTGTCATATACCCTTTAAATTAGATCAGACATCTCCCTAGTTCAATATCTGTCTTATTGCTGAAAATAGCCATTAGTGGATGCCTAGGGAAGCATATGAAAATAGGGCTAACATTCCTCAAAGTGCTTTCAGGGTTTCTCAGACATATCTGCTGCCTTTGAGGGGAACCATCCTGGATAGATTTTGCTTTTGTGAAAATAAGAAGCCAAGACATAGCTGGCTGTGTTGTTGTAAATGTGCTACTTCATTCAAATACAGCAGGATTTTATGGAACGGGAACTAATTTTATGTCATCTTCAGGTAAATTAGGTCTATTGTACAACAGGTTGCCCATCTGTGGGAATATTCAAAACCTGACTGGGCCACCTGTTCTAGGCGACACTGTTGAGCTGGGGGTTAGGCTGGGGGGTTGTTTGTAGAAGATGATTCCAGGAGGTCCCTCCCAATCTAAACGATTCTGTGTTTCTATGACAATATTAGTCTACATGTCCTTCTCGACAACCTCTCTCCTACTAAGTATACTGATACACATTTTATTTTGGGCATCTATCACACCAGTAGTCAAGGAAGGTTATCTTCCACTGAGTACATTCTTCTGATCAGTTTTGCAGGTTACTATCTGACCCTTCAATATAGTATAGTCAGAGACAACGGCATAAAACCAACTATTCTGACCTTTCCGTTACATCTAATTATGCACCGTTTCTAGTACTAATTGATATTATGGAAATATGCACCGTGGATAGTTAGGATAATACATTTTTACATCTTCTGGGGTTTTAAAAAACACTATACATTTGAAGAGATTTCATTTACAGAATTTCTAATAGCATATGGTGAAACCATTAGAAAGAGAACTTTACCTTAAATTACAATGTGGATAATCTTATTTCATAAGTTCTTGAACAGTGGACTACAGATAGTTAAACGTAAACCACCTGTGAATAAAAGCAAGTCTTTTCCCACACTGGCAATTCATGTGAAAACATTGTTCAAAAAGGCCTTAACACTAATCGCAATTCCCAGCTGCATCATAGTTAAGGCAAATATATTTGCAAGAAGGTCAAATGGAAGTGGCCTTGTGTTGCATCATCACACCAGGACAATCTAACAGCAACCTGAGCTAATCCTTTCCCTAAATCTCAGCTCCAGGTGCTCTGGTGTCAGGGTTCCAGGTCCTGCTGTGAGGAAAGCTAAGCTGTTCTCTCCCACAAAAACACTGAGGGACTTGGAGAATCCGATAAGAGAGTGGCTTGTAATATCCTTACCTTCCCCAGCGCTGCTCCTGACCAGAATGCTAACAGTAACCTTCATTATATTCAACAAAAAGAGCACATGAAATGCTTGTTCTTATTGGCCCTCTTCTTTATTCTTTTAGTTCTGTAGAATTGCTCGGTTTAGATTCTCAAACCCTAACTTTAATTAAAATTATCACAGTGGCTGTAACACTAAAAGACGTGCCTCTTCCTGTCTCTAGCAATGATACAAAATTGAATTGAACAAAATTGAACAATTTTGCTTCTTTAAACTTATTTCCCAAAGGCTTCAGTCCAACACTCCCAGCATAAGCTCTCCATCTAAATCAGTGGGTGGGAAGCATGAAATCAAGTAACAAACTGAGCTCTTGGAGCTTTAATTTCCCAAGCCCAGCTGTAACCTAATCTGTGGTGTAACGAGAGAAGAAGTAGAGAACATAAAGCCTCTGCAGAAGCTGCCTCTACAGTCCCTGGAGAGTCCAAAAGCGAGCTGGGCTCCTGAGGTTTCACTTTTCCTGTTACTAAACCCTATCCAGTTAAAATACAAGAAAACTTTCCCAGTGCTAAAGGGTAACTACAAGGAATTGTGGTTTTTTTGGCCTCTCACCTCCTTATTTTGTGAGCCTTGGAGAATGCAGTCATGTGCTGGGTTCTTGGGTGCTTTGTTTTGAAAGCCACACTCTAACCAAAAATTTGACTATATAATCTTATATTAGCAACATAGGACTAGGTTAAAATACAGCAATTAGGCACAGGTCAGTACAAACAGTGATCTACTTCCTCATTCAACGGATTTAGAATAATGCAAAAATATACCAGCTCTAAATCTGAAAATCTAACATAAATCTAAATTTTGCAGCAAGATAATATTCCTCTGCTGAACAACAACAAATTTGTCAGCTCTTTAGTGAAACTATTTTTTTGTGGGTATAAGAAATTCAATAACAATGTGACCCCGCAGTATTACATTGCCAAACCCTAATCCATTTATAATTATATTCTGTTGACCTACAGTAAAAGGCAACATAAGGCACTGACCATCTTTGGCCTGGCCCATTTCCTTACTTCCAGGGCCCAATGACATCTAGCAAAAAGAAAGATGCTCCTAAATATGGATAATAATGTCTCAAGCTTCCATGCTTTAGTAGAAATATAAGGCCTTGATGATAATCAGCAATAGCGTTTTTTTCTGCCTCTGAGGGTTTTTCTGCACGTGGTGTAAACTGACTGCACAATTTTGAGTGCAAAACCTAAATGTTAACCTTATCTTTACCAATCAAATTAAATGTAGGATAGAGTTTTGTCCTAAAACAACACAGGCAGCCCCCTAACCCTCAACCTGGAATTTTAGGCCACATTGCTTTATTAGAAAAAAACATATTATGGCCTCTAATATATACCAACTCATTTCTTATCACTGAAACCCTTGCAGAAGGCTGCAATAAACCTTCAGTCTTTGATTTTCCTTAATCTAATCTTAATGCTGATAAAATTTGAGAGGCATCACTACCCTCTCTGCTAATCTTTTTCCTACCTTGAGGAATCTAGAAGCTTAAAAGAACAAACTGGGCTACAGAGCCTTTGTATCTCCAACCTCTAACCCTTAATCCTGTTTTATATCAATTCCAGATCTGCATACCCATACTAGAATGTTCTCCTAAATCCATGAAAGGACTTACCCAAACACCAGGGGTACAAGAATGTACCACAAATAGCACAGAATCCTCAGTCTTTAAATTCTAAAACCCTTGTCACAAAAAATGTAGAGCCAATGACCTCATTGTTACAGTGAAAATAGGATTTGACTTTCATCCAATCCATTCGTAAATCCCATGGCCATGCAGCATCGGACAGCATAAAGTGATTCTTCTGTATTTAGCTGGTCTAATCTTACATTGATTGTAATGCTAACCAATCTCATAGCAATACAGTAACATCTAGAAAATAAATGAAAGAAACAACATAGATGTCAAATGAGAAAAGACATTTTACTAATAGAAGAATTCATAAGCCCCCAGCAATGAAGTGAGTTCCTTAACTGCTGGAAACCTAACCCAAGCCGTGGCCTCTATTTCAGCCAGTGATTATGCACTCTTACATTGAAAGATGTGACAAAGTTTAGACCCCATGAACTTTTTCATAATTTCAAAGCCCTGCGGCATCTGGCCGTGATCAGGATACAAAAGTGTAATTACAACTACATTGGCAGCACTTACAGCAAAATGCAACTGAAGGCAATGAGTCCCCATGATAACCTCTTATCTATCCATGTTACCTAAGGAGAATCTAATAGAAAATATGTTCTTCACATCTTTCTTGAAATCTTAACCCTAACCAGAGTCATAACCGAGACGCGAAATACACCCAGGTAGCTGATAGCTACAACAAAATGGAATATACAATATCAATCTTTGATAAAGGCATCTTTCTTTCTATCCCTGCATACAGAGGTGAATCCTGCATTACTCTTGGACATTCAAGCTGTTTTTCAAAAGATCAGCCCGCAGTATGCCGCCTCCGCACATGTAGCACAGCTGGCTTCCAACATACAATTTAGAAGAATTTTTAACTGGAGTTCACCATTTTTATCTCCTGTGATACAGCCTGAAAATAAAAAAAAAACAAGTTGAGCTAATTGTGGTTCTCCTCCAAGAAAGGTGCCGAAGAACATCTTTGTTAAAAAAAAAAAAAGTGCTAATCTCTGAAAAAACTTCTGTGACTGAGGATAAAGTACTCAAAATCAGAAATTCTTTCAGAGAGCTACATGAAGTTATACAGTACCTCAGCTGCAGCTAATGGATGAAATGCACTCCTGACTCAGCTCTCAGTACATTCACTGGAAATAAAGCCCTACAAGAAGAGCCTGGAATTTCCAGCTAGGTCGTGCCTGAGTCTCAACACTGAAAAGACCAGCAGATAAGCTTACTAAACACTTTCTTTTTATAAAGATTTTTCCTCTGTTCCCAGGGGAAAAAATAATTCAGCCTGCAACTGTAATCTATTCTGCAGAGTGGAATCAATAATCAGCAGGAAGCAAAATAATAAATAACACTGTTCTGCTGGATGGAAAGAAATGGAAATAAGATTTCTGGTGCAAATGAGGAATGACAGAAGCGAGGGAGAAAAAATATGCCGTGTAACTCCATTTGCAAGAAAATGGGGTTTGTCTGCAATCTTACTGTTGGAGAACAAAAACATGAACAAAATACCTTTGCAATATGTTCTGAGCAGAATGTATTTTCTTTAGTACAGAAACACAACTATTCAGTAAAGCAGTTTTTAAATCCCAGTTTTAGAACTTGGACAGGCTGTGATGTTATTCATTTTGCTGTTACAAACCATCTCGTTATCAGTCACACAGTCAAATCCAGAGCTGTCCAACTCGTATTGGGCCCCTGCTGACAAGAGTTATCTGACCTTAGAAAATGCACTAGTGTGGAAGTTTGACCCAGGATGGACATTTCTACTCCCACAGAAGCTGAACATCTTCAGCAGTGCAAGGTGAAAGGCACAGCATTCAACCGGCTCAAGTGGGCAAAGATCCATGCTCTGAGTTTTCTATTTGTAGTACTGGATGGCATACAAAATAACGTGGTAGCATTTATTATAATAAATTAATACTGATACTATTATAATAATGCCAACTACATTTACTTCCCTTGCAAACTGCATGGAGATTTACAAGTCTTAAGGAAGGACTAGAGGATGCTACTGAGTAAAATAAAGGATTCCAATTTTGAATTCAGTAGTCTTATGGTCTTTGCAGTTAGAGGTTCATTATTTCCTACATCTTAGCATATGAATGTTAAACATTACTCTGCTCCATACTTTGAGAGTCTCCAGCGTACTGAAGCAGCACAATTTAAAAGATCTGTCTCTACTCTTTTTTTTTTTTTTTTTTTTAAGAAGGTCGCCATCAGAAGTAATGATTGCTAAGTACAAATCTAGTTATGTGTTTCCCATTAGATCTTACTAGTCCAGAATTACATGCCTGCCCATGACTCTTGCTGGACCAGAGCAAAATGATCAGGCCTTGAAAAAATATACAAGAAAGACAAGAAAGCAGCAGAAGCTGTGAGTAAGTGACCTCTGAACACTGACCTTATGCCATTATAGCTCAGTATTGTAATATTCATAACATATTTAATATATTTCTACAAATAAAAACCTAATATGCTTATACTGGGACTCATATGCACCAGTTACAGTAAGTTTTTAAGCAGAAAGAATGTGGTCACTCAAACAAAATTACGAATATTGAAAAGGTCAAAATAATATTTCACATTATTACAATTGCTACTCTGCTTATTTGGGACAATGACTTTTTCTTTTTTTTTTCTCCGAGCACACAACATTAATACTTTCTTCCAATAAAGTTTATGAATAGACTGAAAATTTTCACGAAATGAATGCATTGACATTCCAAGATTCACACCTCTGATTTAATGATTCTTCTTTCTGGATGCAAGAAGATCTTTCTTGGCTCTCAGCATATGAAATGATCTCTTGGCTTAGAGATAGAGCCACAGAACTTTCTAGTCAGGGTTTAGATGTTGGAGCTCATGCTTTTTAAAAAGAGTAGTACTCCATACTAATTTTTTTAAGACTACCTGAACCCCTTTTGCTAGGGATAGCAAATGGCAAGAGTAGCCTCTGTCAGTAAATCTTGAAAAATGTTCATTTAGCTGTTTTGAAGAACAAAGGCTTTGGTTGAATTCTCTCAGGTACAACTGCAAGAAGCAGAGAGGGCAGTTCCCTGCAAGAATATACTTGAGTAGTACTCAGGACAATATCATGGTAGTAACAGGATTGGCTATGAATCAGGGTATGAGTAGGACGTGTCCAACTGTAGCAGTATCACAGGCCACACTGATCACCATTAGCACAAAGTATTGAGCTGTTTTCTTTGTAAAATATCTACATTTTGATTTCTAGCCAGGAACTGGAGCTCACAGAGATGATAACAGACCTCAAATCTAATTTCATTGAATGAAGTCTATTCATTTTGAATCTAGGAACTGAACTGAAAGCTATGACAATTTATTACTTGCTCAAAATTAATTAAACTTCAGGGAAGGAGAAAAGAGCAGAAAATTGCATGTTATTGACATAATTAAAATGCGAAGTTGGTTCTCCTATTTCATTTTTTGTTTTGCTAGAAAGGGGGAAAAAAAAAGCTTGGAAAGAAAGAAGCTTTCTGAGTGAGCAGTTAAACTAATTAAAAGTAATAAATTCCACTATCTTGAGATGAAGGTATAGATCACTTGTTAAGGATGCTATGCAGTGTCATTTACTGACATTAGAGGAGAACTGGAAGCATCAACTGATAAGTGAAAGCTAGCAAAAAACATCAGACAGCACACAGATTGATTTCTCAGCAATCTCCTTTAATTTAACCAGTCTGCTCAATACTGTAGCAAAACCACTGTCTCATATGTAGCTCGGAGAATGGAGATCGAGAGCAGTTCAGAAAAGGGCATATGGGCAATATGCAAGTGGGTACATTGTTAATTTAGGTCATAAACATGTTGACTTTATACCACTTCATAAAAAAAAAATTAAAATATAAGACATATTTGGAAGGCTGAACGTTTCTTCTTAGTGGCCAATTTAACTAAATGAGCAAGGTGGGTTCATTCAAAGGCACCAGCCTTTTCAGCCTTAAGAGATCTGTGTAGTTAATTAAATGAACTTAGAAAAAATCCCCTAAGAAGATAATTTATGAACAAGGCTACTTAAAAAACCTCTCTGATGGGCCACTGTTTCTACAAAATGCTGGACATCATGCTAAGAACTGCAAGATTTATGTGCTATGTGTGTGTAAGTTAAAAATTCAAGCTACAGAAACAACTTCTTAGAACTCTTAAGAAATGAGGTAAATAGAAACACTGTAAAAAGGGGGTGGAATGAGAAAATTCAGAACAAAAATCAGCCAAAGGTTATGGCATAAATTTTGTGAAACTTCAACATAGACAACAGGATCTGCATCCTTCTGTGTCAATGGATGGGTAGAAAATGAGGATGGGCAGCTTTCTAAGTATGCAACATTTGGAGAATAAAGACATTTCATCCTCCTCTGTTTCCCACCCCTCACGATGTTATTTTCTATATTTAAAAGATTATATTATGCAAATACTAAAGTAAGCTTTATGTTTTGCCATTACTTTCTCTTTTTTTTTAACAGCTGCACAAATGTGTTTTGAAAATAACCAGCCACAATCCTGCAGTTGATAATGAAGACTGCAGAGCTTGTCCCAAATCTCCTGTACTCAAATGCTCCCTCTTGGCTGGTGACAGAGGACTTTCCAGCTGGATTACTCACAGAAAGAAAATTAGCAATGGGTAGTACAACCCAGTTGATGGCTGCTGTGTAATGCAGGAAATCACAAAAAAAACCCCAACCACCACACAAACCTTTTTGCAAGCAACTCAGTGTGACGTGATGCTCACATCATGTCTCAAGGTGAAGACAAGAAAGGCAACGTCAATGGAAAATAAGAAAGAAAGCACAGATGCGGTCAGGTGGGTAATACCAACCAGACGCTCAGTGTTTCAGTGAGATTAAATTTTGTTGCTCCTAAGAAACAGAAAATAGCAGATCGCGGTAGGTTGAGCTTGGCTGGCTGCCAGATGCCCACCCAGCTGCTCTCTCACTGCCTCCCCTCAACAGGACAGGAGAGAAAATTTCATGTTAAAGATCATGAGTCAAGATCAGGACCAGGAGATCACTCACTAGTTACCATCAGGGGCAAAACAGACTTGACTTGGAGAAAATTAATTTAATTTATGGCCAAGTATTAACAGAGTAGGCTAGTGAGAAATAAAAACAGAACTAAAAACAGCTTCCCCCTACCCCTCCCCTCTTCAGAGACAGCTTCATTCCTGACTCTTCTGTGTCTCCTCCCCTGAGGAGTGCAGGGGATGGGGAATGAGGGTTGTGGTCAGTCTGTAGCACTTCATCTCTCCTGCTCCTTCTTCCACATGTTCTTCTCCTGCACCAGCATGAGGTCCTTCCCACAGGATACAGCCCTTCAGGAACAGACTGCTCCAATGTGGGCCCCCATGGGCCAAAGGTCCTGCCAGAAACCTGTTTGTGCACGGGGTCCTCTCCATGGCCCACAGCTCCTGACAGCACGCTGCTCCTGTATGCCCTCTCCACAGGCTGCAGCTTCCTCTGGGTCACATCCACCTGCGCTGGCGTGGGGTCTTCCCACGTGTCCATCATGGAGTAGCATCAATCTCTTCTCTCAGGGGCCACTCCTGCCACCCTGCTGCTGCCAACACCTCGCCACACAACCCCAACAGAGGGATCCACCGGTCTTATGATATCTACCATTCTCCCTGAGCTGCTAGGTGACACTGCATCACCTACACCTTTATTCTCCGTCTCAAGCTGCTTCACATTTTTTAACTGAAACCTGGCCTCGTAGTTTGCATTAAAAAAATCCAGACATCATTTTGTTCTAAAATGCGCTTATGCCCCTCAGGGCAGCAGATAAAAGTTGGATAATGTGAGTCTTAAGAGATCAAACAACAGAAGTAAATTAAAATGAAATAAGTTGCTACTTTTAGAGCACATTGCCATAAAGCAAATCTCACAATTTATGGATGTTTTCCATTAACCCTAAAGCACCCCAGTAGTCTGGATAATGCACCGCAGCCTGGGGTCTGTGGTGTTATGATGAAGACATACTTCAGCAGTTTCACACTCATTAGGTATTTCTGGACAGCATTGCAATTTCTTTTTAGGAGCAACAAAACACTGATGTAAAAGCAGCTACGGCAAACCCACAAACTCCCCAAAATGTTCTCCCAAGACTTACTACATTGCTTTTTAATCTGAACTCATAATCAAGAAGCGATCAGGCATATAGCATCTTGGTTTCTTATGTTAACTCTGCTTTTACAAAATGTGTCTTATTAATTAATCTTCAGATTAGACGTTGCAGGGTACGAAACAAAGATGTAAAGCAAAGCACAGTGAGACACTTCAAGTAGAGTTTGAGTCTGCCCTAATTATTATCCAGCTTCATTTTCAGTTCAATGCCATACCAAAAATGCAAAGGCATGCGCCTCATTGAGCAAGAAAATGCAATCAACAGCAAGCATGACTGAAAATAAGAATTTAGGACTCCTCAATACTGAGTTCTCAGCTACTAGTCAGAACATACAACCCCAGAGGTTTTCCCATCTTTTGGGGTTTGTGCTGAAAATACTGAATGGCCACCAAATAGACCTTGATATTCAACACGCGTTCTTCCCGGTCTTTGTGGGCTATGACAAAAAGAGCTTAAAAAATGTCTGGTTTGAGAGATCAAAGAAATGAGCAATCATCTCAAAGACGCCTGAGCTCTCTCCTTGAAGATGTAAGCAGAGCGAAGTTGTTGTCCACATGATAGTAGGAGGGAATCTTGAGCTGGTGTTTGCTCAGCATGCTAAATCTAGTTTGCAAATGTAAGAGCAGAACTCTACCCAGTCTGTGAGCTCAGAGACTGCACTTGAATTAGAAAGGGAAAGTTACAGCTCCTAAGACCTCACAGAGTCTTGTTCTTTGATATCAGTCCCCAAAGCATCACAGTTACTAATCTGCCCATCTCTCAGTAGCCTATATCACTAGCCAAGCACGACAGAGACATTTCATGGTCATAGAATCACAAAAATCATAGAATCGTTTAGGTTGGAAAAGACCTTTAAGAGCATCAAGCCTAACCTTTAAACTAGCGCTTCCAGGCCCACTACTAAACCACGTCCACTGTCATCAGTGGGAAGTGAATGGTGATAACGTGGGCTGAAGGTTGAATGAGCCACCCATTTCCAGTGGAAAGGCAGGCACCCGCTGCCCACCTGCTGCAGTGACTGGATGCAACAACTGCTGAACACGTTCCTTCGAGGGTTCAGGCTCTCCGCGGTAACTCGGTGGTTCTCTTAGGAAGCATTTCACGCAAATGATTATTGGCTTTTGCTCGGAGATACCGAACGCTGATCAGTTCCTCAGAAAGAGTTGAAGATGAGCCATCCTCTGCTGTGCTGTGTGCATTTGTCTTTCTGTAAAAAAATTATTAGGTTTGATTTAGTGTGTTGTCTTCTGGAGACAGTGAAAGGATACAACTAAAAGTACAGTCTTATAGAGAGAAAGAACACAACATTAGTTCTAATAACTTCAAACTATATCAGTTTAATCCAGAAATACCAGACATTTGGGTTTGTTGTAATGCAGTACATTCATTTTAAAGGAAATGAAGGAGATAAACCACATTTTCTCTAAAGTGCCTGTTTACATCAATCTGAAAAATGTTGGTTTTCTAAAGAGACATGAATCACAAACTGTTCAGCACTATCCTGAGCACTTAAAATTCAGAGCATAGACCTCCAAAGTAATTTTCATTTGGGTAGAACTGACTGGGTTCATTTTTATTTAACATAGGTAATGGACATGATGGGAGGGGAGTTTTGGTTTGGTGGTTTGTTATTTTCATGCTAAGACAAATCATATTTCACAGGGAATTTCCAGGAGATTTATTCTGAAGAACATTTCAATGTACCATATTCATTAAAAATAATAAACCTTAACACGTTCTCAAAAATAAAAAATGAGCTGCCAATAAAAATCTTTGCAGACTATGTTCTACATAATGCTATGAATTTATATAATATTGAGGATGTTATCATGTAAAAAATTACACATAACAACAAAAAAGAACACAACCAACAGCTGTGTTCTTAGAAACTTATTTGAAAACAATGTTGTCTCTCCTTTTTGATTGAATTCCAGTGCACCACTGGCCTAGGATTTTGATGAGAATTCTAGAATATTTGTTTCTAAGAATGTTTCTTGTTACTGACTTCTAATTTCTGACCATGCAGACTGAATTCAAAACTTTTTTGGGGGGTTGTTTTTGGTTTTGTTTTTTTTTTTCCCCCCTATGATTGTAATTTTTTCTTGCAGGCAAAAAGGAAGGTAAGTATTAAGAATCCCATGATCCCTGAAGCTGGAAGTTTAGAGAAATGTGACTGTGCAAAGTATTATCACTGTAACGTCACAAGAAAAAGTAGCTGAAACCTCAGTACACAAATAGAGCTTAGATTAGTGCGTGAAGGGATGTGCAGTCACGGTCCTTCCCCAAAACACCCTGCTGCAGAAATGGAAGGGAGCTGCATCTACTAGGCTTTGCACAACCGTGCATTTAAAAGCCCTGTCAGAGAGAAGAGAGCACTTCAGTTTTAGATGACAACAAACCCACAAAAGCTGAATGGTTTCATGTGCATCCATATACAAACCACCCAAGATTTATGGACATTTTAGGGGATGGGTGAAGCTGTGATATACTCACTTTTCTGAATCTGAAGTGCTTAAATAAGGAGCTAGATACTCAACTTTTATATAAACACTTGTGAAACTGTCCAGCTAGTCTTCCTGCTATTTAATTACACATATGTGATATGTTCCCCCTATGCACTCCAGCTTATAAATGGCAAAACACTGGTACAAAAGCAAAGGAAGTCCAGCAGCAAGGAGCAGCTTACAAGCAGGGACTGCTTTCAGTTGCTGCTCTTTCCTATTTATTTCATGGAAGAGGTTTGATCTCTCAGGCAGGCTAAGATCTCATCAGCCAGGGTGCTTGATTGTTAAATGTGTAACTTGAGTTTAAAGGGGTCTGACTAACTCAGAACAGGCAGGTCTCATGCAGGTTAGGTCACACAGAACATAGACACTCAAAGTCTAGTAGTTAAGAAACCTGAGTCCCTTAATTAATGGCAAGGACTACCAAAGAACGAGCAACAAATCCTCTCTCCTTCAGCTAAGTACCCCACAGTTAAAATGGCAGCAAGGAAACAGGTCCTTTATCTCACCATGGAGGTCCTTACCCCAAATAAACATGATACACAAAGCAAAGAGGAGAAAGAGGACAAATACCAATACAAGATAATTAATGAATATGATCTTACAGAAACATTTAATGACCAGCAAGAACAGGACTCTACTGAGAAAAGCATTATACCAAATAAGTGATAGATAATTCCTTCTTAGGTGTCAATAGTCTTGCTGCTGTACTGGTCTACAGGGTGGTAAGGGCAGTAATCCAGCCTGGAACCCTGGAACCAGAATTTTTCCTGGAATCAGGACAGATTTCCAAGCTTTTCCATTTTTAAAAACCAAGAAGTTTCAAGAATTATTAATTTAGAGAACACTCAGTTTTTATAAATATGATTCTGCCAGGAAAAGCTTCTGTGAATTCCTCACCCTGAGGCTGGTGCCTCAAGCCTACAAACTCTTTGATAAGAAAACATCCTGGTCCAGGCTGTATTTCTTATGATACACTAACACTATAAGTTGTTCATGACATATTGCATTGCCAGGTGAGCCCAGAGGGCTGTGCAACATCACATGACGCCTCGTCCCATCCCTTTGGTAGCCACTGTCATTCTCAGTACCCTGCTGGAGAAGCAGGGAGAGCTCAGAAGCAGGGAGAGATCGGAACCCAAACTATGGGCTCCAAACTACATCACCCAGATTAATCTCCAAATGAGAAAAAAAAAAAAATCTTTCAAAGCAAACAAAAAGAATCAACTTTAAATCAAACAAAAAAGTTACATTTTTATTCTGCTGCTCCAGCATCTGGCTTTCTCACTATTACGTCGTCAACAGCTTAACATGACAGAAAATCACTAATTGAAGAGTTCATAATAAAGAAATTCCTATCCAATAGAAATTCTGAAATCGAGACTTTTCCCCATACCTTTTCCCAATAAAAACCCAAATGCTAAAAATACTTTCCTATTTCATGGTCTTTATTTTCATTCTATGTATTCTTTTTTTTTTCCTCCTATTAAAATGCAGTAGTGTCCTAGAAGCAAGATGAGAGCCTTGGAAGGATAACCCAGCAGTGTGAAAGGAAGTCAGAGTAGCTGAATCTACATCTATCTACATAAGACTTCTGCTGTAATTTTATTTCCAACTAGCATATCACCTCCCCACACGTCCACACAGCTGACACAAATTTTTATGATCGACACCAGCCGACTACGACATTAATTACAGTTCTGTCAAACCTTGCACCTCTCCTCTTCTAGTGACTGAATTTCATTATATCATGAAGAAATAAAGTTCTCACAGGTTGAATAAATGTGAGCAGTTCAAGCTATGGTTGATTAGAAGTAGGCATTGGGACCAAAGGGAAATGGTAGGAAGAGTCTGATATTGCTATGGGACTTTGTTAGTTTTCTTCAAATTTAGCTGGGAATAGCCAAGAAGCTACCAGGTTGGCAAAGGGCAAGGTAGAAAAAGGGAAAACACATCTAAAGAAACATTTTCTGGAAGGTTTATTAATTAAGTTGGTCAATTTATACTGTGGGCCTAATTCTGCACACACAAAAGAAGCACCTCTGCCCAATTATCTTTGGATTCATACTCAGAAAAAGAGGAAATTCAGACAAAAATAATTCTTAGCTCCTTAAGACTCACAAAGTTATGTTTTAGCCCATTCTGGTTGTAATGCATTTCTGTTTTTAAGTAAGGGAGTTCGATCAGAGGTTGACTTCTGTAAACTCCAGCTAATATTTTCTGGAAGTTAAATTAATTTGGATTATCATCAGATCACCTCTTAGCCCAGGATCAGTAAATCTGGGTGTGAATGAAGGGTGCCTCTTCTCTGTTCCTATCCTGATCCATAATGCCAGTACCTCATGAAGTGTTCGTGCACTAAAATACTAAGCGAGATCTCACTGTCGCAGGATATCTATATTTAATCTATATTTACATTAGGACTAGTCAACAGATTTTTAAATAGAGCTCCTGCAGATACTTGAAGATACCAAGACATTAATCCATGTTTGTCTTTTTCTGAGCTGAAGATTTTTTCTGTTTGAGAAACAACCAGAAAAACTGCAACAGATATGTGGATATTTTTCTGCCACTCAGAACACAGACACCAACACAGACACCTGTAATTTGTGATCTTTGGGGTTCTCCACAGATGGGCTCCAGGACAGATACCCAGCACACAGGGGTGATGAGCACAGGAATGGTGAAGATTCAAGGGACAAGAAACACCTGATGTGGATTTACCTGTTTTTCCTCAAATTAAAACGAAGAATGAAGTGTTCCGAGCTCTGAAACTAACATGCAAAACAGCATTAGCTAACAAGTGAAAATGCAATGCAGTCAAGGGAATAAGTATCACAGGTCAGACCAGCACAGACCATAAATATTTGCCACAGACCAGGAGACAAAAGGAAGCCCCGTGATTGCATCTGGAGTGCCACGTCCAGTTCTGGGTTCCTCAGTTCATGAAAGGCTTGGTCAGTGCAGACAATGGGCACAAGCTGGAGCACAGGAAATTCTGATTAGATAGGGGAAAAAAAATTCACCATGTGGGTGGTTAAACTGCTGTTGCCCAGAGACTCTGTGGAATCTCTGCGTTTGGAGGTATCTGAAACTCAACTGGACAAGGCCAGATGGCCCCCAGAGGTCCCTTGGAACTTGCATTTTTTTTTCCACGATCTTATGATCTTCATGGACTCATGGAAACAAATCCTATAAAGGCACTGCAGACGTTTCCTTCTAATAAAGCTAAAAAACATGAAGAGAGAAAATCTAATATATTTGCTATTTCAAGACTCCAGCTCTGTGTCTCAGGTGCTGGGAGTACCAGCAGCATGGGTGGAGGAATCAGATTTTTTTCTCTGCCTATGAAATGGCTGCCTTGGAAGGGAATAAAGAGCACGACAAGGAGAATGGAAAAGATAGACTAATCTGAAAAATAAAATGTGAACAAAATGAACACAAATATATTTAATCTGGCAATATGGGTTCAAATTTTGTTAGCATGCCCTAGCCTAGCATTTGACACTCACTTTCTGTGATGACGAAAGTTATTCCTTTGAGATAATTTTATTTCTAATTTAACTCGGATGCTCTCATAGTTCTACACAGCACCTGCTTTATATCTCAGCTTCTCACTCTGAGGCAAAAGAGAGAGAATGATTTTTAAAAGCCAAATTTTAAAATGCCAAAAAAAATTAACATACAAATGGGAGCAGATGTTGCTTTCATAAAGCTTCACAACACACACACACACACACAGAGAGATGTCAATACTGCACAGAGTTTAATCTCTCTTCTTCCTCTCACTCCATTTTGGAAATAACCTTAAGCACATCCTTGGTTTTGGATAAATGTCCATTAGTTTTGTAGTCTGTGTCTGTCTTTCATTTTCTTTCTTTCATTATATTTACTCCCAAAGAACCAACCCAATTTTCTCCTGGGTGTGTCCTAATCCAGAATCACTAAATGGATTATTCCTAGGTACTGCAACTAGTTCCCAGCTTAGTTCCAAATGCCAATATTTGAGTTATGGGCTGTTAGGTGCAAGTGGCTTTGTCTGCAGTCTGATTGTCTGACCCAGATCTAATTCATGTAAAATACTTTTCTAAAGTCTTGAGGAACCTCTCCATTTTTTCTGCATTTTTAATGGTGGGAAGAATCTTCAGTTAAGCCTCATCATATCAATGCAGTATCTGACTAAAAAGCCTACTATGGGTTGTAATTACAATTCATTATATGATTAGGATAAAGTACTTCAAGAGTGCTGCCTGAATAATTATTTGAAACTTGGACCAGGATCACTCTTGAGTTTGGAGAGGGTTGATGAGTTTCCTTTTTTTTATTATGATATTCCACATACTCAGTATTCTGGCTTGGGTCAGAACCAGAACTGGGAATATAGGTAGGAAGAAAAGTAGTAGGTGTACTGCACTTGATGTATTTTGGATAAACAGCATACAGGATATCAGAAACGCAGAGAAGGTCAAAGAAAATGAAGAGGGAATTTCACTGTGTGCCAGAGCAGCACAGAGCACTCATTAGTGTCACAGAGCATCTCTCTGACATGGCTAGGACATGAAGAACCGTGATATCCCATGGATGGGATGATAAGACACAAGATTTTTTATTTTTTTTTTCCCCCCCAGTACTATCCATGAAAGATCCCTGCAATGAAGCTTTGAATCCTGGACATTTTGCATTCTTTGAATGGATCTCAGTGAAAAAATACAAATTATCCTTAGAGGTCTCGCATCTCTCTCTGAAGCCTATGAGGATAGGACAGGCTAATTGTACTCACCTTGGCTATCTCTACTCCTCATGTGAAGAAAAACACAGCAAAGGCAGAACTGTGAAATGAATGGGTCCCATGCTGGTTTCTGTTCATAGCAACCTCAACAAAATGGCTAAGAAACAATATTGCAAATAGGTGATTTGTCAGCATCACATGCAGACTTTTACCAAATGTTGACAAACCTACCTTTGTGATGCTTGGTCCAGGGCCAGCTGAGCTCACTATGCCTTCACCTGGTACTTCCATGGTCCTGTAGCCCAAGTCAAACTCCTGGACCAGCAACAGAGCCAGGGTTTAACTCACACCCTGGCTCTGGTCTGGAGTGGGCCAAGTTGCTCTCTCATCAGGAAAGCTCAGACACAGGAAAAGTCAATGGGGACATGGGAAGAGTAATCTACTGTGATGGCCAGTGTGGATGTGACTGTCTTAAGCCCCTTGGCTCTATAAACCCAAACCTAAACTCAAGGCCCAGAAGCCAAAGTCCTGCAGACAGAACTGAAGTGATTGCCACTGAATTCAACTGTCTTTTAGTTAAGCATGTAACATGGAGTGCCCCAAGACTCACACCCCAAACACTTTTCTGTTGACAAACCATACATTCGTGCTGTCTGGCATC
The DNA here is from genome assembly GCA_020746105.1 of Trogon surrucura. Classification (NCBI taxonomy): domain Eukaryota; kingdom Metazoa; phylum Chordata; class Aves; order Trogoniformes; family Trogonidae; genus Trogon; species Trogon surrucura. Next base: position 11,876,986 of record CM036624.1, read on the forward strand.
TTCCCAAACACCTTATCACCTGCAAGATCCTTACATCTTGCACCTGTCCCACAAGTGCTGCAGAGGTGGACATGAAACCATTTGCAGAGGTGGACATGAAACCATTCACAGAGGTGGTGAGTGTCTTTTTGGGTAAAGAAAATTTCTTTTCATAGGTCACTAGACAAAGACAGGCTAGAACACTGACCACTGGGATCCAGGTTGCTTGGCCTAGAAAACAGAATCATATTCACCATGCATGAAACTGAACACAAGACAACTATGTCCACGTACGAGAGCAACACTCTTCTGTCACCATCTTTAAAGAAGTAGTTTCCAACTCCACAAACAGCAAACTGTGAAGCTTATACAAGAGGTATCAGCTGATTCAATATACTTCTGGCTCTCAAATTTTAGCCTAAAATGAAGTATTCTTCCATTACCAGTAAACAAATTGGAGAACACATTACTTCTATTCCCTTAATAACAGATGATTAGATTTTCCAGCTCCTGCTGTCATAGCATCCTTACAAACAAGTCTTACATCTCTGTAGGATTTCCTGTGAAAATAAGCAGGTAAATAATTAAACATGTTTGCATAGTAGAAGATAATGAAAACAAATCAGGAAGCATTCTGAGTATGAAACTGGGGCAGGATTTTGTCTTTTAATCATTATGAGCAGAAAAGAAACAGAAGGGAAAGGGACCAGAGAAAGAGTAGAAAATTAATTAAGATGCACAACTTTCCTGTGCTCCCAAATTACATATTGACCTGGGGGAAGCTTCCAGTTTCATCCACCAGGATGTTTTGTAAACAGAGACCTGCAGAAGGCTTGTTCCTCCAGAATCATATAGAAAGGCTCCTTCTTGCCAGTTAAGTGCATTGTGCATTATGTGATCTACCAGGCTCATTTATAATATTCTTTCACCAATGTATCTAGAAATTGGAATGTGACTGGGTTTTTTTTGTTCTTATTTTTTTTGTCCTCCAGAAAATAAGCCAGTTTCTAAATTTCTCACATATATGAAGCGAGCCTTGGGACATACAAAAACACAGGATGTGACGTTCCTTCCCAGAGCTCTACTACAGATCATGTTCTCCAATGTAAAGATGTTAATTTTTTACCTCTACCCGTTTAGACACTCCTGCAAAAATACAGATTTCTAAACATTTGCTATGACATTCCTTAAAAACCACAGGTCACTCAACCTCTTCTATTATCAATCCGTTGAAAAATGAATGATTAATAATTCTCCAATAGTAATGCATATCTTATTATGGAAAATGTATCCCAGGCAGGCTGTATATATTAGGGCTGTTGGTGTTCTTAAGACTCCCCTTGTGAGTTCTGTCTGAGCTGTGCTTCTCTACTTACTCTAAGGAAGCGAATTGAAATCTCCTTGTTCACCATCCAGCGGGGCTCTTCTGCAATTGCAAGCATCCACAGATTTAACTAGGAAAACTAAACATAAATTCATAGAAGTTATGCTTTTATTTGTGTGAAAACAGTTCTCAACAAAAGGAAAAAAAATCACTGTATGTAACTATGACACTCACTTGATTTACTCCCTGCAAGAATACAGTATCTTAAATAGCACATTAGTCTCACCAACTTGCCCTCCTTCCAGAAATAAGCCCAGAACACTTTGTGATCACTAAAAACAAAATATTGAAAACAGTACGTCTCACATTCACCTCAAATTATATGTTTTGCCTTGCTCTAGTTTTGATAGAGATGTGCTATATCATGTGTGTACCTGTTTGGCAACACATTTCTGCTCATCTCCCAATTCTTTGCTTTGCCTTTGTGTTCTGCAACCAAACCCCAGTTCTCAGGGTGCAAATTAAAGCAGAAACCCAAACTCAAGCCCTTCGTGAAACAGTCCTAAAGTCTATTTATAAGTCAATTCCAAACACAATGATAGCGTTTTGGGAAGCATTATGAGCCAGCTCTGCTCATCTCTTTCTTTTCCCTCCGTAAAAAGTGCTCAGACAGAATTTTTCACCCATGACACTTCCAGTTAGATCTGCGGTACCTTTGCTAGATAACTGAGTGAGACCAAATAGCTTAAACAGACCTTCATATTTCTTAAATTATTTGGAAGTCCATCTGCTGAAACACTCGAATGTGTTACAGTAAATGTAAATATATAGATAACAAGCGTTTTAGTTTCATGCAAAGTTTGAAACCCTTGAATCCTGCATTAATGTGAAAGGAGATATAAGTGATAACGCTTTCCTCTCACCTCTTTTCCCATGCTTTTTTCTTGGCCATGCGCTGGATGTGGAGTCTAATCCCCAAATCACGTGTGCATCATACAGGAATTAAGCACAGGAAACCTGCAGAGATCTTTTCCTTTGTTACACCGATTATCTGCCTTGAACAGGGATGATTATTTAAAATTCTTCGGGCTCTACACTGAATGGGGAAAATCAAATCTGTATTTTAAGGAATATGTATTAGTTTTGTTTAACAGAGGTTAAGATTATTTTTGTTCTAATTCGGATCAGATAAAGAATGTAATAATACTCAAAATACCTGCAGATAGAGAATGCTGGTAGTGCTCCAAACAGCACTTACTCATTTAGAGATTAAGGAAGTGATTGGACTCCATCTGGACTAATTAATGGTAATCTACAAAATCATTCAAAGGCTTTACTCTGTCTCAAAAAATGCCTGCTCTAATTCCTTTCAGACCCAAGCTATGCAACAAACAAAATTCAAAAATGCTGGGAGAGAAGGCATTACTAAAACCAAAAGCAAACGAAAAAAGCCTAAACACTGTTTACTTACTTTACTCTATACACTTTTTAGGTGGAACAGGATGAGCTGGTGATTAATAGTGTAGCTGAGGCAGGAAGACAGACTTCAGCCACCTACAATATATATTGTGTTTGACATGCTAAAATACAAGAAAGGAATAAAAACAACCCAACTTATCAGGAATGTCTTATTTGTTCACATTGCTTTTCAGCTTTCTGAAATACAAAGTTCGAACCTAGCTTCAGTGAGAGCACACACAAAATTATGACAAATCTGTGCCTATTACACATACGTAATTCTACAACTGGAAGACTGTAAACATGTGCAGAGAAATATATTCAGAGAGACATATAGGCTTTAACCATATTAGTTTTATCCCTCTGGAAATACACTTAGTACGAGTTCCCTAATTTTACTGATCTAAGGAAAACAGCAGACTTGCATCAGATAGCTCCTGCAGTTTATATTTATTGGGCCAAATGTGGCATTGCGAGCAGAAGCAGCGTGCTGAGCACATCATGTCCGCGGTCGTAAGAAACCTGAAGAGTACTGCCTGGAAGTCATAGGAGAAGTGCACCAGATGGAAGATAATAGATGAAAACCTCGTTTCGTGGAATAGGGTGATCCCAGAAGTGGTGTTGGGCGGAGAGACAACATCTACCTGCCTGACACATGGCTCTTCCTGGGACTACGTGCCTGGAAAACCTATAGTTTAGAATTTTGACCTGTCTTCTCCTGGCTAAGAGAGGGAAAAAAAAAAAGTTTCCCATTGATTTGGAAGGAAGGCAGGCAACATTTTGGGAAAATTATGATTTTACTACTGTTGGCTCCCAGCTAATTGTATTGTAATTGCTCTGGGCCGTCTTTTAAAAAGAAGCTGTCCCAGAGGGAGGAGGCACCAGAGAGAGAGTGATAATAGAAGAAAATGTATCTGAGCTGTGTAAATGAGTGTCCCTGAAAATTAATGAAAGAAGTAGAAAAGGATGGATGGCAGTGTCTCCAAAATGCGGCAATGTAAAAATATAATAAAAAAGGGAATTATTACCTTGGGAGTGACTAAAAACAATGCAAGATTCTTTAAATATATAAAGGGAAAGAGATAAAGGGCTGAAAACTGAAATAATTAGCCCACTAAGGGATTAGGGAGAAACTTAATACAAAGCGAACAGGATATAGTGGGAAAATTAAATGAGTTTTGCACTTCTTGGTATTCATGAGGGAAATCTGAGGTGAAATAGTATAAGTAAAAAGAACCATGTTTTCCAGCTGCCGAGTGGTACAAGTGAAAGGATATCATTGCAGAAGATGACTTGGTTAAGTTAAAAATCACTAAAGCCAGATAAAGCTTCAAGAAAATGGATTATCCCTTCAATAACTGAAAGGGACAGAAGAGAAAATAAGAGATTGTGGAGGTTCTTCTGAAAAAAGACATGTATGGAAGAACAGCAAAAGAAAAGGGATATTCATATCACTCCTTTAGAAAAGAAATAGTGAAGTAATAAAGGAATATCTTTATACACAGATCCACAAATCCAGTTATGATGATACACAATGAAGAAATGCAACACGAAAGTGTTGAATGTCCTTATTTTATCAGTATACGACTGTCTTTCAGGAACAGATTCTTTAAAGTTTGGGAGTTTTTTCAAATATACCCCCCCCCCCCCAACAGTATAATTACTTTAAAATTACAGATATTTAGTTAATAGGAAGAAAAAAAAAAACAGTAGAATAAAATTGGAGGGAAGAAAATTAAAGACAAGAAATACTTCTATTTTTGGTAATTACAAATCTGAACACTGGACATACAAACAGTTCATTCAGGCTTTTGCAGTGGTTTTGGTCCTAATTGTATGCAATTATTATACTGCACACAAAAGAAATAATCTCCAAATAATTCTCTTTTGTATTGTCAGTGTGGTGCCCTAAAGCAATTAATGTGCACTCAAAGTGTGTTATTGATAAACAATAATATTACAAGAATAGCAATACATCATTCCTACACAAAATTCTTTATAAACAGAACCACTTCACATGAAGTGATAAAATGGGTATTCTGTCAAAATAAGAAATGGCATGACTTCCCTACAATCACCCCACAGATTGTACTGATTCCAGTCTAGAACCTCAACTACAGGGATCTTTCCTCTTCAGAACAAAAGTTCTATAATGAAACTTCTGACGATTCATCCACTGATAATGCTGGGATTTACTTACTGTTTCAATGCTACCGTGGTCAAAAACGTGCACATCCCATTAATTACTACATTCATACAGTTTATTAAGATGCATGTGCTCATTCCAGTGGCCATGATTAAATAATTTACCACACAGGTACTGCAATTGCTCTCCTAAAATTAACTGTATAAGTCATTGCCTGAAAACATCAGGTGGTGACTGTGTAAATTCAGACCATACTAGTGCTTTAAGACCATATTCATTATAGGAAGGCCATAAATGCTTTTAAAAATCGTAAGTTCTTATTCCATTTAGTTCAGTATAGAGTGCAATGCCTAACTACTTCAGGTTTGAAGTTGGGAATAACCACTCTCTGGTTTTGAGTTCTGGGAGATATAAATACAGACCACTGGGGAGCAAGAGTGAAGTTAATTAATAAGATAGAAATAATGTAATTATCATTACTTATAAACAATCTAAGGTGACATAGAGTACAAAAGCATGACTTCCTATGGTAAAAAAATTCTATGAAAACAGTTTTCATGAAAAAAATCATTATTTTTAGAGCTGCATTATTGGAGTGGGACAATGACTATAGAAATGCACATTCTGCCTACTACAATGGGAAAAAAACACCACACCAACAAGACTCAGCAACTAAAATTAGATCCTACCCTTCTTATTTCACAAAAACCAAATGTCAGCTGTGAAGTGGAAATTATTTTTAAAAAAATAATCCTTTTTCATCAGCTTGGGCAGATACCTTCCTCCCTTGGACTTCAGAAATGACATCAGAATACATTCTGCTTGTTCAGAAAGAGGCAATACTGCTAACTGGTCATGTAATAGTTCTTATTTAGTAGCAAGAATTGTATCTTCAGATAATTCAATCTGTAAATGTAGCTCTTCCTGATGATAGTAGGGTTTTGTTTGAATGCAGGAAACAAAATAGAGAATTCACGCTTTCATTTATGCTTTATTCTTAAAGAGTGTTCTATCTGCAGGTGTCATAATAACCAATCCCTTGTCTTCTTTTCTCTTAAGAAATGAAAGCGAACAAGACAAAGATGACTTGGAAAGCTGCTTTCAGATTCCTCTAGACAGGTTGTGATGCTTTTCGGTCACTTCAGCTTAATTCGGACACCGGCTGATCGGTGCAGTGATGACTTTGGGCACCTGAAACATTTTTTCTGCAACACGGATCACAGGGAGGCAGCAAAGCAAGCGGCTCGTTCCACAAAACCCTGCAAGCAGGCACTTGTCTCAGCAGCAGCTCCTGGCATGGCACTGACCTGATGCTTTCTTTCCCTTGGGAATGTCTTTCACAAAGACTGTCCAGGTGACCAGCCTTCTGCACTGCCAGCCACTGCCCTCCTCGATCTCTACACTAAGCAAGCATGTAGTCTTCACAGTAGACAGTTATTTTGTAAGTGTCTATTATTTTTCTTATTGCTCACACATTTTGGCAATCCAAGCATGCAATTCTAGGTTGCAGTGACCATAAATTAATGACCTTTGCTCAAAATATTTTATGAATACTTTCAGTCAATTACTTTTATTATTTCCATATCTGTAGGCATTATGAACTCTTTTTTCAGGTAATTAACTTTAACTGCACCACGTGTAAACAGGTAGCCTACCTTCTGAAAGGGGGCATTTGGCCCTTGTTTGTGAGGTTTTGCTGCAGGAACAGAAACGATGTTCTTGCATCGCAGGAGCACAGGCTGCCATGAGAATGTTAGGAACAATAGGTCTGAGGGGTGACCCCCTTCTCCTTCAGAAAATTCATGAATGGGAAGCAAAAAAGTTGTGTCTACCCTGTTTCTTCTTTATACTCCAAATGTATTTGCAGCCTTACTGCAGTTTAACCAGCCAAACTGGTGCATTACAGGTGTGAATTGCATCCTAGGATTTTACTATCTTTGAGTACCTACAGCACACATTCCTGCTCCTGTTGGTGGAGGCGATGACAGCAACATTCGTATTTCCAAGGATGAAAGCAAGAGGGTTTGCAAAGATAATTGCAGTTCATACCTACACTGGCAATTATCTTGTATGTATACTGTACACATACATGTATATATCTGCACACACACACACACACATATATATATAAACTATCAATTGCTTCGGACATTGCATGTTTACATTTTAATTAGAACTGGGGCTGTGGAGGAGGACAGAATTCCAAGAGGGGTTTGTGAAGGAATAAATGTGGTTGCCTCCTATCATGTAAACAGAAGTTGTTCCTTTTATGGAAAAAAGATTAGCTGAAGTGGTTTCTTATGAAATGAGGGGACTGGATTGATGATACAGAAGGTCACTTCCAGTCCTATGCTTTCACAGAGGAACAAAAAGAAAAAAATCTAAAGTGACATTTTTAGCTCAGACTGACAGATCTCCCTGGGAAGAAGGTGCACGCTACCTGAGAGCTGCAGCTCCCTGCAGCACCAAAGTGCTCAGGGGAAGTCTAAGATTAGCATTGGCCTGGGGGCCAGATGAAATTGATAAATAATCTTTTGAAACGCTGTGAATTGGGTCTTGAACTTTCTTTTTTTTTATCCCCTTAGATTTATGTACACCAGATATTTACTAACCTTAAACCTGTTGCTATGTGCCCGTTGGTGTTAGGGTTTGAGCCTGTGTCCACATGCTGAAGATCTCCTCTTCACAACTGGCCCGGGCCCTCTCAGACAGTCTTCTTTGCCTTCCAGCAGATACTGCAGCCAAAGGAGAATCCCGTCTTTACACAGACACTGACATGTTAACTCAGTTTAATGAGCTGATTTCTGCCCTTGCACAGCATGCTGAAGCTGATTCATACAGTTCCTCTGTGCAGGAGGGAGCAAACTTCTATCTCGAAAGGGTCGTAGGTAGGAAGGTGTCGAGAATCAAGGCTGGGCCAATTGCTAACCTCTGGCAGACACTCTCTGTGATCCCCCAGCATCCTCCCAGGGGACGATAAACAGGGGAACCAGGGAGAGAGAATTGGAGGTTGAAAAAAAAACACAACCTCGAATCAGTTTAATGAAATATGAAATAATACTAACAGTAACAATGAAGACGCTATATACAAATATATACAAGTAGAATCATAGAATGGCCTAGGCTGGAAGGGACCTTAGAGATCATTTAATCCAACCTCCCTGTCATGGGCAGGGATGGCACCTCTCAACTGGATCAGGCAACACATGGGGACCGAATGGGAATCGAACCCAGGACCTTGGTGTTATCAGCACCATGCTCAACCGACTGAGCTATGGAGATATATTCAAAAAGTACAAATGAATATGCTACTATGGAGCCCACAATTTCCAGATAACAACAAGGTGCTGAGCAGAAAAGTCCCAGACTAGACTTAACAGCAGATTGGAGCACCCAAGCCCAGAGCCCCAAAGATAGTCCAAGAAAACCAGAAAAGGAAACATTATAGTGGCTGTGCCTCTCCCACTCAAGGAGGCAGGGGAAGAAAAACCCATCCCAACAAATGATGCTCCTCTGCAGTGCAAAAATCAAAGGCAGGAGCTGCAGCAGCACAGGGAGAGATGACAAACAGCCAAAATCAACCCCCAGCACCAGAGGCTCCAGGGCAATTCTTAGGGGCCCTTTTATACTGATGACATGGGAAGGAACGCTGTGATTGGTCCATTTGGGTCACCTGATGCATCCACTCCTCCCCATAGGCACAGCTGCCCCTCCTCCCCCCCTGTGACTGGTGTGTGTGCCTGGAGTCCCAAAAAATTTCTGTCCTGGTGTTCTCAGACCAGGGTAATCCACTGCTTGTTCCTTACCATGTGCTCCTGTAACAATATATACAATATAGTTAGACACAAAAATTTACATTATACCATTGGATCTTGAGCCTTCTCAGACGGAGTTAAATTCCATTGTGGTGCACACTGGACATCATCATGTAGGTGCCACCGCAAACCCCGACTTCCTGATGGCAACTTGTAATTCTTACATGAAACCAGTAACCATTAAGTCTGGTTTAGCCACAGTAAATCTTCCTGAGTATTTCTTCCCAAACCCTGTTATTTGGAGGCTGCTTATGCCCTGAAGTTTGAAAACTTATTAGCTCGTTCAAATGTGTTTATTTATTGAGGCAGAGGAAATTAGTCTTTGTTTAGTCTTTATATGAAAACTCAGAGAATACTATAATTATCCAACTGATTTCAAAATTTTGCAGAGCTCTTGGCCTTGGTGATATCCTGCAGTTTGAAAAGGAGGACTAAGTTAGGATGAGCAACATGCGTCTTTAAATTTTTTATATAACCTTTCCCAGTAATTCAACAGACAGTACTTATTTCCTTGTCTGATATGTCCTTGAGAACAAGGCTAAGTAGATAACCCACAGGTTTTCAGCACTTTTAGCTGTTCCCTGAGGGAAATGAACACCTGCTGCCACCAAATTTATCTACTTGGTCATCTCAGAGTGAAGCTGTTACATGTTGTTGTGTCCAAGCAGTCACTCTGGACTTAAGAAGCTGTGATGGTACAAGCGCATTAATCCTGGGCTACTCAAGACATAGGAGTGTAGCCAGCATACCATGGGGTCCGATTTTTTTTTTTCCTCTTCTTGCACTTCTCTCTACAGAAATACTGTGAATGCCAATCTCCTCTGCATAACTCTTTTTTTTTTATATATATACATATATTGTTCATTTATCAGCGATGAGATACTCACTTTATGTTAGCTCTTTTACCAGTACACTGGAAATTATACTGACACTCGTTATCTTCCTATTTAAATTCTGCCAGGAGAATGACCATCAATTCTATTACATGCAACAAGCTTAACACTAACTAAACTTTAAATACTCCATCTATATTTACTTCCATGAAACTTTCTAGCTTTCCATAAGGGTGCATTTTTCTCATTTATATCAATATTACATTAAGAAAATACATACTGTCAGCAAAAATTAAGCTGTAAAAGAGAAAAATTTATTTCCTGTTTTGAGAGAACTCAGATGCTTTCTTCTCTCTTGTGATCAATCTGCTAAGATTTTTAGTGTTGAGATTTCAATAACAGGTAAACTATTTCCTATTAAAAGATTCTTTTTTTTAAAAAATCTGATTTGAAAGATGAAGAGCCTTCATACAGATGTTATTTTCTGTTCTTTTTTTTTTTTAATAGATGAATAAATATGTGCAAATAAAGAATAGGTATAGGTACTAAAATTTAGATGTTGGCAAAGGAATGCTCTCACCTTATACTTCTAATTCTGCTTCTTTTTTACCTCTTAAATAGCACTCAGCTTCAGAAATGCCCCGTTAGTATTTCATCATAGTGAAAGTGGTGTTTCAAAAATGAAATAACTCAAGGATATCTGATGTGCAAACTGTGATGTTCTATTATGTCTCTGCAGTTTACAGAACATTGTTGGGTTTTGATATGTTGAATATTTTCTATATGCTTCCCAGATCAACTTTACATGTTTATTGATACGTGTTTAGTTCTCCAGGGATACACAGAAATTAAAGCATAAGACTAATGAATAATAAATGAGGGTGAGATTGAGTCACTTCAGTGATAGGTACAGAACCATGTCAGTATTCACCTGCTGCCTTTCTTCTATACTATTTATTTGATGAATATGAATAGAAATCTCCATTCTGTTGGTTTACAATGGTTATGAGAAGTTCTTCGCTCGCCAATCATGTGGCAAAAGTGGGAAGGAGCTCAACAGACTGCATTAACCCCCCCTAAAATATTAGTATTTTGTACAGCAATTTCCTATATATTTTTATATAGCCACTGGTTTAATAATTGAAACTTTTGGGTTTGTGTCACTGTTTAAGTTAATTTATGTATGCAAATATGCTAAGAAAGAATTGCTGAAGGCCAATGTTTGTCTGATGAGGCTTATCTTCCTCTCCTTCCCTCTAAAGCAAATGGAGAGGACTAAGCAGGCTGATCACCTTCTCAAATACTGTGATTTAGCTTCTTTTCTTAGTTAGTCTCTGCACTGATCATAGATGAGGCCTAGAAAGAACCGCCTATTTAAAGTTACTCATTCCAAAAATCCAGTGGAATGTATGATTTTAAAGCCTTTTTTGCCCGTGTTTCCATATTAAGTTGATGCATATCCACGGACACTAACAGAGATATTTTTTTGAAAATATATGTGTTCACCTACAAACATATTTTGAAAAAACTGTTCCTAAGTATGTAACAGCAGTGAAGTAAAGGGAGGGGAGAGGGGAGGTGGAAGAAGCTCCATTCTAGAACACTAGGTTCCAATTAATATAAAATAGCAGTTAGTAACAAATACTTTTATCAGTAATTGTTTTGTTTAGATTAAAAACATTAGTTCGTCTTCTTCTCCCCCTGATAATTTTTTTTCAAAGACTTCCCTTCATAGGAATGCTAGCTCCTGTCCAGAGCAAAACCAGCTTTGGTTATTATGAATTGCCTCATTCCTGAAAACTTTCTTTTTAGATTGTGACAAGAAAGGTGAATTGTCTTGACGCTCAAAGAGTAAAGACCAAACTGTTTCTGGTTTACGCAGCTGTACCAGTGAGGATCAGAAGTACCTGGGCTCTAATCCAGCTCCACTCTCTCCACAAAGAATAGATGGAAGAGCTGCACGTCTGCATTTCAAATCTCTGAAGGAGGTGTCAGTCCTCAGAGATGTGAACACGACCAAGATCAGAGAGGATTTCTCCATCGCCACTGCTCTGACCTTTTAAATCATTCTCTGTTGTAAATGTGCGGCTTTTCAAAGGACATCTCCTAAGCAGCACACACTACTGTGAGCATATCAATCCCTGTCCTCTGGGCTTCGACCTCACTTTTTACAGAATTTTCAAGCAAGTTCAGGGGTTTGCTCCGGTCAAGGAAGCCCAGTGCTCTTGCTCATTTGTCTCCTCAGTCTCCGAGACGAAGTTAACAGTGGCCAGTATCACTCCTCAGGCACAACAAAACCTTGTTTTTATTTTTTTCCTAAAAATAAACCAGAAATGAAATATTAAAATCCTACCAGGTACAAAATCCACAGGAATTATTAGCCAGAATTATTACACTTTTGTAAGTATTTAATTCTAACGGGGCTTGATTTAAAATATATTGCCTTGCTGTGCTAGCATGAGCCAAATGCCTTCCATCAAACCATTCTAGTGCAATGCTGAGCTGGAAACCACAGAGAATTGGACTACTCACAGACGGTGTGTGTAGGTTGTTGGAAGGTACTTGCCTTTACATTTTCGTCTGTGCTAACTCTGTGGCCACTACGGTGCAGAACCAAATATGTTGAGACCACATAAAATCAGCAGTGGAAATAAATGGCCCAGGAGGAAGAAAACGATTCGCTGCTCTAGAGGAAGTCGGGGAATCTGTGTGTACGGTATTCGTTGCAGTCTCAAAGGAAGAAAACAGGCTTCACATTAAAATTCAAGAAAGTCATCCAAATTAGAATATTTAATAATATTTTCACATGATGATAAGAAATTAATTTGCATCTTTGGATAATATTGCATATAGTTATAAAGATTACAGCACTGGAAATGTTTATCCCTGAATTTGGTAAGAACATTGTGAGCAGCATAGAGCCAAGGGCAGAAAAAGATCATATTATTTTTGTCCTATTTCCCTTCTGAAAGATACAGTATAAAACTAACCCTAAAAGGGGCAGTTACAGGACAGTCGCAAATGTTAAAGAAATACATCCACTTGCTGCCTGCAGAATAAACTCGTATAAAAAACCAGAAAGCAATAATTACAGTTCACATATAGATTCATATCTGCAGGGTAAAAAAACACCTCAGAAAATAAGTTGCATGCACACAAATTACCATAATCCTCCAAAGCTCAGGTATTTTCACTCAATATCCTCATTAAAGCAGGAAGAGAGAATGGAATATTGTGTGCAGAATAATTTTGTCATTTTATTACCTCATTCTATGGTTTTGCCTTTCTTTCTTACGAAAAAGTAGTTTTCTTTGGGCCCCCCCCCCAAAAAAAAATCCGAGCAGAACATCATTCCTTTCAGGTGATGCACCGTATGAAAACAGCACAGAATAATGTACTTATAGTTCTGACACCATCGTCTTAAGTTCTGGGATACAAAATCTTGTTTACAGAGCTATAAGCCTCTGTTTCTCAGAGGCATTATGGAGGGAAGAGAAACAATATTAACTCCGCTTTTTCTCTCTTTTCTTCTGCTGGGAAGTTTAATCTACCTGCAAGATATCTCTTCAGCCTTTCCAGCAACCATTCATTACTCACATTATCTTCACCAGCTGAGCATCCCATGACCCAGGAATACCTTTATTTTGATTACCATTTTTATGTTTGAGTTAATCTGTGGCATTTTGTAAGGGATTGTCATTGACTCGAGTAACTTTTAAGTAATTCATACATTTGTATGATACACTTGGTAGTCTGGACTTCTCCCTCATCTTCAGAATATGCAATGTTTGCAAAGGAGCAGACACTCGACTTCCACATACCCTTCAGAACACCTCCTGCATGTACCTCTCTGTGGCCTTTCCAAAACCTTCTGCCCTTGGAAAACCAGGTCCTCCCTGTCCCACTCAACTTTGAGATTTTTCTGATTGTTCTAATCTTACTATCAATGTGATACCCAAAATGCGTAACACAGAAATGCTGCTTGTATTCAGTTTCTCTGTCAACACTGTAGGATTCAAATAATATAGATGCAAGCTTACATTCTTTTTATATGTCTGATGACAGCTTTTATCCCTAAACGGAAACATTTAGAAAATGTTAGTATTTACTTTTCTGACACATATAATCACAGAATGTGATGGGTTGGAAGGGACCTCAAAAGATCATCTAGTCCAACCCCAAATAATATTTTACATCAGTGTTGGGTGCTCTGATGTCAAAGGTAAACTTTCCTTATACCTTCATTACATTACTCTGAGCAATTAATATTCAAAACCACAGGAAAATTGTGGATAGGGCTGGAGGGAAGAAGATATCTGCAAACAGTCTACAGGATGAAATGCTCTGTAAGGTAAGAAGTGCTTCAGTATTCTAATAAGAGAATCCTACTTAAAGTGTCAGTCACATTCTCTGGAAAACTGACCTGTGCAACAGCACAGACTGTTGTGTTAAAATACAGAACTGTCAGATTAATTGTTCTTGTTGCCTTTTTCTCTTTAGATTTTGCAGGCCTGTGTATCAAATCCCCTGATGTCAATATATCTCATGCATTCTCCCAGTTGTGGATCTGACTTTTTGTCTCTGACTTTCCATGCATGCAAGAAGAGTAGCTTCTTCTCTATCACTCCATTCTACCCACTGCAATTTAATGTTTTAGAATCATGGTTTCAGCTACTCTTCTGATTTCATTTGACCTTTGGAAAAAGTTTAATACCATCCTACTTTCAGTGTTGTCCAGCAAAAACCGTGGCCTCATTTGGTTCTGGCTGACTGCACCAAAGGTATTTCTAAAGTAACTTTTGAGAAAAAATTGAAAACAAAAAATTAAAATATAGATGAGGATCTTATTTTATTTGACTGCAGTTGGAGTGGTCATCGACCTATAAAAGGCATAGCAAATATTAATTTACTGACTGTAAAAGTTCTCTTACCCAAAGTTCTTTATCTTTCCACAAGAGAAGGTGAGGACACTGTGGATGTTCTTACGCTGCCTTTTTTTTTTTTTTTTAATTCAGAATCAATCCCAGATTTCTTGTTTGTTTCCTTTTCTGGGCATTTGTGCACACATAACAACTTTGGCAATGGAAGAGGGAGGGGGAAACTTGATCGGATGCTTCTTTTAGAGAATTTTTACAACAATTCATCTGTCAAGTGTGGAAGACAGGTGAAATAGGAGATTGCCTATATTCTGTGAGATGTTTCTTATTGTAGGGAGAAAAAAAGTAGTTATGAGTCACTTGAAGTGCATCTTGGGTGGAGACTGGGTAGCAGCTTTTCATCCTTTTCCACCATGTGTCTCCCTAAAGTGTTCCAGTAGGACAAAATCAAGCAGATTGAATTTCCCTGATTTACAGTTGCTTTAATTACTGTGTCTTCCACAGTCCTGAAAATGTGAAGCTCACACACCAATAACCTTTTTAGTCCATCAACCACAAATTTTCCATTAGTAGGTAGTGAAATGACGTGATTTACACACTTTCATGAGCACATCCCCTGTAACTACCCAGGCACTTGCATCAAAAACATCAACAGAAGGCCTGAATGGACACAGAGGACAGTTCTCTGCTAAGAGCACTTGTCCAGGTACAGAGAGAAACACGCAGGTGCAGCAGACAGATGCTATCCATCTTGCCAACATCTGGTCCATACCTTTACTGTTGGACAGTTGGAAATTCATTTTTTCAGGCTACGAGCCTGGTACCTTTCATACGCGTTACAGTGTCAGAAAAATGCATTTTTTTATGTTGCCTCCCTATTTAATGCTTTGATGCTTGTTTAGCAAGTGAAAAGAATGAGGAAAAACAAAACAAAAAAAACCAAAAGGTCGTAGAAATCTTCTGAAATCCCTGTTTTCCCCTTTTCTTTTTTTTTTTTCCTACAAAGGAAAGCATTTATATCGCAGCTGTTTAAAAACACCTTTAAAGCTTTATGTTTTTGCTCAAGTTGAATGAAACCAAGCCACTGATTATTCTTAACAGTAATGCGGCTGCAAAGAGGGAAGTAGTTTTGTGTCAGTCGACAATAAACTATTTATTTAAAAACTTAGAATAAAACAACCCAAACCCCACAGATCTGCTTCAATGAGAAACAAAAAGAGCTGCCTGTTCAGAATTAGTCTCACCTTGTAAAGCAAGTTCCCTAGAAGATCACTATGGTCACTACTTCTTGTAAAACCTGGAGTCCTGACTTATGCTTACCAAGCATAGGTGTGGACATTGTGTAGGAGATTTTCACTCCAGATGAGGAGATCATTACAAGACAAAAAAAAAAAAAAGGATGTTTGCCCTCAAGCCATATATGCATGAGTAGGGCTCTAGGAAATACAACCTCAAAATGGCTAATTGGAAGAGAACGAGGTGTTTTGTTCAGTTGCAAATGCTGGCATTGCTATTTGGATGAGACATTGACAGGATTTCACTTTGTGAGTACAAAGCAGTGATGGAGTGAGTAGGCACTGACAGGAAATAAAGCAGAGACTATGCACAAAATATGTTTTACTGCCAATTTAGACATTTCACCACCTCAGGCTGAAATTTGCATGACAATGTAGAGCAGGAAACCTTTCAGCAGGAGAGAAATAACTGCCCCCTCAAAAACACCCACCTGCCCAAGTACAGACTTTCCTGTACTTCATGAGATACGCTTCTCCGTTCTAATCCCACTTTAGGGCTCATTATGGCTCATTGTAACCCTCTCTCATAGATTATTTTCAGACTGGAAAACAAAGTAGGGCATCTTTAATATGCAAGGCCTGCTTCTGCTTCTGCTGAAGTGGTTGAGTTTTCAATAGAAGTGGAAGCAAGTTTCTGGAAAATATATTAAGTTGCAGGGGAAATATCTGTACAGAACTAGTGAATTAACTACTCTTCAGCTATGGAATCGACTATGTAGGCAGATTAATGCTTGGTGGGGAATGAGGTAGGAGGTTTTAGCAAGGTGAGGATTAGTCTCTCCCCCTAAGTAACAAGTGGCAGGACAAGAGGAAATGGCCTCAAGTCACGCCAGGCGATGTTTAGATTGGATATTAGGAAAAAAGTCTTCATGGAAAGGATGGTCAAGGACCAGAATATGCCCAGGGAAGTGGTAAAGCCACCAACCCTGGAGATATTTAAAAGCTGTGTAGATGTGGTGCTCTGGGATGTGGATTTGTGGTTGGGCCGGCATTGCTAGGTTAACAGTTGGACTTGATAGGTCTTTTCCAACCTAAACGATTCTATGAGTCTATACATCAAATTAATTTCAGGCATGTTGGTTTGTACCTTTTCACTCATGCTGTCAGTCAGCATTTTGATCACAACTTTTTGCCGCTACAGTGAAAGGGTGAGCAGCACGAAGCCTATCATCCAACAAATAGTAATTGCACGTCCAAAGCCTTGCTATCAGATCGCACAGGTCACAGTCTCTTATTACAAAACGTCAGCATGCTATAAATTCACACTGCTGGTGCAAATTTTTTCAAAAATATTGATAGATTAACTTTTTGCCAACAGATTCTCTGACAGCTCAGATTTCACCAGGCCTGCAGCACCTGGCACAAAGCCATCGTAAGAGCATCAGCATGACATAAAGTCTATATTGGGTGACGTGGCTCATTTAACAGAAAGGCACTTTGATCCGAATCACATTTGTATGGCTGAGTGGTTTGGAAGCGCAACAGATTCAGTATTAATCACAGAACTGCAGCTTGTCTTCTACAGTAAAAAAAAAAATCCAAACCCACCCAACAACAAAAAATCCCCAATAAAAAATGCCAAACAAAGCACAAAGGGAGTAAATAAAACACCCTCACATCCCGCAAGACAAACGACACGCTACCTCTGCATTGTTCGGGCGTTGGCAGCTCACTGGGCACCTCAGGAGCACCTTCACCAAAAACAACAGCGGCTGAGCGGGGCTCCTGACGTTGGTTGGCCCCAGTTGCCGAGTGTGATTGATGCCCATTCAACTCAGTGGAAGCAACTTATTTGCTAATTAGTTCCTCTTCTCAGCACATTTACGGATTGCGCATTCACAGTGACATGCTTCTTGGGAATAAGTTTCCAGGGATTGGCTTCAATTCTTCATTGTTGCTACTCGTCATCAATGGAACAATCTGTCTTGATGGCAGTATCGTCTCCACCTAAGAACCGAATGCCTACTCTTCTTTAATTTCTATTTGCTGAGATGCTCACAACTAATATATCACGTTATTTGTGTTTCCTGTGTATTGTTGCTTACATCAGAGATAGATGAACATGACAGAGGTCTTTACTTATTATATAAATAAACAGAATTGCTGCCCAACAGCAAGTGGAAATAGAGGAGTCATTTGTCTTTGCCACATCACATCTTCCAGAGTAGAAGGTTTAGATCAAGCTGACACAGTCATCTGTCATGTAAATACACCCAAGCTGAAAAAAATAACATGGACTGATGATAACGAGGCAGACATTCAGAAAGATTACCGCATGTGGGCTGCTTCAGGAGTACAAGGTGAACAGAATTGGTTCAAAGCCAAAAAAATTACAGGAGTGGTTTTGATGAAAGACCAGTTGTGGCACAAAATTGGAAGGAGACAACAGAACAGATGACGAGGCAGAACTTTCCTGTACAAAATGTGAAACTGTAAGAGCACCCTGATGGGACAGTTAAAGGGGTACTGTGTTTTGCAAGGTAAATTAAAAGAGAACAGCCAGGCAAAATTACCCATTGTTCAATAATAAACCAAAATTAGTATTTTTCCATTCCAACATTTCAAATTACGTGCCTAGTTCTTAATTACTTACCTGCTGTCTTCTTGTGTAATTACTTTTGAGTTGTCTAAAAGTATACCTGCATAGGCAAACAGAAATAAACATGGTTTTGCCACTTTTATGGTGTAATGTTGTATGTAAAATATTTATAAAACCTAAAAGCGAGAGAAACAATATTGTGTCTTTCTTAAAAGACAATAACAGCCACACTGTTTGTTGCTTTACTGGTTTCATTATCTGACTATTCAGATTCTTACTTTCAAAGAAGCATGCATGCAAAAGTAATGTTTGCATTATGAGTTGCCTTAAGTTTACTGAAATTTCTCATTTATTTTTCAAATCTTATAAGTAACAACTGGTGATGACTGAATTTATAGGTGTCTTGGCAAGTGGGTATTTGATAAACTGCTTTGAGAAATGTGAAATATCTCTTCTCCAGCTGTGGTAAAAACATGAACTGAATACATACCTGAAAAATTATGATTAAATAGATAAGTATCTGAAACTTTTTGGGGTAATGGCTGGATACAGGATTTTTCTGCAAGAGACAATGGCCTCGTTTCTCCTGTAATTAGTAAAACGTAGTTTAAAATTAAAAAATATTGATCCAACAGTAATGAGCTTTTAGGAAGAGTGTCTGCTCACGGTTCGTAAAGAACCTTGAGTTTCTCTTGTACAGTGAATTATTCTGAGTTTAACAATATAGTCTCTTTAGTCTAAATATTTAGAAGGAAATACTTGCAAACTTTCTTACCTTTTCAGTGAAATATATAAGGATAATAACAATATATTATACTATTTATTCTGAAATACTTGCAATATAAATAAAGCAACTGGAGCAGGATTTTAATTAATAGAAACTAGAATGTCTCTGCACGAATCAGTTTACTCCATTATAATGTGTTACAAACTCATCTATGAGCAACTCTTATGTTAACATTGACATTGCAAGGACACCTGTGTGTAGAGAAATATTCTGCTCTTGGGAGTATTTTAGAAGGACAGTCATTCAAAATCCTCAGGTTGTACTTTCATCTTCAGGCTGTAAATACTACCTTCTGTCCTGTCCTTGGTTTTATTTTGTACATTTGAATTCTTCCAGTTTTCAGAAGGGGCTTTCCTCAGGTCAGGTAGGAGACTGCTTTCTCTCCAGGATCGCAACTTGAGGCCAGAGCCATTTGGAAGGTGCATCAGATTTGAGGAATCTATAAGGGAAAGTTGCAAAACCATCAACTTTGCGACATGTATCAAAGCATGGTTGCCAAAGGATCCATTTCAGCAAGCACCGAGAGCTTCTGAAGAAACCGAAAACATCTTGCTTTCAGTCTTGACAAGACCAAAAATCACTTTTCAAAATGAAATTTCCAGCTATTCAGCCTTCAGTTAGTTTACTGAAGACATGACAGCTCTCATTTCCTTCCCACACTTCTGATGCTCACACATCCCAGTTGGATGTCTGGTAGATAGAAATGGAAGGAGAAGCAAATGCAACAATGGAAAATGGGAAAAGAATTAATTTGCTGTGGTTTTCCATCGGAATAGTGAGCACTCCAATATTTTTATGGTGTCCACAGACAATGATCAGATGTTCTGTTCCCCATCTGTATTTTTACAACTGAAAAACCAATGTGAAAATGGAATGTTTTTTAAGTCACTACTAATGCCTTATATTGGCACCAGAAAATGAGCCCCTTAATCAGTGAAGGATTGGAGATTGTCCTGATTTTGTGCAGACATGCATATCATTTAGCCTATTTTGTAGTGTAACTGAATAAAAGTTTATGACCCTCTAAGTTTTAATATTTCTGAGTCAAATTAAAGAGCTGTGATATTCTGGTGGTTTGATCCAGAAAATAGATACTCTCCACTGCTGACAGCTAGCAAATGATCTACCAGATGCTTGGGATCTCCAGCTACTGAGCCCAGCCACGATTTTAGAGTGAAGAATTAAAATCTCTTCCCTTCAGCAGCTAAGAAATGCCTCATTAGTGCTATAAAGGAAGAACTGAAGGCACATCACTACTATAAATAGTACTCTACATATCTCGTTAGCTCAAGTCATTAATAGCCTTAGGAAGGAATGAATTGCCAGACTGATAGATATGGTTTTTATGTCCACAGAACCCGGTGATGTGGGTTGTTAGCAAATGTTCTCGCCATTTTTCATCTGGCCTTGGTTTCTCCCAGGCTCCCTACTGCAAGCCAGAAAGGCTTTTTCTTCTTTTTTTCCTTTTTTTTCTTTTTTTAACAAAAAGTGAATACAGACTCCTAACTTACAAAAAGGGAGACTCCTAAACAGAACAAATTCAGCTGTTCCCACAGTTATGTTTTGTTTCAGTTATGAAAAACATTACCTACACAACGGTTCTGTTCTGGTAGTATTTGTGCCCAAAGGGGTACTTTCAAGATTTCCTTTCCCAAGACTTATGCTAAAATTGCTTTGACACATATTAAGCTCAGATTTCAGGAAGATTATGCTCTTTTAAAAATAAAGTCTTAATCAACGATGAAATGATCATCTTTGGGTCCCTGACAGAACTAACTTTCCCTTTCAGAGCAAATCATGGTGAAATAGTTACATTTAAAATTTAATTTTAATGCCAATGATTCCATGTTTTTTAATACGTAGGGACACTCTTTTTCAAGGATGACTACAGTATTAAATGCTTCTTGCTTATTTAATTGAGCAGGAGGAATGGGTGGTCTCTCAGTAACTTTTAATATATCCTAGTTGAAAAATAATATTATTACTTTAATTGAAAGAGTGTCATTTGATTATTAAGTGTGTATTTTTGTGTGTGACATGTACATCTCGTCTACAGTAAGATACAAAAAGGGTGTATCCCTGTTTTCTCTAGGGAAAAAGGTATCACAGAATCACAGAATGTTAAGGGATGGAAGGGACACCTAGAGATCATCTAGTCAAACCCAGCTGCCAGAGCAGGATCACCTACAGC
Organism: Trogon surrucura; assembly: GCA_020746105.1. NCBI lineage: Eukaryota > Metazoa > Chordata > Aves > Trogoniformes > Trogonidae > Trogon > Trogon surrucura. The sequence goes on from CM036624.1 coordinate 11,898,230, forward strand.
AGAGCGCACAGGAACGTGTCCAGGCGGGTTTTGAACGTCTCCAGAGAAGGAGACTCCACAACCTCTCTGGGCAGCCTGTGCCAGGGCTCTGTCACCCTCACAGTAAAGAAGTTTCTCCTCATGTTGAGGTGGAACTTCCTATGTTCTAACTTAAACCTACTATTTCTTGTTCTATTGCTGGTCAACACTGAAAAGAGATTGTCCCGTTCCTCTTGACACCCACCCCTCAGATATATGTTAATATAATATGTTATTATATTATATTATATATATAACATATCATTATATGTTAATGTAATTATATGTATTATATATAATATAATTATATATATATATCAGATTATTATATGTTAATATAATATAATATATGTTAATAAAATCCCCTCTCAGCCACCTCCTTTCAAGACTAAACAGCCCCGGTTCTCTCAGTCTCTCTTCATAGGAGAGATACTCAAGTCCCTTAATCATCCTCGTAGCTCTCCATTGGATGCTCTCCAGTAGGTGCCTGTCTCTCTTGAATTGGGGAGCCCCACACTGGGCACAGTATTCCAGGTGTGGTCTCACCAGAGCAGGGTAGAGGGGGAGGATAACTTACCTAGACCTGCTGGACACACTTTTCTTAATGCACCCCACGATCCCGTTGGCCCTCTTGGGCAGAAGGGCACATTGATGTCCCATGGACAACTCACTGTCCACTAGGACTCCAAGGTCTTTCTCCATGGGGCTGCTTTCTGTACTTTAAAAGCAATAATTTTACTGTTTGTAAGAGGATGTTACCTAACATACAGCAAGTTCTTGCTTTCCCGAGTTAGGCATTTTCTTGAAAACTGGTTGAAAGGAATTAAAAATCTCAAAGGTGTTTTTAAAGGCTTCTCATTTAAAAATTTTCCTTTCACCATGAGTTTGAATGCAATGTGGAATTAGAAAGTAAACAATACATATTTTTAGTTCCAAGCATCCAGCTCCAATTAAACATCATAAATTAAGTCTGATACACTCTGGGTTGACTAAATTGATAAGGAAACAAGTATTGCCATGGAAATTTTAAATGGGATGGTTTATGTTACTCCAACATTCTTTTCTGTGGCGAAAAAAAATGTTTCACTTCTAAGTGCAACATAACAATAACCTTGTGAACCTAAAGTGTAATAAGCACTTTTGCTGTTAACAGCTATAATCCATAGGTATTTTTTGGCACACTGTTTTGTTTATGAAGTCTATTATTATGCAAAAGGTTAATAAAAATATGATCTAAGGCTAGCTCCTTGTGAAAGGCACAGTTTAAGTATTTTAACAGGTTAGAACCTAATTTTATAAATCGACAGAAAAATTTCAGGGATGTTTCTCTCAGCTGCTATATGGACTGGGTGCCATTAAAAAAAAAAATCACTGTTCTATGCTCAATTTATGATATTCAGACTGCTTCTCTGTTTCACTCATACGGATCCAAATCTGAAGTATTAACTCAGATCCTACTTGAAGTCAGTGGGAGTTTTTCCAGGCTAAGAGTGGAGCTAAGATAATTAAAGACTTTGGGAATTGGTCTGTGTTGAGAGATTACATGGATCAAACCCCTGAAAGGACAGATCTCATACTTAGCTCTTTCTGAGCCAGTATTATGTGGTTTGGCCTACACTGTATTTCTTTTTTTTTTACTACTATTAATGTCAAAGGCAGTGTTCAAGTCTCGAGTAATCTAGAAAGACAAAGGCAGAGATTGAAGCATTTTCGATGGGACTTCAGCAAGCCTTAGGCTTGTGGAACAGTAAGATGTTACTACTCAATGACTTTACCCTGTACAGTTAACAGCACAAATAAAGCATAATGAATTATTCCCTACCCAGACCTTTCATTTCTATGGGTGATGCTGATCCACACAACTTTAAGATACAGCCCAAAATACTTGGTTTCCAATGACTTCCCTGAAAACCTTCCTGTTATTTTTTGAGAATGAACAATTTATGACTTTTGAGTTGAAAAGGTTCCTCAACTCTCATCTCCATTTATCTATGGAAATGTGATCTAAAGTTCTGAAAGGAAACATGTAGCTGAACAAAGCAACTAATGCTTTTCATAGGAGAAATGGTGGAACCACTTAGTCATAGATGAATTCATAACTAAACATCAAAATGCAGCGTGTTTGTGTATCCCATCACACTAACAGACATTTTGTCAGTGATTTATAGCCAGCAAATACTACTTCAGAGCATGCTTACCATCCATAATTATTTTTATAACATACAGAGGATTTAATAAGTTGGCAGGAACATTTGTCTTCTCTCTTTGAATAAATGCCTGTAATGACATAGTCATTCAACAGATTCATTTTCACCAAATGGCTTTAAAACCAGAGTACTTGTACACTTGAAAATATTTGAGGATTATCATTTTAACAGGTAAAGATTGCCTTCTCGAAGTTAGTAGACATCTAACTATAGGAAAACTTACAGAGCTGTTTACTCCCAAAGGCATTTTTTCTAATATATCAACCTTGTTACTGTATAACATCAGGGAATTAAAGGAATATTTCATGTGGGAGAAAGACATAAGCTACTCACTCTTTTATGTTTATCAGTAAATATTAAAATCTACATATCACAGTCTATTATTATCAATTTGCTTCACTCTAAATTGATTGACTTGAGAAGAAACTCCACCAGTTTTCATCAGGGTAATGAACAGAAAGTGGGACATTGACATTTTCTGCTTTGTTTTTCTTTCTTCTCAACCATTCCATGCATGACTTGCACCAAAATATCCAACAGTGTCAGAAGATAAAACAAATCAGCTAAGTCAGCTGCAAAACCTGATTGTCTAAACGTGTTATAGTCAAAATGCCGTTGTATTAAGCCCACTCCAGAAAGCATGAATTCAAAGAACGTTGCTTGAAAGTATGTGAAGTAAAACAACCTATGTGAAGATAAGTTGAAGAGGTGACTGCTGATACAGCGACTGAGAAAGGTGTAGCACAACCGTATACCAGATTAAGACAATAAACCCATCGAGTCTCACGCTGTATCTGCAAGTCTCTGTCTGCAAGGCAACCGAACTGAAACCACGGGTAGGTTTAGTCTGTGACAGTAACCAGTAGTAGATAGCTAGATATGAATGAGTTCAGTGGACTGCAACACTTCACTATGAAGTGAAGTGAATCACTACACATGAAAGTTCTAATTTGTAGTAGGTTAAGGACCTCCTGCATCACAAGTCCTGTTTTTCCTATGTTTTTCTTCTGTCAGTTTTTCCCCTTTTTAGAAGTTGTGCAACTTAGTTACATCTTGTATGAAGAGCCACCTCTTCATTCTTTATTTCAGATCTGTCACTTTCTAGTTTTATTTGATAGTCCCTAGGTTCTGGTGTTGAAAAAGGTCATGAACATTCATTCCTTAATTTGCCACTGCTCTGGCGAGGCCTCACCTGCAGCACTGCATCCAGCTCTGGGGTCCCCAGGACAAGGAAGACGTGGACCTGTTGGAGCAGGTCCAGAGGAGGCCACAAAAATAGAGGACTTCAACACCTCTGCTATGAGGAAAAGCTGAGAGTTTTGGGGTTATTCAGCCTGGAGACCTTACTGTGGCCTTTCAATATATAAGGAAGGCTTCCAAAAAGATGGAGAGAGGCTTTTTGTCAGGGTCTGTAATGACAGGACAAGAGGCAATGGTTTTAAACTGAAAAAGGTTGGATTTAGGTTAGACAAAGGGAAGATTTTTTTTTTTTTATGATGAAGGTGGTGAAACACTTGAGCAGAGAAGCTGTGGATATCTTCTACCTGGAAGTGTTCAAGGTCGAGTTGGAGGGAGTTTTGAGCAATCTTATCTAGTGAAAGGTGTCCCTGGTCATGTCAGGGACTAGAATCTTTGAAGGTCCCTTCTAACTCCAAACTTTCTATCATTGTGTGATTCTACATCTTTCCTGAGTTGCTCAGGTTTCTACAGAGCTCTCTAATGCCACTTTTGGACCATCTGTTTGGCTGCTGTAGGGTCTCACTCTATTTAGGAATCCCTGTTCAGACCTTTATTCATTCTTGTTCTCTCATCTGGATGACTCCCAGATGTGTCATGTTGAAGGAGAGATCAGAAATCCAGGCACAGAATTCACAAGATATTGGGTTCACTGTGGATTTGTTAAGTAGCCTAATGATGTTACTCCTTTACTAATTATTCTGAGCACTTCAACAGTTTTCTGTCAATGACTGAGCATAGACATCATGCTTTTCCTGGAATTATCTAATATAACCCATGATCTCATTCGAGAGTGGTAGCAATGGGCTTTCAGCCTTTCACTATAGTATTCAAGTCAGGCCCTTTCTCTCTGTGCTTTACTTTTACTTACATTTAATTTCACCTGCAGCTTAATTACCCTGTCATTCATTCTCAGCCATTCCTTCTGCAATGCTTCGCCCCAATTTTTACTACTCACAGCACCTTAATGTAATCTATAAATTCGGTTATACTCAAAAAAAAAAAAAGTAAACTTTTAAATTCCCAAGCAACACAATTGCACAAAAACATACTGGAAAATTTAACGGGCAAAATTTGAATGGTCAAGTTGGACTAATGGTTCAGAGAACAGGGAACAATCCTTCATAGATAGAGAATGTTTCCTCCTTACCTATTTTTTCCAAGAGAATAGAAATTCTGCTTAAAATTTGGACGTAGCAAATGTAATTATCTTAGATAACCATATCAATCCTTCTATGAGAAGAACAATAATCTTTCATACCAGTTTTATGAACTAATAAGCATATAGGAGAGTGTAAAAATGAAATTTGAGAACAAATTACACTGACAGGTCCTAAAATGACAATTACTCGTGGAGAACCATTTCAAATCAGTTTATGATGGCACAATTCACCTCTAGTTTTGGTGTATACTGAAAGTTGGACTTTTTTCACATAAATGTATTTTATCCACTGATGGGTAACAGTCTTGATGGCAAAATATTTCCAGTCTGCAGGTCACAATATATATAGAATTCAATAAACGTGCTTGGGCAGAAAAGGACAAGGAAAACAAATGTATGAGCATATTAATCATAACTTTGGTTTTAAGGCTACAATGAGTATTTTCTCAATTTTCATTGAAAAAATACACTTATTTATTTTTATTAAACAGCAGTCTCTTGCTTCTGACAATATCTGGCAATGCACTCTAGTAATGGAAAATTAAAATGTGCAGTTTCAGCTACAGGGACTTAGCTTTGATAATGGAGCTATCCAAGCAAAACTTTCCTTTATTGAGTTTCACTAACAGATGGTCTCTGTCCAGAATGAAAGCATACTGAAGTAAGAAATTCTTTGCTGATAACCTTCCTGGAATCATTCTATTTGTGCCCCACCTTATAGATTCATTAAATTTCTGGAGGTGCTCTTTCCTATTCATTCAGCATGAAAGCCAAATAACACACAGTACACATTGTCATTTATGCTTGACAACATTCTTTACAACTCTTCTCATATTCTTTCCCTATTAAGCAACTACACAGATCATACATAAATAAAAAAATCAGACTTCAACAGATAGCTGATTTAAGCTAATATTTTCATTTGATTAAATAAATTGGTCCATTAACAAACAATGGACTGCTTGAGGTCAAAGGGTGACTTTGTCACACTAAAAGTGTGATTTAAGTTTTGGAAAGGGTTATGGTTTCCTGATAAGGCGAGGGGAAAAAATTCTCCTGTTGCACATATAAGTAACATGACAAGATATAAACTCAATGCAGTAATGTTTGAAGACTGGAGAAACAAGCAGAATAATGCTGAGAAGGAAAACAATGTCATTCTTATTTGACTCTTCTTTTTTTATTAAAAAAAATCAACAGTGATGTAAGAAACAGCATTCATGTTGAGCAAAATACTCTGGGCTGATAAATTCCTGCAGGCTTGCCTTCAGGGTCCCTGTTGTTCCTAGTGAGCACAGGCATCAAACTCAGTTCCTGCCTTCCTCATGTTCAGAGAAATGCAGACACACAGTCACACCTACACACACATGTTAAACCTGAGGTTATGCACATTTCCAAAGAAGTAGCACCAGGCCAAATAACAAGCTTTCTGAAACATTCATGTGCCATTTACTGGTATTTTTCTCAGAGAAAAAGCATCTATTTACATGATCCTAATTTACTGTAGATGCAAATTTGGTAACAGCACTCGAGGCTGAAAAGTGATATGAAGTTAGTAATAAAACTTGAAGTAAAAATATGTAATTAAAGCTACACTGAGAACATTAAATAAATGTATGCGTATATCTCTATGTGTGTGATTAGATACTATGTCCATCGTCACCTGGTAGACATATGAGTTACCGAAATAAAATGTAAATTCTGTCTTGCTGCATGAGGGAGAGAATTAAATCTTCATAGCTGGATTTACTAGAGATGCATTGAAATCAATCTCTTTAAAAGACATTTTAAGGACATAAACAAGTGTTGTATATACCCAGGGCAAAATTAAACATAAAAATGTATTGCCTCTGAGGCAGAACAAAATAGTTTCTTGCAGTGAACAATATTGCAGAGTCGCAGCATGGGTTTTGAATTCTATTTCAGTGAAGAGGCTCCAAAAAGGAAAAACACATTAATAATAAGCTTCTGCCTGTGATAATGGAAGTTTTGAAATTCTTGATTTTAGTATGCCGTGTAAGCGAGGAAAAGCTTTATGGGTTTTTTTTTCTTTTTTTTTTTTTTAATGCAAAGCTACATCCCATTCTCTGTACTACTGGTGACCATGTTGTGATTTTATTTCACTTAGTAGATAGCTAGCAGAAAAAAAAAAAAAAAAAAGATATGAGCTCCCTCATTAGGAAATGTTTCTCTTTTCCTTCCCCCATCTAACTGATCTGATGCCTTACATTGCAGCAGGCAATACATAACTTCACCAAATCAAATAGAGAGGATTAATAACCCTTTTAAATAGGATTCCCATCTGGGAAACCTGAATCTTTGTCAGATTAGAGCATCGTAAACAGTATGACAGCACAGACCTACAGCATTTTTCTATAAAGCTTTGTAATAATCTGCCTTTTATTTTGCCTTTGGGTATATGTGCCTGTTATAACCCTTTCCCCTCAGTCTGGGTAGAATCATTAGCACTGGGATGAACTCAAATGTAGGCGAGTTATTTGGGAATGAATACAACCTCTGAGAGTTTTAAAACCCCAAATATTCAATCACTTTGCAATAGGACCTGGGAAACCATTCAAACCAGAATTCTTCCTATTCCTTTACTGTAGCACCAAGACGGATGGTTTGAGTAAAGTGTTTGTTTTATTTGTTTCCTAATGGCAGCTTGTCTGTTGTGGAACATAATGAAGAAGAGGAACTGGAGTACACAAAAGAAGAGCTGAATACACATAATCATCATGGAACTTCACACTGTGATATATTATCCTGATGTTGTACAGCAGATGTACTATATTTACTTTAATATCTTCAAAACAGCGTGGATGCAGCATTGTGCATTCGTTGGTCCCCATAGGAAATCACTGTCATTTTCCATAATTTTTTAAAAAAAAAAAATCTTGGAAGACTCTCTTGCTTTTATATTCATTTCTTCACTCCACTTCATTTTTTTTCTCTTTTAGAGGCACTGTAACTCCTTTGAGAATGTTCTTCCACTTACAAAAACTTGAATTTTAATTTGTATGAAGCACTCCATAATGGATCCAACAAGGAGAGAGTAATAAGCATTATCTGTTTGAGCTTGGTGTCCTCTCAAACAAAAAGAAATTTCCAAGGTCTTAATTTACCCTGGGTTTTGTTTGTTCATTATTTGATTTTCTTTTTTCAAGATGTCTTTCCCATAGTTTTGAGTCCTGTTTTTTTATTTGGCTAGTTAAGCAACTTTCATCCATACTCCTTCCACGTGCTGTACATATTTCCCCTCAGGAATACTGATAACTGCCAGTGGGAAATAACTGCTGAACAGCATCTTCCTTTGTGCCATGCTAATTTAGGAAGGTATTCACCTTGCCCTCAACTTTGTTAAACCAACTAGTGATTGGGGGTTTTGACCTTTTATTTCTAAATATAAAAATAGAAATGTCAGTGCAGCTGTAGGGAACCGATTAGAAAATTGCCCTTTCTAGGAGACAAGAAAGAATGACAGAGACCTAAGTAGAGAAGATGCATATTAATTCTCCTTTCTCTTCCTCTATTTAAAGCTTGGTAAGAGAGAACTATAGGTTCATTGCATTGTCTGTCTAGTGTTTAGCAGTCACGTGGAAGAACATAGCCAAATGTTCAAGATATGCAAGATGATCTCAAAGCACTGTACATCGTACCAATTAATTGAATCCAGCAAGATCCCTAAAGGATCAGCTTCTGGGACCCCTCAGGTGCTTTAGCTCGATTCATTATGCTAGTTTCATCTGGTAAATAGTGCAAAGCCACATTAAATTAGAGTTGTGAGGCATTAACACAGGGCAGGAAAAAGCTATTGTAGTAAAGACAGAACAGAAACAGACAGGAATTTCATTTGTAGAAGTTGTATGGAAAAGCCAAGAGACAGCAACAGGAAGGGATTTGAACTGTGGCTTGAATAAGCAGGAGGCAGAAGCTGATGCCATTCGGTAATAAACAACTAATATCCCAGAACATGTTGTGTCAGAAACTCTCCATGGCCTGGGCAGTTCTGCCTCAGACAGTCCAAGGCCCCCATCCCCTCATCCACTGATCTTATGTGGGCAAAATGTCCTACAGGGTTTAATCTCATGTTTTTGCACAGATTCAGGCCATCCTGGAGACAGGACAAGTTTCTTAATATACTCAAGTGGGCCAGATATTGCTCCCTTTGGTTTTTCCAAGCAGTCTCCATATCCTAGAGTAAAAAGCCTGAAACATGCAGGTAAATCCTTTCTATTCTCTACAAGAGTAAAGGATATACTGCTGAAGAGAGGCTGTTTGGGGAAGAAAAGGGAGGGAGATTTATTTCTGCACTAGTAGGAACAGCACCATGCTGTGGGGAAAAAAAAAAAAAAAATCTATGTAATAAATAAATCCTTCAGCACAATCTGAGATCAGTGATGCTTCTCCAGACAGAGAATTCTCACATCTACTGTACCTGGCCAGGTAGATTTAAAGCCTTTCCTTGCCTTAACTCTCATTGCTTTAAAATTGGAAATTCTTATGCTGTGATCCATGGTGGTCTGAAGATGACTTGTTGACTGCAAAATCATGGTGGCAAATTTCTGAATGCATCAGGATTTTCTGGAAAATGACTTATCAAAACAGTTCTCAGGACAGGCGTGAGTTAACAGAAAAAGGTTGAAGGAGTTGCTTAATGTTGGTATTTCATCAAAAATGTTTTATTTTATACATTAACTTCCACTTTTTTTTTTGGGGGGGGTGGGGGATATTGCATGAAAGATTTTAGCCAGATACTAGTATTTTAAAATCTCAAAGCCTTATTTAGACACAACACGTACATCCCACTCATATTTGCTACTCCTACATTTCCTCCTAGCTGTCAGTTAACAGCCTAAAGAATAAATTAAAAAGTGCAGCTACTCCAATTATAATGTGTTATTACAAACAGAGGGTCTTCTACATGCTAATAAGTGCATAGGTTTAATTAGACTGTTGATAAAAGACCTCCTTGAAGCCTGCTGAATCCTTAAAATTATTACTCCTGCAAACCTCAGTGGTCTTCAGAAAATCCTGATTGAGGGCGGGGGAGGCAGTGAAGCAGCCCAGTCTTTGCTATATCTGGCTTATGTGATAGCTGGCTGATTGAGGGCAGGGACAACCAGATGTTTTTGCGGTGAGCTTTTCCCTGGAGAGGTAGAGGTCTACAAAACTGGATGTTTTTGTTATGCATCAGGTCAAAGTATGATACCACAACTCCGTATGACAGGCTGCTGGAGGACAAACATCGTGATTCTGCCAACTCACTTCACAACAGCTGTGACGACCGTAAAAACTACAATAGTCCTTCCACTGTCTGGCCAAATGACTAAGCCAGGGTGATTCATATTATGTGTATTTGTGAAGTTGTTTACATAATAACCAGCCAAGGATTCTAATAATAAGGAGAAACTGGATTTCCTCCATATAGCATTTACTCCTCTTCAGTTACTTAAGGAAAAAGCATTAAGAGGAACTTCAGCAAATATAATTGCCAACCTCTCTTAACCTAAAGCCTTGATAAACATAAATTAAGAAGTTTTTAGCCTCTGAAAAATGGTAAACTTCTGGGTCCAGTGAATAAAACCTTTTCTGTGTGCCCTCAAAAAAACATGCAGATTTATATTGCGGGTCTGGACAGAATGCCAGTCTCAGCGATGCAGCATAATTTTATTAAAATACTGCTTTTAAGGCAATAGACTAATATTTTTTTGACCTCCAAGTTCATTAAACTATAATCTTCTAGTGGAACTTCCTATTAAAATCATAAAGAGCTAGTGAAAAAGTGGAGGAAGGCATAAAAAGCTGCAAACGGCACGAATACATGCTTTGGAGGTACAAGATCTGGAACACAGTTTTCAGGGAGAACTTTACAAAAAGCAGAATACTATGGTCAGAAATGTAATAGAAAATATTTTTATGACATTGGTTTTCCAAATTTTAAGCTGATGTTTTCTTTTTTGAGCATTCTGTCATCATTAAAAGGAAAGTAGATGATATGAAGGAACTACACAAGACACAGGGTCAGCTTTTCCTTGTGGACACAAGACCTCCCAACAGGACCGTGAGCCCTGCCACCAAGATTTGCAGTTCCATCAGTGCCCACCCAGAAGTCAGAGCTGCAGATCAAGCAACCTCTGCTAACTACTGACTCTGCATTCACTATAGTAATTTAAAAATTGAGTTAGAAATGAAATTGTGGGTTTCGTGATAAAAGGAGACTATTTCCTCTCCTTCAGTGCCAAAGCTGGCAGTTGGAGAAGGAAGGACTGGGTATGGAATGGTAGGGAAACACCTGAATAGGACCATAAGTGGTGACTAAATTCAACCTCCTGTTAAGAAGTAGTTTGTCTGGATCTGTGCATTTCCAGTCAGATTTTTTGTGCTAATTATTTTAAGACAATGCTACAAATTTTCTAGTCTTCCTAGAAAAGTAATTTATTATCTTTTGTTATCTTTGGAGAGCTTTCCTGCCTGTGGCATCTTTTCACAATTCCAGGTTCGTTAGTTCTCACACTCTCTGCAAAGGATGTGGGACAGAAAGTGTTCCAATATTCAGTACGAGGATCAGTAAGGAAAAAGAAATCTCGTTAAGCTTTGAAATTATTGGTGTTATTGCAGTTCCTTGAGGGGTCAAAAGGAGAGATATGAAAGAAAGACCCTTTCACAAAGTGCATTAATGAATCAGGTGAGCATGTGCTGGTGAAGGCTATGAAATATATGTGCATTTTTACTGGAATAGGCTGGGTTTATAGCATGCTTTTGGAAGACTAATGAGCAAAGCTATGGCTGTCAGATGATCAATAAAAGATGAGAAAATTTTTAGGATTAGCATCAAAAAACTGTTAAAAGGAAGCAGGAGAGAAAGCAAAAAAATAAAACTTTCATATGAATATAAAATGGACAAATGCACAGAGGACGTATTGCTTAGCTGTTGCTTTTCCTCCACTCCCTTCATGTTTTCTCTCTGCCTCATTTTCCCTCTGCTCTGAACATTCAGCAGGGGATGACTTTTCATTTACTCGGTTGTTAAGACTGGTAGGGACACCAGTACAATTTCTTGTCCTGCCTTGGTGGGGTACTCCACCCAGCTGACCATTACTTGACATAAAGCAATAGCCAAAAAAAAAAAGTAGAGGAGAAGAGGAAAAGAACATTCTGACTGATAACAAATAAAATCAAATAACTTACTTGAAGCAGCTGGAAAATATTCTGATTGTAAGATGACATTGAAAGCTGTGACATACAATCTGTGTCACTCTTAAGACTTGAAGGTATTGCTTAACTCTCCATTTAGCAAATTGTGTTGTTTTGTTGTAAAAAAGGATTAGAAATCAGAACAAATTTGTTAAATAAAGCCTTCCAGCCCCTGAAAGCTAATCATATGTATTTATTCCGTACGTGATCTAGTTATGATTGTCCACGCTGCAGTGCAGCAGATATGGAGGTGTATATTTCAACTGATGAGGAATAATAAATGCATTCTAATATCCAGCCAGTTAAATAAATCTTCATTGACTGATATGAACTTAAAATCCAATTTCATTTCCATGGATGTAAATACCAATTAACACCATAGAAGTCTGTGTTTGCAACAACTGCAATAAATTAAAAGGGTTTTATCTGAACCACTCTATTTCTTTGAAGAATTGTAACTACACATACCATATACCTCAAAAAGAAGCCATCATCTGAAGCAAAAAAAAATGTATTTCATCTTGTATAAAAGATATTTGAAAGTGTTTGAAAATGTTACTGATACTTGTGTTTGCTTTTTTAAGGACAGGACAGGTAGAGAGGAGGTTGTGATAGTGCTGTCTACCACCCTCTGTGAATTTTCTAGGGTCTGCTCAGGTATAACAGGTATTGGTCCAAAATTCTTGTTACCTAGAACACTTCCCTGAGAGCGATTCCTAACTGAGAGAAAAACCCTTCCTCCTGTCACTGGCGATCCTGTTACCCAGTTAAGGGGGCTCAAGAATATGCAAGTTTAGCAATGGGGATGAAGTACAGAATTTTTAAGGTGAATACAGGACACTAATAAATTGATTAAAAGGTATTAATTACTATATAATCCACAAAAAGGAGCAAGGGAATGCCAGCCAGCCCTGAACGAGATTGCCTATACTGTTCAATCATCAGAGCAGTCCCTGGAACAGATCTGTCTGAAGTCACCAACAACCGTCCCAATCAGTACCATGCTTGGAGCAAACAGTACTGGGACCACCATTTCCACTGGCCGCTTAGCAATGGCCAGGAGTGAGACACAGATTTAGAATGCACACATGTAATTCCGTAGCAGTTGGCTTTATGTTAAGGGAACACTCAGAGACATATTTAATTTACAAGCCTAAATTTAGCCAAAGTGTTTCAGTGTGGCTCTGGGTAAAACACACTATTGCTCTGTCTGCTTTAACAACAGGGATGAACTTTGATGTCAGGGGAAAAAGTTCCTTTTTAAACAACAGAAAAGGATCATTCTGTTAAATATTAAGTGAATAATAAAGTGAAACAGCTCCCTTCAGGGTATGAAAATGGAGTATTGATAACATGGATCCCTGATCTCTCTACTGTTACAATTCACTGTAGACTTCAGCTCTCGAACAAACAGCAATTTAAGCATTAGGTAGCAAAATATCACAGATGCTTCAGTACACCTCTGGGAGATGCTATACTTATGGCAAGTCAAATCTAAAATAAATGTAAAGCAAAACCAAACAAAACCCTAGGCAATAATGTTACAGCTGAGCTGAAAAAATCAGGCAGACTTCCATGGCACTAGCCAAATATTCCATCTGATATCAGCTTGATAGGGATGCACAAACGCTGTGGAATTCCATCCATACCAAGTGCAAGGACAGTCCTCCCCAGGTGGTGCAGGAAAATTTAATGTGCCATCAGTCATAAGCTCCTAGATGGATGTAAACAAGTTTTCATGAAGCTGCTACTGGTTTACAGGTGTCCTCTGGCGCTCAACCAGCAAATTGCTGGAGGTGATGGGACAATAAGTATAATCCCAACGGATTTCATAAACACTTTTATAAACTATAGGGTATTCTTTGTTGTTCTGTTTTAATTAAGGCTGAGAATTCTACACAACAGAAAGACATTACGAATCCCAATTAGTGGGAGGAATAAAATTCTTTGGTATTTACTGTTAATGCAGTTCCTACTGTGATACTGATGGTAAGAGAAGTAAAATAATCCACAGAAAATTTATAACTTAGTAAGTCCCCTTATAGATTTTCTTGACAATTGTTTGTGTACAGAATGCATTTGTTACTGGTTTTCTTTTCCTTGGCCAAGCCCAATAAGATTTTCAGAATTAGCAAGTATTTAAAAGCTAGCTTCCTCAAATAAGGTCTCATATTTTCATGTGCCAACTGTCAGCATATCCTGTCAAGGATTAAATGTGTTACTAGACAGTGATTAAAAAATTCTATTTATTCTGAGGTAGTCATAATATTAATGCATCTGAGCAACTGTTTTCATTTATGTTAAATGTAATAACATTATACAGGAATAAAAGCTAAATCTATACTAGAGAAATATCACAGTATTAATACTGTTCATACATAATGATATTATCATATCTCATCCCTGCCATAGGTAGGAATTATTTTCTTCCACTATGTTTTGAATAAGAACACATTTTCTATTTCCTGAACAGCCGTTAACCTACCCATCAGACTGTTCTAAACAGAATAAGCTTAATGCTATAACGTGAGGTCGGAAAGTTTTTCTTCTATCGCCTTGTTCAACATCATCCCAGTAGTACTGATTGTTCCAAAAAGATAAACTCAACAGTTGCCAGAAGAACATTGAAATCTTCTAGCTTTGGCAGTAGTTAACTGTGTATCAGCCGTTTACTTCACAACAACATCCACAAAAGTAGATAATAGTTTCAAGGATTTTAGGAGTGAAAATGTAGTCTCAGGCAAAACAGAAATGGAAAAGCAGAATTTCATTAAGAAAAGAAGATCCTTCCAGTCAGATTCAGGTGAAACAGGCTAAGAGCCAAGTGGTCATATCACATTAGGAACCTCTTTCTTTATCGACCTTCTTGACAGAATCACAGAAAATAAGGCCAACAAGACTTCAAGAGCTTATGCAGACTGAAATTCAGTGCTTTAAGGGAAGTAAATACTACCAAGGATGTTGTCTTCAAACTGTTTCCATTGACATTTCATTCTTCTTTTCCTAATTTAGTTATCCCTGGCTGTAGATTAAGCCTACTACTCATTTTATTCATCAAAGAATGTACTTTTTTTTCCTGGGTTTTTTTTTGCAACTACGCATTTGATGACTGCTCTAGCATCTCCCTGCAATACTCCGTTGCCTAAGCTATCTCAGGTCTTTCAATCTTTCTCTGTATGTTGCATTTTCTAGATATCTAATTACTATTTATCACTTTTTTATATTTCATTAAAAATGTGAACACACCTTTTCATTATAGAAGATTATTTCTATTCTTCTGTAAGCTTTCTTCAGAAAGAAGAGATGGAGTAATTCTTCACCTGCTCTGTTCACTTCCCTTACTTTCATCTTATTCAACTTGTTTCATTAGTTTAGATTTATTCTGTTATAACTGCTTTTCATTTTTTCCTAACCTCTCTCATCTTCAGCCGTCTGTGGATGACTGGGTCTCTTTCAAAGTTTCCTTTAATATTAAAGAAATTTGAGTAGTAAGCAGTTTAGTGTGCCTGATATACAATAGCTTTCAAAACTGAGAAAATAAATTTGAGAGGGTCCTTTCTATCACTGGGGAAGGAAAGATAGTCTGTCAGAGAAGTGAAAGTTCTGAAGATGTATATTTTTATACCATTTTTTTCCTTTTTCACACCGGATATTGCAGAATTTGTATTTAGGATATCAAATGGGAAGTAAGGATTAGAGAAAATTGAACACAAGGCAAAAAAACCTCACATGTAGATTTAAAATGCAAGATGGAAAAGGAGAGAGAGCTAGGAAAGAAAACATTTTCTTCTCAGCGACGTTTAGCTATTTGAAGATACTTCTCATGCTGGATTTAAAAACCTTTCAGAAATCACTATTTCAACATCTTTCTCTGTACCCCAGAAAGTTAACAATCCACTGAACTCTGGTTCAGAGGAAAAAAAGAAAAAAAAAAAAAAAGAAGAGACAAAAAAAGACTTAAAACCTCACATCCTGGAATACTGTTGCCTGGCAGGACATGGCAAAGCAGGACATGCTGAAGCAGGACATGCCTGTCAGGTTTTACATTATTTCCCTCTTCGGAAATTCCGTTCTGGCCTTGAGAATACATTTTCTGTCTGAAGATTCAACAACGGTGTTACACAGTCTTTCAAAACCTCCATTTTCCTTGTTAAGTGCTGATTCAAAATTATTTTAGAAGACTCCCACTAGTCATGAAGAGCAGTTTGATTAGATGAAGTGAAGGCCATAGCTTCAGAGCTTTCAAACTAATGAGCCACAGTGATCATAATGTTCTGTCCTTGGTTTGGTTAGTTATTATTGAAACTAGGGGGCATAAGAGGTGCCCTCCCATCCAATCTAAACAGCAGGGTGGTGTGTTGTTTGGAGTTGGGAAAAGAGATCACAGTTGTACACAGCAAGATTAAATACACCCCGGGCCATGCAGACAGATAGTTTTTTAAGGGCAAATAACCTAAGGGAAATCAGGGGACCTTGCTGGAGGTGTGGTGAGATATCATAACCCGAGAAAAATTGTGGAAAGGATGTTGGAGCAGGACAGCCAATGGAACTCCAATGTGTAGCTTAAGGAAGCTGTGGTTACTTCTAGAAGCACTTAGATTTAGTACCTCTGAAGAATCTTAGATCAGACAACTTTTTTTTCTTTCAGAGGCTGGATGAACATCTTTGAGATGCACCTTACAACTTTGTACTTGCTCTAAATACACGAGTGTCTCATGGGTTTGAGACTGGTGGGTTGTTCGTTGGTGGCTTGGCTTTTCTTTTTTTTTTTTTTTTGTGTAAGTAGACATAGACTCGTGAAACTTTCGAGATCCTCCCTTACCCCCAGGTAGGAGTCAGACCTGCCTCTGGACACAGCCAGGCCAATCACAGCCTCTGCAGTTGAGGTATGTAAGAGGCAACCCCATTTTTCTCTCTCTCTCTCATTTAGTTTCATCTCGTTTTGAGCTGTCCTGTCTTTAATGTTGGGGAGCTTTTCTGTTGGAGGAGGGGGAGGTGAGAGGGGAACAAAGGAACATCACCCTGATAAGAAAGAGGGGGAGAAGAGTCCCAGAGAAGGAGAAGAGGGAGAATGCTGCCAGAGAAGGACCTTTCCCTGAAGCCCTGTGGTGGCTGAGAAGGCAGGAAGTTGGCCGCCTGCCAGTTGAAGGAATCGATGGCAGCAGAACATCCAGGAGGTGTCAATACATGCAAAGCCCCACGCGAGAGGGGAGAGAGACCGAGCATCAGTAGGGGACACACCTGAAGCGATCCATGGCCCTGAGGCACTCAAAGAGGAAGAGGATTGCCTCCTGTGAGCTGGACACCATGCAGCATGAAGGAGAGACTGCGAGGAGCCCTCTTTCTCATGGAGGAGTTGCCATGAACAATGAGTAATGGCCCAATGGACTGCACCCCCCAACCCCCTAATGAAGGGAGGAGGTAGCCAAAAAGTATGTGGGGGAAAAAGTACATTTAAGATTGATTTATTCCTCTCACTATCCTACTTCATAAATAGTGGTGGTGAATTAAATTTGGGTTTCTCCCCAAGTCACTCTGGTTCTTTACCCGTCATCTTAAATGGTAGATTATTACCCTCCTTACCCTTAGTCTCAAACACCTGAGCGTTTTTTAGTTGAAATGTCTCCCTTCGCATCACTCTGTGAAATGGGGGTGGGGGAGGAGTGAGCTGGAAACTGCATGGTTCCTGCCAGGCAGTCAGTTCCAAACCACAGAGTGCTACACATTGTTTACGATATGCATAGTCTGACTCTCTCGGTGTTTCATCCAAATGAAATTGGAAGTCTCTTCAGAATGATAGTGAGAACTTTTTTCTATTATTAATAATACAGTGGTTTAAAACATCAAAAGTGTTTTGTTTGACTGTGAATTATTCAGGACAATAGCCAATCAGAGACCTCATCTTTATGAATTCTGTGAATGGCACCATCATGAATTGGTACGAAAGGAGCAAAAATAGCAGCAGATTGCACTGTGATGAAACAAACCTTTTTACTCAAAGCTCAAAGTCAATTATAAGGTATAAAGTAAATATCATGGGTCAGCAAAAGTATAAAAGCATGTTAGAGTGCATAAGAGCACCTTAAGAAAAATACAGAAATTACTTCAAAGAGTACTACAGCAAGAAGTAAGAAGCTGTCAGCAGCAGACTTCTCTTGGCAAGGGACTCGGAGTGATAAGAAGTGATGTTAATGCCCTTCAGCCCAGCCCCAGGCCAAAGTCATTGAGAACAGGACCAAGATAAACCATGGAAGAATGAGCATAATGTCAGGACAGGGTGAAGGATTTTGTATCTGCACGTATCATTTTAAAAGCGTGCAGTTTGAACTGTTTTGGCATCATCGTACCTGTAGTAGTAGTAATGCTCTGATTAGACTTTTAAACCTTTAGACTAGGAATAAATCCTCAGCTTTGTATCTAAGGCATGTTTCTTCCCATCATTAGAAAGATTATAAGCGTAAGAAACTTGTGGGAATTAAAGCAGTTTCTTCTGTAACCTGGGTGAAACAAATCAGCAGAACTGGACCTGCTGAACTTGGGCTCCAAGCCCATGTGCACCTGCTCAATGGGTTTAGACAAGTCACTTCTCTCTCTCTCTGTGCCTCATTACTTTTCATCAATAAAATGAGGGTAGAGGAAGTGACCTCTGCTGATAGAAAGCCCTGAAAAAGAAGAGCTAGGTAGTGTGAATCAGCCTTAAACTGGCATAAAATGCAATACTAAATTTCAGGACTTATCTCTCTGGAATTTTTGAAGTCCAAAAGTTCACAGGTTATCAGACAGTGTCTCCACAAGTGCTCAAGTTTCTTTCTTGCTCTTGACTCCAGTATAATGCCAGAGAGAGAGAGAGAAAGAAGAGTTCCTCCCGGATCATTTTTTCCAGCACACACAATTTTCTGATCTCATGGCAGCTTCTAAGGAAGAAGTAACTCTAGAAAAAGATTTGAGGAAACAAATAGAAGCTATCTGCCAACTTAACATTAAGACGTTTTCCATTCTTAAAAATCATTTGTACACTGTGATTATTCTTATTACTCTAATCTCTGCCTCAATCTTTATTACTCTTACTTTACAATCTTCACTATGAGAGCAAAAAACCCACTATTTTTATGCAGACATTACCAACATGAGATCTAGCACACATCTACTTCAGAAGTCATACACCTTAACTCTCCTACAAATGTGTTTTGCTGTGCTGCAATGTGGTCCTGTTGGGTGCCACATCTGTGAGAAGAAGCAGTCATCAACAGGCAGAAATGTTCCCAGACCTGCTGGGACAAGTTACTGGACCATACTGCTTTCATGGTGTATCAAATGTGACACACAGGTGGCATGTTCCCTCTCTATAAAGACTTCCTTATCCAAGACAGGACCCCCAAGAGACTTACAGGGACATTGAAGCACAGGCTCAGCTTTGTGCTTTTGACAGCAAAACAGAGCCACAGTGTTTAGAAAGGACTTTCAAGATCATAAAGTCTAAACATTATCTAACTCTACCAAGCCCGCTTCTAAACTATGTCCCTCAGCATAGCTACTGTCATCAATCTGCTCAGGCAGCCAACAAAGCTGGTGTCAAAGTTTAAGGCTGGGCTGGCCACTAAACTTTGACGGACACTCTCTGTGATGCCCCCACCACCTTGCCAGGGGAGGATAACTAGGGAGAGAGGATTTAAGGGTGAAAAAAATTTGAAGCAGTTTAGTGAAAAAAAGAACAATACTACCAGTAACAGTGAAAATGTCAAACTATATACATACAAGAATGCAAATATGCTCAGAGGTGTAAGAGAACACATTCATACAGGACCTACACCTTTTGGAAGACAACAAGATCAGGAGCAGAAAAAATAATAAGAAGGTAGCTCCACACCAGACTCAGTAGCAGACTCAGTAGCAGACAGTAGAGCCCAAGCACAGATTCTCAATGACAGTCTAGAAACAGGCAAAGAGCTGTGCCTCTCCCACCTGGGGTGGGGGGCTGAGTAAGACAACCTGCTCCGTTGAACGGCGCTCCTCTGCAAACTGGGAAAGGGAGGTGAGAACACCAGCAGCACAGGGGAATAGAAGACAAAGGCCGTAGCAACACTCTCAGCACAGCAGCACTAAAAGACTCTAGGCTCTTCTTAAAGGCCCTTTTATACTGAGCACATGGGAAGGAAGACTGTGATTGGCTCATTTGGGTCACCTGACCCATCCTCCCCTCCCCATAGGCACAGCTGCTCCTCCTCCCCCACTGTGATTGGTGTGTGTGCCAGGAGCCCCAGAGAGCTTCTGTCCTGGTGTTCTCAGATCAGGACAGCTGGCTTTTCAGCAGAATAAACCAAGAAGGATCGAAACCTACCTGTCAGGTGTTACTATAGAAAAAGGAAATAAGGCTAAGAAGATGGCATGTCCCTTGGTGTCCGCACCGCAGGGCAATTGTTGTACCGTTCAGGGCGTCCCTGGTCTCAGTGCACCCCATCCCCTTTGGCGTCCCTTGTGGCATGCCTGCACCTCTTCCCCATCCCATCGGTCTTAAATTGGGACCTCCAGGATCCCTTGGTGGATTTCTTTGGGGTTCTCAGAACCTTCCATGTGGCTTTCAGGGTGCCTTGCACTCCTCCATGTACCTTTAGGGAAAACATGGTCACCGCAATGTGCTGTTTGGGGCAGCCTGGACTGCTCAGTGTTCCTGCTAGTGCACCCACAACTCCCTGGATGTGTCTTCCAGTGCACCTCAAGGCATATGATGGGGAGTCTGGGCACATCCTACAGGCGTAGAATGCATTCGGTTGGAAGTGATCTTTAAAGACCATCTAGACCAACCCTCTTGTAGTGAGCAGGGACATCTCCAACCAGATGAGGTTGCTCAGAGCACCGTCCAGCCTGACCTGGAATGTTTCCAGGGACAGGCCTTCTACCAATTCTTTTGGCAACCTGGACCAGTGTTTCACCAGCCTCGTTGTAAAAAGATCTTCCTTGTATCTAGTCTGAATCTACACTCTCTCAGTTTAAAACCACTACCCCTTGTCCTATCACAGCAGGTGAAATCACTCATTCACCATCACACCTGCAATATCTTCAGAGGTGTGTAAATGGCTGCAGCAGGAGAACACGTGCTCTGCTGTGATAGGTCCCATGAGAGCAGTGGCTGTTGGAAGATGAGGAGACACCCAGACACAACATGCAACCTCCAGGCTCTGACTAGAGGTGCAGATGGCCCTGGTCACCTTCTAGCCAGCACTAGGGGTAACTTCTCCAACAAAGGTTTTTAAATGGTGGGCAACTGCAACTCACAAGCTTAGTAGAGAGGAAAAGCTGACTTGATGACCTAAGGCAGCCCACCTGAGCAGGAAACAGAGAGATCTACTTTATGAAGAGCATGTCCAAAGCATCGACATAATGCTCCCTGTTAGATCTGTGTGATTCTGCATGAGCCTAAAATGTCAATTTGACATTTGGAGCATCGGCTTCAGGTAACTACAGAACTCATGTTTCATTTGCATTCTTATTGCATTAGGAGAGGAGAAAGTTGGAGAGCCAAGATTTGCTCCTCGAGGTTAGAAAGTGAGTAACTAATATCAGGAAGATGTTGGACATTTTAAGAAACTTCTGCACTAGGAAGAGGCTATAGCACCAGAAGAAGAGAGCTCGCAGACTCTTCATCGCAGGAGGCTTCTAAGACAGCTAGACAAACCCACCACGACCTGAACTAGTGCTGGCAACAGCCCTGCCTAAATGAAAAGGTTGGACTAGAGACCACCAGAGGTTCCTTTGAACTAGCACTTCTACAGTTTTACTTCCAAATGTAAGGCAGGTATTATTGAATTTTTTATTTCAAATGGGGGTGCTGCATAATCTGAGAGGTTTTGTGTTTCATATGAAGTTGAACCATGTCTGGAACGCTTTCTGCTGAAGTTGGTGTCATAGAATCATAGAATCATAGAATCATAGAATGTTAGGGATTGGAAGGGACCTCGAAAGATCATCAAGTCCAATCCCCCTGCCAGAGCAGGAATGCCTAGACTATGCCACACAGGAACGTGTCCAGGCAGGTCTTGAATGTCTCCAGAGAAGGAGACTCCACAACCTCTCTGGGCAGCCTGTTCCAGTGCTCCGTCACCCTCACTGAGAAGAAGTTTCTTCTCGAGTTTAAGCGGAACCTCTTATGTTCCAGTTTCAGCCCATTACCCCTTGTCCTATCAGTGGTTGTCAAGCAATTCTTGTTTCCCACTGTCCCATTTTCCAATACACCACATCTATGCAATAACAGCCAACAGTAACTGGTAGGACTGAAGATGCAGTCATTACCGGGGTGGAACACAGGCCGGAACACAGCTGCAGCTGATGTCACAGCAGCAGCCACTGTGACCCATGGGTCCAAGTGTGTCTAAAGCAATGCTGGGCTCCAGCCCTGCATCAGTGTGGTGAGGTAAGGGCATGGGAGAGACGGGGCTGCTGAGGGTGGAGGGGGCCCCACACCTTGGGGTTCTGGGCCTGAGCTGTGAATTCACCCGCGTCCTGCTTCTCCCGCAGAGGTCTCTGCAAGACACTTGCTGCACTACTGGGAAGTTTTCCCCGTCTTTCTTGATGTCCGAGGTGCAAGCCTGTGAGGACCAAGCCACCGGCCCAATGGAGCAGGGTGAGAGCAAAGCATCCCTCCTGCAGCCTGGCTGAGGGGATAGCAGGGCGGTCAGCACAGGACCCAGAGCAGTGGCAGGGCTCAGAGCAGCCCTTGGGGACAATCCCTCAGGGACGCTTCCCCAGCCTTGCAGCACTGCTCATTCTCGGTGCCATTCACTCTCTTCCTCCAGCATGTGTCCTGTGCCATCGGGCGGTGGCAGACCCCGCCATTTGCGGGGACATGTGGGAGAAGCGAGGCCTCCGTGCCCACATCTTTTGCCTGGTGAGTGTCCTTGCGGCTCCTTCCTGCTCGCCAACAGGCAAGGCCCTGCCACGCTCTCCTCATCAGCTCCTCTCTTCTCTCTGGCAGTACTTTGCCACCGAGCTTCCTCGGCTTTGGGACGAGGAAGCCGAGTGCATGGCAGTTCGCCGTAGGGATGTTCGCCTCGTAGCGGAGCGGGCGGCGCAGATGGTGAGGACCTGACAACATGGAGAGGGCTTTGGAGGAGCTTAGCCCAGACCCCAAGAAAGCTCAGCCCTTCTGAGGCACGGGGCTGGCTGGGGGGGGGGGAGCTCTGAGGCTGCCACTGATGGGGGCTGCTGTGTCCTTTCCAGGACTGCTTTGTCTGTCGGCGGACCGGGGCCACCGTCTGGTGCTGCTGGCCAAGGGGCTGTGACCGCAGGTTCCACCTGCCCTGTGCTGTGAAGGGACAGTGCGTGACCCAGTACCTTCCACAGCACAGGTACCTCCTCGCTGCCAGGGTGGGAGGGTGGCAGGACCCAGTGCTTCTCTCCTTACTCACTCCTCCTCCCCCAGGGCCTTCTGCGACAAGCACAGCCCCAGGCAGGCAGTTGAGGCAGCTCAGGAGGAGGCCATGAGTTGCCTCATCTGCCTGGACACTGTTGACAGCCAGCAGTCCTTCGGCACCATGGTGTGCCCCACGTGCCGGCACGCGTGGTTCCACAGGGACTGCATCCAGGTGGGAGCTGTTCCCTCACCCCCAGGGCACAGCCGGTGCTCGGCAGCACCAGGGCCCCGCTCATGCTCCTTCTGCTTCTCCCACAGGGGCAGGCCCTGTGTGCCGGCACGTCCTGCTTTTCATGCCCGCTCTGCCGGGACAAGGAGGCCTTTCTAACGGAAATGGTCTCCATGGGCATCCGAGTCCCCAGGAGGTTGGTATTTTTCCTTCCCAGTTCACAAGGCAGGAGGGTGCAGGTGCTGGGGGCTGCCTCTGCCCTCCTGGCCCTCCACTCTCAAGTGACTCTGGGAGAGCAGGGGCACCAGTATCTCCCTTATGGCAGGGCAGCAGGGGCTCATCAGTTTCCATTCCTCCATCAGGCCCCCAGAGTGGGATGACATCCAGGCCTTTGCAGGGCTGATGCAGAGGCACAGCCACTGCAATGCCAGTGAGTGCCTGTGCCCGGGAGGAAGGGAGCAGACAGAGGAGGAGGGGTAAGTGTCCAAAGCTGCCACCCCGGGCTCTGCACGGGGAGCTCTGTCTCACCAGGGCCTCGAAGCAGAAGGACTAAGGAAAAGAGCTCTGCAGGACACTCCCATGCCACAGTCACATTGTTCTGAGAGCCATTTACCCATTTGCTTCCCCAGGCCCTGGCAACTCCTCCTCTGCTCCTCCTGTGCGGCCCAGGGCACTCACAGGGCATGCTCCCACCTGGGGGACGACGTGGCCAGCTGGGAGTGCCAGGGCTGCGCTGGTCCGGCTGCCGGTAAGAGCCAAAGCACCACAGGCTGCCCCTGGGCTGGGGACAGCCCTCTGGCCAGTCCTGCCCTGTGCTGGGGCTCCATGCCCCTGACCTTCCTGCTTCTCCTTGCAGCCTCCAATGCCAGTCCGGAGGTCGCCGACCCCAGCAGCCGCTCCAGCCCCTCCCTGCCCATGCGGCTGCGGCAGAGCACCCGCTCGCAGCGCCGGGCCCAGGGGCCATACAGCCGACCTGGCAGACGCTGCCAGCGGGGCCCTGTGCCCGCAGCGAGCGGGGAGAGACCTGCTCCCAGCCAGGGGCTGCCAGAGGCCTCCCACACCTCCCTGGCTCCAGACACCACTGGCCCCAGCACCACCGGCCAGCAGCCCTCCAGTGACTCCCACACTGTGCCAGCACTCGGCAGCAGCAGCCACGCCAGCACTCCTGGGCCTGTGCGAGCGCGAGAGCGCTCCCGCTCACAACGCCGGGCCCAGAAGCCCTATGGCTGGCGGGGCTGCCGCCACCAGAGATAATTTGTACCACCCTTGAGTGCTGGTGCTCATCCCCTCCACCAGCACCACCAGGTTGGTTGTTCATCTCCCCACTCTCTCCTCCTCACCATCACTGGGGAAGGACCCAGAGCTTCTCCCCTCACCCGTCCTCTCCCTCTTTCCCAGGTTCCTCTGCTGGGCACACCATCCCCAGCCAGCAGTGGAGGCGCAGAACACCAGCTGCCTCCTCTGCCTGGAGCCTGTTGAGGACCAGCAGTCCTTCCACACCATTGGGTGCCCCCGGGGCTGCATCCAGGTGAGAGCCATTCCCTCGCCCCTGGGGCACAGCTGGCACTTGCCAGCACCAGGGTCATCCTCACTCATGACCCTGGGAGAGCAGGGACACTGGCATCTGCCTTAGGCCAGGGCACCAGGGGCTCATCAATTTTCATTCCTCCATCAGGCTGCCAGCCTGGGACAACATTCAGCTGGCCCAGCATATGGTGTGAGAGCAGCCTTCACCTTCCTGCTTCTCCTCACAGCCTCCAGCACCAGCTTGGAGCTCACAGCCCCACCACTGATCCTCAGTCAGCACTGCAGCCTTCCCACTGCTGCTCGCCACCTGGGACTGGCTGCCTCAGCACTAGCAGCATGGAGGCTTTGGGGCAGATTTTCAGAAATCCAGCACACCCAGCCTTGCAGCATCAAAGCTGGGTGCCATCACCGAATGCAGAGAGCCGCACCCCCAGCCAGGCAGCAGTGGGGCTGTCCCACAGCTCCTGAAACCAGCAGCCCCAGCAGCCAGATGTCATCAAGGACCTTCTGCACCTCCCCAGTGCTCAGCAGCGGTCACCACACCAGCAAGCCCTGGCCAGGATGCTCCCACTTGGAATGAACGCTGACAGCAACACCCCTACAGCTGGCCTGGCTGCTGCTGCAGGACCTGATGGCTGTCATCATCCCCAAGCGCTGGCCCTCATCCTCCTCTGCCCAAACAATAAAGCTGCCGTTAATCTCTGCACTGGGAGATTTTGTGGTTTGGTTTTTTTTCAGCTTCCTCTTCCACAGCCCCTTGCTCAAGAGGTTTGTCTTCTCCCCAGGGGTTGTCAGAGGGTTGTCTTCTCCCCAGGGGTTGGCAGCACCTTCCCCAGACCTCAGAGAATGATTTGCCTTGGAAGAGACCTTAAAGATCATCTTGTTCCAACACCCCTGTCACAAGCGGGGACACCTCCCACTAGTTGAGGTTGCTCAAAGCCCTGTCCAACCTGGCCTGGAACACTTCCAGGGATAAGGCATCCACCACCTCTCTGGAAAACCCATTCCAATGTCCCGCCACCCTCACATGGAAGAATTTCCTTACATCCAATCTAAATCTACCCTCTTTCTGTTTCAAACCATTACCTCTTGTCCTATCACCACATGCCCTTGTAATGAGTCTTTCCTCATGCTTCCTACAGCCTCCTTTAGGTATTGGAAGGCTGTTCTAACATCTCCCCAAAGTCTTCACTTCTCCAGGATGAACAGCCCCAATGCTCTCAGCCTGTCCTCAGAGGAGAGATCAGGGGCCATCTCAAGGATAATCCTAAAGCACGGTGCATTTAGAAAGCTGAAGCTCTTCTAGCGCTTCTTAAAATACAAACATTAGTATTAAACTGGTAGGGCAAAGAGCCCAGATATCTCAAAGAACCAGGTGAGAAACAAAGCACATGCATTGGAATCATGGTCAGAACAGTCACCAACAAACTTGTCAAATAGAGGTCAACTTTTTGTGTTCCCCTGACTACCCACTGCCGAAACACTGGTTAGATTTCTTCAGACAAAACTATCCCTTCCTAAGGTTAGTCTGTACTTTCACTGTTTAACTTAAGACTGTGCAGTTCAAGGAGAGCTGAGTCAGTGCAGAAACCATATGGAGGTACTTTAGGAAACAAGAACAACTCCAAGAACTTTTTGCTTCCCAAGTGATGGCGTTACACAGGACAGCCATATTCTGTGTTTGAGAAGAAAAGCAGAATAGCTGAAAAGAGGATTTATCAAACCCAGACTGCTTCAGAATGGGAGCCTAATAGTTTTCTGATTTTGTTCCACCCTTCAGGTAACATGAAGGCTAAGTTTGGGATCAATTCTCCATTACTTATGCTGGTCATGCCTGTGATGTCCCTGCTTGAGACAGAGGAGCCTCCTCCTGCTTTTCTCTCAGCCCCATGGCTAGCACTGATACTGCACAGCTGTTGGTACTGCCAGGTTACCCTCAGTGTCCTCCAGGGAAAGAGTCAGCTCCCCTCCCTCTCTCATCCCTTCAGGAGGTGCCAACTGACTCATCACCTGCTGCTCTCACACTGAATAGCACAGTCCCACACTTCTTTCAGATAAACTGAAAGGCAAGTCTGTCTCCTCTTTCAGTAAAATGAGAACAAATCTGAATGGAGCTGGAAATTTGGGACTTGAATTTCAACACTTTCTTTACAGAGTAACTTGAATTTTACTGATTAAGACAACAATGCTGACACACCTCTAATACACTGTGTTCTAAAAAAAATAAGAGCTACCTGTTGATATGCAGTTGTTTCTTATTACGTGTAAAAAGTCTGAAAAAGTAGTGTGACTATTTCTCAAACCTCAGGAAATTATAACTGCTTCAAAAGTACCTAAATACAATTTCCAGCCCAGAAAACAAAACAAAAAAAACACAACCTCCCCCACCCTTATTTATACAGAATAAAATTACAAGGAACATAGAGAACAATTATTAAAGTGAGAAAGCATTTACCTAGAGATTCCTTTAACTGAAAATAGAAATTAACATTACACTGCTTTGTGCTGAAACATTCAATTCCTGTCATCTTGTCCTCTGTTAAAGTTGACATGGACGGATATATACTGATACACTTCACAAATGATCTCGCTTGAATAGCTTTTAAGGAAAATAATAATTTGTTTTCTAAAGCTATCTTTAAACACAAGCTTTTATGTATATCAAAAACTTTCATTTAGAAACAACAGTGTGGAAATAAATTCTCTTGTACAGTGCTAAACTTTGAAGGAAAACATATTTATAACCATAATAATTTGGATAGACCTTTTTTTCTTGTCAAACTGTGCCCCGTCTGTGCTGTAGAAAGATACTGGAAAATTCAAGTACCTCTTGCTCTTACCCTCTTGACGGAGTAAAGGCATTTGATTTGACATTTGATTTTTTTTTCATCGATTACAGCAAATTTCCGTTTGCTCTACTTGTGTACCTCTGTCTTCTGTAACACAAAACAATTAAAAACTACTTCACCTATCTTGCCAAAGCACACCACTTGAAATTCTGTTATCCCAATCTAGGTCTTCAGGTCTCCATCCACCTACAGACCATACTACTGAAGCTTTCAGATCACTAAGAAGAACTTGAGGTTCTTGGGTGGCTGCAGTGTGGCACAGTACACCATGGCATGGAAAAAAATCGAAAATACAAAAAATGTTGAAAAGCCAAACATGAATGTCTTGAAATTAAATTCAGTGATATGAAGAGGTTTTTTTAAAAATGTTAGAACTACGCAGTTTCTGCTGAAAACAGCTCCATTTTGCAGATGTACAGACTCCTGATACAAAGCTTTTCTAACTTAGAAGAACAAATTTCATTGAAAATAAATTTGCTTCTACATTAAAACCCTTTCCATTTGTACATTCTCTGTTTGTTTCAACATGCAGTCAAGCAAGAAAGCTCCCACACATCAATGATGATACAGAAGACGTAGAACCTGTAAAGTAACTTTTCTATGAATCTATGCCCATCTCAATGCAAAAATATCTTGCAACATGTAAAAGATTTTTAGAAATCAATTACACCCTGATGCCATAAATGAGGAATGAACTTTCTTGAAAACCTGACTCCCACTTTTAGAGAGCTCAAATATTCCCTTTTAATTCATAAACTTTTGACCTGATTACAAAATGTTTTGCTATGATTTAGAAACCCCCAGAGACAGTTGGTTTTACCAGGTTTTGTGTGTGTTATTGA
Source organism: Trogon surrucura (assembly GCA_020746105.1). Classification (NCBI taxonomy): domain Eukaryota; kingdom Metazoa; phylum Chordata; class Aves; order Trogoniformes; family Trogonidae; genus Trogon; species Trogon surrucura. The sequence continues at coordinate 11,926,844 of CM036624.1, forward strand.
TAACTTGAAGCTAACTGCAACACTGAAAGGAGCAATAGAAACAAATCTTTAAAATGTTCCACTAACAAAAAGTGTGCATTAACTGCTGATATTTCCCTATAAAATGCATTCTCTTGCAAGGGATGAATGGAGCTGAGTAATTTTGACTTGTGAACAGTGGCTTCGACCTACTGACAGACATAAGATAAATTTGAAATTAATGTTTATTCCATAGCTGTGAATCCTTGTGAACAAGCTTCATGGGAAAAGCCCAGAGAAACTTTCTGTTTCCTCTTCATCAGATTGTTCATTGTGAGTTACTTTTGTCAGTAGGTGAAAAAGAAAGTGAAGATAGTGCCTGAAAAACAACTTTACAGAAAATTAAAGCTTCTCCAAGGGAATAAGCAATAGCTTCTGGATAACAGGTATAAAAACATTTCTCTGCTTATACATAGCCAATGATGTAATTATATCAAATTTGCCTTGAGGATAAACTCGTCAATAGAATAAATTTGTATGCTTAGTTAAAAAAAATTTTTAAAAAAATGAGGATGAAGGTAATTCAAGACCCAGCTGGAGAGTTTTATGGAAGGAATCAACATGAACTGTGAAACTCAGAATATAGTGGCACTAATGAGGAGGAATACATCACAGGAGTTTCTAAACTCCAAAACTTGTCTCTCAGTACACAAAGTTTATTGGAGGCTCTATTAAATGAAGTCTCAGCTAAGACACTGACAGATTACTTGTGGGAAATAGTAGGTGTATGCAGCCATTTCAGAAATACATAAATTTCAGAGAGATTTATTTGGTGTACTCTCCAAAGACTTTAAAAACTCCCTAGTTGGATGAAAGTTGGTAACATTAGTAAAAAAAACAACAACAAAAAAAACCAAAACAAAAAAAGCCCTTTACAAAAATTAGGAGAAATTTTCCTACAACTTTTTTCTTCTTGTCGCCAACTATGGTCCTTTCACATATTTATCTCCATGACCTGTACCTCTAGGCTTAATATCTTGTACTTTGTGCTTAGTAACGTCTCCCTGAGGTGCTGGGAGCATCAGCACCTGGGAGAGGAAAGCTTTAGAAACACATCTGCACCTCCCTTGAAATCTCTGCTTGCTCCTTACTCATTGTGTGGAAATGCTAAATTGCTATTTTCTAGGGTGAGCATTTCAGCAGATATAAATCAAACTATTGCTCCTGACATGGCAAGGCAAGGACCCCAGGAACCAGAAACCTGAGTTCCCAAGGACTGTGTTGTGGAGGCAAACCTCATATGTTGGTCAGATATTTGAGAAATTACTTCCACTTTACAATATCCTTCTGAGTAACCTACAGCAGTCACTGAACTTTCTAGGAGGCTGCTGTGCAAACTATGTGTTAATGATATATCCAATGCAGCACAACAAAGATGGTGAAAGGACTAGAGGGCATGACTTGTGAAGAGGGACTGAGGTTGCTGGATTTATTCAGTTTGGAGGAGACTGAGAGGTGACCTCATTGCTGCCCAGGAGTTCCTCGTGCAGGGGAGTAGAGAGGGAGGGGCTCATCTCTTCTTTCTGGTGTCCTGTAATAGGACACAAGAGAATGCCTTAAAGCTGTGTCAGAGGAAGTTCAGACTGGACATTGGGAGAAAGTTCTTCACCAAGGAGGTGGTCAAGCACAAGAACAAGCTTCCAAGGGCCGTGGCGTCAAGGAGCATTTCAACAACAGTCAGATATATGGTTTAACTTCTAGGCTGTCTTGTGTGGAGTCAGGATTTGGACTTGGTGATCCTTGTGAGTCCCTTCCAATTCAGCCTATGATTCTTCTCTGTTTCTCTCCATCAAGCCATTACCGGCAGTGCTTTGCAAGGCTACCATGCACTTCTTTGCAACCATATTGTGGTGATATTCTGGGGCAGATACAAAAATGGAAGAACTTGTGTGGAGCTGTTCAGGGAGCATTAAATAATTCAGCAGCTTCGCCAGAAGCCTCCGCATCTATCTCATAAAGCTAATTTCAGATAAAACTGTAAGACTCCACTTTCATTTATCTTGAAACTGTGCTCCAAGAAGGAGCTACTAAGGGCCACATTTTTCTCAAGCTAAGTGTCTCTAAAGATGATTTAATTACAATTAAAAGAGTTGTTTCTGGATTTTTACACTGATGCCCAGCTCAGTCTCACTCGGTGATGAAGGTGTTGAACCCAAGGAATGAACTAATTGGAAGCACCATCCAACAACCCTGAAACAACTGTCCACCCGTTTGCTGATGAAGAGCTTCTCATATGTGTGTTATGGTACGTAGTACACCATGCTGTATAGAATTTCTAATAAATGTTTGGAAGTATTTTTTGATTCTCCTAAAAAGAGTGTGACCCAGAAAATAAGAAATTTTGAGGGCACAATCATGAATGGGTCATTGTCAGTAGCCAAAAAATTTGCAAATATTCTTCTAAGAAGTTGCACTTATTTTGCACTAAACTCACGGACTCTTCCTTGTCCACAATATATGATTCCTTTCCCTATTTATTCCTTTTTTTTTTTAAACTGCTGCTATTCCTTCATTTCACTCAATGTGAGTCTAACTGGGAAAAATATCCAAAAGATTGTTCCCTCTCCTCCCAGGCTTTGCAATTAATTGAAGAAAAGGCTGAAATGAAAAACTCATTTGAAGGAGGAAAAATAAGCACTAGAGAAGTGAAATTCTTACCCTTGGTAAAAGGGAACTTTGGCATTTTTCTTAGGAGGAATGAGAGCTGAGTGGAGAAGGATTGCAATCCTACTGAAACATATGGTCTTGTCTTCCCTGGAGGATAGATTCCCTAGGTGGGGAGGTGTAGTGAAAACGAACTGTTCCCCGAACAAATAAATTTATTGCTAAGGAGCACTGCCACTTTTCTCCATTCTACTTCAAGTAAGATTGGTCTGTCCAAAGAAATTCTTGTTTTGAACTGATGAGTTTTCTCTTTCATTTAAAAAAACGTTGTTAGAACTAACTAAAATGTTTAAAGTAAGTATTATTTCAATGTAAATAGTAAGTGATTAAAGCACTATCAAAAAAGTGGCTCCTATTTTTCCATTAATGAAAGTCTTTTTTTTTTGTGTTGTATTACATCAAACCTTAAATGCAGCATGGTGCTGTTTTAGTCAATAGACCATGGTAATAATATTTAGAAGCTAAAGTAAAAAAAAAAAAAAAAAAAAAAAGTTAATTCTCATCATTAGAAAAGGCATCAATTGGAAAACCGTGGGTTTTCTTCACTACTTTTCCTCCAGGGGCAGTTGTTGTAGAATGATCCCGAGCTGAGCTAAATATGAGCTTTCTCTCAGATTCCTAATAACAAATCCTAGCTCATATTTTACAAGTCCTTCTGTTAATTATCTCTGAGAAAACCTTGATTAAGGCTTTTATTTATTTTTTTCCTGATACTTTGGCTTAGTGATATAAGTGCATGTTAGCTAAATAATACATAAATGAAACCTCCTTTATCAGGAACTGAAACCCACAGATGATATACGAACAATTCATTAAAACTTTTTAGCCTTGGTTTCTTTTGACTGAGAGATAAAGAGTGTGACAAATCGCAGAACAAGAATAAATAAATAAATAAAAATCCCACTTATCTTCACAAGCCAATAATTACACACAAAAACCTTTCAAGTATAATGAGAAATGAGGTGAAGTGAGACATATTTTCATCTGGATAGAGCTTAAACAAACAACAACAACAAAAAAACAGCAATGGCATGTTAAAAATCTTTCCTCATCTCTCAAAGCTTAATGACAACATTTAAACGACAGAACTACGTGAACTCCGTTGCTCTAACAAGTTTTAAAAGCTGGAACAGAGCTGAGATTGCAAGATTAGGTTATTTCTGAAGCAGTGTCCTGACAAGGAAACATTTTGAACTCAATTTATTTCTCACCTAGAACAGACTTCTAAAATTACACCGATTTAATATGACTCTCTAGTGTCTGCAAGGATCTGTAGCCTTATTCTCAGAGAAACCATAACTGCCCTCGATGTTGAAAACCTTGAAAACTTAAATTGCATGGACTATACGATAAAAAATATCCTGTTACAATTGTGTCCTAGGCTACAAACACCAGTTCTGAATTATTTTTGAGACCAGGCTTTGCAGCAATTAATGTTGCAACATTGTAACAGCCAAGTTGCAAGGCTCAGTGGGAGACAGAGAAGGGAATTTTCATTTAAAGAAGAACTGATTTTGCTCAGCCACCCAAACGATCTCATGCTATGAGCACCAAAAAAGTGTGAGGCTGAGTGATTTGGCCAGGGTTGACTGCAGATGTGCAGAGTATAGGTGATGCTGAATATAGAGTCATCGTGCCACCTCTTACCTACACTTCAGGCTGGTGTGGGGTTTTTGGATGCTCCTTTTTGTACAATTTAGGACCTCACAGTGACTCTGATTTGTTCTTTGTTTTAACCTGAGGTTTAACACCTCTCACTTCAGGCTGCTTTTTTTCGGTGCTTCCAGGCCGAGACTCACCCATTCGTTCTTTCTTCGTACAAACCTTAATGCTTATTAAAAAATGTCTATGCAATTGAAACTACACTGATACTTTCCATCACAAATTAACAGGAAACACATAACATTTTTTAATGGTGTTGGGCAGTGAAGAAGAGAAAAGTTTTTTGACAGGTTTTCATGCTACCTAAGACATTCGATTTGTTCCATTGGTCTACTGAGGTTCTTTATACAAGAGAAGGAAAAAGATATCTGTAGATACTAGATTACCTAATTCAGAATATTATGCATTATAAATATTCATTGTATGTACTTATATTCATAAATATTAATGTGTATATATATCTACCCACACATAAAAAATATAATCAAGCTCTGATGTAGTATTTCTGAGAGAAAACCTACTCTGGCAAATTCCATTCAAACCAAACTGATTACACATGTATGTGTATACTTATATGCATGTGTATACTTATATGCATATATATACGAAGATAGTTAATTTTCAAATGGCACATCTGTGACCTTTAAGCCAGTGGAGATACAACCAGAAACAGCATCAACAATTCCATTAACAAATAACTAACTATTATTTTATGTTCTATCTTGTTGACTGTCAGATGCTATATAGACAGGGGCAAAAGCAATCTAAAACGAAATGCCAAGGCAGTATCTCCTTGGATTAAGAAAGTCATGGAGGTGACCAAGCAGTAACAAAAGAAACATCAAAAATTTTATTTGAGGGTGCTGATTCAAGAGCATTTCATGACGCAGGTCACAGCTTTTAGGAGTATTTCAATTGCTGGATGCAGTTCTGTGAGTTCACAGGCGGTATCATACACAGAAGGTCAGAACTCACAGACTGTATGTTCCTGCTATGATAGATTTGTCTGCTTTCATGGCTCTTTGAGGAGGCTCATGCATTCTAGTGATGCTCTGCAGGGGCTGATCCCCATGGAAGGAAAGAAATTCCCAGCCTTCAAGTCTGTTCTAGTGGCCTTCAGTGCTACGAACACTAGCTCTGAGAAAACCAAATTTACCGTGCTCTACTTTCACTTGTCTTCCACCAGCTGTTGTTAAAAGTACCTCAAATTTCTACCCTAAAATTCCCCAGAGATCTCCAGTGGTACTCTGAGGCTAGCAAACAGCCCCTGCATTTCAGGGGTGCTGAGCACTCCCAGGGCCAGCTTCCACCACCCTCCCCTGGGGTGCTCAGGTGGGGAGGGCAGATGTGCACAGATGCGGGTAAGAAACACTCTGGCACTCCTCACACAGAGAGTGTGAAAACGCAGCTTCACAATCAGGTTCGGTTTTGTCATCCTTCAATTCTGACAAGTCCTTCAACAATAATCTTTTAAGAGAGTTTTGGTGTTGGTTGGTTCCCCTCTAGGTGCCTAGTTGAATTCAGAGCGGTGCTTTGAACTTGTCCCGTTAGAAATTTTGGAGCAATTCAGGTTTAACCTTGACATGAGGAAGCATTTCTTGACCAAGAGGGTGGTCAAACTCTGCAACAGGCTTCCTGGAGAAGTGGTGGATACTCCAAGCCTGTCAGTTTTTAAGGTCAATGCCCTTAACAACATGTTTAAACTTTTGATCAGCTCTGAAGTGCTCAGGCAGTTGGACTAGATTGTTGTTGTAGGTCCCTCCCAACCAAATTAAACCTATTCTATTCTATGTTGTGATGATGAAGTTGTCTGTACTGTCCTCAGCTTCCAGAGACTATGCCTTTGCTAGTTCATGATGCAAAATGAGGACAAACACGATGACTTTCAGTGTAAAAAATTCCCCATGTACAGGTAACACTAAGCCTGAGAAGAGACATATTTTTGTTTGAAGACTGTGAAAGTTAAGAACAACCTTCAATCAGCATTTATATTTGTTCTCATTTTCAACTCTGAAATTCAAGATGCTGCAGCCGAGCTTATTTTGATTTATGGATTTTTGAAACATAAAGGTATGACATGGTTTATAGTTAGAGCCTACTGAGAGAAAGTAGATCAAACTGTAAGTTTTGTTACTTCTTCCTAGTCAGCCTGAGAAGACAGCATGAGAGAAATTTGATCAGCACTCGTGTACTGATCAAATAGCAGCAGCAGTGAAGCTAGCCACCCGTGAATTAACTGTCCAAACATATCAATATCCCAGAAAATAAACACCGTGTTTCAATTCTCAGGTTTCATCAATACAGAAGAATGGATAGAGGCACAAAAGTGATAATGAAAAAAGATTTGTAAACAGCGGCAGGGTGTTGTGAGAGATGCATTAACACAGAAGTCCCAGCAACCGCTATTTGGCACAGTGTTGCAAAAATACTCTGGGACCTTTAATATTCCTCTAGTCGCACTAAACAGTCTTTAAAGTGTTAGAGTTTCATAGCTTAAGTCAACAATGAAAGATTTTGTTTTCAGTGTGAAATAAACAAAAAAGAGAGTAACTGAAAGCTGTACAATTATATTATAAAAAATCTTAAGACTATCAGTAGTTTTCTGTAGGAAAAATATTGATTTAGCCAGAAGATAAATATGCATCCATGTCAAGAACTCTGGAGAGCTCATTCATGCTGGAAATTAGTACATTGATCATGTCCTGAGATTTTCTATCCATTTTCTCCTTTCTACAAACATTTGCTGGAGGCATTCCTGAATTTTGAAGAAAGGGAAAGCTTTTTCTATAGCAGTTCAATATTTTCTAGTGATAGTCACCTTGCAAAGTTCAAAACAGCCTCCAGGGCATTCGGAAACTGTACAGTTATATATGCAAACACATATGTTCACATGTGCACTCACATATATGTTATCACACAATTACTAAAAATAGAATTGCAATACAGCACTGAACCAGTTAGTGAAAAACAAAAACAACCCAAATGCACAGCTTTTGGTATCTTTAATAAAAGTTGCTATGAAAACAAAACACAACTGATGTTTCTTTCAATTCATTGCTTGCAAAAGGCCAGGAGTAAAGTACATGACCCGACAGACACCGTCAAAATGTTGATGGGTCATTAGCTCACCGAGAGCTGCAGGTGCCCCTGAAAGGGCTGATTAGGTGTTCACTCTGCAAAAAAAAAATTAATTACACCTAAAATGACTGCACGAAACATAATATCATCAGCAGAAAACCATGGCTACAGCCTGAGAGAATCAAAGGCACAGAAGGAAAAGATGAAGAGTGACACTTGATAAGAAACGTCCACATTTCTCTACACAATTTCTCATCCGGATTTTTAACGCACTGAGCAGCAGTAGCAAACCAATAATTTGAAGCAGAATTTGGGCGAGGGACCGAAAGAAAGAGAGATCAGGGTAAAAACAGTATTTTTAAGCTGGCTAAAAATATATCTCTTGGTAAACAAAAATTGTTAACATTACCCTATTCCAGACAATAACACAAAACCAGAATATCTCCAAAAGTCCATTAAGGAAGTAAAAAATGTTATAAAAAGTAATGACACTGTGATTGAAAATATTTCAATAAATGTTTAGTATGAACCAGTAGTTAAACAATATACACATATTTACGTGAAAACATACAGGTTAGTTTTAAACATTTGGAAATGAAAATAACTTTATGATTGACAGCTATTCTGTTTTGAGCACTGAGCAAAATAAAACTTCATTTTTTGATAATCACTTTTTTTATGACTTGCGTTCAATGAATATTTTATTGTCTTCAGCTCCTCACTCTCGTTGTGTTTATAAAGCATGGATTAGATGAGGAAATAGGTTCCCACTTATCTAGTGTATCTCCAGACAAAGTTATACATGAAAACCTCAAAGAAATACTGAAGATGTACTTTCAATACAGCCTGAAGTGCATTTTTTAGCACTTTGGTTTATTTTCTTGATAGAATGGGCTAGTCCTTAAAGAACTGTGCCATTAAAGAAAGGGATGTGTTAGATTAGTGTGTGGAATTTACCTGGCCAGATTTCAGTAGTGGTGGGGCTGTAGGGGTGGCTTCTGCAAGAAGCTGCTCGAAGCTTCCTCTAGGCCTGATAGAGCCAATGCCAGCCAGCTCCAAAGACAGACCCGCCACTGGCCAAGGCTGAGCCCACCAGTTATGATAGGTTAGGATGCCTCTGTGAAAACATATTTAAGAAACGAGGAAAAAAAAAAGAACTGCACCACACTATTGGCAGAGAGAGAAGTGAGAATATGTAAAGAAACCAAAGTCAGCGAAAGGGGGGAAGATGTGCTCCAGGCACCAGAACAGAGACTCCCCTGGGTTGTGGTGAAGACCTTGGTGAAGCAGGCTGTCCCCCTGCAGCCCATGGGTGTGACAGGGTGTAGATGTCCACCTGTTGCCCAGGGAGGGCTCCATGTTGGAGCAAGTGGATGCCTGAAGGAGTCTGCAGTCCTGTGGTAATAGCCTGCATTGGAGCAGGTTGCTGCCAGAGCCTGTAGCACATGGAGAGAGAGAAAAGCCCACTCTGGAGCAGGTTGGTTGGCAGGACTTTTGTGATGCTGCAGGGGACTCATGTTGGAGCAGTTTCCCCTGAAGGACTGCACCCCATGGAGAGAGACTCACGTTGGGGCAGTTTGTCAAGAACTGTCTCTTGTGAGAGGACTCATGTTGGAGAAAGTGTGTGAAGATCGTTTCCCATGAGAGGGATCCCACAGTGGCCCAGGGGAAGAGTGAGGAGTGCTCCCCAGGAGGAAGAAGCAGTGGTGGAGACAACATTGGATGAACTGACCACAGCCCCCATTCTCCAACTCCTCGAGGGGAGGAAGTGGATAAATTGGGATTGATGTGAAGCCTGGGAAGAAGGGAGGGGCAGGGGGAAGGTGTTATTTTAAGATCTGATTTTACTTTTCATTACTTATCTCTGATTTTGATTGTTAAATAAATTTGACTGATTTGAGTCTGCTTTGCCCAGAACAGTAACTGCAAGTAATCTCCCCATCCTTATGTCAAACCAGGGACCTTTCATTATATTTTCTCCCCCTGTCTAGCTGAGAAAAGGGAGTGCTAGAGCGGTTGTGGTGGACACTTGGCCACCAGCCAGGATCAAACATGGAAAAGGCAGGAAAAAAAAATATTTTTTTTAATATGATTTAATTGGCTTGAAAATTGTGCAGTTTTCTTACAGCAACCATTTTTATTAGTCATATCAATGTGGTTATGCTTGTTTTTATCTACATTTGATTTATGTTTTAGCTGCTGGTGGGGATCAGTTAAGTTTATAACAACATAGTAAGAGACATCCATTGCCTTCAAGCTAAAAAGACAAGGAAAATGATCGAAGATAATTTTATTATGGTAGGAAGTAAACATACATGGAGAAGTGTTACCAAAATTGTAGAGGATTTCTGCAGAAAAACTAAGGAATGGATTCAGAATATTAAAGTAGCTTTGATTAGCTCTAATCGCAAAGATCAGAGCAGATTATGTGTATTCTTTGAGAACGGGCATTCTGGAAAGGTTTTCAGGATCATAGAATCATAGAATCATAGAATGTTAGGGATTGGAAGGGACCTCGAAAGATCATCAAGTCCAATCCCCCTGCCAGAGCAGGAATGCCTAGACTATGCTACACAGGAACGTGTCCAGGCAGGTCTTGAATGCCTCCAGAGAAGGAGACTCCACAACCTCTCTGGGCAGCCTGTTCCAGTGCTCCGTCACCCTCACTGAGAAGAAGTTTCTTCTCGAGTTTAAGCGGAACCTCTTATGTTCCAGTTTCAGCCCATTACCCCTTGTCCTATCAGTGGTTGTCACCGAGAAGAGCTTGGCTCCATCCTTGTGACACTCCCCCTTGATATATTTGTAAACATTAATGAGGTCACCCCTCAGCCTCCTCTTCTCCAAACTAAAGAGCCCCAGCTCCTTCAGTCTTTTCTCATAAGGGAGATGCTCCACTCCCTTCATCATCCTAGTTGCCCTGTGCTGGACTCTCTCCAGCACTTCCCTGTCTTTCTTGAACTGAGGGGTCCAGAACTGGACACAGTATTCCAGATGGGGTCTCACCAGGGCAGAGTAGAGGGGAAGGAGAACCTCGCTCGACCTACTAACCACCCCCCTTCTAATACACCCCAGGATGCCATTGGCCTTCCTGGCCACAAGGGCACACTGCTGGCTCATGGTCATCCTGCTGTCCACCAAGACTCCCAGGTCCCTTTCCCCTACACTACTCTCTAATAAGTCATTCCCCAACTTATACTGGAACCAGGGGCTGTTCCTACCCAGATGCAAGACCCTACATTTACCCTTGTTGTATTTCATTAAATTTTTCCCCGCCCAACCCTCCAGCCTGTCCAGGTCTCGCTGGATGGCAGCACAGCCTTCTGGCATGTCAGCCACTCCTCCCAGCTTGGTGTCATCCTGGAACACCTTTATTGAACTTTATCAAAGTTACAGTGCAAAACATTTCTGGTATAGAGGTATGAAATTTCCCAGGAGATTAATTTAGCTGATGAACGTAAGATAGAAATTACAGTGCTGTATCCATAATACTATTAGTGTAGGAAGTGGTAATAGAACTGTTTATCAAAGTAATACAAAGATTTCTCTTCTTAACTTGGCAATACTTGTTTTCCTAATAATTATTTATAGACTGTGTGCTTTCTCAGAAAAGATTATAAATCCTGAGAACAAAGAACAAAAGCAGTTCCTGGAGTTGAATTCTTTTGGCAATATTTCACTAATTTATTTTTCCTCAATACATTGTCTTTCAGAGATGCTCATAATTTTCACTTTTTTAGCCTTATTAAGCCTTTTTATGCAGGTTTCCAACTAAGTTCAAGTGAATTGCATCTTCCAAAACAGAACTGCATCAATAACCTTCATACTATTGGAAAAATGATTGTACAATATGTATAACATTAACACACCTTGGCTATCATTCTCTGGAGGAAACTGTCCACGACATTAGGGAATAACTGAAGTGGTTTTTACTCCAAAGTATTTTTTTTTTTTTAATCTTGGTGGCACCATTTTCTCTTCATAAGCCAGATCAAGCAGCATCAATTAGCAGTCAGGAGAAAAAGCCAGCGGTCTGAGGTCTAATTCAAACTACAGATCAGTGAAAAATGCTGAAACTATAAACAAATCTTTCTGATGGGTATGGAGTAAGTGCATAATAATAACTTACCAACACCACCTCGCTCCTAAAGCACCTTTCACTTAAGTACCTAAAGCAATTTATGAACCACGAAGTAATTATACACCAGATGTGAATAAAAGGAGTTTAAGAAGGTTGGGCAGGGAGATTAAACAACTTCCCTGAGGTATCATCTCCAAGACTGCAGTAGAATATGCCAGGCCTAGGTTCAGTAACGCATTCGTATTTGGAAAAATAAAATTATCCAAAACCAAAACCCTGAAGGAAATACTATATTCTTGATTCAGTTTCCTCTTAAATGAACAAAATCCAAACAAACAAACAAAAAAAATCAAACTTTTTCATAACTTTCAGGTCTAAATCAAGGAAATATCAGCAAGAACTTTAAATGATTTGAGGTATTTCATGATGCCTAGTATTTTTGGGCAAAGTCTGGTGTGGAACAAGAAAATTTATCATAATTGCAGTTAGTTTTGATGTGAAAAATAATAAAAAGCTCCATACATCTTTTGTTCTATTTTTTAAGCTGACTGTATAATTTACATTTTAAGTGCTCATTAAGGTGAAAAATGTCAGTACTGTAGAAAGAGCAAATAAATTACCTTCATGCCTTTCTCCCCCCCCCTCTTATTATTAATCCAGAGACAGACCACCAAAAAAAAAAGGTATTCTCAATTAATATGGGAATGAATTTATAATATGTCAAATCACATGCTGGTCGAACACTATTACAGTTCATTTTAATTAGGCCTTTTTCACTGCCTGCAGACAAAAGTATCTGTAGTAGACTTTAAAATACTATCACTATTACTATATAGCTACTAGCGGTTAAAATCAATTGTATTTTACAGAATGCTGTTGCTCATAATTTTATTGCATATACTGGAAGATTGTAAGATTCACTGTCCTCCAGACGCTTTGCAGAAATGTGATCGGTGTGTTTAGCTCTCAAAACTTTCAACCTCATCCTTCATAACGAACATAAAAGCCCTTTTAGAGCGTTCAGAGGAGGGTCTATTCACTCTGGGCTGGTTAGAAATTCAAATTTCTCTTCCCTAATAAAGCTTGAAGACCTACTATTGTGAACCAAGACATGAAAGTAAAAGTATTTGAGGCTTGAGGATCTGAAAGCTTGTGATATCTTGATTTAGAATCATACTTTTTTTTCCCATTAAAAACAAACAAAGGGAAAAAAAAAAAAAAAAAGACCACTTTCAGCAATAAGCAGTGATTAAGCCAACAATAACCCCGCTCAACTCATGTCGGCAGTACCAAGGCCTCCCAACATCCAGAGTTCCCAGGCTTTTGTTAAGTTCCCAAATCTGATGTCCTCTCACATATCAGCTCTTAACTCATGGCCATGATTCCAGATTTGGGTTGAAATCTTATTAATCAGAACACCTGCACCATGAAGTCTCTGCACACCTCATAATCACAAAAACTTAATTTCTTGATAGAATAAAGTTTAATAATTCATTAAATATCAGTATTACTCTCACTAGAAGAACTTCCCCCTTAATAAATCTTGCCATGTGTTCTGTATTTGGAAAGATGTTGTCTGTTACAAAGAATAAATGCATAGGTGAAGTTACAAACACTATACTTTCAAGTCATTCCTTTCTGCACAGGATCCTAGAGCACTATTCTGTGTATAACTCACTGCACATGATTTTGGCTTTCCTAGACCTTTATAGATATAAGATTAACTTTCTCATATAATTTTGTGCAAGTCTGAAAATTTGGTTCTGAGATATTTCATGGAAAGAAATCAGGCTTAATTCAATTATTTTTCCCTACCATTTATTCTCATGAGTCCCCAGTTATATGCAACTTTGTATCGCCCCATTTATAAGGTCATGTTTGAGTAAAATATTATAAATTTACCCAGTAAGTTCATATCTGATTTAACTTGCTGAGAGACTTTTACCTTTTTCCTGTATATTGAAACTGTATATAATTATTCAGAATGAATGTAGATTCTCACCCAGCTGACCGTATTTTCAAAAAATGATTTTTTTTGGTAATAAAATGGATTTTATAGCATAATTATCTTAGAGAGTTTATGGAGAGGAAACTGATCAAGAATTAATTTCAATGAACCTTAACTCCTATTTAGAATTTTTTCTTCATTTTCATACAATCTCTTTTATAATTTCTAATGGATATAACAAAAATCCTACTGCACACAAGCATAGGGAAATCTATCATTACTGTTAATCACAGTAAATATTTCACGGCTAATATAATGTGCAAGAAAGAAATGACCAGTAATTACGGCTTCAGACTGGGAAGCATGACAATTGGTTTGGGTCCTGTTCCTGACTGAGTCAGTATATCCTAGTGACCCTGAGAAAATTGCTTTTGTAACATATAAATGTATGATGATGGAGCAATAAAAAATTCGCAGTGTGCAAACAAAGCAATGTATAAACATGTGATGCAACAATAATGTATTTCTGCTTCTCTTATCTGTAAAAAGCAGTAGGTTACTGTTCATTGGGCATGGAACTAAAACATTCAGTATGAAACCCATATATTTTTGGCATTGCATCCTGAAAACATTCTCTAAAATATCCCAAAAGGATGTTTCCAAAGACCCAGATAAAGATTTTTTTTTTCTCAAATGTTTGTTAACCGCTTTTTATTAAAATTAAAGGATTAAGAAAAAAAATGTTCAACCAGCTCAATTGCTTAGTTTAAATGACAAAAATAAGTGGAGAGAGTCAAAGGAACATGGTAAATGATCGTGAAGTTTCCGAATTAACAATGCTGTAAAAGCTAAGGATTATCATGTCTGGTTTTATCTTTTTTGGCAGTGAGGAAATCTCAAGCCAAATTCTGCTGTGTAGGTGTAGGTGTAAAGCTAACACTGAAAATAATTGTTCATGTCACCTTGTTTGATATGGGAGTCCGCTTTATTCTAAATAAAGAAAATAGCATAGAGTCTGGCTTCAGGTTGCAATGCTGTTGGGAGAAAGGAAAATGCAATCGTTTGTTTATCGGCATTAATAATATGCTGATAAATACAAAATGGAAAATGGGATCATTTAGCAGTATTTGCACCATTATCATTACACAGATATTATTAGACAAAATAGAGCAAGAGCAGCTGTCATTCATACCAGTTGTAACACAAACTGCATTTATGTGTTATTTAAGCTTCAAGGCACTCCAGGAGGGAGTGATAAAGCATAATGTAATTTTCATCATGACTGAAAGCGGTCAGCTCTCAAGTTTTCTACTTTTTATTGCAACCAATTTATAAGTGGTGATAGATCCTGTAGGCATGAGAACACCACACCTTGCAGTTAATTGTCTTTACAACAAAGCTACACGAAGAACTGTGGGGGTCTGCTCAAGCATACAGTGCAAAGCCTTCAAGGAGAAGACTCCCGGCTGTGGTGCTGTCAGATCAAGCCACATTATCAAGCCACAGATGACCTGAGGAAGGATGAAGTACACTGAGCATCAGCTTTAGACATCAGGGCTATGTTTGACTGTAGATAGAGTTAAATCCTTGGTGAGGACTACAAACACACCAGCTCGAGAAAGTCCACATCTAAACTTGAAGGTATCAAATGATGGCAATGCTGTCAAAGGTTTAATGTGTAGTTGTGGTGACAACTCATCGACCCTAGAAAGAAATGTGTGTGGGTGCGGATCCAGAGGGAGTTTGGACTCGGATTTCTGTCTCTTCAGACATTGTAAGTGCTCATGAGAAGCCTCCACCTGAGCTGCAGTTCACAGTCACACAGCATTTGGAAGGTTCGAACTCTCACAGGCTCTTGTGTGATTTCAATATCTACTTTAGATACACCCCCGGGTTCCCAGAGGATATCCACTGCCTTGGACAAGAAGGACAGAAAGTAAGTTGATGAATTTGCAATATCTAAAGTGTGTTGGACATCCTGTAGAATGGGAGGAGCTGTCCTTGTTATGTTTCAGTCTGAAAGAGAAAGTCAGACTTAACAGTAAAGTGAAGGAGTTGCTTGTGTTTCTGAAAATACTTGAGCTCTCCAGTTCGAGACTGAAGGGGCTATACTAAGCATCTTGGCCATTAGTTTTCAATGTCATGTATGTATACTCTCAAGTGTGAGACTAAACATCTTGAGTTCTGGATCAACCTTCCTTATAATGAAAATAAGAATTTTATGTATTAATATATGTCAATATCTCATAGGCTATCATCACTTACTCCAGGTGCCTCACAACACAGAACAAAATAATATTGGATTACTCTTTCTAGGGACAATAAAATTAGCCATTATCAGACCCCAGATATGTCTCCTTTAAGTAAAATGTGAATATATGTTCTCTTAAAATCAGTATTAATAATTAAAAAAGAAGTAACAAAAACTTCAACCGTCTTTTATATAAGTCTTCTCATAAATACATCTTGTGTTCTCTTACACATGGGTTCCTCGTGCAATTGTTCTTGGTGCTTAAAGGATAGAATAGTCCTCAAAGTGGCTAATTTCTCCAAAAAGGTAACGTGAAAGCACTGAAAATCATATCAGAGCTTCACAGGTTTAAAAAAAAGCAAGGCTATTGGAAACTTCTCACAATCAGATGTTTCCCTGAAATACCATTAAAATATCCCCTAAGATGAAGTATGTTGTAAAAATTTACAGGTAGCAAGAAATTTAGTGTAATCCTCATCTTTCTATATCCTGCAAGATACCTTCAAGGTGTGAAAATACCTCTCAGAAGAGAAGTGAATTTAATGGGTCGAAAAAAAGGACGGATGAGTGATTTTTACTTCTCTCATCTAACTTTTTTTTCCCCTGTGAGTACTGAGTTATGGGAACAGTCTGTGACAGGTAGCCCAACATTTGCCAGCCCAGGGAAAACCTCTGGTCTGAGGAAGGACTCCTAGAAATAGGACATTTTAAAAATAGAAATAACCATTTATTAAGGAGGTGCAACCACATCCCTGAGGTGCACAATACATATTTTCAAGTGCTTGACTTTTACACCTACTGAAGTATAAGATCTTTAGAGAAACCCAGACAAAACTAAACTTCATGGAGCTGCTTTTAAAAGTTTTCTTATTCACATAGTTACTTGGTAGTTGAGAGTTTATTGAGATTTTTTTTCGTCTTCTGTTCTGTCTCTTGTTCTTTATCTGTGCTATGCTATGGGAACAATCTATTTTCAAGCCAAACAAATTATTTTTATCCACATACTAACTCCTGTTATCCTCATCCTGAATATTTCTGTGACTATTCTACACATTATGCCTCAAAGCTACCATCATCAGGGTTCAGCAGAGACCTGCACAAGAAAACATTTTCACCTAAATTTCAGACATCAGACACTCAGAATAGCACATGCACCTTCCCAGAAAAGGAGTATTGCTCTGTAGGTAAACCACATCATTGATTGTAGCCCTTGAAACATCAGTACACAATATGCTATAGGTTGAAAACTGCTCTTTAGCCATATTCTAGAGAAATTGCTGAAAAGGGTAAAGGTGATGGATATGCAAACCAGTTTATGTCCAGAAGCAGCAGATTGTTAGATTTTGTTGCAAAGCCTCTGTTTTGTAGAGGCTTGTTTCTTCCTAAGGAATAGATATCCACTACTCACTTAGCTATTGATAGAAACTCATTTATGTTTATGGATCTTCTGTCTCGAAGACGGAATTCTTTCTATAGGCGAACTCTTCAATTTAGCTATGTAAGACTGAATTCAGACACACATAGACACAGAAAAGCCCTGAACCAACAAACAAACCAATAAAACAGATTGTGTAGCTGATGTAGCCACCGGCAGGACACAGCTGGAGTTTATTATTCCTGTATTCATAAAGAAACCTTGCCCTCAAATCTTCCTAGCTTGATGTACTGCTTTTATGCTTCACAGTGTCAGCATTGATTGAAGCTGATTGACTTCATTCCAACTGTAGGATACAAAATATATATTAAAACCCAGGAAAATCAAGTTCTGCAGAGACTCAGGCTGTGGCTGAGGATAGATGTCAGGAGCAGCACCAGGCACAGTGATTAATAAATGACGAATTCTGGAGCAGACCAATATAGTTCTGAAATCCTGCCCTACTGCAGGGTGCCCGTGTAATACACCATGCTTAGAGCTGATAAGAAGCAAAGCAGAAAACGGGAACGATATGTCTGCAAAGGAGAGAGGTTTTAAGATTTCCAAAAAGCATATAGGCTTGAACACGTTTTAGTAAGAGACTTTGGGGACAAGGAAAGGCTTTCCAAGGCCCATAGCTTCTAAATATGCTCCTTTGCATATTCAGGATAGGTAGATAATGGGCTAGCCTTAAAAAGTCTATTAAAACATACCTGATGTAAAGTAGACACACAGTCTAGCAAGAGTTATAAAGAATCTGCCCTGTCTTTTTAAGTCAGTAAGAGATATTCAGATTGATACCCCCAGCTAATACTTTGGCACATGGAAACAGAGCCATTAAGTCAGAACAAGGGAGCTGAAAGCCCTCAAAGCTAAGTGATGCTTTATTTGCAAATAGGACGTGAAGGGAGTGCAGGATATAAACCAGACCTTCAGCTGTTTACCCGAGTCATTACAATCTTGAGGAGATTTGGAAAGACTACACAACCCTTTCTGGAGAGAATTCATCTCCTCAGAGTAATTTTTCCCCAAAGGGTGACAGTAACCTGAATTGAAAGCTGACGCCTGATAGCAGATTAAGGAGGAGACCAGCACCTTCCTGGGGAGCTGAGGATGAGGTTTCAATGTACCTCCAAAAGGCAAAATGTCCTCTACACATGGTTTTGGTGGAGATTTTAGTGGAGATTTAGGTGTACAACATGTAATTTCTTTTGTTTCAGTGGGGTTTTCTTCCTTTCTTTTGGTGCTACAGCCCAAGTTTGTTTGAATATCAGGAAATTTTCTGTGCCTATAGTCTCAGAAGGAAAACTGCCTATATTAAATACGATGTGGGAATGAAGGAAAGGAATTTGATGGGGAAGAGGTGTGGACAAGAATAAAAGTATACAATTGCCTTGGAAAACGTGGGAACAAAACCAGGGCGATTATACAAGCCTCCTTATCTGTAATCCTGAGGTCTTAAATGAAACTTAAAAAAACCCCAAAACCCACAACGAAGAATCCCATCTCCTCCCCAAATAAAAAAAAAAAGACAAAAACCCAACCACCAGTCCACCTCAAACCAACAAAAGCACCCAAACTCTGCAACAGTTTTAGCATCCTCTTTAGCAAGGGTTCAGGTGCCAGCTCTGCTGTGACAGAGCTGTATATCCTCAGATGGTATTGCTGTGGACAAAAAGTCTGCAGAAAAATGAGGAAGGTGAAACTGCAAGAGACAGGCTGGGCTGTGGAAATGGAATGTATTACCAGTTCAAGGATTCAAGAGGAAAATCATCAAAATGGAAAGGTACAACACACTGATGAGAATAAACCAGGGAGTCTAGTTGGAGTTATGGAGTTGTACATACCCTGCTTGAACAAATTGACACAAAAAGATAAAGGATTTGCAGAACTTACTCAAAAAGATTCTTTTATATCCAGTTTCGAGATAACTTGATGCAGATAGCAGATTTTCTTTTCACTCTTGGGTCCTTACATCCTCCCTCAAAGTTATTTTTAATGATACCGAGCTTCTGAAGTTCATCTCAGCATAGCGTTGTTATTTTCTGCTTTGCATAATGGTTTTTCATTAAAAAGAAAGCCCAGTGAAAACCAAAAGATGTTGTATTTTTCTTTGAAATATAAAACCAGCCTGACTTTGAATTCAGAGAAACAGTTTATCACGCTAACTGAGTCTCTGACTTTCCTGGTGGGGGAAAGTGTTTGGTGTTTTTTCCCTAAATTCTTCCCTTCTCTCTAATCAAAACCAAAAATAATCTGATTAGACACGACATTTCCATGAATTTGTTCAGCAACAGGTTTTCTGAACACAAACCAAATATGGTTAGTAGAGAAAAGATTTTCCTAGGCACAAAATCCAGGTAATAAAGCCCAAGTCTGTGCCCAAGACAGCAGCAAGAAACTTCTCCTTAACTAGAGGGAATGAAGAACTCCCTGATGCTGGCAGCTGCTGCTGTTGCTGTCTCACACCTCTGCTACAAGCAGGAGACAAAACAGATGTGTTTATCCTGTGATTTGGCTTGCAAAGGAGATTCTATTCTATTCTATGTTCCTCAGGAAGAATAGGAGATTTGGGGTCACATGCAGAAGATTGTCTCCTTCAGGATAATGATGACTGTGGGGTCAGACTGTGGTGGATCATCAAAATCAGTTCCACGATACTCTTTCTTGGTAATAATTTATCACAACTTGAAAATAGATTCAAGTCCTCTGTCTCTACAAGAGAGATGGGTCAATCTTTCTAATACTCCTAAAATGCAACTGCAGTTGAAAGCAATTCAGAAATCCTTTCTCCAACCTCTGGAAATAAAAATAAAATCCCCAGAAAGAAAATCTTCTATCAACAGATCCATATGCAGAACTCGTTCATCAATATAATGAAAAGAGAAAGAGATCCTTAAAAGGGACAATTCTGTATGAATAAACATAAGTGTCTCTCCTTGGCATTAGTTCATTAATCCGTCACAGAGATGTGATATATTACTCAGTAACTCTCTGGCAAATGCACAAGACTGACAACAATTTTTTGGCTATGAACGCCAGCAGGATGAGGTAGGTAAGCATAGGAACACATTGCTTAGCAAAACTACACACGGGTCACTCATGGAACTTTTGCAAAATAAGGCTGTAGCCATGCTCTGTCATGGCATTACAACCTGCTTGATGTCACATGAAGGAAAAAATAAAAATACTCTAGGAGTGAACTGAAGCGCAAAAGCAAAATCTCATTTACACTGTGATGTGAAATTCAAACAATGCAAGACTGTTGTGATGGATGACAGAAAGGCCTTTTCCTGGAAAATGGGGATTCCCTTTGGACATGCTGTTTTACACTGTTCTGTCAACACAAGCTCTGATTTTCAGTACTTCTGAGCTGTGACTCCACATGTTTAAGTCAAGCTAGGTAAAGGGAATGTCAGCAGCTGTGTTCTGGGGAACAAGGGCTGGCACCTACCATTTCTGAATGACCAGCAGTGTTCCCAGGGGATATTCCAGTTTTTTTGGAGCTTGCTCCAAGCCAATGTCTGGACATGGTATTAAAAAGGCTTGACAGTTTTCTGACAAAGTATTAAATGGATCCCATGTATATGTTTTACTACGTTTCATGCATTTTTATTTTAATATCATTGCCAGTTTCTCTACCAGCAAATTATCTTCTCCCTACTTGCCATTCTGGGTTAAAATGACAAAACAGAAGAACTCTAAATATCTTATCTTTTTTTTTTTCTTTCTTTTTCACCTAGAAGTGCTGGTAAAAGTGTCAATACTCCTCTCTCCTGAATTCAGATGCTGTTTACAACATACTTTGAGATGAATATGAAGCTTCATAACATGGTAGAATAAACATCACTGGATAACTGCAAGAGGTGGGAGGAGTATGAAATGGCAGAAGCAGGAAGCTTGAGAAGTTTTATGGAGCAGTGTCCAGTATTTTCAACCAGGTCAACAAAAAGTGAAACTTGAAATGCTATAGTTCGTACTGTCAACAGAAAGAATGGATTCTAAAAAGAATCATAGAAGTTACTTTAATGAAGCAGACTGATAGTCTGACAGTAAACTGTACCTGAAGAAGGGGGTGAAAACTAACAAAAAGAGAGTAAAAAACAAGAACACAGAAGTTTGATGTCATTGTCTTTGCAATATATTCTCAAATTGTTTCTGTCATTGAATAGTTACACTTAAAAAGCTATCATATATCCTGAGCTTCAGTAATTACCTTTTCCTTTCTATGCTTCCAGGAAAAGATGATTTGGGAGATTTTGTCTCTTGGAGACTCCAGCTGACAACATTCACATCTGAGGAGCAGTACAATGTGGTAGTACTATAAACCTAGTTTACAATCTTGTGAAAAATCTTGTGTTTTAATGTGCTGCAGACCTTGCTGGGGGTGATGTCCCACAGGAGAAGCCCATCAGCACTGGACTAGGTCAGTTGAGCTGTCTGGTATTAATAGCAGTTGCATGATTCACTAACAGGTGCTGTATAATTACTTGAGTCCAAAAATATTAGGCAATTTTAATACATAAAATGTTAGACATTTTGCTGATCAAGTAATTGTAGCTATTTAATTTATTCATTTATTTTTTTAACCCAAAGAGGTTTTCAAGGCAAGATTTCCAAATATTGATGCTGTATCGTGATCCTCATCTAGAGGTTAACTCAGAAAGGAAAGGCAGACCTCCCTGCAAGAAGTCAGGAGTTCAGAGAGGAATTTTAACGGGGATTGAACACTGCAGAACTCTGAACAGGACCCAGAAGAGTCATTTCAAGACGGCAAAGGAGAGCACAGCTCTATGAAAACACAAGCACCTTGAGCAAGCGGAAACCTTAATCACTGTTACAA
This sequence comes from Trogon surrucura, assembly GCA_020746105.1. Lineage (NCBI taxonomy): Eukaryota > Metazoa > Chordata > Aves > Trogoniformes > Trogonidae > Trogon > Trogon surrucura. The sequence continues at coordinate 11,948,800 of CM036624.1, forward strand.
ATCTCTTCCTCCGTCTTTTGCTTCATAAACTCTTTAAATTGACTCTTTAATTAAATGCTGCAGGATTCAGTGGTTCTAAGAGAACAACTAAAGAGGAACCACTGCTCTTGCGGGGATGAGTGTAACCACAAGCCTGTCAGAAGACAAAGTCTTGAGGAAGAGTTTTTCCCCCCAGTTTGTGGATGATAATAGTGGAATTAATGGAAAAATCTTTGAAAGACCACTACTGGACTTAGATTTAATTAAGAATCCTGTGAACCACAGCAGAGCAGCTGTGTAGTGCACAGTGTGAAATATAATTGTTAATGTAAAGGTTAATGAGTTAATTAACCACATTTAAATGTTTAATTCAAATAAATGTTCATCCATTATCTGTAATGGGAGCCATTTTGTTTCCTCTATTTACACAGTCTAGAGTTTTCTATCCCCAACATTTTCTGAGTATGAAATTTAACATATGGCAAGCTGGTTTTAGTTAAAAACTGAAAGAAAAAAAAAAAAAGTTACGGCCCCGATTTGAAATCTAACTTTTTACTTCAAACTATAACATAATGGACTTGAGGTTTAAGACACAAAGCAGAGCAAGCCACAACAACTAATCTGCGTGACCCGATTAATGCAATTGTACATCTTGCAAATATAGTTCTCCCCTTTGCTTCTAGTCAACAGTAAATTTACACAGACACAGACCTGTGCAAGATGTACAACTGGCTATATCCTGGCTCATTTCTCTCAAAAGATGGCTTTCTGGGCTGTCAGCACACATTGTCAGGTCATATTCAATATTTATCCACCAAGACTCCCAAGTCCTTTTCTGCAGGGCTGCTCTCAATCCACTCATCATACAACATGTGTTTGTGGTTGGGATTGCCCTGACCCAGGTGCAGGACCTCGTACTTGGCCCTCTTGAATTTCATGAGGTTAGCACGGGCCTCAGCTAGCCACTCCACCTGACCAGTTGTGCCATCATCTTTTGCAGATTTTTCCACACCCTTTTATCACCACTGGTACCTGTGTGACACCATCTTTGATCTGTGCTTGCCTGTACACACTCATTCCACCACATTTCAGTTACATAACACCACTTTTCACCTCATTCAATATGATTTAAGTTACTCTCTGAGCACTGAAATTATCATGCTGTTCAGGGGAAACAAGCACTTGATATCCCTTCAGAAGTGCTCCTGATTCAAAGGAGAAATCAAGCCATGTACCCATCAGTGCTGCTTCAACTTGAAAACAAGCCTTTTACACAGAAAACAGGCCTTTGAGTCCCTGCCTTCTGTGTTCTATTTTACTCTACGGCAAGCCAGCTTCAAAGACACTGAGGGGCAGCAACAGGCAACATGACTGGAATATTTCATAACACCAATGCATAAAAGTGCCACAACACTGCCAAGGATCAAGCCTGCTACTCAGTCTTCTGGACAATAAACGTGTAATTTTTGGAGGGATGCTTTCAAAATTGAAAGGTCTCTTCCACCCTTTCCCTCATCCTCCTACCAGCAACCTAAGTCCTCAGTATCTCCTGGACAGCCAGGGCTTGTTTTGGGAAATATCTTCCCGTTTGCCAATTTTTCCAGCAATAAATATTTTGATTAACCTGAATCTCCACCAGCCTGCTTCCCAAGTTGTAGCGGAATGAAACTGGAACTCTGCTAGATCTTCACCTTCCGAAAATTTGGTTGATTTTCATTAAGCATAAAATGGATTTAAAATCGTTAGAGTCATCAGACATACAATAGTATCATTCTCATTTCCTCAGCAGATGGAAAATAATCAGCAATATACCCAGCTCTTCTGTTTTGAGCAAGTTCGTACCCATTAATTGATGATATCAGATGTCTGCCATGAATCGTGAATGACATGCTTTGAATTAATAATTCTCCTGCAAAGGGTATTCAATCTAAACAAGAGTGCTAATGTGCCATTCCCAAGGGATTAATGCACTAGCACTCAATGTATTGTTTTCAGAGCGCTGTATTAATTGAGAGCAGTGTGTATATTACTGAAAACACCCTGGAAATATATTTCCTTTCAAATTACAATGCATGTTTTATGTGAGTGGATCACTAAGATATTTGAAAACGGACTGGAAAGTGACTAAATATTAAGGATTAATTTCCTTGGCATTATATGGAAAAGATTCTTTTCTTTACAGATAACTTGCCACCGGAAAGCTAAACTTCATGGGGTTTGGTTAGGAGGTATTATACAGCACAAGGGTGAAAGAGTGAGAATGTCTCAGAAGCAAGAACAACACCAAAAAAAAATTGTATTTGTGGTGGTTGAGGGATCAAACTGGTAAGTTTTAGTGTGGTTTTCTAAGAAAAGGGAACACTTCTTTTATCTTACTTCACTAAAACTCTTCACCTTACCGGCCATTTTCACTCAAATTTAGCAGAAGGGCAAACACCCCAATTGAGTTTTAAATTAATAAAAAGTTAACTAAAAATACATAGTAAAACAGAAATTCTGTAAATATTTGTCCCCAACAGAAACACTGCTTGATAGTCTCAGTCCTCAAGAGACAGGATACGATCTGCATGATAACAGGGGAACCCAGAGATTTTGTTGGCTCTGGGGCTCAGGAGCCACCTGCCTTTACATTTTGGGCCCTGAACCTTGAGTAACCCAAAGGAAGCAGAATCACAGACTAGTCTGTGTTGGAAGGGACCTTAAAGGTCACCCAGTTCCAATCCCCCTGCCATGGGGCAGGGAAGCCTCCTATCAGATCAGGTTGCTCAAAGCCCTGATCAACCTGGCCTTGAGGCATTCCCAACTTCTCTGAACAACCTGTTTCAGTGTCTTGCCACCCTCACAGAAAAGAATTTCATCCTACCCAAGGAAAATGGTAATAATAATCACACAAAGTAGTGGCTTGTTTGCAAAACATCACAAGTCGAGTTTCGCCAGAAACGCTTTTGCACCACCCACCATCTATTCCTGCCAATTTGCGTTGCTCCCTGTGACAGTTAAATTTACGATTTGGTTAATGACTTAATTCCAGTCCTTGGAGTATGTTTATACTACTAGTTCCAGAAAAGGCAGGTAATTAGAGAAATATAGCAAAGTAGCTCAAAAGGCTTTTTAAAGTTGTTAATGTAGTAAGAAAGTAGCATAAATGAATGACAGAATGAAGGGCCTCTAAAAATATACCCTTCAAATTGAAGGCTTCTTTTTTTTTTTTCTTCCACATTTTATCCTGCTCACTGGAAAAAGGCAGCCAGGTCTTTTCTAAATGCACAAAGGAACACGATGAGCAAGTTGAATGTTAATCTGGTCTAAATTATGAAGCAAGTCTTAAAATGGAAACTTCATGTTCACCTGTAGGTTACCAGTCACAAAGCACAGCAAAATCAGTCCAAACAACTTGCTTTAATTATGACTCAGAAACATTCTTTGTGCCAAGCTGATAATCGAAATAGTTATTTTCAATGATGTGCAACAGCACCTGTGGGCTATAGTACAGACAAGTCATTTTTGCATCACTCATTTTTTCACTAATTGACTAATCTTATCCTTCACACCTGCTTTATATAATATCTGGTGATACCACAATAGCCTAGTAAAGTTGAGATATCCCCTCTGCCTACCCCGTACCTCCCTCCTTAAGGGCTTTTTGAAAAAGTTTTCAAAATCAGTATTGCAAACTTTGTTCAACATACAAGTTTGTATAAGCCAGTGATCACCCATGTATAACTTGGACATAAGACTTGCACATGGACTTGAATTAATCAGGAACTCTATGTTTGACATGATCAGAAATTTTTATATGTGTTGTCAATTAAGTGGCACAATTTGATAGGCAGAGAAGCATTTGGAAGCAATCTAGACTGCTTGCATTCACATACTCATTAAAGACAGAGCTCTATGACCTTAACAAGAGAGTAGTCAGAACAGATGAAAGTATCAAGAGGTTTATCCATTGTAGTGGTTTGATCCTGGACAGCAGGCAGGTGCCCACCACAGCCACTTTATCATTCCTCCTTCTCTGCTAGAAAAGATGAGAAAATATAACAAAGGGCCCATGGTTTCAGATAAAGAAAGGAAGATCACCCACATCTACTGTCCCTGGCAAAACAGACTTGACCTTTAGGAAATTAGTTAAGTTTGTTAAAGAACAAATCAGAGAAGAGGAATGAGAAATAAAAACAGGTCTATAAACCAAACAAACAAGATACCTTCTCCCCACTCCTCCCTTCTTCTCGGGCTTAACATCAGTCCAAATTTACCAACCTTCACCCACCACGAGTGGTGCAAGTTGACAGGGAATGCAGGTTGTCGTCAGTTCATTTGATGTTGTCTCCACTGCTCCTTCTTCCTCTGGGGGAGCACTCCTCACTCTTCCCCTGGGCCATTGTGGAGTTCCTCTCAGAGGAGACGATCTTCACACACTTTCTCCAACACGAGTCCTCTCACAAGAGACAGTTCTTGACAAACTGCCCCAACGTGAGTCTCTCTCCATGAGGTGCAGTCCTTCAGGGGAAACTGCTCCAACATGAGTCCCCTGCAGCATCGCAAAAGTCCTGCCAACCAACCTGCTCCAGAGTGAGCTTTTCTCTCTCTCCATGTGCTACAGGCTCTGGCAGCAACCTACTTCAGCGTGGGCTTCCCACAGTCCTCTTCAGACATCCACCTGCTCTGGCATGGAGTCCTTCATTGGCTGCAGGTGGGCATCTACATCCCATCACACTCATGGGCTGCAGGGGGAGAGCCTGCTTCACCATGGTCTTCACCACAGTTCTGGGACTCTCTGCTCTGGCACTTGGAGTACATCATTCCCCCCGCTTCTTCACTGCCCATGGTGTCTTCACCACTGTCTCTCACTGCTGTCCCTCTACCAGTTGTTGTGTGGCACATTTTTTTTTCTCCCCATTTCTTAAATATGTTTTCACAGAGGCGTTCCTATTCTATCACTACTGATGGGCTCAGCCTTGGCCAGTGGCAGGTCCCTCTTTGGAGCTGGCTGGTGTTCACTCTATCACTCTTAGGGGAAACTTCTAGTATCCTGCAGAACCCACCTCTACAGGTCTCCCCTGCCCCCAGAAAAATCCAATCAAACCCAATATATCCGTCTGGCTTCAAACTATGTATACGAGATAAAAAACTGAGGGTCTGGTCTTATGAGAAGTAACTTTTCTAGATATTCTTTGAAAAGCAATAGCTATTTCAAAATTGTAACCTAATGGTGTCAGCTTTAGGATACCCACCCTTGTTTTTGAGTGCTTACACTAAAGCAAAGTTCAACTTTCTTCTGAATATGCTTTTCTCTGTGTTGGTATTAACTACAGAAGCATCTAGGTTTCTGTCTGAACTGCCTGAAGCTATGTGGTATGAGTGCACACTTTGTGATTTCTTGCAAGAAACACCCATTACTGACATTTTCTAAGATCTGGCATTTCTAACAATAGCAGAATAAATGAGGTTGGAAGGCACCTCTGAATTTCACCCAGTACAATTCTTCTGCTCAGACAGGACCAGCTAAAGGAAGTTGTCCAGGACTGTGTTCAGTTGGATACCCCCAAAGATGGAGACTCCACAACCCTTCTGCCCAACCTGTTCCAGCATTTGATCACCCTCTTGTTAAATAACATTTATGTTTAAGTGGAATTTCTCGAGTTTCAGTTTGTGTCATTTATGCATTAGTTAAAACCCTGCCAAGTCAAAGTGGTTGGCAAATAAGTTCTGAAATATTCAGAAGACAATCGTAACTAGAGAGAACTGTAAAGTTCATGTAATTATTTTATACAGACCAGAGAAAAAACACATCTCTTATGGAAAATTGATTAGATAACTTCAGGAAGCCTGGCATACATTTAACTGTGTAGCTCCAGTTCTTTCTGAAGTTTTAGCTGAATTCAATCCTACCACATATACATTTTTTTGGTTATTGTACCATACTCATTGTAATTATATGTCAGCACAGTAATAAGCACACATAGCAACTTTTTTTTTTGTTATTGTGGCAGTTATGGTTATTCCTACTCATGTGATAAAAACAACCCCCACATTTACTGCTCATTAGTATTCAGCCTCGCTGGGGAAAGAGAAAAATGGTAGATAAGGATGTCTAGATTTCCCATATGTTGACAGAAAAGGAAAGACAGAGGTTGGAAAAACTCAGCATAAGGTGAGTTGCTCCCCTAATACAATATCCCATTAGTTCCCCTATAGCTGTTTCACAGGTAGTCCTTAAGGAACAACTCTATTTGGGAGCTCTTTCACTTGAGGGTATTTCACATTCTTTCTTCAAACCCAGAATGCCTAATTTCCTTCAAGTTATCTTTCACATCCTCTCTTAATTGAAAAATACTAAACCCTCAGGGCTCCACATAATATGTTCTCTCTCCCTGCTGCTCACTGGGTCAAGTGCTTCCCTTAGCTTCCTCATGGCCTTCGAAGTCAAGGTATTTACCATTCTGCAGCTTAAAGGAAATTAAACATGTCCAAGCTGTATTTGTTTTCTCTCTTTTCTTTCCCCCCTCCCATCCGTATTACAAGGAATAGTCCCTGTTACCCAACTTCAGTAAGGCAAGAAAGTTATAATTAACAAAGCTGGCTTATATTTCACTGGCACTTGGTAAATGAAGAAAATCAGATAAATATCTATAGCAGTCTATAGATTTTTATTCACACCAGTCCCTTTGCCAGGACATGTTCAACTCTTAGCTAAAAAGACCAGCCCTTTCAGTCCCTTTGAGGAGAATATGCCCATGTACAGCCCTTCTCAGACCTTCTAATATGCTTAACAGCTTCTGCCTTTAAGTGACAACTTCACACTCTCTGCAAACTCGGGTTTCTCACTTATGGAAAGCAAGGGCTGAAGTACATGCACAGTGGACATGAAAAATTTTTTTTTTTTAATTTCTGCACCTTAAACATCTTTATGTGGATCCTTTGTAATCAATTCCTCTCCCTGCCATCATGTTCATTCTCATTACAGTTCACAAAGACAAGTTCTTTTTTTTTTTTTTTTTTTTGTGTGGGGAAGGTATTAAGTATGGTTGTGTCCAGTAAACATTACTGTGGGCAAGGTGGAGGGCAGTTGTTTCTTGGCTACAACTCTTCCATTTGTTTTGGACACCTGATGAAAATTTGTTATTATAAGTCAAGTAGGTATAGGGGCATTTAGATCTTTTGCTAGAGATAGTGCTGCTCTATTACTGAAAAGTGTTATCAAATGCCATGAATATGCTGTCCCCAAATGTTGCCTTCCAACAAACATAGCATTAAAATGCTACACTTTGCCAAGCCCTCTACATATGACAGCCAGTGATAATAATGGGCTCAAAAAGCTCAATTTTTAATAGTTTCACACATTTCTACAAGCAAATTGCTGACTGTTTCCTGAAGTAACAAACTGTATTTTCACTTCTGACAAACTTTGGAAAATTCTAGTGCAGAGCTCATTACAAGCATCTTTGGATCAATGCTATCTACAGAGTTCAGAGCATCACCACCAAACCTGCAAAGACATTCACTTAGTTATTATAATTAGTATGTATTATATTCAAACTACTGGAACAACAACTGACAGCCTCTCAACAGTATGTTTCAGCTGAGGTCAATGCTAAGGAGAAAATCATACTATTCAACTTCACCATGTTTTGTTTTTTTTTTTTTCATTTTCATGTCTAATGTCACAGTTTTAGTCAATAATCACGTGACAAATGCTCTCTGCGATCCCACTCCCACCCACCCATGGGAGGGCAACAAGGGAACAAGGGAGGGAGACTCTGAGATTGAAAAAAAATAAAATAGATTTAATGAAATAGAAGGCAATACTACCACTGAAGATTTTGAGCTACATATAACAATATGCAAGTAGATAAATATCCTCAAAGATATAAGTGAATATGCAAATACAAAGCTGCACCTTCCAGATGGCAACTAGGTCCTGGCTGGAAGTCTCAGACAGGAATAGGCAGCAGACCTAAGCTCAGCGCCCCCATGATATTTCAAAAAAAAAAACCCCAAAACCCAGAGCAGCACCTCTGGTCCTACCTGAGAAAGGCAACTCATCTCAATACACAATGCTTCTCTAAAGCAAAAAATGTGAGGCAGGAACACCAACAGAAGAGAGAGAAATGAGGAACAGACAATGCCAATCCTTCTGAAACATCATTAACACAAAACCTCTAAGGACTCTTCCTAAGGATCCTTTTGTACCGAGCGCCATGGGAAGAAATACTGTGATTGGTCCATTTGAGTCACTTGACCCATCCTCTCCTCCCCATGGACACAACTGCTCTCCCCCATCACTGTGATTGCCACTCAAACAGGCTGGGGGTGTTCCAAGCAGCCTCAGGCCAGTGCAGCCCCATAAAACTTTTATCCTGGTACTCTCAAATCAGGACATCCAGAGGTGGAAAGGTGTATGAAGAGCTGGTGAAGGACCTCTGGATGTCCTGTTGATTAATGGGTGAAGTTTGCTTTCACCACCCAGTAACAAGTGCCCTGTCAGATTAATTCTCATTCCCTCAAAAGGTGATTTTTTTTCCAGTGCCTCCTCCCAGAGTCCCTGCGACGTGCCTCATGGAGCACAGGACATTTATAAAACAGTTCTGGTGATCATGGAAGCTGTTTTTAGACATTCTCTTTCTTTTGCATGGGGTGAAAAAAAAACATTGCTCGTTAGCAGCACCAAAACACTGCACAAACATGTAAAAAGGCAGATTTTCCAAACTAAATGACAGGAGTTAGAAAGTGAGGTTTTTGAAATAATATAGTGGACGGTAAAAATTTTAATATTTTAATAAGCAAATTTAGTTTTTTTACCAAGATTATATCCAAGAATTACCTGAAACTCATAGAATGCTTCAAATCCTTCTGTCTGCAGAAGTGAGAAAGCAGGAGCCAAACCTTCTATTCTAGGTTTCTTCTATTCTAGGTCTACTTCCATGTAAGTCTGGTTCCAGGCAACAGTTTAATCATGCACCCTGTAATCAATTTCAAGTTCTCGGATTGTCTTTCTGAGACAGCTTAGGCGTCAGAAGAATTGTATTAAATAACCAGAGATTGTGGCCGAAAATGGAAGATAGTCTTTCCATGAGCAAGGTTTGCTTCTAGCTCTTTCCATGTTCTGTTCAAGGGCCTCTTCTTACCACTGAAGCTCAACGTCGTCTTCCATTTGTGAGCTGCAATAAAGTTGTAGTCTCCCATGTCAATTTATATCCCAATCCTCTTACAATGTAATTCTTTTTACCTTGCTCTCTTTTCTTTCTTTTCTCCATGCCCATCTTTTTATGGTGGGATTACTTCACTGTGATGCTGCCTTTCCTTGAGTGAAAACGGTGTTGTTACGGATGTGGGACAGGCCGACTGTCCCCCTGCGCTGAACATGCCATCAGCCATGCTCCCTGTTCTGCCTGTCATGAGGGGTCCTTCTGTGTGTCATGGGCAGAAGTACAGGAACCTTGATTGCTGAAAACATGGGAAAATCCATACAACTTGCTAAGCATGTCTCAGAAAACCAACTAACATCCATTCTCAGATCCATGTATTTTATATCATTTACATTCATACCATATAGTGAGTGAGCTTTGTTCTCTCTTTTTGTACAAGCCGATACTGGTTTGCTGGCAAAACACAAATCAACAGCTGAAAAATCTAGAAGTGGAATCTATCTGTACTTCTATGTAACTACCAACCCCATTAGGTGCAATTCAGCCTGTCTGTAATCTTGAATACCAATGTACAAACTTTACCCACCCAGCTGTTAAATTCTTTTATTCAGCTTTCAAAAGATCTGTAGAGAAAATCAAAAGGGTTTTCCTGTGAATCATAGAATCCTGTTATGGTTTGGAAAGGGCCTTAAATCTCATGCAGTTCCAACCTCCTCACCAGGGGCAGGAACACCTCCCACTAGACCAGGTTGATTTAGTTGCATCAGGTTCTTTGATTTCTTTCATCAGGTTCTGATGCAAGAATTATGTGGACACATAATTGGTTTTACATGTTTTTGCATGCTTTTTTACATGTTTTAAACATGATCAAGCAAAGTTTAGTTAAATACAACAGGCCACTAAAGCCAGGCTGCTCAGATTCACTGAGGCCCAAAAGAGACTTTTAGTGAGGTCTAGTCTAGCAGCGTTGGAGCTCTAATTAACCTGGACTAAGGCGCATAACGATCATTTGTGCCAGCCATTCTGAAAGGTACAACTCCTCAGAAATGTGTTTTTGAGCAGGCATATCCATCACATTTAACAACCACCACTAATTATTGACAGACAACTAAGTTCTGAGGAAACTGGGCTGCCCCACCCACCTTCACAACTGTCCTGCATGATCAAAACCTTAATTTCTGTTTGTGATGGAGATTACTGTGGACAAAAGACTTGATCCTTGTTCCTTGTTGAAGCATCATAGGGTAGAGTATTTTTATTAACTCTTCCTCTCCCTATATATATACCACCTCCAGCAGGTACATTTACAAATTAGTGTTCTTACGGTGGGTTTTTTTTCAGTCAGACAGGCAGTTTAGTAACAATCCTGCTTGAGGTGAGTTCATGACGGAAACTTAAAATGTGGATTTCATATCTACTGAAAGGTGTTTCTGTGTCATCTTATCAGGAACATGGATCAAAGGGGCATATGCAGAACGATTTGCAGAAATGAGGAAAAATAAAAGAATGGCAGTTGTTTATCCTGAAGACAAGAAGAAATTAAAGTCTTTGTAAAGAGGAAGACAAATTTTTCCAACTCCATGATGCTTAGGACAAAAAGTAATGGGCATAAACTGTCTTTAAATACTTAAAGGTATCAGACAGACTTTGAGACATTCAGAGATGCAGGGTGATCACATCATCAGATGCTTCCCAAAGTTTTTCCCTTCTCTCTAGTCAGATCATTTGCCATTTTCAGAGCCTCCTTTAAGAGACATGACAGCCCAAATCCATGCTTTCTTTGAACAAGTTTATACTTGAGGCCCCCCAATTACATCTTCAAGCAGTTTAAACCCCTCCCTCCTCTTTTCTGATACTGGTAAATATATTTCCACAGAGATAATTTTTACTCAATAGATACTTTAGTCTACTGGCTGTTACAATGTGCCACAATTTGCTGTAGAGGTATTGTCTTTTTGCATCTTCAAGGAAACCTCCAGTGACCCTAGCGTTTTATGTCGTCAGATTTGAGCAGTATGTGATTAGCCAATTCTGACCCTGGCTTCCTTGCGCTGAGCAAACTTTGGGTAGCTTCACTTTCCAGAACCAACTCCGGAGCTGCCCATGTTGCTGTGTTATTTTCCATTACAAAAAGTTAAGCACAGAGCCATAGAGAGGAAAATTTAAATGAAAAAGTTCCTAACGCAGTCTAGCTATGACATGATTACAACTAGGTTAAATGTATTAGTTCTCCACATATTACACTAGAGGTCATACAACATCTAATTTATTTCCTTGACTTTCACATTTCACACTCCCCTGAATGTAATTTCTTTCAATTTTCCCTGCTGTCGGTAATTGGTGTGCCACACATCTCTCTTCTCCAACAGACTTGGTCTGATTATACTGGCACTGCATTCTGTGTATCTATTAAGAACCAGGGATCAAACTTTCCCCCAGGCCAGGTTTCCATTTCTGTCTCTCATACTCATTCATTTGTTAAGGGCATGAAGTCCTCACATATTTCACATTTAGAAAGCTTAGTACTTTCTTAAGAGGAAGGAAAAAAAAAAAACCCCACACAATCCAACAAAACTTGCCAGTGGCTGAGGCTGTTGTTCAGACCTCGCATTTTGTCTTGGCTTTCACCTTTCCCCTGTGATGTGTTGCAGCATTTTCAGAAATGTCTCCTTTCACACAGAGAGAGATTTCATCTCATCTTGCAAAGCCTTTCAATGATAGTGACAATGAAATGTAAAGTTTGGATTGTTTTGTACAGTTGTAGGGAAAATCAAATATTGAAGAAGACAGGAGCTTGGTTTTTGTTTTCAGATCTTGAAGTTCGTGCCACTTACTACATCTAAGAACAGTTTCTCAGGGTCTGCTTCTGTTTGTAGCATCCATTTTATGACCACAAGTTCCAGCAAGTAGGTATTTCCTACATTTAGTTCGAAAACACAACAGAGAATCTAAATCATAATTTCTTGAAAAAAATCTGTGCAGATCCTCATGGTACAGACCATACTATTTTTCCCCTGAGCTAAGTGGTTCAGTCTCCAATGAAATATTCCTTTATGTATCTCTGTCAGATTCCCATGTATTAATCCTGTGACAGAAAGAAGAGGATCTCTTTGCCCAAACCTCTATCATTTTAACTACTTTGCACTGATCCTTAAGTTTGAAGAAACTGTGTTTTTTTGTTCTGTTGGCATCTGACTGAAATCATTATTACTTTGCTCTCACATTTACAACTGCAAGTCACCTGAAAAAAAAAAACTTGCAAGCCGGTAGCAGGATAGGTTGTAAGGAGAAAGGAATCCATAGGGATGTCTATCGAGCATCCCTTCTCTCTTGGCAAACTCTCCTCATCTCAGATCTGAACCTACTTCCGTGGACTTCTGAAGGTGTGAGTTTGATAATCACTTACTTTTGACAATGTAAAAGACATGCAGGCTGCCATGTCATATCGGGTCTGCAGCGGTTATTCCTGTGTGAGTCTGAATATACCCCCTTAAATTGTTCTGATACTATGACCCGACTAAAAGGTGCACTTTTTGAAGGGTAGTTGAAATGTGTTACAATGATGATTCGCAATCTACTGTACGTCAGCTTGGGGAGGGTTTCACAGTGCTGGGAAATTTCCAAAACAAGTACTCAGTTCAGTATTAATTGTAGCATTTTGTTAATTCAAACCCACTTTGATTTCGAGATAGTCTATTGGAAGTTTTGCTACTGAAGCATTTCTTTCTGCAGTATTTCTTGCTTGTAAAGAGTGAAAAGCAGCGTTTTGATTTTTTTTTGGAGCGATTTCCTAAAACCTTCCATTTTTAATAGGACCTGTCCTGGGTTTTGGTTGGCTTACACACACACACACACACACACACCCCCTTTCTCTAAAGGCTTGTTTAATTAGCTTTCTGAATCAAATTTTGTGCAGTGTTCCATGTAAGGTTCCTCAGGGATTAACATTAGGCCTAGCATTGTTTAATATCTTCACAAGTGATCTGAGTGGCAGGATCAACTCTATCTATCATGATAAAGTTTGTTGATGATACCAAACTGCTTTGGGAAGGAGAACCACCTTACAGGAAGACCTGGGTAGACTGGAAGAATGAGCTAACCAGTACCTTGTGAAGGTCATCAAGGACAAATGTAAGGTCTTGTACCTGGGAAAACACAATCCTGAAGTGTGGCACAGGCTGGGATCTACCTAGACGGGGGACAGCTCTATGGAAAGGGACCTTGGTGTCCTGGTGGACACCAAATTCAATATGAGTGAACTGCTGCTGCTACTACGCAGAAATCCATGGGATGTTGAGTTGGATCAACAAGGGCATCACCAGCAGAGATAAAGAAGTCATTATCCCACTCTATTCAGCACTGGTCAGGCCACCCCTGGAATACTGTGTTTAGTTTTGGTAGCTGCTGTGCAAAAATGATGTAGACAGGCTGGAGAAGGACCAGAGAAGGGCCCTAAAGATGATCCAAGGACTGGGAAGCTGCAATGTGGAGAAAGGCTGAAAGAATTGGGCTTGTGCAGCCTGGAGTAGAGAAGGCTTAGGGGAGACCTTATTACCGTGTTCAAGTATTTAAAGGATGGCTACAAAGAAGATGGAGACTCCCTTTTTCAAGGAGTCACATAGAAAGGAGAAGATGTAGTGGGTGCAAATTTCTTATTGGATTCCTGTTGGACACAAGAGAAAAATTGTTCACAATGAGAAAAATCAGCCATTGGAATAATCTCCCCAGGGAAGTGGTGGATTCCCCAACACTGGACACTTTTAAGATTCACCTGCACAAGGTCATGGGACATCTTTTCTAGATGGTGATTTTGCCAAGAAAGGGTGGATCAGATGATCCTTGCAGTCGCTTCCAACCTGATGCTCTATGATTCCATGATTGAACACCAAATAGGAGAGGAGCAGGTTCTGGAGTAACATCCATGGTGGACCACAGGCTCCTGTCTACTGGGTCTCTCATCGTATCTTGCCCACCTGAATTAGAGCATTGTCTTGCAACCACTTGCTTTTCCACACAGAGAAATAATTCACCAAATACCAGGCATCATTCCTGTTTCATATCACTTTTCCTCAATTCCTCTTCTATGTACTTCTACCTTTTTGACTGCTCTGAAGGAGCAGATTTTCGGCATATATTGTAGTAATAACATCTAAACAACACATACCTTCAAAACCTAGTAGATCACTTGAGCTTTCTAGCTCCAGGATTGCTAATTGCTGCATTTTCAGAAAGCTACAGTTCAATGAAATGCTGATGTAAAAAAATGTAGCAGTTACTGAATACAAGTATCTCCCATTGTCTACCGGGGAAAACAAATCATAATTCAAATTAACCTTACTGTGTAATGAAATTTTGTTACGTGTCATTATGTTATATTATATAATATCTATAAATCAATCCTAGCAAGCCGTTTGCTTAAATGATGGCTTTTTGTGTGTGACAGACTGAAGCTAGAATCCTCCCTATGATTAATTTTTCAAATAACAGTGAAGTACAAAGTGGAAAACATGTAATTTTGTAAAATGATGGCATTTGGGGCCCTCAAAACAATTCGTTAAGAACCGATAGAGATAATTCTTCAGCAATATATATCATGTAATTTAATTATAACAAGGAAGTTGCTTTTGCCTGACAGTCTTCTGGAGGGAAATGTACTCAAGTGCCCCCAAAGCCAACCGTCACCTTTTTTCCCCATCTTCTGGACCAGATCGAGTTGTTTTAATCCCAAGTGTCATTCTGTATTTCCAGAATTTCAGATCATTTTATTTGCAGTTTACCAAGAACATTTCCAGGTTTTCCCATTCAAAAATATATCTACAGGCTATTCTGAGGTTGCAAAGTGCTATGTTTCGTTGGTAGTTGTTGCTTTTAAAAGGTTTGCAATTGATTGTTTTAAATGGTTCAAAATTAATCAGGCATATTGCTTCACTGTTGTTCTGCTTTTCCAGTGATTGTGTTATACATATATTTTATTGTCAAAGTAAAGCTTTCAATAAGATTGTTTTTATGTTTCCAAGCCAATCTTTTTCAAAATGTTTTGGAATTAAAAATAAAAAATAAAAGAAGAAAAAAATGTAATCTTTTAGGGGAAGCCACTGTTCTTTGCAGTTGTTTGCTTCTCTCAGGTATTTCCCAACTTTTTAAAGAGCACAATTACAGAAAAGTGAGTTGGGCCTGATTCACCATCACCTTTCACTGGTTTTATGTTAAGTGTTGCTTTTAATGTCATTACAAAGGCATAAAATTAAAATATGGCTGTAGTAATTAAATTCCGACACACATACCAGGTAGTAAAAATGTCTGTAGGGAAAGAGCTTTAAATATATTTAGATAAATAGATGCTTCAGGTGACCAACACACACCAGTTTATGAGTATTCCCCAACCACAGCAGACTTCTCACTGCCATCACCAGGAGCTGCAATGTGGGAATTGAGGGTAGGATCACCACTTCTTTAGCTTTTCAACTTTGTTTCTTCATCTTTCTCAACGTTGCTGGGGAAACCAGTTTTGGAATGCAAGGGCACATAAACGGTTCAGTCCTCAGGTTGCTCAGTAATTCCTAGAAGCCAAGTTCATTCCTGGCTCAACTCCATTTGTTCCCAATGAAATTACATGTGGTGAATTTTGCCCAAAGTCTTCAAAAACTTGAAGAGCCATTAATTTTTGTGAATTTTGGAGGCACTACCAAGATGGGAAAGAGAGCGGTTAGTGATATAATTTGGGAGGCAATGGATAAGAAAAGGATTTAATTAAGGGTAATGGGGAAGCATTAAGGCAAAGGAAATTTGCCAGTGGGTTGATTTAAAAACATATACATATTCTCAGTGCTCCGATCAATTTAACAGTTCAGTAGTCATCAGAGTAATGTTGAAGTCCCACTGTTCAAAGCAATTAAACGCATGTGCTTCAAGTAGCAAAAACATATAAACCAGAAACAGAAAATGACCCAGCTCTGTTTCATCACCAAGTGCCTCTGGTTTGACATTTTTCCCAGTGTGATGGCAATGCCTGGCAAAACACCGTAATGCTGCCAATTAGTTGGATTATTAATTTGTCATCTCTGGCACTCATTACGTCTGTTTCAAGTTTGGTTCCCACTGACCTGACAAAATGCAGTTAAGTGTAGAATGTAATTTCAGGTTCCTTAAATGCAAATCCTTTTCCCCCTTTGGCTGTTTGATTTTCTTCTTCTCTTCAAGCAAACTAAAATTAAATATATTAATAAAATAGTGAAGAAAATAGTAAAATTTTCAGGAGAGCTACATCAATTGGATGAATAATCATCAATATAAAGAAGTGGGCATCAATATAGAAAAGTCTTCATTACTGTATCACTGGATCAAAAATACTTTATACACATAAATTTATAGCTGCTTATTTACATCCCATTCCATGAGTATTTAATACAATTGATTTCCCTATTTGGAAAGACCATTAAAGGACACGCCAGACATACATGCTCTGGAGAGAAATTATTGAGTGGGGTGTTAGAAAGTGAGCAGATTAAAAAGGCTACTTGCAAGAGACTGGCACATGGAGTTAATGAAGTGTGTTCCCCACAATCCATCAGTTGTCACATTGCAGCTATCTGGTGATAAAATCAATATAAATGCCGCCAGATACACAACATTGCTTCACTGGGAACTCTAACCTCAATATGTCATCGTACAGGTATTTAAGCATTGGACCAAATTGTATACAAAGCTTAATGTGGCTCTGAGCTTGTAAACTCTGACAAAGGATTTATTTATTTTGCAATTTTGTCTGCTTTCAGCACACCTCTGTTTGAGGCATCCGTCTTAGCAGTTATCTTCCTGAAGTGGATCAAGGTGTTTTTGTAACCAAGACTTACCCACGCACTTCAGTCAAGGAAAGTCACTGTTGTTACTAATTATTTAGTCCATTTTAATACAGGAAAACTTCTAAAATGTAGGCTTCATTATTTTCTCACTGGAAAAAAAAAAAAGCAATTTTGGAGCAGTATACTGAGCTTCTTTTTCTATTCTTTCCTTTCTAGAAGTGTAATTTCATGCAGACTGGTGTCTGATATTACCCACGTAAAAAATAAAGATCCAAAAATTGTATATAGGCTGAATATGAATTTAAACTAAAATCAGATTAAATCAGAACAAAGCATCTTTAGATGGAGAAAAGCAATTTTTATTTGAATATATGCTCTTTGCTTATTTGAGAAGTTCACGGTTTGCAAAGTGCATAAGAGATATTTTATTACGGATGGTGGTGGGACAAAAAATAAGAGGAGCCCTGATGAACTGTTTAGGTCTTCTTGCAAAGGCTACTGTCCATGTCGTGACATTTTGATCAGGACTCTCTGAGATGAGAAGAGACGGATATGAGCAAAAAGACCTCCTTACCTCAGCTCTCATTGTCTTTAAGACTTGTGAGTCAAATTGAGAAAAAGTAACTTCAGAAATCAAACTGCATGTGATGGTTAGCATCAAGCCTAGCACAGGAACAGAATAAAATGCATAAAATTCCTCTTGCTTTGTTTCCAGGAGAAACGTTAAGTGTCTTACTTTTCTGCATGCATCCTGTTCCTCAGAAAACTGCTGCAATCACTTGATCTGGTCACTTGATCTGGTCCCTTCCAGCACTTCTTCAGCTACTTCAGTCATTTCTGCTAGCGCACACATTGTCCGTAGATTGTTCTGCATCAGCAGTTTACCCTTCACAGCATCTTCAACAATACACCTTTATCCTGTAAGTCAAAGCACCTTTAAAGAAAAGGAAATACAGATTTAAAGAAAAATGCTTCAGTTCAGAACAAAATAACTCATATTTTTTTAGAAAATAAAAAATAAATCCTCCAGTGCTGCAGATCCATTTATTGCATGAAAAATGTTTGCTCACCTGGACCATTCACCTGCCTAGGTTTTTCTTTCCCCTGTACCTTCATTGCCTGGTGTCAATCACAGAATCATAGAATGGCGTAGGCTGGAAGGGACATTAGAGATCATCGAATCCAACCTCCCTGTCATGGGCAGGGACGTCTCTCAACTAGATCAGGCAACACATGGGGACCGAACATCATGTCCCCTACGTTCGCTAAAAGTTGTCCTTACAATTTCTATTACATGGAAGAATTTGTATCTCTTCATTCAATCTGAAGTGCTTGATACCCACCCACCGTTATCCCATTTCTGGTTTTTAGGGAGGTGACAGGGTGTAAAAGCCATTATATTCTCTTCTAGGCCGAACATGTTTCAAGACTTGCCAAACTGTGCTGACAGTTCCCACGGTCTGCCGATGCCACCTCACCTGCATTGCTAATATACTTTCCACTGGCTTTGCTCACTACTTTTCAATGTGAACAAGTCTGAAATCTAGAGATAATAACTCAGCGTGTAAAGCCATGGACAATGGTTTACTTTAATGACTGCAAATGGCAATGGCGTTCATTAGTGCCAAGAATAACTAGGATCAGTGTAGCATGCAGACATTCATTTACTTCCCCACCATGGTGCCCAAGAGAAATGGAAAACATGAAGACAGGTATTTCACCCCTCTACTGCAATAAATATGCTAAGCTGAAATTAAGAGAGTAAAAGTCATCTCCCAGGAAGCAATACTGATGAGTTTAAAGTAATTCTCCTCTGCTGATATTTTGCTGCAGGATAATAGAATAAGCCCACGTTGGAAGTGTTCATCAGACGTGGTTTGGTGGAAAGCAAAGCTGCCTCCCAACTGATTTCTACAATCTTCTTCCAGTGCATTCTGCTCTCAGCTATGACTGTTTTCTGTGCCTTCAGGGACCCCGCACTGTGCCCAGCTCCCCACCAGCACTCCCCTCTCAGTACCACTGTCATGGTTCTCTGGTCCCTCTTTCCTGCCCTGAGCCCCATCATCTCCACACCAGAGCCTCCTTCCACATCCTTCCAGGTTGTCTTGTCCTTGCCCCAAATCAAGCAGTACAGAAAAAAAAACCCCAACTTGCTACTGTATCCAATAAAGCTCAAAAATAACACCATTGCACATTTCAGAGTATCTGTTCTGCCCTGGCAGGTCAACTCATTTTATGAGTCACCTGCCACAATTTTATTTTATCTCAGTGAAGTCAGAAGCAACAGAAATGGCAGGAACCTGCTGCAAATGTCAACCTCATTAGGCTTTTAAACAAATTACTTTAAATCAAAGTCACATATTTTCAGCAGAAATTTTATATTCGTTGCAAGTCATGCACTAGTACCTACTCACAACAGAGAAATAAAGTTGAGTAGATAAAGGAGGATAGTTTTTATTTCCTATAATATTAGCACTTGCATTTGAATTGTGTTATTCTCTGTTCTCTTTTATGACTAATCTAGGTATGATCTTAGAGGAAAAAGAACAAAAAGAAGTAACCCAGCCATCTTCCTTCACTTTTTATCCTGTATCTGAACTACCATGCCATCATCATGGCACATAATTTTACCCACGTGATGGTAACAATGACATAATTTTTCATTCCACTATGTGTTCTGCCTTCTGGTTTTCTCATTGCAACACTGTAATATTGACAGGATGACTTCTGAGCTGGTTTGGAATATCTTATTTCACAAAATGTAACCTGCTGTAATTGTCTGATCCTTGTGCATTTCCTAAACACTGAGACACACCCTCTGCTCTGTCTTGCCGGCTGAGCTAGCTAGATGATGCCCACAGGAACAGCCTCCCAAAAGTTTTTTATTCTTCATCTACCCAGTTAATGAAATACATGCAATGTAACATCAACTAAAACAAAAAGTCGGAGGTCCCACCTAGATGCAGGTGTTGGTTCCAGGTTGAGTCTCTTGGAGATCCTTGAACCTGGAAGTAAACGAAGGAACAAATCAGTATAAATTCCAACAAGACTGTGAAAAGCAGCCAGAAAAGCAGGATTTTGTGAATGGAAATTGGAGTTCCTAATGCTCAGTCATGCTGTCAGAAGTTTAACTTCCCAGTGTGAGAGGAAGTCATTTAGCCGGGAGGGAATTAACAAAGAGATGCTTTCATAATTGAAGTTTTAAATTGTTTCTCTTATCGTTGAATTATAATCATGCACAGAACCGACAGAGGGAAATAAGTTCAAAACATGAGGAAGTATGAGCAGGAGGATTAGCATGTTTTCCCTAAGGTACAGATCCAGCAAAGAGAAATGCAGTGGGTTTTAAAGATCAGAGATAGAATTTTTGGGCAGCAAAAGAAGAATTTGAGCATTGAAACTTGTTTAAGCCAAAGCCATCAAAGATTAGAATAAATGCTTTCACTTTTTCTAAATGTACTTCTTTAAGTATTGTTTGTTTGTCGTAAAAGACCCGAATTAAAGCTGCCCACAAATGCTTCTTAATTTAGTCATTTTGATAGAAGTATGCTGCTACTAGATTAAAGTTCAGCATCCTTTGCTTTTTTTTTTTTTTGGTGGGGTAGGGGGGATGGAGCAAAGGAAGCATTGCAATGAAGAACTGAAGAGTGCAAATCAGCGGAGCTGGGTATGTCTACACACATCTCTGACTCCCTGAGGTATCACTATCCCTTGCTGCCTTTGGATAATGCACTTCACTAGCAGTGACAACTTTCTTATTAGGTGGAAGAATAAAGTAACAATTTCCATTCACCTTCCAGACATTCCAGAACAAGCTGAATATTCTGCCAATGGTATCATCTCTTGTGCACCTGGCAGGACGAGCTGGCCTTATGGGATTGATGATACAAAGATTGGGGCAACACTGCAACATCATCTTTTCTCAGGGTGAAACCTTCCCTCAGAACATTTCTGGGAAGCTGCTGAAGAGCATTTAGTTAACATTTCTGCTCATGAAGTCTAGAAAGGATATCCATTGACAACAGCATTCATACTTATTTTGGGGTTTTGAGATGTGGGTATCAGCCGAGGCATCTCCTGAGGCTTTCCCATCAGTAACTCCTGCGGAAATAAAAACTACCAAAGGCCTGCCCTGCACAGTGGCTTATGTAGATGGTAGCTCCAGCGGTGCTCCTGTTGTCAGCAGCTTATAAGAAACCTTTCTGGAGGAATGTTATAGTAACTTAACATTAGGATAATGCTTTGAACAGCTGTGCATTTTCAAATGGTAAAAGCATTTAGAATTATTGCCTACTTCTTTCAGTGATTAGCTTAAACAGCAGTTTTACTTGGTTTTTTTATTAAACAAAACAAACTTTGTTTTGATGACACAATCATTTTTGCTGTGTTCCACTCTTCCATAGCTTTTCTTTTTCCCCAAAGGGAAAGAATGAAAGAATAAGGAGACACAGAACAAGGGAGTCAAGCACCTCTTTCCCCACCATCTAACATCAAATGCATTGATTTTTTTTTCCTTTAAAATCTCAAGACATATTTCAACAAGAGATTTCTTCAATAAAATAAGCATCAAAACCTTAATCTCATTTATGTTTTAAATCATTTGCAGTAAGAAAAGAGAGCCAGCTTCAGGCAGCAAGGCAGAAGGGTTCGCTGGTCAAGTTGATAAACTGAGAAAAGCTGAGTGTGTAGGCATTATAGTGAACGTACCTCCCAAAGAGTCCAAAACTATCACTCTGAAGAAGGCTGTCATTTTCTTGGAAAATGAAAAACTAATACTTGTATAAAGTCAGAAAAACCATGATCGTGTGTGGAGAAGAACTTGTGGCCTTCATATAACTTGCTGCCGCAGTCCAAGGGTGCTTCGCTCCAGCTCCAGGGCCATGAGTTTGAGGTGCTCCCTTGGTGCTGAAGACTCGTCCTGGTAAAGGCAGTCTAATGGCAGCATGAACCTTTCATGTGTCACCTGGTGAACCATGGCACCTAGTGCTAAGCAGGCTAATGACAAAGCAAACCTGTTAGGTCAAACTAGTGGTACTTTTTCCCCGCAATGAAGAACATTTCCTGTTGAATTGTGAATGTCATGAGCTGTATAATTTCTGAATATGCTGTGGATGACGTTCAAATTAAAGATGTTCCCTTCTTTTCCCTTTTGACAATTTTTTTTCGCCCTTTGTGTTTATAGATGCTAAAGCATGTATCCGTTGATCCCTGCTTCCATCAGGTTTTGGTTTAAATTACTGTTTTGAATGAGTCGGAGCAAACCTTTGGGTTGGGAGTTTGAGCAACATCGGGTTGCGTGCTTTTCACTTGTCACCAAGGCAGACGTGGACAGAAACCATAGCTGCCACTACTACCACAAAGCACTTCCATTTTGACCCGTAGTGACCACATTTGCTTAGAGAAACCTTCCAGAAACCTTCATTTTTTTGCACTGAATTTCAAAAAGAAGCCTGTTCTTGCTGTGAAACCATTTATTACCTCACACCCAGCTTCCCAATTTCTCTTCTTCTCCAGGTCTGCTTCTGAAGAGGAATATCATGCCCACTGCCACTTGTCCATCTGACCACAAAGGGAAGGTTACAGATACATGCTCTAGGTTCTAGTTAAATTTAGCTAAATGGGAGGGTTTTTTTTCCATCATTTTACACTAGAAAAGAACTTTAGAAATGTGCAGGCAAATAAAAAAAAACCCCAAGACTGTTCAAATCTGTTTACAGAATCTCAACCACTGTCACTGTAATGTAAAAGCTTTATGTTTTTTATGTACTTTAGTCTGCAACATTCACTGTCACTATTGCAGTTTGCAATTACAGTGAAGTGAGGCAGAAAATAGAAGTTCAAGAACGTATTAGAGTAATGAAGTTTGAACTATTATTTGAAAGGTTGTTGTTATTTTAATAAATATTTAAGTTTCCTGGCTGCATGGATTCCTAATTGATCTTTAACTATTATTGTTCCTAGATATTTCTCATCAACTTCTAATCGCTGTTTTAAGGCAACGGGGAATAGAGAGGATAATAGGCAGTGGCTGTGGAAGATTGTTACACTACACCAATCAAACACGCTTAATAAAGTATTTTTAACAGCTCTTTGCTGGAAAGGCAAAACTAAAGCTCATACCAGCTACTGTAATGTCTTTCTCAGAGCTCCGTGGTCATATGCCAATAAACCATCACTAGCAGTTCATATCCAGGTTAGATGAATGTAGATTGATACAAGCTTTTCATATTAATTAAGTGAAAACTTTGCATTACGGAAATAAAAATACTAAACTCTCTTTATCTCAACCCACAAGTTTTCTCACTTTAGTCATTCTGGAGGGAGTGAGGGAACAGCTGGGTGGGCTCTCAGCTCTCAGGGCTCGTCAATCCATCAGAAATTACATGACAAGATTTATAATAGCATGTCAGGACAGAACAGATAATCTGCCTCCTCATAAGGCTGGCACAGGTTTATTTTAAGATGGCTTCATATGTTAAGAAATTAGCAGGTATTAAGTGATTGTAGTTTTTAATAATAATAGTAGTAATATTAAAAATAATAATAGCTATTATTATTGCTATTAAATTTACTATTATTGCTATTGTTTTTATTATTATTTAAACTGGACAGACCTAAGAACTGATTATAACGTCCATCATACTGAAAATAAAACAAGTTTAGGCAGCTCCAGCACAACTAAATTTTAAATATTGTGGATGAGACAATAGTAATTTTGTTCTCTATTTTAATTTGTTTGCAGTAAAGATAAATTCATGAATTAATATTTTTTAATATATATTATGGAATTAGAACACGATGTTAAATTCGTTTACAGTAGTGATGCAGAAGTATTCAGTTAGCTTTGATCTTGTGTTACACTTACAATACACTCTCCCAATTAGCACTAGAGAATTGATATATTAGTATATTGTGTTCTGCTGGTTTGTGTATAACGTGATTTATATAATTAATTTTAGTAATTTTCCTTAAGATATAAAAGAATAATCTTACCACATTTATGCCTCCAGCATTGCTAAACAATGATTTTTGCTGGAGGATGACACTTATTACTACTTTGGTGACAGCCAGGTATTGAAATATGTTTGAGAATTTAAACAATAATTAATACTTTGCTAACATATTCTAGGCTTCATGCTTTGATAGGCAGAGATGCTAGCCTAGGAAACAGGAACTGATTGAAGTGCTTTGAGAAACACGTTCATTCTGATTTTTATACTGATGCAAGAGAAATTTCAAATGCATTCCTTGTGAAGAACATATAGAGTTAAGTATTGTCTTTTGAACACAGGTTAGGTCATTGACCATCACATCATCTGGACCATGGTGCCTCCTGGCATCAGTCCGTTTGTATATCAACATCTTGGTGGCACTGCCGGGTGTCTACATATCACTATGTGTTTCTCCTGGAAAGAGTAATCCATAAAAGTTAAGTCCATAGTATCTCTAAGATTCAGCCCAAAGCTCTGCTATATCTACTATAATTCCCAGACATTAATACTCCTTACCGTGAATTGACACATGAGGTTTGGTCAGTCCCGACTCTTATGTGCTGAACGTGACCATGGCCAGGGGCCACTGGACTCATTTATCACACTTTGAATCATGGTAACATCTGTTTTGGCAAAAAGGTTAAGTCAGTTCTAAGTTGACTTTATTATACTTATTCCCGTCTGTGAGTGCATACAGTGCACATTCAGACAGCACGGGCACACAAGACAAATTAAAATGCCAGCCAAGGACTCTTGAGAAGTATGTCAGTCATTGGCACTGTTTCTGTGACTCACATCTGTTTTCTGTAAATTTAAGATACAAGTGTAAAAGCTTTTGTGATGTACAGAGACTGCAATAACAGAGGTCACATGTTTACCTTGAATGGATGAGTATGGACTCCGTCCTTGTCACTTATGTGTATGTCACAGAGAAGAAAACAAAACCAAAACACCAAAATAAAAAAAGCTTATGGCTTGTAATATTCTGGTAGCTGGATTTTTGTTTTGTTTCTAAGACCTCATTAACATTCCTCAGAGATATTCCATTTCTTCTTCTTCCTTCTCTGGCAATTTTCAGTAATCAATGATATTGCTTTCCTATTAGATCAGAAAAATATCAACAAATAAAATAATCTACTGTTTAAAGCACAGAGAAGTCATATACTTCTTTCCATGAAGAAAATTTTTTTGCATCTTGCAGAAAGCCTATCACTAAATGTAAGGCAGTAAGTAATGTTTTTACATTTAGTAATAGGCTTTTTTAAATCAGTCTTGATTTTCATACTGTCTCCCTGAGAGTTCATTGTGGTTTTCTAATTCCCAGAGGGAGTTTCAGATCTGTAGCTGTGGTTTGAGGAAAGGTGAGCTCCAGCTGCCCTGAGGCTGCAGTGATCTGCAGTCACACCCGTTGACCCATGAGATTCCGGTTAAATCCAGTTTGCTTTGGAATTGCTCCTCAAATACGGTCGATATCTATAGCTTAATTTACTCCATCATTATAGTTGTGATGAGGGTGCTGGTTACAGAGCACTCTAATGGTAAAAACATGCCGAATAACTGGCTAATTAAAGTCACTACAGTTTTTGATGCTTTTCTTAATTAGTCCTGAGGGAAATGGGGCGATGTTGAATTACCATTCTGATTAGAAGTACAGTAGCTGCTGCAGTTCAGGTTTTATTTCGGAAAAAATGATAGTGGCAGCTGGAGAGTCATCAGAGGATAGGAGCAATGATCCCATCCTATGACCACTTTTAATAAGCAATTTGTCAAGGCACGTTGCTTTTTTTTTCCCCTCCGTTCAGCAAATTTATAATGAACTTCCTCCAAAGAAGCCATAATCTTACATCTCTCATGAGTTCTTCAGGTGGGAGTGCAAGAAGTACCTGGAAGGAGCTAGACTGAGACACCAGCTGATCCAGAATATGGAAACTGTAGCAGCTAATTGGCAGGAGGAAGAAAGGAATGAGTTTCATCTTCCTGGTCAGATCAATGCTGGAGTTGTGGTGTTGTGCAAGGAAGGAGAAGGCATCGAGGAGAGTGATTTAAAGTGGCAATTGAGTATGGTAACGTGTGAGACGTGTTACAGTGAGTTGGAGAGTAATCATGTGGTGCATCAGGTCTGGAACATTTAGGTTTCAATCCAAAGGAAAATTAACTCAACGCTAAAATTAGTGTACTAATTAGATCTGAGCTGTGTTCCGGGATTTAACCTATTCTTAATGACACGCAACTTAAGGAAAACGTGCAAACGGGAGAGTTCATTCTTGCTACTTCATGGCAGAATAATCATTCTGAGAATAAGCCAGTGATGAAACTCGTGCAAATAAACTGACAAGGATCTTAATTTAATCTTTCTGTCTATACATGTATATGTACCTATATGTAGATATATTAACTCAATAAAAACGTTAAAATATCTTGGAAAAAACTCATATATTAAACTGTCAATTTCTCATTTTTAAAAGAAGTTAATTTCTTTTAATCATTATTTGTATAAATGAATATCCACACCACCTTTCTGAACCATATAGAGCCAGTTTAGGCTGCTGAAGCAGCTACAGCATGTAGTATTTAATTCAAAATATTGTGAAATGATTTATAACTGCATAAATAAGTTATCTCCTGTCTTCAACTTATGCCGCCAAGATTTGGCACTGCAAGAGAATTGTTGATCATCACTCACCCTTCTGCCACTTTATAGACCTCTGTCATGCCTCAATAACGGAATCGCCCAAAATGAAGTTTCTTCCAGAATGAAGTCGTCTGATCTTCTGTAGGAGCTTAAGTCATGGTCAACACACTAGAGAATAAATTAAGAAATTCAGGACTAAGCAAACCAAACAACTCCTCAATAAATCTCCTCAGCATCCTTCTCCAGAGCATGTAGAAAGAAGACTTAAAATGTAATATCCTCATGAGATAAATATACATTATAAAAGAGGTGTATCTTGTGAAATAGCTCACAGAGTGTTAATTTAGGAATTGCTGAAAGCTATTTTGTTGTTTTGTTTTTTTTTCAGTTGAATTGTAGCTTTTGGGATTGATGTTAAGGAGTTCCAGCATTTCTGATCAGCTGCCAATGAAAGTGTGGTGGACTTCGGTTATTGGACCAGCTGCTCTTTTTTACTTTAGCGGGCGAACAATCTTCAACTTTCTGTGTTCAGAAAATCCAATATTTAAAAAAAAGAAAAAAAGCCTCTAGAATGCATAGGACATTAATGTTTTGGGGTTTTTTTCATTACTCTATTTCAGAAAAAGTAGATTGGACATGTTTTGGTTTAATTTTGAACCAATTGAAAAACACCAAAAAAGAGAGACTTAATTGAGTGCACATTTGCTCAGAACTACACTTTCTAACATGAGAAACTAAAATTAGAATTCAGTCACGATGGTGCTAGATTTGCAATTTTATATAAGACCTTTAGGAAGCGTGACAGTTTGCTCCAGGGGATGAAATAACAGTTGCCGCTTTGAGAGATAAAGTTTTCTTCTATCATCATCATAACATTTATGCAGCTATGACTAAAAAGGACAGAATACTCTTTACTGAAATAACTGGCATGGTCATCAACCTTCCACTCGCAGATAAAACTTCGCACCAAGTGATATCAATGACCAAGCAGAAGGTAACGTGGCAACCTGTGATAAATAAAGGGCCCCTGTGGAATAGGTCGGGCAAGTATCAATGAACTTTTCTGCTTCTCCAAAAGTTCCTTCAGCGTAATTTAATGAACAAAAAGATACTGTCTTCTAGATGTTCAACCAGCACAAAACATGCTGCTTCAAATGCCTGATGCCTATTTATGATTAAATCAGTTATAGGCACTTGTCTGATGGTGGAAATAATGGAGCTGTCTATAAAGCAGTTTTCTATTACATTATCTCACATTACCATTCATTTTCAGACCCTATTGTTGTGTTAATTGCCCTAAAGTATTTTATAGTGAATGCCCTGTAACAGCAAAGGGAGAAAAGATACTGGAAAAATACAACCTAGCCACATGACTAGCAATGCTAGGAAGTAGAAATAAAAAAAACATGGGGACCATAAGTGAAGTTGCAACGCAAAAAGCGTAAACAAAGCTTCATTAGTCATGAATACCACCACCAATAAAAACAATCATGAATTGGTTTATAAGTGAGCAGACACTGTGGCAAAAGCAGAATTCTAAAAATGAAAGATCATTCAGGACTACTCATCTCTGAGTAATCTGTCCCTGCTTCTGTAGGGTAACCACCGTAACTGCATCCACTCTCAGAAGGACAGCTCACACTCACAGGTGCAGCAGGGTGAAGAATCCTTCAGGAAACCCCGAGTTAGGGTGGATTTAAAACATACACATACTGTCAAGAATGAGGCAATTCCTCCTTGGGAATCAGGGACTGCTGGAAAGCAGCCCCGTGGAGAAAGACCTTGGAGTCCTAGTGGACAGTAAGTTGTCCATGGGACAGCAATGTGCCCTTGTGGGCAAGAGGGCCAATGGGATCCTGGGGTGCATTAAGAAAGCGAGATTCTCCTCCCCCCTCTGCTCTGATGAGACCACACCTGGAATACTGTGTCCAGTTTTGGGCTCCCCAATTCAAGAGAGACAGGCATCTACTGGAGACAAGTCCAACAGAGAGCGACGAGGATGATTAAGGGACTTGAACATCTTTCTTATGAAGAGGGACTGAGAGAACTGGGGCTGTTTAGTTTTGAAAGGAGAGGGCTGAGATGTGACCTGGTTAACAAATATAAATATCTGAGGGGTGGGTGTCAAGAGGAAGGGGACAATCTCTTTTCAGCGGTGCCCAGCAACAGAACAAGGAATAACGGGCTTGAGTTAGAACACAGGTGATTCCTCCTCAACGTGAGAAGAAACTTCTTTACTGTGAGGGTGACAGAGCACTGGCACAGGCTGCCCAGAGAGGTTGTGAAGTCTTCTCCCTAACATTCTATCATTCTATGTCCTGAGTGAACATCTCACGTTGAAGTATTTGATCCTCTGTATTATTAGAATGCAGACTTGTTAATGGATTCCACCTCCAGTTTTGTGAGGATAAATTCAGAATAGTAAACTGTGTAAACTTCATCAACAAGAACTTGGACCCAACTTCTGCAACTGCAGGTAGATGCTGCTCATGCCTGACGTGTTGAAGGATAAGGTCCAGTAAACTGAGAATAGAAAAGCTGCATCCTAGAAGCAAAACTTTTGCAATTTTTTTAGGCATCACGTCTCACTGGTTTAGGGAGCTTTTTTTAAGAAAAATACACCCATGAGAAGACTGCATAAAGTAAGACCAGACAAAAGAAGAACAACGTCAACACCGAGGGTAAATTATTTCAAGTTTATGCTGTAATTTTTCTATTGACTGCCCTATAAAGAAGAGCCCTTTTGCTCTTTTTCCTCCACAATATCACATGCTTTATTAAATGTTGCAAATTGGAGTTTGCCTTGTTGTTTTAAGATCATTTGAAAGTGTATTCTTTCTCTCACAGACTCACTCACACAGGGTCAATTTTCTGCCTATATTACAATTCCCACACTCTCATAGGGAACAAAGAACAGTTTGTCAGAAGCCTGCAAAAGGAGACAAATGATCTGTGCTCTAGTCTAATAACCTTCCTGAAGAAGACAAATGTGTGAATTGCAAAAGTTTCACCTGCAAAATCCCTACTGATATACTAATTAAGAACTAGATCTCTTCAACCACTGGAAAAAAAAATCCACTGAGAAAGATTGGGGGAAAAAAAAAAATGAATAGATGAGAAGTGGCTCAATGTTGACCCAGAATCCTTTGCTGAGGTAGGATTACACACAATCACAGTGCATTTCAAAGCAGACTTGTAAGGATTTATTGATATTTGGAGGATCTGTAAACTGCATACAGTTTTCCATATATAATCTCTCTGTCCCTGCTCTGTTTTCCTATTTTACAGCTCTTTTGTGCTAAACAAGACTCTCCACATGATTTTTTTTTTTCTAGGTAGGAGGGGTTGCATGGAGAAAGTAATTTGTACCTGCCATATTTTAAACTGCTAAAATTAAACCACCTTTTAGCCTGTATACTTCACCCCAGACTATCAAAATAATAACAGTAGCCTGTGGTTTATATGGCTGATCATAAACAACACAGTTCAAAATATGAAAAGGTAATGGATGAAACTGGAAAACTGATTTTTCTACTTTACCACATAGTGCATTATTTTTTTTAGAGAAAAGAGTACTGTAGAATACATCCATTTTGTTTTCTAAAAAAAAAAAAAAAAAAACCCAAATTACTCTGCACCAGAAATTTCCACAATATTTCACCCAGCTGTTGAGGTTTAGTCTGTCTCTGATAATTCTGAAACACTTCAAAGTAACTTGTCAATGTCCTTAACGCTTTTGAAAATTACTTCTTTATCAGCAGCAAACTCTTCATGAAAATGTTAGATGTGGCATGTGAATATCACAGTCTTGTTAAATGGGACTCATTAATCTTTATCTTGAGCAACACTGCATTCTGATTTTCAAAGACTTAATGGTATCTAATTTTTAATTTTTTTTTAATTCTAAGTACTTTATTCTGCCTTTTTCTTATCTGTAAAATGTGTGGGATATTGATGCATTTCAAAGGTTTGTGGAGAGACTAAATAATTTCAAGATTATGAGATGTTCAAATCCTACAGCAATGCAGACCTTACCACAAATGAATCAAATAAGCAAGTGTTTTCCCATGCTAATTCCACATTTGTTTTGATAACTAAGCTGTTGCTTGAGCTTTCTTATAGAAAGAAAATAAACGGGCACAAAAAAATTTATCTGCAAGTGCAATCAATTTATCATAATCAAGTAGCTCTCTGGAAATTTTGATATTGAGAGAGATTACCTGAGTGGAATGAATATCCAAGGAGCTTAATGCAGTCTTGAACAAGACAATATTCACTCCGACTCTGAGCAGGCAAAATCCTTTCTGTAGTGATAGCAGTAAATTCTTCTAGTATCTTAGGTCCCAAAAGTTCTTTGCAGCCTCTAGTTTCCTCCTTGGTTGTAAGAACACTTGGTACCATTCACCCTGGATGCTTATGGTAACAGCTGGAAAACATCACCATCACACAAAGTGCTTTCCACTTGTGAGATACAACTACTCTCCTTTTTGTTCCTGTTACGAGGATGGTAAGAGGCCTTGGTCAGGATGCACTGGCGTGGTAGAAAGGAATGATACTACGGCTCTTGTGCTGCACAGTTTTTCTCAGGCGAACATGAAAAACCATATGTGGCAGCACAGTTCTTTCTACAGCTGAGGGGGGGAAAAAAAGAGGCTTAGGAGTCTGTGAGTTAGTTGTTATCACACCTTGTGCACCACCTCCCTGTTAGCAGCAAGAGCAGACAAGAAAAGACTGAGCAAGTAAGAAAAGGAAAGACATTGCTTGTGCTGAAACTGTTAATTCTCTCTCTTCGCTTGCTAATAGAAAAGAGGCAGGTTGCTCTTTCCCACTAACCATGGGCTTAAGGTTTAGGCAGTTACCTAATGTGTTTAAGCCCTCAGCTGGCATACCTGACTCTTAGCTGTAGTTAAGATGATAACTACATGAAGTGATGGTACCAAAGGGCATCAAAGGCATCAAATCAGCATGGGGCAGTGGCAATAGCCACCTGGCCCCAGTACAGCCTAGGGGTTGGCCAAAACCAACCAAGCAACAAAACCTCATGAAGTGGTAAAAAAGAATCTCTTTTCCTATGGGAGAAAGTGCACGTAGAGGTGAACAGGTGAACAAGCATTGGAACACTCCTTTAAACTTTGAGAGTAACCAGTGGTGTTGGAGAGTTTCTGTCCAGACTCACGGAATGAATAGATTTGGTGCTGGGGCTGTAATGGTGTGAGTTTTTCTTTCTCTCCAATCAAATCTGGGATGCTCTAGAACACAGACATGGGTTTGCAGTGGAATATGGACAAGACACAATATGTGCAAGACTGCCTCTTGCAGTTTCAGACTAGCGTGACAATTTGAATGTAATTCATGGAGAGAGCCTAAATGCATGGAGCCAGAACCTTACTATGCAAACAGTCCATGTTTAAATTAGCACAATTAGTCTCAACTAGATGTCTATGCAGGCGGAAACTAACACCCAGGAAAGATACTACTTGAAGAACAACAGGGGGAAAAAAAAGGGTACTCAGTCATTATTAGTCTACTTAACTAAGTTTTCTATGCAACATCCCCATACAACAGCCACAAAAATACATAAAAGTTCATCTCTTTCCACTTGCTCCTGGCTTTGTTGCTTCTTAGGTACATGTGTAGGTCATGTATTCACACAGAGATTGTATCTGCCTGGGCAGAGCAGTTATTTGCCTCAAGAAGAAAGAGTCTGCAATGACATACCTGCTTCAGGGCACTCTCAGAGACTGCCGAAAGTTCATTGCTACCTGCTGCTGGTGGGACACGCCGGTCAGGATGCCTGCCCTTGGAGAAGCTGCTGAGCACTTGTGTGATTACTCCTGGGAGGTTGCTGGAAGCAACAGCCCATTTACTCACTGCACCAGTGCTTCCTATAAATATATTTATAACCCTGGCATGCCTGCCTTACAGTAATCTCAAGGGTTTGTCTGGTTCAGAGAAAGCCATAATGGGAACTGTAAACTTTTATGCTTGCCCTCTCTAGAAATTGTGTTGAAACTTTTATAACGGAGATTTTTCACCTTTGCTTGTTTCTCCTGAAATCTTACTCACAAAGCTGTTCTATAAAGAATTTTAAATAGTGTGAGGTGTACCCAGCCAGGTTTATTGTCTGCACCTGCTATGTCTTGTTGTCTAGACACTTCACTACAAGAGCTGCATTGTCACAGTCTGGGTGTTCACTGTAATAACATTGATGAATATTTTCTTTTCTTATCCTAATTACATTTGTGCTGAAGACAGTAGAATACTGTTCTTTCTTTATGCAGAAATGTCACATTTTCTTTATAAATGTCCCAAAGAAAGGAGAAAGGAAGGGACAAAATAGAAGCATTTTAGAAGTGTCAATGTTACTAATATTTTGTCAGGCTTGGTCCCAGTTTTAGGAACTGGAGCAATTATTACTGTGATGCAAAACTTCTCTGGCTGACTTCCAAAAACTACTGCTGAAAAGTCAAAATATCTCACAAGCATTGAAAAAGAGTATGTAAAAAGTGCTTCACACTATCCAAGAAAAGCTGAGATGCACAGTTAATAGACAGCTTGCAAAACCTTCCATGACCTTACTGAGGAAGACACCAATTACCATGAGAAATGTTTGTAATTGTCCATTTGCCAGGAGTTATCAAGCAATATCTAACTATAGTTTTCTGCATACCTGGTAGATGCACTCAGGTGATAGTTTTCAGTAAGGGACACCCTTTAAGAATGCCACGAGGGCTATTTCACCTTCACAGCACACACTGATGCAGTTCTCAAGGGAAATGCATCGTTAATGTTTATAAAGTCTGTGCAAATCCTCGCTTGACAACCACGGCCATTTGCATAGCCACAACATTACAGTCCTGCAAAGGAAAAGGAAACTATTTCCTACATCCTTAATCAAACTCGGGAAGCCTGCTTCTCTTCTGCTGCCTTTTGCTCCATGAAGACCCCCGAGCAAACTGAAGGTGCTAGGAATTGCCAGGGGACTCTCTGCAGTTATGGAGGCTATGGCATCCGAGTAGGAAGCTGCATGGCCGTGTGACTCCGGCAACCATAACTAACTGTCGCGCACAGCCCATGGGATGAAATTTGTTTGCACGCATGCAGTTGATGAATATACCTGTCATTGCAATAAATAGTTGGTCCAAGACCAAGTGGGAAAGCAGGAGAAAACACGTGGGCTTTATTCCAGTCCCCCAGACAGAATTATTTGCTCTCTGAATCCAATAATTCAGCCAAACGGTAAACTAAAGGGAAAAATAAAATCTACAGCCTTATTAAATTCTACTAAAAGCTACCTGATGCTAAACTAAATACAAAAATAGTGCCCGTTCTGGTTTATCGTTTAACAGGGATGGGAAACTCATCCTTACCTTCTACGCACTCGTGCAAAGGCGACCAGAACAACAGTCCCTCTGAGATGGGATCTCTCAGGAGAGAAAAGTGGTGATGTGGGAAGAGAAAGCTGGGGCCATGGCTTGCCCCCTTCTGCTTTAGTTCAGTGGAGACAGGCAAGTGAACCATCATTATAAATGGGTCATAACATCCATTAACCAAACAGGGAGAAATGAGCCTTCAGGGTTTTTTGTTATTTCCCCGCCCAACATACCTCCTCTCTCTGGTAAATCGCAAAATCAGCGCAGAAATTCCGAGTCTCTGTGACATGCTCCATTTGGGTTTTTCTCCCCTGCCGAGGCATATAACAAGAGAACGAAATGTTCCTTTTCTGCCCTGCTGAAGTAGTGCTATCCTGCCTGTCACGAATTAGATTCACAGTCTGAGTATCTCCCTCTGTGATCAGCTTTCATTACTAATAACCAGCTCATTCTGCCTTGCTGGAGCGAGAGCTTCTGACTCAGTACAGGCATTTCAAACAGAGGAGCACGCAAAGACTTCTAATTAGTGCCGAAATATTTCTATTGTGCTGGCTACAAATTAGAGCAAACTCAGGCTGCAGAGGCTGTTAAAAATCCAATCAAAGCCACTGACTGATCTGCTCAGCGACCAGGTGTGTTTCTGCTGCCACAACATGGGCATGGGTTGCAATTTGTGTTTTCTCCCTGGTTTAGCACATGATGTTGCCTAAAGACTCAAAGTTGTGCTCCAACCCAGGTTACCCTATTTATCAACTCCTGGGTTGTTTTGGGGTTATTTGTTTTGCTCCCTGCCCTGGCCTTTGCCTGCTATGTCAGTGATGCCAATATTCTTGTCCCGCAGCTCCCTGAGCCTCCTTCCGAATTGCCCTTCATTCTGAGGCCTGTTTTTCCAGAATCAATTTGTCATACTGTTTCTCAATATTGACCTCTGCTTAGCAAGTTTAAATCCCCTTCCTCCTCTACTCCCGTCCCCCTAAATTATTTTTTTCAAGCAGGAAAAGCTGGTAATAGGTAATATATTTCCTATGGAACAAGTATCAGATGCCTACTTATACTTAAAAATCATGGGATCATTAAGGTTGGAAAAGACACCTAAGATAATTAAACCCCAAAATGATATGCTTGTATTTGCTTTTACACATTGCTGATCATTTCAGAGCAAAGGTTGCTCAGCAAGGAAAATAAAAGCCTCTCTGTCTGCAGCATGCCGTTCACTAGTCCGTGTATCTTCATCACAAGCATTTTCATGCATCCCTTCACTAAATTAAATAGGTCATATTGCCTAGTGATTTATAACCCGGAGAAGCATTTGATTTCAAAGGGACAGCACAGGTTATAAATCAAAGAATGAGTTTGACCCAACAATCTCCCTGAAAAGATAGACTTTCAGAGCTCCTGTTCTTTATTTCTGATACATCCTTTTCAAGACGAGGTGATAAAACTGAGAGCGTGGTTCAAGGTGAGTTCTCACACTGATTTACAGAATGGCCTTCCAGCGTTTTCAGAAGTATTCTCTATTCTCTCCTTAGCACATTGTAACAACTTGTTTGGATTTTAATCATTACTGAAGGCAGGGCAGAGATTTTCACCGTGCTGCTCACAATGACAGCCGGGACGTTTTTCCTCAAGTACTTACAGTTAATTTAGATCCCATCAATGTATCAATTGTTCCTTCCAGTGTGCCTTACCTTGCCGCTGTCACAATGAATCTCATCCCCTATTGTGCTGCTGAGATATCAGGCTTTGTTCAGATCTTCTGTCTTTTGTAGATTAACCATACTCTTGATAGTTTTGAGAAAACAGTTTCACGGAAAATTTGTCACTTCGCAACCCTCGCCTTTCCAGAAAAGATATAAATGTTCAAAAAAAACCCCAAAAAACAACCCAAACACAAAATACCAAACCAGCAATCTCCAGTGCAAAAAGGAGCACTGAACCTGAAAATGTCAACAAATATACATACCGCACTGGTAAAGACAGATTTACTTCACCATAGGTTCCTGAAACCCAGGCAAAATCCACATACTTCCAATGACTTCCCTAGTACCGAGACAGCAGGTTAACATTTCCTTTCTCATTGGGTTAGAAATAACAGCCTTTAGGCTTGAGAGTCCAGGGAGGAGTCAGAAAACCTGCGAGAGCTCATTTCTGAACCATAGGGCTGGGTAGGATTGGGGCAAAATGGCACAGGGCAAAATAAAATGGCATTTTCTTGGACCAGATATGAAACTCCTGGTGGAGAAGAATCCGACTGACCAGGGCAAGATTTTGCAGAGCTGCTTTCCTATTTTATTATACCCTACTAGCACTTTAAGTAGCATTCTGCTTGGAAACAAACAGCCTACAGCAACAGCAAATGCAACGCTTCCTTGCTCATTCATCTTTCCACTGCTCTTTAGGCCTTTTCCAGGGTTTAAGGTGACCTTGTAACTTATGAAGGAAAATAAAAGATTGAAGTTAAACGTATTATAAATGATCGACCTACCTGGATGGCAGCTGATAACGTGCTGGAGGCTGCAAAGGTCAGATACTGAACTTCATTCCGAGTGAGACGCTATAAAGTAGAGATAACTCATATTGTAACGGCAACGTTTTCAGTGAAACGGAATGAAAAATAAGGGGATTGTCCTGCAGTCAGAGAAACAGTATGGTACAAACAGGAAAAAACCCCACAAGAACAATTATTACAGCATCAAGCATGTAAGATTGCTATTTTAGGATGATGCAGTGAGTTCAAGAGCACTTCGCTCTTTGCTCTGCTCAGCCAGGTAGAGTGGATGTAATGTGAAAGGCCAGATTCATAGAGGCCTGTGTTGGCAGAGGAATCCTAATTTGGGGCAAGGGAGAAAAAGGATCAGAGGTGTGAAAGTGGAGCTTATTAGATGAAACATTTCTTCTGACTGGATATGAGGACACTTTGAAGACAAGCTTAGCCTGAAGAATGGCAAAAAGAAACTAATTCTTTTCATGCAGTCACGCTGCGGAAGATAATGGATTTGCTTCAGGTCAAAATTAGAGCTGACAGCAACTTTAAACAAAGAGTCCTTGAAAATACATTTAAATATTTAAAAAAAAAGAATTAGAAAAATAAAGCTGTCAGTGTAACATATTTCCTGGGCTGAATGAAGACATTGAATGACAGTCTGTACTTGTTACACCTATGGGGACTTGCAGTTCAAATCTTTGGTCTGAACCAGCCTCACCTATCCCAGTTAGATGATTTAATTGCTGAGTTATTGAATGGTTCACAACAAATTAGGAGCCCTTACACTTATTTTTCTTCAGCAGAAGAAAAACAGAATTGAAAGCAATTTTTGTTTTCTACTCAGGAACTTAAACCAAACTTATTAAACCTCAAAACAACTTTGTGGAAGAGAAAATGGATTTGCTGCTCAGCGTAAGCACAGAGGATGCTCGGGCCTCACAACCACCATCCTTTCAATTCAGAAATAAGAACCTGTGGAATAGTATACTGGATAAAGTTTACATGTTTTAAATCCAACACAGGCTAATAATATATACAACTCTGACATATATTCAATCTGCAGAAACAAAACTACGCAACTGCCATATGCTTCCTTGAAACTGGAAACATTTTAATTACTGCATTTTTAACAGGTAAGTGTTGACAGAGTTGTTATATAAGTACTGCACACAGCAGAGTCGGAAAACACACAGTAACAATGATTTGCAATTCCAAATATTTCCATATCATCTTTCATTCACGTTCCTTGAGATATTTGTGAAATATAATTTCCTTGATAACCACCTCTATTCCAGATTCCTTTTTCCCCAGTGAATTCTGCATCAAGCTCCTTTCCTGCAGAGGTTCAAAAGAAGATTTTGTTTGCTGCCAGCATAACCTCTTTTGAGTATCTGAAAGTTGAACTGTTTTTTCTGCTTCATAGATCACCTTCAAGAGCAAAAAATGCAGAGCTCATAGGGGAAAATTTTGTTGTTACTAAAATAAATAGGAACAAATTTGTTCTTGGATTTTGTGATGCCAAAGGGAGGACAGGACGCATTGTCCATAAGACCGTCAGTTGCTGTACTGTGTATAATGTAAAAAATTCACAAGGAAAAGATGTAACATAGCTGCAAAAAAAGATAAATTCTAGAGTTCTGTTCTTAATCATATTCTTATGTTATAAAGAGGTTGCACATCAAAGTATCTAAAATGTTTTTTGATAAACATATGAGGTGATTAAATAAATCAATAACATTTTTCTTTACAAGCAAATATCATTATCAAGCTCTGGCAGCCAAAGCTGTTTCTATCAGACACTGGATTGGATTTCTCGATAAAGAGAAAAGCAGGGGTTAGCGCTCTGTTCCCCTAGGTGAAGAACCTTGCAGTCACTTCCCTGGGTCTGGAATTTCACCTTGCATATTCTTATTTTTGAAATTCATAATAATTTACATCCTTCGCCTAATAATTTATAATGATAGTTGTATACCGCTAAGTGGAGATAATAATAATAATTTAATTTTAAAAACCAACTCATGCCTGAAAACACTTTCCTATAGTTAGAAAAAATGTTTTCAGGTACATGTAGTTTTCAGACAGAGAAAGTCTTTTGCAGCTGGACTGCCCCTGCACTTTGCATGAAGCATGTCCTGTATTCTACGTGGGGTTGGTGTCAAGTATAATGCAATCCAAGATACAATCAGATGTTTTCCTAGCTTTAAGCATGTACATGCATAACAGATTTCCCACCAATGACTAATGTATTGCTTTCAGCTTCCTACTTCTCCATTTTCACTTTTTTTTTCTGGTATTAACAGCTGTCATTTTAAATGGCTGAAATAAAATATTAGCCACCACAACTCTGTTTCACAGGTTATTATTGTTGAGATTTTTTTCCACTATTTTATTATTTTCAAGAAAACTTTCCTTTTTTTTTCTATTTTACTGTTTACCTTCCTTTTCTGAACTGATGGCTCTTTTCATTTATCTATTTGTGGAAACACAGTCGCAAAAATCCAACCCCTGAACTGTAGCACTGTGCTTTCTAGATTTGATGAGATTCTAACATGGAATATTTGCAGTACATATCCATTCAAAACGGGCATCCTTCTCAGTCTTAAACCAATTGTTGATGAAACTGCTGAACTGGAAGCCTAGGTGAAGAGGGTTTCAAAACTAGAAACACTAATCAAAATATGTCAATGATTACTTTTAAAAATAAATATAAATATTTTCTCTTCCAGTACAGATTGGGAGCTACAAATATATTACTCCCCGTGCTGTCTCTGGCTCTAACCTTTGAGTTGGAAAGGCAGTAAGAGCAACTTAACCTCTCCCTTCTTTTTCCTCCATCCCAGGGAGGGTTTAGGGAGCAGATTTCTGCTCCGTGGCAGCTGGAGCACACATCCAGGTTCATGTCCAATGGCCTATCAGAGAGGTTTCCAGTTCTCCCAGCTTTACAACAGGTACCAGTTCTGTGGTGGTGAATGTCGCTGTGACTTCTTCACTAAACCAACTCCATCAGGTTCTATGATACCATTGTGAGAAAAGCATTACACTGTTTTCCGGCAGCAGTGCATCTGAGGGGATGACAGCTTTAAAGAACCCCCAAAACCACCAATCCCCCCTTGACCTCTTTTTGGCTAAAGGTGCCACATCCTGCAGCCCCGCTCTCTTGGACCCAGCTGCACGGATCCAGCCTTCTCATGCAGAGAGAGTTATGGACTGGAAAAGAAAACTAGAACAGCTTTAATGAAACGATAATAGCACTAATAAGGGAATAATTAAAATAACGAAATACAATACATGAAATACATACATGAATAATACATGGAATATAAACAAGCCCAATACTGAACCCAACTTCTCCCTCCCCCTGATATCAATCACCACTGATGCTGTGGAGCTGGAGGCACCGGGGCAGCCCCATGGTCAGGGGCATAGGGACACCGGGCGCAGGAGCTGGATTTGGGAACTCAAGATCGAGATCAAAAGTAGAAGAATGGATGGAGTCCTCCTCAGATGCCAGCCACTGAAGAAGAGGCCTTAACCCCTGTGATCCCTCAGCTTTATACTGAATATGACATATATGAAGTGGAATGCTTTTGTTGGTCACCTGTCCTGTCTGTTCTTCACCAGAGGTGCAACCTTTTACTTCCTTACAAACCCTCTTCCTTCCCCGCATCCCCAGGGTTTTACAAAAGATCCACCAGTCACCTTGGTTACCACAGAAGCAAGTATAAGCCAGAGCCTTTCTGCTTCCTGATCCTGGCAGTGACTGTAAACATCAGATGTTATCACTTCTAGCAGCAGGCACTGTCTGCACAAACACGCTGCTAACTTGAGAAAGTGCAGCCTCTTAGAAGAGACTGAGCTGGAAACTAAAATCACTGAACACAATTGGTTGTTTAGCTCAAACCAGGACAGATAGGAAAAAAAAAAAAAAAGCAGCAGAGGCTGTTATGCTTCAGCAGCTGGAGATGTTGAGCTCTTGGTTAGACTTTATAGGTCTAATTCTCATATTGTTTACTTATCCTGTCAGCTCAGAATATGGTTCAAAATTATTGAGGTGTGTCTGACACATCATAACAAAAAGAGAAATGAACCTGCTCTTTCAGCCCCAGTTGCTGGTTCATATTAATGGGTATTTAATGTGGTTTTATTTAAGAAATACCTCCTGCAGTTTAACAATCTCCTCCAGCAAAACTGTTCAAGAGTATGGTATTTGCTGAGAAACAGGTCAGATAAAACTAGTACAACTAGTAAAGGAGAAATACATACTTCTGAACTTTTTCCTGTGCAACCACTACTACATCTTTTTTTTCCTTGTTTTTATTAATTTCTCAATCTCCAACTCAATTTTTATTTTAATTAACCAATGAATGGAAACATGTCTTATTTAGAATGACATTGTACTTCAAAGCTGGAAGATGACAGGCAACTCTTCAGCTATTTCTTCATTGATACAGCAAGGATAACTGCACGTATTTCTAAAAGTTTTTAAGGCAATTTTGTATTCTGTGAACCCATTGACCTTCCTGAAATTGTCTTCTCAGTTATAGATAACTCTGTGCTTCCCTAAACATCAGACTTTCATCAAAGCTTAAGCAAAACTTCAAAGAGTTTGGGTTGTGGGGGTTTGGTTTTTTTTCATATTAGTCCAGGCTTTTCTCTTGGCATCGTCTACTCTGTGAGTTCTATTCCTGCCAATTTCCCAGAAACATGGATTCCTGC
Organism: Trogon surrucura; assembly: GCA_020746105.1. Classification (NCBI taxonomy): domain Eukaryota; kingdom Metazoa; phylum Chordata; class Aves; order Trogoniformes; family Trogonidae; genus Trogon; species Trogon surrucura. The sequence goes on from CM036624.1 coordinate 11,989,928, forward strand.
CCCTCCTTGGAGGTGACTTATCATGCCCAAAGGGACTGTCAGTGAAACTTCATCTTTAGTGACCAAGGCCTAATTCTTTTTTGCCTGTTTCTTCCAATATTCTAGTTGCCATGACAGCTATTTCCAAAACAGTCTTAAGTGTTTTCAGACAATCTGACTTCCCTAATCCAAAGCTTAAACTAGCATTCATTTTCTATACTCTCTCCATCATTCCTATAGGAATCATCATAGTTTTTCCTCATGCTAGGCTTTAGACTCTCTCTGCAAATCCTCAGATTTAAAACAAAACAAAACAAAAAACACCCCAAAACCAAAAATCTCATAAACAACTTACAATGTTACTTTTTTTAATTTCCTTTTCTTTCATTGCCATGTAATAGGCACTGGAGGATTGTCTTTGCAAAGCTCTAGGTTGCAGACAGGTTACCTTTCCAGGTTTGGAGTGCATAAGTAAACATAAACAAGAGCCACTTCACCATTACTGATGATACTTCCTAACTAAATTTCCCACAGGTGAAACAAGATGTGCTTTTAGAGGACAGCATTTGCACAGCAACTTTGCAAACTGCATCATTACGTGCCACTAAAAACAGCTTGTCAAAAAGCTATATTCAATTTAATAGAAGACCTAAAGACCTATGCCCATTTACCCTTCATGGAAAACAATGTCCAATGTATGATCAGGTCTGTGACATCACCTCATGTATACTGAAATTCATAATACATATGTTACATGAGGAAAAGTTAGGAGCAGAACTGCTCCTAACCAACTCAGCAGTGGCTGTCACCTAAGGACTGAAGACCTTTCTCTTGAAGGCACCCACAGGTTTCATATGACCTGGGAGAGTCAGACTATTAGGAGGAAGACAGAGAAACAGACTAAAGACATTAAGAAGCCTATAATTTCACAACATTGCTGTCGGAGTTACGTGTTTGTCAGGGTTATAACAAGAAGTTCTTGCAAGTATGTCACATGCAATGCCAACTTTGGACACTTCTTCCAGTTTTGTACTTACTGTGTCTACCTTTGAGGAAAGCAACAATAAGAAAGGAAGGGTCTCACATCTATGATGTAGGTTTTGGAAGTTTGAGAAGTGGGCAGTAGCAACTTTAATTACTTCTTCAGAATCAACCACCAGATCATTCGTCTCAATTAGAAGTTTACAATTTGGTGTTTGTCCTATTGATAAAAGTCTTCTTCACTTTGTAGTTGCTTAAGGATTTTAACTCAAAAACTCAACAGCAACAACAAAAATTTTTAGCTCATTTCAGCTAGTTTATTCAATCACTTGTCATTCCTTCAGATATAAGCAATCTCTCCTTACAGAAATCACAGGCATTTATTTTCTTTTATAATACCCAACTTGTGGGTTTATTTATAATTATTGCCTCAGAGTTTAATTTGCTTATTATTACTCCAGACTCCATGGGCTGTATCAGATAACAGAAGTATATTCATTTTGCGGTTGTTCAAATTTATTTCAAGAGATTTTTAGCATGAAACCAAAAAGGAAAAAGATTCAGGACATTCCCTTTTTATTGTCGTCCAGTCCCATGGTAATAAATAAAGTGAGAAGACCAATTCATGTTACTGTATTTATACTGACAGAATTATCCTTTCTTTTAGAGTTAATTTATATTTAGACCAGAGTGTTTCTGAAGATAAACATCTTTATATGGTGATTTGTCTACTTGCATGTGGCAGGACAAAGAAGTTTACAGAATATATCAGAAATAGAAGATACAGTAATTTGTGCAGGCAAGAACCACCTTTTGGCATATGTCCCTGTGATGGTTTCAACCCAAACCTGAAATCAACTTACCCAGTGCAGGTCAGATTTTCAGTACCAGCATCTGGTGGGTATTGGAGGCTAAAAGAAGGGACTAAAGTAACATATGACTTATTTAAGAGTCAACTACTCATCTTGCCTTTAAAGGTTCTTGCTGGAATACTAAAAGCTGTCCTGAGAGAAGTATTAACATTTTTCCATCTCATTTTAAACAACGTCATTAATATCTAGTCACATTTGTCACTTCAAAGCAACTGGCTTGCCTGACACTGGACCTGCAAGATCTCCACTTCAGTGATTTTGCTGTTTCTTCATCTAAAAGGTGTTTTGAGCTGTAGCTGAGAGATATTTTTCCTGAAGGTATTTTCCAGCTGCACATTGTTTTGGTTTGGCCTGGCCAGATTTCAGCGGCAGGGGCGGGGAGCTGCAGGGTGGCTTCTGTAAGAAGCTGCTAGAAGCTCCCCAAGATTGATAGAGCCAATGCCAGCCGGCTACAAAGAGGGACCCGCCGCTGGCCAAGGCTGAGCCTATCAGTAAGGTGATAGCAGAGGAACGCCTCTGTGAAAAACATATTTAAGAACGGGGAAAAGAACTGCGCCATAACAGCTGGCACAGAGATGGAGGAGTGAGAATCTGTGCAGACACCAAGGTCAGTGAAGAAGGGGGGGGGCGGGGAGAATGAGCTCCAGGCGCAGAAGGAGTCCCCCGGGTCCGTGGTGAAGACCATGGTGAAGCGGGTTGTCCCCCTGCAGCCCATGGGTGAGGTGCAGAAGTCCACCGTGAGGATCACTGCGTAGATGCCCACCGAGGACTCCACGCTGTGTGGGTGGATGCCTGAAAGGGGACTGTAGCCCGTGGGAAGCCCGCATCGGAGCAAGTCGCTGCCGGAGCCTGTAGCCCGTGGAAGAGAGGAATGCCCACGCTGGAGCAGGTTGGCCGGTGGGACTTTTGGAATGCTGCGGGTGGCTCACGCTGGAGCAGTTTCCCCCGAAGGACTGCGCCTCAGACTCACGAGGGGTGGGCTGCCCCTCGTGAGGTGTCTCGCGTTGGGCAGTTTGTGATGAATTGCCCTTCGTGGGACGACTCACGCCAGAGAAGAGAGTGTGAAGCTTGTCTCCTGTGAGAGGGACCCCACAATGGCCCTGGGGAAGAGTGAAGAGTCCTCCCCCGGAGTGAAGAAGCAGCGGTGGAACCAACGTCGGATGAACTGACCGCAGCCCCCATTCCCTGTCCCCCTGCGCTGCTCGGGGGGAGGAGGTGGAGAAACCGGGATTGGTGTTAAGCCCGGGAAGAAGGGAGGGATGGGGGGAAGGTGTTCTGTTTAAGATCTGTTTGCTCTTTCTCACTTCTCACTACTCCTCTCTGATTAGTTCTCTTAATAAATGTACCTAATTTCCCCAAAACTGAGTCTGTTTTGCCCGGGACGGTAAATGAGAGTGATCTCCCTGTCCTTATCTCAAACCCTGAGCCCTTGGAGATATTTTCTCCCCCTGTTCAGCAGTGAAGGGGGGAGTGAGTGAGCGGCTGTGTGGGTACCTGGCGGCCGGCCAGGGTCAACCCACGACACACATGTAACACAGATCTGAATACTGGAAAGTGTTAGGCTTCTATTCACAATAAAAGTTTTGTCTGAGAACCTGACATTACAATTTTGGGTTTATTCTGTCAGTTTTCTGTTTTTTTTGGTTGTTTTGTTTGGTTTGGTGGGTTTTTTTAAATAATTGTTTTCAATAATTGTATCCTCATGCTGCGTGATTATAGAACATCTAGAATTTTTTTTGACAAATACCAGCCACTGGGAAAATTTAATACTCAAATTTGGTTTACAACCTCTGCATGGATAACAAGGAGTTTCGTATTCAGAGGAATCAGGAGATGCTGATTTTAGTAGGTCTCCAAATCAACAGGTTCCTTCAGCATGTCTTTGCCTTTCAGAACCTCAGACCAGAATTTTGTCAGTAGTAGAGGGAACGATGTGAATCAAATTGTCCAGTATCTACTATAGCATCCCAAAACAAGCCTATCTCAGTGACAATGCACATTGTTATTGCCCAAGAAATCCAGAACAAAAATCTGTCTGAGTTCTCGATGATGAACAGGGCGTATGAACCACTAATTCAAACATGAGGACATATGAGACTATGTATCCAACATTTTCAAGGTTAGTTCTCTGAAAATAGTGTTCATCATATATATATATATGTATATATAACTTGATTTTTAGAAGATAGGAGGGGAGAGCATAGGAAAGAGAGTAGTATAAAAAGCATGACACTCAGCTGCTGTTTTTATCTCCTGTGGAAGAGTAATACCGATGAAGCAAAATAAACATTTGGATACAGTTTAGCAGACCTTGTAAGACCATCATATTTCCATTGAAACATGATTTATGGTATTGATTTTTTTAACCTTGCAGAAGATCGCCTACAGAAATAGACATAATTTTTTTGAATAAACTACACCAATTATCTGGTTGTCCACAGCTGACAAATAATTTATTTTTTCTCAGTGCAGTATGATGGCCAGTAAAATATAAAACCGTCTGAGACTATAATCAAAGAGTATTTCTGCAAATCACTCAATGACAATCTGGGGCAATTTTCAATTACTCTCAGGACAGATTTTTTACAATTGACTAGACAGAAAGTGGCAAGAAAGGTTTAAGAAATGCCTTGTAAGTGCTGATCTGAGAACTTAGTACCAAATATCATCAATCTGTATCCTTCTGAGACCAGCAGATTTACAAAATAGGCTATTGAACTTACATAAGCATTCACTTATAAAATTATATATACGATGATTCAGTATCTTGGGGTTTTTAGTATTAAAGGGAATAGCTATAGACTCACACTTTGACTGTTTGCAATTATCATACGCTTCATTAGATTAATGACTGTCTGAACACTGACCCACTTTCTTTCCTGAAGATACTCACAAAGGCATTTCACCAGGTTACTGGTAGTAACTTTTGTATTTACGCAGGTTTGATGTGAAAAGAACTAAACCAACAGTCTTGTCATAGCAAAACCTGTGATATGTATTTATGATACACAAGATATATATCTAAGATATATTATATATGTAAATATATATATACATAAAATACATACGTTCCTCACTATCACATCTGCTTGAGGAGCTCTCTGCTGAGCATTCATAGCCAAAACCCAAAATGGGAACAGTCAGCCTAAATATCAGAAAACTTCTGGCGTGTTTTCTTTTTTCCATAAAACTTTCTGTATTTCTAAAGACGATAAACAGTGTGAGACTTAAGCAACGCAGAGTTAATAAGCTCTGAGACATAACAGCAAGTCCATCCTCCAACCCCCAAGATGATTTTTAGCATTAGGTCTGCCATCTACTGAATTAGAAATTAATTTCTTTCTACATTTTGTCATTTATGTCTATAGATATAGACACTGACAAAGTTCGGCATCTGACATCCTGTAATATCAGTTTATCCCAATGAGCATGTTTGTTTGTGAGAGAGAAAGAGAAAATACACTTCTAAAACTTAAATCAGAATGAATCTCCATACTCAAGTAAATTGTTCTTTTTTTTTAACTTCTTTGGGGAGCAGCCCTACTCCAGTCAGATTATTGTGAATATTTTCTTTAGAAAAGGATTTTAATAAGAAAGCTGTTGTTTGCTCCTAAGGCCGAATCCAAAAATAATTAATAAGCTTGTATTAAGATTCTGCACACATGGGCATTTAGCTCAGTGCATCGAAGCAAAGAAGTGAACAACTGGCGGCACGCTGATATGGAGACGAGCCAAATTTGCCGTAGCCATCTTCTTCATATTACCCCGGATGATTCGTACGCTTACCAAAACACCAAACAGGAATGTTTCGATGCGTAATATCTTAAATCTACATTCATTTCTGTACCAAAAGGCTAATTAAACTGGTAATTGTCATTCATATCTCTTGCCATTATATTTGTGTTCAAAATTGCAATTGATGCAATCTGTATTTTTTTTATATTCAAGGAGCTGAAAATTAATTTGAAGCTCTACAACAGCAATCATACTCTAATTAGTGAGATAATCAATTAATAAGCTTGTAACTAAGGGTTCTCATGTTGTAGATAGAGATTATTGCAATTGAGATGAAGTGCAATCTTTGTATTTAAAAAAATCAAAAATTAAAAAAGAGCGAACCTCTTCGACAGCCAGGAGATAAAGATACATCTGTTTGTTAAGACATATCATTTTAAGCCCTGCACCATGACAGTGATTCATGTGGTTCTAACCACAGGACTCCCATTAAAACAACAGCTTTCCATGGCCAAAGCAGCATGCCATTCCTACTGTGTTCACACTTACTCTCTTCAGTTAATACATGCAAATTGATTCCATAGAAGCCATTAAAGCAAATATAATAAATGAGCACAAGACAACTGCTTATTTGTACAGGGAAGTAATTGAAGGATGCAGGGAAGAAGTGGGGAGGAGACTGAGATTAATAAAGACTCAAAAGCATGGGCTTGTTGTGCCAAATGGCCTTCTCCCCCGTAACTGTCAACAAATCTGGATTTGGAACAATTTTAGACCTCAAGGTCCTGCATTAGCAACAGCATTTTGTTCCTCAGGGAATCACTCACATGGCTCTCCAGTCAAAAAATCCATGAGGCAGACCCAAGAAGCTTATCCATGGAGTGAACAAAAGCTACAGAGCAAAGGTTCAAAATGTTGGTTGGAGCTTCATACATTTTATAAAAAGGTTTGCTATATAAAGAATGAACAGTACTGGTCCTGCGTCTTAATAACAAGGATGTGCTTAAACATTATCTGATTAGGAGTGTGTTGGAATGATTTCCCTGGTTTGGAATTTTTTTTTTTTGATGATAGGTTTATGAGTTTGTCAGAAAAAAAATCAGGGTGAAATGCTTATTTTTCAGGCCACAACAAAATATTTTGTGTTTGCAATCTCACTAAGCAGAAGTAGTAGCTCACCAATGAGGTACAACTACAGAGAAATTTATCTTTTTGTTATTTTTAGGTTTTCGGAGAGAATTTTATATGGATGTACCTCTTACAAACAATCCAGTCCATGTCGTGCATTCTTACACCAAATCCATTGTAAGCTACATGCCAAGGGTAGCCTCGACGCAGGATGAAAAACAGTCAAAGCTACTGTCTTCTGTAAAATATGATTTAAAAAAAAATAACAAATGCGAACTTAAAAAATAATTTAAAAGATAAAAATGAAAAAAACATATACCTGTGTCTCTATTCTTATTGCTATTTCATAGAAAACATATTTCTACTTAGTATTCCTACTTATGGTTTCTTGTGAAAGACAAATGGAAACAATGAAAGGAATTACATTTTTTTATGTAATTTTCTGCAGAATCAAGCCTCTTCCACACCTTTTGCATATGCTTACTTACCTGAATGAAGTTACTGACAATCATAACATTAAAAAAGACTTTTGAGTAAACAACTTCATTTTTTCCAGTGCACCAGCCAAAATAACTTGTATTTGTATGATTTTTTTTTTCCTTCAGGCATTTAAAGAACTTGCTTTCAGGTGATATAAAACTGTCTACGCTTCTTTTTACCTTTAATAATTAAAATAATGGAAACAGTATTTTCACTCAGTACTAATGACCACTGGCATCATCTGTTTTGTGTGTCCTTCTATGACTCTAGTAACATTTCTGCAACTGAAAAAGACCCCTATTGTAGATTTATCCAATCAATCCCCATTGGGTCCCCATGTGTTGCCTGATCTAGTTAAGGGCGTCCCTGCCCATGACAGGGAGGTTGGATTAAATGATCTCTAAGGTCCCTTCCAGCCTAGGCCATTCTATGATTAAACCAAAAATTATTGCAACTAAATCTGTGTTACAACCTAAGTCTGAAAGCTAGGAAGAGTTCTTGCTGGTTGTTTAGAAGCTTATATTTAAGTCTGAGATAAAACGATCGAGTAACCCAAGTTAATACATGCTCTTTCTGCAATGGTAACACAAAGTGAAAATCCTGTTTTCCTTTTTTTTTCACCCCCACAGTTCATTATTTCAATACTTCAAGGATTATCCTGTGAAATATCCCAAGAGTGTAAGTATACCATCATATAAATGAATATTTTTTAGCTTTTCATTTAGTGTTCTACTTCATGAGTAGACAGATAAAAGAATAACATCATTTGTTGGAGTTACTTTCTCTCCCACTACGGCCTTCTCTCCAAAATAATCTGCATTTATTTCTCAGAATATTTCATGCTGAGGACAAGCAGGAGATTGCAATGATGGCCAAAATATGATTATTCATCCAGCGCTTATGAGTACTCATTTTTCTAAATAAATGTGCTGCTCAAAAGGTTCACCTCTACATTTTCTGATTCCCTCACTTTTCATAAAATTCCAATACCAAACATTACAATAACACATAATTTCATTTAAAATTTAAAGGCAACATTTTACTCAGTATTTACTGTGATGAATATAGAAGTTCGCTTTGGTACTTGCTGAATAAAAAGAAAACCTCACTGCATAAAAGTTATTTCCCTCCTTCACATGTTTATGTTTTTCAGGGCAGTCACTGCACTTTCTTAAATTGCGAGGATAATACATGTGTTATCTCATCAAGCTCTGATCTATGTTCAGCATAATAATGTAAGAAAACACACAACTTTTATCGAAGAGCAAAAAATAGGGAGAAGTCTTCTGTTCTACAGATATTAAAATTAAGTATCTTTCATCAGTAATGTATACAATATGTCAAAAGCTTAAAAACATAGCTACAGAAATTTACAACAGGAAACCAAAAATGCCAAAAGACACAAGTTCATTCTAGGGAAAGCCTCAAATTTCAAATTAATACCCTATGCATAGAATTTCCAGTGAACCCAGGAAATGAATAAAACAATTTTGGGGAAGTAGAATGTGGTGACTCATTAGCATGAGTAGTTTGACTGCTGAGGATATTTACATAGTGGATTATACAATTAAAAAAAAAAATCCAAATTTAAGTGTTGATACAATAGAAAAAAATTACCAGGAAATAGGAAACTAATGATTTTTGCTGTAAAGCTGATCATATCGCTTAGGTGATAAATACAGTACAAAATATGCACACACAGGGACTAAATTAATGGCGAAGAGCTGGGTCAGGAGGATCCCCTCGAAGGAAGTTTATTAGTGTTTATTCTCAGCAAAACCAAAGAAGATTGTGCTGTACTTTTTTTTTTTTACAGGAAGGTCATTAATGAAATTACTTTCCCCAGAGGTGACTGCTGTGAACAATATCAATAGCTGAGTATCATGTAGCCAATATTGGTTTTTATGTTGCCCAGCGGTATCTCTGGGAGATAAGGTGGCTCATTCCTCTTGCTTGACAATGAGACTATAGGAAGTCAAGCTTCCTCAAGGAATCATATAAATTTATAAAGGATGCACCTACTGAACAGCTTGGCTAGTTAGTGAATTATCACAATGATACTCTGCTTCATTTACTGTCATGGTATGTATATGTAGGGACAGGTATATTCACCGCTGAGCTGGGTAACTTCACATGAAGCTTGGCCAGAAAAGGCAACCGTGTCGCCAGACCTCGGAGCTGGCTCTGCGGTCTGGGTCTGACTACACCAAGTCTGCTCCTGGGATAGGGACCAACTCCTGTTAACTAAGTTAACAATTGTAACCGGAAGGATTTTTATTTTATTAGGGCCTGGACGCGTTCCTGTGCGCTCTATTGTAGGTGGTCCTGCTCTGGCGGTGGGGTTGGACTAGATGATCTTTGAGGTCCCTTCCAACCTCTAACATTCTGTGATTCTGTGATTTTATCTTTTTTATTATTATTATTATTTTCTTACCTTCCCCATACAACCACTTTATTCAGTCGATATAAGACTGTGACAGGACCACCACATGTGCCAGATCTTCAAGGCATACCCGCCCATCTGTAGCACTATTCAAGGTTAACCCCCCACAAGATGGAGAAAAGCCTGGAATTTAAAAAAAAAAATAAATAAAGATTGTAGGAGAACAAAAGTAAGAATCATCATGTTTATAGAACAGGGAAAATCCAGAGGTGCTGATGAAAAAAAAAGTTGGGAAAAAAAAAGGACTTATGTTTCCCATTCTTTCAATGCATCTCTATAGGGAGGTTCTTATTCCCAGGCACACCATCAACACAGGATTCTTCCTGGGGCTTTCTGAGTTGTGTCAAATTTCACCTCGCTGTTTCCAGCAACAGAAAATTCTCTTTCCTCTCTCACCACATCTGCTGCAGTTTTTCCCTCTGCTTAGCTCCTCCACGCCCTGCAAGCAAGAGCAGGACAGAAGCAGCTCTCCCCTTTCCTCCAGGGACTTTTTCCTGGTCCAAAGCAGCCCACAGAAGACCAAAAAAAGGGGATCCTTCCCACCTCACCTTTGCCAGGTCAGTCTATCTGCAAAGAAATATCACATACAGCTCGCAACAAGCTGTGAACAAAAAATCAAAGCACATTGCTTCCTTCACAAACTGCTACAAGCCAAAAATGTACTTTTTAATTTGCGTATGTAATTAATGCAAATTAAATAATGAAAATTAAATAATGCAATAAAAGCATTTTGAAATCAGATCATGTATCAGAACACATCAACAAATACATATTTCCAGAAGGAACCACATTTTTTTTCCAGCCTTCATGCTATATCAGAGGTAACCTCTTATCAAAACAGTTCAAGCTAGAGCTGTGTACCACACTTGGTCAGAGATGCCACTTACATACGTGAGGACAATCGTGTTTCCAGAGATGGCAGCTTTCTGTAAAGGCTTTGAATGCTTTCTTCTTAAACTATATCCACTGGGGAGGGGGGGAAAAAACCCCCAAACAAACCCACAACTATAACAAGAAATTAACTTCTGTAGAAAGCAAAAGGAAGCTTGTCTGAATAACTGACTACAGGAACCCAATGGGGGGTTTACAGCTAAAGCTTGTGTCTTGCACTTAGCCAGTGAAAGAAGTGAAAAAATACATCATTTGTCTTGTATGACAATCTCCTTTTTTTTTTGCAGTATATACTGCTCATTACCCGTTTCAAATAAACTGCAAAAGGTGATGGGTCCACATTTTTAATTGGCTTCTTTTTGTCAGAAGAAGGTGTAGAGGTTTGTGCTGTGACATACCATGTCAGATCTTACTGTACCCCACCAGCACCTGGTGTGTCTGATTCTACTCTATTCTTACTTTCTAAATTACTGGTATTTCCTTCGCAAGGAAATAAGCTTCAATGGAAAGGTTTCCATGTCAATATTATTCCTTCAAATATTACCAGTTCATAGAGACGCTTAAAAAAATGGGCATTTCTCTTGTCCCCCAAGGCAAAATACCAGAAGAAAGATCATTAAAAAAAGACCAGGTTGCATGAAAAAAATGAGATGGTTACTGACTCCATTGCTTTAAAGGGGCACCTGTGCATTACAACTTTTTGTCTCTCTAAAAGAGAGGCATGTACTGCCCAGTAGAAATACCATCCTTGTGCACACAAAGGTCATGTTTGGAGGGTCAGAGCAAAAGAAAAAAATCTCTCAGGTGCTTCTTCAAATTTTGTACTGAAGTATCACAGCACAGTGAACAAAGCTTTTTCCAAACAAGACATATATATCCATGTTCTGCAAAGGATGTCTGTTTAGTAACATGTCAGTGTAGGACCATACGTATAGCCTTTACAATAACACATACTATAGAAACCACTCAAAAAATTCACCTGTTAAACCATATGCAATATCAACATCCTGTAGAAATCATTCAGGCTTCACGAAGAGCTTTTCAAGAGTCTCAAAACTAACACAAACTAGCTTTCATGGACAATTGACAATATGTGTACAAATCACATCCAAAGATGTACATTTTCATATAGGTCATTCTTTGACCAATTATAGTAGAAGCATAAAATAAATTTCTAAATATACTGAAAATTGTTGAACAATTTTCATGTAATCAGTGTTTTGCCTAAGGGTGCTGATCTGCACACCCCAGAAGTGAATGGTTCCAAAATTCCTACTCCAGCCTTCCCAAAATACAAGTTATTGAGTTTTGTTTGAGGTAGAGAGTTTTAGAGAAGAAATAAAGAAAAAAAAAAGCCACGTATCTTTGATTTCAACTTTCTAGTGACTAAAAAATCCAGCGTGATCCACAGTAGATAGTTCCACCATGAACCATCTGTAGCACTAAGAATATGAACCAATTTGCTATATTATGATACATATGTTACATATTTTTTAGTTTGGGGCCTTCCTATTACACTTGCACATACCAAGTTGTTCCTGTACACAACAATCCTGTCAACTCACCCACTGGTAAAAGGAACAGATTCCTTAATCTTAATCCCACATGAACACTCTTGTGGACTGCCTCCAGACCTTCCCTCTCAAAAAATACTTTCTTTACTTTTGTCCCAAGACAGAGTTCTTTTCACTCGCATTTCATCATGCGCCAAGGTTTTAATTTTACTGAGGGTCTTCATAACAATCTTATAATACATGTAGTCCTACTTTTGAGATTAAATATCACTTTATTTTAAACTGATCAAAAACCTCAGAAAGAGAAAGAAAACACTCCATTGTCTACCTGATTTATAAGGAAAAATTAACTGCAAAAGATGCTATAGGTTGTTTATAACAAAAGGATTTAATACACCAACACCAGGAGATTTTTTTTTCTGGTTTTATGTTAAAAAAGACCGCATATTTCAGAAAATGCAACAAAACTGCCAAGGTTTGGAAAACGGTACACACTAATAACAGGGAATCAGAATAGATGGCCAAATAATTCAAGGTGAAGAGTGCTGACTATTCAAAGTTAGCACTACAGGGGAAAGAAGAGAGAAAGAGAGAAGGAAGAAGAAGAGAGAAGGAAGAAGAGAGAAGAAGAAATTCCAGCAAGCAAAGTTTCTTTTCAGGAATGCATCTGTATGTACAACTAACAGTGTGTGTATATATATATATATATATATATATATATATATATATAACCCACACAGAGAAGGGACAGACTGTACCAATAGCTACTCCAACTCATAATGGTCCTACTTCAACTTTTTTTGGTGGTTGTTTACTCAGATCTTGGATGTCTACAGTATGTGTATTGGTGCCAATGTTCCATTAATATAATTAAATTAATCGCATTATAGAGCAGAAGGAATTATTTCTGAAGGGTTATTATAAATCTTATCCCCTATGTAGCAAATACTTTTCTACATCTATGTTAAATGGAACAATAATATTTTTTAAAGACATTATGAGCTTGTAATTTATAGGTATTCTGTGGTTCTAACTGGGTAATGAAATAGATACATATGCATATTTCTTTTCCAGAATATCCCTGAATTCTTATCTTTTCATGGGTTATTTCTTTAAAGAAAGAAATCTGTTTAATTAAAAAACATTAATGGGCAGAAAACCAATATTGATAGGTTCTTTTTTTTTTCAGCATGGTATGCTGCCAGTTACAAACGATTTGCAAATACATGAAAAAATTATTATAGGTTATCATGAATAGCTCCTGTGTTAATAATAATACAATTATATCTCGTTAAAACAGTAATAATAAACAAGAAAAAAAATCAAGGAAGTTTTAAAAATCATATTTCTGTACTGTCATTAACAGTGTTAGTCTGGATTTGCCCTTTGGAAGGGCAAATTCCATTAGGATTTCATTGCAGCATTAAATAAATAAAGTAAGATACACAAATTCAAATCATATTAGCACTGATTCATCTAGTTTAATCTGAATGTATCCTGAATTTATTTACTAATATTAATATCAGGACATGTGACTGAACGCTAACTAAACAGATAATGAGACTTAACATTTGAAGTGTCACAACTAATTAAAAAATAATCCTGTGATTCCTTGGCTTTCTGTAAACATGATTTCCTGCTTAGGGTTCTAAACAAAGATCATTGAAGGCCATGGGAGACTTTTCCATAATTCCTTAGGCATTGGTTCTGCTTCCATGATTGGTGAATCCAATAAACTACTACCTATAAGACTAAGAAATGCTTACACATTCATACCTCAAGCAACGAACAGCAAAATTCCAGTTTCATCACAATAAGTCTTCCAGTAATTCACCAGTAAGTATACGATCAGTTGTAAACAACAATAAAGTGTATGAGGAGAGCTTGTGCAGAGCTCCTCAACAAAATCCTGACTGTCAATCCCATTGTTCAGAAAATAATCTGAGAAAAAAATCAGGGCGGTTTATAGAACACAATAGCCAGAACAGCAGGAGCCTCCACAAAATATACAGCTGCCTGACAATGCCTGAATCTTACCTGAACCTTTTCCATGAATACTGATAGACAGAGGCAAGATCTGGCCCCTTGATTGCTGGCAGAACATGGAGCTGGAAGGAAGAGCAGGCATCCCCCATGGGGAGGACAACAGGAACTAAATGGTCTCCAGTAACATCACTCAGGCAGAAAAATAAATAAAAGTCAAAGTAAAGGAAACATTTCCACCCCCCCCCCCCCCCCCCAGTGAAGCACTCGTGAAAAAGAGGCTGGAATTTTATGAAGGAAATTTTATGAAACAGGCATAGCAACGTTCTTTGTAACACAGTTTCTCATCTTTGGAGGTTAAGTCAAGGCAACACCCAGTCATGAGGACTGGGCTGTGGGAGAATTCCAAATACAAAGAGGCATGGAGAGACTGCAAGACGCAAGAGGCAAATAGACATGAGGGTGACTGTATGGATCTAAGAGGCAAAAAGCACAGGAGGATGAAATGATATCATCAGTGATAATATCAGCAGTAAAACCTAGCTCTTGCATGCTGTCCTCCAGCATTTTCTCTGCATCGCCAAAAAGCTTTTTTATTTTTTTCAGATGACTACATTTTTCCCAAGAAAATTAAGTCAGAAGACATGTATAAACTATTTTGGGGAATATGAGCAGAAATCCCAGATAAGTTCAGGATGTAATTAAATCCATTGTAATTTTGCCCTTATTAAGGGATTTACTGCTGTTAATGGAAAACACTCAGTTTGTCCAAAGCATACACATTTTCCAACTAAACAGATTATCTAACCGTTAGTAGTATAATAAAATAACAGCAATTAAAACCAGAATATACTCACAGCATAATGTCATTGCCAGTGTCAGATCCTCTACTAATCCCCTTTGGAGGAAACTTATTGCTGAATCTATCAAACAGAATGCTCAAAGGTTAGAAGCAGTTATCACCATCTATGTTTCCCCTGAACTGTGTTAGATAATAGCTTTTAATCAAAACTAGCCTTTTTAGCCTACTAGAAGTGACAAACAGGATGCCAACAGAATAATACCTGGCAGTATATTTGTGATAGGGGCTACAGTGTATGGTAGCTGATTCTGCTTTGTGGTTGCTAATTGAATGCATATTTAAAGAGATCCGAATATTCAACATGAATGTCAAACCTCAGTCCTTCTCCAAAATTTTGCTATGCCATACTGTGAATCACTTCCACTCCGAGCTTGCAAATATTTTCACACCTGCTTGATGCTTTCTTAGCAATTTCACTGTAATATGCATAATTATGTGAGTAGGAGAGATTAACATGAACATATCTTTTCTGATTATCAAAATACTCAGGTTGTTGGTTTGGTTTTTTTTTAAGACCTCTGGGAAACTCCTGAGATAATTGAACTGTTTTATAATCAGATAATTACAATATTTATATTTATAGTTCCTGAATTATTCTGGAAAGCTTGGAACGACCAATTGACACAGTCTTTAAGGCCTTTGTTACAAACCTTAGCAGATAACTAGCAGCACATTTTTATTTGAAAAGTTATTTCAAGGTAATTAAATTGATAAGTCTCTGTATTCTCCCAGACCCAAGCCTAATTCTGTTTTTCAAGATATATTTTAGTTCTGTCAGAAAAGATAAAGTACAGCCAATCCTTTTAGGGTTCACCAGGCATATGCCCCACTATCCCTGTTCCTGTTGTCCCTGGAGTACGTTGATCTTTAGAACAAATTACAGCCAGCTCTGGATTCTCCAAATTGCCTTCAGATCTTCATTTTCACACACATGGTCTGTGTCACTAGTATGGAGAAAAAAAAAAAAAAAGAATAACCTAAATAAATACTCTCAAGAAAACAGGCAGTGTATCTTAAAAATACAAAAGTAAAAAATACCTCATAGTAGCAGCTCTAAAAAAAATGGTTAAGATAGTAATCAACAATCAATTCTTTAGGACAGTGTAGCATATGTTGCAGTTCTAATTATTTCAGTATAAAGTATGCTGAAATGCAGTGCAAAATTATTACTTGGTGCAGCATATTTATTTATAATGGGTGTACAGTTGCTTACATTTGAAATAGCAAAATATTTGAAGATCTTGCAAACTCTTCGCTCCAGTGCCTAAAAGATTTTAATCATGATTTTTCATCTACTCCCTCTAATTATTAACACACAAAACCATTTCATGTAGCATTTAAAGCTTGTGCTCTTTTTTTCTCCCTTCCAGCATCTAGTGTTTCAGTAGAGCCATAGAACGGATTGGACAGGAAGGGACATCACTGACTAGATCAGGCTGCTCAGAGCCCTGTCCAGCCTGGCCTTGAATGTTTCCAGGGTTGGGGTTTCCACCACCTTTCTGAGCAACCTATGCCGATGTTTCACCAACCTCAGTGCAAAAAAATTTCTTCATTATATCTAGTCTGAAGAGCTTATTTAGCATATGTGAACTAAACCTCAGAAGATGATTGTGTGAAGCACCAGAAAAAATACAGGGCAAAATGTGCAGCTTTTAATTTAGAATGAATTTACCGAAGTGACTGGGAAGAAAGGAACTATATTTTCTTCTCAAAACCTTTTGTCCTTCCTTTTGTTTATTCAAAGCAACCCAGCATCAAGGATTCTCAACATCAACTGACATTTCATATTTTTAACTTAATTCAGCTTTACTGCTTTCCCATCCATTCTTCTCTGACAGGGAAAATATACAACTTGCCGTTATAAATACTTTATGATGACCGTGTCTCCCATACTCCTCATTCTAATCACAGCTATGCCACTTACCATTCGTGTCAGTTTAGATATATAGAACCATATAAATAGAACCTTCTCTCCCTGCTTTTTTTGAATTATTTTTCAGCACGCCATAAAAACAAAACTGAAATGAATTCATGTGGAATTTCAAAACCCTAACAATTGCTTTTCCCCTCCCCAAAGGGGATAGAGAAGCAAGTGCAACAATGTCTTCAAATTTCTGATTGAAAAATTAGCAGCTTTCACATTCACTCTGGAAATTTATTTAACACTGTGATTTCACCAGCCCACAGAGGTGCCCATATGTCTTAGGTTTTGCTTCCTGTATGCTCTTCAAACAAACTAAATAGGCAGGGAAGGGCAATGTTTTTGTCTGCACCACTTTGCACTGAGGAAACTGTCACTGAAGATGTACAACTGTGAGGACACTTTGGGGTAGCTGCAGCAGTCCAGAGTGTAGACACTCCACTCACCTCTGAAATAAGCTCAAAAGATTCTCTAACAGCTAGAAGAGGAGTTTGCACATCATGAATTAGCATCATCACTCTAACCTTCTCAGTCAGTTTAATCTGTGCAGATAAAACAAAACTTCATTATTCTCATACAGCCTGTTGGTAAACTATCATTCAGTTCATAATCCAGTGTCCTCGGATTCGTTACAGGATCTCTTCAACAGTTTTGATCATTGGCATGGAATTCTTCTGCTCTAACATTTTCGTCATTCGCTATTGAGCTTTAATGTAGAGAAAATAAAAACAAAGAAAACTTTGTCAATTAAAAAAAGTTTTAGGAAAGCTTTAAAGAAAAATTATGTCACTGAGGTAGTGGTTTGGTTATTGTCACTAGAGTTTATTAACACTTGTCTTTAAGGGCTAGTATTAACAACTAAATACATAGCAGAGACTCTGCCCCCCTAAAGAAATAACTTCTGATCTGACAGTCCAGGTGTCAGGACTTATTTCTTGCAAAATTGCTAGATTGTCATCCCAACTCTTGTAAAAGAAAAAAAAAAAACACAACAAAAAATCTTATCACTGTGTATATGTTTCTAGTTATTCAGAGTAATAGTATAACAGCCATTTTTTTATGGGGAAGTACATACCTTCAAAATCAGCACACTCATAATATAAGCATAAAATTTGTCTTTGGGTAATGATATCTTAAAGGCTTTTTAAAAAATCAGTTAAGGAAAATATTTCTGGTTAGTGTTCTAGTAAACATTTACATACTTTATCATATAATTTTACTTAGTGGTTTAAAATACCATTCCTTGAATTATTTTAGTGTCATACATCTGATTTCTACTCTGACTTCTCCAACAATATGGCTCCTGTCAACCCTTCCCTGTGGACAGAAGCCATACTACTATATATATATATATATAAAAACACGTATATATTAATATATATATAATATATGAATATTAATATACATATATTACTATACCTCTTGCTAAAGTGACAACTGTGCCTCTCTCACTCAGTAACCTCTGCCAAAATGTCTCTCCCTGCAGGAGGGACTCAAAGTCAAGGACACAAAGCCTCACTCTGGTACAGGGCAGCTCTTAACCTTGGCTCTGAGACCTCCGAGAAAACTGCTGAGCTGTGAGCGAGAGCTGTGAAATGCCTGCAGGAGGATGAGAGAGGTGAAAATGCAGAGAGAGGTCAGACATCCGAGATGAGGAGGGCCAGGAGGTCAAGGATTCAAGGCAAAAATCAGCAAGGTGAAAAGCTCAAGTGCTAAATTAATTCTTCAGACCTGGACCACACTGTTCATGCAAGTCTAGAAGTCTATGCTTATATTTGCAGGTGAGGGGAACCTTGTGGCTGCTCTGCAGAGAAAACTTGCTGACTGTGAAGCAAAATCGCAGAAGTAGTCATCCCAGATCTCCTGTGTCTAAATGTACCCGAAAGGTAATGACTAACAGGTGTCTGGAGGCATCTCATTCTCCAGGGATGCTGGGACTGTCCATAGGCCTGTCGTGTAATTCTTAGGGCTGGAGGTTACATGTATATATAGATACATATATCCAACCACTTGACAGGCCATGGGAAACGGATCAATGTGTCAAAGAAGTGTGACAAGGAAACAAAAAAGTCCCACAGGGCTGTGAGAGGTGCTTGGATTTTCACAGTTGCGCAAAGGACAGCTGTGAGGGATGGTCAAGCTTCACGGGTAACTGGAAGTGAGCAACTGAGGGCATTTTGGTGGGTGCAGTCTTGCAAGACCAACAACACCAAGGATTAGTAACACCTGGTAAGGCTGTGATTATCTTAACTTTTGTAGCAGAAATACTAGGTCTGTACAAAACTTTGGTAAAACAGAGAGCAAAGGAAAATAACTAATTAGCGAATGGAAAAAGGGATGGGAAAGGGCACAACCTGTTCCATGTCTATCAGCTTATCTCAAAAGCTTTTCAGAACATGCTGTTTGTCCTTTCTGGAAGACCAGGTGCAAGAAGTTGGAACATTTCAACAGCTTCTGAATAGTGAAAAGCAGGACAGGAGAGAGAAATGTCTTTGTGCTCCCTACCCTTTCTCTGTGATGGACTGGGCCTGTTCAGGAAATGTGAAAGTGGGTAAACTAGAGCAATGAATATACTAGATGGGGAAAAAACAAACCCAAACACAAAACTTCTTACATCCCTGTCAAGCTGAAACATAGTCACTTTTGCTCAAGGTGCCCACTGAAGCCAGTGTGCTGCATGTAGAGATTTCGAGCACACTACTGCTGGGAAAGCAGAGTGTTGGCTGTGATATCAGCCTGTTCATGCTGCTGCTCGACAAATCTGCAAGCAGCAGAGTTACAGGGCAAGCAATATGCCAATCCCAATGTTTTCATGGCTTTGTTTGAAAGGTTTACACTTTGGCAGGTATAGAAAATGTGGTGCAGCATAATGATTAATTTTAAGAGAACTGAATGGAGACTATAAAAATAGTAGTATTTTATGATGCTCTCCTGCTTTCCAGAGAAGAGGCATGTCAACTATAAAATGGGAGGCAGGGAGATTGGATTGAAAGCACGGAGGAAAAACTTTCTGAATCTGAGAGCTGTAAAAATAGCTCAGGCAAATGGCACTTTCCTTATGTTTCTCGGAAATTAGTACTTCGCCCTTTTGTGCTCATGTATGAGTCATGCCAGGGCTTTTTTCTTGAAGAATGTGCCTACCTTGTCATGACACTACAGCGCTTGATGTTTCAGAAGAGGTCCGCACAGCATTTTGTCTGCACCTTGCAAGGCATATGTCGTGTCCTGACACTGTGACAGGAGGTGCTCCCTTTAGACCGTCTCCTCATTAGTGATCAGAAATTGCTGAACAACACCTCCACAATGCTGAGCGGAAACATGCCTCAGGAAAAGTCCACTGAGAAAATGGAGTCTGGAAGAAGTAATGGGATTGGATCCTTTTATCTAAATTCCAAAATCCCCCAATGAATTTAGGTAGTTTTTAGATAAAGCACTTCAGCTTCACTTGTGAGCACGAGACAGGCAGTAAAGACCTCATGTTACTCTCAGGGTTTCTTTATTCCTCACTCCTACGCACACACCAGATGTAGTCCCAGAGCAGTTGCTCATAGCTGTGTGGTCTCCTTCATTGAATATAGGCACACAGGACTCAAGAGTCCTGTTCTTGCTCTTTTGTGGGTAGATTCATAAGACATAGAATGAGATAGCTAAGTTCTTCTGTCCTTTTTATCTTTCTTTTTTTCTTCTGTTTTTGCCTCTGCTGCTACAGCACTGACTTGGTGATGAGTATTTAAAATTCTTGTTTAATTCACTGCTGGAAAACTCTAAGTAAGTCACGCTTTTGACTAACCTATCGAACCTAACTGGCATATTCCTTTGTCCGCTAATACATTCCTCTATCATCAGGGCTCTTGATGTTTTCTATGAGCGTCTTGTGCCTTCCCAGTGCTTTGTCCTATCATCAAGGAGTAGAAATCTTTAGCTATGTATAGATTCTAGGAAGACTCCAACACTTCTTTTTCCTCTCTCAGAGTAAATCGTGTATCTCATCCAAACTGCTAGCTTTTATTTTACCAGGAGGAAAGGTAATTCTTCAGATGCACTTTGGTTCCTCCTTCATCTTCTTCACCCCTAAGCTCTGCTTTCTCCTGTAATGTGTTTCCCCACTTTCCAGCCACAAAGGACGAGCGATGGTTCAGCTGCGCTGACTGAGAACTCAGCATTGTGCCTCATACCTCACTGCCAACTTGCTACACAGTTCCTTGAATGTCTGGAAGGAAGTAGGTGAAGGGGAAATGAAGGTGTAACTTCGCTGAAGTCTTTCTGAAAGTCCAGCCAAGCCCTTCACAGTAGGCTGTTACGGGAACTAAGTAGTCCTGAGGTGAAAGGTAAAGGTCTGCCATGGATTAGAAACTAGCTGAAAGAGGTAGAAAACAAAAAGCAGAAATAAACGTTCGATTTTCAGGCTGGCAAAAGGTTAATGCTGAGGTTCAGGAACTCTTGGAGAGACTTCAAGGACAATAGTTACTGAACATGTAATTTACCAACAAAGTGAAATAAGCAGGAGAGATTCTAATATAGATGGCATTTGGTGAGTAGCCTTTTCCATACAGACTTGGACTTATAGGTCAAGACCTCAATTTCCCTCCTCTCTGCTCCAAGGTTTGTAGGCAACAGACATATCATTTCAAGCTCCCAAGTGATCTATTGTGATTTGAGCTTTTGGGAATACTTGAGGAAAGAGCAAAGACAAGTTTCCAGCCTCTTGAGCAGCAAACTTTAAATGAAGTCCAGGACTCTCATCTTTTATTACACAGAACTCATTCAGCTGTACTCACAGTCTATGACCCTTAAGTAAGCAAGCCCTCTGAAGCTAATATAATAGGACTTCTGCGAGAAGAAGAAATGAGAAAAAGTACCTTGAAAAAATAGTGCCTTTCAGCAACACTGTGGAGAACGATCAAGGACCAGACTTCTATGTGCATCATTCTTTGCAACATGGTGATAGAAGATGTAGTTCACGATGGTGACTAGTTTAGTCCACTGCAACTACATTTGAGATAGGTGCAGATTAAGATGTAATTAATGAATATTGCTATTTTTCTGTAATGTATGCAGTGACAAGACCATGGATAAGAGTCTTATCGCAGAACAGTGTGTGCAACTGCTGGCAAACGAGTAAGTCTATTTTAGCTGCATTAGACTGAAACAAGGTGCTGCATTCTGTGTTCTTTTTCAAGCAGTTTCAGGGTGAAATATTATCTATGAATACATTTATAGAAACTCTTGGAAAGAGGAGTAGACAGAGAATAAATGAGCTGCCAAGATTGTATCATGACACTTCTCTAGAGAAATATTTTAGCCCTAAGACCGATTCCCATAACAAAAGTCAAAGCACGCTCCGTCTCATGGAAAACTCTGGTTGTCACCGGCTACGTAGGGAGTAATGGAGCACTCAAGCAAGATAAGGTCAAATACCTATGTACTTTCTGTGAGGCATGCAAGTATGAGAGAAAAACTTGTCAAATTTCAAGGTTAACATATTGCATATTTTGTTATTATGGAAAGAAAGAAAAAATGTACTAGAATTGCAGATAGCATGGTGGATCTCTCTCTGTCAGTATGATTTTTGCGGAATAAGAGTCAGTTTTAGAACCCATTTTTTCTCTTACCGAGACGAAGGGGAGCTTTTGTACTTCATTTTAGTGTAAAGTGGTAACATAATTCATTTTAGTGCAACTGTCATGATCAACGGGATCAGAGAAACAGCAAGTCAAAACTCATCTGTAAAGCAATGTGTGCAAATCTTACACTGAACAAATTAACATAAAAAAGTGAGAGAGTTCTCTAGAAAAACACTAGATATCAGTCTGATGTTTTTAAAGGGGGAAATATCATTCAGTTGTATTTGTACAGCAAGCAGGCACTTGCCTACTCCTAAACACTTTGAAAATTCAGACCCAACATTGTTAAACATTAGGAAATGTCTTACACATGGTATTAAACATGAAATCAGGAAACTGCTATATTTAGGTTCAAAACTGCACTGAATAAGTAATATTATGCTGACATAGAGCGGCTCAGGACTTGGACACTGACCAGGGTAGGGCACTGCCAGCACCAAACAAAATTGGGCTTTTCCCCTTGAAGCATTTACATGATCACGTTCCTTCTGTTCCCTCTTACCACGGATTGAAAATTGGCCAATTTTTTTTTTTTTTCAGTTAAGAAAAAGACAGTTTAACAATTTAGAAGAAGCAGGGAGTTCAAAACACTGACCACCGTGGCTCTGGCCGATCATCCTGGCTGGCACCTGGTTTGAAGATTGGAGCTATGAGAAAATGGTGTTTTTTCTGCTTTCATAGAAGAATTAAACTAAAAAGAGTAGCAATTTTTAAGAACATGGTTTTGAATATGATACCTCAGCAGTTCTTTGATGAGAAGAAATGGGTGTATAGATGCATTGATTTTTAGTGCAAAAATATTGGTTTAACCTGGCTAAGCCAGTATCCTACAGAAAACATCTCCCTTGTGTAATTAAATTATATCTCATTAATCTTTTCCTTTTATTCAGAATACAAACACTACAATATTTTAATGCACAACATCTATCATATCTGATAGATATTAGCCTATCTGATATATTAGCCTAACATTTTCCCTTATTTTTCCTTTTATTTTTACAGTTACACTGGAAGAGAAATACACCTGAGGTAAATATAATTCTGCTACATTCCTAGTACTAGTAAAGGATTTCATTGCTTCTAAACTCATTAAGTTAGTGATTATTAAAATATGCAGGTTGCTCATTATGTCATGGAAAATAACATTCTTATTTTATTACTAGTTTCATTTCTATGGTTCGCACATAGCAGACCTAATTACACTGAATACCAGGATACATATTTTTGTCTCAGCCTGCATTTTCATCTGACTCTGTTTGATACTTATTATTTTCAGCTCATTATAAACTATGTCACAAGTAAGAGGAGTCACAACAGCTTGAAGTGATAGACTATTCTGAAATCTGACACTGTTAGTGGGGTTTGTTTTCACCTGAAATTTTGATTGCCATAGCAGAATTGTTTTTCTTTAAATTTGAAGATCCCATAACATGAAAATATTTTTGGAGCTGCTTAACACTATGTGGAAAATGTGCAAAACTCAACCAAGCAAAGACTTTCAAAGATTATGCATTTTGCCTGAAAAACTGTAGAATCGTTGACAATTTATAGAGCCCCATCTTCTAACATATTCACAGGTGGCTTTTCAGTTTTAATTCCATAGTTTTTGTTGCATTCTTGAAAATGTGGGTTTATAGCCTTCTGCCAAGGTAAATATCAAATAAGGAAGGATCCTGCTTCAAATCAAGAAAAATCATGGTGCTGTGGCCCTGACCTATACACTTAACAGTTATTAAATATCTTCTCTGAATAATAGGTCTCATTTTACCATCAGGACATTGATGCATCAAAGAGAGGATCAGATAAAAGTGAACACAGGAGTGATGAAGGATAAGTAAAACACCTCAGAGTCTTTGTAGACGATGCTTTGGCATAATCTTTGTACTTTGTGTCTCCTTCACAGCTGTGAAATTTCACAAAATTATCTATTGTTACTCATGTTACTTTTTCCCAGACCCCTCCTTATGTCACTTAGTGCATATTTTTATTTTTAATCATACCTACTCAAAGAGCAATCTGTGTAATATTTCCCTGTGGAGAGCAGTAGCCTTCTCTGAGCTGTGCTGTCTATAAGCATCTGGTAAGAGAAAAACTCTTGTGCAATCCTTGTGAAGAGAAAGAGAGAAATGGGATGACAAATTTAAGCAGAATGGTGAGGTAACTAGACCAGATACTAAAAAACCCTTTTGTTAGCACAATTCTAAAACTCATGAGGTTGAACAAGGCAAAGTGCACCTGAGTTGGCACAATCTGCATTATCAGTTCAGGCTGGAGGATGATGAGATAGAAAGCAACCCTGAGAAAAAGGACCTGGGGGCACTGGTGGACAAAAAGCTGGGCATGAGCCACCAATGTGTGCTTGCAGCCCAAAATCCATCTGGGTCTGCAGCAAAAGAAGCATGGCCAGCAGACTGAGAGAGGTGACTCTGGCCCTCTGCTCTGGTGAGACCTCACCTGGAGTACTGCATCCAGCTGTGGAGCTCTCAACACGAGAAGGATGTTAGACCCGTTGGAACAAGTCCAGAGGAGGCCACAAAAATTATCAGGGGGCTGGAGTACCCCTCCTGCGAGGACAGGCTGAGGCAGTTGGGGTTGTTCAACCTAGAAAAAAGAAGTCTCCATGGAGAACTTAGAGCAGTCTTTCAGTATGTAAAGGGAAATACAGGAAAGCTGGGAGGACCTGATTAAAAGGGCATGTAAGTAACAGGAGATATGGTTTCAAACTAGAGGAGTGTAGATTTAGATTAGATGTTAGAGAAAAGTTCTTTACTATGAGGGTGGAGAAACACTGGAACAGGTTACCCAGAGAGGTGGTGCAGACTCCATCCCTGGAGATATTCAAGGTCAGGCTTGACGGGGCTCTGAGCAACCTGATCTAATTAAAGATGTCCCTGCTCACTGCAGGGAGGTTGGACTAAGTGACCTTTAAATGTCCCTTTCAACTTAATGATTCTACGATTACCAGTGACAATTTTTTTTTTTTTTTTTCTTTCAGAAGATGAAGGATGTCACCAGTGATGTGCTACAACTTGCTTTGTGTACGCTTGTCATTGACTTCAGATGAATTGTAAAGTATGGAATAGAAGAAAGGGTCTGACCTGATGAACAGCAGAGATCAGTGCAGATGAAACTTAAACATGCCTTTTCACACACAGAGCCAGTGCAAGTGAATATTCATCAGCATTAGTTCATCTAATTCCAATCACAACTCATTTTTGACTCTGAGGATCTGGTAATTTTTTGCCTTTGTTATAAAGCAAGAGCAATCACATTAGAGAGCTTTCTCATTCTCCTAGAAATGAGTCTAATATGACATTTAGGAAAGTGATTTTGTGTCTCATGTAACAAGGTTGTTTGTACATTTTTTAATGGAAGCTGCACAAAGGTATACAGCACAAGTAGCTAGATCTTTATTTTTTTCTGTAAGATGAATGCGAGTTAAATGTTAAATTACAGTAATTGTGAGCTGTTTTAGTATTGCCTATTATGTACTAGGCTGCATTTCAGAGATGGCTTTCCCTTAACTGAATGGGAATTCTCAAGCTGTTACACTATGCTATTCCAGAAGGCCAGAGTATTCAGGGATTGCTGAGTTTCACAGAGAAATTTTCAATAGTCATTTACTGGAAATCAAATCAAGAATGCCTATAGAAATATATGGCTTTGCTTTTGGAGACTGGGTACTTACAGGCTTCGTCTGTTTCATCCATAGAGAGAGCCACAGCAGACCTCTACATGTGGAAACTCTGATGTGAGGAGGAGACAGGACCTTCTTCCTGCTCCCTCCAAAAAAGCCTCAAACTTCCCACACTGTGTGCAGAACATCTGAAACCAAAGAATTACCTTCTGTGCACTTATTTTCTAACTTCTCCATGTAGCGGTGGTTATGTGATAGCTACTCCATTTTGATTGACATTGTCAGAGCTCACCCATGAGTAGTTCTGGCTCATATATTAAAAAAATAAAACAGAAGAAAACACCACAAACCAGCAATAAGCATTCACGTTCATCTGTCTCACTTTGCTGTATCACAGGAGTGGTCCTTAGACTCTGGTACTTTATATTTTCTGACCACTTGAGTAGATTTCCAAGGGAGAAAATTCTTTCTTAACGGTCTGCTCTCTAATACCACCCCGAAGAAGCATAGTTGGTGGTCCTAATAATCTTCTTCTTTCATTAGTCCCCTTCTAATATTTTATGGGAGGGTCTTGCCTTCATCACAGCAATCTTAGCTGCACAACATAGCAGACTGCCTGCAATTCTGGGTTTTAAAAAATTGAATTTTTCTCCTGGTAATACTTCTTGTTCAGATGCAGAATTAGTTTCATTGTGTAGTCAAAAATTGAGCTCTTCATATCTCATCTGAGATACTAGATTTTGCTATTCTCTAAATTAATGGCACTTATTCCCAGAGGATTTCCTTCAAGATAGGGAACTCATTATTTTTCTCTCTTAAGAAGTAGTTCTGAAAGCAAAGATTTTTATTTATTTTTTTTTTAAAAAAAGTTGTTTCAGAGATTTTCTCAGACTTTTTAAAGGCATATAAATTTTAGAAACTTAATATTCTTATTTCCTCTGGATTAAATACATGCTGTTTTACTGATTTTTGTGTTTTAAACAAATGGAACACGACCCTTCTTTCACCTTACCATGTGTTAAGGCATGGCTGCACACATCTCAGTGCACAACCTTAGAGAACTCTGCAGTCCTGCTGGAATTTCAGCCCTTCTGGTGTAACATATTCCATGTTAGAAAATATTCACATAAGCCAGAACTAATTTTATGCGGTTTTGTCTGTATCTGATGTAAAAACGATAGGGAACCTGCATCAGCACTTCATGGGAATGCTATTACATAAATGTACCACCACTGTTAGACTGAAAAATAAGATATTAGACATATATGATCGTTTGAAAAGAAGATGGTAAGTGTGGGATGGATAGATGCTCTGTATATGAAGAAACATCTACAAATGGTATATTTCTTGTCTCTACCCTAGTGTCTCTACTGCATGACAAACAATGGACTGGCTTTTGCTTTTAAATTAATATCATTGGTTCCTTCGCTGATGTCATAAATTTTTTGAACTATTTGGAAATCCTCAAGACCGAAGAGAACTAAGTGAACAACATCAAGAAGATTCAATCTGGGGCGAGTGAATAGGAAGAAGAAATGATCCTGCCATTCTGGGATGCCTTGGGGAAGTATATATTGTTTTAAAGCTAATCTCTAGGCACAATAACAGAATTAAAGCCTTTTGGGAGATGGATAGACCCATACATTGAGCACAAAGAATCACAAGCTGTAACTGGAAGCATCTCAAGATAACAGAAAAAGTCGCAAGTATAATTCAGAGATTTAACTGCAAAAATCAAAACCTTTGCCTTAGTGCTGTGAAGAAAGCAACCCAGGATAAGCCCGAGTTTGTAAGCCTGTACTAAGTAAGTAGTCACTGTTTATAACGTTCCACAGCCACACTTAACTATAACAACCTTTGCAACGCATAATTAAGTGCTTCAACCTTTTTGTTGTTGTTGTTTTAATCATATTTCTTTACTCCTGTCATTAAAAGTTTCATTAATTTGCCACAACACAATTACTATTTATTTATTAGAAATTATAACTGTACCCTTAGGAAAAAAAAAATTTTTAAAAAAATGCATACCTTGATCTCTCAAGTCAAAGACAACTAAAACTCATCCTGCTTGGAGAAGTAGCCTGAGAACCCATTTACTTAGACACTGGCTGCGGTGAAGAAATTCAGTTGGATGAGATGAATGGGAGGAAACTCATACGAAAAGAATAAGAATGGTATTACAGTAGTATTTGGTGACAGTGAATTAATTATCCTAGTGAGACCAGAACATAAAATGTAAAAACAGAGAGAGAGACGTCTTGCTGTAAGGCAGCATGCAGAGAAAGACAGATATGTGCGGTCTTAAAGAAAAAAGTTGTTCGTATAGGTGGACTGAGAGGCATCTTAAGTATGAGTTTACAATAAAATCCCATGGGATTTCAAGTAGAGCTGTCAGCTAGAGTTAAACAATCTGTCAGTTGGTCTAAGGATGGAAGATATTTCAGCAGCAGTTGAAGGAAAGCAGGAACTGAGAAGCCTACTTTATTGAGGTGCCAGTACAGTTACTACACTGACTCTTTAAAATGCTGCAGGAGGCACGGTGCACGCAGAAGGAAGTCTTGTGGCCCGAGAGGACCAGAACTTCATGCTCTATTGCACCTCAACCTTCCTCTGGAGTTTGTCAAGAGTTTTTGTGCTTTTAGTATGCCTTTTCATTAAATCATCTTTAGCTTGACCGTGCCTTTTCTTTTATCTTTTTCTTACAAATGTGTTAAAAATAATTGTCATTAAGATATACCCTTATTTACAGGGAAGAAAACCCATATAGCCTTCTTATGCTCCTTCTGTTGTTTCACTCTCATCTTGAAGTAGTAAGATATCTTCTTTTGCATAAAGTGTGTATATATACACAAAACCTCAGAGAAAAAACATAAATGTATGTAGTTATGCTTTCAACACTGACAGAAAGTGGTTCCTTCTTAAGCTACTTGAAGTTACGAAAAAGACTTACATTAAAGCAGCAGGCTCATTATTGGAATAGAGCTCCATCATCATCAAGTCACACTCCAGGTGTTCATTTCCACTCCAGTTCTGTGACAAATTAGTAATTCTAATGAGTGCTCATATGGCAACTGTTATGATGGCAGATCTCTTACTCCTGTGGCTATGGCAATAGCATATCATGGGGTTAGCAATTGCTTTGATGTCCCATAAGTAATAATAAGAATAGACTGTTACATTCCTAGTAGAAGTTTATTGAGCAAGGAGGACATTAGAAGATACTTCTACTTAGACTGGGATAGCTCAAAACGTGCTTTCCATTTACGAATTGTTCCCCAAGGAACCCGAAATGGGCTTATCCAAATTATAGGCTACTCCTGTGCTGCTCTTGACCTTAAAATAGATACAAAGAAAAAGAGAATAAATGCCCCCTTTTTCCCTAGAACAACAACAAAAAAAACCCAATATTTGAGTGTGTAAAACATTCACCACACATGTACGTTTTTAATTATATTATAATTTGAAGGCTTTCACTACTGGCATGAAGATGGAACCATCTTACAAGGTCCATCTGCTCTGGCCAGATTGGTGCCCACTTCAGGACTTAACATCGAACTGTTGAGCTCACTCTGCCTCCAGTGGCACAGGTCAAGAGTAAGCTGTGAGCACTTAATGTGTTCTTTAATGTAAAGGTGAAAACTCACAAAGAGAAGACAAAAACGTCAACAAAAATGACAGCACTAACAGGGATACGTCGCGAAGTGCTTGGGAGACAAGATCGTGCAGAAAAAAAAAACAGTGACTGTTTATAATCTGAATTAATCAGTTCTGACTTCTAATATCCTGACTGCTCAATAAACTTTAACTAGGAACGCAGAATTACACTCTTCTTATTACATATGGGAAATCAATGTGGCTGCTAACCCCACTAAATGTTATTAGCATAAACACAAGAGTAAGGGATCTGCCATTTTAACAGTTGCCATATGAGCACTCCTCAGAAATTAGTGCTTATCTGTCACAGCTTCCAGGCACTGTAAATGAGCATCAGGGGTTGGGTAGGACAAGGACTGATTTTCATCCTATTAACGTGCCTGCATGAACTTGAGAGCTAGTACAGTTCCTTTTTCTTTTTTTTCTTTTTTTTTTGTCTTTATATTTTATTATGCCACAAACTCTAGTCTCAGCTTTGAGGTTTTGCTGACCAGTATGGGATTTGGGAAGATAATCCACCCCAAATGCTTTCTGTTCTAATGGATCTAAATGCTTCTACCTCTCAGGTACCAAGTAATTGACCTTTAGAGACGCTACTATAAGGTCCTCAGAATATGAGAGCTGATGGATATTAAGAAACTAACTTTTTTCCTTAGCACTCTGCTAAATAGACATAAAAAGGGCACAGAGCCCAAGCACATTTCATCATTTTAGCACACAAAGATGTGACCATATCCTTCAAGTAGAGAGAAGCGGTGGCCTCCATTCAGAGCTCCTGCTATAACCGTCCAGGACATCCAGGAGCAGCAGGAGTTACTTGAGAAGCTATCTATACCCTCTGCCTATATACCCTCTTCAAATATCCCAGTAATAGATGGCTTGGTTTAACTAAATTTTGAAAATAACATATCTTGCTTGTACTTTGTCTTTGAAATCCTTTCCTGTGTTTAAAACTTTAATCTGAAAAAATTTGAATTGTTGTTCCTTAGCACACATCAAAAAGTATTTTTTTCCTCCAGATTTTAGGGAAGGGCAGGGGCTTGGACAAGATGAAACAGCTCTTCAGGGAAGAAAAAACACACAAACTCTCATTACACTGCTTGGGCATGGTTGGATTTGCAAGGGGTGAGAGGGAGAGAGGTTCACAGACAGAAGGCCAGGAATGATGGACAGGTCTTGTTTCATGTTCAGAAACTGAAATAAAAGCAAAACTACTGAAATACTGCTGGGAGTATCTATACACATTATGAGTAAATCATCTAGAAATCATGTTCCTTAAAATAAATTATGATGTACTTATTCTGAATAGGATTCAGAAATGTCATTCTTTACCTTGAAAGGTTTCTTTGGTGTGTTTGGTTAAACTTTTTTTGTTTTTTGTTTGTTTTTAGTTAATAATATTTTACCTAGGACAAATAATGAAAATGCTTTTTATACAGGGGGAATTCCAGAATAATGCTGATCTAGAAACCATTTCTTTTCAACAAACATTTCATGTTCATTCATGGTGCTTACAATCTTCCAGGCATAGCATTCTATCTCTAAATTTAATATTTTTTATATCTGATTTCTTGTCACTTTTGACATTTTATTTCTTTGGCATTTATTCTATTTATTTAGTATCTTCATTATGAGTTTATGGGTCATGACTATTCTTCCTCTGTACAAGAAACTCTACATTTATCCCAAATGTCATTAAAATCTGGTAGAATATTATTATTTAATAAATTATCATATTATCAGGAGCTCAAGGCACAATCAGGGAGTGCCTAATCTTCCCAACTCACTGTACCATAACCAGGACAAAAAACTATCAGATGTTCCAGCTCACTGCACTTGCAGCCAACACAAGAAGCCAACATTGGCTGGTCATGACATCACAGTGTGGCCCAAGTGTGCTGCACCATGCCACTACCACAGCTACCTGCGTCTATCTCTTTATAAGTAAACAGGCAACAACAAAGGGAAAAAAACAGAGATTAGTAGTATAGTTGCACAAAAAGAATAGAGGAAAGAGAGGGCAAGCACACTGTAACATCAGAACAAGGAACGAGGAGCAGCAGGTGGAACATCTGGTCGAATCAGGATAATCCAGCAGAACAAGGGACAAAGAGGTAAACCCTGACAAAGCCAGAGGAAGCCCTCAGATAAGTTCAGTTAGCGAAACTATGAAGAGACAGGTGAGATCATCCCCTTCTTTTGTGGGTAGGGTGAAGGAACAGGCACACAGCATCCTTGTTCAAGAGGAGAACGGACTATGGAAGCATCTCTTCTGGAAGAAACTTCATGTTCCAGAACATCTCTGTGCTTGAGCTTCCTTCAGGACAGGACACAGGCCTTATTTTCCCAGGCCATGAGTTATTAAAGGTAAAGTGAAAAAGCAACATTTTCATCCCAATAAGGTCTCTGTGTCAGGAGAGCTCTTTATCCTCCATTTAATGTTAAGCACTTGTTATACAGGCTTGGTACTACACATTCAAAATTTGTTAAGCACTTCACTTTCTTGCTGTAAATTGGGATTTACCCCTATATACTGTTTTGGTTTTTTTTTCTGTGACTGAACATTATCGCTGAATATAAATTCTTCAGAATGGTTTCTGTTGTTTTGGCAGGTCAAACTGTTTCTTCCTGAGGTTTAGCTTTTGGCCTCCTTAGTTACATGCTTCTGGTACAGCGTTTCTGAATGTGACCCATAATTGAGTACATCAACCTGAATTAAAGAAATGCAGATCAAGGCATCATACTTAGATTAATTTCCTGAGTTTGCATTTAGTCTTCTCTGCAATACCAATTATGAAAATGAAAGATAGGGCACTTGGAAACCGAGAAAGGACTTTGACAAGGTTGCAGGTCTGCTAAATTAAGTAGACCTTGCCAGTCGCCAGTGTTTGAGGGCACTTGCACACACAAAGTCAAGGCCGGAATGAATTCTGAAGCCATATGAAATGTGTTTTAAATAGAAACAAATTTAAGCCTTAACCTTGCAGTATTCTACCTCTTGGTGACATCAGCAGGCAGCACAGAGCACCTTTGCCAAGAAATAAGGAAGTACAAATCATTCCAATATAGAGCTAATAACACCAACATATAACACCTTTATCCACATATGTGTATTGTTTCACCAACACTAGCAGAATGTCTGAGGCGTTTTCCCACAGATATTTGACACGTTGACTCAATAGCAATATTGATGACTGGCTACTGATTCACTAATAAATATATAATAGCTTCATACTCCACTTAATGCAAAGTGTACTTTGCCGATCAGGTACTTCTGCAAGTAGAAACAATTATTAGCAAGCTCTTCTGAAGGCACACATCTCTCAGGTGTAGCAAGTACAGACATTCCTTATAAAAGGGCTTTCTACTGCTTTGAACCTCATGTGGTTCAACAAGGGGAGACTCCAAGTCCTGCACCTGGGGAGGAACAAGCCAGGAACTAGGACATGCTGGGGGAACTCAGATGGAAAGAGCTTGGCCTAAAATGGCCTGGAGGTCTTGGCAGACACCAAGCTGAACATACGCCAGCAATGTGACCTTGCAGCAAGGAAAACCAATGGCATCCGGGGATGCATCATGAACAGTGTTTCCAGGAGATCAAGAGAGGTGAGATTTCCCCTTTATTTAGTACTCATGAAGCTGCACCTGGAATGCTGGGTCCATTTCAAAGCTCCCCAGTACAAGAGACATGGAGATTGTCCAACAAAGGACCATAAATATTATGAAGGGTCTAGAGCATCTCTCCTAGGGGGAAATGCTGAGATCGCTGGGGCTCCTTAGCCCAGAATAGGCTCAAGAGATCTTACTGATGTAGACAAATACCTGAAGGGAGGGTGCAAAGGGGAGGAAACCAGGCTTTTCCCAGTGGTGTCCAGTGACAGGACCAGAGGCAATGAGCACACACTGAATCATGGGAAGCTCCCACTAAACATCATGAAACTTTTTTTTTTTTTTCCTGTGAGTGTGACCAGGCACTGGCACAGGTTGTCCAGGAGGGTTGTGGTGTCTCTTTCCCTGGAGATATTCAAAAGCCATCTGACCACAGTTCTGGGCAACCAAGTCTAGGTGGCCCTGCTTGAGCAAGGCCAACCAGATGACCTCCAGAGGTCCCTTCCAACCTCAACCATTCTGTGTTCTAGACACTTCTCAACAAGCCCCCAAAATCTGCGGGAAATGAGGGAGCAACTACAGCACTTTACAGAATTTAGGCCTGTCTGTGTACAAGTAACCACTTAAAACTGCAGATGTTATTGGAACTCTGAATTACTGTGGTCTGAATTACTGTATGTGGTGTGTTCTTTGCCAGAAAATTTTAGTCAAATCTAAATCAAGAAGTGATGATTCTACGTAATTTGTAGTAATACGCCCAACCTCAGCTCCATCCTTTTTGTTAATTTTCTTCTCTGCACCCTTGACATATTATTTGTTATGGAGGGGAAAAATAGATTATTTTTTTTTCATTTACTTTATTATATTTTAATACATAGCTCTGTTTGCAACCATTTTTATCAGCAGTTTTTTCATTGCACACCAAGATGCAGACATAACTTTGAACTTGTGAGTTTATGGGGTTTTTCTGCTCAGGGCTTTGTGTGACTGATAGTTCTGTGGAAGCACTGTAGGTTTGATCAATTATATTGCTTCATATAACAAATCACGTTGCAATCATATCTTGCAAGCTAGGAACTTTAGAGAGCAACACAAGTCTTTTTAATGGAGAATTTAAATTACATGAGTTATTTTAAAATCACTTGACAAAACACACAACATAAAAGGGGATTTTAAGTGTTTGATACTACTTCAGCGATCATACTTATTGTTACAAATACAAATGAGTTGGTATTTTTCCTTGGTGCTGTGCTCTCCTAAAAAAACATGCTGTCTTTTCAGAACACCTACAAAATATAAATAGCTTGTGTTGATCAATATAAATCTGGGTTTGTCCTCTAACAAAACCTCCAAAAAAAATTTGTGGCATAGGCAAATTGTGAACAAGAGAAGTAAATTATTAAAGTTGATTTGTGCTCCTAACATGTAAATATTAAAAATAGTAAGTAACTTTCAATGATTTCAAGTCTATTTTCACCACCACTTGCAATACTATTATATATAATTAATTCAAATACCAAGTGAATCTAAGAACTTCTGTATCAAACATTTAACTGCAATAATACTGTAAAGTTTATCTTTTTAGTTTTGATTGCATTATATTTTCTAGGTTACTGAAGTCTCTGCATATAGCCCAGCAAAACACAATGTGAAATCCATCCTCTCCAACTGACAGGGTTGTTTTTTCAAATTCATTAGTACTGCCCATAGTCTTGTTGGTATTTATGGATGAAGTGAAACTGCTTTGCTTTCCAAAGGTCTGAATTATAGGGATCCTTTCAAGAGCCTTAGGAGAACACAAAATTCTGCCTGCTTCCTGCAATGTAGTAAACAATGTTCAAGAGACAGTTTTTCCTAGCAAACTTGGTAGCTTTAAGTTTTATTTTTCTTTTATATTCTTTTTTTTGTTTACTCATAAAACCGGCATAATCATTTTGACTGAAAAAAATCCCAAATGCAGATAAGAAGAATGTTTGAACTTAACTCTTTTTAAGTGGCAAAAAGTATCTGCAGGATGGATTTGTTTTTCCCCCATCAAAAGGAAGTTATTGTATCCTTAAGAACATCTGACTCTTTGTTTCTGACTGAACATTATTCTTCTAGTTGAGATTCTACCAGTATTTTCCCCACTTTTTGGCCTTGCTGCTGACCTTGAGAATACCGATTCAAAATATTTGCTCAGTCTTGGTTCTGGGCATTCTCAGCTCCCTTTGCCATGTACTAAACAGACTAGAGTAGTATTATCCTTTATACTACTCTTGCCATGAAATCAGTAAATAATGTAGTATTTAAAGAACCCCTATGAAATGTAATGGATTTATACATTTGTAGAGCTGATTTGGAATGACTCATAAAAGAAGCTGGCTCTGAAAATGTGGCTTTGGGTCATTGCCAGAATTTCATTTCTCAAATACTTTAATCCAATGGTCAAATAGTTTGCCTCAGTTTTCTTTCTTCCTTGACTCATGTATGTCCATGCACACTCATATGCTATTCCTAACAGAAAATAGCAGCAGCAGCAGCATTATTTTATGGAACTTTTATTAATATCCATGCCATAATGTGACAAAAATGAAAGTAATGATTTTACACATCTGGTCTACTTGTAGGAACAACAGCTTTTATATTTGCTTTATAACCCTTCATAGCATCTTCCCAGCACCAATAACAACTAAAACAGATGTGCTGACATGGTTTTTTTTAATTGGAGTTTGGCTATCTCTCATGTCAGTGACTATGTGACAAGCTACCATTCTGATGAAGGCATCAAAAAGGCAAAAAATAAGATTAATCAAAGAGCATTTTAATTAATTACTGGGAATTATTGATGTTTAGAGATTGTATAGAGCATTGCATATGGTTGTGGTACTGTGCTTTCATGAAAGATTAAACACAGATGGAATGGATGTAGAGGAGAGGTCACTAGAATGTTAGGAAATAGAGTGCTTCCCTCGTGAAACATGGATGACAGCTTGGTTTTGTTTTTTTTTTCTTTTCATCCAAGTAACCGAAAACCTGGGAGGAGATGCAATTGCTTTCCATATACACAATAATCAAGAGATGGTCACTGGACAAGATTGACCTCCTGTTAGACAATAAGAATAGCACAAGGGCAAGAAGTTGAAGTGATTCATGAATATTTTATGACTTTATGTTAGACCCTAGAAGGTTTCTAATAATAAGGGCAGTTAGAAAACTGTGTGATAGTTGAGCAAAAGTGAAGAAACAAAGGGACATCCTTCAAGACCACACTTATCCAGCCTATGAAGGGACCGAGTGGTATGGCTAGACTGTATTTAACGGTTCCTATAGCCTTCCAGTGCTATATGAAGTACTGGTGCATTTCCTATTGATACCTAGATGCCTCTTACAAAAATTGATTTGCTGTAGATGCCTCTTCAGGACATAGATTTTTATTTATTTAAATATTTATTTTGTCCTAATAAGGGTACTTGGGTTTATGTAAGAAACTTCCCTTTGCAATGAAACGATCAGTAAGCCAGTCATTTTCTAGATCTGACACCTTTCTTTGCATATTGATTTACAAACACAGGTTTTGGCTTATGATTACTCTGCAATATACTTCTAACCACATAAAAAATGTCCTGGGATGAAGAGTTAGTTTGTAGCTCATGGAAGCGAAAGGTCTAAGATTAGTTACGACATAAAAACTAACTTGTAAACCAGTACACCTCTCCTGTAGACATATGGTCAAAGGGGTGAGCCCACCTTTTTTATGAACATAGAATTATTCTAGAGAGGTTTATTGAGAAATGAAGTAACTATTTAAGAAAATTTCCTTCTAAAAAAAATCCCTTCTGATTCAGCTTTCTGGTACTACACATAGCACCACATTGTGAAACTTCTGTAACTGAGACATACCTACTTCTGAGGAGAAACTGATGTAGTTTCTGGAAGAAATCTTGTTTTTTCATTGCTATTTAATTTGGCAGTATTACTATGTACCTCTCTTGAAAATATCAGTACCACAGATCTGTATCATCACATGCAATATTAACATCATTTATAGCATAAGTTTTACAGATGATTAAGCATTAAACGCATAACTACAACAGAAATCAAGTATTAATTCATCAGCCTGTCTAGACTTCTACTTTGCCAGGACTACAATGAAGCTATCAGAACAAGGCACCATTTTTTCCAGCCTCTCTAATGATATAAATATCAAGGGAAATGCCAGTATAGCATACCAACTTCACAAAGAAATGGGCCAAATGTTTGTAATGGAATTGTAATCCTTTCTGGTGTTGATCAAGTCATTAATTAGACGTGCCAAATCTCCTCAGCTGTTACTGTGCTCTGTATCTTCAAGATTCAGATCCACAAATCTCATTGATTTTAGTGTGTATTATATCAGTGAAAGAGCCTAGATTTGTCCTGGTGAAGCTGCAAGTTGCAGCTTCAACTTCAGCTTTGATATCTAAACCCAGACTTTTTAACAAACTACTCTTGTGGTGTTCCTCTTATATCAGAGAGACTTTATTAAGAGAGAAAATTATGTAGTAAAAATTGAAGTAAACACTCTAGTATATCCATAAAGCCACAGAAAGAATGCTTATCTTTTAGTAGCTTATTAGATGCCTGTTTTCCATACCACAAGATTCAAAACATCTTGCAGTTTCCTATAGCACCACCACTGAATTTCTGTATTCCAGACTGTTTGCCTCATCATCAGATACATATGGCAATTTATTTCAGCGCTTTACTCAGGTTTCTTTTTATGTGATAACAGGGATTTTATTTACAGATCTTGCCAACACGATTGCACATTCCTACTATGGAGCATAATTTCATCAAAAACTTACATAAAGCAATGAAATAGCGGGAAAAAAAACCCCACCACAGACTTCGTGAAGTAAAGAATAAGTAGACAAATATCACTAACCTGTATGTCACTGTAGAAAGAACCTTCTTACGGGGTGTTCAATGTCGGCAGCTCCTGTCACACCCAATGGACTTCAGAAGACTGAAATAGCAACTACATCTTAGACCACAAGAGAAGTTTCCTGTGGTCTAGGTTATCCTCAGCTCAAATATTGTCTTCATCCAGGCTGAGATGTTAGGTCTCTGATAGCTCTTGGGACACCCTGGGGTCAAATCCTTCCAGTTCAGTACCATGCAAAACTTGCTCTGTAGACCAAACCCGTGCTTTATAAGCATTGGGTTAAGGTTAATTTGGGTTAATTAGTGCTTTACTAGGGTTTCTCTGGGGGAAAAAAACAAACAAACCATACACTACTGCTTTGAATTAAGGTGTTAGTGCAGGTGCAGCCTTTAACAGTCAGTTTGGATGTTTGCTGTAGATATCTAAAATCGGCAAGATGAATTCCACCTTAAATTCCCTGGTAAAGGAAGAAAGGAAATCTAAATGGATCACCACGTTTCTTATTAGCAGTTTCAATGTATTTTAGATGGGAAAATCAGAATAATTTCTCATAGTCAGGAAAATAATTCCAATTCATGACTGATTAAAAAATAAAAAGAGTAAAGCTATATTAACTGAAGACAAGAATCAAATTGTATTTCCAACAACGAATTTAAGATGTTATTATGTAAATGGTTTTTCTGTTTCTAATGTTCACCTGCTCTTGGCCACTAGACCTGAAGTAGTGATGGTAGTCACTAGACCTAAAGTAATGAACTTCTCTGATGATTTACAAGCCAATTACTTCAGTTTCCCAAGGCAGAAGAAGAAATATCTTTTTTTCACACATTTTCTGAGTGAATTCTTTGAACTGTAAGAGATAGTGGCTAGAGCTGGTTTTGAAAACGCTTAGAAAAATCCACAAGTATTAAGGGATCCACTTCTCTGGTATTTCTGTATCCCAGCATTTTAAGAACAGGAGAAATAATTTAAATTGCTAGTGAACAGAGCCATTTTAGCTTTTAGAGATACTGAGAACTCTTTTACAATATTGTGACCAATAAGAGTATTCCATTCCATATATATCATATTCAGTATAAAGCTGAGGGATCACAGGGGTTAAGCCTTCTTGACCTAAAGGTCAGCACCTGAGGAGGACTCTGTCCGATCTTCTGCCTTTGATTCTGATCCTGAGTTCCCAAATACAACTTCTGTGTATTCCAAAATATTTTTTTGTCAGTTATCTTAAAAATAACTGGGGCAGCCCAACCCTCGCGAATCTGAGGTGCAGTCCTTCGGGGGAAACTGCTCCAGCGTGAGTCCTCCACAGCATCCCAAAAGTTCCACCAGCCAACCTGCTCCAGCGTGGGCATTCCTCTCTTCCACGGTCTACAAGCTCCTGCAGCGACTTGCTCTGATGCGGGCTTCCCACGGACTACAGTCCCCTTCAGGCATACACCCACATGGCATGGAGTCCTTTACGTGGTGGACATCCACGTGGTGATCCTCACGGTGGATACCTACACCCCGCCCATGGGCTGCAGGGGGACAACCCGCTTCACCACGGTCTTCACCACAGACCCGGGGGATGCTCTCTGCTCTGGCGCCTGGAGCTCATCCTCCCCACCCCCCCTCCTTCTTCACTGACCTTGGTGTCTGCACAGATTCTCACTCCTCCATCTCTGTGCCAGCTGTTCTGGCGCAGTTCTTTTTCCCGTTCTTAAATATGTTTTTCACAGAGGCGTTCCTCTGCTATCACCTTACTGATAGGCTCAGCCTTGGCCAGCGGCGGGTCCCTCTTTGGAGCCGGCTGGCATTGGCTCTATCAAACTTGGGGAGCTTCTAGCAGCTTCTTAGAGAAGCCACCCTGCAGCTCCCCCCCGCTGCCAAAATCCAGCCAGGCCAAACCAATACAAAGGACTTTTTTAATGTTTTTGTGGAATCTCCTATGTTCCAGCTTGCATTCGCTGCCGCTTGTCCTATCATTGAACATCACTGAGAAGAGCCTGGCTCCATCCTCCTGACATTGACTCATTACATATTTGTAAACATTTATGAGGTCACCCCTCAGCCTCCTCTTCTCCAAGCTAAAGAGACCCAGCTCCTTCAGCCTTTCCTCATAAAGGAGATGTTCCACTCCATCATCTCTGTGGCTCTGTGCTGGACTCTCTCAAGCAGTTCCCTGTCCCTTCTTGAACTGAGGGGCCCAGAACTGGACACTATTCCAGATGGGGTCTCACCAGGGCAGAGTAGAGGGGGTGGAGAACCTCTCTACTAACCACACTCCTTCTAATACATCCCAGGATGCCATTGGCCTTCTTGGCCACGAGGGCACATTGCTGGCTCATGGTCATCCTGCTGTCCACCAGGACCTCCAGGTCCCTTTCCCCTGCTCTGCTCTCCAACAGGTCAGTCCCCAATCTATACTGGTACAAGACTCTACACTTGTCCTTGATTGTATTTAATAAAATTTCCCCCGCCCAACTTTCCAGCCTGTCTAGGTCTCGCTGAATGGCAGCACAGCCTTCTGGTGTGTCAGCCACTCCTTCCAGTTTTGTGTCATCAGCAAAATTGCTGACAGTGCTCTCTGTTCCTTCATCCAGGTCATTGATGAATATAGTGAATAGTACTGGTCCTGGTACTGACCCCAGAAGGACACCAGTAGATACAGGCCTCCAACTAGACTCTGTCCCATTGACCACAATTCTCTGACTTCTTTCCTTCAATCAGTTCACAATCCACCTCACTACTCAATCATCCAGACCACACTTCCTCAGTTTAGCTACAAGAATGCTGTGGGAGACAGTGTCAAATGCTTTACTGAAATCCAGATTAAACCATATCCACTGCATGGCCATCATCTGTCCATCTGGTAAAACAATGTTGACTGTTCCTGATAACCCTTTTATCCTTGATATGCCTAGAGACAGCACCAAGGATGAGTTGTTCCATCACCTTTCCAGGGATGGAGGTGAGGCTGACCGGCCTGTAGTTACCCGGGTCCTCCTTCTTGCCCTTTTTGAAGACTGGAGTGACATTCGCTTTCCCCCAGTCCTCAGGCACCTCACCTGTTGCCCAGGACTTACCAAAGACGATGGAGAGTGGCCTAGCAATGACTTCTGCCAGCTGCCTCCGCACCCATGGGTGCATCCCGTCAGGGCCCATGGATTTATGGACGTTCACATTGCCCAACTGATCCCTAACTCAGTCCTCACTGACCAAGGCAAACTCCTCTTTATCCTGACTTCCTCTGGGGCCTCAGGGCTCTGGGTCTCCTGAGGACAAGGCATTCAGTAACTCTGTCTTCTCTGTATCCTCTGTCACCAGGGCACTCACCTCATTCAGCAGTGGGTCTACATTTTAATGAAGCCATGTATAGTCCTTGAATATCTTTAAACATAATTTTATGGTTCAAGGGAAAATTCAGCTTTTTTTTTTTCTTTTCAAATTTTTCTTGGTACATCCGTTGTGGGGTTTTTTGTATCTGTCCTTTTGTCCCCTTAGAATATTAACACTTCCCCTCCGGTTTTCAGTATGTCAGCTTGCTTTATTTACCCAGAACCAAGTCAAAGGCAATCACAAACTAGCTGGAGATGAAGCAAAATTCTTAGGAAAGAACATCCCTCTTAAACTAATTTGGATCACACACTCTAGAATAGATCACATTTATTTGCCTCACCTAATTTAGTTCTCTCGTGATGCCTCACCAGTGAGTTTGTTATTAAAATCTTATTAGTGTAAAATAAGAGTTTGTTCATTATTAAAAATGTCTTAGTGTAAAACAAGGTATTAAAAGAGATAAAAGGGAGAGGATCTTATTTTCAGAGTGGAAACACCTTTAACTTCTGCTGAAATTACTGGCAGCAAGTGTTGAGGAGAGAATATCCTCAATGAATGAACAAATAAGTTAGCCATTTCAAAACATTTTAAAACATACTTTATAGAAATGGTCTCTTTAGACCTTTACCTTCACTTAGAGCAGTTCAGGGAACATGAAAAGTAATTAGGGGTTTTTTAGTTTATTCTATGCAGTATTCTTCTGTCATTAAAACTGTTAATATGTGTAATCAATATCCAGGAGCTGCTTTTTGCTTTGGTGAGCAATCTCGGGAGTTAAGCGAGGAACTGACTTATATCTTGAAAGATACTCACACAGGGACATTATATCTAGTACAATTAGTTGCCTAAATATGGTTAAATGTGTAGAGCATCACTCAGAACTAAATAATGTATGTGTTACTCCAAAGAACATTGGTAACTTATGAATATCTATTAAGCCAGTTTCACTCATTTTTTATTAAACTTGAGAGCTGTGACCTATCTTGAGATTTCTGGTTAAATTAAGCTAATTGAAGACTGGAAGCAGCTACTGTGAGAAAAGGGGTATATGTAAATTAGTTAATATAAATTGAAGTTAATTAATAAAATCAATTTGGAAATGTGATTATTTTTTTTTTTTTGTTCCACAATATCACTGTGCTTGCTATAAGTAATATAATTGTATAAATAATTTAGGTCCTTCTTTCTCCCAAATCCTCAAAAAACCATTGTAATGTTGTCATGGTACTTTGGTTATCAGCAATTAGATTCAGTCTTCCAAAGGTATAATTTTCACAGAAAGAGATGCGGAGGGTAATTCCTCTTTGCCCATGAAATTTCAGGTACCAGTGGCTTTTGTCCATGAATGAAGCCATGTGGGATGCTGAGATGCACCAAGTGGCACCAAGGGCAACACATGCTGTTCCCCCACTATTCAAAGAGGGGAGTCAATGACACTTGGAGGAGTGATGCTGCAGTAAACCCTTGCTAAAACCACATCCATGATAGTAAATTTCCACCCAACTGATATGTAAATGAAGCTTTAGTTGTAACTGTCACAAACTCCATTCTGTGGAAGGTAACCTGGTGGTAAGACGAAAATCCTGGATTAAAGGCAGATAAATAAAAAACAGAAACACCCAGAGGATCAGTGCTGCATCCTCCAATGTGGCTGTTAAACACTGACCACGAACTTGGGAGACCTGGCTAAAACTTTATCTTCCGTCCCTGCCAGAAAATATATCAAAGTGCATGTTGAGTCAGTCTTCTTTCACTTTTATCAACTCCCCTTCTCTTAGAAAAGACCCCCCAACTAAGTTTTGTTGTGTAAAATGCATGTGGATATGAAATGCTTTTGTATCATGCTGTTTGCCTTCATTGGACAGTGGGGATTAATGGGAGACAATTCACTTTTGACTGAAATTAAAAAAATGAACACAAAAATTTTAAGAAGTGAACTGGGGAACTCATAAAAAGTTAAAAAGTTCTACAGGAGTGAAATTTTATTTTCTGTTTATCTGAGTATTTCATAGAAATTATACTATAAAAAAAGAAAAAGAAAGGGAGCTAGAAACCATAATCTTTTGAAATTACACTCTTCAGACTTTAAAAAGTGTAAAATAACGACAAAAGCAAAGTAAATAAACTATCAATTGCTGCTATTTATCCTTTCTGCATAATTTAATCTGAACTGAGAATGGTAGGAAAGATTATTAATTCTATTTGACTACAATCAGGCCAAGAAGTTATTATAAATAGCAAGGAATATTTGCAATTAAAACAAAAAAGAAAAATTATATTCTCAAAATACAACTACAAAGTCATTTAAATACCATATATACAATTAAATTCATGATTAAATTGTTGGTGTTTTTATGGGACTGAAACTTAAACTTCTGGTTTTTATGTCAAAGTCAGACCATGCTCTCTTGCCATGGTGTATATGTGTGGGTGAATGTATGGATATAACGAAATTTGAGGTTGCTGGGATGGCAGATTCTGCTGAAGATAGTAAAGTATTTTTCAGTTGTCTTCAACAGATTGAGAATTTAACATGTCACAAGACATGTTTTTTCCAAAAGTATCCAAAAACATATGCAGGCAAAACAAACATGAAGTCTGATAGGATTTTACAGCATTTTCTCTTGGACAAATGTCTCTAGTGAAGTTCAAGAGAAGTACTGGGATTCTAGGGTCAAATAAAGGCAACATCCCATCAACAAGGGACAAAAGTCATTACAGACTCCCGTGTCTGTTTTTTTCTTTCTTTTTTTTTTGGTGGCAATTCTGTGCATAAAATGCTGTTACACATCTCTATTCATTCTCTCTGACTCTGATTACACATAAAACTCAGCTATTCACAGTGAAAGCAAAGGTCTCTCTTGTGGTCCCCCAGAATTTAGTGCCGTTCACAGGTTGCTTTAGATGGGATTTTAAAACCGTTGATGCAGTTACATAGGTGCTAGCAAAATTTATGCAATAACCCTTTTAAAATTCACAAGAAAATATGTGGTCAGCTTACCATCACTTCTGTAATAGGAAGAGACCGTGTATTTCATATATATCCCTGAGTCACTCTTTGCTCATATAAAATCAATTTATTTAAGAGGGGAGGAAAGGTATGTCACCATTTTTTTGGTAAAAATCTCCATATCACTACTAGTAAAACTTTGCTCTTACGTGAATGCATTAATTTCAAACTGGAGACTTCTATATGAGGTAGTAATGTGTGGGATATACGCAATTAAATTCATAAACTAAGAAAAGGGATGGATGTAGGACAGTTGATATGGCAAATTATAAAGGCAATTAACATAAAGAAAAATACATGAACTAATCTGTAAATAATAGATGGTAATAGGCCATTATGTCACAAACATAGAAGAGCT
Source organism: Trogon surrucura (assembly GCA_020746105.1). Lineage (NCBI taxonomy): Eukaryota > Metazoa > Chordata > Aves > Trogoniformes > Trogonidae > Trogon > Trogon surrucura. The sequence goes on from CM036624.1 coordinate 12,034,833, forward strand.
GGATTGCTGTATCTCATTTCAGCCCATCTAAGTCAAACAATGATTTCCTCCATACTCTAGAATTAATAAAAATAAAATATCAAAAAGAGAATATTAGACACTAAAAAAAGCGCTTCCATTTAAAAAAAAAAATCCAACCATTAGTAATCCAGGTACTTACCACTTTGTTGTAACTTTGGACTTTGAAAAAGCACGTGAAAAATGCCACAAACTGATCCATTTAATTACCACTTAGTTCTGCCTAGTCTCTTTGTGTGATTAAATCAATGAAAAATTAAAGGCTTCCATACAACATGTTCTTGTATATCAATACCTTAAAATCTTCATCAGTAAAGTTACCAAAATACTGCCAGAGTGATTTTTTGTTTGTTTGGGGAGAACTGTGTGAATCAACAAATGCAACAAAACAGATGCCAGAAGGTATCCAGATGGTCCCAGTTCCCAGACTTCTGGACCCTTCTAGAGTTAGAACAGACAAACCCCACAGCACCAGGCAGAGCAAAAATACCATTTCTGATCTTTCAAATGCCTGATTATCACATTACATCAAATTGAGGATCATAAATATTGATTGGGGGAACTAAGGACTGGCCTCGACTACACGATGTTGATTTATCGCTTCTGCTTTCCTCACCTCAGCAGTTCACATTTTTGCAGGAATTGTTGTATAATTACAGGCCTTATGGACCCATGCCAGGTAATCCACACAAAACAGTTTGGTACTTCCCTCCATGATTTGGTTTTAATTAGCAGGGACCAGAAGATCTTCTGCAGGCTGTTGCTAAGCACAGTGGGCAGTGAGTGGGTGTGAGCCTACAAAGTCCCACCTGTCCCAGGTGGTGAGGACTGCTTACGGAGGAAGGTACCATCTGATCATCTCCTGATTAGCTTCCCTCATCTCCAGGTGGTTTTTATGTCTTAGTAATATAATCGTATAGCCCACACGCAACATCAAAGATCGTAGCATCATGTTTATTGAGATGCTCGATCTTAGCATCTTATCAAGCTGTGTGTTGAGAAATCACAAAGAGCACCTGAATGTCGTTTTGGCGGTTTGCTCAGTTCTGTTTTTCCAACAAATTGCTAGTATTCCAAAAAATGTGAACTGGCCCCACCAAGTTGTTAAAGCTGACATAGCACCTTGACAAGAGTGTTTCAGTCCGCTGTCCTAGCTAAAACCCCAGGGAGACAATTACACTCTCCTACTTTGGATAGCTTTTCCACCCCTAAAGTTTCTTTATTTCTGTTCATAAACTCTTGTGGAGAACTGTGACGTGATGGTGAGCAGCCTAGCAGACGTCTCACACAATGTATTACCCATAAAAATGCTATCAGCCTCTTTGGTTGGAGGTAAATTATGTACTCCAAAATTTACAGCTTAAACACTGAAATATTGAGTGCGTGCATAAAATGTGTCTCAACCCAGACTAAATATTACACTATCAAGAATTTTCTCTAATATAAAAGGAGAAAAGCCCTGGAGAATCTCTCCCTGGGGAAAAAAACAAAAACAAAAAGAAAAACAAAACAAACCCCTGATGATTACTTTGCTAGGCAAAAAAAGAGTAGAAATTAGGGAAATCTCAGGAAAATGTCTTCTCCTCAAAAATACTTTTCCTAGACAAAATAACAAACAAACAAGTAAAATTATTTTATTTTGAACAAGGAAAAATATTTCTTGACAAAGTTACTGTTAATAAAACCTTGGTTAGCTTCCAAGGTGAAGTTTTTAATAGTGGTTAGATTTCATATAGCTAACAGGCAAAGAGAGAGCTCCTACTTCTCCATACAGTTAAACTCATTAACATACAAACTAGATCCACATTGTTGTTAATTGTCAGGTAAATTTATTCTTATACATTTCTGGAAAAAAGAAAAAAAGAAAAAAATACTTGACAAGAAATTCTTTGCTAAGGTAATTAGGAAATCTTTTCCTCCATGTGGAAAAGAATGCTGAACTCTATTTAGAAACTATGAAAAAGGATTTCAAGGTGAGTTCCTACTGCAATATGATATTGTGCACTCCTATGTGCAAAGCAAAAGAGGTAGGAAAAGAAAGGCAACTATAGCATGGAAATAGTGCTGCTGGTTGCACATTCAAAGGTGAAGAAACCAATTTTTTGGTGGAAAATCAATTTTTTTTATGTAATAGGGAGTGACTGCACGGGAGAGTATCATGACGGCCTCAAGCATGGTGAAGAAGTTGGGCTGCACATCACAGGCACTTTTAAGATGCTTTTAAGTGCCTAGATTCTCTTTCTCTTCCACTGTTACCAATACTCAGAGGCAATACCTACTTTTTAGAACTAAAATTTCTACTGGGAAAGTTTTCTCATTTTTATACTACCTGTTTATTCTGGGAAAAAAAATAACATCTCTGAAGCTAGATGCAGCACTTGTTGAAAAAAAAAACCCAAAAGCCTAAAAACATTTAGATGCAGACAAGTCTATGGGGACAGATGGGATTCACCCAGGGGTACTGAGGGAGCTGGCAGAGAAGCTCACCAAGCCACTCTCCACCATTTGCCAGTAGTCCTGGCTAACCGGGGAGGTCCCAGTGGACTGGAGGTCAGCAGATGTAATGCTCATCTACAAAAAAGGCTGGGAGACAGATCTGGGGAACTTCAAGCCTGCCAGTTCCATCTCAGTGCCAGGGAAGGTTATGGAGTAGATCATTTTGAGTGCCATCACACGGTACATACAGGACAGTCAGGGGTTTGGACTCAGTCTGCATGGGTTTATAAAAGACAGATCCTGATCTCCTGTGACAAAGTGACCCACTTAGTGGAGTGTCGATCCACTGCAGAGTAAGAAGGCTTTACAGAGGGACCTGGACAGGCTGGATCAAAGGCACGAGGGCAATTGTATGAGGTTCAACAAGGCCAAGTACCAGGTCCACGCTAAAAGATAATACTGGAAAGAATATTTAGGGATATAAATTAAAAATAAATTGTTGCAATGCTCTTGTGTGTGTATGTGTACATATACATATATACATATAATGTATATCAGTTAAAGAATTAAAGATTATTGTGATAGGAGAGTTTAGGAGATTGATAAATCAGGACACCTTCAAACTTTAAAACTTGCATTCACTAAATGAATTTACTAGCAAGGCATTTCCTGCAAATGGTTAATTCTTAACACATTTTTAATGATCACTGCATCTACAGATTCAGCAATCGCATCCTGAACTATCTGTAAGCATAATACCAGGAGTTAGTATTTAGCAGTGATGGCAGTGGTCCTGGATGGTTTAGCTGGGAAATTGGTCCTTCAGGTCCCCTGATTTTCCATGATATGCCTAATGTTCTACTCTATTTTCTCTCTTCTGGACAAAGTATTTCAGCTCTTGTGCTCCTTACCTTGATTTGGGTTTTGCTGATTTACAGCACTTACCTCACTTCTTACATTATGGTGGTACAATCATACCTTCCACTTACATTCAATTCAGTGGTTTCTAGCTCCTCAATCTTGGATGGTTATTTTCCCCATGAAATTAATATTTACTATTCACCTTTGGTCTTGTTATTAATTGTCTGATGATTAAGATCTTATCTGAGTCATCTCTGACAATTATCTATGTACACACATAGAATATATTTATCATAACAGTATAATTTAATTCCCAGCATATAGAATCATAGAATAATAAAATCATTCTGGTTGGAAAAGACCTCTAGGATCATGGAGTTTTAATTTAAAATTCGAAGTTACATAGTAAAAATAATCATGTGTTTCTTGTAGTTTGGTGTGTTTCTTAGTAGTTTGGGAGGGCTTGGGGAGTGGGCTATGTTTTTAGATGTGAACAAGATCTGGAGTGCTAAATCCAAAAGAACTTTCAAGTCTGCCATCCTAAGGTTTTTGTGGTATGAAGCCAAACTTAAATTTCACAGCTGGTCCCTCTCTGTGTAATTGGCCAATCCTGAGTCTGAATCCTAATAATCAACTTTGTGTCTGCCTTGAAAGACAGTAAAAGGAAGGAAGGAGCTGAAACGTGAGTTTTATAGCTTAAACATACTTGTAAATTATACATAGCTGGCTTTTTAAGTAAGAGCTCAGAGAAGACGATTGTTCCCTGTAATCCAATACATTAAGAGTGGAGCCCTGTTCTATAGACACCTGGAACAATAGTTAGACAAACCACACACTAATTGGGGTAGGAAGAATAAAGACCTGACTCACACTTCCCAAAGCAAAGATTTTATAATTGTTCAACTTACAGTGAAATTCCCCCAGGTAGTAACAGTACTCTTATTTATTTTATTTTTTTTCCTAAAGGCTAGAAGTGAATATCACAGGTTCACTGATAAAAAGTCCTGCATGGCTAAAGGATGGTCTCCAGCCTCAGACAGCAGAATTTCATAGAGTTCAGATGCACTGCTTGGGAGAGAGCACGTAATAAATTTGTGTGCAGTGGGCATTGCGTTTGCATAAAGAAACATGGAACTGGAACTGCTATCGCTTTTATTCAGCTGTCCCTAGCATTTAACTGCAGCAAGTCAGATTTTCATCACTGGACTAACACAGCTGCAGTTTGATTAATAATAAAACCTTCTTGCACATTGAAAATTCTTCCTTTCTAAGTCTGCATTTCTGCATTTGTACCCATCCAGAGCTCAGGCGCTGCCCATCTCTGCACATGCAGCCATCCTCGTTTCACCCCAGGAGACAGCTGATTTGAGAATATGCTACTGTCACCTGCAGGTATCTCATTTACTGAAAGCTACAAATGAGGTGAATAGCAATTTAGGTGAGGTTGTGGAGAGCATGTGAGAATAGTCAGAATGTGAAGGATTCCTTTATCCAGGTAATATGCAAAATTTTTAAGCTCCTTCAAACACAGAACATCTCTTACTCTCTTTAGATTTCACCCAGTGAGTGGTGATAACAGCTTTCATTGTGGCAACAGGGAGGAAAACAGCCACATGCAATTGGTTTTTCAGGTCAGTAATAGAGAGGACAATTTCTGACTTTGATTACCTTTTTTCTCTTGAAAGACAACATGACCGGGTTCAGGATCCTGTTTTTCTCTTTCCGGTTCTTTTCCACATGATGAAACATCTGATTTTGTTGCTTCACTCTTATGCTTCCAAGACAAAAAAAAAAAAAAAAAAAGTACAATTATGTATACTAATCAGTGCTGCAGAATGGAACTGTCATCAGATGGAGTCACCAGCCAGTCTTTGGGGCAATAGTTTGCCCCATAACTGGATAGAACTGGATTAGAACTGGATAGAACTGGATTCTGGTCATGGTTTGTGTCTCAGATAAAACCAAAGGTTTCTCCTCTGTTTTGCAAGTAGCGTAATGTCCACAAAAAGAAAAAATATTCTTTTACAGGCTGTTTCTCTCACACGTACGACAATGTTTTGAGATGTGGTCCTGTTTCTCCGACACCTGTGTTTTTCCAGTTTTTTTTGGGTCCGGGCCTGGATACCACATAAAACTTAGAGGAAGATGAGCCAGGAGCAGAAGCACTCGTGCAATCTGCTGCACTTCACCTGAGCGTGGTGGGGGGGAACGAGTAACTCACTGCCTGAGACCAGTCCACATTCAAATTCTGAGACAGCCAAGCTAAAGTTCAACTGCTGCTAAAGCAACTGATGTGGTTTTTTTTCAGTTTCCATATTCGAGACTCAAAATTAGAGTTTTAAATGTATTGGAAAGTGGAGATGCTCTTAAAGCCAACAGGACAAGACGACATGTCTTCCAGTTGCCCCAGGGGAGGTTTGGACTGGAAATTAGGAAAACCTTCTTTACTGAAAGGATTTTTGAGCACTGGAGAAGGCTGCCTAGGGAAGTGGTGAAGTTACCATTCCTACAGGTATTTAAAAACTGCATAGATGTGGGACACAGTTTAGTTGTGAACCTGGCATTGCTAGGTTAACTGTTAGATTCAATGATCTTAAAGGTCTTCTTGGATTAAAACTATTCTATGAACACAACTCAGCAAGATGTTTGATGGACTCTGAGCATTTGCACATGAAACCACATCCTTAAGTATAGCTTAAGGAGTTCTTACCGGAGGGGCTGAGAAACTTGTTTCAACTAACTTCAATGCATTTCCCAGAAAGTAATTTGCAAAGCTAGGTAAAAAAAATAGTACATGTGCATCTGGTGAACATGCTTCTGTATGAACATTCTACAAACACATTATTGTAACATGATTTTAGACCTCTGGTGAAGAACAGATGTAGACTTTAGAATTGGACCCACTCTAAAAAAGCAGTTCTATGCAGTACTAAGCCCTAAACACTTTTATACCTATGAACAACTGGCTGCAATATTGCAAAACAGATATTAATACTCTTGTAAAGAGTAAATAAATTTCATTTTCAGTAAGAAAGGAAAAGCTCCACTGCAATCAAGCAGCCCCTTCATTCTTGTTGACAAGGGTAATCCTTGATCCAGAACTCTCATCCCACATCGGGACTGACCTTGGCACTCGCGCAGCTCTGGCCTCAGTCAGCTTCAACATCCACACACAAGATTCGCTGAGTTATTGCAGGGAAAAGTGGTGTTTGATCTTCTTCACTGTCTTTGAAGGAATTAAAGTGATTATATCCTGCCTGGTGGTGACACAAGAGAGAAAAGCAGAGGACTAAGAGGAGGCTTAACTTGCTACCACCTGTACAGTTTAAAGTCTTCAGGGCTTTCGGCTTAAAACTAGTATTTCAAAAAGGTTAAACCCAAGCTGTGACAATTCAATCAAGATGAGGAGAAACTGTGAACATACCACAGGAGCAAGATTTTCTTTTCTTTTAAGATAAATATAGAAAACCATGAATGAACAACAAATCCCCAATCTCTAAGTGAATATAAAGGCAGCTATTAGCTTTTTTAAAAAATCATATTTTACCTTCAGTTACCAAATAAATTTACCCTGCAATTATACTCAGGAAAGTACTGATAGTATGTTCTCCCCAGGAAAGCAAGGTTCTCTAAAATTTTTATTTGATAATGTGCTAGACATTCCTAACATAATAACATTAATGTATTTTCTATGTTATGAGTATTGTTTCGACTGCAGTTGTGTGCTTTTCTCAATTGTGTCTTCTCTCTAATTTTCTATACATAAGCTCTTTGCCTGTCATGCAGACTGTTGCAGAATCATGTTCCTAATAAATACATATTCCTAAACATTCTACTTGGTTTGCAGAGAAAGTCAGCTGAAGAAAACCAGAGGAATATTGCTGGAATTGCTCAGTACCTCGTGCATATTTAGGAGCCAAAGATTACTCCACTTTTCCACTCTGCAACCATGGTTCCAGTGGAAATTTTGCAAAACGGTTTCAACAGAGGTGCTTACCAAAGTTCCTTCAGGAACTTTGTTATCCTCCTCTAGTAAATATTACAGATTACATTTACGTACAACCTTCCCAACAAGTGATGCAAGTGAAGATTAACTCTGCTACACATTTCACACGGCACAGGCACTGAAGGACCTGAATGTGCTTGGCATTGCATAGTAAGAGACCTTCACACACAAATATTTTGGGGATTTTTTTTAATTTTTTTTTTTAACACAGCTGGGAAGAATTTGCATTAAGGGAAGAAAGCTAGAGCCTTTAAAAAAATCATAATATTATACTTGTCTGGACCTGAGGATGTATTAAAAGGGAAGATGGCTGTCTGAATACATTCTCACATTTTTTTTTAAAATTTCCAGTTATATCTCCTAATATTTTAGTATATATTGCAATATCAGTAAAGAATGGTATTGTCATCTTACCCTCACAAAATTTAATTACAGACATTCGGAGTTTTGACATATTGTTAATTAAATATTGATTTGTTGGAGGATGAACTAAGCCATCGGTATTTTCCTTCCTAATTAGAATAATGACTGCTCCACCTGCCAACTGAAATAACTGTAGAAGCAGAAATGTAGAAAATGCTTAAATAATGCAGCACATTGCACCTCTATTAAGATTAATAAATTAGACATAGTGTAGTGGCTGTACTATTTAAACACTGTCCACATTTTCCCTTTATTGGGAGTAAATAGCTAGAATTTGATAGTTTGTCTTTATCCTAGAGCTTCATGTTCCAGTTTGTCATGAGTAAGTGGTCTCAACATTGTGAGAAAACTCCAGTTATACCTTCCTCAGTGTCATCAGTACCATTCTTAGTAATCATACCAGTAAAGCAAATACTGAGCTGATAAAGCAAGCCACTCTTTTACTCCCAGTGAGAAGCTGCATACTGTTTATGGCGTATTAAATAGTTCAGTAGACGGGATTTTTTTAATAATTCATTTTTGTGATGCTTATGCCCCATGGAGAAGGAAAGGACTTTTATTTTCATTGCAATCAGTTTCTCACTTTTTAATCAACATTAAATTAATGTAAAAATCTCATTTTCTGTATTGTACTGATGTGAGAGATATCATGCTAATTTCTGCTGACTGTCCTCTGATTAGTGAGTTTAGCCTGCAACTATCCTTCCTCATTTACAAGTTAAATTTCTTCTCAGAAAATGCCTACTCTTTCTTCAGTTTTCATCTTAAACACAACAGGATCATTCCCCCCCCAGCCAAAAAAATTTATCATCACATCTTCCTTGCCTCTTTAAAAATATTTCTCTTTGTCTTTTTGTTAACATTTCCTCACTGCATCAGAATAGAATTGTAGAATTTTTGGGGTTGGAAAAGACCCTTGAGATCATCAAGTCCACTGTTAATGCAGCACAGCCAGGGCTACCACCAAACCATGTCCCTGAGCACCACATCTACACAGTTTTTAAATACCTCCAGGGATGGCGACTCCACCACTTCTCTGGGCAGCTTGTTCCAGTGCTTGACAACCCTTTTGGTGAAGAAATTTTTCCTCATATCCAGTCTCAGTCTCGCCTGGCACAACTTGAGGTCATTTCCTCCTGTCTTATTGCTTGTTACTTGGGAGAGGAGGCTGATTCTCACCTTGCTACAATCTCCTTTCAGGTAGTTGTAGATCATGAGAAGATGATCCCCCAGCCTCCTTTTCTCCAGGGTAAACAACACCTCATGATAAATGCAGGCTGAGAAACTTGGCAACAGGGGCCTATAAGATGATAAGGTTCATATATTTTTTTAGTCCACAAAAGGATCATCCACAGGGCATCTCTGAGCCTTCATTTATCCCTTCATTTTCTAGTTAAGAATGTATCACATAGATTTCCATCCAGGAATGCACTCTTCACAGAGCCTCTTCAAAGTTTTGAAAGGAGAAACAATTCGATCCAGTGTTTCAGTGCCACTGTTTAATCAGATATTAACAGACGCAAAGAGTACTTGATATGCTTTTCTCTGCAGATTGTGGATTCCTACTAAATCAGCTGAACTTCACATTCAGGGAAGTAGACTATTCTTTGCATATTATTTCCTGCAAGGGATTACGTTACATGAATATCCGGTAAGGTGGAAGTGCAAACCTCATTTTTGTATTTTTATTATTAATAAAGAGATGCTAATTCCTCTGCTTTAAGGTGATTAGCATCAGTCTTCCAAGTACTGCAAATGTATTAATTTTAAAGACATAGATAATCTGGTAGAGATAATAAAAAAAATGTACTTGTTCACAATGAAATTATCATACATCTGTTTGGAGCAGCAAGAATTTTGGGAGATCTCATTTGCTTAGAGTGATTCTCTTTGGAGGTGGGCAAATCAGGTCTTGCGTTTTTTTAAATTCTTTTACACTTTCATAGATTAATTTCTGTAGAGCTCTGTAAATTCATATGAAGAAGTTGAAATGAGCAGGAAACAGAACATCACAAACCAATCCTTTGGGACAAACAATGAAAATTTAAAACCCAGTTCATGCTGTTTGCTTATATTACTACAGATTAAAGATTTATTGTAATTTTTAAATGTCCTCTTGTACATAATGTTTTGAAAAAATGGTGTTATCCATTTGATTTTAATGTGTTACAATCTCCTCTACTGGAATGGGAGTTAATTTGGTTTTCTATTTATTTTTCTCGTTTGATCTAAGTTTTTTTAATACAACATCAATATTATTTATTTATTTGTCTCTAATGAGTTACTAAGGCAGCTTGGAAAAAATAAACATAAGAAATCTGTGGAGGTTTTGGGCTATGTAATTTTTATGTCTCTCTGTGCTTTTTCTACCAGAAGAAGGAGTTCTATACATAAATGAGAGTCACAAAAGCCAAATATACAGGAACAGGACATGAATCTGTGCAAAAGAATAAATAATTATATATAATAAAAGCAAGTTTTATGAACTCTTTCATACATTCACTTTCTCCTATGACAGACCTAGGAAACAAGTTGCTCATCCTGTAAGGAAGTCACATTCAAATCTTAAAGTAAAAATTTAGCACTAGTTTGGATGTATTGCAATGGACTCAAAAAAAAAAAAAAAAAAGTGTTTTGCTGGAAAGCGGTGGAACTACTCCAATTTCACCAGACAATATTTTTAGTTGGGTTTTATTTTACACTGAATAGTCATTGATTAAGTCTTACCTGTTTTTTTAACAGGAGGTTGTCCTGGTTTGAGCTAAACAGAAGCAGTTCTGTTCGGTGATTTTTACTTTCCAGCTCAGTCTCTTCCAAGAGGCTGCACGTTCTGAAGTTGGCAGCGTGTTTTTGCAGACAGTGTGTGCTACTGGCAGTGATAACACCTGATGTTTACAGTCACTGCCTGGGACTGGGATGCAGAAAGGCTCCTGCTGATACCGATTCCTACAGTGACCAAGGCCACTGCTGGCTCTTGTGTGCCACGCTGGGGGTGCTGGGTAGTGAGAGGGGTCACAGGGAAGTAAAAGGCTGCATCTCTGGTGAGTAACAGACAGGACAGGTGACCAACAAGAGTATTCCTTCCCATATATGTCATATTCAGTATAAAACTGAGGGAACATGAGGTTTTAAGGCCTCTTCTTTTTGCTTCTTCTGCAATGACCGGCATCCAGGGAGGACTCTGTCCGATGGTCTGCCTTTGATCCCGATCCTGAGTTCCTGAATCCAGCTCCCACTGCCGCTGAGCCTGAGACTTCCCCGGTGCCGCCTGCTCTGCAGCATCAGTGGTGGTTGCTATCGAGGGGGAATCAGGTTTGACATCGATTTTGTATATATGTCGTAGAAATATAGAATGGCCTAGGCTGGAAGCGATCTTAGAGATCATTTAATCCAACCTCCCTGCCATGGGCAGGGACGCCTCCCAACTAGATCAGGCAACACATGAGGACCGAACATGAATCAAACGCATGACCTTTGGTGTTTCAGCACCACACTCAACCGAGCGAGCTAAACCAGCCCTCAAATATAAGTAATTATTTTTATTACTTCCTTATTCATTAAAGCTGTTTTAATTTTCTTATTCCTGTCTGTAAGTCTCTCTACCTCATTTCTTTTTCCTTCGTGTTTGGGGAGGAAGAGTGGGTTAGAGAGTGTCTGTCAGGGTTCAGTGGCCAACCCAGCCCTAACTCATGACAGAAGTAATATCAGGAACTGGCAAAAAGGATTTAAAAAAGAAATAAAAAAAAAAAATCTACGAGCAACATTTAAGCCAATACAAGTCTGATACACAGTCAAGGGATTCAATGTGTTGACTGCTGCTAGTTATAGTCTAGATTTGGAAAAAATAGAAAGGTTGTTCCTTTCAGTATTTGCACTGACAACACTTAAATCAAAACCAAATGTTTTCTTGAATTTGCTCATTTGGTCATTTCAGTAGTAGAAAATGAAATAAGTTGTGATTTTATCAGTTTCATTATAAATCAAAACTAGCACTCTTCAGAATGTCTCTGGGCAAGTTTCTTCAAACACAGAGACACCAAATCCATTACAGAAAAATTGATCATCTCTGTATTAAATATGCACATCAATATCTTAAGTTCAGCTGCAGAATATGACAAAAGAGGCTTGCTTCACCACTTGTCACCAACGTCAGGTTTGGGGTCATTTTGGTGAGATAAATTTGATCACTAGCATGTTTACATTTGAGCTGTGGTTTCTGTTAGAAGTTACTCCCCCCTTAACCTGTCTTCTCTGTGGGTTTCTCTAAATAAACTTCTCTCTCCTACTGGTAATTTTTTTTTTCTTAGAAAAATATGTTAACCTAGTTTAGTTGACTTAGAATGATACAATCGAGTGGGACTGGTGAGATTAGTGTGCCCTGATAATACCAAGCGTGAAATGCCTTTGTAGGTCTGAGTAAAACCGGAGCTTTCATTCTGAAAATGATCTACAATAAACTCATGAAACTCTGTTTTGTAGGAAGATATACATTTAGCTTCTATAGTAGATCATTTCAGCCAGGCTCTTGAGGAGCCACACAGATATTTCACTTCACTCATTTGTCGTTCGACAGTTTACGGCTTGTTTCTTCTGATGAAGGAAAAACAAATCTTCCAAGGTAATAGTGATGCAGAAAAAGCCCTGCTAATTTCCAGTTTGGAATAAATTCAAATACTTCCCTCTTACAACCATTTGAGTAAAATAAATTCACAGCAATCTTTCCAATGTAGTTCATATATTCCAAGATGTAGGGAAGATTCTGAAGTACTTCGCAAACCATAATAAGAATGTACTTCTGATTTCTTACTGAATCTATAAGCAATTCGTATCTACAGGAAAGATTTAACCCTGATACTTGGCAGTGGAAGTCCTCCTTACTTAATCTTTATGAGAGACATAATTTTTACTATCTGACATCAGAAATAGGTATTCTGATCAAAAACAGTTTATCCTGCCCTTGGCTTCAGTACATCTATTTCTAATAACCGCAACTGGGGAAGCATTTGCAGGTGACCCTTGTAATCCAGGTCTTACTTCATTGACTTACACTCTGCTACAGAACGTTATGAAACACCATCAACACTATGAAAAACATGACATTAATTGTGTTTTTTGGCATCAGGCGTTAGGTAAATGTTAGCCACTGAAAAGCAAACAAATTCTTGTACAAAAGTAAAGAGAGGAAAAAAAAAGGAATACTGTATCTAGACATCTTATTACCTGCTGAATGGCAAACACAGCAAATGTTAACATTTCACCCTGCTGCTTGCTTCACACGCAACAAAACCCACAGAATTTGTATTTTCTAAGTTGAAATATGATATTGCAAAAATACCCAAGTACATATAAACCAAATTTTAAAATACCAGTAATGAAACAGGGAGAAATCTTAACCCTGCTCATCCCAAGGACATTGTTTCTTTTTCTTTTTTTTTCTTTTCCTTTTTTTTAAATGGTTTCTATACCAAGACATTTTTTAAGATATGTCATACAGAAAATGCAATATCATAGAATCATAGAATGTGTTGGGCTGAAGGGACATTTAAAGGTCACTTAGTCCAACCCCCCTGCAGTGAGCAGGGACATCTTGAACTAGATCACGTTGCTCAGAGCCCCATCAAGCCTGACCTTGAATGTCTCCAGGGATGGGGCCTCCACCACATTTCTGGGAAATCTGTGCCACTGTTTCACCACTCTCATTGTAAAGAACTTTTTTCTAACATCTGATCTGAATCTACTCCACTCTAGTTTAAAACCATTGCCCCCTGTCGTCCTCTTGCTACACACGCTTGTGAACAGTTCCTTCCCAGCTTTTCTGCAGCCCCCTTCAGGTACTGGAAGGCCGCTGGAAGGTCTCCCCAGAGCCTTCTCTTCTCCAGGCTGAACAACCCCAACCCTCTCAGCCTGTCCTTGCAGGAGGGGTACTCCAGCCCCCTGATAGTTTTTGTGGCCCTCCTCTGGACCTGTTCCAACAAGTCCACACCCTTCCTGTGTTCTGGCTCCACAGCCAGACGCAGTACTCCAGGTCTCACTACAGCAGAGTGGACAGGCAGAATCACCTCTCTCAATCTGCTGGCCACACTTCTTCTGATGTGACCTAGGATGTCAACACACCGAGTGCCAGCCATCTGGAGGGAAACTTCAGAGGGAACCAACTACTAGAAGGATAGATTAGTCTTTCACCCCTAGACCTGGGTTGAACCACTTATTTGCACATCAGGACCACTACAGACCTCCACCAGAGTTACCTCTGGCTTCATCCCGCCCAGGCATAGTTCACCATCTTTTGGGTCCTAGCACTGACACTCGTGCTCCATCTCCCTAGCCAAGTGGTGTGGATGAGACGGGTCAGTGGTGCTTCTCGCACAACCCACCTCAGGAACCCATCTCAGCCAGTGCGCGCATGTACCCGCAGATCATGGCTAAAAGCACAATCACAGAGCTGGGAATAAAAAAATGCAAATGAACAATAATTAAGGAAGACTACAAATATTTTAGAAGGTTGCAGCTATTGATTATGGCATAAACAGGTTCTTTGTTTAACATCGCCCACAGCCAGAAAGAGAAAATCAGTACGTGGCTACTCTTGAACTGCTTCTCCCAGACAGGAACGCAGCAACAGCTCTTAAGTGTCCAGTCGAGTTGCTCTGATCAGTCCATGTTCTAAACACTATTGCTGCTGTGCATCCACACATTTCACATGAGAAATGAAGTAATTCGTTTGATGTTTTTAACTTTATGGCATCAAATAATTTGATCAAAATTACCCTCGAGCAGTACCACAGGCTACTGGATTGATATTTATCTTCTCAACCTTGCACTTACTATCTTTACCTTGCCAGTTTTCCCCTTCTGCTTTTAAAACCCCATAAAAATCTACATAGCTGGCACTGGAAGTCTACAGAAAAAGATTTCATCATGCTCTAACAGGCCAACTTACAAGATGTACTCATTTTAAAACTCGACACAAAAAAAACTCCAAGAAATACAGCCATATCTCTGGACTATGCTGGATCTCATCTGGAAACTGACAGTAAAAGGGGGATACGTGTGGAAAATGAATTACAGCTGGAAGAAGTACAAAATTTTCCAGTCTGCTACAAAAGGCATTGTCAACCAATACAATAATTCCCATACGCTCTAATATTAATATATGACTGATCTACTTAACACTGGTTTTGAAGTCCCAATTTTTGTCATATCATGACTATCAGGTCTACAATAGGGTGAAGAAAAACTTCAGCTTATTATTCTAAAAAAAAAATAAAACAATGAACTTGATAGTTTTCTTTCCAGAAATAACATTAACTTTGTTGAATAATACTGTTATTGATTTTTTTTGTGCCTAACATTCCTTAAACAGCAAATGTCAAGATAATGTTACATGGGTAGATGCTTTTCTGAGCATTGAAAACAAAAATCAGGCTGAATACTTGGAAATACGGTATTACTGAAGCATTTTCTTAAACATGGTTGGAATTATATGCAAGAACAATCTCCTTATAAGAGGAAAAAATGAAAAAGCAACTCTGGTGGATTTTTAGTTTTAAATATTATACAAGAGCCACAGCAACAAGCAATAGAATTACAAATATAATTAGATAATAGAAAATTGCCCAAATATCAGGAAGCTGTTAGTAAAATATATCAATAAGCTTCTTGATTATAAATGATTAGGTAGCTGGATTAATTAGAATCCTAGACTGGTTTGGGCTGGAATGGACCTTAAGGATCATTTAGTTCCAACCCCCCCTGCCATGGGTACGGACACTGCCCACTAGACCAGGTTACTCAAAGCCCTGTCCAACTTGGTCTTCAGCACTTCCAGGGAGGGGGCTTCCATAATTTCTCTGGGCAACCTCTTCCAAGCTCCTCACCACCCTCATAGTGAAGAATTTCTTCCTTATATCTCATTTAATTCTACCCTCCTTCACTTAGAAACCATTGCCTCTTGTCCTGTCACTACAGGACCTGTTAAAAAGCTTTCCTCTGACTGTCTTTTAGCAGCTCCTTTAGGTACTATAAGGCCACTGTTTGGGCCTCCTCCAGACTGAACAACCCCAACTGCCTCAGCCAATCCTCACAGGAGAGGTGTTCCAGTCACCAATCATCTTTGTGGCCTCCTCTGGACCGACTCCAACAGGTCCATGATCCTTTTATATTGGAGGTCCCAGGGCTGAACATGGAACTCCAGGTCAGGTCTCACCAAAGCACAGCAGAAGGGCAGAACTACCTCCCTCAACCTGCTGTCCGTGCTGTTTTTGATACGGCCCGGGATGCAATTGAATTTCTGGGCTCTGAGTGCACATTGCTGGCTCATGTTCAGTTTTTCATCTGGTATCTCCACATTCTTCTCCACAGGGATGCTCTCAATCACTTCATCCCTCAGTCTGTATTGATACGGGGGTTGCCAGAATTCAGGTGTACGAACTTGCACTTGGCCTTGTTGAACCTCATGAGGTTCACATGGGTCCCCTTACAAATATAAATCAAAAACTCAAGCAGCAAAAATCATACAGTTTGTTGGGAGAATGAAAGAGAGAAATATTGATGTGGAGGGGAAATAAATCTGACCTACACAGGTTTAAAAATATACCTCAGTCTTTACAGAATTTACTTGTTACACAAATTGCACAAAACGGAAAAGTCTGCTCATTTCAATGCTTTTTTTTTTTTTTCAGCTAGGCTTAATTTAACAGAAATCCATAACAGGAAGAGGAAATAATTATCTTTCATTTGTATTGCAGTCACAAGATTAAGGTGTTTCTTATGTTTCAGACATTTCATAGCAAAGAGTACAAACAGAAATCTCTCTTTTTCTCTCTGCATCCAGGATACTGAGCATGCACCATTCCAAAAACTGGAATTAATCCTGCTGAGTAGCCTAGCACTGATCTGACAGCAGAAAGGGGAGCCAGGCTATAGGAGAAGGTGTCTGTAGTGTCTGGCTCAAATTTCAGAAAAAAATAAATATTTGGGTAAAAAAGACTGCCTGGAATGCTCCCTGTGTCCACACACAGGAAGGACTCAGTAGGATGAGTGCCAGTTTCTGCTTTTCAGAAGGAAAGCCTCCTAGAAAGAAGCTATCAACCTGCAGAAGAGTAAAATATGCTCATATGTGCTTTTCCTGCAATCAGTCAGTGTGCTAGTTGTGATAGTAACTCAAGATGGCTTTGTCCTTAACGGGGAAACAGCAGGACACAATTATTTTCCAGCTGGGGAATATTAGGCTGACCTCAAGTAGATGTGAAAATGAAAATAATATGCAATAAGGTTTTATACCACCATAACCATCATGTTATCACAAAACCTCATTCATATTTGGCTCTGGAGACTGTCTCTATGTGGGAGATTTAAGAGCAGCTTAAACCATTATACCCAAAGCCCACAGAGTCAGAGCAAACCTTCCCTTTGTTGGGGTAGGCTATATACAGAAACAACAACAAAAAACAAAGGTGACTTACTTTTATTTCTTCTCTCTTTTTTTTCTCCTCTTCTAAACAGGTAAACAGTTCACGTTGTCCAAGGATGGCTGGTGCTGCATTTCACAAAATGATATTCCATCTCTATTGCTACTGTTCTGCTATGAAGCAGCTAATTTGGATGCTGAGTTGCAAAGGATAGTGGCCATAGTGGTGTCCAAGCACTCCAGAAATATCTCGCTCTTTCAGAAATAGAACAGGCTGAAGCTTGAACACGCAAAGTCAGGAAGCTCTACGTGGTGTGGGGACTGCTGAAAAGGTAGAAGTCTATCTCAGGTTTTACAGATTTTGTTTTTCTCTCTGTAATTTCAGCCTTATATAATCCAACATCAGAGTGACATCTACCCTCCCTCTGAGAGGCTCAGGCATGCCTCAAATGTTCTCACTTTGTCTTGTGTGAACACCTGAAGTTCATTAATCATCACTGTCTTATCAAAGTAATTATTAATGGACGGCCAAGATAGAAACGACCCACCTGAATTTTAGGGGAACGTATTTTTTTCAAGATGTTGTTGCTGCTGTATTAGCAAAGAATAGCTAATTTTGAATTAAAAATGTAGTGAGAAGCAATTATTCCTTAAACAAGGGCCATATGGCAAGAAATAACAACAAATTGCTTTTTCTTTTACTTTATTTTTCCTAGTTACTGCTCTGAAGCCATCTATAAAACCATGCGTGGCTGCATATGACATGCAGTGTGGTTTTCTGTAAGCAATGTCAAATAGGCTATATTATTAAGTCCTCATAAGTAGAAAAATATTTCTTTGGAACTTTATATTGCTGCTTACAAAATGAAGAAGATGTACAAACCAGCTTGGAAATAAATCTCGTGATTTTCCTGCTCACTGCAATACTCATGTAAAAGTCTCAAAAACAGGTCAAGACAAATCTGTTGATAACGTTGATATTAATTTTCCTTCATTCTATTTTCACTATGAAGTATTAGATTTTTTTGATGAAATTATTATTGTAATATACTTGAGTTATTGTTGTGGTTTTTTTAATTATTATGCACTATGTTTTCATCAAAACTGCAAGAAAAACATCTTTATTTCAGAGAAGAGTTGTTATATGTGCAGTGTTCAACAGTCACTAAATCTTCCTCTATGACTGTCCTGGAAATTATTGTAGAAAATTATACCAGATGAAAAGCCTTGAATTACTGATATCATAGGCTGAGTGTGTGCACATCTGCCTATTTTGCAAAGGATATAAAAATTATAAAAGGGTAAAAAAATACATTATAAAACTGTATAAAACACAATGTCCAGATCTGAGAACTGAAGGAAACTATAAACCAGAAGATTAAGTTGAAAATCCTTCAACCTTAAACGCTATTACTGAAATGTAGTTAGGTGAGTCACGGTGCCACAATGTTAACATCAATTAGTTCTGTGAAGACAGAGCAATGATTTTCTAATTTACAGTTTATAATCAGTCTAAGGTTTGCAATTCCTGAGGTACTCTTCACCTCTTAAAAAACTCATCCTCCTGAGAGTGTGTTTGGGAGTACCTTGCTTTCACTCTTTGTCATTGCATGTGTATTAAAGTGGTATTTGCTGCTATCCAGAAGGATGAAGCTAAATAAAATAAGGTTTTATGAAATTAAATTAATAACTTCCTGATTTTGTTCTTATATTTTAGACTGTAGTTGAATCCTATCTACAATTGTTGTAGTCAAAGAGCTTCTGTAGCTTCAGAAAGCCCACCTACACTTTTTGGGCTATGCTGAGGGAAACTATCGTAATTCTCAAAGGGGTAACAGGCTTTGTTTGCAGTTACAGATTGCTCCTCAGATTATTCTCATTTCTGTTGCCTGTGTGATGATACGCGTGGCATCATTTCACACTAGTACAAAAGTCGGTACGATGAATATGACCTCTAATAAAACTGTTAGGTAGTGGGGTGACTGGTGAGGTTGTAACTTGTAAGACTGTCCCATTCTCCTTAGTCGTGTGCTGAAAACTCAGATAATCCTGCTGGCAAATGACAGATACAAAAATGTGAATCTCAGCTGCTGCTGTGATTAAAGCTTTGGTAAAGCACATTGTGATGAATGAGAAAGTAATGCTTGGAAGTGTTGCTGCCACTGGAGGAGAAACGAGCCCTCCTTAACCCTTAGTGTGCAAACGCAGCTAGTGTTCCCAAAATACCCACACTGCAGCCATAAACCTTAACCAACCTACAACACTAATGAAGCTGAATTGCCACGGCCGTGTGCTTAAGTAAATGTATTAACGTGAAAATTGGTTCAAGTTCAGTAATAATGAGCTGGAGTAATGCATCTATTTATGGCAATAAATCGTAGGCCACAGTGTAGGTGGATTTCTATGGCAGGAGGTTGAAATGGAGTGAGGAAAAGCTGAAGTGGTCTGATTAATTGGGGTAAAGGTCTCAGTGGTGGGAGGAAGACCACACTGCTAGGCCTGATTGCAGGAAGGAAGGGTGAACTAATTAGGTTTATTAGAACACTGACTCATCGACATGATGAATACAATTAAACTACATGATTACGCCGCTAGATATCTATTTGAATTGCATTAAGCTGTAGAAATCCCCAAATAAGCTCTGGCTTATTTCTGTAGAAATCCCCAAATAAGCAGTGGCTGCCCCGAATTAAAATAGAATTCGGGTGAAGTGAAAGGGATGAACTACCCTTCTTAGCATTTTCTCTTCTTTCTTAATGGAAGTAGTGTTTATAATGGTCGGGTTACTAAACACTCAATGTGAAGTCATTGGGTGGTTCAAGTGTGAAATCTTTGGCTTCAGCTTTGGTGCTCTGTAGGATGATACCGGAACATGTTGAAATTGGGGACTTAAGTTGTGTAATTTAGATGTAACAATAAATAGGTTTTGTCTAAAGAAAAATTAGGAAGACCTACAAAATCTCTAGATAAATATGAGCTTTCAACAACTAAAAAAAATATTGTAAAGCCACAGCATTCTATTTTGACAAAATCAAAATATTCAGTTCCTGGGTTAATTTTGCTTATTTAACAGGGAAATAATTATATAAACAAAGTTTTAACTCTGAAATTAAAATTTCACATATTTACATTTGATAAGAATAAAACTAGAATGCTATATTTTTATCAAAATTACTACTTGCATCTACAAAATATATTCTGTCAAAACTGTCATATTTTCCGATGAGGTTCTGCTGTTTAGAGAACAGCATCTCACATCAGGAAAAAATTATTTGCTGTAATACTTTAATCTACTGTTATAAACTGTGCATATTTAAAATTAATGTTTCCTTCTGTCTGAATTTTGTGTTTAGCTTCACATCTCATAATTGTGAGGCCTTAATATTTTACCGTGTAAGTATTTTATAATGACAGTTGTAGTCATTTTAAGAATGCTAATTATTCTCTCTTTTTTGTTACCAGGGAATTTATTGTTGATAAAATGTACAATATTGACATCCGTGAAAAAAAACAAGACCATTTGTTGTCATGTTTTCCAACATTTCTGTTTTGTCTGCTTAATGTACTTAATTTCTAACCAGGACAAAGCACTTTTCCAGTGCCAGTGTTTCAAGCTTTGTGGTCCAGTCAGTTCTGGATACTCGTTTTGAGGAAATGAGGAAGCCTCTGAAATCAAGCCGGATGGGATGCAGTTGGTCATCCCAGAGGAATGAGGCGTGTGGGAGGACTCTTTGCCTCTTTCCCGACCAGCAGCAAGGAAAGCCATGCCTGGCCAACACCCGACTGCGAGCAGCGAAAGGTTTTCCTTGGTTCTAATCTGAGGAAGATGCAGAACAATGGTCTGACATTTAAAGATTTAATTTACTATTAGCAGTGGCATAAATGATTAAGTCATCTACAACAGGGAGAATTGAAAAATTCAGGTTTATCCTTTGTCACCCCTCCCCGTAATGATACTTCGCTGTTCTTTTCCATGCATGACCGATCTTAATCTGTGTAACTTCAAAAACCGAAGCTGAAGCTCAACGGCAAGCAGATGCTTGGCATTTCCAGCAGTGTGTAACCTGCAGAAGTTCAATACAATTTCAGAAATTGTTATGCTGCAAAACATGCCTATCAGCTCAGTTGACCTTTAAAGCTTTGCTTCATGTTCACTTTAGGATTAATTATTTCATTTCTCGTGTTTGTGTACCAAGGATGTGTAAGAGATGGTACCTGGTTTACTTTCCATGTCCCGTCAAACAACCTACATTGGTCTGTAGAACAGAAAACAGAGCACTGCCTGATGTTTGGTCTGGGCAGGAAAATAAAACTAGGGTTTTATTAAATGTCACTAGTGAAGCACAGTTAACAGTTTCCTTATTAGTTTTCACTTCACAGAGAATTCTGAAATCATTCCCGAAAAATGTCTCGGTAGTAATAACTGTATTCAAATGGAAAACAAATTGCAAGCAAAGGCATTGCAATGTCAGTGATATGACAGAATCTGACACTTCTCATAAAAACTTGAGAATATCAGGATCTGCTAAAAGAAATTATTTAATCAAGCAAAGTTTTCAAACTTCAAAAAATAATGGTAAAATAAAACAACAAAGGGAAAAGTTACCATAGCATTTGTGTTACCATTACTTTATTATTAAACTACTTGTGAATAACAACCATACCTGAGTTAATATCCCAAATATTATAAAAATATATTCTGTCCAAAACCAGAGTCACCCGGTCAAAAAGGAATAAAAGACTATATATTCCTCTACGTCTGGCAACACCGCATTACCTGTTGTGCCTGAAAGAGTTTATACCTACGTGCACTCTTTCTCAATTGAAAAAAAAAATAAAAAGAAAAGAAAAAAATCTGTTTTAAGTTTCGGTGCAGGACAGAAGGTGGACTGATGCCTGACCTAAGACTGAGGTTTCCCTGGGTGGATTTGCCAGGCTAAGACTTTGTTAAGCAGAAGCAGCTGAGCTTGGCAAGTGACACTTCTCCTTAGCCCTCTTCCCCACTTCAAACAGTATAGATTCTGCTTTGAATTTTCCAAATTTTAAGAGCCTCACAGCCATATTTTAATCTTTTACAGCAAGCTGTCTCAACTGAAGAGTCCGGCAGCGTGCCGTCGAGTTGGCTGATGTTCAGCAATCAATATCACGAGTGTCGTCAGGAATCTAATTAGGGCAGGTTTTTCTCTCCTTTTTTTCTGGAGATAAAGAAACAGTCTGCTCTTTTCTCCTGATACTAATTTTCTTCAAGTCAATGGAAAATTATTAAAACAGTTATTAGATGTGTAAGTATTTGTTTTTCCTCTAAGAGATGGAAAGATGCTTCAGCAATGAATGACCTCACACAACATCAAAAGCAATAGTGAAAGTACAAAGTGCAACTCGTTCACAGAAAAGCTCTGACTACTTTCCTTATGCAGGATCTAACTGAGAAAATGTTTGATTTTTAGCTTTTTCCATATTCTTCTGCACCGACAATAAAGTCCTCTGTTCCAGTCTTCCAGTTATTAATTTCTATTATTAAACAAGACACATGGTAAATGTATTTATGTAATATTTTCCATTAATGTGTGACCCACACATTAATGGAAAATTAGCATGACTTAATAATTTTAGGAAGAATCAAAAGAAACAACCAAAAAACCAACAACCTCTCAATGATGATAATCTCCTTCTCACCATTTCACCTTCGTTGTTTTTCTCCAAGTTACCCGTTCAGTCCTTCTGTCACATTGCTATTTAGATAAATAAAATCAACAGAACAAGTATATGTAAGTATCTTAGAATTTTATAAAGAAGAGGCCATAAACCCGTGTATTTTTAAAGATAACAACATTTTTACCCAAACTTGAACAACTTGGAAAAAAATAGGATATATTTCTGGCCAAGGTGAAAAAGCGAACGTAACAGTGAGGTTTTACTTAATGTTAGGCTGCCCTTTTAGTTCAATACTTTAAACCCCCGTTTATGTTAAAACATTGTGTTTTGCTTGCTTGCAGTCTTGTAACCTAAAAGTGACTTGAGACATTGTGAATAGCACAAAAATAATCACTACTGTTTCATATAAAATTCACTAAATTTCAGTGAAAAATAAACAGGAGACAGACAGACTGGACTTGGAAAATCTACCAAAGAACTCATCACTGCTGGTTCCTACAAGGTGAGAGGATTAGGACTTTCCCAGGGTGTAGGAGAGCTGTGTTTTCAATCTTTCATCTGCTTAAAGAAATTCAAAGAAAGCCCTTCAGCTTCTAAGGGAATATTCTGCATATTCTGAATAGAGATTCCAACACTTTCGGTTAAAATTGTTCTACTTCCTATAAAGTATATTCACACATTTTAGGTGTGCAATTGTTACCAAATACAAGAAATGTTGGAATTTCTCTGTATTTGTATGATTTTTATAAATGTTTTGAAAAACATAAGTGTTGCAGGGATTCAATTTGCACTCAGAAAGCTTCTAGTGCAGCAGTTATGTGATTCCACACTGAACAGATTGAAATCCAAGTATAATTTGCAAAACTCAATGGATGTCCTGTAGACAAAACCTACGAAGTGCTGCATTCAGTCATGTCTGCAAAGATTGCAGTAACACATCCTACATGCTGGTGATATTGTGAAGTGTTTATTGTGTACTTTGAAAGATTTATATTCCTCCTTGAGCTCTGGGAAAGTACCTGTTCCTGGATTGGCTGGTATAGGTCAGCAACCATGGTGAACTTAAAGGTTTTCAGTATAGAATGAGTTACAGAGGATTTTCTTCACTCCCTTTCTTGTTGCTTTTCAATGTCCTTGATAAACTGAGGGAGGAAAAACCTAACATAGGCTCATTATGTTTATAATTATTTGTATATTTACAAATTTGTAAATATACAAATAATTTTTGTAAAACAAAGTGTTCTTCAACAAAACAATTTTTAAAATATTGTCCATGCTCATGTAAATGGTGAAGATTTTAACCTAACCTTCCAGTTTTGTTGTTCAGCAAAGACACAGTAAAGATAACTGTCTTTACGGAGGTTTTTTTGTATTTTTATATCTGAATATGTGTTATATTTTTATATCCAAATATATTTACTATATTCAGATAACTGAATGCAAGTCCTCACAGAACTGTTTCTAGAATGCAATTGAAAATACTTTCACAAGCAGGTTAAAGAATTAAATTTCAGAAAATAGCTGCACAATAAAGGACATCGTGAAATTTTGGTGTGCTGTGAAACAATGCCTGGAGATACATGAGTGTTGGTGCACGGGAGGACGATGGGTGAATAAGGTCAGGAAAATAATTTACCCTAGTATCTTCTAACCTTTATAAATCAGGACTTCTATTTCCATGTCTTCTGAACATGCCAGACACGTGGACAGATTTCAGACTCTGGCTGATGAAGATGAGCTGTTTTCCAGCTGAAGCAGTTCCCTGAGTTGTTATCCTCTTGAGCTTTACAATTCTTTTTCTGCTGTTAGTCTACAGAGCTCTTCCAGTTGTTTCCAGCACTTCAGCTACGGCATCCATCAGGCATGAGAATACATTTCACACTTGAAAAAAATTCCCAGCATGACATCCATTGAAAAATGTTATTAGCAAGAACTGTGCAGGCTACAAATAAAGAGGGTAGAGGGTGCTGTATTGCAGATTGGGCAGAGTGACTTTAGTTTCATGTGTATTTGGATTTATAAAGCACATCATTCTTTGGTTTATTTTAATTTATCGTTAGAAAAGTAGAATATTGTGGGTTAGTGTAATGCAGTGGTGGATGGATCCCAATAAGAAAGGCATTTGGATTCTGTGAGATACTGATTAAAATTGCATTTGTTGGAAACAATATAAGTGAGAAATAAGGGATAGCACAGATGACGTTAGATGGGAATGCTGAGCTACTCAGCATCTACAGACCCCAAGGCACAGCATGATGCACAGATCCTGCCTGCCAGGAGGATTGCCAGCAATGGGTGATTTGGAGGTCTTAGGGAAGGTTCTTAGAAATAAACCACTCCATTCACCATTTCTACTGTTGAGGAAAAGGATGTTTATATAAAAGCACACTGCTTCAAGATAAACCAAAGTCACAGAGGTGCCAAGTGCAAGCTCCCCCATTATAATTAATGAGCTAATTTTAACCCGTAGCCAAGGGATATGGCCCCGACACAGACCTGCATCTTTTTGATCCACATGTTGAGTGGATCACTACAACCTTAATTTACAGCAGTTTTCATGTAGAACTGCTGCATCTGGCACTCAGAACTCTCCTCTTGCTAATTCAGACTCAGGATTTCATGCATAAAATACACTCCTTTGAAGATAAGATTAGGCACACAGTTTACCCAGCTTCATCCTTCCCTTTCTCAACCTCCAATTCTTCCCCTAAGCATCCCCCGATTCCCTAAAAAAAGTCCCCTAAACTTCACACAATTGCTCTTTCCCCTGCACAGCATATCCCATTTTGCAAAACATCATTGTGCGTTATTCTGGGGAGAGACGCTCCTCCAACTATCATGGATCTTGTGTTCCTCAACAACCCTTTGTGTCGAGTATGATCAGCCTGTAGTCAGGCTGACCATAGGAACATCATGCTCAGCTGTGCTACTCTGCTTGAGAAGACAAGTAGGTTACATCTGCAACACTTGCCGTCAGCTGCATTCTCCACAGACTCACAGATTTTCTATTTTAGGGAGGACACGTGATTTGTAATAGTCCTGATAGGTCACTCTCCTTTTGTTAAAGTCAGAGAAAATTACTTAACCTGAGAACTTCATAAGTTTTTATAGGACTTACAAAGATGAAGTTTTAAAGACTTTAAAAGGACAGCAAAAGTAGTGAGGCATTATCTTCTAAATCCATTATTGACATTTCTCTCCTGTCTCATTTGCATTCCCTCTCCTCTACAGTTTACATTTAGCCATGGGAAGGTATTTTACATATCTTCCACACCTTCTTTCAAACAATCTGGCTTTTCACACATCGTGAAAGCTTTGGCTTCAAATCTTTGACCTTTGGTCATCTATTAAGACGTCCTCTTGTAATTTTGCTTTATTATTTTGTTCCACTTCTAATGTCAAATCTGCATTCTCAGACTGTTATGCTGAATATGACTTGAAGCTTTGGCAAATTGGTTCTTTCAATGTTCCAGATAAGCACATACTTTGTTGTTGTATGATTTGTATGCACAAACTGCATTTAAGCAGTTTACGAGCACTAACACGTAAGCAATTAGCATTTAAAGGTCAGTACTCATGTTTCTTTATCTGTCAGAGTAAGGTTTAAGAGCTTATATGTTACATAATAACCTCATTATTAATAAAGTTACCATTTACAGAAGTTTCACCAGTAAATGTTCTAGAAATCTCATTTTGATTGAAATCAGCTGTACCCTAGGCTTTACCTTTCCACCATTCTCTAGAAAGATGCAGAAGTAGCATTTCACCTTATTTCTCACAGAAAAAATGTTGGTTTACTTCCTGACAAGAACAAACCCATTTGTCGAAGTTGATGTCTACTATAACTGCAGGTAAAGCATTATCATCACAGTACATCTACTAAATCATTGTGATGGGACAAATTTTGCCATTATTTACACCCACATATTTTCATTGTGAAGTGAGTGGACCTCAGAGAGACTAAAGTAAGATCAAATCAGGCATTTTAATATTCAGACATTAGGCTGCGTTAATTAACTGGTGCATTCTCAATGTCTCAGCACAGTGATTCAAACATTTGCTGTCAGTAGCTAGAATTCATGTATTTTTTGTTCATTTTCTTTGAGAACAATTTCTTTACTCATTTCCACCTCACTTTCCGATAGTGAAAGACTTGGTCGGTCCTTGGCAAAATCTCCAGAAAAACAACTTTTTCTGATACAAGACCAGGATGCCATTGGTATTCTTGTCCACCTGGTCACACTGCTGGGTCATGTTCAGGCAGCTGCAACTCCCACCCAACTTGATGTTATCTGCAAACTTATTAAGGGTGATCCAGATCATTGATAAAGAAGTTAAACAGAACTGGCACTTGATGAATTCTCCCTCACATTCACAGGATATGACTTCGTACAGATAAATGTCTAAATCTACTCTATGGGCTTATTTTCTTCAAGGTGTTTCTTGTCATTTTATCTATGAGGATGCAACATTACATAGCAAATTGATGACAAACCTATAGCATAACAAATATTTGTGGGCACAGATTCCTATTTCCTTTGCCAACAGGCTTGGATGTTCAGTTAGCTGAGTATCCCACTCCACGGATGCATTATGTACCAAATTTAGCTCATATTGTAGCTCTGTAGTTCTACCATACTGGTTTAATATTCAGGGGCTGAGTCGCAATAATGATCAGAAGGAAGCTGAACTTCTGATATGAGATTGCTTCCGTTCTCTAGGATGGACATGTCTCATCAATGCCTTTGTGGACCTAGTCACTTAATATCCATTTCTGCTGTTGATAAATAGTACTCAGAGACCATCATATAAAGAAGAAAACATGGTGCACACTTTCTTCATCCAACTTGTATCTCCAAGCATTTTAACTTTCGTCAAACATAATTGCTACTATTGCTTTATTAGCAAGAGCTGAGTAAGGGCCACTGCGATGTTGCTAGAAATGGACATTTGCTGCTGTCTGGGTGAAAAAGCTACTTTTCCTTTCACAACTCATGGCAGCTTCTCAGTGAGAACTCCCACTTCAATATTTCTCCATCCTGTCTCCAAATGCATGGAGCTCTCTGGGATTCCTGTCAGCATTCCTCACCATCGTTACTGTTTGCGCAACCATAACTTAACAGATCTTGGCTTTCCATCTAACTCCAGAGAAACATGCCTCAGCAAGCTATGGCAAACTTGCAGATAGAAACAGAGGCTTACCCAGATCTCAGAATAAATCTTTCCTACCACAAGAGACCATTTCCTTCTGAATAAAATTTGTCAAGCTCTGAAAAAAAAAAAATGCTGCCCGCTAATGAACTCGAATGTCAGCATGATGAAGTTCCTTGTAACAATCCTCCTACGTAGCCAGAAAATATACTTTATCTGAGGAGTTTCTTGATTGGATTAATGCTACCTACTACATAGACTGGTTATTATCTATCAGCTGGTATTGAAGTCAATGAAGCTTTACAGTGACTGAAGATCTGCTCTTTTATTTAAAAATAAATAAATAAACAAAACCAAGTCCTCCAGATTAGATGTCATCATTGCAATGTATTTTTTCTTGCACAGGGATTCTTTGGTCTTGTCTCTTTGGAGTCATTACGCTTTATTATAGTTATTTCTTATTTTAATCACCTTCCCTGTTTCCGTTTCTGTTTAATTGCAAATTGTTTTCCAAAGACCTTTCCTCTGAGGACTCTACTATTGGTTTTGGCTGTATTGAAAAGAAAGGATTAAACTTTAATTCATTCCCAATTACAGTAAAACGAAGAATATGAACCAGTAGTGACATATAAACTTCTCTAGAGGTGTATAAGAAATTGAAAGGCTACATCATTACTCATGCTGCTTGATAAAACCAAAAAGCAAAAATTCAATGCAACAGTGTCACTTCTCAGTAAACAACTAAAAGAGGAAAAAAAAGAGTTCACGTTCATCATTTTAAATAGAAACACTAAAATAATATTTAATATTCATGTTCCCAAGGTAACCTAAAATCTCTAGCTGTGTATTGACACAGCTCTGGATTTACCCAGCTGTCTTCTGCATATATAGCTCATCTATCATTTATCTTTTATATTTTATCACTCTTATATTTTATGTCTCTCCTTGTAAATATACTTTATATCTGCCTTGCTAAAGTCATATATGTCTCATATATATCTCACATCTGTCCTTGTTAAAATAGAGGAAAGATGCAGTGACAGATGCAGGGTTGTTCTTTGATTATGTGGTGATTCCATTCCCCACCAGACTACTTAGTGCTTTTGTATTTTAGAATTGTAAAGAATAATTAAAACAAAAATCAATACCCACTGCAAATGGAATGATTCATCAGAGAAATTTACGGTGCTGACACTCTTACTTGATTCCTAGTGTATGCTAAACATGGGAAGGGAAACTCCAGTGGACCCATGGGTTTTTAGGAGTTTTAGTGACTCAGTTCTGGTATGTGTAGATTGATAAATTTTCAGGAGCCTCCATTTTGCAAGAGCTATAAAAACTCAATGCCTTGGCCTGCGTGGGTTGTGCAACCCTCCAGGATCATTATCGACAGAAAATCTGTCACCCTTCTCATTTACAAAGCTAATTGGAGAAACGATAATTCCAGAGAGCAGCCAGTTTGGATGCCTGGGAATTTATTCTCATCCTCTGACCCCAGAGTTGGGTATTTTTAATGAAAGCACGTTATTACAGTCTCACCAAGACTTCTGTCGTGTTACTATATGCTCAACAAGAACTTTGTAGCAGTTTTTTTGCTCCAGATTTTCGAAAAGTTAGTCTTGAACTTCTGTCTCCCTCTGTCTTGCAAAAATCATCCTAGTTACTTGCATGGAAATAAAAATACAACCCAGGAGTAGCAGATAAGTCGTTTACCTCACTTGATGATGACCTGAGAAAGGTCAGTAGCATATTCTACAGAAGAGTAAAAACAGCAGAGAGGGACCCAGAAAGGGACCTGCATACTCACTGTTGTCTTCCACTGGTCTGTAGCTTTTAACAGAGTTGGCGTCTTGGTAGATTTTGCCATGAATTTGTTAGATTAGCTTTTGAAAACATGCAAATTCCTATTGCTCAAAATGTACCACACCAATTAATTTAACAGCTTAAATATACACTGCACAGAAAAAAAATATATTGTTTTTAGTTTCATTTTACATTAACTTCAGTTGTACCACCTTTGTGAGGAAGATTTCTCTGAGTCTTTCTTGCAAGCTATCCCCATGACCTAGAACAAAATGTCATATTATAAATAATGTCTCAACTATTTTAGAATACACTTTCTCATCTTTTTCAATGAGAAAGAGAATCTGAGAGCAAAATATTTCCTTAGCAATAAGCTCACAGAAATGAGAAATATATAAATTTTAGCTTAAGTTTTTTTATAATGGAAAAACTTGAACAATTACTTATTTTAGTTTGCTTCACAGTTACTATAGTAGAAACCCATGAAAGTACTTTTCATGCTATAAGTATTTAACCTAATGCCCTCACTGTGTAGAAGAAAAAATAATTGGCTAACATAAAAAACATTTTCAACATTAAGAACAATGTTGGTTGCATCTTGTTTAACATTTTCAGATGAGTTATTATCAAAATGGCTTAATTTAGTCCAAATATTTTTCATGTAAGCTCTGGTATTATTTTCTTCCTTGTCCATATTATGCTTCCTTCTTAATAGTGTGTACCCCAGGCCTAATGCATATTTCCACTTAACTCTCCTCTATAACATCTACCAGTGTATTACCTGTCTTCAAATGTCATATATTAAAAATTACAGCATCTACTTTTGCAGGCTACCAAGAGAGAAGGGTGTTGGTGGTTCTTTGGTTTTGTTCCACAAAATCATTCATTTAACCTGAAAATAAAGGGGTAAGGACAAATGTGAAAAATAAAGAGATAATGATTTTTATTTTTTTTTTATTAAATTATTCAGGTCTAGTCCTTTGTTCTGCCCAGAAACATGCCAGGTATTAAACAGAAATTCCTAACAGCACTTTGAATTCAACTCACAGCTGGGTGATATCAAAGAATAAACACTTACTCTTTTCAGTGATTTTGAAGATTTTTCCGCCTCTCAGGGGAAGCAGAATGGCCCTGGCCCAGTTGTGTTCTTGGCCTTCAGCTGAGCCTTGGCAGGTGCTGTTGAGAGATAAGCCAAGATTCACAGATCCATGGAGAAAAAAATGAAAGAAAATTCCCTGTAGAATCACTTGATGGTCCTTCCAGGACTGCTTTTTCCTCCCTAAAAGTCATCCGACCTCCAACCTGTTCCTCTACCCCTTCTTCTCACACTTGCCCACAACTTTTATCCACCAGAGATTTGTGTCCTCTGCTGAGAGGCCTGAAAGAGTTCTTAGTTGTGTTCTTAACAGGAGATTAACAGCTCCATGATTAAATTATTTTGGGGTTCTGCTTCAGCAAAACAGTGCAGTAAGAGCAAAATGTAATTACAAAGAGCTATTTTGAACAGTAGCTCCCCTCTTTTTGAACATCTATAAAGAGATTTTAAAGAGCTCTTCTCTCTAGTGACTTTCAATGACTATAGCATTTGTGACGCTTCTACATCTTCCTTTTGGCAATCACACACTTAAGCTGTTGCGCAGGGTACAGTCCAGTGAAAAAAAATAGGATAAGCTGGAGTAAAAACTGCTCTTATCTGCTCCTTTCCATCATTGTCTATGTTCACATTTTTGGCCCACCGTAAATGCAATAACCGTAATGCCCATATCAATATTTCTAATGTTCTTCTCATCTAAAGATTGCCCATGATACTTAACATTTATGGGCTACATTTGTTTGCATTTTGGCCCTTTACCTTTTAACATGGCGACTTCCGCCACCCATTAATTTCAATGTTCACTTGGTTAAACACGGCAGAAGAAAAAGAATGTGGGATTTAGTATCAAGAAGGAGACAATGGTAGGTGTTACATTTGATGAATTATAATCTAAAAACCCAACGATGAAGAAAATAGATAATTAAAATGAAGTAATTCCTCCAACACCTTTTAGTCAATCTGTGGAATTCTCTGTAGCTGGAGGTCAAGGAGTCAAATGGTATAGCTGAATTTCTAAAATGGCTGGATAATTTTATGATTTGTTGTGTAACTTTGGTAATTAATACCATTGGCTTTATTGTACTACCTGAATCAGGAAGGGATTTTTATCTCCACTTTGGTGCCACACAATCATCCAACTGTCTTAAATATGGCTGAGGACAGCCATAATCTCTCCTTAGCCAATCTCTTGTTCAGATTGAACAAATCAAGTTCTCTTGGCCTCCCCTTGTGTCTCATGCTCCAGCCTCCTGAACATTTTGGCCCTCTACTGGGCTCTCACCAGTATTTCTGTAGGTTTTTTGTGCTGGGGAGCCCCAAACCAGACACAGTACTCCAGATGTGGTCTCACAAGTGGAGAGGGATTATCACTCTGTTCAACTCGCTGGCTATATTCTAGCAAAGCCATAAGCCTACACATTTCCCCACCAGGACTTCCCAGGCGGTCAGCACTTGATCTGCATGGATCACCTGCATTGGAGACCATCCTCAGGAGCCTCAGTCCCCTGAGGCCCCAGAGGAAGTCATGACAAAGGAGGAGTCTGCCCTGATTGATGAGGAGTGGGTTAAGGATCAGTTTGAACACTTGGACATTCATAAATCCATGGGCCCTGATGGGATGCACCCACGGGTGCTGAGGGAGCTGGCGGGAGTCATTGCTAGGCCACTCTCCATCATCTTTGGTAAGTCGTGGGCAACAGGTGAGGTGCCTGAAGACTGGAGGAAAGCGAATGTCACTCCAGTCTATAAGAAGGGCAGGAAGGATGACCCGAGTAACTACAGACCGGTCAGCCTCACCTCCATCCCCGGAAAGGTGATGGAACATCTTATCCTTGACACTGTCTCTAGGCATATCAAGGATAAGAAGGTTATTAGGAGCAGTCAGCATGGCTTTGCCAAGGGGAAGTCATGTTTGACCAACCTGATAGCCTTTTACGAAGACATAACCAGGTGGATGGATGGTGGCCATGCAGTGGACGTGGTCTACCTGGACATCAGCAAGGCCTTTGACACCATCTCCCACAGCATCCTCATAGGTAAACTGAGGAAGTGTGGTCTGGATGACCAAGTAGTGAGGTGGGTCGAGAACTGGTTGAAGGGAAGAAGCCAGAGGGTTGTGGTCAATAGGTTGGGGACTGCCCTGCTGGAGAGCAGTGCAGGGGAAAGGGACCTGGGGGTTCTAGTGGACAGCAGGATGGGCATGAGCCAGCAGTGTGCCCTCGTGGCCAAGAAGGCCAATGGCATCCTGGGGTGTATTAGAAGGGGAGTAGCAAGTAGGTCAAGAGAGGTCCTCCTGCCCCTCTACTCTGCCCTGGTGAGGCCACATCTGGAATATTGTGTCCAGTTCTGGGCCCCTCAGTTCAAGAAGGACAGGGAACTGCTGGAGAGAGTCCAGCGTAGAGCCACAAAGATGGTGAAGGGAGCGGAGCATCTCCCTTATGAGGAAAGGCTGAAGGAGCTGGATCCCTTTAGCTTGGAGAAGAGGAGGCTGAAGGGTGACCTCATTAATGTTTATAAATATGTCAAGGGGGAATGTCAGGAGGATGGAGCCAGACTCTTTTCAGCGGCGTCCACTGACAAGACAAGGGGCAATGGGTGGAAGCTGGAACACAGAAGGTTCCAGAAAAATATGAGGAAAAACTTTTTTACTGTGAGGGTGACAGAGCACTGGAACAGGCTGCCCAGGGAGGTTGTGGAGTCTCCTTCTCTTGAGACATTCAAAACCTGCCTGGACGTGTTCCTGTGCGCTCTACTGTAGGTGATCCTGCTCTGGCAGGGGGGTTGGACTAGATGATCTTTAAGGTCCCTTCCAACCTTTAACATTCTGTGATTCTGTGTGCATGGGAGGACAGCTTTGCATCTGCTGCTGTTGAACCTCGTGAGGTCATGATCATCATCATCATCAGGTCTCTCGTACATTATCGAGCAACTCCACTCCAGCACTTACCAGTCACTCATGACTCACTGCAAGCTGTAGGTTGGTGCATTGTGTCCCATCACCCTGGTCATTAACAAAGACACAAACCAATACATGTATGGTTTAAGTTTTGGCTTTATCCAATCCACTTCAGCATGGGAAATTCCCAAGCAGATAACTGAACATATGGAGATCCTAGAAGACAGTTGAAAGTCATAAATAGGAGTAATAATTTGCAGTATTGGCAAAAAAGTATTTTACGTGGGATATATGAAAGATCTACATATGCACAACTGAGGAAGAAGGAGGTATCTAATCAGGGATCTCACAGTTAGGGTTTTTAACACATTGCAGCTTACATAATGCCCCTCAGAGTGTCAGAGTCTTTTTAACGGGATATCTAGGGCAGAATCCCTTCCCAAATGCACACCTTTGCAAACATGTCTCTTTTCAAGGTAAGGAAAGAGTTCTTTACAATAATAATAAAATGTATAAAATATAAAACAACTAGTCTTGCTGGATAGTCAATCTTCAACATCATAATGAAAAATTATTGGCTCTGAATTTGGTGTTTTCCTTATGGAGCAATAAATTCATTGACAGTGAATAGCCGCACAGTCATTAGACAGCAGCACAATAATCAGCCATATACTACAATTTCTTGAAAAGTATATTTTTGTCTGTGCACAAAAAGAAGTGCTTCTTTTTGAGACAGTGTGCCAATGTTGCAAAAGGCATATTGTGTTTTTGTGAGATATTCCCAACACCAGCAAAGGTCCAGGAATCTCAGCTGCAGGTTAGGGCACAAAATCTGTCATCTTTTTTACTTTTATTTACATAGAAACAAAGGAATTGCTATAACGTGCTACAGGAAAGGTTTCCCTAGATCACTATTTCTTAGCTGTCAGTGAGGAAGAAAAGGAAATGCACAGTGTCACCAAAGCATTTATGTTCCCAAATGTAATACCTGATTTATTCCCATATATAATACTCAATTGTTAAGCTAGATGTGCTTGTAAACTATGTTGTTTTATTGCTATAAATCCCATATCTTCTTAAGAATCTTTATTTATTTAGACAGTAAAAGAAGTAAAAAATTAATTGAAGATAACTTATTTTGATTATTTGAAATTCATTGCTCTGTGATTCTTTTGTTACTGAATTTCTTTAGTCTCTTTAATTTATGTTTTTTTCTCCTCCTCAGGTTTTATAGCCACAAACCCTAGTACCATTAGTCTCCATATTAAGAAAGTGCATTGCTTCTCTAAAGAAGCCCTTTGATGATAATGGGATTCCTCTTATTAAATTGCCTGTTAGAGTTGCTGTGGAAGTAATTACAGCTGGAGCATCTTCAGTTCCTCTTATAAGCCTTTACAAGGCTATAATTACGTTCTCTCTTTGGACTTTCTCTATAACATTCTGCTTTAATTGCAGTAACTTAACCAAACGTACTAGCCAGGTTTCAGTCCATCTAAGGCCCGAGTCTGTATTTTTTATGCTCATTGTTGAAAACCGAGAAGACATTTCTCAAGGGCAAGCAGTGTTTCCTACTAATCAGGCGTGTAACTGAAAAGGGAAGAAGAAAAGGAAAAAGCAATATTAAGGAAAACTGGCTGACCAAAATAAAATATATTGTATGCTGATGTAGGTCAGTGCAGTAACTAAAGAATAAAATTTGTATATATGTCTATAGTATGATTTTGCTTCTAAATCCTTCAATTCTGGGCTGTCCCCACAACCCAAAGGATTGCAGGCTAAGGAGGAATGGACTCAGACTTGATAAATCCTGGCAAGTTTTCATGTAAACATCAAGCTTTCCTATCTCTGTGCTGTAGAGCAAATATGTGCAATGAATACAAAGGGCAAAAAAATTTTTCCTAGTAATGTCAGTGAAACACGGATTGAACATACGCCTTGAACATTTAGCCATTGCTATCATTCCTGCTGAAGTTGGTTTTCTTCCACTGTTTTACAGAAAAAGTTGGGCTGATGATAATCTGATTTTCTTTGCAAAAGCAATTGCTCTTTAAAAAAAAAAAAAAGATAATTTTCTTTTCTCTGTGAAGGCTCTGCTCCACTTTACCATATCCTTAGGGCCACAGAAAGAAGCTGCACCACTTTGCTGAATCAAGACCCAAATGAGCTGTATATAGTGAAAGGAACACACACATGGAGTATTAAAGATCTGCTTGTGGGATTTTACTCACCAGGTAACTAAAGTTAATTCACATTATTAGGTAATGAATATAATCACTTTTTTTTTTTTTTTGGTGAGGTGATAGGAACAAGAATAGTTTCTTTTCTAAAATAAACCAGTCTGAAGGAATGTTGATTCTTTGAGTCAAAGCTGAGGCAATCCATCATGCAGGTTAGTTTACAGCTCTCGAGGACAAAGTGCATTTATTACTTAAACATGAAGGCATAATGATAGTGATTTGTTACAGCTAGACAGCAGTGATGCATTACGGCCTTCTATGTATCTTAACTTCTTTATGGAAAGCTCAATGTTAATAGTTCATTTGTAATTCATAGGAAATAAATATAAGTCACTGACTGGAAACGTCCCACCAACCAGTAATGCCAAAAAGGGACAGTCTCACATGTTGTCACCGTTCTTCCCAGCAGAGGAGCCAAAGAATACTACCGTTTGTTACTGAAACAGTTTGATATTTATTTGGAAAGGTCAAGCCATTGAATAGAAATTGGAATAATTGTGGAAAGGAATATTATTTCTATTCTAAGTGATTTGCATTAAACTATAAAAAGTATGTCTACAATTTGTGGATACTTATATTACGTTGCAAGGAAAACTAACCACATTGAAAGCCAATATCCATTAGAGAAATAAAAAGTCTCAATTATCTGTGTTCTTTGCATTACTGAGTGTGCTTCACTGACTTGATGGAGCAAAAAGCCACTTAGTGCAACTTACCTCTTCATAAATCTGTTTGTTTTTTACTTCAGCTTTAAGAAAATTCTGCTTACTTTATTCTTTTTTTTTGTAAATACAACAAAACAGAAAATTATTTTAGGCATCTAATTTGTGCTACCTTAGAAGACATTGTTTAAAAGGAGCCTATTAACAGACCAAGTTCTTTCTTGAAATCAAAACTTTTGGTGTCTCAGTTTGAGCAGTTAAGATTAAGCACCTTAAGCCATTTCAAATGGATTGCCTTAGGTTTTGTCTCTTTGTTTTTCTGCTGCTCACTTCTTTGTTTTTGCTGTTAATATAATATTCATTACTTCCTGTAATCAGCTTTTCTTCAGCCTCAGCTAAAACAGGAAATGTTTGGAAGAAAAGCCCACAGATGCCTGGCTTGCCAAGGAGTTGGGAAAACAGCCATAAACTCCTGGTGTAGATCTCCAAGTCTGAAGAAAGATGTCAGAAGTCATTTGCTCCAGGAGATGCTGTTACAGTAGAATAAAATTCTTTTCTTTGCAGCAAATTTAAAACATCATCTTGATATGTTAATTGCTATTTTCTTCTGCCTAGTGTCTAACCCTTTAGATTTAGATTATAAGAAAAATATCAATTTTAACACTGGTTAGACATATATATGAAAATATTAGGGAATTTTAGATTTTCAGTTATTCTCTAGGACACATCCTTCTTGAATAGCCATGAACAAACACATTTATGCCAAGCTATAAGGTCTTTCTAAAAAATAATTATTTACTTTATAGTAGAAGGAAATTGGAAGATAAATATCACAGAATTCAGCTACCCTCCAACCAAATGTGCATCCAAAAAGTCATCTTCCCTGCTCCATGAGTGTTGCTGTGCAATATTCCACAGAAAATCGAAAAAACCTGTTCCCTACCAATCCTTACTTTTTTTTTTTAATCTCCCAGGAAAATCACAGATATAACGGAATACTAAAGCACATGGTTTTAAGTATGCAGGTATCCTTCTGACTTCCCTCTGACATTTCTCTTTTAGTTCATCTTTTATCAATGCCCCTGTGAAGGATTTAAGAATAGTAGATATCACATATAGAAGAGATTACACAGAATATATTTAATACACAGAATACTATGAAAATACATGGAATTCATACACATATAGAAGTAATAGGTCACCTTATGGGACATTTCCTGCCAATAACTTCAACCATTGAACCAGCAATTTCTTTCTCCCTGCAACACTTTTTCTCACTAGGATTTTTTGTATTAAAGGCAATTCCTTTTCTTACTAAAGCAAAACCTCTGGTTTTTTTTTGCCAATCGCTGGATCAAGAGAGCAAGGTGTCCTTTACTGGAGGCATCTGACCTGCCTTTTTCAATGCCATTCCAGAATGAACGTTTGTGAAGTAAAAACCGTTGAGAAACTGATAAGTGCACCAAAAAAAATATCACTGCACATGTCCTGGAACACAGGTCTGGAGTGAAGACTTCTATCAGGAGGGTATATGAAGCATCCCAATGGGTAATTTTAAAAAGGACTGGTGAAAATAGAGAATAATTTCAGTATTTCTTTAGAAAGTATCAAGACACTGAGGCTTCAAAAAGAGGGAAATGGAGGAGTAGCACAGAGTCAGTGGGAGAATAAAATGATTGCAAGGAAAACAATACAGGACACAAAACCGGGACAAAATGACCTAAAATGCTAAAATCCAAATTCTGTGAGCAGTATGATTCATATACCACTGAAGGTTTGTTTCAAAATATTCTCCTATGACCAGCTGCAAACTCCAACTGGACTCCCTCCTAACTTTACTTAGTGGCTCTTGGCACAAAAAAAAAAAAAAGAAAAAAAGAAAAAAGAAAGAAAAGCAACATCAACAAATCCAGCCTACACAAGACCTCACAATTTCTGCATTGCTTTAATTATTCCATGCTTTTCTGACCTCTTTATTTTTCATTATAATCTATATCACTGCAACAAAATGGGAAACAGCAAAACATTAATTCATGCTCCTCAAATCACCAAAAACCCTTCAGAAATTCAGGTTCATGTGCATCTTCACCTAGATATTGAATTTAGAATAGATGACCAAGGTATTCATTAAACATTAACAACACAAGAGTAAACTTCCCAAGACATCTGAATGCATGCAACCGTGACTTCTAATACTTCACTTTCTTTCAGCACAGAACAAAGTGTTAGACTTCTCGGAGAACAAGTAGCACTGGCCGACCATTTCCTCTCAAGTTGACAGCTCTAAGACACAGGCTCCCAAAATTTTAATGGCTTGAGGTGATTAAACTGATTTTGGGGTGTTTTTTTTTACCGTTCTTTGAATACATGCTGCTGCTTGGTAGTTACTGCGGAGGTGGCTGACTATTCTGAGAGAGACAGCATCTAGCTCCATTTGCACTGTGCTATATTGAAGTGAAACTTCTTTCCCTGCATGTTTTGATAACTCTAAGTAAGATGCCAATTTTTATTTTATTGCTTTCACAACTCTTTTTTTTGAACGAGTTGGTATAGTATTGATGCTTGTCTAGTTTATTTATATATTGCAAACTAGATAAGACATGACTTCAAAATCACTGTAAATGTTCCTCCTGAACCTAAACACTCAGTAAGTACAGATGTGATTACTGTCTTCCATCATTCTCCTGTAGTCTGCAAGTAGCATAAAATTTAGAAAATCATCCATCCCACTCACCCGAAAAAATTCTGTCCCACAAACCTGTAGACGCTATGGTGTCCTGAACCTGTGCTGTGGATTCAAAAATTTCCAAACCTATCATTGACCCATGAGAAACTATTATGCCCTTCAACATTATTTCCTTATTTCTTTTTTTTTTCCCAACTCATTTAAAAAAAGGGGGAGAAGATTACATATGCCCAATTTGCACTGATGAAAATTTAGAATCGTAGAATCATTACGGTTGGGAAAGACCTTCAAGATCATCAAGTCCAACTACTATCTAACTCTACCAAAGTCCAATTCTAAACTGTGGCCCGAGCACCAAATCTAGACGGCTTTTTAAATACATCCAGGGATATGGGGGATTAGTACCTGATGTGCAAGAGCTGATGCTTCTTTTATCAAAGGTCAACATACTCAAGAGTGAAGACATCAGAGATTTATCAATTGCCTGTAATGACTGAGGGAGAAGGAGGTGGACAGCAGAGGAAAACTGAACAAATTTGGAGTCATTACTTTCACTTCTGGAAACCACAGAGCAGACCACAGGAAGAACTTATTTTGGCACTGCCTAGAGCCGCTCAGACTATCCAAAAGAAATGGAAGTAAAGCAAAATACAGTTGGTCAGTAAGAATTCAAAGCTTTGCTCTGTTCAGCAGGCCTAGCTGGCTAAGAAACCTGTTCGCCAGCATTGTTTTGCTCCTGCAGAAAACTCATTCTGGTACTTGCCATGGTTTATGGAACTGCAATCCAGGGAAATGATAGATTGTGTCAGTTGGTATTCTGGGAGGAAAACTTTGCAAAATCTATTGAATGGAGTAGTGCCATTTCTGTTTATAGATCAGTTAGTATGTCCTATTTTAGGGGGAAAAAAAAAAAATCACTAAAAGCCTGATGAAACTACCTAGAAATAAATAAAAGGACCCATTATTTTCTAAAAGAAATAAGCAGATGGCTACAAGACTTTTAAGAACGATGCAACCCTCAAAACTTGTCCTTAACATAGTTGAAACTGGTCACACAAATCTGCACTTCTGGGTTTTGTTAGTTTATTTTTTTCCCCTGAAAATCACATTTCCAAACTCTAATCATATCCCCATTAAACCAGTAAAATTGCAAACTCACTCAGCTCTGAAGTACAGGCCCGCATGTTTACCTCGCACACAGCATGCATAGGTCAGCCTTTCCCAGTGCATGATATGCCCTTTGAGCAGGCTTAGTTCCACTCGAGCAGCCCTGTTCAATTACATCGCTCTAAACAGACTCAATTTGTCATGCAAGATTTCACTTTTCTTGAAAGTACAGAGGACTTTCTCTCAATTTGGATAAATTTCTTTGCCCTTTTGTGAGTAACCCCCGAGGCTTCTGCATGCACAGCTCCTTTTTGACTACTGTTATCTCCTGGGGTAGAGAAGCGTGTCCAGGCATTGGGGACAAAGCTTTTAACATTTTCACACAAGGCAAGCTGACTTCCAAGTGAATCGTGCTCTACTGATATTGCAAATGGTCAACTAGAAGTCATAGACATTACATTAGTCCCCCATTCTTCAAGAACAGTGAAAATCTCTAATGGGATGGACCATTGTTGTTTTTTTTTTTTTAATAAGTCTAGCAATGCATGCACACAAAATGATCTTGTATGAGCAAGAAAACATTCTCCCCCTTTAATTCTCCCTGTTAGTCACTTTTTATAATAAGCATAATAAATCATGTTGATTTTGTAATCAAACCATACTGATAAAAGTTAAGCCTTACATAGGAACTCATGACACATATTTGAAATATTTTTTTTCCCAATAATAAAAAGTTTCTCACATTTACACAATTTTTGTGATTTCACCCCAGGAGACAGCTCAGGCCTCCCCAGACACTTGCTCCCTCCTCCTTGCTGGTGGGGTGGAGTGAGGAGCACAGAACAACTGCTTGGCGGTCATGAAACCATGTCAGTGTGACCAACACTGTTCCCAGCACAAATCCAAACCACAGCCTCGTTCCAGCTACTGGGGAGAACATTAAATTTGTCCCAGCCAAAGCCAGCACAACAGTGTTGAAAGTGCCTGAAAGCACTTTATAGGCCTAAATGGATGCACAGGTATTAAAAGAGTTTTAACTGTCACTGACCTGTCATCTGAGGCTCAATGGACAGCTTGTTTCTTATTTTGCTTGCTGTAGTCATTGCAAAACCTCTCAATAGTACTGAGTCCAAAAAAGGAAAAATAAAACAGGCTGCTATTAACAAAGAGAGAGGGAAATACAGCAGAAATTTAGCATACAATGTAAAACTCATACAGCTGAATTTGCTTTGATGTCCCTCACAGGTAAGTATGCAGTTCATGCCCTTTTTGTTTTAGCACAGGTATTTCTTTTCGCTCATTCAGGCTGCCTCTCCAGTACAGCCTGTTCTTCAGCAGGTACTTCCAGGGAATTTCTGACTGGTTGAGTGATAATGTTACACTCGTTTATTGCGTTCTGTTTTGTTAAACCAGAGCTTCAACCATGCCCGAAAGGTCATCAGCTTTACAGCTGGGCAGCACAACCTGCACTCTGAAACCACCCCTAGGTAGAGATTCATGTCTACATCCTGAATTTTGCTTTTGCAAAATGTAATCAAATATATAAGTTCTGACAATTCAGATATTGGAGAGGATTGAAAGTGTTATATAAATGTAGAGAGGTACAAAGCTTATGTCAGATGCAAATATTTCTTCTGCCAGCATCTTTCTGCTCTTGTCTGCCAGGAAGCATGGAGGACAACACAATAAATTAAGCCAAAAATATATTTCTTTAATACATGAAATCGGTGCAAATTCCATGCATTTTTTGATCACATAGTTGGGATATTATTTTTACTGGAATTGTCAAAATATACACTTAAGAATGCATGCACCGACCCTCGTTCTGGACCGAATCTCTCACTGTAAAACTAAAAGACCTCTCTATGGGCAAATTATGTATTTTCTTTGTAAAAACTATAGTAGTACTTACTTTTTGAGTCATTTCTGAAGGTCTTTGCTGCCAAGATTCCAGATTTCCACAAACCCCAGAAAGATGTGTAGAGCAGGACTGTCACCACCACCTACACTTGCTTTCTGTTCTGGTAGCCAGGCTGGGATCTGCTCTGCACAACGATTCCCCTTTGTCCCCTTCAGTTGTTACTGGGTACAGCTGACCATAAAAGCAAAGTCTGCTAACTTTCCTTCCGGACAATTTGTCAAAAGGTGCATTAAAAAATAATTGGAGAGAAAGCAGACAGATTTTTAAAATGTATTGAGTCATTTTTCTTCAGTGCTTGACTGGGCAAGTTCCAAGACACCTTTGTCTCTGTTCTCAACGAGACAGAACTGCTGCTTTAACAAAAGACCTATTACTGTCTCCCACATACCAAATTCTTGGGATTTACTGTTCTTGGCCTTTGATTTAACAGCAGAGTCAACAGGTAGAATAGCTAGCATTTTCTGGTCAGTCTTTGTGGGTTTTTGCCTTTTTGAAAATAAGGCTTTTTATGCTGTTGTTTGGCTATGTCAAAGATGACCAAAACAGCACAGCAAAAAGCTTTTAAAGCTAGTTATTTGAAAATATTTGTAAAATGTGATATTATAAAATTATTTTGGTGTAGAGCAAAATATATATTCAAATGCACTAGTCGAACATCCTATTTGGGGGAGATGTACTGTAGGAGGAAAGAGACCTTAATTCATTGTATAGAACATTCTTTAACCAAAGGTAGTAGGACAAAGCAAAACCAAGTAAAACCCCTTTATAGTAAAAGAACTTGAATGACTTAAA
The DNA here is from genome assembly GCA_020746105.1 of Trogon surrucura. Classification (NCBI taxonomy): domain Eukaryota; kingdom Metazoa; phylum Chordata; class Aves; order Trogoniformes; family Trogonidae; genus Trogon; species Trogon surrucura. Next base: position 12,077,989 of record CM036624.1, read on the forward strand.
CTCACTGAGAATTTCTCCTAATGTTGCCATGAGAAATATATTAGCTCTGATAATCACAACAACAACATAAACATTTAGTCTGCACCTTCTCTCCCAAGGATTTATGACCACTCTCATCTGATTTCTTTATTTCTCATTATCATTAATAATCAGAATGGTCCTCAGCGTTTTGTCATCAGGACACAGTAATCAGCTAGAAGAGTTTTCCAGTGCGCATTTAAACACTTGGCAAAGTAAAGGTGGGTGGCACGAAGCATAACGAATGGGTAAAATCTCATCATCCTTGCCTTTGACACAAAAGATGTTAGGCTTTTTTTCTGGGTCCTCTGCAAAACAAATTTTGGGGTGGACATGTGAAAGATTTCTGTCCTAGTTAATGGGCTACAAATCAGGATATTATATAAAATGCCATTTTGCTTCTTCCTCCTGAGATTAAACTTTGCATTCATGTTGTTGCATTCAATTCACTTAAAAGACATCCTTAGGTAAACTCATTTGTTTTGTTTTAAGAACTACTACAGCTCATCAGAAAGAAGAAATTCGAGCTTCTGTTTCTAATCATGGAATGTAACAAAAGCTCAAAGAAAATGTGAGGTACATGATAGGATCACAACGATGCTACAGGAAACCATGAATTTTCTTCCTTTACTTGGAAATTCTGCATTACATTTAGCTAACCATCTTTCGATGGCCAAGGTACCTATTTTTATATTAGCTTACCAAAGCCAACAGCAACAACATTGCTGTATCTGGAATATTTTGGGGGCAAAATGAACTTCAGCATCCATATAATTTAAATTATGAGATCAAATCCAAACCATCTGTGTAATCTGCATTGTGAACCGATGACTTTCCAAGTGTCTGGCTCAAACACTATAGGCTCACACTGTCCCCTGAAATGAAGGGAGCAAGATTACTGTAACACATAGGGGTTGATTAGATTTCTGACAGTGATTAGTAAGACACATAAGCTAAACTGTGGGGAACCACCTCTCTGCCAACCAGAAAGGTGAAAATTGTTTCTAAAATTAAATTGGCTAGCCAGTTGCATCAGAACATACCATTGCATAAAGTGATGGTCTTGTTTCAAATTTATTCAGGTGTTCTCCAACTGTTATTTAATTACTATTTTGATTAATTGAATTGATATTCCAGGTACGAGTCAACATTCCGCTCTCAAAGACTGAGGAATAAAAATCTGTCTTTGATTTCTTCCTGTGTGCTTAGAATTTTGACATATTCACAAATCAGGGGACTTTCTGTAGTGTAGAGGAGTCTCTCCCTGCTGAAGGTAGGAAATCTTTCTGCATGGATGATAAAGGAAGAGAAGGAAGATGCAGCAAGAAAATTAGCAGGGGTGGACCAGATATGTACTGCTTCCAGTCAAAACCAAATCCCATTTGCATGAGCGGCTTGCGGGTTACATGGCAATCCCCTTGTAAGCCTTGCAGACACAGATAAAAGTAATTAGAAGATTCACGTTAGCCAAAGCCTTGATTTGTATGGCTGGGTTTGGCACACGTAAAGCCTCAGTAATATCTAAGACACACTCTGAATAGCTGTTATTTGTTTGTTCCAGAACAGGGCAGAAGGATGGGCTCTTTCAGATTCAAAAAACTATCATAATAGGTGATACTGTTATTATTCATTCATTATCTTGGCTTTCAGTTCAGATTAACCAGTGTTTTAACCTTTGGAAAATATTGTTATTATTTATTTACTTATTTATAATAGTGCTTAAATGATTCGTCTGGCCTGTATACACGTGCTACTGAAAAGGGTATTAATTATTAATCAGGTTTAATCAAGATTTTTCAGAAATAACTATCACAGGAGGACAGGGAGAGGATGAAGCCAGACACTCAGTGTTGCACAATGATAGGATGAGAAGCAAAAAAGACTAGTAGAACACAAATAAATGCAACTTTATAAATTAAAGAATATAATTTAGTATAAGGATCTTTTTTTTTTTTAATTTTGAAGATGGTCAAATATTGGAACATGTTGTCCAGAAATGTTATGGAATCTCCATCCCCAAAGATTTTCAGGTCTTGGAACAAGACCTGAAAATTTTTGATTTTTATAATGCCATCAGGTCTTGTTCCAAACATAGTATTAGATGGGAAATGAGGATATAAATGCCTTCTGACAGATTGAAGTCTGCCTTTTCTGTATGCACACAATAACTTTTTCAAGGTTTTGAACAAATGAAATAATTGGTACTAGCCTAAAGAGCTAACTGGGAGGGCTTCATCTACTTAGTATGTCTGTAAACTCTGCCTAACTTGTAGCTGGTTACTGCTTTCTTCTGTTTTAGACCTTGCAACAAGACTAAATTGATATCCAAAATTTTGAAACTTAGTTTAAAAAAATAAAGTAAAATTTAAAAATTAAGGTTTTTTTTCACTGCACAATAGAATGTAGAACAGTTTTGTTGCCCCTTCTGTTTAGAAGTATTCACCTTTTTTAAAACAATGACATCAGATCTTTAGTACTTTATGAAGGATCAACCAATACAATAAAGGTCTTTCAGAGGAACTACAGTAGACAGATTAACCAGAACATAAAAGTTTTCAGTTGTGTAGCTGTTAATTTGTATTCAGAGATTCTACAGTATTTAGCATTTGGGACTGAAGAGAGTTCCAGCATTTAAAAGCAGTTCTAGCTGTGAAAGCTGGAAAAGATGCTTAAAGACTGGAAACGGGAACAACACTCCTGCATTGTGGTGTGATTTGGCTTTGGGGAATTAAAAGCCCGACCTTTAGGAAAGTGCTTAGACAGGAACTGTGGAGTGTTTACGGGTGTCAGGGGAAGGCCTTCTATTACCTCCTCTAAACTGGAGTGTTTATTTTGCCTACACAAGACTAATAAATTCCAAAGGGAATAATTACAAATAACCTGAAATTCAGTAACAGCAGATGTTTACTTTCAACTCTTTTACCATTATTATTGCCCAAGTTTAAAGTGCACTCTCTGTGTGAACATTTTTAATTAATAGATTTCTGTCTGCATACACATGGCCTCCTCAATTTAGCAAAACTATGTTTTAAAGGACTAGAAAATACTGAACAAGATATTGGTTTCAATCTCCTGCAGGATGATGGTGCCCTAAAAAAATTTTCCAATTCTTCAGAGATGTTTGGTGGCTTTTTTGAATTGAGCAGGTGGTCTTAGTTCCCTGTGAATAGCTATATTTCACTTACCAGTCAGACTCTTAAAATCCAGTTAAAACCTAAATAACTTTTTTTCATTTTATTTTAACCGTGGAAGAAGCATTTCTTTCTTTCCATCAGGTACTGATGCTGTCATGACTAGGATTTTTTGTTACCGGCTCTAAAACCAGAAAAGGTCTTTGTTTTTCAAGGCTGTTGTTTTAAAGAAACCCAATTCTTTTGCAAACAATAACTCAACCTGCAAGAAGACTTTAAGGTTTCTTCCTAACGCATGTTATGCTCCCTAATTCTGAAGGTAAAACTAATGAACAGAAAAGGTCAAATTCACTGCAAAATTATTTATTGTAGGGAGGGCTTTTTTTTAGCCTCCGATACTTAGAAAAATCATCTATTTCAGGAAATCAGTAGAAGTTCTTACTATTGGCTTCTGTTCACTTCAAAGGGAAAAGTATTAGAAAAACAATATGCACTTACAGCAATAGTTTTTTCCAAGAAATATTAAAGTGGCTCCTACATTTAGAAAAGCTGAACTGTAGAAGAATTTTCACTTCTCATCTTCCAGAAATCTGAAAACTAAATATAATTCATTTTTTTCTAAGTATGTGCCTTAATCATGATTCCATGTAAGATTGTCTTGAGCAGCAAAGAAAAGATGAAATCAGCTCGCGTGAAAAACGCTTAGATTTGGGTTTATAACGGAATTAAGGCTGGAGATGTTCTCACCTCTTGGCTGCTACATGGTTGACTTAGATCACGTCAACTCAAAGTCCATTTTTTCTCACAGTTAGCAAGTCTGACTGCAGTGTGAAATGCAGAAGCAAAAGTCACTTTACATATCTGTCTTGACAGGGCAGTCAAAAAAACCTGACAGACAGTCCAAAAAAAAAAAAAAAAAAAAACAAACAAATCAAGGAGATATGACCACATGACCTTCAGATGGTTAAAACAATCCCTGAAGAACTGTACTGAGACACACTAGAGGTGCTTCAGGACACTGCAGCTGCTCCACAGCTCAGTTAATGGGCTTTAGCAGTGCCACAGCTGCATCTTTTCTGCATATCTAGTTAATGAAAAAGGCAGGACTCCCCAAAGATTTCAATGGATCCCATCTCTTTCTGCCTCCTCTCATATTCTTTCAGTCTTGTGGTTTCCATTTACATGAATCAAAAACGAGTTGATTCTGGGAGACAGAGGATTAAGTGATAAATATTACTGTCTGTTACAACTGAAGACAAATGGCATGACTTTGGGACTGACATTCCACTTCCCAGATGGTTTGTGTTGTGGTGAGCAGAGATACCACCGCCAGATGCCTATACCTCTCATTCTTCTTGTTTGACATCCTCACTCTAACTCAGATATTAACTGTTTCATCTAAATTAACTTCGTTTCCACTATCTCATTTTTGTACAGTCTCTCTGTATTATCATAGCTCTAAAGATCTCACATTCACAACCTACCTATGTGGCGTTTTGTCATTGGAGTTCCTTTAGAGGATCCTTTGCAAATGTCATTGTGTAACATTATTCCACGAGTTATTCCCATTTCTCTACTCCTTTAAATCACTTTTTTTCCAGTCCTGTTCTTTCCTAATCCAGGTATCACTACGTTTCATAGCCACAATCTGTCATCAGGTTTTGAACATGATGTATTATAAAATCCTCAGAAAACAAACTTAATGGTACAGAAGAAACAGTCCAATGGCAGGTTGCAAATCAAAGTGTGTATGCATATAAACAAATAACACATTACCTTGTTAAACTGAATATCTACTGCTGTGTATATACACATTGCATCTGTGTTTTAAATGAATGTCATAAACACACACACATATATATATACTTAATACTGAAAATCACTATATGGTTTTGTACTCTTTCTATTGTTTCAAGAATTACCCTTAGAAAGCTAAAGTATTTTGATAATATTACATTTCATAAGAAGAACCAAAGAACTGTGTCTTGCAGATTATACACTGTATCTCAACAGTTCCCATTTAAGACTGAGGGTGATGTGTTTGTTCTGTTAATATTAAACTGTCAAATTAAAAACAAATGTTTGGAAGAAAAATAAATCAGGATAAAAATTGCAGCAAATATTGAATAGTGTTATTTGGCCTTTCAGGTGTAAAAATCCTAGCAAGATAAAAGTAATTGTGACGTGCCAAACCCATGGGGTCCATTTTTTATGTACTTTATTAAAACGATAAAATCAAAATAAATGGCTGTGAACAGTGTGTTTCCATTACTCTAATAACTATCTTCATGTTATTTTTTTAAAAAGATGAGTTAACAGGGACAGAAGTTTGAAACAGAAAAAATGCTGAAGACCACTGAATTGCCAAATGGTAGAAGCAGTATTTTCATTATAGATGGGGTGTTATTTTTTCCCCAGAATTGCTCTTTTGATGATTTCCTTTTTAAAGTTTAATTAGCCTGACTAAATTTTAGCAATATTCAATGTGTTCATTAGACATGCAGTGCAAATTACAAATAAAGTAATAATAAGAGCACTTAAAGTGTAGTAAAAAAAGGACTAATCATTTTGCTCACAGGTCACACTTTCAATACACATTCTTAAAATTACCCAAGTAAAATTGAAAAAAATTCCACAGATGGTGGGGTTTTTGTACACATGTACAGAATGCTTTATAATTATCTGAAAATTCTAATGACTTTGAATAAGGTTTTTATTAGCTTTGTATTAAGAAACAGAGAAGACAGAGAAAAAGTTAACAAGGAAAATCAGTTATATGTCTTCTATATAAGGTTAACTCACTATACACATGCTTCTCAGAAGACAAGGATAATAGTCTACAAATCATGAACAGAGAATAGCGTCACAGTAATTTTGACACAAAGCGTTAACTGAAATGAGTGTACAGAAAGTCAAAACATAAAAGGTAATGGTTTGCAATAACAATGCAAATCTTTTGTGGAACTCCCTGCTGCAAGATATTATTAAAACTTTGCATTATTTAGAAGCAATTTCTAAGAGAAGGACTGAGACATGTTACATATTTAAAGGCAGGGCAGATTTAGAAAGCTCCCCATAAGAAACCAGTGCATCTGGGAGAAACACACTTGCCTGCAACCAGTTTTCTTTTTCTGGGCATTAAAGTCTGTCATCATTTTCCAGACACAGTCCAGTTTTGTGTAATTTTTTTAATGAAATTCAAGTGTAAATTCTGTAAAAAATTTACGTTTTAAATTCAGTCTCATGACCTGTTTCAATGAAGATGTGAACTAGAATATTTGATATTGTCTTGATTTACTACTAAAAACCATGCAAAAGCCTTAAACTTCACATTTTAATATAAAAATGGAAGTCGATGATGACACTTTATAAAATCCTGTTCTTTTAAGCTACTTTCTAGTTACTTACCTAGTTAGTTTCGCGTGTGCTTAAATGAAACACGTCATATTGAGAAAATTCAGTGGATGCAGTTCCTTGAAGCTTCCTAAGAAAGCAAACACTAAGCATAAATTTAGAATTAACTCCTGGCCCACTCGAATTAGTAGTGATCTTGCACTTATTATCAGCATTCACTGATGATAATCTGAGCAGTTGTGCAAGCCACCTGCAAAACACAGCCATTATATAAGCCCATGCAATTCATAACCCTCTATTCTCACTCCAGAATACTAAATTAAACTGTACTGCACTGCAGTATGTGTTGAAGATGCAGAAAAGTCAGTATCTACTAATTTATGAGTGGTGTACATTTCCCTCACCAGCCTCATTTTTCATATGCACTTACATGTATAAATGTTTATAGCAGGGTCTGACTTTCTTGAGCTCTCAGATCATGGGTTTGTGGGTAATGGTCGGCTGGGACTCACCACCTGTGCAGATACAAAAATGGAATTATTTTGGGCCCTTATTCCAAAGACATCTTAAGAACAGTTCCTAAAGCTACAAAATTCAGCTATTCCTTATGTGTCCTAAGTTCAATTCAACAGGCTTATGAAACTAAGAATGTCTTTCAACAGTTTTGAAAGTTAAAAATTTAAAGGTCACTGAAACTGATAATCTGCAAGAGTCAAGAGTGAAAACAGCCTGGTTGGTGTTAACAGTATTGAAAGCGTGCAAGAATTGCTTCCAATTTCAAAATGTTTGTATTGCAAACATAGGGCTATGGCTGAAATATTACAATTCTAAGGCAAAGGCAGAGGAGTCTTCCCACAATAAGCAATATTGCCGTGTGCTTCTCAACTCTCATACTGTCCAGAGCAAGAAGAGGATTAAATGTTAATCCAGAAACTATACTATTTCAGCTGATCTAGCCTTGTACAATGTCAATATGGTACCTGTTCTAGTCTGGTCTATGAAAGAGCTAATAAATAAATAAATAAAAAGTGCAAGTTATCCAAACATTTGTACTTTTGCGTCTCTCTAGTCATGGAAACAAACATCCTATTTACACACCCTATGGACAATGAGTCAAGCCATAGGGCAAACTATTAACCACAGAAAAGTCAACAGGGTATTTAAGTAGGATCCTTTGCTTGTCCCGTAAGCGTATGTTTACACCATACTAAAATAAAGGAGTTGGATACCTTATATATTCTTTCCTTTCTTCATCCAATTATGAAGACAAAATACTATTTTTTTTTCTGAATTCTAATTACAGTGCATTCAGGCATGTAAGGGCTATATGGCTAAAAAGTAGTCAGATACACATACAATAACCCCAGTTAATAATGACGAGGCAAGGAACTGCAACAGCCTAGCTCATCTGCATCAGCTACTATTTTTTATTTTCCCCTGATGTTAAACCCATTAAAACAGGATTGGGCTATTTTTACTGGCAGTGAGTGCCTGCAAAGGCACTGTCCTCCGTCTCTGCTTGGGAGTTGGTCTCCAACTGCCAGGAAGGAGAGACCTCTTGATGTCCTTCAATCCACTGTGATTGCCCTTAACAGTATGGCTTTTATAATTTTCTTCTGGGAGGTACTGCACTGTGAAACCACAAACCTCCAAAAGAAAAATAGATTGAACTATCAACTAAGTTCTTCACAAAACAAACACAGAGATGGAGTTTTACAGTAAGAGTAGCCAGTGTGTTCAGCATAATGTGATCTCGATCTGGTCTAAAAGGTCAGCTCACTGGTTTTACAGCTCATCTTGGGCCCAAGGAGAAATGGATGTATTTGTTGGGGGGGGGGGGGGGGGAAACAAAAAAACAAACCACAACACCACAAAAAAAATCCCAACAAGATGACATACATTTTCAAAGTTTTCAGAGAAAGTTACTGCCAAAATACAAAAAAAAAATCCCAAATAACAAATTAAAAAAAAAAAAACCAAACAAGAGGAGATAACAACTTTGAAAAAAAACCCTGAACTTTTGATTCATAACCAAAAAAAAAAAAGAGATAGTGGAAGAAATCTAGAAAATTGGTTTAGTGTTGTCACCTACTGGACCTAGAACTAGGAGTGCTCACTGAATCTAGGAAAAGAACCCTCTCAGATGAACATTAAAAAAGTATTTATATTTCACACATCCTTTCACTAAGCAGTATCCTCAGCCCTAAACCCTTCTATTTCAGGTGTCCACACATTCTTTTCTAAAGCCATGACAGTTTAGAATTTTTTGTCCACAGGAGGTGGTAGAAACAGACAATACCACCACCAGTATTGGCAAATACTACTAATACTGCTAAGTTGAAAAACCGTTTGAAGACATTTGATTAACAGATGCATATAAGGGTAGTAGGGGAAATAGTCGCAGATACACCTTCTTCTAACCATAATAAGACGTTTATAAGGGTTAAGAAAATAGCCCTCTGAAAGAGAACTGACAGTGTACAGCTCTTCTTTCTCCCTACGACTCTTTTCTTCTTGAGCACAGACTTTCTGACACTCAGTACCCCCACTTTATGTTAAGGACTCCCAAAACTTTGATCAGAGACCTGGGACATTAAGGAGATAGAATAGTTTTACCAAGATTCAGAATTTTAGAAGAGCCAGTGCAATACATACATATCAGATTTCCTTTCTGCCAAGTTAACACAGGGAGTTTCACTGCAGAAAAACAACGGCACTTACCCATGTAGCCTTACAAAGAATGGCAAATCAAAAGTTCTCTCTTGCTCAGATACTATTGTAATAAAAATCATACCAGGGAAGTTTTTGGTCTGAACATCCATTATCAAAAACTTCTGGCAGGTATCTGTTATGGAAAAAGGAAAAAATCGTAGACTGAGAGTTAAAGGACAGAAGCCGTTTTCAACAGCTCACATAATTCGATTTATTTTTCTCTTTCAAGTGAAGTGACATCCCCCACATTTCAAAAAAAAGCTTATCAAAACCATGTGGGACATACAGCAGATGTCAGGTGCTGCTGAGAAAAACCTAGAGCAACTTGCAACCAAGTGATGAAAAGAGAAGCCTTACCTATTTTTATCTTCTATTCATCATCACCACCATGACCATTGTCTGACAGCACAGCTAGCTTCTCAAAATGACAGTACAAGTGATTATTCTGACATTAGGTTTTTACAAATGCTATTTTTCGTGGAGCCATCTCTGAAGCACTTCACACTGTCGCAGCACTAACTCCAAGGAGAAAACTTCCAAATAGACATTTGGAACTGTGCTAATGGTACCTGCTGGCATTTTCTCAACACCCTCCCTTAGGAAAGAATCATCAAAGCCAAGTTCCATTCAGATTAGTGCATATAACTAGATAGCTGTTAAATCATCTTGAAATCAGAAAAAAAAATTATATCACCACAGAAAACTTTTATACCTCACAGTTGTGGAAATGTCATATTAGTAGCTAACTGAGCATGGAATATCACAATTTTATGCCTATCATTGCCAAAATATTTAAGTGAAAAAATTATCCAAATGTACAAACTCTTCTTTCCAAAGTGTCTAAACCTATTCTTTGATTTCCTCTACAATATTAGTGACACTGCTTGTCCAGCTCAAGGCCCAAAGCATTTCATAAGGCCACAGTTCTTGGATTTTTTTAATTTTAATACTATCAATAGCAATGACAATTTAATCTCAGGTTTCCTTTTTATTATTATGGCCAGGGTTGGCGTTCTTTTGAACTCCAGAAATCTAATCTGTTCACACGTAATCACACACATCAGATCGTGAACATACGTACGTATACTGACACACATTCATGCATACTTGCAAATACACAAAAATTAAAAGATAAAATTTAGGCAATACTTCATGAAAAAAAAGTATACATTTTCTGTATATTTTTTTAAATCCTGATCAATAATTTATTAGATTGGTATTTACACTTTTGATTTACCTTGCTGAGCGACAGGTGAAGGGAAGACATTTTCTTGAATCACATCCTGATTCAGTCTGTGTGTTTTAGACTTACTCTGAAGTGAAAAAAAATCTAACAAGAAGAGCTGGCACATACAGCTGAGGACATTCATATAAAAACACAGCTCTTTTATTACACTGGTAAAGAAGATACAAAATTTAGTTCTTTAAACCAATAAATTAATGTCCATGGAGAATATGAAGCATTTTGATTCACCTAGAATTCTAAAGTGACCCCATTAGCAATCACCATCCAGAAAACTTTCACTAGATATCATATTTTCTCTTTCACCTTGTGAAAGAGTGATTTTATAAAGCAGTGTCCCTAGGACAAAGTTTCTAAAATCAATTAAAGAAGCACAGATTTTAAAGGCAGTCAACCGTGCAAGGGTAAAGGACAAGGGGCAGGACAGAGGTGAAATGTATCAGTCAAATAAAAATTTCAGAGTGTTTCAGTTCCTAACAACAGTAAAAAAAAAAAAAATCTATGCCAACTGAATTATGGCTTTTCATCCCATTCTGGACATATGCCAGCAGTGAAGGAGAGGGTGACCTGAATTTGGTTTTATTCGTACAATAAATTTTCTTTCCCCAGCTCCCAACTGATTTTGACAAATGAAAAATTGTCCAACTAAAACCAGCCATCTAGGTCTGGATAAGACAGTAAGTGGAAATACATACAAACTATATCAATATAACACTTAAGTAAGTCTAGGATCCTATCTTTAGTAAATTACTAGGCCAGAATAATATCAATACAAATAGAAGAAATAAATTCATGGAGTCTTGCAGTGTCTCAATACTTAACATCACCTCCAGGTTAAGAAAGGCTTCAAATTATAAAAAAACAGTTATAAGAACTTTCTTTTTTGTGTTTCTTAACAAAAAGACTATAAACCTGGTTATTCTTGTATAGTCTCTTCACATGACTTAATGCTTTTTTTGCAATGATCTCATTGAAATCCATAAAAAACTACCTCAATTTTTTTCACTAAAACAGAAGAAAGGCAAACTTGCAGAAGTTCGAATTCTATCAAAAGAACAGAAATACTTTCCTGTTAGAGTAAGGAATATTTTGCACAGAATTATGCAGCAGTGAACTCTTGGGGAAAAATAAAATCACATTAATTATTGACTTGTCTATGAATTATACTAACACTCAAAATCTTTTTTTTTTTTCCCTCACTCAAAATTAAAGTTGATTTTCCTGTTTTAATCATTCCCTCCACCATATATATATATTTTCTTCTATATGATCTGCAGCTATATGTAACAGAAATGGGATCATTTACTGCTCTGGTCTTTAAAGTCACCTGTTCTTTTCCCCTGTGCGAAATCAGAAAGTCTAGAAGAGATGTCGGTATGGGATATTTCATTCTAATAACCTGAAATTCTTCCTCAACTCTGCACATCTATTGTTCCTGTGGGCTTTAGTGCTTTTGGACACTTAGAGTAATTAATCTCACTGCTTTATGGAAGAAATGAAGGAGAAAAAAATATGAACTGTTATGCTGCATAACTGTTAAAGATTTTATATAAGCTCTTTCTTTCTGACCTCTGGGGAGAAAGAGAAAGCCATGTGGATGGGGAAAATGTTTTAATTTTTTGGAAGAATTTGCATTTGACACATAGCTGATGTATTTTATGAAAGATCCTTTGAATCATTTACAATTTCAGATTCTTCTTTAAAGAAAAACATATACACATGGATCCATACGGCAGGACTGTAGATCTGAAAGGAACGTTGCAATAGCAAGCGCACCTGGAATATTTTTAAGTCTCCCCTTGGTAGAAATCAACTTTCTTGTAACATTTTTACACTGACAAAATTTGTTTCTACTCCTCCCACGTCACCCATGAAAAAAAGACTTAAAAAAAAAGTAAAAGCACTTCTAAATTACAGAAGAAATAGTTCTACTACATAAGCAAAATGTAATAGGGGACAAGCTTTCTTTTTTTATTAGAAGTACACTATCAAATGAAAGTATTGAGAAAATAGCGAGTGCCTGATATGCATTTGTCGTGGGTTGACCCTGGCCGGCCGCCAGGTACCCACACAGCCGCTCACTCACTCCCCCCTTCACTACTGAACAGGGGGAGAAAATATCTCCAAGGGCTCAGGGTTTGAGATAAGGACAGGGAGATCACCCTCATTACCGTCCTGGCAAAACAGACTCAGTTTTGGGGAAATTAGGTACATTTATTAAAAGAACTAATCAGAGAGGAGTAGTGAGAAGTAAGAAAGAGCAAACAAATCTTAAACAGAACACCTTCCCCCCATCCCTCCCTTCTTCCCGGGCTTAACATCAATCCCGGTTTCTCCACCTCCTCCCCCCGAGCGGCGCAGGGGGACAGGGAATGGGGGCTGCGGTCAGTTCATCCGACGTTGGTTCCACCGCTTCTTCACTCCGGGGGAGGACTCTTCACTCTTCCCCAGGGCCACCGTGGGGTCCCTCTCACGGGAGACAAGCTTCATGCTCTCTTCTCCACGTGAGTCGTCCCACGAAGGGCAATTCATCACAAACTGCCCAACGGGAGACACCTCACGAGGGGCAGCCCACCCCTCGTGAGTCTGAGGCGCAGTCCTTCAGGGGAAACTGCTCCAGCGTGAGCCACCCGCAGCGTCCCAAAAGTCCCACCGGCCAACCTGCTCCAGCGTGGGCATTCCTCTCTTCCACGGGCTACAGGCTCCGGCAGCGACTTGCTCTGACACGGGCTTCCCACGGGCTACAGTCCCCTTTCAGGCATCCACCCACACAGCATGGAGTCCTCGGTGGACATCTACACGGTGATCCTCACGGTGGACCTCTGCACCTCGCCCATGGGCTGCAGGGGGACAACCCGCTTCACATGGTCTTCACCACAGACCCAGGGGATTCCTTCTGCTCCGGCGCCTGGAGCTCATCCTCCCCCCCCTCCTTCTTCACTGACCTTGGTGTCTGTACAGATTCTCACTCCTCCATCTCTGTGCCAGCTGTTATGGCGCAGTTCTTTTTCTCCCGTTCTTAAATATGTTTTTCACAGAGGCGTTCCTCTGCTATCACCTTACTGATAGGCTCAGCCTTGGCCAGCGGCGGGTCCCTCTTTGTAGCCGGCTGGCATTGGCTCTATCAATCTTGGGGAGCTTCTAGCAGTTTCTTACAGAAGCCACCCTGCAGCTCCCCCCCCGCCGCTGAAATCTGGCCAGGCCAAACCAAAACAGCATTGTATGATAATGCATTGTATGCACAGCACATATCTCAAAATAAAGCCATTTAACACACACTCAGCCTTTATTCACCCTTTCCTATTATCATAGGGCATAACGTACTTATTGCAAGTTCAGAAGCTATTATAAATTTATAACTTGAACTTTCACGTAAGACTGTTCAGGCAAGCCTCTGCCTCAGACATGCACATTTTTGAGAATTAGGAAAGCTCAGTACGTTAATCTTGCAGTATGACAGACTTGCTGCAGAAAAATAGGATGATAGTGTACAAGGCATGTTATTTGCTGCAAAGCTTTATAGGCAGCTTTACATAATTGCAAGCAGAACCTGCTCAGTATAATTTCAGATAAGAGATGCTTTGCTCTCCATGGCTCAACCTGAAATTTGCCTGAAGCAGAGAACCACACAGAGGCTTAAAACCTTTGCTGGTATGTTCAACGACACCTACACCAGTTCAAATCCACATCACTCACCACCAGTGCCCGCAGAAGGGGAAGAACGCGAATAACCACATTTACAATAAATCACACTGCTCAGTTTATGTGACAGAAGAAACACAAAGGAAGGTCACCACCTTGCCATGACTTTCCATCTGCAGTTAAAGCACAGGTAGCTGTAGTTACTGGCATTTTGTTGTGAGGGACTCTTTATTAGTATTTGTAAATCAGATCTTTAGGGTATTCACATTTAAACTCAGATCTGGGCCAAGCCATTTACAATTGTACTAAATGAAAGTGACAATGAATTATGAAAAGCGAGAAGAGAATACGTGCCATCCTGACTCAAGCGTGCAGCCTACTGTTCGTTTTGCTCCTCAAGTTATAAGGATACTGGCCCTTAAGGGGAATACAACTGCACCTTCAGCAACATAATTTCTCCATCACTGGTAGTGTGTTTTTCAGCAAACCAATGCCAGACAGCATTTTAAACCTTCAGCAGACTTTTATTCTTTCATCACTTTTCCTCATCAAATCAGCATGTTGAAAAAACCCCACCCAATAAGATGGCCTGTCCCTCATCATATAAAGGCATGCAAAGTCCCAAACATGAAGTCCTAGTTTCTTCTCAGAAAAAAACCCACACAATATCTCAGGGTTTTTTTCTTGTTTGGTGGTGTTGGGGTTGTTTTTTTTTAACTTTCTGTTCATTTTCACTGCAGAAAACTGGAGGCAAACTATTATACATGACAAAAATTCTTTCCTTCCTTGTTCACATTATTGCTTTGCTGTGCGTACAATGCATGCTGCAGGAAGCAAAAGGATGATAAAATACCAGACTCCCATCACCTTTCACCTACCCTCTAGATCTCCTGCAGCAACTATATTCCCTAATAACCTGAAAAAGGGGTTTTCCGATTGCTTTTTATGATGGGACAGTAGCTGGTTTATGTCTTGCCAACAACAGCACTGATAGGTTTCCTTTCTTACGGCCTCAGCATCTCCATTTATAGGACATATAATTGCTCTCTGTGTTACACTTTGGAAGCCAGATGCCTTTACTCTAACCCAAAAATGTCTTTACATTTTACCCCTTTTTCTTTTAGCACTTAGCAATCCTTATTTTGTGTTATGAATTAAGCTCCAAATACACTGTATGATCTTACCTTAAAAAGAAAAGAAATTGGAATAAACAATTGCATGAAGCATACAGATGGAAACTTATCCTCAGTCAAACCAGAAGAAGTACATCCAGCATCGTAATAGATGGGAAGACAACCTGAAGCCAGCAGTTTACATCTCACAAAAAAAAGTGTCCTGCCCTTATAGGTCTGTCAGCAATGCTGACAGTCCAAATACTGACTATCTGACTTTTCTAAGTGCAGGAACTATTTTCAAAGAAACTCCATCTGAGCTTACTTACAAATCACACTTTTCTCTCATCTGTTCCCGTTTCCAAGGCTGCTGTGTATCCCCAAAACTAAGAATTTCTAGTTCCTTTTTGGTACTAATTACAATTTTTATTTTTTGCCATCTATCAAAATAATGTGTTCTCCTACAGTACATACTACTAGAAGCATAGGGAGCTATGTTTGTGTTCACACATGCTTTAAATGAACTTGTCACCACAAAACTGTCAATCTTGCATGGACACAGACATGCTGAACTTTCAGTGAAAAGCTCTGCCAAGTCTACTGTGTCAAATCTCAGTTGCTGTAGCTCTCCACAGCTCTATTAACTAGTCCACATCATCTCAAGTAACACATTTCTCATTCCTGTTAGTGCTGCAGGAGTTACTGTACACAACTCATTTTGGTTGCTCAAGGGAAGCACGAGCCCTTTTTTCTGAAATTGCAGTTTACAGATGATTTTTTCTTTGCATGAGAACTAAGGGACTGGATAGTGTTTTGTTACCCATGATTCAAGAAATGAGGAAAAATTAAAAGAACTATTCAAGTAGAAACACAGGTACAAGGATTGGGAAGGATCCTAGACCAAATTCATCTTCATCCATCCAGAAACAGCCTGCACTGCTTCCCTGACAGCTTCAATTCCCAACTAGAGTCTGCAGTCACTTCTTGTTCTTTGTTTTCCTTAACTTCAACATAAAAATTTCCACTCTGAGTGGTAGAGATGACCTGGAAAGGAGCACATCACATTGCCATGCACCATTTTGGTCTGGATACATTAGATTATAAGTACTCAGTTATCAGCTTGCTTGCTTTTTTTGCTATTGGCTTAAGCTCAGTTCAGGATCGACAAAGAAATCAGCACAAGGAATGAGTCCTTCAAACGCAGTTCCCCTAAAGAAGCAGACCTACATAACACTCATGAGAATCCTTCATGGCAACTCAACACCCTAAGAAAATGATTGCAGTCCAAGTGTGTCTCAGTATCACTGAGACAATTCTGCTGGTGCACAAGGTAAATATCTGATTTAATGGAGCAGCAAATTTAAAATGCCAAATGTCACTTCCCAGTTCTCCCAATAGTCCAAAGGCTGTTCACTGTAGTTAATTTTCCTTTCTGTCTAAATATAGAGAAATATAAATCTCAAATACAAAGTAATATCAAGACATGTAAGCTTCAAAACCAAGAATACATTTAATCCATATGAGCTCTTCCTCAAAAAATTAAGATTTCAAGTATATCATATATTGAAACATTTTAATGTTTGTTCATCCTAAGACAAGATGCCTTTTGTTATGAAATGAAGGGCAGATGCAAAGACAGATTAAACAGACTGGGAGGGGGGAAATATATAAACACACATGTATGTATGTAAACATACATATATCTTTCTTTTCTCTCAGTCCTAATTTGCACCAGTCATTAGTGATCTAAATCAGTCCACAGGGATTTTTGTTCTGATGGAAAAAGGACTTCTAAGAAACTTTAAAAAAAAAAGCTAAAACTCTTTACTTCCTCATTCAACTACTCTGAAAGATTGTACCCAGAGTCTTTCCTCCTCTGCTCAGATTCTAATACTTGTAAAATAAACAAATAAATAAATAAATAGTGTCCTGCACTCAGTGCTTGTTTATATGAGAACATGTTAAGGATTTTAAAAATATTTCTCAGACGGCATTTAGCTGTTCTTTGCTTAGAAGAACTGGCAGCTGGATTCTCCAACTTGATGATAAAAGTCATGTCCTGCCTTAATTATTTAGCAACACAGCACTGTTCATTCTGTGACCTCATATTTTAAAGCAAAGCTGATTTTTCCACATAAATTTCCCTTGAGCAATATTCTGGTCATCACAAATTAAGTCCCAAAATTCCCAGTGATGTGAAAGTTACAAAATGCCACTGAGAATGTTGATAGTACTTTAAAACAACTGAGTCAAAAAAGGAAAGGTTCTGAGCTGACAGCTCTGGCAGCTGCAAAATATGTTTGGAAATGTGAGTGAGAAAAAATCTGCAAAGCAGAAGAGAGGAAGCAATATTGAGTTTATCTGTAAATTATGCAGAGTTACACGTTCACCCTTTAACTCATCTCTGGGAACCAATGTTAAAAATAACTTTTCTGAAGTGGGTGTGTTCCATTCCGAACAACTAAAACAACCAGGAAAGTGTGAGAGGTAGCTGGACCTGGCAAATTTAGGGATGCAGGGGATTCCTCCCTCATTGTGGCCCTTCATTACTTAAAGGGAGCTTATAAGAAAGATGGGGACAGACTTTTTAGCAAGGCTCATAGTGATAGGACAAGAGGTAAAGTTAAAAACAAAAAGAACGACTAAGGCAACATAGAGTTCAGATATGAATTATCCCCTCCACAGGTGGTTACAAACTGGATATGACAACTAAAACTACTTCTTTGATTAAGAATTAGATGGCATCTAAATCTCCTGATACATACCTCAATGTATGTATACAGGTCAGAATGGTGGATCCAGAGCAGACTATCAAGTTCCCTACAATATCAAACAAATGACATGGCTCTCATTTAAAAGATGAAAATATATCATGTTCTGTTAATTAGGGTTTTGTTGTTTTTACTGGATTGGTATACACTATTGGTAAATCCGTGCTTAGACCTGCCATAACAAAGACAAAAAATTTTCAGTAGCACCCACAGTTAAAATGACATAGACTTTTCGTGGTGTAAAATGATAAAACTTTAATAGTGAAACTGTGTAAGTTCTTTAAAAAATGAAACAATACTCATGTATGTATTTAAATACAGTGAGTTAATATCTTTTGCAAGAGTTCTGGGAAAAGCAAAAGAACTTTGTCACGTTTAACTACATTTTTCCTCAGATTTTCCTGAGAAGCTACACAAGTAGTCAGTTTTGATAGCAGCTGAGACCCTAAGAGTGTATTTAAAAGGCTAGTGCCTTTTACTTCTGATCAAGACTGTGTTTTCACAGTGAACATCCTTCCTCCCAACTTAGTGCTTTTCAGTTCACATTGTGGAGCATCTAAGATGGATTCTCTTCAGGTGACAGGTAACCACAAGAGAGTCTCCAGAGTGGAATTAAGGTGTTTTGCTGATGGACATTCATCTGACATCACCAGAATAGAGATGGACCAAAATAAAGACTCTTCAGCATATACATTCTAAAGAGGTAAGGTCCTCACTACACAGCTGTTGAATTACTTGAATCTGATCCTGTTGATCAATACTGCCTAACTAGGGAGGTGTAGCCTTTGAATTCCCAAACATCTTAGTTTTGATGTTGTATGTTATCTAGTTAATCAAAGACAAAGTAAATGCAATGCACTTTAAAATAAAGGGAAAATCCACAAAAAAAACCCAACCAGATCACACACACATACATCAAACCATCAGCAAACAGCTCCCCTCTTGTGCTGACAAAATCTGAATCTGTTTAAGAACTGTTTCTGAAACTACCACCAAATAAAAAAGCATATGGTCACAGATCTATTAAACACTGCACTATCGGACAACAGATTTTCATGAGAAACTTTTAGTGCTGATAGATAAATTATGAAAATTCAGTTGAAAGACAAACATCATAATGAGTGTGCTATGCTAATGAATCATTGCTTGTAAGAGGCTATTCAGTCTTGACGTTAATGGTATCAAATGAACTGTAGAATGTATATGAATTAAATTAGACTGTAATGACATTTTAGCATTTAGAGCTACACAATTCATTAGATTAAAAGTGAAGAGGTTACAATGTGGATTTAGACAGAGAAAGGGACGTTAAAAGACATATAGAGAGATGAGTCACAAGCTTGCATAGGTCAGATCACCCATGACATTTTAGTTGGTTAGGTGACAGGTTGTCAATTTATAAGATGTGTTTCTATTTTAGTAAGGGATGTGCAAGGGTGATAACAATGTGCACCTGTCACTGAACTGGTCTGTCTACAAGTTTTGTAACATGATTTTTCTCAGAAGTGCACTGAAGTGTTTCCCAACACATCTGTAACATATGGAAGAAAATACTATATTTTAAACAATGTGACGAGTATCACCACGTAGCGGAAAGCATTAAAGTTATCAGATGGACTGTTAAATCCAATTAGAGAGACAATGCCAAACTACTAGAGCACTTTGTACTGTCAGAGTTATTTCATGTACACAACATGAATCTCACATTCACCACTGCAGGTGGCCATTGCTTGTTGTTTATATCCAAGCACTAACATATAAACTCTTTCCTTCAGTATAAGCATTAACATGTTTTATGTAAAGCCCATCCCTGATGACACTTTCAGATGGAGCCAGATTTACTTTTATAAAATGGCAGAATCATTCAGGTTGGAAAAGACCTCTAAGATCATAAAGTCCAGCCATTAATCCAACACACACACAAAAAAAGGCTTACTTTGTGACAGTTCATAGACTGGAAGAGAGTCTGTAGGTCAGCTAGGCTATAGCCACTACAGCAGACTCATTCTGCATGACAAAAGATATTGTGCAAATCTCACAACACCAAATCATAGTTACTTCAAATTACATCAAGTAAAATTTGTTCAGTCACTTGTTTTTTTAATATATTTGGGTTATTTTTACTAATCAGTGCAGAGGCCTGAAGAACTCAAACTCTTTTCTTGCACTTAGAACATTTATAGCTAAACATAACACTCTACAAAATATAACTAAATGCAGGCCAGCCTTCATATCAATTTTCAACCTTTAAGTAAAGCTGTGCATACACGTAAGAAATGCATCCCCCAAATAAACTGAACTTAGAGCTTCTCTCAGCAATACGAGTGTAGCAACTGTATCATATATATCATGCTCAGTGGTTCATTTTTAGTTTATTTACTGTCAGCCTAAATATGCTCATAACAATTTTATAACACCAATGCTCATTAGCTGAATAAATCACATGTGATAATCTGCAGCCAATCCAATTACTTTATGGCACATTGAGTTTTCTGAATTACACCAAAAAAAGTCCTTTACAAAGATTTTTAGGAATTATTTAGTATAAATTTAATGCATAAGCAATATATTTCTTTCTGCCATTGGCTGTATACCTTGATAAGATTCAGATGAAGTCAAACAGCTTGCAGGCAAAATATTCTTATGCCACTGAAAAGTCAGAAGAAGATGACAGATTCATAGCAAAGAGAAACACCAGATGTATGATTAAATGTTTTATAAAATATATATGCATGCTTCATTACACCACAGCCAAAGGAAAAAATCTACAAATTCAAACGAAAAGTAAGATTACTCATGTGTGCACACATTGAACAGAGCTAACTGTCCTTTCCACCCCCAGGGCACTGTGGGCTCTTACTTGCCCCCAGGGCTCCTGCCCCTGGCCCAGGACCCCCTGTAGGTCCCTCAGTGAGAAGGTCCATCCCCAGACTCGCCATCACGCCACCATGTGGGCCCTGCTGAACTCAGGCCATCCCCACAGAGATGCTCCAAGTCCCACAGCTGGGGTGGTGGGACATATCCTGCCCAGACAGCCACAGCTTCCCCTGGCTCCCAATGGGCCCTGACATAAATATAGCAAAGCTCCTTCCCCCCCCAGGTTGAGTTATAAGTTAAATCAGATTAAAGTACTTGAATACTTCTATTCAAAAAGGAAGTGCTACTATCCAAACGAAAGGTGTCTATCAGTGTGATTTATGGATGATAACTCCATTTTCTGGCCTAAGAAAAATAGAAGTATTTGAAGCCACTGTAGAAAAGAACACAGTAAATATTGGAAGTACCTTTGGAGACACTGACAGCTGAGTATGAGTGCATTTAAGAAATTCTAAGGATGGGCCTTAGTCTTTTGTTTTAGTTACACTTTGCACAGGGCACTTGTTTTCATGGTTGTTCGTTCATGCATCGAAGTCAGCTCCAATGATCATTTATTATAGTGATCATGGGAAGAGCCTTTTTAGTCTCCAAAAATAATTTCATATGGTATTGATAAATGTTTAAAGATAAGAAAAACAAATATCAACCCAGTCTCACTTGTAATCAGGATTAACCTCGTTCGTAAGACTTAGAAAGAGACTTCACTTAGTAATTTGAGTTAGGCACCCAAGAGTATTTAGCTTGTTCTTTTAAAGTATATTTTTGAAATAAGAGATGTTACAAAGCCAGATATATATTAAGC
Organism: Trogon surrucura; assembly: GCA_020746105.1. Classification (NCBI taxonomy): domain Eukaryota; kingdom Metazoa; phylum Chordata; class Aves; order Trogoniformes; family Trogonidae; genus Trogon; species Trogon surrucura. The sequence continues at coordinate 12,099,651 of CM036624.1, forward strand.
CTTATTAAAAATTCAAACACTAAAAGGGGCTTTTAAAGACTAAAGAAGCTGCAATGTCAATACTGCAGTAGACTCTATAGTGACTTTAATTCAATGGAAGAGAGGAATTTTTAGATAGTGTTGGAATACGATACCAGAGCGTTTTAATTCATGCTTAACTTCTTGGTTTTGCAAGTCAGTTCTACTATCTTGTGATAACTGATTTTGATCCCAGAGTAATTCTCTTCCAGAAGTTCTCTATCAAACTGTTTCCTATAGCCAGATAATGAAATTTAAGTGTTCTATTTGACTATGTAAGCAGCAGTGGAAAAAAGCAAACAAATACTGTACAAGTCATCATTATATGCATAAAGTCTTATTTACAGTATTCACCCTCTTCCTCCCCTCCTTTCCCAAGAAGATATTGTGGAATATAGAAGTTTCAGAAAGGGGTGATAAAAGCAATTACTGTGAACAAATGCCCATCATAGAGTATTAGAAAATCATAGAAAATATAAAATGCTGAAGGAAGAAGGTAGGGCAGCAATGAAGACTTAAGAAATTAGATGGGAAATAGTTGTTTACTGAAGTTTTGTAGCAATACTGAAGTAGCAGCCACTGAACTTGAAACAGGGAAGCTCAACACTAATCAAAACCCTCATTACATACAATTGTGGGGCTGCCATATGTAGTTAATGAAGCCAATACCACCAAACGCTGAACTCGCCTAACTATCCCTGTCACATGATAAGGACTCTGCACAATTTTCCAAGGGCTGCCGAAGACTTCCACAATGTATAACTGCAATCAGAGGAACTACTAATGTAGTTTTCCACTTCTCTCTCATGCACAGCAATTCCAGATGCATTGCAATGCTTCTGCTTCACAAAACCTAGCAGTGGCCTATTTATCACTGAGATTTTCTGTGCAGGATAAGCAAATATCCTCACTGAAAATGTGAAGAAAAACAACAGTCAAATTCAAAGCTCTGTTGTTCAGAATCAGTGGAATACAGATGTAGAAACAAGGAGTGTGGTCAGGATGTTCAGTAAAATCCTTCTTGTGAGGAGCTGCAAGGCTGTTAGTAATTAGAAGAGATCAAAACTGTTATCTGGAAAAATATCATAGCTTGGAAAGGTATTCATTCAGCACAAGCACTTGACACACACTTCCTGAAAATGTATTTCAAACAGCATGTACATTCATCTGGAGTAAATTTACTAAAATCCCAAGATTAAAAATAGCTTCAAATAAGACATCTGAGGAACAACTGTTTTACTTTGGCTCCTTGGCTTTTCGCAGTTTTAAGTGTGATATCCGACTTAGGCCTATAAGGACTAATTTGCAGAGATGACCACCTAGTTTCTGTCATCGGAAAAAAGAAGAAGAAAAAAACCCTGTAATTACTTCAAACACTGCAGTGTTATCAGTATGACATATAGTTCTGTCTCTTCAGGCTAACACTTTGTCCAGGTTCAGCTTTGTTACCGAGTCACTTGTTCTGTGTCCTCTGGGCACCTGTCAAATTCATTTTCTTATGTCTAAAACCAGTAAGTTCCCACCTTAGATTTAATGTGCTACTGAGCCGGGGTTTTCTTCCCCTCAGTTTCTACTCTGCTAGAAGCTAATTGCTTTCACTAGGGCTGCTTTTGGTGCAAGGCTGTGAATGAACCGAGAAGGAGGCTCTTTCACACGGCCATCATATCTTCTGCACAAATATTCTGCACGAATAAGTAGTCAGAGAGTCTCTTTTACACAAAAAAAATCCACCAGTTTGAAACACCAACACATGCACTCACCATAGTATAACAATCACATCTATGCAACATATTACCCATCACATGAGCCTCGGAGTACAAGAAGTTCAGAATTGCATGCAACCGTGTTCAGAAGCAACGCTGCTGAAAGGGAATTTGTTTAAGAGAGAGAGGCTTTGAGGAAGAATTAAAATTCCTCTTTCCTGCGCAACCTATCCCAAAAGACGGCCCATGTTACTGGTAAGACACAGGGGAAGAAATTGCTTTCCTAACAATCTCAAGAAGAACCCTTTGAAACCAGTAGCAGGGGAGATAAAAGCCAGCCGTTTTGTTTTAAGTTAGTTTTGCAAAGCTCAGAGATAAGGTTTGACAAAAGAACGTCTTAATTGGAGTCTGGCATCTCCATCCTTTAGTAGCTGTGGGACTGCATCCCTGCTTTCATTCCTTCCTGGATATTACACTTTAGGATCTCAATTACACTACTAATGTAAATTAAAATGTAAATTAAACTGTTTACTAATGCAGTTATGCAAAACAACCCTACTTCCACTTGAATGGTCTAAAAAAAGATGAATTCTTTTAAATGTATTGCATGTGTTATTTTTTTATTATGCTGAAATAAATAAAAATTAAATACAAGCTGCTTATGCTGAAATCAGTGAGAAGCTCCATCAGCAGGATACAGTTTACCTGATGATTGACTTCAATGAGCAGAAGTTGGAAAGTGATTTTTCCTTCCTTGACATTACATGCATAATTGGCTTCAGTTAGCAGTTATTGCGTCTGCCACAGTCTCTCTCCTGTAAGAATCAGTTAATTTCTTATAATCAAATTAAAAAAAAAAACAAACCACAAACAAGATAAGGATGCAGTGACATACGTCAAACTTTTCAATAATTAAATCACAGCATGGGATACAGACAAAATTCTAGAGGTTTATTTGAAAGTAACTCCAATAAGAAGGACTGCATATGAGATATTCCACCTCATTCCCTAATTCTAGCCAAAATCTCTCTTATTATAGGCACATTTGTTGTCAACTTCCTATGTAAAATCAAGGGCACTTTCACACATTAGTGAAATCTGTGCACTCCCCACTAGAGAACACACTTCCACATCTCTTAATGTTTGCTTTCTCTTCTGTCACCTCCATGCAAATTAGATGCCAATTAAGCACATTCTGACACCTTTGTAATTAACATCAATGTTTTTTAAAGGCCTCAGTGAATTGAAAATATGTTTACAACAGAAGTCCAATCGAACTCCATTAGATTTTCCTCATAAATTAATGTTATGGATACCTTACAAGTGTTTATAATTAGAAGTTGTTAACCCAAATGCTAAAAATGAAAAACAGACTCCATTTTTTAATTTCAGGTGTCTTCAGACTGAGCACATAAGAGCTGGACTTGTGAATTGTAACCTGAATTTCTTAAGGGCTAGGAATTCACATTCCCATCTGAACAAGATATGGAAAACAACCAGTTCTCAGTCTGCAGATGATACTATTTTTTCCACAGGAATTTTTACATTTGACTATTTTTGTAAATGTCAAGGTGGGTTTTTTTTTTGGGTTTTTTTTTTGGGGGGTGGGGGCAAAAGCCAAACTGATGTCATCTTTCTCACTCAAGAGGCTTGTGTCTCTTCTTTCATTCCCTTCTGAAGCAGCAGGTTTCCTGGAAGCCACCAGCCATGCCCAGGCAGGTTTTCAAGAAATCTGTGCTGGTTGCTTTCTGCCCTCTGAACAGGTCTGTGAAGCAATGAAACACCAAGAAGAGTAAATGATGTGATTAACCGTTCTGGCCACTTCTTTATGGGAGATAGGATTTATTGCATCCAAAGATCAATAAGAAATTTAAAAGGCCTCCAAGGCTTGAATGAATTTAATACATTAAGATGGAGTAGCTACAGGTAACTTTAACAACTTGCTTCCTTGTGAACATCTTTTCAATCTTGTCAACATCTTTCTGTTGGCTTTCTTTAACACATGGATTTCAAGCAACTTCAAAAGCGAGAAGACCTGTCTGAGGAAGGTGACAAGCTAGGGAAAAATAATAATTTTGAAAAATGGAAAGGTCTAGCATAAACAAGTTTTTATGAAATAAAGCAAATAGTAGCAGGTGGTTGATATGCATCCTAAACCTATTATTTTTATGAAGTAATGATCTGATTAATTGTTTTGAAAACAATTTTGTTTTCATAGACATTCAAAAATGTAAGTGCATATTCACCAGGATCAGTGAATGTTAACAATTGTGAATAGTTTCCTTAATGCTTTTAATTTCTTAAATTTAATGCCCTTATTATGAGATAATTCTTTTTATCCTGCCCTTTATTAACCTATTACATTAATCAGCATCTGCACTGCTGTTCAAAATTCTCTCTTTCTGGCCTCCAAGGTAATGAGATAACCTCTGGTCTGCTCCCATTAATACTTCTTGACTTTTTAAGAAGAATTTCTACTCAACCTCAAAATGCAAATAAATGATTTACTCAAAGTACCAAGGATCTACCCATCTTTTAAACAGTGGCCCTGTATCTGCAGTCTTCCAGTAGTTCATACGCAGAGCTTTGAAAGTTTATATTTGTAGAAATGAGCAGATATTTCTCCATAAAGTTAAGCATATCTCTATATTTCATACTATGATAGACTAATCATAGGAGTTTAGTGTGAGATATTAATACCATTTTTCCTTCAAATAGGGATATAGAAAATTTCACTCCAGTTCCAAATTCCTTCAGTGTGCTTGCTAGTATGTAAGAGCAGTGCACAGTACAATAAGGAATTTCATGGATTACCTTCTTCCCATTTAAAATGTGCTGTGCATTTAAGCAAACAGTATGTAATTAACCAACCCCAAATTTATGTACACTATGGGCCTTAAACAGCTAATCCAGAGCGGCATAGCTGTACTCTTTTAAATTCTGTCTTTGCATTAATCATTCTTTAATACTGATCAATTTAACACGCTTCATTAAAAAACACTTTTATAGTCAAAGAAAGACTTAAAGTACACTTTTACATTGTCTGTAATGTACCATGGGTTTTGCCATGTTCAATAATTTGGAAAAAAAGGTCTAAATGACTCTGATCTGACCTCACATTACTTTACAAATACTGGTCAATAAACAACTAAGCTATTGACACTAGTATTAATTGTATTTAATATCATGTTTAGCATGTTTTTCCTTGTTGGAAGAGTTCAATGTTTTTACCAAAATCTTGGGCATGTTTGTATCATTGAGCAAAAATGCTAAGCAAAATGAAAGTGAGGTGGAATATATGGGGAGTCACCAATGTAAAATAATTGTGTCTGTATAGTGCTGATGTTACTCTTCTCATGGTCACAAGTCATTACCCGAGCACTGTGTCTGTATAGGTCTATGTGTGCCTTCTAGTAGGTCATTATTTTTACAGAATGAACAGTTAATGAACCTAGGAGAAGGACATCTGTGTCATTAGATCATGTAAATAAAACATTACTTAGGTGATCAAGAAATCTAAGTTACAAGGTTACTTGTAATAAAAACACCTTAAAAGACCCACAACCAAATAGGATTGTAACAAAGGCTCACAAAGGTGCAAGCAAAAGATGAAACAAGATAACTTGAAAGCCCAAGCACAGCACGACAGCAGACGCTCAAGGGCTATAAGTATAAATTGCAAATGTTTACTGAAAGAATATACATAAAATAAATCGTAAATCTTGTACATAAGGTTTTAACTTGCAGATCTCAAGTAAGTAGCCTGTCACAGAAAACTTAGAAAAGTAATCCTAAGTATACTTGGCATAAACAAGAGGAAAGCCCTAATGTTGATGTGTTGGTCTTGGGAAACCTTGGGATGAGGATTGCTTGCTGCAACCTCCTAAAGGGGACTGGTCCCACTGACCTCAGAACTCAGAGGAAAATGGGACAGGTGAGAAAAACCAGAATATTTGGATCCAAATACTGATGGAGAATTTGAACAGCATAAGTTGTAATTTCCAATGCAGTATCATGCAGAAATGCTGGGTTTGATGCTGGAAACTAGCTTCCCCACCCCCCCCACTCCCAGACCTTAAAGTCATTCTGAAACCAGCACTCTTCATAAATTCTGATTTGATGAAGTCTGAGGCATAGTCTTGCACACTCTCTTAAGTAACCTCAAGGTCAGATGGTAGCTAACTTCATAACTGTTTCCCAGTTTTTTTTTCAAAGTATCACCACTGAGCCTAGATCTCTGCTTCCAGGTAGGTTTTAAAACACCATCATGCCCTCAAGAAACCTGAGCAGGTTCTTGTGGTCTTTATAATGCACTGCCAACTAATGAAAGTTTAATATAAACTACAAAAACAGGCTTCAGAGTGAAGACAAGAACAGCATCACAAACACTCTTGCCTCTGGGCCATGTTATATTCCTTGTATTTTTCTCATGGATCACATTAATCATTCACTATGCAGTAGGACAGCTACAGACATCAAGATTACTCTCCTGAAAAAACTTAGTGACTAAGAGTTTATGCACTCAAGGTGGGGATGTTGTTTTTTGTTCCCTCAGGTAGATGAGAAGAATTTATCTCCCAAACCAGACAATGCTCCTGTGTATTTTATGAAAAAACTTGACAAGGCTTTTATAGAAATAGGACCATAGTTGAAGCTATAGAGGTCCCTCTTCCCCCTGGCTCTGCTGTCAGTGCTACCCTGTATCACCCAGTATTCGATGGCATACACCATCACAGTTACACAACCCTACCTCCAATCCATTCACTTAATATGTACTTTACCTTGAATACAATCAAATAAGTCCCAGTATGGGCAAAGAGGCTTATAAGAGAAAAGCAGTTGCACAGAGTAGAGAGAAATTTTTCTACTACAGAAATAAAGTATTTAACAGATTCCATAACCCCTAAAGTATTGGCAATAAAATTGTCTGGATGTTCAACTGTTACTGTATGAAGAGAATAAAGAATCATCTTTCAGTTCAGTCACTAGGCCTTTTTTTTTCTCTCTCTCTAAAGTTTATATTTCAATTATTTTGGCCAGCAACTGGTTGAAACAGAGTCCTAATCTGGGTAGAGGCTTATGAATTTCATAAGTTGGCCATTTTCCAAGCTTAAAAAAGTCTTTAGCATAGTTTCCTCACCTGAAAGACAAGAGACTTGAAAGTTCCTACTGCTTGGCCAAAACACATCAGGGAAGAAGTCAGTCTTCTTCCAGAGAAGCCTTGCTGGAGCACCACAGCATCAAAAAGCATTGTCAAGAGTACAGCTACTGTCCTAGATTTACAAGCTTTGCAACAGCTGGGCACAGCTGAAGGCTCTTTCCTTGTTCCAAGGTGACAGGTGTTCATGCAACAGCAGAGTTCAGCTCAGAGAACCTTCCCCATAACCCCTGTTCTTTGCACCATGATCGCAAAAATGGCTTAGAGAGGTAATCTCAATACACGTGCACTTTTAACAACATCCAGGACAATCTTTCTAGATATGTGGTACCTTCCCTAAAGAAAGAATCACAGATTTTAAACTAAATTTGTGTTTTCTTTAAACAAGAGCCCCATGGTGGGGCCATCTTCAGTACAGCAGCACTAGAAGTGAGCCATGAAGACCATTACCAAAGCTGACTTACTACACACAGACTTTGTTTCATTCTCTGCTGCAATTGACATTCTCATGTTCCCCCCCCTCCAGGTGGCTCCTTACTATACAAGCTGTAGTAAGGCCCAAGTACTCAGGAAAAAGGCAGTCTCTCCTCAGCTGTTGTTTCTACTGGCTTTTTTTTCCATTACTGTTTGTTATAACTGTCTGTCATGCTATGCTTAAATACCTTGCAGGCATATTTAGCAATATTTCGCTTTGCCATCTGGAACAGACTTTCAACCAACTCTGAGCTGACACGCTCGAGTGCCCCATCTGGTGTAACATCTCTGAAGTATAAATAGGGCAGAGACTCCCAGTTTGTGGTAGCTTTAGAGGAGAAAGAAACCAGTTTAATAAAAAAAAAAAAACAAACAACCACAAAGTAAAATGAGGGAAGCCTTTTGACAGATTTCAGCTGGCTTGAAGCAGCCATCTGTAAGTGCTGTCTCTATTCATGAGGCTAGCATGAGGTTCTACATTCCCTCTTCCCACAGTTAGGTTGCACAGCCCTGCAGAATTGACAAGGATCTACCATCTTCTGAAATAGTGTATACATCTTAATCAAGGAGACGTCATTCCTGTCTTTAATAACTACACTACTTAGATAGCTGCAGTTTTCCAGTGTACTTGAGAGAAGATGAGGCAAAATATTTATTTTCATAATTCACATATACAATAGAGAACACTAAGAACAAGCATGAAGGCCAAATAATCATTGCATTTCTTGCAACAAAAAATAATAAAGTAGTAGATTAATTACTTACATCTTTGGTAGTGTGTTCCATATCAACACGCCTGCTGAGTGATTGAGCATTATTCTGGTTATGCTATAATCTTCTACTGCTTTGGCTTGTTTTTAGAAAAAGGTTTTGACCCTCATGTGTCTCTTGTGTTCTATCCTCAAAAACACTTCAATTCCCTTCAGGTTTTTCTCTCCTCCCCCCGCCCCCTTTTTTTTTCTTTTAGTATTCACAGGTTGAAATGATTCTGCACCATTATAAGAATTCTTGATACAGATACAACCTAACTAGATCTGCATGGAAAATAATTTACCAAAAAAGAGCTGTTTGGGTCTACTGATGACTAAGACTTCAAATAAGTTTACAGTTAAGAGATTGAACACCAAAGAAATATTTATTCAAAATATGAATATAACACAGATGAAAAGATTACCCAATGTATTGACTTTTACAAGTTGGAAGCACCTGAAAGTTTCAGTTTTTCAAGTATATTTGTAACTTTAAAGACTTCTACAGTTTTAGAAAGGATCCTAGCACAGATTCTTTCCCTCATCCTTCAAAGACCTTCTGTGATAGTCCTTGCCAGCAGACTTTAGCACAGGAGCCATCTCAAGGATATTAAAAATCAGGCTTGGGTCACACTCTGCCTGAAACTCAATATAGTATCCTATGTGTAACAGATTCTGGAAAAAAAAAACATTAAAACTTGTAAAAGAGAAATGTTAATTGTGCCTCTTGAAGTTATGCTACTGGACTGGTTGGCTTGATACCTAGCCTTCAGGCACTACCGACCTCCTTTATTTTAACTACGTCCAAGTATATATGACTTTTCTACGCATTACTATTTGAATCTTGTTCAAAACAGTAAGTACATATTTAATACACCAAAATGAACATGCTTAGCTTGATAGAACAGTACTGAAAACCCAATGCTTGACAGCATCAAGAAATGCTTTGCTTAAATAAATAACCTTGCTTCTGGAGGCCCAGTCGCTGAGGCTCCATGAACAATGGCTATTTTCTATCCTCAAAGACTCCACGTTTTAGAGGTGATGTCATTTTTAAAGGTGATAAAGACCATCTGTGCACCCATCAAGAACCTCAGAGGGACAATGGTGAAAAGACAAGCCCAAATCACAGGCTACCAAGGCTACTCCTGAGCCTGCCGCAGGAGCCCTTCACCCATCTATCTGCATAAGCCCAAAGGAAGAGAGGGATACAAAGACTACCACATAAACTTACTATAACTATCTTAAACATTAACTACATGAAAAAAAAAAAAAAAAGAAGTCACTCACCAACCCATCAATGCCTAGTAAGTGTTCTCTCACTCTTAAGAACCATACCTACCTAAGGGTAGATCCCCACCACACAACCAACTGCTACAGCCATGGCTGCAGATATTTATAGAGTGAAGCATTTGATTTGTAATTAGATTTTCAGCTGTGTTAATGCAGTTTCAGCCACTTATCAGCCCAGTCTCCAGCCAGACCAGGTTTTCTGCATTTGATGCTTATTTCTCACTTATAGTCACACAATATGATTAACATCGGTGAGGCCTACTTGCTATGCCAAATTTCAAGTTCAAAGAGGAGTAGTACCTCCATCACAGGTGGTACAGGGCTTCTTTTGGAGTCTTTAGGGGAGGAATCAAAGGTGGGCTAAGGGAGGTACATGTGATTTGGGGGGGGAACAAGAGTAGGGGCTGAAAGGGGCCAGTGGTGTGCTGTCAGTTGTCTGGTCAGGGCACTTGCCTGGACGTGTTCTGAGCCTGCTCGTCTGTCCTGTCTCTTCATTAAACTCCTTCCTGGCTCTTTTCGGGGAAAGGACTCTCTGTCCTGTGTGCTTGTGTCTCTAAGGATGAGATCATGTAGGTTTGTATCTCTAAGGCTAAGACCATGTGGGGCTTCTTAAAATGGAACCGAGGAGCCCTGATCAGCTCTGTGTGTGTGTGTGTGTACATGTATGTGATGGTCTGTAAATCTTCGGCATCGTATTGTGGACACGTGTTGTAGGGACAATTATGCAATTGAGCCATGGGATTGTGAAAAAGCAGTACCTTCATGACATCACCCAGAAGGCCAAGTATCTGCTTCAGAGTGTTATTGGCAGTCCGTTTTGTTTTCAATTTCTTACTAAAAACCAAAACTTTGCCATCTTTCTGTGTTTCACAGGATGAATGACAATTATCCTTGGCCCTTCCCTTGCATATGTGCATAGTACCTTTTCATAAAAAGCGCTCCAAAGCACTTCAAACTGGAAAGAAAAAAAATATCTGATGGATAAATGTACTACTTCAACAGTTTTACTGTTTACTGTAGGGCCTCTCCAGAAAAGCTAACATTTGCTGAACTCCTGTGAGCAAGGCTTTTAGCAAAGCTAATACATTAAACAATAAGTTAATCATGAACCCTATTCAAGCTGCACTAGAGGACAAACTGAAATTACAGTGCTCCAAAGAAAAGGTGACATTAGCACTTCCTGCAGCCTAATAAAAAGCCACAAAAGATTAGTCTAGGTAGATATGCATAGTAAGGTTCCCGATTGTATTTTTGACAAGAAGAGATTTTTCTTGCATAAAAAGTCAAAGTAAGAAATGGAATAGCTTTTGTCTTTGCTGCTATTGCAGTGGCAAACACTTTTAACGCTCGATTTCAGCAGCGTGCTTTGCTGCTGGGGTTTTGTGGGTTTTCAATGCATATAACAAACTGTCTCAAGAAAGCACATATCAAAATGATAGGCAGCAGTCCCTGCAGAGCTGAAGAAAAGGTTCATTCCACTATGCAGAGTGTAAAGAATTATCTTGGTGATGCATTTTTAAGAATCTTAAATCTCAACTCACTCATTTCCTTGAAAGAAAAACTCACAGCTGCTTCCTGACAAGAATATTAGTGGACTGCAGCATGAGAGACTGAACTAACTTAGTCGTAGGAAGAATATCAGGCTCTTCTGATGGGCAATATCTATTTTCTAAAAAGAGCTCACTGAGTTTGTGTCTGTTAACTCTTCAGCTGTGAACTCAAAACACTAAACTCTCTGGTGTAATGACAGAGCCCGTTGCAGATTCCTGCTGTACTTGAACATGCAAAAGATGCATTGAAACGTACTGGCAAGAAGTGTTTTAAACCAGTTAGGAAATTTCAAAAGGAAGTCCAGGGTTTATCATGCCACAATTGTCCAGTTCAGGCTCTGATGGGAAGTTCCTTAGTGCCCCTCAAAGAAGCAGAAAAAGAGTAAAGTTGGCACAGAAAATCCAGAAACACTAAACCAGGAAAAGCTGGAAGAGCAACCACTTCAATCCTCATATTTCAAATGTTCCTTTTTCAGCTGGAAAAAAAAAAAAAAAGCAGCATATCCTTAAGCCTGGTGATCTGAAATTGAAATACAGTCCCTAGACTGTCGATGCTGATAAATTCCATATCAAACCTCAGGGAGAAATAGCAACTCTTACCTGGAACAAAATACAAATAGTAGAAGGCCTCTTAAAACACTCAATATACCTGTCTCTCTGCTCTATTCTACTCAGAACCTTACAATGTCTCTTTGTAGGGCCATCATTCTCAGACATGATTTATGCTGTGAGATGAATGAATTCTTCCGAATCTAGATTTCATCACAAAAGATGAAAAAAGACCTCACAAAACCATGTCTTAGTGCTTAGTTGACTCTGATTTTGCTACTCAATAGTTCTGCAATTCTTCTATTTTGTGTATTTGCTCACAAATTGAAACCTTGAGCGTTATTAGAGCTTTGCTCACCATCTGTCACACAACTTCACAACTAAAACTTCCTTCACCTGTGCCGAACAAGGATACTCTGCTTGCTAAGCAGGCAATTATGGAATATGTGACTGTGTTTGAACATTGCTGAGTTTTCTTCACAAACACAATCAAAGTACTCAGCTCTCAATTTTTTTTTTCTCATTAGGTATTAATCTTGCAAACTTCTTCCTGTGAAAATGTAGGTTTTCTTTAGAAACTGATTTAGAAATCACAAAATGTGTAAGCACAAAAATAGCATATGTTCTTTGCCCCACTGTTGTTTCCACTGATGTTACCTGGAAACATATTTATTCTTTTTGTGAAAATGAATGTGCTTTTATGGAAACACATTTGTGAAAGAATATTGGTCACAAAATCTTTTTCAACATTGCGTTCTCTTCCACTCAAGTCATTACAGACTAGTTACAAAACTTTTGCATGGGCCAGTTAATGTATGAATAGCATCAAATTCTTCAAAGGGATGGTGAAAAATGTGTAAATGTCTAGAAAATTCACAAGTGAACTATTTGGCATTATTTGCAAAGTAATTTGTGCATTACTTCAAATAAGCCTGAAGATTTCCTAGAGTTCCTAGGTTGTTTTTTTTTTTATTTTACCCTGTTTCAAAATTATTGTGGCATGTGCGTGTATGGTATTCAGCAAGTATAAAACACGTTTAGTAAGAGTCAAGTATAGAAGAGCCAGAGCGGGAACAGAAGTATTAAAAATTAAAACTATTAGCAAAGTTTAGCTACTTTTAAATTTTATTTTAAATTTTAAGTGAAATGTCTGTGCTGAACTATACATCCAGTTGCAAATTACATTTTGTCATACAGACAACATATTCCCCCAAAAATGGAGGACAAATCAGTTCTTGGTTATATTCCTTGAATATAACCTTGAATACTCCTTGAGAAGGAACAAAGACTCTGATACACTGTGAACATACAGGTATACTCCAGTTTGAGGCCAGTATTCTGAAGTTACAGTAAATTAAACTTGTTTGCCATTTTTCTGCATAGGTTACACAGGTTAGCTGTTCTGCACAGGTTACCTGTACACAGACAAATTAACTTAGCAACTAGATAACGGGGCTTAAATATGTTTTCTGAATGCTTTACTCTTTGTCATCATCAGCTCAGACACAAGTTTAGTGAGTTCTTACTTACAGAAAACCACTGGAAGCCCTTCTAGTGACTTTCTTCCAAGTAGAGCATCTGTCAGTCTCTGACCACCAGAATGGGAAGCAACATAAAGTTCTTGTGGAGCTGCCGCCCTTTTTATTTCATCTTAAAATGCAGCTCAATTAAAGGAGAAATAGCAAATCAAATATTGCAGTGGTACTGCACAGAAAGTGCTTGTTTTCTAATTAGAATGTCAGGTTTGCATTATCAGAAAATTAGAAGTATCTAGCCTGTAGGCCTTTTGTTGAAAAAAATCCATGTAAGAATATTCTATATTTTTGGAGTCTGGTGTGATTAGAAACAGAATTAACACAATTTAAAGTGTGGCAAAGGAATCACAAATACAAGAAAACTTCTAAATAAACTCCTGGCACTAACAAATAGGTCATTGTAATTTATTTTTATAGCTTGCATGGTGCACATAGAAAAGAACACTTCTTCACAGATATTTTGATTAATAGTATGTATGAGGATAGTTACTAGAGTTATACTTAGATCATGAAGTAAATTTAGAAGACCTGTTGGTTTATTTTGTTTTCCAAACGACAAATATGACCGTAGTTAAAATTGTGCTTTATCTACCTGGGTAAAACTTACGTTAACTCAAGAAAGACAGCTGCATTTCTACTATCTAGCCATTAAAAGGTATTACCAGGAAATGCACACACTCTTTTTCTCCTGAAGTGAATCCTGCACTCCCAAGCGGTGCTTTTCTGACAGTACCGGAAATAATTTATTGAAAGATATCCACAGAATGGAAGTAGCATAGATCAGGCAATAAAAGGAAATGTGCAGCTCATTTAATCCTGTCCTGCTTTAACCATGGTTCATCTGAAGGCCTGTATCTGAGCGCAGATTTCATGCCCATTACCAGCCATTAGCGTATTTACGTCAGGAAGGTGTTCCAATGTACAGCCATAAGAAAGGTAGCTTCCTAATGTTGACATTCATCAAAGAGAATTCTAGTGAATCTACATCATTTAAAGATTTAATTTGCTAAATGATACATCAGTAGCACAGCAGTTACACCACCCTTGTATTATCTCGCTTATCACAGTTTTTACCTCACGGTGCAGCTCCTTAATCGCAATCAACACACTCTGCAGTTTGCCAAATTAAAACAGTAAATTTGACTGTAATGTGGAAATGAAGCAAAATATGGGGGTTTTATAGTATGTGCTAAGAAGTGGAATTTTTTATTGGATACAGAATTTTGGAACGTAATGAGAAAAAATAATACGGTAAATAGAAGATAGAGTTCACATCTAAAGGTATTTTACTAGGTGTTGCTTCAGCAGTAAGGAATATTTTTTGCTTTGTAACTCATGCAGAAGAATCACGACAGCAGTAAGTTTTCAAATTAAGATTCTGAAACCATTTACTGATAGATTGATTTTATCTGCAGACTTCTGCAAACTAACAGGTTGCAACGTCCAGTGCACTATAGCCAGAATAAGGAAGACTGATGTAAACGGGAATTTTTCTTTCCAGCTCCCCTTTCCTCCTTCATATTACATTTTATAGACTGTAATATTAATGAATGAAAGTCTTACCCATTGCTGAATTTCAGTAAGTATGGTAAAGCTGTGAACATATTTGTTTTTCTATCTCCTTTTCATAGTGACTGCGTGCAATAACTCATTTCAAAAGTGGTAAGGTAATGGAGTGCCATTCAAACAACATTCAAAAAAAGCAGAAATATGAGAAAATTCAAAAGAAAACCAGCACAAACGCAGCAACAGTGGGTTTGTTCATTTGAAAAAGCTAAATATACAGCACCATTACCAGTTTTAAAACATCGGATAGTATCCTAAGGGGACAGATATGTAAGAGAAAAGTTTGTTTCTCTAGAAAGAGATCTCTTGGTGGGGCAGGCAGTATAATAGGGGAATAATGTGCTTACTGTGAAGCATCTTGAGATAAGTCAAATTTAAAGCCCCAAAATAAACCAACAGAAATTGCCAATGAGAAAAAAAAAAAAAAAAAAAGAGTGAATTACATCTGCATAAAGGAGGGCCCCTGACTCACCCTCATATCTTACAAGATAATACAAATGTAGGAGGAGGAAAGGATCCCAGAGGGTCCTTCCCTTCTCCATTGCATGACTTAGCAATTCTTGAGAGCTGCTCTTTGGCTTGCTCTCTTCTTAAAAACCTTCAGTGCAAGATCTGCCACAATCATGTTTAGCTCTTTACAGCATTTGACCACACAAGGGCTTAGAAGGATTTCAATAGTACCTCTGATTGTCCTTAGATACAGTGTAAATCAAACATAAACCAAGCAAAGTCAATGCTCACAGGGGTGTAAAACCAATGCAAGAAGGATGATATTTCAGAAGATTAAGAGGCACCTATTATACATAATTTCTGAGTAAGGATATAAATCACTGTTACTTGTGTATATATAAGAGCTTCAGGCATCCCCGCGACCACAGCATAGAGGTATCACTCAGTGCCTAGCTTTCAAAGCCTCTTGACTTAAACAAACGGAATAGACAATTTATAGGCAAATAAATTAGAGTTTATTGAAATGCCAGTCTACAGTTCAGACTTAATTATCAGTCCCATCTCAGAGATTTTCTATTTTGCTTTTCAATAACAGCAATTTAGTCCTGAAATCCACAAGGACACCAGGAAATAACTGTGCCATTCATAGACTGTATTTAGACTTCTAATGAGCTGCTGTTGTGGATATCTTGAAAATGCTCTTCCTTTATTTCTGCATTTGTTATGCCATCAGGACCTCACTGTTCTCTTCATTATGTCACAGGTAATGAAAAAAATTTGAACCAGTTTGCAATATTTCCTGTCAACTCAAAATAATTTGGAAAGCAACTAAGAAGAAAGGTGTAAAGGGTAAAAAAAAAAACCATATTTTTTACCAGCTGCCTGAATGATGTAGAATGAAGTGAAAGGAACAACATGAAAGGTTTTCCTTTGGATCTCTTTTTCTTTTTTTTTTTTTTTTAGAATAGCATCTGGAACATAAACAGTTCCCAACAGCTACAGACACCAATGGAGCTAACATGTTTTTATTATTTTGTTTACACTGTTTCAATTTGTTTTTAAATTATCATTCAGGTCTCCCTTGTTGTGGCTTGATTCACCTTTGAAATAGCTGGGTGGTTTGGAAATATGTAATTGTTATCTACATTACGGATAGGAAAACATGCAAGAAAAGTATTATTTTTCTGTGCCTTCTAAGAAAAAACATAATGACATTGGTTAGTGTCTAGGTGCTTGTACATCCATAGTTCTTGCTCAAGCTTTATTTTAGTTTAATCGTAATTCACAGCTGAAATTTTAGATGAAAAATGGAATGGTTTAAAGACATACATGACATATAAGGATATTTAGCATTTAGTACAAGATGACTATACTATAAAAAAAAAAGATCTATATATCTTCTCAAAAATATCATTGGGCAGTGAAGAGAAACTTCTTAGAATACATTTAAAAGTTTCTTTGAAATTCTTTCACAGGTTTAAATACATGTTTTGCCTACCCATTTTTTAAGGTCAAGTTTATATGTGCACATTCACTTGTGAGTTTGTTTATACTATCAAGTTGTTTTAATAGGAAAGTTTGCTATTAATCTAACAGTTGATGCATTAATACAATCCATTATATTAACACATTAATTATATTGTTATCAGAACATGTATATAGACCACTGTAAATTCACAGCTTTTAACACAAGCAACTTTAACAAGTTGATGTTTAACTGGAAAATATGTACCACAAGGAATGTTGTTTTAGTTGTTATTTATAGCAGCCAAAGTACACAACTGCAGTTGAAAATTCTTTCAGAAATGCTAAAGAAACTTTAGAACTAGCTCCTAACTGCTATCTTTTTTTTTTCTAAGTGAATTAAAATGGAAGACCTCTGTTTATATCATCAATATTTGTAGCCAGACTATTCTCAGACCTATACTCATCCAGAATAGAGAAAGCTTGTGGGGTTTCTCTGGGTCACAGAGCAGACAGAAAGGGCAGGAGGTTGCATTTGGATGTGGCTGAAGTTTCTCACTGACACCTGCTTAGACTCGGGGCGGGTTTGGGATGAAGAAAGCGGAGCTAATTTGTGCCAGCGGCACAGGACTCACCGTGGTGTTCACATGGGGAAGATGAGGTGAGGGTGATCACAGGCTCCTTTCTTCCATCCCTGCAGCTCACACGCTTTGGATGGGGTTGTGCTGATGGTCTAAGGAATAGCGAAGCTGCTTTTCTTTATATCGTGCATGAAGAAATCTCCAGGCTGTCTCAACACTTCTTCAGGATCAGAAAATAAACGAACAAAAACCCAACCAAATAAATAAATAAAATATTGATGAGTCCATCAGCTCCCAAGAACTTCATGCTACTCAGGAACAATCTAAGCAATGGAGGGTAAAGGCAAGGGAGATGAGATGATTTTGTAAATCAGCTTAAGTCAACTGAGCGTGTGAACACAGAAGTTGAGTCAGAGGCTCTGAAAGTGGTTGAAAAGTTAGGCATCATCAGCTGCTCATTTGATCTCTCCAAACAATAGATTGTTCAATTCAGTGAGAAAACAACAGTTTCGTGCTGATAAAAAATGAATTATTTTTGTTTTTTAAATCCATTTTACATCAATTGAGTTTGTAGAAAGTCTAGTGGATCCTTATGTCAATGTCAAAATAAGGAAACTGTTGTGTTTTTTTCCTGTTATTTTATTACTATAAAGCAATTTGGTGAATTTAATATGAAATTTCCATCTGAAATGACATTTTTGACAGATTCCATTCTCATAAAAATAAGGGATTAGATTTTCAATAAAAGTGTGAAGAAAAATTATACAAGTCACAGCAGTTTCATATTATGCCTTTTGCATAACTTGTGTGAGCTCTGACATGTCACCTTAAGAGCAGAAAAGGCAGTTGTTTTATCTCTATTAGTGGTTAACATCTTTTGTAAAAGCTGTATTTTCACAATATTACTATGCAGAAGGCACAAGGATAGTTTCTGAGCTCCTCAAATAAAGATGCTTCGCTGTTATAGGAAAACATTTTGCATTTAAGTATATCAGTCAATGCTGTAGGAGAGAACTTGCTAATCATAGAATCATAATGTAGCAAGCACTATGGAAATTAGGTTTTGCAATACATATTTATCTGAGAAATGTGGTGAATTATAAAATTCATGCAATATTATGGAAAAAAATACTTAAAAGCAACACATTTTTCCCTTGTAAGTATAAATATTTGCACACTGATCAAATCAAAGTCACAGATAAAGGAGTCCCGAATTCATCTCCATCTATCCACTCCCTTGACTTCACCATTTTCAGTACAATATTTATCATTGCCACTTATCTACAGCCAAATGTGCAAAAGATGTGGAAAGAACAGAGGGAGAGAGAAAATTATCTGCTTAGTCTGCTCATTGAATTAATTAATTACTTGCATTAGTACTTTCAGCACATCTGTTACTTAGATAATCAATAATTTATGAATTTTTATTCTCCAACGCTTTTATTTTATGAAGTATTTGGTGTTACTCCTTTTTTTTTTCTCCTCTCTCCCTGTTACTCTCCCTGACACTTGGAAGCTTTTCGATCTTCAGCCCATTATGGAACATGCAGAATGTGCTGCTATTGCAGCCTTTTTATTGTTCTAAATGAGAAGAATACGAAAAAGCAAGTTACCTACTTATTGACCCTACAGGTCCTGAACACCCTACACCTCAGCATCCACTCTCTTCATAAATGGAAACACAAGTAAAACTTTGGCCCTCCCTGGATCCAGCCCTGTTGCAAATGGGAAGACTCTACAGCAGCTCCAGGACAAGGCTCTTCAGCATCATAAGCTAATAGAGTTTTTTAGATTTCTTTAAGTACAAAGGAGAGAGATGGGAACAAGTGTGTGGAGTCTCCCTCTTGCTGCTGCCAAGGCCAAGTGGGGAAAATGGAGATGACAGGCAATACGTCCGGAAGAAAAAAAATAATAAAAACTAGTTTCTACTTCCTAAATTAAACTCAAGACAAAGTGAAGACTGAGGTTATTAATGTTGTTTTCTAAAGAAAATTGTTGTATAGAATAACAAAGGAGTATCAAGAAATGCACACTGATGCTCCAAAGCCTCCCAATACCTCCACTGCATGTAAGAGTTGCCATTTAGACACAGTAAATGTAATCCAGTAACACAGAATTAGAGCTGAGCTTTGTCAGTCGAGATTATATCATCAAGCTTAAGGCTTCCAATCAGTGAGTGATCCTACCAAAGACAATCTGAGCAAGGGACATTTCTGCTCCATGGATTTCTGTAGTTGTTCACACTTTGGCATGTAGAACTCTAGAACCAGCTTTCCTTCCTTTCCCAGATGACATCACAGCCAAAAAAGATATTATTCATATAATCATAGAAGAGTTCAGGTTGGAAAAGACCCTTGGGATCATCAAGTCCAACCATTAACCCTACACTACAAGTTCACCCCTAAACCATCTCACCCAACACCACATCTAAACGACACTTAAACACATCCAGGGATGGTGACTCAACCACCTCCCTAGGCAGTCTGTTCCAGTGTCTGACCACTCTTTCTGTGAAGAATTTCTTCCCAATGTCCAATCTAAACTTGCCCTGTTGCAACTTGAACCCATTCCCCCTGGTTCTGTCCCTAATGACCTGTGAGAAGAGACCAGCAACAACCTCTCTACAATGTCCTTTCAAGTCAGTGTAGAGCATGATGAGGTCCCCCCTCAGCCTCCTCTTCCTTAAACTGAACAGTCCCAGCTCCCTCAATTGCTCCTCGTAAGATCTATTCTCCAGGCCCTTTCTGGATCTATTCTTCACTCCTTTCTCTTGTGGAATAGTAGATTAGAGGAGGGCTGGCTGGGTAAACCCAACATCTCACTATGCTGAACTTTTAAAGAGAAAGTCAGTGAACAGAAGCAGTTTTATTATTTTAATTGTTCTAGACAATTTTTGAGAATTTCGAAGCGTAAAGACATGTCACCTTTTCCCAGCCTCCCCACCACTCCTTCTTCTTTGCACCTCAGGATTTGATACGGGTTTCTTTGTGTCACAGCAAAAAATTCCACTGCTCACCAGGGCTACTGTGCCTTGCAGTTATTTTCCCTCATGTTTTCTTCTTCAGTGCTTTCTCTGGTTATTTTCACCTGCCGCAAATATGTGCAAATCCCTTCTCCACGTTGGCTGAACAATCTGTAGCAATTCTGGCATCTTGTGTATGATTTTGCCCCTTTAATTTTTTATTATTTTCTTAAGCTGTATTAGTTTGTTGTGTTCAACAGCTATTTCCATTCTCTTTTCCAGAGGATTATAATTTTAAGAACTTTTTCGATCTATTACTACTTAACCACCCTGGTACCCAATGCCCTTTTTAACTATTCACACTTAATAGGATTAATTTCCCTTGTGTTCTGTGTGGTGGTTTATTAAGTATTAACTGCTTTTCTGCAGTAGATGGCATATGCAATTCATTGTACAATTTCCGTTAGCATTTCTACAGGTAGTCTGCACTCCATAAAAAACTTTGCAGCGTTAAAAATAGGGAAAAGGGGAGAATCATTTTGAAAGACTCCTTCACTACAAGCAAATCCTTTCACTGAAGCCCCTTCCATTCCCAGTAGCCTTGGAAAGGTTTAGGGGTTCAAAAGCAGCTGTGGGAAGCAGTACTCCTCCAAGCAATATCTATTATCGGTATTAATCGTGTCACTATATAAACACTGGTGATTACTAGCTAGAAACAAATCACACAGCTACATTGCACTCCCGCACTGTGCTTCTGAAAAGAACTCAGACACTGCAGCTATGAAGATGATATCTCAGAGCACATTAAACAAATAGAGCAGAAAGTATTGCCCAGCACTTCCTCAGCCACAACATGGCCAGTATGCCAGGCTGATATGAAAGGATGCTATTTTAGGCTGTGACCATGTCCCGTCATTAAAGTCTCTGTGATATTTTTTCATGAGGAAGAGGTATAAGCTTAGATTTCAGCCATATTCCACTTTGAGAATTCTATTTGGCTTACTTAGAAAGTCCTAAGTCCTTTGAATGAGGTATATGTGCATTTTCTCCACCTTCTGTCTGTGCTGGGTGTTGGGGCACACCTGCAAAAAGATTCCATATTCTATCTTAGAGGTAAGGCTATTTCTTTATGTAGTGCATTGGGATCTTTATGGACAAAAGTTACTTCGTATTGTAAATTTGAGTTATGCTGCTGCTCTAAAAACACGATTTAAAGACAGCTCGTGAAATGTTATCTTTCCCTGCAGCCTCCTGCCAGCAGGGTTGGCATGGCCTGCAGAGAGCCGCAGGTATTATTATAATGAATTATCTCCCTTACCTAGAGAAGCTACAAAACTATGCACATTTTCAAGAGTTGTTGCTGGATTTACAGCTGTCTTTGGTTTCAAAAAAATGACCAAGAGAAGTCAAAGATGACTACAGACATGTCTACAACTAGAATATCAGAAAATACCTCAAAAGCAGGCCTTGCAGAAATTATCTGCGATAGAGACGTGCTGTATCTGAACTTATCCTTGAAGCCAGCAAAGATACCACTTAGAATTAATGATGCAAATCCACTGATTTGAGTACAGCTCCACATGTTTTTTCCAAGGGCTGGGCCCAAAAAATTGAAGTATCTTGGTGACTTCATTTGGTTTCAGAATGGGAATCAATTGGATCATCTGCTGATTTTGAAACAAGGTGCATCAATGTCACTCAAATTAGTAAAATCACCTTAATCACCTGGACAGTGTCAATGCAGATGTGAAATTGTGTCTGAGCCAACTGCTGACTGGCACATGCAAGAACATCTTCCTTTAGAAGTGATGCCTTCAACACAACAAGGACCAAACTCTAAAAGCAACTCAGCTGTACTTGGGATGCTGCAGATCTGTGCACTTCTTCTGCCTTTCCAGCATGTCATACTGTTATAAATCAATAAAGTTTCTGGAAGCCTGATTGACTGAGCTGTGACATTTGGTCTCTTTGCAGTTCAGACAATATCCTGGGACGCTCAGTAACTGTCCTGGTGACACTTACAAGATGGATTTCTCCGTGCAGGCAAAATGTCCAGGGTATGTGTATTTCTGGAGAAATGTATCTTCCTTAGCATCGTTCAAGACGTGCAGCCAAGACATCAGTGATGTCGTTGGCATTTAGGGGAAGCTACATTTTGGTTTAATCGTAGTGCTCTCTTAATTCTACTGCAGTAAAACTTGTGTAAAACATGCTATACTCTTTCACGTTTAAGTATAGATGTTAATAGGTAGATGTTCATATATGCAGTTCATGAAGCTTTCTAAAAGTTAATATAAATAACTCTAAGTAAAAGGATTTCATAGTTTTATTACTATTGTAATCACTTACTTAGAAAATATGAATGAAAATAACAGTAAGGAAAATATGATATTCTAAGATGACTTGTTTTTTCCTTTTTTTTTTATCCTTCCAGAATATGCTAGGAAAGTGCAAAAAAACTAAGAAATCATTTTCAGCTCCTTTAGGATTTCCTCACAGGAACAATCTACTTTTATTCTTAATCCACCCTGCTTCACTAAATACAAGAGCTTTGCTCATCATAAAAAGAGAAATACGCAACTCTCAATTGCATGATTAACCTCTAAGGCTGGATTTTAGTACTCTGAAAATATCACTGATAATTATACACAGAGAGATTACATTTGCAGTTTCTACATTCTGTTTTCTATTCTTGAACATGCAGCACTAGATCACATATTTGCCTAGACTTATATATTGTACTTGATATTATCCAGCAGAATAAATGAGTGAAATGTAGAAAGAAAACAGGGAACACTTTAGCACAGATAAGGATGAAGTCTCTGTAACATTTTACAAGAGAGCATGGGCTCTCCAGTATAACATCTGTACTGGCAATCTGTAAACATGCAATCTGTTCCAAACTCTATTATCAGGTTTATTGATTTTAAGGATCTGGGGGGAGGGGGTTTGTCCCATCCCCCTCCCAAAAATCTGTTTTCACTAAGCCTTTAAACTTGAGGCTCCTAAAAGAATCATTTTCAGGCCACTGAAACCAACATAGTGATTTGCTTAAGTGGAAACCTGATGCCTGAGACAGTGTTAAACAAGAGACTTGTTCAGAATCTATTAATTTTATCATTCTTCCTCTTTAAGCACCTACTTATTGGTACATAGTTTTCCTTCACAGGGACCATTCTGGGTTCTCCTTGTCACACAATTTACATAACTTTCTTGTACAATGCAGCCTAAATTTTTGATCCACTTAATTTATGCTGTACTGGACTATATTAAACTGACTCACAAGTATGATTTCAGAAGGTAGTTACTATCTCGGTGTTCTTCAGTACAAAAGCTGATTTTAACGATGGGGCTTATGTTTTTTTGTTCAAGTCAGTCATTTTTTTCCAGCTAATTGATGGAAAATCAAACCTGGTACTAGTTAATTATTTTCTTTATCCTTTGTTCTTCTGAGTCTCTTCCTTTCAAAATTCCTTTTTTTTTTTAATCTTTGCAAAATGGTATTACATTAAAAAAAAAATTAGATGCCAGAGGGCATGTATATTATTAAAAAAAAATACTGCACCACATCAACTGAGATCCTTATGAAACAATAAAAAGTTCATCATATAAAGACACTAGGGGCATAATTTAGCTAGGGGTTTACAGAATTAGCCTCCCTCAAAAAGCCAAATAGTTTATATTAATAACTTCTGTAACACTAGTAAGTGGTACAGAAAGAAGCACTCACCGAAGTCTTTGCCACCTATCTTCTTGTAGGATGAACTAGCCTGGAATTTTTTTATTGTCACCTCAGTGCTGGCAGGACAGAGGAACAGGGCAGAGAAGCATCTTTGCGTCTTGCCTGCTCCAGATGTGACTGCCCTCAGCAATCACAACAAATTGGCCTATAACTGAAAGCAATTTATTTTATTTTTTTTTTAAAACCTGACTACTCAAGCAACAGTTAGTCATCTGATAAATGATTGAGGACCTAAATGAAAGCTCTTAAAAGCAACCGTAAAAAGCTCTGAGTGACCTCATCAGGCTATTATTCTACCTCATGGTCAGATAATATAATTTGGTTATTCTACTGTGCATATATGCAAAGCAAAATATTCAACTTGAATTATTTTCACTACTTGTCCAATTATATGATTGATACAACAGTTTTAACAGTAACTTTTACCCCAAAACTCAAATGCAACCATGTGCTCTATTACTTAGTCATTTTAACAACTGATTTGCATTTAATTTAATCTTTAACTGCACAATGTGCTATATTCATTACACATTTTAATTTCTTGTGTTTTCTGCAATTTAGATTTTAATATCACAGAATGTACTCCATAATGAGTTTTTATTATTTTTTCAGCCAAGATATTATGATAAGTAATGAAAATCTACCAGATGGTTTTTTATCTCTAGACCTCAATCCAACAAAACCTGAGATGTAATTAACTTCACACATGTATCACCACACCACTTTCAAAAGGATCTCAAGTTTTCTTTGGAGTATCTTTGAACATCCCAGCTAGCTTTCATTTGCCACTCTGAGAGGCCATTGATTTTTCAAATATTTTCAATTAAATCTGTCACCACGTGGCTACACTGGATGAGGATGGGAAGTTGCACGGGCTGATGAATTTGGTCACATGGCTCATGAAATACCACCCACTAGTTCAAGTATTTTTCCTGGTATTTATCAAAATTGTACCTAAGGGCTAAACCATATAGGTTTACAGGCTTACTACAGGTGGTCTGTGGCTGTAATATGGTGTAGTCTATGTTCTCTCATCAATTTTGGTGAAAACTGCATAAACAAGGTCTTGAAACTTATTAACAATGGGTCTGAGTTTAGAAGGAAACACGTGAGGACTTTTTTGGATGAATGCATTTTATCATAAGTATATTTGGTATGTGAATTGTAACAGATGACTTCACCAACAGACTGCTCACTCTATTCCTGACTCTGACAAGTAGGACAAAATGGAGTGCACAATGCATCCAGGTATTACTATAACAAACCCCTTACCTCTAAAGGTTCTCCTAAGAAGGACGTTACTTCTCTGCAACGAGTGGGCAGAGGCATATTACAAACCGTATCTCTGAAAAGGAATAGTAAAAGTTGGTGAATCCTTACTGAATTCATATTGCTGCTTTCCATCCACCCCTTCCTTAAGACATTTGCATTTTTGATAAAAGAGCATAGATTTGCCACCTGCCTTTTCCCAGAAGATGTTGCTTTTTAGAGTCCAGCATCCAGTAACGTTCACTTTAACAGAGACTCCTACAGCTTCCCAGGGCACTTGCTTGACTCAGAAATCTGAAATCCTTTCTTGAAACCCTTCTTCTGAGAGCCATGTTGAGTTTGAGGTCATCTGGATACCTTCCTTTGTCTCCATTATTTTATAACAATACCTTCAGAAAAGCAATATATCTATGTTCACCAGATTCAACCAAGGTCACTGTCAGCACAAGACAAAAGTGAAATATTACGGTCAAAGGAAAACAAACAAAAGCCTATTTGCAGACCTGCAAATAAAATTACAGAAGAGCTAAGTATGACTAAACGAAAACTTTTAGATTCTTTTTTCTGAGTTGTAATCTGAACTCCTGGATGGAGTGAACTGAAGGAAGATCTTAGCCAACACCACTCCATCTCCTCAGTCAGTGCCCAAGGGGATGGGGGCCCCAGCCTGGCCCGTCTAAGCTGGAACCATCGTTCTACACACCCACGTCTATAAAAGTCAGCCCCAGAGTTTAGAACGGCTGAATAGACCTTGCAGAGAGCCACGACCTCCTGGAGCTCTGCACCCACCCAGGAAGAGCTCCAGTGGGGACACGGTGTTCAGGCCCAGTCGGCATGGATTTATGAAAGACAGATCCTGCTTGACTGATGTGATCTCTATCTATGACAAGGTGACCTGTTTAGTGGATGAGGGAAAGACTGTGCATGTTGCCTACCTGGACTTTAGTAAAGCCTGTGACACCATTTCCCACAGCATCCTCCTGGAGAAACTGGCTGCTCACAGCTTCAATGGGCATGGGCTTCACTGGGTGACAAAGAGTGGTGATGAATAGAGATAAGTCCAGATTGCGACCAGACACAAGTGCAGTTCCCTAGGGGACAGTAGTGAAGCCAGTTGTGTTTACTGTCTTTTATCAACGATCTAGGTGAGGGGACCAAGTGCACCCTCAGTAAGTTTGCAGATGACATGGAGCTGGGCAGGAGCACAGATAAGCTTGAGGGTAGACAGGATCTGCAGAGGGATCTGGATAGGCTGAATGGATGGACTGAGGCCAATGGTGCGGGATTCAACAAGGCATTTTTTCCACAATCTTTTTTTGTAAATCTTGGCTTGTATTAGTTTGCAAACTCTATTTCATAGACTGTTAAAAAATAAATGAACAAATATACAGTAATCTATTGGGTAGTAGCCTCTAATGTTTGCTGGGTTTTTTTATAGATACCATATGTATTGTATAAATTATGTCAACTGTCCCAAACTTTGCAAAGACTGCTAGTTTTTAGGGATCACTGCACTGTATCTTGTCAACAATTACTCTGGCTTTCAGAGTCAATGGATAGGATAAATTAATGAGGCTAGTTAATGTATTTGTTGACAACAGATGAAAACATGTGCCAGAATATATTTTATGTGTT
Source organism: Trogon surrucura (assembly GCA_020746105.1). NCBI lineage: Eukaryota > Metazoa > Chordata > Aves > Trogoniformes > Trogonidae > Trogon > Trogon surrucura. The sequence continues at coordinate 12,126,349 of CM036624.1, forward strand.
GTGTATTTCCACTGGACTCAGGAAAGTAAAAAAAAAAAAGAATACTACCTTCTGAAAACACACACAGTGCACTTCCCTTCTGTTGGGAATAATCCAGAAGAGTACTGGAAAAATTGTCAAAGTATAAGAAACTGTGAGCGTTGAGTACTTGATGCTATACTCTTCTGAAATAGTGTCTATTTTTTCACTTTCACAAAGAAAAATCAGTGGTTTAGAGCTTCCATACTTTAATGAGTAATTTCTGGGTGACCTATTTGTGATCAGTGGTGAAAAAAGGAATACATAAAACAACCTGAAAAATTATTCAGGTTATTTTTCTGTCAATGAAACACAGGAAGCAAAAAGATTTGAAATATACATTCTAGCCTTGATCATTTACAGAAAGAGGTTGTCATCTTTCTTGGAATTGTGGATTAAGATGCACATTTTCTTGGCAACAGTTGCTAAGTGAAGCACTGCATGACAAAATGGACTACCATAATTTATAAAACATGAAAGATTGGAGACTATTAATTTGCTTTCCTAACTTCTGCATTTGATTTCATTTTGTTCAAAGGCACAACCCAGCAGTTACGGCTCCATAGTAAACCTTTTTGTAAAAATAATTAGGGCTAATATTAGTATGCATTTCATGATTGAACAGAGGACTAATGACAACTAAGAATTCCATTTGACCTTGACATGACCCATTTATCTTTTATGGGATTATGAAGACACAATGGGTAATTTTCTCCCATAAGATGGCCATGAGAAACAAGAGACCAGGTAGAGGCCTGGATTTCCCACTCTGTGCACAGTAACTACAATACCAGAAACATCAACATTTTTCTCTGTCATTGGCAAATTCTATCAACTCCTAAATTAAAGTTAGAGGCCTCAAGTATGGCTTCAAAGGCCAGAAAACCTCCTCCAGGTACTGGAATGCACCCTCATGAAGTTTAGAAATGATGCAAAATTGTGGGAGCCAGCTGGTACTTTGAGGACAGGGCTTCTTTTCAGGGGGATCCAGACAAGCTGGAGTGTGGCCAGCAGGAGCAGGGATGTAATTCTGCCCCTGTGCTCAGCACTGGGGAGGCCTCCCCTTGAGTCCTGGGTGCAGGTCTGGGCCCCTCATTGCAAGAAAGACCTTGAGGGGCTGGAGCGGGTCCAGAGGAGAGTAACGAGGTTGGGGAAGGGACTGGAGGGAAAGTCCTGTGAGGAGAGGCTGAGAGAGCTGGAGGTGTTTAGCCTGGAGAAGAGGAGACTCAGGGGGGACCTCATCACTCTCTACAACTGCCTGAAGGGAAGCTGTAGTCAGGTGGGGGTTTGGCTCTTCTCCCGGGCAACCGGTGACAGGATGAGAGGGCACGGCCTGAAACTGCGTCAGGGGAGGTTTAGGTTGGATCTCAGGAAGCACTTCCTCACAGAGAGGGTGCTCAGGCACTGGGATGCACTGCCCAGGGAAGTGGTGGAGTCACCGTCCCTGGAGGTGTTTGAGGAGAGGCTGGATGTGGCACTTAATGCCATGGCCTAGTCGATGTGGTGGTGTTGAGGCATAGGCTGGACTTGATGATCTCAGAGGTCTTTTCCAGCCTCAACAATTCTGTGATTCTGTGTTTCTGTGAATGGGACAGCAGGAACCTCATGAAGTTCAACAGGCACAACTGCAAAGCCCTGCCCTGAGCAGGCAGAGCCCCAGCAGCCACCAGGACTGGACCTTCCTGGCCAGGAGGAGCTCTGGGGAAAGTCCCTGGGGCCTGGTGGCAGTCAGTGGCTGGGATGAGGGCATGGTCAGGACTTCAAGGGGGGAATTAACCACCTCTGCTCAGCACTTGTTAGATAGTATCTAGATACCACATCAACAAACTAGAGAAAGGTCAATGAGATCCCCAGGGGCTGGAGCACTCAGCCTGGAGGGACACCCCACAGGAGCAGATCTCGGCCAGCCTGAGGCAGGGAAGGTTTTGGAGGGACTCACAGCAGCCACCATGTCTGCAGGGGGAGGATGGAGCAGATGTAGGCAGACCCTTCACATCACAGAGGGACATGGTGGGAGACACAACAGATACAAATTGAAACAGAGGAGGTTCCTGCAGAATACAAAGGGGGAAAAAAAAGGCAAGGCAAGGCCTTGGAGGATTTTTGATTCTTGGAAATATTACTGCTCAGAAAGTACATAAAGCATGTACGCTTAAAGGAAGGCTGTAAAGGATATAAAGAAATATAAAACACAGGCTTATAAGGCTCCTCAGATTGGATGGGATTTTTCCTCATATCCCTGGATTTTGGCAAACAGGTTGTTACAGTGTGATACAACAGAAAGCAGCTCCTTATTAATATGACAGAGTACTGACAGCACATTCTGTTGATGATCTTCACCATTTGTGAACTTTTTCTCCTCAAACATGTCATTGAGCAAGGTGGCAGTTATTTACATATGTACTTTCTTTTACCTGCCATGCTGTTACTGCTACATGTTTTCCATCTTGGTCCTTCAGTAGGACATAGTTCGGTTAAATATTTTTGGATTGGAAAATGCTCATCATTCCAAATGGAAATGTTCATAACATGTCTGTCGCGGGTTAGGGCTGGGCCGGCCACTAACGCGGACAGACGCTCTCTAACCCCCTCTTCCCCCCCTAAACGGGAAGAGAGAAGGGAATGAGGCAGAGAGACTTACGTGTGAGAGAAGAAAAAAAACCGAACTAGAACAGCTTTAATGAAAGTAATAGGAATAATGGTAAAGAGATAAAAGTAAAGAATTATATACAACTATAGATAGTAGCCCGATATCAAACCCGACTCCCTCCCCCGATAGAAATCACCACTGGTGCTGCAGAGCAGGAGGCTCTGGGGAAACCCCAGGCTCAGCGGCGGCGGGAGCTGGATACAGGGAGCTGGATTCGGGAACTCAGGATCCGGATCAAAATCAGGAGGTCAGATGGAGTCCTCTCTGGACACCGGCCATTGCAGAAAGGAAGGGCGAAAAGAAGGGCCGAAACTCTCGTGATCACTCAATTTATACCAGATATGACGTATATGGGATGGAATACTCTCGTTGGTCACCTGTCCTGTCTATTACCCCCTGGAGGTGCCACCTTTTACTTCCTTGTGCCCCCCTCTTACTACCCAGCACCCCCAGCATGGCACACAAGAGCCAGCAGTGGCCTTGGTCACTGTAGGAATAAGTATAAGCAAGAGCCTTTCTACATACCAGTCCCAGGCAGTGACTGTAAACATCAGGTGTTATCACTGCCAGTAGCACACACAGTCTGCAAAAACATGCTGCTGACTTCAGAACGTGCAGCCTTTTAGAAGACACTAAACTGAAAAGTAAAAAATCACTAAACAGGACTGGGTTTTTAGCTAAACCCAGGACATTCCACCCCTTATTCCATACCATTTACGTCATACTGATCACGAGCTAATGATCTACTTATAGGAAAAGTTCAGTAAGTTCATAAAGTTCATAATCGTGGGTTCTATCCATCATGGCAGTCTCTCAGGGCAGGAAAGTTCATGTGAGATTCGTTACAGTTTGTGTCCATAGGTTGTAGGTTCACTTCAAAGAAGTTACTGGACGTCACTCAACAAGGCTAGCTCAGTTGTTGGATGTCACTCGATGAGGTCAGTTCTGGTCATCACTGGTTTATTACTCTGAAAAACACTTATTGAACACTGTTAGTATTATGTAACAACATCATACAGGATTAAATCGAGTATTCTCACCCAGAGTTAAATTTCCTTGAGGTACACATTGAACTTCACCATCTTTCATCATCACCCACCAAGTAGTTCCAGGTCCTTGAGCGAAAGCAACTCCACGAATGGGTTTGCCTTTGCCCGAAGCAGGAAATACCCAGACAGTCTTCCCCAATAAATTCCTTTCATACACCACAGGGACTTTATCTCCCTCTACTGTATATAAAGGCTCTGAATTGGCAGGACCAGCACGATTGATGGATCCTCTGGTGTTAACTAACCAGGTGGCATGTGCTAAATGCTTGTCCCAGTTTTTAAAAGTTCCACCTCCCATAGCTTTCAGAGTAGTTTTTAACAGTCCATTGTATCGTTCAATTTTCCCAGAGGCTTGTGCATGATAAGGGATATGATATACCCATTCAATACCATGTTCTTTAGCCCAATTGTCTATAAGATTGTTTTTGAAATGAGTCCCATTATCTGATTCAATTCTTTCTGGAGTGCCATGTCGCCACAAGATCTGCTTTTCTAGGCCCAAGATAGTGTTTCGGGCAGTGGCGTGAGGTACGGGATATGTTTCTAACCATCCGGTAGTTGCTTCCACCATAGTGAGCACATAGCGCTTACCCTGGCGAGTTAGAGGAAGTGTGATGTAATCAATCTGCCAGGCCTCCCCATATTTATATTTTAACCATCGTTCCCCATACCACAAAGGTTTTAAGCGCTTAGCTTGCTTAATTTCAGCGCATATTTCACAATCATGGATAACCTGCGCAATAGCGTCCATAGTTAAATCCACCCCTCGGTCACGAGCCCATCTGTATGTTCCATCTCTTCCCTGATGTCCTGAAGTGTCGTGGGCCCACCGAGCTAGAAACAGTTCACCTTTATGTTCCCAGTCCAAGTCTATCTGGAACACTTGAGCAGCCTGATCCACTTGCTGGTTGTGTTGATGTTCCTCAGTGGCACGACTTTTGGGCACATGGGCATCTACGTGACGTACCTTTACAACTAAGTTCTCTAGCCGAGCAGCAATGTCTCGCCATAGTTCAGCAGCCCAAATAGGCTTACCTCTGCGCTCCCAGTTATTATGCTTCCACTGTTTTAACCAACCCCAAAAAGCATTTGCCACCATCCATGAGTCAGTATAGAGATAGAGCACTGGCCATTTTTCCCGTTCAGCAATGTCTAAGGCCAGCTGGATCGCTTTTACCTCTGCAAACTGACTCGATCCACCTTCTCCCTCAGTTGCCTCTGCAACTCGTCGTGTGGGACTCCACACAGCAGCTTTCCACTTACGACGGTTTCCTACAAGGCGGCAAGATCCATCAGTGAATAGGGCATACTGCTTTTCATTATCCGGTAACTGATTATATGGTGGAGCTTCCTCAGCACATGTCACCACCTCCTTTGGGGGCACTGCAAGGTCTTTACCTTGTGGCCAGTCTGCGATTACCTCTAAAAGTCCTGGACGATTGTGATGACCCATTCGAGCTCTCTGTGTAATTAGGGCAGTCCATTTACTCCATGTAGCATCAGTGGCATGATGTGTGGAAGGAACTTTACTCTTGAACATCCAGTTTAGGACTGGTATTCGTGGTACTAGGAGAAGCTGTGCCTCAGTACCAATCACTTCCGAAGCAGCTTTAACTCCTTCATATGCGGCCAATATTTCTTTTTCAGTTGCAGTATAGTTGGCCTCAGAGCCTCTATATTTTCGGCTCCAAAATCCTAAGGGTCGACCTCGAGTTTCTCCTGGTGCCCTCTGCCAGAGGCTCCAGGTAGGACCATTGTCCCCAGCTGCGGTATATAGCAAATTTTTAATATCTTGCCCTGTTCGGATTGGCCCAAGAGCTACTGCTTGTACAATCTCTTGTTTGATTTGTTCAAAGGCCTGTTGCTGTTCAGGGCCCCACTGAAATTTGTTTTTCTTTCGAGTCACATCAAAAAGAGGTTTCACAATCTGACTATAACCAGGAATATGCATTCTCCAGAAACCCACAGTACCTAAGAAGGATTGTGTTTCTTTTTTGTTAGTTGGTGGCAACATAGCTGATATTGTGTCAATCACGTCTATTGGGATCTGGCGACGCCCATCTTGCCATTTCACTCCCAAATACTGGATCTCTCGTGCAGGTCCCTTGACCTTGCTTCTCTTTATGGCAAAACCAGCATCCAAAAGAATCTCAATTATTTTCCTACCTTTCGTGAAAACTTCTTCTGCTGTGTTACCCCATACAATGATGTCATCGATGTATTGCAGATGTTCCGGAGCTCCACCTCTCTCCAGGGCAGTATGGATCAGTCCATGGCAGATGGTAGGGCTGTGTTTCCACCCCTGGGGCAGTCGGTTCCAAGTGTACTGCATACCCCTCCAGGTGAAAGCAAACTGCGGCCTGCACTCTGCTGCTATAGGAATAGAGAAAAATGCATTAGCAATGTCAATTGTGGTATACCACTTAGCTGCCTTCGACTCCAGCTCATACTGAAGATCTAACATGTCCGGCACGGCAGCACTCATCGGTGGTGTAACCTCATTTAGGCCACGATAGTCTACAGTCAATCTCCATTCTCCATCAGACTTACGGACAGGCCAGATAGGACTGTTAAATGGTGAGCGAGCTTTGCTGATCACTCCTTGACTTTCTAGTTGGCGTATCAGCTTATGGATGGGAACTACAGAGTCTCGGTTGGTACGATATTGTCGTCGATGCACTGTTTTAGTAGCAATTGGTACCTGTTGGTCTTCAGTTTTCATCAGCCCTACAACACTAGACTCCTCTGAAAGTTTGGGCAAGCTAGACAGCTGATCAATGTCCTCAGTCTCTACAGCTGCTATGCCAAAAGCCCATCGATACCCTCTTGGATCCTTGTAATACCCTTTCTTGAGGAAGTCTATGCCAAGAATGCATGGGGCATTTGGACCAGTCACTATAGGGTGCTTTTTCCACATATTCCCAGTAAGGCTCATTTCAGCCTCCAATACAGACAGTTGTTGAGAACCACCTGTCACTCCAGAAATAGTAACAGTTTCAGTACCTGTATGATTCGATGGCATTAGAGTGCACTGTGCACCAGTGTCCACCAGAGCTCTATATTTTCGTGGTTCTAATGTGCCAGGCCACCGAATCCACACAGTCCAATAAACTCGGTTGTCCCTCTCCTCCACCTGGCTGGAGGCAGGGCCCCTCTAATTTTGAGGCTGATTCACGGGGTTTACCTGATTCACAGTATTAACTACATTTACATTCTGATTATTCCTTCTCGTGGCAGATTGTTGTCTTCTGTTGGTGTTTCGCAAATTGGATACTCGTTCTCGTAGAGCAGAAGTAGGTTTTCCATCCCAGTTTCTCATGTCCTCACCATATCCACGTAGGAAAATCCACAAGTCATTCCGTGACAAGTTACCATCATTTTTAGTTGATCTTGAAGGTCTGTATTTTCTAACAGCATCAACACGGCTCCACTGAGGTCTGTCATCTCTCTTGGACAATGTTTCAATCAGTTCTTTTAATGATTGATTGGTTTTCTCAAATGAGTCACTATTTTTCTCCATTGCTTTCTCGATTGCTTCATTGGTTTTCTCCATTGTTTTCTCAATTAATTTCTCCAGTGATCTGTTGTTTTCCTCAATTATTTTTTCCATGGCAGCAATCTGAATTTGTTGGGGATTGGCAGTACTGTCTTCATATTGTCGTGCTTTGTTGGCCACTTCACTCACTGTTGGTACCTGACCATCTCCATCTAATGCCCAGACCATTGTCGACAAGGTGTGCTTATACACTGGTGGGGCACTCCTCACAAACATCTGAATAACGTGTTTGTGGCAGGGCATTTGATCAGGGTTTAAAATTGTTTGTGGATCGCTGTAAATCACCTCTCTCACTGCTAGTTCTCTCAGGAACTTAATGCCTTTCTCCATACTGGTCCAGTTGGTTGTGTGGATAGGAATATCGTCCTTGTGGGTATACCGGTTCTTAATAGCTGTCAAGAGTCGTCTCCAGAGGCTGAGACTGTTGTCGTCTTTTGCAAGTTCCGTATCAACGCCTGCGTTTCCAGACAGGGATCCCAACTGTTTGGCTTCTTTACCGTTCAGATTAATGGTCTCGGCTCCTTTATCCCAGCAGCGGAGCAACCACTTGTAATATGATTCACCCTCACGACGGCCAAAGTCCTTTCTCACATCTCTCATGTCCCTCAGAGTTAAAGGTTTGACAGCTACGTCCGTTTGTGGCTTCAAACCATCTGATGACTTCGGTTGGGAAGGACCCTGTCCTGGATCAGAATCATCTGATGATGGATGACTTGCCTTCCAGGCCGTAACTAACCTTTCTAATACTGAATCGGTTGGGGGACCAGCCTTCTTTCCTGAGTCTGAATCTGAGTCATCTGATGGTGCTACTTTAGGAGGGCTTTGTCCTGGAGTTGTGTTATCTGTTGGTAGGGCAATTGACTTTCTCCGATGTTTCTTTCTAGTCACAGGGGCGACATTTGCTGATACACACTGAGTGTTAAAGGACACAGTGATACTCAATGACTTGCACAAATTCCTACAGAAACGCCACAATGCCAAGAGATTCATGGGCATTAACATCAGAATCAATAGCAATTCAATCTTTCGATTAAAATAACTGCATTCACAATCACAATCCTCAAAACCTGGTATACTCAGATTAGCAAACAAATTAGTATAATTTCCTAAGGTGAAATTGAAAGTGTAGTTAAAAACAAAATTCATCATTGTGCTCTTAAGGTATTCAGGTATGCCGATCACCCAAATTACTGCAGAATACACCGACCCAAAAAAAACCCAGTACAGTGAGAAATCTTGTCATGAAACCAGAACAGGCAAACCACAGAACGATATACCAAATCACAGTCAAGAGTTTGGACAAAATTTTGACACCCAGGGAGGAACCCACATTTAAAAGAACATGACATAACATTTCACCGACCGATAACATGATGTGAGCTGTCCGGTTTTTCTCCTCTAACCCTTCAGAACTCTCAAAGAAAAGATCTGATATGCTCTCAGCTGCACCGGATGGAATTTAAACTATGCGGGCAATATATCAGAGCCCAGTTGTGTCTAAATACCTGGTAAAATAGTCTGAGCCTGATTGGTGTTTGTTTTCGTGCCCCACGTTGGGCGCCAATAAATCTGTCGCGGGTTAGGGCTGGGCCGGCCACTAACGCGGACAGACGCTCTCTAACCCCCTCTTCCCCCCCTAAACGGGAAGAGAGAAGGGAATGAGGCAGAGAGACTTACGTGTGAGAGAAGAAAAAAAACCGAACTAGAACAGCTTTAATGAAAGTAATAGGAATAATGGTAAAGAGATAAAAGTAAAGAATTATATACAACTATAGATAGTAGCCCGATATCAAACCCGACTCCCTCCCCCGATAGAAATCACCACTGGTGCTGCAGAGCAGGAGGCTCTGGGGAAACCCCAGGCTCAGCGGCGGCGGGAGCTGGATACAGGGAGCTGGATTCGGGAACTCAGGATCCGGATCAAAATCAGGAGGTCAGATGGAGTCCTCTCTGGACACCGGCCATTGCAGAAAGGAAGGGCGAAAAGAAGGGCCGAAACTCTCGTGATCACTCAATTTATACCAGATATGACGTATATGGGATGGAATACTCTCGTTGGTCACCTGTCCTGTCTATTACCCCCTGGAGGTGCCACCTTTTACTTCCTTGTGCCCCCCTCTTACTACCCAGCACCCCCAGCATGGCACACAAGAGCCAGCAGTGGCCTTGGTCACTGTAGGAATAAGTATAAGCAAGAGCCTTTCTACATACCAGTCCCAGGCAGTGACTGTAAACATCAGGTGTTATCACTGCCAGTAGCACACACAGTCTGCAAAAACATGCTGCTGACTTCAGAACGTGCAGCCTTTTAGAAGACACTAAACTGAAAAGTAAAAAATCACTAAACAGGACTGGGTTTTTAGCTAAACCCAGGACACATGTCACATTGTGAACAATCACCACCTCTGGAGGTATTTAAAAGACTTGTAGATGTGGTGCTCAGGGACATTGTTTTAATGGTGGACCTGGCAGTGCTACCATAACAGTTGGGCTCGATGACCTTAAAGGTCTTTTCCAATCTAAACGATTTTATGATTCTATGAATATAATGGAACTTTTCAAATTTGACAAAATGCCAAGCGGGAATCAGAACGGCTCCTCAGCTTCTAATGTAGATATTTATGTATGGCCTGTTATGAAAGCTGCTTTATATGCCACAAGATTACCCAACAAACTGCCCAACCCAAGTTGAGAAACCTTAAGGCTTTCACATCCAAGTTGCCTGGCATATATATGTTCCAGAAAGACCACATTAATTTTCACTTTGCCACTTTTAAAAAAGGACAAATAAGCATTCACACTATGATACTTTAGGAGGAAGAATCACGTTAGAGAGGACAGCATGATGCAGTTGGGAAGGCTGACTCAAGTGAGCTGTGATGATGTCAGGACTGACCTTGCAGAATAGGAATCACTTTGGAGCCCTGCTTCCTTCTGGGCTTAGTTCCAATCCCAGACAATACAGCAAAGATATGAAATTGAAAACGCCAGTCTGCAGAAACATATAATTGTGGTGTTGCCTCCAGAGATCTGTCCTTCAGCTGAGGTTTCACATATGCTACCGGGATGGCAAGGAAAGAAGATAAGCAGGAATTCTGCTGCTTGGGAAACAGATTTCGGCAGATGCCCTGCAGCCGTAGGATACGCTGCGAGGCTAACAGTAATTCTGGGCCTTGAAATGACACCAGGACTCATTTTTGTATCTATCCTGCTTTGCTTCAGCTTGAATAAAGGGTTATTAGTGCTCACAGTGGATTGTATGAGGCACCTGACATGGATCAAGAACGGAAACACTGAAGTTTTCAGGTTCACAAGTGTAATTTGAATTTCTTCAGTTTCCATTCTCTTTTAATGAGTAAATAGATTTTGGTTTATTTTGGCCTTTTTTCTTTTTCTTTTCTCTACATACTAAAGGTTAAAATTCAATTGTAGCATAATTTGCGGTGGATTTCCTTACAAAAGTTTGCAGACTAATCAAACATGATCAAAGTTTCAGAGAGAAAGAGTTTTCTCAGCTACCACCTGCAAACACTTGAAAAAAACTTTCAAATGCCTATGTTTTAGATACAGCAGAACATACAGAAGAGCTCTCAGTAAATAACCAGATAAAGAACCTTTTCAGTTCTGGAAACTGGAAAATGTTATACAAGCTCCAGTGACTGAGAGTGTTCTTCTTAGAAACAGGAGCCAGAAGCATTTGACAAATTATTTCTGTGAATTTGACATTTTCCTTTTCTTAATGGTACAGTCTCTGCCATGTCGCTATGCAGTCTCACTGTGATGAAGACACGTTCACCTATCCTGAATTCCCTCTCATTTATCCTTTTCCCCTTTCTTCCCTGTTCACTGAAACTCTTCTGCTTTAGAAATTATCTGAAATTAAGTTCTGATTGTACAAACGCATTTGTTGTTGTTCTTAGCAGTGATTAATATGTATGTATAAAACATGGTTTGTTTTTTTCTCATGGTTATAACTTTATATTTTATACATGCTACCAGTTTGCCAGTTGTCAGGTTCATTTTGTACATTCTTAACTCTGCAAGCATTTATTGCGTTTTCAGCTTTAATGTCAGAAAGCAGCTGCCTCCACAGCTACCGATAGCCAGCTTCGCATTTCCTGCATGTCTCCTCCAGAGAGGGAAGCATCTGAGACAAAAACTGAGTGTGGCAGTCTACATTTGCATGCATTTAGAAATCTGCCTCTTCTCAGAGTTATTTTCTTACTGATCACAATAGTTATTCTTATTTATAGTAATCCTGAAGAAATCTGAATTAAATAATTAATTTGCTAGCCCAACATGTATTTGTAGATGAGAAATTTATCAAAATAAATTAAAATATTCTGAATCAAGGGACTGCTTATAGATACTTCCCTTCCTCAGTGAGCAAATTCCAAACAAATACCAAACATATACCTGGTATGTGGATCTGCAGGTGGCAAATTTTAGAATAAGGAGTATATTTAGTGGATGAATGATCACATAATTGTGTTTAAGTGTGACTATCTTTTAGATTAGAATTAATACACCCTTCTGATTAGCCTTGAAAGGGCTCATGAAAGGGCGTATGAACTCTAAAAGCACTGCAGAAAAAACCCAAACTGATATTAAATGTTGCAGAGTGAGGATATTTGCACTGTGCCTAAAAAGCAATATTCCTGCCATCTCACGGTTGTATCCCTGCAGGGGACATATTGCTTCTCACCTTTTAGAAAAGAAAAATGCTGATGATGGCTTTCTTGTTTGTTTACAAAGTGGAGAACTCCCTCACATTTTTGTGCCTTATGAAATTCTGAGGAACCCCATGTTGTCACAGCAGAGCCTGTTAAACCGATAAAGGAGAAGCAGCCAAAGAGAGATACAATTAATATTTCCCTGTCTTGTACCTAAAAATAAGGAGACCAAGACAGTATATCTGGTGGCAGTGTGTAAGCATTTTCTAGCATTGTAACATCAGCAATGGCATAAACAGACAAGTTTGTTTATTCTTATAACACACCTAAGCATAAATACATACATAATATGTAACCACAAAGGTGCAAATGAAATTGTAGCAGAGTGGAACAAACAGAGTGCAGGAAATCAAGAGTTGAACAAATAGGGTTCAGGAAATCAAATATAAAAAGTAAGCACTGAATGTAGAAAAAAACAGGTAAAATCTCTGGTGGAACCAGAGTAACTCAAACAACATGAAACTGGATGGGAACGTCAACCTGTTGGAGGGTAGGAAGGCTCTACAGAGGGATCTGGACAGGCTGAGTGGATGGGCTGAGGCCAGCTGTGTGAGGTTCAACAAGGCCAAGTATTGGGTTCTGCCCTTGGGTCACAACTCCCAGCAACACTACGGCCTTGGGGAGGAGTGGCTGGAAAGCTGCCCAGTGAAGAAGAACCTGGGGGTGTTGGTTGACAGTGGCTGAGCATGTGCCCAGGTGGTCAAGAAGACCAGTGGTATCCTGGCCTAGATCAGAGACAGCATGGCCAGCAGGAGCAGGGAAGGGATTGTGCCCCTGCACTTGGCACTGGTGAGACCGCACCTCTAATCTTTTGTTCAGTTTTGGGTCCCTCACAACAAGAAGGACACTGAGGTGGTGGAGCATGTCCAGAGAAGGGCAAATAAGCTGGTGAATGGCCTGGAGAACAAGTCTGATGAGCAGTGGCTGAGGGAACTGGGGTTGTTCGGCCTGGAGGAAGCTGAGAGAAGACCTTCTCTCTCTCCACAACTACCTAAAAGGTGGTTGTAGCAAGTGGGGGTCAGTCTCTTCTCCCAAGTAACAATGGGAAATAGCATCAAGTTGTACCAGGGGAGGTTTAGATTGAAAATTAGGAATTAATTATTCACAACTAGACCTGTCAAGCACTGGACCAGGCTACCCAAGGCAGTGGTGGTCACGATGAAGTCTGGCTTGATTGCTGAATGATGAGTAGGCGACAGGCACTCCATTTATCCTCCAAACTGGCAATCTTTTCATGCCCTAAGACTAGTCACACTGTTGAACACAAGGAAAGATCTGTCTATATGAAGCTCTAAAGAATAACTAGCACAAAATAGATAAATTAAATAAAATACAAGAAAACCTTTTGCTAAATTTCATCCTGCTCATCATGATTTCAGAGTCCAGTACTTTCTGCGTGTTCTTTTTATGACTGCACTTTGTGCGACTACTACTTTGTAGTACAGCACTTATCAGTCCAGCAGCTGATCAAATATAAACATATCTCTCTTACAAAAAAGGCTCCGTATTATTACAAAGAATATTTGTCACAATAGATATATGATTACTTACTTAGAGATGTAAGACTTAGTAACATCAGATTTCGTGAGGGCTTCAAATTATGAATAAAGGAGTAATTAATATGATTGGTTTATCTACATAAAGTTATTCTTTGGAATTGTTCCTGCTTATTATAATAATAAAACTAGGCATAAAAGAATTACTCCCTTGGATATTTTATAGTGTGTGCTAACAATTTTATGCCTTATTATTTCTGAAAACTCTAATCCAGCATTATATAATGCCAATATTTATAGTCCTGTCTTCCATTACTTCCTTCTTATGCCTGAGGAAGAAATTAAAAAAGGATCTTCCTTTCTTCTTTGATAGTTTATCAATACAAGAGAACAAAAAAAAAAATGAATTCTCCCTTTTTGATAATGAATATCTGGAACTATTCAAATTTAGGCAACCTGTAATAGTCTCAGAAGTTACTTCTTTTCCAGTTAACAGTTTCAACACATGCATTTCTCTGTCAGTGTTTGCAGCCAACTCATTTCATACAGTTCACTCTCACTAAAAGAAAGAGAAAACACTATTTTTAACAGTTAAACCATCTAACATGATTTTATAAACAAATGCAGTGTGTAGTTTGCAATACACATGGGTCAACACTAACTCTACTCATTTGTGTTGTCTCATCGGAAGCTTTTGCTGTCTTTTTTTAGTCCTAGTATGTCATGCTCAATGGAAAAAAAAAAGACAAAACACTTGTCATTTTATTTTCTCCTCAAATCTTAAGATCTTTGGTATATTCTGAATTATCTTAAATACAAGAAGGTATAAACAAATCTGATACAAAAGGAAAAGTCAAAAGCAATTAATCTTAAACTTCCATGATTAGGCTGCCCCATGGAAATTAATCTGATAGAGGTAATACAGAAGGCAATAGTTGCTCCCTTTGTTCAGTGACTTCAACCAAACAAATCTGGTTAAAGATGTCCCTGCTTGCTGCAGGGGGGTTGGACTAGATGACCTTTAAAGGTCCCTTTCAGCCCAACACGTTCTATAATTCTATGATTCTATGATTCATTTGGACTAATTCTGAAGTCCATAAGTGCTGGCTGCAAAGGGCTAGACTGCTCACTATAGGAAGGGCATCAGACTTGGACAAAAAAGAACCCTGCTTGCACTATTTTTTTCTCATATGCATTAGTGGCTTCTTCCCGAACAACAGCAGCCGAGCACCACGGCAGACACGGAGCCTCACCGAGTAGTGTCGCTTCCTGGGCCATTGGGAAACCAGCATGTTTTTTTGCAGGAGGAGATGTATAGGCTGAAGATGGAGGAGAGGAGGGAACAGCTATAAGTGATGTTTGGACAACTGCTGCTTCAGCAAGTAGCTGGAGCTTGCATTATCTTTGTTGCCGAAACTGTCTGTGCTCCTGAGCCAGATGTAGAAGATATGACTGGCATTACTTTCACAGTTATTTTTAAGCTGCTCAGAAGAACATTGCTCACTCAAGACCTATTGTAAGACATCCTCTGTTTTTCTGATATCTTCACAAATTCATTGTCTAACATTTAATTTTCCTGGGGCTGGATTCTACCAGCTCATTTGGAGCTGTGGTACCTCCCAGGCACAGTTGCATTGATTAGGTTGGTAGAGGTGGTGGAATCTCATCTCTTCCTAGAGCATTATGCTAGAACTGCTGTGAGCTCCAGGACCATCAGGGGTAAACATATGAAAGCCAGTCCACAGTCCAGACATTCCAAGTTCTCCCTTCCAGAATGAACTAGATTGCTTCAAGTTACATCCTTTAGTGAAACAAACTTTTTGGTTTTTCTTCTGATAACAATACCATGACACAGAACTTTATTGCTCATAACATGACATTGGGTGGATCTCTCCACTTTCTAGCAGTATGAGCAGTATCAAAGAACAGACTGAATTCTCCTCCAGTCTGCAACTTAAATGGAAATATATTGAGGGAAAGACAGGGACAGGTTACTGAAGGTTTCTATCCAACATCTGGCTGAATTGTAAACAGGGAAAAACTAACCCATGAAATCCTTCTTTCCAAGGATAAGTCTGTCAATTGAATTTTCAATTTACATTTATATTAATAGACTTGAATGAAGAGGAAATTTGTATAAGACCTTGCGATTTTACAGAATCTACACAGTGCTTTTAAGAGGCATCTATATTTAGAACGCCTTATATTCTTAATAAATTTGGCATACAACACAGTGCTTAAACACAAATAAAACCCAACAAAGCAGTCCTATATTAATAAACATAAAATTGATTTTGAAAAAAAAGTAACTATCAAATCATACGATCATAGGATAACTTGTATTAAAAGAGACCTCAGGAGCTCTATAGTACAACCTCTTGTCCCAAGCAGATGAGCTCTAGGGTCAGACCGAGCTGCTCAGGTCTTGAAAACCTCCAAGGATGGAGATGACATGACCTCTCTGGGCAACATGCTACTGTGCCTGACTATCTCCACAGATAAAAAGGGGTTTAAATTTACGCTCTTGCACTCATGTACCGTCATCCTGTCCTCGCAGAAGTGGCGAGAGAAAATGCATACTGAGAAGGCAAAGATGATTTAGAAGTTCCCAGGAGGGAACAAGCCCATATCTTTGCAAGCCTATGCAGCTTCTCAAGATGATGCAAAGAGGAAGACCTGGGCAGAAGAGCAAATGTAAGCAACCTTGGATGGCTCCTGTATCCTTGTGGTTGTTCACGCAAAGACTCTGGCCGTGAGAAAGGCAAAAGGGCTGAGCAGAACATTATTAAGAATGGGTTGGCTGTAGTTGTGCTTCCCTGGCATGGAGTAAAAATGCTTCTGCTCCTTTCAGGGAAATTAATTCACTCTATTTCTCATGTTTCATGACTTTTTTATACAATGGAGCATACTGATCTTTTATGGTACACTGTTGGGAAGTCACATATCACCCCATAGATGTCCAATAGCAAAAAAAAAGAAAAAAAAAAAAAGAAATAATTACAGCCTAATCTAAGTTTTAAATTACTAACTACCTCCCAGCATTCAAAAGTACCTTAGAGAAGCACAACCATCTGATAAGAAATTCTTTTTTTGAACACCTTAGAGAAGAGATCCATAAAGAGATAAGGAGGTCATATTACTTGGAATTATAATGTTTTTTGAACTAACAACACTTTTAATTGGGAGGAGATAAAGGGAAATAACCAAACTCCACCAATAAAACTTTATTGAAAATAGACATCTCTGTATAAAGTCACACGGGAAAAAAAAGAAAGACAAGGTATTTTTTATGGTCCTGTGATTATTTTCTTGTAATGACAGTGAAACCTTTTCATAGTTTTCTGACTTGTCATGGAAAATGTGGGATTACTATGAGTTTCTGGAACTGAAATGGTTGGGTGATTTTAATGAATAAAACAAAAAGGTCTGGATGAAGGAGACTGAACTAATACAGCCTACCTGGACTTTCAAGGTTTTTCTGCAAGCAAGGTCTCTCATTAAATACTTTTGAAACTCTCACAGTGTCAGTCATCAAGAAGATGGATGAAGAAGACAAGATCCATTAACAACAGAATCAAATAGAAGGTCAGTTTTTACAAAGGAAGGCAATAACGCCTGGCACCTGTGATTTCCAGCGTATTCACAAGCAGACTGAAATGGAGAAGGAATGGTGGGGTGAGAAGCTGAAGGTCTGTCATAGGTTAGGGCTGGGCCAGCCACTAAACACTGACGGACAGACACTCTCTAACCTCCTCTCCCTTCCCAAATGTAAAGTGAAAGGGAATGAGGCAGAGAGAATTACAGACTGGGGAAAAAAAAAAACAAAACAATTAAAACAGCTTTAATGAATAAAGAAATAATAAAAATAGTGAACTGTATACATATACAAAAAAAACGATATCAAACCCACTCCCCTTGACAGCAACCACCACTGATGCTGCAGAGCAGGCGGCACCAGAGAAGCCCCAGGCTCAGCGGCAGCAGGAGCTGGATACGGGAACTGGATTCAGGAACTCAGGATCGGGATCAAAGGCAGAAGATCAGAGTCCTCCCTGGACACCGGCCATTGCAGAAGCAGCAAAAAGAAGAATCCTTAAACCCTCGTGGTCCCTCAGTTTTATACTGATTATGACATATATGGAATAGGATACTCTTGTTGGTCACTTGTCCTGTCTGTAACTCCCCAGAGGTGCAACCTTGTACTTCCCTGTGACCCCTCTTACTTCCCGGCACCCCCAGCGTGGCACACAAGAGCCAGCAGTGGCCTTGGTCACTGTAGGAATCGGTATCAGCAGGAGCCTTTCTGCATCCCAGTGCCAGGCAGTGACTGCAAACATCAGGTGTTATCACTGCTCGTAGCACACACTGTCTGCAAAAACACGCTGCTGACTTCAGAAGGTGCAGCCTCTTAGAAGAGACTGAGCTGAGAAGCAAAAGTCAGTGAACAGACTTGGTCCTGTTTAGCTCAAACCAGGACAGAGATACAGCTGACACTTGCTGGTTTGCAGGTTTGACCAGTAATGAAGGTGATGACATATCCTAGATCCACATGCCCCCCTCTCCCCCCTTCTCCTCCCCTCCCCCCCCACAGGACACCTACACAACACACAACTAGTTTCTCTATAAGCCCATTCAGTGTGACCACTGGACTGCTTTTTGTCATTGCCTCCATGCTTGTTTTGTCGTGTCTATGCCCCTGTATAATTTGTTTGTTTTCCACTTTTTCCTCCAGTTTCCCAGTTGGCAATGCCCCTGACCAGACAACCTCACACCCTTCATCTTCAGTGTGACCAGCTGAGTTTTGTTTTGCCTCCTTTATAGAATCACAGAATCATTAAGGTTGGAAAAGATCTCTAAGATCATCTAGTCCAACTGTCAACCCAACACTACCATGATCACTACCTATAACCTGAAGTGCCATCATTTTATCTCCTTTTCTTATTATCCCGTTTTGCATTGAAAAAGGTCCTTGCCCTGATGCCCTTAAAGAAGCAGGGACTCTCCTTCCACATAACTTCACAGGGTTCTTTTTTGACTCAGGAATCTGAGGAGGCCATCAGCAGAACATCATTTGGTACTCATGCTTATTTTGTGGCTTCCTCAGACATCAGTTTTGGTCACTGTGGAAAACCAAATCCCAAAAACTTAACTTTGACTTTGATCCGGTGTGGCTATTTTTGTGATCACCTGACAGCAACTAACAAAATCAGGAGTTCCTAGTCAGACAGCAGGAGAAGGGAATTCAATTTCTTCTCCGTCTAATCTGAAATGGGTGCCTGAGCCAACACAGGGAATTATTTATCCTGTGGTTTAAGACTTAATTTTGTGCTGATGTGTACAGTTCGTTCCCCTTGCTCAGCCAAAAATGTGAAACGCTGTTTCTTGGCTCATCTTTAAAATCTGTTCAAGAAAGCTGGTGTCTAAATCTCTCTGTGATGCTGGTAGCTTGAGGTTTACTTTCTAGAGAGCATTTTTTCCATGCCCTCCTCTCAGTTTATTTCTTCCATTTTGTAAACAAACCACAGCAAACTAATTTTTTTTTAAGTCATCGAATAAATCCTGCATTTGAAAACTAAATACCATGTGTACAAACCCCTGTGTGGCTAAACATCAAGAGAAGCTTACTAAGTTTTCACTACAAAATCCAGGCGATCGTTCTGATACCAATAAAATCTCTCCATTATTCTGTACAATCACAGCTAACAAGGAATGTGTCTAACTCCATAGCAATTTCTAGATTTTTACCAGTTAGTAAGTGTTGTCTCATACAAGAAACTACAGAACTTAGTACATCTCTATGCCACTTACACTTTAATTCCAGCTCAAAAAGCTGCAATGGTCCACAGCACTACAATTTACGGGTTTTTTTTTAATACTAATCCTTTGAGGTAAATAATGGCCATAAATAAACATTTCACTGGAAAATAGGCTACTTGTCCCAAATCACGAGGCACCAGCATTACCTACAAAGAAATGGCACCAATTCTTTGATAAACCAAATCTACATGAAAGAAGAATTATAAAGTGGTGAAACAGGATAAACTGGATATTCTGAAAAGAATTTCTGAGGTCTGTGGAGCACTGAAGGATGACTGTTCTCTAGCTGGTGGCCTTTTTAAAGATTGATCTTTTTCCCAGGTATTTTCAGTGTCCCTTTCATTGATTTCTGCTGTCACAGTTCCATCACCATTTCCCGAGAGTCTACATGAATTTGGGTTACACAGAACAAAATAATTCAGATTCTCCAAAATCAGTTCAATGAGAGAAAGAATCATGGTTTTGACAGAGGAAGGAGCTAGTCCTGCCTAAATATGGTTGGAATTCTAGTTATCCCTGGATTTTAGTTATCCTGTTGTAATACTAACATTTTTTTTTCCTGAAGTGCAGGTACTGAGCACCAGCATATTTAGGCTCAGTATCCAATAAAACAACCTTAAAAAAGAGGCCACAAAACCACAAATGGGAAATGGAATTTACTTTAGCTTATCAAAGTAAACAATTAGTCAGAAAGCCATGTCAACAGGGCAAAATAAAAAAAAAAAAGGCATTAAAAACCTAAGAATGGCTGATGCTAAAATAAAGACATCTTTAATCCTTTATCTATAACATCTTCCTTAGTAAATAATCTCTGCCAAAACCGACAGTGGGATGGCACTCTCTTTATGTCAGAAGACAAGGAACATATGTGTACACAAATAAGAACATTCAGAGGGTTATTAATATACAGAATATTCAGAGGTTTTGCATTCTGTGTACTCTAGAACTGAATCCTTTTGTTTTTCTACCTTTATTGCTTTGCATAATAACAGCATTTTGCACAGCTTATTTTGATAGATTATACAAAATCTTGTTGCATTTTGCACACTGAAAAAGAAATTGAAGAAATACGCATTTTTTAAGGGAAGCATCTATTCTATTTTACTCAAATCTCCCTGGGAATTATTATGAGGAAGCTAAGAACATTTATATTTCTTTTTCTGATCCTCCCGCAGACCCCCTGCCCCACCTCTTCTATTAAGAAAAAGAAAATAATTTTGTTGCAACTCTCTGATTTCTTCAGGAATGAGCAATTGCTCATTGATATTCAGTGTCATCACTTAATGAGCAAAATGGGGGATATATTGTAGACCTACACAGGTTTTTGCTGTGCTTCACAGAGCAGAAGGCAAAAACCATCCATCTGGCAAACAAAGGTGGAATCCTGTTGCCCTGGATGAGCTAGTAGCATTGTCACTGAGTTTGTTACGGAATTTGTTATAAATGAAGGTAATTTAATTTTTAGTTTGTTTTCACAAAGGAAACTAGCCTCAAAGAATCAGCAGCTGGCTGGGCGCATAGGCCTGACTTTCTGTGCATCCCCAGAATTATTCTAAATTTTGAATTGTTTGACCAAATTATACAAAAAATGTAACGGTCTCACTATGGGTTAGTAAAGGTTTCAGAGAGAGAGATCCTGCCAAATCCTTGCTATAATGGCTACACCGAAGCCTTTGTCTTTACTAGATCCTGCAGAATCAAGGCATACCTAGAAATTTATCTTAGTGAATTAAGCACTATTTACTTGATACTGAATGAGATAAAGAGGCAACTGTTAAGGGCAAAACAATCAGTTAGGTCATTTGTTAATGAAAGCACAATCCCAATTCTTATCCTGCCTTTGAAAATACCATCCGTCTTCAGGCTACATTATTTTAAAGTTGTATTCATTTAAAAATAATTAATTTGAATATTTCATATGAAAGGTAGGAAACATTTCCTTAATGAAGGAAAGGAATTTGCAAGAGATAACATTGCCATTAATGAAGTCTAATTAGAGATCCATTTAAAAAATAATCTCCTGTGCAAATTTATCATGGCAAGCTAATAGAGTTCTAACTTGAGACAAAAATAGTTCTTTGGAGTTTTATGAATGCTCTTGTCTAAGTTAACTATTTCTATTATTCACAAAAACTAAATTAGTGTGTTAGAAACCTGACTATTAAATAAAGAAAATCATAGTATGTCATACATCAATTTTGTCAAGTTATTTTTGTGAAGGGGCTTGTTGCATTTTCAATCGTTGTAGTTTTGAAAGAAAATACTCTATTTTTTTTTCACGTTTTAGACACACCATTATTCTCCCTTAATTTCTATCGATTTAAAAGAGTCTATTTATCTTTATAGATGACAGAGATTAGTCTCACAATGTATAATGCCCATTTAACTTCATTCCCAGTGTTTCATCTTCAATGTTAGTTCAGTGACAAAACATCACTTTACTCTCCCATTTCGACTGATGGAATTGTCTTCAAATCCTCTTCCAACTTGGACTATAATCCTGTCCATGGCTGAGAGACATGCAAAGCTGTTTTACATGCTGTATGAAGGTGACAACTCTTTGCTAACTGAAGATGGTAGAAATTGCTTCAATTGCACCTGTCTGTGCAGGTACAGAGCTTGGGGCAGGGGATGTGGGTTCAGGATGGCAAACCTGAGGCTGAACTAGACCACAAGTCTCAGACCCAGCTGCTGGAGTGGGACCATGAACATCAGGGGCTGAACAATGAGAGAAGAGGATCTGGGTCAAGCTCTTAGAGGGACCTCTAGTGAGAGCACACACATACATGTATATAGTATTTTCACTAGAGATTAAAATTCTGACCAGCTTCCTTGTGGTCAGGAGTAAGTAGGCATTTCTACAGGCAGACTAGAAAATAGGTGAGATCCCTCACCTTTTCATACAAATAAAATTCAGTAAACACTTTGCAGCCCCAGGCAGTGACCTGCTCTCTGCTTGGAAGAGACAGGTCAGCTTCTGATACTTCGGCAGAAAAGCATTGAGCAGCATCAGCCCCATACTGCACTTGCTTTTTAAAAGGGAAGGGAAAAAATGTTTCAAAATAGTGCGGTTGGGCTTTATTTGGCTTTTTTCTTGTTGTGGTTTTTTTTTTTAGCTGAGGGAAACAGATCGGTTCTGTGACCGCAAGCTTGACAGTCTTTGATCTTCCCCCTCATTTAGTTTTTTGATTCAAGAGCAAGTTCAAGAACTAGTTTTAGAAGCAGAACAAAACCTTTCCATTGCAATAAACTAATTAACATAAATTTAAATTATGAAGGTATGTGATAGCAATTGCTTGGGTAAATGATCAGGCAGAGTGCAGTCGTCTCAAGTACAAAAAGATATCTTAAAGGAGTGATGCTTTACAGACCACTTTAAAACATCTTCTGATATCAGTGAAATTGTACAAGAAAAATAGAATTAAAGTGGGTTTTCATTATGGTCCTCTGAACACATATCAGTTATTGCTTAACTGATTTACATAACCTGCGTATGGCCGGTATTCAGCAAACATCACAGACCAAGCAGTAGTGCTGTTGTTAGTTGCATTAGTAGAATCTGCTGCAATAGTTACACATAGTGAAAGGAAATCCTTGGCTCCAGGCACTGTTTTGTAATTGTATTCTAGTTTGCATGTATCAAAGACATAATAAACATTGTAACAATATCATAACTCCTCAAGCCACAAATTAAAACTAAAATGACCTTAAGAGCCTGTTCAAAAAACACTGACTCCATCATTTCGCTGTATTTTTATAATGGCTAATAAGTCATTACTAACCTTGTCGGAAGTATATCAGAAGTTCTATTTACAGCTGAGTGAGCGACACATGACCAAAATGCTAGGGGACAGGTTTTGATTTTCCAGATAACTCATTCTTAAATGACTCTTAAGTATTTGAATCAGTGAAGGTGTACATTAAGTTGTTGCAATGTAACATAAGACTGGCAGATCAAACATCGTAACGGGGTGAGAAAAAGCTTTTATTTTCCATAACAAATACAGATTCTCTTTGTTACACTAATTCACTTTTGTTTGGTTGGTTGGTTTTGTGAAATATATTTCAGATTACTGTTGTATTGTTACCAAATCATTGTGATATTTTATGTAGAATATAGACAATGTAGTTGTTAGCAGAGGTATATCTCAAACATTATTGGAAAGGGAGAAAACAGTGTTGTTAAGAAGTAAACTATTGCAAAATATAGACAGACTATGACTAATTAAACCATCAAAACTGTAGTCACTGACAAGCTTCTCTCGTTGCAGAGGGAATAAGTTTTCCCTCATTTCACAGTCTGGGTAGCACAGGTAGCTATACCCATCAGGTACAAAAGACAGAGGCAAGCTGCACGGCAGATGGCGAGAGCCACTGAGGTACTTAATTTTTGCATGTACTATATGTATTTCATATCTTCAAGTCCTGCTTAAGCTTTCCATACATCATTTAAAAAAGATTAATTGAATTTATTACTTCCAAATATTGAAAGTGCCTATGATGTGCAGCAGATGCTCCTCTGGAGGAACACATTCAGGGTATAGAACCACTGAGATCTCGCTCACAACTACATTATTCTTCTATCCTGTAGTATGCACTGGAGTCTGGGTGAAAAATGCACTTATTTGAACTGTCAGGAGCATTGATTCTTCTTTGTGCCTCAGATTTTATATAGGTTATATCATTAAATAAGGGCAAAGGGACACACCGCTTATTTCAAAAGAGACTCTTGCTGCCTCAACTCATCTTGGATGAGTAATTTGAATCAGAGAAGGAAATCCATTTATTTGATAAGCATTAGCTTGACATACATGATTTTGTTACTATTACCTACTTTGAAAGAAGAAATGGAAGGCATCTTGCCAGCTCTGCTCCGGCAGAGACACCACTACTGGAGTTTGAGGTTTTCCCTTTCTCTTGACCCCGCCTGAACTGAACAGAACCCCTTTCAGCTGAGCTTTAGAGAAGGCACCCAGGTCATTGCTCAGATGAATAACTACCCAGGGAAGTATTCTTGCAGTTTACAAGTACCCTTGTCATCCTCTTCCAGTTTTGCTTCAACTGAAGCTCAAAGTTTGGCTTTTTCCCCTTGAGCTGATCCATAAACCTACCTGTAACCCTCACACCAGTGCTTGCCCAAACCTTTACTAGAGAACTCAGCCATAACCTGAAAAAAGATTTCTCATCGGAGGTTTTGTCTTTGTACCTTACGTCTGACTCTGGCAGCCCTGTAACAGTCCTGGTGTGACTTGAGCTCCAGATTTTTCTTGCTCTTAAAACTAACCCTCACCTAAGCTTTAAAACTAATCCTTACCTTTGGCCACACAATAGACAAGATCCCTCAGCCATTGCCCAGATAAAAAAGTTCTCAGGTGAATTCACAACCTCACTTTCCTTTGACAACCACCTTGAAGGTCACCTCTGACTGAGCTTGAGGACTTTTTCCTGTTCTCAAATTTACTGCCCAGATTAGATATTGCCAAGGACTCTGAGTCATTGACCGGGGAAAGAAATTCAGCAGGAATGCTTCTTCCTGCAGCCTACACAATCTCCATGAGTATGCATCTGGATTAAATCTAGCTGGAGCTCTGGGCTTTATGTGGTTCTCTCTATAACTGCAACCCTAACCTTAATCCTTTAGAAAGCCTTTGCCGTAACTCCTCAGGCATTTCACAGATTAAAAGCTCCTCAGGAAACAACTTTTTCCACAGTGGACACATGTATTTGGCAGTCCTTTCCCAGCTCTGTTCTACCTGAAGCTCTAGGCTTTCTCCTTCAACCGTAACTCTAACCCTAATTTGCTTCTAGGCCTTAGCCGAGACTCCAACTATTGCTCAAATTCAAAAACTCCCCATGGAAGAACTTCCTTCTGTAGACTACATCTACCTTTGGCAAACCCTTTCTAGAGTCCATTATTACAAAAGAAATCTTTTAATTGTTCTTAGTCTTTATCCTGAACTGCAACATAACTCTAAATCTTAACATTAGCTGAACTTCTGGCAGGTCCTCCAGCTGCTATCCATCTGTAGATTTGTTAGGGTGGAGGCATTTTATTAGCCTACATGTGATTTCAGTGTAACATGAATATTAATATTATTAGCTCTCTTTGGGAATTTCTTCTGAGATTCTTTCTTGGTTCATGTTGCTGGTGTCTCCTTTTGAGAATCCTAATCCTAGGCAGAGGCTAATGCTGTGGGACACTCACATCATCAGGTAAAGCATTCCTTGAGGATGCAAACCAGCAGCAGCCTTCAGCTTTTCTCTACAACTCACCTTTTGCTGTTCTGACTTTCCCACTTCCTGCATGCATTCCATCTCTATCTCACTTAAAGGGCTCGAAGACCTGTGACACTCCCAATTGCTCATTTGGAAACACAGATCAAAAAGGAGCTTTGCAAACAGCTCTCTCTTTCCATAGGCAATGTCTTCTCAGCCCCTCCATTTCTGAATGTCTTAGATGTCTCCTCAGAAACCTGACCTTACAGGGATGCTAATGCCCCTGGACACCCTGATTGCCCAGGCAAAACAGCTTGAGGGGGAGCTCAGGCCATTCTCCCTGAACTCTGCAAGACTACTCTGAGTCAATGCATTCTTATGAGAACTTCAGATCCCTCCCTGTCAGTCACCTGAGCCTTTGTCGAGCCCATTGGCTTTGGAGACACCACCCCTGAGAGGGATTAATTCTAGTAGCAGCCCTACCTGTTCCTTGGACAGATTCTGCTGAGCCTTTCTCAAGGGCTTATACTTATGCCTTCTTAAGCATCTAAGCCTAATGTGAGACAAAAGCCATGGGACACAGGTGTTGCCTAGAGCAAACAGTAGTAGAAAACCATGTCAGGTATCAAACCTACGTTCCCTCTAGAAACCTCTTCTTGGCCCTGCTGTCCTTGTATCTCCTGCATTCAAAATCCTAAGCCTGGGCTAGGAGACACTCCAAGAGAATGCATTCTTGTAGCGGCTTCCCTTTCCTTGAGCAACTTCTCCTGAGCTGCTGGTCCTTGATGTTTCCTTTAGAAAGAACCTGAGATCAGAGACTATTGAAATGGGATACATGGACTGGCCTCTTCAACAGCTCTGCTGGAGCAAGCTCCAGTAGCTGCCCTCCCATCCGTTGGTCAGACTTTTCTAAGCTTCTCATTTGTTCTGTGTTTTATCTTTCACATTTCCTAAATGTGCTTCCCTTCACCTAAGGCTAAGATAGTTTGAAGTCCACTCCTTATTTTATCCACTCTTCAACACTTGTATCAAATCCTCTTCTTTTCATAAAGACCAGTCAGTGTCTTACTGCAGCACAATGTCAGTTTGAGTTGAATGCTTATGCAAAGGAAGGGTATCACTGCCTGTAAAATAATTTGAGCATCTGCCCTACAGGAAAGACTTTTTATTATTTTTTTAAAATAGGAAATAAGTCCTCTTGGCCCTTTTGCAGTGCTATAGAACACCACACCACTGGCACACTCTATCTGTAAAATCTCTGTATTTGTACTCTGATGTTGAAATGATTTTTTGAAACTCTTAGTCTCTCAGACCACCGTAGAAGATACGGGTCTGTTCTATATAGGAATCAAAGGGCAGACTCTTGGTTCAAAGCCACATGATGAAGAGTTTATGAACTTTTTTCCATTAACTGTTCAAATATGGTTAGATACAACCCCAATGAAAATTAAAAACCCCTCTCTGTGAGTTCTCTTCCACACTTTAACCAAGAAGTTTGCCTATCACTGAGTATAACTCAGTTAAATAAAGTTATATCAAGGACACTGTCCTACAAATCGCAATAAAAGTAGAGCATTTTTGTCGTTAGCAACACTGTATAAGATTTTAAAATACCAGAACATTTGACTTGATGCTCTGAAAATATTAGTTTTGGTACATTTTTTTTTTCCCAAACAGAACCATTGTTCTGCAAATGCTCCCCAACAGGTTTACTTCATCCAATTTTAACAATGTACAAAATTTCTTCTTTCCAATTTTCAAGCACTATTCAATATCTAATATCTCATAACTATAGCAAAGAAATGGATTCTATAGGCTTTTGATGACTCACAGAGCTATTCCTTTTCAATGCTGGAAGTACCAGAGAAAAAGAAAGCTGTTAGCAGAGTTATTCGATTATTTTTCCGGACTCCAGTGACTTTCCATCATTTCTGATAAAGAAATGCAAAACTCATCATTTTTTTCCTGTTGTTAATTAAAATCCTATGAAGCATTATTATGTTTTAAGACTCAGAGCACCATCTCAACATATCCAAAATGTGTCATTCTGAAGTGGCCTTTCCTTCATTTTCTCCCCTCCCTTCATTTTGATGCCATGAGCACAGACAAAACAGAAAGTGACTGTGCTTTAAGGCAGTGGGAGATGTCCCTGCCCATGGCAGGGGGGTGGAATTAGATGATCTTGAAGGTCCCTTCCAACCCAAACCATTCTCTGTTTCTGTGATATGTATCCTCCTCTCTTTAGCAAGAGCTGTAACAGCAAAACTGGAATGTCGGGGGTGTCTTGCCTGGTGGTTCCACGGCACTGGCATGCCTAATCTTACCCTGCAGGGGTGGCACGTAATGTCAGCTACCATTAATATGACAAATAAGATGCCCTTCCTCAAGGCTCCAGGTGCAAGTTGCAAATTCACTGGTTATTACACAGGCACAGGATCCTTGGTTTCAACATTCATCCTGCATGCAAAGATGGAGGAAGGACAAGCACTCCTGTGTCTTCTTTTGTGAACGAGGTCTGAAGCATCCTTTACCCTCACGTGTAGGAAATATTAGAGACTTAAACAGAGTTCAGCTCTACTTTGATTACTCATGTAGGGCTTTCTGGCAAATACTTTAAAAAAGGAACAGGAGCCACCTTCAACACTTCCTGTGCACAGTGGGCGAGAAGTTCTGCTCAATTTCCTCTGATACCGCAAACTGTCTGAAAAATCCCTCCAGCCCGTATCTTTTTGCTGAACCAAGCCTAGCGATTGTCCACAATTCAGACCTGCAGCAACATCTCAGCAACAAGACTTCTGTGGTTTCTCCAGCATCTCCTATAGTTAAAGCAGGAGTCGTGAGATCTACCAGCCCTTAAGTACACTAATAAGGCTTAAGCAAGCATTATCTTGCCTCCAAAACAAACACAAGCTCATTAAAATAGTGTAACAGCATGTGAGTATTTTGTAATACTGTGATGGCACAGCCAGACACCAGGCATTCGTATTTTACATAAGTATGTGAGCAATTTGAGTCCAAAGGGGCAAACAAAAAAAAAGGCACAATTGCATCTGAATGACAAAAAAGTTGCAAGATAAAGAACAAAGAACATGATAAGTATCAGGGGTGGCAAAGTGTCATGCCCGATGTGTGAGAACAATGATTAACACAACCAAACCCAAGAAAAACAGCAGGCAAGATCCTCTTTTGAGAGAGGGGCAAGCAGCACAGTAAATCAAATAATACAAACAAGGAGGGGTGCAGTAGGACAGCCCATTTCTCCTCCAACTTCTCTGCTCAACTTCATGGCTACAGTTGAGACCCAAGGAATAGCATAGCCACCAGCGCTAATTATGCAGCATTAGCTGAACCGTAAATGCACGACTAAGAGCATGAGTGTCAAAAATGCACGTTCTTGTGTTTGCAGCGATGATCATTAAGAACTAGACATTAGCACAAAGTGTGTTGCTAATGAATGAATTTAATAAAGGGTTTTTTTGTTGTTTTGTGCTATGGCTTTATTTTTTAAGATTAAGACTGACCTGGTGACTCTCAATACTCCCTTCACAGTCATCTGTAGCTGATATGTATATGCATATTTCATTGCAACTTCCTCTTAAAGCTCTGCCAATTATTTGCACTGGCTTTAATCCACAGCCCTATTATCAGGAACCAAAGAGAAACTGCTGCACGAGAAGACACCATCATTACCTGATCTGGTCTACCTTTAGCAAACAACATTCTTTTCCCAGCAGCTTTAACATCTTCCTCCTAACGAGCACCCCTGTGAGTTGGGTCACAGTAACCAAGAGACTGGCAACGCGGTGCAATGCCTGCTGCAGGGCTGAGCTCCGTGTCTGGGCACCCTTGTGGCCTGGAGCAGGATGGAAATGTTCCTTCAAATATGCACAGAGACACAAAGTTCGGTTGGGAGATCCTCGCTTTTGTATTTAACTCTAGAAATTGGTTCTTTGTTCCAACGATTAGAGTTATGTTTTGGTTTATTTTTTTTTCTGTAAGGAATGTTGCTGTTGCATTGTCAGTGTGTCATTGCTGTTAAGTGGTGCAGAAAACGGCTCTTCAAAAATGTACGCAGTTTATCAGCTTTGAATACCTTGAACAGGTATGTCTTTATGATGAATGTGTAACCCGATAATAAAAATAGTTGTTTTGTTTTTTTGTGGTACGTTTTAGTTTTAATATTTAGATTGCAGTATCATTGTGATGGGGCAAGAAACCCAGTGTATAAATTAAGTGGAGTTAAAAAAAAGTGATTACATAAAAACTGGAATTATAGTACTCATGCTAACTGGAAGTAGGGGAGTTGGTGAGCTCAAACCACCCAGTGAGTTGGGTTTTGGTCCGAAAAACTGGACAATATATCAAAATTACTACTTCATCAAATTCTGTTGATTTTGTCTGAATCTTATCTTTTAGTTTTTAAATGCATTTTTACTGCTTCTTGATTTGCATTTTAGAGGACCATTAGATAATCTGAGGATTACCAATCATATGAAAAGCTATTTCAGAATTATTCTTTTAGCTTGTAAGCATAGATGATGAGTGATGTCACTGTAAAAAAATAAACGTGAAAAGTCAAAATTTTAATTTTTCTAGTATCTCAAAAGCCACATATTATATTACCTGTTACATGGAAAGGGCAGGTATAAGAGAAAAAATACAAATTAGAGAGAAATTACATAACTCTTTGAAGAGAAGTTGTGGGTTGTGATGTGGGTTAAGGGACTGAGAACTATGCTGAGAACTCCCTGGAAAGGGAGGGGCTTTATGGATCTGAAAAGCAGCCAGACAACCAGTGGATGTTCTAAGATCACATAGGGTGTGACATCGCCAAGCAATAGCAGCCTTAGTGCCAAGATGGTGGCTTCCACCCACTGGCACTCCAAAGTGGCAGCTGAAGGAAAATGGCAACCCATAAGAGGGGATGTGGGAGGAGCTTTCTGGACGTGATGTGCTTCCTAGGTTGAACAGAGAGGCAGAGCCACAGCTGCCATCGAGTCACAGGCCAGCCTGAGAACGTGTGGCTGATGACAGTGACAGAAGGAGGTGGGAAAGCTGGTCATGTGATGAGGATGGAGGCGGGCCTTCCATGTCCAGCAGAGGAGGAGATTGAGCTCCTTCTGGTAGAGATGAGTACGACCAGGTAAGGAGGGATGGATGGATGGATGGATGGGTGGATGGATGGGTCGGTGGGTGGATGGGTGGATGGATGGACGGATGGATGGATGACCCTTCTGGAAATGGCAAGTTTTTCTGTGAAATTGTGAGAAGTTAAGTGAGTTGATGACTGGCTCTGTTTATGTGACTTAAATATTCTGAATTCCCCAAAGCGATGTTCAGTGAAAGCTGTTTTTCTCACACATTTTGGTTAGTATTTTTGCTAATACCGACAGGAGTAAGTGAAATACCTCCAATGAAGGATTTTATGTATGCACATGGAGTGCCTTGACTTCATTTCTAAGAGGAAAAAAAATCCACCTAATTAACCATTCGATATTGCTTTTGTTATTTCCTTTATGATGTTCATAATTGCATTGCTGATTTTTAATTAAAGATGTATTTTGTGAAAAGTGTCACATAAATAATCCTACTGAGTCATACTTTTAATAACTATTCATCATTCATTTAGTAGGTACAAAGGGCAGAGGAAACAATTACTGAAATGTGCTTATACAAGGCCGAGCAGAACACAGGAGACTCCACAGAGCATCTCATTGTCCGATTAAATCTGTTGTTGGGTTTACAGTGGACCCTATTTCAACAGATAAGACAAATTTACCATTGTCTGTATTCCTCATTATTATAAACAATACACTAATTATTTCTGGCAGGTATTTCTTGAGTATTTGGCTCTTCACAAGCTAAGTATTTATATCCTTGCTGTCTTTGCTTCTTTTTTGGGGTCTTTTTGTCCCGTTTTGTGGTAGCGGATAGTGAAAACTGGAGTTGTATCTGCAGTTGACCGATCAGCTCTTTAGACACTTTATCAGAATTTGTACTTCCGGGTGGCATGCAGAACGTTGAGATGGACAAAAAAATTGTCTGTATTTAATGAGACCAAATTACTTTTTTCAAATACAGTGAGCAATTCCTGTGTTCAGTATAGTTGAATTCCCTGTGACTATGTTAAGTTAAATGTTTCATGCTGGAGTACATTTCTGTTTGTCATGGGTTGACCCTGGCCAGCCGCCAGGTACCCACACAGCCGCTCTCTCACTCCCCCTTCACTACTGAACAGGGGGAGAAAATATTTCCAAGGGTTCTGGGTTTGAGATAAGGACCGGGAGATCACCCTCATTTACTGTCCCGGGCAAAACAGACTCAGTTTTTGGGAAATTAGGTACATTTATTAAGAGAACTAATCAGAGAGGAGTAGTGAGAAGTGAGAAAGAGTAAACAGATCTTAAACAGAACACCTTCCCCCATCCCTCCCTTCTTCCCGGGCTTAACATCAATCCCGGTTTCTCCACCTCCTCTCCCCGAGCGGCGCAGGGGGACAGGGAATGGGGGCTGTGGTCAGTTCATCCGACGTTGGTTTTACCGCTTCTTCATTCCGGGGGAGGACTCTTCACTCTTCCCCAGGGCCATTGTGGGGTCCCTCTCATGGGAGACAAGCTTCACGCTCTCTTCTCCGCGTGAGTCGTCCCGCGAAGGGCAATTCAGCACAAACTGCCCAACGGGAGACACCTCATGAGGGGCAGCCCACCCCTCGTGAGTCTGAGGCGCAGTCCTTCGGGGGAAACTGCTCCAGTGTGAGCCAACCGCAGCGTCCCCAAAAGTCCCACCGGCCAACCTGCTCCAGCGTGGGCATTCCTCTCTTCCACAGGCTACAGGTTCCGCCAGCAACTTGCTCCGATGCGGGCTTCCCACGGGCTACAGTCCCCTTCAGGCATACACCCACACGGCGTGGAGTC
The DNA here is from genome assembly GCA_020746105.1 of Trogon surrucura. Lineage (NCBI taxonomy): Eukaryota > Metazoa > Chordata > Aves > Trogoniformes > Trogonidae > Trogon > Trogon surrucura. The sequence goes on from CM036624.1 coordinate 12,158,798, forward strand.
CTTGGTGGACATCTACGCAGTGATCCTCACGGTGGACTTCTGCACCTCGCCCATGGGCTGCAGGGGGACAACCCGCTTCACCATGGTCTTCACCACGGACCCGGGGGACTCCTTCTGCTCCGGCGCCTGGAGCTCATCCTCCCCCTCTCCTTCCTTCTTCACTGACCTTGGTGTCTGCACAGATTCTCACTGCTCCATCTCTGTGCCAGCTGTTATGGCGCAGTTCTTTTCCCATTCTTAAATATGTTTTTCACAGAGACGTTCCTCTGCTATCACCTTACTGATAGGCTCAGCCTTGGCCAGCGGCGGGTCCCTCTTTGGAGCCGGCTGGCATTGGCTCTATCAATCTTGGGGAACTTCTAGCAGCTTCTTACAGAAGCCACCCTGCAGCTCCCCGCCCCCGCTGCCGAAATCCGGCCAGGCCAAACCAAAACACTGTTCAACTCAGAAAGCCTAATGCAGGAAGAAGAGGTGGTCACAGAATTGATCTTGCTTTAGATTGTAAGAATTTTTATCAATTTTAACATCAAGCATTTTTTTATTCAAAATTGTTTTAATCAAAGGAAAAACAGGTTTTGGTACATTTTCAAACCTAAAATGCCATTTAGCTGCCATTCAAGTCAAAAGACCATCATGGACATGCTTGAAAGCTTTTCTAAGTAAAGAAGGACTTTAGGTGGACTTGCAGTTCACTTCTTTACCAGTGTGATAATCACCATTAAATACTGGGTTTTTTTGCAATCATGCTTACAGTAAATTGATATTTACCCTTCATCCTGATCTGGTGGGATGAATAGCAGTTTCATCTTGAAAGATTCTAAAACAGTTACAATATCTATGTTCTTATGCAAGCCTATTGAAAAAGCATTTAGAATAATTTATTTCATCACATTTGCTTAACGATAATTATTTTTCCAGCAGTTCAGATCAGCCCATCACTACTAGATTAACTTGGCAGTTAAATATTCTTATAGAGAGGGATGACACATTGCTTCATCGTCCTAAGATACACTCAGCTTCATCGTCCTAAGATACACTCAGCTTCATCATAGTTCACCTTTTTCTGGTGCCATATACAGGAATAACCATTCTTCTTCATGGTTTCAGGTTGAAGATCTTCCTCATCAGCTTGCAGCTTTCTGGTTTCTTCTGCTTGAATTACATCCATGGCTGATTTAAGTCTTGTATGCACATTTTCCTCACAATTTGCCATGGAGCACCTTTTTTAGACTTTGCTAAACCCAGCATAGCTTTCACAGACCAGCAAATACAATATTGTCATAGCTTTTGGCATGTCACAAGCTTTATGTTAAACAAAACCCACATTTTTCAGGACTTGTCAGGCTTTGTTTGGATTTATCACGATCTGCCTAGAGATTTAACTCATTTATCTGTAACAGTAATTCGCTAATAACCACATAACCACTACATGTACAGCTCTAGCTTTGGTTTAGCTTTGCACAATTTGTGGTGCAGAACCTGTTCTTATGTCTATTTAATAATTAATAGACAGGAATAATTATTTGATGTAGAAACAACTGTGATCCTACAATGAAACAGCGTAGAGGAGTACAGGTATAGAGTATAAGAAGATCCTTCAACGTGCAGGCACCAACCATACTGAAGGCCCCAGGGCTATAAACGGTGTATCTGCAGTCACTTATTGGTCTCCAAAGGGTTGCAGCCCTGGGAAGCAGGCAAGACCAGGCTCACGGGTTCTCAACACAGAGGGCAGAGAGCGGTCCTGCTGACAAGGTCTATTGAGATGACAAACCAGCAACAGCGTCCAGCCAGGAGCTGCAGGAGATGAGGCCAGAGACAGGGCTGGAGGCTAGCTGTGAGACGTATTCCGTCTCAGCATTGTTTGGTGACAAATCTAAATGCCAGCATCATCTGAGCTGCTACGAAGAAAATGAGCTCCAGCACAGCCAGTCCCAGTACAAGCAGACATACGCAAGGGAGGTGGCTGTCTCTATTTGGCAGCAGATTTATCCGATCCTGAATAATAATCTATGACCCAATAGATTAATTATTTTAGAAAATGCTCAAGTTTTCCTTGATATCTTGGCTGTTTCAAAATTGAAAGCTGCTTGGCTCTGTCATTTGAGAGAAGGTTTCCTGGGGAGTGCTGTGTTTGCCCTCTGTGAGGAGGTTGTTTGGAATGTACTTCCTGAGAAAGAATTATTCTGTATGCTACATACCGATTCTTGGAGAACAAAGCCTTAGGATGAAGTCCTCTGGAAGGGATTTGTAAAACCCTTCAAAAAAGAAGGGTGAAATGGAAAAACCACTTCCAATTCTGGCAGAGTGGCAGAGCTGTTAACAGGACTCCCAAAGCTAAGCATTCCTCTGTAAGTATTCAACTCTTGAGTATTTTCCCCCAAACTTTTTGTTTCCACAGCAAGTATTATTAAATAAGCTGAATGAGTTACCACTCTGCTTTTGCTTGGATTGATGGTAGTTCAACCTTTTGTTTAATTGCAGGTGCCTTTGGGAATAAAATGGTTCAGAATTAATTTCTTTTCGTCAGCTTTTCATCCCATTCCTAGCACCTGCTAATTTTACAGCCTGTCCCAAGCACACCTAAGCATCTGGTAGCTTTCCTCTATGTCTACTCTATAGAACTCTTCAAACTGCAGTGAAAACTTTCTCTCAACCTTCATTCCATTACAGTTAAGGTAGAATCCATTTTCCTAACACAGATGTGGAAAACTAAAACTGGGACAGATAGCTCAAATCTAGTCCTACGTATATATTAAAAATAAGTTTTCATTCAGATTTAGAAAGTTGCTCCACAGTGGAATTAAAAAAAGTTTAGTTCTGAATATCGCTTAGTCAACTAAACCAGTTAATTTAGGCTAAAGTGGCATGAAGATTAAGGGAAGAAATGAATTTTACTTTGGAAATCAAAGGGAGATGAATCTCATTATGCTTTGAACATCTGACAATTTGTAATTTACTTTTAAAATGTGATTATGTATGAAACTTGGATTCCTAGTTCCCAGTCTTTCAGTGAGCAACGTGCTGCTGCTGCTGCTGGGGAGCAGCCCTCTTGCTACCATTCTTGTTATGTCGACACCTGAACTCTAAAATGTTGAGAGAAAACAAATTATCAAAGTAAATGCTGTCATGAATAATGTTTGCACAGAATGAAATATGAAAACACACAGCGTATACTCGGATAATGCTTTATTATGACCACAATGGCATCTGACAAAGGTGGTCAAACTAGCAATCTGCAATTCATGTTCACCTGGCTTGATATTAAGTGACAGCTCTTATGTAAAAAGTATGTTTTTGAATGGAGACAGAGTGAAAATCACATTTTTTAGAAGACCCTTGACTCTAGATAATGTGTCACTGGACTTTCATTCAGAAATATTTCTAAGTGGATGCAGAAATTCCCCCTCCAAATTTTCCTTTCTCCTCCACAAACTGACAGATTAAGAAGAAAACGTCCTTTAAATGTCTTGGAAATGACAATTCCCTGTTTTCTTTAAAATACATAGGGGAAAATCACCCTCAGAACTGAAACTATCTGAGATGAATCTCGGGCAGAGCTTTCTCATAAGCTTTTTAAATTATTGGACAAAGGCAGGAATTGATGTAAGGAGTGTTAAAAGTTCATCTGGAGTAAATTATTTTTATATGTTAATATTTTAATTTATATAATTAATCTTTAAGGTTCCAGTAACATTTTAAAATGAAATTAATTTGGTAGTTTTCTTTAAAAATAGAATTCTGAGAATTTTAAACACATTGTTAATTTTAAAACTGGCAGGAATCACTTACATTCTCATTTTCCATGAGTGGAAAAGCTGACCTGTATTTTAAATGCTAATGATGCGACTGACATTGGAAGAATTTTATTCCAAAAGTTAAAAGAAAATATATTACTTAATCTAGTGCTAATTTTTTATTCTCTATAATGCTAAGTCCCATTTATGCTTTTAAACTTCATTAAAAATAACTGCATGCTGTATTATTTTAAATGGCCTCTCTCATCAAAGAATGTTTTTTTCCAGTATCATTTTTCTTTCCTTGTCATAAGGACTTTCTATTTATTTTTGACCATCACCTTGCATATAATGTTATTTTTGATTAAATCATGGATTTTTTTTTTCCTTTCTGAGATCTCTATTGTAAGCTCAAAATTTGACTACACGGAAGAGAATAAGCATTAGGAAACTCCATATTGTACTCACACATTGCAGAAATTCATGTAGAAATTCTATGTGAAAGGACAGTTAATGCAAAATTATTAAATACAATATGTGCTTGTCTCTTGCAAAAATAGACTCCCCTTGGCCATTCTGAGCTACAAAATGGGCATTTTTAAAAGACCTTTCTGCCTGACTCCTACCAAGCAAATACCTTTTGCATCTATATGAGGCTGGCACAGTATAGCCATAATCTCAAAGTGCTGTGTGACCTTTAGAAAAAATACGATTATATCTCTTGAAGGACTAGGACTGTTTCATTTGTCCTCTTTTTGCAGTTACCTGTGTATCAGCTGACTCATTCAAAATTCCAATAATTCTATTGGGAAACACGGCTAACAAATCGCCACGATCACAATTTGTGTTAGAAAACACTGGAATGACTGGTCAACTGATTCAGTTCAGTTGTTCACAATTTTCATACTGATATCTCTCAGTTTAAATTCCTTGATAACTGTAAATTTTGTTTCTTTCTGATACAAAACAGTGTAGGGCCTTCTATGGTGTGCCTTTTTTTTTTTTAAATATATTTTAATTACTGATTAATATGTTTTACCAGACCTATTTGAAATGAAAAATGAGCAACAAAGGTCTTTTGTCCCTCTTTGTCCTGCTGCTAATGTAGCTGCTTTTGCGTCTTAGGGAAATTTTTCAGGGCATCTCCTAGTAAATATTTGATAACAAGAGCATAACAAGATACTGCTAAGTCAGAACTCCTGTTCTGAATCTGAGAGGCAGTGGATTGATCTAAATAGATGGTTGATCTGGACCAATACTGCAATTAAGATCTATTTTCTGGTATTATTCCTCTTGCAAACAATTTCTGTTTGATAGCAATGTATTCTTATGGAAGACTCTAAATTCATGTAATCTGCCATCACACTACTAGAATGATGTAATGATTATGACACAGGTTTATACCTGTTTATAATTTGTCTCTTCTGTTACATTTGGGAAGAATAAAAATTACTCAGGAAAATCTTAATGAAATGGAACTTTATTAGATAAATCTTAAGAAACAGTCCAGATGCAGAAATTAGTGAAATTGAATTAGTAATTTATGCAGTGAAATTAGACAATGGAAAACACTTCCTTTTTAATGTTTTCTGATATATATATAAAAGAATTAACTTTTATGCGTAAAAATCTTCCTAAATTTCCTCAACTTTCAAAAACCGCCTCAGTGATATCCAACAATAATCTGTACATTTGATCTGTTCTTCACAGAATCACAGGATGGCTTGATTTGGAATGGACTCTCAAGAAGAAGGTCTTCCTAGCACATTTTCTAGGGGTTTTTTTGGAATACTTTTGGTACTCTGGGTTCAGGAGTTCCCGTCTTCTGCCGAGTCCAGTCTGGGACATTTTTCTGCTTGGGACCTAGTTGTTATCTGGAATGCTCAGGTTCCATATTAACATATATTCTTGTATCTTTGAATATAGTATCAGAGAATGGTTTGGGCTGGAAGGGACCTTAAAGATCATCTCATTCCAACCCTCCCGTCATGGACAGGGACACCGCCCACCAGACCAGGTTGCTCAAAGCCTCATCCAGCCTGGCCTTGAACACTTTGAGGGATGAGGCATCCACAACTTGCCTGGGCAACCTGTGCCAGTGTCTCACCACACTCATAGTGAAGAACTTCTTTCTAATGTCTAATCTAAATCTACCCTGCTCTAGTTTAAAACCTATCACCACATGGCCTTTATAAAGAGTCCCTCCCCAGCTTTCCTGTAGCACCCTTCAGGTACTGGAAGGCTGCTATAAGATTTCCCCGGAGCTGCTGCCTTCTTTTCAAGCTTAAAGCCTCTCTCCCTGGTTCCCCTGTTATTCACCCTCTGGGAGGGTGGTGGAGGGATCACAGAGAGCATCTCTCACAGTTTAGCGGCTGGCTCAGCCTTAAATTTTGACACCTGCCTTTCCTGTAGTTGCTGTATTGCCAGACTCCCTAATTAGATGAGAACAGGCAAGAGGCTAGTAATAGACGTAAAAAAATGAGTAAAAAACTAGGACAATTGGAGTATTTATTTCCATTCCTGATCACACATAGTTGACTTAAGATAGAAATGTATTTAAAAAACATGTAAAAGCTGATCTCTGCTAAAAATACTATTTGCTTTTGTCTAAGATTTAGTAATTCAGGGGAAGCATCATTTCTAAAATGTTATCAGTGCTGTGCTGTCAAGCCTCATTTCAGAAGATAACTCAAAGATATTGTGGAGTAGAAAATTAAAATGTAACAAAGTTTTATAACTCTCAGCAATGTTTATTTTTTCTTAAAGTGGTCATGAGGAATTGAAGCTGTGGTTTTTGACCATGCAATTTTTTTGTACCCCTTGCAATAGCATTTTAATCATTTTGTTGTCTTATTTAAACAGATCAAAATTAATGAGATAGATAGTCACTTCAAGCAGATTTGGCTTCAGAAAACTCCCATTTCTTCTAATGTTTTCCTCGAGTTCATCTTGGTTTTATGTTTCAGAATGGAAGTAGTAGTTACTTAATACAATTACAAGAGGAATAAATATCCCAGGGCTTATTAGCTTCCTAAACAAATAAATTAATTCTCAATATTCATAAGTAATATCCATTTTTAAATTATGAATAACATTAAAAGGAATCACAAAGTAAATTCACAAAATAATGTAGCTTTTGCTTAAAGCTGAAGGCTGGGCTGTGTTGTGCTCTCAGGATACTGAGTTGTAGATATCAGAAGCAAAGAGAGCTACTTAATCTACTCTGCTATTACTTGTGCTGTTTCACGAGGGTAATATGTAGTAAACATCTGAATGGCAGCTCTTGATAGTTATTATAGTATATTGATTAAAATCTCCTCCAGAAAATAGTTTTATTTGCTGAAAGAAAATTAGCAGAGCCCAGGACTTAAAGTAGAATATTTTTGCAATGCCTTTTTTCTAAGACAACTGTTTATAGGATGTTTACAGAGTCCACGATGCTGATCAGATACTGAAAGAGAATTCTATTTGGAATGAAACTCATTAATTTCAACAAATGAGCCATCTTTCTGAGTAGTTTTGTATAGGCATGGAAAGAAATGGAACACCCCAAAATCATCAGTCTGGTAAATACAAGCACAGTTACTTCTGAAATTTCGCCTGTAACTGTTACTTTAACGTGGATACTGTGAAAATGTGGATAAAATCTCTGAGTGAGGTTTCTTGCCTGTAAACCTTTGGATGTACTTTTATTTTGAGCTGATATGATATACCCCGGAAATACGTGGTTTAGATGTATAACTGTGTCTTGTCTTACCAAATAGTACAGTAAGAGCAGTGAAGCAGTGCAGATTAATAGTAAGTGCTCAGAATTTTGAGCATTTTGGTTTAGATTGGTTCTAATTTGATACTGTGGATTGAATGCCTGGAATACCTCAACACTAGTCATGGATATGCTTAGACTTTTTCTAAAATGAATCAAATTCTTGTGCTCTCAGGAAACATGAGCTGAATTGCTAAGTGGGGATGGTGAAGAGTTACTTCTCCTTCTACTACTCTCCTCTCAAACTCAGTCAGCGTAGATATGAAAACCAGCCAACACTACTAAATAAGCATGAGTCTTTGTCTAAACTGCTATTCCAGGTAATTTAAGGCAACCAGAACCTAGTCCTTAAGCACTCTGCAGTATGGTATAATTCTAATTACAAGCAAAGTAATTAAAGCCATATTAATACTGAATATCAGTTACTACCTCTGTAAAAGCTGATTTGAAGGAATTCTGCAAATCAGCTGTAGCAATTTAGCATGGATTAGGATCACAAAGTACATCTAAACCTTTTTATATCGTAGACTTAATATCTACTGTGGAAGCACATTGCAGAGAATGACACTAGATAGTGTGTGCAAAACAGCCTTCAGGCATACACTGAACAGCAAGAAAAAGTAATTACAAGCACTTCAGGAAGAACTAATAAGTGTTTCCCAAATCCATTTTAAAGGAAATTGGAAAAGGACTTTGTCAGCGTTCAGAGGGGCCTCCAGGAGAACACAGCCTCTGACATTTTCATTGAACCATCCTTTTCCCCACTCTTGGTTAGCTTTAGGAAAAGTGAGTTTTTTGAACCGTTTGAGTCAAAATTTCGAAGATTTCTCTGTGGTTCCTAAGAACTCCTTTGCCAAAAAAGCATTCTCCTAAACTGAAGAAACCTTTTCTGAAAAACTGAAACAGTCTATAGAATAGAAAGTGTAGTTTCTGTCAAGTCAGAAATGTGATAATATAGTGACTATTTCAGGAATGAACTACATTGATGCTATATTCTGTTTCCCAGATCTCTGCTGGTTGAAGTAGAAATACTACCTACTAGAGCAAAAGCTGGCAGCAGATCTAACAGAGCTTTTTAAGAAAAGTGGATAAAATCTGTTTGAAGTGCCACTATTGTTGAAGATGTAAGTAGCTCTAGGTACTGCTGTGGTACATGTGGAGGACAACCAGGCTGTCCTGTAACTTGGGCTCTGCCGCCTTTTGCACTAAACGCAGCTACTGGGCTATGGGTTAATAGAATGCGAATGTTTAGAATCTGTTACTTTGGTTCTGAGCAGCAGGGAATAATTTTCCCTGGGAAATCATTTTCTACAGAGAAACAGGGGAGTAGCATTTTCCGTTTATCGCTGACATCTGACAGACCTCAAATGCAACGTGTGAATCAAGAGTTTTATTTCTCACTGCTACTTTTTGCACTTTGCCCTCTGTAACAGACATGGTGTCAGGGGGTTCTTTTTTCATTTCTCCCTGCCACCCTAGTTTTGATCATGTAAAATCAAGGCCGAAGGGATGGGCCCGGGCCCGTTTGAGGCGAGACCAGGCCCGGGCGTTACCAGGGTAACCCCCCCCCCCCCGCCCCCAGCAGACCGCAGGCCGCCCGCAGGGCTCTGCGCAGGAAGGGCACCGGGGCTCTGCCAGCCCGGCCGAGGAGCCGTAGCCTCCCCCTGGCACAGAGCCCCGGCTCTGCACCTGCCAGCGCCGAGGCAGGTGTCCCATCAGAGCTCCGGTGGGGGACACGCAGTGACGGAGCTGCCGGAGGAGGTGAGCGGGTTGTGGAGTGTGCGGATTTGACTGTCGCGGTCGCGACAGGGGGTGACGGTGGGGGGGGGGGGGGGACTGCGGGTCCTCTCCCCGCCTGGCTGGGCGCAGGGGCTCAGGGGCCGGGGGTGCTGGCAGTGAGGCCCTGCTCGACACAGCCCACGTGTCGCCTCTGTGACCGCCCCACCTGCCCAGGTGCATTTGCCCACCAGGGACGAGGAAGAACTAGAAATTTCCTTCCCCCCCGAATTAATACCGGTAGTCTTGCATTCCTTCCTTACTTGCTTTTTTTCACAAAGTTTCTTCTTGTTCAGTGAAAAAAGGTTTACCAACTTTGCGTCAGTCTCTGAAGTCTTAGGAACATCTTTTGAATTTGATGACATTGTGCAGTTAATTGAAATTCTTCTGTTTTTTGTTTTGTGTGAGGTTTAAGCCAAGTACTACTACACTTGCATAAAACTCCTAAATATCTTCCTTGCCATTTGTACAACCTGCTACAATCTTAGTTTGTCATCTTTAGATGTCATTTTCATCTTCATTTGTCATCTTCAAATACAAAATGAATTTAAAAGAAACAAAATTTCCAGGTGAGATTTCTGTCCCTTATTCCCTTTTACTTCTCTCTTTTTTTGGGAAGTGAATCATGACATTAGCAGAATCAGTATGTTCCCATATATTATATAATTTCGTGATTTAGTTTCATTATGTAATATTGGCAGCAAAAAAAGTTTCTTAATTAGTTGTACTTGCTACTTAGGAAAGTTGTATGCACAGTCAGTAAAATCAAAAGCTCTATCTAAGCATGTTCTTCTGAACTGAAATTAACGAAATGAATCACTAGAGCAGTTTGAGGTTATAAAATGAGGGAAGATACGATACTCAGAGTAAACTACACATAGAATATTTTAACAGCCAAAGGCACATCAGAGGAGGCATCACTTGTCAAGGAAATATGGCCTTTAATTCTGTGGAAGAAATATTGATGTTCCATGTTTGGTGCAAAAGCATTATGGGCTGTTCTGGACCATGCTAAATAGCAAATGAAATTAAATACCTCTTTAAGGCCAAGGAATTTAAAAGAGTTTCATACAGGACAAATAGATCAAAATCAGAATTTCTCTGAATCACTGCTTTTGCAAAAATCTCCTCTTCTCGCCACATTCTGTTTGTTTACAATGATAAATTTGATTGGAAACTTTTGCATTTGGGTAGAGCAGGAGATAGGAAGGAGGTGAAATTTTATGAATGATGTATTTTTAAATTCTGCCAACTGCTGACAGGAAGGAAAAACTCTTTTTTCTGTCTGTTATGAAGAAAGTGACAGTAATTTTATTAGGCTGATTTATTACATTACGAAGCAAGAAGAAGGTGAGGAGGGAATTAATCAAATGACGACAAAACAATCCAAGAGAAACTGTGAAATATTTGCTTTTTTTTTTAGTAAAATACATCTGGAAGTAAACTGGACCATATCTGATTAGATTAAAAAATCATAGCTATGGTTTCTTCTTGATAATTGCCACCTAGAACAAATGAATTAAAGGCCCCACAAAGCGTAGATAACCTGGTAATACAGCAGGATTGATGTACAATGAAAACTTTCAAACAATCGATTCTAGTTTTGTCAGAAGAGTTAAAAATATTGTTTCCTTCCTACATATTGTAAGTTAGATGCTATGTGTAGGCTTTAAAGGAGCTCATTAATGATAAAGGAGGGGTTTTGGGTTTTTTTTAGAAAGTAAGTTACCCAAAACTGTGATCACCTGTTCACTCCTCCCATGTTCTCTGAAACTGGTCGGGGTGCTGCTGAAGCACAGTTTTAGACAGAAAATCAACCCTGATGACGCATAGTACCCATTTGTAAGAAATGGTCCTTAAGGGGTGGAAAGGGGCTGAATCAGTCTCCCACAAATTTTTACCTTCTGATTTTATAAATAGTAGAATTTTCAAGTCTTACTGGAGTGCAGACCCCAGACTGAAAGAGCTCTGGCGTGTTCACTGTGACAGGGAAGTTTTTGTTTTGGGTTACTTTTTACCTACACAAATACTCAGACTTACCAAAATTTTGAGGAGATTGGGCTACAAAGAAAGCCCCACAAATAAGCAAACAACTTCTCTCTCAAAACACCACCTGTTTATGCATACACAGAAATACCTTTATATATGTGATATTGTATGTATCAGAAAAAGGTATATGTGCCTACATATGTACATATTTGTATAATAAATAGTTTTTGTATGTGTATATAAATAATAAGTTCCTGCACTTGAAAAATTTATCAGTGTCACAGTGATAAAAAGAGACCTACCTTGGTAGAAAAAAAAATAAAATAGCTTGAAGTAAAGAGGAAAGGTCCAAGGAAGAAAGGAGATTGATAACTTAGGTTAAGCCTCCCTAACTTTCTTACTGAGTGGAAGGCAGTCGCTTGTAGCAGGAGTTCAGTGCATTACACATGCCCAAAACTCATGTGTGTCACCATGAAAACCAGAAAAGATCTGTTTTAGTGTCAAGTGAATAGTCTCCTCACACAGCTCTACTTGTTAGAGCGAAAAAATACGCAGTCAGGTACATGCAGAAAAAGATCTGTAGGTGTTATAAGCGTGTCAGTTGTTTAAAAATCAAGCAGGATCACTTTCTAAAAATCTTAGTTCACATTTAAAAAGAAAAGACTTACAAAAGGTCTAGACAGGTAGAACATTCTGTACTTTTGAAGAATAACTTTAGTGTTTAATCCAAGCTATTTCAACTAGAAGTACAAGGAAACAAAAATTGTGGGCTATTTGTGCAGTGCAAATAGTGCAGCAAGTACATAAACTGTGGTGAAATTCAGATGTTGAATAGCAGGAGTCATGCAGCTCATCAGTGAACATCACCTCTCTCTCTGATGTGTATCCAAGAGCAGGTGATGAGTGGTGTGTCGGTTTTTTGTTTTGTTTTTTGTTGATGTGCTCTTATCTTGTTGACTTTGAGAAAGAGATAGGAGAAAAACTGACGAGGGACACCTGCCTGAAGGACACCTCCTGTGAGGAGCTGAAACTCATTCTTTTTAAATGATTGTGACATTTCGTTGATCAATATGGAGCATTTTGTAGCTGTACTTGTGTATAAGCTTTTAATATGCTGGGAAAAGCACTAATTCCTCTGAGAAGTCTGTATTAATAATACTCAAGACTTAAAATGCTATTAATTTATTTCAATGGGACTGGAATTAAAGACTGTGCAGCTTTTCAGGATTTAATTCACCATACAGAGCAGTGATCTAAACACATGCTGACCTCTTTCACAAAGAATTGTATGTTCGTTAGTGAAGAAATAGATAGTGTCTCAGCAAGAGAAGTGAAGGAGGGCAAGAAGGACAATGACATTCAGTGAGAATCCTGTAGAAAAGAAAATCAATAGCACCATTTTTTTTAACAACCTTTTTCTTATATATTGCCAAAAAAAATAAATCGGCAAACCCATCCTACCCCTAAATTGGGAAGTGATTTAAAGCACACGTTAGTTGGACCAAGTATTAGCCAATTAGCCATGAGGAAATACTTCAAGTCTTGAAATAAGAACCAAAAAAAAAGTGGTGGCGGGTGTTAATAGTTTGCAATGGTTGTCTATGTCTCATAAAGCAAATAAATGATTACGAAATCAATCAGAAGTCAGTGTACAAAAGCCCATCTATAATCTACAAAAGCTGCCTCCCCAGGGCAAGAAATTTACTGTTACTGCATGGCCTGATAAACATGAGCTTTAGTAGATTGCTGCCATGCAGGCTTTTGGGGAAGGTTAATAATAATGTTTTGGGGGTCGGTTGCTAAATGGAAAATTACAGTAAGATTCAGGATGTGCTTCTGCGCTTCACAGATCTGAGCAAAGTTCCCAGCGTTCGCAGTGGACTGTAGGGGAGAAATTTTCTGTTAAATCTTGAGGTTTACTATTAAATTTTGAGGTTTACTTTTTGGCCTCTTTTTCTGTTCCAAGGAGTTTAAAAGCATTTGCAGTTTTCTTCTTAGCTCTCTCAATTCATAAATCTCAGAACTGTGGCATATATATATATATATATATATATATATATATATATGGTACAGTGTCTTGGGGTTTTTTAGGAGTGCCTCTGCAAACAAAATAATCTTGTAACAGTCCAAGATTTTTAGTGTAAATAGTTCATTTCTCATTATCCTGATTACACTGGGTAGATAAACATTATTTGGCTTATGCCGCCAGGACTGTTTCATTTAATCCAAATGTAATATTTTTATATTTCTAAAAATAAGGGACTGATTTCCTTGTGGTGAATACAAATGTAAATTTTGGGAATGCTGATTGCCTGAAGCCAGTTCACTTTCTTTGTTTTCTGGACTGGAGACTTGGGAGTCATTTAATGCAACTTTATTGTTCTATGGTGGTAACTCGTTTCTCTGAACATAGATATCAGTCATTTCCCCTGAGAGAGAGCATTATTAAATGTCTGTCTGGAGCTTTTTATCAGTTGTTGGAGCACCTTGTCATGTTCTGCGCTTGCTGATTTTTCAAAAGGAGCAGTCAGTGGAAAGGTACCCCGCTGGGCAGCACAGCCTGTCCCGAGGACAAGCCAGAAGAAGTGGCCTGTTCGGTTATTTCTCTCTGTCATATGAAAGAGGGAGGATGTTGTGAGGCAGTGGTGGATACTGTGGCTCCATCTAAGTTGTAATTGTGATGTGAGTTACGATGTTGACATAAGGGACTGGTTAAGAGTCTTTCCCAACTTGTTCAGATGTTTTGTACATGGAATATGCTGGTCAACACAAACCCATAAAATGTGTGTGGTGTAGAGCATGGGCTGAACAAATCATAGACTGCTTTGGGTTGGAAGGAACCTTAAAGCTCATTTGCTTCCAGCCCCCCTGCCATGGGCAGGGGCACCTCCCATGAGTTGAGACCAAGTTGCTTCAAAGCCCCATCCCAACCTGACCTTGAACACTTCCAGGGAGGGAGCATCCACAGCTTCTCTGCAAAAATGACAAGAAATGAGCGGAACATCAGTTGGGTGAGTGTCTGAGCCAGCCCAGCAGGAGATACTGCAAGGATGCTGGTGAAGAGCCAGCTGGGAAGCAGGAACTGGAATATTCTTACCTTTCGCATTGCTTGCCATCATTTTATGTTTTTCTCCCAAAAGCTGCTTCCCAGTTTCCAATTCTTATCTTGCCGATTTCACTGCTTCCAATATTTTCCCCTACCTTCTCTGTGCAGCTGTACCACAGTACTCTGACTCCTTTGTGGCTACATATATTGATGTAAATGTATATACTCATACCAAGCTGCATCACAAAAAGACTGAAGAGTGGTAGTCTCCTACCAAAAAGTGTTACAAAATGCACTTTGTATCATCACTGGCTACCCTGTTTTAGTGTGTTTATGCCTTGAGGCAAGGCATGGAAATACTAACAACCTTTTCTTTAGGCTGCTGCTGCTTTGTGCATGAGACAGGCCCCTGCATCCACCCCTCTAAGTTGATTTGAGTAACTTGGGAACAACTCAGGCACTTGATAAAAGCCATGCTGCTCTGTCACTCGTTCTCATATTTCAGAACACCCCAAAATTGAAAACAGCTTACTGCTATAATGAATTTTTGAAGCACGGTGACCATGGTGAAGCCATTAAATTGCCTGCATTGGAGACAAGCCTACCCACTTGAAACCACAACTATTTAGCCACCACATCTCCACGTGGGACCCTTGTTCATTACTTAGCCTCTTCTAACCTCTGTAGATTAAAACCAAAAACCTCTTTAACATTTCAAAAAGTATACTTGGCTTAATCGTTAAGGTCATGGGAAAGTGTGAATCAGTGTTTCTTTCGGCACCATGATCTCCAATTTGCTCTCTTTTCGATGCTGATTTTTTTTGCAGTAGTTTGTATTTTGGAGATGGCTCAGAACTTCAGGTTGTGTTTGTTTTAAATGAGTTTATTTTATAAGAGCATATTCCCAGTAGCAGTTTACTGCTTTCTCTTTTTCCACTGGTATGCCATACAGTTTCCCTGGCAGTGAGGCTGCTGTGTAAATAGGCGCCACTGTTAGGACTCTGAAGATGGTGCATTTTCAGAGCCTATGTTAGCGTTGGTTTAGCTTGAACGTTTTGTTTTTCAAACAGGGAACTTCATGCAAATGCCTCATTTCCAATGCATTTCCCCAGCTGAAAGTTGCTTTTCTGTGTTCTTAGAAGCAGCATAGCTGGTTTATCTGTAGTTGTTGTTCTAAGTTGTTTGGGGCTTTTTTTTTTTGGTTTTGCTTTTCTTCTTACAGTTTTACTTTTTGGAGGTTGAGCTTGTTCAGTGACTGTCAGGCTCAACATTAGCCTTTAAAATTGGGAACCTTTGTGTAGTGCCTAAAGGTGACTTTTGCCTATTCTGTTTTCTGACAGAAGCTTGATGAATGCGTTGCAGTTATTTGCTGTGTGTGAGCTGAGGCGTAAGATGTCAGTATATCTTTAAAATTTTAAATATAAAAGTGGGAAATTATTTTGCCTTTCAAGAAGTTCTGCACTTGATGGAGCACAGAAGAACCTTTCTATTCTTGATTTCTTTTGAAGGGCATCAAGGTCTAGGTGCATGTATTGCTCAAGTGTAATAGCAGAAGCCATAGAAGAAAGTGGGAGGTGCAACAGGTAAAATCTGCAAAAGTATACAGAGAGGTCATGGCTGGGAACAGACAATATCTCTTAAATTAGCACATCCAAATGTCTATAAGCCAACATCTCACTATTATCAGTTCCGTATATCTGAGCAGATCATTGCTGGAGAAGGGAAAGGATGTTTCGTTTCTCATTTTAACTGCAGAAGGTGCAAAGCCAAGAGATGCTTTGCAGATTTATTGGGAATTCAACGTCCAGCAGCATCTCAATGTGTCTGTGCCCACACAGAAGAAGCCTCCAGAAATCATCCAAGATAGAATTTTGTGTAAATGAGTAAGTATGTAAAGATAAAGTCATGGAGGAACAATCCACCAATGACAGGCTATTAAGAGAGATGTGGATAAGGATACTGTGAAATAATGCATTATGTATGTAATAGAACCTGTTAAAAAAGGACAACTAGATACTTCAGGTGGTATAAACATTAGATGAGTCAAACTGATTAAAACCACCTATAAAATGCAATGATACTTGCTCAATGAATCCCAGTGTGCTCCAGTTAAAAAAAAAAAACCAAACCAAACAAAAACTCTGCTGAAATATCTCAAAGACTGCTGGGCTGTGAATATTTTGTTTAGGGTGCGGTGGCGTTATCATCCCTGCCGCACCGGGGTAAGTTGGCTGTTCTCGGAAGTGATGGGATGGAAATTTGTACTGCTTTAACGTGTCGTCTCAGGGGAAACATGTGCTTGTAGCTGAGGTGTTTTGTCGTGACAGAAACAATTCAGCTGAACATTCTTCATGCTTTTGTCAACGCTTCTCCTGAGTGTTTCCAGAAGTTACTTAAGAGCTCCAGGAGCTGGGAATAAAAGAATGTTTATTTGAAACTTAATGGATGTGTTGAGAAGAAAATAAAAAGTAGTGTGGATGACAGTTTTGGTTTTTTGTTTTTTTTTTTTTTTTTTATAGCTATGGAATGAATAATGTTTTAATCCTTTGCACGGGAAAAGTGGTGAGGGAACAAAATAAATCTCATAAAGGTCACAGGTGGTGCT
This sequence comes from Trogon surrucura, assembly GCA_020746105.1. Taxonomy (NCBI): domain Eukaryota; kingdom Metazoa; phylum Chordata; class Aves; order Trogoniformes; family Trogonidae; genus Trogon; species Trogon surrucura. The sequence continues at coordinate 12,175,714 of CM036624.1, forward strand.
TTGTCTTCATAATAAAAATGTTTAGCTTCACAGTTTATAAAGAGCCTTATTTTTCTGCCTTTTTCTGCTTTCTGTAATAAGACTTACAGTCTTATTACTTTCTTCCTGGAGTTATTTAAACTGGCCAGAAAACTATTTTCTTTGTCAGCTTTTAACATATTGAACTATTTTGTACGCAGCTGTTTTGGAGCTGCTGGCTTGGCAATAGTAGTAATATCAATATGCTTTCAATTGTTTCTTCCATTTGTCTAAAACTACTGTTTCCCCAAAATACTGGTATTAAGGTTGTCACCTACAGGTGTTCAGATTAATGAAATAAAGAACAGTTGATTAAGAAATTGTAGTGACAAGCATACCAGTTGTTGGAAAGTATCGCTAGCCTGCTTGCCCGCAGCATGGCAGTTCCTGATGAAAAGGAAAACAAAAGCCCAGAGGGGAATGCACAGAATTTCAGCTCCAAAACCGCCAGCAGAGAATATATATGGAACTTTCACCCTGTTGGTCCATGTGTTGAAGTTCCTTTTAAAATTAATGACGAGTTCTTGTCAGGCTTGGTTGGCCATGGTAGCAGATTGATGCTTTGCTCGAGTTCTGTCTGCCTTGGAGCGTTTTTCTTTGTGCCTCGGAGGAAGCATTCAATTTATTATGCACATTTGACCCATGAGAAAAAGCTTAAGAAATGTGTAATTGCGTTGCTGAGAATTAGATCTGTTGGTTTTGTTTGTTTGGGTTTTTTAAGGTTTTTATTTGGAAAACTAAAAAATGAGTGGTCAGATTTGTCTTGGTTAACGACCAGTTTAGAAATAACCCTGCTGATGTTGTCTTTGGCAAACCAATACCTTGGCTGCTGGTGTTTGAATGGAAGTGCTGCGGTTCAGGTGGCAAAGTAGAAGCTTTTGTGGAGTCTTTTTCAAATGTTTCCAAAGCACTGTGAGTGTTTATTGAATCAGTAATTTGAAAAATTGATAATATTGGAAATGGTAATACCATTACATCGAATCATAGAATCTTTCGGGTTCACATCAGCTTTGATCGTTACCACAGAGTAAATGCAATACTGTTGTTTTCCTATCAGATTTTCCAAGGTGAGGCTATAAAATTACCTTGACTTTTCTGGTGGAGAAGAACATTGACAAAGTATTTTAAAAGTAAATATGACATTTTTCTGTGGATTTTTTTAAGACGTAAACAGACTAATCAGAAATAAGAGCACTGGCTTTTTCTCTAGTCTATTGGTAACTGTCCAAAGCTCCAAATGTTTGAATTCATAAAACCTGTAATTCCAAACTGGGTTAAAACTGAAGAAATATTTTTCAGGTTGTCTGGAAAAATGTTGTTTAAGTGGGCATAATTTTGTAGAGTATTTCTAGATGTTCTGCACGTGTTGTCAGCGTTGAATACTGAATAGTGGAGCTGCCTCTGAGTTAATAAATGATATTTGCAGCAAAGCCTTTTTCAGTTTAGTAATGCTACTCAAAACGTCCTAGTGATTAGACTACAACAATTCGTGTTGCATTTGAGTCTCCAAAAGTGTGTGGCTTCTCAGCATAATTATTTTTGTTCCCTTTTGTCTATTTAAAACGTTGCACAGGATTGCCTTGTAAGAATCGCCATGTGGTGCAGTGTTTGTTTCCTGCTCTCTTTTGCATTTTTTTTTGGTTGGTTTGTTTTTTGAGTACTTGGTTTTATTTACACGTTTATCTATGGCTCTGTTATATATTTTGCTTCGGCAAAATGAGGGTCTGCAGCAGTGTGGATATGGGATAGGAACCACGGCTCAGCTCTGCTACAGTAGGAGTGTGATGGGCAGAGGACTCTGTTGGACCCGCAGTCCTTCTGCTTCTTATCCGTGCAAGAGAGAACCACAAAATGGTATTTGCAATCTCCTTCCTGTGTTTCCTGAAAAGCTGAGGTTTTACTTGCAATTTCCACTGCTCTGTTGATGTAAGCAGGCTCCTCAGTCTTTCCCGTAAAAGGCATTTGAAGACAGATTCTGCAAAGCTGTTGTGTCACATGGGGAATTCTCATTCCATGGCAGTTTTGATGTTAGTGAAATTACCCGCGTTCATGTGCCATTTACCAAAGGCTAAAAGGAGATAAGAAGGAGGATGTGAGTGCATGTGGCTTATGGGAATGACTGCAGCGATCTTTGGGTTTTGACATTCTTATTCCAGCCTTTGTTATTCATGTCTTCTTCAGGCTGAGTTTGCTAGAAGCTGTATTATGTCCTTCTAGTCAGAATGGTCTGTTATGCAAAAGGACACTATATATTTATTAAATGTGGAAAAAACATATAGATTATTTAAATATAAGTTTTTGAGGCTTATTTGCTTATAGAGAAGGTCGTCTTCCTCTCCAGCACTCTTGACCAAGATATGTCATGTTAAAAATGACTATACCAGCTTTTATGGTCTCTTGGGTTTTTTTTTACTTCTGGGGCAAAGAACATGGGAAGTATGGATATTCAGCAAATATCTAAATGGGCATGGAGTTTAGGTTTGGGAGTTTCAGTGAAAAGTTTATTTGTATCTTAAGTCTTCATTTGCTTTAAAAGCTAAGGCACCACTGAGGTGGAACACATATCCAGGCCCACAGAGCTGAAGCCAGTGGTTTACCTCAGCACAAATTGTAGTCAAACATCTACTTGACATTTATAAGAGTGTGACCACTGACTTCCTGGGAACAAGAGTGATTTTCAAGCACTTTTATCATGGGCACATAGGTTGCAAAGCACCAATAGTTTTACAAAGCTCTTTAAAAAACTGGTTTAAATTGCTACTAAATTCTTTGAGTAGGAGTTTGTTTCAATGGGAATTTTTGAGTGCACTGCTGAATTCAAGGACATATAATTCAGCTAGATTTTTCAAATAGAATATATAAATTTTCTGTTCCAAGAATATGTAGAACTTAATTTTGCTTCTGCATCAGTAAAATGTTGTAAAAAAGCAAACAGCAAATCGTCAAGTCTTTGCATGACTATAATCCAAGAAAAAACAATTATTATCAGTGAGATTTTGTTCCACAGTCTCCATAGGCTTGAACATGGCAAGATAAGTCACTTATTCTCTATTTTGATATTTAAAATAAAATGCAAACATAATTTGGAAGCTTTCTCTAAAAGTTGCCAGCATAACTTTTTCATATTTGAAGAAGCCATGCCAGCTATTTGAGTAATTTGTCTCAGGTGGTGTCAAGGTACAAAAAAACACTAAACAGGTAAAAAGGTCAGTGAGAACAGTGATGTCCATGTTTGACTTTTCATTAATAAACTTAGAAAATAGGCTTTTTTTTTTTTTTTTCCATTGGAATAGTTGCACGAGCCCTACTGACTTCTGCTTTGTAACTTGAAGAACATTTTCAGCTGATGTGAGTTGACTGAAACTTGGATTTTGCCATTAAAGATGAAGATCCTAAGCATCATTTGTTTCAGGATTCATGACTTCAAAACATTGTTCAGGACAACTGTATATTGCAGTTGTTGTAGCTCTTTAACGTTGGGTTTCTTATTAGTGGTGCACATTGCAGAGCTAATATTTGTATAAATCGATGGCAAACTGATCCATTTTACAGCTGACAATTCTATTATCTGACATTCCCAAGTGTTAGTCTGTCACCTGCATAGGAATTAGCTGAAGTACGAAGTCAGAAAGTAACTGTTCTTTCTACATGGTTGGTTGTGTGTGAAGATGAAATTATATTTTATACTCAAGCTCTAGCTTTATCTTATATTTAGGTAGTTAGATATTACTTCCCGTACAGTCAGTTTTTATAATGTGCATTCTAAAAATATGTAAGTCAAATAATACTAAATCTTACAAAATCTTTAGATCAATAAAATATTTTGGACTTTTGTACTGTCTGCCCTTAATTTTTTTCTGCATGTGTGATGTGTATCATCGTATTTATGTATCTCTTGCTCCTTGTGTAGAAAAAAAATGCTGTGATTTGAAGGACATTGTTAATGTAGATAGCAGCATTTCCAGATAGATTGTAGAAATGAAGATATAGTAGCCTGGGAATAGTTTATAAAGACTGCATGTCAGAGTCCTCTCTTTGTAGGCAGATGAGCAGACTTTTTGTCTCAAAGTTTTTGGCTCTTGTGTACATGTCTCTCAGGGAATGAGGCTTTCCTTGTATTCAATATTACCTGAATTTTTATCTTGCACAGAGACTATTACTGATGAAGACTGTTAAGAGTATTACTGGATGCCGCTGAAACATTGTAAAAAATTTATACTGGTACTTTAAGAGCAACTATTTAAAGAATGTTGACACTGGTTTGTAGCATTAAATAATGCCCAAATGCTTACTTCATGAAGAAAAATTCTGTTCTGGATGCTATCCACTTACAAATAACATGATTTTCTCCCCAAAGAAGTGCCCTCATCCTCCAGTAAAATAGGTATTGGAATTGCATAGGTTCTTCGGGAGTATATTTGGGTTTTTCTGTTTTATCAAGCATTAGACTGTGGTATTGTATTTCTTCTTTTCCACAATGCTACGAAGAACACATGAATTGTAAGTAGTCTGCTTATAACATGCCAGAAGCAGATGTGTTTTTATCTCACAAAGTAGGTCTCTGCTGGCATTACCAGGAATCATGCTAAAAGTCGAGGAAGAAAAATAATCCTTTAAATATTACCAGTATTTCAGATTAAATGCTGAATGTCACCTCAGAAATCACAAGGCAGGACAATACCAGTGTCTTCTGCTGTAACCTCCTCTGAGCAATGTTTTTCATCCCAGCTGGGTTGTGTGGGGCCTCAACCACAACGCTGATGACCAAGTCCAGGTGAATGATGGCAGGAATTGAGAACGGCCTCACTGCAGGCCACTCCAGTTTTTGGGTAGAAGTTGTGTGGGGCTGGTTGCTGGACCACTGACACAGTGCGGGGAAGTCCTGCTCCATCAGGTTTCTTTCCCAGCCTCACTGCAGCACTCTGTCTCCTTTGACGTGATGTTATTACATGTCTTTGTCACACCGTGGTCCAGCTACTTCAAACTGGCTCTAATGCTGCTGAAAAAGCTCAGCAATTACCTCCAGCTTCTGCAGAATACTGTAGGGCAATTACTAGGAAGTTTGGGTGGAGGGTTTTTTTGATCCTTCCTGCTGCTTTACTGTGCACAAACTGCTTGTTGGCGTTTTGATGGTTCAAGGGTTTAGTCTTAATGCTTAAAGCCCTTAATAGAGTGGGTCACACTCCCTTGCTGGAATTCTGATCTTTAGGGATCTTTCATCTCGCCTTCGGAGATCTGAGGGAAAAGGTTAATCGTTGTGAGGGGTGGAAAGAAAGCCGCGGTTTGGCTTATATCTTTGCGGCTGTGCCGTCAGATCTGTGAAATGTCTTCCTTTAAGAGGAAGAAGTAGTCTGGACTTTGGCTCTTAAAAAAGGGATAAAGACTTCCTTTATCTTTACAGATATTGGGGAGGCACCTCTGATTCCTCTTGACTTTTTTTCCTGGAGGGTAAAGGTTGAAATAGAAAGAGTTATAGCACAGTTATAGCTACACATCTGTACTTTCAGGGTATGTTCTTGGTGTGGACGATATGACAGATCATCTTCATGCAGCTGAGATCCTAGTTGCTTTCAAAATCAGAAGATCCATATTGTAGGGAGGAAATGGATCCTAAATACTGTAAGTGGCCCTACATCCCCATGGCCTATTTCTGGTACGTTCACATTCCTTCACAGTGGGAGCTGAAATTTTTTAATTACTTCCTCCTTTTATTACTTCCTTTTTTTTTAGTACTTCTTCAAATCGCTAAGCAGCTCTATTTCTCTTTGGCTTCAAGCATGCGTTTTGATATGAAGCAAAGCTTGCTTTAGGCTCAGAAACCAAGAGAGTAACCAAATGTAATTTTCTCTTTAGAGGACCTGTTTTTAGAATAATCCTGTCTCAACTGTAGGACAGCTTTATAGTGTATTAGAGCTTCAAGCAGCAACACTCTGAAACTGTGAAAATTCAAAGCTATGATTATGCAGTTCATAGAGCTGTAAATTTGATTGGACCCTGAAGGGTATGAAGGTGATAGTCTTTCTATTTGAAAACCTGAATTCTGGAGGACTTTGTACTTAAAAAATATCCATCTTTTGGTAAGAACGACTACAGTGTCTTGATTTGGAATTTGTATGTGGCATCTCCAGGGACCTGTTTATGTTTCCATAAATTCTACGGTGAAGGATGATTTAGATGGTGAATTAGTTAACTAATTCCCATGAAGAAATATAGTGAGTTAAGCATGACCGACTGAAGTTTACTCTGCTGTTCCCCAATGCTGTAGCAGATTCAACCTGCAGGGACAAAATATCCCCACTGCAAAATTTTGAAATCATGACGATCATTCGCAGCCTGTCAGCCTCAAGGCTTGGCATTCACTTGCAGTTCAGTAGTGCAGAATCCACCATTTAAGAGAAGCAAAAGTCAAACCTCATTTTTATGAAACCGGTGTGAACCAGAGTGCTCAGAAACTGTGTACTGCTTAGACGTGGTTTTGTGGAACAGTTACGGTAACAGTGAACTCTTTTTTCATTATAAACAGAATAGATAGAGAATAAAAGCTTTGAATGTCAGGTCACACCCATCATGGTTCTTTTATATAAATTTAGCGTTTTTATGATGTGAATAATGTCAATTGATAGAGCAGAGAAGTGTTGAGATTATACTTTGCTTGGAATCTGAATTCTCCAGTAGGCCCTGGCAGTTTGTATGCTGTTTAGATAAAATTTTGTTGCAGTTCTTCTATGGCAGCAGTTGCCACTAATGATTTGTTTGCGGCTATTGCACACCATTTAAACTTTTTATGTTTGTTTTTTTTTTTTAAATTAAACTTGTGTTTTGTCTTTGCTTCTAATCTAGACATTTTATTTACAACATATAATTCAGTTATAACTCAAATCTCTCTACTATGCATAAAAAAATCATTTTAGTCCTGGACAGCATGAGAGGATTACAGATGAGAACACTGGATAATAAGCCAGGATATAGGAATTATTTTTATTTATGCAAATGAGTATTTTATTGCAACAAGCATGTGTTGGTGTTCTGAGTGGCTTTAAAATCAAATTTATTACTGTGAGTATGAGGACATAAATGAAAGTTTACTAGAGGAAGATCAGTATTCTCTTGCCTGTAGTAATAAGATTCTACAAGTTTTAAACAAATGCAAAAAGAGAGAATGAGATTAATTTACATCTTCTCCCCACTAAGCACTCTGTAAAGACACATTACCATACAATCATAATATTTAGCATAAAGCCTAACATTAATACTGTTTACCCATGTTCTTCAATGCCTAGGCACAGATGATGAAAGCAGTCATCTCAGAAATAATTTTAGTTAGCTATCTTGTTTAAATAATATTACAAAATGACTTCTAATCTTTTGTAGTATGCTTATGATTTGGGAAATTTTATTTGGTGAAGTATTATTCAGGTAACTTAACCACTCTGCAAATTATTAAACCGATTACTCATTCTCCTACATGGCAAATATTTTTTAAGACTGTTTTCCCATCTTATAAAAAAAAAAAAAGGAAACTGAAATAAGAGCAGGCCATATAGTCTTATTTTCTCTATCCAAGGTAGTCTTAGAAACTATTTGATCAGTTAGTTGCTCAGAGAAGGGATTTCTGATTGGGAAAGCATCTGAAACTGAGTGGCTAGAAACTAAAATTTGTCAATTTCACTAGAGAAATTGGATGAAGACTTCAAAGAGTGGAAAAAACAGCAATAACTTCTAAGGATGTTTGAACAGCTGGCTCAAGATTATGGTGGTCTCGTAGTTTTTTTGACTGATGGAACATTATTGTCTGTTTGAGGTGTAACAGATTTGCTGTGAGAACCTGCAAAAGTATATAACGATACATGATACACAGTCCTGATGGTCCTTTCCAGCATTAATATCTGTGACAGTAATTTTTTGAAGCTGTGGTAACTCTCTAGTTTCTCCTGCCACAATACTCATTGCAGTTTATAGATTGAAGAGAAATTTGTTGGGATTTATTTTTGTTTTGTTACTCTTTCTGTGATACTTCTCATAGCAAGCTTTGGCCTGTACGTTAAATGTGTATTGGCAAGATTTAAGCCAGTTTTAGTGAAGGAAGCGCTGAGAATGAACACTAAGTATGGAGGTAATATTTGTTTTGGATTTTCATGAGACTCAAAAAAGCCCCCTTGATTAAATCAATTCAATATTTTGATGCAATCACACATGTTGAGTTCAAATCAAAGCCAATCCTCGAGAGCAGAATAATAGGCTAAAAATAGTACTCAGATGTAAGCACAAATGCAGTGAGTGCAGGTGTGTTTCGATTTAACCGTCGTAAAGCAATACTTATGTAGGATCACAAGGGACCAGAGCAACCAGTCCTGTGCACCCAGTTGCCTCAAGTCCTGCACAGCTGGTTTCACTGCAGCCCCGCGCACAACCTGAAGTTCTCTCGGCCTCTCCTGTTGATCTTGGCAGCTACAAGAGCTCGTAAAGATGCCTCAGTACGCACTCAGAGTGTGCCCTAACGCTGGTTCTCCTCAGCTGTCATGTTTGCGTTATCTGGTAAATTATGATCTGTCATTTGTGTTTGTACGCCCCAGGCTTTAGCATCTTCCTGCACCTGCGCTTTCAAGGCCTCTCCGGTCATGTTGTGCTCTTGGTGTCTCCTGCAACAATCTCGTTCTTTAAAAAGAGCCTCCAAGATGTCTCTTTGTAATAACAAAGCTAAGTTTTAATTAATGCAACTTAGTGGCACCTTTAACAGTTCACAAAAGTAATGGTTAACAAGAATATACTAAATATGTTAGTATCGCAGCCATAATATATTACAAATGCGCTTTGGTAACTACTTCTAATTACTATTTATCATTTGCATCAGTATCACTTGTTTGTTGTAAAAATTGCTCACCATGCACATAACCACCTCATACAATTCCATTAATAAATTTAGCAGGTGACCGTATTGAGAAACTCTTTCAAAACTACGCTCTTTTAAAAGTTATAAACTTTTAATTTCTGCTATCAACTTTGTTCTGTTAGTGTCATTTCTTTTTGTTCTGATCATTGCTCTGTTTATAATAACTTCATCTTTTTTCTTTCCATCTTGTCTCAATTTGAATATTCTATCCAATTAACAATTATAATGCTCTAAAAAATGGCTCAAGATAACTTGCAGGGGCCAACTGATAAATCTGTTCAAGGGGTAGATGATTTTTAGTTTACTTTTTTTTACTTCTGGGACTGAAGTAATGCAAGAGTAGCATGACTCAACTTTTTTTTTAGTTAAGAATACAGAAAAATATTAATAAACTTTTTTTATTAATTTTTGAGTTATTAAGTTAATTTTAAATTAAGTTTATTAAGTTTCGAGATATTACTTTTGCGTTGTATTATTTGGCAGTATTGGCCATTTGTTGAAAATTTTATTTTCACAAAAATCTTGGTGATGGTTTTGTACAGCGAGGAGGTTAAGAGTTGAATATGACACAGTAATTATTTAAAACCCAGGCAAATCTAAAAGAACAGAATAAGTCAGTTAACAAAAAAATGTCAAAGTTAAACATGTGATTTAAACTGACAGATATTTATAGGAAAATTATATACAATTACATAGAGCATCTGAGATTGATCTAGTGTCAGGGCACATCAGTATACATGCTTCCTATGACCTTGAGCACATTCTTAATAATTTAGAAAAATGTATACAAAGTTGACGGCTTGAATGAGACTCACAAACGTAGAGACTTCTTAAAGCTTAACCAGCCTGCAAACATCAGTGTGTGATCAACACTACTCTCACACGAACTCCAAACCCCAGCACTAAGCCAGCTCCTGGGAAGAAAATTAGCCCAGTCGTTGCCAGGCAGTGATTTATATGACTGTGTGGGGGCTTTTGCACATGAAGAATACACTTCTACCTGGAAATCACACATGTGCAAAATTCTGCAGTCAGTCTCATTTAGGTGTTTTTGCTAAACTTGCTTGCTGATGTGGAAATTGTCTGAACTTGCTATAGTTATGCGAGAAGGTCAGTAATTCGGTGTTAGCTTAAAAAAATTTTCTACCATTACAGCTTTTTTTTTTTGTTGTTACCAGAGATTCCTTCCTTGTTAGAAGCTGACTTCATTGTGTGACGAGAGCAATAATTTCTGATTGGTTTTTACTTTTAGCAATATATTTAGTGGTCACAAGCACGTTTATTTGCAAAGGTAAAGAAGAAACCCAAACCAGTGACAGCAGGAAATGCCATGGTTTTTTTAAAAGCTACAGCAATGAAATAGAAATTATAGTTGAGTGTGATCAGTTGCTGACTCTGAATAGATGCAGAGGAAGGAAAGTGATGCCTCGATTCTGAGACCTGTAAAGTGCTGTTGGAAGAGGCAGGAATATCTGTGCCCGGTGTAGACAAGTAGCCAGTGGATGACGCCAGTGTTCAGGTGTCAGGAAACTTATGAAAAAATAAAGAATTAAATAATGTTACTTAAATAATAAATAATAAATGAGGCTTCTCTACCCACAACCATTAACAGAATGTATTGAGTTTTGGTGGTGGTTTTTGTTGTTTTCAAACTATTAACTCATGGAAAATTCAGGACCAGCTTGCTTCTCGAATGATACCTTAGGTAATAAGAAACTGGTACTAAACTTCACATTTTCATCCTTTAAAACCATCGACTCACCACTGCCGTAGGAAAAGGGCAATTGATTTCCATTTAGTGATAATGGAGTTTGTGCCGAGGTCACATTGAGCGGGGTGAGCGATGCAGAGTGTGGTGAATCGCAGTTCTGGTGCTTGCTCCATCTTCTGTGATGCAGGGAGGGGCATGAACTCCTTGGAAATAAAATTCTTCTGTTTCTCTTCAGTCAATTCACTGCGAGCATTGTCTAGCGCAGTCAGTAAGGGATGTTTTTAAGCAGAAGTGAGGGATGGATGATCAACCATGAAGCTCCTTTAATGAATTAAATTACACCAGTGATATTTTCTTATTGTTCTAGAGGTTTAAATGGGACATTAGGAAAAATTCCTTCAGAGAAAGGGATGTCAGGCACTAGAACAGGCTGCCCAGGGCAATGGTGAAGTCACTGTCCCTGGAGGGATTTAAAAGCTGTGTACATGTGGTTCTCAGGGACATGGGTTAGTGGTGGATCTGGCAGTGCTGGGTTAACAATTGGAGTAACCTAAATGATTCTATGATTCCAAGTTTACACAATTTTAATATTTTAATATGAGATATAAACAGTTCTTAAGTCTGTCAAACTATATAATACCCTTATGTTGAACCTACATACTTGTTTATATGAGTAATAGTTTTTTTAAGATTTACATATACTTCTGTAGGAATCATAATGATACTCTGTTTGAGATTGAGAAACTATACAGCTGTTAGGGGTTTGATGCCAAAAAACCCCAAACCACAAAGGCTTCCAGAATGCTTAGCGTTTCTGTGAAAATCTTTTTTTCTTGATCTTTAAAATCCTAAGGTAAAAGGTTGAAGTATTATTTTCTCTTTTACCTTGTTAAAGATTTGCTTCATGTAGTTGGATTTGTGTAGGAATATCGGTTAAAAATAAACAGTTCCTGCAGGATCCAGTCACGAAATCTGGGTTCTCAAACATAGTTTAATTTTTTGTGCATACAGTAGATCACCTCGGAGAAGGCTTTGTTGCTTTTTCTATTCCAAGGTTGTTAAAAATGCATCTCTTTCTTTAAATGCTGCTGGAGTCACAACTGCTCAGAAACACTGAAATTCAAACGTGCCGTATTCAAAGATATTCTACTTAAAAAGTACATGTCTTTGTGTAGCATTATTTCTCTGTGACATTCTCCAAAATTACAGTTGACTTCAGATCCATAATCCTTCCATCTTCTGAGGTTGTGCAGGCTTTACTCCTTCTCGGAAGCTTTCTGGTGGTTCCCAGGAACAAATCCAGCGTTACGTTCATCAGCTTCTCCCGTACAAGTAGCTGGGACAGTCTGCAGTAAAACTTGCCTCAATAGTTCTGGCTTCTTCACCACTTGAGAGGAAATCTTTGTTCGTCTGTTGGTTTTGTTTGCTGGAGTCTTTTGAGGTTAGTCCGATTTACGCTTGAAGCTCAAATGGGTGAGTTCCACATGGATTATGCTAACACTGACTGTGAAGTAAAGTCGGAGATGAAGATGCCTTTATAGTCTACGCACGTACATGTGCATGGACTTTGCATTTCAAAGAAAACTGCCTAATGGTAATCAACTCTTTCTGTTGCTGCTGCTTACTTCGAGAGTGGCTGTGTTCTAAATGCTTGCCATGTGTAGGATAAGTATTACAGAAGATAAAATATTTTTTGCCGCTTCGTGACACTTACTCTCTTAATTGACCTTATAATGAGGTTTTATACAATCCTAATGGGGCCTGAGTTGTGTTTTGTCGATGCTGGTGAAGCTTTCCGGGGTGACTTTGGTCCTCCAGATGGAGCTCATTCCTGAATAGAGGTCTGCAGTGGGGAAGCATTAATAGCATTTCAATCACTGTCAGAAGTGCGAGCGGTTAGTCCAATCATTGCCTCGTGGTAATTACATTGAGGATTGGGTTAATTTTTGATCCCTCTCTCATTTACTCTAAGACACATTGTTTTAATGTACACACTGACACATCGAGATGGACCATTTATGAGGGGTGATGGACTCTACTGCCATTAAGTTTTAATGCATCATTAATTTTCTAGGCAGATGTAAAACAAGGACTGTGATATTCTCTTCTTCATTCCCAAGGTTGACTTAAAAGTCAGTGACCTCTCTTGATTGAGTGGTCATTAAAATAGTCTATACTGTAGTCGTTTTAATCTTCAGAACATATAAATATTAGGAGTTAAAAAAAATCATGCAAATTTTGTCTAAGACTCCAGCTTATTAATTTCTACATTAAAATAATGCATAGGCTTCTCTTCAAATGTACCTGAGAGAACCTTTTAGTTTCCTTTCTCTCCTTTATACAAGGTGAAATTCTATCAGAAATGATTGCATAACAGTAAAAGCATTTCAGGCACTTAGTCTGCAAAGATTAAAGCATATTCAATTTTTAGGTATTTAAATTATGACCCTCAGCTGGAAATTTTTGTGGAGACAGGGAAAAAAACACAGGACTTGTCCATATAATAAAGTGGACTATATATAACATGGAATAATAATGTCCCCAGAGGTTGAAGATCCAAGGAGGTTTTATTGTGCAAAGCTACTGATGCGGATTGTGTTTCCTGGCCTTTTCCTTAACCATGAGTCCAGCTTCTGTTCTGGGGCTGGCTTCACAGGATCCTCGGGGACTGAGCATGAGTAGAAAACCCCCCACAAGTGACTTCTTTGAATGGTCAGCATAGGGTTAACCTTCACATAGGGAATCTAATTCCTTAAAGAGGATTTGCTGATGACACCAAGCTGGGAGGAGTGGCTGACACACCAGAAGGCTGTGCTGCCATCCAGGGAGACCTGGACAGGCTGGAGCGTTGGGCGGGGAAAAATTTAATGAAATATAACAAGGGTAAATGTAGGGTCTTGCATCTGGGTAGGAACAACCCCAGGTTCCAGTATAAGTTGGGGAATGACTTATTAGAGAGTAGTGTAGGGGAAAGGGACCTGGGAGTCTTGGTGGACAGCAGGATGACCATGAGCCAGCACTGTGCCCTTGTGGCCAGGAAGGCCAATGGCATCCTGGGGTGTATTAGAAGGGGGGTGGTTAGTAGGTCGAGAGAGGTTCTCCTTCCCCTCTACTCTGCCCTGGTGAGACCCCATCTGGAATACTGTGTCCAGTTCTGGGCCCCTCAGTTCAAGAAAGACAGGGAAGTGCTGGAGAGAGTCCAGCACAGGGCAACTAGGATGATTAAGGGAGTGGAGCATCTCCCTTATGAGGAAAGACTGAAGGAGCTGGGGCTCTTTAGTTTGGAGAAGAGGAGACTGAGGGGTGACCTCATTAATGTTTACAAATATTTAAAGGGTGAGTGTCACGAGGATGGAGCCAGGCTCTTCTCGGTGACAACCACTGATAGGACAAGGGGTAATGGGCTGAAACTGGAACATAAGAGGTTCCGCTTAAACTCGAGAAGAAACTTCTTCTCAGTGAGGGTGACGGAGCCCTGGAACAGGCTGCCCAGAGAGGTTGTGGAGTCTCCTTCTCTGGAGACATTCAAGACCTGCCTGGACACATTCCTGTGTGGCATAGTCTAGGCATTCCTGCTCTGGCAGGGGGATTGGACTTGATGATCTTTCGAGGTCCCTTCCAATCCCTAACATTCTATGATTCTATGATTTACAGGTGTTATTCAGGGGACAGTGGGAATCTCCACGCCTAACATCCTCACAATGGCAGTTTCAGCTGCATTAGCTGAGGCTCGCCAAGCTGTTGTTCTGCTGATACACGGGAACAGATTCTAATACTAATTTAAAATTATGTGCATCGAGTTCTGACCGTTCTTCAGTCTACACCAGGAACTATGTGGTGGCTCCTAACTTTCCTGGTTGCCTTGCCCTTCCAGGGAGTTCATCAGCAGGTCTTGGTATTTAAAGCGTGCCTCTCAGCTGGTCTAAGCACAGGCGAACCTGCCTCAGATCCCACACAAAGAGCTCCTATGGCCGTTAATCAGTCCCTTTGTTGCAGAGTTGTTGGCCACTCGAGTCAATCACCTTTTGAATCTCCCAGATGTCCAGTTGTCTTCTTGCTGTAAATCAGTCCCTTGTCTCACATGAGTCCCTTATTTCATCTGTGCAGAGGGTGTCTGCAGGGCTCCTGCATGATCCAGGGACCCAGGACTGGGTGTGAGGGGTAGATGTGCTGCCGTGTCCTTCACACCCTGCTGCATCACAACTGTCATTTTAGTGCAAATCAAAATCTCCGCTGTGTGTGGCAAAATCAGCATTCCCTGTTTTCAATAAAGCATCAGGTAGGCTTAATGTGAATTTTTGTTGATTTCCCCAGGTGGATTTTTGAATTTTTATATTAAAAAAAAACAGAAACAGCTTTACTTCTGTTTTATCTTTTGGGGGTCATTGTTGGGTTGCTTTGTTTTGTTTGTTGTGGCTTGTTTGTTTTCTTTGTGGCAGTGCTGGAATAAAATACTCTTATAGTAATATAGTATAAAATACTTTTTTGTGTAGCTTGAAGTGAGACAAAGAGATGAATATAAATATATATACGAATGTGCTCGCTGTTGCTTTTCCTGGTATGTTATTTAAGTGAAAATACATGTATGCTAGTTCTCTCTTCATAGAGGATCCCGTGGACACTTCTGTGGTTATGTCCTTGTGCCTCCTTGGTTGTCCAGTGACTGAAAACTAAAATAATTTTTAGTGCTAGGGATGATTATTGTGGTAACCCCCAGCAGGATTAGCAAGCTTGTCCAAGCAACTTTAAGACCAAAAAAAAAGCAAGCCAAATGCAGGCCAATGTGATGCTACCAGACCTAAGAAATCTGTTGTGTCTCGGGAAAATTGAGACATACTGGGATGGGCTGGCTGTCACAACAGTGCTGTGCACTGGGAAGTGAAGCTTTCTAAACCCTTACTGTCCTCCATGCTGGAACTGATTTCTTCAACATAAATGTGATGAAATGCCTTAGAGGAGCCAGACAGAGTGGGCTTTTTTTTTTTTGGAAGCGGGAGTGGTGGTTAAGTACCTAGTACTTACAGAAATGTCCTCTCAAAGAGCAGAACAAAGAGTAGTTCAGCTTTCACAGCTGGATGAACTGTCCAAGATTCTTTCAGTAAGAAGAAATAGATGCAGGGTACTCTTTTTTTTTTTTATTTAATATAATCTCCCCAGATATTTCATGACAAGAGTATTGTTATTTTACGAAAGTTAATTTAACAGAAAGAAGGAGCAGAAGAGCAGATCTTACAATGTTCCCAGAAACTTGCTTCTCCTGATAACGTTCGCCAGTGTATTGTCTGTTCTTTGCTTGCTCCTGAAGTGCACCAGGATAATTTTCTTCGCATGAATACTATTGACTGCTGTGTTCTAGAAGCTGGATATATCTGCACTATTTATTGGGGTCTTGTTGTTAGTAGTATTTTTTTTTAAAAATATATCAATATTGGTATAGGCAAAAATACTGCTTTGAAATCAGCTTTCACAGAACATCAAGTTTTATAGCATTTTCAGTGAAGAAGGTGGGAGTATCACTGTGGAGGAATTTGAGGCATATGAGTGGTGCAAATGGAGTTTGTTACTATGCCGTTCTTCTTTGCAGGACTTTCATCTTTTATGAGAATAAAATGGTGCTGAGTTACATTAGCTTTGAGATTATGTGAAGGTTCCTTGTCTAGGTGGGGAGATTTTGCCACAGGCTCCTAAGACTGTGGACAAAACCTGTGGATGAGGAATGCTCTGTGATCTCCTGACTGCAAAGGCACTAGGTCTGACCAGTGATCCCCAGGAGGAGCAACAGCTCCCATGGGGTGCTGTCATGTCTTGACCTCAAGAGACTCAAATTTGAACACACAGTGGGCGAAAATAACTGTATATTCATAAATATTTACATGTCAGATTACTGATTTAAAAGCTTAAATAGAAGAAATCTGGGATGATACTTCATCCCTGGTATTTGGAAGAGTTCTGGCATAAGGACCTTGGCTGTGGTCAGGTAATTTTCTGCATTTAAGTAACTCAAGGTGATGCAGCTCAAGGTGATTAATTCCTCTGATGAGGTGTGGTTATAATGTTACTGTTTTACTAATTATGACATTAAGTAACTAAAATGTTATCTGCATGGATAGCACTCATTCTAAATCAAACAAAACAAGATGACAGTAAAATTTGTAAGGAGCTATTAAATTCAGAATTAGAACCTCAAAGATTGCTAAGAAGTTCATTAATTAATGCATTTATGGGTTGAACAAGTGGGTTAATGTAGATTGATCAACACAGCAGTTTTCTGTGAGTAGTGACTATTTGCTAACAGTTTACCAGTAAAAGTAAGTTTACTCCCTTAAAATGTTTTAAAAAAATAAAATTAAAACTTGTTTTGCATTAGCTGAAGGTCGGTTCCAATGAATGTGCTTCTTGTGTAATGAGAAATTCTATTGCAAATAGGAAAAGTGCTTAAACAAGATGTTTGTAATATGCAGTGTATTACAGCACATTTTATGATTCATGTAGCCTAAATATGAATATAAATTGATGATTTTCTATTTTCTTGTGCTTGACTGGAAATGTAAGTATTTTTTTTCTCTTTAATAACTCACCAATGATTTTTTTCAGAGTAGAGTCTTTCTGTATCATTAGACTGTGCTTTCTTATAAATACAAAAATTCTAACAACTCATAAATATTAGCATTTCTTAGTGTCGAAGGATGTAAATACAGCTTTGTGGTTTTCGGGGGTGTGCGGGATGAGGAAAGAGAGGAAGCAATGAAAAGACAACTATAGTAGGAGTTTTTTCAAGTCAAAACGTGAAGGTAGTTTTCTAGAATTGAACTATGTGGATGTTTCATTGCACTTTCAGCTCATGACTATCAGTTAAGATCACAGTCAGTCTCACTGGTCATGTCAGCTATCCTGTTGGGGTTATGCATAGAGTTAAACATACCATAAACATACAAGACAGCAAGATTTTTACAAGCAGCTGCAAGTTCCAGTTGGACCCAAAGCAAAGAAGGTTGTGGGTTTGGATGTATGAGAGAACCTTCATTTGCATGGAAATAAATCTGACAACTTTGTTACGGTTCCTAACTCTACATGTTTTTTTAATATATCCAAGTATTTGCAATTGATGGACAAATATTGAAAGCGGTACTTAACTACTCCGAGTAAGGGATCTTCGTGAAGAAGAGAGTGGCCTGATCTGAGTACATGGTGAGTTAGGGGAGATAGTGCTAAGGTTACTGAGGGCTCAGGTTAGGTGTTTCCATAGTTAGATTCCAGGTAATTTATTTTAGTATAAAATACCTCATTATGAAGACTTTATAAAGCATGTTAAGGAAATGCTTGTTAGAAATAACTTGTATACAGCCTATAATTGTCTTGCGACAGAGAATCAGACTAGATGAGTAGTAGCAGTCTTTTTTAGCTTTGTTTTCCATGACTGTAATTCTCTGTGATGGTCTTGGAAAACAAAACAGAGCAGTACTGCCTGGCTTGGGAGATCTTGGCTTGGACCAGTGTCAGGTGGCACATAAATTAACAGTACCCCAAGCCATTTTTCTTTGTGTGCTTAGGTACCAAACCGGAAAATATGCCTTATGGTTACAAACTCTGCGGTAATTTGCATAGTGAAAGCATGGAAAAGGTTTCAGACACTGGCAGAAGCTGCCAGGGGGGCTGTTGAATTTCGTCACTTGGAGATCCTCCAGACTGGAGTGGGCAAAGCCCTGAGCATCTGGATCTGTGCTGGCCCTGGACAGAGCAGGAACTGGAACAGGTGACTTCCAACCGTTACCATGCTGTGTTGCTACTATTTGAAACGGTGTAGTAAAGGAGTCCTTGCTTTGTTTCGTCAGAGTATGCAGAATCTTGTATGCTTCAAGGGACAGAGATAATATTGCCCGCAGTTGTCTATTTTCTCTCTAGACCTGAAGTATCGAGTCAGGCAAGAGTTCATGGGAACCTTGGCTCAAGTAGTACAGCACTGTGTTAGTGAATGCACACTGACCTTAAATTATTTTAGACAGCATTCTTTGCTTGTGTTATTAGAGTGTGTAATTAGATATGAGTTTGTTTAAAACCCTATTTGTGGACGAGTTGTTTGCTTCTTTATTTGGTTGGTTTAGACATGCCAAGATCAGCGGTTTTTCATGGGGCTAGAAAGGTTGCTGTCTTCAGGTAAGTGAAACACAGTGACAGCAGCTAAACTGGGGGGGGGGGCAAGTGGGGAGTTAGGACTGCTGACTTAGAAAAAATATACACATATGAGGCAATCAGAACAAAGCATTTTGTTCAAGTGGGCTGGGGCTCAGCGTGCTTTTCTGGGGGTTGATTTGCAGCATGGATTGGTGTACAGCCTCTAGAAAGGCTTTGTTCTAGGACCAAAGTAATAACTCATTGCAACCGAAGGGGTTTTTCTTGTCATTTTATACAGGATAAAGTTATATAGAGAGATATACGTGACCTTTCGTACTGATACACTGGAAATAAACTGTTATGACTAGGAGTGAAAATGCAGGATGACTTACCGAATGGGTAATCATAACCTGGGAAGAGGTATAGGTGACCTTGTGTGAAAATAAATGTGAGCCTTCTAGTCTGATCTTTGAATGGCTTGACAGGAAAACTAATTGAATCCATCTATCCATACAGGAGAGGGTATGAGAGAAGATCCTATTTAATGTGTAATTTTCAGCTGGAAGTGGGGTGTTGGCTAACTTGATGTTGAAATACCATCCACAAATACATTCTTTACAATGTAAAGAAAAGGATGTGAAGAAAACCGAAGAAACTTTAAAGGAACAAAAGAAAGCATTAAAAAAATTACATTAGCATAATAGATTTAAAAAGTATGATCTATTCAGCTTATCTGAAAGAAAACCGAGCAAGACGTCAAAACCTTTTCAGTAACAAATATTTTTAGAGAGTCTAATTTAGCAGAGACCATCACAGTGAAAGCGAGAGCTGGAAGTTCAGGACAGATTCAACCTGGAGCTGTGTTGGGGTCTGGGAGAGGAAGTAAAAACAAAAAACATTTCTGAAAGTCAAAAAAAAAACCCTATCAGGAACAATAGTAGAATAGTAGGTATTCTTAATTTCACAGTGTTTTCAGAAAAAAAGTCCTTCATGAACATAGGGTTTGGTTGAACACAGAATTAAGTCATAGGCTGGACTTGATGATCTCAGAATCTTTTCCAGCCTCAACAATTCTGTGATTCTGTAACTTTAATGGAGGCTGACAATTATTTCTCAGACCCTGAAGATATTTATGTAAAACAATATTTTGTCCATCCCATGGAAGGGACTGTAAGTGGCTTCAGTCTTTCATATATTCTGAAATGGAAGTAATGCCTGTTGCAGAAAATCTATAGAAGAGACCAAAATTATGAATAAAGATTAGGGGGAAAAAAAACCAACCCATTTTCTACCAAAGTGGACATGAAGAAATAATTTTGATAAAAATACATTCAGAAGCATTTTACGCTTGCTTTTCCCTCCTCTCTGTGAAGAAGAATGTGACAGTCTGAAAGATGTATTCTTTCTGTTGTACTGATCTGGAACAAACATTAAGGGTTGTTTTTTGGTTTGGTTTTTTTTTGGTCCTTTTTTTGTTTGTTTGTGTTTTTTTGTGTTTTTTTTATTCTTTTTGGTTGTGCATTCTAGGAAACTAAAGCAGACTCACTGAGTTCCTTGCCATCATACAATCAGCAACTTTGAGATGTGCAGTCTGTCGTGCCCACCACATTCTCCTTAAAGACACCATCTGGACGATAATTTAGAGAGCAGCTTAATTATCTACTAAAATATTTTTTATTCAAGACCCTCCCCCCAAGAAATAACCCTTTTAAGCCTAGGTAGGACTTCCTGACAGTTCTTAAAATACAGGTGCTTGCAACTGTATTGTGTGCTCTCCATTAACATCCTTTTTGAAATCCGAGGATCAAGCAGTGCTTCTGACATTGGACTTCTTGGTTGCTGGTTAATGTGCTTTACAGGGAGTTTGCTTTGGCAAAAGAATGAAATATAATGCCTAGAAAACTCGACTAATAATTAAACCAGTAACTCCTTCCGCATTATGCCACTAAAGCGTGAAATGTCATCTTTTTCTGGTATAAATGTGAGTAATCTGGACCTGTCTGTCTTTTCACAGTATTTGTTGCAGTGGAGCCTCCAATGTAGGCTGTACTTATGCCACTGCATAGAAGAGAATAAATATTAGAATAGAATATATATAAAAATCTCCTCTTTCTGGTGTAAAGAGCAAAAAGGTATGTTTGTCTCAACAAGACTGTCATCCCAAGAAAGATTTTTTTCATTTACTGCAAAGAAGCCTTTGTACAGACTGCACAGTGCAGGGTCTCTGAACTTTCCTGGCTTTCCTGGCTTTGTCTCAGGTTGAGTGTATTTTAGCTTAGTTAGATTAGATAACAGTTGTTTATCCATCTATCCAACTATTGCATCGTTTTGGTTTAGTTTTTCTGTAGTTTATAGAGATAAAAAGTAAATGCAGACAAGGCTCTGAGCAGCCTGGTCTAGTCGGTGGTGTGTGCCCCATGGCAGTGGGTTGGAACAAGATGAACTTTAAGGTCCCTTCCAACCCAAACCTTTCTATGATTCTATGATTGAATTGTTGGTGCCATTCAGAATAAAATATTGTATGGAAGATTTTAGATGCAGGCTGATCCCAGAAGTTTCACGCTGCTGATAACAATCACAATGGTCAGTCAGTCGTCATTACAGGGATAAAACCTCATACCGTTCAGGTAAAATGAGTTTCAGAGACAACAGAACACCAGAATCATAGGGAAGAAATGAAGAGAAGGGGCGTGCTAGCAGACTGTGCTCAGAAAATGTATAGAAAAGAACAAAGTGGATCCCAAGAATGAGGATGACATATCAATATCCTCCTCCTCCTAGCAAAGAGGAGGAAGTTACCACAAACATCCTACTCCTCTCAGCCAAGGCCTCAGGAGCCGGAGGACTTCTGAGTGATGATAACATTTTGTGATTCTGTGAATCTGGGTTCTGGGAGGTTGATGTTTTCTATAGTACTGCAAATGATACTATTGAGGCATTCCTGTACTATTTTAGGCTGTAAGTCTTCACAGAATCACAGAATCACAGAATGTTAGAGGTTGGAAGGCACCTCAAAGATCATCTAGTCCAACCCCCCTGCCAGAGCAGGACCACCTACAGCAGAGCGCACAGGAACGCGTCCAGGCGGGTTTTGAATGTCTCTAGAGAAGGAGACTCCACAACCTCCCTGAGCAGCCTGTGCCAGGTCTCTGTCACCCTCACAGTGAAAAAGTTTTTCCTCATATTTTTATGGAACCTCCTGTGTTCCAGCTTCCACCCATTGCCCCTTGTCTTGTCAGTGGATGCCGCTGAAAAGAGCCTGGCTCCGTCCTCCTGACACTCCCCCTTGACATATTTATAAACATTAATGAGGTCACCCCTCAGCCTCCTCTTCTCCAAGCTAAAGAGACCCAGCTCCTTCAGCCTTTCCTCATAAGGGAGATGCTCCACTCCCTCCATCATCTTCGTGGCTCTGCGCTGGACTCTCTCAAGCAGCTCCCTGTCCTTCTTGAACTGAGGGGGCCAGAACTGGACACAATATTCCAGATGCGGCCTCACCAGGGCAGAGTAGAGGGGCAGGAGGACCTCTCTTGACCTACTTGCTACTCCCCTTCTAATACACCCCAGGATGCCATTGGCCTTCTTGCCCACGAGGGCCCACTGCTGGCTCATGGTCATCCTGCTGTCCACTAGAACCCCCAGGTCCCTTTCCCCTGCGCTGGTCTCCAGGAGGGCAGTCCCCAACCTATATTGGCACATGGGGTTATTTTTTCCCAAGTGCAAAACTCTACACTTGCCCTTGTTGAACTTCATAAGATTTCTCCCCGCCCAGCCCTCCAGCCTGTCTAGGTCTCTCTGAATGGCTGCACAGCCTCCTGGTGTGTCAACCACTCCTCCCAATTTTGTATCATCAGCAAACTTGCTGACAACATTCTCTAATCCCTTGTCCAGATCATTGATAAATATATTGAAAAGCACCAGCCTGAGCACTGACCCCTGAGGGACCCCACTAGACACAGGCCTCCAGCCAGACTCAGCCCCATTGACCACAACCCTCTGGCTTCTTCCCTTCCACCAGTTCTCGACCCACCTCACTACTTGGTCATCCAGACCACACTTCCTCAGTTTACCTATGAGGATGCTGTGGGAGACAGTGTCAAAGGCCTTGCTGATATCCAGATAGACCACATCCACTGCATGGCCACCATCCATCCACCTGGTTATGTCTTCATAAAAGGCTATCAGGTTGGGCAAACATGACTTCCCCTTGGCAAAGCCATGCTGACTGCTCCTAATAACCTTCCTATCCTTGATATGCCTAGAGACAGCGTCAAGGATAAGATGTTCCATCACCTTTCCAGGGATGGAGGTGAGGCTGACCGGTCTGTAGTTACCCGGGTCCTCCTTCCTGCCCTTCTTATAGACTGGAGTCTTAGCACTATTGTGGACTAACAACTACCATGAATTATAATTTGAGTAGAGCATTATAATTTTAATTATACTGCTATGTACTTGGTTGTGTACTGCTATATTCTTGACTTTCCAGACCATGCTGTCTCTATGTAGCACACACCAAAGTTTTGAGTGCAACAAACTTCTTAAAATTCAAATATCCACATGAAGAATTATCCACTTGCATGGTATAACAAGGTCCAGAGAGGCATATTTATAATTCTATGATGAATCAATGATGGGACTATTGTGTGCTAATATTGGCGTGTTTCATCAGATGCAGCTTTTACTGTTTATATTATACACGATTTTATGCTGCATCAATTTAATACATTTCAGTTTTGTTTGTTTTTTAAAATCCCCTGATTCAAGGAAGCTCAAATATGAGTTGTGAATGGATGTCACTGGTGAGCTTTTATGTGGTCATTAAATCTGAATGACTAAACCCAACGATTTTACAAATAATCCATTTGTAATTCTTCAATCCTCTGAAATAAGCAAAGTATTTAATTTTCTTCCTCCCTTTAACCTCATTGCCAATGGAAATCCACATTAAAGGGAGAATAAGAAGAATATTGACCTTTTCTCTTCAAGTAATGCCAACTAATTATGACACATTCTGACCGCTTAATCAATGTATTGCAAGATAATTGGTCTCTGCAAGGATCAGGATGTATTTTGCCGCAGGCGGAATTATTTAATAACTACAGATTACTTCAGTTGTGACACTTGATGTGTCTGAGCTGAAATACAGCCCCCAGACCTTGGACAAGGAGTAGATGTGGGCATCTTTGGAGAGGCTGGACGTGGCAATTGCAGCCCTTTGGAGTACTCCGGGCCGTGACATATATTTAAGCCATCTGTCAAAAAATATGCCAAGTAATGCTGACCGTAGGCAAGTGGAAACTTTAATTAGCTGATCTTTTAAGTTGTATTTTATTTCCTGCAGAGTAAGTTCTAATCCTTAAACTGTTTTGACATTTTTATGATGGGAGCTGCATTTCTTCTGCTGGCAGCGTAATCCGGATTTCATCTAAAATGAGCATTTGTATTTGCTCATTGTTCCTTTTGCTGAATTTAATTAGAGTGTTGCCAGGATTGGCTAAAGGCTCTTTTTTGGGAGGGAGTTCATAAGACAAGCTGTAGCATACTGGAGAAATCATAACCTTGGGCTTTTTAAAATTAAATGAAAGCGAAGGGTAAAAATTAAAAGTGTGTCGTGAAAGTAATGATCTTGCTTCACGCACATAAGTTCATAAAGTAAAATATTATGCAAGTCTTTTTAAAAGTTACAGCAGAGTGGTGTAGTCTTATTACTTCTACCACATTGTTCTGTCCTTCAGCTATTCCAGTAATGGAACTGAGCATTTTCTGTCTGCAGAAGTTTCAATTAGAAAGCTACTAAACAAACAACATGTGTAACGGTAAAACTTATTTCTGTAGGAAAACTTGCTAAGAATCCTTTCAAATTCACACTTGCCTGAGTTGTTAGCCTCTGCATTAGAGGACAACACAGCACCGTTGCAACTTAAATACTGATTTTTACAGGCACTCTCCTCTTTTATCCCCTGAACAGATTTTGCATGCGGTTTTATTTTTCCTCTGTAATTACAGCATTGCATCCGAGTGCATCATAGGAACGGAAAATTATCTCACTAAGTAAGTTTGCCATTCTCCTGAGGTGACTGACTAATGGATCGGGTGAATTTGATTTTTCAAATTTAAAGCAGAGTGTCCTCAATTCACTTACTAATATTTTGTTCTCACCAGTATACCTAAATGGCAAATCCTCCCATTCTTCTTTCAGCATGACTGAAGGCCAAGATTACGTAGGCACTTTCCACAACAGCAGTGCTGTGGTGTGGACAGGCTAGTGCTTGGTGAGAAAAAAGCATCTCTTGGCATCGCATGCAGCTCAGCAGAACAGTTTGACCTGTGGAAGGAACTCTCTTGCTATTGCTAAGGAGAGGGGAAAGTTTTAAGAGACCTTCAGATTATCCAAGAATAAAGTTGTGTTGATGACTTATTGCACATTGTATAGGTTCTGGGAGAGCTATAGAGTAATTTACAGGTTGCAGCTTTCAAATGTAGTTGGTGACATTCCCAGAGCTGTCTTGGTGATGGTAAAAAGAAAATTCTTGGAACCCTCTGGCAGAGACCACCCTCAGATATTTGTATTTCACAACACAACAAAATAGGGACCACCTAAAGAGAGTAGGCGTTAATATCAGATCTGTGTGGGAGCCTGAACAGGCTGTTACGGCAAAATCAGACAGAGAACTCTCAGAGCTGCAAGCTCTGATCCCCAGAGATGCTCTCTTCAGTGACGGGATGAATGACTGATTTTAGAAGTTATTAACCCTTTATCAAAATACTAAAACTACTTCCTTGGACATTTCAAAGTTATGTTTGAGAATTTTGACACCTACCTGGTCTATTGATGGTCAAAATCAAAGTGGACATATGTCAAGTACACATTTTGCACAAGCTTCTCATTAGGGTGAAGAGCAGCGTCCTTGTGCTGAAACCTTCCGGGCCCTCTGCACCTGCAGCAGTGGACAAGTCCTTGGGGGCAGTTGGTATTCTCTAGTACTGAACTAGGAAGAGGTGCTGGCTTTGTTATACATCTGGGGTCTGATATTTTGAACAGAGAGATAACAACCTTTTTTCAGATTATGTTAAAATATAATGGTACCAGAACTAGAAGAGCTTCAGGTTACCCAGCACAGAAGTTGACCAAAAAAAAAAAAAAATGTAAAAAACCCTACTGATCCTGCTTTATGGCCAGAACTTGTTAAGGAACAAAAAACCACAGAACCACAGAGTGGCAAATTGCTGGGATGGGTTTTCAATTGTCAGTGGAGTAAATTTGGTCAGTGGCCCAGTCTTTCAGCAGCGCCACCGTAAAATCCGTGCTCACACTTTCAGCAAGTGTGAATGCCTGTTCCATGAGCATCTCCTTGAAACTGGGCTAGTATCCATTGATGCCCCCTCCCCACCCCCCCCCAAGTGAAGACACCGAGAGACTTGTAAGCGCCATTGTAATCTTTTCTGCTAGATCTGTCATGGTAAGACAGGCCAAAGCCTGTTTTAGCACACCCCTTATCTGTTTGAGGCATCGTATCACAGGTTTTTATGTGGGTCATAAAGACTTGTTACTGTGTAAGTTATTCTACTTTTTTATTAGGCAAAATATTTTAATCTATATAGACTGTTATCACAAAACCAGGCTGTAAGTCTGTTCCTCTAAATGAGTTTAGGGACCAAGAAGTTTCTAATACAGAACTTTCAGGACAGTTGGCAGCCTAAAATGAACTTCTGATGGCATTTGTGTTTCCTCAGTGCATCTGAGGAAACCTCTTCAGGGGTTGGCAAGCATGAAAGTGGACCAATGGAAAACCCTTGTCCTCACAAAGTTAGAGACAAACCATTAACTGGTCCATAAATTCTAAACCCACATTTTGCTCTTTGGAAATGCAGTTGTAAAAGTAGGTGAAAAGTGAGTGTCAGTTATTATTAGCATCAGTAAGAAAGTGAATTAGCATCAATAAGAAAGTGAATTAGTGGAAAATATTTTAAAGATTTCTGGAAAGACTTCAAACTGAATGAGCTTTCTGTCACGTTTAAACACAATGAATATAGAATTGGTATGAGAGTGTATGTAAGGGTGTAAAAATTAAGTTCTGGATATTTTTCCAATTGCTGTGAGCACAGATATCCTTTATTTATTATTTTAGTATTTTTTAATGTTCAGTGGGAAAGCTGCAGGTACTTGGGCTAGTGTATGTTACTCACATCTCCCAAAATTCACTAAAGCACAAGACATCTGAAGTTAGAGCTGACTGAAGCTGTTTCCCATTAGTGTTTCGGAAAATCTAAAGAAAATCAGCATTTAGTAACCTCTGTGAATGACACATGGTGTAATGAACTTATTCTAGCATGGACAAAAATGGAGCTAGTTTTATGTAAAGAAAAACCTCTAGAAATAACTGCCATCCCCAGTCCACTGAAAAAAAATCTCACATACTTCAGTATGTATTCCCATACATATCCATATGTATATAGTCAAATATAAATTCCCGTATTAGGTTTCCTTAAAGTATAGAATCTATTTTTAAAATTTTGAGAAAGTTGAGAACTTTCATCTGTGGCATCAACATTTTCTGATGCTAAGACTACTTCTAATAATTTTAAGACTGAATGAAAAGAACATGTAGGTTTATGTAGATACGCTGTATGTATGATGTTGTAAAAGGTAATTGTAAGGAAGGCAAAAGTGAATACTGAGCAGAGAACTTCCTCTGTGGGATGAAATGTGTACGTGAAACGTGGAATGAATATTTCAAAATGAATACTGACAGTATTGAAATACAGGTAAGTTCAGAGATGAGGTAAAATGAGTTGTTTATTCCACACTGTCATTCTAAAAGACTATAAAGAAGCTCAAAACACAATCTGATAGATGTCTTTTTTTTTTCTTTTTTTTCTACTACTATCTTTAGCAGTCTGTGCTTTATTGAATGCTTTAGCAGCAGTCTACTAATCAAAACCAAAATTTATTTCTACTATGATTGCTCAAGTAATTTTTCAAGGCGGTATTTCTAGTAAATACTTATTGCAGATGTTTGTGCCCAGGACAGTTGTAGTCATTGCCATTCAAAGTTGTAGGCTAATGGTCACAACCTCTAGTATAAACAAATAAAAGAATAATCTGTTTTAGTACAACATTTGACCTTTTGACCTTGTGCAGCACAAAATGAAGTAAGGGAAATGGAGTCTGGATCTGAGTTTCCAGGCACATAATGAAAGAACAGCAAATAAAAATAAACCAGAGAGGAAGAGGAGGGAAAAAAAAAGATGGAGTTTCAAACTAGTGATGAGTGGCATAATTCAGTGCTATTTTCTCGGTCTTACTACTACATTTTATGATAAAGGGAAATTAATTTGCAGTTCATTTTGTCTTTTAAGAATTATCATAGAAAAAATACAGGAATATTAATACTCATCATATTCTATAAATAGCAGATACTATCTACCTTAGTGACCTTTCTGATGTTCTTGATTTCTACTGGTTATCCATGCCATCTGTCTACTAATTATAGCATTCCTGTAAAATTCAACCCATGAAAAAGGGGGGAAAACTATTCTACTTGAATTTTAAAGTGTTGGAAGACTGTGGAAGCTGAAAAGGATCCACCCTGTTCTCGGTTTAGCTTTAATCTATATTTGCCATAGAAACAGCTTTAGATGATTAGTCTTGTCTTCTGCTTTTTTCTAGTGAATCACGTACAGCGTCATTCATTGAGTATGTATTCTTGAATTTCTTCACATGCTTTCTGTTAACAAGCATAAAAATAAGTCAGCTTTTGTGTCACCCTTGCTTCTGAAGGTAAAAGATAACAGCCCTTAATCCCAGCAAGCCATTTAACATTTCCAACTGTCATAAATGTCCCTGGGCAGTAACCACACTTTCATGACACTTGCCCATAAACAGAATTATTATGAGCCAGTTTTATTTTCTTAACTATGACCTGACTGGTGGTGGTATGAATTTACACAAACTCCACAGGGATTAAATTTATTTATAAAATATCTTCAAATGACCTGAGCTCTGGATTAGGACCCAGATGTTCCTGAGAGTGGTATAATGATCCATGAAGGGGTGAAAATGGTCTCAGGGAAGGATCTTGAGATGAACTCTGTATCTCTCTCATGGCAGAGATATTTGTTTCATCCTTAGCATGTAATAGAATTAAACTGTAATACTCAGAGTCAGTCCATATTCTTTTAGAGCTGAATTCTGTTACAGATGTTATTATGTTGTAGGATGCTGGAATATAAGAGATGAGATAACAATAGAAGTAGCTCCATGCCCTAAACTCTTTTTGTTCTAACTATGGAAACAATGTTCTAACTTGGAAAAAAACCAACCAATATTGCATCGTCTTCTACAGTCCCATGACTTATTTCTGTTACCTCCCTCATCCTTGTCAGCTTCATCCCGTTCTCCCTATTCTTTCTATTGCCACCTCATTCTCTTGTTATTTTGGAGATGCCTGTCCTTCACAACCGCCCTGGAAAGCTCCATTTCAGGGTTCCTCATCTAGCATGAGGTTAGATGAGCTATACAGAACCATTTCCATTCAGTGATTTTTGTTTCTCAGCTCAGTCTCTTCTAAGAGGCTGCACTTTCTGAAGTCAGCAGCGTGTTTCTGCAGACAGTGCCTGCTACTGGCAGGGATAACACCTGATGTTTGCAGTCACTGCCTGGGACTGGGATGCAGAAAGGCTCCTGCTGATACTGATTCCTACAGTGACCAAGGCCACTGCAGGCTCTTGTGTGCCACGCTGGGGGTGCCAGACAGTAAGAGGCGTCACAGGGAAGTACAAGGTTGCACCTCTGGGGAGTTACAGACAGGACAAGTGACCAACAAGAGTATTCCATTCCATATATGTCATATTCAGTATAAAACTGAGGGATCACGAGGGTTTAGGCCTCTTCTTTTTGCTTGTTCTGCAGTGGCCGGCGTCCAGGGAGGACTCTGTCTGATGGTCTGCCCTTGATCCCGATCCTGAGTTCCCGAATCGAGCTCCCATATCCAGCTCCCGCTGCTGCTGAGCCTGAGACTTCCCTGGTGCCGCCTGCTCTGCAGCATCAGTGGTGGTTGCTGTTGGGGCGGAATTGAGTTCAATATTGGATTTGTTTATATTTGTATGCTGTTCTTTATTTTTATTATTTCCTTATTAGTTCTTCTTGATTGTTTTATTAAAGCTGTTTTAGTTTTCTTTTACAATTTGTAGTTCTCTCTGCCTCATTCTTTTATCCTTTCTAGTTTGGGGAGGAAGAGGAGTTAGAAAGCATCTGTCACTGCTGAGTGGCTGGCTCAGCCCTAACCCGCGACACGTGGGTCAGACCAAGGAGGCAAAAAGGTTATTAAAAGGCCTGTTCAATTTTGGACAGTTAGTGAAATGGATGTCTGCCTGGGTTCTGGGTGTTGGATGCATGCTTTCCATGTTTTCCATTAAATTAATAGATTTCTTTTTGTGATTGTTCGCTGATTTCCAGGTCTGATTAATGAGGAGTCTTTTTCAGCATGAACTACTCTTATTCCTGTGACAGCATAATCATTTGCTGAAAGTTTTTCTTCTCTTGGAGGAAATACCAGTAGAAAAAGAAAAAGTATGCAGGATGGCTAGTTTCAGACTGCCTCAAATGACATTTTAATGCAGTAAATTTTTGGTATTCCACCTGTTGTCCTTATTGTTTGTTTCTTTCATCTGAAAAGAATGAAATCAAGTTTGATGTAATTAAAGAAGCAATCCCTGTCAAGGATAAGGTTTGGTAATGAAGCCGTATGAGGAATTGCAGGCAGATTTGTCGCACAGTAAATAGTTATTGAAAATGTCAGACTTGCTAGAGCTAAATCCAGGATTTGAACATGAGTTCCTGAGTAAGCTCCTGAGTTGACAGAAAGAACTAGGATAACACTGACTTCAGAAAAGTGTATTTGAGAAACATTTTCTTCAAATTGTCTGTCTTTAAATATGTGTCGGCAATACGAATACTTTCCAATTAAACTAATAGGATTTTCCTTTCATCATGTTTTCTTTTCAAGTCCGAAGCAGAAATCTAACATGTTTCTTCTAGCTTTATATAAGAAATTCCCTAAAACGTTTCTGAGAAAAGTATATTAAGTACAAGCAAACTTGAAATATTTGACTAATTTAAAATGAACACATAATTAGGATCCCAGTTCTACATGTACTTTGATCTGGACACATGCAATTCTGCAGTTTGTGCCCGTCATTAAGGTCTGGCAGAAATACCATGATTACACACGGGCAAGTCTTTTCTGTGCTTTCTCTGACACAAAATCAATAGGCAGAATAAAAACAAAATAAAGAAGATGTTGAGAGTGTTCATTTTGTTAACAGTTCTCCTCGAACTGACTTCAGGAATCATATTGATTGACGACACTTTTCCCTGAATCGGATCTTACAATTATCTCACTTCTCCTCTGATTTGTGCCAACTGAGCTGCATTAAATAGACAAAACTGCATGAGATCAGAGAAAAATGCATACTAAAGATGTTAATAAATTTCTCAGAATTAATAGACACATTTATTTATTGCTATAATGATATAGTGTGGAATTTCTTCTGTAATAAAAATGCTTTTGGATGTTAGAGGTATATTTGAAGCTAAAGATGGCAAGAAAATTTACTGTTCGTTATATTAGTTTTTAACATGTTAATAACTTTTACCTGAGGAAAATACATCTGCATATAAAGGTATCAATTTGCTTATATATTGTCACATGAAAAATTTACCTGTGCAGTGGGCATTCATGAGGTCAGTGTGCTTAATGTACATATTGTTTAGCTTCACATAACTTGGTGAAATACACCAGGGTTGGATGCTGTCAGTCTGCTTTGCAAAGCTGGAAGCTCATACTCTGGACACACCATTAAAATTTCAACCTTGACTTCATTCTGATGGGTAAGGAGGCGTGACGGAGTTGTAAAAACGCAGAGGTTCACTTAAGTTATAGTTGCAACCTTGACACTATAAACTCCACTTTGAGCTTGAGCCATAAGTTTCACGTAAACATGATCTACACAAAAACTTGCAGACAGGTTGATGAATACTTGTGCAGTCATAAGGACCTGCTGGAGCAAGTCCAGAGAAGGCCACAAAAATGACCAAAGTGTTGGGGCGCCTCTCCTACGTGGGGCAGTTGGAGTTGTTCAGCCTGGAGAAAAGGAGGCTCCAGGGAGACCTTACAGCCTCCTTCCAGTACCTGAAGGGGGCGACAGGAGAAGGAGGCTACAGGAAAGCTGGAGAGGGACTGCTTACAAGGGTGTGTAGGGAGAGGATGACGGGCAATGGTTTTAAGCTAGAGGAGGATAGATTTAGGTTAGGCATTTGGAAGTTCTGCTTCGCTATGAGGGTGGGAAGACACAGGTTGCCCAGAGAAGCTGTGGATGCCCCCACACTGGAAGTGTTCAAGGCCAGGTTGGACGGGGCTTTGAGCAACCTGGTCTGGTGGGAGGTGTCCCCGCCCATGGTGGGGGATTGGAATGAGGTGAGATTTAAGGTCAAACCAGTCTGTGATTCTAAAGCACTTGGGTTTACTTTAACCTATAGCTGCACTGGGGTCCCAACCTGCTCCCTGCCAGCTGTGCCGTCCTCAGGGTGCTCACTGCTCCCCTGAGGTGTTCAGATCTATTAAGGCCAACTCAGATAGTGCTTTTTAAGCAGGTTTCTGAGTAGATTTCAACCTGGGTCATTTCTGTCCTCGGGTCCTCAGTGACCCTTCTCTGGCACCGTGTAAGCAATCAGGCTGGTTTACATGGATCTGTCATGTTGCTCTGCCTGGGGGGTGCGCAGACTTCTCAAAACTACAGGACTTGAATGTTTGATTCTTCACAAAGAAAAAGAATTTCTGTTTATTCACCTTTAACTCATTAGTGTTCAGTTTGGGTGTAATTATGAATTGTATAACCTTATATAGTGTAACCAATGAGTCCTCTGAGCGGTTTCAGTACTGACTCATCCCCTTTCACCCCTCAGGACCTTCATTTGTGCAGTTTCAAATTTTTCTCTCATTCCCTTTACATTTTTTTTTCCCATAAGAGTGAATCACACACAACACTTTTCTTCTTTGTAATTGGGATAATCCTGAAAATGCTACCTGAAGACTTTGGTATTTAATTTCTACTTTCCGTTTTCTTGTCAGATACAGCAATTTTTCAAAGCTGTTTTTACAGTATTCTTTAATTTCCTAACTGAAATGCATATATCCATTTATTCAGTTGCAACACAGTGTAGTCACATTTTAAATTCCCAGGCTGGAGAGACACTTGTACACAGTGGAGCAGAAATACGATGTATTAATGCCAGATTTCTAGGTTTTTCTTTATTCTCTCTTTTCTTGTCAACGTGCTTTGTCAGAGCCTTGTTAGAAAACAGAAATCTGAAATCTATTGTCACGTCTGGACTTGAAACGCTTCAAGACACCTGATATGCTTAATCATTTTGAGCCATTCTCCAGTGTGAACAATTTTCATCAGTCTAAAAGCTGTGGGACAAACAACAAAGAGCTTTGATAGAACACGCACAAAAAGCTGAGTCCAGTTATTGAAATTCATGTATTTATCTGTATCTGATACAAATTCAGTCTTAGGTTCAATGGAAAATCACATTATCTCAAGATGTACAGAGAAAGGAAAACTAAAGGGACAACATTAGTTCATTGCTTCCTTTCTAAGTATTACACACTTCTCTGTTGGTTACACAAGTACAAAGAAAAAGTTTGAGCTTTGTCTTCTGCTGCATTTGGTGTACAGAATCCCCTAGTTTGGAAACTATAGTCTTGCAGTTATTTTTTGTTAATTTAGTTTGATTTGTTTTATTTTTGCTTTCATTGGAATATCCTGAGCAGAAGTCCTTACTCCTGTCACGACATTATGACAAGCTGTTCCATACTTATTCTCTTCCCTCTCCCACTGAGAATCACTGTTTAAACGCTATAAATTACTAAATATTTTCCTGCTGTTCCTAAGCGTGTTGCAAAGGGGAAATATATTTAATAATTCAGATTACTGTGTAGGAAGATACACTTTTGGAAGCCCATCTTAAGACTAGGCTTGAATTTTCAAAAGTGCTGTGAATTCCCACTTTGTACCAGGTGCAACTCAGTGTATGGAGGGAGATGCAGTCTCCTCAGTACCTGCCCTTTAAAAAGTTGATCAGCCCCTCCAGTTTTTTTGAGGATTCATAGTTCACTCTCTGCTTGTTCGTCAGCTTTTCTTCTCCAAGGGGGAAAGCTCTAACAGCTGAAAGTAGAAGTGAAAGAGCTGACAAGCTTATAGTATGAGGAACGGGCTTTGCTTGTAGCTTCTGTCCATCCCCACTTGCTTCCCTGTTGTCCTACTGGTTTGTTTGGGTTTCCTCCTGTCGTGGGAAGAATTTGGACTTTTTCTGATTCTTTCAGGGTCCGCCTCGCTATCATCTCTCACAATCCAGAGCTGATCAACCCATCTTTTACAAGGCTATGCAAAAGATCTCATCCTGTCAGCATTTCTCAGTGCTTCACCTCTCCCTTGCTGTTGGCTTTGATGAGTTGGTTGCCTGAACATCTGGGTTCTCAGTAGCTCGTGTTTCACTCAGGAAGGCACCTTTTCAGGCGATCACTTCTGTAACTAAGTGTTGCTGCTTATAAAGCCAACAGTGACCTGCTGCACTATGTCTGATGGATACTTCTTGGAGGCATTCTGGCAAACGATTGACTTCAGAATTGTGTTGAGGAAAATTTATACAGCACCGTTTTGCTACCTGGTTCTCTGTACGTTCACCAACCGCTGCCCAGCTGGTTTCACCTCTTGACAGGAGATCTTTGGTTAGTGCATATTACTTAGAGAGACCCACAGAACACCTATATAGATTGAAATAGAAAAAAAAAGTTATAATGAATGATAGCTACTGGGTTTCAGTCATTCATTTCCAATCTATTTTACTTCAGGTTTTTTCTTCCCCCCCAGGAATCTGTGTTATATTTTGGAAGTAACTGAGAAGTAGTTGTAAATCCTGTATTAAGAGCATCCCCTAATGCTTTGTGTTAAATGAAGAAAAGCAGCAGGAATGTATCTTCTCTGGTTAGCAGGAGACAAAACTTTCTATTTTTAAGTGACTGAGCGCAAATGAACCTACTTCTGATTAGTGGTTTCCTTGCACATTTTCTGAAAAACAGTGGCTACTAATGAGTAACTCTCTACTGACTCCTAACAAGGCTGCAAATTGCCCCAAACCTCTGAAACCTTAGACTGCATCTTTTCCACGGTATTTGACTAAAAGAGCCACTCGGCCTGTGGTATTTATGAATGTTTTCATAAACCTATTCTTTGTTAACTATCATTCCTCAAATTCGATGTATTATCCAACAAAATAATATTCTGATTAAGGACAGAAAGTTAAATAATAGACACATTTCCATGCACAACCTCTCTGTGGGATTTTATTATTTTGCATGATGATGATTGAAAGACTTTTTTACATGTGATAGCAGCGTGGTATTTTAACCCCTTATCTCATGATAAAATGATATCACAGCTGCCTAAAATGATGAAAACAGAGTACTTGGTAGACAGAGAGCTTTAGAAATAATACTAGGAAACTAACGGAATTGATGAGTTCCTCTGTGGGTTAATGATATTGGGAGTAAACTCTGCCTTGTCATTGGAGGTGCCACACTAAAATCTCACAGGTTTGTGGTATCTTAAGAATGGACTTCAGCAGCCTTTCCCTTTTCCCCGGCATTTTTTTCAAACAGAAGCAGAGATTACTCTGAGCTCGGCATTGTCCCAGTTTTCCGTGTAACATTACTTGTGAAGGCAACAGCCGCTGAAAAAAGACGTAACGAAGGGTGAGGACCTTCCCCTCTGGACATCTGCTGTGGCTTTGGTCTAGTAACTAGCTTGGATCTTTACAGGCCTACATGGTTACTAATCCTAGGGAAAGACTGGTTTGTGATTTATACAAATGCAGAAACTTGAATGGCAGTCAGCCCTGTTGTTTTCTCCCAAGTTCGTGATGAAATAAATCCGCTTACACTCAAAATCTTATTACAGGGAAGAGGAACACATCACATGCACGCTATGGAGGGGAAAATTTATCGGTACTCTGATTAATGTTTTAACAGTCTAATAATGCTTTAACAGTCTAAATGTTTTAGTAGTCTAAATGTTTTAATAGTCCGAATGATCTGATTAATACAGAAAAGTCTCATTATTAACATAGTGAAAATCATTATATAAAAAGCCTTCCTATATAGGCTTTTTTTGTGTTGGTATGGTCACACTTTTGTCTGTCCTGTGGTTTACACTTCAGTCTTCTGTCAGAAAAATAGGATGAGGTAGGTTGTCATTCTTCATCGTCATCCTAATATCTTCGACAGGAGGATTTCAATATTCATTGTAGAGTTGTTTCCTTCTGGAATTCACAGGAAATTAGGTTTTATAAATTCTTTCAGCACCGTGCACTTCCTTCTCCTTATTTCCCCACTGGAAACTAGCCTCTCCGTCCTTGGGTGACATCAAGGGCTCATGTTATGTGGTGATTTGCCCATATGTTGTTCCCAGAGTTGAAGGTGAGAGAGTTTAGCCAAGTGGCACTTGACCACTAGAAAGTCCTCAAAAGAGTTCAGGCCAAAGCAAGCCTACACAAGTCCTGAGACTTGTCACTTGTCACATCCACAAAGGTTTTTTTTTTCTCTTGAGTGCAGCTTCAACATTGCAGATTCTGCTGGATCTGCAGCTGGAAAAGTCTGAAAAGCAATGAAGGATCCTCTCATTGGAAAAGACAAGGTATTTCAGGATGTTGTCCTGATCTAATCATGTTGCTTCTCCTTGGGCTTCAATCCAAGACTTGCTGCTGGTGGCCCGGGAACAGTATGACATAAAGGACTGTATATGTTAGAGGTATCTCTGAGGCATTTTGAAGACTGTACTTCAAAGGGAGGGATCTTTAAAATTTTTTTAAAATTTATGTACTTATCCTGAAAATTACTTTTATTTTTTAATATTGGCTTCTGAGTTTTTGACTTTAGAGTCATTTTCTTATATCACTTTAGTGATATAAGAAAAAAATGGAGATCAGGCCTCTGAGCATTAAATTTTCAAACATCTTTCATGAAGGTAAATAACATAAAAAATGTGCATTTTTATTGTGAGTGTTTTCTACACTTTGAAGTGGGGAGATTTATTTTGTCTATAAGAATAATCTCATTACTGGCAAGGAACTATCATTTTTATTTTCCATGTGGAAATTTGAAATTTCTCTTACAGAACGCTTATATTTTCTAAATGACTTTCTTAACTGCCCATAGTTAGCACGTTTTTCTTAATAAATGTGCTCCTCAAACAGTAGAACTTATATTAGACCAAGGAAAATAGTTGAACTGAAGGCATAAATTCCTTATCCCTTTGTGTACTCATACAAATATAAGAATTATAATATCTACATCATTTTTTGCAGATACTGACATTTTCTGCACCAGTGGGTATCTTGCAAGGAATATTTGCTGAGCTTTTACTAATTTCATAGCAATGTTATTAACATTTAAACAGTTCATAGATATGTGCTAAATCAATAGGTGGTGATAAAACTATTCATCTTCTGCACATTGAAATCATTAAATATTTTCCCTTTACTTCCCAAAATTTCTTCAGCAGCAGAGAGCACACAAAAGAGACTCATTGAATTAAGATGTGGTTGAGTTATCGGAGAAAAGAGCTTGGACTGTTTAATCTAAGAGAGGCATTTGGGGAGAGACGCGACACTCAGAAAATCCCGTTATCATTCGATTTATTACTGGTAACTGATGACAGCGCTCGTAGCTAATCCCATTCATCTCACTGCATATGCTAATGTGCAAAAAACTTGCACCTTTCATTAAGAGTTTCATAATTAGGGTGTTTACAGGCATTTCTAATAACCAGAGAGGTACTGTTTCAAAATCCAACAGGTTTAACAACCATTAGGCTTTTTCTAAATATCTGACACGTGTGATTTGAGGTGTGGTGGTTTAAAAAATGTGTAGGTGGTTGCCTAGAGGTGACAGTTCTCAGACTGTCCTGTGGCAGTCGTTTCTGTCTTACCCGTTACAAAGCACACATCTGGTTTTGTTGCGCAGTATAATGACTTCTTGTGTATGAGACACTAGCTTTTAATCTTGTTGGTTTGGTTCCAGTAGAACAGAAAATGCAATAAATGTAAGAATTTTAAACTAAGGGAGGAATACTCTGGCTCTTAAACTCCACTGAGTTGGGATTTTGCCTTAGTGATCGTTGTGTTCCAGTTTACGCACATAATAAATGAAAGACTTCAGATTTATTCAGGTATATTATTTTCTTCTGAAATATCACCTGAAAGAGCAGTAAAGTTGGGCAGAAGTCTGAAGTCAAACTGCTCATTAGTTTGCCTCACGTCTGTACACAAATATGAACATCAATTAGATAACACTAGAGATCAGATTCTTAGGAGGAGTTTGTTTTGCACAGTGGTCCAAATGAACATTCACTTTGTTAATTAGTCTTTAATACAAGCCATAGAATCATAGAATCGTAGAATGGCCTAGGTTGGAAGGGACCTTAGAGATCATCTAATCCAACCTCCCTGTCATGGGCAGGGACGCCTCTCAACTAGATCAGGCTACTCAAGGCTCTGTCCAACCTGGCCTTGAACACCTCCAGGGAGGGGGCAGCCACAACCTCTCTGGGTAATTTATTCCAAAGTCTTGCCACCCTTGTACTGAAGAACTGCTCTTGAATGAATTGCTCTTGGAGCATAAATTGATTTGGGAACTATGTAGTAATTAGATGTCAATAACAAAGAAAACAGACATCAGGAAGAGAGGAACCTGGTGTCTAGAAATATTATAAACTGTAATGCTCCTAAACAACAACATATCTGGTGCTTAACCTCTCCCATCCCTCTCACAAGTGTAGAAATACCTCCCTTTGTGCTTGAATTTTAGCATAAATGCTTTTATTGACTTACTCAAATGCTTACAAAATCAACATTTATAAAGAGGATTAAGACCTAAGCAATCCTCCTCATCTCCTTAATTGTCATTTTTACTCATTTAGCCAAAGTGCAATTCACAAAGGCGTCTATTCTTTCTTACTTTTTGAGGTGTATGGGGGATTTAGCCCTAACAAATATGGAGTAGACGCTGGTTTGAGATAGCAAGACCAAGCAAAATCCTGTGTGAAGGACTTAATAATTTCTGGCACCACACGCATTATGTCCTTTTTACTACCTCTCTCTGCATTAGTCTCGTGAATGGGCCAAAGTGCCAAAGTCAAAATTGCCTTTCTCTGGGTAACAGAGCCAGGACTGATTGAATTTAAAACTTCTTCTGTCTGCTCGATGATGAAGCAGAACCTCTGGTTCTCCCTCTTCTGGCACAAAGCAAGATCTGGGTTTTCATCTCTGTGAAGACCCCATGGATCTCCTGTTCATCTTTGTGGAAGTGTAGAAATACCTCCTGGCAGAAACGCCTCCTGGAAGGCTCAAGGCTTGCTCCCCTCACCCTGCAGCCTCTTCACCCACTGACTCAGAGGACACCACCTCCTCCTTCTGTTCCTCAGTCTCTGGCACCATGGGGATGTGTCCCCAAGCAGGGCTTTGCTTCAGCAGAGGTCTCCGATGTGCAGGTGGCTGCGGGGAAGCATGCCCTGTGGCACTTCACCGCTGCTGCTGAGCAGTCCCGTGCTGCCTTCTGCAGAGTTTCTGTCCTCCGGTGTCACTCATCCTTCTGTGAAATAGCTGCAAAAATTTCAGGAAAACTGGTCAAGGCCCAACCTAAAAATATAGCTGCTCATTTCTCGTCTTAATTTGTTTTGACAGATGGCATGGGAGATTAATGACTTGCACTAATTGTGAGAGAAAAGTGTTTTAAGTGTATCTATATAAAACTTTCTTTTTTTTTTACCAGAACTGTGATTTATATAGGACCAAAAAGCACCACAGTGCTCTAGTCTTAGATCCCATCTGAGAGTTTATAAAAAGGTTGAGGAGAGATTAATTTTGAAACTCATAAAGTCAAATCTCAGCTCTTATCAGAAACAGACCTTGCAATGCCAACTAAGTTCCAGCATTTCTAGGCCAAAAATGGTGTCTTTTCGCTATGGTGACTGCTGGAGATAGAAGATTTTGCTCGTTGCCGTTTTTATGGGGAGAAAGAATGATTGCTCTTAAAGATGAAGCTCTGATTAGATTCTGACAGGCCACTTCCAGGAACAGGCGGCAGAAATATCTGCCCATGTCTATAAACACATGCATAAACAAGGCAACTGAGAAATAAATGATGTATATTCGAGTCCTGGGTGTCTCTGTGAGT
This sequence comes from Trogon surrucura, assembly GCA_020746105.1. NCBI lineage: Eukaryota > Metazoa > Chordata > Aves > Trogoniformes > Trogonidae > Trogon > Trogon surrucura. Next base: position 12,215,741 of record CM036624.1, read on the forward strand.
TACTGATTGGGCCGCAGAGCTGACAGATGGTTGCAGCGCACAGTTAAAAATAAAGCCTTCTTCCCTAGTTACAAGCTACAGTACAAAAGGTGAATGTAAGTCTTGCTACCTGGTGTGTGGCACAGACGTTAGAACATCGCAGATTGCACTGGAAGAGCTCCAGCCAGTCTATTTAACCCTTGTCCCATTCGAAAATTTGACCTTATTGAGCACATCGTTGGAAGCCTTGTCCTTGGCTCCATTTTGGGAAGCACGCTGAAAGGGTTTCAGGCAGACCATAAAACTTCACTGGAAAATATCCTTCAAGTGATGCTCAAGGCAGACAGGATAATGTACAGCAGGTTGTTTGAAATGCTACCTTGAAATAAGTCTCCCATGAATACTGAGCTCATGATGCAAGGCAGTATTTATATTCGTACAGCTGTTGACTTCTTGACTGCTCGACACCCAGAGGGTGCTGAGGGAGCGGAGGAAAAACTGAAAATAAGCCCACCTTAAGTAAGTTTTCCATGGGTAAATATATTACATTAAATTACATGGAAATTTTTTTTTAACTAATATTCTATAATATTTTCAGCTATGAGTAAGGTAAAAGTATGCCTTTTGCATCAGGGGCTTAATTTCTGGCAGAGACATTTTCTACTGGTCTAGCAGGGGTGTTTTACCTAGTTAGCTGGAAATAAAAACTGCCAGCTTGTTCTTTTGAGAGCCTTAGGACTTTTCCGCTGAGTAGGGGCTTGCTGAAGACCAGCTCCACCAAAACTGATTGTATTTCACATTACAAACACAGTAGTTGTGTTTATCTTGCACAAAGGTGTTAATGAGTCTGTGCTGGGATGGAATTAACATTCTTCCCAGTAGCTCGTAGGGGGCTGTGGTTTGGGTTTGTGCTGGGAATGGTATTGGTCACACTCAGATGGTTTTGTTACTGCTGAGCAGAGCTTGCACAGAGTGAAGGACTTCTCTGCTCCTCACCCCATCCCGCCAGCAAGGAGGCTCAGGGGCACAAGAACCTGAGAGGGTGCACAGCCAGGACAGCTGACCCCAGCTGATTAAAGGGATGTTCAGACCACAGGACGCCATGCTGAGCATACAAATCTGGGGAAGAAGGACAAAGGGGAGGATGTTTGGAGTGATGGCATTTATCTTCCCAGGTCACTGTTATGGGTGATCGAGCCCATCTCTCCTGGGGGTGGCTGAACCCTTGCTTGCCTCTGGGACATGGGGAATGGATTCCTGGTTTTGCTTTGCTGGTGTGCATGGCTTTTGCTTTACCTGTTAAACTACCTTTGTCTCAACCCATGAGTTTTCTCACTTATACTCTTTTGATTCTCTCCACCCATCCCACCAAGAGGGAGGGAGCAAGTGGCTGCGTGGGTGTGAGCTGTCTCCTGGGGTGAAACCACAACAAAAATAAGTGTCTTAGATGGACAAGAAACTCCGAATTGCTGAAGGCATTAGCATTATAATCTGGGCATTCTCACAGGCTCTTTAGCTGTCTAGTAGCTTGATACTGCAGTTTAATCCTGGCGTAGATGTACGAGCAGGATTTTATTTGTTACAGCCCTAAATCATGGAAATCATGCTCTTCCATGACAACGCTGAGCTATTGCCATGTTCAGTTATCAGTATTGCTCAAAGAAATATTTTTGGCTGGTTATCAGTCTTATCCACCTTAATTCTGTAATGACTGCAATAAAACATTTGTGTTTCTTCTTGTGACAGTAACAAATTCAGTTTGACACAGAGAAGATTAAAACCCCACAAACTTATTTTCAGTTGTCTTTTTTTATATATGAAACTTTAAATATTTTAAAATCGTCTAATTGGAGCTACTTCAGTTGCAGGGTAGAGTAATCATGCGTACTAATTACAGAAGGGGGTAATTCCATACATAAATATTTTTCCTTTCTAATCAACACAAATGTTGATGTTTTCCTTGGGTCTTTACAAAGACTGCTGTCACCATTCCTAGAAGCAACAGGTAGATTAGGGAGTAGATTGCAGGGAGTAGTGCTCTCTACCCAAAGTATACCATGCACAGTATGTTTCTTCAGAAGTATCATGTTTGTAATCCCTTCAGATCAGTAGTTTGCTTATTCTTTTATTGACCTGTGAAACCAGTATAATCTAGCAGTTGGCCTAGATGAATGCATGATGGCTCATAAGAGTTGGCATCAAGTAACTCTCCAGTGCCCTTCCAAATCCAGGATCTTGAAAAAAAGAAATTTCAGATTTCACTTTACTGAAGACTGTTTCCAAAGAAACAGTTGTCCAAATGGATGATAAAATTGGTTGGAACAGCTACTTTCTGTCACGTTCCTTGCGTGAAATGTAGAATTTATGTTCCCAGGAACTATTAGTGAAGTAGATTGGGGTGGCAGAGTATCACAGAATCACAGAATCACAGAATGTTAGAGGTTGGAAGGCACCTCAAAGATCATCTAATCCAACCCCCCTGCCAGAGCAGGACCACCTACAGCAGAGCGCACAGGAACACGTCCAGGCGGGTTTTGAATGTCTCTAGAGAAGGAGACTCCACAACCTCCCTGGGCAGCCTGTTCCAGTGCTCGGTCACCCTCACAGTAAAAAAGTTTTTCCTCATATTTTTATGGAACCTCCTGTGTTCCAGCTTCCACCCATTGCCCCTTGTCTTGTCAGTGGACGCCGCTGAAAAGAGCCTGGCTCCATCCTCCTGACACTCCCCCTTGACATATTTATAAACATTAATGAGGTCACCCTTCAGCCTCCTCTTCTCCAAGCTAAAGACACCCAGCTCCTTCAGCCTTTCCTCATAAGGGAGATGCTCCACTCCCTTCACCATCTTTGTGGCTCTGCGCTGGACTCTCTCAAGCAGCTCCCTGTCCTTCTTGAACTGAGGGGCCCAGAACTGGACACAATATTCCAGATGTGGCCTCACCGGGGCAGAGTAGAAGGGCAGGAGGACCTCTCTTGACCTACTTGCTACTCCCCTTCTAATACACCCCAGGATGCCATTGGCCTTCTTGGCCACGAGGGCCCACTGCTGGCACATGCCCATCCTGCTGTCCACTAGAACCCCCAGGTCCCTTTCCCCTGCGCTGCTCTCCAGCAGGGCAGTCCCCAACCTATATTGGCACATGGGGTTATTTTTTCCCAAGTGCAAAACTCTACACTTGCCCTTGTTGAACTTCATAAGATTTCTCCCTGCCCAGCCCTCCAGCCTGTCTAGGTCTCTCTGAATGGCTGCACAGCCTCCTGGTGTGTCAACCACTCCTCCCAATTTCGTATTATCAGCAAACTTGCTGACAACATTCTCTAATCCCTTGTCCAGATCATTGATAAACATATTGAAAAGCACCGGCCCGAGCACTGACCCCTGAGGGACCCCACTAGACACAGGCCTCCAGCCAGACTCAGCCCCATTGACCACAACCCTCTGGCTTCTTCCCTTCCACCAGTTCTCGACCCACCTCACTACTTGGTCATCCAGACCACACTTCCTCAGTTTACCTATGAGGATGCTGTGGGAGACGGTGTCAAAGGCCTTGCTGATATCCAGATAGACCACATCCACTGTAGAGCCCTCCATTAAGAAAAAACAAAGTTCCTAAGATGGACTTAGATCATTTGTTGCTGTTTCCAGAAGAGATTGAAAAATCTTAGTTTACAGTGATATAGCAAAAATGTCCTTAACAATTTTGCATTTGATTTTTTTAGTACTACATAAATGAAAGATTTTAGGTATTACTACAGGTTTGCATAACGTGGTAGGTGTATTGAGAAGATTTAATTACAACTTAGAGAAAGTAAATGGTGTTGATTTTTTTATTTGGTGTTTGTGGGATTACAGAGTGTAACATTTGCCAAACAGATTGTTCTTAGACAATCATAGAATCAAGTAGGTTCTTCAAACTTTGTAGTAAAGGAGATAGACTAAGCAGAGTCTTATTTTACTGCAATTTATATAAAGTTTCTCAACTATCACACACAGCAGTTCTTATTCTCTGGATCAGCACGAGTCTGAACTGGCCGGAGGTGCAACCTCTTACTTCCCTGTGACCCCTCTTACTCCCCAGCACCCCCAGCGTGGCACACAAGAGCCAGCAGTGGCCTTGGTCACTGTAGGAATAAGTATAAGCAAGATCCTTTCTACATACCAGTCCCAGGCAGTGACTGCAAACATCAGGTGTTATCACTGCTCGTAGCACACACTGTCTGCAGAAACACGCTGCTGACTTCAGAAAGTGCAGCCTTTTAGAAGAGACTGAGCTGGAAAGTAAAAATCACTGAATGGAAATGGTTCTGTTCAGCTCAAACCAGAACATTTCCACACAAACATCAAGCTCCGGGCAAGTTTCTCCAGCCCTAGATTGCATTGAAAATAAGGTCACGTGTTTGTGGACCTTTAATGTGTTTTACATCTGACGGTTATCACTGACCAACATTTGTTGACATAGGAGAACAGCGAAGTGTGTGGGTTTTTTTTTGCCAGGTTGCTTTAAAAAAAAATCCACGAACGGAAAAGTGGCAGTGCCTTTTTGAGGAAGAGGGGGGAGTGAAAGGCCTGTGGAAGGTTCTGGAGGCAGAGTACTGGTGTGTGCGTATTACTTGTGTGACTTTAGGACTATAGTCAATACTGATAAGTCTGCCCTGTCTTGTAGTGCAGTTGTTTGTGTCTGTGTACTTACCTGTTCACACGTTACCTGTATGAATGCACACACATTAGGTATGACACCTCTGAATTAAAATATAGCTGTCTTTTCTTGAGTCTTCACAGATGGTGGGGAGGCAATTCATCTGAGCTATAGAATTACTTGTAATGTATTTATTCTGCTTTCCATCACAGTCACTTCATGGCAGAAGAGATGAACACTAAATCTCCAGACAAAATCAGCTTGCAAATGTGTTTTGGAACAAACCTTAGTGTATTACGTTTGCACAATGTTTCATTAAATATCACAGTAAAATAAATAAATAAGCAAATTCCTGTCTGATTACAGGTTTCAGTATATTACACAATTTCTCATGGTGCTTTCCTGCAGATCTTCACATTGAAATTTTATTTCAATTGTAAAAAAAAAAAAAAAAAAATTAAAAAGTTAAAGTACTTCTAGGCATGATAAAAACTTTTAACAATGTCATGTTGTAGTATATTGTGTTAACCAATCCACACCACCAATATACACATTGACTTGAAAACAGTAGTTGGAATATATTCCTGAAAATCTCAGCCTGAAGTATTGCAAAGTATTTTGATTGTAAAGCTGTTCCAAAAAAAAAAAATAAAATTAGTGTGAGGGCAAGAGAAACAAATTGTATGAAAATATGGTTTTGGTAATATTCGATTACTGATGTGTGTAGAGACTGCTAGTGCAGTAGAATTTTACGTGATCTCAAGTCTACCAAGTTGAACTGCAGACCTAAGTGAGAAGTGCTAGAGCCCCCTTAAGCAGGATCTCTCATTGCCTTCAGTTCTGTTCCTGTCAGATGTGCACTGAGTTCAATACAACCTGATTTTCCTTATTTGAAGTTTAGCTTGGGGCACTAATGTGTTTTCCCCCCTTGAAATCAGAAATTTGGTTAACCCTCTACGTGGAGATACAGTTTCTCCTTTCTGCCCTTGTTCATGTGGCAGCAATCCTTAATAGCTTTATTAATCTGACTGTTTTATCAAGATCGTGTAGCAAATAACTGGCTAAAGTAGCTGTTGCATTTCAGAATGAAATCTCCTACGTTAGCCTACATTAGATCTTGCAACTTTGTAGGTTAATTAATTCTTGCAAGGCTGTATGCTTGGTTAGTAGATCAGCCCTGTTGCTGGGTTACTGAGATGTGGATGTGGAAGAGTTTAGAAAGGTCAGACATGGAACTGGAGTCTGAAGCTAAACTCTTAAGATTGGCCAATTTGAGCAATTTTAAGGGCATGACCCTTGTGCCCACCTTATCATGGGATAAAATCCTGTAATCTGGACCAAAGATACTCTCTTCAAATTGTCATTATATATTTTTCCCCCCTAGGATTTGATATCTCTGATCTCCAGCAGTTCCCGTTTCTTAAAACTCAAGAGAAAGTACCTCTCTATTTTATAAGAGAGAATAAGAAATAGTTTTTCAAGTCCAGAAGAGACAGTGTCAGGAAGCTGCACCCAGAAGAACCGAGAAAAGCATCAGTCCTGATGTCCTCCAAAGAGGGCTTAAATCTAGTTGACACAGATTTAAAGATCTTAAATCTGTTCATGACTGCTCAGCCATTCCTTATGGATAATCTCCAGGATTTACAAGTATAATCTACAGAGGGGATTTTGTGGCAAAATATTAAAGGACATTGTCTCTCTCGGCAGTTACAGATCAGAGAAGAATCGTGTTCTTAACCTTCTTAAGGGCTTCAAAATACACTGAAATACTCCTTAGCTTGTATAAGTACAGAAGATAATTTGCCAACTCCAAAGTATTTCACAAAGTAATCGTGTTTTCTGCATTTAAAATAAATATTTAACTCCAGAATTACACCATTCAGTACTCAAATGAATTTTTAGGATTAGGTCTTCAGTTCACTTTCTATGAAATGTGAATTTATGTGTGAGTTTTTACTTAAGTGTTTCAGGGTTGCTTACTATTAGAAGTTTTTAGGTGTTTGAAGATCTATTGTGAAACAATAGACTAAAGAACTATTTAGATTTTCTTCACAAAAAGTAACTGCTACCTATTAACTAGTAGTCAAGGTTAATTAAAAAAAAAATTACTAAGTAAACGGGATTTTTCACTAGTGAAGCCTGGCGAGTAATGCACAATAAAACCCAACACTCCGTAGTTTTAGAATGATACGCAGATAAAATTATTGTGTGGCTTTGATGGCTACCCTCTTTGCTGCTAATGGATTTGCTGATATATTTGATGATGTATCTTCAGTGGTCCATTCCTGTAGTTGAATACCTGCTTCTGAGACACCCTGGAAGAGTAGAATTGGGTAGGACCTGTTTAAGGGCCCCATTTTAACGTTACTTGGGTAGCCAATGGCCACAGCACTTGCCATTTGCACCTGAGTGAATCAGGAAATTCACAGGCTCCGCATTTGCTGGGGATTATAACCTGGATGGCTTCACTCTCTGCGAATTCTTCAGAAAGGTGATGGAGAGATCAAATTTGAGTACCTTTTCTGGGAGGTCCCTGACCTCACAGAGTGGTATCTGCATAGGCCTGACTTTTTGACATGGAAGGGCTTCCCATGTTGTTGACTTCAGACTTCAAAAATTTGCAGTCTGCAGACATGGTCAGCAGGCCCAACAGTCTGCTGAAATATTTTATTTCATAGGCAGGTCCACAGTCTTTATCCTGCCTGTTTTAAAATTCCGTATTAAAATAGATTACAAAACAACAGCCTTCAAAATGCTGGTGCTTCAGAAAAAATGCACATTCACTTAAGTGTGTCTGGAGAGGTATCATTCTTGTTTTGTAGACAGTTGCATACTCATCTTTCTCATTTTGCAAATATGCTCGATGGAGCATATTTAATGTATAATATTTAATAACAACAACAAATATAAGAAGGCAATTGGAGAAAAATTATTTTCTCTCTAATATCACAGATTTTTAAAAATAATTTTCTAAGAAAGGATAGTTAAACAAGATCTTACAGTCTGTGAGGAATCTATATTTTTGTTTCCCTCTGCTTTTACTTTGAATATTTGGAGGTACTCTTGCCATAATCCTTTCGGGATGACTAGAAAATTCCGTGCTTGCTAGTACGTGTGTTTCAAAAGAGGAGATAAATTGCTTAAGTTGCACTCCCTAGTAGTGGATCGCAATCGTGGTTGCAGCGTGCGATACACAATAATGTACGATTATACTCAGTATGCATGTTACTGTAGGACACTGCAAGTTACCTAAGATTTTAGGGATTTTACAGGACTGGTTTACCTTTCTGTTATTTATCATGGAGGTTTTTTTTCTCTTTGAAATACCTTTTTGCTGCTGATCTTCCACACATTTCAAATAACCAATATAAATATATTATAACTTTTAATTATGCTAATTTTTCATTCAGCCATCAAAATTTTAATGAAACTTAAGTGAATGTATATTACCTCATTTCATAAATGGTTATTATAATAATATTTTCTCATTAAAATATAATTTTGTATTATTATAGAAAAAGCCAAATTTTACTCGTTTTCCTTTTCCTTTAGGCAAAAAAATAAGGGTTTCCTTACTGGGGAGAAGATTTAATAAATTTTGAGGTATCTGTCGTAAAAGAAAATGATCCTTACTTATTCAGATGCAGTCTTTTACAGAATCTTGAAAATGCTGCTTGGGAACTCTATCAAACTCTATGAAATTCGCTCTGAACGTATAGTTCAGTATATATTCTCTTGCTCTCAATATGTCTTTTTTTGTTTTCCCAGTGTCTTTATTTCAATTATCTGTGTAAGGATTGATACTGTTGATGTTTTCTTGTTATCACAAAACTCATTTAACGGAAGAAAACCTGTATTATGGTCCTGTGGGATGTGGTAATAACTAGCGTTCCTTCTGGAAATTTGGAATTCACCTTATTCAGTGTTCTTTGTTGTATTAATGGAGGAATAGTTCACTAAAGCACATGAAAAGAATTGGAGATGTCCAACTCGAAGATGATAAAGTCCAATTCCTTTAATATTTTAGAATTTTAATATTAAATAGATGATCCCCAATGAGTCATGTTTCGGCACTCTGGCACTTCCTACTGCTTTGTAGATACTTAATCTATCCTCACCCGCTTGTCTTTCATTCTGTGAATAGTCTTGTGTATACAGTGGCTGATAATGGCGAATGGATGGTGGAGTCAGGGAACTCATTTTACTACTTCAGGACATAATTTATCTTACACGTGGGCATCACTGCAACTTGCCAATTTTTTTTTCACATCCTTCATCTACCTAAATTCTTGTTTCCCTGGTTTGCTCCCAGTGCTTTTTTACCCATGAGAGAAAGCTCACTGCAAAAGTAACAAGAAAAGGTAAATTCAGTAATAAACGAGGCTCAGTTTTTATTGGCCTGAAAACCGTATGACATCAAATTCAGCAGAGGATGAAAAGAAAAGTGGCTGCTTCTTTGAGAGGAGATCTAAGTTCATCTGAAGAGAGGAGGACACCACAATTAGCTGGCAAAGCAGAAGGTGGAAAGTCCATTAACACCTGCCAACATGCTATAGCTACCCTTCTGTTTCCTGCAGTGCCTTAAAACATTGAAAATACTTTAGAGCTGTTGAATAGCTGTGTGCTGTACTAGCCTCATGTTAAATAGTGTTAAAAAACCATGAAAACAAGGTGGAAGATGGTATTTTGGAGAAAACTAGGGTTTGTTTCCTTACCATCTTTAATTATGTTCTGATAAGACTCATCTTTAATTATGTTCTGGGAAGACTAAAACAAAAACAGAAATCCCACCATGTCCTGGCCTCCTGAAAGAAGCAGAAATCAATATGATCCTGGAGATTAAAGGGTGGTAGATATTCCCTTGCTGCCTCAGGGAGTCACTACATGGATAGGAGAAATGACATATCATAGGAATTAAAAAGACTGTTCTGTCCAGGAGCCCACAAGAGAGTTCTGAAAAAGTTGCTGTTTTGCATGAGTAGGTCTAAAAATCCCATCGCGCATCCCATGCTTCTCCCAAAGGGGAGACCATCATCTACAAGTCTTTCACAGGCTTTTGCTATTTCTTGCTACTTGATAGTCTTGCTAATTCAGGAGTGGTTGCTCCATACTTGTCATGGCCAAATCGCAAATTAATATCTTGCCTTTGTTTTCAACATTGTCTTCTGAAGTTGGAGTTGAAAAGATCTGACTCATGGTACAGTCCTCCATAGGACTCCGCATAGCTGCTGTGTTGGAGTTTAGAAAGTGCCAGCGACACTGAGGAAACTGAAATGAAATTAGAAAAGCAGAATCATAGTTTCTGCAGTGTCCCTGTACTGTTCCAAACTCCTCTGCACAAAATAGCTTGTTAAAACAAAAAAGTCCCCCAAATATATTTGCAACCAATAATCTGAAATGTTGGCAAGCGGTCCTTTAACATGTTTACAGAATTTTGTTGTGCTGCTGTTCACACAAATATCTCAGTCTTTGTCATGGTGGAGATTTGAAAAGGAGCCCTTTTGATTCTATTAATCTGTGCTTAGAGAATTTTTAATTTGTCTCCACTAATAGATAGCGGAAAATGCTGTTAATTTCTGCCCCGTATTTAAGTAGTCTGCTGAGGAAAAAGCCTGATCAGTGGGCTACCTGAAGGAGAATATTTTTAGAAATAGTATTAGATGGGGAAAAATGATGCTGTGGATTTTAATGTGAAAATAATCAGTAAAAGTCTCTTTTAATTTCAAAAGAATAAGTCATGCTCTGGCTTACAGAATGTAGTGAGTTTCTAATAAGGGGGAACACAGAGAAGCTGTTATAGTTACCTTCAGCATTGGATGAAATAACTTATAATAAATTTTCAAGTCATCCAAAACGCCATCGATATCATATTTCTTGCAATGTGGAGCTATCAGAATATTTACCAGATATAATGTTTTTGCTTAAAGCACTTTCAGTCAATTGAACGGCTTAACTGAAGAAATGCTAACTCTTAGATTTTCAGCGATATAAAGTGTGGGGATTGCTTTGCTGCGACTCCCAAAAAATAAAATTAAAAAACTGTTCAGACTTCAGTAAGAGAAAGGAGTGTGTGGGCTAAAATAAACACCTCTCTGTACTGACAAAAATATTACCTAGTTTTGTTTGGCATGGTCAGGTCTACAGCTGGATCTGCCAGGGGAAGTCCCCAGGGGTGTAAATCAACATCCTAGGTGGAAAATTCTTCATCCAGGGTGTAAATCAACACATTTCAGTGTACAGACATTGCCTGTCAGTCAACCCCAAAGTACAGAATCTGTCAGAAGAACGTTTGAGACTTTCTGGAAGTCCCATTTGTAAAGACCTGCGGGCATTGAATCAGATGCTTTGTTGAGAAGGTGACAGGCGTCTCAGACTGGTTCGTTGTCTTGAAGCTGCCCATGGTCTCAAATCTACTGGGTGCTCAAATGAGCCCGTGGTCTCATTTATGTGGAGACTTGCTGGGGAGTCCCTGGACCTCCCAGGGAACCAATGCTCAAGTGTGTCAGGTGTGTACACAGACAGCAGTTGTAACTGCAGCATAAACCTGAAATTCATCCTTATATCACAGTTACAACTTACATCCTACAACCCTGAGAAGATAAAAAAGGCTGTTGCCCACTTGGTGTCCCTGGTATCCCTAGGACTCTGCCTGTTTTTTCAAAGACTAAAAAAACAATTGTTCTTATTATGACTGTAGAAAGTTTGGATAGTGAAGCCATCTCAGTTGTGTGCTCTACCTTTCTTGAAAACTGTGTTCATATCTTCCCTTGCCTGAGGAGATCAACCTGTCTTCCTCAGGTGGAATGACCAAAACACAGGCTATAATTATTCTCAGACAGGGCCACATAGTCAGTCTTGACAGTTCATGTAATAAACCAGTTCAGAATCCACAGCACTACCCAATCATCCAGACCACACTTCCTCAGTTTAGCTACGAGGATGCTGTGGGAGACGGTGACAAATGTTTTACTGAAATCCAGACAAACTGCATCCACTGCACTGCCATCATCTATCCACCTGGTTACGTCATCATAAAAGGCTATCAGGTTGATCAAACATGACTTCCCCCTGGTAAAATAATGCTGACTGCTCCTAATGACCCTTTTATCCTTGATACACCTAGAGACAGTGCCGAGGGTAAGTTGTTTCATCACCTTTCCAGGGATGGAGGTGAGGCTGACTGGTCTGTAGTTACCCGAGTCCTCCTTCCTGCCCTTCTTGAAGACTGGAGTGACATTTGCTTTCCTCCAGCCCTCAGGAACCTCTCCTGTTGCCCACGACTTAGCAAAGATGATGGAGAGTGGCCTAGCAATGACTCCTGCCAGCTCCCTCAGCACCTGCGGGTGCATCCCTTCAGGGCCCATGGATTTATGTATGTTCACGTTGCTCAACTGATCCCTAACCCAGTCCTCATCGACCAAGGCAAACTTCTCTTTATCCTGACTTCTTCTGGGGCCTCAGGGCTCTGGGGCTCCTGAGGACAAGGCGTTCAGTAACTCTGCCTTCTCTGTATCCTCTGTCACCAGGGCACCCACCTCATTCAGCAGTGGGCCTGCATTGCCTCTAGTATTAATTTTGTCTGCAGTGTATTTGAAGAAGCCCTTTCTGTTGTCCTTGACCTCTCTTGCAAGGCTTAATTCCAAGGAGGCCTTAGCTTTCCTAATTGCCTCCCTACATCCTCTGACCACAGTCTTGCATTCCAGCCAAGTGTCCGGCTAGCCCCTCTTTCCACGATCTATAGACTCTCTTCTTCCGCTTGAGTTTGCCCAGCAGTTCCCTGGTTAACCACACGGGTCTCCTGGATCTCTTTCTTGATTTCCTACCTGTTGGGATGCACTGATCTTGAGCTTGGAAGACGTGGTCCTTGAGTAGTAACCAACTATCTTGGGCTCCTTTACCCTCCAGTGCCCTGTCCCTTGCAATGGCTTGAGAAGACCAAAGCTGGCCCTGCTGAAGTCCAGGGTTGTGATCCTGCTTGGCATTCTGTTCCTGCCTGTCGTGGGTTGACCCTGGCCAGCTGCCAGGTACCCACACAGCCGCTCACTCACTCCCCCCTTCACTGCTGAACAGGGGGAGAAAATATTTCCAAGGGTTCAGGGTTTGAGATAAGGACAGGGAGATCACCCTCATTTACCATCCCGGGCAAAACAGACTCAGTTTTGGGGAAATTAGGTACATTTATTAAAAGAACTAATCAGAGAGGAGTAGTGAGAAGTAAGAAAGAGCAAACAAATCCTAAACAGAACACCTTCCCCCCATCCCTCCCTTCTTCCCGGGCTTAACATCAATCCCGGCTTCTCCACCTCCTCCCCCCGAGCGGCGCAGGGGGACAGGGAATGGGGGTTGCGGTCAGTTCATCCGACGTTGGTTCCACCGCTTCTTCACTCCGGGGGGAGGACTCTTCACTCTTCCCCAGGGCCACTGTGGGGTCCCTCTCACGGGAGACAAGCTTCACGCTCTCTTCTCCGCGTGAGTCGTCCCACAAAGGGCAATTCATCACAAACTGCCCAACGCGAGACACCTCACGAGGGGCAGCCCACCCCTCGTGAGTCTGAGGCGCAGTCCTTCGGGGGAAACTGCTCCAGCGTGAGCCACCCACAACGTCCCAAAAGTCCCACCGGCCAACCTGCTCCAGCGTGGGCATTCCTCTCTTCCACGGGCTACAGGTTCCGGCAGCAGCTTGCTCTGATGTGGGCTGCCCACGGGCTACAGTCCCCTTTCAGGCATCCACCCACACGGCGTGGAGTCCTCGGTGGACATCTATGCGGTGATCCTCACGGTGGACTTCTGCACCTCGCCCATGGGCTGCAGGGGGACAACCCGCTTCACCATGGTCTTCACCACGGACCCGGGGGACTCCTTCTGCTCCGGCGCCTGGAGCTCATCCTCCCCCTCTCCTTCTTCACTGACCTTGGTGTCTGCACAGATTCTCACTCCTCCATCTCTGTGCCAGCTGTTGTGGCGCAGTTCTTTTTCCCGTTCTTAAATATGTTTTTCACAGAGGCGTTCCTCTGCTATCACCTTACTGATAGGCTCAGCCTTGGCCAGTGGCGGGTCCTTCTTTGTAGCCGGCTGGCATTGGCTCTATCAATCTTGGGGAGCTTCTAGCAGCTTCTTACAGAAGCCACCCTGCAGCTCCCCCCCCGCCGCCGAAATCTGACCAGGCCAAACCAAAACACTGCCGCACAAGATCCTGCACTCCCCCATCTCATGGTCACTGCAGGCAAGACTGCCCTCAACCTTCACTGCTTCAACCAGACCCTCCTTGTTAGTGAGCACAGGATCCAGCAGCGCCCCTCTCCTTGTCGACTCATTTGCCTCAAGAAGTTATCATGGATGCACTGGAGGAACCTCCTGGACTGTGGCTGGCTGGCTGTGTAGGCCTTCCAGCAAATATTTGGGTAGTTAAAGTCCCCCATGAGAGCCAGGGCCTGTGATTGAGAGGCTGCTGTCAGCTGCCTGTAAAAGGCATCATCAGCTTCCTCATCCTGATCAGGTGGCCTGTGATAGACACCCACCACAGTATCACCCCTGCTAGCCTGCCCCTAATTCTCACCCACAAACTCTCATCTTGCTAGCTCTCAACTTCTTAGCAAGGTTGGCTGTGACAGGACAAGGGACAAGGGTTTAAAACTAAAAGAGGGTAGTTTTAGACTGGATGTAAGGCAGAATTTTTTTACAAAGAGGGTGATGAAACGCTGGCAGGTTGCCGGGAAAGGTGGTGGAGGCCTCATCCGTGGAGACATTGAAGGTCAGGCTTGGTGAGGCTCTGAGCAGCCTGATCTAGTTGAAGATGTCTCTGCTTAGTGCAGAGTGGTTGGGCTAGATGGACTCTAAATGTTCCTTCCAACCCAATGCATTCTATCATTTTATTCCCCAAGCCTTGGAACAGGCTGCCCAGGGAAGTGGTAAAAGCTGTGTAGATGAGGTGCTCAGGAACGTGGGTTAATGGTAGGCCTGACAGTGCTAGACTAATGGTCAGACTTAATGATCTTAGAGGTGTTTTTCAACTTAAATGGTTCTATGATCTTCTTTGAATTCACACAATACAAGGCTTTTGTAGGAGCCTCAGAGTTTTTCTGACTTTGAGAAATTGCTTCTCTGACTCGTTTTTTCTCTTTTTGATTTTGTATTTTGTGACAGGATAAAGTCCATCAGTCAAGGTCAGCACGGTTTTCACTGAGCTTAAACACAAGATGTCCTTGGCCAGGGTATAGGGTAGGTGCTACTTTCTTTAACTTGGATGCTGTGAATACAGACAGAAGATGATGATTTAACACAGGGAAAATGGCATTACTTCTGATAGCATTTAAGCATTCACTTGTTACCTGAGAGTTTTCATGTTCTCCTTTTCTACCTGAGTAATCACTCTGCATTTTAAAAATACATTTGTCAACAGCAATACCAGAACCGTCTTTGTTTGTCTTCTGGAAGCGCATACATGATCACAGTTCATGTTGAAAATTGACTTTTTAACTTGGACATGTGACACTTCTAAGAGTATGGTGGCCAGAAGTGTTCACAGAGCTATATTTCAGGAAATGGCTATTTGTATTTTAAGCAAAATAGACTGTGAAGGATGATAAATATGAAATTTATTAAATACCATTAAAAAACACTACAATAATAAGAAACAAATAACATTTGAATTTTGTAATGGGAAAATAAGTGCAAAATGACCAGGGATACAAAAGCTTGTGCTTTGGTGCAGTTTAATGTAGCCACAGTTCAGCTGAGATTCCTTTCAGAGATAGATCGTTTCTTCCTCATCTCCTGCCAGGAGATGCCTCGCCTTGGGATTTCAAAAGAATGGGTTTATGTGGAAGTGAATTCTGTGCAAAATCAAGATCAGTTTTCAGCATTTCCTCATTTTCCCAGAAACATCATCAAAACCAGGGAATTAGAGACCTGAAAAACTGCGGTTCTAGTTCCTCACCCAACTATCCTAAAAAGTACTCTCAGCAGAAAGCCAAAAACCAGTGTCTAATTTTATTAGTGAATACAGCATCATTAACAACCTCTGTTCTTAAACTATATTTTAAAACTGAAAGGTAAAATCCTCAAGATTAAATAACCTAATTAAACTGTGAAGGATTAAAAAAAAATAAGAAATGTGTCCAATTTTTTTTTTGGAGAAGAGTGCAAGCATTTCTTTTAATGTGATGTGTTTGTATAATTAATGTAATACAAAAAAATTACCTAATAGACAGTGAATGGTACAAGGTTTCAGTATGTGAAGATTGCAGGCATTCTTTTCTTACCATTTTAGCTCTCAAATTACACGACAGGGTGGTTGCTTAAGCTAGAAACATTTTTTTTTTTTGATAGAACACTGGTACTTTATTTATCCAGTTTAAGTTTATTCTAAACTGGGTGAAATCTGGTGTACACATTTAAACTCCAACCCGTACTACATCACAAAACAGAACTAGCAGAAATGCTTCAAGATGTTTGTATTACTGTTATTTGAAATACATATGGAACTTCAGTTTCCAACATTTTTCACTGAAGAGTACTACAAAATTGAGATGAAAATAAAGTGATTTGCTCTGAAACCTATTACAAGGAAGGCTATGAGTATAATAAATTTTTCACTTTCAAGAATAAGCAGTGCATGACATGACTTTTATTTTCTTTCTGGGAAAAAATGTAATAGTTTGACTTCTGTGGCAGCAGTTGTTAATACCTGTTTTAATTATGCATCAGCTTTGATTTAGTAATACACCTCAAGCTAATGTTTCGTATACACGTTGTGTAGCAAACTATACAATTCAGGTTTGATTGTGAAATAAGAAAATTAGCAAACTGGGACTTTCTGTCTAACTTAATTTGTGAAAACTGGAGCAATCAGAAACTTCATGATATGTGACCAGCAAAATACAGGTTAAAGAACTTCAACCATTTATACTAATCTTACTATGTTTTTTAGACAAATAATAATTACAAATACACCTTTATCTAGAACCAGATGCTGTTAGTGCACTATTTATAGCTTCTTGGCTACACACAGAAGCAGCATGTTTTGAAAATACATTTTTTTTTCCCTAGATACAACCATGGTAGATTTAAACAATTTTTCATTTAAGATAGATGCAGAAAAAAGTTGCGTGTCACTGTCTCAAGACAAATGCAAGGTTCTGACATTTTAAATGAAGGAACTTTATTTTGGGAAAAATGTACATAAAATAGAGGTTTTCATTTTGGAGAACCATGAAAAATACACCTAAAGTAGAATGAAGAACAAAATAGCCAAGAAAGACTGTACTTGTACCACTGTACAAAAAACTGAAAGCAAGAATAGTTTATTCAATATCCAGTGCTGGACAAGGAGACTACCTCCCACTTTTTGTTTCTTCATGAATCCAAGAGAAAGAAGTGGTTAAAGGAACATGGACCACTTTGAACATTTCTCTGATCCAAGGGGGCGAACAGAGATGGAAAACCATCCATCAGTGCTTCTGACAGCATGAAAGAAGGGTTTGAGAACCGCTTGCATGCTCAGCCCTTTCAGCTGGATGCTCCAACTTGACCCAGCCAAGGTAGTAAATGTACATCTAAAGCCACGTGCATGGTCATAGATTTTTAGTAAGTTTCTCATGGACCAGAGAGGTCTATCAGTTCTGGCCCTTTTCATGATATCACCAGGAATAGATCATACTGAAATCACTCAAAATCTGTTCCCTGTTGAAAACATTGCCTGTGCCTGAATCTTAATGGGCGTCTTTTTTACTTACCTGAAAAACAGTGATAACTGCTCTCTCTCTGATCTCCTGTTGCTTGTACTGGAGTCTGGTTAAAGTTTCAGCCTGGCGTGTAGAGTTTCCTCCTGCTGACACTACAAAGTTGTGTGTTTTTTTTGACCTGGTGGATCCCCAGACGAGTGGGGGCCTCCCAGCTCACTTGGTTTAGCAGAAATCACACTTCCCTGATTGCTACACTTTATCTTGCTGCAATGTGAAAACGGTAAAATTACTTTCTAGTTGTCTTTATTTTTACTTGCAGAGGTTTGGCCTTCATATAAAGGAAAGTCTTCTGAGAAATAGTACTTCATGTCTAAAGTGCTGAGCATAGTAATGGTGGCCACGAGGAACAGAAGATCTTCCTTCTGCTAGCATTCTGTAGCAAAACGTAACTGGAAAGAGGAATATGACAGGACAAGGAATATTTCAGGACAAGTTAATATGCACCTTGTAATTACATCTTGCTAGCCACAATGCTTGATATTTAGATCCTCAAACATTCACTCCTTAGTTGTGTAATGACATACATGTCTCATCCCTGCTTGGTAGCCAGGCACAGTCCATGGGTTCGAATAATGTTTCTTAGATGTGAGCCCTCCAGTGGCCACTGTTACTTTTGGTATTTTGAAAACTGCCAATTAGAGCACCAGCATTTATTAAACTAGACCCTGTGCCTTGCGTGTAGTGAGCAATATGTTTACGTGAACCTAATCTGACAAAATATTTTGCTGTTTCTCCTGAAAGAGCGAGGGAATCATCTGTCGCAGTGGCAAAGCCTGCGCTCCCAAGTCTCCCAGAGTATCACTGGCAGCACCGCAACTGCAGATCGAGCTTGCTTTCTTCTCAGAACCGCAGTACGTGTTTTCTCTGGGTGCTGTGGCTGCAAAAAACCCCTTCCCCTGCCCAGCAACGAGTAAACAAGTGCCTCAGCCCATCAGTGATCTACAGAGCATTGAGTACCTCTGTTCAGCAATGACTACTCCAACCCTGCGATGAGACCCCTGCCCAGTGATGAGTACTCCAACCCTGTAATGAGTACGTCTGCCCAATGGTGAGTACTCCAGCCCAGTGGCAAGTACCTCTGCTAAGCAATAAGTAACGCAGCCCAGCAAGGAGTACCCCAGCCCCGCAAGGAGTCCTCCAGCCCTGAAGTGAGTATCTCTGCTCGGGAATGAGTACCGCTCCTCCCATCCAGCCCAGTCTCTGCGTGCAATCCCTGCCAATTCCTGGCACGGGTCATCCGTACAGTCATTTACAACACAACACCCGTGTAACCCCCATTCCCAACACAGCTCTTTTCCTTTCTGATCACCAAGAGCTTCAAATCCTCTTGTAATAAGGAGTTTTCTCCCCATTTTGATGGCCAGGGCTGTAGGTAAGTACTGTTCCCGCAGCTCTGCTGTGCTACCTTACTTAATGTCTTCCCTATTCTCCGAGAAAGCACTTTTCTACATCCCTAATAACAAACTGCTTGGCCGGGGAAGTAATTGCCAGGTTGTAACAAACTGACAGCATGTGTATTCCCCTGAGGCCTGGGCAGCTGCAATTTGCTGCTGTTTTATAGCTACTTTATCAATGTGCTGAGCACCTTCTGAGCTTTCCGTACAGAGAAGCACTTTTTCTACAAATGTGGCAGGACTGTTACAGCATTGCAAAACCTGCATTTTTTTTATAACCAGGGGCTGTTCAATTTATTCCATCCTAATATCTTAAAACAGGCTGAGTTTTTCTTGTTGTGTTTTTATTGTTTTTCTCCTTTTCTTCCTTTTTCCTTCTTTTTGTTGCCCATAAGTTCAACGATTTAGGAGGCAATAATGTATTTCAGAAGTTACAATAAATCGTATATACATTTAGTAATCTTTCACTAGTTGGCTTATTTCCCATAAATGTTTATAAAATGACTAATGAGAATCTGTGAAAGGAAGAAAAGAACTTATTTTTCTCTGAAGGTGAGGAAAACCTTCATCTCACCCCTCTGTCTCCCTTATAAGAAGAAAATGAAAGGTTTTCTGTCTGCAGATCACACTAACCCCTAAGCCTCAATTTTAGCAATGTAGAGATATACCTAGGAGAGTGGGAATCTTCAGCATCCATGCATGTGGCCAGTACAAACGTTGCCCTTTTAAAAATTTTTTTCTTTTATTTTTTTTTCA
This sequence comes from Trogon surrucura, assembly GCA_020746105.1. Taxonomy (NCBI): domain Eukaryota; kingdom Metazoa; phylum Chordata; class Aves; order Trogoniformes; family Trogonidae; genus Trogon; species Trogon surrucura. Next base: position 12,235,250 of record CM036624.1, read on the forward strand.
TATTATCTTCAGTGAAGCATTCAGATCATGTCAGGAAAGAAAGGAGGTATCAGTTGCGGTTACTTCAGTTCTCTTCACCTCACTGGGGCTGCCTTCTCTACCTTGGCTTAGTGTCTCCTCCCTGCTGTCAGATTTTTGACCTTGTTGACTAATAACATTTCTTCTGACTGTACTTACATCACCAGCTATAATTGAATTGATGTCCAAATGTTTCCTTCCACACATTTTCAAAGGTCTCCTGCCAGTTCCTTAAACTAAATATGGAAACTCTGAACTGCCACCATAGTTGAGGACATGTCATAGAAATGTCATGTTTCACTTTCGTTTGTGGCTTGAGTTTGGAAACTTCCATTTCTTAGTGCTCTAACTTTGTGCCACATTAGTCTTAATTTTTCAAATTTGATTTCTACTGTGTCATATCTGATTAACTTAGTGTCTTCTTTAAAGTGATAAATGAAAAATGCTAACATAACAAAACTTAGAATATTAAATATTCAAACACTAAAATGCTTTTCTGCAAGTTCAATCTGAAGCTAATGCAGAAACTTTTTATGGTGGGAAGTGTTTAGATATTCAAACAACATTGTTTTAGGATAAGATCTATTTTTCTAAAGAATGCATTGCTCTAGTGGCCTGTGGCTTTTATTTAAGGTAAATGTCTGCATCTTTTGCACTTGCTTTGGACATGATTTTATCAGATTCTTTGTTGTCTGGAAACCTCCACTCTATTTAGCTGAAAAAACTTCTTTGATACATGCCCACTAGTACACTACAGGAGCTGATTTTTACATCAACCAAGTCAAATTATGGGCAGAGTGCTTTAAAATCATAGAAAAATACAAGTCCTTAGAGATCTCCTGTTCTTTTGCTGAAGCATTTCTTGTGAAATTAGAGTAGCAGTTTGTCGCAGGGAAATGAGGACTTGGATGGATGCAAGAGCAGAACCACGAACAGAACCATACAAATCTTTTATGTAGAATCTCAGATTTGTTTTCTGTGCAGGCTGGATGTAGCACATCGAGAGTATTTCCAACCAAACACCTTTGTTCTGCACGATGCACACACTTCCTGCTCATGACAGACCAGCACCACGGTCTCAGGGGAACACAACACTCACTTTAATCGTTGTCTGTTTGGGATCCTGAACTGGCATCTCAACTTCCATGGGTAATGTTTCCACCAGAAGCTCAGCCATTCTGTGGTGTTGGGTGCCTGTGGATGTGTTTCCTCTAGAGATGCTTGCCTTTTCACTGTTTATTGCTTTCTATATCAAACTGTCAGCATATGCCATCAGTAGCCTTGCTAATCACATAACCAGGCCAATCTCCTTGATGTTCTCCATATCCAAGGCCAATTAGCAGTTGTCACTGGGTTTTCTATCACCTTCTGCTCTGCAAATGTACTACAGATGTAATGAATATGGAAACTGTTTACTCAGCAAATTAATCCATTACTTCTCTGGATGCAGTTACAGGATTAGTCAGGCCAATTAGAGCTGGACCGATATAGTCAAGGTCTCACAGTTTTGCATGATGCTTCTTGTTAGGCTTTACTCTGTGATCCACAATGATCCACATATCTTTACTGATCCTTGAGTTGTGAGTTCTGCTGCTCTAAAAAGCATCAGACAAGCTTTATTTATCCTTTTATCTAATAAATGTCGGGATAAGATGACATATGTCCAGATACAACACCTTGTATTGACATAAGGTCTTCACTAAGGTCATGTCTGAAGAACTGAGGAATTGCCTGAGGTACTTTGTGCGTTGCTTATCATGATGATCAAATCCATAAGATGTAGAATTCTCATAAATGCTGGCTGAAAGGTGTCCAAGGCAAAGTACAGTTAAGAGAGAGGAAGCATCTATGCTGATGGATACTTTCCCCCTTGCATTTACTTTTGTTGTGACTCCAAGACCAACCGACAGTTTAAAGCTGGCCTTGACTGCTCTTGACTTGGATGGGCATACTCCTTTTCCTCCTCATAATGGTGCTGGAGCACCCCAAAAAGGGGCTGGGGCACCAGGAGGGTTCAGGTTGACTATTAGGAAGAATTTGTTTACTGAGAGGGTTGTCAGCCATTGGAACAGCCTGCCCAGGAAGGTGATTGAGTTGCAGTCCCTGGAGGTGTTTAAGAGATGGTTGGATGTTGTTCTCAGGGACAAGGTTTAGTGGTGTTGATAGGGCTGGGACAAAGGTTGGACTCAATGATCTTGAAGGTCTCTTCCAGCTGAAACCGTTCTATGATTCTATGAGCAATTGGTTTTCTCAGCTCACCATAGTGTTCTAATTCATTAACTAATATGGGTGTTCATAAATATCTATATATATGTATATACATATAGTTGTATCCACACATAAGCAGCTATAGCACACACACACTGTCACATCACCCATGTGCTTACTGCCCATCCAGACTGTAACATCCCAGCTTGAATGAAAGTATGTTGTAGGAGATGGTGTACAAAACCTTGGTAAGGTCACTGGTCTCCCTTTATCCTCAGACCCAAACATTTTATCCTAAAAGGCAATCAGGTTCATTAGGCATGATTTATCATTGGTAAATCCGTGCTGACTGTTCCCAGTCACCCTCTTCTCCATCTTACATACAGAAAACATTCCATGAGGGCTCATTCCTTGATTTTTCCAGGAAAAAAAAAAAATGGAGCCAACAATCTCGTAGTTCCTTGGATTATCCTTTTGACTGATTTTAAAGGTGACTGTAGCTTTTCCTTCTCTTCAGTGATTAGGAGACCTTCCTTGACCTCCACAAACCTCTCAGAAATGATGTTGATGGCGTTGCAAGGACATTTTGCAGCTCTCTCAGTAGCCCCAGATTAACTCTGGTGGCTCCTATGGATTTGCATGGGTCAAGCTATCTCAAGTAAACCCTGACTCTGTCCTCACCCACTGCTGGTAGCTCTGCTCCTTGAAGTCCGTCACTGAGCTCAGGGACCTGAGAGACCTCCCGTGGTGATGAAGGCACTGAGATCCACTTCCTTATCTGTGCTCCCCTGTCAGTAAATCACCTGATGCTGCATTTAACACTTTGAAGATAAGGTAATGCAACAGTCTGGAATTCCTGCTGTGTTTTGAGAATGGAATTAAAGCAGAAGATTAAGAGCCTGATGTGAACTTGAAAGGAATATTACAAAAGCTATGCAAATATCAAAATACTGTTTCCTTTTTTTTTTTTTTCACTTGAGTCTCCCAGAAAGTTTGCAGTAGTGTCTTATTTAGACATTCAGGACCTGTGGATTCACAAGCTCATGTGCAGTGAGAGTCTGGGGTCTCTTTTGCTGACATACATAAAGTAGATGTTTCAGTGGAAACAGACTTCCGCTAATCTAGCAAATTCTCACGCCAGAAGACATTGTCCTTTCACCTTTCCCTTGGTCTCTCGGCTGTGACTTCCCTCTCTGACCTTTTGCTAGGAGCTGATTCAGTTTGCTAACCCAATGATTTAATTTTGTCAGGTCAGGTGTTTCGGTTTTTTGTTGGGTTTTTTTTTACCAGTCCAGCAAATTGTCCTGATTGTGCAGAGGATCTGATGATTGCTGACATAGTGGAGAAAGTAAGAGAAGGAAAGAAACTGCCCTCTTTTAGTAGTAGTAAGCTGTTAGGTCAGCAAAACTGTAACAGGCAACTTTGTCTTTAGCATCCCGAGTTGTAACTATAGCTTGTCTACATTTAGAGAAAGTCCAACATGTAGCAAAGCAATTTTAAGTAATTAGTATTATCCATAACTGGTTGTAAATACCATATTTCAGACGTGTTAGCTGTTCTTCGATTAATTTTCAGTCAGCGGCTTAGAAAGGTCATAACTGGATGAGATGCAAAAGCCACGTGAGACTTCTAAGTGACGCATTTTGTAGCACCATGATAAATATTGCAGCTATGATCTAAAATTGCTCATTACCTTGTAAACACCGCTGTGTCGTTTATTAAAAAATTAATAAATTAAGTCAATAGACTTTGTGCTGCATTAGGCAAGACTTGTCTACACCAGAAGGAACTCTACTGAAATTTCTGCAGCAATTTAGGGCCTTTTTGCTAATTGGTTTTTTGCTCCTTTTTCTCTCATTAGTGGTTGGAATTATTATTTCTTGGTGTCATCATGCTCCCTTTTAGCAAAGTGCCCGTCTTCTCCTTTTGCTTTTAATTGAACTCTTACTGTAGGAGGGTCTTTTGAACGCATGTTAACTCTGGATCCTGTCTTTTAAGAGTGATCTGCATAAAGTATAATGCGATACAACCCTCTACACAGTTTGTAACTTCACTTACTTTTTCCATGGCCAAAATGGAAGAAGAGTAACCATCCACTCAGCCACCTGAGTATCTGCAACTGGCACTGGAGAAACTTGGGTTTCAGTTTCTGCTCCTCTGGAGTTTGCTTTTGTGACTTTGGCACATTAAGTAGGGCACAAAGGACTTTACAACCTGGAGTAGCAGGATTTTGCCACAGGCGAGGATGCAACAGGCATAAAGACAGACAATGGAACTCGGGAACACACAGGTCCCCACCTACCACCATTCACAGCTGATGTCACTGCATGTTGATCTGAGTAAAGCTCTGCCACCTTCCTAGCCATCTGGGCAGGTTGATCCACTCTCACTTTCGCATTGCCACAAAAATATGAATCCATAAGAAAACACAGAATCACAGAATGGCCTAGGCTGGAAGGGACCTTAGAGATCATTTTAATCCAGCCTCCCTGTTGTGGGCAGGGACGCCACCTCTCAACTAGGTCAGGGAACACATGAGAACCGAACGGGAATCGAACCCGCGACCTTTGGTGTTTTGATCACCACGCTCAACCCACTGAGCTAAACTGGGGTTTTCCTTATAGATTTCAGATTTCTGTTAGGTTACCTTATTGCCCACCTCAGAATAGTATGAGTAAGCTATTGGGTCAAACCTAATGGACCTGTTGGAGTGGGTCCAAGAGGACGTCACAAAGAGTACCTCCGCGGTGAGGACAGGCTGAGAGAGTTGTGACTGTTCAGCCTGGAAGAATGAAGGCTTCGGGGAGACCTATAGTGGCCTTCCAGTGCTTAAAGGGGGCTACAGGGAAGATGGGGAGGTACTCTTGATCAGGGAGTGTAGGGACAGGACAACGGGTAACGGTTTCAAACTGAAAGTGGGGAGATTTCAGTGACATATTAGGAAGAAATTCTTCACTCTGAGGGTGGTGAGACACTGGCACAGGTTGCCCAGAGATGCTGTGGAAGCTCCCTCTCTGGAATTGTCCCTGCCCATGGCAGGGGATTAGGATGAGATGACCTTTAAGGTCTCTTCCAACGCAAACCATTCTGTGAGTCTGTGAAACACTGCCAAACTAATTTGAGTGTGCAATGTAGGAAGATTGTTGCAAAGACTTAAAATTTGGCCACTGAACCCCTATGGAGGCATTTGAAAATAGGAGTCAGAATTACTAGTATTGTACCGCTCTGTGCTTGCTTGAAAGTACTTTACGTAACACCAAGTACTTTTCCCCCTGGAAGGATGGCTGGGAAAAACTACTAAATGATAAAAACTTGTGACAGGATTGAGTAGCAAAGATTTGTGGTCCACTGCAAGGCTGAAGATCAGAATGACTCACTGCACTGGTCTTGTAAATGAGAAGGTGGTTTGCTCCCAGAGGTTAAATAACAAATCAGCCTTAACTAATTAGAAAATTCTGCCATCTAGTGACTGGCCTTGCGATGTGAAGGCTTTGCACATCCCTTGAGCTGAGGTTTGAGGACATCCTTGTAGGCTGTAAGTGGCAGCTCTGTCCGAGGAGCTAAAGGGAGTTTTTTCCTCTCAGTAGACAGGATTACTTTTCCTAGCTGAAAATCATTTGGTGTCTATCCAATATTTATCTGCTATGGTTGCTGGCAGAAATTAAAATTCGGAATATTTACCATTTGTTGGTTTTGGGTTTTTTTCCTCAGTACTAAGTCTCTGAAAGAAGGAAACCACCTCTGTTCCTTTATCTTTAACCTGCCTTGCTATTTGTTTTAAAATGCCAGTTTTCTAGGCTATCTCCTGACAGACAGGTGCCGATACAATACTAATGGTATAACTGTATAACTATAACATGTTATTCTTTCCCTCACTGTATGTTCAAATAAGAGATTAAATGACAAGCAATTTTGGATGATCCCTCACTCTCCATTTACAGCTTTTTTCCCTGTGATGTGTTCTCTGCCATAGCATTGTAAATCATTTGAAAGCTGAACAGTTCTTAAAAATAATTTTCCATCTTTGATTTTAGTATTTTCTTTCTTCCTCCCAGTTTGGGGCTTAAAAAATGATAATAGCAGTGCCAAATTTGTTTCTTCAACAACAGGTTGGGTTATGAAGCAATTCCCTCCTTGGAAATATTTCTTTTGCTTTTGTCCTAAGAAAAAGGGTCTTTGATCAGTGTTTTCTGTTAAATGAAAACACCTGAGAGACTAGACCCACATTTTAGAATTTGCAGAATAAAACTGGTAGCAAAAGGTATTTATGTTTCTGTACTATTTTTAAATAACATTCATATTGATTATTATTATTGCTATAAAAATATTTTTAAAAATCTTGACAACTTCGTCTTGATTACCTAAATGCATTGGCTGCCAAAGTGAAGTCACAGAAATTATGTCTCACATCTTAAATCTGACTGATATTTTATAACGAATAAATTGAGCTTGGCCATAGGAGCATGTAGACGGACGACATCTCTTTTGAACCAACCTCATATTCTCGAGAGGAGGAGGAGTGAGCGCACAGGGTAAAAATGCAAGACGGATTTTCCATGCACATACATGTTCCACTATTTAGAAAAATGTTAGCCAGCAACATCGGGCTGCTTCTTTCTCCTATGCTTATACATTTTACATTTCAAAGAACTTAGCTTGTCTCTAATTCAAGCCTCATTTGGGCTGGTGAAAAGATACAATAAGCTTTTTTTGTTAATGTGATATAGAGAAGCAATTGAATGCGATGGAATAGCTATCTCTTTCAGGTAGTACATCCTCCTTTGTACTACATGGCTTTGCTTCCTAGGCTCTCAAAAAATACCGGCACATCATATTAAATAGGTCTGTGTATTCTGTGGGGGATGGTACCTTTTTAAAATCTTCCTTTCGGGAAGGAAAGGCCCAAAACACCCTGTGCAAGCTTCAAATTGAATAGAGACCCTGAAGTTGTGGAATTGCTATGCCAGAAGAAGCCTAAGCTGGGAACTTAGGTCAGCAATGTAGGAGTTCATTTTCACGGTATAACAGCAACAGACCTTTTCATATTTGGAGGGGTTAAAAAAACCCAACCAAACATGACCCCTTGAATCCCAACTTCTTTTGTGAGATGGATTTCCAAGTCAAAAAATGCTGTTAAACGTCTGATTCTCTGCATCGTACCGGTTTTGATGCACCTTTGACTCATAGTGCCGGGCAGTGAGTTACAGCCCGTTGTGCTTGCGCTTAACCAGTTGGCTCTGTGCAACATATACCTGCTGGTTTGAGATGCTGCTTGAGATCTGACAAAACCATAAAGAACCTGTGGAAGGAGTCAGAATCATACTTGTATTTAGCCTGTTAGATTGAAAAAAGAAATACTGAAATGAGGCAAGCATTTTAACCTCAGTCTTTTGCTGAAAGGAAATTCAGAAGAACACATTCCAAATTAGAAACAGGTGCTAATTTCTGGAGAAGTGTGCATATGTTGTTATTGTTTGATTTTCCAAGAACTGACCCTGTTCTTTGAAAGCTTTCATTGTGAGTAGGTAAAATGTGGAACAGTTTGCAAACAGCAGTGGTGTTGCAGTGAGTAGTTTAATGGTGCTATTCAGATTGTTACTTCAGAAAATGAATACTAAGGGGGAATAAAAAATATCTCTCATCTGGGTCGCAGAGGTGATGAAATGGAAACTTCCAGGGGTAAAATAACAAGAGCCCATGACAACATAGTGCAGCTGCTGAGCCTTGGAATAAGACTTTCTGGTCCACTCAGGAGCTGTTTATCAATTGCAGAGCTAATGTTTCCAGAGTGTAAAATGCAGCACCTGAGAAAAAAAAACACTAATGAATGCAGGGATGCAGAGCTAATTTCTAGCACTCAGCACTAAAATAGCATCAATAGCATGATTTGTGTCAGACTCTCTTGAAACTGAGCAGTACATTGTCTGCACTTAATTTGTGAGTGGACTGTCAGGCAACTCGCATTTTACTTGGTTAAAGGAATTGCCTTTCTTCATTCTTGCATCACTGCAAGAATTCACATAATAAAAAGTACTATTTCTGTGATATTTTAAGGTTTCTACTCCAGTATTGGATTTTTTTTTTTTGGATGACATGGACTAGCTAACTCCCGAGTGTTCACAGTGCATGTGTATGTATGTGATTTCTTCCACGTCCTTTCTCAAAAATCAATTCCTTTCCCTCACCCCCGAGTATTAGATTGCAAACATGTTGTGGATTACTCAGTCAAAAGTATTTGAACTCATCGGCATATAGAGCTATTTGCTCTGGCTGTCCAGCTTGTCTTGGTAATGGCCTTTCTTAATTTTTCTTAGCCCTTATAAGCACTGGTTTTGCAAAATAAAGTGTTGAAAATAGCTCTGTATAATCATGCTTAAACAATCATGGCTATTTTTCAAATCAACAGAGAAATGTTTAATGAGTACAGGTCACCTGTTCAGTGAAATGAATTTTTTTTTGAACAATTCTAATTAGTAGGCTGTCGTCTCTTCTCAAGTGCAGATCAACCAGTATTCCTTAGCAAGACTGTCATAAAAAGAAGCGTCTTTTTAATACTGGAAATGAATGGAGACCTAAATGCTAAATAGTGTAATTATCCAACCTTCTACCAACAGACCATTGCACATATGAAATCAGAGGTATTGCAAATGCCAGTTTATTCTTGCAGCACTAATCAGAGAAGATTGTATTAAAAGAGAGAAATACCTTCCAGCTTAATGGGAAAATATAAATAGAAACCCGAAAATAATAAAAAATAATCCACATGCACACATGCATTCATTTAGTTTTTCCAGTTCCATTGTGCTGTTAGTATCTGTTACCTTGAACAGGCTTTTTTTGTCTAAGTGTTTTTGTGTGGTCACGCAGTGGGATCTGCTGTTTCCACTGAGAAATTGTAACACCAACTCCTTGTGTATCTGCTCCTACATTCAGCACATCCCTGCATGTCCAAGGATTATGACTCCTTAACTCTCTCATCCCTGCTGCTGTTTTCCAGCACATTTGTACCCTGTGGAGAAGTCAGTTGTGTTGTCATCAGCAGTAAGAAGCCACAGGTTTTTCATGGATGTTCAAAGCGCTCTGGACTGAAGCTTGTCAGGCTTACTTTGTTCGACATCTGTCCTAATTGTAGGAAGCTTGATTTTGATGTGCTGAGCTGACATAAATGTTTCTAATGACTGCGTAGCTCTGCTTTGCTTGTTTTGCTAGTTTCTTTAGTAGAACCACCATTTTCTACATAGGTAGTCGTGAAAAGAAGTTATTCTGTGTGGAACAGAATATTTATCACTAACATAATGCTGTAGTGTAGAGGAATATAAACATGGTATAATTGAAGGAGCACTGAAAGCGGGAACACAGGCTGGCATGTAGAGAAACACAGGGATGGGGTGATTAAAAATAGACGCTGGGGACCTCAGGTCTATCAGCAGATCATCCAAAGGAATGCTGACCTGGGAGTTAAGCAAAAACAGTTTTAGGGGTAACAAAGTGGGCAAAGAACACATAGGCAACATACGTAAGCCACGCCACGTATCACAAGTTTGGTTGGATGCAGAGCTGCAAATGAATGAAGAAAGACCAAGGCACAGAACCTGTTAGCAACTGCATAAAAATGATGCCTAGTGCCTCTTAGAGTGAGGAGGAACATCATAACTGCTCCTAGGGAAGGACCTGGGGATGGTGGTAGTTTACAGCATTTGTCCCTCTCCCAGTCTGAAGTCATCAACCTTAGGACACAGAGATGTAGTGGAAGAGAGAACATAGCATCAGAGAAGGAAGAGATCTACTACGGAGCATATCTTCAGTAATTTAAACTGTATTATTTTGTTCCCACTTCTTTTGCATTATTCCTTTCTGCCTGCCTGCCAGCAGCCTAGCTGTATTGTCTTTGCTGTATAGTATTCTATAGCCTTTGTTACATTTGAGGAACTTTTTATATCCTTCCACAGCAAGTAAGTCTTACTGCTCAAATTAGAATTTGGCTCATGTTGAATTCCTCAGTATAATGGGAAAATGAAGCAGTGGCTGAGTAGCTTGTGCTGCAAGTACTGAAATTTTCAACATTTCTTTCTAACATAACTGATATTTTCTTTCCGCAGGTGTATTATGAAGACAATTTCCATGTTCCAGATATCTCACAGTTTAAGTAGCACTGGCCATGGTGATGTTAGAGGTAGGAGAGCTGAAAAAAAAGTATTAGAATGCAATGCAGAAGGAAATACAGTTATGCATAAAACATTCCTATTCAACAGTGGATAAAAACATATACACTATGTATATAGAAGCACAGATGTATATAGAAATACGTAAATTAGATGTACAAAGTAATTTTACAGGAGAAGAGGTTGAAAATCAGTCAGCCTGAACCAACTGGCGTCCCAAAGTGTTTAATTACTCTGCTTGATAAGACCCAGAAATAAACCTGCTTAGGTATGTGTGCAATATGTGTTTTTACTTTGCAGATTGATAAAGAGTGAACAGTCAAGTTAAAGGCAGATTATTCTGTACTTTCAAAGTACATTGAAGAATGTCAAATAGCTGCGGGAAAGATGAGAATTTTCAAAGTCGTTAACCTAAAGGGCTGTTTGTTAGCCACTACAAAAACAGTGGTTGCAGTCAGAAATCAGTGATGTTCCTTGCCACGTGTCGTTGACCCCAGCACACACCAAGGTTCCGCACCTCAACAGACACAGCAAAAGTCTCAGAGACAGAAATTTCCTCCAGTCAGCACAGTGGAACTGGAATCAGAAAAATTACAAAGGGATGAAACCATTTGAGGGTGGCTTTGCTAGATGAGAGTTTCACATTAACAGTTTTGACAGGTTTTTCATTGAAATAGCAAGCCTAATTATATCACCCCTATTTTTATCCCGTAGCCTTCACTTTGTGAACCACTCGAAAGTGCAGAGAAATATCCTTCATCCAGTTTGTGATGGGAGGAATCAAGCTAATTCTAAATATCCCACAAAGCGTAGTAAATTGAGATGAGATGGATACTGCAGAAGATAAATTAAATTTGGAGGTAAATTGCTGAAGCAACACCTCCCATGTCCCTCAAGCTATTTTGCTAATATTCATGGGCAAAGCTATTTCAGATTCAGTTTACAGGTTGAAGAATAATGGTTCAGTAAATATGTATGTATGCATGTATCTGTCTGTCTGTCTATCTATCTGTCTATCTAATGAACTGTCCGTCTATCAGTCTCTTCTTTTTAGCTGCTGTTTTCTTTTTCATATTGTGTCTTTGGTGTAAGACCTCAGATTTGGCAGTGTTGTAAAACCTGATGCTTTTGAAATACACTCTATTGATATATTGACTTGAGGGAAAAGAACAAAAGGGGGAAGGAACATGAAAAGTAGATTTTGTTTCTTAGAGATCAACTTTATAAAACCTGCAATGAGAAAGCTAGGAAGGCTCTACAATGTTTTTGTAAAGTTTGATTGGTCTCTGTTTTGTTTGTTTGAATTTTCTCCTTGGTATATGTACAAAATCTCTGCTTACAATGCAAATCCCATGGCTTGTCTCAAACACAATTTAATCTGGGAAATAACAACAGAGGATAATTGATTTAGCAGAAGTGACAGTGGAAGTATCTATGACCCATAGAGCTACAAATGTTTTAGGTTAGATTGTTTTACAAGGGAAATGTAGAACATTTTACATAAACTATAGTAATGCTAAACAATCATCATTAATGTAATTATGCATATGCACAGAAAATCTGGCTTCTTTTCACTAATTGTGGTGCATTTCAGCTACATATTCTGCAAAAGAGAGCTTGGGAAAACTGATAGGATTGCGTTGTGAAGTCAAGGAAGAATGATCTTTTTGTAATGAAGAGTCCACCCTTATTGTAAATTTGTCTCACTGATGATCCAGCATACCAAGAAAGAAATTAATAGTTTCAAATATCTGATAGCTCTGTGTTTCTAATGCAAAGTGCCTAAAATCGACTGGAAATTTGGTGTAGAATTATACGAGAATATCACTTAAAAGACTATGTACAAGTTATATTAACCCAATCCTTGGATGAGTTTTACAGCTGTTTCTGTCATGTAGTAACCCAGTGAGAAGGAGGAGAAAGCATGGATTATGTCCTTGCTTCTTCTTTGACCCTCACTACCACTGACCTGGATATGCATTTAGTATTCAGTAAATATTTGGGTAGAAAATTGATTGGGATGAAGAAAACTACTTTGATGAGTGCTTAGAGGATTTTGAACTGGGAATCCACAGCAAGAGTTCTCAGGCACTTTTTTGCATAGCGATCTCCAAAGCATCGTTGCATTACAGGCTATTAAAGACCAGTGTGCTACAAATAACATAATTCAAGCATCTGATTTCAGCAATATGTGCAAAATATACACTTGGTGGTGTTCAAGAAAATGATCATGGTGATGTATATGTTAAGCAGAGGCTCAAGGGACTCTAGGCTGCCAGATACAGCATAAGATTACATCTGAGAGTAGCAAGTGCTGAACACATTTAGGAATGAAGTCGGGGAAGAAGGGAGACTAACCCCGTAATGCAGAGGCAACAGCATGTAAGTGTAAACTGTGACTTATAACTGGTTGAGCATAAACTTCAGGCACAGGACTTCAATTTGGTGCTGGAAGACAATGCAAGGCGATGGCAAGAGAAGGACTGAGATGATAATCCTACGTACAGTGTTGGTACATAAACAGCATCCCTAGCTCCAGTCTTTGCACCTCAAGAGTAAAGGTGAGAAATCGTCCAGAAAGATTGTTTCTGGAAAATGTGCCATAGTAAAGACACCTAGGGAAGTCTAACTCATTCAAGATAAAACAGGTAGGTGAATTGATTAATGTACAGGTCCCTACATGAGCAAGAGCTATGTGATTATAGATAGAAAAGTCTCTTGGCAGAAATAGAATGAGCAATGTCTAGGGGGATTACAACAGGCAAAATTAACTAGAAAAAGCTGTGAGGGACAGTGTACTCTCCCGTTGATTGTTTTCTTAGAATCAATGACTGGGTATAAAGGACCAGAGAGAAGGAAGTCTCTTTAGGAAAGGGTTTACGGCTCAAAGGAGGCATCGCGTGGTAGAATCTCAGGCTGTGCAACCTGCTTCAGGAATCAAATCTCAAAGATTTTAGTGCCAAAAGGTGGTATCTACAAGGTATGCAATCCTGCCTAGTCAGAATCTCGTGTGACATCTTGAATGTAAAGATGAGTTAGTGTTTGTGTTTCCTGGCTTAGTATCTCTGGGCTTCTGGGCTTCTAGACAGGCCTGAAAACACACTGATAGCACACAAGACACACAAGTCTTTTACTTTTACAAGGCAGCATTATCATGTAAATTAGATTTGATAAATTACTCTATTTGTTTTCCAGAATTTCAAATATGCTTTAATTGTGTAAACCCAGATCATAATGGATCCTTTTTTAATGCGTTGGGTTGCTTAAATAATACTTTAAAAGGCATTTTGATTTAGTACTAGACAAAGTTAAATTAAAGAATTGAAAGACCCTGAATAAACCAGCTTTAATATTTTAGTGTCTACTGCCTTGAGGCACATTTGATTAGCAGTCAGTTCATGCTGTGCTTGGGAGATCAGGAGTTGAGCAATTTTGTAACCCAGAATACAGATTTTTTTTTTTTTCCTGAGAGTTTTTAAGTATTCTTAGGATGTTTAATAAGAAGTAGCCATGTGTGCTAAGAAAGTTTGAAAGAATAATTTTCCTATTTTTTAACTAAAAGATCCTACTTTTTTACTAGACTAAATTTTAACAGAAATTGCCACAGTTTTGAGGAATATATCATTAATCTGTAATCAATCCCTGACGTATTCATTTGTTCATTGGGTAATTTTCATGAAATTAAGAAAGTTATAACTATGTGCTCTCTTTAATTTGATGCAGAAAGGAATTAGAAATAAACTCAGAATCTAGTACTTAATGAAGTATGACATTCAGATTACTTGAACCCTTTCCTTACATGAAACTGATATATAAATAGAAAATTAATAAATAAGAAATGTTTCAGTATGCTCTTTCAAATAGCTTTATAATTTGTTAGACTGGAACATAGCTGCTCCTACTCCTGCCTCCTCCCTTTTGCTTTAACAAGATTAAACAAAAGTGGTAGATGTGAAGAAAGAAACCATAATCAGTGTGATCCTTTTAGTGTAAGTGAACCAACTACTTCTTCTCAGGTTACTCTGTTCATCCTGATGAGTTATATTGTTCTGAGATGTACAGATAATGCAGGTATAATTTTAGAAATACAACAACTATGACAATTTGGAAGCTAAAACTCTAGTATTTTTAATCAGTCACTTCTGTTACGCTTTTCTTGTTTTGCCTTTGAGCTTACATGGAAAATGTTTTTTGAAAACTTTGCAGACTCTTTCAGATTCTTACATTCATGAAGATGATGTTCATGTTAGTGTCTTCTATTTAAATAGCAGCTGCTGCAACCTTCTGAAAAAGGAGATCTGAATCCAGTTCTTCACCCCTAGAAGGGAACACAACTGCCTTTAAACATTTCTCGGTAAAAATAGAACCATAGCTTAAGACAGGAACTTATTAATCATGTGCTGTGTTAAATCTGCAGAGACAATTTCAGAAAGCAAATTTTTAATTGCTGAAGTTGGGATTTAGCTGGGACACAAGGTTAATAAGCTAATTCCTCGAAGGGGTAGTTAACTACTCTGTGCCATCGATACTCAAGCTCTGCATTCTGTCTGAAAGATGACCCTCAGAAACAACAGAAGTTCCTTAAATATTGCCTGACACCACTTTAAGAATTGTCTCACGGGACAGAGTTCCCCTCCTCAGCTACTAATGGCACTGACAGCGGGCTTCAGCAGAAGTCACCTTGATTAACTCATGAAAACTTACAGGGGGGGGTTATCTTGAAGATACCGTGACCACACTGAACTCTTGACAGTATCAGTGTTCATCAAGAATTTTTTTCGTTTATTGAAGTAACATTTCAAAAATAAGAGGACCACTCTTCGTAAGCTTGCTGTGGGTCATCTGCTGGCACTGCTCATTTATTTTTCTGATCAAGTTGCCACAGTCACATCTGTGGATGTTCTACTGCTTTCCTTTTACTTTTGATGATATTCTGTAGGAGAAAATTCTATATACTGAAAAAATAGCGTTTTCTTAAAACTCACTCCTGATTGATTTATACTTCAGAAAACAAGTATTTCTTTCATCAGTTTCCTTCCATTTCATCATTTTACTGATTTCATAGCACCCCGTATAGAGGTGGACAGAGAATGAAAAATTACTTACTGCAAAGCAATAAGACAGAATGACAGAAAGCATTTCTAAGAACAACAGAATCTGATAGTAATAATAAACGTCTTGTTTTAATGAACTGTATGGGTGTGCAACACAACCAAAACTAAAAGGTCACAAACTGTAGTGATTTGTACTGAGAAACCAAATGGAAACCTTAAAATTAAATAGCAAATCTGCAAAATCTGATAGTTCTGAGACTTTTACACTTGACCAGTGATCATAACCAGCTCTGGGGACCAGAGATCACAGTCAGAGGCACAAGAAAAGGCAAATAACAATATTGCAGCTTTTTAACCAAGTAAGTATAAAACCTTTGATGCAGGTTTGAAGATTACAGGTCTGCCTGGCAATGGGAAGTGGTGAATGAATTCCTCTTTTAACTTTGCTTCTATGCACAGCTTTTGCTTTACCTTTTAAACTGTCTTTATCTCAACCCGTGAGTTTTCTCACTTTTACCCTTCCAATTCTCCCCTTCATCCTGCTGTGGGGAGCTGAGGTGCCTCCTGCAGTGAACCCGCGTAGACTGAACCTTAAGAAAGCTGAGATGCTCTCTTGTGCCAGCTCATTACTCAATGGCAAAGAGTAATGAGCGGGTCTGCTACTCTGTTCCTTAAGGTAGACAGTGGGGGACAAAGTCATGGATCCGTCTGTCCAAGAGGCGTCAGCAGCGTAGATGGGTTTGTCCAAAGCTGAGGATAATTCCTGCATCTAAATGTAGTGCAGTATGTCCTTTCTGCACAGCTCTGAAAGGAAGGTTAGGGATTTATGTGAAACTGCAAATTGTTAGTTCTGAGAAAAAAAAAGGCTTGCTAAAATAAGGTAGTAGCAGCAGCTTCTGTCCTGGTGGTTTCAGTGAAGAGCTTGGGGTGATCATAGAGCTGCTTCTTGGTTTCTGAGATTTTAGTTAGGTAATTTGAATGGATGATTCAGTAACTGATTTACCTGTTCAGAACATCTCATTGGAAAACCTGATTTGGACAGTAGGAATGGCAAAGAAAAAAACCTGCTCTCTTCCTCACCTGTCGTATTGTATTTCATCTGTTGTGCAAAATACCCCGTATGTCAGGTGCCATGGAGTCTGAGTGTCAACGCAGTTCCAATGCGGTAGTAGAGAGCCAATCGAGTTAAAATACCTTCTTTATTCCAGTTCTCTGTCATCCACCCTACCGATTATAAAAGTTTTAACTCTGGTGTCAGGACTAACCTGATAAACATTCCCTAGTGTAAACTATGAGGACAAATGTTATCATTAGAAAAGAGTAATTAAGAAACATGTTACTTTTGTTCCAAGTTCAGACTATAAGAACGTCTGGAGAGTAGGTTAACTGAAGAATTGAGTGTGGTCACAGACTTTTTTTTTAATGTCAAAAATTTATGTCTACCTAGATCTAAATTTCTTGTTTCTTTCTTTCCTGATTAAAAGACATTAGATATATATATATATATATATATAAAATCAGGAATGATACAGAATTTCTCATGGTACTAGCTGTTGTGGGATACAAGGGAGTAGGATGTTTCAGGAGAGGCCCTGGGCTGACCACTCAGGAGATAATTTTCCTTCTGTACTTCACTGGTGTCAAGTTTGGGTTGAGAAACCCGGAAAAAATGGTTCAGAATGGGGAAGACTTCATTCCTATGTATTTTTTTCCAGTTACTTAGAATTCAAATTGGCAGTTTGAAAGTGTTTAGCAATAGCATATGGTGACTGAGTTCTGCTCACTTACTTAACACTGATTTATACCTGATGACTGTTTATCACTGTAGCGTTCAAAGAAGAAGTCTATTTCTGCTAGATTTATCAGAAAGTGCCTTTTCAGAAAAAGTCTAACCTTAGATTGCAATAAAATGGTGCTTTGAGGATGGGACAGTGGCAGCATGGGGTCAGGATATATTCTCTGTGAGAACAAAATCTCTGTTGGGGCAAGTGAAAATATGCAGGCTTTTCCAGAGTCCTGTTTTTTTGCATTTCCACTGACAAATTTGTCGGAGAGTGCTGGACAACATAGAAGACTTCCTGGAAATGAAATGTGTCTTCATAAAAAATACCCTGAGACACTATGCTAAATAGTGAAGGGAATAAATATTTATTACCTGTGCTTCAGTCAATAATAAGGATAATAAAAAGTTCTTTGCAAGTACTTCTTTACAAATATTTTTCATTACAGAGTTAGCAGTTTTTCTGTAAATCCTGAAATATTGAAACAGAGTAAGGTTTATATTCTGAAACACCTTCTCTTTCATACTCAAAATTTAAATGTATCTATGCATTTCTGGAAAGAAGAGGATACTATTTCTAATGAGAAATAGTAAAAGTATTGTGCCTTTCATCTAAGGTACAATAACAAAGAAACAGATTGTTCTAAATGGGTTTTGGGTCACACCTTACCCTGTTTTGCCTCAGATTCAGGCACATGGCTGTGCCTCAGAAAGTGACACTGTGTTGTCTTTTTCCTCTTCCATCAGTGCCAGTCATGTGTCCTCCAGGACATCCGTCTGTTCAAACGTTAGGTAGGATAAAGTGTGTTAAGGGACAGTGGAAATCAGCATATGATTCTCGACAGCCGCAGTTATGTGTGCTAATGCAGAAAGCAGACTGAGAGCAGCTACTGACACTCCTTTCACATAATGCTGTGACTTGTATTTGTCAAACCTGACAGGATGAGTAATTTCCTGTTTGTCAGTGTTCATTAACCCAAAGTAGAGGGTAAAATCTAACTGAGATTTGTTAAGTAGTGTCGAGGTGTACCTGAATAAAAATAACAAATCACAGGTCTATCCCATTGCTTCCAAGTCCTCTTTGAGATCTGGATCTTTAGAAGTGTAGGTATTTGGGCATTTGTTGCTGGAGGCCACATAGAATTGTGCAGTACTGTGTAATGTAGACACAAACCTTAAGGCTTTATATTGTTATTTCTGCTGTCTAGTAGGTTCATGATAGTCCATTAAGAGTGAAAATTGAAATGAATTCAGTAATCCATCCACTGAGGAGCAAGTAGAAGCAGTGGCAGTATTTGTTCTACAACAAGACTTAGAGTGATTGAATTTAGAAGTGAGGGAGTCACAAAGCCAAAATGCTAGTCCTTGGTAATATCAAATTTTAGACTGGGAGGGGTGCAGAAGGTGGATAGCTATTTCTATTCTAAGATTTCTGTTCAGTGACACACACACATGCCAGGCAGAGCACACAGGACCTGTACCATGGACCCAAGGGACAAGGCCACTCTATCGGATCAGAAAATGTCTTCAGTCCTTGCTGGTAGGTCTGTCCTCTGCATCTAATGGTCCAAGTGAGGTCTTGGGCTCCTACAAGGTGTAGAACTACAATGGGTAGATGTTCCCCACAAGCCAAAGTATTTCCACTGTTTATTGCTAACTTGGATGTTTGGTATAAGCCGCCAATGGCCTCATTGGCCAAGTCACCCCAAGGTAATCTCTTTGACTTTCTTCATATTTTAATGCTAATCATTTGTCACTATCTGTTTTACTATCACATTTAGGTTTTGCATCATGCCAATAGGCAAATTGAAACTTTTATGGGTGTAGTCACTCTTAAAGAAAATGAAGCTGAAAATAATAAGGACAAGAATTATTATCTCATGCTGCTTTGATTACCATGAGCACAAAACATGAAACAGTGCTGGTATGGAGGGAGACAGAAAATAAGAAAAAGGTGGCATAGTATAAAATCTAAGTTAGAAGCTGCCGTTCGGAAATGGCGAACTCTTTCCAAAGACTCCAGAGCTCTTTCTCGCTATGAGAATGTGGAAAATAATACTTCATATCCAAATTATAAGAATTAGTTATAGTAATTGAGAGTTTTTTCTGGACGGCTAAGTTTTTTCTTTATTTTTTTGGAGAAAGGCCTCTGATCTGTTCAAACCACCTGCTCAAAACGAGAGCAGCTCCAACATTAGATCGTGTTGCTCAGGGTAATACCCAGCTGAGTTTTTAATATACCCAGTCGAATTTTGAATATTACCTAGTAAATCCTTTCCTGATTTGCTAGAGGGAATTTGTAAGACTAAAATTAAGAGATCTCGAGACTTAATCCTAATCATATTGACGTCGATTGGATCCTTTCTGCTTAATGAAAGTTTTATTTTCTTCTTACCCAGACCTCCTGCATAGTTTTCACTGACACCCGTGAGAGGTGGAAGAGAATAGAAGTAGGGATAAAATGAAAGGACTTCCACCAGCAAATCTTTCAACATTATTTACATCACATCGTGAATTGGCTCAGGAGTTTTTCTGGTTTTCTTGTAATTAGTAGCCAGACATCTGAACCAGGAGGTAAAGTTAAATAAATTCCCTTTGTAGATTTAGTTGTACTGTCACTTCCTCCGAACAATTCCTCCGAACCATTCCTTTCCCTTACATACATTTTTGTTTAAAAAAACAAGCTGCAACAAGGTTGAAACAAAGCTTATCTGGTCAGATTTTAGGATTCCATTGTATTTTTATATGGCACCTAGTCTTTTGTGAATCATAGAATCATAGAATGTTAGGGATTGGAAGGGACCTCGAAAGATCATCAAGTCCAATCCCCCTGCCAGAGCAGGAATGCCTAGACTATGCCACACAGGAACGTGTCCAGGCAGGTCTTGAATATCTCCAGAGAAGGAGACTCCACAACCTCTCTGGGCAGCCTGTTCCAGTGCTCCGTCACCCTCACTGAGAAGAAGTTTCTTCTCGATTGTTGCTTTGTTTTAAAGTGTGGAACAATTTTGGATATAGATTGCTGAAGAAAAAGAGCACGGAAGTTTGAATCTTTTATGGAAAGATACAGATTTCTGGAAATCTGAGCCTAGTTGGTGTGATCTTTCTTAATTTTTCCTACCAAATATATATAACCAAATATTGCCAGTCCTTGTTGGGTGAGAATGGTTTCCTGCTGAGTTGATAGCTCTGCTTGTAATGATTGAAACATTTGTCCACATCCCATGTGAAACTTCTGGAGAAATACAAGTGGATTGGATTTTAAGTTATCTGGGTCTAGTAATTGTTTTATTTTGTTACTGTTTCCTCAGGTTTTGATATCATAATTATTCACTTTCATGTTTTAGACATTTTAATGGCATTTAGAGGAAATTATAAATTATTAAATAGATTGTATGGATTATTATACTCTTTAAAGATCACAGTTGACACCAGTAGCTTATTTTCATTCCTTTTTTTAAAAAAAAAAAAAAAAATAGAGAGGGCTAAGAACTCTTTTGCAGAATTATCATTACAAACATGAGGGATAAAGTGAAAGGGAGGAATATGTGAAGATTTCACCTCGTTAGAAAATAAATACCAAGAAAGGAACCATTAACTATTTACAGTCACAGAGGAAGTTCATGGTCATTCTGAGACTTTCAGGTCTTAAGACATCTAGGATGTTAAAAATAGAAAATGAAATCTGATGTTAAGAAAACTCCAGGAGGCTCTTCTGAGGGAAGACATACAAATATACTCACTTGCTAAACCTAAGTCTTTTAAAAGCTTTTTTTTATTCTGTTGACTGCTCTTTCAGCTGGTAGCACCAATAGCTCATTCCTGCTTGGGCAGATTCTGTGATCACAGTCCAAGCCAGCAACTGCATGTGCATCCATCACTTCTCGGTGTGTTACACACTCTGCACAAAACCATCCCTCCTGCCTGACAGGAAGGTGGCAGATATGTTGTGAACCTCCAAACAGGAATGGAGAGGCAGAGAAAGAAAACAGGAGGGAAGAGATGCAAGAGAAGAAAAACAGTAGATCAGAAGAAATGGGAAACAACATAGAAGTGAAGCGATGGATCAAAAGAAGTATCAGGAGAAAAAAAAAAAAAAAAAAGAAATAATTATACTGAGCAGAAGCTGAGGTTTACCAAAGCGCCATGTCAAGTTTATAGCTGAAATCCTTTCCTGAACATCTCTGTCAGGTGCAGTTTTGATAGTGATATCGTGTGGGGCCTTCCAACTGGAGGGAGTGGGATGGGAATATATAAAAAGAATGGCAAAAGGTGAAAGAGAAAACTGTGCCAGTCATCAGGACTAGTGCTTGGGAGAACACAAGAGAAGAGTTACTGCGTTTGGGGACCTGGTAAATTTGTGTAGAAGCAACCTGAAAACATCAGTGATGTTTGGAATTCGACAAGCAGATTCTATAGCTTCAGTCAAGATGGAGAATGCAGAGTAAATGTACACTGGAAACATGATGAGAAACAACACAAAAAGAAGATTACAACTCCCAAGTATTTAGGGTAAACAAAATTGTATTGACTGTAAAAGTTCAAAGAGAAATTCTGAGTTTTTTAATAGCGAAATATATGCATTCACAGGCATAAGAAGCTTTGTATGTTTTCTAACAGAAGATTTATAGTCCTCACTCTTTGATTCTTTCTTACAGACATTTTGTCAAGTATTGCAAAAATCTGCACACTCATCAAAGACTAGTTGAGATTTCTTTAAAAGCGAGTATTCTCTAGGCATTTTAGACAATTTTTTAAAGTTCTAAGAGATGATCAATGGCTACTCACTGTTCTCAAATAAGATTTTCACTGAAAACAGAACAATAAGACTTTGTTCTTTCCTCATACAACTCCCTATATTCTAGAGGGATTTTAGTCTTGTCTTGAATTTTTACCAATTTCATGAAGAAAAATTTTTTGTAGCATACTGCATAACATACAATAAAATGTATAACATTCCTACAAAATTCCTTCACAGCGTAGTTGGAAGCAAAGCATGAAGTGATCCTCAGGCAGAGCAAAAGGATTATTTCTTGTGAATCATCAAACCAGACATAACATTTCCAGTGTCCCAAATGCAAGTACCAATGTAATTGAAATAAGTATTGGGATTAGTAGTTCAGGTATTCAGCTCTCCTGACAAAGGTTATTAGAAAGAGAACAGCAGTTGGTAGCAACTCAGAGGAAAGCTAATGGACTTAGTCTGGATTTATGGTAATAAAATTGGCAGAAATAATCCGTCAGCCTTTTCTGCACTTCAGTTTTGTTCCTTTGTGCTTCTCTTCTGTAATTGCAGTGAACTTATTTCTGTATAGAGAACTATAATGCAGAACTCTTGTTGTCCTTCTACAACAAAAACCCAGTTCAGAAATCTTTCACTATTATTTTTTATATAGAGATGTGTAAGAACATTTAGTAAGAAAACAGGAATAGTTTCTTTGGACTTCATCTGAAGATCTCTTTCCTTTTACTAAATTGTTTCCTGTGTGAAGAAAAATCATTCTGATGTTCATAATATATAAAAGTTTTCTGATCAATGTGTTTTTATTAATAACTTACCACAGTCAATGTAAATTGCATTAACTCCCTTGAATGATAAGACATTCTGAACTTCAGAGATATTACTTCTTTTTTTCTATGGCCATTCATTTCGATTTCTTTTGTATTCAGTCTAATATTCTTCATGCCAGTATGACAGCTACATGTACAGCATGAACAAATTAGAGTTTAAGAGTTTGCCCTATAGTATTTTCATTTGTTAGAAACTGTATTGGAACAATTCATTACTACTGACATTTTTTCATTAAAAATACTTGCATAGCTCTTTACTATCAATGGCAGACAAATGCTTTTGCTTCCCTCCCTCGGCTCTTTCTCCGCAGAAGGTACTTGGTTATGTCCCCAAAAAGCGGTAGATTTTAGATAGGTGAAGTCAGCTGCCATGCCAAGGAGTACTCTGGTTCTCAAAAAGGAAAAAGTGTTGGAGGATTGAGCATGACCTCAGTGAAGGCCTCCACTAATCAGTTGCCCTTGGGTCAAGCTCCTGTTTCAGGTGAGTCGTACAGAAACAAATGAATAGATAATTCCACGTTCCTGAAAACTTACAAATATGGTTCCTCTAAAAGACTTACTAGGACTCTGTGTATATGCTTTAGAGGTATAAAATTTTAAGCTTTCAGGAGCATGGAATTATACACACTTGTTTTTGCAGATATCTATATAAAGTGAACATATATATATATATATATTCTTTCTGAAACAAGGAGTTCATAGTACATGGACAAAGACATCAGAAAAAAGACAGTAAACTTGAAGTACATTCCCCGAAGGAAGATTCTTTGTGAAAATGCAATTTCCTTTATTGTTTTTAAGGTGCTGAAATTTAAGATGTAATAAAACATGAATACCAATTTGGAAGCATTAGTTGCTCCTGGCAACCTTGAGAATGCATTATGCTTTATTTTTCCTCTCCATCATCTCTGCAAAACTGAGCAAGAGAATGAGTAACAGCACGTGCTTGCTGAACCAATATACAGATCTGACCTCCTTTTCCCCTTCTCAGTAACTATAAATTATCACTAAAATTATGGCTGTATGTATGATACCGTCATGCAGTGCATCTCAGATCAGTAAGAAGCTCACCCTTGTGCCACCTTTTGACATTATAAAGCAGTTTGTTTTAGCCCCAAGCCAGCTGAGTGTGTTTCCCAGAGGAGAGTTCTGTTTGCATTTTGAAAGCCTTGCATAAAGATTACCAAATTAATAAAATATTTTTAATATAACTCAGCATCAGTTTAAAGAAAATCCAGATGCCCCTGAGCAGAAGGGAATATGGCAAACTTAATATATAGGGAAGATAAGTTAAGAAAGGTTTATTGGAAGGGGGAGAGGAAGGTGTCAAAACAACTTTTTTAACTGTACTTGTAAAATTTCTTCTTTTTTATTTCTTTTAAAGTACATCATTTTTCTTCTGGTCTTCCTCTAACATCATGCAGATCCACTGCAGCTCAAGTTGCAAGATATGTGTAAATCTGCGAACTTGAAGAAACACTTGGTAAGCCCCACTGCAACATCCAGTCATCAGTTTGTGTTGCATTATTCACTAGATATTTATAGAGAGCAACTGAGTGAAAAGAATAGGAAACCTGCATATATGCAGCAAAAATTCAGGCCTGACAAGCTGCCTTTACTGAAAATAAGAGGAGGGGGTGGGGGGAAGCAGTATTACTGTTGTTTGCTGTGGGACTGGTATTGCACTCGGATGTTTATGGAGATCTGGGGACATTTCTTGTCACCACATGTACCAGAACATCTCACCTACACTGGGCGTAGCAATCTGTGAGCTGGGATTTGCAGCAGGTTCCCTCAACTTGGAGCAGGCCTGGCCGTTTACTAGAGGCATGTGAGAAGCAGCGGAACTTTTTGAGTTCTATGGAACTACTCAACAGTCAGATTTGGACTTTAGGTGCTCAGACCACTTGAGTGAAGAGAGCTTTGTTGCTTGAATCTAGAATAAGCATGCAATAAAATAAAAACTATTGCCTTTTTTTTTGCTGTATGTCAGCATGCACAGTCCTTAGTGTTGAAAACTCTAAGTCAGGGAATGACCCACAGAATGCATAGAGATGTTTCAAGAATATACGTCAGAGACAGGTACTATTATGTTCGAAGTACAATGCTTAGGAGCTTTGGCAAAGACACCAGATGATATGAGGAAGAAAAGATAATTTTGGGCAGGAATGGAAACAAATCTCTCTTGAAACCAAAATGTTGTGATTAACTGTGAGTGTGAGACTTTCAGCGTAAAAGACAAAGCCAAAAGACTGAGAAACTAATAGATTAAACACACAGATGCATAAACCGTGGCAATCTGTCAATAAGGGGACACGAAGAAGACTCGGGACATGACACTGATGGATTGGCCAGGGAGGGAGCTGCTCATGCATGACCTTGGAGCGCTTCACTCAGAACTTGGTAGTTGACTAAAAGAAGGGAAACAAAATCACCGTAAGTCTACTAGAAACAAGCAAGTGTACAGGATGTTTTAAGGATATTGTGGGAATTGGTAAAACTTCTTTTGGGTAAGGGCTAAATGTGAGGAAAATGAGGTGCTGGGGTGTAGTGAACTCAGAAAAATTGTGAGGATGAGTGATAAAGGTTTGTTGTTGCAAGTAAACAAATTACACATGTAAACATGGCCAAACTTGTGCAAGCGAACCTGTGCAAGCAAAGAACTGGTGACCGTTTGGCCTGGGGGTAGGATACTGCTGGGACCACGGAATCAACCTGTGCCCGAGAGCCCGTGGACTTGGGGTTAGTGGGCTGGGAAGGACTGCTCCCTGGGATCCCAGAGTCCCCTGGATTTGCCTTCCCTGGGCAAGTGGGAGGACATGCCATCACTTGCTTATTAAAAAATATTCTTAATTTGTATGAAGGTACTGACAAGCCAAACAGATTTACACTCAAAGCAGATGGTTTTACGTGAAAAAAAATCATGCTGTACTATCACAAGTAAGCCTAAAACTGGCCATTTACAAGACAGGACACATCTGTTTTCCACCAAGAGAGGAAGGAACATATACGTTGCTTTCATGAACAAGTACTATGGAAAACAAAATATCCTTCTAATAACGTATTAAACCCTGAATAACTTCAGTGAGGAACTTTTATATGTTCTTGAGCCTTCTTCGTCAAGAGAGACAAAAATAGACGTGTCAATATAGTACAAAATTTTTCTTTGAGCTAACTAGATGATGAGACAGAACTGGTTAGCATAAATCCTGGGAGAGACACCATCTTTACATTTCCAGATTTTTCAGAATTGAAGAGTCTGGAATCTTAAAACTGTAGCTTATGGGTTGTTAATTAAGATGAATTTCTGAATCTATTAAAGGTTTCTGAAATACTGGTTTATATGGAGGGGAGGAGAAAAGGATGGAAAAAAATCTGTAATATCAAAAGGAATACTGTTCCTTGTTATTCCTCCAGCTGATCTGTCCATCGTCCATTCTTGTCACTGTGATCTCCTGGGTAAGGAGAACTCAAACAGACCACCAATAAAAAAACCTGTTAAATTGCCTGCTTTCTGCTCATCTGATTTGCAGTGACTAAAAAAAACTTTAGTGGAAGTCGATGGGATATGATACTAGCACAACTGAATTTTATTCTGACTGTCCTTTTTAGTGCCTGCTAACAGCTGGTTTCGTTTTGAGGATTTGGCTGTGTGTGCTGACAACAAGGCACAGAGCTGCTACAGGGGTGACCTGCCTGACCTGCAGTCCTCAGGACAGCGCTGGAGACGTGGCAAGCCAACCCCGACAGCCTGGGCTCTAAAGAAGTTACGGTGGAAATAAGATGAGGTTTCTAGCTCTCACTAAGAGAAGGTAAAAGTGAAAATGGAATTGCCTTCTGTAAGGTTCCAAGAAATTATCAAGACAGCATTAGGGATGCAAGGATTTTAAAGGTTTGGTAGCAGACAAGAAAGTATCAAACTAAGCTTAGAGTACTATCAGCAAGTTTGCTGATGACACCAAGCTGGGAGGAGTGGCTGACACACCAGAAGGCTTTGCTGCCATCCAGCGAGACCTGGACAGGCTGGAGAGTTGGGCGGGGAAAAATTTAATGAAATACAACAAGGGTAAATGTAGGGTCTTGCATCTGGGTAGGAACAACCCCAGGTTCCAGTATAAGTTGGGGAATGACTTATTAGAGAGCAGTGTAGGGGAAAGGGACCTGGGAGTCTTGGTGGACAGCAGGATGACCATGAGCCAGCACTGTGCCCTTGTGGCCAGGAAGGCCAATGGCATCCTGGGGTGTATTAGAAGGGGGGTGGTTAGTAGGTCAAGAGAGGTTCTCCTTCCCCTCTACTCTGCCCTGGTGAGACCCCATCTGGAATATTGTGTCCAGTTCTGGGCCCCTCAGTTTAAGAAAGACAGGGAACTGCTGGAGAGAGTCCAGCACAGGGCAACTAGGATGATTAAGGGAGTGGAGCATCTCCCTTATGAGGAAAGGCTGAGGGAGCTGGGGCTCTTTAGTTTGGAGGAGACTGAGGGGTGACCTCATTAATGTTTACAAATATATCAAGGGTTAGTGTCACGAGGATGGAGCCAGGCTCTTCTCGGTGACAACCACTGATAGGACAAGGGGTAATGGGCTGAAACTGGAACATAAGAGGTTCCGCTTAAACTCGAGAAGAAACTTCTTCTCAGTGAGGGTGACGGAGCACTGGAACAGGCTGCCCAGAGAGGTTGTGGAGTCTCCTTCTCTGGAGATATTCAAGACCTGCCTGGACACTTTCCTGTGTGGCATAGTCTAGGCATTCCTGCTCTGGCAGGGGGATTGGACTTGATGATCTTTCGAGGTCCCTTCCAATCCCTAACATTCTATGATTCTATGATTCTATGAATACAACTTGCAGACTTTTTCCCATGAGATACAAATTATTTTAGCTCTCAGTGTGATTTTACACATGCTCAGTGTTTGGTGGATAAGGATTGAAATAACCCACCTTTCAAGGAATAAGAAATTATTATTTGTTTGGGTTTTGAGAGTCACTGCATGGTTCCTTGCTGCATGGACCAGTTGGACCCATGTTTTCCCTAATCTTCCTTTTGCTGCTAGTATACTTTTAGAAGCCCGTCTTGGTGCCCTTAACATCCCTTTCCAGATTCAACTCCAGGTATGCTTTAGCTTTTCTAACCCTATCCCTGCATGCTCAAATTTGAGCTCCCTTTGGAGCGTGAGGAAGGCAACTATCAAAATTTAATTGCCAAAGCTTGAAAACCGTTTTCAGGGCATATCTTGTATGGCTGAACCTCTCTTGAAGGGCCTGATCAGTGATAGTCTTCCCAATGTGTCACTAGACGTATAATCACACCTTTTCTCCAGACTATTAGTGTCCTACAATATACTTAGCCATGTCTTAATATCAGTAAGGGAAATCCCTTCTCTTTTATTTGACTTGTTATTGGAGGTTTTGCTTAATTGTCGGAATCATATAGTCGTATGTGTTAGAAGTCAGAACAATGATAATTCATTTTATTTCCCATAATGATGCCAGCATGCTTAAGTGAGTACCTCTGATTAATGAAGTATTTCCTATTGGTTCTGAAGGCAACTCATTATTTTTAGTACAGTGTCTCTCAGATATTACATAACAAACTTTTGAAATAAGAGTGGTTCTGAACATAAAAGATGTGAGAAGTGAAATCAAGATCTCAAGGGAAGTCATTCTAAAGACACTTACGTATGTTGCAGAAATCCTTTGTCCTTGATCAGGAAGGACCATTAAAAGTAACTGCTGGCATAAAAGACCTTTAACTGTGTATATGATTAAAATAGGTGATGGTAATGAGGAAAAAAGAGCTGAAGAACCAAAAAGAATTTTTCAGACAGTAATGCTGCCTGTTCTGATGGCGCAGGGTGGCTTGTAAGGTTTGTATATGCTCAAACAGTATTGGCTTAAATACTTTTTTCATGACATTTTCAAAATTAACTCTTCAGCTTATTTCAGAATGTT
The DNA here is from genome assembly GCA_020746105.1 of Trogon surrucura. Taxonomy (NCBI): domain Eukaryota; kingdom Metazoa; phylum Chordata; class Aves; order Trogoniformes; family Trogonidae; genus Trogon; species Trogon surrucura. The sequence goes on from CM036624.1 coordinate 12,263,990, forward strand.
GTATTTCTATTTAAGCAAGTAAAAATCCTGAAAAAATGACCTTAAAGATTGTCAGATCATCTTCAGCTTTATCTGAATCAACTTTCTTTTACCAGAAATCATCAAAATATTTACTTCAATCAAAGTCCATCCTCATTCTTCCACCCAACACACAGTTTTCCCACTAAATCAATTATTTGCCCAGATCTGCTCTCAGTGTAATACTTGTTCTTGTTTTAGCTAATTAAATTTTGCCAGGTCTTGTGCTTTTTCAGTTGTTCAATCTCTATCAGTCACTTTAATTGGAGCAAAGAAGTAGCAGTTTGCAAGATCCTGCTATTCAGTCTAGTCAGCTGGGCTGTCAAGTAAGTTAGATTTTACTTGTTTCCCATTTTATTTATTTATTTCAAGCAATATTAGTGGAATTGCTAGGGCTTATATGATTTAGAACTACTGTTTTTAGTGAGGAGTCACTGGCAAATTAATTATTATTGAGAGGTAATATGGAGTATGATTTTACAAGTGTCAGCTACTTTTTAAAATCTCCAGAAACTGATTTTCCCCCTTTATCTCTGTTGTATGTATCCAAAATATATTTAATAATTTGAAATTAGTTATGTTGTTGCATTACACATTTCTACCACTTCTATTTCTACTCAGCTTTGTGAAGTTTGATTGCAGTCATTCATTGCTAAAGTTCTGAGAGACAATATTCTGTCACCTGAACTGCACAATCCTGTTATGTTACTCTGTATCATGAATTCTGCCTCCTTATCAAGGAAAAAAACACTGCTATGAATTATTGCTGCAGCTATCCATCATCAAAGTGCTGAGAGTTAAAATTGCTGCTGTGAAGTTAAATTAAAAGCATTGTGTGAGCATGATCTTGCAGGTCAGTTGTGGTTTAGCCGCAGCCGGCACCAGAGCACCACACAGCTCCTCGCTGTGGTGGGACAGGGAGAAGAATCCGAAAAAAATATGTAAAGGTCATGGGTTGAGATATGAACAGTTTAGTAATCTAAATAAAATATGATAATAATGATAATAATTTTAATGAAAAGGAAGATAACAAAAAGAGCGTGAAATAAAGCCCAAGAGAGGGACAAGTGATGCACAGTTGACTTGCTCCCCGTGTGCTGATCAGTGTCTGACCAGCGATCCACTCATCCCAGCCAACTCCTCCCAGTTTATATACAGGGCATAGGGTTCTATGGTTGGGAATATCGCTTCAGCTAGTTTGGGTCATGCTCCCTCCCAGCACCTTGTGCTCCTCCTCACTGGCACAGCATAAGAAACTGAAAAAAACCTCGATATAGGATAAGCACTGCTGAGCAACAGCTACAAACATCAGCATCTTATCAGCATCATACTCATCCTAAATCCAAAACGCAGCACTGCACCAGCTACTAGAAAGAAAATAAATTCTATTCCAGGCAAAACCAGCACAGTTGTTTGCAAGACTGATTGTTTAAAAAGTCTGGTTAAATTAATTCTCTACCTATTCTTCCTCACAGATTTCTGTCTCCTTGTCAAATTTAAACTCATTAAGTGCTTTTCCAGTGCTGGTATCAATTCAAAATGGACAATTTACCAATCTCAGGTTGACAGCATATCAGCGAGTTTATGTGGGGAAGCAGTGATGAAGAACATGATCTTTAGGATAATCTGTAAACAATACATTCCAGTAACAAAGCTTTCCCAGTGAAAGGCCATCATACTAGCCAGTATCATGCGCTCCTGCTGCATTTCATGCATGAATTGTACAATATTCAGTTAACTAAACAGCACACATATCCTGCTATGTAGATAAGTTTTGCATCTTGAGATAAACAAACTAAAATATGCTAAGATTTGGTTGACTACTGGAATACTTGGGGAGATTTAGGAGAAACATATGGTGGAACAATCTGGCTGTGTTATTTCAGTGCTAAGTCTTTCTCACAGCTTCAAATACTGTATTTCCCAACATTTAGACTGCTACAAAATTAAAATGTTTGCCCAGTGCATGACTGTGACTAATGCATGAAGTTCAAATAGTTTTAAAACTGCCAGAACCAAAACCTGGGAATGATATTAGTTACATTTTCTTGTGTTAGTCACTACCTCTTGATTTTGCTGCTAAAAAAACAACTTGCTGCTGGAGAAAAGGACACAGTGGTGAGGTCACTGCCAGTTAAGATACCCAGGAGGTGTAACTAATCATAGACATTTCATTTGGCATTTATGTGCTATTTTACACTAGTAGTACAAGATTCCCAAGTATAAGTTTTGACAGTGACGTCTGGAGAGAGGAGAAAAGTAACTTTTTTCTTTAATGTACTAGCTGAACTTTAACTGTTCTCATTCGGCTGTTAGTGCTGTCTGGGGGTTGTTCCTTCCAACTATTCATATTCTGACTTGTTTGTTCTTCAAGATTCAAGAGACTCACTGTTGACTTCAGTGGATTTTGTCTTGGACAACGAACTTGATTTTCTTACTTGTTCTCTTTTAAAATATATGTGACTTGCATAGAAGTAAATCAGGCATGCACATAATTTTGTTCCCGTTAGTTTCTAACAGCAGTTGACATTTATGTGTTGGATTTTGTAACAAACTCATTGACAGTTCTAAAAAAGATTCTCAAAACAAAAAAAAATCTTTGTTAGATGGTTAGTAAAAATATGTGTTCCAAAATTAAAGTTCTGACTTTGTACATATCTGGCATAGAAAACAGTTACAAAGGGGGCTCTAAAGGGTATATGTACGTACATGATAAAGTGTATGATGTTACCTGAGTATGTAACTGTACCAAGCTCTTAAAACGTTTGTGTTTTCCTTTGGAATCAAAATAAGAGAGGCCTTTTTTTTATTTACAAGATGTTTTTCTATGAGCCCGTGCACATATACACTTATATCCAACATACATATTAAACACATATTTTTTATATATACACAATATGCGTGCATTTCACATGTAATATCTGGGTCCTATATTTTTGATTTAAGAAAACGGCTGATTAGGTACCAATGACCTTGCAAAAGGATTATCTGCAATGTAGAAGTCATAATGACTAGAAGTGAACAATCTAAAATCTGTCTGTTTCTAAACATGGTACCAGGTCCACCTACATGGATGTGTATTTCTTGTCTATGAAAGCTGGGATAAAATTTTCTGTGACATTACAGTTGTTTAACAAAAGATTTTCTTGCAAGGAGAATTAAAAATAAAGCTCTTCCCAGCAGACTTAGCTCAAAGGCTGGTGACTAATTTTATTTGAGCTGTGTGGGAATGTTTTTTTTTTGGTGGGCAAATCGTAGTGCTGGTGTTGCTGGGCAATATGATATAAAATGCTGCCTTTTTTCTCATCCACTCTAGCCCCAGACATTAAGTTTCACTGAGGGATAGTGTCTGTCCAAAACTTTAGATTTCGGGAGCCAGCCTTGCCTTTTTTGCCCTCTTGACCACTGTGTGACCACAGTCTCCTTACGTAGTACATGGTAACCTTTCTCTTCGTGTTATTCCAGCTACTATGAAAATTTCATCTGTCAGTGTTTGCTCTTCATCATTTTCTAACATTTATTTTGTTCTGGAGACCTTCACATGATAAGCACCCCATCCACCCCACCTAGCTTTCTGAGCAGAGGCAGTGTGTTTGTAATTTTAAACCTCAAAATCCTCTCTCTCTCTCTCTCTCTCTGATCCTCCAAGTTTGAAGCCCTGTAAGAGCTGTGGTTCTAGCTCTTCGTGGAGGCTGGTAACAAACCAGTGTAGTGAGAGGTGATACTCTCAAAGACTTGGTTTGGAGCATCTCTTAAAACGCTTGCAATGGAAGCTTTCATTTAGTTTTTTGTAAAAAAGCAGAGAATGCTTTAGTGCTTTCACAACTTGTTTAAAGCTTGCTTTAAAAATTATTTTCCCCATTTGGTCTGTAGTTTGAGATATGCAGCCTCTGGTTTTAAAAGCTTGGTGTTTCAGGCCATGTTTTGCCTTTCACATGCGCAGCCCAGGTAGTTTTGGGTAACATACGTGTCACCATTCAGTTGTGCCTAATGCCCTCTGTGTCTAGAAGGTGGTTGTACATCCACAAAATCTCTTACTATTCGTTGTTGACCTCTGCACATTTGCCTCTTTCTTCCCAAAGGGATCTTTTGCTGCCTTGTTGCCCCTCTCCCGCCACTGCCAGCCTCCTGCTCTGCAAACCACCACCCTGCTACTGTTGGGTCCCAGTGCAGACATTGGAGCCAGTGGGGTCTTTAACCTCCAGCTAAGGGGCTGGGAATGGTGTGAGTCCCAAAACCAGCTGCTGAGGGGAACAGAGTGGGTGAGTGGGTGGAGGGGTTCAGCACCAGTGGCTGGAGCAGGGCCATGGGTCACAGCCTGTGTGCCTGCTGCTGGCTGCTGTGGGGCTGAGAGTCCGTATCTCCCCCAAACCAGGTGTGTGGGGGTGTGTGTGAAGTCACCAACAAACTTCAAACTGGATCAGCCAGCAAGGGCAGAGCCTTTGGGTCCAGGCATGGGTACTGCACCTCGAATTTTGTGTTCAGTTTTGGACCCCTCATGACAAGAAAGACATTGAGGAGTGACTGAAGGAACGGGGATTGTTCAAATCTGGAGAAAAGGAGGAGAGACCCTCTCACCCTCTAGAACTATGTGAAAGGAGGTTGTAGCGAGATGGGCGTCAATCTCAAGTGATAGAACAAGAAGAAATGGCGTGAAGTTGTGCCAGGGGAGGTTTAGACTGGATATTAAGAGAAATTTCTTCACAGAATGGGTTTTCAAGCACTGGAATAGGCTTCCCAGGGAAGGGTGGAGTCCCCATCCCTGAAGGTATTGAAAGGACGTGGATGTGGTGCTCAGGGACATGGTTCAATGGTGGACCTGGCAGTGCTGGGTTAAACAGTTGGAGTCTATGATCTTGAAGGTCTTTACCAACCCAAACAATTCTGTGATCAGGTGCATGGGTGGTCCGCGCTGCTTCCCAAGGCGACCTGACAGCGTGGGGTGCCTGTGGGATGAGGGTGTGTTTGTAGGGAGCTCTGAGCTGGCCCAGCCCGTGAGCAGCAGTGCCTGTGGGACAGCTCAGGGTGCTGGAACCTGGTCAGGGGAGCAGAAGGACTGAGCCAATGCTTGGGGAAACCCGTGACTGTGCATGTGTTTGTGACCCTGAGAGCGGTGTGTGTGTGTGTGTCCATGCCAGCCCTGGAGGGACATGATCCCTGGGCCCCTCTGGGCTCCAGCAGCTTGGGCAGGAGTGTCCTGGGCCAGAGCACCAGGAGGAGGTGCTTGTGCCTTAACATCTCTTCATATAAACAGCTATTGGGAGGTAAATGTATTTCTGACACTGATTTCAATACAGTGTTTATAGACAAATCTGCATTGTTTGTTTTCAGAGGAGATGGAAAATACAGAAAACAAACCAAAATTCACAGATTTTCTAGTGGGTATTGTAATTGAATAAAAATGAACGCAGGCTACTTTGTAACAATTTGATTGATTTCAGGAACTGTGAAGAGAATTTTGTTCCTGAACACAATAGATAATTCCCTAAATTTGTAATACTTGTATACAGTTTAAGCACATCCAGTCAGACTGGAATAAATATTAATCCACAGAAATTATGGTACACAACCAATTATATTTCAATCCATTTCAAATCTATGTATGTCCTTAATCAGTGGATAATCTCTTGAAATAATTACTGTAGCCATCCAAACAAAACAGTTCAGTGTGTGATGATACACAGTATTTTCTTTCCGGCAAATTATTACCTTTTTATTCCTGGATCACTTGGGAGTTAGATTGACAGTTCAGTGTCTTGACCTCAAATTAATAAACCTGCTAAATGGCAAAAGACCATACTGATGTATTTGTTAGCTTTCAACATTTATGACTTTATTTAGCAATCTGTAGTATTGCCTAGAATGTCATGTTCTACAAGAATGACTTATCCAAAAGAGGAGATGGGGCTTGTAAAGTTTCTGTGCAAGATCAGAAGGATGATAAAATTGAGGAATAGCTTCTGAGACTGTCCTGTAATGCGGAAGGAAGATGACTGAGCTGGGCAATGACATGGCAGGAGAGGAAGGGAATCATTCTCTGTTTCTTCCTGGAGAACCGTTGGGAGACAACAACTGAAAATGAGCACTTCAGGACTAAGAAAAAGGAGCATTTTGCAAATGAGGTATGGTAGCAGTGAGACCTGTGTGGTAACAGGTCCTTGTGGGTGATGAAAATGTAAGGGAAAACTGAGCATACATTGGAGAGATAAGCGTTGAAGGGCTTTGAGGGATTTTGTAACTACCTGCCTTCTCTCCTGAGCTTTATGGAGTTAGAGACTGTAAAACAGAGAAAAAAAATATTTTTAAGGGCATCTATACCTTTGTGGGTTTTTTTTTATGTTCTCCCCTATGTACCTGCTTTTGCGCAGTGTTGAGAAACAGATTCTGTCCTAAATCACCACTGACCTGATGCCCTACAGCTATCTTTATGTTTGTTAGGGAGTTTCAGTGTGAAAGTCTTTCCTAAATTTACTTCATCGAGCAGCATTCCGAAAGGTTTATTGCAGTAACACTCTGTTGCCATTCAGCTTAGTGTAGTTATTTCTGTCTTTAAAGAAGAAATCTTGGCAAGCCATCTGGGCCAACAGAAATCCACTTTAAAAAAGTTTCACCATCAAAGCCCTTACCTACAGCAAAACCCATGTTAATGTTGCAAAGTGATGTATATATGCTCCTGTCTGTGTGTTACCTCTTGAATAGAGAATTTGAAATCACCATGGTGAAAGTGTTTAGAAAACTGGTAAACTAGTTTTAAAATTGGAAACTAAACTTTACAAAATTCCTTCATTAGTGATACAATTTCTAGTAAATCGTAGAATCATAGAACAATTCAGGTTGGAAAAGACCTTTGGGATCATCGAGTCCAACCATTAACCCCACACAAGTTCACCCCTAAACCATATCACCCAACACCACATCTAAGCGACACTTAAACACATCCAGGGATGGTGATTCAATCACCTCCCTAGGCAGTCTGTTCCAGTGTCTGACCACTCTTTCTGTGAAGAATTTCTTCCCAATGTCCAATCTAAACTTGCCCTGTTGCAACTTGAACCCATTCCCCCTGGTTCTGTCCCTAACGACCTGTGAGAAGAGACCAGCACCAACCTCTCTACAATGTCCTTTCAAGTCATTGGAGAGCATGATGAGGTCCCCCCTCAGCCTCGTCTTCGTCAAACTAATTCCTTCTTACACATTGTTTGTCAGCAGCTATACAAAATACAAAACTGTTCATTTCAAAAATCAAATCTTAAATGATCTGTAAAGAAAATGCAACTATGAAGCTGGTGCCAGTATGAATGTTGCAGATGGTTACAGTCCTCGGTGGTTCTTGGTCACTGAGGCTGAAGTGCTCAGTCTTACTTGATCTTCAGTGAGAGAAGTTGAACCCAACGTGAGTCTTTTTTTTTTGTTTTTTTTCTCGGTTACGTTTGTGATGTTTGAATGCTTCTGCCCAAATCCTCAGAAGGGGAATCTCAGCTGTTCCTCATATTATTGTTTTTTGGTTTTGCCAGACATCCTTCTTGTCTGTTGGGCACAATGTTCTGTCACTTTGTAGTCCCTCATGCTCATCTTTTCTTTAGTCTGGCAACTTTTTATCACTTGCTTGTCTCCTGTGTCTCCTATTTTTTTGCTGTCTTGACAGTCACATTACTCATGTTTCTGCAAATAATGTCCAACCACTTTATGAAATACTTGTTTACTGTTCCTGGTGACACAATTTCGGTACACTTATGAGTTTGCCCCAAACCCAAATATATTAATTATATCCTGTTGAATACACTTGTAATTTATTGGTGTTGCAGGCCTCCATGTTGGATACGTTGAGAGCGATTTTATAGTTGCTGCTGCTTGTCATAGCGATCATCTTGAAATGCCCCAGTAGTCACTGGAGCAGTTTTAGTTCACGTGATAAAATGTACTGTATGAAAACCTTATTTGTGCCTACAAAACTCCAAGGCAGATTTCTGCTGTAAAGGCTTGAGTAGCAGTCAAGAATCCATGATTCTATGATTCAGTTAGAGCTTTACCTTCAAAAGTTCTTAGCATAACTTTAGCCACGTTTGGGCTCCCTGTCAACTGTACACAGCAGTTTTGCATATGGATATAGGGTAGATTTCAAGTGATTTGTGGGACACTACATCAGTTGATCTTGCCCAAGTGGACAAAACCTAACAGATACAAAGCTTGCAACTTGACTTCTTTTAGAAAGGTATCGACTATCAATCTAATGAAATACTTCTTTATCAGGCCCTCCAAAAAGTGTACATTGGATTCACAATTTGCAGTACTTTGAAATCCCAGAAGTTCAGTAATTTTCAGTATTTATTGGTTCTAATAAACCGCTTCACTATTAACAAAAAAAGGAAATGGAGAAACCCTCCAAGATTATTTAATCTGATCTCTAAAACTCCTTTTTTTCCCTTCACTCCTTACTGGCAGGCATGCCTGGCTCTGCTAGGCACAAATAACCTAAATTTATTCCTGCACCTGCTCTCCCAGGCCCCAGAACTTCATTATGGCTGTAACCTCCAACTGTTGCTGCCATCTAAACTGTTAATTCTTTGGATAATTCATTTCTTAAGAGGTAGGTGAGGATAAAGATTCTCCTCTAAGAGGCTGTAATTTGATACAGAGTTAGTCAGTGATGTATTTTCTGTCAGCATCAAAGGTCTGGTAGCAGAGAGGCTGCAGGGGTGGCACGCAATGAAAATACACTTAGGAAAGGGAAAAATGCTTGCATGGGCAGTGAGGAGTGAAGGGAAAAAAAAGTGAGAAATAACCAGTGGATGTGAAGGAGGAAGAGGAGAGTTTCCAAGTGATGTAGCAGAGAAAAGAAAAAGAAAGGAAAAAGAGAAGGAGAGGAACAGAGAGAAAGAAGCAGAAAGAGAAGAAGAAAGAAAAAGGAAGAAGAAAAAGAGAAGGAGAGAGACTATTGGACCCAGGGAACTAAATACTTGTGTAGTACCGATTGTGAAGCAATAGTTCTATGAAACTTTAAGTCTTCACTTTATTGTTGACACTTTGTTCTCAGCTTTATACACACACATTTTCCTCTTTCCTTGCTTCCAAGATTTCCCCCCAAGTGTTGCTCTTTGTCTGTTTTACCATAAATTTCCATTTTCATGCCTCTCATCCTGGCTCACAGCGCTGAATCTATGCCAGGTCACGCGGTATTCTGAATTTAGTGTTTAGTTCTTTCATCCAGTGGTAAATTTTATGGTGGTATGCCCTGTAGATGAAATTTCATTGATTCACTTCTGTCATTGTATGTTCCTTTTCTGTGCTCTTCCTTATTCAAGATAAAGACCATAAGCACATATTGGAAGTGAAAAATTCCGTGTAACCACTCGATGTTTTACAAACTGGATTTTCTTGTTGTAGTGGCTACAAGGGCAGAAAACTTGTCATCTTCTCTTAGAGAAGACTACAGAAACCATAATTCTTAAAGTCTGTTTATGAAACTGAGTAACCTTTATTTCTGTTTTTCATGCTTCTTTCTGTTTGGTTGTTTGGTTTTGTTTTGTTTTGTTTTTTTAATGGGAAATACATCAATGTAGCCAGCTAATACGAAGTGTTCATTTAAACAGTGCCAGAAACAATTTCTAAAACAATAAGTCAGAATCTTACAGGTATGAGAATTTAAGCACATAGACTTTATTCTTCTTTACCTTCCCAGGATTATGAGTTTATGTAAACTGTCCTTTTAGATATTAAAACATGATTGGTACGTAATGTACTCCTTTCAGTTGAATTCAATGACTGCAGGACAAGAAATGGGTTCTGCAAAAGAACGTAAAGGGAAGAAAATCACAGTGCCTTTCAATTTTACTTTCAGGGGAAATTAATTGACATAAGGTAATATGGGTACTCAAACACAACCACAAGGGAAGCTTCGTAATGAAGCGTAGGAACAAAACCTTGATGGTTTATGCTATAATTTTAGGAATGCTTTTTTTTTTTTTGCTGTTTTTTTTTTTTAATTTCCAGCCTTTCCTGTAGTTTGCTATTCAGATTTTAAATACGAGCTTTTAAAATAATATATATATCGTTATTTCCTTGGTTGTATTTGCTGTCCATTCTCATTTATTACTAACCAGAAGGCAAACGTACCAATACTTAATTATCTGGCTAGTGGTATTTTTGTAACCAGCTGAACCTAAAAGACAAACTGTTGATTTAACCATTGCTTTGTTATTTTAATGTAGCCATTTAAACTATTTTAAGAATAATGTAATAGCTGTTTAAATATTAATGTTTCTTTCCTACTTTACAGTTAATTTGGCATAACGTCCTTGATAAATGAACTACTATTGCATTAGGTAAAACTAAAATAGCCAAGAAATAATAAAATACACGTTCTAAATGAAAAGAGGCATCATGAAGCATTTTCTCTATTTGTATTCCCCAGAGAAGGTAAGGAAAATCTTACACTAGTAAAGATCAACCTATCTCCTTCAACTTATTTTGTCATACATTGAGTTAAATTGGCTAAGAATTTTCTCCAATAAATTACATGAACATTCTTCAAAAATACCGAAGGTATCCTTAGTCGAGAATAATGTGATTATATTTTCATCCTTCTGAATGAAAATTAGGAGCAAATGTGAGGAACAATAACATCACATCCACTGATGTTAAGTCTGTGGGGTCTTGTGCTTACAATCTAAGTGCAAGGTACTTGATGAGATCATTAATTTCTCACTGGATCAAGACCTACAGAAAGAAGGGAGGAAAATAGGGAATGAAATGGTAGGGGGACTCAAAGCCAGGAAGATAACTTACATAAGTCAGAAAGATTTCTCAGAAAAACTGTTTTCCTGTTAAATCTCTTAGATTGCAGAGCAGGTCACTTGGATCTTGAAGACCACTGAAGATGGAGATCCACATCTACACAGTTTTTAAATCCCTCCAGGGATGCTGACTCCACTACTGCCCTGGGCAGCCTATTCCAGTGCTTGACAACCCTTTCCATGAAAAAATTTCTCATAATATCCAAGCTAAACCTCCCCTGGAATAACCTGAGGCCATTTCCTCTTGTCCTGTAGCTTGTTACTTGGGAGAAGAGACCGATCCTCATCTTGCTGCAACCTCCTTTCAGATAGTTGTTGAGAGTTGTAAGGTCTCCCCTCAGCCTCCTCTTCTCCAGGCTGAAAAAACCCAGGTTACCTCAGTCACTCCTCATCAGACTTATTCTCAAGACCCTTCACCAGCTTCGTTGCCCTTCTCTGGACGTGCTCCAGCACCTAAATGTCCTTCTTGTGATGAGGGACCCAGAACTGAACACAGTGTCAGAGATGCAGCCTCACCAGTGCCCAGTGCAGGGGGACAATCCCTGCCCTGGTCCTACTGGCCACATTGTTTCTGATACAGAAATGAACTGCCTAGTTCAGTGTAGTTGTGCGGACTGGGAAGAGAGGCTGGGCCACATTTCTGGATAAGCTCAATTCTCTGAGCGATCTTACTATTTTTTAAACGTGCCTAGAAATGTCCTAAGTGTAGCTAGTCTCTTCTCAAGAATTACGAAAATCTGGAGCACAGTGAAGTGCCTAAACAGCAACTGAGCTTTTCTGAACCCTCTCCCTTGTTGTGGGTTACCCAATATCTGGTCCCTAGGAACTAGTCGCTTGGTTTTGATATAATAATGAGGGAAATTAGTTTTCTTTTGTGGCAGTTGCAGGATTAGGGTCTAAATATTTGCATTTGTCTTGCGAAGATTGCCATGTAACATAAATAAATGAACACACTCCTGAAAATTAAATGTTATGTTGCAACTAATTCATTTGGAATCATTTAGCAGTCACTGGATTTTACACTAATTGCCTTACGAGATTAATGAATTTACATAGCTATTTGAGTCTCACATTTCTTGGCAAAGCATATTCTAAGAAGCTAATAAAACTGGTGCACAAGCTTCATTTGATGTGAGGCAACATTAAAATGTCTGCCTAGAGACAGGGAATGCCGTGCAGTGAAGTAGTTCATGAGTAGGCTGTCTCAAATGTCATCTCAGAAGTGCTTACTTGGAATTTTCTGTGTTTTCTTATTATTTTCATGAATGACTCAAATAGAGCGGGCACGTAGATCTTTACAGTATGTGCTGTCTTTTCCACATTATCAGGGTTGAGTGCTGAGTCTTTCTCACTTTTTTTGGAGAATATATTTCAACGTATCTGTTCATGGAAAAAAAAAAAGAGCTTTAAAAGCTAGAGGTTAAAGTATAGTTTATCTGGTAAAAAATGAACAGTTACACATTCAAAAGCAAAGAAGGTTAGTCTGAGCTGCAGTTCTATGACTCTTGTTTTTAGAAAGAGATCATTCATATTTAGGTAATTAATGTGTAGTACCATGCATATCCCTGAAATGTATGGCTAAATTGAGATCACGGGTTTTATTTCCATTGGAGCTTTTCTTTTAAAGCCACCAGGAATTTGTGCTAAGGAAAAGAGCTCTGTGTAGGCATGTGTTGTATTTAATGCGTGTGTGCATGTTAGGATGTACGTGTCAGGGGTTTTGTAACCAGAACAGCAGCATGTATGAAAAATCTTTGTATGCTGTGTAGTGAGAATTTCCAAAAAGAAAAGAATATATATTTATGGATACCCTGTAATCATAGGAAATTCTTGGTTCCTTGGGGTTGTTTATTTCTTGCCTATTTAGATGTAAATCTTGCATGACAAACTCCTTTCCATTCCCAAAAATGGCTGTGCAAGCTGGTTGCATACATTTCACTGACTTGATTTAAAACACTTAGGCATGCTAGCTCTGAAGTCGTATAAGCACTTTTTCTACAAGGTTAAATGAAATATTTAGATTTCCTCCATGTAGTTTTGCAGTTCTAACACAATTCACATTTTCTTAAACGATTGTAGAGAAACAGGCAGATGAGGCCATTGAACACAACGTATTTTGTAAATCTTCCATTGTTTTCATTGTACTCGACCCTTCTCTTTCTCCTGTGGCTTGTTGGCTTTTTTCCACATAGAAGCTTACAGCCGTAGCCTTATGTACACGAGGTGATATTGTCTGTGTACGGGATTGACATCAATGTGTCACCTCTAGTCACCAGGTCCTTTAGGCAAAGGGTGGGTTAGACAAAGTATAATTAAAAGCTAGGAGTGAAGGCCTTAAGATGCAGAAAAGAAGACTGCAGCTTAGCAATTTGCGTGCAGTTTAGATGTCTAGTTTTGCATTGAAATGCTCCTGAAAGTTATTTTCCACTGTGTTTTCATAAAGATCAGGAGCTTACTTTCTGTATGACGCTGTTTTCTCATGGAAGTAGCTTGACTGCTGAATAGCTTAATACTGCCTGCTGTTCATCCTGTTAACATCCTCCATCACTGCTTAGATATTTTCATTTATTATTGGCTTCCAATTTGATATTAATTTTCAGCAGAAAAAGCTGATCAAAATCAGATCAAGGGAAGACTACTCATCTCTCGGTGCAGTGCCATGTTGCTATGGTAACCGAGAAGAACTGAGGTTTACACAATTACCAGACTCTAGAATATTGCTGGGTGTTGTGCCATGTTAGGTGCGTATAGACACAAACACACGTTCACACGTACGCACACAGACACAGAAAACGTCTTCGTGTACGAGTTGTTGGCCATAATGTTAAACCAAGGCACTCCTTGTTGTCACATCATGCCTGGATTGCTCTCTGTTCCCAAACAAGCAGCCAATTGCCGTTTCTCAATTCTGATCAAGTAATTCTCACTGTAGACCCCTCAAGTCCGTAGAAAGCCGTTTACTTCAGGCAGCACCAGAATTTCATCTTGAAAGTCCTGGGACATACGCTTTATCTCACCTTCAGCTGTTCTGTACTACACAGGTTTAAGGTATGTAGGAAGACACCTGAAACAGCAGAACCTCCCAGCATCCATGGGATCAGAATGTCTGTGCTCTGGAATACATCACATGAGGGTGAGTTGTCTGAAATTCGTTTCTCTGCTGTGGTTTTGCGTTCTAGGTTTCACGTGGTTTGGTTAGTCAGATCAAAAAGTCTCTGGATCCTGGTGTTGGACAAGCCTTCTTCAGTGTCCCTGAGCTCAGGATCAGGGAGGAGGATTGATGAAGAGTAAGCTTCTGTATGCATGCAATCATATGGACCTACTGCACATTTTTTTGCTAAATTCTTTCATCCTGCTCCATCTTTCCATGCTTCATCTCCTTTGTATATTTAAGGCAGCAAGTTGGGAGTAGGGACAGTAACCATGTCTTATTTTTTGAAGCACATAAGGTGTTAAGGTTTTGGTTAGAATGGCTTTGCTGTAGCAGTTTTAATAGTCACACTAACTATGAAATTATTCTAGTACAATGCACACCAGTGACTGACTTACTTTATGCCATATTTTGCCTTTTTTTCCATTACAGCTTTTCTGAGAAAGCGCTGTGAACTCAAGGTAGTATACATCCATTATTTCCCACAGATTTTTTAACAGACTTTCAAAATTTTACTCATTATTATTACCTAGCTATTAATTATCAACATTAGTTAATGTCACTAGTGTAGCACCATTTACAGTGACGTGAATGAGATCAGTGTCAAGCTGCCCTGATTTTTCCTAAAAATAGTAATAATCAGTTCACTGAAAATTCCACACAGAAATGCCAATGATACTATTGTGTAAAGAAAAAAAAATCTCTTTTATTTGAAGTTTTAATAGAATTTTTCCTTTCACTTCCATCCCTCTCAAAGGTTGTGGCAGTATTTATTTATTTAGTTGGGTTTTAATTTTGCAGAAATATGTGAAAACAAAACACCCTACGAATAATCAGTGAGGCAATGAAATTTAATTGATGAGTGGTTGTACCTCACTGCATTGCAGGAAAAAGTCTTTTCATAATTTGGAAGGCATAAAGCCATAAATATTATCAAAATCTGTTTCTCAAATCTGAAACCTTTAGAATGTAATACATTGATATTTTATTCTTCCAAAGCACCAAAGTCTTCCAGTGAAATTAAGCTCTTGAATTGGTAGAAATCACGTCCTTCTCCTAAAAGGGCTGAACAACAAGTATGAGGTGAGATTTCAGAAATGCTGAAAGTAACTCTCGGCAGGAGACGCTTTCTCATTCAACACAGTATTTCAGATCCTTGCCTCTCACCCTGACCCATTTATAGCAATGCCAAAGGCAATGTAAAAGGGGGTTAAAATATTTTATTCTAGCTAGTGAACCATCCTTATCATTATATGATCTTCCAGGTGTTTTCAGCGAATGGTAGTGACAGGCGCCAAGTATGGTTAGGATGTGTTCTGATGAAGAGGGATGGTAAAGAGCAAGGGTACCCATATAATGATCTGTAAAGAATCTAGATAACTCTGCAGCTTCCAAGAGCAGTGAAGAAAAGCTGCTGCTGAAACTTGAAATGGCTTTTGAGTCTCTTTAGCTCTGTAGAAACTCAATAATAGGTGAATTCAAAGCCACATTTCACCCTGCATCACTTGAACAGCTACACTACACCTCGGAGAATCATGCGAAATCCATCTGTATGCAGATAGCTTTACAAATAGATAGAGAATCACAAAATGGTTTGGGTTGGAAGGCACCTTTAAAGGTCACCTCATCCAAGCCCCGTCCAGTGTTTTTGAAGTTAGTTGACCTCAAATGTAGAAGCGAGCATAAGCACAGCTGAAAATAACAACAAAATGGTTTTAAGCAAGAAGAAACAGAAAAGCTTTAGAAAGTTGTTCATAGAAAACCCCCCAAAGCTCTTAAATCGCACTGAGATAACCATATTTTATTAAATTTTATAATTATTGCTGGACCCTTTGTAAAAAAAAAGAAATCATATAGCTCATTAACTTCCTTAGGAATACACTGTAAAACATTCTAATGCATTCTGATAGACAATAGGTGACTGTGTTGCCAGACTTGGTATGTGACATGCCCAGTTTTAAGCACATATATACCCCATGTGGTTTCTACTTCAGTTAATCACATGTACAGTTCCTGAAAGGACTGAAAACTGAAGTTGTTTGTTAACTTACAGCAGATACGAACATTAAGTGTTTTAAGAAAAGTTCTCTATATTTTCATTAATTCTCTTTAGAGCATTTCTTGTTTCTGAATTGCATGACTAAAAGAAACCCTGAAAGAATGGGGTCAGTCTATGATACATGGGGTCTACCTATGATAAGAAGGGCTATCTGTGACACAGATTTGCTGCTTACAGGTTACAGGACTGTGTTAATTTCCTTAAACCATTTTCATGACCATAGAAGAAACATATGAGTTAAAGGAAAATTAAAAAACCCAAATATCTGGCTGCAATTCTATATCCAGTATCTAGTAGTGATTGTATTTCATTACACTTCCTTATGTTTCACTACTCCTTTGACTTCAGTGAAGCCGCTTCTGAGTTAGTGAGGCGATAGCTGTCAGACTGCATGCTTACATATGCATTAGAAGTTATAAACTTTCATGTTCTCACACTTCAAATGCATTCTTTCCCCCTAAAAGCCCCATAACGTGTGGAATCGGGGCTTTCAAAGTGCCACTGCATGGAATGTAGTTTTTGAGTCTGTTGAGTTTAAGACAAATAGGCAAATGAAATCTGTTGGTGCATCATTTTTCACTGATTGCCATGCTAAATTCCTCAGAGCATAACAAGTTAAGGACCAAGTAAATAATTGATTAGCTGTCAGCCTTCCAGGTCATCTTTATGAAAAGGATTAGTTCTAGCCAGGGGCCAAAGAGAAGAGAGATATGCTGCTACAAATGCTCTTTGAACTAGGACAAAAAGACCTGCTAGAGGGCACTCCTTTCATTTTAAAAGGAGAGTCTAAAGGCAGTGGTGACTCAGAAATGGCTGGCTCACTGCACCGCTGTTCCTGTCACAGTTAGACTTTAATCAATAAAGCAAATAGATACAAAAAATTAGAAAAAGTATTTATATGTTTCTGTTATGTTGATTAAAAATAGGCAAGGGAATATGTGGGAAAACTCCTCCATAGATTTGGAAATCAAATGACCAGGTTTCCACCTGGCTACAGAACCAATTATATTTGTTAAACAAAATATGACAGACAAAAAAGACATTCCTCACATGTTCCTGTCACTAGGCAGAACTTGCTGACTGGCCACTTATGGTTTGTTTGGTTTGATGGCTTTTTTTATCAAAGCCACTTATTTGTATCCCAAAAATACAAATCAAAATCCGCCGAAATTCAGGGGTACACACACTGATCCCATAATCCAAGTTCACTTTTACAGACTGTGTCTATGCCACATCCAAGATCAGACAGAGCCTTTTATCTGGTACCAGTAGAGTTACTGAAGTGGAAGAATATTGGCTTCTTTTCTAGATGCAGCATTTGCTACTTTTCTTCAAAGTTCTGTCAGCTCTCCCAGACATGATGGGGACAGCAGTGGACTTTCTTCCTCAGGAGTCTTTAGAAGAAAATGAATTGGCTGCTCTCTAAGCAGTCTTTGTGTTGAGAGGCCAGCGGTGATGCTGATGCCCTGAAAGCTGGAAAGGCTCCTCACCACCCCTGCGTAAGGGTGCTGGAAGTGTGGGATCCCATATGGTGTTGAGTATCAGCAGTACTTTCCCCTGGTGACAGTGAGGAACCAGACATGCACTAAAGCACGCATGGTTTGCCTTGAAGAATACGAATTGTTTAATTCCAAATGAGGCTCTACCTAAAGTAAGAACAGCTTTGTAAATGAGGGGGGGGAAAAAAAAAAGACAGTTTACTGTTAATTTGTGTGGTCCTAAAGAATTGTTCCTGGTACTATGCATCTAATGTGTAAGTATTTACTTTTGGGCATATGTGATATGGTCTGGAATATCCCTTTGGTCAGTTGGGGTCAGCTGTCCTGGCTGTGTCCCCTCCCAGCTCCTTGTGCACCCCCAGCCTCCTTGCTGGCGAGGTGAAGAGCAGAGAAGTCCTTGTTTCTGTGTAAGCTCTGCTCAGCAGTAACAAAACCATCCCGGTGTGACCAACAGTGTTCCCAGCACAAATCCAAACCACAATTCCCTACGAGCTACTGAGGAGAACATCAAGTCCGTCCCAGCCAAAACAAGTACATCCAGTTACAATGATATAGACCCTCAATGGTTCAAATTATATTCAGACCAAACTGTGCACACAAACCTCTTAGTATCTACTTCTTTCTCTCATGCAATGCTCATCAATCCTCTGCCTCACTCTGTCCAGATCTGATGGCTTATGCTGGTGAAGGGAGCGGGGAGTACTGACAGGTCATCAGTATCTCAAATCCTTGCTGAAATAGGGAGGATATTGATGTTGCATCTTCCTTCTCACTCTTGGGTCCGTTTGGCATCATTTTTGTGTGTTTGCTGGTAAACTCTGCACCTTGTTCTTCTTCCACAGCTTAATAGCCATGCTTTGTAAAACTGCATGCAAGATAGATCACAAACAAAAGTTTCTCTAGAACATGGTGTTCTTGCTCCTGTTCCCTTAATTTTGTGAATTTGAATGGCAGAACCCTACTCATTACTGCTATAATATTAAGTGCCTTCCACAAGGTATTTAATATCACCAGAGGCTTCCAGCCTACTAATGGCAGTACAAGTGGTGAGTTAGCTACTACAATCCAAGATATAGAGATTTAGGTAGTAAGTACAGAAGATCTGAGAGGGCACAATGCAAGTCTGAACATAGAGATTAACATGCCTAAAAAATTACTAATGAGCACTATGGAAAATAAACTCGGCATTGATCTTGTGTGGCTGAAACACCCAAGAAAGACACAAATACTCTATTTTTTTTCTCTCCTTATAATACCAATTAGGATATATTTTTCTAAGGACCAGGCACGAATTTTCCAGACAAACCTAAGAGAATTAAGGTAGAGCTATTTGGATGGGTACGGGCATGGGCTTTCTCTGGCTTTGTTTCGTATTGGCTGATCAGGAAACCCGTTGCATATCATGTTTTGAATTTCACATGCTTGGAGCAAGTTGCATAAGTTTCACCTGAACTTGGCCTTATGTTTCTGTATTGTCTTTTTTTGTATTTGGGTACTAGATATTTTTAACAGATTAAGCAATGTCCTTAGAAGGAAATTGCAATTTGGACTATACCTCCACTATATATTGCTAAGTCACATTTTGAAACATTACATTTACGTAAAGAGATTTGCCTATTAATAGCATTTTAGGAATTCACAGGGGGAGTGGATCCTGGTTACCTGTGGTCCTGTTATTGCATAAAAAATTAGAGGAGTGAGAGAGGTATTTTCAAATGTTGGAATACCTAACCTGACATTTTAAACCAACAGGAGTTTGGAGGATGTGCTTGTCGTAATCAATGATTGGTCCCTACTCACTGCAAAAGGGTGTTGGGAACAACTGTCCCTTTGTCTCTTTCTAAATATGCTTCATGCTAGGTTTGGATTGGTACCTCAAGTGACTTGTGATGGATTCTCCCACTGCAGAGACGGGATAAACTGCATACGCACAGAAGTACACCTGTATCTCATAACACTGTATGACTGAATGCAGGAGGAGGTAGAAGGAGTTTCAGTAACAGGAGATGCCATGGGCACTCCAATTTACAGAACAGCTCCTTGGCCATCATGAGGAAACATTGAGCTGCCTCTGATATTTGTCACGTGTAGTACCAGTCTTCAGGTGGATGAGTTTTACACACAGCTTATCCCTGGTAAGTTAATTTACTTTTTTTGGTGCAGTCCTTTACAAATCACGCTGCTATATGAAACGTATCTTAGGCTTACTTGGCAGAAGGACTGCTCGTTGGAGGAGTGCTTACCCTTGCTTTCCCCACACCAAGAGATAAGGGTGGAGATGGAGACACAGTCTGTGTCTTTTTTCACATATGTTGAGCCAGCAGCAGAAGAAATTAAGACAAGCATATGCATTCATCTTAAAAGATTTGATAATATCTGTTCTTGCAGTATAGGCTAAGAAGCGATATGAGATGCTGTACTTTCTCAGGAGACTCAGAAAAAGATTATTTAAAAGACAAAGGTCCTTATTTCTCCTGGATCAGTCTTCTCCCTCCCTATGTGTAAAGTGAAAAAAAAAACAAACAAATGAACAAATTACGCTAAAGGTAAAAGTGACCTTGAGAGAACTCTCTTTAGATGTGACTTTAGATAATTACAACAGCATAAAAAAGTTCGTTCCAAGTCAACTCAATGTTATTTGCAATGTTCTCATTCTTAAAATTGTACTGGAGTCATAATGCAGAAAAAGTAACCCACGGATTGTTCTTTTTGTACGCTTACTAACATGATGTTTACTCATGTTGTGAGCTACAAACAGGGAAACAACAGGAAGTTTTTATATGATTCTAGCCAAAGGCTTAACATTACTTGTAGAACTTCCAGAATATCTGATGAGTTACCTGGTCAGTGCTTGCTTCCCAAACTATTGCCATCTTCTTGTCGACGTTCTTCAGGACTGAAAAAGTGTAAGTTAGGACTTATTTTTAAATTCAGAACATATTATAGAAATCAGTGAAATAAAAATTGAGGACTTGCTTAGAGCCAATTTTGTTCAGCACAGCTTGTGGCACAATACTATTCACATTTGCAGTCAGTGAGGTGCTGAGTCTTTCATAATGATTGCTCACCCAAGTTCCTGCATAAAAACCCAAGAACAAGAACATTATCCTCTGCATTTACATTAATTAGAAAAGACAGAATGCAGCAAGTTTTTCTTCTTTTTTTTCTTTCTTTCTTGTTGGGTTAGGTCTATTCATTAAGATTTGTAGAAAACAGATGTGATTCTACTTTAATGCATTCAGACTTCATTTCTTACTGAACTATTTTCATTACTCTGAATTTAGAAAATAAGCTTAAGCTGTTAATGGACTTTGAATATAAAGATACAAAGAATCTCAGTCTTCGCTATTTCCTACTAATTACTAATTCTCTTTCCTTAAGGAGGTTTAATGTTTCTGCCTAAAATTAACCGCGCATGCCTTTTAGAATGTGTATTTAAAAGAGCTCCTGCTGCTGTGGTAGAATTTTATTTTGCAAAATTCTTGTAAACATGCAAAAACTAACTGGTACATCTGGTTTGCATAAAAGGAAGTTCCTGGTATATACAGACACAAGTGCATGTGCACGCAGAGACACACACACACACACGTGCATGTAACATGCTGTTCTCCTGTACAGAGCATGAGTTCAACGCATGCAAACTTAACATGCTACACTAATTTCAAAGCATTTTGGATCTCCTTCTGTTTGGTGAACAGTACTTTACTTCTTACTTTCTTAGCTGGTATAGAAACAAGCTCCCTATACTATAGCAGAATGACCTGAATGTCATTTTAGGAAATTTGCATGCTGACTTAATTTTCAAGATACGACATAAATCCCTGCTTCTGTCAATAATCCTTTTCGTTACCTACAAAACTGGTTCATCTCACCTGTGAATAAATGGAGTATAGATTAAGCTACATATCCTGTTTGCACAATGAATGTATCTCAGATTAAATAGTATATGCATGCAATATATATTTACTCATCCAGTGCAGGATTTGGTTGTCTGGTAGCTTTCAATCCAGGTTAAGATAATTGTGTGGAACTGCTAAAGATAATGTTCACAAATGTCTTGTACACTTAGGAATATATTGCCAAAACCACCCCAAAAAATATTGTTGGTTGCTCTTTCTGTGGTTTGTCTTTCTCTGTTTTTGTCCTTTGAGTCTCGCTAGTCATCATTGGCATGAAAGAAAGGCTGTTTGTCAAATAGAAAGCAGTTCAAAATGCTTAGAAATTAATGTGGTACCTCATGTTCCATTGGTCCCGGTTGAAGTTGTTATGTACTGGAGAATGGCATCACCCATGTGTGCACGGGCACTCGTACGTGTGTCTTATTGCACCCGAGTTTGTAACGACTCCACCAGAGATCATGCTGGGTGGGAAAGAGTTGTTTCTAGCCCCATCTCATCCAAGAACCTCATGCGCTCAATCTTACTCTGCCTTCCAGCTTGATAGTAGATTTGCTTCTCATATTTCTGCAACTCTTATGCAGAAAGTAGGGGAGGTTTATGTCAGCATGAATCCGAGCAATCTTGGACTCCTCTCTTCCTCTGTGCACTTAATTCTGTGTTGTGTTTCTATCAACTTTTCTTCTGTCATGTGTCTTTCTTGCACTTCTAATTGGTTAATAACTTTAGCAATAAATTAAGCACTATGGAAAGTAATAGTCTTTAGCAGCAACATGTGTTCAGTCCATGGCAGATGCCCTTAAATGTCATATTTAGAATTTAATCCTGTATATCATCCTCCAAACTTGTCTTTAATTTGTAACTTACTGTACAAACAAACCTACTTACTGTACAAACAAACCTAGTTTGTCTAAAATCAAACTGGTTAGCAAAAAAAATACTGTTAGCTATGGCTTAGCATGCATTGTTTGGCTTTGCACCAAAGCGAGCTGGGAGAAGTTTTATACCACTATTGCACTGGAAGCTAATAAGCAATAGCTAAGAGTTAAAGCCTGGCCATAACACAGCCAATTCTTGCTTAGTTAAATCTGCAGAGTTACCTTTTGTAAGAGAGAACTAGAAAGGATTTGAGCTGAGGTTGGGAAGATTATTGTTCGGCTTCTGAGCTGTCAGGTCCTGGAGCTCTCACTCACCGTGGCTGCCTCTGTTTGAGGACGTAGACGGGTTGGGGATGACTCCAGCTACCCTCGCAGAACCTGCTCTGCTCTTCCTGTTTGGGTCCTCCTGTGCAACTGTGTCTTTTGTCAGTGAAGTCCCTGCCACTGCTGCCTTACTGTGCAAGACCAACACCCCTCAATACACACCACACATATGAGCAACAGATCCATGAAGGTTATAACCCTCCTAACAAGCGTTGCAGGACATCAGAGGTCCGTTGTCACCCTTGTCTGACTGATGTGTCGGCTCTAAGACCCACTGAGACAGAGAAGGGTGAACATAACACCAAAAAAGATGCAGGTTTTAGAAAGGTTTTCTGCATGATTACACTTTAGCTGCATTGTAATGTGATTTTTAGGTAGTCATAACAACTTCGTGTATAGTCATTAAGTTGATAAGAACTTATTTAGGCTAGCAGAAAATTCATAGCTTCGTACACATGGTATGTTCCCTTTCACTCGTAACATGATTTGTGCAGGTAACATACTCTGGCAGCCTCACTTCTGCTAGCTTCAGTACTTACTTCAGTTGGTTGTGAACTAATTTAAATTACTAATCTAGAAGACAACTACCCCAGGAAAACAAAACAGGACAGCTATGTAGTGTGTTTGATTGGCTCACTAAAGGGTCAGATGAGTACCAAACCCCGTGAATGGCAGCCGGACTTCTGTTGACATGAATAGAAAAGCATCTCATCCCTTTGGTGGGACTAGTAACAGTTAAATTGTCCCAGCCATATCATTGGAAGGCAAACTCATTGATTAGAGATAGGTAGAAATTGGGCAAGGTCATGCTATTTCTTGAACCATGTGAATCACTTAATTCAAGCATAACAGAAGCACTAGAGAAATAACTTTTTTTTTTTAAAAAAAAAAAGAAAAAAGAAAAGTAAGACCTATTTGTAGTATTCCTCATTTTTACTTTCCTGTATCTTTCTTTTCCTGCCAGCACAATACAAAAGCCCTAACATTTAAATACATCCTTCCTGATAGACAATTTGATTTGTGAATATGTAGGAAAACCATGAGCTACTTTAAACTGTGTACTGATCAATAGGACTATGCTATTTTGTTTTCTTTTACTCAAGATGAAAGTTTAGATCAAATGAGAGAGACAAAAATTCTTCTTCTAAGAGAAAAATAGCTTAGCAAAGGCAAAATCCTACCAGGAAAAATCTCTCAGCAAAACACAGTCATATAATGATTTAGATGTTAATTTCTCATAATTTATACAGACTCCTTGTTTCCAAAAGCCACATATGGATTTTTTTTTTTAATATTGTGTCTCTCTCTATTGTTCCTAGGAGGCATTTTAATGCGGATAATTGAATTTCAGTTAATTCTGCATATGTTGTCCCAGATTAGTTGCTCACTACTGCTGATGTGGGTCTCTCGTTATTCACTCACTGCAACATACTCGTTTCTGTGTGACCATTTTTTAAGTCTTGTGTGAGCACATCATATTTATTGCTCGGAATTTATAGAATAATGTGACGTATGAAATTCTTATAATCCTGATTCTCTTTATAAAAGGTGCTCTTTTATTTTGCTCTTTTATGAGCTTGTACTGTTTTTAAGCCAGTAATAAAATTATTTCAAAGAAAAGTAGAATAATTTTTTTACTTTCTGAGAAGTAGCATAGTAGTGGTTGATTATTATACTGAATGTGTATTTTCTGGTAATACTAAAAAATTGAGGGGTGGATACCTAAATAATACTAAGCACCGAAGTCCGAGGATTTCTGCTGCTGACTTGCCCTCAGCTAAATTACTGCAAAGGGCTACCGTGCGTAACACCAAGAAATGCTAAGCTGAGATCTGAAACCAAGATCAGTGCTCAGAGGATAAAACATGTAAACTCTGTGAAATACCTATGTATGTCGTAAAACTTACTGGTAGAGAAGCTGGGGAAAGAAGTTAGATATTACTGTTTTATGCTGTTTTTATTGCATTTTATACTGGGTTACATATAGATCGTGTTTCTCAGGTATTGAGAAAAATGTGTCAGCTCCTTTTTTTTTCCAACATAATGCAGGGGAAACCTTTCTGTAGTGAAATGTTTCCTCGCATTATCATAAAGACTTCAAAAATACCAGCATGACAGTGAAGAAGGGTCCACTTTTTTATTAGCTTAAATCTTGAAAATACCTTCCTCCAAAAATTGGTTGGAAGTGAATTGTTCCTGTAGAAAGGAGCAGAGGTGGAATTTAATGAAATTTCTTACAGCCAGAATAAAAACTCCCAAACTAGGCTTGTAATAAAGGAGACTTCTTGTAAGAGAATTAAAATCTGAGAAAAAAAGTATTGTCCTTTCTTTTTGGTATGATATTCTTGTTCAAGAATGCCTATAGGTACTATAATGAAGACAAAATACATGAAGTAATTATTAGGATTACAATGACAACCTCTAAAATATGTCATTCATTTACCTTACATAAAGACAGATGGGAATGGACTGGGTTTCTCAAGTCTTCCTCTGGGATGCTATGACTCTGTGCTTGCCTCTGTTCATTATGGCAGCTAATTGCCACAATCTGTCTTGATTGGAGAAATGAAAGGCTTTGCTGAACATTCCAAACTGGTATTGTACTACCTCAGAAAAAAAAGTCCACCATATTTAAGTTCAACAACTTGCTGTTTCAAGTTTCTCCAGGTTTATACTTTCTGCCAGGCCTGGGTGCTGCTGCACTGTGACTGGAAAATGCAGGGACATGCTGAACGGAATTTTAGTTCCAGTGTGCAAGCTGTGATGCTTCAACAACCCGGATATATCGGTAAAGAACCAATGTAGATCCCAGATGGAGGGCAGTAGTCTCTGTGGGATTAAGGAATTGGAACAGCTGAGCCTGTTGCCAATAGTGTTCTGAAACAAAACTGATTGGATCTTAAATAAATTTTTATATACCTTCTGGCTTAGAGATAATTAAACAAACAAAATAATTATAAAAGCATCTCTGGAAGCTTCATTGTTTCTGTAGGAATGCTTTATGATGAATTACTCTGTTCAGTCTGTTCAGCTGGCAAAACTGAAACAGAGAATCTACTCAGTCATAATCAATCATACATCAGTAGCAATTATTTAAAAAAAAAACTCATTTGATTTATTCTGAATCACAAGCTATTAATGCAGTAGTCCCAATACTAGAGATAGAACATAATTTATTCTTCATTCTTTGATTCTAAAGCAACTTTTTTTTTTAAAGGAGAACCACTGTTTGTAAAGGGATATTCTTGTGTAAAAACAAAGTTACGTTTTCTCAGTTTGAGACTGACAAAATCCGTGACTTTATAACCTGACTTTCTGCACAAGCAGCCATTAGAGTTTTACCCAGTGATTTTTGTAGTGAAGGGATTAGTATTTGCTGGCTATGTAAGGGAATCATAGAATCACAGAATGGTTTACGTTGGAAGGGACCCTAGAAACCATCTAATCCAGCCTCACTGCCGTGGGCAGGAACACATCCCCACTAGACCAGGTTGCTCAAGGCCTCATCCAACCTGGCCTTGAACAGGGAGGAGTCATCCACAACTTCTCTGGGCAATCTGTTCCAGAGTCTCACTACCCTCATACTGAAGAACTTATTGAACATTACTAAGAATGATAAACTGCAGTGAAACAGAATGAGATCTTCTAGAAAACATCCCCACTCTTAGTTTAAAAGCTACATCAAGATTTCCTGAGGTGGTCTATTCCAGGGGTCAAAAAACCTTGCCACAAAAAACCCCAAAACAAAACACCCTCCCCCAAACAAAACACAGTTTGTGCTAAATTTTAATTATTAAAATTTTTTCCTAATGTTAATCATGAGTTAACATGTAGCTATTCTAAACATATTGAACAGAGGGGAGAGCAACCTGTGCAGCTGCAGCATCAGATGAAAAAGGAATCGAGTTTGATGAATGTTGTTTATGTCTCACTAACAGCCCTAAAGGCATCTCATAATTTTGTGAAAAGAAAATACTTCCTTGTCAAGAGATATTAGCATCTGTTTTTTTGAAAAGTTTACTCATTACAAGCTTTTTCTGACAACTCAGTGTAGTATAGCTTGATGGATAACTGAGCGAAAGGCTTGAAAGGTCTCCAAATGAAGTCGATGTTCCAAATTTAATGAAATATGCTGAAGTACAATATGATTGTAAATATAAGCCCTCTAATTGAAAAACAAAACAAGGCGCCTTCTTGTTTTGAGTAATTTTAGTGTTATTAAAGGAATAAGTAGGGATTGCCAGACTTCAACCTCTTCCCTGCATCTCGTTTTTTAAAATTGCTATTTCCACCTCATAGATTGCTAACATTTCAATGGTTGACTATAGCGAGCTTTGCAAAATTGATGGGATGCAAAAAAACTTCCACTGTGGACTGAAATTTAGCTTTTGGGAGGCAGTCTTGAACTAATTATGAAAATGGATTATTTTTACGCAGCAAGAAAGAGGTCAAAGAGTATATTTCCATACTGAAAAATACTTTGCAATTTTAGACATAAAAAATTGTTGACCTACTGTGGTTAAAAAACTGTGCAGGCCTTCATTTCCCTGCATTACCAGAAATACTCCTATTATTTTAGCTTTGGCAGAATTGGATCAAAGTTTAGGGTGATGTAATTGCTGACAGATAGAGCTGTTAAATCTACTCAATGTGTATAACATATGCAGACTTGCTGTTTTAGGGTTAGATTGCAAGAGATGTAAAAGCCTGGTGATGGGCCTCTCATAGTGTAGGATAACACGGTAGTGTTCTACAAAATCCTCAGTGTGCTTAAGATCATGTGTTTTTCTACCCATTCTTACAATTTATGGTATTTCAATACAATGACCTTTGTTTCCTTTTTTTGTTAGAACAGCACTGTCTGTTGAACGTTACAAAATAATGAAGTTTTCCAGAAGGAGGCTCTGAAGGGTGATTGTTTTTACTTTCGGTGATTTATAATCTAAAAGGGTCTATTTTATCAATGGCCCAGGGTATTAATGGGGTTTTAGTGTGTATCTCCTTCATATATCAATAGGATAATAGAGTCACAAGTAGACATACATCATAAATTATCACAGGTTTGAAGAAAATGTTAATACTTTTGTTCTTAGCAAAGGTGACTGTACTATGTATATGTCATATTTGCCCTGCTCTTAGGAGCTTTTATAGTCTGTCTTGTGAAATCACACTTTTTGTTCTCTGTTCTTTTCTATTAACAGTAAAGCAAACACCCAAACAACCCAAAGAAATCCAAATGAATTAAAATCCGTATCTGAAAATTATTTGAAAAGCTTTAGGAGGAAATATTTTGAACTGCTTAAAATGATAAATCATTAGCAGAATACATGGATAGGTTCTAGTTTTACAGGTAAATACATGAATAAGTAAAATCCTGTGACTGGCTAGAGCCGCGTGCATTTGCTGGATTGAAAAACATCCGTGTGAATTCATTCATTTTTCTGTTTCTAACAGAAATTCTCTAAGAGCTCTTCCAGTACGTCCTATATATCGTGTGTTTCATGTGTAGGGAGAGCAACACTATAGGTAAGGAACTGCTCTCAGTTTGGCTTAGCTTATTAATACCAAACGTAAACTATACGCATTGGTGAGCAGTACATTCCTTTACCCCCCGGGATAAATCACTCCTTTCAAACAATGAGCATTCCTGTGGGACTGCTGGATATGAAAATGGGTGTGTCCTTCTTACTGCAGGA
The DNA here is from genome assembly GCA_020746105.1 of Trogon surrucura. Classification (NCBI taxonomy): domain Eukaryota; kingdom Metazoa; phylum Chordata; class Aves; order Trogoniformes; family Trogonidae; genus Trogon; species Trogon surrucura. The sequence continues at coordinate 12,292,304 of CM036624.1, forward strand.
AAACAGCATTGCTCCTGGAACAGAATTGATACCACAGCAGCATAGGGTGTTTTCCTTTTGAATGTGCAGGGGACATGGTATAATGCTGTGAAACCCCATGCTGTCCCTTCTTGAACAGAAAAACTGAAAACCATATGATTAGCCCAGGGCAATGATGTGCATCAGCTCATTTACTGAAAATCAAAGTTTCACAAGCCATCGATTTTGGAGCTTTTGAAAGGGGTCTCGGTAGTGTGCTCCAGCGAAGGGGGTTTGGCAGTTGGACAGAGTACTCCCAAGAAGATCAGGACAAGAGAGAATAATTGGATGTGACTATCCATAGGAGGTTTTCCATGAAATGAGGAGAAAGAAAATTGATTTTCTTAAAAGGCATCTTGATATATAGGAGTTTGAGACAATAGTACTCATCACAAGATCTCACAGAAGATAAGAATTTAACAGTGACTATACATATATATATATATAAGTAAAATGAAAATGTGTAATCGTTAATGTATTGAAAAGAACATCTTACGAAGACATTAGCTAAATCACAAGTTGAGAAAGAGGAACATTTTTTTCCACAGGGCAGACTTAAGGGATAATTGCCTACTGAACTTTTTTTTATATCTCTCCCTAAAGACAAATGTCTGTAAATCAGGCAAAATAAATCACCAAATCATCATCAACTACCTACCTACCTAAATAAATAGAAAGCATCTTTCAGGAGATTACTTTTATAGAAAAGATTTCAGTTGCTTTTTCTTGGGCATTTGAGAGGCCCATGATGATGACATTAATATTGAAAGCTATAGCTGTGGAGTTCAGTGGGGCATTTTCTTTATGTATCAGGAGTACTGAAGTCTCAGTCCCAAGTTTTTGCATCCCTTTGGTTTTTTGTTCTATGACATTTTTCAGTGCAATACTGTTGATTGATCTTAGCCTAATGAATCATATAATAATTAAGGAGCATGAAAGATTTGCTGTAAAGGAATATAAGGGGTTTTGATTGTAAGGTAGGGAGAGAAATCTTCAAATTACGTAGCGGAAGTATATATATGTGAAAAAGCTGAAATATTTTTAAAAGACCGTATTTGTCAATTTAAGTAATGAGATTTTTTATGATACCGAATCAATTCAGAGCAACCACTGAAACTGGAAGGAAATCAGATTTTAGTTTTCAGAAATCTGAAGTGGCAGGGTTTCACATGGAATGAGATCAGTTTTCAAAACACCTTTTTATGTATAATTTTTCTAGACTAAAATATCTCCTCAGCTTTCATCGGATTTGGTCTCAGTGCAAGTTTTGTTAGTTAGATCTTTCAGGCTTGGTTAAATTTGTAAGTTTTATTCCAGTTGTTTCAGTAATGTAAGATGGAGGTCATCCTTGTAATTTTATTACCATCTTTTCCTGAATGCACACCAATGAGCTATCATTTCCAAGCTCCTACTACTATATTTTAAAAAAGTCGTATTCTACCTTTTCCTCTCTTTTATATGTACAATTACCTTGATCATCAAAGAAAGTCAGAACTGAGTGTTGTAAAAGCCAACACATCTTCTACACATGTACATTTACAGATGTACAGCTACATCTGAGATTGGTTTTTTTCATGTGAATTTGGCTAGACATATATTAAATCCCCTCATTGGACCAGACTGCCAGCTGTTGGCACTGCTCTGAATTCTGGTTTCTGTCCAGGATAGCTTCTGTTTTGTGTAAAAGGGAAATGAAATACCCTTTTCTTCCTGCATCTGTAATGTATGAAAACAAATTACCATTACCCTTCCTCTAGGCCCTAATTTTGATTCCTGTTATGTAAGAAACGTCACATTAATTCAGTTTAAAGGAAGGACTGTCACATTAGCCAGAATCAGATGGTGTGAAGCTGTTTTATTTTTGTTCAGGTGAAACTGTCACTTAGCATAACTGTAGGGCAAACTTCAAACATTGCAGGAGCTCCATCTGCTTGGATATTAGATTTCTGACAGTTACACTTAAATAAAAGATGATAGGTCATGGGAAGAAGGTGAAGAGGAAGGAATGCCTGTATGATTTGAGCTAAGAACAGAGGACAACGAATTCACAAAATTACCACTTAAAAAGCAAGACAAAACACAACACTTCTTCATTAGCTATATTAATTATCAAGAAGTTGTAAGAACCTGGCTACCATTACAAACGAAGGTTCCTTTCTTGCCACAACGTTAAATGATCTAGGTAGGGAGGAAGAGTCTGTGTAATTCCAGGTTCAGAGGGAGAGGGGTGGAAAAAGTGTTGGTTGTATTCGAGACACACTGAGACTTTGAGATATCTGCCATGCAACTTTTTGTTGCAAATCGAATTAATTACACACAGAGAGAGAGATAAAATTAATATATTTATATTTTTAATATATTTATATTTTTAAAATTGTCTCTATGTCCCTTAACTTTTTACGGAAATCAGTGCAACAATGCAGAAAAAGATAATTAAGATTATTGTTTCATTAGAAGTTCCAGTGTGAAGAACACAGAACACCCTGAACCTACTGCAGTCAACTATGACACCTAATTAACAAATTGAAACAGTTGAATAAACTCATAATGTTCCTCATTATTGTTTTAACTATACACACACACACTTGAAACATAGTTCCATGGAAGCAGATTTAAGTCAAGCTGTGTTTAATATTTTTTTGAAAGTAAAATCTCATCAGACTTCTTTTTATGAGAAGTTTGATGTGTCTTTTTACAAATAGGTTCCTAATTCTGAGCACAGAACAAATCTTTTCTGTCAAGCTATGCCCAGTGACAGGAGCAGAGCCAATGGGCCCAAACTGAAACATGGGGAGTTCCTTCTGAGCATCAGGAAATGCTTTTGCACTGTGAGGGTGACGGAGCACTGGCTCAGGTTGCCCAGGAAGGCTGTGGAGTCTCTGTCCTTGCAGGTATTCAGAAGCCGTCTGGACAGGGTCATGGGCAACCAGGTCTAGGTGGCCCTGCTTGAGCAGAGTGGTTGGACAAGGTGACTTCCAAGCTCAGCTGTTCTGTAGTTCTGTGAAAATCTTTACAGGACCCTAGTGGCCTTCTAGTCCAGCCCCTAGAGTAGCGATAGTTGCGTATTCCTTTTAGTGGCTTGTTTGGTTTTGGTATTTTTAGATTTAATTTCGCGGTTTCTGTTTTTCTAGAGTAATAGGATTCTTTGGCAAGAATCTTTCTCTTTGCATAATTGTCTCAAAAAAGAGGAATGGCTTTACTTTACATTGAAGTGGATTACTTTTTAACTCTGTATACCTAAGTACCACACTGAGATGCACTGAGTCTTACTTTTTACCTGTAGGAAAAAACATACAGATTGTGCAAGATGGATAGAGGCACTTCCTCAGGAGTTACAAGCTGAGTCTGTCTAGAGTGATTGTCTTCTAGAAATCTGTGGAAGCTGTTCAAATTCTAACTGCTATTCTTCAACCAGGTTACAGCAGCTAGAGCTTAAATGCCATGGGTTTGTTCCTCTTAGGACAAGTGGCGACCTGCCACTGCTGTCAGCCTGCCAAATCGGAAATAAAACCTGATCATCAGCCTGAAGTTAAGCTTGCACTTCCTGGAAGGTTACAGCAGAAGTTGCACTGTGTCCTTGTGAATATGAGGGAAGGAAAACAAATAAATGCTGCTCTCTAATTTAGATGGCGTTTAATGTTATTTACAGGTTCCTAAAATATTATGTTTCATTGGGGATGTAAGACAGTTATTTAGGAAACAGAACATTATTTGTCTTAATTAAGGACTCCGTCAATCACAGTCCATTTTTCGACTGTAAGTTATAATGTTTAATTTCTGAGCTCACATTTCCAGTCAGCTCCAGAGTAGGACTGATTTTTTATGCTTTAAGTCTTTCTTTTCCATCTTTATATGGTATTGAGACTTACTTTAATTTATTTGATTAAGTGTTTGATAAGGTTGTCAACTACATCTTCCTTCCTTTATAATAAAATATGAAGTGTTTCATACGCATGCATTTTAAGTTATTTACTCTATCTGAAAAAAAAAATATAGAAGGTGTCCTAAGACAAATTAATTTTTTTGTCTCCATCTAATGTGCACTGCACTTCAGGGCAAGTCTCTGGAAAATTTCACTATTTTCACAGTAGTTTTTTTGAGATAAATTTGTCTTTAGAAATGATTACTCAGGGCTTCAATTTTGCATTTTAACTACCTGCTTTCTTTTTCTCTCCTACACTAGAGCAGCATCTTTTGGAAATTTAAATAATGCCATATTCTGAGAGGTTTATCTGGCACTAATGGTCTCATTTGGGTAACAGAGAGACAGTCAGATTTTGCAAAAGGCTTCTACTGCAGCCAAACCATTTTGCCTAGTTTACAGCAATTATAATTCTAAAATATATACTTGATTCCAGCTTTCTAATATGAAAGCAAAGCCAGGAGAGAGATTTAATCTTTAGAATCTGTAGGAGGGGAGTTGTGATGCTTATAGCAAGAGGCTCTAAATTCGTAAAAGCATCTCAGTGTGTAACATTTTCACTGAGTGAATAGTAAGATCCAAAGCTCATTAAAATGATTCAGTCGTTAAGTCCTGGCCTTTTCACTGAAATAAATTCGGATTAGGTATTTCAACCCTTTCCTTTCTACAGCTATAAACCTTTTGGATTGGAAGAAAAAGCAGTAATGGCCTACGTGCTTGACATTGGCTAAAATGGTAACAGAGAATTTTTATTGAATACAGAAAATAAAAACTGCTTGCTGAGGTAGGAAGACACAAGGTCTTGGACTTTAGGGAGTCCCCAGCACCTCTCCCACGTGTTGGGGACAGAAATGGTCTCACCTGTGGAAGGTGTGTTGCTGCTGAGGTGCTGAGTCATCAGCTGAAGCAGCAGGAGAGGAGGTGAGAAGACTGCGTAAGAGCAGGGAGGTCAAACAAGAGATCTCCAAGGTCTTCATAGAGCCAAGAGTTTGAGTCCAGTGACGTGAAGAGGGATGGACAGCTAAAGGCTGTCCTCAAAGAAGTAGGGGATGAAGACTGGAAAATCATCACTTCAGGCAACAGAACAAAGTTTCCTTCTCGAATTTCACTTCTGCAATTAAGGTAGAAGTATAGTGGTCCGAGAGCAGGTGAAGAGTAACAGAGCCCATCAGAGAAGATGTCAGAGCCAGCTGGCCCTGTGTTCATCACTGAGGGCCGCTGCCATTCTTGACATCTTTACTTGCTGAGATCAAAGTGATCAGGCTCAGGGACCGTTGATGAAGGAAGGCAAAACTTCCCTTCCTTTAGAAGGTGAGTCAGAAGGTGATTCTTTAGATGTTTCTTAACCCTTAGCTTCTGCTCCCTGGTATTGCCCAGTGCTGCTGTGTGTGTTTCGCAGGCCAAGGCATCTGCCTTATCGTGATGTTTAGCTGCTTGTTTGTGTTTTCTTTTTGCTGCTTCTATGTTTGGTGGTTTGGGGTTTCTTTTTGCATACTTAAGAAACAATCTTTTTGCAGTTCTCAAGATTGCATTTCTTCAGTGCAACCCAGTAACGGACCTGGTTCTAGTTCTATGCTTCTCTTTTGACTCTGTGCCCATATTTTGAAGGTGTTTTCTGCTGCCCCACAGTTCAGCTGTGCTTTTTAAGAAGGAGCATGATGACAGGCTCTGTTTCACGCTATGAGTCGATAACAATCCAGGACCAGAGCCATTCACAGTTAGCAGTTGGCATCGTTAGTGTAAGACCTGAGGCCATTTCCTAGCAATGGCAGTAATATATTTACTGGACCATTAGGTAAAAAAAGAAAAAAAGCCTAGATGTTATTCATCAGTTACACTGTATTTGTATATTTGACTTCAAAACAAGCTGATACTATTCTAGTAATTATTATTACAAGCTAATATTTTTAATCCTGCTAAATATGTGTCTGTGTTTACGGACAAAAATAATCCTCTGCTTTGGTATATCATCTGGACAGTTTTAGGCATCTGCTATATTGTCTTTTAGCTCTGAGGGGTGCCCTTATCTGTCCAAGCACTGTGGATTCCACCTGCTGTGATTCTCAATTGTTTTCTTTAAAGTTGCTATGGAAAAGGGCAACGTCTAGTAATTCACCTGAGGCTAGCTTCTCGGTCTTCTGTCTTATCAGCTGCCTATGTCCTGGAGTTAGCCAGAAGTAGCAGCCTTGTGTTCCAAAAAATAGTTTCTTCCTCCTGTTATTCATGCTTTTTTACTACCTAGGGACGTATAAAACTCAGAGGAAAGTGCACGGCGATTATGTAAAAAATGGCTATTTCCAAGAGCAATAATTTCCAGTTTGTTGGGGTGATTTTCTTCCTTTTCAAGTGGATTCCAGGACTAGTGATTATGGCAAAAGAATCCATATGGAATGAAAAACCCAACCAGCAAATAAAAAGCCCCAGCTACATATTTATCTATAGTAGAGCTGAACAAAAGTATATGTGAAGTACACTGATTAAAGAACTCCACACATACTCATCATGACAAAGAAATAACACTGCTGAGCTCAGAAGATGTGTTATTCCCAAAACGGATCATTTCAAATTTGTGGGCACCTTGTAATGTGTTTTCCTTTTTTACCACAAGAAGCAAATTACCACCTATATTAAAACACGGGAACGTTTTTAGGTGAAAACAATCAGAGCAGATTTGTGATTCATTTCTACCTGACAAATCTGCACCCGATGCTTTTCATGAAATAGGTTAGAGATTGTGCTGCTTGAACTGTTGAACCGCTGATGCCTTCTTTCAGAGTGCTCCAAGAAAAACTTTCAGCAGAGTTCCTTTAACAGAGTTTCTGACTCTTAAGAAACTTTTACCTTGGCTTTACTGCAAGCTCTCCTTGAGGAGGTTTGAGTAACTATCTAATACAAGTCTGAGGAGAGACTCGGGATTGACAGTTTCTAGATCGTTTCTGAACTGCTGTCATCTGCCCGGAGAACAGCCGGCCCTGGGCTGGGAAAAAATCTGAGAGCTTGCATTTCAAACTATGGTTCTCTGTGCCATAAGAAATGTTTGTGCCAGGAAGAGAGGCTTTAGTTCACAAATGCCCTTAGGAACGTGGATCTAGGAATTTAGCAAATATTTGTTTTGACTTTCTCGACTTGGTTAGAGTCTACCCCCACACTACAACAGAACTTTACTGTCTTTTGGCTCTTTATTGGAAATTCTGGGGACATCAGACTTTCTACGTCAATTGGTATTCTGGAACTACTTTACAAAAAGGCAGTGGGGAGTTTTAACAGATGCAGTGGTAACCCCTGTGTGGTTTGTCACCAGTTAGTGAAAAACAAAACATTTTCTGGAAATGCTTTAGGATTTCAGGAAACACTCCCTTTCTGCAGGGAAGTTTTAACAAGAAATGGCTTCCCGATTCTACTAGTACAAGAGCCTAATTACTCTAATTTGCTCTGACAGTAGGGCAGATATTCAAGCTTGATGTTATTTCAGAGTTTTTATTTGGTGTTGACTTAAAATATTATATTGGGGGCGGGAAAAAAGGTATTATGGTGATGTAGAAGGCACACCGATAGCAATGAGATTATCATGGGAAAATAATGTAAGACACGTAAAGCGTTCTATTTATCCCATATCTACACAGAACTGGTGCCTGACCCTTTCATAAAGGTAATACCCTATAGTAAAAGTACACAAAGAACTGGAATTTGAATTCCTGCCCTCCTAGGCCCATACTATGCTGTGAAGAATGGGTGGGGTTTTTATATCACAGTGACTGGTTTAAGTGTTGCTTTTGTTTTTCTTGTCATATTTGCCTTTTTCCTGATTTGGCACCTGCTTTATAGTCCAGTCTTTATTTCTGAAAATGTCTGCTTAATCAATTTCTATTAAATACAAATGCATGGATTAATTTTCACTCTTGGTTTGCTAGTAGCTTCCTCAGGGTAAGCCTCTATTTATTTAACAGCTTTTGATGTCAAGATATTTAAGGAAGCTATTGTTTCTCCCATAGAAAAAAAAAAAAAAAAGATAAATTTATGTAGTTGGAAAATATCTAGATTTTGCTTCCTAGTTGTTTTGCAAACGAGGGCTCAAAGAACACATGCAGAAGACAGACGTAATTCCTTAGCTTGTGGAAATAGAAGCAATCTCGTTATGTGCCTAATGAGGTTATAGAAATGAGTGCTAATCTCATTTCCTCTGAAGGACATTTAAAACTAAATTTCATACCATGAGCTGAAGATAAATATTACCTAACAGGTGATATGACTAAGATGATGCCTAGTTTCTTTCCTTTGTCTTCATTCCTGGCTTTTTGTTGGTTTTTTTCCCTTAAAATAAAAACACTTTTGATTTCATCCTGATAAAATGAAAATGTTTTATTAAAAAAACCCAATCAAACATTTTCATTACTTCCTTTCAGAAGTAACTTTTGTTTTCTCATTAATTTTTCTAGATTGCATGAGGTTTGTAATCATTCAGGAGTGAATGAGAAGACGAAGTGTATTGTGGCCAAATTGTTTGCAGTAGCACTTGCACCCATTTTCACCAGCCAGATGGACCTCCTGTGACAGCAGACACCATGGTCCTCCATGGAGTCATAACACGTTCAGATGGCACTCAGCCATCCTTTCACTGGGTATGGAAATAGAACTAGATCACAACTAGGTGAGTTTGGGCAACGTAACAGCTTTACCATCCTTCAGTAATGAAGGAACAAAAGAAGGTTCTGATGGTTAATGCATCAATCTTGAATGCTTTGAATGGGCTTGAATATATGGTGCTATGCTGCAAGCTGGTGAACATCAAGAAAAGGTGGTCAGATGATTCATTGGGTTAATTTTTTTTTTTCCATTTTAATATTGGAAGATCAGTAAAAAAGCAGTTAGTACTTCAGCTGGAAGAGTTATCACTTCCAAAGAGTTAAATATAGACAGTAATTTCATGTAAGATGAGAGCACCTCATAAAAAAACCCCAAATACTGGTATAGCTAAGCTTTTTGTATAAAAAGAAATCTGACGTGAAAAGCTATCACGGGATTTTACACTTTAAAACTTCTCTTGCAGTTTTTTGGTTGTCTTTCTTTGTTTCTTTTAAGATGAGGAAAACGGCTCCTGAATACGAAGCGTTTCAGTCGTGACTCCTCACCTATGACCATGTCAGGGTATTTTGCCAGGCTTGACTGTCTCTGGATGACCCCAAACTTCCACAGTCTTTCTCATGTATCTCATCAAAATCCTAAGACATTGGCATCACTTAGAGTTGAAAATGGGCTACCAAAATAATGAAAAAGGATGTTGCAGCAGTTAGAGTATTTATCTGAAAAAACAAGTCCTGCTTCCTTCACAGATTATTTGTGCTGTACCGCTCTAGCAAATCCTCTAACTCTCTAAACAGTGATTCATCTTCCTCTTTTACATCCCTTTTTCTGAGCCAGATTATGAAGAATCCTAAAGCTTTTGAAACCACCTGAACAACACTGCCATCTAAGTCCTGTTGTCATGTGTGACTACAGAATTTAAGAATCATAAGAGCTCAGTTTGTTCAAGTCCCAATATCACCTTTGAAATGAGTGTCATTTTATCTGTCTAGAATTTCTTTTTTTTTTTTTTAAATTCCTACCATACTTTACTTTCAAACAGGGGGCAATATTGATTGATTGAATCCTAGAATGGTTTGGAATGGAAGGCACTTTTAAAGGTATATCTAGTCCAACCGCCCAGCAACAAGCAGGGACACCTTCTACTAGATCAGGTTGCTTGGAGCCAAAGAAATATATTAATAATTCCAAAATGCTCAGGTGCTGTGGTAATAATATTTTTAGATTGACTGAAAAGGGTTATCCTTCCTTCCTAGTTTAATGGCTTGCAAAGAGGATGCCCAGCCAAGGAGCAGTTCTGGCCAGCTGTGCTAGCTGTCACTGAGCTTAGAAAAGTAGCAGAAATTCTATTAAATACTTCCTCCGATACAACATGACCACTCACTTGTATTGTGTTTCCAATACAGTCAATTTAATTTGTGTTCTAATCCATTGTTGCTCTGAAAAATATTTAAGTACATTGATTGACATGTTAAATGAGCAAGTGCTCAAGCATCCTTTAAATTTGCCAAGTACCCACTGTGAAAATTGTTCTGGGTTTCTACTGAAAAAGGTGAAAGTTGCAGAACAATGGTGGTTTATTTTCTTTTCCATACATTTATAATATTTTTTACTTTGGTTTTGTTATGTAGTGTCGATATGTGTCTCTGCTCCTGCAGAGCATGACAGACCAAATAATATATGTACAATGCTAACACCATATTTATAGGGAAAAAAAAGCTTTGTTCAAATAATTGAAAATTAAATAGGTATTAGCTTAGTGTATGATAGATTTAAGGACCTTTGTTATTCCTGTTAAAAAAATTGAAATAAATCATGCTTGCTTGTCATCAAACCTTCACCGAGATGTTTTTCCTTTGGTAGCAGAAGTATAGCAATGAAAACAAAGTATTTATTGTACTTCTGCTTTGCTTTTTGTGTTGGTTTTTTTTTTCCAAGAAAGCGGTCCTCTTCTCACATATTTATTGGTTTTAAGGCATTGTCTCATAGGCCTGAATTAGGAAAAAACATCTCAAAAAGGAAGCCTCTGAGGAGGTTTGGATGTTACAAGTTAAGAGTGAGCATCAACAAGCTTTTAGGCTATTTAACAAATCATTAAGAAGCCCAGTGTATTAAAAATATAGCTTCAAGTCCCGTGGCCCATAGGTGCCCTGCTCTGTATTGAATTTATCTTTTGCTAATGTTGATTTATTTGATGGTTTGATTATTTATTTACTTTTTCAGAATGAAGGGGAGCCATTGTTGTCCATTTGTATAGCATTATTAGTAAATAGCATATGTCATGATCTCTTTTTCCAGCAGTGATCAGCCAATATATACGGATTTTATTTAACCTTTCTGTTGACTCTCCTTTTTGGGAAGCTTTCTTGCAGTAGCCTTAGCATACAAGATCTTTGAACCTTTTCCCCATATAAATTATTCTGCAAATCATCATGCCTTCCTCACTAGGATGTAGTTAGGACTAGGGCTGGGATGGCCACTAAGTGCTGACAGACACTCTCAAATCCCCTCTCCCTTCCCAAATGGGAAGGAAGAGGGAATGAGGCAGAGTGACTTACGGATTGGAAAGAAGAAAGTTAAAACAGCTTTAATGAATAAGTAAATAATAGAAATAGTGAGCTATATAAATATATATATATATACAAAACTGATATCGAACCCGACTGCCCCCCACCGACAGCAACCACCACTGACGCTGCAGAGCAGGTGGCACCAGGAAGGCCCCAGGCTCGGCAGCAGGAGCTGGATACGGGAGCCAGATTCAGGAACTCGGGATCGGGATCAAAGGCAGACCGTTGGACCGAGTCCTCCCTGGACGCCGGCCATTGCAGAAGAGACAGAAGAGAACTAACCCCCTTGTGATCCCTCAGTTTTACACTATGATGCATATCAAATGGAATAATCTTGCTTGTCCTGTCTGTAACTCCCTGGAGGTGCGACCTTTCACTTCCCTGTGACCCATCTTACTACCCGGCACCCCCAGCGTGGCACACAAGAGCCAGCAGTGGCCTTGGTCACTGCAGGAATCAGTATCAGCAGGAGCCTTTCTGCATCCCAGTGCCAGACAGTGACTGCAAACATCAGGTGTTATCACTGCCAGTAGCACACACTGTCTGCAGAAACACGCTGTGGACTTCAGAAAGTGCAGCCTCTTAGAAGAGACTGAGCTGAGAAGCAAAAGTCACTGAACAGAATTGGTTCTGTTTAGCTCAAACTAGGACAGTAATTAACAGAGGAACGTGAAAGTGATGGTGATTTGTTTAGGCCGTAGCTTATTTTAATTTTACTTCATAAAGTTATCTTCATTTTTACTGAAGAACAGATCCTAAAAGCAAAGTAGCAATGACATAAAATATCCTTACACGAAACAGCTTTTTCCTCTGTGTGGTGAGACTTCTTTTTTTCTTTTTCTTTTTTTTTTTTTAATTTTAACGTAGCAATCTCACTTCTTGTAGCATCTGAGCAACAGAGTATATTAGTGGTATTTTCATCTGAGACTGAGGTGGTTTGTTCTGTTACTGTTCATCGTCAGTATCTTATCCAGAAGCAGCAGGATGAGCTCTGCCTGCCACTAATGCTCAGTTTATGTCTATTTGTGTCTTCATTTCAGCAGGAGAATGTGCTAGATGAGATCCTGAAAACAGATGTACAACACCAGATGAAAAAAATGCTGTATCGTGTTGTATTTCTATGGGCAGCTGGTATTATACCTTTTAAATGTCTCTTTATGTTTGCCAGAATAGCGTTAATAGCCAATTCACTCCCCAATAACAAGCTGACTGTTCCTGGTAAATAGAAAGGTGTTACATCTATTTCTCTTTCCATAACAGAGGCTTTCTAGTTCATCCATTAGTTCACACTGAAATTAAAATCTGAACAAGTGAAGGAAAAAAACCATCCAAACTAAGTTGTGCACAAGGACTGAAAATAGGAAAGGTTGAAGGGACAATCCCTGCTTGTAGTGCATTGAACAGATTGCAGTTCTTTGTGTGGTTGTTTCTTCGGTTTTTCCTCTGTTAGTATTTTTTTCCCTTACATTACTTTGTGTACTTACACTAGAGCACTCTTTCAGGGCCACTTTTCCTTCAAGGTACTTTAATATTATGCATATAGACAGAATGAACTAGTATCCTTGCTTATAAACAAACACATTGTGTTTGTTTATACACATTCTTTATGACATAGTATAAAAAGTCCAACACGGAAAAAGGAGTAGAATTTATAGTCACACACCTTTAATCACACGTTGTAATTTTCCACTTTTTTTTTTTTTTCCTGAGCAGTTCTGTACCTTATTCTTCAGGAAATTGTTAAGAATGAATCAGTGCAATCTGAAGTTGATTCCCAAAGCTTTGCTCATATCAGGCAGCATTCTGTTCCATCAACTACAAAGTCACAGTGAAAGGCATCATTTAACATTCCTAGAGAAACTGGAATTCAACTCTGAATGAAGTGATGGTCACTGTGATTGAATGGAGCAAAGCTTGAACCATTGAACAATCCCAAGCACAGAGGTATGATTGTTTTACCCTTGACCTGAGACTGGCACTGTGAAAGCATTGTTTACCTTACATTGCTGTGTGTTCATTGCTGTTATCAGAGGCTTAAGTACCTTGCACAGGAATATATTCCAGAACACAGAATATGTCCATGTGTCTTTCTCATTAGTTGCATTGATTCCTAGGAGTAGTACATACTAGGTGAAAAAGTGCAGAGAGGCATTTTTTTATACCTAAGATCTCGTCCCGTTGGCTCATCTTGCAGGCTGAACAGGCACCTGTCTTGCCTGGCAGCTAAACAGGAGTCTGAGTTGGGTTTATTCTCCTGATGCACATCAGGGGGTTGTTGCTTAGTGGTCAGCTCAGAGAAACAATCGGAGAAAACAACTCCATCCACTTCCAGCAGCTTTGTTCTGTTCCCCTTCCCTCACAGGGACAGCCACAGACCCAGCTTCTTCCCTTTCCTTCTTCTCACAAGGAGCTGAATAGTAGCTCTTGAAAAAGAAAGGAAAAATCAGATGATGCCTCTTGTGGAGGCCTGGTAGGAAGAGGATGGCATTGATGATAAGATCTCTGGGTCCTGGTGGAGGCAAATCTATTGGAAGAAGGACTCTAGGAGGCAGGAGGGAGGCAAGATGAGGTTCAGAGGGAAATTCTGCTCCTGCTAAACATTAACACTACTCTTAATATCTTTTCTGAACTCTCCCTGACACAGACTGTTTACTGTGCTAGTTTTCATATCTGGCTGAGAAGCCTCAAATTGGCTGTAGTAACTCTGAACTAGGATGAAATAATGAATTCTATAATAATACTGGCTCAAGTGTTATGAGGTACACAGAAAATATTAATTGTGAAACAGTAGACTGTAATATTGCGTATTTCTGCTTATGATTCTATTTGATTTTTTTAAAAAATTTAAATTTAAATTACCTTGAAGGACTTTTTGCTTTCTTCTTGTAGGTCTTTTCTACACCACAGATTTTAGACACATTTGTAACCCAGTAGAAACATGGTGGCTTGCAGTCTGAGCCATTTTCAACATTTTCTGCTATGGTATTTCATTGGCACTATTTATAACTCAGCTGGCGTGAACACCACCATGAGAGGTGGTAGTTTCAGTGCCATCCCATAATATGTAATGTGGAAAACACACACTGCCACAGATGTACTGGCATTCTCACCCAAGGATGTCACAGATGACACAGTCATACAAGGGGGTTCAGGAGGAAGCTTGAGCAAAGTAACGGTTGAGAAGTCCTCAGCGAAGTGTCAATTGTGTATAAAACACGTCGAACTTGGGAGGTTTCTGAGCCCTAAATTAATGCTGGCCTGAAGATTGGTCCAGGGTGTATAATTTAAGCTGTTGTCATGTATGCTGACCCCTTCCTTACAGCTTTCATCTCAGAATTATCTTTTGGCAGCCATTTGTGTGTCATTAACAGCACCGAACACATGAGCAAGTAGTTTAAGTGGCAAGTGCAAAAAATGAATAAAGCCGCAGCCACAAGGTCACTTTGTCGTGGTTTTCTGGGGTATGAGTTAGAAAACAAAGATAAAAGTGTTTTTTCTAAGCTTTTCATTAACTTATAGGCTTAATACACTCCCTGAATGAGAATAATGTTTTTAAACAACATTCAATAGAATTTGCTTTGTTTTAGAAATACAAATATGTTTTGTATAATTCAGATTTATCCAAATATCCTTAATTGCTTGTTTTGATCTAAATAGAATCATAGAAAGGCCTAGGCTGTAAGGGACCAATAAGTACTTGTTTAAACCACATGGAAAGCCCTTTGTAAAACTGGAGAAAACTATCAGTTTTGAATTGCAGATAATTAAAACTTGATTATTTAGAACTATGCTGATCTGACCTATATGGGACAAAGGTAAAAACCTGCTTTAATGTACCAATTTATGAGATTTTTTTTTTTCCTTCTTTACATAACCTAGGTTTTAGTGGGTAACTTATCATGAATACAAGTTAAATAGAAAACTTACCTTTTTCAATAGAGAGGAACAGGATAAGCTAGTAGACATGGACATATTTTCCATAATAGGAAATCTTTCCAAGTCTTTTGGTAGTGTTTTGTGGATGCGTCATCTTTTTATCTAGAAAGAATAAAATAATAAAAAAATAATAAAATACGTATTTTAATCTTTTTTTTCCTCTGAACCTGAAAAGTTCAATTTTGCTTATTATAATATGATTTTTTAATTTAAAAATTGTATGTACATACAGTGGCAAACAAACATAAACTAAGATTTAATTTGTCTCGCAGGCAAAGCCTAGTGGTTGTCCATAGCCTCCCCATCCCCACCTGCTGGGCGGCTCTGGGAGAGGAGGAAGAGGAGCTGGGAATGAAGGACGAAGTTAAGCCTTGGTGGGGGGAGGGATGAGGTTGGTAAGAGTTTTTTGGTTTGTTTTTCCACTATGGCAACCTAATTTATTTTTTTCAGAATTAAATTAGTTTCCCCCAAGTGAAGTCTGTTTTGCTAATGAAAGTAATTGATGAATGATCTCACCTTTACCTCAGCCTGTGAGCTTTTTCGTATTATTTTCTCCCCCTGTCCTGTTGAGAGAAGGGAATGAGAAAGCGGCTGGGTGAGCATCTGAGAGGCAGCCAAGGCCAACCCATCACCATAGGTCCTGCAAAACCAGAATTGATATTCCAAACTATGAAGACCAATAGCAAGTATTGCTGCTTTGATGTTTCAAAACAGAGTGGGAAATAATGTGCAAAAGACCTTTCTCCGACGTAGCGTGTTTTTTGTATTTAAATTTATCTGCTTCATTTAACATCTTATTTGAGGATTCAGTGTGGAAGTGGTAAAGGCAAAGTGAAATAGCACAAAAAATTGCTACATAAATTTTGTTGCTGGAAGCAGAAAGACCCTCAGATTTGTAAATAATTGCAGCTTCTTTGACAGTCCCTGATTATTTCTGAAAAGCTTATCGTGATTAAGAGCTAATTTGTGTTGCTTCTACTGGTAATGCTCTGCAGGTGTGGATAGGTTATGTACTTTTTCTGATAGGCCACAAGCAGCTTCGTAAACTTACTCTGTTTCTTTTGCTTTGCTTACTGGTTTTAACTCAACTGACCTGAAAAGAAAAGTAAGTAGAGAAATAATTGTTCCTGGTAGATATGTTTGCAGACTTTGAAAATGCAATTATTGAATCGTATTTACCAAAACCTCCTGAAATTTAATTATGCCTTAGCATCATTATTATTAAAACCCATGCCTGATTTTCTGATTTAGGGAATGAAAGGATTTTTACTATAAATTATTTGCAGTTTATTTCAGTGGGATATGAACATAGGTTTATTTTTTTGTTTAACTAGGGGGGCATTGATGTTAATTAGATTATTTGAAGAATGTTTGCCTGACCTTATTGCAGAAAGAATGAAGTGTGGGTACCATTCTTGCTGAATTAGTCTTCTTGCCACAACAGATTTTTCTGAGAGGGGCATAACCAGCAGGAAGATGAAGAAATAAGCCTTGGGAGTGATGCAGCCATGACTTGTGCATTTTTGTTTTCTATCAGGTATAGATGATTAGACAGCTTCTGCTTTGGTGTTTGAGGTAGGAGTAATGCTGAGTGCAGAGATCACAGAAGTCTAAACAAGCAAGCATCTACAAGAAAGTCTTATATATTACAAAGCTGAGTCTACAATTGATTCTCACAGGTAAAGATGGTTTGCAATAGTGCTTAGCATGTGCATATAATGAATGCAATAGTCTGGTTTCTGTTATCTCTACAGCACAATAACTGCAGCCCAACTACTTATCCAACTTTGTCTGCTTATTTCAGGTAAATAACATCTCTCCCCTGTCTGAGAGATGTGGTTGGAAAAGGGTAGCATTAAGATAACTCAGAAAACTTTAGTATTGTTGTAAATAAAGATTAATTCTATGTTGAAAGCAGGTGTTTTCATGAATACTTAAGCATTTGTCACTTTCAGGTTTTTTGTTGATACTGTAACCTTTGGAGGAGAGGACTTTACTGCTTCTCTTTATGATTTATTCCTATACATTTGCTATACTACTGCTATGCTATCCTTATAGTCTTGGACAAGACATTCAGTACCCACATTAATGTGTGATGAGTAAATGCTTATTTTTCGGAAAACGCTGTAACAACTGGAATTGCTGAGAGCTCCAGAGCTGACCAAGTGTAAGGCTTTTAATGCATTTGGTGCCAGAATATAAATTCTTTTACTACCATAAATTCAGATCATGCCCCAGCCTCGCTGCCTTCAGAAAGAAGTGCAAGACTTGTCTGTGTATTGTTTTTTTTATAGTTGCAAAATGTGTGAATAACAGCTTGGCAGCACATCCTGAAGATAAGCCACAGAAATTATCTACCAGAGAAATGAGATACCAGCACAGTAATGCAGGTTGGAGAATCTAGTGAACTTTATGTAATTTGTTGGCAAGAAGATTCAGAAGTGATGGATGTCTTGTAATTACTGAGATGAATGCGAAATATATTTTGCAGGTGTAGACACTACTTAACTGATGTCATTCCTAAATTTCACTTAAAAGTTTCGTTGATTTAATGGTTTGTAGACCAGGAGCTCTCACCCTTGAAAGAACATCTGTTGTCAATGTGCTCATATTTTTAAATTCTCTTTGATGCTCATTTCATTGTAATTCATTCCACTTATTAGGCTTGAAAGAATTGCTATTAATGGAAGCATTGGACACT
Organism: Trogon surrucura; assembly: GCA_020746105.1. NCBI lineage: Eukaryota > Metazoa > Chordata > Aves > Trogoniformes > Trogonidae > Trogon > Trogon surrucura. The sequence goes on from CM036624.1 coordinate 12,310,032, forward strand.
CACAGATTCTTTCATCAAAATATTTAAAATATTCACGTGCTTTTAGCATGCAAGTGTTATTATCAGGCATTTTATAGCTCTTTGTAGGAAAATGCTTGGTGCTCCACCTAACAAAATTTAAAATAGTTGAGGGCGAAATGGATCGCTGGAGATCATCTAGTCCGACCTCCCCTTCCTTAAAGCAATATAAAGTCCTTTACTGGACTCCCCCCAGTAGTAGTTCACTTTCCTTTGACCTTCTGGCTGTGCTCTTCCAAGTGCAGCCCAGGAGGCTATTGGCTACCATTGCCATCAGGGCACATTGCTGGCTCACATTAAATTTTGATGCCCACCAGGACACCCAGGTCCTTCTCTGCAAAGCTGCTTTCCAGCCATGTGATCCCCAGCACGGATTGATTGCTCCCCAAGGACAGAACTTGGCAGTTCGCTCTGTTGAATTTAATTTAATGAGATTCTTGCTGGAATTCCTACAAATATGAAACTTCTTCCAGTTGTCCAAAGAAGGGCTTATCTGCTTCTTCCCAATCAAGTGATCTGTAGCAGACAGTCACCACAATATTGCCTATGTTGGTGTGCCCTCTACTGCTGACCTATAAGCTCTGAGCTGGCTCATTGAACAGCACTCCCAGGTTTTCATCACCTGGTGGTGGTGAAGCTATTCCGTAGTTCTTGCTCCACTCCTTCAGCTGGAGCAAGGAACCTTCCTCCTGGTGCCAGAAGTTACAGGCTTCCAGCCTTTGCCATGGTGAGAGTTTCTACTTTGCAGCCTGACCTGTCAGGCTTTGCCTGCCTCACAGCTTCATCTGGATGTTTGCATTCCTGAAGCTACAAGGTTTCAAAGAAGATCCAATTAATCTTTGTCATTATGTCTGACATTGTGCAGTCTCCTTACCTGCTCTTGTAGCACCTTCTCCTAGAAACACAGCCCCTTGACAACCATAGACCTCTTGCAGACTAGTCTAGTCCCATACTGAGCAAGAAGCCAACGTGCTCCTGGCAGCCTGGGACATGCAGAGCTGTCATCCCTCTGGACCTCCATCTGGGTCAAGGTCTCAGATATTGCAAGGACAGTTACTCCAGTGGCTGCTGAGGACTGAGCCCTGTGACATGTCACCACTGTTGCTGAGGGTGCATACAATGGTCTGAGCAGTGTTACTGGCCCCTGCTTTGTGCCTTTGTGAACTGCTGCGCAATTAACTCATTACTGCTCAGCCAAATAACTCCTATTGATCTTTCCTCCTATTGCCTCCAGTGCTGGACTCTTCAACACAATAAGGACGTGGGGAGTTGGACTAGATGACCTATAAATGTCCCTTCTAGCCCAATGCATTCTATGATTTTTAGAACTCATACTCAAATCAACATTCAGTTGAAAATAAAAAAACCCCAACACTTCTATTTATCATTTTTGAGACCTCATTACCCACTTCTTTTTTTCTTCTTCCCCCTCTTCCCCAAGAACAGTGTGATTTAGACTTTTATGTGGCAGATGGTGGTGTTTCTGGAGTTTAATTCTGTAAAAGGTCAAAGAATTCTTCAGTGCGTGGTTTAACTGGCGTCAAACAGCTGAGGGATAGTTCTGTGCCAGTGAAAACCTTGAAGAAAGTACTAAACTTTTAACTAGGGAATATTCTGGTATTTCTGTGGGTGAACAGAAGGATCTGAATCAGAAAAGAAAAAAAAAAAAAAGGTCTACTGAAAGATTAAATAGACTTCCATGTTTAGGAATGTCAGAGTATGTTAACAAACTTTAAAAACTTTATAGTGAATTGGAAAGACTTACCAAACAGGATGAATTTCATTTCCTTTTGAAAACAAAGAGTGAAAAGTTATGGACATGTATTCCTTCAGAAAGAGAATAGAAGAGGAAAGAAGGATAAAATTAAGAACATGATAAATTTCAAGCTCTATAATTTTTACTCTATATTTTTTTAAGCCATTAAGGACCCTTTGTTTTGCTTGGGTTCAGGATACTGATGCCATAGCAGTATATTTGTAGAGTTAATATGAATATGTGTACTGCATTCTCACAAACTTCCAACTGTGTTTTTTTGCTTATGTGAAGTTAGCTCACGTCTGCTATCCATTTTAATAGCTGATCTAACGCTCTGTTCTAGAATTAAGAGTTATATTGGCACACAGCAGTAACATGTCTGTCAAAATAAATTGTTCCATACAATTATATTGTATTAAGTAAGACAATACTTAATCTGAAGAAGAAGGGAGATAACACATTTGAAAATTACAATTTTCATGGACAGTTATCATTTTCTGGCTTTGAGTTTAATGAGGTCAATAAGATGACATAAAAAAGGTAATAACTTCACAGTTTTGGAGGTGCTTTCTGTTCTGATCATTAGCAGTGTAAGAATTAGCTATTTCTCAGTTCTTGTTCTAACCTGTTGAGCTGCGTGCCTGTGGACTAACAATCATTTGCTGCATTTCAGAAGTGGATGAAATTAAGCTCTACTATGCTCCCTAAGGCTGCAAAGTGGTTTGAAAGTCACTGAATGTGGAAATGACCTTTCAGGGTGGAAATAACTGTCTGCATGTCTACTATCATTTTTATCACGGTGTTCTCGAACCAAGAGAGAAGTTGTCCCTCATGCATGAGAAGGATATCACCAATATATGTGACATTTCTCGCTATCGCTATGCTGAACTTCAGCTGCTTTCAACCAGCAAAGCATTGCCAGAAGGTTTTGGAGGTGATCCTTGCTTGGTGCTGGCGAGGCCACATATGGAGTGCTGTGTGTAGGGCTGGGCATGAGGAGATGCTGAGAGAGCTGAGACTGTTCAGCTTGGAGAAGGGGCAGCTTGGGGGGATCTTACCCATGTGTACAAATACCCAGTGTGAGGGTATAAAAAAAACGGAGCCAGGTTCTTTCTGTGCTGTCTGGTGACAGGACATGAGGAAGTTGGTCCAAAGTGAAATGCAGGAAATTCCATATTTATTTATTTATTACCATGATAGGAATCAAACACCAGTATAGGTTGCCCAGAGAAGCTATGGGTTCACCATCCTTAGAGATATTCAAAACCGTACTTGAACACTATCCTGGGCAACCTGCTCTGGCTGCCCCTTCCTGACCAGGCGTTTGGACTGGATGACACTTCCAGTGTCAACAGTTCTATGATTTTCTGATAATGTTTAAGATTGTGATAGTTTAAATTTTGATAACATTTAAGATACGACTTGGATTTAAGCAGTGGCACCATAGCACATGTTATTTGCTCGTTCTCCCTTGCCTAATAATTTCTATCTTTTTATCTGACTTTGCATTCTATTAGGAAGACTTCCTTGTAGGCCTGCTTATCACAGCACTGATATCATATCATAGAATCATAGAATGTTAGGGATTGGAAGGGACCTCGAAAGATCATCAAGTCCAATCCCCCTGCCAGAGCAGGAATGCCTAGACTATGCCACACAGGAACATGCTCTTGAGTGATCAGCTTAGAGCCAATTATAATTTTACATTTGTCTTCCCGTGTGCATTACTTTACATTTACCTAGAATGAATTTATGATGTACTGTACCTGGGAATGATTAGGTGCTCTATTTTTGATGCTGGAACAGAGGTATCGCCTTAAGAAGCATTTATCTTAAGACTGAGACCGTAACAATGAGACTTCAGGCAAATGTATGAAAATTAAACTTCTAACATCTGTCTCTTTGAATACATAGGAATAGATGCAGCTGCTCCTCTCAAACCAAGGAGAGCACTTGTAGTGCAAGCACTTCTTGGAATGAATGAAGAGGGGAGAACTGTGATTAATAACGAGCTACTGTTAATTAGCAGCCTCTCTTGTACTCTATGCCAGAGGGTCTGGTAATTTAAGTGACTGATTCCCTACAGTGCCACATAAACACAAGTTCATTATCCTTAATTTTCAATTTCTTTTTACAATTTCCCCTTCAACAAGAAATGGGTTGGCATATGACATCTGAGCTCGTCCAGGTTCGTGGGTGTTTTCTTATTTGGGAGCGTGGGCCAGCACAACAGCAGAATCTAGGGCTGCTGGCTATTTTCACACACAGGTAACAAAGAACCACAACAATGTGAAATACTAGTGCATAGTATGTCATTATTTGATTGGTATGAGCTCGTATACTGTTCATGAAAGGTATGGAAAAAATCATCTCATCTCTGTTGCATTTAGCAAGGCCCAATCACTGAGTGCTTGATCCATCTCCCTGGTGAGTTTGTCTTGGTCTTTTTTGGGGGTTTGGTTGGTTGTTGTTTTTTTGGGGGGATGGGGGAGGATGGAAGTATATTTGCATTTTTCACAAGTGATGTATTAAATTTCAGTTGTAATTTTTTTTTCTAGGAACTCTGTTCTGTCACTGTGCTATAAATATATACTATGAAATAGACCAAATCTGAATCAGTTTATAATGCTGAAATTCCAATGTGCAGACAGAGCTTACCCTCAGCTTTCAGTGTGCTAAAATGTCGCCATGATCTTCAGGTCCATTGATAAGATACTGATGCATTTGGCCACTTACACATCTCCACCTTCAGCCTGCAGAATCTGATGTTTACATCAAACTGTCTCTAGGAAATACGTAAATCACACAAAAAAAAAGGTTCATATTTTTTCCCCCACATATTATCTCACACATGAATAATTTTTAAAACGCTATTTTTCATATATGTAGCCTCAGATAATGGTAATGCACCTTCTCGTTGTGCTATAGAAGCTTCTTGACATGAGGTAGAGCGACACTGCATAGAGGTGGGCATGATTTTTTGATTGTTGTTAAGTAAATTGAAGAGTATATTTTGCACAAACAGGGCTATTAATAAACATAGATAAAATGTGGTTGTTAATTTCATATGGGAAAGTTTAATTTCATCATTTTCTAAATGAAACATACCTTTTCATTTTAAAGTAGTATTTTCACTTGTAACCGATAAAAAAAAAAAGAAGAAAAGTTAATTACGTCTAAAATGAAGTACATCATTTAATTACATGTCACATTGAAGATACTGAGTGGATTAAAACATTTCTTGGTCCAGAATTCTTAGAAGGACCTCATTTCTGAAACTAATTTGCTCCTTGTCATCTAATGGTGATCTTAATGCTCTTGTTCTACTTTTTAAAAAAAATATGTAGGTATTTCTGAAGCTAAAACTTCCAGGGTGAGGAAGGAAAACTCTGGGCGTACTTTTAGGATTCCAACACACACACCTTTGAATTCACTTTCGCACCGGAGGACAAGGGCGATAGAGGTGTGACAAAACTGCAAAACACCAGAAATAGAACCACCCCCTTGAGCTTGGTTTACAGGGTATTATACATAAATATCCAGGCACACAGGCATGCCCGTTGCACCACTGCATCTCCTCTCGCAGGGATGGACTTGTCCCCTGTCATGTCCCACCAGCTTCTCTTGTGCGTGAAAGGTTATTCACAAGTCTCTGCACACAGCACATCCACACCCTGTTCCTGACCTCTCCTGTCACAGGATCTGCTTCCTCAGGACATTCAGGATTGGTTTAGAGGCAGATGTTTGGTTATCTCTTGACAAACCCATGTTATTCTAAGCGATCAGGAGATTATATAACCTCCCATCACCCCAGATTTCACACTGAGTTGTTAACTGGGCAGTGCCTCCAACATGGGATGTGCAGGGTTAGTCCTAGATTTCTCCAAAGACACCTTTGACCATCACTGAAGGCTCATTGGACTGTTTCTAAATAAGTGCGTGTAAAATGAATAGTGCATTAGATCATCTCACCTGACCTAGGGGTGCATCAAGGATGAACCCCCAAATCAAGAGCAATCTTCATTTGACTTGAGATCATTTAACCTAAAAAAGTTATTGGAAGCAAACACAGAGCTTCATGATTTCGTTTAACAAAATGGCTTCTCATAGTAATGCAGCAGGAGAAAAATATTTGAATAAAATCATTGCACCAAGGCTTTAAAAAATGCTCAGTGAAATCAATTGGATGATTGTGTTGCTGTTGCAAATGTTTAATATTCATTTTTTTATTTGTCTTATATGGTTCACAAAATCTTCTGGGTAATAACCTCTAACACTGCTGGACACATTGAGTGCTTAAAAGGCGCTAAGTAAAATGCTATTTAGGAAATATCCAGTTATTTAAATATGATGATTAAGCGTGAAACAGATCAGTGTTACATCTGTGCTGACATATTTTGCAGTTCTCTTTAAATACCCATGTAAAAATTCTGTCTTGCCATAGGCTGCAGGTAGTTAAAAATGTTTCTAACTAATGCATTTATAACCAGTCATATATATATATATATATGTATTTATATTTATATCTCCACTTTTCAACATGCAGGAAGGAATGTTTTGATTTTTGTTAGAAATCTCAGGAGTATCAGGGATGCAAATGCCAGACTCCTTGAAGGCAGAAGCTGTTTGGTTCTAAGTTCAAGTTTATTTCCATACTTGTAAGTTGAGAGTATAAATGTTAGAGTTATTTTTTAGCCAACGTTAAATATGTGCATGTTGCAAAATTCCTGTAGATTTGGCATTTTTCCCCTGATCTTACTGCGTAATGTATCTTTCCAATCTAACATTTGTCAGTAGGAGAAAATACTCTCATGCTAAATTGGGTAATGTGCAAATCTCAGACTCAAGCCTCTGTGTAAACTGAATCTTATATTCCATATGGACATGTAAACTGACAAATGGTCTTTATGTGAAATTATGGGATTAATGGGAAAAATATGCAAAAAAATGGGATTAATGTGTGTAGAGGCTGAAGAGTAGGCACAGCAGACAGCCAGTTTTGGATAGCTAACCCCAAACTGTATCTTAGAGGAATACCATGAGAGTAATGTATTATAACAGACATCTTAGCGTTATTTCAGTTGAACAAGTGGAAAAACTTGCAACAAAGATCTCATGTTCTCGGTCAGTATCTCTCTGTTAAACTCAATGGCACTGCATCCCTTTTTTATTACCCAACAATGTGGCTTTTTATTTGCAGAAGAATACAGTTAATAGCGAATTTAAGGAAGGAAAGATCTTTCTTTTTCCTGAAAAACAAGCCAGCCACTGGCACCACAGTGCATACACCTGTAATCTGGGCAGAAACGTTTAGGAATAATTTAACCCAGACATTACCTCCATGGCAGAGTTACAGGCATAAAGGCACAGCAGTTAGGGGAAGCTTTTGGATTTTTGCAGCTGCAGGTTGTGAGAGGTTTCCTCTGGGCTTTCTTCTTTACAGTGTTTACTACTCGTAAAAACGACACGGTGAAATATTCATGACTAGCAGGTGTAATGCATTAAACATGATGAGGCAGCAGTGGGAGAAGGAATACTTTTGAAGTAATCGAAAGTTGTCAGCACAGAGGTGTGCGCTGTAAGGGTAACTGGAATGTAAGGAGATGTGGGTTGCAAGGACATCTGTTTCGCGAGGGTGTCTTTAATGACATGAAAAACTACTCCAAGTTTTAATTTTTTTTCTTAAGAGTTTATACTCGCTCATCTCTGTGCATGTGATTCACCAACAAACTTTAGTCTGGACTAGCTGGCGTGAGAGAGGGAACAAGAATCTGGAAATACTCAGATTTGGAACAGGAGACTGTGTGAAAAGAAGCCCAATTTAAGACTATTTAACATGCCCACAGATGCTGGGCAAGACTAAGGGGCTGAGCAGCCTGCGGATACGATCATGGACATCTGCATGTTCAAAGAAGACCAACAAAACTGATGAAGGGGAGCAGCTGAGGGAACTGGGGTTGCTCAGCGTGGAGAAAAGGAGGCTGAGGGGAGCCCTTATCACTCTCTACAACTACCTGAAAGGAGGTTTTAGCAAGGTGGGGTTCAGTCTCTTCTCCCAAGTAGTAAGCAATAGGACAAGAGGAAATGGCCTCAGATTGTGTCAGGGGAGGTTTAGCTTGGATATTAGGAGAAATTTTTCATGGAAAGGGTTGTCAAGCACTGGACCAGGCTGCCCAGGGAAGTGATGGAGTCACCATCCCTGGAGGTGTTTAAAAGCTGTGTAGATGTGGTACTCTGGGACATGGTTTAGTGGTGGACCTGGCAGTGCTGGGTTAATTTAGAGGTCTTTTGCAGTGTGAATGGTTCTATGGTTCAATGATTCTACGAGTTAAGGCAGTGAGAGTGTGCCTCAGGAACAAAGTTCAGCCCTGGTCAGCCACCCTGGCCAGCCAGATTTCTGCTCCCTGTACATGCTGGGAGGGGGGTGGTTGCCTGTAGCAGTCTGGCTGAGGAGGGGGTGAGAGAATGTCCTCTGGGCACAGCCTTACTCAGCGAGGATACTCTCCACATCTAGAGCATGGAAGCATGGCAGTGACCACAGTGGGTCATGATGGGGAGTAATGCATATAGTGTAATCTAGCACATCCCTTTTTTTCTAAGGCTGGCCTTCCTTTGTGTTTATAAATATTTTTGAAAATGTAACCACCGAAAACAAGCCGTTCAGTAACCAGTCCTTGGCAGTGCAAGATGATGGATATTTTGCAGGTAACTTTTTTTTTTTAACATTACATTTAAAATCTAAACTTTTTTCTTTAGCTGTCCCTTCTCTCAGCCTTCCAGATTCTTAATAATTGAAGCTTGGAGAAATCTACAAAACAAAAAAGCTCCATTTAACACACTTCTGTACTTTTTTCCTTATATCACAATAACATAGGGTCCATTAAACATCTCATGAGTTTTGCTATTGTTTCAGACACCTTGCCAAAGGCTATTCTTTTTATTAATGTTAGTCCTTTTTTTTTTTTTAGATATGCTTTTATTTTATTAAGCTTGCTTATAGTGACATCAGTCTCCAGAATGCACTGGGACTCCTTTAATATTTACCCCTGTTGATTCTTATTTGAATACAGTGACAGTACCAACTGGTTGCTGTGGAGAATTTACTAAGCAGAATTATTAAAGATAACAAAAAGATATTTTGAGATGAAACTTCTTACATCTGGTTCCCCATTCATTTCTGGTGCTTATGGTGCTATGTGAGATTTATGTCTGTGCTTTTAGTGAAGGCAGAAAGTAATTTTGGAATTCTGGAGGACAAAATAGTGTATAGTAAGGGGAACATAACACAGGTATTTCAGAAAAACAGAACTTCAGTGGAGGGTTGATGGCACAGATGCCCTGTGAACAAAGTAGAATGGTTTGGGTTGGAAGGAACCTTCAAAGTTCATCTAGTCCAACCCTTATTTTCATTCCCCAGTTCTCTACTGGCAGTGGGGATTGCCCCTGCCCAGATGCAAGACCTTACACTTGGCCAATTGAACTTCATGAGATCCATATGGGCCCACTCCTCAGCGTCCCCTCAGGGTTCCTCTGGATGACATTCCTTCTCTCAAGTGTATTGACTGCACTGCTCAACCTGGTGTCATCTGCATTTTGCTGTGGGTTTGTTCAGGTTGTTATCAGTTATCACCATTTTGCAGTATTCTGAAAGTACAAAAACCAGGAAGAAACACACTAGTAATGGTTTAGTTCAGCCATGATGTATCTCAGGAGGCAAGTACTGAATATTTTCTACATAAATTTACACTGACACATCTGATAACTGCCTACTTTCTCCATTTTTAATGCAACCTGGATAATTTTCAGCCTGTTCCATGTGGTTTGTCCTGAGCTGGCCGATCAACTGCACATAGACCTCCAGACAGAGAGTAAGAAAAGAGCTGACTTTTTTTTCTTTTAATTCTATCTTTACATGAAGCAGAAAGTCCTTTCTCTTCTATAACACATTTTTTCCTGGTGCTTTCTAATTCACGGTTGCATATAGTCAGACCTGCCAACACTCACCATAACATTGCCTTTTTAAAACTCTCGTATGCAGATTTGGGGCATTTCAAAGTGGTTTAGGAACATATCCTTCGTGCTATGGAAGATGCTTCCTTGTATTTAATTCTATTTTCAGGTATTTTACCAAGGCTGCATAATATTGAGTTTTTAGGTTTAGTTTGTAGAAGGACTGTCTGTATTTTTAAAGATATGCATACATTTTTTTTTTATTATTAAGACAAATGTTTTAGAAATTAAATAAGTACATGGAAACCATCCTGTTTCTTCCATCTAACTGTTAGCTTGCTTTTTGACTTAATGCATCGTGTCTTCAAGAGTATACTGACATTCTTCAGTTTTCCACACTTCTGAAAAACACAGAAAGCTTGAGAACAAAAATGAATCAGTTTAAGCATACACTCACAAAAGGCTCACTCACTATAGTTTTGAACTTTGCCACTGCTTACAGAATTGTTTTGTGGCTAATTGAGAATAAATTGTAAACATTCTGTCAGCAGCAGAAAATTATAAAAAAAGAGATACAGATCCTTCATCCCAATTTAGAATAAAAAGAGCAAGGAACCGTCTGGCATGTTCAACACATAATGGCAGACTTCCGTAGCTCCATTTTTTTTATTGAAAAGGTATTTAGCAGGTATATTTAAGTAAATTTCATCTGTGTTAAGACAGATCTTTAATTAAAGTTTTTCAGATATTAAAACAGACCTATAAGAACAATTTTTTTTTCCTGTACCTGGTTCATGCACATGCTCAGGTCTTCAGCTCTGAGTGGAAAGTCCAGGAGCATATACACTCATTTTCCACCAATCTGTGTATTTACAGTTTATACTGGACTACAGACATGTTAAGTAATAATTGATAAAAAGAAAAGAATCAGATGTCATTCTGTTGCCCTGGAACAGCATCGAAAAAATTACGAAGCAGATCTCGAATGAGATCTACGTCTAAACTTAACCTCGTCTAAGAAAAAAACCATTTAGTGTAAATATTTTATTTACATTTATAGCCCTCTCTTTATGAATAATGTTGTCTCAATGTTTTTTTTTTTAATTCGTTTATGTTTGTTTTCTAAAATTCGTACAGGAATTATTGGCAATCTGATGAACAGAACTGTGGCAGATGTGAATGGTTCTGAGGCCATTTAACTAAATGCGTATTTTCTTGCATTTAGCTTTTTTTTGTTTCCTTATAAGAAGGCATTTTTTGTCAAGAAAGTATTATGCACGACCCCTAGGATATACAGTATATATTTTACTCTCTGTGTGATTTATATGTGGTTTGCTACCAAGTCTAGCTACTAAAGGAAGACTTTTTGTTCATTCTGATTTGGGAGTGGAAGTCGAAACAAAAATGTAACTCCATGTAACTCAAGCCAAAAATGTACAACAAAATTTGCAGATTTTAAAACCAACAGAACATAAATATGAGTGTCTTATTCCTCAAAGTCATCTGTAGTGGATGAGCAGTCTCCCACAACACGTGAATTTCATTTACAAGAAAACTTTATGTAAAGGCCCTTCGAAGCCAGGGAAACCCTGGGTATGTATATTTTCACGTTTCATGTGGAAGCACTACGGGAACAAGAGCTTGTTCATTTTGTGTTGTGTAGTAAACTCCAAGAGACTTAAGTAGTGCATGACCAAAACTAAATTGAATCGCTATATAAAAGTTGCCATCGCTGTTTTTTCAGGGCCTCCACCAGGTGATGTGAGAAGACTTGGAAGGATGTTGAACAGAAAGCAGGTTGAGTATACTCATTGTTTTTTGCAGTTAAAGCAGAGAAACAGAGCTTTGCTTTCTGAGAATGATTTCTTTCTATTCCATCCGAGGATTTTGATCAGCTCTGTGAAAAGAGAACACAGCTGGACAGTTGGAGATTTTTTTGCAGATTTACTTCTTCAAGACTGACTCTTCTTTTTTTAAGTTTTGAGATAAGAGGACAGAGAATTTGTTGCTGCAGGGATTTTTTGTTTTTGTTCTGCCTGTATAAACATGAAAGTGCCTCGTTTACATCATGTACACATTTGGAATCTCTGTGTACTCCTTTTTTTTCTTTTTTTAAATTAAATATCTGAGTGGCTCATGCTCTTTCTTTTCAGTTGAAAATGCAAAACTTCCAGTGACAGCCTCAAAGGGCTATGAAAGATGAAACTTGTGTTCAAAGGGATACCAGAAATTGCTGTTATTTTTAGTGAAGAATCTTGTATAATAGTAAGGGATGGTACCTCTTCCACAGATGCTCTCTTTGGCTCTGCATATTAGGAGAATGCTAATTATTTAGCTGTTTATGGATTTCCAAGCATGTTCTGTTTAAAGGTAGTCTTCTAAGTATTCTGAGTATCCATGACTTTGTAAGCAAATGTTGCCTTAGCAAGTGATGTTAATTCAGACCATGCTCGCTGATACACATAGTTTTACTCACAGTCTTTAAGTATCTGTGTTTTATTGTGTTCCATACACTTTATCATCTAGTCTTCAGGGGCTTAAGAGCCACTAGCAAACCTCACTGCTCTGGAGGAACTCAGAAGAGAGAAACCCATCAAATAATACATTTTTTTTTAAATGAATATTTGTTTTGAAAAGTGTATTTGAATGCCTGATTATAATTTCCAAGATTAGAGCAGATCCTGACCTATAGCTGCTGTCGAATAAGGCTGGTCATTTGAGATACCTTGCCAGTCATAAGCAGCGTGAGAGAAACAAATTTTACAACAGAACAGGGTAGAATAGAATAGGTTAGAATAATTTTAACTGTAAGGGAGGTACAACGATCATCTAGTGCAGCTGCCTGACCACTTCAGGGCTGACCAGAAGTTAAATTGTGTTACTGAGGCCCCATGAACATTCAGCAGATACAGCTGGTCCCTTGCAATTTTGATGTCCACAAGTGGAAAGTCACTGCTCGCACACTCGTGGTCCTCCGACTCAGGGGAGGACTGGGCTGGCCAGTGCGGTAATTTGCTTCCACTCCTCCCCATCCCTCATAGCACTGCCTTCGTCCAGGAGCAAAACTGGACCTACCTCAGTAATGTGTGTTAGCATTTTTGAAGCTGTTTGCCAGGCTCGGCTTACTCCTCTGTGAAATTGAGAATTTTGTCACCCCATGGAAGGACTTAATATCTGAAAAATATAGCACCTTCATCTCTCTTTAAAGGTGTCCCCTTAGTGAGAAAAGTTAACTTCACTTCCTGTCACTGGAAAAGGTGTGCAATTTTAGAATAAAAAAACATATATCAGCTTCCTTATGCTTCACCAAAAATGTTCACTATTTGTTATTTGTTGAACTCCCATTTTCGTTATTGATTTCTCTTTCTTATTCTCCTTTATGTTTATGTCTCACTGTCTCACAGAGACAATCTTTATGTTTTTCTTTTATGGTATTTACTTTTTTTTCCCTCCCCAAATATTACTACTTGTTCTTATATCTCTAGTCTCTATGATGTAACATTTTGTTAACCCAGACTCCAGTGTTAAAAAGAATCTGAAATAGTCAGGTTCCCAGTTTCTGGTAGTGTTTGAGGATTTCCGTACATGACATGCTTAGGTGTTGACACATATTTTTTGCAATTCTTAAGTATTAGCAGTCTTCTTGAACAGCTAATAGTTGTTTATTACTACTTTCTGTCTTATCTTCCAGTCCAAAAGACGTTCGTTTTCCTGGGAAGAAGTGTCCTACTTATGCCCAAATGAATGGTTTCAAATTTTAGGCCCTCAAAAAGCTCTGAATTATCCTACTGTATCCATTCCTTTGATCTTTGGACTTGGTTTATTTTTACTAGTATGTTCTGTGAAACACCAAGTGTAGAGGAATTTCTTGTGGAGCAGAGGCGCGGTATAACTTTAAAAGTGTGGACAACCCAGCTTAGGCCTAAACAGAGGCTCTGTCCTTGAAGCTGCCTTGGAACACAGGGAGGAGGAGGTTTTATCTGTTTTGTGAGAGCTTTGCGAGATGCTTGGCAGGAGGTGCTGGCCCCGGGGGGAGAAGCGGGGGCAAGAGCTGCTTGCATAGTGGAATGGCACTACCCAATAAAACGCTGGCGCGTGTAAACCTGTAACTGACCAACTCTGTGAAGGGGCAGGCGCGGGGACACTGCTGAACTGTATATATTGAGCTGTCCGGAGCAATAAAGAGAGGACGATCTGTAGCCATATTGGTGTGATGGTCGTTAACTTGGCCGGCTCTCCGAAGGGACCCTTCTAGAACCAAGTGTTCCTTCTGTTTTTGTTAATTCTCTACATTGGTTTGTATATTATCAAATCCATATAATTTGCATATTATAGCTACTGTTGTTTCAGGGGAAAAAAATCCAAAGATCAAAATGCACAACAGTAATGGAACATTTTTAAAAAAAAAAAAAACCACAACCCAACGTGTAGTTTTAAATTACAATAATTAAAATGCTGTCTGAAGTTACAAGACCTTGAAAACACAGGAAGACAATTCTGCCTCAGTTTTGTCTTGCAAACATTCTTCCATGGTTTAATTTTTGCCTGGATGCAATAGTACCTCTGCTAAGAAGGATGCAGTGAGTATAAAACAGCCTTGGCCTGTTTCCATGGAAGTTCCACATTTAGGGTGAAGATAAATTATGAATGTTTTAATTTATGAAAAAAAAATAATAATAAAAAAAATTTCTTCTCCTTTAATTTCAGAAAGAGCTCAAATATTCTCTAAACTCCAGTAAATTTTGAAGTGGTGGGCTCAGGAGATTCTGATGCTAGCTCACATCTGGATTTGTCAGTGGTGGTAAGAGGACGGTGGAATCGGGAAGATGGTTCTCACAGCATGAGCTGCAAGGCTCCAGTAGCTTTTTCAGTTTTCTCTAACCTCCAGGACAGCTTCTGCCAGGAGTTTATACCTGATGAAAAAAAAAGGGGGGGGAGATTAGATCATCATGAGTATCACAGAAAAGGCAAACTCTTTACAGGGATGTTTTAAGGGGCTCATGGGATTGAGGGGAACTTATGGGATGTCAGAGGAAGGGCAAAGTTAGGAAGAGGGGTGCTCAGAGTGGATCAAGTTGAAACAAACATGGAAAAAAAAGAGAGGCATTTCAGAAAGCAGAAATCCAAACAAAGCCAATTTCTTATGGGAAGCACAAGGATGATTCCAACAGACATGGGAACAGTGCGAGAAGCAGCAGCAGCAGCAAGCGGCGGCAGGCGACCCATGGAGAGTTGGGCATGGAAGGTAGTCAATATTATTCCAATGTACAAGAAAGTCATGAGAGAAGACCCAGGGAACTGCAGACCCGTGAGTCTAACCTCAGTACCTGGAAAAAATGTGGAGATCACACTGGCTGTTCTTGAAAGTGCTGAGTGCTTTTAGAACACCAGTTCACAAAGGCAAGTCCTGTCTAATTCACCCAATATCCTTCTAGGATAATGTCACTTGCCCAGTGGATGAAGAGAAGGCAGTGGATGTGATTTTCATGGGGCTTACTGAGGCTTTGATACAGTCCTTCAGAACATCCCTCTGGATCAGTTCTTCAGCTGTGAGGTGAGCAGGTTCCTGGTGTGCTGGGTGAAGAATCAGCTGAGCAGCAGGGTGCACATGGTTGTGGTGAATGGAGCTACTTCCCGGCTGGCGACTTGTCACTAGTGGTTCTAGGGCCAGTTCTGTTTAATATATGTATCAACAATCTGGAGGCAGGAGCTGAATGCACCATTGGCAAGTTTGCTGATGATATCAAACTGGGAGATGCTGTTTACTCTCTTGAGTGACAAGAGGACTTGCAGAGGGGTGCAGATAGGCTGGAGCACTGGGTAATCATTAGTGTCATGAAACTTCGCAAGACCAAATGCCAGATCCTGGACCTAGGACAGAGTAACAGGGGGCACAAGTATAAGTTAGGAGGGGGTGGCTGAAGAGCAGCCCATTCTGGGGGCTAATAGCTCCCTTCCAAGGGAAATTATTCTCCTCTTCCCTGTCTCCTCTCTCCTTTCCTCTCCTTCTGAGACTTGGATGGAGAAAAATGCTAGTAAATTGCAATATAGAGTACAATGTCAGAAATACTAGCAAATTACATGGGCAATTATTAAGTTGCTGTTCTTTCACTGTCTTGTATTTTAGCTGTAAAGATTCTACTTACTCATACCTTGTTTTCAGAAGTGTTTTTACAGTATAAATTTCTCTCCTTTTTCTTTTTTTGTTTCTTTTCTTCAGTTACTGGTTGTATTATGTCCCTATAAGGAATTCAGTGTTTCATCCATAGAATGTTCACATTTCAAACTATAAAAACAACAGAAGTATTTCATTTATTATCTGACTGGCAGTCTTGTACTAGTAAATATTAGCAATTTGTATTCTTGGTGAGAAAAAGAACCTGATAAAATTATAGATTTTACTATATAGCTCAAGTATCGTAATGTTTTTGACTGTCAAGCTGTGACACGGTAATTTAAGTAATAGTTTTACTTCAAATACTGTAGTTAAAAGAAATTAGATGTTCTGAAATATTTTAAAAAAACACAACAAAACACTATAAAATAACTCAGATCATCTCAATTTTCATGCATGTTAAGTACTTTATATAGTAAAGGGGACTATGTGTTTATTTGACAAATGAAATTCTGTAGGTGAAACAAGAATCTATGAGAAGTTTTGTTAAATGAGAACGAGTAGCTGTACAGTCCACTGTTAAGGGAAAAGGAAGGGAAGGTCAGGTCAGTCTGTCCTTCTGGAAAGGAAAGGGAACGTCAGTCTGTCCGTCCACCTGGGTTCTGTGCACTGTCACTGGACTGACTGAGAACGGCTAAAGCTCTTCAAACCTGCCTAGGGCCTTAGATTCTATGGGATATTTTGGCAATGATTTCTACGCTTTCGTTATGCAGCCTGAGAAAAGATTGTTTTTTCCTTACTGCATTTAGATGTGCTGCAATGATATTGTAAATCACTAAATTGCTCTTCTTGGATTTTGCGTTTTGACCCTTTTCTCTCTTCCTAGCACCTACTATTTCACCCCCTGGCACTTCTTTTCTAGATGACGAGCCTTCCCTCACTATCAGAAAGAATTAATTCTACTGCTATCAACCTTGTGGCTAGTCTCCATATCTCTTCTAGCTGTATTACCTTTTTTTCTGAGATTGTAAAGCAAAGCAACACATAACAGATGAGAACTCTGATACAGACTTAGTTGCACAGTGTTGCATGTGTGCTGTCCGCTACTTGCTCAATTTTTAACACCTTATTCTTTTTTGACAGCTACTGAGCTGTCTTGCTCATTGAACTTTAAAAACACAAGAACTTTAACTATGCCAATGAAAAGCTCTGTTGCTACCTTTAAAACAAATAGAGGTTTGCTGATTTGTGATAACAGCAGATCAACACTGTGCATCTTGAGGTGCAGGTTTATTTACGAGCACAGATGGAAAGATTTGTTTGTATAGTTAAATACTCATTAGATACAAAGCAGCTGCTTATAACTGCCCAGGGTGAAAGTGCTGATTGCTATACTAATAAATTATTCCAACTGAACTCCGACCAGAAAGGTCTTTTCACTAGTAAGAATCAAGCTGAGCATCTGCATGTCCTATAATTTAGAGTAACAGTCCACAGCCCTCACTGGCCTGTGGGCAATGTTATGCAAGGAAAACGCTACGGGCAACATCATTTTTTCCTCTCTCTGTTACCTTCAGCTTTAATTTTTCATTTTGTGTGGCTTCCAGCAGTGTTGCTCTCTCTTGCAGACGTGTTCCTCGAGAGCAAAACGTGAAGGAGGAACATGCTGAGAAAGCCGGTGGTTTCCTCACGTCTGTTCCAGGCAGCCTCAGGATCATAAAGTGACTCCTCTGGGAGGGGATTGCTTACTCCTTGACACATCTATAAGTGTCAGTCACAGCTGTGATGTACGAGAACAAGCTGGCACTTAAATATTGGTGCTTGTCAACACAGCGCACAGTGTTGGGTGCCTGTCACGTGCTTCTTGATCTATTTTACCTGGTGTGTACCTACATGTACAGGGAATCTTCTCTTTCTCTTAAGAAGGGGTAAAATTATGAGAATTCTGAAGATAAAAGCTCTTTTGCATAAGAGGTAATTAAATATTGTCTTTCAGATATTGCTGATGGTTTGTATTCATAGAATCCAGAGACAGAGGTTCACCCTGAACCATATACCTTGGAGCTCACATCTCCTCTGCATGAAGTGTGAAGGGTAAAGTGTTTGATTTTGTCTTCAGTTTCTCTCAACCTTGTTTCTGAGTTGTAATTTTACTTCTATGGCTCCTCTAGATTTAATAATTCTTATCCTATTTGTATTTTCTATTCCTTGATTTTTTTCCTACTGTTCTATTTTATTTGTTTCTCTAGTTTTGCTAATGAGCAAGAAGGTAACGTAAGAAAGCAAATTCTTTCCTCCTTATGATTCCTCCTCTATGACAGACTAACCAGATGCCTTTCTTTTCTTGTGGAAGAAGATATAAATGGAAAACGTTTTTTTTTAATCCACCAGGCATAAAAAAGGAAGCAAGAGAGGCTGAAATGCTTCTTTTTTTTTCCTCCTGGGCAGATCCATCAGCTTAGCCTCAGTTCCTGGGGAGATCTCAGATAATGTTGCCAACATGCATGTTCACAGTTCCACCCCTTCTTTCTGCCCCTAATCTCTCTTACTTTTGCCGTGTATTTTTCTTTATAATAGGATAAGAGCAACTGAGAGTGGACTGTGGTGCTGTGCCTCTTACCAGCACCTGTGACATGGGAGAAGTTTAGCTGCAGCTGATGTTCTCTCAGTGCATGGGAATATGCACTGATTGTGCATATGTGTGATTGTGCATATGAACAAAAAGTCTCCAAGAATATCTACTTACTAGCAGGTAACCATCCTTTTCCACAGAGACTTCAGACAAATCAAAATGGATCCACCAAAAGCAATGGATCAATCCTTCCTCATGTATGTCTTTTTACTATTGGCTTCTTGTATTCTTTAAGTAAAATAAATCAGTCTTAGAAATCCATGTTTTCTGTTTGTGGACACAACAGACAAACTAATAAGACATCCAAACTACAAATGCGAATATAAAATAACCCCTGTCCAAATCAAATGCAACAACAAAAAAATAATCAAATACGTATTTGACCTGGCATGCACTTCTTGACTCACAAATTGCTCTGACGGTGATTTTTTTTAAAGCTCTGATTGCAGGTTATGCTTCTTTCCGGTGAAAGAAGTTTGGACCATGTGGTAGAGAGATTTGAATTATGAAAGGTGTTGCTTTCATTTAATAAGATGCTCTCTCAGTTTCCCAAAAAAGGCGGCTCCAAGTTTCCTTCATTTCTGCCATTCCCGATGGCAGTCATTGGTCACCCCCTTCCAAAAATCCTCCCACTTTGCACACTGTAACATGAAACAGGAGTGTTCCATCAAGATTACTCCCATTCCCATGTTAACACTGACATATCTTAGGTAAACCCAGGATTAACAAATACTGAAACATGGCTAGCCTGTTTTTTTGTTTCATAAAACATAAAAAAAAAAGTTTCAGTAGTAAGTTAGGACTTCGATACTATATTTTCTTCCTCTTATCATTTATGTGTGAAAGTAACTGCATGTTTTTGTTTTCTGTTTTATCACCTTTTTGTTTAATGTTACCATTATGCTTAGAACACAAAGAAACTCAGATAGCAGTATATAGTTTTCTAAAAACAATGATGCAAATGTTTCCAAAGGGTTTTTTGACCATTATTATCAGAAATTAGTTGTGGGCTTTGGACAGTTTTCAGCTTTTGTGATACTTGAGTGCTCAGTTGGTGTTTTTGATGTTCCATAAAGATGAATTTTAAAATTGCAGAGAAAAAAATAGAGAAGAGGTGGATCATAGCAAGCTGTTACTAGCTTTGCTATGCGTTTCCCCAGAGTTCTGTGATTGCAGTTGGCAGTCAGTGCTAGGGAGGAGTTATATACATGAAAGGAGAACATGTTTGAACCATAAAATTATGTAATACTGACAAAAAGGAGTAGGTAATAAAGAAATATTCAGGGAAGCAAAGGGAAAAAATATAGTTGCAGGATCTCTTTTCAGTAATATTCACGTTGAACATTTTCCTGCATCTGTTACTGTTTTTAAGAGCTAACGGTGTTGTGGTAGAATGCAGATAGGGATGAGAGCTGGACAAACCATTTCTGATACAAATTGTTTAATTACATTGATATTTTGGTCAAAAGATAGTGTGCTACTGTCAGTGACCCTTTTCAGTTACACTGGGAAAAGGTCAAAGCATTCCTTTCAAACGTACTGGGTTGTCTTTCTGTGTGGTTTGGATTACTTTATAATTAGATTGCGTATCAATATAGTAACTATAGATCTTATTTTTATAACCTGATAAAGACTAACCAAAATGACTGTATTTAATGAAATGTTTTAATGATACCTAAATTGTCCTTCTGTGCGGATATCCACGTTTTATTATGTTCTTTTATTAGCTAGCACTAGTATTTGCAATAACATTATTGAAGATTAAGATCTCTTTCTCCTGTAGTATTACCTGAAGACAAATTGTTTTATAATGCATATAAAGATGCCTGGCCTTTGTGAAACAAAAAAAGGAAAAACATAATTGCCAAGCACTGAGTAAATAAGATAGTTCCTAAGCAAGAATGGATGGACAATATGAATTGTCAAATCAAGAACACCATGAGAAGGCAATGCATTTGCATTCTGTGTGAGCTGAAGAGCTCTTATGTCAATCCCAACTGATGCTGTGCCTCATGGAGAGTCCTGGTGCTGTCATTGCTTTCTCTGAAAATGTTGCAAAATGACCATCTGTTATTCCCAAAAATTTCAGCAATTGTATTCTAAATAGCAATGCATAGTTTTTTGTAATGAAACTTTCAAAAATTAATTTCAGGTCATGCAATAAACACTAAGTTTGCTCTATACTTATTCCAAAGCTACAAGAAAATAATCACTTTCTCAGTGAACATGAATTCTGAAGTTTATAGGCTTTTGCTCATTTCCCTCCAACTTTCCTAGGGACAAATACACAATACAGCAGAATGTTTGGGGTTTTTTTTTCATAATCTTAAAATGAAAACCAAATTTTGTTGTTGCAGGTAATAGCATAGCATCCCTCCTACAAACCTTCAGAACCACCATACTCACTGCTCCAATCACAGCTCAGCAGTGGGGAAATTCTTGGCACCCAGGAGCACTCCATTTCCATTCTATCTTAACAGTTAAGTGCAAAAATCTTTCAAGGCAATCCTACAATGCTGATTTTGAGCTACGGAGCAATTCTCCTGGGGTGTGGCATTGTGGGGAGAAGAAGAATGCAGTAGTTTAGTATTGCAGCTGGAGTGCAATAAAGAGCACTACCAATAAACAGATAGATAAAGCTGTAGCATCACTTTTCTTTCTGCTGGAAATAAACAGCAAAATATAATTCATTAGGTTGAATAGAGAACAGTGTTAAGGTGTATCACCACACTATATTTACATGCTGGTGGAGAGATGATGATGTGTCTGAAAGTTCTGGATTCTGAAGCAGTGCAGTGTGCTGAAGGGAATTTGCTCAACAGATTTTTTTTTCTTCTCTTATCTAAAGCTTTTTTTTCTTCTCTTATCATTCTGTTGAAAGTGGCCTGTGATTTTTAATTAAAAAATTAAAAATTATCTTTCAGATACCCACACCAAAATTGACTAATATATCAGTTAAGAAGAGAAAACAGAATGAAAAACTGGCCTTGATTCGTGCTGCAAATTTTGGAGCAAACTTTTTATAAGCAGAAGTTAATGTCTACATATTCTGTTCCTTGTTGAAGCACTAGACTTTCTTCAGGAAGTAGTAGCTTTATTTGTTTTTTAACAGAGGCATTAAAAAGGAAATTGCCCCATGCACTTCCTCTCCCAGAAATGGTTGTTTAGAGAACCACAAGCCATTTAAAAACCTCTACCTTAGTTCAAAAATTGATGGTCCTATGGGATATCATAGGCCATGTCTGCAGGTTTATTCTTCTTTTCTTAAAGTCTAAAAGTCTAATTTCATAAAATTATAGAATCCTAGAAGGGTTTGGGTGGGAAGCGACCTTAAAGATCATCTCGTTGCAACCCCCCTGCCATGGGCAAAGACACCTCCCACCAGACCAGGTTTCTCAAAGCCCCGTCCAGCCTGGCCTTGGACACTAAGAGGGAGGGGACTTGCACAGCTTCTCTGGGCAACCAACCTCACAGTGAAGAATTTTTTCCTAATATCCGATCCAAGTCTACTTTCTTTCAGTTTAAAGCCATTACCTCTTGTCTTATCATTACACTCTCTGGTCTAGAGTCCTTCCCCATCTTTCCTGTATCACCCTTTAAGTATTGGAAGGGAACTATAAGGTCTCCTCAGAGCCTTTCTTGATTGTCTTCCAGTATTCCTCTAGAATTACAGTTGGGAAAAAAAGACCGCTCAGATTAGCAGCTATAGCTTTCAGCAGCGCAAGGATAGTTTGGCAATATCCTTAGTTTTCTAGTGAGCAAAGCAAGGTGGTTGCACAGTAACAAAAATTTAAGTCCTTAGTGTTTGATACTGTTTTCAAATCTGCTTTCACAGATCTGCATGAACGACGCTAATTTAGGGATTTGATGCTTCTCTAAGAATAGCCCTTCTGTTCATTACTTGAATTTTGGTACTATATTGGGTAAAGCTTGACAGTTCTGTATGCAGAAGAAGAAGAAAGTTTGATTAAATGTTACAGCCTATGTGTTTATGTTTTTGTGTTTGAGGTAATGTTCTACACACTTGGAAACTGAAAACTGACTCATTATTGTAGTCTTTCTTTTTAGCCATTGATATTTGAGAATGAGGTCGACTCTTTTTTTTGTTTTGGCTTTTTTTTGGTTTTTTTTTTTGGTTGATTGGTTTGTTTTGTTTAATGTTTATTCACCATCAAAACCATAATGGCATCAATCCGAGAAATAACAATTTTCACAGATGATTCTGAAACATGAGGTTAAATACATCAAGATGCATTGCTGCGTGATCATTTGTAACTGTTGCTGTTACTTGTTCATTATTTTTCTGTTCTGTAGCAGTCAAACATTCCAAACTCTGAAAGCATTTTAAAAAAGAATTCACATTAAGTACTCTCCAAACTTATTTAAAATACAAGATGATCTAAGGAGATTTAACCTTCTTCTATACTTTTTAAAATATATTTTCAATGATGAGCTTCAATTTATTTTTCCTAACCTGTGATATGCAATAACCTGATTAAAGTCTATTGCCTTTGCTTTAGAAATAATAGGTTTCACTTAAGAGAGAGCATACCCTCTGCCAAAGGGCTATAAAGAGAAAAAATGCTCTAAAGTACATAGACATTGGTATCTTAGATGGAAAAATACTATATGTTATTTCCTTAAATCAAATCTTTGGCCACGAATCTGGCATATATATATATTCTAAATATCTAAAAACAATATTCTTAACCACATGCGGTCTCAAGCCATCCATTTCAGTAAGGCATTGAGTGGTGAATACTAGTGAAGCCCTGAAATTAAAAAAAAAAAAAAATCACACTTGTTTCAATAGGTTTTGCAGAGGTTTCAGAGAAAACAGAGATTTTAAACAGGTTTTGTAATGTTACAGGTTATCAGTGAGATCCTCCAAAGAGCTGTGCTGAAATCTCTGGTGGTGTGTGTTCATTCCTGATCTGAAAAAGGAAGTGAATAATTTGCAGATGGTATAGAACTGGATGGGGCTTTGAGCAGCCTGATCTAGTGGGAGGTGTCCCTGCCCATGGCAGGAGGTTGGAACAAGATGATCTTTAAGGACCCTTCCAACCCCAAACCACTCTTGGATTCTGATTCCGAGTAGTAAAATATCGATACAACCCCATGGAGGTGGTTGTTCCCCTTTTCAGCTCTGACCAGGAGCAAGGATGGACATGCGATCCAGAGAGATGCTCAGACATGCAAGCACATGTGTGCATATGGACATGGGTAACTGAATTCACCGGGAAAACATACCCATACCCCAGTACCCCATTCCCACCAGTTGCTAGCTCTCAGACCTACAGTTTTCGTGGGGATGAGTGAGCTACTGGCTGGGGTGAAACCAGGACTGCACTATTTTGGGAACTCTGTGGCAGAATTTGTACGGTCTGCCTGCAGAGGCTGCTTGTGATCTACCCTGCAAGAAGGAGTGAACATCTGTGTTCTGTGGGTGGTCTGGAGCCTGTGGATTTTTACAGATCTCTTGCCATGGTCTGAGGAGGAAGGTATCGTCATGCTGGGTGGCATTTGAGATATGCTAGAGTAGTATGAGGATAAATTGTTATTCGTTAACTATGTAACCAAGAAAATCAAGCAGATCTTCCAAGTGGCACATGCTAGATTTGACCTGACTGCTTGAAGTTGTTTTCCCAGCACTCCTTCACCAGCTACTTCCAGTCCCAATGAACAGCTATTACAGCCAAAATCAGCCACTGAGAGATGATTAATAATTGCATTGTTTTCAGCAGCAATGGGCTAAAGTGTTCTGGTTTAATATGAAAAAGAGGCTTCCCTAACTGCAGCTGGGGCTGTATAGGGTTAGAACTGTCTGCATTTTGATTCATCATTTTGAATCAAGCATAAATCAAATCTTGACTGGTCTATTTTTAGGTATCCTTAACAGAGCAGGAAGAGCTTAGCTGTCCATGTTGGAAATTTCATATTCTTTAGTAGAATTTTGAGACTGAAGATAGCACCAAGAGAATACATCCATCTCTATTTATTCATCTCTTTTTGCTCGGGAAGCTTTTCAAGGTAAAAAACATTCATCAGCAAGAATGACCCCAGACAATAAAATACAGAAATTAATCTGAGCATGCTGTGAGAGGATAGTTAGTTTTCCGAGAGCAGGGAGGGGAAAAAAAAAAAAAAGAAAGAAAAAGCTACTGCTGCTATAATCAGTAAAGCTGGGAGTCGCTACTGATTTCCAGTAATCTGAATGTCTCTAAAATAGTCTTTGTCGCCCAAAACAAATGTTAGGGAAGGAGGGGTCTATTGATGTGTCAAAAAGTATTAGTGAAAAATTATGGTTCTTGGTTCAGATTCCAGTATAAACCTGGATGAAATTCCTGAAGAAATTTATCTAGGTCACATTTCTGTAGCTGCAAAAATAGTAATAATGATTACTCACTTTTAGAGTTAGTCCAATAGGTATGTGCTATATAAGTTCTTTGGAAAAAAGAAATCTCTGTATGTTTGTAGCAGCCATGACTCAGCTATTGAGACAAATGAAGCTCTGGATTTGTTCGTGGTTCTCTACCTTCAGCTGCATGAGTACAGTTTTCTGTGGTGAAAACTGGTTTAAAACACTAGGCATTAAAAGTCTCCTCCAGCAACATCGTTGGAAACATTTCCCAAGTCCACGACGGAGATGGCAAATGCTGTGTCTTCAGTTGGCTTTGGATTGGGGTTCTGGTTGGTGAGTTTGACTTTCTCTTGCCTTTCATGAGGATGTTTTGAATTTGTACTTGACCGATAGGTCATAAAATCCTTTTGGGTTGCTGGTCAGCTTCCATGCAGGTAAATGATGGTATAACAGGGATTTTGACAAGGCCTTTGAATATTGCACAGAAGAACTATTTAGTAGTATTTTATTCTGGTATTAAGACAAATAGAAATTTTTGTGCATTACTTTTAATTGAATGGACTCATGCCAGATGCCTGGCTGTCGTAAATTCCTTTTCCTAATGAAAAGAAATGTAAGCCCCAAATGCTGTTGTCAGCTTAGGCTAAAAAAAGAAAACTAATTAAGCTCAGATTAAAATAATTTTCTATTCCAGGAAAATTTGAGAATTCAAAGGTTGTTTCATTGTTGGTGTTTATTTCTTCTCATAGCAAGATGCCATAATCTATAAATAAGTAACTAATTACCCAACAGTCTGGAAAAGGTAAGCTTTGATAAATCTAAATGGTCTCTTGATAACCTTGAGATACATATATACGTATTTAGACTAATTTATATTACTGCAATACTATATGATTATTTATTATTTTGTTATTATTATTTTATGGTAATACCTGTATCTATATTTAAAAGCTTCTAAAGGCATAATTTCTTCTGCAATTATTCAGTCTGTATACTTTGCAGTTTCAGAATTTTTACTTTCTTTCACCTTTGAGAAGTCACCAGTATCTTCAAAAAGACTTTTTGAAATATATGTAGTGAGATGTAGAAATTACAAATGTGTCTGTGTAAACTCATAGCAAAACCATTTACCAATACAAATCTTACTGAGTTTCTCATTTACCCCATAACTTTGGGAACATTTTTAATACCAAATGCATTGTTCCCTGTGATCCTGGACATTACTATCCTTTAACTTTATTCCTGAACTGAAACAATTGGACAGGTGAGACTATGGGACAATTCATTCACTTGACATGAAAAGAATCTCTTTTTTTATGTTGTTGTTGCATATCACAGGCTTGGCATAGACAGAGAGTTTGTATGTATACAAAATATTGCATAATACTAAAATCTGCAAGGTCAGAAAGACTGGGAAACTTTTTGTTCAGTGTAATCAATTGGTCTTTATTCGAAGAATCTCAAGACCTTCCTGAACTGCAACTATGGGAAAATGTTATCAAATCCTCTTCTCTCTGAAGAGTTTAATTTCACATCATTCAGTTATTGATTAGGCCTTCCATTTTTATAATTCTACATGATTAAATCTAAATGCTGTACCATGCCTTCCTCTCCCAACTTGGGCCTTCTTTGAAATTAGTCGGTCATATTAGCCAATAGACAAGGTAGTAATATCATTAGTAATATCATTTCCTATGTAAAATTTCACTTTCCTGTTCTAAATGCAAAGACTATGGCTGTTTCTGAGCATCTAACTTCATTCAATTACCTTAAGTTTATTCATTGACTGGTGAGGCAAACAAAATGAAGCCTTGCAAAACTCCTGGGCTTCTCAGAACATTAAAATAGTTCTTAAATGAAGACAGCAGATGAGAATTTACCTTTTTGATCTTTGAAACTGCTCATCATTTATGAAAAAAAGACAGCTCTAAACGAGGGAAATTAGTTTATTTCTTTATCAAGGAGTTAGATCCTCAAAAGAGCACCACTCAAGTAGAGCTTTTTAATTAAGCTCAATAAACAAATATTGAATCTTTCTGTGCAAGTATTTATATTCAGTGAGCTGCACTTTTTGCCTTTTTAAAATGGGAATTTAAGTCATAAGCATCTCACACACAATATTTTAGGAAGATCATTAAGTCTGTTTATAAAGTCCAGGAGTGGCACACAGAGCCCCAGCAGGTGTTGTAGAGTTTCCAGGATTTTTCCAGGATTCTTCTTCAGGAACTTCTGTTGGCTGCTGGGGACAAGGGCTCTCTTCTGCTGAGTGCAAAGCAAGATGAGAGCCTTGCTCCTTGCTGGCTGCATAGGTGGAGCCTGCACCTTCTTCACTGAAGGCTGTGACATGCCATGTGTGGTGGCCAGCACAAGCTGGAGACACAGAGTGTCCTTGGCACATCACAGACCTTGACCAGAAAATGTTCCTGAGGGTGGATGTAAATGTCCAGGTCTTGGCTGCAGGGTGTGCTGGCTGACTTAACTGGTGACAGTGCTGGCTTCATCTGTGGAAGGCGTGCTCTGGTCACGTGCTGAAGCACCAGGTGAAGATGCTGGGAGAAGTGGTGCAGAAATGCAACAGGGCCTGAACTGTGTGTTGCTAAGGAGTAGGAAAACAGGGGACAGGCGACAAATGGAAACTTGAGATATGGGATGCTGGAAACTCCCTTTTTTTTGAGACACAAGTAAGTCTCATGCTCTACCTCTGGTTCTGCAGAGGGTACTCTCAGTGGAGGGACATTGAGTGCATGTGGAGTGTCTACAAGGCTTTGGGGTGAAGGTCAAGGCTGTGGGGTATCTCCTTGATGCTGCTGGTGCAGACAAAGGGTGTGAGAAAGAGCTGTTTGATCCTGCTGCTGCTCCCTCACCACAGCCTTTGAGAAAACGTTGACCCTGACAGATGAGTAGGAGTATGACTGTTGTTTCACCTCTTTCCTTAACAGCTGTTGCACTAGGATGGAAATCTTGATATGGCTGTAGAATTATGTTATTGCCATGAAAAATCCTGCCAGTTTGTTCACTCATGACACTTTGGGGACTTTTTTCCCCAGATATAACACTTAAAAAGCTTCAGCAACTTTTAACAACTATATTAGTCAGCAACCTTTAACACTATGTTAGTATTTTTCCTACGTTTCTGGATTTCTTAATTGCCTTTTCTTAATCACATCTCTTTGGTCAATATTACATTTGGCAGCTAAGTAGACTTGATTATAATTATTCAGGAATTGTTTGCTTCTACTTCTATAACATTCCAAAAGATCTGTTTGTTCATGCTTGCATGACAAAGTTCAGATATGGAAATTCACTTATTCGAAAAGTAGTACAGACTAGGATATATTCCCTCAAGGCCTTTGCTTAATAAAATAAAATTAAATTAAATAAAATAAAATTAAATTAAATAAAAAAATAAAAAATAAGATTTCTTCATCTAGATTGGCAGCTTGTATGCTATTTTCTTTTTCTGTTCTTCTCTTAGTTGGAGTATGTTTTCGTATGCTGTAGACCTCTAAAATATTTTCTGCATTCCAGACATGTCAAAGCAAAATTAAATGCAATCAAAACCTGTCAATCCTCATTGTTTACTACATTCTATTCCTTTTCTTTTACAAATAACTCTTAAGGCATCAATATGCATTTATGAATTTTAAACCTTTAGTGCCTCCACTTAAAAGTAACAATCCTCATTAGGAAAACCTGACTCTTTTGTTGTTGTTGTTGTTTTTTTCTTGGGGAGAGTTAAAGCTCTGTCTGATTATAAATGTCAGGACATCCTTTTGGGAAAACAAATACCTTAGTGAACAATACAAAATCATGCAATTCCAGTGGCCTTTCATGAAGTTTTCATCTTAATTCAGTCCAAAAATGCCATTCAAAATAAGAGGAAATGAAACAATAAAAAAAGTAAGCATTTCTTTTTTTCCCCACAAATAGTTAATTTTCATTTTCATATCCTGTAAAAAGCGGGGACAGAGTAGAGACATGGCCTCACAAACATCACATTTTATGTATATGTATGACTGAAAGTTATTTGTACAGAAGTCATGTATGTATATAAATAATTAATCCGATTAAACTTCAAAATTAAATGATTGGTTAAGCTGTTAACTGGGAGCTGCCAAAAGATAGCCTAGAACTCATCTAGGTTTGTGAAGATGTGATTATTTTTATGCAGGACAGGCAAACGTAGACCTTGCTTAAAATTTTAAATTTTGATACTAAAATGTGTTCACTCACGCATGTTTAAAATTATTTGGGTAGATATCACTGAGTATCTGAGTCCTTTTGCCTTGTACTATTAAACATTGTCAATTATGTCAGCTAAAATGTCTTTGGGAAAGCTCTTCATAAATTTAGTCTAGACTAAAACTATAGACAGAAAAGAAGGTCCACTTTTCTAGAAAGAGTAATGGAAGGAGTTTCAGAAGGAGAATGAAAGGTAAAAATTATGAGCCAGGTCCTATTTCCTCTTTGAATTTCTTAATTTTTTGTACTCTGTTCTCAGCCATAAACAGAACAAACTTTGTCTTCCTTAAGGGAAACACAGTGAAATTACTTATTCAGATTACACAGCAGGAAATTTGGCTCCCTGACTCCTGGTAGAAGACTTTATTTGTCAGGCATCTTTTCCCAAGAAAAGAAGAAATTCTCAAGATGAGAACATTTTGAAGGAAAACTTTAAAGAAAAAGAAAAGAAATTTCTTACATACGTACCAGGTCTCTTCTCCACTAAGGCTTTTTGTATGACAAGGGGGTTATTTGGTGAGATCTGGGATTGTTAACACTTCCTTCATTTTTTATATTAATAGTGATTAGTAATGAGCTTCCTATGAGGTTGGTTTTACGTTTGCATACTGATGTGATAACTGTGCTGAAAAATTCAAATGTACTTGCTAGAAAAGGTTTTAAGTTGAAAAAGACTAACAGTTAAATTTGTCTTTCAAAGAATGAAACTGTGAAAGATTGGCAGATGCCAGAAAATTGTTTTGTCACCAGCTGTTGGTAAGATACAATTGATACTAACAACTTTGATTGTGCTGCTTGATGTTTCCCCTTTGATTAACAGTAATAAAAAACAATATCCTAGAAGAATGAAGAAATAAAAATATTGAATTTGAATTTAATAGACCATAATAGTTAGCTGGGATGTTGTTGCCAAGAATTTCTGTATGATCATTATTTCCAAACAACCTTCCTGAGACGCTGAAGATACGAGAAGGTTGAGCAGCCAGACCGGTCCTGGTAAGCTACTGTAAAAAGAAAGAATGAAAAGAGCAAAATGCCACCAATGTGAGAACCTGTAATTACCATCATCCAGTACTCTCTGACGGGTACATTAGATATTTCACATGTGGAGGTTTAGTGTTTAATGGCAAATTTACATGTCTGAAGTTCTTTGCCATTACCTGGGGTTCAGATGTAGCAGTGATGCAAAACAAACCCCACGTGGGAGATTCTTACAGAGGTCCCTCTGTTGACCTCAGGAGCAGCTCTGACCACTGCCATGGAATGTAGTGATCAGTCAGAGCAGGGCTGGTGCCCCAAGGAACCCCACCATTGCTTTCTGGAGAGCCACTGACGGAGTGTCAGTGGGGAAGGAGGCTTCTAAAACTTCCTATGGTATGTATAAAAGCTTTGCTATGTTCAGCATTCAAACCGATTTGGTAAAGATGGAGGTCACTAATGGAATATCATAGGTCCTAGGGTCATAAACAGAGCAATTTTCTCTTTCTTAATAGCCTGGTAAAAAGAACTTAATGGCCATAAAATTTAAGTGGTACAAAAGCAGACAAAGGCGAGAAGGTAACAGGAAGCATTATAGGAAACACAGCTGTAATTTCAGTGATGTTCAATTGCAGCTAGGACAGGCTGGAAACTTCATTTAATACATTAACTTTGTGATCCCCTATGGGAAGACATGAGGTAGAAAAGTTTAGAAGGAAAAATCCAAGAAATGAATTCTAGTAAATGTTTCCTATGCAATAAACAAGCTTAAGGACTTTCTAAAGTGAAAATATTGTAAAATATGTGGCTGTTGTCAACAATATGTGTGTCTTGCCACTGATAGCAATTTAGTAATTATTTGCGGGTATACATAAAGATATGGAAGTAATTTAAAGTTGACTTGCATTTGAATTGAAGGTTTTCCTGTAAAACAGAGTGAAGTATGTTAAAAACTAGATACTTTGGACCAATATTTGGTGTTAGTATAGGATCAAACCCATCAAGTACACAGATAATAAACCTGTTGTTGAACTTGTCATAAAAGATATTTTGGGGTGCTTGAATCACTGGGAATGGGAAGAGATTGCTAGAATCCTGCGTTGGGGAGGTTAAAACAAGAAGAGCAGAGGGCTGCAGGTAAACAGGGTTATTCAAGTGAGAGCAACATGAAAGAAGAAGCAACACTATCTAGGGGAAGATGTAGCATCATTTTTCAGTGTGAAAGAGATGACGTGAATTCCCAGTCTGTTTTGAAAATCAATGATATTTGTAATTTTCCATTTATAGTATTTGGGAGATATTACTGTAATCCTTCCCATTTTTCCTGCCTCTTTTCCATAAATGAGGGTCAGATATGCCCAGCCTATTAAACCTTTTATTTAAATATTATTTTCTTCCAGTTCACTGCTAGACCTGATGGCCTTACTTCTGGCTCAGTGATACATTAAGGTGTGAAGAACATGGACTTCTTTAGTCAATGCTACTGATTTTCCCCTTGTCAGGGAACAGGACTGCTGTGGAGCAGGACCATGCTCACCAACTCCTCCCATTCTAATTGCTAAGTAAGTAAAATGAAAAGTTATTATCTCTTCCTTCTCTCAAATTCTGTGGAAAGGAGAATCCTGTGGAAGGCATGTGAGATACACAAGAAGGAAGCCTTCAGAGTTACTGTATCTCTCAGGTATGGTTGGGAAGATGTGTCCTAGATATCAGAGTATATATGCAGAATAGGCATGGATCCAGATTTAGGTGTTCCACTGTTATTGTCAAAAGTGGAAGTTCCGAACACGTGTATAAATCCTTTTTTTCCCATCACTGTAAGATTGGCAAGCGGACAGGATATAGCCTGGTGATTCTGATTTTTCTTTGAGCACTAAGAAGTCACAGGTTTTGTACTGACCTGACAATGCAGGTGTTGGACTTGTCTGGGTTTGCCTTCAGCCAGGTTGGTTTTTAGTACTTTTTAACTACAGTAACATTTGCATATGGTCAAGTGGCTATTGCTTAAGTAGTGTTAATGCAGCTCTGCCAATACCACCTACAATAAGTCAGGCAAAACTAGGTTGTCCCTGATAACAAATAACAGCCCTCAGTTTTAAGTGGGCGGGGGAAGCTTGCTTTGCAACTTTCAAACTTCAGCTGCTAGTAAAAGAAAAGGAAGCAGAGGTGTAAATAAAATGTCTAAATCCAAACATACCAGTGGCTGAGGAGGAAGAAGACACCATCAGCAGTCCCAGAGCAGAGCTTGGTACCATGTTCATAAACTCCCCCCGTGTCCCATCCCGCTGTGTCCTCCCTCCTAGAAGAAGACAGAAGCAGTGGTGGTTGGGCTCTGAAGAGCCCTGGAAGGGTGACGGTAACACTGGAGAAAAGAGGCAGATGCCAGGAAGTTTCTACATATCAACTTTAATGTACTAATAGCTAATAAACAGTGTGGTAATTGAACTACAAACAAAAGGTGTTCAACTTTGGACCATCTAAACATTAACTGGGCTGAGAATAATTTCTTAGCTCTACAAACAAAATGTGTACCATTTTGCTCGTAACCAAATTCTGAGCTGTAACAAAATTTTGTCTGTAATGACAGGCACATGCATGGAAAAACCTGGTCATGTAAAAAGGAATAGAATAATTTACGACTCCAATCAATGGACTTCTAAGGGATTCTTGAAGAATTTCCAATGCCAAATCATTCATAGTTTGATAGATGATAAATATACCAGAAATAAATAATTTCCCTCATGTGGCTGCAGCTGGGGAAGCCATCAGCAAGGGTCCTTCTATCTGAACTCCTCTGACCAACTATTTTCACTTGGCAAGTTATGAGAAAAACTACATTTTTTTTTTTTTCCTCCTGATTGTTTAAACAAAGGCTCCACATGGTGAGGGATTTACATTTTATCCTTAATCAAAGCTACAAGCAGTAGTCTGCTTCACCTAATGATAGGAAAGGAATCGGGATTTGAACAGGATTTAAAGCAGTGAAAAGCATGGAGAGATTAATGATTAGAAAAAAAAACAAAGTAGGGAGGATTCCTGGAAGATATGGGTGTAATGAATTATTTGAAAGAGGTGAGAGAGAGCACTTGGCAAAAAGACACAGCATTGGATGTTCATTGTGCATTTTGCATTAGGAGAATAATAGCATAGAAGGGCTTTAAAGATAAAATGAAGAGGTACATAATCCCAAAGCATGAGAGTTTAGAGCTGTAATGTACTCTGCCTGCCGAACGGGAATATATATATGTAGAAAGTCTATTAAGTAATAAGGGTAAAAAGGAAGTAGTGGCTCCAAAGTCCTCACCACTTTCATTAGTTCATGAGCACAAAGTGGATTCATATTTTACAGACCAAAAGTGACAGCAAGTGTATCAAAGTATATTTCTTAGAGTATTTTATGTGATATAGCCATTGTTGCTTCTTGACCTCTAATAATATTTTAAACAAGGTGAGAACTTGGTACCAAAAATTTCATTTAATTTCATTTTTTTCAGGAGCGGGGAGAAGTAACAGATATTTAATGAAATTAACATGTTAATGAAAGTGTAAGTTATTTCACTTGAAACTATTTCATTATTTCATAAATCATGTGGATGAAATGTGCCAGAAAAGCAAGATGTTGAAGTATCTCATACAAGATCTTCCAAATGGCATATAACTGTGTTCATGTAAGACTGCATTTTGGACTGGAATTTCTGTTCCATTAGCCAGAAAATATGGTTTTTGGGTCCTTTCTTTATTCTCCTGCCTCTTTATTCTCCACCTTCCTTTTTTTTTGTGTTAAAATATGCACTCAGTAATATTGCCATATGAAGTCTACACAAAAGGAGAGGAAGGAGGGCTAGGTGAGAACTGTTATGACTTTATTAAATATAGTTTTCCTAAGATAAAATTCTAGTAGAATAAATAGAAGGCAAACACACACATACATATATTATATAATTTATATATGTTCTATACATGTCTTATGATCTTTTAGGGTTCCTTGTGTGTTTTTTTTTTCTGTAAAACTTCATCCTAGCCTAGTGTTTTCTATTTTATATTTATGTCCGTGACTATATTAATTAAATGTCATACATTTATAAGTAATAGTGACTTTATTGCAGTTAAACTAAATTCTATAGATTCACTAAATCATGCTTGTGTATGTAGATATGTTGTAATTTTCTAAATATATGCTTCTAAGCTACAGATTCACAGTTATGCACAAGAAAGTATTTTTTTTATTTCATTGTTTAGTTCTACTAACTATTAAATTGAGGCTTAGATCCACGTCACTGTTTTGCATTAATCACAGTCACATGATTGTTAAGTGGTGCCAAAGCAGAGTAAAATTACCTCGAGCTAGCACTAACAATGATTTTCCATTAGCCTTGCATATTTAGATTTCTTTTACAATGAAATGCACTTCCTGTGCTTATAATGTTTAAGCCATACAGAAGATTTCACCCTTTTTCTAAGGAGGAAAAAAAGGATATTTTATTGCATCCGCTGTCTTGAATGGTTTGGTAGCATCGCTGCCAGTGATTCACTGCAAAAGAAAACTGCTGTACTTTTTTATAATTGCAAAGTGATGATGATATAGAACAAACAGAATTTTTTATAACAGCTGCTCTAGAAGTATCTTCATGATCACTGTGCAGTCGGGCTCTTTGTGAACTCTGTAATATGCCCAAATGCAAATGGGAAAATACTTTTAAAAATTAGCCTCTTTGGGGATGTTCTCACATCAGAAAGTCATCTTATTGTTGAACAAAATGTGCTGTTGACGGGAGAAGTATTTTGGATTTAGGGGTATTTGGGGTTTTCTTTTCAAGTTCCCATGTAGTTTTCTCAGAATCTATGAAAATGTGCTATTAAACAGAATCATTTTTTGTTGTGCCACGTGGTAAGTCCAATCTTTGCCAAGTACGGATATAGAAGATACTGTGTGAGCTTTTCAGCTGTGTTTGGAAGGGCACACTCCAGCATCAGGGCCCCCAGCTCACCTATGTCTTAACTGCTTCTTAATGGGACAGGGTGCTACATCAGCCTTTCCCTGGGACAGAGGCCGTTGCCACAGTGGGTTACGACTGACAATCCTTTTAAGCCTCAGGCTGATGCCATGTGAAAAAAAGGTGTTAAAAACAGAGTTGGTCTTAACTGTTGGACCTTTTTCTACCCCTTAGTAATGTGAAAGATGACAATGTGGGATATTAAGACTAAGCAATAGCAATGTGTGGACATAAAAAATTATGAAGACACGTCTCTCTCAAATGGAAAATAGCTTTTGTTTAAACAATGTAATTCTATCATGTCCTGTAATGAAATGGATTTTCAAAGTTCTAGGCATTCAGATTGCTAGGTTTGGTTTAGAAAAATGAGAGAGAGGGAGAGAAGGAGAGAGTGACTCTGAGAAGCAGAGGCCAGGATGCCACAGCCAGTGGCAATAAAGGACACTTACCTGTGTTGTGGGAAATTTGATTTTGATTACTTATTTCACCCTAATGCCGTATTATTGTTCTCAGATATGTTGCTTTCAGTCTCTGTTCCAAGAGGCTTGGAACAGATTACAGGCACAAGAAATAAAAGAGAGACTTGAATTTGTGTCTTAAGGTGAATGTGGAAGAGTTAAGCTATTAGAAATGCAGAAAGTGGTCTTCATCTCTCTTTTAGAAACCTTTTGAAAAGGTTTTTCTAAATAATAAGAACTTTAAGATAACTTCTAGCTTTTCAGAAAGACAAGAAAGCATTTCCCATTCATATTTATGACCAAGTGACGTTTTTTTAAATCTTAACAAAACCTAGTAGCTTTGCTCGAGGAAAATTTATTTCCTGCCACTTTGACTTGCAATCGTGCCTGTCATTCAACATTATCTTTAGCAGTTTTTGGCTCAGGTTGTATGTGGAAATATTTCTGAAATCATTGATTTAAGCAAAAAGTTCGGAAAGGATGGGTGGTGATTCTCAGGCTGAATGAGTTAGAACCATCAGACCAGTACCCTGAACAAATGTGTCACCCCTCATCTCTGTTGCTTCCCGAAGCTGGGCACAATTCTAGCCACTAAACCTGATTTGAGAAAGGCGACTGAAACAGGAGCCCTAGCAGCAAATTTCTTTCCAGCATGAATTTGTTACTTATCACAGTACTCACTAGAAGCTAATTTTGGTCTGGTTTATAGCATAGGTCTCCTCAATTCCCTCCCACCTTTTTTTTTTTCTCTTTGAAAAATAGCTGTGAAGTGCTTTCTTGCTCAGGACGACAGCCGTATTTTATTTTCTACTGTTAGAAAATGTCACTCTCCTGCATCATTACTTTATAATGGAAAAGTAATTTCCTTCCTCTGTACGTGGAGGACTGCCTTCATTGACAGGGAGTCAACAAAAAAGTGAATTAAATCTTGAAGTATTGATGCATTGCATGTTGCATCGTAAGCGTGAAGAGTAAGATAGTGTTTGTATTGTGACATTGTGCAAGCCATAGTGAAAGCTAGTTGCAGTGTGATTTCCTTGATAAGACAGCACAGTGAAGACAGTTGGAAAGAAGACTATTTTTAGGGTATTAAAATTCTGATGTTACTATTGAAATTGTCATTTTGATGTTTGATGGCAAGATTTTGCAATTTACTGGTAGCACTATTCTGTAATGCTATTAGATACCTCAGTACCAATGATGGCATTCCATTAACATTATGTAAATCACAGTGTGACAGTTTCTGACAACACATGATAACTAATAATGATGGAACTTTATGGATTATTTCTCCCCATTCTGTCTCAAAAATTGCGAATTTTGACACCTGATGAGCAAACGCCTACTGAGACTTTCTTCTTCTGCTATGTGGATTTTTCAAGTAGCATTAAAATTTTTGTTAGAGTTAGATGATTGCAGTTTTAAGATCTCCGGTGGCAATATACTTTATTTTATTTACAGTGGGCACATGCAGTTTTTCTTAATAATCTTGAGTATCTTCCCAGGCAAGTAGGGCCCTAGCAAAGATTTGTGATATTTGACTTAATCAAAGCAGCAAAATACGATTCAGTATGAAATTTTTGCAGAATATAACACAACCTATAACTCTGTGTGTCCTCCTCTGATATTAGAGTATCATCTGAATCCTTTCGTCAATGTTATTTGCAAAGAAGAGGCTGGGATTTAAGCCCCACACATGTTTTGATTATACACTGGTTATCTCTGGACAACAATGTTGGTCTGAAAATCCTTGAGGGTCCTCACTGGACCCTAGTCATGGCTCCGTAACCACTAACCCCTGCACAAACAGCAGACTGCCATGCTATAATGTCCTACACTATAGCATCTATCAGGACCTGATGATTAAGTGGCACATGCCCATACGTTTTGTTTGAAAACAAACCTTCTTAACAAATTCAGCTTTAGATACAAAACGCCTCTAGGTCAGTGCCAGGATGCAATCTGGAAAATAAGAAGGCTCCTTAGATTAAAATACCGTAGCGATGCACAAAACCAAACCCATTAGGCAATGGCTGTGATTATTGGAGTAAATGAAGAGAATACCTTGACCTCAGGTGCTAAGACTTCAAGGAGGAGGAAAAATTATCCTGAAAAGCATGGAAACCTTCCCATTTATAGGGGGAAAAAGCAAGACACTTATTTAGTTTTCTCAGGGTTTAAGAAACAAATTGGGTATGATGTGGGAAATTTCAAAATAAAATTTGCAAAGCAAAATTTTTCACTATTTCTTGCAATATAAAAAATGGGATAACATTGAATGGCATGTAAAGACAATAGTAAAATGTAAAGACAATAGTAAGCAGAGAAGTCTTTTAATACTCATGTGATAATGAAGTCTTCTCCAAGCTAAATATAGACAATAACATTATAAGGTCACTAATTCCCCATACCCTGAGATAGAAGTCAAGCTAATAAAGAAAACAAGTAAGTACAAAAAACAACTTCCATTGTCAGATTTGCCTGACGTTCTGTATTACAAAGGTGAAGCTGTTCTTCATCAGAGGTATGTATTAGTACTAATTACACAAACAGTTTGTGATTCTCCAATTCTTGTGACTAGGTATCAAGATTCCTGCATGCTGGACCTACTCATCTTCATTCTCTTTCAAACTGCCATATGTTGGCAGTGACAATAAATAAAATGTTCAGCATACAGTAAGTAAATAGATCTCTTTCACTAAGTTGGTTTTTTTTGTTATAATTATTGAAAGCATAAACTGGTCATTGTCAAATTAAATAACATATATTATGTAGTGTTGCAAAATTGTCTGGATTGTCTGCCATGTGACAGTGTTATTGCTGTTAAGAAAGGTTTAACGTCCTTCTGAAGAGAGGTCTCCCTTCCAAAGTGTCTAAAGAGTGGGGAAAGTGGACACTTTGGAAGGGAGAGCCACCCTGCAGGAAGACCTGGGTAGGCTTTAAGAATGGGGTAACAAGAACCTGGTGAAGGTCACCAAGAGCAAGTGTAAGTTCTTGCACCTAGGAAGATATAATCAAGGAATGCAGCATAGGCTGGGATCTACCCAGATGGAGAGCGGCTCTGTGGAAAGGAATCTGGGGGTTCTGGTGGGCAAGAAGCTTAATATGAGTGACCATTGCTGCTGCTGTGGTAAAGAAAGCCAGTGGGATGCTGACTTGGATCAACAAGGACATCACCGGCAGAGATAAAGTCATGATCCCACTTAGTCAGCACTGGTCAGGCCACCCCTGGAATACTGTGTCCAGTTCTGGTCCATGCTTTGCAAAAAGAGATGTAGACAGGCTGAAGATGGTCCGGAGATGGGCCCCAAAGATGGTCCAAGGTCTGGAAAGCTGCCATGTGAGGAAAGGATGAAAGAACTGGGCTTGTTCAGCCTGGAGAAAATAAGGTTTAGGGGAGAACTTATCACCATGTTCCAGTATTTAAAGGGTTGTGTTGAAAAGATGAGAGGTAATAGGTACAGGTTACTCCTGGGGAGATTCAGGTTGGACACAAGAGAAAATGGTTCACAATTCAATCAGCCATTGCAATGATCTCACCAGGGAAGTGGTAGAGTCACCAGCATTGGGGGATTCAGCTGAACCATCTTGCCTAGATCATATTTTTGCCAAAAGCAGATGGTCCTTGAGGTCCCTTGCAACCTGATTCTATGAACTTAACACATCGCTATGGCATAGTCATATGTTTGCGTATTCAGACACATTTTATGTTTTGCCAGTATTACAAAAGTGACACATGGTTTCCTTTCCCTCTTTCTGGCAGTGGATCTGTGTTGATGCAAAATGTAGTTCAGAGTCTTTTGGAATCAAGGATCTAGATGTCAATGAACATAAATATACTTAAGATAAAACAAAGTACCAGTCTGTGACTCCAGACATTTGCTGTGTTACTTTTCCTTTTTGATGGCTGTTAAACACAAGCAGATTTCTGCAGTTGAGTGAGCCAAAATTCAATGCCTTCTTCTGATCAACCTGTATCAGAAAATGTCTTACTATCTTTTTCCCTCTCTTTCTCTCTCTTTAGGAATACCTCCAAGTGCGTTTCCATTCTCTCTCCAAGAAATCTGATAGCATCATGAAGTTATGCCAGACCGTTGTATTTTTATATGCAGCATTCTTTATGATCAGAAAGAAGTTCCTAATATATATATGACCTAAGATGATTTAACCAATCATTACTTTATTTTTATCTACTCTTGACGGTTATTTCCTCATGTTATTTGTGGGTACAGATCTCCAGGCTATCTTGTTTCCTCCTTCACATAATTTTTGGACCACTGCCATCATTAATCTCCAGGGAACCAGGTAAATAGTGTGTGTTTCCCATCCTTCCTTCCTGCCTGCCTGCTTCCCACCAAAAGGGCTCAAAGTTGGTCTTCAATCCCTTTTATTATGTGAGATAGCTATAAAATTTACTATGTGTTTTCTGTCTATCTGTTTGTCTGTCTGTCTGTCTCTCCCTCTCTCTATCTGTACGGGAAGGTTGTTGCTCCATGGAAGGGCTGTGCAAATGCCTCCACAAAGCTTAGCTTTTTATAAAGTTTACCTGATTGGTTACTTATAGCAGAAAACAGCTATTTAATCATCATTCTCTGAAATATTACTATTTCCATTCAAAATGGTTTTTTGTGGTTTTTTTCTATTACTATTTGCACTTGAAATATGTTGAGTTTTTTCTTTATAACAAGTAGAGTATGAAATTCATTAATAATACTGGCTAAAGTTGTCAGCCATACAATATAAAGAACAAAAAAGTGAATTTAAGAGGCTGTAAACAATCCATAATAGAAAAGTTGAGGGCCAAGCTCTTTCTGCTTATGACTCTATCATGTCACTTCTAAAATCCATTCTTCTTGGGAGATTTCTTTCTCCACATCGGTCCACCATCATGTTTATGGATACTATAAACATAAATAATACTGATAATGATTGTTAGCTGTAGGACAGCTTTTCCATTGGAAAAAAAAATGTAGTTTTAATTCTAACTAGTTTCAAAAAAACGACCATATATCTACTGTCATTCTTTATTTCTTCTTTACATATGCATGCATTTGTGCACGTGTCTACCAGCTTATACTGAAATATATTAATTTACATGTAAATTTTATACATATTTAATTTGTAATTTTAATTTGTTTGGCTTTAACTACCAGCTATTATTTGTTTTCTACATGGAAATCTTCCACTATAGGTTTTGATAATATGAATAGAGAGTTCTTTAAAAATCCTCCTTTAATGTATATTTTCTACTTGCATAACAATTTTGTGGGATCTTAATTTTTTTTATCCCTTAAAAAAATTAGAGATCATAGCTTACCTCCTTGTAGGTATAAATATGTCAATAACATGCATAGCACTTACACTGAATATATTTTAAAAACAATAAAGGGATTTTTGACTTATAGAATGATCAGTCTGAAGAACTTACTTGTTTTACTTTTTGCTAAATGGTTCCCTCAGTAAGGAAAAATATTTCCGAGTCTGCAAGATGATAAACATAGAGCTTTCATTAACACTCTCAGTTATAAGGAATAGAGGTTTGACTTAGATGACACGCAATTAACTGTCCCATTTCTCCAGCCTGCCTAGGTTTCTCTGAAAGGCAGCATTCCCATACTGTGCTCCTCCTAGTTTTGCCCCGTCTGAAGGCACATTCAGCCCCATCATCAAGGTCATTAATGAAGATGTTGGACAGCTTTATGCCAGGACTAACCACTAGCCAAACCCCAGTGGTCTCCAGCCCAACTTCTTGTTCTTTACAACAGCTCTTTGAGACTGGCAGCTCACTTATCCAGCCCATCATACCTCATCAACTTCTCTATAAGGTAGTTGTGGAAGACAGTATAGTTGTAGCCTTAAAAGATTTGTCATGGGAAAATATTAAGATTTTATGTTTCAGAGAAAGATCTGTAAGGATTATACTTGCAGATCATGATTAAGTGTCTATGACAAAGGGTCATACTCATATGTAGTAATGTCACTTGCAATTCTACTGTTAAGTTCACTAAATACAGCTCAGGTCCTTAGAGGGTCTTCTTTCCATGCAGCCTAATTTGCGGCTTTGGATGACTGTTCTTAAGTTCAACGGGAGT
The DNA here is from genome assembly GCA_020746105.1 of Trogon surrucura. Taxonomy (NCBI): domain Eukaryota; kingdom Metazoa; phylum Chordata; class Aves; order Trogoniformes; family Trogonidae; genus Trogon; species Trogon surrucura. The sequence continues at coordinate 12,351,628 of CM036624.1, forward strand.
GATTATTTATACTTTTAACATGTTATGTTGCTACTTTATGTTCCTCATATTGATGAGAAGACAAGTATATCCTGTTTATAAACAAATACCAGGACATTTTAGTCTACTTCCTACTAATCTGGAAGAGAAAAAAATTATTTTAAAGGTCTGTAAAAAATCGACTGTGTTTTGCTGGAAAATAAAGGATCAAAGACCGAGATTACTGTTTTGGGGATATATCTTTAACGTTTTAACAGATGTCATCAATCTGTTGCCTTTTAGTGAGTTTCAGTATGTACTTCCCTGAATTAATTATCTCTTGTCATCAGTTTTGTTCTTCTGTGCTGGATATTCAGATTTTAAAAAATGATTCTTTAACAATGCTTAATTATAAAATAGCGAGAGAACAATAGCCCTAGGTTTTGAATAGTACATTGCTGTGAAACATCTGTGAACTTGAAGCCATCTTTTTTTTATATATAAAAGCAGTATTTCGTTTTGATGGACTCAGTTCTCAGAAATTCTATACAAAGTATTAACTCAACAAAACAACAAACACTAAAAGCATTTTGCATATATAATAAAAAATCTGTATTCCTCTCCCTGCTCCTCACTCATGATTATTATATGAAAGAAAATAATAATTTATTCTGAAATTAAATGTTTGACCCATCTTTAGAACAAAAAAAGAGTTTCAGGAGGATTCGCTGGAAATAGTCTTTTTAATGTGCTTTGGCATTGTGCTCCATTAGCTGCAAGCTAATGATTCTAAGTAGGCAAGAATCTCTCCCAAAGCTTGATGATGCCTTCAGATATAATTCTTCAATGTAGTGGCTGAAACTATGGTTTGAAAAATGGACAAGTATAAATGATGAGACAATAGTATAAACTGGAATGATAAAGTTTTGACTGTATCACCCAGTTCTGCCACTTTTTCTTTAGGTGAATAATGCCTTCCTTTAAGAATAAAGATCAGGAATTAGAAAAAAAGTATTAGTTTTCCAACTGAGAAAATTTTGGTATGCGAAAGATAAAGATCCAAACCAAAATGAATTTACAAATGCTACTGAAAAATCTACATTCAACTTCATACAGGCTTTACTGCTCCGTAGAGATGGTGGTGAGTGGCCTGATGTAACATCTTTCTGTTGATGGTAGAATAGATCTCCTTGTTATACTCAAAGGTTGAAGACAAGGAGCTTTTAAAATATCTTTATTTCCTCTGTTCTTAACACATGTCACTGCTCATTCCTCCCTGGCTTCTCTTTCCCTTGGAGCACTTCCATTTCAGTACATCCTTTCTACATTTCAGTGAAAAATCAAATTTTAAAAAGTGAGTTTTTTTAAATGAATTGGAATAAGTTTTGAAATTGTTCCATGTAAGATCTTTGTAGACTTTTTTTCTTTAGAAGAAAATACTGATTTTGGAAGAAGAGGTTTTTGGTGTTTTGGGGTTTTTTTGCCAAAACTACTCAGATTGCATCTAAGACGTGTAAACAGTCTGGGAAGACTTCAGATTTTGAACTCTGGGCAGAATTTCCAAGGTTTGAGTCATACACTTCAGATTTCTAAAGTAGTTTGGGCATCTTAAGGACCAATTTTGAAGATCTTTATTACCAGCATTATCTAGGAATATTTAACTGCATTGCTGCATGCAGAGGACTTCATCTACTTGCAGGGCTGGGAGCAGTGGCAGGTTTTTGGGTTGCTGATGGGAGCACATTAAACATTTCACAGAATAACTGGGATCATCCCAGTGGTCTTTCCTGAGCAAAATATATACTAATTTCAGTCAAATGTCAGATTCTATTGATATTACCTACATCAGCATATTGTTCTTTTGCATCAGCAGCTGTAGAGGCAAATATCAAATAAGCTTCCTCATGTCCCATTTCAGTTTCCACTTGCTTTAAAGTAAGGAAAAAAACCCTCCAACCATACCTGTTTACCCAAATGAAAAGTCCTAAAGCAGCTCATGGAAATGGTCAGTAGTAATTATATTAATTTAATAATTTTTCAAAGCTTTTCAGCTGATACTTGTACAAGTTTGTCTGAAAATTATATTTAGCTATGTGCAGAGAAAAAACCACACATGAATACTCAGTATATGCTTAGACGAAAAGTTCAGCACAATTTTGAAAAAATGTAGTCAGGAACTTTGTTGTTTTCTTGTAACACTGTTAATAACTAAATTTCTGTGTTAGTGGTGTCTGTCTTGTGAAGTACGCATTTGTACAGTAGTGTGGTCACATATCTCGCCATATCATATCATCTAATATGGTCACCTTATAATATATTTAGAACTGTTTAACACTTTCTTAAGGTGGTACCTTAAATATTTTTTCACTGCTGCTGCATTGAAAGGAGCTGTCCACCACACATCTAGATGGCATCACTTTTATCCAGCTACGTCTTGCTCTTGCAGTATATCTCAGTCCAAATTTTTTTTTTTTTTTTTTTTTTCTCCCCAAAAGCCGTGCAGATACAACACCAGGGCTGATTAATTCCATAGTCGTCTCTCTGCAACAGTGGGGACCCCTTCTGCTGCTCATACAGATTCGCTGGATGGAACCAAAAGTTACTTCTGAATCTTGAACATGCCAGCTGGAAAACTGTTTATGCTTTTTAGTATGGTGAATGAGGATGGATTAGCCAGTTGTTTAAAAACTGGCATACAATGTTCTCTCTTATGCCTACAAATATAATGATATGTAGCAGCATAACAAGCTTATGCTAAATTTTGAAACAGCATCACTAATCACGAAAACCTTTAAGTGCTCCTAATTGCAACTCTTTTTAAATGAGTGGTTAGCATTGCAAAAAAAAAAGAAAGAAAAAAAAAGATTTGCAGAATTAGGCCAGCCTAATCCAAGATTCATTTCAAGTTTCATATCTCGTAGAAATTAGACATAAGGAAAAGAAATACATTCTAAAAAAATCACTGGACAACCTCTTAGTAAGAGAGGATAAAGCATTTAATAACAGAAAAATGTTTTTAAAGCTTCTGTATGCTAACACTAAGAATAAATATTTTCAAAATTGTCAGTTAAAATTACGGTGAAGAACCACTATGTTGCTTGTACTCTTTTCAATACAGACAATGGTAATTCTGCTCACATATTTAGAAAATACTAGGTTTTATTACAAAAATCAACCCTAGTGTTGCATGGTCCTGTTAATATGACTTCTTGCAAGTTTTTGTGTATTTTTTTTTTGTTTTCTTCATGTAACACGCACCACAGGATTTTTAGTCTGCTTTGGTGTGACAAAAATGTGTGAACAAAAGCCCTTGAAAGCATGACCAAAGTAAAATTAAAGCTTGGAAGAAAATCAGAAATATAGAATTTGAGAAAAAGAAAAGTTTTTTAAAAAAAAAGATCTTAGGGCTTTGGTGCACCTGGGTGATGACTTTCACGTGATGAAAGCTACAAAAACAAATAACACTGAATATAATCAAGTTTTTCTCTCCTATTTTCTTAAAAGTATAGAAACAAAAGATGCCTTCTCAGTCACTGACTGAGTCACCACATCATATCCTACAGACCCTCCTCAAATTAAGAAAACTCTACATATACTTCTAAAAAGCACTATATGTTGGAAGACTCTTTAAAAGCCTCCTCAAGGCAGTAAAAATTTTTTTAATAAGATCCAGTCTAAAATTCTTCACAACTTAATTATATGCCTGTTCCCTTGTGGTTATATATATGTCATCTATGATATTTATCCTTTGATGAGTTTATAAGGTAAGCTTTTCTCCTAATCAGACATTTCTACTAGAAAAGGATTATAAATTAACACATCTGCATTAGTAATTTGTATTCATGTTTAACATGAAGTCCTGGTCCTTGAAAATTAGTGACTAAATTAGAAATAATATTGAAGATAATTAAATTTTGTGTGGTAGAGTTCATTGTTTCTCTGTTGCTAGCAGAAATTAGACACCAGCCCTTTATTAGGGTCATGCTTCCTTTGATATGGCCACTGATGGTAGTGAAGCTCATAACTCTACTTTATGGACTAAAACCTTAAGCCCTCCTTTTTCTGATGAGCCTGTGTCAGAAATTCTTTCCATTGGTTCTGAAGTGTCCACTCAGGCAGAACGATACTTCACCCCATCCCCGTTACCTCAGACCTACCTCAACTGGTCCAATTATCCTTCATTGTGCAACCACTGTCTTAATCATCAGGAATCTGGATCCACCTTGCTTCAAGTAGACTTGTCGCTGTTTCAGGCAATATACTTGTCAGCCGAGTCTCCTTCATTCCTTATCAGTTGATAGAAGTGTGATAGAAGAAACTGTAACAAGCTTCGTCTTTGACTTCCTTTTGTCAGCTCTGCGCATAGACCTTATCTCCATTTTTGCTTGCGTTGCTTCTGAGCTTATGTATTTCCTTTGTCTGAAAATCCAGACTTTCTGGCAGATTTATTACTACAGTCTTATGTAAAATAATCTTAAACCTGTAAACCCTCACTGAAATATTGGCCATCCAGTGTGGTTGAAAAACAAGGAATGGGGAAAGCACAAGCATATAACAACATTTTAAAGCAGATTTCTTTGGTGACAGTTTGCAAAACTAGATGCTGATACACGTTATGCTCTCAATATGAACACAGGTCTCAGAGCACAGGGAAGTGGCTTTCTAAGGCTGTTATGGATCTGGCTTGTAGCATTGTTTGTAATCACCTGTGCAGTTTAGAAGACAGAAGAAAAAAAAAAGGAATAAATGTAATATTGCCTGCTAAAGAAAATACGTTATGCCATTGTAGCCTTTCCCTTCGCCTTCCCTCCAGAATGCCTGGAATGTGTGGAAGGACTGCATATGTTGGAGCTGCCAAATCCAGTAGCCTGACTCCTGCATCATGTCTGATCTGGCCTGACTTGCAGGGGCCGTGGGATGCTCTCAGGGCCCTGGCAAGAAAGAGACCATCTAATTCAAAGGCCTCTGTCCTAAAGCATCTGTCTGCTGATTTAACACTTTTTGTTCAAAATAGGACCATCACTGTGTCAATGAAGAGGGGTTGCAGGAGAAAAAGGAGCTTCGGTGACCTAAAAACCTCATACCTTCTCCAGACTATGCTCCTTTGACTGCATGTATGATCAGAAATAAGTTAATAATGAAATTGATTAAAATTTGTCCAACAGTTCAAAGCTCTCTCTCCTCTGGAGGGCTGTTCAGGAGGCCAGCTTCAGCTTCTGATTTGTTCAGTTATTGCATAAGGAGGAAGAGAGATTCTGGTCTAATTTTCTGCTAGTGATGTACCTCCTGTGAGATGCTTCTGCAATGGGTACCACCGGTGACTGTATAATAATGTATTTCAGAAAGTGGACTAAATATCTACTGTGCTTAGTATAATAAAATAATCCATTAATTTCCAGTTATACAAATTTAATTTACCGTAATGTGAGGTTTTGGTTACTTGAAACCCCATGAACATTACTGTCACCTGAAAGGGATCAATCTTCTTTAAGCAGTTAGCAGTTGAGATGAGAGCTGGATTAATGGGTTTATACTGTGTTATTTAAGAGCCATTGGCAAAAAAAAAAAAAAAAAATTACCCTCAGTTTGTGTGTATAATATGACATTTCTCCTTTGCTCCCATACTCCCTCAGTAGCTTTAAAATAATGGCAATAAACATTGGCTCAGTGGAACCTGAAAAAAGTGAGCAGAGATTTCAAGTTGCCCAGCCGTTGCAGAGGCGAGGTTTATCTCCTCTCTTGTCTGTGTGCTAAGGAGTTTGCTTTTGGAAACAATGTGTAAATACATCCTTACTTTCTTTTAGGATGCAATCTGGCAGAATGGCAACCTTTAAGAAGATGGTAAAAAAAGGAGAGAGATACAGTATAGATATATCCCATCACAGCCTGAGAAATGCCAGATCAAAGGTGGTGTCCCTTGTAAGCCTCGCTGGAGAGAAAGTTTGACAGCTCCATGTGGCTAACGGAGTTGTTACTCAATACTCCCATTTATTGCCTTTTTTTCTCTTCCCATTTAATTTGATGAGAATACTCTCATATTCTGAAAGCTGTCGATGACCAAATCTGCTGTGTTACAAAGATCGCTCTCAGGTTTCATTCTTACCCTTTTACTTTGTAATCTGCTGATTCAAAGATATCTCTCTTGGTGATTTCTGTAAAAGTCAGATGTTATCTTGTAACTGCTCTCTGATAAGCAGCTCAGTGCAACTTTTGCCACATTGACTGTGCTAACAGGATGTAGTTAATGCTTTGAAAACTCCAGCACTTGAAAATCTGAAGTAATGTATAGAAGTGTCCAGGTACCAGTGAGCTAAGCTAAAAAAAAAATCCAGAGGAAAGTTTAACTCCTGAAAGGATGCATTCACTGTTTTTTACGGGAAATGAAAGGATAGAAAGTTAGACATTTCTATACTTATATAAATCTAATATTTTGATTGACCTGATCCAGTTATTCCTTTTTTCCTTTCAGATAACTAGTTCACAAGTTTATGGCTTTTATTATGACTTTGGAAAAGAAAAAAAAAAGTGTGTTAACATACCTTCCCAGATCTATGAGCAGATATTCTTTCCTATATCTACAAAAATTCTGAGTGTTATGAAGATGTTAGTCAAATACAGAAATTCTAATTATTAACAGATAAGAAACAAGATGCACGACCTGTTAATGGCTATCATGATACGCTAGGGTAATGTATATGCCTGAGGGTAGTAATCTGTTGTTTTATCAAAGATGGATTAAAAACCAGGAAAGAATATTATTTTCTCTCTCAAGTATCCTTAAAACCACTCAGGAGCTTCCACTCTTCTGCCTTTTCCTCTAAAAGTTTTTTCTGTGTTGATTTTATTTCCCTGCTCCCTTATCCTCTGTGTTAGTTTATCCTTTCTCTCTTACTGCGTGTGCCAGCATAAGTATACCACGAAAGACATGAGCATACTTACTCCCTCCACACGTATATCTGCATGCACATGTCTCCATCAGAAATTTTGAGCTATCGTTGTCTGCTTTTACCTTTTTGTCTCTTTCTGCATAGCTCAGGTAACTCACTACTCAGCTACTAGAGCTGTTACTCGTTCAGTCTATTTCACAAACAATTTCACCGTTGGATAAATTTATCCCTAAAGAAGAGCAACTGGCATAGCTGTATGCTAGCTTCATTGAGTCCTTAGAGTCTGTTGACTGTTAGCAAGACAGATTTCTCTCTGAAGAGGTACTGCATATGGCTGTACACATTAGAATCATGGAATGATTTGGGTTGGAAGGGACCTTTAAAGGTTGTCTAGTTCCAACCCCCTGCGGTGAGCAAGGACATCTTTAGCTAGATCAGATTGCTCAGAGCCCCATCAAGGCTGACCTTGAATGTTTCCAGGGATGGGACTTCGATCGCCTCTCTGGGCAACCTGTGCCAGTGTTTCACCACCCACATTGTAAAAAATGTCTTCCTTATGCTGGTCTGAATCTACCCTCTTTTAGTTTAAAACCATTGTCCCTTGTCCTGTTGCAACAGGCCCTGCTAAAAAGCCCCACCCCATCTTTCTTACAGGCACTCTTAAGTACTGACAGGCCGATATAAGGTCTCCCCAGAGCCTTCTCTTCTGCAGGCTGAACAGCCCCAACTCTCTCAGCCTGTCTTCACAGAGGAGGTACCCCAGTCCCGTCACCTTCACGGTCTCCTGTGGACATGCTCCAACAGGTCCATGTCTTTTTTCTGCTGAGGACCCCAGAGCTGGGCACAGTACTCCAGAGTACATTCTTCTCTGAGGTTGGTTAGCATCCCTTTGCATGCATTTCCATTATTGTAAAGTCTGTGCTGCGTTCAGAGCCCTAACAAGAGAGGGAAACATTATCACGGAGGTCCAGGAATGCTGGTTAATCTCAAACAGGATATTACGGTAGACACACACGCTCACTCTGGCAATTTAATCATAACAGAGGGAACATCGGAAACTTCAAAAAAAAAGCTGTCTAGCTCTCAGTTTCTCTATCACACAGATTTAATGAGAACCAAGAGATGACCGTTCCTCTTGCCCTCTCCTCCTTCCCTCACTAGCCCAGGCAGATGAGCTGCACGTCTCTGGCTTACACAGTTACCCCCGCTTTTCTTTCCCTGTTTCACAAACCCCATTTATTTTTAGAGCTGTGACGTTACACCACAAATGACTGTTTATGTGACATAAAAATCATCTAGCATTTCCTTCCCTCTCTCTTTTTCTGTACTCTCTTCCTTCATCTCTCTCTGTCTCTTTGTCACTAACAGGAATTATATTAAGATTTTAATGTGAATTTTTATATTAACTCTAGGAAGTGTAGTGTGATGTGCTAAAAATCAATGATGGTTTATTCCCACCTTACACTGAGAAACAAAGCATGGACTTTACTTGAGAATATTTTTTTTTAGTACTGAAGTTTTTGTGATAATACAAAGAATCACAGCACAAAGCATGAGGAAAGCTAGATTATGATGCAGATATGTCTGAAATACCATAGCTCCGAGTAAGGATTTGTCAGCTAAAATTATTCAGGAACTCAGTTATTACAACCTTTAATTTGATTGCAGAAGTCCCTGAAGTCCTCTTTACAATCTGAATGAGAGTGTCTTCCAGAGCTGAGGGCTTTGTTGATCACATCTGGAATGTAAAGTAGAGACATGTCTTTGACAAAACAAAATTATTTATGTCTCAGTTTGTTTTGTTTGTTTTTTAAGAAAAGAAAGTAGACAAAAGTATCTAAAAAAAAAATTAAAGTTCGATACTTTAAGGTGCGTTTGCAGGACAATATGTCTGATAGCATTATTTTCTTCTGTGTGCTAAAAATACTCAAACTTGAAAAGAAGATTATAAAAAAAAAACCGACCTAAAACAGTTTGTGTGCTGATGTCACTGCAGATCTTTCGTGTGATAGTTTTTACCCTATGTAGGTAACTTTCCCCCCCCTCATTTTAACAATCACAGCAGTGCAGCTGTGTTATCAGTAAAGAATATAACAAAGTCATGATTTCAACACCCCCATATTTAATTTTACATGTATGAGTAATTGCATTGAATTCTACCAAAGAGTTGGCTTCTGTCTGTCTTCTGTATCATTTCAGCTTGGAGTTTGGGTGTATAAGGTTTAGATTTGTTTATCATGTTTAATTTACAGAATGTTTGTTCCTTGACAGAGCAGATGGAAATTCACTGCTATTAACATCCTCCAGGAACTAGAAAATACAGATCTATACAGTGCAGCTAAACCTAAACAATGAAAAAAACCACACCCATTCATACTTACACTTCTTTGACAGGGAAAAAAATCTGAGATATGATAGTCTAGATAAATGTTACTGCCAGCATCTTTGAATCGTTGCATTCATGGATGGCCTTTAGGATATCACACATTAATTATAATTGATTTGCATATCATTGACATTGCTAAGATAGGAGAGATAAAGTGATTAAGTGGGTCAAACTCTAAATCACTCTTCTGGAATGTGAAGTTATCGAAGCCAGAAAATAAAAGCAAAATAAAACTTAATATAATAATAAATCAATAAAAATATTTGCTCAAATAGTTTCTATATTAGAATAATATCTCTACTTACTCACAAATTTAGAGTGACTGTAAATTGGGTGCATTTGCAATCTAACACCTATGAAAGCATTGTGTCCTGCTCAGAAAAGAAGAAAGTACTGAAACTGAAGTTAAAACTGTCATGTACTTTCCAACATGTCCTTTCAGAGGTCCACTGGGTAAGTTCAGTGTTGGTGTGCGGTGTTGTAGCTGTGTTTGTACCACAGCTACTTGGTGTTAGGGGCAGAGTGAGATACCTATGGGATAAAACGTTACCCATCATGATGTAGATACCAAGATATGGTCCTTAGTGAGTCATTCCCTCTGCTATATCTCATGATGGTGGAGACTTTGGGAGAGAACAAATAAAAACCATTAAAAGAACTGGTTCTGGTAATGTATTGCTTCATGTGTGGCTTCATTACTCTGCTGTTGCTTTGAGATTTTTGGTTTTTTGAGTATCAGCTCCATTCCACAATCTATTTTTAACACTAAGAGAAGAACTCGGTATGTAAAAAGCATTACTTTTTTCATATTGTCATACATTTCTCTTTGCAAAATATGCTGAAACTGAACAAAAAAAAAAAAAAAGATACTTAAGTAAGGCTGTGCTCCATTTAAGCCAAGCTTATAAGCTTTCACAGGTTTTGAATTTTTATGCTGCAGTTTATTGCAGTGGTGCCATTTGGGCTGTTAAAGTTATTTCAACATTTTCATTACCAAGCCTCCGTTATCTGAAATTGGCCACTCAACCAAAAAAAAACTCCACAAAAATACCTCCTGTTTTGGGGCTGGAAAGTGTATCTATTTTCACCCAGGAGCAATACTGCTAAAACTTAGTAAAAATCTAAGTATACAGAAGCCATAAAGACATAAAAATCAGTCATTTCTGAAATTCATGCTTCTATTACTGAAACTAATATGACCCCTTTTCTTTCTGTAGTGTGAATATCTATGAAATGGTTGAAGGCCATTAGAAGAACACATAAAAAGTGTGGGTTTTTATTTATCTCTTTGTTCTATTGAGACCTACAGCTCATGACTACAGAAAGTTATAACAATTAAAGTTTTCGACAGATCACAACCTTGTACACACAATATTGTCATAGCAAGGTGAACGCTAAGGCTATAATTACATTTATTTCTCGTATGAAAAGGTAATCAGGAAAAAAATACAAAAAATGCATCGCGGTTAAAATACCAGGGACATAGCTTGACTGCATGTAGTGGATAGCACCCCAGATAAACCATTAGTTTAACAAAGAATTTTTATGTATCAATCTCACAGGTTTATATGTTTGTTTGTGGGGTTTGTTTGTTTGTTTGTTGTTCCCCCTCCTCCCCCCTTATTTTCCACTTGCTCTATATTTTGCATTGTTTTACCTTGCAAGTAAAATAGCAAGACAGTGCTGGTGGGAGACAGAACTTCCATATGTATTGCTGTGGTTATCCTTAGCCTCGTCAACATTTTACATTGCCCTTGGGTCACACTGCCTTTTGGTCTTGTATTAGGAAATAAAGGATGTGGAAAAAACCCAGTATCTTCATATCCCTTGTGTAGAGGGTATGCAATTAAAAGAGCATGCCTAGTGACACTCACAAGATAACTTAAATATTTAATACTGAACAATCCTTACAATCTGCTTTCTGTATGCATCCAAAAATGCTTTTTAGTATATTATAATAATTTATGATCTGTTATGAAAGTTACAGTGATGACAATGGCTTACACATTTTAGGGCAGATGGCCTCTATTCTACTTTCTAAAATCCTGGTCCTACGTTTGTGCTGTGGCTGCTTTTTGTTTGGATGGTAGGACAAGACACAGGGTGGATTAGGCATCACCCTTACACCTGCTGTCTTCTTCGTAGAAGGAAACTTGGATGCCTGAGCCAGAAAGTTGCTGCAAAGTGCTCCAAAAACCCCAATCAACCAGAACAACCAGAAAATAAAGCAGATGACATGTCGTCTGACAGCAGGGCAAATATTAAACTAAAAAAGTCTGAAGTCAAGGGCCTTGGTCCGCAAAATAGGGAAGAACGTGTCGTGCAGAATTCCCAGCTGAAGAAAGACCCACGAACAGTAGCTGGAAGGACTCCTTGGCAGTCTGAGGTTGGTACTTTCTGTAATGTTCTCCTTTTTGTTTGGAAATGTAAGGTTCTTTGGTCTGTAACATAGCTGCTATAGTTTTTATGAGCTTTTTTATAAAGCAATTGAAGTTAAATGAAATAAAATAATTACTTTAATATGAGAGCGAACAAGTTCTTCAGATTATGGAGAAGGTATTTTTTTTATCCTGAGCATCCAGGATATATTATGAACTGTCTGATATCCTATGACTTGTGAGACTGATGTGTTTTCACCGATTTCATCCAAAAATTGAAGAAAACCAGGAGAACTGTGAATTGGAATATTTTCTGTAATTTAGAAATACATGATCAATGAGTTTGCCATTTTAAACAACTGTGCTTTTAGACCAGATTTACTGCATTCGTTGGATAAAACCAACTTCTTAAATTTAATATCTATATTGTACAGTTTTAATTTCTTTTTTTTGACTGTGGTTTTCATTCTTCTCTATGACCAGTTCTACAGTCATTCTAATTTAAGTGATTTGCAACAAAATAAATATCATTTGATTCATTGTGATGTCCAGGTGCATCTGTTTGTATTCACTGTACTCTGAAAGACATCAGGACTATGAGGAGGTGATAATCCATCTTTATTACAAGTATATACAGCAAGTGACTGGAGCTATGCCAGGAGATGGCCATGCAAACTGCTTAAAACGTGTTTAGTACTCTTTTGCTCCTAGCTGTTAAAGATTTGATGAAAATTCAGGGAGTATTTTCTAGTCTTTGGACAAAGTATTGAATTGCTGCAACAATAATTATAAGCAATTTTATTTTTTAAAAAAATTAAAATAACAAAAATTAGATCTCACACCCATGTTTCCGTGAAGAAGAAGAGAACTTCAAAGGAAGTTGCAGACAAAGGGAGAGCAGCCCATGGTCCACATCATATACAGTTGCCTTGTTGCTGGATTTCAGGCAGTGAGATATTGCAAATACAAGTTTTGGAAAATTCTGTTTCCCATTGATAAGTGAATTAAGGGTGTCTCTTCACCTTTGAATTGGTATTAGTTGCACTACTTTAGTGGGTGGCTTTGCTTTATTCCTCAAATGAAATTATAGTGCTTTTAAATGCTTGTGTGGTAGTTTAATTTTTATCTGGAAAATATTCAAGCTGTTAAGATTCTTAGATTTGAATACTTTTTTTTTTTTTATGATAGTGATAGTCCTGTGCAAAGATGAAGATTAGAAATAGGTAAGTTTGATGTGAGAGCAAAAGTTGCTGTGATATCAATGTCACTAGAGAAGTCTAAGTTGAAATATGACCTTAAAGTAAAACTTTCAGTGAAGAACAATTCCAGTTTCATTACATTTTCTCTGTGTCTTTGCCTAAGCAACCATGCTGCTGTAGGCCATTTAAATTGTCAAGGGTAGCCTTTTAGCAATAATTGATCATACAATTCCTGTGAAATTCCAGCCTCTTAAATGTCCAGGCAACTCAAGAAGAGAGGTTACCACTGGGCAGATGGAAACTTGGCAGAAACACAAAACAACATTAATGCAGAATTATATCAAGCTGCTATATCAAGTCAAACCAAGTAGTATGGATCACCAGTATCACTAGGGGCAATTATGATGTCAATTGTGCGTTTAAGAATCAAACAATAATTTCATATATCAACATCTTAATCATATAAATTAGGGAAGAAGCACAGCTAACATTTTTCACAATTTCAGTGTATTGTCACGTAGTTATAATGTCATTGGAAATTTTGCATTAAATTACATGGAGTGTATCAGTGAATCGTACATGCTCTGAAATAATCTTAGATCAACGTAAAAGAATGACTGATATGCTAATGCTTCTGTATCTCAATTATGAAAACATGCTGATAAGCGAAAATGTGCATGATATTTAATTGAGATAATTCAGCCACATTTCATGCCCCTTTAATTTTTTTTTATTTTAAATGTTGTTCTTTTCTGCCCCTTTGGGGAAGGAAAAAAGTTGTCATATCTAGTTTAATTTGCTTTTAACACCATAGTTTGCAAAATCGACAATAGCTCCAAGCCTTAAAAACATTATTGTACATTCGTCACTCTGTGGAGGAATATATCTGAGCATTAAACCAAAAGTGCTTTTCAAAGTTCTGATGGTAGTACAAAGCCAATGTAGTTTTAGTAGGAAAGGTCTCCTAGGTATAAGGTTCTGCTGTGATACAACTTTTACTCTAATTAATCAATCAATCACTCTGTTAAGCAAAACCACCTGCTTAATACTGAAGAAAAATATGAACATTCTCAGTGGGTATTTGTAACATTTATGTGTCATAGAACCTTAAGCCTTTTAAGAACAAAAATCAATTTTTATTAGAGTTTCCTTCTTTTTGATGGCTCGCCACAGAAAAAAAAGAACTCTGGAGCTCAGGAGACCTTTTTTCTGAGCCCTGGATTCAGCCCAGTGACCATTTTTGTACATTCCCGATCAAACAGAGCCAGAAACACCATTGAAGGGTCATAACAAGTACTAAAGATAATGTCCTGCTGGGACAGTACCCACCAAGGGGCACCAAAATTGTTTGGGTCTGGAAAGCCAGAGGGAGAGAAAAGCAAACTGCAGTTGCTGAGAAAAGGCTATTCTTTGTGCATTTAATAGCTTTATAGTATCCTTCACTGCTCACAGAGACTTCTCTTTGACCATTCCTTTTCAAACTTTGATGAGAAGCGACTTGGACTTAAAGTCAATACTAACTTAGGTGTCGTTATCTCTGTTTGCTTTGTCTATGTTTGTCCTGAAGTTAGCAGGCTTGAAGTTAGTCCCTAGCAAACCGACATTGATGAAGTCCTTGTATCAAACTGTTATTATTTGTTATTGACAAACAGTACTGCCTTTTCACAGGGCCTTTCACTGACAAAGACTGGCTTTTATTTCTTATTATTTCCTTTTCTTCTATTTTTTTTTCCCCTAAGGGTGATTTTTTTTTGAGTTAGCTTAAGTGCAGCTTGATGGCAGTCTCTGCGTGACAGGCTGTTTTTACTTCCTTTGTACTTGTTAAATGTCATCCCTACGGATCACTGTCACCTTCGTTTGCTAACAAAGTATGTGAGATCTAGTAGGAAACACACCTAAAATTCACAGTTAAGTGTTCATTTTAACATTCTTCATGCTTATGTAATCCTGTGTCATATATTTTCTGCCACTGATCATGAACTACTTTTGACAGTACCAAACAAGAAGAGGAAAGATGTACCTAAATCCTGAGATTTTTGTCGTAATTCTAAGTCCACAAACATAACTAAGAAAAATAAAATTATAAGCTTACAATCACTGTGTGTGAAATTCATTTTTCCTGTGGAAAATGTTTCGTTATTGTCTTTCTAGAAACTATAACATACATACTACAGTCTTTTGAGGTTCCTTCTAGGAACTGTTTTAGCTTTAGTTCTCTTTAGACCAAAATACTACTTCCAAATTCCTATTCTGCCTTTAATAACAGCTGTTTTATTGTGACATGTTAGTACTGGCATCTCTTTGATTGGATTTGTGCATGTGTGTGTGTTCATCTCACTGCTGTAAATAGCGGATTATTGTAAAGTTTGGTTTTAGGAGAAAATAGGAAATTTAACCTGAATTTGTTTCTAGATAGCATTAAACCATTAAAGATTAGTCTTAATATGGAGAAGTAAAGTTTTCACAGAAGCATTTAATGACATTTAAACTGCAGACATACTGCTCTAAGGAGGATTGGCTCCAACAGGGCTCCAGTTATATCGTTGTCAAATATGAGCTATGGTCATCCAAGGTCAACTGTTGAGAAAGTTCCCTCAAACAAGGCATTTTGTAGCTATTTGTTAAGAGTGGTGCAGGTCACCTGGCTATACCATAGCCCATGGTAAGATGATGAGATCACTGCAGCCAGTTTATTGCTTGGTAGTTTCAGTGAAGCAAAGAGATAATTCATTGTTGTCACCTGAGCCATGATTAATTACTGATGACTTTCAGGAATGTTAAATACTCCCCCTTGCTAATGTACCAGAATATAATAATGAAATGAATTTAATACTCACTATGAGAGTGTTTCTACAAAGCTCTGGAGGAAAATCTGCAGAAATATGTCTCTTATTATGCAGATTCAGCTCAGAGTGCTTCTGAGCTTCCCAACCTTCTGGGACACAGAGAGAAGCACAGATGGTAACTGCTTTTTCTTTAGTGTTGGGTTACTCTCTCAAAAAATGCCATGTGCCAACCATTGCTCGTTATCTGTTGACCTTATTAACTTTCAGCATGAGGAAATAACAAAATCATGGTTAGCACCACAACTTGAGTGGTACTGCAAGTTTCAATCCTCAGTTAAGGCTGCTGAAATTTCCTGACTGTCTGTGTTCCATGTTCCAGACATTGAGTCAGTCAGTGATAAGCAGTTTCAAGAGACTTGATGAGCCTCTGTGGTGATATGCATCAACGTGAAGGAAATACTTCCAAGGTGTACAGAGGAATCAAATGTGAAAGTGATACAAGTGTGGTAAGATCATTCATTTCTTCATTTGGATAGTCCTGTGTTTGCTCAGATTGGCTTAAGGAGGATAATAATGCCTAAAGGTATGGTGTATTTAAAGGACTATAGGAATTGCTCCATTTTTGTTTCTGCCTCCAGTATATGGCTAATTGAAACCATACTAATTTCATTTATGGAAGTTTATTTTAAACTCAAGGTGTTTCAGGGTAGCTGCATATAACCTAATAACCATAGAAATAAAATTGATTGATCAACACTTCTGTATTTTGTTTCTCCTGCTATTTACTAATGAATTACTAATTTGTCCTTTATGAGTTACTAATTTCTCCTTAATCTCAAAGATGCCCTTCAACTGAAAAGGAATCTTTCAACTGAAGACTGCAGAAATTCTGGTTACTTTTTTGCTGTTCTCACTTTGTTTCTGCTGAATGAAAAGCAACTATTAGGTTATGCAATAAAGCTCCTCTACACACACACACCATAGGACTTGGAGAGAAGACAACGTGAGGGGAAACTCAAGGAGCCTTCTGGGCTCCTCCCTACCCCATCACAGGGGCCATCAGCCCATCAAAGGCTTGTTCTGCACAAGCCCAGAGGAGTGCAGGGGTGTGTGATGGAAGCGGGAACTCAAAGCAAGGACTCCCACCCTCCCCAAGGAAAGAGCACCTTGCCCCTTCCCAGGGCAGTCCTAATAGAGCCAGTGTCCAGGCAGAACACCCCCCACCATGAACCGTGGGGAGAAGCTCTCCAGAGCACCCGTTGTGCACAAGGAAATAAAAATTTTGAAAGGGCTATAAAGCCAAGAATGCAAGGAAGGCTCAATCCACGAATCTGCAGGCATTCAAGCTCCCAGTGACTTTCTTGGGGGGTTTCAGTGGGGCAGGAATATTGTACAGGGCTAATAAAGATGTGCAACAAAGCAGGCATGTTTCATTCAGGAACTGTTTGTTCTTGGTGGTGGTTTCCTGCAAGGTTTCTGGGTGTAGGGACTTTTAGTATAAGTGAATCTCAGAATTTTCCTTCATTGCAAAAAAAAAAAAAAAAAAAAAAAAAGCATGCTATCAAGGCTTATAAATATAAAAATGTGCAACTGTTTCTATTGGGTATGATTTCAACTAGGAATAACATGAAATCGCAAGTGCTTGAACTCCGGATCACATATTATAAGTGATCATGTTTAACATAAAAAGAAAATTTAAAACTGTCACTGTAACTTGTGAAGTAGCATGTATTTTGCCACATAGAAAATTTATGATTATTCTGTGTAGCTCACTTCTTTTTTTCCTTTTGTAGAGAAAGAGGGAGAGAGACATTATATTATGTTCATTTTTCTAAGACTGTAAATTGCTTCCTCAAATGCAATTTTTGCTTCATTGTTGCTGGGGAGGATACTCTTGGTGCTGATGATCAACTTCTTAAAAGTGTCTTTTGTTAGGTATCTTGCTTTGCTGCTGCAAGATATAAATGTGTTTGTGTTCATAGCTGTGCCAGCCAAAAATTACATGTGTTTTGTTCATACATCAGTGAGGTCTGAGGAAAGATTTCTGGCATCTTCCCTAAGTTGTTTTAAGCTTTACAATGATCAAAGATGTTGATGCTGACAGGTAGTATGTCTTTTTAACTATTGATATTCTCTGTTGAATTACTATAATTTCTGCAGTGGAAATTATGGTTTTGTTTCTCTGAAGAAAAATGATTGAAATGCTTGAATGAGGGAGTGAAAAACTACAGTTTATATGTATGTGGATGGAAAGCAGAGGTAGAGCAAACGTGATACTGTTATTCCACTCTCTATTAAACATGTTTATATTTGTACATTTCTAACATTTACAAGGAATAGAAGAATCACAATTCAAAGTTACTGCCATAATTTAAAAGTCAAAGGTGTAAAAATCTATTCCTTTTTAAATCTTGTCATTTCATTCTTGATTTAGAAAATCCACTATCTGGAAGTGTCACACTTTTATGACAATAGGTAAAGATGACAGCTGATTGCAGTAGACAAGTGCTAAATGAGACTTGGAATACTTTGACGGGGTATAATCAGTACTTTTCTGTCATTCAGCTGAGGGACAACAAGCATTAAAGCAAATTTTGTCCTTTTTGACAAAAAAATATTGAGATCATACATTATTTATACTGCAATTTGTCAACCTGTAGAATAACACATCCAAAAATAACATATTAGGTTTTGACCTAATTGCATTGGCATATAAGGTGATCTTTGCTCTAAAATCACATAAATTCAACCATACTCGAGGTGGACTTTGTCTCACTTTCTCTGCTTTGCATCCTAATTGTTGGAGTTTCTGTCAGTTCCATCCATTTTCTTTCTGCTCCTGAATGAAGATGGAGAATGAATTTGTCCTTATGAAGTCACAGAGTTAATTTCTGTCCACTTGATCTAAATAATTTTTGACCATGTTTACAGTGGTCACATCTAATAAAGTCTAATTAACCAGACTGGTGAAAACACAATCTCACTCAAATTGCTCTTTGACAATTTAGTCTTGTCATTTTGTTATAGTAACACCAAAACATCAGACACAGTCACGCACATTTGCAAATATATGCTGAGAAAAGACAAAAAAGTGTCATCTTATACAAAGATATAATTCTTTTTTTGCCCCAGTCTTCACCAGCAAGTGCTCGAGCCACACCACTTGAGTTGCAGAAGGCAAAGGCAGGGACAGGGAGAATGAAGGACTGCCCACTGTATGAGAAGATCAGATTCGAGAACATCTAAGGAGCTTGAAGGTGCTCAGGTCCATGGAACATGAAGTGATACATCCATGGATCCTGAGGGAACTGGCAGATGAGGTTACTAACATCTATCCGTCATATTTGTGAACTCACAGCAGTCTGGTGAGCTTCCCAATAAACTGGAAAAGGGAAAAGGGCATCCCCATTTTTAAAAAGGGAAAAGAGGAAGACCCAGGGAACTACAGGCTTGTTATTCTCACCTCTGTGCCTGGCAAGATGATGGAGCAGATCCTCCTTAAAACCATGCTGGGGCACATGGAAAGTAAGGTGGTGATTGGTGACAGCCAGCATGGCTTCACTAAGGGCAAGTTGTGCCTGACACGTTTCTGTGATGGGGCTACAGCTTTGGTGGATAAGGGGATGGCAACTGATGTCATCTACCTGTACTTGTGCAAAGCATTTTACATTTTCCCACACAACATCCTTGTTTCAAAATGGGCAATCTCAAGATGATAGAATCGTAGGAGGTGTTGGGTTGGAAGGGACCTTTAGAGGTCATTAGTACAAGCCCCCTGCAGTGGGCAGGGACATCTTTAACTAGACGGGGTTGCTCAGAGCCCCATCAAGCCTGACCTCGAATGTCTCCAGGGATAGGGCCTCCACCACCTCCTTGGGCAACCTGTGCCACTGTTTCACCACCTTCATTGTGAAAAACTTCTTCCTTATGAGCAGTCTAAGTCTACCCTCTTTTATTTTGAAACCATTGCCCCTTGTCCTGTCACAACAGGCCTTGCTAAAAAGATTGCTTCCATCTTCTCATAAGCTACCTTCAGGTACTGGCAGGCCAATGTAAGGTCTCCCCAGAGCCTTCTCTTCTGCAGGCTGAACAGCCCCAACTCTCTCAGTCTGTCCTCATAGGAGACGTGTTTCCTCTAAATTGGAATCAGCAGTATGTATTGATTCAGAACAGATTTTTTTAATATCTCTAGTAAAAGTCCACAATTATTAGATAATTTATTTCCCTGCTGATGGCCATCTCTAAAAGATAACTGGGGGGATCTTTTTCTTAAAGTCTCATCTATACTTTTTTCATTCTAGACTACTTTTTGTTCTGGCTATGTGGATATAGAAAAATGATTTCTCTTTCCTCCATTAGATGTGGCTGAGGACTGTTAAAAATCATGCCAGCCACTTTCTTAAATATCCCATTTCATTCAGCCATTTCTCTTGTGTCATGATTTCCAGTCCTATGACCATTTTTGTTGTCCTCTGATGTATTTCATCAATATATTCTGCAGTCGTTCAGCTGTGACTTTATGCTGGCTGAGTTGAGAAGAACTGTTTCATTTAGTATTCATCTTTATATTTCCAGTACGATGTCTGTTTTTTCCACTACAATGACATTAATGTCTCCTGTTCTGTCTGTGATTGATTTATTTTAGCTTTGACAATAAACCCACAAAGCCATTAAGGAAACCTTAAGAAAGGAAGCCTAAAGAAACCTATATAAATCTGTTCCACATCCTAATTTTTTTCTTTTATTTAATTTTTGAGCAAGGACACATTGTAATGGAGCCCTATAAATATTTCCATTACCCAAAGTTCCCTTCCTGAAGAACTGGTTTCAGTTAGCTGATCCCCATTCTGCACTCGTGGTGCCATTTATGTCCATTTAGGTATCTTTAAGGGTAAATCAAGGCTTATATTCCAGTCTGAGCTTGCAGCATTTCTCATACTCCTTGTCTTTCTTCACCGACTGATCTAGCTTGGACATGCTCAAAACTGCAAGAAAAAAAAAACTGCTTTTTTTTCATGTCAACTAATGTTTCTTTCTTAATTAGCCATTAACCACTAACCATTCTGAATTAATGGAACTTTTCTGTCTTCCATTTATCACAAGTCTTAGTGAAATACTTGTCACAAGTCTTGAGCTGCCCTGCCCTCCATCAGCAGGATTATATTAATAGATGACTGACCTAGCTTTGATAGAAGTTTGTTGAGTATAATGTCCTGAAGGTGTGTGTTATTACTGTAAATACCTTGGAAGCCCTTTATAGATCCTCTGTCTTCTGTTACTAGAATCTGCCAAAGCAGTGATTCACTATCCATTATTAGCTCTTGGGTGTTTGTGCAAAGTTAACGAACAAGAGTACTTGGAATCTAACTGTGATAGTGTAATTCTGTGATATTCTTAATCCTGTGCTGAGAAACTGAGTTGAGACAGTTGGTTACTTTAATCTTATAAAGTAGCATTTGGGGGCTCTTAGAATTTCTGGGAAGAAAGAAAATTTCTCAATTATCAGACATCTAATTAGTCGATGGATAACATGAGTGGCAGTAAGATCTTGTGTCTTTTTGTTCTATTGTGTGACAATGTCTGTCCTTTCTAAAAGAAACTTTTCCTCCCAAGATATTATTTCCATTTATTCAAAAAGAAAAAGAATCTAGGTATTTCACTATAAACTTTCATAGCTAACTGCTACGTGTGAACAAATTCTGATGAGCCAAGAATCTTTCTCTTCCGTATCTATTACCATTAGAACAGTTAATACTTTAGTAGTATCATTATGCGCTGATTGTCTAATAGCTGTCTAGTAAACACTGGCAGCATAAGACTAGAAAATTATCATTAATGATTCTTAAAGCGCTTAGAATAATTTAATAAATTAGTTTTATTTGACTCTTAAAAGCTGTATTTACTCTTATGATATCAAACAGGCAAAGAAATGTTAAACTGGGAAACAAGAGCCAGTTCCATTTAATCTTAGGTTACCTACGTGATTATTTTTCATCAGCCAGTTATTTTTCTTTTTTCCAACCTTGTCACTGTCATTTGACCATTACAGGTTAGGTTTTAGATATGTGTTTAGATGGTGTTTTTAAATTCTAACAGAAAATGCATTAGTGTAAGAACTACCATAAACTGTGCATTTTGCAGCTATCTCAGACTTGGCATTGTCTGTAATTTTTAGCTTTACTTGAGAAACATAATTTTATTTTCCTTGTTATATTTTTAATTCTGATTAAGGCCTACGTAGAGATGAGGATAAGGAATCCATTACTGCCCTGCTTCTGTGTTTTTACCAAGATGAGTGGGTGGTGAAGTCCCAGACTCTTCTTCATTCCACTCAATTTTGAATGCAGCTGTTCTGTCAGAAGTTGATGCTGTCTTCTTCAGAGTAATTTGCTGGGGATGAAGGACTGGGGAGAGCTTTACTCCACTTTTCTGTTTGCTGCTAGGACTTAAAGAGGGTTACTACATTACTCCCATACTAGTGTGGGAGTAGTATATGAGAAACATTGTTTTTCAAGAGTATGATTGTTTGTTTTCTTGCCACAGTCTAAGTTAGCCTACGTAAACTTACAGGTTATTTTGAGTAAGTATTGATGCCAAAGCGTTTGAAAGGGCACTGTACAGCACTATTTCTAGACACTCAAAGACGTGATAAAACGTGCATTGATTTAACTTGCAATTGTCTAGAATAGAAATGTCACAGTACAATAGTTCCAATTTAATGTACTTTTACACGTACAGTACAGAGAGAGCACTCCAGTGTCTGGTACAGATAGAACAATTTCATGCCATACCCAGGAGTGCATGACTCATTGGTCTTAGCTGGTTCTTTTGCATCAATTGGTGTGCTTGTTTAAAGTGAATAGTGCAACTGGGAGGATACTCTGTTAACTGAAATCCCACTTGCTGGGGCAAAAATATCTGACCTGACAGAGAAGAAAATGTGCTGTTAGACTGTTTGGTATTGTATGCTGCACAGAACTTGATGCATCCCTCTGGCCACAACACTGAGAAACACAGTGTGTGAAAGAAATGTTTTGTCTAAAGAACAATTGCTTTGTATGTCTTCATATTTCCTAAACTGTTGTTCATAATGAATATGAATGCCACCACTCTTCTATTCTGTAAAGCCAGAAACACAAGCCAGTATCTTCCTGGTTTACATAAAATAGATACTAGCTTACATCAGTCATGCTTCACCCATGTAGATCCACTTGTGTTATGATTTCAGATGAAGTATTTGAATGCATTTGTGAAGTATTACCTGCTGTGTAACCACTCAAAGAAGAGAAAAGATGGAAATATGACTCTCTCATTTCTTTATTCCATGGTTGAAAGGATAAATAAAAGAATAACTTATGTGAGTTCTTAATAATTTATTATTATTTTAAATGAGAAAAAGTGCAAACCAGGACATATCTGTCACTCCTCTCTGTTTCCCCCTTTCTTTGCTCCTGCACTTACTTTCCTCATCTGCTACCAAGGTGATACTACAGGAGGAGTCACATTTCTCCTTCTTACAGTAAATGTCAGAAGGATGCTAAATGGAAGAGCAAATAGGTCGGATCCCTGACAGTCCAATACCTAATCAACACAGTAAAACTTTGAAGAAATTTAATGAATATTCTGTATTATTCTTTATGAGCATATTTAGTGTGACTTTTACAAATCTTGGTTTCCTCTGTATGCTGTAAAAGTACAGGTCACCACTGTTTTAAACTTGATTTTATCACAATTTGAAAAATAGTCTCGATGAATGATATCACCATTGGTGTAATCATTAAACATAAGCAGTTTGAGGTGAATAAATTTTATTGAGGCATTTGGTGTTTGAAAGTGGATCAGAGCTGGTGAGACACATAACCTATGATTATAGATAACTTCCAATACAATTTATGGGAAGGGGTAGCTTTGTTGCCTCAAGAAAATGAATTTATCAGAAGGTGCTTCTGGTGAGAGTGGGTGAGATGGGAATAATCTTTCATGTTTTTTTCTTGTGTCGGTTTATTTATAATAGGGTCAGAAATCTTTAGAAAATAGAAAACACTATGCAGCATCATGTTCAAAATCTGTCAGAGCCAAAAAATCAAACTAGACATGATGGTTAATTTGATGAATGCATTTACAAAATTGTCTTATAATATCAAAACTTATTACTCTGGGCTTCCTGGTGATGAATGGTTTGCTAAAAAAAAAAATAAAAGTAATTTATTTTCTACGTCTGTAATTTTTAGTTTCCATTCAGCAGGAACTTTTTGTGTGTGTCTGTAGGTCTTAATCCTTACCCATCTCTTATCAGCTGGAAAAAAAAATCTCTGTTTGAAACTGAAGTGCATTATGCTTAATACTTTCAACATTCTCCCTTTCTTTTCCTTGTCTATAGAGGTGTGTTAAGATTTTTCTAATAGCTGCTTTAAGATGGAAGATGTTCAGGCTGGAAGGGGTCTCAGGAGGTCTCTGTTCCGCCTCCTACTGGCAGCACTGGGGTAAGACCAGGTTGTTCAGGGCTTGACCCAGCTGGAGCTTGAAAACCTCTGAGGATGGAGGTGACAAAACCTCACCGGGCAGCCTCTTCCATTGCTCCCTACCCTGACAGAGAAAAATTTTCTCCTTATGTTCAGTCTGAACTTCTTCTATTTCAATTTTTGCCCATTGTGTCCCATCCTCCCTCCATGTACCTCTGTGAAGAGCCTGGTGCCATCTTCCCCATCCCTTCTGTGCAAGTAGGACAGTTGCTGTGGGTCCCCCCTCCAAAGTCCTCCTTGCCCCAAGATGACCAAATCCCACTCCCATGACATCTCTTCCAAGGGCAGATGCTTCACCCTTGACCACCCTGTGGACCTCACTGACCTCCTTCCAGTTTGGCAGTGCCTTTCCTGTACAGTTTGATTTATTGATGTTGGTTAAATAACCAAGTTTGAGATTATTGTGAAGCAAAAGACATATGCATTCCACTACTCCTTCTCATCTTCAGGAAAGCAGGGAGACTTTTACCTGTCCAAGCACCACTTCTCCCAGAAGGGCTAGCTAGCACGCTGTCATCTAATGCTGAGAACTCCACCAGTCCTTTCCCCTCTCTTGAAAAAAATTTCTGGCCGTTGAAGGGACAGGGTACTGGAGCCCTTGCACAAAGGAATTCATGCCTCACCACTTTGATAGCCTCCTCCTATTCCTACTCCAGTGTTTCAAATCTAAACTCAGTGCAGTATCTGGATGTGTGTCAGCAGTGCTGAGCAGAGAGGAATAGCGTCTCCCTTGACCATGACCCTGTTTATGTCACCCATGACACTGCTGCCCTTGCCAGGGCGTGTTCAACTTGCTGTTTACCAACCACACGAGAGGGCCTCAGTGCTAATTCCTTGTCATTCCTGAAGACCTTGTCTGTCGAAGTATTCCTGTCACATGAGCACCCTTGAGATGGATGCATCGTTGTCCTATTTAATTGTTCCCATTCTTCTCACCACTCAGTATTCTTTTCTTTTGACCCTTGATGACTGTTGCCTCGGTTACCTCAGGCTTTAATCCCCTCCATCCCCACCACTACTAGTGATCCAAGCATATCCTCTATGAGGAAATTGAACCGAATAAAAACCTCTGATTTGCTGGAGTAGTTGCTCCCCTCAGTGCTGGGAACCATGCCCCATTTTGTGTCACCATCAGTGTTGATCAATCCTACATTCTCTTCAATATCTGGCTGCTGCCTTTTGTGAGCTGCTTTGTACAACCCGCCCTGCAAACGCCTGCTCCAGGAGCTGTGCTCAGGGATGGGCAGTTCTCTCTTTCCTTTCTCTGCCTGCTCTCTCTTGCTAGCTTAGTGGGCTCTTGTCGTTCCTTGACCAGTAGTCAGACTTTCCCAGCAGCAGCCAGGCTCTGAAAATCCCAGGAGAAGTTACTGGAAGGTCACGAACCAGACGTGAGAACTGCTGAACAGACTGAAAGAACCAGCCATGACTGGCAACCTGGGGACCCTCCATGTGACATGTCTTAGCCCCTGTTCCAGGTTGCTGTGATTCCCAAGGACTAGTGAAATAAAAAATGGAAGCTGGGCACCAGCATCTACCACTCCTGCACAAGATTTCCATCACTGTCAGGTCCCTTCTCACAAGATTACAAATTCCTGAAGGCCTCTTGACCGTGGGTCATACAGCTCATGAATTTGTCACTGCCAGACACTCCAGCCATGCTTGCAGCAAGTGGAGGTTCAAAACATTATCATAATTATTAATGACTTTCACCTTAGCAAATAGAGAGCAATAATGCAAGCTAGAATTCAAGCTGCCAGAAATGGAAATTTAAAGTACCAGTGAAATTACTGAGTAATATCCAAGTAAACCCAAGAGAAACCATAATACAGATCATAGCTAATGACATTGCTGAAAAGTGAATATAATCACATTCTTCAAGTCCTAGGCCAATGAGCTGTATTAAGTAAGAAAAAAAAATTACACTATTGTAATTTGTGTAAAGGTGAAAATGAGAAACATAAATACAGAATAAACAGCAGGTGTGAGAAGTAAAATTATGTGAAATGAAGACAGGGAGAGAAGAGAAAAGGAAGATCTCATTAGAACCTCATCTGGTTCTAAGTAATTAATACAAAATGAAAGAAATATAATTTAACTTCCATTCAAAAAATGCTATTTTTAAATGCATCTGTGGCTGCCTTTTGAAAATATGCAGCACTTCAGAGGCTGGAACGGTTCTGTAGGTACTGCGACAGTTTTGCTGGTCTGCTAGAGATGACAGAGCAAGGAAAAACTTATTCTCTTCCTTCAACTGCAGTGCGTAGCTGTGCTAATCCTGGAGTTATCTAACGTGCTGTTTAAATTCCCTCCTGTAACATAATTCCTTTTGCTGGAGAAGGAAAGGAGGAGGAGCTGCAGGCGCTGCTGGTGGCACTGAATCTGGATGGCAGATTGCCACGTCCCATGTCCAGTTGCATGTTTGGGAGCTGTTGTTATTATATTTCTGCCAACCAGGAGTTTATGGCATTTGAGGCAATCACAGTAGGTATCTGCAGATGTACTACAGCACTTTTAGGCTACTGACTGCTGCAAAATGGTGATGAGATGACATTGGAATCTGTCACTTCCTACAAGGACAGAAATACCAGTGTAAAAAGGGATAATATAGGGCAAAACTCCCAAGTTTACTTTCAAATTTTAAGGTAAATTTCCTTCATTTGTACTATAGGGAAAAAAAAAAAAAGAAAAGAAAGCAGACAGTATCAGTACTTTTCTGTTGTGATGATAAGGAAAAATGCAATAACAATTTATTTATCAATAATAACGTGAAAAACAGATGGATACATATGTATAAACTTTATATAATGAAATAGCAGTATATTAAAAGTAAACATGTCCTTCAAAATATGCAAGTCTTATCTCTCACATTGGACCTTTCTTGACAGGGCACTAGATAGAATATTTATTTAAAACTACATTTTCATTTCAGAATAAAATGCTGAAGTGCCTGTGAGCAAGTCCCTATACGTTACAGTGCTTAAAGAGGAGTCTTAGATCTGAAACAGTAATTCCCTGATATAAATCTGTTGTTTAATCCATTCCTTGGAGACGGAAGAGTAGAAGATGCTGTGGACAATCGAGGTGGTAAAGGTTGAGTGATAAAAATTTTCTTAATACAGAGAAGAATGAGCACAGCAGTGAATTGTTCCAGAAGGCTTCCACAATGCTGTGTGATGTAACGAGAAATGTGGTGAATGAGGTTCAGGACTGGTAAATTTAACATATTTGTTGAATAACAGCTCTGCCTGTGCACATGGTAGATTCTAAACTAGTATCAGTACTCAGAAAAGTACTCTTGAAATCATTGGGAATAGTTATATGAAAATGTCAGCTCTAGTGCTTAGTGGTGGTTCAGAAAGCGTTATGTTAAAAATTAGCAAAAAATAGAGAACAAGAGAGAAGATACTGCTGTATCACTGTGTAAAACCACAGGGGCATAAAAGAACTAAAAATAATGTAGAAGAGGAACAAATATGACTGCAAGTATAAAATTTAATCTATTTCATTCAGAAAATGGATACATTAAATAAACTTGAGATTCTTCTGCTTGGAAAAGTAATCAAGAAGACTATTATAAAATTCAAATCTCGAATCTTGAATAGGAGATGAATAGGGACCCATTTTTTTCAGTATTTCTTATAATGTAAAAAATAGGAAGCATCCAATGACATTATACAAGATTTAGAACTAATAAAAAGGAAATAATATTTGAATACATTTTAGATTCATTATCATATGGTCCTTGGATACCACCAGCATACACAGGACAATATAACAATTAGAGAAATCTGTAGGAGAAATGTTCACTACAGATTATTTAACAGAAAATATGGCTATGATTCTGGATCAGTGGTTCTTTTATTCAGCAATATGCAGAAATGGAAAAAGAAAACCACCAAAACCTAAAATATTCTAGGAAATATTTCATTTGTTTTGTTTCTCCTTTTTTCATTCCTCCAACATAAGTCATTGCAGGAGTGAGTGACACAACATTTTTCCAAAATCTTACTACACATAAATTGAACCTAGATTTTTGAAACAAAAAGAAGAGTTAAAAACAGGATATAGGGGACTTTTGGAATGCCATTATTATCCTTTCTGAAACAGTGTTGAATGCATAAGAGAAAAATAAGAGAATGCATAAGAGAAAATGCATAAGAGAAAAATAAGAGAATGCATAAGAGAAAAATAAGTTCACGAATGTCAAGTAGTAAACAGGTATATTTCTTCAAAAAAGAATTCCATTATGTTGCAAGTTATATTACTTCTCAAACCTTCCTGTAGGAAGACACCATAACCAGAGGGTAGGAGAACATATCTGTAACAGTTAAAATGTAATGGATAAAAACCAGACTTCTTATTATTACTATCCCTACCATTCCTCTAAGGCTTAATTTCTTTACTATTTCTCATACTTTGTGGTTGTCTGTTTGGAATGTTGCTCTACCCATTATATTCCATCATCATTTTGGTGTCCCTTTGTTCTTTACATACCAGACTTACAATAATTAATCTAACCTCTGTAATTAGACATTCCTGTTGGCTGCACTGCCTCCTCCTGTGCTGCTGGCACCAGTCGGCTTGATTGTATTCCCAATATTTCCAGTCAATTCCCCAAACCTGCAATCTGACTGTCTCCCAGCTGCCTTGCACCTTTGCCAGTTAGACTGTAACTGGTGACCATTTTAACAGGAATATTGAAATTTCTTTTGATAAAGCTATGGTAAACCAGTTTTCAGATAATGTTTCAGGGTACTCGTTAATACTTTTTTTTTTTAAATTAAAAACTCAAAATCCCACGAAACCTGGTGAATTATTTGCAATATCCAATTTTTTTTAAGAGTGTGCTTGTGCTCCAGATATTTGTTATATAAGTTCTATATTTATAAGTATCTTTAACTACTTTTTTTTTTTTTTTTTTTTTTGACAATTCTCTGCCACTCCTCCTCCCTGAATAGGACAGGAGGAGAAAATAAGATGAAAAACTTGTAGAGTGGGATTAATACAGGGAGATAATTCACCAATTGCTATTATGGGCAGACTCAGCTTGGAAAAAGTGCGTTTAAACTATTGACAGTTATGGTAGATTTGGTTATTGAGAAGCATTGCTGGCTCACATTCATTTTTTCCATCCACCAACATCCCCAAGTCCTTCTCTGTGGGGCTGCTCTCAATCCACTCATCCCTTGCCTGTGTTTGTGCTTGGGATTGCCCTGACCCAGTTGCGGGACCTCACGCTTGGCCTTGTTGAAGCTCATGAAATTCGCCTGGGCCTCCCTCTCCAGCCTGTCCAGGTGCCTCTGGATGACATCCCTTCCCTCCAGTGTGTCAAGGAAGGATGAAACCTTAAGTCACAGAGGTACCATCAGTTTATTTTGGCTGTTAAAACATTGTTTGAGCAAGGAGTAAATTCTTAGATTTATATCTAGGGTTGTTTTCTCTTTTGCCAGTAATCAAGTTTCAAGTACATTTTCCAACTCTAAACTATTTTTTTTTCAAGCATGTATAATGGGTGAAAGGGCCGTTAGAGAGTATCATGTAAGTCCTCAAAATGGGGCAAACATATCAAAATGTGAATTATAAAGGCTTGGCAGTGACCCAAACTGTGGCACTATTGGAGAGAAATTTTTACATTGTAATGATGAGCAAAATATGCAGAATTTTATATCACGCTGTTAATTTCGTATGCAGAGGAAGAAGCCTGGACAAGGTGTTTATGGCACAGGGGCATCCCGTGGGTGTTCTTGGATCATCAAATTCCCCCATAAGTCAGTGAGCTGACATTCCTTTCCTCCTCAACCTCAGATCAGTTAGGAAACATGGTCTTTTATGTCACTGTTTTTATCACCTCTCATCCTCAGTTTGGGTGTTGTTTGTATTGTTTTCTCTTCGTGCTGAAGCAGTCGAACTGCATTATACTGACAAGTCAGAATAATCAATTAAACCCTAGGCAGATATTTCTAGATTATTACTGTAGGTACCAAACCTGCACACTGTAATGCCTGAACTATTCTGCCAGCAGTTTAGATATCTCCGGTGGTAGTGCTGCAGGCAAGAGATATTTCAGCTTCTGAAGCAAGTACAGTACAACTAAACTACCAGGAGTAGCAGCTTTCACTTTCCCAGTGAGTTGCTTTCACTCCTCAGCTTCTTTCATTCCTACTCCTTTAACTCATGGTCAGTGCAAGGAATCATGGACAGGCACTCTGCACGCACCGGGACTCGGCAGTTCTCTTCCTGGGGTGGCATTTTACACCTGCTTTGAAATAATAATGCAAAAGTGACACTGGTGTTCACTGGAGTCACTTCACACTAACCTGTACCAAGTCACAACATTTTATTTTCTTGGGGTTTCCTCTAAATCAGCTGTCCTTCCTGACACATTGTGATCTGCGAAGCCTGTCCCATTTTCAGTGTCTGGAGTATGTGACCTAAAAGATTTTGCTGGGGATTGCACTACAGTCACTTTGTTGAAATAGGACCTTCAGGCTAGTCTCTTAAACTACCAAAACACTGTGCTATCTGCCATAAAGTGTTTTCTTTTCTCCTTGCATTTATCCTGTTCTCCTTATACTGTTTTTTAACCCCCCACTGTCCTCTAATGGCAGTAATATAAACTCAGATTCCTTTTAGCAACTTCCATAGAGGGGATGGATGTGACAGAAACAGATCTGCTCTGTAAGAGCTTGTGAATAGTGTAAAAAAAGTTATTTGGTAGTTCATTGTATAATTACATTGGTTTAGTCTAATGGGGGATTTATAGGAAACAAAGTGAGAGAACAGAAGGGCTACAAATAACATACCATCTGCAGACACTTGAGGGTTATTAACAAAAGATGATACCATCAGGAAAAGCCTGGATTTCAAAAGAGTGGAGGACAGTACTGACACGAGTAGAGCCTTGCTTGACGAGCTCAAGGCTTTCTTGACCGTCTTCACTTTTAAGTCTCACGCATAATGACCACATACCTAAGAACTCTTTCCCTCAAACTGTGGTGTCCCCACTGTTAACTGGCACATTTATTTGTTGGTTTCCTGGGTATTCCACTGGAGATAAACATCCAGAGGAAGTAACTTTAGTCATCAGCTCTGTTCAGACTGAATTTTTAATTGCTTGCTTGTCTAAATGTGAGAATATTCACTTTATTTTTTTTTCTGCTTGATAGACAAGGGTTTGATGGCTGACTGATAGATTGAGAGTGTTAAAGAAATACAAGTTCCACAGTTAATCTTGTTCCACAGTCATAACCTTGCAGCAATATAGATTTTCAGGCTAAGAACTAGTTAAGTTAATTCACCTACACATTTACAGGAGTGTACAGGGAACAAAATCAGTTCAAGGACTGGTGAAATAATTTTCTCTATTTGAATAAGAAACACACTGAAGACATAATAGACATCATGAACCAATGCAGTTTCTGATTTCAAGGGCTTTTGCAGTTTTTTTTCTTCCAATTAATTAACGTTCTTTAAATCATCGGTTTTTTCCTCGTTTAACAATATCCGCTGATGCATTGATTCACAATGCATCAATCAATTACAGGTAATTGTACCTTTTAGGAAAATGATCAGTGGATGAATTGAATGGCATTCATTAGCTGCATTTGCTGACCAAAAAAAAGTTAAAAAATGTTGAATTCTACATTGAGCCACATGGACCATCAAAGTCATAGTATTCAAGATCTTGAATATGTTATTGTTTTAAAATATGAGGAAAAAAAATATGAAAAAAATAAAAATATGAGGGAAAAAATATGAAAAAATAAAAATATGAGGAAAAACTTTTTTACTGTGAGGGTGACAGAGCACTGGCACAGGCTGCCCAGGGAGGTTGTGGAATCTCCTTCTTTGGAGACATTCAAAACCCGCCTGGACGCGTTCCTGTGCGCTCTGCTGTAGGTGGTCCTGCTCTGGCAGGGGGGTTGGACTAAATGATCTTTGAGGTCCCTTCCAACCTCTAACACTCTGTGATTCTGTGACTTAACAGATCAACTAGCATTAATGAAGTGTGAAGGAATCCAAGTTTCAGATTTTGGATCATTTCCATGGTGCTCATGACTGTTTTATCTAGAACAATAGATGACAGAACATCACCGAAGAAACATGTCCCTCTCTAAAGATGTTATGCCACAACTGTGTGATGACTCAGGGATGGAGGACACCTTAAGCACATTTCAGCTGAAGGTAACTTTCTCTGAGAGCTGTCTTTCAATAAACATGAAGAAAATGCATGAAATTTCTAAAATGGCTCCAACCAATCTTTTCTAGAAAATAGACTAAATGTTCCATTGTGTATATTTAACCTTTTAAGACAGAGAATTAAACTGATTAAATATGCTCTTCAACAGATATCCAATTACATCACCAGAGCCAAAAGTCACTTTGTGTCATAGACTAGGTGCAGCCAATGTAGCAAGTTGGAAGGATCTTTGCCAGTTGTTTGTCCAAAACTGCCGCTGAAATCAGATACAAGTTAGGTCAGGTGCCTCATAATCTTTCCCATCAAGTTTGAAGTATCTTCAAGGACAAAGTTTCCACAACTTCTCCAAGCAACCTGTTCTAGTGTTTGATCAATCTTTCTGTGAACTTTATGTACCTGTATATCTAATAGGAATTTCCTGTGTTCCAACCTGCACCCATTACCTCTTGTCCCACCACTGTGCATTTCCAAGAGGAATCCACCTCCACCTTCTCTACACCTTTCCATTTGGTAGGTGAAGAAACATTATGATCTCTTTAAGACCCTATCTCAAGGTCAGGCGAAGCCAGTTCCCTCAGCCTCTCTTCATATGTCATCTGCGTCAGGCAGTGAGTCTGACTGACTTGCAGTTCCTCAGATTGTCCTTTTTGCCTCTGAAAACTTCAAGTCATAAGGAATCTCCCCTTGTCACCACCATCTGTCAAAGGTAATAGCAAGAGCCCTCACAATGGCATGAGCAAGCATGTAACCCCTAAAACATTAGTTGGATTTACATATAGAAACATTTACGCAGCTTTAACATTCCTCACATCTCTCTGTAAACCCAATATGATTCATTAATCAAATCATGGTTTCACCTATCCTGGCATAAATTACAGAAAGAACAGCTAACACTTCAATTTAAAAAAAAAACTCTCTTGGTTTTTTGATCCCTTTGGACTTAAGGCTTCTTGACATCCTTTTAGATGTCAGAATGGATTTTTTTGCTTTACAATAATCTGTGGAATTAACATGTTTAAATTTCTATACAATAGTAAGTAACTGTAAGAAATTATACAATGTTTGGAATTGTCAATGTGATACATTAATTTTCAGTAGCAGCAAAAATTAATACATAAGTAAAAAATAAATCAACCCCAACATTTTCCTCATTACCACATTGACATTACTGAGATTTGCAGGACTAATCCAACACATTAAAAGTTATTTTTGTTTTTTCACACTGATGAACTTACAGCTCTTTACTCTCTATGCGGTAGAACATACCATGAATTTCACCAGACAGAAACAGATCTGACACATGCACACAATGTACAGGCTAGGTTCATGGGTGAAAGAATTTATCTAGTATTTTATATTACGTACCCAAATTTTTGATGGAATAAAAATTAGTCTGCCTCTTAGTCCCTTGTGTGTCCTTTTTGCTAAAGGGAACCCAGTTTTGCAGATTTTGGTACAGCACTGTGGAGTTCATAGTTGATTTAATACAGTAGGTGAAGTTCAACTAGCTAATGGCTTTCTGAGTATATATGGAAATTTGGAGAATTACTTTGGGTTTTAGACACTTCTAGATATTATTTTCCACTCTTCACAACTATAGCAATATCTTTAATGAGATTATCAGCTATATGATTTCTTCCAGCCTTTTTTTCATAAGTTAGAGTTCATTTATTGAGATATTCAGCTTTATTACTGTGCAGCTGTTTTCTTTTTCTACTGTGTAACTAGTTTTTTGGGGGGCACAAAACATTTTCAGGATAGATTTTTGAGATGATTTAAATACTTTTTTGTTGGTATTCAAGTAATTTGAAAATATTTTAAGCTGAAGTTGGCCATAAGTAAATACTCACTCCTAGCCCGTGTGAATGAGTCCTTTTATGGACTATGCCTGGAGCAGACTGGCATTTCATGAATGATGATTGTCTGTTTGATTTGAACATTTTTATGTTACTGACATATGTCAAATAAAATCAGAGGCCCTTCTATCTTTACAGCTATTCTTGGCCAAAAAAAACCACTTTCCACATTTCCTGTTTGCAGTTCTCCATCCTTCTGCACTTTTTTTTGATAGTATAGGACTTTATCTTTGTTCACATTCTGATATTTTTTGGAATCCAGTGCTGTAAGTACAGTGTCATATAATGACTGAGTTACCCCTTGGTTGTTCAAAAGTAACTCTAGGTTATGAATTCCACCAGATTTCTTCAGGTAACATGATTTCTTGCCAAAATAAGGCCTTCCCTCATTTCAGTTTTTATTTTTCTTTCATGCTGGCCTTACTCGATACTTTGTTAGCAGCATGCATGCAGTGAGTTATCCATTTTCATCAAACATCTGCCCTGATGTGTTTTCATCTAAGAAAAAGTGAAGTTTTTGTATTTTTATCCTTCCAAACCCGAACACTGCAGGTCATGTTTTTCTTTTAGGATGAGCTGAATATGTTTAAATGAATATTGAATACTTGTTTAAGTATTATTCCCATTTTGGCTAAAGTGTTCATAAGTCAGTCATATTTAACTTGTAGGAATTATCAACATTTTCAGATTTTGTAACATTAGCTATAATACCGTGAATACTGGATCTGATATATCAGATGATATTTAACTAACTCTGTGATGAACATATTTATGAATATGTCTATTTCTATCTCCCCCTAACAGTTCTATGGTATTATTAAAACACTGTATCCGTGATTCATCTGTGTCACTGATGTGCTTTCTTGTAATTCAACTGAAGAAGAAGTATATTGGCTACCAAATTTTTCCTTGTTTTAATTTTTGTAAGTTACTTTGTTGTTCTTCTGTAAAAATTTTTCATCCAGAAGCAAGTTCAATAACAAATCTTGTCTTTGTTTACTCAAGCACTGCAGAATTTGCTATAGTTCAGAATTATAAATCTTATTATTAGTTAGTACGTATAGGTATGATGCCTTGTGGCTCCTTCGTTTTACTTCACCAGAAGTGTAAGATCAAGTGAGCATGGACTTTATCGTATTTCTAAACTTACTGGTTTATGAATCAAAGGAGCATCTTTATTTTACAAGAACAATTGTGTCAGCTATCTAGACGTAGAAACCTGCAAGAGTACCCATGAAAAGCAGGACATAGTCGTCAAAAGGAGCATTTTGAGGTCTTACACCTTGACTTTCACAGTAGAGATTGATTCCTAGTTGATTGCACAGAAAGAAATGGGAATTACCCCTTAATGGATGCTCCGAGAGAACACAAAAAACACCACACAGCCCCCAGATTCACTGGGAATGAGCATAGTGTAAAGAAATTATGTTTATGTTCCTTCGGCAAAGCAATCTGTAAGTTATGGAGACCAAGCTGAGTCTCCTTTCTAATCAGGTCTGCTATGTGCCAATTCATTTAAGCATCAAGATAAAAACTGTGCAATCGAGGAGGATAAAGATGCTTTGGATCAGGACAGGAGGAAACATGATGCCAGGAAGATCTGATATTTCCTGGAAGAATTGACTTTGTTCTGCATAGTTTCCCATAAAAATACAGTTCCTTGTTGCCCTTACGAGAAGGCTAGGCATGTGCAAAGCAGTTTACTTGGTCTCCTTGTGATCTTTGAGACCCATGCAGATATGGGCAAAGAGCAGACTGTAAGCCAGGCAAATTTTTCTGTCGAGCTTTCATCCTTCTCTTGATATCCTGTGTGCTCTGGGATAACATAGTTACCGCGCAGCCACCATGTTTTCTAAATCAGGGACATTTTAGTTCATTAGCCCTGCATTTAGTCCATTACAAAACCACCTTACTCACACGTTGTATAAAAAAGAAAACGGTAAAATGGTCATTTGACTCTGATGTTTTCCATTTCAAATGCACCACTTTATCAGGCTTAATTTTAGAAGGGAAATCATGCCTAAAGTTTCAGAGGGAACACTCTTTTTGCCAACTGAAGCAACAATTTTTGATCTCTGCATTAATAAGTAGATTATGAAAAAGTAATTATTAGCTTCAAAAATCTGTGGAAAAAAACACCTTTTGAACAAACTGAGAATGTTTTTGTAGATGTTTACTTTTTCTAAAATGTACATGTGTGGCAAATGAAACTGGTAAGATTGTGGCGGTTACTTTTTGGGGGCTCAGATGTTGTTTATAGTGGTCTTTGACAACTGCAGACAACATGGATGAGAGTTACATTTTTTCACTTTGCTTTACAGATATGTGATCTGTCAAGCCTGTTCTATTTTGTATTATATATATATATAATAATATATATATATATATAATGGCTCTCATAAAAGGTATCTTGCGAGGTGTCCCTTTTAGGAAACATTTTGAAATGTTTGGAATGAATTTTGGTGGTAAAAAGCAGGAGCAATATGATTATTAACCTTGAAAAACATGGAATCTTAATTACCAGATAAAACTTTCTTTTACTGGTTTCATTTCCTAGTGCACAATTTCTTCCTGCCTGTTTAACTGTGAAAGAAAACCGCTGAGGTAAATTAAAATATGTATTATTTTCATATCCTCATTCTGGAATTAACTGCACATGGAGATTCTAAAAAATCATTCAACTTTTGGTGTAAGCACACATCTACTTAAATAATTTTTAAACAACACAGAATAGAATGTGACTAATGTTGAGGGTATTTTGAGATTACATGCCTTACAGTGTAATTAATTATAATTGGCTTCTATGGTCTATGGTTCTTGACATATTTAGGTACAACCGTGTATAGGGTGATACTCCCACTTCTTTTTCTTCCCTTCTTTTAGGGAGGATAGAGAGGGGAGGAGTGCATAATTATTATCCTTTTAGCCAGTAAATGTTTTTATTCCTCTAGTCCTCTTTCTCTAACTGCTTCAGGGCTGCTCTAAAGGACTTTCAAGCAATACCTCCTTAGTTGTCGTCTCTCTCTACTCCCTTTCTGAACAAAACGTTTTGCTACTGCAAATGTGTTCCTCCCATTTTATTTTTTTTTTAGTAACATGCTCTGCTGACAAACACCACTTTTGGCCAAAACTTGTAATGTAATTATTTCTCACTTGTATTAATGTAATGTTGATCATAGGATGCCCATGTTCAAGCCAAGTATTTTCCTCTATCAGGCTGTTTCCAAACTTTGCAGGACTCTTTTCCAGACACAACAGAAATATGTTAGCCACGTTTTTCTTTTATTCTTTTTTTTTTTTTCTTGGAGGGACAAAAGTTTTAAATTAACCACGAAACAGAAAAGCCCATAGGAGCTAGGCATATATTACTAATCTACTGGTTTCTAAGAATTGCATTTTGTAGGCAATTTGTTGAGAGACCTTTGAGAATTTTGTTATTTATAAGAATGTTACATTTCATTTATATTTTATGCAGACATAAAAAAATCTAATTCCCAATTGCCAAAATGGAAAAAATATAAACCAAACGACTCACCCACTCCCACTCCTCTAGGCAACTTATGGTAATAGTATCTTGTGTATTCCTTAATTTTAATAGAAAACTATTGAAAA
This sequence comes from Trogon surrucura, assembly GCA_020746105.1. Classification (NCBI taxonomy): domain Eukaryota; kingdom Metazoa; phylum Chordata; class Aves; order Trogoniformes; family Trogonidae; genus Trogon; species Trogon surrucura. The sequence goes on from CM036624.1 coordinate 12,389,412, forward strand.
GTGTTTGTTTTGCAACTTCAGAGAAGATATTCTAACCCTACTGAATTTGCAAAAAACGTAGTAGTTTATTCATTTTTCTGGGATGAAGGGTTTCATTCATTGCTGTATGTTTGGTTTGAGGTTCTTTTCATGCTTTGGTTTATAAAATAGACTGCTGTCAAAATCCTGGACTTTTCTCATATATAATATAAGTACATATAGATACTCATAATAGATATATATATTAGTGAGAGTTCTTTCTTTAAAATGGAAGAGTAAGAAATACTCATAGATCAAACAGTGTCTGTAGATCAAAATGGACAACTAAATCAGTGCAATAGTTCTGGCTGGGATGGAGTTAACTTCCTTCACGGGAGTCCCTGTGGCGCTGTGCTTTGCCTTTGGGGCTAAAGCACTGTTGATAACACACGAATGTGTTGTCCATTGCTACATAGTGCTTTCAAAGCCTCGAGACCTTCTCTGTTTCTCTCTTTGACTCCCCAGCAAGTCACCCACATGTAGGCTAGAAGTTCATAGAATCGTTGAATCATGGAATGGTTTGGGTCAGAAAGGACCTTCAAGATCATGTAGTTCCAATCTCACTGCCATGGGCAGGGACTCCACTCCTTCCAAGGACTGGGTCTGCAGTTTGGTAGAAAAATACTCTGACTCTGTGTGTCTCGGTTTCCTTGGTCTAAGTCCTGGTCAATTCTCAAAAGACACCAAACAGGACATAGAAAATGTTCTTTCAAAACTGTTTGAAAAATATCGCATGAACAGGTTATTTGTTTTCTTCTATTTGCTTCTCTAACTTCTTTAGTTAGTGTGCATTTTCACTTTTTCTTGGGAAAATGGATAAATATCCATTTCCTAACTTTCTCTGTTATAATGAGTAATTCTATCCCTCACATACCATAGCCTGACCTCGCTAAGAACGATTTTTTTCTCTATTAAGCATTTATCACTTCAGAAAGCATTACGAAATTATCTATTTAAATGACAGAATCTGGAAGCACTTTGTAGATCTTCATGATGCAAGCTATCAATTAGTTTAAGTATGAAATATTATTCTTCCACTGGATGCCAAAGAATTACCTTGAGTGCAAGGTAAACAACAGTGACAAATCCAGGAATAGTGTTTTTATTTTTTTCTAGAACCTGAAAAAATACACAAGTTATTATCACTTTTGAGGATTATCAGCATTGATAGAAATTACATGGTCCCGTAATTCCAGCTGCAAGCTACCAGAAATTTTACAAGGGTGAGCAGAGCCAGTGTGGGTCTTAACATTGAGTCTCGGTAAAGACCTGACTGGAGTTTAGGTGGCCTGGTTGCCATGTAGGTCAGGTATTCTTTCAGCTGATTTCTCTTTTTTACTCTTTTGTCATACAAGAGATGAAATTTATCTTAAGGGCATGAAACTAAATCCCAGCATGGCTGATCTGCAGTGACAGGGTGGGGCAGTTGCCAACGGGGGTTAGAAAAGAAAATATCTCCTCTTGTGTTGGTTTGAACACAGCGATAGGTATCACAGTTCCAAATGATCTCATTTTTTTCAGCCAATATATCATTCCTGAGCAAGATCAGTCTGATATTTGCTGTGTTCCTGTATAACATTGTATTGAATTTTCTTCTGGCTTTGATGATGGACCTTTTTTATTTGCTTTTTTTTTTTTTAAAAGGCACTTTAAAACATTTCAAGAAGATTAGCAAAATATTTTAGCCCTATTAATTTTGTACAAAATTGTTTAAAGTAAATATGTACGGTTGGATAGTGTTTATAAAGGTAGTAAATTGCTGAATTTTAACATTGTCCTTGACTGCACAATGTAATAAACCTTGAAACGGGCAAATTGAAAGGGAAAAGGCCATGAAATTCTATGAAATCTTAAAACTATATAGAATTACTATATAATATACTGTATAATAACTATATAGAATTTATAATTATGAAGATATCATCACTGTAGTCATCGTTGTTTTCAAAGTCTCGTCCCAATTTCTACAGCTGAGTGAAGCTGCCTGTTAAATCTGATAGAAGTTTTTCTAATTCCATTAAAGAACTTGAAGCCCAACTGGACTTTTCCTTTAAAAAAAAAGAAAACATACAAAACGTTCTTTTTAGTCTGAATAAACTGAAGTTTACTACATCACCTCTGGCAGAGAACTGCTACCTGCTTGATTCCCCTTAGCATGACTTGGTGTAGAAGATGTACTTCAGGTCACACTGGCACAGTAGCAAAACATCAGTCATGTATTTCCCCTCTGTGGTCTCAATACAGACTTGATATCCTCAGAAATGTGAGATGGAGACCTTCTACTTCACATGAGTATGCAAAACTGAACCTTCTGAAATGATTTGACATAAGGAAAGAGAACAAAATCAGGTGTGGTTGTCTAAGTCCTTCTGCTCACAATCTCACTGTATTGGTGGAATTCCTGCTGTTCCAGATGTTATGTATGTGCCTAATGGGGGGAGAAAAAAAAAAAGCAGGACAGGTTTTTTTTTCAATTAGCTGCTAGGAAAGAAGAATTCAGCAGGAAATAAAATGCCAGCTGTTTTGATCTGAGCACTGATAGAAATCATGACATTCAGAGGTCTTTTGATGAGACTTTACAGTAGACTAGAAGTCACACTGGCTTGCTGTAAGTGCTAATATAATCAATGACCATTTCTCATTTCGATATATCCATCACACTATTATTACTTTTCACTTAAACCATGTTTCTGTAGGAATTATTTCTCTTCTAGTTTTACAGTTCAGTTGAAATAAGATACGCAGTTCATAGTTCACCAATGACCTGTGCAGGAAAGAACAGAAAATCCCCTAAAAAGATCTGAAGTGTGGAATATGTAACCTCACATCAGGATTTGGGCTCTGCATTAGAAATGTCTGGCTCAGAAGAATGGAAGATACATGGCTTTGCAGTGGTGAAGTCATAAGGCAGCTGCAGCTGTAGTGTTATTGTAGTCACTCTGCAGTGGCTACAGTGCTGCATAAATATAAAAATATACAATATTTATACCGTGTATCTATATAAGTAAATATAAAACCTATAAATATTTCAGGCAAAGAACTGGGTATGTTGCTATACTGAAGCAGAGATAGCTTGTTGTTTATTGTGTGCTTATCTTCCTTTCATTTATTTATCACATATTTTTGAATGATTCTGTATATTCAGTATTAGAAATGTTTTCTGTACATCCGCTCCACTCCACATTCTGTAGAGACCAAGGTTAGATGCAATGTTTACTTCACCAAGCCTTTGCTACAAGTGTGATATTAAACACTGAGTGTGAATTGTACCCTCTCAAAGCACAATGGCTACGTGAACTTTGCCATCATGTCTTACTGGTTCTACCATGACTATTTCATGGCTAAGTTGGCACACATTTTTTAAATATTTACAAAGTCTACAGATTATTTTTTTTTCCAGTGAAGACAAACAAAAACGTGAAAGGGTGAAAAAGAGAGACAGCTTTGACAATAATGCATGCGCACGTAAACCAAGGTGCTCCTATGGAGACAATGTTGTACATGGCTATGCTAATTTTCCCCATAACTGAGAGTAGAAGGACACATTGTAAATCAAAATGAGGGTGATCTGGAGGGGAAGACAATCTGTTCTGCTGAAGTTGACGTGGAACAGATAACATGGTTATTTGGAAACTAGGTTGAAGAAAGATAAATGTGGACTAAGACTGTTGATGTAGGAACAAAAGGAAAAATAAAGTCTTCTGATTGTAACCATTTGTAATGAGTATTTACTGAAATCACACTCAACATAGTAATGTAGGTTTTTGATTTTTAAAAATACTGACGGACTTGCTATATATTTTTAATAAGATTATCTTGGCACTGTTGTAAAAACTCCATTTAAGAGAACAGTATAAAGTGAAATTTACCATTTGCTTTGACACTGTAGTGTCTTTTTTTGTAGCCTTATACCCTTCCCTTATCTAAAACAGATCCCTTACCTTCCTTCCAGTTTTCATCCTTTATCTGTGTGTTTAGTTTTAAAAGGGACAAAGAGACACAGCTTAAAGCAGAATTGGGGTCAAACTATTGCCAAAGGAAAAATTTCAGCAAGGAAAACATTTTTAAAACATTAAAAAAACATTTTTTTACTTGTTAATGAAAAAAACATATCAAATATCCCAAGATTTCCCTGAATCAGACAGGTTTTTCATAGAAACACTACACAGCTGGATTGTTGCAGGACTCTGGTATATTCTGATTTGGGGCTCTGGAGCAGCCATGATGGTAAGCTTTCTAGGCTTGTGGTGATGGAGAAATGGGTCAGACTTTGAGTTTGACTTGGAGTTAGATTTGAGATTAGGTCCATGACATAACAGGTTTAGCAGAATAACATAAATCCCAGTGTTTCTGGAGCCTTCGGGAGAACCCAATATCTAAATGCTCTGGAAATATCAAGTCTTTGCAGTGGTTGCCGTAAAGAACTGTAGGCAATATATTGCGCCAACACAGTAGATAAAAGATTGCTCCTCACTTACAGGATCCTGTGTTCTCTCTTTCAAAATGGTTTCACAGCTTTGGTTGGTTGTGTGATCTCAGTGTCTTCACTGTAGGAGGTGAAAGTGGCCAAAAAATTAAGGTTGGGGTTTTTTTTTTCCAATATTCTTTGTTTTGTGTTTGGATTTACAAAATGAACCCCTCTAGTAAAGTCTTCTTACTTAAACTCTCTTTTTGTAGTGCTGTTAACTAACAGCCAACCAGGGAAGATGAAGGGAGTTTTCCGTCCTTCAGTGAGTGCACGAAGGAAATCCGCTTAAACTCCAGTTAGACTTGTTGTGACAGTCCCTGCTAATTAATGTCTCTGCAGAACAGGGATCAACAGGTTGTACACTTCAGAAATAATCACATCTGTGTGCATTTCAATTTCGAGGAGAACGCATGGAAATTAATGCTCCGCATATGCATGAGAAGCTGAGTAGAACAGCAGAGTGTGTAGTTATAAACAACTTTTTCTTGAAAAGACTTATAGCCATGTTCATGGACCATATTGTCACCTAAGAACCATCTGTAGCCAATACTGATAGAGAGAAATTGTTTTCCAGTTCAAACTCTTTTCTGTAGAGCATGTTTATATTTTTTTTTTCCTGTAATTGTTTCCAACTGCATTTAATTAGCACTAGTAAATTATCACTTTGGAGCTTAAGTACTTAAAAGCCAACATGGTTCAGTGGGAACTATTTGTTCTTTACAGTAGATAATTGAACACAACCTTCAAGAAAATAAAAATGATGGTGTTCATTTGATATTTTGTGCACTGATTTTATGATTAAAAGGATGGATATTTCCAGCACCGAATTTCAGACCGTTTACCTTGTAAACCCACAGAGCTGATAGGACTTCTGTGAGTCCTGCGGCAGTGCAAATGCTTTCCAGCCTTCAGTAAGTAACACCTGCGCCAAACTGTAGCTTATCTGTCTTTTTGAAAGCTGAAAGTCCTGCTCCACTGTTACTTCATGCAATGTGCTTTATGACTGATTTTGGTACTCTATGATTATAGCCTTTAAATTTCTCCAGCTGTTATAACTAGGTGACAGAGATCAGTCACATTTTTGGGAATTCTGGTTTTAACACTTACAAAGGTAGAAGGACCATTTTGTCCTCCAGGAAATGCAACAAATTTAGTGGCATAATACTTCCTTCCTTTTTTTTTTTTCCCAGATTTTCTTCTAGCTATTACTCCGACAGCGACTCTAACTTCTAATCTTTCTATTAACTGCTTGTGCCATTCTGCATTGTGTCATTTGAAGGGTTTTATTCCTGCGCTTTCTTAATTCTGTACCCATTGTGTTGTTCACTGTTTTGCATGGATAAGATTGGAAGGTTTAGAATTTTTCTTCAGGAAATGGAATTGTACTTAGAGGAACAGTTGAATGAAAGCCAGATATTTTGTGTGTAATTCAGTAAATGTTTGGCACATCTGATTTACTTCAGGAAGATTATTTCCATGGAGGCTGAAAATGTGCTAACTCCCGGAGGAGGAGCACACAAAACATCATTTGCAAATCAAAATCTTCTGCAAATGTAAACATAAATCATCTATCCTGTTTATGGAGCAAAACCAATTAAAGAGTTTCAACTAATCTCCCTAGGAGCTCAGTCCTTTCTCAAAAAGTGTCTAAAAGTGTCTAAAATGGTCACTAGCAGTTGGACACTAGTTATGCACTTTTTGGAGACTCATTTTGTGCACATCCCTTGCTCTCAATGGCAAGCTAAGCTGGATGTGTTGTTCTGTGACTTTTTTTCTTTTTTTTTTGGTACAACTGCTCATTACTCTGTGAAACAATATTAAATAAAAATATTTTTAATGCATCAAAGCATGCTAATCAGACCTGCTTTATTACACTTCTGCAGAGTGAGTGTGCTAATGATTGCATAATGTGTTTGCACTGCAATGTGATTTCACTTCAGTTTGTTGGAGAGCTTAATTGTGTGCAGCTGCCTGGGTTTTCATCCTGGACAGATGATATTTCATGTGTCTCTGCAAATCCAGTGTCCAGGAGGGACCTGCAGTGTATTTTAAATTGTTTACTTCAGTTTAGTTCTGATAAAAGGGACTGTGCCATCATCAGCCACTGTTACACCTGATGAATTGGTGCTGAGATTTTACTTTGTGTGCCAGTTAAAGGTTGGATGAGTGTAAGCCAATGTTAGGATTGTGAAACATTTATTATGCATATTAAATGAGAGTGCATTATTAATAACATTTCATGTTCAAAGAGATTCCACCATGTAGGGATCTCAAATCCACTTTAAAATTCTGGGACGTTCATTATCGTCAGGGCACCGAAGGTAAACTAAGAGATGCCGGAAAAGACCATTTAAAATTATGCAACAAAATCTGAAACTATATGTAGGGAACCTGAATTTAAATTCCTGCTTCAAACAGAAAACATATTTCCAAAGTCTAGAAAATTCTAAGCTTAAGCTTGTTGTTAAATTGAGTTGTTAATCTGATAACACAGCAGGGTATCTTGACGTTCTGTTATTGTTATCCTGAGCTAACTGGGATAACAAGTGAAGCTTTTTTATGTCCATGAGCTTTCTGTCAGCGTGTCTCTAAATTGATTGTCTCTGAAGTCAGAAGTCCAGAAATGAGTTCAGAAAAGACAGCTTTTTGGATGTGAGGCACACAGGACATACCTGATGTCAAAATATCATCCTGATAATACCTTGAGAACACCTGTCCATCTCTAGCTGGCTCGATTATTCTGGTTTGTAGCTCATATCAGCACTAGATAAACTTGCACTTTTTCTAACACCAGGAGACCAGAGGGTAGGAGAAACCTCTGAAACAATTAATAATTGGATTTGAATATAGAGATAGTCAAAGAGATTGGATCAGCTGTGGGATGAGCAAAGCCATTGGTTGTTTATGCTGACAAACTAACACAGAAAGTAAGAAACATTGAGAACAAAAGCCCCTTGGGGTAGAGAATGGTAGAATTAAGATGTCAATAGGCCTGTGAAACCATTGAGATGCTTGTGGAGGTGGAAACACTGTGCAAAATATTGGAACCACCAGCCAGGGTTTGATGGATTTATAGGTGGAACATGGCTGTCTCGGACGAGTGTTTTCTGGGTCTGTGCTACTGGTCAAAGTAGGACTGCAGGAGTAGGATCTTGATTGGTGTGTCATAGAATATAAATTGTTATCCCACTTGCTATCTAATTTTCAGATTTTCTGTCACTAAGTGGTGTGGCCTGGTCTTGTTTCCACCCACCCAAAATACTCTCTGATGCCAAAAAAATGAGAAAAGTGAGGTGCATTGTGAGAACAGAAATCATTCTTGTTGCTCTGGGGTTATTACGATTGTGTTGACCTGTACATCGAGTAACAGGGATGGAGAGAATTCTGTTTCAGTCTGAGTATTTAATATGAATTATATTCCTCAGGGACTGGACACATTGAAAGTGATGTGTAAAGAGTGCATCAGCTTCTTTTATGTCACTCATTCTGATTCTAAAAGCAGCATTAAATCGCTTCTGAAATCTGCACAGAACTGGAAGTTTTCCCTCATATTTCAGTCTGAATGTGAATTTGTCGTTCTGGGGTGGCCTGTTCTGAAGCTCATTCTGAAATAAATAGATATCCATCCATTAACCTCAATCAGATTTGTTTCTGACCTGCACCTCGCCTCCGGAAAAACTCTTCTTTAAGATTCTGCATTTAAATGCAACAATCAGTACACGATTTTTATTCTTCCAGCGTAACTATTGAGATGTAAATGAGAACTGTCTGTATCTACCTGTGTGTCTGACTTTCTTTTTTTGCATATTCTAACTCATTAGGTTAAAAATAAATGACAGTATTCTATTTGCTTCAGCAGGTTGGGCAAATTAATTCACCTATTCTGTACCACTTACTGGTAAATCATGTCGATTTGCTTTTTATTTGCATAGTAAAATACTCAAGTAGCTTTTGGCTACTAATGATCACTCTTGAAAGGGGATGAAACCATGGTCAGTACAGTGTTTTCTTTCTTGCTGACAGTTCAAGTATCACGAGCATGCACTAATATTTATTGAAATTCAGCTTCGCTGTTCAAGAAAGGAGTGGAAGACCTGCTACATTTCTCTACCTTTTAAAACACTAGTTCTTTGTTCCTTTGTCCTGCGTGTGTGTGACATTTTCTTTTTCAAGCTGAAACATGGGAAGGCAAATGTACCCTGTAGAACCCGTGTTAGTCAAAGAGCTGTCTTCTTTTTTGTTGTTCCTTCCGGAAACGGTGCTTTGAAAGAAATCACTGTTGTAGAACCAATTAGGTTCGTTAAGTGGATCATTTCTCAGTCACTGGAATAATGAATTCCCATTTGCTCAAAGGGTTGCATTCACCCTTCAGTGGCAAAACAAATAGGAATTCATTGCCACAGCTAGGCAACCAGAATTATTTATGCATTCTTTTCAGAATCTTTCTTTTTTCATCTTTATTGGAATTCACCATAAAGATTATTGTTTAGTGAGGGGGAAGTTCAATTGGAGCCAAACGAAAAGGCACAAGCCATCTAAGCCAGAGTATATTTTTCAGAAGTGTCTTATTTGTCAGGCTGTTGCAAATTAGTTTTTTTTTTTTTATCAGGTAAAACACAAATGAAACATTTGTTTTCCGGCTTTTTGCATTCTTTAAAAGTACAGACAGAGAAAAATCAAATGTTGTTTCTCAAAGCCAATATATTTAAAAGTTTAATGTAAAGGTGTGCACAGGATGAACCATCACTGTGGTCCTCAAACCTTTCTGTTTTTTCGCACTGTAGCTCTGGTAAGAATTTAATCGTCTACTATTATCTGCTTAGATTTATTGGGGAAAAAAACAACCTTGTGGCTATGTCAGAGTTAATTGAATCATAATCAGAATTCTTCTGGAAATCAAATTTGTGCCTGAACTGCAGTCATCTGACCATCTGTAATAGCTCTCTAAATGCTCAAATGAAAATGTAATTGTAGTGTTTGCTTCTTTTCAGCTTGTTATTTATGCATATCATTTATGAGTCAGAGTTCAGAGAATACGTGGTTAAGATCACTTTATAACACCAGTGTCTTTTGCATCTACCTTGCAGCTGAGCTTCCCAGGAAGTGCAGTTAGGTAGAGTAGCGACAGAAAATACAGCAAATTTTATTTGTGTTCTTCCAGATAGCCATTTGGGATGTGTCTGTCCTTACTAAATTCAGTTTAGATAAGTTAGCTATGCTCCAAAACTAGGTTGGAAACATGGTTTACAATTTATAGAACCCATATAGGAAAACCCTTAAGCTTTGAATATGATTGTATAGTTCAACTTTTTGAATTCATTCACCTGCAGATTATCTGCCAATATTCTGCAGAAAGTAATGAAAGAAATTAAAGTTAAGGAGCTATAGAAAGGGTGGGTAAGGTTTTAACTTCACTGCTCCTCTTTATGAAATGATTGCCCTTTTAACAAATACTTTTAGAGACTAAACACTATTGGAAAAGATCCTGTACAGGTGTAAGTGTACTGCATCGTGAGAAAAGACATTTTTTAAAAAAGTTTTTTCTTTTATTTTTTGTAAGCAAATCTTTTAAAAGTTTAAGGCAAATTCCACGTGGCAGGAAAAAGTGAATATATTTGTTGCTTGTTGACTAGAAGACAATGAGTGTACCTGAGCTTTGATAGTCCAGTTCACACCTCTTGACCCTAAAGAAAACAGTATTTCATTCTTGCATTCTTGCATTTTCCTCCCCATTTCTGCCTGTGAGGATATGGCAACTGCAGTCTTCTCATTCAGGAGTTAAGAAATGGGACCTGGCAAAGTACATGAAAGGTGCTGTCATTCCTTATCACTGTCATTTATTGGTTCCGGCTCACTGAGTCACTGAGTTATTTCACCAAGGTCATTTACAACTTTGAACAATTTCACATAGTGGACCCATTTGCCAATGACTTCTTTTACTTCCACTGCGTTTGTTCCCCATCACTTCTTTACGTCAAACAAACCCTTGCTTTTGGGTGCAGGAATTGTTTTCTCAGCGATTGCTATTCAGCACCACTAAATGAAGGGCTTCTGCCCGCTCTTGATTAAGCATTAGTTTCCTATTGGAAAAAAATGGGTTTGCTTTCCTTGACTGATTTCACAGTTTATCGATGTGATCAAACTAGGATAGTAAGAGTGTGTTGGGAATCTGGACAGTTCTACTACGTGGCTTCAACACACAGGTAATACTTCTCATAATTTTTATTCATGTGCGCAGCAGTATTTAGGCGTAAGCAGTATTTAGCTCCTCTGATGAAAGGTTAAAATACAATTTTATACCCACAATATTTGATGGAAGAGAACAATTCCTCATGTATTCTTGACAGCCATGTATCTGCACCCACATAATTTTTCAACCTCATTTGCCTTTTAGCCTCTACTAGCACTACTAGCACTTGTTTTTTTGGCAGAAAAAGAATACACCAAGGGTGGACTCGTGTATACCATTAATGATAAAATTAATTTGAATAGTCCAAGTCAAGAGACAGGGTTTGTTCGCTGCCTTCCACAGATGAAAGTTAAGTAGACTGTGTTAATCCAAAGAACATGAAATACATTTCTCTCAGTTGAATTATTCATTGTTTTTATAATTTATATTTTTTCTCCAGCTATATGACTGGAGAAGTCTCTGGGACTTTAGCAGTTCCTTCATGCCAGTGAGAAAAAAAAGCACAAAATTCCCCATGTAGAGCCCACAGCACACTGTTCACCTTTCCCGTGTAATCCCTACACATATCAGACAGTCCAGGCAATTTGTCTGTAAAGTTTATCTCATTTTCTAACTGTATTTTTTGTTGTTTAGTGTTAAAATGCTGAAGGACTGTAGAAAACCTTCTTGTGTTTTTTGTAAGTAGTGTGAAAAGTTCCAGCCGTATACCTGCCTTAGATTTTAAAGGGGTATGAAAGGCTGAAACAGTCTCCTTCAAACAAGTCTAAAATCAGATACTGGAGGAAAACAAAAAAAAAATGGGTTTTGAGAAACAGTTTAAGTTACTGCTTACTTTTCAGCACTTTTGATAAACTATGTTATTTTATTAAATACAAAGACAAAAAGCAATTGTTATGTCATAGTTAGTATATTGGACAAATATTTTGGAAGTCTTTTTTCTGATTTTTTTTTTTTTTTTACCCTACTGGGTAGTTTTTATTTTGCTTCAGCACAAAACTTAATCCTTAACAAAATACATGTGACATGGGCAGACAATAGGCACAGTCTGGCTGTAGCTCAGATGGGGCAGGCACTGGAAGCTCCTCTGAAAGCAGGGAATGGTCCCCCGGTCACATCAAGGCTCCCGTAACCCTTCCTGCAGCCCACAAAGGACTGTAAACTTCATTTCTTATATCTTTATTGTCTCCCTGAGAGCACCCTATACCATGTGTTGCAACAGTCAAGAAAGATGATGGCAATTATTATGTTTTTCAAGACCACGTACATAGATCCAAATATTTGCTCTGTGGTACATTCATAATTTTGTTCATTCTAATAGCTGTAGAGGATATTTTTTTTTGTTAATTATGCATCAAGTGTAGTTCGCAGCAAGAATTTGTTTCCTCTTCTTTCTTAGGCAAATGTGAAATCAAGGAAAGAAAATCCCAAACCACTGTCTTCTATGCAAGATGGGGTAAAGAATAATGTTGGTATATATGAAATCCCATTTGAGGGCAAAGCTGCTGGTGAATTCCAGCACAGAGCTATGGTACAGCATATTGTTACAGTGCTGTGGGGAATCTCTAAGCTCTATAAAAGTGTGGAGGATTCATGTGAAAAGCAGATAGACACTAAGATTTAGTGTCCCATGATAATTAGCAACACATTTAACAATAGTGGGAGAGTAAGTACAACATTCTAGAGAATTTAATATCCTCTGATCCTCTTTGTAAACTATAGTCAGTAGCTCTCATTTCCTTTCTGCTATAAGTAATAAACGAATTTTATTGGTTCATCTTTTATTATAATGTCCATATGGTATGAAGAAAAATCAATATCAGAACAACAATAATAATTAAAAAATAGTCAGGAAGAATCGTATAAAGACAGTTAATGTCCATGTTATATTAGTTGGTGTCTGTATTGGAATGTAAATTTTTTGGAAAAAATAATCTCTCATTTTTTACAAAAATTGTAAAAAGTTTTTCTGCCATGTTAGTCAAACCACTTTTGTGAAGACTGAAGCAGTTAACAAAATGTAGGTACATAGCCTATTTAGGAAGGAAAAAGAAAAGAAATTACCAACCAATCAATTCATAATTAAAAACATTAATCTAAGTGACAATCTAGAAACCACCGTTACTAATTTGCCTCACTGCGATTGTCCACAAAGAAGCATTACCAGTCTTTTTCCACATGCTGAAACTGAGGATTTTTTTTTTTCTATTCTTGTAACATTATAAGCACATGGAAAAAAGTTTTTGAAGTATGAGCTACACAGCTATAGATTGCTATTGAATAATTTTGACTTCAAAGATCCCATGAGACTCTAAAGGATTCTGCCCACTCCTACTGCTTTTCAATTACATTTCAGTTCTCTTATAGTGGTTGGTTAGAAAAGAGGGTAAATGAAATTCATGGCCCACCTGGAGGTTCTTCTTTCAGCACTTGGTTTGGTCTTTTTTATTCTTTTCTGTGTGTATTTATTATCTTATTGGCTTTTTAAATGCATGTTGAGGTTTCTGTTTAGCTCAAACCAGGACTTTGCCATCTAAAAAAAGGGGAAAAAATCAACACAACAACATATTGAGTTTATGAGTAATGTCCAGGACATTCATGTCTGAACTTCAGGACAAAACTTGCATACTTAAATATAAAAAGTGTGATTAGAAAAACTTACCTGTGTGTAAGAAGCAGATGGAGCACAGGAGGAAAAGTCAGTTTGAAATAACACATTTAATCCATTCAAACAGTACTAGATTTTAAAGCTCTGCAGTGTGAAGTGAGCAGCCACCAAATGAGTCAACAACTGTGTTCAAGCTTCATTAGCCAGCCTTGCTGGGAATTGGGTGCAGAGGAGTTCTGAAGAATAGAGTTGACTCTTTACATTTCTTTCTTGGCAGCAGTGCAATAGCTAACATTATTAATGATGGCTTTCTGTGTATGTTCACCAAGAGCAGAACTGAATTCGCCAGTGGCAAAACTCATATTCTTTTGTTGGAATAACCTCTGTGTCGTCTATTGTTCATCATAGCAAATTACAGTGACAATGGGAATAACATGGGTCTCAAAAGTGTAAAGATAATTTAATACAATAATTTAATGGGTTATTTGGACCTTAGTTTTGATTATATTATCAAACAAAAAGGCTGAATGTCTGTGAACATTTTTACAAGAGTCCTTTAATCTTTTTTTTATTTTTTTAAATACATGAGTATTAATGTTCCTGTAGAGTCCTGACCCATACTCTGCTGAATTGTATTTAATATATTTCATTTTCTTTGTTTCAAACCCTAAAAGGACAATAGTGAGGGAAAAGTTATTTTTCTTTTTCCTGTATTGTTTTAGTGTATCTCAGACTCTTCTACTTTCCCTCACATATATTGGACTTTTTTAACAATGAGAATTACAGATCTGTTTGGGGTACAATCTTGTCTGTCACAATGCATTTGCAGAGAAGCACAGTGGGGAGGAAATGCAGAGAATACTTTGTAACAGGATAACGAAATCATGACTGAAGTCTAGAAGACATGGACTATGATTTAGATTATTTATGGCTTAGTTTACAGTAATTTGTGGCTTTTGAGTGAATTTCAAGAGCCACAAATCAAAAAGCATAAAACATCCTTCTGGATAGCTGTCACAAAACAAAGTGAATGACATTTCAGAGACCTTTTAACACATTACAGAAAATCAGCATTTTGGAGTTTTAGAATATAAATTTAAAGCTGTGGTTTTTCCCCATTGGAATATCATATAAAATAATGTACAAACAGAATTTTTTATTTAAACAGAATAGAATAAAAATGTGGCCAACAGCAACCATTTTACTGCCTATTCAAACATTTTTTAACTTTTATTAGTTCAAACATTTTTTAACTTTATAAAATAAAAATGCCTATTTTATAATTAGACAAACAATGTAGACTGCTGTTGAAGATCTAACAAATATGGGGAATGGTAAGGTCACATCAAAACAGTATTTTTACTGTGCCAGTATTAATAATATATATAATAGGAAAATTAGAGAAAGTGATATGTGAGATCCCATATAATTTAAGCCTAACCCTCTGGAATCTTTTGAATGAGCTAAATCTGCCTTTTACATAAATTTCAGGCAGAATTATAAAACTTAAATAAATACTGCCCTTCTGGAATAAGTAACTTCATTGCTGGTTGGTAGAATAAGGACAAATCATACCTTTATTATGCTATAAAATTGTTATGGAGAAAAACTTGAAGTATTAGCTTTCTACAGTAAAAATCATTAAAAGAACTTCAAACATTTTGGTTTGAAATACTTGTAATTGCTAAGGTGATGTGTGCTTGATGTTCGTTTAAGTCCAAAGCCAAGTTTTATAGTGAAGAGAACAAAACTGCTTCCTCCTCAGGCTGTACTGTTCAGAAGATTGAAAGGAATAAATGGGTCAATGTTGGGTCTTTGAAAACTGCCTGGGAATTTGGTCACACCTGTTTCATTGTGGCAGTTGTGTAGTTAAACTCTTTAATTTCTAATAATAACCTGGTTTTAATTTTTGTTCTGATTTCATCTGAGCACCTGGATGCTGCAAGGCATTTGAGGTCTTCATGATTCTTGTTGCATTTGTGCTAGATTTCTGGTGATACAAGCAGAACTAGTGAGTAGGGTAAGGTGTTTGCAGAATAGGTGGGGATGTTATTTTTATTTTCTACTTGAGGAAATTCCATTTTCTCTAAGAAAGCACCTTACTCTTCCCATGCCATAGAGAAGCTGGCTAACTTATGTTTCCATCATCTTCATTTTAATCCTCATTGCCACATGAAAACTAATATAAAAATCTTAAGACATGTCAGATCCTGAAAACTAGTGTTTTTACATGAATGATCTAAGTGACAAAGAGTTTGAGGATTCTTTCTAATTCATTAGAATACAAAAGCAATTCAACTATCCAGTATAATTCAGACAAAAAACATTAATTC
Source organism: Trogon surrucura (assembly GCA_020746105.1). NCBI lineage: Eukaryota > Metazoa > Chordata > Aves > Trogoniformes > Trogonidae > Trogon > Trogon surrucura. The sequence goes on from CM036624.1 coordinate 12,405,026, forward strand.
AAGCTTTATGTACTTAATAGTATCGATTTTTATTTTTTTATATTCTCCCTCAAAAATTCAGCTGTAAGTATGGAGCATTAGTATAAAAATATGTATATGAGGACAAACTTTTGCACACTCTTAGGAGGAGTTGTTGAAAGAAACTCTGCAGCTTCTCTGATAAAGACAGGGAAAAAGCTGTATGTCTGCTGTCCTTGTCTCTGCAGAATGTTCTTCTGTCTGGTGAATAAACATTAATTTGGCAGAACTACAAGAGGATTTGCTATGTGTTTAGAAGTTATTAGTTGAGCTGGCTGGAGAAGAACAGTGATGCAGAAGCAAAGTGATGTTTGAAAACATCTTCAGTCTGCATTAAATTGGGACCTGGGCCTTTTGATAAAGAAAATTGAAAAAAAAATCCTAAACCTTACACAAGTTCTCAGAACAGCCAATAGACTAACAATTAGAGCATATGTCTGCAACCTGGATTTCAGCCTCTGTCCTGCTCACTTATAGAGCAAACATCTCCACACAGATCCTCTACATTCCACGTCGATGCTCGCTACTCCTGGTGGCTTTGCCTGGAAAAGCCATCCAGAGCTTTCAGCGAGATCTCTTGGAATCAGACACTTAGAGAAAGTGGTTTGACACTTTGGTCATTTCTAAAATCAATAAACTTTTATACACCAGGTCTGTATATTATATACTTTTTGTTATATTTTAATTTATTTCAGTTATACAGTTAATTGAGAGAGATGAGAGCGAAAGGGAGAAAGGGAGAAGGAAAGAGGAATAGAAAGACACTTTGTCAGGAAGATGATATTTGTTCTTTTACCTGTTTTTGATAATGATGCTTCACTGACATAGCTACTAAAATGCAAATATTGCTGAATGAATAATAAAATAGATGTCATATTTATACTGTGGAGACTTTTATGTCCATTCAAGTACCTGTTAGTTATAATGATGCTAAAGATTAAAACATTAAACCCATGGGATTTTTTCATTTAAAATAAATTTAAAATACCCACTGATTTACAAAAATCCAACTTTAAAAAAAGCTTTTAAGCACAAGGTTAGCAGGAGATTTTCTTATGATGCAAATTGGTATAAGATCTGGCCTAAGATAAGGGAAAGTTATTTTAGTGTAAATACCTACTTGTCTTTCAAATCCACATTGTGAATGTAAGTTTTCCCCATTGTTACCCTGTTTGTTTCCAGCTTGCAGGGAAAATAGGTACAAAGTGTAACGGAGGAGCCTTTTTGTGGACATTTCTGAATTTAGAGGTTAAAAAAAACCAATCGCGCTATTTTTGACAGGTCAGAATTTTCAAAAAATAATTCCTTGTAAGTTTTCTTATAAACAAAGGAACTTTTTTCATTTAAATTATCATGGAACAATAGGGTAGATTTACTTATTTTTTTTAGAACTGATTGATTGTAACAGTATCTAGTTAGCATTATTATTTATTCTATTTAAAATGTGACTTGTCACATGGCAATTATGGATGATTGGATGCCAGAAACTCCATGGACTTACTGTCAAAGCCAGCTCAAGATTTCCTGGCTCAGGATGCTGCTTAAAAAAGGTAGCAAGGGTTACTCACAGTGTAAAATCTCATCTAGTACAGCAAACGAACGAAGTAGGAAACTATGTTGCATAGAATTGAAAAAATGTGAAATAAACTTCTGCAAGCGTATTTTGCTGCTGAAATGATAGGAATAGTTGTAGCTGCTGCCAATGTCCTGCAGATTTTTGTGCATGACAATAGCAATAGCTGGCAAAACTTAACATGGAGCCACTTTTATATGTGACAAATACTCGCTGGTTTTCTTAAATAGGATACCTTGTCCAGGTATAATCCATTTCACATTTATCAAAAATGGTGGGAGTGAGCAGGAGGAGGGTTAACTCATCTCACGGATGTTTTTTTCATTTCTCTGTAGTCAGAAATTTGTAATTTTCAGGGGCATGATGGGGTTTTTTTGCTTGATTTTTTTGCAACAGGGGCATAGGAATAGATATTCTTACTGTCAATTCAAGGTCTTAATACTGTTCTGCTTTACAACATTTTTACACTTGCTTAGTATGTGTAAAAAATGAGTGGCCGTGAGGCTTTCAGTGCAGCGGAGATTCAAACCCATCTCTCTGGGCAGGCTACAGAACTGTCCAAGGCGATAACCGAAAGTGAACACAGCAGTGTGTCTCTGGTGTATCCCATGGAGAAGCTGAGGATCAACTCTTCTAGCAGAAATTTGTCTGATGCCGTGGGAAGGACACTATCTGGGTACAGCAGCTGCTGATGTCTCCTTTCCCCCCTCTCTCATTTCTACCCTGTGCAACCTCCAGTCCTTGAAACCCCTCCTTTCCTTCTGAGAGTCCTCTGGTCAGTGTAATCCACCTTTCTTTGGACCCACCCAACCTCTGCAGGAGGTGTTGGATGCCGAGGCAGAATATGCCAGCAGCTACCTCAGGGAATGATGAGTGACTGTGTATAGGGACCACAGAAAGGATGGTTCCCTGTGTGGTTTCCTCAATGTTGGACACTTAAAAGGAGAGAGAAAAAAGGACAAAATCGTAGAAAAGGGATATCCCCATTGTATTTTGTAGCACTCTGGCTTTGCTGTTTTCCTTTAAGCCACACTGAGTATTTAAAGTCTTTCCATTACTTCCCGTCTTTTGTCAGGAATGAATTGTGCTCTGTGAAGACAGTTTGAGCTGCCTACGGGAAAATGTCTATTCCAGTCTGATCCCATTTGGGTTGAGGGGCAGGTGTTCATTGCAGTAGGCCTCCCAGGGTAAGTCTGGTTGTGCTCAGAGCCATGACTGCGTAACCATCTCACAAGTTTGTCCTTTTTCCTGTGGCGACATGAGCTGTACTAGGATAAACAGCTGTGTGTCACTTAAATTGTGTTCTAACCTATTAACTGTTACCAGCCTATGTGGTATATTTTCTTTGTATAAATTTGGTACCATAATTTATTGTAAGGAATGTTTTAGTCTTCATGACCACATGAAAAATTGGTTACTAAGATTTCGTGACAATGCGTAGTAACGATAAGAGAAAAAGGAAGTGAAAAATTAAACTGACGGGAAAGTTAATTTTAAAAAAAAATAAAATTCAAAACAGCGTTTACCAATAGTGTAAGATGACAACAATGTAAGATGAAATGTTATAGAAGAGTCCACAAAGACCGTACTTCCAAGTTGTGAGGATCAGACTTCACCACCTTGCTTGTAAAGGTTACCCTAGGTTCTCCTACAGAGCAGATTTATTTCAGCTCGGGCTGGGACCCTCCAAGAGGGACCCCGAATGCAGAAATCCCCAGGCAATTATACCCTTAAAATTGAAATTCACCTGCCCTCACATAAGGGTTCAGTCCAATAGCAATATTTGGGTCTGAGGTCTTGTTTATCGTTGGATCCTTCCTCTCTCTCCAGGTGTGCATTCTTTTCTTTCTCCCGAGGATGCAGTCTCTGTCGGTTTTATCTTTCTCAATTAGCTCTGGTTAATGGGCCTTTCTTCAGCCTAAACTCTCCAGTATTTGGGTAAAAGTGCACAGTCTGGGCCTAAGGCTTCAGTAACTCTGGCTACTCATGCTAAGCAACATTACTCATAAGACAAAAAAAATTTCAATTCATAGCAATTTTAAGCAACATGTGACGTGTTCATCACACTGACAGTAAGGGTCCTTTTATAATATTTTTATGAAACTTACTGCTTTCTGTGATGTAGACCTTTCCAAATCTTAAAAGCTTCTTAGATTCAGGAAACTTAATGTCAATTTGAAGGTTGCTTACTTTTTAGGGATTTAAAATTGATACTTTTTATTTGTATCTTTGAGTGACTCTTTCCCTACCTTTTAACATATAAATTATCATTACTTGAGGGAATCAAATTATTTTTCTATTCTCTCAGGCAGTAGATTTAGAGAAGAAACATTTACTCTTGCCAATATGACAGCTGTTGCAAAGGATGTTAATAAAAGGCTTTCTTCGGAAAAAGCAATTTGATGAAATTCGGTCTCTAGCACTAAAACAAACTTAAGTCTGATCTCCTCATATCACTGTTTGCTGACTTGATGTGTTATTGCAGTTTCGAGAAGCCATACCATACCACGTTACCAGACTGATTCAGGTGAAAAATAACTGTTTATCCAAAGTGTTATTTTTAATATGTATTACGTCTCTTCTGTTTATTTGGTTTATTTGGGTGGGTTTTTGTTCTGTTGCTGTTGTTTTATGGGTTTTTTTTTCCTTTTTTTTTTCATATTTAACTAAGGGTTTATAATAGGGGAAGTAACTGCAGTACAGAGCAAAAATTAATATCTGGCAGCAGTAGATAGAAGTGAATAGGTTTTAGAAACTGTCTGAAATGCTAAATCCAGTATCTCTTCAAAACACCACCTTGCAAGTTCTTGTTCATAATTATTGCAGCTGATTGCACATATCTACACAGACACACACATATAAATAGAAACAAACCACTGAATGGCAACAACATATGATGTTATTCATAGAATTAGCCTCATGAATCTCCACAAGATTGTCTCTAAGCAAGCAAACCCAGCAAAACTGGACTGGTAAGAATTCTTCTATATATTGACTTCATTTTTTCATTTTCTTTTTTTTGCAAGAAAGTAAGATAGGGTTTGGGGTTTTTTTTTTTGTATCTGTTGAGCAACCTGTTACATTTTATAGACTGCTCAGCCGTGGAATCAATAAAGGAAAAAAAACCTGTTAGATGTTTTTAGCTCGGAGAACTTCACCGAACTCCTGACCTGTAAATGAAGAAACTTATTCCAGCTACTTATAGAAGGTCTCTTGGGATATGAACTCCTGTTGCTGTCTCTTTTTTTTTTCTTCCTTTCTGTCTTGTCAGTTGTTGCTTGTATTAAATTATTGATCTTATCAGAAACAACATTTCTGTGTACCACAGAGCCAGCAAATCAGCAAAGGAGTGTAAATTCCATTGTGTTTTGTATTTCTTGGTGCCTTCTACTCTTTTCCTTACAATCTGTTTTATACTGAATTTTCCCTTATGAGCTCATTTTTTCCCATTACACTTTTTACATTCATGCTATTTATATTTTCTGACCTCAGTAGTTTGAGATTTTGTGTCCCTTTCTAACCTATCTTCAATTAATTATGAATTTCCTGCTCTGCTCTCTAGATTGCTCTTTTTTTCAACCATGCAGGAATCCTTGATTACAGTGAAAGTGTGTGGCAGTGGAATCATGATTCCTGCCACTAATTTGTCTGGTCTCACTCTGCTGTACATCCCTATCTCTATTTCGGGATTGATGTTTGGAACTGGTTATTCACAGCTGACTCTCAGCCGAAATCAGTGTTCTAGTCCCTAGTATCAAATCTTTATTTTATTCATTTCTTACTAACCAGAAAGAGCTCTATGTGAATATATTTCTGAAATCTTGTGACCAGTAAGATGAACCTAATGCATTCTCAATACTTTCTTTAAGGTCAAATTAAATACTAAATAAAGTAAATGAAAACAATAGGAGCTTCAATGACCAAGAATCTAGTCCTTTCATCTTTAATTCTGCTTCTCTTCAAATGAAACTTAGCATTTACCACAAGGGAATCAAATTCATAGTGACAATAATTTATAACCTCTTTTTGATGAATTATTAATGATGTGAAAAAGTTCACTAAGTCAGTTCAATGCACAGTTCCACAAAAAACAAACTGGCAAAAGTGAGGAAATCATGAGGAGTCAATAAAACTCTTCTTTATAGTAATTAGCAATCTATCATGTTTCTTAAATATGATAAACTGGAAAAATATATTTATTCCAAGAAAAATTCTGTTGGCATTTTCTTAACAATTATTCTCATGTTTAACTGTATTTTTAAGTTCTTTGGAAGCTATAAGCATCTTTTGTGTGCTTAAGTACATCAGATCCTTGTAAAAAGCCTTGAAAATAAAATTGGGTCTGCCAGTTATTTCAACAGGGCCAGTTTACATCTGTTAAATAGTCATCTCCCAAGCATTGTCACACCATTATTAAACACTTTTAAATGTCACACCATTATTTAAACTATTAAAATTTTCAGGATAATTACATATTAACAATGAAATTATTTTAAAAATATTTACTTGAGCATAGTTCAGTTTGTTACAAATACCGTCGTTCTACAAAAAAAAAAAAGCTCACTCAATCTTCTCTCTGTGAAAAGGAGGTTCTCTGTGATTTTAATACAGAAGATTTGTTCATTATATGCATAGCTAAAACCTAATCAATAAAAAAAGGGAAATCTGATAAGAGAAAACCTTGATAAAAACTGAAGGTCTCCAGGCTTCCTGCTGACAAGAACCAATCATGAAGTTAAAGAGGACTCTTGGGCCTTTTTATCTGTTTCTTCTGAATCCAGGTGCCATGGTTCCAAGATTTACACTCTTCCAGATTGTCAGCAAAGAATCTGGAAGCCATGAAAATTGTATCCCAGAGGTTTATAGAGCTGCAGATGTGCAAGCCAATACATATGCTGGTCCTAAATTCTGGTGTGCCTGATTTTGAGGCAATTCTTTATGAGTTACTCTTCTAGAATACTCTCTTAAATCTTTTCCTAACCAATAACTGAATTGAAATCACTTAAACGTGGGTGCCTCTTCCTTGCTTGATATTTTGTCTTTTCCGGGCTCCCATGGTTCTGTCCTTACAATAATGTCCTACTATTTTATTGACGCCTTGGAGTATCTCTCTAAAGATCCTTAACTGTCCCTTTCTATGTGTTGTTTTGATTTTGTTTGGGGATTTTTGTGTGGTGAGGTTTTTTTAATTATCTGTGTTTAATTTCTTGGTATCAAAACCTGTCATAAACAATAAAAAGGATGATATTATGGTATATTTTGTGTGGCAGCAAAATAATTAGAATAATTTTTAACTATTTAATAATATTTTGGGGGATGCAAGGAGAAGTTGAGGTATTCAAATTGGAAGATATTCAGACTGTCTAGTAATATACTTAATTTGCTTACTTTTAGATATTTTTTTTGTATAATGTAAAACAAACGGAAAAAATCTGGATGTACTAAGGTTGTAAACATGGTAAACTCTGTTGCTTTGAAGAGTAGAAATCAGCTTGAGATTTTTCTGTGGGGCTCAGAAATACTTGTTAGATCCTCATACTTTGAAGACAAAGGAAAATTAATGTAGAGAAAATGGAAGTGAGAACATCCAGCTTCTTTTTCTGTCATTCCTGGTACTTGCAGTATTGCCTCTAGAGAAAAAGCACTTGGACAAGTGTTTCTATCACCTACTAGGCAAGATATTGATTTTATTTGGATTGCTGGTCTTAGGTCCATGAACAATATGGTACACAAAAACAAACAAACAAAAAAAAACAAACAAAAAGCTTTAACCAACTTCCCTGGGTTTTGAAGATATTTTTTAGTTGTTAAGTGATTTTAAACAAAGAAAAAAAAAAAGGGGGACAAAGGAAAAGAGGTGCTACTTGCAGCGAAATCAAAGCTCACATTCCAGATTTTTCTTGAGGTTTCAATTTAAGCAAATGTAGATATTCAGTTCCGATCTCCTCTTCAGATTTTCCAGATCAAAATGCATTTCAAAATCACAAAAGCTTAACATGTACCCTGAGATCAGAAGGATGGTTAGGAAGTCAAGCATGAAAATAAATCTCACCCTAATCAATTGATCCAGTTTGTCATATTATCATTGCAAACTGAAACTTTTAATTAATTTGCTAAAAAGCACTTCAAAGGTACCGAGTAGAAAATCCTTTCTCACATTTTCATTTTATTTTTATTTGTTTATAAAAATTCCCTGAGCAACTGTCTCTAAATGACCCTGCTTGAGCAGGGGAGTTGGAGCAGATAAATTCTGTAGGTCCTTTCCAATCACAACTACTCTCTGATTCTGTGATTCCTTCTTTTGTAGCAATTTTAGATCACGAATCACATCTCTTAGCTTGTCCCTCATGCCAGAGAGGGTTTAAGAATAAACACAGCCAAAGCCACATCATATTTCTTTGTCTGATCTCTTAAAGAAAGAAGAAAATCTTCTGGCACAATCTTGGTAAAACTCAATGGGAGTTAAGATCTTACACACTCAGATTATATCCTATCAATCAAATTAAATCCTTGATTTCACAACACACCCAGTCTGGTAGCAATAGCCTGAAAGATGTACCAGCCTCATCACTGCAGCATGCCAACACACTGCTCTCTTGAGCTGTGCTTGAACAGGATCAAGAAAGCTCTTCTGGATGGAAAAAGCACAAACCCACTGCAAATTGATTCTTTTTAAAAATTTTATTACCACTTTCTTAGAATATGTCATAATGAGGCCCAGTGGTCATAGGGAGTATAAACTAAAGTCTGGAGGGCCACGAAACTGATGTTGTCACTGAGGTGCGAGTGATGATAACCTTATTATTATTTTCTCAGGATTTTCCTTTGCTCTTTCTTCCTGCCTATACTCCTCTCTTGCGTATATTCACCTATTTTACAGTGAGGATGAACACACTTAATTTTATGATGGAACTGAATCCCATGGGTTTTGCTTTGTGGTGGGTTTCATAGTAACATCAGCATTGCAAATCCATCATGACAACAGAAACATTGGATCTGGGTTTCCTCTACTGAGGTGAAGCTACTGAAACCTGAGGGCTGACACTCGACTGCCATGTAATTTGGGATTCCTCACATCTGCAGGTTGTTGAAGCCTTGGCTTAGATGTCAGTTTTTACTATCGTCGAAAAGCCATGCATCAAAGTGGTAGCACAGACCTTTAAAAATATGGTATTTGCTTTGGCAGAACATTTCCAGATGGTTCTAGTCAACGGTATCATTGGGTCTGGCTGTCACAGGGAATAGGTCACATTTTATACTGTTGCAGCCTGTTATTTTTAATGGGAAGTGATAGAGCTATAAAACTGCTGAGTATATTTTATTATTAATTGCGTTTTTAAAATATGCATAAAACAGACAAAGGTATCTGTAATTGCCTCTCCACACATGTGATGTAATTACCCTGGGACAGGAAGAATATTATAAATCGGGTTTGGGTTACAGCAACATAAAAGATCACATCATTATTATTATTATCTGCACCTATGTTTTATGAGAAAGTAATGTGTACTTTACAAGGTGATGAGAAGTCATTTAATGTTCAGTATGGGACATGTCCCCTTGTGTCACCTTTCCAGTGTGCAGCAGCACAAATCCAAAGCTTCCTAGTACTTTTCATCAATAATCTTGTAGAAGCCTCAAAATTCATACCACACAATAACCTGTGCAAAAGCATATCCCAGAGCTGGAAGTATTGCAATATGGTCTTCATGTAGTTTAGAAATTGCTGTGAAAGCTCAGACAGCATTAATTGCACATGCTTTCCCTGCAGTTATGAGATACACTTATATCCAGTTTCAAGAGCATCTCCCCGGACTGACATTCCCTAGCATGAGGAGAAGTTTTGACAGGGCACTGAAGGAGAGCGTCTTCCTTCAGTGAAAACATCTATATATGGACCAGGAGGACATAACTGATCTAGAAACATATTTGTTCAGGCCCAGTTTCACTCACATCTATGTTTGTTCGTTTCAGCCTCTGTAAGTGGCATTACTACAATCAAACTATTCAGAATAAAATATCACACATGTGAAATGCTTTTCATGTCAAAGTATAAGAAATATTTACTACCATGAGGACAGAATTTAGTAAGATTTAGCTTCTGTTAAATGGTTTACAAATACTGTCAACTTTATTGATTACATTACTGTTCTGAAGCACTTAAATTTTTGTAGTAATTTCTTAATTTTGGAAATTGAGTGACCTGTTTATGAAATACAAATATTATTCAAATTCTGATATAAAAGGTTAGGTAACATCTATGGACATGAGGTATCATGTTACTGTGGGAAAGGAAGAAAGGATGATTTATGATCTCCTAATAATTTTTGAAATTAGTTTTCTTAATTGGTTGAAGAAAAGAATTCTCAAAAGGGATGTAGGGCAAATGCTCAAAGAAGGTTTAGAGCAAGATGCCTTCTCACCAAAATCCTTCTTTCTTGAGCTTGATGTAAGCATGAAAACACATTTCATGTTGCAAATGTCTTTTGTGGTCATATGCAAACTCAAAATTGAGAGAGAGAATAAATTGTGGATATCATTTCTGGAAAAAAAAAGATGATGCAAGAAAAAACAGGAGAATTTAAAGCTACTTGCGATGAGTTAGTGTGGAAAGCCAAGCTAACTGTTTCAGTCACTACAGTATGCTTCAAAGATATGCAACTGTGTTCCAAAAATAACATACTATATTCAAACCTTGGCAGACTATTTAGATATACTGTAAACATTTATGTGAGCATCAACTCTTTCCGTTTTCTTAGATTGACAATACGACAAAAACTAAATTCTGGAAAATCACAGTTTTCTGATAATTCCACTGATCTGAAGAATTTGGGAGAGTACACATTCAGAGGTGTCCACTTAATTTATTGTCACTGTGTAAAAAAGAAGATTCCAAGGGATTGTCTTCCGTGAAACCCTGTAACAGCCAGAGGAAGACACAAAAAAGTCTAGTGAAAAACAGAAGAATGTGGTAGAACCACACTTTAGCTAAATAAACAAGGGAAAGCCTAATAATAAAATGAAAATGTTAGCCAGGATCCACACCTACGAAGACTGGTGACATTTAGATCTGAGACGTATATCTGTGCCCATATGGAACTATGTTCTATATCTAATTTAAGATATAGAGATCTTTAGAAGATAATTTTGTCCTGCAGTGTTTTGAAAACATATCAGTAAAGGGAAATTACACTCCTTTCCTTTGTCTCTCTTCACTTATATATAATAAATCTGCATAAAAGTCCATGCAAGTACTGCATGAAGTACTGAACACCTCCAGGTCTATTTAACCCTTGAAGAACAGTGTCAGGAGAACACTGAGTTTAACTGCATTCAAATTTTATTATTCTCACTCTTTTTGCATTTATATCATTTGATACATTCACAGAGACATTTTTGTTGTAACTATGCAAAGGTGGCTCAAACCAGAATTTCCAGCAATCTTCATTGTAGCATTCCATAGCCAGAGAAAATGTACTTATTGTATATTCAGGTGTCAGTGTTTCATCAGCATCCTAGGGCCTCCCTGCTGTATAACGCATGAAAACTTTGAATGTTTTCCTTTTTTTGGACACATGTAAACCACTGAGTAGAGTGAGTCTCTTTTTCCTCTAGCAATAGTCACCAGAAGGTGGAAGTTGCTGGTCTGAGGTACATAAACCAGCACGTGGCCATATGTGTAGAGAGCAATGTCTCCAGGAAGGGGTCTACAGAGCAATCCGTCTTCATGTTTTAACCTTTCTTATACACTATGTGATGTGTCATGGCTGTAACATCATTACTTTATGAGCTTATTGGCAAGGGTCATGTTTCTTTCTGCAAAGAAAGAATCTTTTCCTGATTTGCTATGTGCCATGACAAGAATTATTTTTTTGATTCAAGCATCATGCTGTCCACCCCTCTAATACTATGGTAATGCAGGAAGCCCTACACGTGAGTTTGCTTTTTGTCAGTGTTGGAAAAATGAATGAAGAAACATTTGCAACCCTTTAATTCCAAATCTGGGGAGAGTTGTTGAGATTATTGAGTTCAATTGTTCAATGCAGAGTTTGTGAAATGTATACTTGTGCTGGGAAACACACGTACCCAGGAGCTTACCACCATGGGGTAACTGTCCATTTTTTCTTTCAGAAGCTGTCTGACAAGGTGTTACCATGACATCCTTTGATGTTTTGGGCAACAAGTGTGCAGCCCCAAAGCTGTGTTGATAAGCAATGAAAACAAGTTTAGGAGGTGAGTGCCCTCTTAAAAAAAAAAAAAAAATTCTCTGTCATTTCTTTTCTGATGATTCTTCTTCATCCCATGGTGCTTCAAATGCTAAAGCCAAGGCAGAAGCAGACTTCAGATGTGTTCCAGTTTCACAGAAAACTCCTCTGCTGCTTGAGGTTTGATCACAGGCTACAAACACTGCTGCTGGCTCGTGTTATAAACCTCCTCCTAGCACAGCCCGTACTTCCAGCCCTTAAAATTGTGATGCTTTTCCATGTAGGCCCTTTCACATCTCATACAAAATCACAGACAAATCATCAATTTGTTCTTTAATAGCCAGGACCTATTTGTACACCCCTATATGTACATTTGTGTACTTTTGCGTATGTGAGGTGGTGTTTCCTGGTGGCAAGGACAGGGGTGGCCACTCCCAGGGCACTCTGCCATGCCCAGGATGCTGACAAGGTGAGGCTCACACATTTTATTTTGGCTTATGGGTGTCACAAAGACATCTTTGTTCTCTCTTCATCCAGTTTCTGAACCAGATTTCCTTAGTTGTCCAGTGCCAGTTGCTATGCTGGGTACAGAGAAGAAAAAAACTCACAATACTATTATTGTAATAATAAATTGAAATGCCCAAACCCAGTCTTCACTCTGGATGGTATTTTATAATATCGCTTTTTAGTCTTCGTAAATAAGCCAGCACAGGTCTCAAAGGAATAGTATTTTGGTGGCTTCTTTTTTTTTCCTCACAGAACCCTATATTTTCAAAATAAGCTGAAATAAAACATATATTCATCTTCTGGAAACATACTTCTTTTTAACTAACATTGTCAATTAGCTGAAACCTTAGTGTAAGAGGCAACACCTCATTAAAGATCAATTATATTTCTGAGTGGTAAGAGAATTAAAAAAAAAAACATTTTGGAATAACTTCTGTGACCTTAACTCCAGATTTTTAGCCTTTTCCCTGGGCATATTAAAAAGAAGTCTCTGTCACATGTAAAAACCGAGGCTTTTTTATAGTTCTTACTAAGCCTTTATTGCAGTTCCAGTGTTAAATCTCATGTTATTGGCACGTTTTGCCTCTAGTTTCAAATCTTAACAGGGACTCTTGCTGCCAATGAATGAGACATTGTCATGAGGCTTAGACAAAGCAACTGTGAAATCAGTATTTTGCAATAGACATTTATTGATCTAAGTGCTTTTATTATATAGTGCTTATCGTATCATTTATTATGCTTATCATTATATATCATATTATATCATTATTGCCTAAGAGACACTTGTTGATCTGTGGCTCTATTTGCTGTCAGAACTGGTGTTGCTAAAAGAGTAAGCAAGACATTGGAAATGAAAAAAGATTTTTTTCCGTAATTTTGGAAATGTCTTGATTACAAAATCACAGTTCTATGAAACCCCATTGCATTTTTTCTTTATTTTCTTTTAGATTTCCCGTGAGCCGAATACTATTAAATTCTCCACATCATTTTATCTTTATGAGCTTTTCTCAGAAGTTGGAGGTAGATAGAAAAAAAGAAGGTTTGCATTTGCTGTTCCCCCTGAACACTTTGATCATGCTGCAACTCATATAATACTCAGAGCAAACAGCGTTGTCTGGTTTCATATGCCAGAGGGAGCAATACCGCTTTACGAGTAGCATATTAAACATAGACATGCATTTAGAAGCAGCAGTAATTAGCAAATATGCTCACCTCAAAGTTTTACTGACCTGGCCTGTATTGGATGTGCCATGAGAGTGCTTGTCTTCTTACTCAATGAACCTGTTTTTCTCCTGCATTTCAGTCCAAATTCCCTCGAGTGATGAGTTTACCATATCATGTAATGGCAAAAGACAGGCAGAGGAGTCAAGCAAGTGTCACCTTATTGATTATACGGTTTGAATTAATTGATTCACCTCATTAGTAAACATACTTTTATCTTCGAATTTTTCCATCAGTTCTAGAAGTTATATTTGCTGATTTCCCTGTAGTGCCACTGCTCATGGTAACAGTATCAAATGCCTCAGGATGAGATTTTTTAATACTACCTAACTACTTTCTCAGGGATTGATAGTAAGATTAAATATTGTTATGTTTATAATTTCTTACAGGGTATTTTTTCTTTTTTAGAGTGGCAATTAAAATGAAAACAAAAAAACCCTAAGATGTTCAGAAGCATAAAGATTTCAATAATCTGCCAATATAACTTGCTTTTGGTCATCCAGGTCTTTTGAAAATCTTCCCTAAAGAATTTGCTCAAGTCAAAGGAGCCCTACAAGGAAAAAAAACCAGAAAACAAAACGTAATTTTCATCCAGTGACATCATTGATACTGTAAAGAGTGTGTAAACTCTATCCTTTTCAGGCCTCTTTTTCCTGAAAGACTTTTACAGAAATTTGGCCATAAATGTTAACACCACATGAATATAAATGAAGCCTCAACCAGTGGCTTTCCCACTCTCCATGCCTACCATGCCCACTTTCAGCTCACACTTCTCACTGTGCTATGAAAGATTTCTCTTTACTACTGTGGTTTTTAGTCCTTAATCCCGTATAACCAATGTGATGTTACACAGGAAACATTTCTTTCAGGATTTCAGGCAGATCCTAATGATTCAAAGACTAATTCAAATCAGTTACAGTTATTAAACCCTCTTCCATCCAAGTTTGCTTGAATTTTGGAAAGACTTTGAAAGTAAGCATTTGTGGTTTATAAACTAAATCATGCAGAAGCCATAGGAAACATCTAGTTGTTAATTATCTTTAGTAACACTTTCTGAATTTCATATTATTGACAAAATCAAGGTTATCGATGATAATCTACAGATAATTGAAAACTCACCTAAGAAGAAATAAAAATCTTGGATACCAACCGATTCACACCCAAATGATTTATCTAGATTACTGTGAAATACTTCTAGAGTAAGCATGTTGCACAACAGAGAACTGAATTGCATCTAATGCCCTAAACCATTCTGAAACAAAAGTCATAATAGCAATTGCTGAGGATGGAAATGCTGCTGCTTTATCTGTGATTTGGCAGAGCAGTCACAAAATTTATTCAGGAAGCAGACTTCGTACTTCTGAGAACCTTTCTAAACTTTTTTAAGATTGAACCATGCATCTGAAGCACCACATCCTGTATGGTGACATCACCAACAACAATTCACAAATGAGGAAAGGGTGTGGCTGTTGTAAAGCTGTTGAACATCATCAGTGTGAACTACAGATCTGAGCTATTTGCTCCTGCAGATAGTAAGCTGGCTGTGTACTGGTAAGTCTTGGCACAGTCTTTTTTCACTCTCCATGGTCATCCTATCTTTCTACTGACAGAGTTTATGAGTACAGAGTGTAAGTCAAAACATAGCAATCAAAAGCAGGTGCTGTGATTTTTTATTTTTTTTTTTGCCTGCAGAAGACACAACAGAGCACAATACTATAGACAGATTGAGTGGAGAACACTAAGGTTTAATGCTGCTGTCTTGAAAATATTGAGGATGAATTTTGCCCCACGGGGTTGAGTAGCAGCTGCGCGTTGTAAACGTGGCATAGAACAGCCTGAGCGTAACCACGAGCTGCCGGGTTGTGCTGTGGGGCACCTCCCGGCAAGCTGGCCAGGCTTGGCTGATAGGAACATCATCTAGCTCTGGTGAAATGATCTTAGAATCCAAGCAGTTGCAGCCAAGAAGCCTGTTCATGAGAGCAATAGTAATAAAATTCTTGAACCATAGGTAAAAAATAGATCTTTTTTGCCCTTCAGCCAGTTTAGCAGCTGAGTTATTTGGAGATGTGCCAAATGTCTGATATATATAACTTTTATTAAAAAGTCTGTATGTTTACCCTAGCATATAGGCATACAGATATTTTAGCTGTCCTGAAGAGAACAGAGTAAAAAAAAAAAAAAAAAAGTGAGAGGATTTAAGGTAGTAGGAAATTAGATATTTTGAGGGATATTGAACATTGTACATGTTCTCAGCCATTATCAAAGTTATTTAGCACAGGCGTTTCGGTAATTGTGATACATTACAGAAATCAGCAGTGATCAATGAGCATCAAACATTTGTGCTTTTATGTTTGAATACTCAATTTTCAATATGCAGGGTTATGCTATGAAATACATACTATAGCATACCCATGTAAGAAGACCTGCTGATGGCTTTTCAAGGCACGTATTTCTTCGTTTCTTGAGTTGCTGTATTACTGGGTTTGGTAAGAGACAATTTAGTATACAAAAACGCTTCATGGATTTTTACACACTGAATTTGAGCCAAAATGTTCCTCAGGCTATTGCAGTGCTGGCAACGCTCCCTAATTGTGACTTGCAAACATGCAGCTGAAAACAATACAGATGTAAATGAGTGAAAATCTTGTAATTCTAATTCCATAATACTTTTATCACTCAATTCAGATGCTTGTGGTTCATTAAAAAACACAAAACATGCCATTATTTTTTTTGAAAATATTTTATTCTTGAACGTCTTTCAGGCATTTGGGCACACCGGTTTTGATCTACTTTATGAAACTGTCAGAGAAAATGTTCCCTTAGTAAAAAGCTGTGAACTTCAATGTCTGGGATGATTAAAACCTACTACTACAGGTCAGTGAGAAGCAGTACAGGGAATGTGTTCCGGTGACAGGGCTGGGTATGTACCTGGCAGAGCTGAGGGGGAAAGCAACGGCTGAGCTTAGTGTCAGAGGTCCTATGCTGACATCAAATACAAGAGACTTCCCACAGCTCAGTGAGTAGGACCTGTGCCGAGCAAGAGAATCTTCATTCTGTCTTAACAGTCGCCATAACAACATATTCACAATCGTAAAATTGCAAATGTACCTCCTTCCATCATCTGCTTAACTGTCCAAAGCAAGAAAGCCAAGGTGCGGAAGGCTTTTTGTCACTATAGCAGGGCTCTGCTCGACCATGTAGAAGTGGCACACAGCTGATTTTTGATAGGCTTTGCTTAGTTGGTGCAAGCCACAGGCTGTATAAGTCCCAGTGGCCTCAAAATCCTTCACTTACCGTCCAAGAATTAGAGTGGTTCACTTTCGTATATAATATGTGTTGTGTAGAAAAGATCCGTCAGCTATTCAGTGGTCATGTTCTTGCCTTTTTCGACTAATGATGAGATGTTACTGGAAAAGCAATTAGCTTTAGCTGTCCACTGCAAAAGAAGAAATTCAATCTTAAATATTAATTACGTTGGTGTAATTGAAGCACATTTTAAGAGCTATCCAGAAAAAGAAGGGAGAACGGAGTTGGTAGCGGTGTCTGCTTACGGAGAGGGGAGAGGGCTATCGGCTGTGCTGGTGAAACATGGTATTTCTCATCTGCCATCCCCTCGGAGCTGCTGGAGGTAAGAGATCAATGCACCAGCAAGAAGTTTTGCTTTCCCTGGCAAGAGGTGGGCTGTGTAACACCGAAGTGAGAGTATTCGCTCTACCCATTTCTAGTTCACAGACTCTGCTACAGAACTCCTTCCTCTCTTTTAAGTAGAGAGTTTTAGATCAGGTTTTTGAAATCTTCATTTCAATTATAACAAAATTTTCGACATGGATTCCCTCTGTTCTTACCTGATTTCTGCTCATGATACTTAGACTTGCTAATGGATGAGACTGCAAAAACACATTTAAATTATCTGACTGCATTGTCTGGGTATTCCTCTTAATAAATGAATATTTTTAACAATTTTCAATAAACATTTTTACAAACAAACATTTGCATTCTCAAAGGCTTTTAAAAACTCATGGAAGAGTGACAAATACACTATTATTGAAATTACTTTGCTTCAAATATATGTTCCTGAGCATATATTGTGATGTTTGCCCAATTGTGTTGTAAAGTTTGTGTATTCTTCTAGTTCTGAACTTTAAAGATAATTGTTTCAAAGACATTATTGTGATGAGTACTGTAAATATAACTCACAGGAAGAAAACTCAGTGGCACAAAGATAGACAATTTATTTACAGGTGCTGTAAATAAATTAAAGGCTGATATAGCTATCAGAAATATACATATGGAAAAGATTAGCACACTAAGTAAAATTACAGGTACAACCTCTTAAGACTGATCTCCCAAAGAAGTAAAGTATCTTTAAGCAAACCATAGCAAGTCTATTGTTTAATTACCAGTTACAGGAGAGGAAAGACAAATAAATGATGTATTAGCCCCTAGTATCAAGCTCTAGACTAGACCAGTATATTGAGCAGCCAGAATTTCCTCTGCTGCTGCAGCAACAGGGAAGTAACGGGGGGTGAAATTGGCTTCATTTTAGATAGGGAATAACAACTTGCAACTCTTCAGTGTTCATTTGTGAATTTACAGAACAAGCATCCGCTGGGAGAAGAGAGAACCACTTTATCTCTGGCAAAGAAAAGACCTAGATTTACTATGTTCAACAGAGTCGGGTGGATTAATAGCCAACATAAACTACTTAGAAGTATACCACTTACCAGCCTCAAACTCTCCACGTTGTTTCTATTTCTTGAATACTCAACAAAATTTAAAGCAGTATTAGCTGCTACTTTGCTTGGGAAGTGTCCTGGTTTCAGCTGGGATAGAATTAATTTTCTTCCTAGTAGCTGGTGCAGTGCTGTGTTTTGGATTTAGTGTGAGAATAACCTTGATAACACACTGATGTTTTAGCTGTTGCTGAGCAGTGCTTATCCTAAGCCAGGGATTTTTCAGCTTCTCTCACCCTGCCAGTAAGAAGGCTTAGGAGCAGAATAAGTTGGGACAGGACACAGCCAGGACAGTTGACCCAAACTGACCCAACAGGACATTCGATAGCATATGACACCAGGCCCAGTATATAAACTGGGGAGCTGGCAAGGAGGGGGAGATCACTGCTCGGGAACTGTCTGAGCATTGGTCAGTGGGTGGTGGGCAGTTGCACCGTGCCTCACCTGTTTTGTGTATTCTTTTATCACTGTTTTCCTTTCCCGTTCGGTTCTCACGTGTTGCCTGACCTAGTCGAGAGGTGGCGTCCCTGCTCACAACAGGGAGGTTGGATTAAAATGATCTCTGAGGTCCCTTCCAGCCCAGGCCATTCTATGATTCTATGATTCTGTCCTATTAAACCAGCTTTATCTCAACCCAGGAGTTTTACGTTTTTTTCCAATTCCCTTCCCCATCCCACTGAGGGAGAGTGAGTAAGCAGTTGTTTGGGGCTGAGCTTCCAGCTGGGGTTTTACCACGACAGCTAGACATGATAAGGTTTAATGCTAGCAGTGCTATTAAATCAATTAATACATAAAGACATAAAGAAACCTGGAAGTGTTCAAGGCCAGGCTGGAGAGTGCAATGAGCAACCTGGTCTAGTGGAAGATGTCCCTGTCTCTATCAGGGCAGTTGGAACTAGATGAGATTTAAGATCCCTTCCAACCCAAACCACTCCATGATTCTATGATACGACTTTAAAGTCCAGACCCTTCACATATTCTTTACCTATGGCTACAGCCCTGCCCTTAATTTCTATCTGAAATTTAGTCTCATGCCCCATTTTCTTCTCCATTTCTTGTTGTATCAATCTTAATTTTCCTTGGTGCTTTCCCTGCTAATGTGTCTAAAGGGGAGAAATCATATCCTGGTTATTACCTTTACTTTGCTTTGATTTTCATCAAAAAAACAGATAGTAGTTTTTTTCCCATCATCTGACTGAAAAAATGCCTGTTTATTATTAAATCATATAATTTAATATAATTGTACAACTGTTGTAAGGAAGACACTAGCCTGAGTTGTCGAATTCTGTAAATTATCTTGGTGCAACAGTGAGCAATAATGGATCATGACAGAATCACTGATTCGGACCTCTGCCCCAAACAGCTAAAAGTGAATAGTCCTTAAGCAAATAGGTTATTATCAATAAACAGGGTGTTTTGTCCACAGTGAAATAACTCCAAGATATTTCTTTCTATAACTTAATCTGCTTTGGTTATAAATTAAAGGTAACATGCATCCTTTGTGTTAACCATATCTTTTTGTTTCCACCACAGAGATCAATATGAATTTATTCAAATATTTGCCCTCTGAAAATTCAGGAGTAGAGGATTTCATCAAAAATTCTTTCCTCTAAACAGGCTTTTAGCTGAGTCTAAACTGGAATTGCTTAAACCAAGTGCACAACTCTTTTCTTTATTATCATTCCTTGCACAAATTGGAGAAAAAAAGTAAGAATGAAGAAGGAGAAAAGACCTTGTTCTGCTTTTAAAATTAGATTTTTATATCAAAGTTCTACTTTTCCAGTGTACCTAGGGTAGGTTTGTGGGATGAGATTCCTAGGTTCTAGGGAACACTATTGCTTATTGAATATATCTTTCATATTATTGAAAAACTAAATAAATGATCAGGGAAATGAAGAAGGAGTCTTTCAAGTAAAGTAGTAAATGCCCACAGAATTGGATTCTGTCTGTAACTGCACTATAAGATTATATAAGATGCTCAGAAACTCAGATATTTTGGAGGTAGCGAGTAATTGTGTCTTCTCATTCTTCAAGTGCTGAACTGAATGTTCTAAGATTTAACAGTCTCATAGAGGAATCAGCTTTTCCCATTAAGCATGGCTGAAGGACATTTCAAAATCTCATTGCTTCAATAGGTACCTGCATGTAATGTGCTTAGAATAATATCCTTGAGAAGGATAGCACCTGGGATTCAACCAGGACCTTCTAGCTTTTTGCAGGAAAAAAAAAATAAAAAACCTACGCTGCCTTAGTTATATTGGTATCTTCAGTAATTATTTCTATTGTAATCTAGTAATTGTGTTTTCCCACCACATGGAGGGATTAGCATCGTGTTAACAGGATTAATATTCCTGTTTCTTTTGTATGCTTTCCCTCACAGATAATACCTTTTGAATACTTTAAAAAGACAACATTTCATGAGGTCATAGTTAATCAACGTATAGGCTTCAAGAAAGTAGAATAGGTGCAGTTATTTTTGTCCTGCCCTTTCCTCTGCACATATTCAGAACCAAAACCAAAAGATTCATGTGGTGCTTAATGGCACTACCACAGATGTTAATACAGATTTAAAATTAAGGAGATGATTGTGGAGATGTGGGGTTTTTTTGTTTTATTTCATACCTATAGATACATACAGAGCTTTAAATACACCTTGTGAAAGTGAAACAGTGTATCAAATTTTTGGTCAATATATAACAGACAAATTGGGAGGAATTTCCATGTGGTTGATAGACAATCCAGTATTAAATGTAATGGGACATGGGCTCTAACTCTATATTAAAGGCATTCTGAATATGCAGAGTGACTTCTTCTTGCTCTGACACCCCAGCAGTGCTGCAAAATGTTAAGTGATGTAAAAAAGCTCATATCCAGCTCCCACAGCCCGGTGCCTGTGGACCTGGGATCTCTGCCCATGCTGAGGGTTGTGCCTGACACCTGCCCATCTTCAGGTTCAACCATTGATGACACTGAGCATGTCTTCCAGAGATACTCAGATACATGGATCCCTTGAGTACACACACTCCCCTCCCCACCATTCAGGGGGATGTACAGATGCCCGCCCCACAGCAGGCACACAGGCTGTGACCCACAGTCCCACTCCAGCCACTGGTGATGAGCCCCTCAGTCCTGTCCCACTCTTTGGTCCCCTCAGCAGCTGATTTTGGGAACTCACACCGTTCCCAGCCCCTTGACTGAAGGTGAATGACTGCAGTGTCTGCACTGTGACCTAACTGGTCCAGTGTCTGACATCTCAGGCCCAGGGCACGCAGAGCCCCAGCTATGGGATGACAGGACAGGCGGTGGTGACTAGGCGAGGCTTCAGCCAAACCAGTGCACTGACCAGCCTGTTTTACATCCCACCAGCCCCTGTTAACCCTCTTTGTTCCTCCTATCCCCTCATCTCCTGCCCAGCCCCTATGGGTTTGTGGGTCCATCCGTTACCACCTCCTACTCAGCCCATTAGCAGGTCACCTCGTTCACAGTTTCACCAGTGGCAAAGTCCAGGCCCATCTTCCTGGAAGGGGTGCCTGTCCTTGCTCCATTGCCCAGTCATTAGGACGAGTGGCAATGTGTGTTTCTCATCATTGTCTCCATGCTTGTTCTATCTCTGTATGTTTTGTTTCTTGTTTCTGGTTTTGTGAGGGTTTTTTTTCACCTAATTTCTTAATTGATGAGATCGTGGAGCAGATAACCTTACTGGAATAAACACTCTCACATGCCCTCATTGATTAGTATAACTGACCAGGTTTGTTCTCATCGCTACCCTCCTTACCATAGTCAGCTTTGTGTCCTTGTATGTTCCTGTTTATGGCTTCCTCCTCTTATTATTAGCCTTTTCTTCACTGAAAAGGACCCTTGATCAGATACACTTAAAGAAGCAGGCACTCTCCTTCCACATACCCTCACACAAATAGCTTCAGCTGTACTTTATTTCATGTTGTTATGGAAACAACATGATTATAATGCCTCCAACATGAAACAAAATTTAGATACTGAAGCAGGGGAAAAAACCATACATTCATTACTTTGAGTTTCTGTCTTCATAGGGAATGTTACTGACTCTTGTCCCAGCTGGTTCAGAAAATATTTAGCAGTCCATGGTTACTTGCAAAACCTATGTCCTGTGGTCCCTTTGACTCCACTGTTAATCAGTCAATGTACCTGAGCTTTTGCTGACATTGTGCCCTTGGGATAAGACTCAATTTGTAAAATAATAGCGTAGTTTTCCGTTTAGGATTTTCCTTTGTCCTACAGCAGACATGGTAGATCTTCATGGAACATACACTTTCTAGCAGCTTTTGACACTACTGTAAGTGAACTTAAGTGAGACTTAAGTGAGAACAGATCTACATAATTCAAGTTGAGCAGCAGGAAATAAGAAGTGTTTCAGATGCCGGTTTAGCAGAGACAAAAACTCTCACACTCAGGTTTCTGCAAAAAACCTGAACTTCTTTTACTGGTCTTAAGGTTTTTCAGTCATCACTACATTGCAATTTTGAATGCAAATTTAAATGAAAAACCTTTTTTTTTGGTTTAGATTTAAAATACTGTATTTTATTTAGCGTGTAAGTATTGGAATTTTCAAGAACTTGGGGAAAAATGATTTTGCAGGGGTTTGCTTAGTCTTTGGTTTCTGTGAAAGACAGACGAGATCAAGTGCCACTTCCCTAAATATCAAACCAGGGAAATGCTTTCACATACTCAAATCAATACTAAAAAATAAAAGAGAGAAAATCTCTATCTTACTTGGTGAGGCAGTGTGATACATTTGCAAACTCTTACAATTTCATGTTTCTTAAGCTAGTAATGAAGTAAAGTAAGGCAATCCTGAAGCCCCGTCCTTGGAAACTACCTTGAAGGCAGAGTTACTCTTTCTAAAGTGGTGAAATCAAAACATAATATCACATGTGACATACTTTTTCTCTTTTTGCCTTTTTTTTTTCCCAGTAATTTTTTTTCTCTCCAGTAATGACTTTGTTATGACATAATCTGGAAGTCCTAGCCGTGTAAATTATGTTAAGTATTTAAATTTGTCATGGTCTGATAATGCGAGATAGTTTTAAAACACAGTTGATGAGAAAGATATTTCTATTATCTAGAATCTCGGGTATTTGAATTATATAGTATAATTATTTTAATTGCATTTTCCTATAGCATATTGTAAAAGCAACGTAAACAGTTTTGTTACTTTATGTACTTTACTCACAGTAGGGATTTTTTGCACCTAAATTGTCTGGGATCTTTTAAAACGGTTGATAGTTGTCTTAAATTAAAACAATCCATCATTATTGAAGTATACTAAGCCCCAATTCTTCAAATAAATTAATGCAAATATATGTTGTGCCAAGCATGCAGATCTAGAGAAATGTATTTCCTCAATAATTTCATGCAGATTCTGAGTCTATTCCTATACAGTTCTGTTACACTGGTAGCTTGCCTCCACCACTGCAGTGACAAACAGCATACTTCTATTCTGAAAAATATGAAGATAAAAGCACTAATCGTCTCTTACAGGTAATCCAAGCCTATTTTTCTGAATGTCTGTCTTAATTTTTCTATATTCATTAAATTTCATGACACATGGAAAAAAAATAAAAGTCCTTTTGACATAAAAGAACAAAGCCTGACCGCAAGAACTTCCTTTGCTCTGATGTCTTAGGCATTTTAGGATCTCAGAAGCAATTAACTGTTGTTAGTTGATTTAACCAAATGCATTGCTCTTAAAGCATCCCAAGGGCCAGTTAAATCATTTTAGGATATGAACAGGCAAGCTAAAGAAATCTTTGGTTTGGTCCTAAGTAAAATACTTGCTGACAAAACACAAGGCTGTTTTTTAAACCATTTGATGTTGCTGCCTGAATATAAATAGAAGTGGGATTAACAATGCTGAAAGACTACAAAGCTCAGCAAAACAAAACAACCCCCCAAAAAACAGCTTACTCCTTGGATAACTCAGAATATTTACTTTTTCTTTATAATGCAGTGTAGTTTATATACACACATATATATATATCTATATATATCTGTGCCACCTTGCATGCCTTTGAAATTGCAGTTGACTTTCATGACACCACTTTTATTCTGGATGTGCAGTTCAAAACATTCCAAGTTTTTCTGGGTGAAATGGACATTCTGTTAATAAAATACACCACAAGTGGAAAACGTATCAAAGATTCTAGGGGTGGAGACATTTCTGAAGTTTAAGTCATAACTGCTTTTGGACAGTAAACCTACACTGTTAGTTGGCCATAACATGCATAAGTAAATTTTTAGCAAGAAGAATTAAACTTGCTCCATCAACTAATATATTTATGTTTGCACATTTTTTTTCTACAAATTCAGTATAAGTTGCTGGTTTTGATATTTTACTCATTGATAGGCATTGTTTTGTAAGATAAAGAAACTAGGTGATTTGATAACACGTTCCACCTACTGTGAATTTGTCACAACAATGTAATTTTCAGAGATATTCCTCACTGCCTTCTAATTCAGGAACTAAAACTGCTTGAAAGTACTAATATTTTCCATAAAACCTTCTCTCTCTTGTGTACTTAATTTAGTGAAATATCATGTACTACTCATCTACATAATATTAGCAGGAACCTTTTTGACTTAAAAATATTCCATGAATGGAAACAGACTATGGAAAAAATAAATTCTCCCATTTCTGGTCTAAAAATTTTCTGCTCATGAAAGCCATCTGTTTTTTTCCCCAATTACATAATTAGGACTAATACTGGAGAAAAAGTAACATGCAGATAATGGAAGACAATATTTCCCTCCACGAATCTTTTTTAAGTAGTTCAGATCCAGTCATGGGGTAATACACATGGTAAATGCAGAAAATGTAAGTAAAAGGCAAGCATTGTTTTTTACTTTTCCTGTGAAACTTTGATATTTTAAGTGTCAAAGAAAATCAGAGACATTGAGAAGTATGTTGCTTGAAAAAAAACCACCTTGTAGATGTTGACTGTAAAACCCTAGATCAAAAGATAACATTGATGACAGCCATTGAGGCCTTCTGAAGAATGTAAATGCTTAAAAAAAAAAAAATCTTCATCCATTTCAGTTAAAGGAAAACATTATTGCACTTCCTGCAAGTAGAAATACAGAGGCTTTGGCTTCTGGCTTCTGTGGCAGGTGCATCCCCCTTTGAGCTGCTTTGTCTCCCCTCACAGCAGCTCCCAGGCAGATTTCAGAGAATCTGCTGGAAGTTCCTGGCTAGTTTGGGTCTAGCCCACCAGCCTAGGGGTACACCCAGGAAGTTGGCTGGTAGCCAATGGGAGGCCGAGGTGGCTTTGATTGACCTCAGCTCAGATTCGACTAAGCTTTAAAAGGGGGTCCTGCCAGGGGCATGTTGGAGCTGTCCCTTTGGAGCAGTAGGTCCTGCATTTGGGGCTACAGCCTCCCCCTTGGTTCTGGGACGCTGTCCAAGGTTAATCCTCAAGGTTGAGCTTCCTCATCTTTGTATAGGTGAGTGTATTTATGATCTGGATCACTATTCTTTTTTTAAGGGTTGGGTGCAGTGTAGTAGCCGCTCGTCTCAACTGATACCAGAACTTGCATACTTGGGGGAGCATTCGTTTCTTAAATAAATCCAATTTAATTAGGTGTGTGGATTTTTCTGAGAATGGGTGCACTCCTCATAGCTTCTCAGAAAGAAGTAATTTTTATTTAAAAAATACTTTACTTTGACTACGTATGTTTTAGAGAGGCCTTGCTTTATGTGCAATGTTTGTAGAGGGTTTTCAGTATTACACCTGATGGATTTTCTACAAATAATTTCTCAAGGATTAGACTTGTTTTATTGCAGATCTGTTTTCTGAGGCAAGCAGCAAAATGGAGCTATGTCATTTATACTATTACTGACTTGCATTTACACTGAAGTGAATGGTGTTGTTTTCTTAGATGTTTCGCTTTGACAGCAGAAAAATGTGTTTTAGAAGAGTGTCCTGAGTTTGTTGTCAATACTGCTGGTCAAAAGAACTGTCAACACAGTTCCTTTTTTTTTTTTTTAATTTATAATTCCTAACTAAAGTAGAGCAGATGTGGATTACCTAATATAAATGTTATTCTACATTGGCTATGAAAGTCTGATCCAGAAGAAAGAAAACAGCTAGCTTGAAAACAATTTGGCACACGCTGTCCTTTTCATCTTTTTTAGTCCAGTAGGGTTACTACCAAGAGTGATGCAGTAGCATAAGAGTTAAATTGATATTCTAAGTCTTGTCATTCCTAACTTGAAGAACTTAATTTCTTCTGCGTTCCCCAATTTGCTTCGTTCACAAATGCTGAGCTGCCTTAAAACAATCCTCGTGCCCACCGCAGTCACCTCGTGAGACTTCAGAATGTCTGACCTGCTGGAAAGGACTCATGCAGCCAGCACCCTCTGGTAACAGGAATTTGAGGAGAAAACAAAACTTACCTGTGAAGCCTACCTGATCAAATATTATAGAAGCAGAACACAATGTGACTTCTATGCAGATTTTCTAACTGACACATTTTTACCCTTATTTATACTGATTAATCTCTCATTTTTTTTGTATCAAGTACAACATAAGTTATTACCATAGATATATTCAAAGGAAATGTGAGGCAGTGACTTCCCTCTGATGACTTTTAGATAAAAAGCCCCATGCTTTCTCTCTATTGTGACATTTTCTGTGGCTTCTGGGCATGAATGTCTAATGTTTTGTCTGACTCAGCTACAGGAATAAAAAAAAATATCACATCTTTAAGACCTTAACTCCTAAGGAGGTGTGTTTCTCTGAGCCAATAAGTAGTCTCAGCTTTGTTCACACATTTAATTGCAATTATACAATCCTTGTACCTTGTTAATAGACTTAATTGGTTATCAAGAGCAGCAGCTGTAATAGAATTATTTCTCAGATCTATACTAGGAAAAATACTGCTGCCTATTAGTTAGCAGAGTAGAAGGCTCGGGAAAGTCAGTTGGCTTGAATAAGAGCAGAACCGTGAAAGCTTCCTATGAAATTAGTTTATTGATTCATGTAATTAGATTTTTGCTGTGAAGGATTTCCAGCCAGAAGTCAAGTTGTGAAGCAAAACCCAGAGTCTTCACAGATGTGTTGAAAAGTGTCTTGCAATGTCGCTTCCTGATCTCAGTAAAATTACTTTTATTTCTATTTCATCACGTTATTATTAGGAACCTACTAGTTTTTCTGTTGAAGTTCCTAGTAAAGCTAATAGTTTTATTCTTAATGAATTTACAGGTATCTAAACTGGTTTTAGTGCATACACCGTGGTACAAATTAACTAAAGTATGATCAAGCAATTAACTGTCTCTCCCCAGTCCTTGGCAGAGGAGCACTGGAAGTGCATTGATGTTTTACTGATATTGATCAGGGCAACAGTTTTTAATGCTGTGTTTCATATTACTACTGTAGAATATTAGAAGAATTTTAAAAATATAGTAGAATTTTTGAGAGAGAGTGTAATAACTGAGCTAAAACACATTATGAAAAAAATCAAATTAATCACAGAAAAAATGCAAGCATAGAAAACACGAAATGTCTTTCCATACATGGAGTGAGGAGTAGTCACATTGTGTCATAAAACATTGTGCAATCTTAAGAGACACTGTGCTATTCATTTGACATTGACCCATAAACAAACATTCCAGTAACAACTGGATACTTGTCTTTGGACTGATTTGGACTTCTACAGAATCAAACCCACTTCTTTCTTTTCCTTTTGCTCCTTTTTTTTTTTTTTTTTTTAAGGGCAGTAGAACTTTTTGTACCAGTAACAAGTAACTGCTTCTAACCATATTACCGTTCATTGTCGATAAGACATTTATCATTGCAATAGCCAGATCAGAATGTAATAACTCTGTATATCACTATTAAAGATCCCATTAATTAAATAGGAGAATTTTCTTGTTGTAAAGAAATATGGATTTTCTATAAAATTTTCTTCTTTTAAGTCTACCATATAATCATATAGACAGTAAACTAGTATGAACCAGTCATATACTGTTGATTCAATGTAGCTTTTACTCAAGATTTTGCTGCATGACAATAAGCAAAGTGAATTAACTTGTAAGGGTTCTGGGTTATCATGGACTGCTTCCAGTTCCCCAACAAAGTAATTTTACAGTAAGCCAAATTCCTTTTGGCTATGTTGCACTGCAGTCTGCAGGGTAGTCAAGTGAGTGGGAATAAATCCCTTTGCAACATGTGGGAGAAAAAAAAGTGATGTTCACATTTGGGCATATGGAGTGAACATTTAAAAATAAACAAATAAGTAAAATGCCATGGTATGTAGCAGTTCTATTTCATTAGTAGCAATAAATTCTGGTAAATCTTTCTGAATGCTTATGTTAGTTCTGTGGATGTTTCAGGCTCCGCAGAGGAGACTGGTAGCAACCACGATAAAGACCACTTTTGGTACCATAATCATGGTTCTGGGATTCTCCAACTTTTGGCATCTCCAAAGTTTTTGGTGTCTGCTCTTCTGGAAGTCCAAAAGCATCAGTCATATGAAAGTTGTGGTTACCCTCTGGTATGGGGACTCTGTGTTCCACATTACCAGTTCCAACTCAACAGCAAAAAAATCCATCTCCCTTCAGCTGTGTCTGGTTGACATTTAGCACTGTATGCAGACTCTCCTGCTTTTGTGGAAAACTGTGCTATGTTTTTGCAGATCTTTGAGGTTCCCATATTTGAGGGCTGAAGCCTCTGATTTTTGCACAGAAGAAAAAGGGTACCTCTTTCACACTCTGGTCCATACAGAAAATCAAGAGAGAAATACCGTAGCTCCTATGGCTCCAGATTGTGTTTCCTATTTTCAGAAAGGATCATCTGGCAGAGGAGGAAGGAAAGAATTCCAACGTTTCTGTGTATGTCCATGACTGATTCAACAACCTGGTAATTTCACAACTGCTGCATATTTGTTACAGGCAGGCTGTGTTGCCAAGGCAGTCCAGTCACAGAGCATCGCTTAATATTTCTAAGCTCTGGGAGTACTCTTTCCTTTCCAGTGCAGTGTGTCATTTGGCCTAAAGATACAGTCACCATGTCACTGTGAGATATGTAACAGTTCATCAGCAGGAATTTCACTTCTGCTGTCATTCAGAATTGCAGCGATGGTGGGATGATAATATTTTATTGCAATGCTCTTTTTATTTGATTCCTTTCGGCAACATACAGTGCCAACTTGAACAACATTACTAGGTTAATGAATTATACTAATAAGACACGATACAGTAAAGCAGTCAATCACGTACCAGTCTGGAGGGAGCTTCAAAACAGAAGGTTGCTTCCAGTTCTCAAATCGTGTACTTCTTGCTCAAAAATCTCTCATCTCCTATTTTAGAGCCAGTCACAGATGTACATCCTGAGTAGGAAAAGGCATAAAAAACTTAAACTCCTTCAGTCATTGCAACTTTTTCATAAAGTTTAACAGAGCTCAAAAGTCAGTTAATACCTAGAAACTTCTAGTGTCCAGTTCTCTTGCTCAGATCTGAAATGATTCAGTTATTTAGTGGAATGATGTAGCATTATACCTCACCATATCAAAGGCAAATCACTTGTTCTATAAAAGACAAAAATTGTTTGCAGAACTTCATAAAATCTTTCATTGCTTTATCTCTCTATAAAACATGAGATATATTGGCACGAAGCTCTCTGATTTCAACTGTGCTCAATTCCTGCTCACTGAAATCAAAGCGCATGACTAAAAATTGTATTGATATGTTGATGAAGTGACATATAGAAAGTCAGTTACTTCCGAGTATGTGTAACATGCATTATCACGTACCCTTCCTTCAGCTTGCTATTGCAGTGGCAAAGCAATTGATGTACATACCTTGCCAAGCTCTTTAGAAAATATGGACCTTAGCAGCTGTCAAATAGCCACACAGGAAAAAAAAAGCCAACAAACCTAACACACAACTTTTGCCTCAAATGTTTCTCTCCCCAGATAAATTGGGAGACCTTGCTCTGCCTTTTTGGTGTGTAGTTTATGGTAGTGACCTCAATATTTTTCAAGAACAACGCGTCCTAGAATTGCTAGAAGACCCTGGGCTCCTCGGTCTTGTCATTTTCTGGTCCTGGAAATAAATTGAAAGGCTTTATGGAAAATCTAAACCCAGGATGGAGCACACTGAGTGCAAAATAATCCTGTAGTTTTACCACTGTTTAAACTCAAAATAGGGTTAAGAAAATATAAAAGCTGATTCTCACAACTGTGTTCAGCAAATTGTGATAGACTGGGCCTAAAGCATAGACAAGAACCAGGAGGTCTAATCTAAAGTTGTACATGGGCATTTGAATAACGATTTCCTTCTGACAAGAGTTTTCACACCCATCTGATAAAGTTTCTCTCGGTTGAAAGTAATTCCTTAATTATGAGTATTTCCAGTCACCTTTTCTTACATATTTGTAGAAATTTTAGATGCAGAATACTGATTTCCATGTGCTACAAAATATTTGTCGTTTACAAAGCTTGAAAACAAGCCTAAACTACACTGTATGTGTTTTAAATTCAGTTTATATTGAGTGGTTATGTAGTGTGAGACATCTGTGATTTGCCATAAACTTAAGAAGGAACATTCTTGTCCTGGACTTACTCCCTAGTGAATTTTTTTGACCTTGCTTGTTAACAGAAGGTTTGTAGTGAGATGCAAATGAATGTAAATTGTTAATGTTATGCTGCACGGCATCAGGCAGTATAATGGTCTTGTGTACACTGCAACACTCTGAAAAGCCATAACACAAGCTATTGTTTGCATTCTTTAATCTTAGATTCAGAATTTACTGCCTTCTGCCTGTGAAACAGAGCTCCAGCTACTGTACAGGCAAGAAGCATGCCAGTGGCGATTAATGACATGCTGTTTAATAAAATAATGAAACTCGGGCTATAAAGTCCTGGTACACTTAAATAACTGTAGGAATCTACAAATCGTGTTTATTAGAAAGAGGAAAATCCCCCTTAATTTACTGATGAAACGGAAGCAGTGTCCTGCTGTCAGCAATGCAGGGCACGGTGCTATATGCTGCACTTGATTCATGTATCTCTCCAGTTAGGACACATAATTGATTTCTTTGGGTAGTTGGTAGTTGTCATTTACCTAAACTTTAGTCCTCATTTAAAATGCCCACGTGGAAGATTTAAAACAGAATTCTAGAAAGTGGGCTGAAGTCATGAATACCTGGAATGATTGAAAACAGCATCGGTTATAAGGGAGCCATGGGGGCTGGCACGGAGCCCTGCCTGCTCTGTGCCCCCACAACAGCTTGACACA
Organism: Trogon surrucura; assembly: GCA_020746105.1. Lineage (NCBI taxonomy): Eukaryota > Metazoa > Chordata > Aves > Trogoniformes > Trogonidae > Trogon > Trogon surrucura. The sequence goes on from CM036624.1 coordinate 12,436,553, forward strand.
AGCAGTTGATCTGTCTAGCACGTTACATGATTATCGCTCCGCTGAATACACTTAGGGGGAGGGGCTGACTTTTAAATTGCATTCAGGGCTCAGTGAAGCTGTTTTAAGGCTTACTGTCCCTCTAGTGTCTCCCTCTCCCCCTCAGCTCCGTTCTGGTAAGACCTCACCTCTGTCCATCTCTGTGGTCCCCAACACAAGAAGGACATAGACCTGTTGGAGTGAGTCCAGAGGAGACCATGAAGATGAGTGAGGATTGGAGCACCTCCTCTATGAGGACAGGCTGACAGACTTGGGGTTGTTCAGCTTGGAGAAGAGAAAGATCCTACGACAACTTGTAGCAGCCTTCCAGTACCTGAAAGGGCTACTGGAAAGATGGATAGGGACTCTTGATCAGCGAGTGTCGGGGTAGGACAATGGGTACTGTCTTCAAACTGAAAGAGGGTAGACTTACACTGGTTACAAGGAAGAAATTTTTTACTGTGAGGGTGGTAGAACACTGGAACAAGTTGCCCATAGAGATGGTGCAGGCTCCATCGCTAGAGATATTCAAGGTCAGGACAAGGAGTAATGGTTTCAAACTGAAAGAGAGCAGATTTAGACTAGATATTAGGAAGAAATTCTTTTCTGTGAAGGTGGCGAGGCACTAGAACAGGTTATCCAGGGAAGTTGTGGATGCCCTCTCCCTAAAAGTGTTCAAGGCGAGGCTGGATGGTCAGCCTGGTCTAGTGGAAGATGTCCCTGCCCGTGGCAGGGGCCTTGGAACAAGATGATCTTTAAGGTCTTTTCTGACCTAAAATATTCCAGGATCCCATGATTCTATAAAAGAAAATCAGCCACGTGCATGCCAGGTTCCTAATATATATGTAAAAAAGAACTCACCAGTATTTGCAAGACCTTGTTCTAGATTCCGGTCCCTTATAATTAAGTCCAAAAGGGAGTAGATCAAGTGGCCTTTGATTCTGGTGAGAGGAAACATTCTTAATTCTAATGTGTGGGATCGTGGCTACTGGTGCTTGCATGCTGCCAGGAAACTGTTTCTGCATCTAATCTGTTACTCCCTGTTGAGATTCATTTGTGACTCTGAAAGGTTGACATGCCTTTTTGTTCTGGGAAAAGATGGTTTTCTGCTCACCAGTGCTATGATCTCACTGCCAGCCTTTTGATTCTTAAGGGTGATACTAATACAACCTGTAATTTAACATGTAGTTACATGTTTCTGTAGAGCTTTATCCAAACGTACTAAATGAAAGGAAAAGCATCTTACAGTAGGACAGGTTCTTAATCCATTTTTAAAAGATACATTAAAATCATATAGAATTGTGTTGAGTTTGTAGCTCAAATACTTCAGAATTCTTATAGATTATTTTTATTCTTTTCCTAGTATGGTGAATCATGATGAAAATAATGCATAAAACTTTTGGGGAACCTTCAGATAAAAGCACCAAATCCAGAAGTACTCAAAAAGCTCAGCGTCCACAATCAGTTAAAGGGATGCAATCCCTTTGTGGGATAGATTCATTCGTAGTGAGAGGCAAAATCCTCACTGATTTCAAGGGGAGTATGATCGCATCCTGCATGTTCAGATGAGCTCATGTTTGGGTTATAGAGCTCTTTGAAAATTTGTCTAATGGAATTGCAGCGGTTGCTGCTGAGAGCCGAACATTTTTGGAAGGCTGGTCCCTACCTGGGTTCCTAAATGAGGAACTGATTTCTTTTGAAAACCTGTCTTCCCATAGGGAGTGCTTATCACTTGAAAATCTGGGCTCGTGTGAAATACTGGTTTTGTATAAATACCAAATGGACAACCTTTGGCTGTTATTATCAACAAAGCACTGCTGAAGTTAGGGCTTTTCAAAGATGCAGGAAGTAGAAAGAAGCATGCAGTATATAATCTGTTTTCTCTCTTTGCTTATCTTCACACTGTGCTCTTATTCTGAGCTCTCGTTTTGCTCATCTCTTTGCTCCTCATTTTAGGAAACTGATTAAACAGAAACAGAATTCTGCCTGAAACAGAACACCAGGATTAGGAACTGAAGTCACAGTGTCTGCGAGGGTATTTGTTCCTATGAGGCAAACTCATGCTGAGAAGAATAAAGTATTTGATCCTGTCCCCCCTGACATCCTTGTCTCTAAAATGGACTTGATGGGTGGACCATTTGGTGGATAAGGAATTGGCTGGAAGGTCTCACTCAAAGAGTTGTGGTCAATGGTTCAACGTCTGGTTAGGGATCTGCGATGAATATATATGGGCTGGTATACTGGTTGGTATTGGGGCTGGTGCTGTTTAACATCTTTGTTGGCGAAATGGACAGTGGGATTAAGTTTTGCAAGTATGATGATGACACCAAGCTGGTCAATGCACTGAAGGAGGGAAGGGTTGCCATCCCGAAGGGCCAGGACAGAGTGGAGTTTTGGTCATGTTCAGAGCTGATTAAGTTCAACAAAGCCAAATGCAAGATCTTGCACCTGGGCCAGGGAACCCTGTAGTGATAAGACAAGGGATAGTGATTTCAGACTGAAAGAGATTTAGATTACGTATTAGGAAGAAATTCTTTTCTGTGTGGGTGGTGAGGCGCTGGAACAGGTTGCCCAGAGAAATTGTGGATATCCCCTCCATGGAAGTGTTGGATGGGGCTTTGAGCAACCTGGTCTTATGGAAGGTGCCCTTGCATGTATCAGGGGAGTTGGAACTAGGTGACCTTTAAGACTATTTCCAGCCCAAATCATTCTGTGAGTCTATGATGATTCCTTGCCTCCTGTACCTGACTTCTGTAACACAAAATCCAGTCATCAATTTTCTTCATATAACATCATCCTTTTGTAATAGTGCATTTTTCTGAGAAACAAAAAATATATGAAGCCAAAAAGGTATTCTGACAGCTGAATATGATCGTGCTCTGTGTAGTTTCCCTTTATGGGCTTCGTTTGATGGTTTTTTCACCGTTAGATGCACCAGAACCTGATTTGATTTTTTCAGTTGCTCGGACAGTTTTGGTACAGCTTTAATAAGCATTGCAATGGTATCTCTGATTTATCACCGCTTGGATCCCCTGGTGCTCTTATTGTGCTGCCAAAGTTTTACAGACCTCCTTATGAAGCTGACTGCTACCGTAGAAGAAAACTGTAGGAAAGCTGTCTAGATCTGTGTAGTTGAAATATTTGTCAAGGTTTCATTCTTTTTGAAAAGCTGATTTACCTTTCCTGATGTTAGCATATGAAACATATGAACAGGGTAGGCCTTTCAGATAAAAATCTCTCTAATACAATAATATTGCCAATTAATAATTTGCCTTACATATGAATATATGTGCAAAAGAAAAGAAAAATTACTCTTGGAAGACTAATATAGTTTAAAATGAAATATTTAAGCAAATATAATTTGAAAAAGTGAATTTTCTGCTGAATTCTGCTTGGTCATGTCTTCACAGAAATACATTTTTTCATTTTGGCCTGCAAACATCGCTGAAAGGAAGGTGGACCAACAAAAAAAAAAAAAAAAAAAAAAAAAGAGAGTATAGGAATTCTTCTGAGGAAAAAAAAAATGGGAGACAAGGGAGATCCTGACTGGTAGTTTCTGTTCCAAAGACACTTGATATTTTGCATTAATGTAATTAGTGGTCAAGGAAGGAAGTGATCCCATATTCACCAGCAAGAAACGAGAGTTGTTCATGTAACTGGGGAAGCAAGTTGTGTTCTTTTCTGTAAAATGAATTTTTAATGTTGTGGAGTTTGGATTCATTTTTAGTCCTTGACCAGCATGGTAGGATGGATGAAGATCACCTCTGCTATAAGAGCAGATTGTCTGTCTACTGGGGAAATGTGAGAGGTAGTACCTACAGGTCTTGTGGATGGTTTTTATTATCTTTGGATTAAAATTGAACTGGAAAATTGAACTGGGATATCCCTTTGCCTACATTAGAAATCTCACCATGAATGTAATAAATAAAAGAATATAACTACATATTATAGACTAAAGCCATAATCATGACTGAGCAGTGGTCCCAGAAGTAACATCTCAGTGGTGCAAGAGATCATTAAAAACAGGGCATCCTCTGTGAATATGGGAAAGAGGTTAATAGAAGTTTACAGCTCAGAAGTGATAAATTGTGTTTACATGGATCTACCACCAACTTCACCTCTGATTTCTCTTCAAGAGAGACTGTGGAGTGAAGGGAGGTGTCCAAGCCCTGGATCAGGATAGATATTACACACAGCAACCACAGGGAATACCAACTTTTTTTTCTTTCTCTCTCTCTCTAATTCCCAGTTATTATAGCATTTATGCCTCTTGTTTGCTTGTAGTGGCTCTAAGAAGTCTTCCACCAGCCTCCTCAACAGGGAGCATCAAAATAAAAAAGAGGCCAGGAAAGAAGGAATCTGAGACTTGCCACCAGCACATGGTGGTTTTTCTTGCCTTGCTCTGAACAGATTCCCTGCTTTTCATGGAGGCTGCTTTAGGCATCATTTGGAGCTAATTTGGGAAACTGGCATCCTACATGTTACATTGCATGTTGAGGGACAGGCACTGAGATGCTACCATGTCTGTTGTGACAATACTGAGCACTCAAGCCTTTAATTGTTGTCAGTTTATATTAAATATATGATGAGATGAGGACCAAGAATTGTGATTACAGCATTAATGATTGGGAAGACTTCACTGAGGTAAGAAAGCGTCAGCGGCTGAGGTCTCACAGAAATAGATAAAATATAGAAAAAAAAAATCAGAAATATTTTCATTAGCATAGTGTGACAAGTTTGAGGAAACATGTATTAACAGTCCAAAATACACAGAAAGAGCAGCACGAAGTCGCACACAAGGCAAATTGATCGAGGAAGGTGAAAGAGGCGGTTCTACCAAATGTGCTGAGAAGTCTTTCTTGTTAAATTGAATTTGGAGTATATCCCAGGTACAAAACAGTGTTAGCCAGAGTGCTCCAGATGGATGTTATCCTGAGCCAACAGCTAACTATATCAATGCTTTTCATTGACTTTGGTGCCTCAGAATGAAATGGCAGCAAAATGTCCAGCATATGATTCCTTTTATTACAACTGATGCCATAAGTGGCACTTCCCCTGGACTATCAGCACCTAGTAATTAGTATTCACTGCCATCAGTACTCTTTCCACCTGACAAATTGTGAGTCTCACTGATTAATTTGATATTTTAGCAATAAAGTAATCTCTGCTACCTCATTTAATACATCCTCTTTCCTCTAGCTACTGCCTCATGCAGAAAAAAATGAACCAGCATGGAAATAACTAAAGTTTTTAATCACAGTTAAAATTAAAAAACTAATTTCTAGAACATACCTACAGTATATATTAAATTAATATAAATTCCTCAGTATGACAGAAAAAATTACCAAGGGAGAAATCCAAAACGAATAAAAGCTTGATGTGCAAACATGGAAGAAATATGATCTGTGTCAAGGTATGTTGCTGTAAAGATTCCGGAGCTTTTCACAACTCTAATATTTCTCTAAAAAATCATAATGTCATTTCACTTACTATGATCCCTGGAGGCATAGCTAGCCGGTAATTATTTTTGATAACTTTTTCTTTCTCACCCTGGAGCACTTCTGTGTATACACTGAATATACTTAACACTTCTTTATTCAACAGCCATTTATCTTACCTACAATTAATAATTAAATAAGTGGGAAAAAAAATGAAAACTTTTTAAATAGGAACTTTTAAAAAGTCAAACAGGCTGCTGTGTTATTCTCAATCCCTACTGGAAAAATAAATAAGTAAAACTAAAACATATTCTGGACAAATGAAATCAAATCCCAACTGACAACTTTTGTGTCTGTTCAGGCAGATATGATTTTGAAATTACTGACATATTAAGTTTTCATCCACCTTGGAAAAAAAATGGATGTGGACTGAAAATGCTGACAAACCCCTTTGGATGGTGTTGCCATCGGATGCTGATATAATTAAGTCCCAGAATAAGGTACAGCATGTTAGTGATACAACCTGTCAGTAATTTTGCAATGATTTATGATCTGCAGCTAACAGAAAAACAGCAACAAGATGAGCAATATTGCACACATTGTTCAGAGGAAACCTTTTCCACCCAACTTTTAAAGGGAAATGATATCATTAGGTTTTCTAGATGAGATCTTTTCCAACATGTGTAGATGCCTACAGATACAAATAGGTGTCTGGTAAAAACCTGAAAGGCTACAGGGAACTTGGTGCCACTTTTTTTAGCAAGTTTTATGTATCTATAAATACAAAAAAAACCCTAAAACTGATGCAGTATAGGAAGAAGCTTTTGTTTTCAAGTAAAATGAGTGTTGGTAGCATCATTCCCACATGAATAGTAAGTAGTTAAACACAACTGAAAATCACTCACTTAGCTAAAACTAGCTCTCAGACAGATCTGTATAGTGCAGTTTTCTAGTAGGCAGAAAATGTGATTTATGATATGTCAAGAAAAGATAGTTGTAATAATGAATAACTAAAATCAAGGGGGCCTTTAAGAAAGATATCAATATTGTTTAAATACTTTATTATATTACATTGTCAGCAAGAAAACATGCCAGGAAATAATATAAACACAAAGTTGCAAAGTGCAACATACCAAATCTTGATGCCTTTTAGATAAGCCACAGAATACAATTTCTTTTAGAACTGAATACTCAGCAGTTCCAGGGACATCTTCATATGGATCCAGACAAAGCAGATTAAAATTTACTCTAGATTTCTGCTTCAGCTACTTTTGTTTAGTCCAGTGTGTTGAGTTTGTGTCTGATGGGGTTTTGGTAGCAGAGGAGTGAGCTACAGAGTTGCTCCTTTGAGAAGCTTTTAGAAGCTCCTCCAGCTGAATGTAGTTTAGGTTTTTTGTCAAAATGAACCAGATGTGATTTTGGTGACATAATTCTCCTGTAGCACTCCTGACAAAACTCTTCACCCAATAGATGATCTAGGCCAGATCACTTTTTTTTTTTTAGTATCAAAGAAAACCAGAGCAAGTCAGTAGTTTCTGGGTTCAGTACATCAATCTCATTTTTTGTGTCAAGAAACAGAACCAATGGATACACAATAATTTAGCTGTTCTGATAAACATTTTTCATTTCACTTCAATAATAGACACTGCTGTTACTGCATTGCTTCTCTTCTCTCCCGCCTTTTAAATCTTCCTGCTCTTACGTTGCGTTAATTCCAATAGCCTTCTTATCAAACTGCGTTCTTTCTTGCTTTTCCCATTACTTGAGAATAAGTAAAGCACATGGAGGCAGAGATATCATCTTATATTTAATAAATTTTGAATTACTTTCCTTCTTTTGTCTCTTATTGTTGTCACACAAAATGGTTAGCAGTGGAAACATTCCCTTCAGCTCTGTAGTGTGCAGGTCGACATTTAAAAGTAGTTACACTGCAATTACACTTCTTGACCAGAAAGCATTTCTATCACTGGGAATAAATAAAGTGTAATTATAATCTTGGTAATGTAACCTGGATCCTAATAGTTATTTTAAAAGCTAAAATATTAAGTGGAAAATAACAAAGGCAGCTGTCATACAAATATCATTCCAATTCTGTGAATTGGAGTCACGAAAAAAAAAATCAACGATCCTTCCATGATGTAACTACATTGTTTCTTATATAAAACCTCTATGTAATTGAAATGAATGTATTAAATTTGGTTTAATGGCATTACACTTCAATGAATGGAATGAAAAATCTCATTCTTGCAAGGTCATGAACTTCCACTATGAAGGGCAGCCTCCATCTTGGCAGCCAATAGCCGGCAAGGTGAAGTATTTTAGGCTCGAGTAAAATCATTAGTCCTGATTATTCACTGGCAGGACTGTAGAAACAGAACATTTGATTAACACGGCAGTCATACAAGTGTGAGCGTTTTACAGCATGTTGCTTTTACGCTTGTCCCCTCAAGTAATTATTTCTCAGATTAAATTATTTGCACCAATCTGGGTTTTTCAGCTACTCTTTGTTAATACTTATGTGAATAACTTGCTCCTTTTCTCAATATGGTTGCTAAAATATTCATTGTTGTAGAAAAAGTGGATTCTGATTTGCTTTTGGTCAGGAATTATGACGGCATATTTAGACGCAGCAGACAACAATAATACACATTCTAGATATTAACCTGGGGAATAACTTGGAAATACCAGGACTAGAGATGTGAAACAGGAAGAGCATGACTGTTTTTCAGATTATAGACCTGTTGACATTTCTGTCGTTCATAAAATAGTGATACACTCTGAAGTTCAAGGTACTTGAATTTTCACAAGGATTTGTATACACATGTACATGTAACCTTTTATTATATGAGACTTTCACAGAACAACTGCACTCCTTGCAAACTGCATGCAAACTATTAGAAGAGATGTCTCACCTTTGGTCTTAATTTGTTGACTGGTGTAACCTAAAATAATTAACCAACTAGTATGACTGTCGGACTGTAAAATAGTAATTTGTGAATTCATCACTATCAGCCCAGGGTTGTTTGATTTTTTTAAGGAAAAGTCTGCCATTGGATTATATACAGAAATATGTAGTTGCTTCAAGAAGCGCTACTTTGTAGGGTTAAACTAAGCTAGCCAAGGGTTAATTTGTTGAGATAAAGCCATGCTTATCCTTGTGCTTGACAGACAGTCCTTTAGACCTTTTAGGGAACACTGGAAATTCCTTCTCCTTCACTAGTTATGGATGAGAAGGACAGAAGATAAGAGTTGAGGAAAGCACTGTAACCTGCAAAACTTTATTGTGCAAAAAGAACCTTCACTGTCTGTAGCTGGGGGAGACTCCCTGCTTGACGTGTTCTTTCCTTGTCACAAGAATTATTTTTTCACCTGGAAAGAGATATTTCAAGGGTACTCTGGGACCTTGGGAATTCCAGAACAGGGATCTGAAGATCTGATGAAGTGATGTTCCTCATGGTTTTGTACATAGCTTGGCTTCGGATTTTGAGTCAGCTCTTGAGAGTGTGGTGGTTCCTGTAAGAGAATTGGACTCATAGAGAAGATGATGCTGGTGCACAGAAGTTTTAAAAAATAGAAATTGTGCTGTGCAGTTGTTCTATATTCATTTCTATAATTGAGCAGAAACACAGACTTCAATGAATATGTGAGCATCTGAGTAAAACTGTGGTCGTTCTAATTGTGCACTGGATCTGGAGTTGCTTTGCTGAATTCATGAGTAACATTCCTCGTTGTTGTGACTAAAATGATAGTTTGATGCAAAAGGTTAGTTTCTGTCATCTTCATTAAAAGTATAAAAACCTATCAATACCAGAGATTCTGAGTTCTGTGCTGTTGGTGTTAAAGCTTTCAAATTATGCCTTGGTTCCCAACAGTTGGCAAGCAAATTCCCTTTCTCCTTAGGAAGGGATACTACTCCATATTTATGCCATACAAAGACAATGCTTCCACGGGACTTCAACCAACTAAACAATGGAGCGGGAGTAAGAACGGCCAGGCTATTCCCAACTGATTTTGTATCGTATGAAATCTTTATCTCTTTTCACCTCAGAATTGCAGTTGTGTCCTCATTTCATCCTCTCTTCTGTGCAACATATTATTAACATTTTCCGCTGCAGATTAAAAGAACAGTTTGAGCTGTCAAACATTTCTTTATTTAACAGATGCACTTTTAAGAGTATTTAACAGATGCACTTTTAAGAGCTGTGAGGGTTTTACCCACTCATAATTAAATCTCTCTCTATATATATGTATATAGGCAGTTGAATTTTGAAGTGATGTTTTCAAGTAATGGCCAAACAGCTCCTAATTTGCTCTAGTAACTATTGGCATTAATTTAATTATTCTGTGCTCATTTGACACAAAATCAGACATCAGAAATCTGGTGTTTCTCTAAGGTTTCCACAGTGATATGGTTCTGATTGAATTCACGGCTTTGATACAGGTTTAGCTGGTCTCTATCTATTTAGAAGAGTGAAATGGCATAAATTGCATAAAGTACTCTTGATTTCATTGAGTGTCTTGGCACAATTTACTGCATTTTCTTGCTGTTGTATCACCCTAATTAAAAAATAAGAAGAAAAGGGATTTCATTTAAGTGGTATATAGTCGTGAGGTCTGAACTATGAACAGGTCTAGTTGTATCCCTGTGAAAAACAGGTTCTTTCACTTTGTTTGACAATACATGAACCAGACCCTAGGCTATCATGGACCACTTTGGTGGCTATCGTGTTATCAGAAAACATCAAGTAAGGATGGATAGCATGGATGGAATCAATTTCCAATTGTTTTCAGAAAGGCGTAACCTGGTAGCAAATCAAACACTTTATGATTGAGATATAAATCAGTTCGTACAATGTTAATGTAGACATGAATGAAATGCTCTGTAAGAACGAAAAAATTAGAAACTGGCAATAAGACAAAACTCCTGAAAATCTTGTTCACAGTTATTCCTGTAGGGATAATGGCACATTTCATACCTCCCCCGTGTTCCCTGCTACTTCCCTGACACTACATTTCTTCCATTTACCTCCCACCTTCCTGAAATTTTGTCAGTTGTATTATTAATAATATAAGTAGCACTTCTATATTATTTTACATAGTTTATTTTGTACAACTTTTAATAAAGCTGAGGTGTATTTTGCTTTAAAGTTTAAAAAAACCTGCAGATTTGTACTACTTTAAAAAGGACAAAAATTTGTGAATTATTCTGTCACATTTATAATTCTATTTTACATATGATTGCTTAGATAAAGTCTGTTGATGTCAATAGATGCTCAATTTAGATTCCAACCTGAACTGCATAGAAAAGACTCTCTAGGTTAAAAGGGAGGTTGTGATGCATCATTATGCTATGCAAGATCCATTTACTCTGGTTATCTGTTCTTCCTTGCCTTAATTGAAATTACTCGCCATAAACAATTTTAACACAAGACCTAAATGCAAGAGATCTGACTAATGACAGCCTGTGTAAGTTGCTATAGGGTAGAAATGACTAATGTAGTACACTTATAGCCAATGGCTAAGATTTGTCACCAAGGCTTTGCAAACATGACCGTGTTTCATTTCACAAAATTTTCTTAGGGAGAAATAACATTTTGAAAGCCGTTTTCTTGATCATGAAATCTCAGTGTGCCTTACTCAGGGCATAGCATATGTTTGCCAAAGTAGCAAGGTCTTATTCTGAATACAAAACTGCAAATTGCTCTCATTTGCTACAGAAATTTTAATGCAGAAATGAGCTCTTGTTCTGAAGAAATTAATCTGAAATTTAAATACAGTAATTACAATATTTTTTTCTAAACATTAAAAAATGTTATTGTGTTTATTTCTACTAATTTCATTTATTTCTTGACATTAAAGCCCTGCTCAATTTACATATCAGCTCATATTTATGTCAAATGTACAGCCATTTTAGGTTTTAGGCTTCAGTTTTGTCCAGTGCCCTATCTTGCTGATCTGTGGGAAGTTGTGGAAGCCTCCTCACTGGAAGTGTTCAGGACCAGGCTGGATGGGCATTTGAGCAACCCTGTCTAGTGAAGGTGTCCTTACAACTAGGTAGTCTTTAAGGTCCCTTCCAACTCAAATGATTTTATGGTTCTATGATTTTAACTTGTCCTTGTATGTCATATATTAGTTTTTGAGATATTTACTGTTAAAAGGGGAAAAAAAAAAACTGCTCAAGGAAAGAATTGTATAAGCAAATATATTTTTAAAATTCTGTTCATTCTGCATCTACCTTTTACACTTTCATATTCGTTTTCCTGCCAATGCAAATGACTTTGGCACAGAGGACGTACCTGGAGAGCCCCGTGAGCACATGGTTGTGGCACAGACATCAGGCATTCCCTAATTTCCTCACTCCATTCCAAAAGTGCACTTATCCTGAAGAATCTGGCCGTTTAGCAGATTAAAGTTTATCTGCCAAAAAATATGGTAGTGTATAGTAATAACAATATAAGAAGATTTGCCTAATAATCCTCTATCAACAAATAACTGGCATTCTCCTTAGCAACAAGAAGTAAAACAATTTGACTATTCTTGATTTAACTGAAAAACAGTGATGATCCATTTTGCTCAAATAATTTACTTCTGCTTCTTATATTTGGCAAAAGATAATGTGCAACCCATAGAATAAATACGAATTGATATAAAGGAAAAAGCAGAAAGAGAGTAAATAAGGTAATATATTTAGATAGGGGGAAAACATGAAATGTTTGCTGTAATGTGTAGTTATGGATTTAGTGTGGCAATGGCTGAACTCTTCATTTCTAATGTTACTAATTCTTGCATCAAAAGTGTCTCACTTAGAAATTCCATTCAGTCTTGTACTGGGCAGTTATCATTGAGCTCTTTATAGAGAAATACATAAAACATGTAATAGAAATGCGTAACTAACTACGTAGACTCTAAAGAACTTTTGTTCTGTATTTTTATCAGTTATTTAAGAAAGTATCATTCTCTAATAAAAAGACACTCACTGACAGGTAACAGCTACAGGTTATTGTTATTTAATTCTGAAATAATTTTACAGCAAATGATCATATGTGTTAAAATAAAATTAATATTAAAAGTGTTTTCTGTTATCTATCAATAAATATTGAGATCTATAGGAGCTCCTGTGGTTTTCGCCACTTTTACCTATTTTTAAAGTTGGTATTATACATTTTTAAATACGTGTTTTATTTTCATTCAGAGCGATTAGTTTTGGAAAATTGCATAAGTGTCTTAGAAATACACATCACAGTTACTAACATTTCTGAGGTCTAAATTTTCATTTTGTAAATGTCATCTATATTTCAATCTGCACAGTCAGCCAGGAAATTTTCTCTGACTGTTCTTGTAATGGAGAAGAACCTTCTAGCAAAAATTAAAAACTTAGACAGTATTTACTTGTTGGCTATGAAGATGGAGAAAATGCTATCTGTCTGTGCAAATAAGTTCAGAGTTAGGGAGATCTTCAAGAAACAAATTCTTGTCTCTGACTTACATAGATTATAAATTTGATGTAGGAGAGTCCTTTGTTTCATGGCTTGTTGAAATCAGTAGTTACCACTTCTGTTGGATTCCATAATGTGTCTATAATATGCCTGCAATTGGTTAACAGTTAAGGCTTGAAGATAACCTAGCTATGAATATGTATGGATGAAAAAAATAATAATGTAACTCACTAGAAAGATATAATATAGAATTTCTTAATATGTGTTCAATTTTGTCTTTTTTAAGAGTCTGTCTGTAGCAATTTAGTACATATCAGTGACAAAGTTGCCCAGTTTTGTTTTTGTTTTATTATACAAGTTTTATTAGTTATTGTACTGTGTCCATAAAGCTACTCCTAGACAGAAGGAGACATAGTAAAACTGTCATATTCAATTGAAATATCACACTGTGGTGTAGCCACAACTATAAACGAAAGCATATCCGAAATGTTCCATATTTGAAAAGGTCAAGCAAGCAAAAGAACAGCTCAGGAACAGATATTATATCAGTGGACCTAATACAGCAATGACTGTCAAAACAAGAATTTAATCAAATAAAAAGTTTTAGGAATGCCTCCTATTAGCTGAGTGAAGGTACAGATATTTCAGTTATTAACTGCAACAGCATATAATATTATGCTGGTCTCTTTTTGTGAAAATAAGCAAGCTCTTCTTAATTGTCACATGGTCCCTGTTTATTTTTCCATAAAGTTCCCTTTTCTGCAGTATAACTCAACTATTATTTTTTTGTTGTGGTTCAGAAGGTTTTTAACATATTTTTGGAGTCAGATAAGAATCCCCTTCCTGGAAGTGTTCAGGGTCAGGTTGGACAGTGCTTTGAGCCACCTGGTCTGGTGGGAGGTGTCCCTGCCCATGGCCCCGGGGGTTGGAACGAGATGATCTTTAAAGTCTCTTTGAACCCAAACCGTTCTGTGATTCTAAGAAGTGGTGACTCATTCTGTCCACAGAACTCTGCGAGTGCCAGAGTAGATACACAAGTAACCTGTGTTCAAACAAAGACTAGAATTCAAGCACGTCTCAGCTTAACATGAACTTATAAAAAAAACACTTTCATTAATTTTTTTTCCTTCATATTTCTAGGAAATATTAGATTTTTACATTTTATCAGAAAAAATGATTAATCCTCACAGAAACCTAGTTGGATTTCTCTCATTACAGAAATGTTCCCTGTTGTTGCTTGGTTATTTTTACTGTCTTAGTCTGTCTCTTAGTTGTTGCTGCTGGTTTCTTTCTTCCTTTCTTTTCTTTTTTTTTTTTTTGAGATTTCTCTTTTCTAATTCTATTTTTCAAAATGTGTAGGTCTTTGGTACCTTTTGTCAAGATAAAAGTAATTTTGAATAAAAACTTGCTACATGAAAATGCGATGTTTCAATCTTCTTGATGGCTAACGTTTCTGAAAATGTTTAGTGTTTTCATAGCTGTTCTAATACTAGCACTAAAATTTAAGAAAGTTTATGAAGTTTATCTGCAAGGCTTTGAAAATAAACACATCATGACTTCTGTCTCATTTCTTTTCCTCTTTCCTCCCAAAAGATACAAGGCAAACTATGTACAGCTATTCCTGTGGTATTATTGTGTTGAAGAAGTTGTGGTTTAATGTACAAGAAAGTTAAACTACTGAATGAAAATTAAAAGGAAGGGAAATGAAAACTCGATGAAAGAAAACTGGGAAGGAATGGAAGAGATGCTGATCCCCAAGATATGAAGCAACTTACAGTTCTTTCCAGAAGCCTTAGAAGACTTTCTTCAAATATGGACATTAATACTTCAGGTCTCTGGATTTACACCACTTTGGGTAGCAGTAACTCAAAATAATCCAGCCAGTCTCTTTCTAAAATGTTTTATTATGGCTGGACTGGCCTTTAGTGAAACTGAAAAATGGACATTAACATGAGATAGGAAAAAGCTAAATGAACTATCTTATCTACAGATGCAGTGAAGCATTGAAATGTAATCTGTACATTTCATTTTGAGTAGACAGGCTTATCTCAGCTCTAACCTGTAAATTCAATTGGTGCCTGGCAGATTCTCTGCTCTCTTTTGTTCTACATCACTGTGTAGAACCCAGACAAAATCATATTTTAGTGTTGGCTTGCGTTAACAGAAAAAGAAAAGAGAAAAATTAAAATCTTTATAGTAAAAACTCACAGCAAAAATTCTTTGTCATTGTTTGAAATCAGCTATTTTTGCAAGACTGGTATTAGCCTTCAATAGCTCAATATGGAGACTTTTTGGTGGGGGGACATGGCTAAGTGTGCATCTACTGCTTCTAATAGGGCTTCAGTGAAGATCTCAGGCAATTACTAGTGAGACTTATGAGACTTTTTACTTATGAGACTTTCTTGGATTTCTGATGAACTCATTGACACTCATGGAGAAGAAACAAATGGCAGAAGATATTTGTAATCATTTCCAGGGACAATTAGCCAAAACCTACTAGCATTACAGACCTGCATTTTCTTCTCACCAAGCTTTCCAGGTGTCAATAACATCTGGAAAAGATAACGTGTCTGCAATCTTAAACTGATCTAGTTACCCTTCTCACAATTTGAAATCTCAGTAAAAAATTGTATTTCCTTCCACCTAGCAATCTAAGGCACAAAACTTCTTAATATTTGCAGAAGTGTGGTTTTTTTACTGGTCAAATAGCAAATGTACTTTTATATTTTTTTCCCCTTTTTCTTTTCTCTGTGCATTTCATGAGCGTTTTATCTTTCTTTCTTACCGTTTAATGCTTTTTATGAACTAATGTAATCTTCCTTCCTGTAACAGTTTTTTTTTCCACTCTTATTTCTTCAGTTTTTATTTTATTTCAATCTTTTTAGAATTATGGTTATTCTGCCCTCATTTCATTTCACAGTTCCCAACATGATGAAAAGAAGAGGTTTGTATATTGCTTCATATGCATTTTGTTCATTTAGAATTGCAAATACAATTTCCCAGCCTCCCACAATATGTGACTGCTACAGTCATGGGTTTCATGATAGCATTTCATAGAACATATTTGCCGTTGCCTACTGCTTATTTCTTTTTTTATGTCTGTTCATCTCTCATTCAGAGGAGCCTGAATCATCTTGAAAATGCTTTTTTTTTTTTACTTATACCCAGCATGTGTCTTCTTCCCTCTTTTATATTCAATTATTTCTCTCTCTTTTTTTACTATATATTTTATTAATTAGTTTATTTAAAGATTTTGGTTGTTAGCCAATGAATTTTAGCCCATGAAAGTAGCATAGAAACTATGAAGCCTGAAGTGTTACAGCAGTTTGTTTGCTTTGTCACCACACTTCATACAGAGCAGATCAAAGTCTTAAATTTACCTTGTTGCTAGCAAAATTAGAAGTTCTCTGTCTCATTATTGGGTGTCCTATTTTCTTCCTCAATAGCTCTTCTCCTCATTTTTGTCTTCCGGTAATCTACCATATTCCTCATTCTCCCCAGAAGTGGTGAAGACACCTATCCTGATTTATATATAGCTTACAGGTCAAAAAGGCAAGGTGGCAAAAATAACTGGAAAAAAACCCACAAAAAACCCTTTCTTATTTGCTAGCACTTGACCATTACACCTATTACTTTTCTCTGCTCCTTCTTCTGTTTATCATTATCTTTTAGTCATTTTTTTTCCAGATTTTTATTCTGTTTCATTTGCTTAAAAATATGCATATCATATTCTTTTTCAATGCTTTTTGAAAGAGACATAAAGTTGAGGCACCAAGGTTCTGTAACAATAAGGTCAATAGAATCAGCTAAGTAGAAAACAAAATTTAAATGATTGATTTAGTTGGTGAGAAAAGCTTGGAGGATAATGCCTTTCTATTAATAAACCCAGATAATTGTTAGCAAATAATACGTTAGCAGAATTGTTATTAGCTTAGAATCTTTTTTGGTCTATAAAAGGAAATAAATCGGAGATATTGCTATGAATAATAAGCGTAGCGTCTTAATAAAATTTATCAGAATGCTAGTGAAGGCCTGCTAGAAATTTCAGAGCAGAGATAACCATCTGCAATAGCTTCTGTGAAAGTAGAAGAGTTTAGGAAAGGACCCTCTAGGGTAGAGTTCAAGCCACCTCATTCCAGGTCCTGGTGGCTCACCATAAACCTGAGGAGTCATATTTTAGTTCAAATCTTTGCTGTCAATCCTGCAGGCTTTTTGGTTTCATTTTTTCTGTCTAGCTTGTTCTTCAGGTAATAACTTAATACCTGTAAGACAATACTTCTGTCTACTAATTCTCCATTACACCACGGGAATTCTCATTTTTATATACTTGTAAAAAGACTGTTTACAGAGGTGTTACAGTACTACAAGCAGTTAACAGAACTTTGACCTTTTGTATATAATCGGAAAATTTTTTAGAGCTTTGCATAAAGTTCACAGTATTTTCACTTCACAAATAAGAGAAAACTTGATATGCTCCTCCTCTCACCAGTAGAAAATAATTAGATAACAGCACAAAAGCAGTGAACTCTGGCTGTATTTTTCAAACAGGAGTGTCATTCAATTCCTTTCCTTCTTATTCTTAATACTATGTTCAATTAGCTGTTCTTGGATATGGCTCTTTGTATAAAAGTGAAGCCAATTATGGAAAACGTAGACTCTTAGGCACTTCAGAGCAATACACATTAAAAATCGTCATCCTATCTGACGTATTTTTAGAAGACTGTAGTCACCCTCATAAATTAAATAAGCTCTATAGTATTTGTGAAGTGTTTATAATCTATGAGAAAAGAGCCCCTGTGACATTACAGACATTCAACTTTTCAGTTGTTGCTTTCTCTTTCTGTAGCTGTTGCAGCATTTTACAACACATTGCCCACCGTAGTGTGAAATTTGTTGTTTTCTTCTTTTTCATGGCAGTAAAGAGATAAAAAAAAGAGATAAGTCTTAGGGGGGAAGCCTCAAGTTTTTTATTCTGTGTGGATACAGCCTAAGATTATACCATAAAATCACTCAAAGTATTTAACTCCTTAGACTTGATTTATTTCTGTATCTTCTTATCTCACTTGTAAATAATAATAATAAAAATTGGAGTGCAGGGCAACAAGTCAGGTCCCTTTATCATCAAAACTTTGTTTTCTCAGGTATAGATAAAAGATTTATAAAGAAATCACAATTCTTTTTCATCAAAGTAGCAGAATTTACTTGTAAGTATTACCTTCTCCACTTTAAGGTATATTTTCCTAGCCCTGTCCCTTGGATTGTAAGTTTTCACAGTGATCCAATAACAGAGTTCAGGACACATCCTTTTATCATCATTTCCTTTTATTTCTTTATGCAGTTGAAAAACTTAGGGGGGAAAACAGTAGGTCAGATCATTGGTCTGAGCTTAAAATTTAACCTATACATATATACACAGTTGATAGGAATGTACTAGGAGTAAACTAGGAGTGCTTATTTCTTAGGAGGTAATTTGGCATAGTTACATGCTGTCGTTGGTTGTAATCATTTATACACAGTAACTCTTCCCTGAAATCCTTTGGAACAGCTAAAGAAAATTAAAATAGAAACTTTACGTATTTGCTAATGAGTTTTAAATCACTCTTAAGACATACACTGTAATAGCAACATTATGGTAAAGAGAATGTGTGGGTTGGTTCTAAGGGGTCTGGAAGCATCTGCCAGCAGTAATAAATACCAAAAATGACGAAAATTGTCTTTTCAAGTTCTAAAATCTATCTGCTTACCAAAGGGGGACTTACTTTTTCCTGTCCTTTTTTTTTGTTTTCTTTTTTAGAAACAGGTCTCAAACCCAAATTAACATTTTCCTGATAATGGAGCTTTATCAAGATATGTTCTATTTTTCAAGTTTAGTAGGTCAGAAAAAGTTGTTCATGTTCAAGGAAAAGTCATATAAAACCTAAAATCCTAAAGGTTAAAAGACCCCTTGAAAAGCGAGTGGAAAATGCTTTGTGTGTCTTGCAAATGGATGAAACTAATTTCCTTTCCTAATTTGTAAAATTAATGAAGTTCATGAAGTGTTTTCAGTAAAAAGTGTTGGAAGGTGACTATTGACATTCCCTTAGCTGGGTAAAACAAAATTTCCTATAGTAAACTTAGGACATTCTGAAGAAAAATAAAAGGAATCCAAAGTACTGTCTTCAGGAATAACCTACAGAGAAACTTTCTCTTGCCTTTCTGTGTTCTTTAAACTTCCATGTGAAAGCTGCATTTGTAATGCAGGATTTTTTTTTAGCTTTTGCAATTAGACTTTATGTAAGTCCCCTTTTGGTTTAATAAGTGTCATAGCAACCTTCTACATTGTTTAAACACATCGGACAAATCTGATAAAAATTTCTGTCTACGGTCCCCAAAACGCCAACACATACACTTGCATACAATATTTCCCATATTTGATTTGCTCTGCTCATCCCTTTTATGACATCCTCGGTGATGGACTGCCGCACTGTTTCTTTTTAAAATGCAGCATAGTTGTGAAAGAAGTCTCCCAGAATATTAACTCAATCAACTTCCATGGCAGTTTTCCTTTTTTAAAAAAAAACTTCAACAACAAAAAAGTAATAAAATGTAGCTGGTATTAATATGACCTGCTCTTCCTAAGAAGCTCAAACTGGAAGAACAAGTGATGTTCTACCATGCACTATTTCAACCACCTTAACGAGATGTTGTTCAAAGAAAAATATAGTTAAAACTCCCTTGTCCTCAATATATTGTATCAAAATGTTTTTTTGTTGTAATTATCAACAATGACATATTAAATTCAAGCCTTGACTGTTTATTACCTCATCGACTGGAGCTGCTGAAATTCAGCCTCACAAGATTTCTTGAGCCTTGATCTGAACTGGGAGCTAGTGAGCGCTTTCAAGATTCAGATGTTGGTCTTTCTTGTGGCTACTTCTTGCTGGTTTACTCCTCTTCAAGAAAGGATACAGATTTTATTTGTGATTTTTTTGTGGTTTGGGTTTTGGTTTGATTTGGGTTTTTTTTGGTCCAGAGGAAGGAAACCCAGATACTCAGGTAGAATTTTAGTTCTTCTATACTCCATACTTTGATCAGGAGAGCAGGATGGAAGGAGAGGTTTGGAATTTGCCTTTTCTTGACTAGATAATGATTCACACTAAGCAGTTTCCCTCCTGATTTTCTGCCAGTTCTGGTGAAAATCATGCAATAAATCAGTAGCTAGCGATAAATTAAATTCATCATGTAATTTGGGCAGCTTCGCTTACATTCTGCCTACCAATCCATCTCCCGCAGAGCTGCTTATGCCATTTCAGTCTTTCCAGCAACTTCAAACACACATGGCAGCTTAAAAAATGTGCCAGATAAATAATTCATTGTTTCCTCTCTGAACCAGCCCATATGTGACAGTGGTCTCAAGTATGGGACAGAGAATATTCACTTTTGTCATGATAACAAGATTAAGGTCTGATGGTTTTGCACGTCATCTGTAAGACCATATGGAGCCTTAGATCCCCAAAATGGTAAACTTATCAGTGAGGAATATAATTTTCACCTTTTATCCTGGAAAATAGTGAGCTATAAGAACTCTATCCATAAGCTGGATTTTCAGACATTTTCATCCCTAAGAGGGATCCTCAGAGGTCATGCTATAGCACGTGTAGCATATGCAGAGAGCATAATGTCTGGTTATAGTTTATGAATTTACTTGGCATAGCTAAGGATGGTCTGAAAACTCAATAATGCATCTCTCAAAAAAAAGATCTGATCAAATCTTCATGGGTACTCCACTGTGACAAAACCCCCTCATGTTCAGAAAGTCACTGTGCTTTATTAGAATCCCTCAGAGTGTTACTTTGGTTTTAGTAATAACATTAATTTCTCTGGAATAAGAGAAAGAGTTTCTTAGGTCTAAATATGTTCAGCTATAACCATGTCCTTTTCAGTTTTGCCTTGCAACACAGCATGGAATGGAGAACCAGATTTCACTGCTGCTACAGATCCAGGACCCAGAGGACTGATTGGATGTTTGTTCATTGTCATGGCGTCAGAGATAAGGTCAGTGGGTAGCAGTATAGATTTGATTTGCTTTTCAAAACCATGTCAAGAAAGTTAACTCAAGCTATAGTCTAGAAATAACTACATTTTTCATTCTTTTTCATCCTTGGTTTTTTTTTTTTTGTGGTGAAGAATTATTTAAATTACATTTTGTATTTTGGTCTTGACATACCTCCTGATGCCACTCAGTAGCTTCAGGATAAATTAATAGCTGATATGGCAAAAAAGTAAAATATCCAAACCAAGAGCACAAAACTTCTACAGAATCTCATATTTCATTTTAAAACAATGAAAGATAAACTGGCATGATTTATTTGAAATACCATAAATTTAACTGCAGCATTAATATACTCCCAAATTTGTCCTCTATTTGTATTGCTTATCCAGAGTACGTGTGATCGCCGTTTCTTCTGACTGTAATTAAGGATTCTTCAGGATGAATGTATATTGTGCCATCAATTTTAACAAGACTTTAGGATTAAAATTTAACCCAGTTTTAAGAAGATTAAAAATTCCCAGTTTTTTTTCTAGCTTTTTTTCTTATTTTGTTTGAGATGTATTAGAAACATTATTATTACACAAACTGAGTTTCAGCAGAAAGGTTATATTATAGAAGAAAAGAAATATAGGGCACTTCCTCAATATTAATGCCTTGTGCTTCAATTTTCCATCTGATTTAATCTTCTGTAGATACTACAGAAGCCAGAGTGAAATGGCAAATTTGGTGAAATTAAGACTACTATCATGGTCGGTTGTATGCTTCCTTAAAATTGCTTAGGAGTGTTGAATGGATCCATCTGCACTGGAAAGTCCCACAGATGTGGGCTATTTGCAGCAACATTACCATTAAATGCCAACCAACACAGGCATTCTCAATAATAATAATAGGAAAAAGAAAGTCAGTGGTTCCTGTGTACAGTAAAGGGCATATTAGAATTAAGAATTGTTTTGTTTGGAAAAGACCTTTAAAACCATCAAGTCCAATCGTTAACCCAGCACTGCCGGGTCCGCTACTAAACCATGTCCCTGAGGACTCCATCTACACAGTTTTTAAACACCTCCAGGGATGCTGACTCCACGACTTCCCTGAGCAGCCTGTTCTACTGCTTGACAGCCCTTTTGGTTTAGAAGATTTTCCTAATATTGCTTCCCATTTTTGCTAATTTGTATATATAAGACAACTTTATGTAAGATGCAGCCATACTAAATTGCAAGTGACGTAAGATAGTGCTTTTATCACTGTCCCCTAATGAAGATTCAACTTGCTTATTATTCTCTTTCCTACCTCCACATCTAAAATAAGCTCACTCAGCCCAACACCTCATACACAGAAAGGTAGTGACATCAGCTCCTACCAGAAACCGTTGCGCAGGTCATGAAATGGAAATAAAATGTATTCCAGAAAACTGTATGGTTCTACATTGATGCAGTAAATGAGGAGGGCATGAAGAAGTGTTCTAGATTGGAAAGTCTTCCTTCAAGTTTGCACTCAGACTAACTGACCTCTGATTAATTACACCTGTAAAAGTATGTCTTTCTGGTTGAATGGGGAGGCGGGGTTGTTGAAAACTTTTGGCACACATGTTTAAATAAATTATGTTTCCAACCATTGCTTTTTGCAGAAGGAAGTGTTGGCTTTGAGGGTGAGTTGTCATTAATTAAACTGCATAGTGTTTTTTTTTATAATAGTCTTTCACTGAACAGTAGGAAATTTCATTTTAATTCTAGGTCAGTTTAGGCTTCTTCCTCTCTTCACCTCCCATATTAGGAAAAAACCCAAACTAAACCTCTTTAAATAATGGAAGGTGGAAAAAGCTTCCTGTTGCTTTTCACTATCTTATAAATTCTCCATCATCAAACCAGAAAAATAGATATTAAAAAGGAAGTCTAATTTTTCTCCTTGATACTATTTTAATTTTATTGTAGGAAAAGAGTTACAGGAAAAATAAATTAAATAAATCTGCAGCCATTCTAATGTTTTCTGTGTTCACTAACTGCTGCTACAGATGGTTGGGAACAGGTTCAGACATTCATTTTAGAATGGCCACGGATGCTTTAAGCAAGAAGCAACATCTTTGAAAGCCACAAGAGGAAAAGGCATCTTGGTGTTGTGTTCATGAGCACCAATTCAGCAAGGCTTAGGAGGTCATGTTGCTATAGCATTTCTACAAGCAGTGACAAATAATACCTGTATTATTGGCCCTGTGTAGATGGAAGGGGAGGCTGCAGCTTCTTGAGTAGAGATGTGAGGGTCAGGAGAACGTGGAACTGGGGATGCAGATGCAGGCAAATATGAGGTTGGATGCTTACCAAGCATGTTAGACAGATGAATAAATATACCATGAAAAAATGAATCGGACTTTGGGGGTGTCTAAGAAAATCTCCAGGGAGGATTTTTTGTATGCATACGTACTCAGATTGAAATCTGTTTCATCCAAAGTTTGGTGAAGTGCAAAACATGTAAAATGAGCCTCTTCATACCTACAGCTTTGGGTACCTCTGTGAAGTGTTGCAGTAGCTATTCCTTACATCTTGATTTCTAACAAACATAAAAAGTATAATAGGTTAAAAAGATCAAGTTGTTATTTCTGTTAGGTAGGTTAGGCATAATTTTCTCTATGCACTTGATACTTCCAATAATATTGGCCCTTCCTTTTACATAATTCAGTGAAAAGAATAAAAAATAAAGAAGTAAACCAGGATGAAATCTCCTCTTGTTCTTACTTTTACTGCAGGAGTACTGTGCCCCAGTTAGACACCTGGAGACAGTGGAAGCTGGAGGAAGAAAGGTACGTTTAGGGTTTATAGCTGAACATGATATAATACAGCTCCTTTGGTGAAAATTTGAATGACAGAAATGAATAATGATGACCTAATATTTCTATCATAAGCAGCAAATTGCTAAGAACTCTGGAAAATTGGGGCATTCTTCATACATTGAAAAATAACTATAGGGAACAGATTTGTGTGCATTTATTTTGCAGTTAACCTATATAGGGAGGTTGACATGTTGTGTGTGATCCAACCAACCAGCATGGTGACTGTACTGTCACAGTGCATAAATAAAGCAGTCCACTCTTAACCTCCAGGATCATGTCTCAAATGAAAAATGAGACCTTTGTATCAAAAAAAAAAAAGGTCAAATTATCAGCTGGTGTAAATCAGCTTATGCTTCCGATCACCAGCATCAATAAATTTAGGTGATGTTTATCAAATGAATATTCAGACCATTAATGCCAACAGACCTGTCAAAAGAGGACTTGGAAAAAGCCCTAAGATTCCTGTCTTGACCCGCTTGTACCTGATAGAGGTTAGGGTCAAGGTGATTCGTTTCTATCGCAAAGGTGAAATTAAGACACAAACGGTGTCAGATGTCACAAAAGTAAAACCCTTTACTGACTAACAACCACTGGAGAGCAATAGGAAAGAAAGATAAGGAAAATGAAAAGCGAAGCAGTAGAACGTTCAGAATAGCAAGAAGTATAGCTACCACCACAGATCCAGCGACGTCTCGCAGGTCCCCCTGTTTCGATTCGGTGGGGAAGATCTCCAAAGAATAGCTGTTCACGGTGGCATTTGATAGTGTTCCAAGAGCCGCTTTGCTCATCCTCCGCCTGTTCAGCGCATGCGCGTGAGGGTCGTCAGGAGCGATCTTCACCCCCCCCAGTGTCGCCTCTGTCAGCGGGGCATGCAGAGGTGTCCGGAGGGCCCATTGTTTGCAGACGTAGGATGACTTGACGGTTTGTGTACCTTCGCGCTTGCACACCGTTGAGCTTTCGCCCTTGCAGGGCAGCTGCCTTATCTGCAGTTACATCGGTGAGCTCACACACCGGTGGGCTTGCAAGACAACAGCTGTATCGGCGATTGAGCCGGGCCCAGAAGTTGTTGTTCAGAACTTCAAGCCCCCTGGCTCATCAGGGCTGGGCCCTGAAGTTGTCTTTATCAATAGTCAAGTCAAGTCGTGGGGCTTATCAAGGCTGGGCTCTGAAGTTGTTGTTTTAGAATTTATCAGAGGTCCAAGCTTGTAACAGCAGCCTTGTCATGTAGATTTTAACACAGTCTCTTCTTCACAGAGCCTTTTAGCAAGGATGAAACAAATGTTTCTTCATGGGGCATTTTAGCAAGTTTTAACACCAGCAAGGTTGAGGCAAAAATTCTTAACACAGTCTCTTACAATTCCTCACAAGTAGTGGGCAGTAATATTGTTCTAATTTCTAAAACTACAAAAAAATCATTACGGAATTCTAAAATAAATGGGGTTGACAGGGAATTCAGGGGGGCCTCTCTAGTCTAATCTCCTAATCCAAATGGAGCTAACCACAGGTCACTCAGAGCCACTTACTCTAAAGCTGTGAAAATCTCCAAAGACTGAGCTCCTGCGTGTCCGTTTGGATTGAGAAATATCTTCTATATACAAACATTTCTTCTTCACAAGGGATGATACAAATTTACCCAAGCACAACAGACATCACCTGGCTTAAGTAGGCTGCATCTTGTTGCTGGGAAAGTGCTGGTACATATTTTTTAAAAAAAAGGAATTATAAATGTAGCATTTGGCCTAGAAAATGTGAATATATACATTTTGCAAACGTATTTAGCATCGAGCAAAAAATTCTATCCTTTGACAGATCAATATTTGATTTCCTGTGGAATGAAAAGAGGTGTGGCTTGTGGGGTTTTGTGTGGTTTTTTTTCTCCTACAGGCTAAACTCGAAAGCATAGATAATTCATGAAGTTTTCTTATTGAAAGACCAAACAGAGCAGACTTTGACAAAGCATGATATTCAGCAAACATGCCCTGAGGGCCATGTTTTGAAACCCAGTTCAATCTTAAGCACCAGGTCTCAAATAAACAGGACTGTTAATTAATACTCTGTCAGGCACAGGACCATTTCCTCACTGAGGAGAATGGCAAAAAATCTGCTAGTTCCATCAGAGTGTGCTTTAAGAAACCAGATAACATTTGTTTTCCTTCCTACAAGGAAGAGGGAAAAAATTACGTTATGGTGTTACATGAATGTATTAGGTGCTGTTCCTCAGCCGCATGAGAGGCTGGTTCGGAGGGACCTGCCTGGCATGCTGCATACCTGAGCTCACAGTCTAGCCACCCGAGTTACTGAAGTTTGAGAGGTTTGGATGTCACAAAGTTAAAGCTGTTATACAAAACTGTTTCTGAACTGTTCAAAAATAAGTGACCTTATTAATGTTTACAAATATATAAAGGGTGAGTGTCACGAGGATGGAGCCAGGCTCTTCTCGGTGACAACCAATGATAGGACAAGGGGTAATGGGCTGAAACTGGAACATAAGAGGTTCCGCTTAAACTTGAGAAGAAACTTCTTCTCAGTGAGGGTGACGGAGCACTGGCACAGGCTGCCCAGGGAGGTTGTGGAGTCTTCCTCTCTGGAGACATTCAAGACCTGCCTGGACGCGTTCCTATGTAGCATTATCTAGGCATTCCTGCTCTGGCAGGGCGATTGGACTTGATGATCTTTCGAGGTCCCTTCCAATCCCTGACATTCTGTGATTCTGTGAGAAGAAAAATATTTACATTGAGCTCCTTCCTTACAGCTGGACCTCTCCTTTGACCTTAATGAGAAGTGACCTTCATGCTCTTTAACAGACCAACCACTTTCAGCTGCAAGTAGTAGTGGAAAAGTTGAGTCTCTCAGGAGCCCACCCTAACCATAGGTGAGAGTTCACTAGTGCTAGTGAGCTCTGAGAATCGAACTTGGGATTTTAAGAGATTTTTCTGGGCCCTACTAGAACTTATGTGAGATAAAGGAGCCTTTTTTTTTTTTTCTTGAGGCTGTCTACCATTAACAACAACAACAGAAGTTACAAAAACACAGCAGTAAACATATATTTTTGTCAATGATAAACCTAACGTTTCTTACAGAAGAACCAAGGTAATTGGTCCTAATTTTGTGTGCTTCCATATTTAGGAGCTCCATGCAATGAATCTTCTGAAACACCACAGCTCCTTAAGAAAATCAATATATAAGGCAGATATTGGCTCCAGCAAGGTAAGATCATAAAATGGCCTTTAATGCTTACTTCAGTAAGAGTGTCAGGAACAAAGCTGAGGTTATTTCTCAGTTTTGAAGCTTTCTATTGCTTTAGCAATTTTAAAGGTACAAATCAACCCCTGTTATTTATGGTCAGAACCAAATTACATCAATGGTCCATAAACGTATGGCTTCCTGCCAGCTACAATACTTGGTAACCTGACAGATATTCCTATGAAGGAAGTATTATTAGTGCTTGGTTTTGTTGTTTATTCTCTAAACAATGTTCAGGAAAACTCATTTTAATATAATATGAAGCTATCGTTTAAAAGAAAATTCTCATTATATTTTTATTCTGATAGTTCTGTATTTTTTTATATCTATATTTGAAATAGACATAAGTAGTGTGGTTTTCCTTTAAAATTGAAATAATATTAATTTAGAGAGGGTTGGTTTTTTTGTAGCCAGATCAGTCTTACATAGCAAAAGTGTGTGTCATGAAAAGGTACTTGTATAACAAGATGGGGAAGAACAGCTTTACAATTACACATGATTAATATTAAATCTCTCACCAAAATTACATCTATCACAAACCCCAGTGTCCTAAATTAATTCTGTTGCTGATTAGGTTGTCCAAAAAGGAGTCATCTTTATAGGAAATCTCTGGAGAAGAGTAGAAGTAATGCAAGAATGAGAAATAGGAAAGAAAACAAGACCCAAATTTCTCCTCCATAAACCCGTCTCTGCTACTTTACTGTTCCTTACCATCCACCTCAGCCCCATTCGTCACATTGCCTTCTAAACCTTGAAATTCAAAAAAAATTTAAAAGCTGACTGTATCACCATCACGCTTTCAACTGACTTG
Source organism: Trogon surrucura (assembly GCA_020746105.1). NCBI lineage: Eukaryota > Metazoa > Chordata > Aves > Trogoniformes > Trogonidae > Trogon > Trogon surrucura. The sequence continues at coordinate 12,464,352 of CM036624.1, forward strand.
GCTGCCAGCATTGCATTTAATTTTATCTGCACTGCTGAGAACCCTCAAGCTGTCTCTAGAACTGTTGGAGATGGGTTTAATCCCCATTGCGTCCAACGGCTTTGAGCACTGTCCTTCACTGTAGAAATCTGAAGTGTAATATATTTCTGTCAAAAAGAAAGGCAGCAGAGTAATTTGTGTTCACTGAACTCAAAGGTTTTATGGATTTTTTTTTTTATGTTTTCATGTTTCATTTCTTTTTCCAACTAATTAAATAAAAGAGGGATTCTTGAAGGGAAAAACCCTTCGACATACTCTTCAAAAGGTATTTTATCAGAGAATAGCACAGTTTAGCTACTTTTAAAAGTGTATAGTCTGTCCATAGTCTGAGAAGAAAAACACTAATAACAGCATATTTTTCCAATTTACAATTGTCTGCTTCATACAAGAATGTATCTAACAATTCTGAAATATCAGAAAAGTGACATCAAAGGAACATTTCCATCCAAATTGTAAAGATACCTCTCAGTAGAAATAGATTGAATTACTGAATTTCTATAAATGAAATCAATGATTTGTATCAGCTGAAGACAAGGTCAATATGATTATTTTGATGGAGGTTAAGAAAACATCTTTTTTGATAGTATTCTCTGATAAGTTTTGCTAGTAATGCCTTTGTCAGTCTATATATCGTTTGTATGTTATGCCGTCTTCTATATTTGTCTCAGTCTTTGCTACATGAAAGAAACACTGGAATGGCAAAACCTTCTCAATCCTTTGAACTATTGACATGTGCTTTACTCTAATACTTCTAACTTTTCAATCACCTGCTATTAAGTTAGATGCCAAGCTGCTCCAATTGCCTGTGTATGCTCAGCCTTAATGTCAGTTCTGATAGAGAAGTGAGCTGGTTTAAGGGCAAACTTCCAAAATAAAATCCGTTCTTCCATTTTATTATGTGAACCCATGCATGATAATGCTTAGATGATATTTTTACACACAGTAAGATAGGAAATGTTCGATTTTCCTTGTTTTGCAGATAACTACTTGCATTACATTGTATTAGCTGCTGTATGTTCATAAATGAGCAGTTTAGAATGATCAAAGCAGCCCATATGGATGACCAGATCCTGCTATCAGCTGCACCAGAGCCGCTTTTCTGAAGCACATGGAATTAGCTGAGATTTACACAAGTATAACAGAATCAATTAACTTAGACCCCAGTTTTCACATAGCTAATTGGAGAAATATATGCAGTGATAAAAAGTGTTAATTATTGTGGAATAATGTACTGCAGAGAAGTAGTTTCTTCTTTCAGTCATTCTTTTTATTTCCTTAGAGATGATTCCCCGGACTTTCCTTACCTTAATTACAGATTTTCAAGGCTGTTGCAATCAGCTTTGAAATTTATGTTTGTCTATTCCAGTCTTTTTATGTGGCATACTGTTACACTTATTAGATTGAAACTTAAGGAACTCTGTTTTCGCTAATGATGTGTTACTTCTGAAAATGTCCCTACAGTGGTATTTGTTTGTTTCTTTGATTTTTTTAAGGTATATTGTTTCTATAGAAAAGCAATTTTTTTCTCTGTTTTAAGTCATATATTGTAATCAAACCACAAAATACATTTTTGCAAGATATGGTCAGGCACTGAATAAGTAAGGTTAAAAGGATAAAGTCAAGATAGTTTTTCTTTAAAATGTATGTGTGTGTATGAATTAGAACCACTAACAGTAGGCATTGGACTCTATTTTCCTGAAATTTACACAGTAGCAATCAAGGTTTGACAAGATGGCAGAGCTATGTGTGAAAAGTGGTTATGTCATGAATTATTATTGATGCACTTATTGACAGCTGGTAGCGTTCAATGAAGCTGGAGCCCTCAGAGAAAAATAATTCCAATGCCAATAAATTAACTAGCTAGTTCAGGAAGTAACAGATTGTCATTGATGGGGTGTTGGATATCAGCTAGAATTAATGGGGCTTGGGGGCAACATTGACCTTCAGGATCTCCCAGGATGTAAGTGATGTAACTGGGTCCCACCAGAAAATAAAGGGCTGAGATGACACCCTCCAGACAGGTTTAATGGGACAGGAAATAGTCGTGCTAGGACCAGGCTGATCGAAGGTATGAACGTGACTCTCATGCCCTTCAGACCTTTCAAATAAAATTGACCTGCATGCTAATGAGGAATTAGTTCTAAGGAGACTGCTAAGAGGACAGCAAATGAGAAAGACAAAGGGAAAGCACGTTAGAGGAACAGGGTAAAGGAAGACTTTAAGAGGCAAAAATGTCTGCTAGGTTCCTTTGTGCCTGGCTTGCTCTAATCTTCCTAAGGCTGAAAAATTTAAAATCCCAATTCTTCAAATTTTCAGAAATAAACCTATTGTTTAGAAATTAATTTCAATTTATATTTACTACCAGAAATTATTTCATCAATAATTGAAGCAATAAATGCATAAAGTTTGTGCTGTCCTTGTGACTGGAGATATCGTGTCCTCTTAGCCAATTTTCAATCCACCCCACTGTTCTTTCATCTAACCCACGCTTCCTAAGCTTGCTATGCATTTGCAGTGGGAGACAGTGTTGAAAGCCTTGCTGAAGTCAAGGCAGACAACATCTACTGCCTGCCTTCCCCTCATACCAAATATCATCTCGTTCTGACCCCTGGGCCGTGGGCAGGGACACCTCTACCAGACCAGGTTGCTCAAAGCCCCATCCAACCTAGTCTTGAACACTTCCAGGGATGAGGCATCCACAACTTCTTTGGGCAACCTGTTCCAGTGTCTCACCACCCTCACAGTGAAGAACTTCTTCCCTATGTTTAATCTAATTCTAACCTCTTTCAGGTTAAAGCCATTACTCCTTGTCCTATCACTGTATGCCCAAGTTCCTTCCCATCTTTCCTGTAGGCCCCATTTAAGTACTGGAAGGCTACTGTAAGGTCTCTTATCCTGTCCTCACAGGAGAGATGCTCCAACACCCTGACCATCTTGTCGGCCTTCCTCTGGACTGTCTTTTTTTTTTTTTTATAAGGAAATTAGTTCAAAATAGGTGGAAATTCTTCTGGTTTGCATTTAAATGCATAACAAAACAAAAGAAATACACTAATGCATTAAAATTAATATGTTGTGTAAAACATTAATGATGGCAAATTCCAACCAAGAGAGCTTAATGGAAGTCTGGTATTGAAATAAGTGGTACATGGGACAGAGATGTCCAGGGACAGTGTAGCTAACCAGAAATTTAATTTCTGAAGTGAATGTTTGACATAGCTTACAGTTCTTATTCTTGTATCTAGCCCTAGATCATTCCTTAACATTCGTAATAAACATGTATTCCTTAGAACAGTTTCCAAAAAAATCAGCCTACATCAAGTTGTCATTTTGCGTCTCAACATGCTTTATAACTCAATGTACCTGACAGTTTGATCTGATATGCCACACTTCACTCTCTCCATGAGTACTAAATTTAAAATACTTTATTTTGGGAATCTTAGCTATGGTAACCACAGTCTTTAGAAAGTTAATAATTCACTGAACTTACAAGATAATTCAGGCTTGACTATTCCCCGTACACACGCTGTGAACAATGTGGAGTCTTTTCTTTCTCTTGGCTGGTAGAACTGAAGTTAGTGCTTATTTGGAGTGTATTCAAAAGACCGTCATTTATTTTAAAAAGGAAAATAAATAAGTAATTTCTAAAATGAGCAAAGAAGGTGCACTACTTGGTTTAAGAACTTGTCCTGGGAAACCCCACCTCCTCACAATATAATATGAGCTCCGCTGAAGGCTGCTGAACAAAGACAATGTTCCATACATGCTTCTCCTTGCAACCTTCTCTCTTCCATTTCTGTCAGTGATTCCAGCATATCCAAACCTTGAGTTACTCCTCTGCAACTACTTCTATCTGTATTATCGGTATTGGATAGCTTCACATATAACTCCATCAGCACTCTGAAAAGATTAGGCTGTTTGATCCCTGTTTTCTTTCAGTGAGAAGCAGGGAGTCAGTGAGATTAAAAAACTTGCTTCTCAGTTTGATTAAATGGATAGTTCTTGATGATTTTTTGGGAGAGTATAAGCATCACAGCATGACTTGGAAAATAAGGTTTATCCTATGTCATCTTTATAGCACTACTGTTTGATATACTCTGAGGCTGAAAGGCGATTATTGATAATTCCACTTCTAGTGCATCCTGAAGGGATGCTTACTTCTCAGAAGATGCTGTTTCTTTCTCTACCTCGTGAAATTCATTTCCCCAGTAACTGCGAGTAGAGATACAAGTGATCCTTCCTCAGGGCATGAACGTGAGTGAAATTTTTAGTGATAGACTAAACCCAAACTTATAGCTGCTTGTTTATCTACAATTATTAAAAATACTCATTAGTATTTTTATGAGTCAATAAAAGATGTCTGAGATAGAATTAGCTGAATGGATATGAACTACATAACTGATCTTTCTTAGTTAAAAATACTTCTGAAATTGTAATGGCATATTTCATTCTCTCATGAGATGACAGAGTTTTTTGGACTTCCTTACTCCTGCATAGCAATTTAAGAAGGTTTTTATTGAAAAAACCAAGAAAGTTCCAAAATCCAAAACAGGCCCTAGAGCATCAAGTCCTTATGGACTTATCTTTGCCAAACCTTTTCTGAATCCACCTTCACCACTTGATCTGCTTCGGGAGCTGTACCTAGGATAAAGCATTGCAAGGTCTAAAAAAGGAATAGTTGTAGGGCTCTATAGCTCTGTGGGCAAATAGAACTGGAGACCAGCAGGAATCAACAGAGGAACTGCTGAAGCCCCTCAAATCAAGTATCACCCGCAGTCACGGGTAGCCTTCTCTTTAAGGTCAAGAAATTAGTTCACCCCTAACAATGGTATCCCACACAGCATGCAGAATTTAAGGGAAAGAAGTGTTGTATGATATTAGATCAACTTTTTCTGTCTGTAGCATCAGGTTATTCTGGTTGTTCTGGGCAATTGCATTCAAAACACAAAAGAGAAAAGAAAGAAAAATAAATCTCCTTAGGTGAAAAGTCATAAGACAAATAAGTTGCTATGAAAGGCCTCCCTCACATAAATGTTAATAATATCTCCCATTGGATTTGCTACATTTTGAATGTGACTGAAACCTCCAAGCACAATATCAAATGTTTTAATTTATTTTTGATGCTTTAAAAATGCTGGAATGCATAGGATGGTGGTCATTAAATTGTGATGCCTATCTGAACAGCAAAAATATTTTTTTTAAATTCCAAAACATAATAAAGCATGAGCTAAGTGAGATGCATAATAAAACGAATATTCATCTTCAGTGGGCATCACTGTGTATGGCCTGTTAGCTGGCTGGACCCCCACAAGAAGTGAATTCCAGTATCAGGCAGAAATGGACTCTAGGTCCCTTGTGCTACATTGACCATCTGGGTCTTTGGGGTTGTGAGTAGAAGTTAGGTTTCAGCCCTCTGGCATGGAGGTAACTTCATGGTTCTTAGCACTCTTTGGAAGTCAGGAGAGTGAGTTGCTCTGAGGAGGATCAGCTCCACTTAAATTCTCTGTCAGTAGCAGCACGGCAGTATCGTGTAGGGCTTTTTCAGTCAAGCAGATTGCAGCACTGATGGAAGATAATATGATTATCTTGGTTACATATTTCTTAGCAATAGTGAAGCCAGAAAGAAATGACAGGGGAAAACTGGATAATAAATGTAAATAATGGAATAGTCTTAAATATAAGGCATTCTTTAGATCAAATATTAATAACCAGAAGTCTCTGACAATGAATAAATGTGCCTGTTATTAAGTCCATTTTCTAAATGAAGCATCTTATATTTGAGGATGCAGTTCACATTCTTCAGCTTTGATCAAACTTATCTCTTAGCAATTAAATTAACAGTGTCCTACTTTTTTGGTTCTAAGTACTCTGAAAAATTTTATATTACAAAGAGGCTTGTTGACATCATAGCTCATGGGATTGTTTGTCTTACTCAATTAGAGTAAAATAGGGTAGTTCTATCAGTGCGACAGAGGATTATTCTTTCTCCACAGAAATGTACGCAGTGTACATTCATCACACCAGTATCATTAGATTTAGAGTATACTTTTCCAAAGTATGTTTTTTTTAGTATTACATTACAGTTAAATCAAACAATTCTGGTTCATTTCCAAGTGTACAGACTTATCTATTTTGAACTAAAGTACTATGTTGCACCTTCCCCAACCCAGTGCTTTACTCTCCCATCTTCTAGAAACTCTTTCTGTATATGAGCTAGAAGACAAAAATGCTGGTCTGAAAAACTGCAGTTCTGGAGGAATTTCAAGCTAATATTAGCAGTTACTTATGCTGGGTTTGGTCTGTACAGATTGTGGACTTAGGAGTAAGAAGATTTCAGTCACCCTAAGCTTTAGTACTTTTAAAAATCTCATAAGTGATTCCAGCCCACTCTTCCAGGATACACCTCAGAAATGTTTGAACAGGGCTGGGTCAGCAGTATGACCTTCTTGAGGCCAGCTGAAAGACATTTAACTAATCTAAACATAATTGTTTAACAAGGTTGTAAATCCCACTTTCCTATCACATTACCAATACTACAAAAACCTCTCAGCTTCTCAGGATATGTAGGCCAGCCAGAACATGGCAATTTGATACACTGCTGTGCCAGTATCTTAAGAGATACGGTAACTCTTTTTGAAATATTTGTTTCAGGTTCACTATCAGTAAGAAATTAATTACCTCACATTTACCATAAGATACCAAGAGGAAAAAAACACTGAAATGGGACCTACCTCAAGTATGGGTCTTAGTGTAATACTAGCCACATCCCTTGATTTTTCTGTGAGAACAGTCAGGATGCCTATAGCCTGAGGAAAGGCCTATGTGTCCAAAAGGGTACAATGAATAACTGTGATATCTAAGCCACGTCATCACAAAAATCCCAAATTTACAGTGATACCTCCAAAAGCCATCCCAGACCTTTGAGGGCTGTTTGCTCAAGTCTATTTTACTTGACCATGGCTTTTTTGCCTGGAACAAAGAAAAGCCCCGACAGGACAAAAAGCAAGGGACCAGCCTATGTATTTTGGACCAAAGGAAAACACAGAAGATAAAATGCAGGAGAAAAAAGTGAGTGCAGTCCTACTTTTTTTTTCATACAGGTAATATCTAGATACTTTGGGAAAATGCACGGACTTTGAACATAAACTCAGTCTATTTATTTTCTCACTGCTGTGTTATTACTCCATTATCAGTCTGTTCCCTTATGATGACACTCAAGGTCCTACTTGTGAAGGTCAGGCTGTCCTGAAAAACCAGCACATATTTCTTCTGGAACCACACTAGGCTGTTTACATTAATTCATTGCCTAAGGTTTGCTCTCAATTTTAAAAATCACTGACTTGATTTTATAGTATCTGAGGCTGAGGAAAGAAACGAAGTAGTGATGTCTTTAAGAGACTACAATTATCTAAGTATTAAGGTTAACTTTCCTTTACAAAGCATAAAATAGCTATTTGTTAGGAATTAAAAATCAGTATAACCTTAATGAAGAATGAACTTTCTTAGACTTGAAAGGATCTCAATTTTTTTTATCATTCATACTTCTGTTACTTGCTTAATAAAAAAACCTGTCATTTTGAGCAACACGTCTAGTAATGCTTATCTGGATGTTCAGATGGATTTAACAGAACTCATAGCAGAATGAAAACTAAGTGATTCAATGCAGAGACAATGTTATTTTTCAAAAGCATTAAAAAATGGGGGGAAAAAAAGGAGACATTTAAACTAACAGCCATCTCTCACTGTGCCTTTGAAAACCTCTCTCCAAAACCCTGAAGTGCCATTTTAACAAACTGCTAGATGTGGTTCAGTGCAAAAAAAGCCATGTGTTAAGTATTGCAGAAATCTTGACATTTCTCCTATGAAAGTAATTAGCAGGGAAATACTTACAGTACCAGAGTGATGCTAATTGCTTCCCAATAGTAAATGTCAACCATAGTCAGATTGCAGGTCACAGGAGAGGAAGAGCACACTGCTCAGAACCACCAAGTCCCAGCTCAGTCCTTTCTGACATGGCTCTCTCAACCCTTACGTGTGCCCACCAATCCAGTGGACAATTCTACAGCGCGTAGGGCAAATGTATTGGGTATTTTTCCTGTTTCTTCCCACAGTTTCTCCATTCTGGTAATTTGTCATAATACAAGGAGGCACATAAACTCATGTTTTTTAAGGATTGAGATCATTCTGAAGGCTTTTTGTTTTAAACAGTCCTCAACTTCACTATTTGAGACACAGGGCTGCTATAAGAAGCTCTTTCACTTGTCACAGTCAAGGCTCTTTCAAAGTCTGATCAGGCTTTCTTGCATCTCCTTCGTTGAAACGTCAGCTGAGATGGAGCCATTTCACAAAACAGTAAAAAATGAGAACTGCACAACTGTTCTCATATACCATATCCTATGAATTTCTTGTGATAAAAGACTGCTACCAATTTCAGTAATCTCAGACAAATGAGAGTACAGAGAGCACATATGAGGCCACAATGTACATGCGTGTATGTTCTCAAATTTGAAGTGTGGATTTAAGTTTTATGTTGAAAAATTAAAATTGTTTTTAAACTACGTGAACTAGTAGACAGTTTTCTGTCTTCAGAAGTATTAGCAACCAATACCTCATGAGCACCGTACTTTTTAAATCTACAATTGATTCAAGATCTTTTTAAATCTACAATTGATTCAAGATTCTTATAACTTTGGGGCTTAAGTTATACTTTCCCTCATCAGTGTACTGTTTAAGGTAAATAAGTTCTGTTTCTCAGAACAGACCACAGAGCTGCATTAATATCATGCAGCTTCTCCCAGCACTCTTTGGTTTTCATAGTTACTTTTTATTGTGGTATTCATAATTAAATAACAGCATTTATTTCTTTTTTAAGAGATAATTTATTTTTAAGCAGTTCTATGCTCTTTGCAGATCAGTCTGTGTTTTAATATCAGATTATAACATCCTCAGCTGTATCTTACTTCATACTGACTTCACTGGCTCTTCTTTAACTTGATATACCATCCATTATCAAAAAACTAGTGGTTTCACAGACTCTGTCCTGTCACCATATAATCTTTTTTTTTAAAAAAAAAGCAAAAGTCTTAATAAAAGAAAAACGTAGTTTTGTTGATTTGGGGCTTCTTTTACTGCACTATTTGAACAAAAAGTTCAAAAGGCATTATTTGGTAAAATCAAGCAAAATAAAAATTGATACTGAACTACCATGTAAGTTTACTTCTCCAACCTTATCAAGTTGAGTTTCAGGTAGCTGATTGAGTCCTTGTCACTGGAGATGTGGGTCTGTGCTCTGAGTGCACCTGGAGAATCTGTTTCTGTGATACCATAACTTTTTGCTGCTCTGTTTGTACACTTAGTTCCAAAATTAACACTGTACGTCTTTGTATTCATCAGTGTATGAGAACATGCTACCTTATGCAGTAGCATAGGCATAAAAGAGGTTGTCAAGTTATACACAGTTAGCTGAGCAAGGCGTGAGAGTTTCAAATGTATTTTGGCAATCTTTCTTCCTTTCCTATGTCACACCTGTCCGTTTCAGCTTTTCTGATGTCCAGAAGGGCCTGAGCAACTTTAAAAGTCTTTTACCTTCTGAAATTTAATTTCTTCTTTTCCGCTTTTAAAATAGATTTATCTGCATTAATTAATTTCTTGAAGATCTTGCTACAAAGACACAGCTTCATTATTAAAAAGAAAAACCCAAAGAAAATAAGGAAGCAATGAGTGAATTATTTGAGTTGTAAATTAGCAGGAGAAATTAAATTTCACACTATAATTCAGTCACATATGCAATATTCAGTTTTGCGTATGCTCAAATCCTTATTAGCATTTAGTAAGAAAGAGTGATGTTTTGAGTTTTGAGCAACATAAATTTTTTTTAATATATTTTTAAAATCTTGGGCAATGCTGGAATTGCATTGTGGATTTGAAAGCAGCTAAAGGGAAACAAAGAGCAGACGAGTTATTCAGTGTTGGCTGATTACTCATAAAATAAAGAAAGAAATTGCATGCGCCCTGTAGGAGATGGGTCTTACCATCACTCAATTTTTACAAATTAACATATATTTATGTAGTAAATGTTAACATTTTAAATTAAAATCAAAAATTTTTTTATCTCTTCATGAATTAGGTAGGGAACACCTAAAGGTATCTAATGTAATCTGCTCAAAGCAGGGGCAGCTCTGAGGTCAGACCACACTGATTAGAGATCTCAAAATGGCCAAGGGTGCAAGGGATGCAGCAGAATCACAGAAGAGTGAGGTTGGAAGGGAACTCTGGGGGTGATCTGATCTAACTGCCCTGCTCAAGCAAGGTCACCAGGCCCAGTTGCCCAGGGCCATTGACAGTCAGCTTTTGAATATCTTTGAGGATGGAGACTCCACAACTTATCCGGGCAACCTATGCCAGTACTTGGTCATCCTCACAGTGAAAAAGTGTTTCCTGATGTTCAGAAGGAACACCAAAGGTTGCGGGTTCGATTCCCGTTCGCTTCTCACGTGCTGCCTGACCTAGTCGAGAGGTGGCATCCCTGCCCATGACAGGGAGGTTGGATTAAAATGATCTCTAAGGTCCCTTCCAGCCTAGGCCATTCTATGACTCTGATTCTATGATTATTTGTCCATTCCTCACGTCCTGTCACTGAACACCACAGTGAGGAGCCTGGCTCCACCTTCTTTGCATCTAGCTTTCAAGAGTTTATCTACATTAACAATACACCCCCCTGAGCCTCCTCTTCTCCAGGCTGAAGAGACCCATTTCTCTCAGTCTTTCCTTATAGGAGACATGCTCCAAATGCTTAATCATCTTTGTGGCCCTTCATTGAATTCTTTTCTGTGTGTTCATGTCTCTCTTCTGCTGGGGAGCCCTGAACTGAAGCCAGTACTCCAGGTGAGAGCTCCCCAATGTTGAATAAAGGGGAAGGATTACCTCCCTTGACCTGCTGGCCACATTCCTCCTAATGCAGCCCTGGAAGGGAATCCTGCTTTGCCATGAGGGAACTTTGCTGGCTCATGGCCAACTTGGCATCCACCAGGACTCCCAGGTCCTTTTCTGCTAAGCTCTTTACAGCTGAGTGGCCCCGTCCTGTCCTGGTGCCTGGGGTTGTCCCTCCCCAGATGCTGTGCTTGGTAATTCTTTCCACTGAACTCCATGATGTTCCTGTCAGCCTATTTATCTAGCATTTTCAGGTCCCTCTGGGTGGCAGCACAACCTTCTGGCATATCAGCCAGTCTTCCCAGTTATGTCATCTGCAAACTCGCCAAGGGTGCATCTGTCCCATCATGCAGATCATTACTGAAGAGGTTAAACAGGACTGGACCCAGTATTGACCTCCAGGGTACACCAAATACGATGGGCCTCCAGATGGACTTTGTGCCACTGATGACATCCCCTAAGCTCAGCCATTTTGCCAGTTTTACATCTGTCTATCTCACTCATACTTCAAAAGCTTCTCTGTAAGGTACTCAATGGGATAGAGCATCAAAAGATTTAGTGACGTCTCAGGCATTTTAGAGGTCATAGAAATCCTGTAACTGAAAGGGCTTTTTTGGGCTTTTTTTAGGGGAAATGGTGAATTGACTGTTAACACATGCCTCAGTAGTTTTCAGGATTTTTTTAAAAAAAGTATATGTTTGGGCATAATTTCTTGGGTCAGTGACTATGGTGGAGTCTAGCTACTTATAAACATGATCTTTCTCCTTCTGAATGCATCCCTCGTTAACCTAAAGTGATATCTAAAGCTGTGGTCATCTCTAAAGTAAAATAAAGCATTACTTTACAATCTCTATTCAGTTACACAGTCTTTTAGAGCACATGACAATATGGCAGAAAGAGTAATGAGTAGCATTATTTTAGACGTATCTTTCTCCAGGAGACACAAAGCCATCCTATTTAATTAAAAGTTAATGGTTGTTTTTAGTGTTCTGAAGTTACTTATAGCAACTTAGTAGCTAGTCTTCCTCCTCACTGTATAAGCTGCTGTCTTTCATAGACTGTAATGAACAAGAATAAATGTTATGGCATGTTTTCTTTAGATAACTATTACCACCCAAAGACACATACTCATAGTAATTTAATGATTACATCTTTAAAACTGCAGATTCTCATAGAAAAAAAAAATTAAAATACAATGTGCTTCAGAAAGTCAGTATGAGTTTTCTTGTGTTAATATCATGTCTCTAGTCTCTGAAAAGAGCATTTGTGATTATAACATCAAGATTTCCCTCAAGACTTCATATGATGCATTTTATATGATACCTTTGAAATTATAAAAGAAGATAATTTCAGGTTGAAACTGCACTTTAATGTGTTACCACCATCCCAATTATGCTGCAAATACCATTTTTTTCCCCATAATAAATACATCGTACTCAAAAGCTGTGCTTGCAGAATTCAGGCAGTATTTCCATTACAGTACTAATAACAAAGACTCAGCTGATACCAAACATAATGTGCAGCTGGATGACATTTGAATTGACTAAGTAGAATGAATCAAACTAAGGCAAAGGAATCATGGTGACCAAAATGAGATTCCTGACTGTAATTTACCTGCTGGATTTTTGGAAGGTCTTAGCCAGAAATCAAGAAACAGCCTTTTTAACTTGAAATAACCTCAGCAACCTGGTAGACTGTGATAAGATGGAAATGACAAAAGAGACTCCGGAAAGAAATGAAGGCTGTAAGAATTTGTACATGTGTCAGGTGTCTGCTTTGGCTGAATAACCGTGCATCAGGCTTCAGTAAGAATAGCTGCCCAAGAATTTGTTTCCCATGAGAATCAACATGTTCTAGAAAACCCATCGCTCTCTCTTTACTCTCAATCTTTGTTTACTAAATGTAGTGTTGAGATGAAGAATGCCATTTCAGTCTGTGACCGCTCCAATTAATAGGAAAAAATGACAAGCTGGCATTGAAGTACATTTTACCACCATGTAATGAAAGATGGCAAATCAAACAAAACAGTAATACAACTTCCTGAAGGTCACCACTCTATCTGTTCATTTTTCACAAACTCAGTGTATGTGTGAGCAGGGAGTTCAAATGGTCTGGTCAGCAAAGCTTGTGTTTAATTTATTCCTTAATTCCTCCAGAAAATGTTCTTAGTAATGAATGGGCCATTGAATAGATCATCTTGTATATATTGAATTTTTCTCACAGTTTTGAAACACAAGTGTTTCCAGGGATTTACGGGTGCAATGGGTGCAGGAACAGAACCACACTAGTCAGTGACACATAACCAAGCATTTGTCTGCTAAGAAGGATGTTCTTTAACACACAGTCTCATTAATCTGTGGTCTGGTTGAGACCAGCACCATAGACTCGGGTAGACAGGTCACCCATTCCCACTGGCAGATGGCCAAATCCAAAGTCATACTCTGGGTGTCTTTTATTTCTTTCCCCAGTGTCTGAATTGTTTTTTGTCTCCACTGGAGGTCATGGAGTTGCTAAAACTGTCACTGTCCTGAGAAATGCTCAGCCCAGTCTCAGTCGTAACTGCTTTATTTATTTGAACTCACTTTGTTAAACACAAAACAACATTTAAAACTCACAATTTCATTTTAACTGAGAAAATGTCAACCATGTGAGTTTTTATATCCTGGAGTATAAGTCTGGAAAAGACCCTGGACTTGATCTGATCCATCACAAGGCTGCATGATGAGTCAGGTAACCTCAGCCTTTTGAATGCTGAGGGCCTGCTGTTTGCTGTTCTGCAGCCTGCCTTTGGCTTGCAGCTCTGGTCATATTTTTTTAAATTCTTTTTTTGGCAGTGCTATTTCAATGTCTCTGTGGAAATACTTTTCACTTTTTGTTCTCATGCCGTTGTTTCTGTAGTGTCGTTCTCATGACCTACCATCTGCAAATCCTGATACTGTTGTTACAGGGCATTTTAATGAATAGGATCAATTGCCTGAGAACCATCCCTAATTTTCCCCTCCTTTTCCTTGAAACAAAGCGCTTTCTTTCTCCTTCCCAAAGATGAAAATTCCACTGTTAGAGCTCAGGTATGCCATTACCTACTAATAAAGCCATTTGTATGTTTATAGGCCCCTTCCAACCAAATATATTCTGTGATTCCGTGCGTCTGTTTCTGTGACTGTGATTCTGTGATTTTGTGCTTCTATACGAGACAGGCGCAGCACCCTTCAGAAAAAAAGCAGAACTTCATTCCTGGTTATACAGAAGCCTTGTAATTTCCACAGGCAGCCCATCACAATGCCTCAGAAAGCCAGCAGCTTGAACTTCTTCCTCATTGCGTCTTGTCCTGTTTGTTGTTTTTTTTTCTTTATTCTGGCTCACAGCGGAAATAGAAAACAACTTTTTAATTTCTATTTCCAACAGCAAGGGCTAGGAACGTAGTTTGCTTTTTCAGTGGAACATCACAACTAATATGACGTCATATGTGTTTGCCTGGTAAATACTGGTATTTTTTACTATGTCAGTATTGTCACATTACTACCTGCACATTCTGATAGCAAATTAACTTTATTAATTTAATTTGTAAGACTAAAGACAGATTTCTATTTTAACAAAGCACTTAAACTTCTATGAAATTCCATTATTAATACGAAAAGTACTTGCTATAGATAGTTGCATGGAACACAGTTTAAAGTTACCTTAAACAATACATTAAGTTAAGCTTGTCTCTTTGATACTTTATTGAATTAAAGCCAAAATAAATTTAAAAAGGTCAGAATTTTTGATAGTTTGCAAAACAATGTCAGTTCTGCCATAGAGATTCTCAGGGAAGAGGAAGCCCCAACTTCACAAGTGTACAAGTAGACCAAGATGCAGAACTGAACAAAGGGGCTGCAAAAACTAAGCGTAATTTTACAAGGACATGGGTTACATGAGCTTACTTCTGTGGTGGCAGTATTAGCTTCCAAAATCGAACATTTAAGAATAGAATTTCCAATGACTGGTTAATATAGTGCAATATGTGGGACTATGCTAATAAACCTGAAGATTTGATGAAATTAAATCTTGACCCTTCATTGTGACTTCAATGAGGACAATGAAGAACACAGGAACAAATTAAATTTGACTCTTTGGGGGAAAATTAATAAAAGTGAAATTAATATCCTCCTTGAGGTAGTTGTCTTCTTTATCTCTCTGCCAATTCAGACTCCTAAATTTTTCTTTAATTGAGGCAAAACCTTTATCTGGAATTTTTATGGGGTAGGAAAAGGAGAATGAAAATTTCGTATTTGGAAATTATATTACCTAGAGAGTAAAGTGACTGTAGATCCCACATTTTCTGATATATAAAGCATATAATTTTCTGAATTATTGAACTTCACAGGAAAACCAAAAACATTCCGAGTTAGTATAGTCATTCCCTCACTGAGAATAATGTTGCTTTCAAGATGCACATCTTTCTTAAACTTTTGCAATAATAAACTAAAATTTTTCCTCATTTCCCAGTTCTTTGTTGTATTGCCTTTCTATCTGATATTTTTTAATAAGTTTGAGAATTTTCCGGAGTATGCATGGTGTGACGTTAGCAGGAAACATAAACTGATATTGCCCTGGGACTTGAACTGCAAAAATGTACCAATAACTGCATATCTTGTTCAGAATTTGCTAATACGTGTTATTGAGTCACAGCAAATAGCATTATGCTAGGAAAAAATACCGACCTCTTAGTCCAAATACAAGTCCAGAAAAAAATCTCCTGCTTGATGTAATGAAGAGCATTTATACAGAGATGGGTAGTAAATGCATACAACAAATTAGGACAGGCAGAAATTAAGGGTGCAGAGCCACCACGGTAATTTTTAAAGGGAATGTTTGCGAGTTTTCAACTTCATTTTCAACTTTGATGGACTGAAGGTGGCAAGAAAAATGAGAGAAAACTGGTCTTGCCAGTTAAGATCATTCAAAGGTATTTCAGTCTTTTTGCACATAAGAAAGAGCATTATGTTTGTAGGTCCAAGAATGAAAAGTATTTGGAGTCTCTCTCAATAAAGGAAAATTAATAGACGTTTATTGGCTCTCTAGCAGACTCTACCATCTCTTTTCATACTGCTACCAAGCAACTGCTGACTTATGCCTGACAATTTCATCTTCCTGACTGGCAACGACAATTTGTAGGACCATTGCCTCTAACCTGAAGTTCTGACTGCAGAGGATTGTCTAGACTTTTGTGTGGAAGCTCTTGGGACTGCCATCTCGGCAGAGAAAATCTACAAGGTGACAATGAAAATTAAGAACTTTGTGTCAGAGAAGTGTTAGTTTGTTATTTCTCTCCTCACCTCTAAGCAATTCCTGAGAAGTATTTTTTTTTTTCAAAATCTTCCACCAGTTTTTGCCAATGATTGTATACAACCTTGCCCACGAGTTCTAAAGGTTTAACAGAAATGTCTTCGGAGTCACTTATGAGAACTCCAGCCCAGTGAACTGAATATTGATCAAGCTGTTAATCCACCCATACGTAGCAGACATAATTTGCACTCTGTAAGGTAGAAGTGCATAACAAAGCAGTGAGTTTCATTAACTCAAGGTTCTTAACCATTGAGAATTAGCTCCTTTTCATTATTTATTTTCCTTTGAGTTTTGTAGAGAGAGGTAAAAGTCTTATCTGCCAATTTAATTAGAATAAAGTTTATGTTGTTCACAGTTTGCTATTCCTTGGTAATAAACTTTTTGCCCATCTTCATCCATTTCATCAAGAAAGATGTTTTCACGGTAAATGCAGCTTATTGCTTGATGTGCTGGCATTGCCAATAGAGAAAATTAGGCTTAAAACGACATAAAAGCTTACTTCTCTTTCGTTAAACTTCATAGTCTAGATAAAGATACAGTGAATGGCACGATGGTAAAGGAAAAATTCTCAAGTATTTATTCAGTAATAAATAAACCAGCAAAACTGTTCACTTTGCAGTCCATTTTTTATTTTTTTAATAGAACTGAATGAATATTTAGGGGAAACTTAAAGGTATAAACAGAAGGTGAATTTATTAACAAAGTTCATTTTTGTTCTTTTGCTAGGGAAATTGCTTTGATTGAAATGTAAATGTCCATAGTCTACTAGACTTCCCATTCACTGCTATTCATTGCTCTTGCTTTCAAGAGTATTTGAATGTCACTTTTCTGAAAGCATTGATAGAATAAATTAAAAATGTTTTACAAACTTTACTTTTTATGTTCTTTTTAATTGTATATTTCCATGTAGGCATGTGTGTATACATGTGCATATATATATGTATATTTATATAGCTACATACAGATATATACATCTTGAAAATTCCCCAAAATTGTTATTTATTAAGAGTTCATAGGACATGATGTCTCTTCTTAAGCCTCATAACACATTTTGTTTCGCCAAGAGCCTTCAATGTATTTCTTCTGTAAGTACTAGAATCTTTTCTGGCAGTAGAAATAGGGATGAAAAACTAAAATGGTCATGTCATATCCAAATGTTCCAAACGTATTTTCACACCAGCTTCTGCCAAACTAACAGCTCTGTCTGTAAAAGGTGTAGAGCACAGTCATACAGCAGCAAATAATAATGAGTAGAAACAGGCAGACTGTATTTGTGCTGAATGGACATATAACCAATTTAATTGTTCACGTTTCCACATCACACTTTGTTTTCCAAACTTGTACAGCTGGCAGAAAACTAGAAAAGAAAAAAAAAAAAAGAATGTTAGTTGAATAGTTATTTTTAACATGCAGCCTCCTTAATCATTAATTGCTCCCAATCAGTCACATCCTTCCCTACACAAACATTTAAATAATGCAATCTGCAGAAGGCGTAAGCCACACTTAGGAACTAAGTTGCTTGGGTCTTTTGCTTATGAATTTTTCCTTACGGGACATTGTAATCTGTATTCATACAAGGTAATATCTGATTGAACAAAGGAGTTCCTTATTTTCTGTTCTGTATCATCCATTATTATTTTCTAGGAAATTTCAGTCACTCAGTCAAAACAGCAACAAAAGCATATAATCTATGCTGACTAATTGCATTTAATGTGTAGTAAATCATAAATAGGTTGTTTATCAGATTCCTATAGATGAATGTTTTCTTTGATATATCATTTGAAAGTAGTAAATTATATTTCTCTATAAACACTTGATGTTTCTGACACCCTGAGTGACTATTTAAAGGAAGAGATGATATAATTATTTTTCATGAGGAAATGTAATTTGACACAGGAAATATCAAGCATATTGAAGATTTATTTGCATGCGTTCTCTACTAACCATCTAAACAGAATTTTTTTCCACTCCAGGATAGAAATATGCATGCATATACCTATACCCTTACTTTTGAGCAGGTTTGCACCTTAAAACGATTTGCAGTTGCCAGCCTAAGCTTTCTATATGCAGTTTCTGTTAAAGGATTACTCCTAATGCCAAAGAACTTGTCACTTTTCAGTTTTTCAAATAAGCAATGCCTAATTAAGCTGTTACTCTCCTAGATAATTTTCTTCTGGATAAATAATATAACATGTTGAAATGTTTTTTCTCTATAAAATGAAAGAGTAGGAGTGAGTGGAAGTCATATTAATAATAAAAGTATTACTTACCATGCAATCTAAATTACACACTCATTTCTGTGGCTCCATAACTAAGCAGCTGACTGAAGCTGCTAGAGACTTTTTATCTTTTTGGAAAGATTTTGCACTTGTCAGGGTATTCTGTAAAATGTCTGCACTGTACAAGATTTGCACTCTGCATTTTATATTTAAATGTCTCTGCTAAAAGCTGTGATCACACTTACAATTATATTGTCTACCTTTCTGTGCACCTGCCTTGTCAAGCTTTTGAAATGTCACATTCTGAAACCAGTAATGTAGAACAGTTAAGAAGATTCCTTTGTTATGAAAATGCATGTATTTAATATTGGAAATATTAGATTATTTTTTCCTAATCTTATAACGTTGAAATAATTTGAATCTCTATATCCATCACTAATACGAATATTTCCTCTTGGACAAGGGAGCTCAATTCGTGACTAACACAGCTAGTAGCACTATGATTAATTTTTAGTGTGTCATAAAACTGATACAAAGCAATCGGTCTCACTCACCCATTAAGATCTTTTCTTCAATGTAAATAATTTTGCCCCATTGAATTTGGTCTACTGATCCCCTGTCTGGGATCTCCTTTAATGGCCATGAAGACTGGGGGAAATTTCTAACCTCAAGATTTCAGAGATCACATTCAATATTGATGACTGTACCTGATAATTAGTTTCAGCTTCTCTCTTGGTTGCTATAGTTTGAACACTTGGGCTCTGCCTCTTTAAAGTGATGAATTTTGTTATTTTTACATTTTCTCTATTGGCAATATTGCTTTACTCAGCCCTGCAAAGGTGTTTTTAAAACACGTTATTTTCTATTCGCATTTCCTAACTGAGATCAGATCTTAGATGGCCAGGCTTTCTTCATCCTTTTAAAGTGCTCATTAAATGAAAAGCATAACTATAGTTGATCGTTTACAATCATTTTCACCAGTTCATCTCAGCTTTCTCACTATCTCACTAAGCTCCCTGAACTCGTCGTAACTCTAACTAATAATACATAAAAAAAGATACTTTTTTCATTAACAAGACCTTCTATCTTTGTTAGTCTTTATTCAAAGAGTTTAATATATTTGAAGGGAACTGTCAGCTGTGCCTGGCATACAGATTTTGCTATTTTCTTTTCCCATATCTCTAACAAATATTAAAAAAGAATGCACTGAACACTAGAACAAGCTGGAACACTGAAAGCAGTTTATTGTATTTTATGCATTTTATCTGCAGGTTTGAGCATATATATACATATATTTTTACAGACAATAGAAGTCAAAACAACCACCACCTTATTAGGTACTTTTCATATTAGGAACCAGACCTATCCCAATAAATGGAATTTCTGTAGTCCAATATTACCTTGCTGAAAAGAGGTGGAATGTTTGGTAGCAGGAAAAGTAGCCATATGCCAAAATATAGTCTAACCTCAGTGAAAAGGCCTTTTGGGATCCAGATGAAAATTTGTCGTACTGGGGCATACCCCACCATAGAAACGCTTGATACTTTGCTTCAGCATAATACCAATAAACACTAATAGTAATGTTAATGCTAATACTAGAAATAGAGGTATGGAGAGAAAAGAAATATCCATTTGGGGCATTGAGATACTTCTGTGGAAATTGTTCTCCATGGATTTAACACTTTAAAAAGGGAAAATGCTTTTCTGTTGACCAAGTGGCTGGAAGCTGAGTTGTCAGCAAGTGCCTTTAATGAGATCAAGAGGATAACAGGGTATGAAACACAAGCAAATATATTTTTGCTCTCTTAAGGCTATTTATGACTGGAGAAAGTTTTTTGTGTTGCTGTTGTTGTAGATGGGAAATCATTATACACAGAGTTCGATGCAATGCAGTGAAGGTACAATGTCAAATGTTGCTGCTTGCAATTACCTCCTCCATAAAAGCATTGGCCCACATTCATTGCCTTTATCAGCTTGAAGGAGCTGAAGCAGAAGTAAGGAAAAAACAGGATGGAGTATTTTTTTATATACATCCCTTGTGCTTTTACAGTATTTGTGTGTGTATTTCTACATGCGTACAAACATAGATGCCTCTACATACACGCACAGACACACTTTTTACATAAAAGAAAGCTTTTAATAAAAGCATCTTCTACCTGATTATTGACCTAAGACTGAAAATCTTACCACTTTCTGTAATGTAACTCATTGTGTGGGTGGAAAGAAATATTGTCTATAAGCCACTTGGACTCAGGCGAATTTATCGTAATACTTCCCATCTAGCAAAATACATAAGCACAGGCATAGTGCTACTCAACTTGCTTTTTCTAAGACAAACCAAGCAAATGCTTAGCTTACACTTACAGGAATCTGTAAATAATGTTAATTGCTTAAACTATGATAAGGTCTTGGGGCTTGGTTCTGGGCTGCCAGGTTCATGATATCTAGCTCTGGATTGACCAGTTTTGTCACCTCCAAACTGGGAGGAGAGGTAAGAAGAAGACACTAAACAGTTGTAATAACTGCTCTGGTGGTAATAACCACCATGACTGTTTTTTCCTTATTCATTCTTCCTTTGTACAAGCTAATTCCAACTCTGCTTTACTCACAGCCAGTAGTGCAGCATCTGCTTTTTTTTTCCTGACTTGCGCTATTTGCTTGATGCTCTAACATGTTCCTTCCTGACCCTTCAAAATAAATGCTTTTTCTGGAGATATAAGAGGAAAATGTTTTACTGGCACTGGGTCCTGCTCCTTAATCTGTCCATCCCCTACTATTTTTTTTTTACTTTATTTTGCATCAGGCATGCAAAATTCAGTTCACAGGAGACAAAAACTTAGCCTCTTGTCTTACTGCTTTGTGCTGCTCTGCTCATCTCTATTCTATTCATTTTGTAACATGTAGGCTGTCAGTAAGAAGTTTTGAATGGAAGGATTACCTGCTTCATAGTCTTTAGTGGCACTGTACTCTGGCAGTTTTCTATGTAAGCTCAATGACTTGCCTTTTTTGGGAGCTACACTCCTTTTGATACTTTTGGATAAGTTTCCAGCCATGACAGAATAAAAGTCAGGAAAAGAGAACTGCAGATCAGCAGCTGAAATAGTCATAACTGGTGGCTGCTTGGCCATTCCGTGATAGATCCAACATATGTGGAAAATGAACGGTTCCTTCTTCTTTTTTTTTGTTTTCCCAATAGGACAAATTTGAACCCCATCATAGAAGCAGTATGGGAAGCTTGTCTGTGCTGCCATTGCTATTAGGAGAAGCACTGTCATAGCTGAGATATATCTCTGAGCACTCACATTTTCCTCAGGATTAATTGCATGCAAACACAAGCTCCAAACTGGCCATGTGACTTGAAGCCACTGTGTAGGCGCCTTTTACTCAGTCTCCTCATGACAAGCTTGTTTCTAACTGCATCTTGCAAGTTAAGGGAAAGAGGCAATTGTTTGGGCTGCTTCGCTTTCTTTTTAATCAAAGTTTGCTGAGAATGTAGCCTTCTCGTGCTCATTTCATAGATTCATAGAACGATTTGTGTTAGAAGGGACCTTAAAGATCATCGAGTTCCAATAGAAAATGCACTAAGCCTTGGGATAAGCAAGTTGCTGGGATGGGCATGGAAAAGTTGTTTTGTGTTCAATTCTCACTTCTCTCTGGTCCTGCATTAGCCTGGCACTGACATCTGCCTGTGGGTTAACCAGGGGCCACTGCTGAGAATGGTGTTTGTGGGAGGAAAGTTGTGTTATATCTTCAGATATATGTTTGGAGGCTTTATGAGAAGCCATCATCAAACCAGACCAAACTGAACTGAAAAGCAAGCTTTTCACACTGTTTTGATCTTTTCAGACTAAGTAATACTAAAGGAAATAGGGCTGAGTAATACCAAAGGAAAATTTGCATCAATATTTGAATGTTTGTGTTTGGGCTGAGGCATGGCTTCTGTGGCGGTGCCACAGTGGCAGCTCTGACCATCTGGACTGTTTTTCAGGTAGTGGAACCAACATTGATTTTTAGCTGACATCTAAACTCATCTTCCTGCAATCGTAAATCTTGGATCAATTTTAATGATTCTGGTAAATTGGTTAATCACTTTTGACAGGAAAATTGACCGCTCCTTCTGTTCATTATTCCAGAATGTTCTCACCCCAGCCGTTGCCACACCTCACATATAATTGTCTATGGTATTTTCTGCAACTTTGTAGGTAAGGAATATTTCCACCATGTACTCCATTGGTAGTATTTTAAAATATATACTGTTTCAACTATGATATAGTGTGCAAGTATTCTATAGACATAAGAACATTACATTGTATATAGCATGTCAAAAAGCCAATCATACCTCTGATGGACACAATCCAATCCATTTTTCTATATAGTTCCGTGTGAAAAAGTGAGACAATCATTTTGTAAAGTAATTCAGTGATCAATTTGCAGAATAGTTTACTGCATGACTCGTTGACCTCTTCCTTCTTGAACTCCAATTTAAAATGAACTTTGGCAACAGTGACTAAATAGTCCATCTGATAACTGGTTTCTTAAGAGCTCCATAGAAGGTGCCTAGTAAATACAATTTCAACATCCACACACTCTAAGGAAAGAGATGTGTTTAGAAATTCTGAATAAATCGGGGACTTGGCAAATAAGAGAAAAAATCAGAAGAATATTTGACAGATAAAGAATGAGAAATCTGTTGCCCTTAAAACTATTCTAACATACAGAGCAACAATGATATTCCTCATTTCAAACATATCTATGAGTTGCAAAATCTGCTAGAATTGCATGAAGAGTTATCAATTTGACTTTATTTGAAAGGATAAATAATTCCAGTTGTGATAATTTGCTACTTCCTGATCAACTGACTCAAATGAAACATGTTGTCAGATTTATTAATAGTTAAATTTCATTAATTGAACTTGTTTGATGTGAGCCAAGCCTTGACTGAATCAGTCTGTAACAACAGAATAGCACTAGCATGGATTTTTATCTTTTTTACAGTATTTCAGTTACTTTGCTTATTTATTCCCTCTGTGTCTCCTGCCTGACCAAGAAGCAAGTGATATTTTCCCTCTTGTTATGATTTAATTAACCTAGTAGTAGAAATCTAATACCAATTATGAATGTTTTGTTAGAAATCTAATTTTCTACCAGGATTTTTCAGTGTGTTTGGTTTGTTGGTTTGTTGTTTTTTGGGGAGATGTGTGGGGTGGTTTTTTTTACGTGGGGCAGTATAGGTACGATCATTCCATGGCATAAATAGGCCAGGACAGTTATCTACCACTTGTCAGCAGTTGGAGCCAAGAGTAAAATCATACATAAAAAGGACCAAGAAAATGAAAGACAGACAATTCTGTTAAGAGAGTAAGATCTGAAGTTAGGAAAAGGGAGTAACTGCAGAGAGCAAATTTTAAAAATAACTCAAAAAAGTTTAAAGAAATTTTAGTTAAAAAAACAAACAAACAAACAAAAAACCACATTGGCTTCCTGTGCTTTCATCTGCCTCGTTCATTCTGTAAGGGATAAGTAGCAATGAATATGATTTTATGATTCTATATTTTCCCACAAAATAAATAATGCAAAAGAAAACAAACTTACAATTGTGAGGCATTTGGGTACCGAACTCACAGGATTATTGCTTATAATGGTATGGTTGATAGCGCAGTAGATATGTTTGCTGCCCAACTTGCACTGACAGAAATTAGAATACCAAAGTGTGATTTTTGGAATAAGAACATTTTTCCATGAATATGCATAAAGCAACAATAACCTTTTCATTTCTATTTTAATTTGGTTTTGATATTCAAATATTAATAAAATGTCTAATGAAAATAATAAATGGATATACATTTTTAGTAGGCTTAACTTTTTATATATCTTTGATGAGCAATCTGGAAATAAACTCTCAAATACATTGCAATATTCTGCATGTAAACTGGAAATATAATAAGAGTATCAATGATTCGCAAACCCAGAAAAGGTAGCAATGAGGGAGGACTGTCAGAGTGGGAGGCTGAGTAGGAATCGATGATTATGACCTGATTACATTTGTAATCAACACAGAAGAGGCTGTCTGTACTTGTAATACTACATGGTTATGTTGGTATGAAGGACATTCATGGTCTCCATGTCTTTATCTGAACTCATGAGCTTCTTCATCTTATTTTCTCCCCCTGTCCTGTTAGGGGCTGGGTGGGCATCTGGCCAAGGTCAACCCACCACAACTGCAGAAAGATTCTCATGCATATCTTGCATTAATTCCTGAAGTTATATAATCTATATCCTTTACTAATTACACATGAGCCAATATGGCTGAGTGACATAAGAACAGGCATAACCTGACAAACCATTTGTAACTCAAAGCCAAATGGTTCACAGGAACTGAAGCCCACATGAGACCGGAACATAAAGTGGACAAAACATGAGGTTGAGAGTGAAACCGTATATTTTATTTCTCATTTGAGTAAGGTTACCATAGTGGAAAGGTCATAAATTGATAAAATAACTTTGGATTGGAAGTGCAACAAGGAAGTTAACTTATCTCTGCTTCTGAATTTTCTGTTTTGCACAATAACCTGCAGTGAAATTACTTCATATATGAAAAGCTTATTCACTTCAGTAAATGTCATGCTCTTAATACAGTCATTTTCCAAATACTATTATATCATAAAATGTTACAGAAAATAATAAGGATGTTTTATAATTAGAACTGTGCAGGATCTCAATCTGAGATTACTCATTTGCTTGAATATCCCTGTACCGCCAACTGCCTGCATGGTATTTGAATGTCACGAAGCTTCATTTATTAATATTTGCACAGTGGTGTAGAATACTTGGATGATAGTTTGCACCTTTGCAATGAGTTCTCATTAGATCCCACGTAAGCCATAGATTTACTCAATTTCCTGCAGAGACAATGTCTATATGACTGTGTGAACAGCTAATGTTGTAATGAGCAGGTTAAGGTTTTTGAGAGGAAGAAAGAAAACAGAGTAAAACAGCTGAAACTTCAGTCCAAACACAAAAAAAGTCCCCAAAATATTGTGGGAATGACAATACAAAGACAAATTCTCAGATGTTACAAAGTAGTACTTCCCCATTAATTTCCTGCAGGCCAACAAAGTGAAGAGACCAGCTTTAAAATAGGGAAGAAGAATTCAGTACTTAAAGTACTAAAAGTGGGTTCTCTTTACTTTTTTTTTTTTTTAAGACTTTAGCTGGTTTTATTGAGGGTTCACAGAATTTGGTCATGGAGTGGCATTCTTGTTCAAGAGATAAAAGGGGAACAGTCAATAGCTTAGGAACATGGTTTAGTGGTTGCACTCGATGATCTTGAAGGTCTCTTCCAACCAAAACTGTTCTGTGGTTCTATGATTGATTCTATGATTCTATGATGATTCTATGAATGCTGAGTCAGCTGTCTCAGGCTGAGGTCATTGAGTGTGTTGGGATCAAGCATTAGTTCAATGGGCTTTGACATAGACACACACCTCTACTTATGTATATTGTAGAATGGAGAATTAATTCTTATTTATTTTTTCTTTTTTTGTTTGTTTTCCATTTGTAAGCAGCTTTTTGCAGCTTAAAAATTCCCAGTTGTTTTGTGTCTGTTTTTTTTTTAATTTTCTTTTCTTTTTCTGTCATGCCTTCACTTCAAGTATTTCCAGTGATGCTATTTCATATGGTATTTCACAGGAACATTTGAAAGCAGATTAGACCTTACAATCTCCATTTGCCAATAGTAGCATATGTGTTTTCCATGCAATGTAGAAAAAATATTTGTCAAGCCAATGCTCTTAATCATTAATAGTTTATTAGCAACACTTTTTGTGTACTCACTCTATAAATTCACAGCATTCCCCTTATTTTTCACAGAAAATGTGGCTCACTTGTGATACTGTTTGTCCGATGCTTCCTATGACCAGATCTTCTGGCTATCTTAAAATGTTACTGGAAATGTTTGTTAATTCAGGAAACTTTAAGACTTCACCTGCCTTGCTTTTGTTGCAAAATCTTATTACATTGAAAAATATCACCACAAATCTAAAAAATCATCTTTCTTCTTTAACAAGGGAGTCTTATGGTTTGTTTACTAGCTGCAAGATCTCGATATATAATGTGTGCAATTTGCCACAGCATGTACATAGGTGCTTGAAAAATTGACTACGACAGATACAATAAATATCTGCTGACAGCACTGAAAAAAGTGACCAAAAAAAAATGTTTTATATAAATCATGCATTTAAAAATGGAAGTACCATTTTCCTTGTATGTATCTTGTTAAAAGGAGCATCAATCATTCATTAAACATTATAAAACAAATAAATTATTCCCTTGTGGATGTCCAGCTTAGCTCTTTCTAATGTCTCACTACAAATATATTAAAATAATATGAAAACTCACACAGGATCTTATTTTATTTCCAATGTGTAGATTAAAATAATTAATATTTAAACTATTCTTTATATTAAGTGTTGTTCTCTTAGACTTCAAATAGAAGGAAATTTGTTACAGGGAAGCTGTGGTGGGCCTGCTGTCTGCTTCATTTCACATGACAGAAAAACACGTCCTTTAAGATAAGGACCATTAGGAAGTTATTCCTGAGAAGTCCTATCTTCTAATGAGTAAAAATCCCTCAACTCTGTTTGAGATGGAAAAATATCTGAGACTTTTTATTTAGAAGATCAATTTTGTTCAAATCAAAACAGAATTATTCTGAAGACTGAAGTATATTAAATAAAACATACTGGCCAACTCAAATTATTAATTCCTAATTCAGCAGTTATTTAATCTTTAACTTTTAAAAATAATTAAAATAGCTTTTGAATGAGGATAGAAAAATAGCTAATCAGTAAAAAGAAAAGTTTCTCAGTGTTTAATATTAAGCCATTGCTGAAATTTACCAACGTTTGTCAGCAGTTCTTTTTTCAACCAGCTGTTACTATGTATTTATAACCATTATAAACAATCAGCTGTTAATTCAGCATAATTTCTGCTGGCTTTATTTCGAATGTTTTCTTCTCGAGACAGACGTTACGAATCTGTCACTGCTGCTGCTCTTTGTGATCCAAAGTCAAAGAAATTTGCAGGAGACTTTAACTGAATTTTGAGTGTGGATGTAGAATTATATGCAGCTTTCTCTTTATAACCAAAATATGTTTGGTTGGTTTTTTTCCTTTGATATTAATTCCTGGTAAATTTGATTTCTGATTTCAGTTTTC
Source organism: Trogon surrucura (assembly GCA_020746105.1). NCBI lineage: Eukaryota > Metazoa > Chordata > Aves > Trogoniformes > Trogonidae > Trogon > Trogon surrucura. The sequence goes on from CM036624.1 coordinate 12,492,079, forward strand.
CTTTATCGTTTCACCTAGTGTTTTTCCTCCCATGGGTGTGGTACATTGTCTTTTCTTTCCACAGTGTCCTTTAACTTCCAGATCTCCAGATTATGTTCTGATCAGCCTTGAAGTATTTCACTTTGCTGTTGGGAGGAAGTCTTGCTGTACTATTTTTTTTCTGCATGGGAATTTGTTTGATCCCTAAGTGAAATCTAATTGTCTTCTCTTCTGCCTTCTGTCTTTGTAATCTCTTTTTTTGAAGTAGAACATTAAAATGACATTTTAGCATAGCCCAGAAAATGTCTTCAAAGTTGTCATTACCTTGTGAAGGTGTTTCAATTTCTATACGTTACGGTTTGAGACAGCTTTTTTCTTTTCTTTTCCTCTAAGCACCTTGTATACCAATTAGTTGTATTTAATATATTTGGGTTTCGCTATTGTCATTGTTTCAAAAGTCTTGACAGCAATTACTTATCCGTTCTTATCTCCTTCTTCCATATAATGTTTTTTAACACATCTGCTATTGCTGACCACTTCTGTAACTTTTTAACTTCATCTACGGGTTCATGACAGTAGACACTGCCTATTTGATTAGAGGGGTCTTTCCTACTTCTCATAGTATTACCTACAGAAAAGTTAAAAACAAATTATGTAACATGAGGGGTTTTGATACAAATGCTCCCAGCTCCAGGATAGTTTCATACATGTAGTCTTTGCTCAGTGTTCACAAGCTAGTTTTTGATTCACTTTACAGTGTAGCTAGGTCACATAATTTTTAATAAAATGGTGGTATATAGAATATTAATAGATAATCTATTTTTTTTTTGGTAAAGAGGTTTTCCTTTAGAAAAAATCTTTAAAAAATAAAAATACACTATATAAATCCTTAAACTACGTACGATACTGGTTTTATCCGTATTTAAATACTCCTCCAGCTGCTCTAGCACTTCAAGGATCTTCTGTTCTTAATACTTCACACAGGAAACCACGTCCAGCTGCATTTTCCTTTCCTTCCTTTCCCTCCTCTGTCACTGTATTTTTTCCCCCTTAAGCAAGGCAGGTGTTTCACAGACCTTGAGAAATGCCCCATGGAAGAAAAATTCAACAAACTGATTCACCATACATCTCATTATTACCCATATTTCTTTGGAATATCCTTCTTCTAGTTACGTACGATCTTTAATCAAAATAGCTTATAAAACCTTTACAAAAATATAAATTGACTGTGATACAAATTGTGACTGAAGAAACTATTGCTCAAGGAACTATTTTTGACAAATTAAGAATATTTGATTCTAAATCATAGGTATGTGATTCTATGAAATTTAATAAAATTTGCAAGGATATTCCCAATATAGTGTTCTAGTCAGAGCTGGTGGGGGCGTTTTTCCCTTCTTCTTTCCTAAAAATACATTTTGCTTTAAAAAAGGATTTGCTTCTATGGCTGCAATGACTTATTTACAAAGATTTTTTTTAACAGAGAATCAATAACTTTGATTTTAATTCTTTATTACTGATTCTTCATCTGATATTGCTGCAGTAATGTATTTAATCGCTATCCCCCAAAATAAATCAAACTTGAAAGATGTTTTCCATGGCACTCTACAATCATAGACACGTAAATACTGCATTTTATTACATTTTATGAAACCTCTGTTGATAATTAATGATGGTGAATTTGGAAAGAATATGCTTAGTCATGGCCTTTAAATTTGCATTGTGGAGTTTTGAATACAGAAGACTACAGATGTTCACTAATAATGAAATTTCCAGCCTAAAAGGCAGGTATTGCAACATGACAAAATTAAACTTAAAAATAAAATAAAAGGAATTATAAAATAAAACAGATAAAGGCTGGTTTATTCCTTAAGTTTTTTGGGGGAATATCACTTCTCTAGGGATCTAATTATTACTGACAGATGGTTGATTTTGAGAAGCTTTCACTGAGAACCCAGGTTAGCATCAGAAATACAATATAGCAAAAGCCCTAAACAGTCAATTTCTCTGAAAAAATTAAAATACCCTTCTGATATTGTTCACAAAGTTCTATTTATGAAGAAATTATTCTGCAGTGTACCAACCATTACATAACAGTGCAAATTTTGGCATTTCTTGGATCAGTCTTAACATTCTGGGAGCTTGAAACATGTTTAAAAACAAGCAAATACAGTCCTCTGCATTCCTTTTTAAAGTTCTTTTGGTTGTGATGTATAGAATGCTATCGCTGATTTTCTTCTATATTCAGCATCTCAACATTTGTGTTTTGACAACTAAAATCTCATGATTCGGATTTATTCAGTATTCTGGTCATTCATTCCCAAGATAGTTAACCTTGTTCAAATCTGCAATAGTGACTTGCACACAAAATTCCTTTTCTGTAAAGTTGGTAAAGTAGTAATGACCAGGACCCTGCCATGCTGGGAACAGAAGATATTAACAGTGATGAGTGAATGATTATTAAAAACAGTTCTGCTTTACTATGTGTTGGCATCAGAAAGCTGGAGACTTGGAGTTATTAATGTTCTTTTTACCCTGAGAAAAGAATTGTAAGATCATATTTGGTTGCTCGTATCTTTATTTATTATGAACATCTTTTGTCAGTAGCTGGATTTCAGTATATATATATATTGTAAATCTAATAGTATATATTATATTCAGTATATAATCCCATCTGTTACTCACTTTCATTGCTGCTAGGATTATTTCCCAGGAATAAAGCACCTTAGGGTAAATATCCATCTTCACAGTTTCAATATCTGCTGGCTTTAGACAGTATTTTTTTCCCTCTGTCACTTTTACTTTACAGATGCTATAAAGGAATTGGCATTTGCAGAGGTTAAAAGAGGCTTGGCAATGGAAAATAAGGTTCAGCGATCATACAGAAGGCAGACAGAGTTCAGCTGTCCTACCAATAAACCAGTCCACTACCATTGCCTTCAGCAGGACAGCTCATGAGAGAGAAAATTAATGTGCCCCTTCATGCTCCTTTAAGACTTAAGGGTATTTGTTCTATGGGGAAGTCACCCAAAATAATTTTTCTTCAGCTCCGTGTTAACTTCCACTTGATGTTGACAAGACATGTAATCAAATGTTAATGTACAGGTAATGACTGGGAAATTGTATGTTTACACTAACAGATTGCTCCTCATTAGCACACTCCAAGCACACAGCCTCGTCAATCACTGCATATTCATCATTCTTGCAAGTGTTCTGCTGATTCTCAGCTGTATCGCTTTGTCAGAGCAAACCATCATACTTACACTGTGGGCTTTTAAAGGTTTATCAGCTGGTTTCCTGCCAGATCAGGTGTGATGGGTTTGTGTCTGGTGGAGATTTTTGGCTGCAGGAAGGGCTGTGGGGGTGGCTCCTGTGTGTAGCTCCCAGAGCCTCCTGCAGTCCAAGGTAAAAGTCAGATCTGCCTCTGGCCAAGGCTGGGCCAATTAGTGCCCTTGCAATCAATGTATCTAAGAGGGGAAAGCTGTTAGGTTAACTTCTGCTTCTTTGTGTTGGGGAGTGCTTTGTTTTGGAGAGGTGAAAGGAGCAACCATGAGGCCACCAAGGTTGGTGAGGAAGGAGGGGGAGAAGGGCACCAGAGCAGACATCTCCCTTGGGGCCAGGGTGACCTGGCACTCTGAGGCCCTGCAGGCTGAGGAGATGAATGGTGGCAAACAACTGAGGCAGCCCATGGGGGACACCACGATGGAGCAGAGGACGTGCCTGAAGCGTGCTGTGACTCCAAGGGAAGCCCATGTTGGAGCAGTCCTTCAGTGGGAAGACTGCAGCCTGTGAGAGACCTGTATTTGTAGGAAGAAATTGTGTTGGAGAAGTTCAAGGAGGACTGTTTCTTGTGAGAGGGACACTGTGTTTAGAGCAGGGAAAGACTGCAAGTTTTCTCCCTGAAGAAGAAGGAGCAGTGTGGACAATGAGTAATGGACAGACCACAACTCCCCATCCTCTGCAGAAAGGAGGTGTGGGGGAAGGTGAGTTTAAGACCTGATTGTGTTTATTTTCTCGCTCTCCTACTGTGATTTAATTGGTAAACTGGTGGTGGTTTTGAAGTTTTCTCCCCAAGTTTACCCTGGTTTTTGCCCATGACCATAAGTGGTGAATGAACACTCCTGGTCCTAATCTCAATCCTTGAGCCTTTTTGTTGAATTTTCTCCTGCCCCATCCTGAAAAGAAGGTAGGTAGGAGTGAGAGAGCAGCTGTGTAGTTATTTGTTGCCAGCTTGATGGGCTCAACCCATGACACCAGGGTTTTGGAGGTATTTTTAGCTCATTTTATGCATATTTCTGGCATATTACTTGCAGGTTTGAAACTGATATCAAATTGTGACGTTATTTTAATAAAATGTTCCTAGCTGAATACTAACACAGATTGCAATTTTGTTTCAAAAGTTTATTCTAAAACTAAGCATTCTAATCAGGCTTTCTAATATAGAAATAACAAAAACAAAAAAAGGAATATTTTTAAAAAAATAACTCATTTTAAAGGTTTAATTGCATTTTTTTTCCTTCATTTATTTCTGCACTAGTAAGTTCTGCCTGTTTCTAGTGCTTCATTTACCAAGGACCAGGCAGCTGCTGAACTCTACCATCACATGGATGTTAGTTTTTGACTCACTGAGTACAGAGGAAATAACTAAAGACTGGATATGGGTAACTGATAGCCAGAGGAAAGCTAACGAGGCAGGAATGCTGACGCACAGTTTGAACTGGGTTCAGTGGATTACAATTTTAGTAAGATACTGAACACGCAGTTGAAGACACTTGTGATTAGTCTAGTTAAGGAAAATTCTGCATACATATTTCAAAAATAATATTTGTTATCCTGCAAAAAATGACCCTATTTCCCGATAATTTACAATTAATATATAAATGTGTGTATTTCTGTTTCAGCATGTATGAATGGATGCATTAATTTTTATTTTTACGTATTTTAACACCGATAATGGTTCTTTTGCATTACCATGTAAGAAGCCAATAAGAGCAATTTCAGGTCGTAAACAACCAGTGGTTTTGTTGCTGTACATTTTTGAGCTTTGAAGTTTTCCTGAGCACTGTGTTTTTACCTAGGGAAAAAACCTCAACCCTAAAAGAAAAATGAGGTTTGGGGTTTTTTTAAGTGTGATTTATACTAACTGAGATGTAAGGTGTATTATTAGTAACTTTGAGTACTTGAATTGGTATGACTTACTAAATCTATTCTTACTTAGCCAAACAATACCAGCTTGATGGTTTAGAGTACACTACAACTACTTTTAATATTCACGTAATGCAGGAAATCTTACCAGAAAATGGAATATTTTTTGCCTTTTTTTATACCTACAAATTTATACAGTTCTTATTTGATTTACTTAATTTCTCAAGCTGCTTACGCAAACATGGTGTATCTTCTACATTATTCAACTAATTCTTTCTTACATAGCTTGTATCTACTGTACCTATGTATTGCTTTTATGTGCTTGCAACATTTTATTTTTTTTTAGCCCTACGGTAGTTTTCATATGGATGGTATTAAAGGACCTATGAAGAGAAAGAAGTCCAAGACAGTCATGAAAAGGTGTGTCCATGAGAGCAGGAGAAGCAAATAGAAAAGCGTAAAACCAGGGGTGGCTCTTTTGTTGCTAACTTTTTTGGTTTGTGTACTTGTTTTGAGGTTTTTGTTTAGTTATTTTCTTTTTTTTTTTCCTATGGCAATAGTAGGCTGGAGTTGGACAAAAGGCAAATGAAGACTTTTCACGTGCAAGTTAATAAACTATTTTGACAGGAGATGCAATCTGGTGTTTGAGTTATATTTAGTCTGTGTCATTACTGATGGTATACATCAGCAAAGCATGTGATTTCATGCAAAAGGAGCTTACTCAGGGGACAGGAGGCAGAAGGTGGAGAGTATTTGCTGAAACGAGGATATCTGTGTGCCTTCTGCTTACTTTTCCTCTTTCTTCCATAAGCAAATAGCATGACTCCAGACAGGAAAGCGAATGAGTGAAGAGAAAAGGAGACAGATGGTAAAGCATTTTTATGACTAATGATAGGAGCTTATAGAAAAAGCCACTTGCAGTGTGACTCATGAACATCTTACATATATTATCTTTATTTTAGGGCAAAAGAAAGAAACCCTGCATTTCATATGGGAGTTTAAATCTAAATAATTATATGGAGATTAATTTGTGAGAGAAGTAGATAAATCGCTTCATTCTCTACAACCCTGCATGTTTATAGTATCTACTGTGAGAGACCACAACTAATTTCAGTAGGGATTATGTGCTTCTGTGGAAGTTGGGTACATAATCATATTTGAGGATGAAGATAAGAGTCCTGTATAAACATTGTCATCAATGCAAATATTTATTACAAAAGTATTGCGTTTGCTGTGACAGGTGATGTGGATGAATTAAGAAAATACTGCTCAGGCAGTCTGAGTAATCGTGATATGTCATATCCTAATATGTGAATAACCTAATGATACCTCTTGAACCTCAGAGAATCCAGGTGAACAGGACACCTTAGAAGCTTTTCCAACCTAATGAACATTAAAAATGGTATCGCTACTTTTACTTGTTGTACCAAACATAAGGAGGTGTTTATTTCTTGTACTTTAGTTGTATGCCCATTTAACTTAAAATTTTACTTACTATATTTAGTCCCAGAAGTAAGCACAGATGGTTTTCTTCCAATGTCATAATCACAAAGAAAACATATTATGTTTATTTTTAATTATATGTAGATACGTATCACAAATTCTTTCTCTGTTTGTTTACATGCATTTTTATATATTGTGCATATCTGTACCCAGCTCTGGAGTCTCTAGTGCAAGGAAGACCTAGACCTGCTAGAGTGGGTCCAGAGGAGAGCCACAAAAATGATCAGAGGGCAAGATGACCTTTCTCATGCAGAAAGGATGAGGTGAGGTTGCTTGGCTTGGAGAAAAGAAGGCTCCAGGGAGACCTTATTGCAGCCTTTCAGTGTTTAAAGGGGACTTTAAGGAAGACAGAGAAAGATTGATTTTTTTTTTTTTTTTTTTTTTACGGGGGTCTGTAATGGTGGGAGAAGGGACAATGTTTTTAATGTTTTTAAACTAAAAGGAGGTAGCTTTAGATTAGATCTAAGGAAGGAACTCTGTACTGTGAGGGTGGTGAGGCACTGGTACAGGTCATGCAGAGGAGAAGTGGCAGCTCCTTCCCTGGAAGTGTTCAGGGTCAGGCTGGATGAGTCTTTGAGCAACGTGGTCATGTTCTTGTTGGAACAAGATCATATTTTAAGGTCCCTTCCAATTCAAACCACTTCTTAATTCTATAATTCATATGTACTTTCTATGTATCTATATACTTACATAAACTTGTCTCCTGAATACATTGCCAAACATTTGCAATAAATAACCGCAGCAACATCAATAAAAACCCAAATCTAGGCTTCATTAAGTATTTCTGTCACTCCTAAAAAACAGAACCACATTTTTACTATCTGCTCAGAGTTGCTAGGAAATCTGAGTTTAGTAAATTGAATGTGGGCATATTTTCAAGTCTTGTAGTTATTAAAATCAATATTTCTATTCTTTCATACATTCAAGCAGCAAAAAAAATCCTCACTCTTAAGGAAAACACCAAAGTTTGGGAACAACAGAGGGGGGAAAAAGCTATCTGGAAATCTTTTGATAAACTGGATCGAACTCATTATCATAAAAAGATTTGTTAGATCTAATTTATTAAACTGTCTGCTTAGATATTCTCAGAGCACCTGAAATCCTGGAGCTGCTTAGTGAAGATTAAAGGAGTCAGTTTAATTTTAAAACAGTTTTGTCCTCTACTGTAATATAATCCTTTGAGGAATGTGTTATTTCTTTTTGATGGCTGCATCAACTGAAGCATTCCAATTACATCACTGATTGATGTTACCTATTTTGTACAAGAAGACTCAACTTCAGAGATAATCATCGTGAGGTTGCTGATCTGGAAGCTGGAATTTGCAGTAGATGCTTTATATGACAGCCATGAACCTATTTCTTGCAACCAAAGACAAAATAAGAGTTTAGTTGAGTCTCTGAAGCTTCAGTACATCAGGTTTCTCCTGAAGACAGAGGGTACCCAAAACATGTCCAGTATCGAGGTGCTTGTTATTAAATGTTACGTCAAGCTCTTTAACATCATGACTACGTTGAGTCTGCAGTGGCACATGGACCCATATTTGAATTAGCTCCCCTATAGTCTAATGGGAGCAACTTCATGTAAGTTCATATACTTCTGTTACTGAATATTGGGTAGATTTGGTGGCTGAGAGCATAGCTTTTTATCATTATTTTTTCCTTTTCTCTGAATTTTGATTTTTCCTAAGCATAGGCTGAAACACAAGCCTAGCTCTATGTGCTATAAACAAACGTCTTGTCATTCAGTAATAAAGAATGGAGTCTTTTTTTCCTATGAAAAACATAATTAGGTAAAATATTTGAGCTTGCTGAAGACAGTAACCAAATTCCTCTTGACAGCAGCGAGGGCAGGATTTTACTCACTGTCTTCTGATTCCTCTTTACAATGGACTAGCTCAGTATTAGAGCTGTTACCAATCACGTTCACAGAAGATGATGTCTGGTGACTGACAGTCTTTGGAACCACATGACTCCCTGCTGTTTTCCAAATCCAGAGCTAAAAACCTTTTCCACTAAATCTCAATAACATGGTAATATTAGAAAGTGATACTCTATACAGCTAGAATCTTCTGAGGCAAAAGGACCTGTTAGAAAGCTAAGGATATCTGCTTTATGGGTAGTCCTCCAGTTTTTGGAAAAATATTGGAAGGGATAAAGTTTTACAGGAAAGCAAAAAAGATCCAGTGAACCAACTTCCCAGAAATCCCCCACATAAATCACTCCTTAATAAGCTCAAAAGCAGCATTCCTCACTTTGACAAAGCTTAAAAAAATACCCATGCTTGTTCCCATATTCCCTGCACACTCAGTACTCCAAGGTTCAGAGCTGTGGCAAGCATTGACAACGAAAAAATAGCAGAAGGCCTTTATATACGGTTTTCTGACATGAAGCAAATGCAATTCAATGCAGACAAATGCAGGGTGTTGGAGCCTAGTTGCCAATAGAATAACAAATAGAAAATGAATTAAGTGTAGCAGACGGAGAAGACTGAAAGTCATCTTAGCATGGATAGACATACTGGCTTTGCAAACCCTTTGCCCTCTTCTTTCCGTGTCTGGTGTCAATCTTTTTTATTATTGTTTGGCTTTGTCCTCTTAAAAATCTGTTGACTTTATTTGTTTCTTTCTTTCTTCAGTGTGCCCTTTCCCTTCCATTGAAGAGGCAAGCACAGGTTACATAATGTATAGTCTGTCGCAGAGGCTGGTATAACCTGCCATAGTATGTTTGATAACCCACTCATCACTGAAATTGAATATATTTTTAATGCAGTTTTACTCTAAAGGCTGGGTTCAAAGATGGCCTTATGGTATTCCATGCCTCTATTTTTTTACATTGATACAGTACAGAATGTGGTCAATTTACAAACAGCAATATGTATGCATTTATTTCAAATTGATCCTGTGTTCCCCAAGCCAAGATGAGTTTTTTCGTCACATACTGTGACAAGTCTACATTTCCTTACGCCACATCATCCCCTGTGAGGCACTCCTGCTTTTACAATTTTTATTCAGCCATGATTCAACAAGAATTATCATATCTACTGAACGAGCTCTATTAAAAATTTATACATAATTCTGCTAAAAATTCTTTTTAAATAACTGTAAAATGATGGATTGTTATAAAAAGCAAAAAGACATTTATAAAGATGCACACCTCTGATGACTATAACTCTAGGGAACTCTGAGTTTTTTTAAACTGTGGTTTAAATAATGTTATCCTTATATGAAATGTTTGCCTTAACAGAGATATTGCAACAAAATATATCACCATAGTAGGATATCCAGTTTTTGACAGTATGTCAGTGAATCATGACGATATGTTTTTTTAAAAGGTAAGTTTTGTCGTCTTAATATGCAGTTTATCTGCAAATAATTTGCATGCCTGCAGATACTAGCAGAAGCCAAATAATAATTCTTGAATTAATCTGCAAATAATCCTTCCCTAATTACAACTATTTATCAAACTCTGCTTTGTAAAGGTAAGCTATTATGTTGTGTAGTGCTTCTCTTTTTTTTGCTGTTCTCCCTCAGCAGATTTCCACTTTTTTTTTTTTTTCCCTGAGAATTCCATCCATATGACTGTGTTTTAAAAATAGAAGAAAATACATGTGGTTTATTTCTATTGTATATCCATTGGCTGTTTTAATAAAGATCCAGCATGGGGTTTGTATAAAACCAAGAGTTTCTTGTTTCTTCTTTAATTCTATGCATTATTGTCCAGGTGTGAAACTGTAACTTTGATAATATTTTTGAACCATCCTAATGGTACACCATTTGATTAATGAACCCCGTCAGATTTAATGGATATATAGCCAATACTTAGATGATACTAATAGCACATTGTGCCATCAAATAGGGAGAATATTTTGGAAGCAGCAAGTCATTTCAGCAGGAAGGTGGGAAGTTCAACAGAAAAGTTCAAGATCCCAAAACCTGATAGACTGTTGCGTTGTTTAACTGAAAATCTGACGAATTTATTAATTTATTTTCAATTTGTATTAGAGTGGAGAGGGTTTTGTAGTGTTTTCACTTTGTTTTCCTCTCAATTTCATGTATAATTACAAAATTAAGATTTTCTTTGAAATAAAAAGTGCCAAAAGAATCCAACTCTTCTTTCTTTAAGTCTGGCTTTGAAACTATTGCAATTCTTATTTAGTGTGTGTGTATATGTGTGTGTGTATATATATATATGTAAATTACACCACCAAAAACTGCATTACACCTGTGTAACCCAATCTAGGAATAGTTTGGTTTAGAGTTTAAATGCAGAGTTTTCTACAGTTGCAGCAAATGCACTTGGGGAAAATTTTCTAGCAAAACCAACTTTTTTCAGAAATAAATCTAAGAATGATAAAGCTGAATTTAGAATTTTCTGTCATATCCTATCTTGACTGGTTAAAGTAAAAGTGGCACGTAGACAAAAGAAAATAATGTTTCATTTATAGTATGTTTGTTGTGACCTTTTGGTCATGAGAAAAAATAATTATAAATTCTTTTTTTTCCAGAAAGTATAACATAGGAAATAATCAATCTTTGTCAAACTGAACACTGGACATGACACTGGCAAATGCAAAGTTATTTTCTAAAAAAACCAAAAAAAAACCCAACTCAACAACAACAGAAAAACCCCACCCAAACTAATTAACCATATAGATAGGCGAATGGATATCTGGCAGGCTAATACTGCATTTAGCTACAGTGACTGCACCTTAATTTCTGCATACAAGTTTCCATTTTTACATGGAAAAATAGAATTTTACATACAGTGTATTTTAGTCTAAAAATCATAATCATATACTCAATATAATATGAAAATAAAAATAATAATTAAATAATATTTAAACCCGCAGTCAAACATAAACCCCAAAACATAATTACTGACATCCAGAAAAGGCTAAACATTAGCTGAAAATGCCACACTGTAAAACATCACATACCTCTGGAAAAAAACAATTATTTTGACAGTTCAGTTTCATAAATGAGAAAAAGCAGTCAAGTGCTTCGGTAATTAAGGGAAAAAAAAAAAAAAAAAAAAGCTGTGACATTCTCTTAATTGTTGCCTTTTCATTACCTAGAACTAAAGGTAGCATTTTGTTTACCCCATGAAATAAAAACCTCAAAGCTCTTATTTTCAAGGTTTTTTCCTGACACTGAGTGAAAATCACATCTGTATCTGACATTTCCCATGGAACTGGTATTTCAGATTTTGTCAAGCTTTTACCATTACAGTCATCAAATTTAATGTCATTTGTGACACTGGCGTAAGAGTGACACTAAGTAAACACTACAGAAAGTGCTCTGTTAGTCTGGAGAGATGGAAAACTTTCACTTCCATGAATAAGTTCCTCAGTAGTTATCCCTTACAAAAAGACTTAATAGATCTCATTTCAATATCTGCCCAATGAATTTTGTAAATGTTTCTTCTCAGTTTCAAATAATCTCATTTTCAGAAATTGGTTGTATGCTCATATTTTATGGTTCACATTTCTAGAATGTGAAATAGATACTCTATAACCATCTGCCAACTCGATACAGCTTTGGTTTCTTAAATCTTACGACACACTCTTCAGGAGTATTACATGTCTGGTTCTCCAAGCTCATGCCCACATGATCTTTCTCCACATCATTTCTGAAGGGTGAGAATCTAAATTAGAGATATCACTCCGGTAATAATCTGGTTTATCAAAGGAATACTGCTTCCCTATTGCAAATCAATACCATTTGTACTCATAATAATTAATATTTGCATTAACTTTTTTTTTTCCTTCTGCGATCGGGTGAAGCTTGTACTCGGGAACCAATGATTGCACCAACCGACCTTGAGAAACCCTCTCTGAACTGAACTATTATCAGATTTTTACCTTCCTTCTGGCCACTAAAACTGTATTGAATATCTTGGCACAATTCATACCCACAAGTGATCCCACTACTCAGAGAAGGGCTTTGATTTCTTTTACTTGATGTGTCAGTCAGTGCAAAGTGGACTTTCTCACAAGTGTTACAGCATTGAGCTGGCATTTCCCTCACATTTCCCTCTCAATTTCCCCTACACATTCATCTGCTGCAATTTCTGCTCAGTAAAAGAGAAAGACAGAAGGACTCAACCAAAGTGACCCACTGTTTCCACCATAAGAATAACCCGTGGCACTAGTAATTCCTGGATGATGGTTCATCTTCTTTAACTGGGTTCTGAGCTGTGCCTCCTAATTTCTATTTACACTTTTCTGCAGGCATCAAACCAATTTTGATTTTGAAGCAAATTAAACAAATTTATAATCTAAAGCATAAAGCTTAGGTATACATGCACTAGAACACCTTAAGTGTGATTATCCATATATATATGTGTGTGTGTATTGGATAAGAGCTGTGTTATACAAAACCATGTGACTGACACTCATGATGAAACTTGATTTTTTTCTAGAGTGCACTCCATATTATTTGATTTTTTCCCTGTGATTAACATGAAAGCAACTGACATAAAATTGATAGATATATTGTTTTTCTCCCACCCTTCTAAAGTACTGTGTGATATTAGCTTCCTATCGCTTCACTTTGCTCAGTTTCCTAAGACTTCATAATAATACACATGAATGATGGAAATTTCTCCTTGGCTGAGCTCTTAATAACCTTGGATGCAAGTCATCCCCAGATTTTGAAATGTACACCTATCCTGAGTGCTGCACTTCAACCTCACCTTGGAAGGCAGGATCTTGACATATTTACAATAATACAGACCAGCAATCCCTTTGATGTTTTTTTTTTTTGGAAGGTACAATTTTATTTTTTTCCAGCTTTCTTATTATGCATATCCACAAATAAGGTTAAATCAAATCTTTAGAGTTGAACAGCCTTCAACTTTCTGCAAGTTAATCATTACCGATGCCAGATAGAAATCTGGACTACTTCTACAATTATATCAACAAGCATATGCTGTTTATTAAGTCCAACTGCAAGGTGATTTTAAAAGAAAAGGAAAAAAAAAAAAAGAAAAACACAGTAGCTGTTTATCAGCATATTTCTATTTTTCCCATTTTGGTTCCTATTTATTTTCAATGTACTTTGTCTGTGTCTGAATCCAGAAAGGCAAATCTGCAGATGCTGTTGCAAGTACAGTACAGAGCAATATTCAGTGAGATAAGTAACTCTCCTTGGCAGGTGTCACAAAACCACTTCTCATTCCTCTGCTTGCAAGACAAATTGAGTTCAGGTCTCCATTCCAACCTCACTTTCACCTTTCCTTATTCCCTATTTCCAGATGCATGAAGTGCACTGATAAGGTCTGCTCTGAGAAATAAGACTAATGTGAAATGTACAGAAAGCTCAATTCTGTGTCTTTCTGAGACATATGATGAGCATTCTTGGTCTATCCCCATTCTGAACCAAAATATATACATAAATAAGGTGGAAGGAGGAAGAATTATCAATTCACGGAAAACAGGGGAAAAAATCAAGTTTAATCTAACTGAACTATTTTAAAGCTTGGAACTCAAACAGATAAGTACCTGGCATACCCTTTTATATTATACTGATCATTAATGGAACCGATCTGCATGGTTTTGTCATTTGCAAGAACTCTTCCCTAGGAATGATGGAAATGGATTTCAACTTGCAAAGCGGATTTACAGAAGAGAACCTGATCTCATTTACAGTGATAGTTCGAAGCTTTGAACCAGTTCTTATGCTGCAGACTTGCAGGAAATGTGTACTAAATCATTGGGTTGATAAAGGACGTTTGCATTTTGGAAGACAAAAAAAAAAAAGGGGATAACATTGTTAAATGTCATTAAAGTACTAAGGATTATGGGTACTCTGGGCTATTTGGGATGAATGTATGAGAGTCTTTTGCATTTCAAATCATTATCTGTCATAGTCAATGTAAGTTGAAATCAAATAACTTTAGCATCCTGCCAAAATCTATGTGAAATTGAAATTAAAGGCTCGAGTTAAAAGAGCATCCATTTTGAATAAGCAATGCTAACTTGCATATTTCAGAACTTAAAGTTCCTCGTATGCAGCAGAGTAACCCTTAATTTTTATAACTCTTGTTACAGACAGAACTTCAGATGACGCTATTGCGTTTGTAAAAATCACCGAAAAGATAATCAATTCGACGCAGCAATACATGACAACAAGACACTTTGAACTTCAGTTGAATTAGGTCATTCAGAGACCTTCAAAAGGTCAGGTTACATTAGGAAACTGAAGTTGAATGGCAATGTGGGAGTGCAGACTGGCTCTGAAAAAGAAAATAAGGCAGGTTCTCTGAAAGTACTGATTAGTCTGACTCTGTGAGAAACCATGTGGCTACAGAAAACTACATTCACCTACAGCTTGGTGATTTATCGTCCCTATATTTAAATAAAAATGATTTATGGTTTCCTATATTTAAATGAAAAAAAGGTGACATTTGATAGCTGCCAGGTTGGAACACTAACCTCAAGAGTCATTTTTAGGGGTGTATGTTGTGGTGGTGTGCTTCAGTAATTAGATTGGCCTTAAGCTGGAAGGAGAAAATTGTAGGAGTTTCTAGTAAAATACATGCTAGTGCAACTGAAAGTTAAAAGAACCTCAGAAAGTTTGGGGCTCGGGTTTTTTTTAGTATCTTACATACTTTTGTTGCGGTCTTTCATAGACATATGAAGTCTTTTATATAAGTTTATTTAATACTGAGAAGTATCATCTGTGTCACAGAACCCTAGAAGAGCAGAATTTGAAAGGCACCTCTGGATATCATCTAGACCAACATTCCCTCTGAATAGAGACTCCACAGCCTCTCTGGGCAATCCGTTTCCCTGTTCAAACACCCACACAGATGTAAAAAAAAAACCTCAGTTCAACCCAATACTGAGTTTGGCTACAGAGTAATTTCACTATGTGAAACGACATAGACCATTCTCCCTTTATTTATTTTCCTAACTGTAACATTGTATGGACCAAATTATCTTCTAGGAATAGTTGGTACCTTGGTCAGATGAAAGGTTTTACTTTCTTTGTTTTTAACTGGAGGTTTACGTTGATCCTTTTAATTGTCAAGACCATTTTCCGTATCATACTTTCTTTGACATATATTTTATTTGTACTTCTGCAAATGTGTGATGCTCTAAATAAACACAAAAAAGAAAGGGTAAAGAATCTTTGTCCATAGTAGTAGATAGCTAACTGCATAGAGTTTGTACTCAGTCATTAAAGGGATAAGTTGTCAAAGGCCCTTCCAGTATTAACAAAAAAAAATGACAGGAAGATTTCACTGAATAAAAAGAAAGAAATAACAAAATCCTAGAGATTATCTGTGATCAACTTCTTTCATTCTTCTTCATTCAGTCCGGATCTGTACCAAAAATGGGGAAAAACCCTAAAGTACTTCAAAACGGTTTTATTCTCCATGTTTTTTACAGAATGGAAAACACACCTGTAATTTTTATGCAGGACTTCAAACAACAAATTCTATTTTTTTTTTACCTATTTCTTTTCTTAAACACATTACCAAAATGAAAGGCCATAAACAGTTGCTTGCTTATCGTTATGTCATGCGGTTTATCATTTGAACATAAATGTTTTATCATTAATAATCCTGAGGTTACTTGTGTAACACTGAGAAAAGCAGTTTTTCAAATGTATACAGTTTTCCTATTTCCACTGTGTACATTGTTTGGTTTCTGGGCTTTTAAAATTGCTGCTCTAAGAGTTTCAAGCAACCAAATATGTCACTCACATTTACTGTGTAACAAATTGGAATTATTCATACAATCAGATAAACCCAACAGAAAGTAGTTTCTTAATGTTGGCTTTATTTTAGATAAGTAAAATCATAAAGAGTAAACCATAAGTTACTTTTAAAACTATTTTATCAAATCAACCTTATTCAATTATTACTAATGTCTATTGTGTTATCAGATTATCATCTGATAACATCAGCAGTTGTTTCTTGAAATGCCCAATAACTGAATTATCATATTGCTATACAAATGTACATGAGTACTAGTAATTTTAGCAAACCATAAATATGGACTGCCAAAAAACAATTATGCTGCTGTGAATATCTGTTAAAATTTGTATTATGCATCGCTATAAAATATAAATAATTGTGTTCTCATTTTCATTTAAGCAAATGGAATATTTTTACCACCAAGGAAAGGTATTGTGACCCAGTAATGGAAACATTAAGCTGTTTATTTGGAGATGGCAACTGGGAGATATGCAAAAATGAACTCCTTGTTTGAATACGCATTAAAGTCGCTTAAATATGGCACAAGTATCAGAAATTACCGCTTGAATGGTAAAGGATTAGAGGTCCAAATAGTAGTTCTGTGAACCCCAGAGATGTTGAAATAGTAAGGAATTCTATGAAAGTTTAGTTGTAAGCAAAACATTATGTTTTGCTTTTGTGTAGGTTCACAAAGATACGTGCAAGAGGGAGGCAACCCCAACCCACCCTACATCCAAATAAGGACAGTCCCTGTGGGAACGAATGACTCTGGAAAAAGTTTTACCCACCTGCTCACCAGTTCTCCTTCTGAGGACAACATGGTGAAAACTCCCATCCACTATTATAAAAGGCTCCAGTCATTTCTTCATGAAGAAACTTCAGAAAGACAGAGTTTTTAGTGGTTTGCCATAAATTATTCCAAGTAGCAATAAAATCCTTAGGTCAACAGGGCTGACTTTTTTAAGTTAATTTGGGTAGAGAAATTTAGAATGAGACATTTTTATATATATATACATACACATATATAGATGTATACCAGAAACACTCCTCTCAGAAGTAAAATGTCAACAGAACAGAAAGGACTGTCCTCGGGAAAGCGTTGTTTTTACCATGGAAACCTGCTAGAGGCAATCTGGGACACTGCAGGATTGCAAAACTTGAAAAGAGACTGGTCTGTGGAAAGAGCTGACGAAGGCATTCACAAGCCTCTCTGGAGCAAACAGAGAGTTTGACAGACCTGAGTATCAAAAGCATGGCTTTGTGAGAGGCATATGACACCGGGAAAGGCAACAGAGTTCAGAGCTCTGATAAACAGACATTGCTACAAAAGAGATTATTGAATAGCTCACTTTCTGCAGCCAGCAGTCCACTTCCCTTTTAGAAGAGTCAATCAGAATCATTTCAGTCTTTAGATATGGCCAAAAAAAGAGAAGCAGCTAGTCTGTCAGGAGAATTTCAGTTTGATTAAAAAAAAAAATTTTAAAAATGGAAATAAAGTCACAACAGATGAGGAAGAATAAAAAGATGCACTGGAACTACAAGGCAGCATCAGAAGTGGGAATCACCAGGAGCTGATAAATTAACTCAGAGTGACCCAGACTAACCTTTTTAGGCTTGTCCCATTGAGACAAGCTCAAAATTTGGTGCCTCTCCCTCTTCAGCAGTCAGAGTATCTAAGCACCCCAGAGCTGCAGCAGGCTTCAAGTTTTCTCCTCCTACCTCAGGATGGACAGAAATGAAGAGGCAGAAATTCCACTGCAAGGATTAGCCAGTGGATAATGCAGAAATCTGATAAAAGCCTCTTCCTAAACCTCCTAACTATCCTCATATATGGATAAAAAGAGAGCGGCAATAAGAGAAGACTTATTGTTCAGTCTACATTTTTCTCTGAATGTGTATGAAGCATAACATGTTTTTTCTTGGCCCATCTCTGATGCATTTTAAGAAGAATACTAAGCAGATCTTACTTTCTCAGCCTAATATATGATGCTGAATTAAGAAGTAATGTTTTTGAGATTAAATTTTGTGGAAAACCAAGAAGATTAGGATGGTTACGGTACTTAAAGATGTGTAACAGATGCCACAATCTTATGAGAAAAACCTGTTCAACAAGTCTTTGTATTCTGCTGATCTTATTCATTCAGACTAAAAAAGCACAGTTATGCATGAAAGATATCAAGGAGGAAGATAATTCAGGTAGAAATTTTCTGTATCATCTTTGTGTTTTGTTTTTTTTAGGAGTGACATATGAATTTAAGTCTTGTTAATATTTCAATTTATTTTCCAAGCTGATTCTTCCCCAAATGATCCTTTTGTGCTAGAACAATAGAGACACACTACATTGTCCATGTTGAAGGAGTTTCATCCCTTCTTAACCCTAATGACAATATATTTCCATTTCAATTTTCCTACAGAACAATCAAATAATGATTAGATAAAGGCTGATGAGTCTTGTTCTTTCTTGTTTGAAGGCGATACTTGTTGGACTCCCACAGAACTCCCAGAAATTAGAGGTAAGAATAAGCAATCATTTCAAAGCTTAGTTTAGAGGGCACTTTTTTTTTTTAAATTTTCCCTCTCCTAGAGGATATCCAGGTTAATTAAGGCAATATCAAATTTTTATTTGGGCTCAATACATAACACCACTCTGTTCTGCTGTTTGGCGTCCACTTCTTGCACTGGTAGTGTCATTGCTATAGTTAATTAAGAAAAAATAAAACAATTTTAATTAATTAATTAAATTCAAGGTTCCCTTGGATCTCCATCATGAATTTCCATGCTCAGTTAGTTCTAGAAATTATTTATTTCTTAAATTATTTAACCAACCAAAATCAGCATCAGAAAAAACTAAGCCTCACTTGTTAAATTCATTGTGTTATGTGAGGACAACCTAAGGTCCTTATATGTTGATCGCTTTATGTGAAGCTTATGCTGCTTACAGTACTGATTCAGGAAATGAAAATATGTCAGATCAGTTCTGTGGGGCTACCATGAACAGCTTATTGATCATCTTTTTATTGAAAACGTGGTACGTGGTTATTGAAAGATTTAGAAGTCACCATGAACGTATGAGTGGTTTTGCATGACGTTGAGACTTTTTTTCTCTTCTGATGGTGGAAGTCAGATACACCTAATTTTCTGCATGTCTTGAGGCTGTTTAGTAGCTGCTATATTTACCGTGTCACTTCTTTCAGTCAGTTTAGCATAGTTGTATCTGCTAAAGTACTAATTTTCAACTGAGTTTGAAAATTATGCAGGGGGCATAAATATTCTTCTCACGTATTTCTTAGACCCACGTCCCCTGTTTAACTCCTGTATGTTTGAAAAATATCTTTAGATTTTTCACATCTTTTTAAAGACTGACAGGGAGTTAACAACTTCATGTAGTGATTTACTGACGTACTGTCTCTTCTGTTTTGAGAAGGCATTTTATTTCCCATTCTATAGCAGAAGGAACTTAATTAATGAAATACCTATGCCTGTCTTCTAGGTTTGTTTTTTAGTTATATCTATAAGCCACAATATAGAAAGATATGCGAGACCTAAATATTTTTGTCTCATTTCTAATAAATTATCTTTGCTACCCTCATCATAATGCTCATATGGTATTTGCCATATCAAGCTAAACATAGATATGTCATATTCACTTTTTTAATAATACCTCTGTTGAGTGTCTGATTCTGGGTTCCCAAGGTTGTTATACTCAGTATGGAATATAACATCAATAAAATTAATCTCCTGTGTAATGGTAAGAACAACATGTCTCTACTGCTTAACAGTGCACCAATGGAGTTGCTTCCGGCATTGCTGAATAGCGAAGTACTAACATTTGCTTTTTAAGTTCTTCTAAAGAAAAAAAGATTGTATTCATTTATAAATGTTCTAGTGCTCTATCTCCAGTGGAATGAAAAAGGATGGGATAAAAATTCTCCACTTACTTTAGTATGCTACCACTATTTCTGAAAATAAAAAGAGTACAGACCTCATTTAAACTTCATGTCATTCTTAAATACAGTAAGTGGAACCATTTTCTTAACAAATATCATTTGTGTATTGACTCATTTGAACAATGTTCTAGCTGATATTACACATGACATTTAAAACATTTAAAGGTTGATGGTTTTCCATTTCAGTCACGCAGTATCTGTTAGGAAAATCATATACATTGTTATTCCAGCTCAGGAAAGAATTCAAGCACTTTCATTATACCGTTTATGTACAAAGTGGTTCTATAACTTAAAAAATTCAAAGGATGTTGAAGTTGAGTACATGCACATGAAGGACAGGGAGCTGATTCAAGACAGCCAGCACAGCTTCACCAAAGGCAAGTCCTGCCTGACCAGTCTAGTGGCTTTCTACAATAGAGTGACTGCATCAGTGGACAAGGAAAGAGCAACGGATGACATCTATCTGGACTTCTGCAAGGCCTTTGACACAGTACCCCACAACATCCTTCTCTCTAAATTGGGACCACACAGATTTGATGCGTAGACTGTTCCATGGATAAGGAATTGATTGGATGGTCACACCCAGAGATCAAGAAGGCAACTCTCTGCTCTGCCCTGGCTAGACCTCACCTGGAGTACTGCATCCATCTCTGGAGCCTTCAGAACAAGAGAGTCATGGACCTGCTGGAGCAGGTCCAGAGGAGAGCCACAAAAAATGATCAGAGGGCTGGAGCACCTCTCCTATGCGGACAGGCTGGGAGTTGGGGCTGCTCAGCCTGGAAAAGAGAAGGCTCCAGGGATACCTTAGAGCAGCCTTTCAGTGCCTGAAGGGGGCTAGAGGAAAGATGGGGAGGGACTGCTTACAAGGGTGTGTCGTGACAGGACAAGGGGCAATGGTCTTAAACAAGAGCAGGGTAGGTTTGGATGAGACATTAGGAAGAAGTTTGTTACAATGAGGGTGATGAAACAGTGGCACAGGTTGCCCAGAGAGGTGGTGGAGGCTCCATCCCTGGAGACATTCAAGGTCAGGCTTGATGGAAGACTGAGCAACCTGATCTAGTCAAAGATGTCCCTGCTCATTACAGGGGGGTTACATTAGATGACCTTTAAATATCCCTTCCATCCCAGCGCATTCTGCGATTCTGTGCTACTTCTATAGTACATAACCATATTTTACTAAATCAAAGACAAGTAACGTGCATTGAAGTAGTTAAGAAACATTTCAGGAATGTAATTTCAGTCAAACTTTATTTGATTAAACAAGGTTTCAAATTAGTTGTTTCTCCTCATTATTTCAATGTTTTTTTTCCAATATGAATAACAAAATGTCATACAGATAAAACATAATCACAGGGGTCTATTGATTCAGTCTATTAGAAAATAGAAAAATTGAAAAGCATTCTGAGCAGTAAAGTTTGCCTGTTGTAGTTTAACACCATTGTTATTAGGCTATCGAAAATGACACTGAAGACCACTATCCATCTTTATCTCAAGAATTTCAGGGTTGAATATCAGCTGATCACTCTTCAACTCCATTGCTCATTTCCTGAAACCCATGGGGTTTCACAAAAACCAAAGGAAATTCAGATCAAATACTTAGAATTAAGTCAGATTAAACAAATGACTTCCCAAGTAACAGTTCAAGTGATTTAGTAATTCCCACAAGTGAAAGCTTTCTTAAGGAATTAAATAAAATGAGCAGCTCCTCAAAATAACTAAAATTATATTCTAGAAAAGAATAGGGAATTCTGAAGAATTTGTAGGGAGAAACATTGGAAATTCACACAAACTCACTAAAAAAATTTTGCAAGCTTTGATAGAGAATCTCCTTTAGGTATTTAGATGGCCTACTCTACATTCTGAACAAGCTAATTTTGGAGTGGCATAGAACATGGACCGGTATCTCGGAATCATTTCGACAGCCAGTCAACATACTCCTCAGATATTCTCTTGTAGCTGATTTCTAGAAAATACTGTGGGTGTTGGATTCTAGACAGCTGAAGTGCAACAAACACCTATGAAAAGTCTGCAAACGATGAATTATAGTATTCCAACCTTGATGTGGTAGGACATAAATCAAAAGCTGCAGATCCTGCTGAAACAGCAGTGTCCTTAACCTTCCTAAATTCCTGACGTGTAAATATGAAGACTTAACAATGTGGCCCTCAGAACAAGCTTCAGGGTCAAATATAACACCAAAATTATTCAGTGAGGAGGCAATTTTACATTCCCAACAAATGGTACCATAAATGGGGAACTGCTATTTAGCAGGCAATGGGCCAAATAAAATCAATTCTGTTTTAAGCACCAAATGTTAGCAGGCACTCAACACTTAACATCTTATAAGTATCCTTCCAGCCTAGAGACAGATTTATCTAAGTCATCATGAACTGTTTGATATACCTATTATATTTGGATGTCATCAGCATAAAGATAGTAATTAAGATCCTGCTTATAGAATAAATGACCCTACCTGGAGCGCATACACTGCATGTTAAATAGGATAATTGTGCTTTATACAGTTTATAGTGGGATTTCCAGACTTTATAAGTAATGCATATCAATACTTGTAAAACAGCATTTTAAGAAATAATGCAAAATAATTGAACAAAATAACCTGTAATTTCTTTTTGTTGCATGCTATCAAGTAAGTAATGTAGAAAACACTATTGCTATTCAGTCTTACGGCAGTTCTAAGAAAACCTGTGGTGTACTACGTCAAGGCTTTGGATTTTTATTTTTATCTACTATTGCCAAAATTAGGTAGTTGCGTGCACAAGAAACTGTGAAATCCTATTCCCTGTTCATCTTGAATTAGTGAAAATTCTTAATGATGGCATGGAGAGGGGCAAACTTTAGAACAGGAAGGTGCAGTATTGAGATTTATAAACTGCTTGTTTGCATCTCTGCCTAGTTATTACCATCTAATTAATTATCCACTCTATGAAAGATTAAGCAGATAGCTCTCCTTTGAAAAAAAATGAGTCTGTTTAGGACTTGAAATTTATCTTTCACTGACCTGCTGAAATCCGTTTGTAGAGTTTTCTACACAGTATTGTTGATTATTTCACATGTATAAACTATTCAGCGCTTGTTAATGTATTCCTAAGCTTTAAAATTAGAAGGAAGGAAAAAAAGAAGAAATTCAGAGGAAGATATTCATTTATTCTACTCCCTTTTTAGGTTACAGGCAGTTTTTTGGTTTGCTGGAATTTGCATTCTTTTAATTAATTGCAGTGGGAGCTGCGTGCAGAGGAGAGGGGATTTGGGAAAAAGCTCCTAAACAAGCAAGTAAAGCAAAAGACTCAACAACTTGAAATATAGTATTCAGCTTCTGAGTTCTGTTTTCTGTAAGAGATAACTGTGTATTTAATGTATTCATCACTCAGTCTAACCTTTATATACTCGCATGAATAAAAATGTATTTAGTCTGACAGCTTTTTTAGTTCTATAAAAAGAAGAAAAGTATTTTTAAGCTTTCAGTGCAGCTGAGCAGAAGTGTTCTTCCTGGCTGCTCTTTCCCTCTTAGTGGTGTCTATATATGAACCTGATAGAAAAACAGGATAAAATTGGAGCTTGTTTTGCACAGCATAGAAAATTCAGCAGATTCCTCACAGGTTTTTTGATTATTTTTCGCTGTTGCTGCTTTTATCAGAAATATGATACTTATTTAAAATTATGTTACATATACCAAAAGATATTACAAAAGGAAAAAAAGATAAAAACCAAAAGACAGAATGTAAATGGTCTCAAGTCAAAAATAAAAGAACTAAGATGAAAGCAGGATGGCATTGTTAGCTTCATAGGCAAATTATTATCTAATACTTTAAAGCCTATTTATTTTGTTTCCTCAGAGAATAGTCTAGGTAAATATTTTTTCTTTTTTATTTCTTTGGTTGGTTTTGTTTGCATTTTTTTCATAACCTCTTGTGATTCAAGATGTCAGCCAGAGTTATTGCCTTTGCCAGATCTCGGTATGAATTCAGTACGAATTCAAAGTGTTGGATACAACAGAGCACTGAAGTCTGTTTGTTACTGGTGTAGTAGTAAAAGTACACTGACAGAATTGTAGACAGCTTTTGCAAATTCTTTTCTTTTTATTCTGTTGTCTCAAAAAGCAAGTCTGGTGAGAATTCGGGAACTTTTCCGACAGAAAAATTTAAATCCATTTACTAATCTTAGTCTGTTTAAGTAATAAAATGCTCAACCATTATAAATGCAGGACAAGGCGGATAGAGAATGGAGTTTATATCTCCTTTATACAGGGAAATTAAAGTTAATATCAACAGTAGTGATAACTGTTAAGAAAGTCCAGTTTTGATTTACTAAATATGTTTAAAATGGAACAGGGACTTTATTTAGAGAAATACCGTGTTCCCTATATTCAATGCAATAAGTACATTACTGATAAATTGTTAACGATTTTCTAATAATTGTTAAATAATTCTATGTATGTTTGGAAATGGCAACATAAACTATACATGCATAAAACAAATTCAGTTACATTTAATATCCTGTGCATATATGAGAATTATTCATAAACCTTAGAATAAGATGTCTTAAGACTCAGAGAACAAAGGGTAAGTGCATTTTTACTTCATCTTCATTCTCCTACAGTTCACAAGGACAAATGAGGACTTACGAACAGAATAAAGGAATAGCTTAAATGAGCCTGATTCAAGAAATACTTGTATAAATACATACAAGATTACTAACAGTGTTTTTGACAGTGAAGATTAATTTCTGGCAAACAGCAAGAAATGTTTTTTTCAGGCTTCAAATCTGGCAGGAGACAGTATAATTTTTATATGAAATATGGTACAGTACTTGTCTTTTAAAGAAAGGATTCTAAAGATCAGAATCCTAATTCTGTAATACTATGAGAAAACTACCTAATATTCTTTAGAAGCATTTTACAGATTGTATGAAATAATAAGTTTTAACTATAGATTCAACCATAAATGCTGTTGATCTCCCAGCTGAGAAACTGAACTCCAAGGCTCATGGATCATTCAATATTCATGTACCACAAGAAAGATCACATTATTGCTGATACCACTCATTAGTTACATTGATCTGAAAAAGAGTGCAAGATATTTCTCAGGTATAACCACAGAATTAAACTACTTCCATATTTCAGCATATGAACATGGTTACGTTAAAGTCCCAGGAGAGTAACATTGTAGATGCTATGATAAGTTCTTTTTCTCAGAACAAAAAAAGATTTATAAACCAGTTCCCTTTAAACAGTTCTTACTTTGTTCTGAATTACCTCTACAGTAAGTTACTTCATTCCCTTATGACTTTGCCTGGGAATATTTAGAAATTCTGTCACAGTTTGAGATGAAAACTCTTACGTTTTTAATATATTTATTGCTATTTCAGCTTGGGGTAAAAACGAGATGAGTTATGGAAATTTCTTATTAATTGAAAATGAATTTTACTCTCCAATAATTTTCATGAGGGGGTTGATATTTTGTTTTTAAATACATTGTAGTACAAGAAAAATGCTCTCAATTTATGCATCATTCTGTTTTCATTTGATTCTAATTTAGAGAATACTTAAATGGGAATAAAGCAAGCTAGATTACTCCCACAAGGAAATAATTATATGACCAAAATTGCCTTAGTGTGCTAATTCTTTGCTGTACAAGGAATTTTTATGTTTTACATCTGAATGCATTTTTTTGATTGGCCTGTTCAAATATAAATAGTCCTAGGAATAGCTCGAATTGACCATTACCTCATTAATATTTATATAGTAAAGAGAGAAAGCAATATTCACCTTGATATTTACGATTTCATTATTATCAGTGTTTCATCAATTTTATAACACTTTTAAGATATCAATCTGTGTTTGGTTCTGAGCTATTTTGGTGTTGTATCAAGTTGACAGATAAATCAATATAATTGATAATCTGCTTTCTGGTGTAACTAAGTACAAAGTGGACCTTCAGACACCTGAGGAAAACCAATAGCTTTTTTATACTGTGAATTGCTTTAACTACTGCACAGCAGAACCATGTCTTCAGAAATTATCTGAGTTAAAAAAATTAGCATTTTCACTCTGATTATGAAGTGGTTATAACAACAAGAGCACTCCCAGCGCATCAAGACAGGACAAAGAAATTAAGTTTGCCTCTTCAATATTTTTACTTTTTTTTTTTGGTGGAATTTCTATAAATTTCACGCAGTGTCCAGCACAGGACAATATGGAGATAAGGGTAAACTCCATACATACCCAGTTCAGCCGAGAGGCATTTCGATTGTGCATCTATTTTCACTAAAACAACATCATCTTCTTGTGCTATTATCTTTGTTTTGTAAACATTTCTAAATCACTGTGGGCAAGAAGAAGCCAAGACCTTCAAATGTCCTATTCCCTGCTTGCTGTCATGTCCCATCACTGGTACCTGAGCACAATAAAAAGCGCCTCCTCATCCTCTATCTCCCTCCCCCCCAAACAAGTATTTAACCCAAGCCTCTGAGAAGTATACCAGAGACTACTCTTGTTTGAATAGCACGGTCAGAGCCGGTCACTTATGATGTCAGAATGTGCCTAAACCACATCATTTGTATAGAATCATAGAATCATTTGGGTTGGAAAACAACTTTAAGATTGAGTCCAGCTGTTAGACAGCTCATGCTCTGTATCTCCATATCTCTACCAGTTCTAAGACTTGACTAAGATATTGAAAACTGGGCCCTTTTTGTCCTTGAAGGAGTTCAGATTTATGACACATACATATATATTTTACATGTGTGTATATATATTTTTGGATATAGGCATTCTCAATTCTGCTCAAAACTGTCCTCAGGTGCTTAAAGATGGAAGTTTTTTTGTAGATATTTTGAATCATTTCTAAAATTTTTCTAGTGTTACATCATTATGTGCATAAATAGCTGCAGTATTTGACGTTTCAGAAGGCTGAGTCATGCTTAATAATAAAACTTATTTTAGGTGCTCAGACTTCTGAGAATTCTTAATAAAGCCAAATGCCCTTGGCTACTGGGTTTTATTACAAAAGGTTTTATAAAGTTAATTTAGAAATTTTCTCTAGCATTCACTTTTTTGGCTTTTCTAGGTATTTCCAAATTCACATTTATTAGTAACCAAATTCTTCAGTTTCAAGAAAAAAAAAATCAAAGTGTTTAGTATTTCTTCTTTTGAAGACTTTAATACTCTGCCTAATTATATCACGGTAATGCTTTAGATTATAAATGTTATAAAATCCTGTCCTCTGTGTAAATCATGTTGCGAGGTGCTGTTTTCCTTCAAACTGGTAAGAGCAGGTGTACTGAAGTAATCTCTAGAGTTCTTGATAGATTTCCATAGCATTTCACAAGCAGTTTCAATAGTTTCCAAAACTCTTGCAGTGTCAGCCTTTTTTTTGCCTTGTGTTTTCAAAGTGGTAGAATATATAGATTTACTGTAATGAGAGAAATCACCAACTTGCAGAGTAAAAAACATTTCCCACAAATAGGCCTGTGAAGACCAACTCACTTCTTATTTGACAACCAGCACACCAAATATTTAAAGTTTTGTTTGTTTTAAGGACAGTAAAGCCATCACACAAAATTAAATAAAATATTTCATGGCTTTAGGTAGAGAAAAGACAAAGGACTCAGAGACGTATAGGTGAGAAACACCTTACTAGTTTTCACTCTTTTATAACATGCACTGGGCAAAAAGAGTTAAAAGTAACCATCTGAGAATGTTAAGGTTTGAGTCACTAAAAAAAAAAAAAAACTTGAAATGGTTTTGAAAAATAAAAAGGTTAAGGTTTTGAAGACCTCTAAAAGACATTCTACTGAACTCGAGTTTAAGAAAATGTGTTTCAAACTATTTTTGTGTGTGTGTGAATTGTGTATTCTAACAAGAAAATACCTACAAAACTTATGAACAATCCTATTTAGGGAAATTTGTATCTTTTTGATATTTTTTAGTGTTCACAGAATCACAGAATCACAGAATCACAGAATGTTAAAGGTTGGAAGGGACCTCAAAGATCATCTAGTCCAACCCCCCTGCCAGAGCAGGATCACCTACACTAGAGCGCACAGGAACGCGTCCAGGCGGGTTTTGAATGTCTCAAGAGATGGAGATTCCACAACCTCCCTAGGCAGCCTGTTCCAGTGCTCAGTCACCCTCACAGTGAAAAAGTTTTTCCTCATATTTTTCTGGAACCTCCTGTGTTCCAGCTTCCACCCATTGCCCCTTGTCCTGTCAGTGGATGCCGCTGAAAAGAGCCTGGCTCCATCCTCCTGACATTCCCCCTTGACATATTTATAAACATTGATGAGGTCACCCCTCAGCCTCCTCTTCTCCAAGCTAAAGAGATCCAGCTCCTTCAGCCTTTCCTCATAAGGGAGATGCTCCACTCCCTTCACCATCTTTGTGGCTCTACGCTGGACTCTCTCAAGCAGCTCCCTGTCCTTCTTGAACTGAGGGGCCCAGAACTGGACACAATATTCCAGATGCGGCCTCACCAGGGCAGAGTAGAGGGGCAGGAGGACCTCTCTTGACCTACTTGCTACTCCCCTTCTAATACACCCCAGGATGCCATTGGCCTTCTTGGCCACGAGGGCACACTGCTGGCTCATGGTCATCCTGCTGTCCACTAGAACCCCCAGGTCCCTTTCCCCTGCCCTGCTCTCCAGCAGGGCAGTCCCCAACCTATATTGGCACATGGGGTTATTTTTTCCCAAGTGCAAAACTCTACACTTGCCCTTATTAAACTTCATAAGATTTCTCCCCGCCCAGCCCTCCAGCCTGTCCAGGTCTCTCTGAATGGCTGCACAGCCTTCTGGTGTGTCAACCACTCCCCCCAACTTCGTATCATCAGCAAACTTGCTGACAACATGTTCTTTGAACTTGTCATGAATGCTGATAATTATGTGCTTGGGAAGCACTTTAAATGCTTGATTTATTGGAATTTTTAGAAGTACTTCTAAAAAAAAGTATTCCAATAAGTAACAGAAAACTCTGACATTATATACATTTACAAGTAGGTAACAGATCACTGAAGCCCACTTACCAGTTTCCTCAACCACAGGCTATTCTCACGCCTGACTATCTTCAACATATAGGAACAGAGGTTCATTTTTAAGGTTTTGCTTATCACAAAACTCTATTCAATTAACTACACATTATTGCTTGCTTTGTTCTCTCAACTACCAGATGCAAAACATATACATCTTTATTAGGAAGCCAAAGATGAAACCCTTTTTTTTTTTAAGTGTAATATTTCTTACCTCTAACCTAGCTTTTCCATCTCATTGAGACATTACAGGATCACAAAAAGAACTGCATTTCTGGAAGCCAATAGTTGCTTCAGTGCTTGGAAACTCCAAGGACAGCTCAGAAATTTTTGATAGATAACATTTTAATGTGTAACACAGCCTTGCAGAAGGATCTAGATTTGAGCATCGTGCTGTTATCAATGGCATGAAATTTAATAAGAACAAAAGCAGAAGCGGAGAGGGTGGTAGGAATTTCACATGAGAATGGCTCAAGGCTGCGTCAGGGACTCGCAATCTACCTCTGAACTAATCCATGTCATTGATGCCGAGTTCTCAATTCAAAACCCTAACTCCAGCAAATCTGAAGCCAGCACCATATAGTCAGCTCATCTAAAATGATACAGGGTCACGTGTGCAACATCAAAAATACAAGACCTAACAAGTTTTCTGGTCCTAATTCCTTAACTATTCAGATTAAAGCCTCAGAAAAGCGTGCAGACACTGTTCGGACTGTATTTTTTTTTTTTTGTGAAAGCCAGCACACTCATCCAGGCCTGAGAACAGTTTAGGCAAAGATTCAATTCAGAATATCTGAGCTCAGAGCAAACAGCTCCCCACCCTGTGAAAGCTGAATAATGAAAGGAAATCACTCTTAATGTGTCAATATCTACCCAGGCAGCACAGTCTATGCAACTGCGCAGATCCTTGCAAACACTTCTGAGTAGGTACGTTTAGGCTGCCCTTGCCTAAATCAAGTTTTCAACTCCACACAGTTTAAATACCTTGTGGGCAAAAGAAAATCTTTCCTGGCATGTAAGTGAAGTTTCAGAAGGCTTGGTAGCAGCATTGTTTCACCTTTAGGTATACTTAAATTAATAACATGCTGTATCTTTAGTTTCTGCAGGATGTATTTCTCATCTTAACTAGCAAACTCATAAAGGTAGCTATAAATTTATAACTGACACAATATTCCCTGAATACTCCATGATTCTATGGCACTGTGTCTGTCACAGAGCTAAGACATACAGTCTAACCTCCTAATGAGGGCTCTTGCAGTACAAATGAAAGGTCTCTGAAAACTGTAAGTGAATCATCTCTTTAGTGCTTCATACTCCTGAACTCCAAATAATGGTTTAATCTTGGATCTTTCACTTTTTGAAGTTTTTTCTTGACTTTAAAAAAGTCACATGTGACTATGTTAAATGAATATTGATAGTATCTGTGAATAAAGTCATCATGACTGTTTTTTGTCATGAAAACAAAAAAAGTGCTTATTTCCACAGCCAGTAACATTCACAGGATCCTAAAGGACATTAGTTGTCCAATATACCTAATTCATCTCAAATAACTGATTAGAGTATAAAGAAATCACAGATATCTAAAACATCATGAGCACTACACCATTGCAGCACTGACAAAGTCAGATATTGTCAATCCACTTATGCAATATTTTTAATTTCTTGCTAATTTGCATCACAAAGGTGCTAATTTTCTATTCTAAATGTCACACTTAATCATGTGAGTATGATGTTTTTTCAAGTTTTATATAAATCTTGAACAAAACTGATATAGTTTTATCAGTTTCTCTTTATTTCTCTAAGATTATCTTACTTGGCATTTGATCTGGGACAAAACCATAAACTGTTGATCATTACAGCAGCTGTTTCACTTGACTTGCTGTGCTTAGTATCCTCATAGCATCTTCAGTTGATTACTATGTTTGAGAGTTGCAGCCAATTTGAGAATATTGTAGAACAGAAAGTGTCTTTCTATGAAAAACAATGAAAAGAAAAATTTCATTCCGTATGTTCTTATGAAATCCGTTTCCCGCAAATTTAAACAAATTCCATGCATGCACAGCAAAATAATTTGTCAAACTCTTTGAAAAAAGCATCCACTCCTTAAATTTACATTTTACTCCAAAAAATGATTACAGCATCTCAAGTATATAGAGAGCTCTGGGATGAAAAAACACGGGTGCCAAATTTGTTTAAGTATGCAGTAGATTTTCTTGCAGTTGGAAGGGGAAGACTCTAGATCTCAGTTTTAAAGACAGGTGCTAACATCCTGCCTAAGCCTATCATAAAAATGCAATAATTAGGTTCTGTGGCCTTATTTTTGCTTCTACTTTATATTGAACACCCAGTATACATAGTGCCCAAACTGATACGTCAAACAAAGGAAGTGACATTTGCCTCCAGTCTTAATTACTCAAGTTGTTTGCCAATACTAAAGCAGAGTCAGCAGAATAATATTCAATGGATAAAGATGTTTATTTTAATTAATTTATCCAAAATTTTTCTGAGGTTATCAATTGCCTCACAGCCATCCACAATCAGAAACTTATTTCTATTAAATTCATTAATCAGTTGGGTTTTTCTGATTCAGATTTACTTCATTCATTTCCACAAGGGAGTGTTATTTAGCCTGAATTTCAGAGAGTATATTAAGATAAGAATTTTTTGACAATTGGCATGTTTCTAATGACAAACCATTAGCGAACTCTTTTTAAGACAGAATATTTAGGGGAAAAAAACCCCAACCTGTTATTTCTCTTCTGGTTTCCTGTTCTCTGCAGTGAGTTGAAGATTTGAGTTCTTGATGTCATCCTGAAGGACTGATGTTTCCTTAAATGAAGGACACCTTTGTGTACTGACCCATTTCTATAAACATTTTCCTTCAAAAAAATCCTATTTAGTATTTCCAATTACTATTATCTCTCAAAGACTTTGTGTAACTAGCTGGAGCTTTTATTTAGTACTGAAATTTACTAGTTTGTTGTCTGAAATGTGTAACCTCTGAAGGTTACAGGACTTGGCAATGTAAGTGCTCTGCAGAGACAGAGTTGCTGCCGAGTGTAACAAAATATCACGTGATAAACAAATTCCTTCCTAAGTATAGCAGATGTTCTAGGGTCAGATTCTGACCCCACTCATACAAATCTTGCTCACAAATGTATCCACTGGCTTAATGTTCAATAGGGCTCCAAAATCAGTTGTCACCAGCTTAATTGCTCTCAGAGAAATATAATTCAATCTTCATCTCCTGGTACATTTAACAGGGTCAACATTTACTGTTTTAAAAATAAGTATTTATCAAGAAGACAACATGTCTGTGGTTTAAAGTCCATTTCCAATAATGTGATCGCATTTCTTTTTCAAATGGGTTCCCAATTATGAATTCTGTCCAAACCCCATCTCTTTTAATAAGGTAAATGGATAACTCTCTGTCCTTGTACACTTTTTTTTTTTCCCCAGAGTAATAGGAGAGAACCTGGCTAGTACAGTTATGAAAACAGAAAAGGCTTCACTCTACCTTTCTGGTTTGTGTTATTTATAACATACGACCCTGCTTTTTATAGCTGCCTTCCTACAGAAGACTGTCTATCTCATCTAGGACAAGTGCAAATTCTTCAGCAATGAGCATTTTCAAGACCTCAGCTAAGAAAAAGCATCATGTCAGAACCGAAAAGATGAACTGGCTGCTTTGTATTAGACAAAGAGGAGGAGAGATAGAGACTTAATTAGTTACCATACGCTGATGTTATTTTTAAGGGTCATCTAAAACACTGAATAGCCTTGTACATTGCTCCAGGTATTAATCATCCCAAGAGCACCTTAAAATTCAACTTTGGCATTAAATTTTATCAAGTAGCTTTTATTCGTGACCTGAATTAACATCTAATGTTTGCTTCATTCTACAGTTAACCGTATATCAAGATTTTTATATAGTTTGTTAAAAGCTTAGCCAGGCTTCTGCTTTACCTGATGTTACAATGATTTAGAAGTTTTTCAATAACCAATATTTCTCAGATGACAAGCCAGTATGAAGTCTTATCAACTTCCACTGGTTTACTAACAACATTAGTTGTATACAGTGCCATATTATATATTTAACTCTTATTTCAGTGGTGGATTCTACAAAATTACATGAGTAATACTATTTCAAAAGTAATTTCAAAAAA
Organism: Trogon surrucura; assembly: GCA_020746105.1. Classification (NCBI taxonomy): domain Eukaryota; kingdom Metazoa; phylum Chordata; class Aves; order Trogoniformes; family Trogonidae; genus Trogon; species Trogon surrucura. The sequence goes on from CM036624.1 coordinate 12,525,565, forward strand.
GTAGAACTCAAACCCAGTAGTACTCAGAAACAACAATGAACAGTTTACCAGATTTTACATGTTCTTAGAATGAGGACAGACACTATTTTTTTTTTAAACAGGCTTCTCCGAATTTCCAGTGTTTTTGGAACAAGAAATGGGAAAGATCCTGTTTTTCTTTAAGGTTGTCTACAAATAATGAAGGAAATATACTTCAGTGAAACTCATTTGTGAATGTTCTACCTTCGAATCTGTAAATAAATCTTGTAATGTGAATATTAATTAAAAGAAGACACAGGCATGTTAGAGTGAGTCCAGAGAAGAGCCACAAAAGCGATCAGTGGGCAAGAACACCTTTCCTATGCAGAACAGATGAATTGAGGTTCCTCAGCCTGGAGAAGAAAAGGCTCCAGGGAGACCTTATTGCAGCCTTTCAGTGTATAAAAGCTGCTTGAAGGAAGATGGAGAAAGACTTTTTACCAAGACTTGTAGTGATAGGACAGGTGGCAACTGTTTCAAACCAAAAGAAGGTACATTTAGATCAGCTACAAGGATTTTTATGGTGATTGTGGCAAGACACACAGGTTGCCCAGAGAAATGCTCAAGGTCAGTTTGGACAGGGCTCTGAGCAACCTGGTCTACTTAAAGACATCCCTGCTCACTACAGGGGTGTCAGACTAGATGATCTTTAAAGGTCCCTTCCAACCAAAACCATTCTATGAATTATGTTTTCCATGATAGCAGCTGCTGGTTTTCAAAATGATTTCTAATCAATTTTTTTTAAAAAGTATTAAAAAGCAAAGTTTCTAACTTTATATTTTACAAGTAATGAACTGAGACCATCACAAATTTCTTCCCTATTGAGATCTGACTTTACATTTACTGCCCTAAAGCAGAATATTGCTTGTTACAATTTCAGTGCACAGCCCATGAACCTCATTCCTCTTATGTAACGGAGGCAATAAATCTGCCATTTGACCACTGTTGCACATATTACACATCTGTAATTTAGATTCTTAAATAGTCATATTCAATAAAGGTGAATTAATAGTTTAGATGAAGCAACAGCAACTCCAACTACAGAAGCTAATGTCCAGAGAAATACATTTTGAATAATGTGATAAGAATCAGTTGTTAGTGTCATCCCTTATTTTTCCTGTTGACCATGCTTTGTCAAAATAAAAAACCTAGAAAGAACCATTCCTCTCTACACTTATTGTAGATTTTGTCATAACTTTTTTTTTGGTAGAACTATAGTTATTGAGTCTTAATATCTGTCCCTCTGTAAACTGTTACAGTATACTAGAAAGCTCTAAATTATCACCAGTGATGTATTAATCGGTGGTTATCATCCTAATCTTGGTGTAACACAAATCAAGAACTACCAAGAAAGTATACTTTGGGGAGGAGATGATTGAGGTTAATTTCCCACCTTTTCCACCAAAATAAACACATCCAACTAACTGACCTATTGCCTTGTTTCTTGAGGGATCTAGTCATCTTTCTCCAGCATTCGGGATACAGAAGAAATGCAAGGCTTGCGCTGAAAAGAAATGCAACTCAAGACATTTTCCTCATAGCTTCTTGATAAGCAGTATTAGCTTCTATAAATAGCAAAGTGCTTTATAAAGGAATTAAATGTTATCCTGGGTTAGCCGAGAATGAAAACTAAAGCACAGAAAGCTTCTGATGCAACATTTTGCAGTGTGCTAACAGAGACAGGAATAAAATGAAGCCTTTTAGACTTTACCTCCATTTCTGAGGTAATTGTACCTGGTAGGTATCTCTTTCCTACTAAGGATAAAACTTGTACAATTTACATGTGATTTGTATATGAATATGTAAAACCAAACAGCAATCTTTATACAATGAAATCAAGCATACAATATACAGAAATAACTGAAAAGGAATTAACCAAAATGTAAATTTGACCACTCAAAGTGAATTAAGAAAAGACTAACAGGTTTTGCCCTGTTATTGCCTACCTATAACGAAAAAGACATACTAAAAATTTGAAAAAGAAACTCTGTTTAAACTCTGTCATCCTATCTTTTCTCAATGGTATAGAAAAAAACAGTCTTAGACTCTCAAGTCTATCAATGGAACTGATTCAAGTATGGATTTTCAAAAAATTTTAAGAGACTACTGGAGTTTTGGTTCTTAAATAACTATGAAAAGATGATCTAAGGCAACTATGACTTTGATATTGAGCAGCTTCCCCGTTCCTTTAATCTTCCTCCCAGCGTAGAAGCACAAGAGGACAATATTCACAAGAAAACTTTGGTAACTAGATGTTTTCAACCAGGAGATGTGGAAATGTTTTTTTGAGAAGGGCTTTTACAATGCAGTCCCTAAGACCACTAGGAAGACATGAGGTGAGTACAAGCAGCTCTTGTAACTGATTCACTTAATCAGAGCAGATGGCTATTGCCATTAGCTCATTATAGCTAATTAAGGAGTGTATAAAACCCTGTCTCGACCTAAATGGAAAGTAATGAGCATGAGGGTGGATGTGTAGCTAGCTGTAAGGTTAAGAAGATTTACAAATATAATAATATTTAGAAACAACATTTCAAATAAACTTTGAAGCTTTTTTTTTTCCCCTTACACAAGCAGGAAAGAAAGAAATGTTTAGTCAAAGTGTGTAAAACATTCGTTACTTATTTCTTTACAGAATTAAGGGGCTTGAATCAGATCTCTTGTACTTTTGGCTTCTATCATCTTCCTTATATATAGGAGAAAATTCCACGTACTTTGCTTCTCTATTCTTATTGATGGGTAATGTAGTATATCACTGAACTTTCCTAATGCTTTTTCCATTCATCCTACTCATTCAGCCAATTGATTCTTTCACAGCTTTTATCTTCTCAATCCAAAATGCTAGCTGGCCTATAAAAGCCAAGAATTGGGAAGTGGTTGGTTTTTCATGACTGCAATAAATTAGCTGTAAGCAACTAATTTAGATCAGAAAACGTAAATGCATCAACAGCACTCTGAACTGCTGAAGCATTGCCTACTGAAATCAGAGGAAAGACTGTTATTGACTGGAACAGGCTTTGGAGCAGACCTTTAGCAGTAATGAGAAAGGGCAGAAAAGAACTAGAGAAGAAAAAGGAACAAGCTTATAGATTTATTTAAAATTAACTTTCTCTATTACACTAAGTGTAAATTCAGCCTTTCTTTTCCTCTCCATATTTTAAAGTAACATGATGATTCATCTAAAAGGTCTAATGGGGACTGTGCTTATCTGAAGCTTTAGAAGACTTCCTGAGAAGATAAATTGTTGCAGAAACTATAGACAACATGCAAAAGAACTTCTTAAAGAAAAATATAAGCAAATAAAACCCAAAACAAACCGACTTCCTCTCAGCTGAGCTGTAGTTGATGGTTGCTGCAAACTGATGTTCAGAACCTGTGTCTGATTGCCTCAGTCAAGAAACCAGGCTTAGATATCAGGGATTATCCACCAGGCACTAATACAGCGGATTTTCCCGCTCCCATCCAGGGCTTCCCAGGCACATAAGCCTCTGGGTTTTCTCAGGATTACAGGCACAATCCCAGCGTAGTGTAGTTTCACCATTACAAGTTGACCCATGTGTGGCTCTAGTGAGATCTGATCACTTTGGATGCACTCAAGAGAAGGTAAAATACTAAAACCACTTTCTCGGTGCTTGGACCCTCTGATCTTCCAGCAGTATCACTAGCAACTGTTGCCATAGTCAGTCCTGACACCAGCTCCATATTTCTCCTCATTAGGTGGTTTTAAAGGATCAATATAACAAGGTGAATTATGTCCCTCCAAGGTAAATTGAGACTTGTCCTCCTCCCTCAGAGGAATCATAAAGAACATGTCTTTAACATCTGAAGCAGCGATACACGAGTAGGCAGCTGTCTGTATTGCTGTTACTATCGAGATTATACTTTGAACAGAAGCTGTTAGTGATGGGGTATTGCTATTCAGTTTTCTACGATCACTGGTTAAATGCCCCTGCACCTCAGGTTTATCAACTTGCCAGACTAAAGAATTGTCGGGGCAGTGGGTGAGGCTTATTATCTTTTCCAGGTGGTCAATCACTTCTGTAAAGGCCCGTCGGGCTGCGGCGGGCGCAGGGCGCTGAGCACCGCGGGGCACTTCAGACGGCAGCAGCGCCGGAGCCGGCTGCAGGGTCCTAGTGCGAGCGGTTTCCAGCCTGAGACTGTCGAAACTCCATAAGCAGACACTAGGCAAATATCAGAGTCTGCCTGATAATACATTCTGAGGATTTTGCCGATTACGTTCTACTGCCCCCTGAATCTTTTCTCTCAGAGCCTGGACGTTTATCTTTAAAGCGCCTGGTAGCCCTTTAATGAGCTGTCTGACGCGGTCGGGATCCACCGGCGCGACCATCGGCACCTGGTACCGTCCCCTCTCGTACATTGCCTGGGTGCAGGCAGCCTCCTGCACCCTTTCTACCAGCTCCGAAATTCCTTTTACCCGGATAGCAACAGGCTCTCTTCGCTCTTTGGAGTCCACACCCTCAGCCCAATGAACCACTCTAGATGCGACTGACTGCCCGCCGGTCCACTACTAAGACTTCGGGTCGCCAAAATCCCATTGCCTCATCATCGTTCAGCAGTATCCAATCTACCCCCGTTGAAAAGACTCTCCACAAACATTCCGTTCCACTCTCGCCCAGCTGACATGAATACCTCAATCGCAATCCTCAGTCCATAGCCGCGGTTAGCTTTCAGAACAAGAGCTCCCTCAAAAACTGTCTGCTCCCTCTCTCTTTTCAATTCCCTCTCTCTACAACTAAGTTTTGATTTTAATATATCAGTGTGCTCCTGCATTTGAATTACACAAGCACCCAGGATGGCACACATAAATCCTTTATCTCTGCCCCCCAAAAAACCTCCGTGGCTTTGTTCCAGCCTTTCCATGACCGCAGCTGGCTAGGACAACTTCTCTCTTGCCCAGTGTACATCTGGGGCAGAAGGTGCATAGCTGTGCCTCCACAATAACTACTCTATCTATATCCTGCTAACTAGATCAATAATGTCACAGAGGCACCTACAAAAATAGACAGGGCTGCTACAAAAAAAAAATAATAAAAGCTTGTTCTGATCCAAAACCCACCACACACTCCAACAGACATAGTATATTACAGATTCAGATGCAAGCTGGGAATTATTGCTATACAACCCAGTTTAGGAATCCACAACTATTCCTCTGGAAGTACGACCAAAAGTGCCCACCCATTCACTCTCACTCTCTAAAAGGGGAAAAAAAATCTCTCCCTCAAATGGTACCCAGCAGATCACTCACCCACAGCAGAGGTCAAGGGCTCTCTCAAGGATGTATCCAGAAGTCTCACTCCACAGCAGGGGCTGGTGGGTGCTCTCAATCCCAGGAAGTTTCCTTGGACAGGTCCCAATCAAAGGGGACAGAGGTCCTTAACTGCAGCCCCTCTACTCTGAGAGCCAACTCAAACTAGCTCCTGGCAAGGCCGTTTATACCTGAGTCAAGTCCAGCTGCAGGCAATTTCTAATTAGCTCAGGAGCCAGTGCTCAGGAGATGTGGTAAACAAAGTCATCAGGCTTCAATGGCCATCCTTGCCAGGTCCTTGGTGCAGGTCTATTACCAGATCTCTTGCAAGGTCTGTTATCAGGGAGGATGCAACTGCTACACTTATTTAACACTTTACATCATATTACAGTAAATTTAATTTACCAGATCTTTTTCCTGGTAAATAGAGGTGTGCAGCTGTGCTTTAGGTGTTTTTTTGATGAATACACAGGAAAAGTAGCTTAGCAAAATATTTCACTGAGGTTTTTTTTTTAAAACTATCTGTAGAATTCCACCGTAGAAAGAAAAAAAAAGTGTAGAGCTTGGCTTTCTGATTAGAATGTTTTCTGAATGTACAGAACAAAAGGAGGGTCAAAATAGGTGATTCTACTGCTACTTTTATTCTAGCTCTGCAGTTCTCTGCCACTCTACATCTTTATAAACTGTCTGCCAGTGGGTAATGTGTTTATTTTACCTTTCTTTGTATTTAGTAGCAAATAAATTTGATTGTAAAAGCACAGTTCTATGCTTACTGACTACCAAGGCTAACATTTAAAAAAAAAAAAAAAAAAGGAAGTTGTCCTGTCCAAGAGTGACAGAAGGTTAATTTTGTTTTTTAAAGTATCTATCAAATATACACAAGCAACTAACTTTCAATATCTTCTTCAGGATTGTTTCGAAACATCCACCTTACGACATAATGTTCAGAGATTTTATAGAAGGAATCTTGAATGATGTGATTTTAGAACCCTCAAGTCAAAACTTTATTAAAGTTCTAGAGATTTCACTGCTAAAACCACTTGAGAAGATACTTCTTCTTTATTCCCTGACATTGAAATTCAAAGGGTATGTTTTACCAGACCAGGATCTGGAAGGTTTAACAGGAAAAGAAATAATATGCCTCTGGGTTTCTGAAGGGTGACTAAGCACCCAGAAATCCTTGTTGATGAACACATTGGTTTCCAGTGCAGCTACTTTTGAAGCCCATGTGGCAGCTTTCTGAAGTATCTTTCTCAACGCTGTTTCTGTGTCTCTGATCATTTATAGTAGTATTTCTCTGACAGCAACATGTTTTTTAACTGCCTTAAACTGCCATGTTTAAGAAATGCTACAGAGAAAAATGCTTACAGAAAAAAAAAACAACCCACACCCATATAGTTCTACTGAAATTGTTGAACTTTTTAATGTAGCATGATTACTACTCATTTTTCTTCCTTGGTAAAACCTAACGTACAAAGGATCTCCTAATCTGAGAAAATCATATTACTGAGAACTGTGTTCTTAGTGGAAAAATGCTTCTATCTGAAGAAAGGAATTTTTAATTTTTTTTTTAACTTTACTGCATAGCAAATAAAGTAATTTGTAAAATAGTTCTAATCTTTTCAGGAAGGAATTATGATACTAAAGAAGGCTCTCTTCACATCTAATGACTGAAAATTCTTTGTTCATCCAGGCTGGGATTAACCATCTACAAGCCATTTTAACCTTATTTTTGTTGAAATTTGAAGCTGCATGTTTTTAAACAATGACGGCATAGAAACATTCACCTTTGTAGACTTGAAAACTCTCTTACAACATGGTGTTCTCTGTCCCCTTACCTGGTAAACTTGGACTTTCTAGCTAAACGATCACATTAATCGCTTAATAGGCTTGTCATTACTGTTATAAAAGTAGCTGGGAGTCATTTCAAAGACTTGCTTCATAAAAAGGAGTGCAATAGAAGTTGTAAACTGGTCTCGCACATATGTCTTAAAGATACTTGATTGCCTATTTAGTTTTTGGCTATTCTTTGACAGGAGAGGACACCCAGCAGTTGCACGAAACCAGAACTGACTTAATGTAGCCCATAGAGGAACTTTCCAAGTAGACTCAAGACATGCAATAGTCAATGATTGCAACAAAAGGCAATAATTGTAGGATTTGAAGAGGCTGGTTTCACAAGTGAGCAGATGGCTAGAGGAGAAGTTTTCTGAGTCTTCCTCACACTGCTATTAAGGACCCCCCCAAAAAGGGGGCTACAGGTACTAAAAGGAAACTTTTGAGTGCAGTGAGATCATTTGATATTGAAACAGGCACCAGCAGACCACCGCTGTGTGCTGAGTTACCACCACTCCTAATTTCTAAGCAGAGCTATAACAAAAGAATTGCAGTTACTTTGGGGCTAGGTAATCTGTTTAAACACATTTCTACTGAGCAGTGTTGGCAACAAGAGCAAGCTCTAGGTAAGACTACACTCAGTTTTGTAGCATGACAGAAATGAGTCTGCAGTGCACCCACGCATGAGCAGCCAGCCACACTGAGCAACACCCACAGAAAACTGAGCTTGAGCTGGCACTGCTGTAAATGCACCTCACTCACAAGCAGCACGGATGGCCTGGTCCTGCTCTTCCTCTCCAGCTGATTGGCTCTGAAGCTCACAACTGATATCACTCCAGTCGCTGGCTTCAGAAGCTCAGCTGATCTCATAAGCTCCTGTCCTGGGCTCAGCTAGGATGGGGTTAATCTTTCACTAGGGGCTGGGAGGGGGCGTAGGCGTAGCCAAACCGAACTAGCCACTAGCCAAGGGTATATTCAATATCATCCTGCCATCATGCGAGGTGTATATAGAGGCAGCAGCGCACTGCCCTCTCGGGAGTTCGGCACACCAGCGCAGCGGCAGCCAGTCCCGGGTGGTGGATGTGTGCGTTAGCTAATTAATACTGTTGCTGCCACTGTTACCTTTTCATCCTTCCTTATAATCTTTTTCTTTTTTTTTTTTTTTTTTTTTATCTTCTACTGTTAAAAACTTTTCCTATCTCAACCCCACAAGGCTCTACCTACTGCTCATTCCCAGACTCTCATCCTCCTTCCTGGTGAGGGAGGAGGGGGCGAGTGAGCAACCGCCTGGTTCCTGCTCAGCATGGTCCGAACTTCAGCTACTCCCCAGGTCCTAGTAGGTGAACACAAGATCTTCCAGTGTTTCTGGTCACACTCTGGTTGTGATCAGACCTCTCTGTCCTGCTCTCTGGCTATTCCAGCTTGATATTAACTAGCACTCACCCACGCCCGTTCAGAATAGAAGCCACCCACGCAGAAACAGAAATTTCTCAGAGACTTGTTGTGCCTACCTACCCCTCAGTGCATTTGATCTTCTAATTTCCTTGCATTCTGTCCTTCTGGATATCCCATAATATATTCCACATTCCCCCAAAACTCATAATGTATCCCACAGTAAATTGTGTGCATTCCCCAAATGCTCTTCACTTGCCTCCCATGTTGAGCCCTCTTGGTAATAACTCTTTTGCATCTGCAACACATTCTGGGAGTTTGTTTGCTTGTCTCATCTTGGCGTGGTTCCCATCAGTGACAAAGGACCAGGCCTTCTCCCCAGGTAGACCCAGAGGAGTAGAGAAAGGCAGTCATCCATTTCCACTGATTAAGGTCCTAAGGTTCCCCTGTCTGTCATTGTCCTGCTGCTTCTTGCTGGGATTTAGGTTTATGGTGATTAGCTTTCAATCACAGAACACAACAATTACATTTGTTTTTTGAAACATCCGTGCTTCCAGTTTTTGCACTTGGTCTTTCATTGGAAATCTTGTGAGATTTTACTAGTGGAACATTGTGTAGTTTAAAATAAATGGGGGAACGACGTGCAGACAGTAAGAAAGACACATCAACGGGATTACAGCTAGTCGAATGTTTTTCATTAGAAGTCTACCATTTTAAAGCTTATTTTCCCAAAGTCAGGGAATTAAAGATTTCTCTGTTTCTTGTTTTTTCTTTGAAACACAATTAAAATGTAGATGAATGTGGGAAGTGTTTACTGTTTGCTGCTCAGTAAATCGTTGTTGAGTTCACAGTGTTACTGAAAACTCCTGGGAGAGAGTCCTTTTTCAACCCTCCCAACCATAGATGAATACTCTCTGGAAGATGGTGTGGATCAAATAAACTGAAAAAAAAATTAAAAAGGCTGATATAAATCAGGAAAGATAATGCCACTCTTAAAAACATCTAATCTCCCATTTTGCATTTGTTTGGAGGGAAATTACATGGGCGGAGGGGTATTTTATACAAGCTTGTTGATACTTCCCTAGTGCAGGAAAACTGAGTTTATGAATCACAGTTCTTGGTGGCCTATTATCACATTAAACTTTAAAAAGCACAATGTCACATTAGGCTTGTTTAAAGTTTCTGTGCATCTTTATCTGTCATCACAACAGCTTCAATTAGGTCAAAACCATAACTCTGGCCTTCTGGGAATGAGGTGAGGTCTTTCTGACAAGTTACTACCAGGACTGGAGTACAATTTTATGTTTCAGCAATTCCAATCTTATGATATTCTTCCAAACTGAAGGCTCTTTCACCAGTTTGTCATCTCTGACACTTGCTGGATTAATGTCAAAGAGATATCTCTAATGGTTAATGCCCACGCATCTCCAGCTTACTGAAGTATGCCAAAGGAGAGGTTCTTAGAACATCATTGGCTTGGGACACCAAATGGAGGAGGAAGCCAGTAGTGGCAAAATCCCAAGTAAGTACTTTTGTCAGTTTTGAAGGAACATGAAATTATGGAATAATTGTATCTGCAGGTGCCCTAGATCAAGCGGAATTCGTCTCAAGTGAAAGAAGATTGTCATATGAAAATATTTTCCTTCTGAAGAAAACATTAAGTTGACTTACAAGTAACAGTGGGGCACAAAGCCACTTGGGAAAGGGTAGTTTAAGAAGAAAGCATTTCGGAAGATATTTTTTTCCTCAGTTACTGCTTTTTCTCTAATTCGATGAGTATTGAGTTACAGTAGCCACCTTCTTTCATGTTCAAACATTGTGATTACATGAACAAATCACAGGATTGCTTGTGGATCTTGGCCACTGTCTGTAGAATCCATTCATTTTGGAGAGCTCATAAATATTCAACATACTGCAAACAGTGAATCTCCCTTATGACTACAGCATATTGATTTTTATATTTATGCCATAGATCCTTCTCAGCTTAAAGAGAATATTTCCCCGTTAGACTGTAAATAATTTATATGCCTATTGATTCTGTTTAATGCTTTAGAAGTTTTTCTGAATTTGTATACTTTACCATTAACTTAATGTAACAGTGGGAACAGCATGTTGTGACTGTCATAAAAGGTTACTCAAGGGAAAATACTCTTCTCCCAAGACCTTTCAGATGACATGGATGCTTATGTAGGCAAGTACTGCTTTCCTTCTCTACTATCCTCTTACAAAAACAAATGTTGCTTAAATTTCTTCCCTGTCCTCCAACAAAAATTGTACATATGAAGAAATTCCCACTGAAAGTTAGCCACCTTTTGTGGTGATTAGTAACATGAAATCTAGTCGGATGCCTGTAACTAGAACTGTATTCCTGGGGTCAATACTGGGTCTGATCTTGTTTAACATCTTCATTAACGGTCTTGATGATGGGGCAAATGCTGTACCCTCAGCAACTTTGCAGATGACACAAAGCTGGGAGGAATGGCTCATACGCCAGAGGGTTGTGTTGCCATCCAGAGGGACTTTGACACATTAGAGAAGTAGTCTGACAGGTTCTTCCTAAGAAGACCGATGGTATCCTGGGCTGCACTGGGAGGAGTGTTGCCAGCAGGCTGAGGGAGGGAATACTTGCCTTCAACTCAGCACTGGTAAGGCTGTGCCTGGAGTACAGTTCCCAGTTCAGAGCTCTCCAGTGCAAGAGAGACCTGGACATACTGTAAAAAATCCAGTGAAGGAGCACAAAGATGATTAAGGGTTTGGAGCATGTCTCCTCTGAGGAAAGATTGAGAGAGCTGGGACTGTTCAGCCTGGAGAAGAGGAGATAAATTCTTGAAGAGTGTGTGCAAAGAGCGTGGAGCCACTCTTCTCTGTGGTGCTCAGTGACAGGCAATGGGCAAAAATTGAAATGCAAGATGTTCCCTCTGAACATCAAGAAACACTTTTTTACTGTCATGGTGACCGAGCACTGGCGCAAGTTGCCTAGGTAGGCTAAGAAGCGTCCATCTTTGGAGAATTCAAGAGCTATCTGGACATGGTCCTGGGCAACTAGCTCTAGGTGGCTCTTCTTCAGGCACAGTCTGCAGTGGACTCACAGACCACAAACAGTCAAACAGAAGGACCCTGTTGCATTGCTGTTGGTGGATGAAAAACTGAATGTAAGGCAGCAATGTGTCCTTAAAGCCCAGAAAGCCAATCCCATCCTGGGCTGCACATGTCCAGCAGATCAAGAGTGGTATTTCTCCCCTGCTACTTGGCTTTAGTAAGATCTCACCTGCACTGTTGTGTCCAGCTCTGGGGCCATGAGTCCACAGGAGGGCCATGAAGATGCTTGGGTGGCTGGAGCTCCTGTCTTCTGAGGATAGGCTGAGGGAGTTGGGGTTGCTCAGCCTGGAGAAGAGAAGGCTCTGGGGAGACCTTATGAAAGTCTTCCAGCAACTGAAGGAGAGAGACTTTTTATCAGAGAGTGTAGTGATAGGACGAGGGGGACAGGGCTTTGAGCAACCTGGTCTTGTGGAAGGTGTCTCTGCTCATGGCAGGGGGTGTTGGAACTGGATGGTCTTTAAGGCCCTTTCCAACCCCAACTGTTATGTGATTCTATGATTGTCATTCTGCAGCATGTGTCTCGGGAGTAGGGGATGGAATTGTGGTTGAACCAGATGACCTCCAGAGGTCTCTTGGAACCTCAGCATTTCAGTGGTTCTGTGTACTTATACGAAGTAGAGAAAAATGTATTAACTAATATATTCAGCCATTGGTTTCACATGTAACTCTATACACCTGAAGATTGTATTCATTCAAAGTTTCTTAAAATGTTGGTTACTTAAACAAGCTCAGGAAAGATGAGAGCATTCCTTTGGCTTCCCACTCACTCTTGACACATACTCTCTGTACATATAATAGGCTGCTTGATTACTTAGGAGGCTGGATTTGTTAACAAAGACCAGAGATGTGCATCATTTCTGAACTACTTTTTCCTAATTCTTCATCTCCTTTCATTCCCAAGGTGGCCCCACTGGTAAATTTGAGACACTGTATTTCATTGTTCAGTCTGAACAAGCTCCAAAATATGTTTAGACACTTATGCTCAGATTGCCAAGCATGAGTATTTGTGAAGTAGCTATTCTGAACATAACAGATGCCAGCAGATGATGAGAAAAAAATATTTTATATAAGAGACTAAAACTGGAAGATGAAACTGGAAAGATAAAACTCGCAGAAAATAACTACCTGGTTTTTTTTTTCTGTTTTTCCTTTTGAAAAGTAGCTTTTATAATGTTCAGAAACTACCACTGCAGATTACAGGAAGCTTATTATATCTTTGCTTGATGTCCAAGATGTTACTGATCTGTCTGGAGCAGAAGGGTTGTCACCAGAGTAGGCTGCCCAGGGAAGTGGTGGAGTCACCATCCCTGGAGAGATTTAAGAGACATGTGGATGTGGTGCTTAGGTACGTGGTTTAGTGGTGTTAGGTTAATTGTTGGACTCAATTATCCTAAGGGTCTTTTCCAACCTAAATGGTTCTATGATTCTATCCTATGAGTCTATTACTATTTAGGGAACACCAGCAAAGTTACCTAAATAAAAATTAATATTTCAGAAGGTAGTTCTTAGAGAAAATTTACAATTAACTTGATTTCATCGATACTAACTGTGAAGGCAATAAACATTTTATTTCTGAGGATACAGTCTGAAGTGCCTTCTGCACTGATAAAATACTCAAGGTTAGTCTGTCTTTGTTGTGCCTGATACAGTAACACTCAAAGATAAGTAATTTCTTTTAATTATTTTACTGGTACAGCTTTCACTGCTAAATGACATAATTATTAATCCTCTGTTGCTGAAGTTCAGAATCAGATGGAAACATAAGTATATCTTCCATTGTTTGAGTAATAAAAAAAGCAAAGGAGAAAAAAGATGCTGCTCTGCAAGGGAACTTTATCCAAACAGGATCCACATGACCCTCTTTGATTTCAGAGCTGCTTAAAATAAAAATAAATAAAAAAACAACAAAAACAAACTGACAGCCTGCTGTGTTTTTAATTATCCATGTCTTCATTTTCAACTTGCCTGTAGGAACAACTGATCCAATTCTGCATCAGTACAAGACAAAGCAGTTCACCTAGTGTACTCAAAAGAGTCTTCCCCAAATTCAGTGTTCCAAGAACCACGACTAATGACACAGGGTCAGATCTGTGATTCAAGGTCTAAAGCAACAGTAATCCGTGCCCAGAGAGCACAGGTTTTGCAGGCAGTATTCATTCTGTGCAGCACAGAGGATCCCAACTTCCCTACATTCATTTTGTGCAGCTGAGAGGATCCTGACTTCCCTGCTCAGGTCCAGATCAACTCAGATCTCAAAATCTTAATACTGCTGCTAGTTCATAAATAAGTTGCTATTAACCTCCAAAGATAGCCAGATTCTTTCACCTTTTCTGCTTCAGGAAGACCAATGACTTAGAGCTACAGACTTCTTGTAAGTAGTCTTCATCCAAAGATTTGTTTGTCTTAACAGCCTAAATAACAACAAATTCCACATCTTAGACGAGTGCCTTACTATCCTAGCTGGACACTGAACAATTTACATGACACTGGATGTATTCCAAGAGCTTTCTGCGATCACATTTTTCCTGTTTGGAAAGGCTGTCATTTTTATGCATACTTCCTACTCTTGAGTTCACATCAACAAACTCATCTGTTTTCTCAGTTTCTGATAAAAGAAGGAATGACGGCTTATGGAGGTTACTTTTTCCTCTACTTTTCAGTAGCTGAGATGTCAGTGAAGTTTGTGAGTAGCTGAGATGTCAATGAATTCCAGATAACTTTGAACAAGTTGCTGTTACCAGATTTGGAACAATATCTGGCCACCTTGTAAGAGGCAGTAAGGAGGGAACAGCAATCTGACATATCCATCTGGCTTCCTCCTCCAAAGAACAATTTAAAGGCCTTGTAACAGTCATCTCAAAAAACTTAAGGTGTAAATCTTGGCAGCATTAAAAAGGTAACTTTTATATGAAATATACTCCTGAATAAAAGTAACAAACTTCAAAAAGGGTTAATGATTTTTAAAAATACTACTGTAATCAACAAACTACATTTCATTTTCAGATTTGCTATGGTTTTTTGACTATTTTTCTTCTTCTTGAACAAAACAATTTTTGGCAATAAAACAAGGAAATGCTTGGTCTGTATTTTTTTCTGAGCTCTCATTTCTTTTTTATATTGTCCTGAAATTGTTGTGGACTGACTTTTCTTGCTTATTCATTGTCCTATTCTTCTCCAGACTCCTGCTGTTGTACTGGTTTCAAATGTAAGAGTATATGCCTGAAAACTCCTTCTGCTATATATTGGTTTATCATTTTGCTTGTGAGAAACCAAGCCTCACAGGTAGCTCACAGGTCTTGGATTTGGCATCATGGAAGTCTTAATGCTTGTATTCCAGATATTGATTATCTTGTGGAAAAACAGTTAAAGAAAGAAAAAGCAGAAATTGGAAAATTAAAGTGATGACAGGTAGAAAGGTGCCTTTGTGAGCAAAGAGTATTGTGTGGCAAAAGACAGTTAAAATATATATATAAAAAAAACATAGACAAAAAAGTTTAGAAAGAGTAGAGGAAATAATAAAGCAAAATTCTAGAGTATTATTTCACAGGTGTTGCCTGGGAGAAAGAAATCAAGGTGACCTTGTTATACAGATTCAATATCATTTTATGTAACTGCACATGGAAATACGCACTAGAAAAATATTGCTGTAGCAAATGAGAATATATTTATAGAAAACAGGTATAAATGTGTTTACCATAAGATCTACTTTTTTATTTAAAAAAATCAATTTTAAGTCTAAAATCAAACAAAAATATTTTTGTAGATCTGTAATTACCGTTAAAATAGTGCAACTCATTTCTACAGTTCAGACAAAATACACTGTCCAAGTGACTCATGATATTTTTTAGAACATGGTCACAGTGTACTCTAAAATAATGAGAATTGGCTTACTGCCAAGAAAGGGAAAGTGGAGAATCATTTTAAACACAATTCAGAATCACTATCCTGATTGCAGGACAAGGAAAAAAAATACCCTGTTCGGGTTGTGTCAGCATCAATTTAAATTGACACTGGAAAGCTAAGAAGCCATCTGGGAAGATGGAAAAATAAGTGTCAGCAGTCCCTTTTTGAACTGGACAAAAGCATGAAGAGCATTTCAGAGAAATGGCTGATCATGACATATCCATTGTTAATACTGTTTTATGAAAGGATGAAAAAATCCCACTTTCATGATTCACTTTTTGATATCTTCTCTGGGTGGAGAGACAGTTACTCTACCATATCCTTGTACTAAGATGAGAAATGAAAGTAAAAATGTGTTTCCCCCAGCAGCGAGAAGATCTGGCTATGTCTGTTTTATACAGAAAAGCATTAAAAGATAACAACCTCCACCACAAGAATATTTTGCTGTATGTATGCCAGGTGTATAAGCAAGGTCTATTTCTAATCAGCAGGTCACTGATGAATAGAGACATTTCATTCTGCTTACAACTTGGAATTAACATTTTATCATTTTCTATCAGCTTCTTTTGCTCAAAGGTATTATCATGGGCATTTAAATGATAAAGTTAGTTTGTCATAGTCCCTGCAGCCATGAACCATTTTAATTGTTGAATCATGTGGAGAGATGATTGATGTGAATAGGAAATCATAGTGGTAAACTATTGCACCTTAAACAGCTCCTTCCCATATATCACTTTGTACACAAAAGCCCTCCAGATTAGCCTTGTTTAAATATTATTTGCATTTAAATTGCAGGATAGGCTATAGACAGTGTGTTTTATGAACAAGGCTAAATGCTAAAGCCAGCAGTTACATATTCTTTTAAACGGTGAAATTCTCTGCCGCACTTTGAAGGCAGAGTTACAAGCAGACTACACAGTCAAGGACATAAGAGGAAAACGTCTTTTGATGTTTCTAAGGTTAGGGGCTAAGAGATGGTGCAGAGATGCATTGACTCTGGGTTCTGAATCATGAATAAAGGGAAGTGGAGACATGCTCTGAATAGTGTCTTTGTAAACACATCTTCATTCAAGGATTGTGCAGCCTTAATGGGTTTTCTATACTCTGAATCGTTTTGTTATTTTGCAGTTAAACTTAAAAATATTCTGCAGAATGGTAGTATGGTAATAGAGTGCTACAATGTCACTTTTATCCACAGCTTAAGTAATGAAGACTCTTAAGTGTATATTGATGCTAAATACCATTGTTAGGAAGCCCGATTATATTCTTTTCCATGCTCAGTTTGAATAAGTGTAGCAAGTCAGTCATTCTGAATAACAAATCGGCTTCTTAGCCTTTCCCAGAAATCATTCATTATTCAAAAAATCCATTGTTGATTTTCATTTTCCAAAAAGGGGTTGTCTGTTTTAAAAAAGGACATTTTTCTTCTTCGGGGCCTTTCAAAATTCAGGACCTATCCATTACGCAGAGCGCCAAGAACCTAAGAGGTGCACTTCCCTTAAAAAAAAAAATCTCCTGCAAAAGATTATAACATGGAAAACATAATTAAAATTTCTCTACAAGAGTTAAAATCTGTGAGGTTTCACTTCACTCTGTAATAGGCTAACAAAGGACAATGTATCATAAAATGCCTACTGAAATTTGTTTGAAAAGGGTATGGCAATGTTCTGAGGAGACTAATAGTATCAAAGACCTCATTTGGTATCAAAGAAGTCTGCCAATAATGAGTATTATAGACGAGATCCTGGAAAACAGTGTCTGACAAAGAATCTGGTCCTTGTCCAGAAAATAATGAAAGACTGGAGTATCTGTGGGGAAAAAAAAAATCTAGTGGCAAAGGTGATTATTGAAAGACTTCATCAAAAGAATGAAGCTGTGTCACTGCTTTGCTTGGTGTGACTTCCAGGGCACTGGTAATCAGGAACAGAGCTTGGTAAATTGATCATAATGAATGAAGCATTCGTTTGAGATATATGAGATCTTTTTCCCATGATGTTAGAGAATCACCCTTTGAAACATTCAGCTACAAAATAGTAATAGCTCACAAGCAGCTCAATGGAAGTACTCGTACCACATCAGACACGTTAAGGGTAGAGATTACATTTATGATGTGTTTGCATAGGTCATTGGGATGCTGGTCTTGATTACAGCCTCTAAGACAAACTGCTAAACAAAGAAATGAAGAACAGCATAAATTTCATAATATGCACAATAGCTCCAGTGGACTGTGGGATGACTAATAGTGAAATATTTTCACGTTCTCATATTTTCCCTTGTCATTTCTCTATCTGTTAGCTTTCAACTTATTAAAGGCCTAAACCTTTTGCTATTCCCATGCCAGATCGTGGCCAGTTGGTAGTCACTGCTGTAATTAAATCTAATTTGTTCTGAATACTTTGAAACTGTGAGGAACAAGCATTGGGCACAGCACATCAAAGAATAAGGGAGGAGACCAGAGCTGGATTGGAGACCTGCTGGGAGACAGAGGGAGCCACGATTACTGCACCTAAAGCTGTTTAGTTGTGATTTCATATGTATGTTTACAGTAGGTGGGGGAAACATTTTGAGCAATACATATGAAATATTTGGTTAACTGTTGAGATTCAGTTAGTGATAGTCATAGCAATTCCAAAAAGTGTCTGCTTTTTATTTGTATCTCAGAACGGCATCCCAGAATAAGAGGTTGTACATAAAGTCAAGGGCACTGAGTTCACTGATGCACAGCTGCCCTCCCAAGTGGAAATCTTTACAAACAGCCAATAATCTGGTCTGCAGTAAGAAGTTTGAAGCATTTTTTTCTTAAACTAGAAGTGCTAGAGTTGTATATAAAATGCATCTTCTGGTTTTTCATTAAGGTTACTGACATTGTGTCCAGAGGAATAAGATACCAGAAGACTCCAAGAAATGCAAGCAAAATGATACGTTGTTCTGGAAATGTTGTTTGTAATCCTACAATATTTTAAATTCTGTAATGCTTTCATTGGTTTGAGAATAGTAGGCTAAAGCTGAGACTTACTGATATGCACCCCCAATCACTGTGAGGTTTTTTATGTACTTTTAAAAACCATTTTTCCAATGATTTGTAGCAAAATGATACAGAGCAGACATTCATGTTGTCAATTTTTAGACTTCTAGCATGGATACCTCAGCTAAGAAGCTAGCATGATAATATACACAAGTTAGTTTCCTGCTCTAGTTTACACCGTGGGGAAGCGTTTCTTCCCCTCTTACTGTAATAAATAATTGGATTTTTTTTTGTTCTCTCTTTAATTATTTTAAATCTGTGAAACTTTAGACTTCATGTTTTGTGACGTGTATGCAAATAGAAACTTTTGTGTGCCTTGAGGAGAAGACTATAACGGATGGTTTAAGTTCATTCCAGCATAGCATGTGTTCAGAAACTGCTGTTCTACAGCACTGGTAAGGAAAAACTGATTATTTTAATATACAGTGATTGTCAAGAGCTTTTGTGGACTATGCCAGTAGGTGAGAACTAGTGAGATTATAAAGGTGCCTTCTTCTGCCAATCTTTATCTTCAAAGGAATCTCTGCTAGGAATCTCCCAGTGACCACTCAAGACCTGTGCTGAGCTAATGTCTGCTGCACTCCCTACGTCAGACTGCAGAATTCAGCTCCAAATGTAAGTTAGTCTTAACACACAGTATTGTTTAAAAAATATTGTGTACCTGATGTTGAGACAGTAAGATGAAGCAGCAAAAAAATGTTTCAAATGTCTTCTAGAGAGGCCATATAAGCTATAGTCTATGCAAAACAATTTTTCTCCAGCTATACTATCATCACAAAATGTCATGCCGTTAAAGTGTTCTTAGGAGTTGTGTTTGTTACAGCAGAGTAAATGAAACCTGTGCAGGTAATCCGCTACAAGGAATCACACTAATTATCAGCAAATTCCTTCCAAGGTTTTTTTAACTGGAATATTCTTGCCATCAAAAATGCTGTCACTTTCCAAGAGAAATACTATTTTTGACTGGATAGAAGGTCTAGATAGTCAGCACAGAGGAAACTTTAAAGGGAACTCCAGAAATCCTCTTCTGTATTTTTACAGCATCCTCTACAAATGCCCTAATATGAGGCCTTTGGACTTCACCAGGGTTGAAATATTTAATGATAATAATGATGATAATAAGGCTTGTAGCAATTGATGTAGGAAGTATATTGCTAGATCAATAGGAAACATCAAATAGGAAATTAGTATTCTGATTAGTATTATAATGCAAAAGAGAAAGATAATTTCATAAACTGCTGAGATTTAGTGCAATTAGCACAAATGAACTGAAATTTCAATTTTACTTATAAGTGTTTGAGAACAACAAAGACCTTGAAAATGTAAAGAGCCATCAGGCTTAGAATGAAGGGCAATCCTGTCAGGGAGGGATGCTTTGTTCTGATGACTGCCCTACTGAGAGGTTTTTTTCTCTCTTTCCTCCAATTAATGGAAGAAATTAACTGCTGCTTTGAAAGGCCACTCTTGGGGACCTGAGAGCACCAAGAGGCCCCAACAGCCCCACCCATGCAGCTCCAAACCCACCCTTGGCCCAAGACCCCACACGTCAGCCTCTGCGGGCTGTCTGGTGATCTCCTTGTCCTCAGCGCCACCACCATCACCCTGCTTGGCCGCGGACCTGCCTCACCCATGCCCCACCACAGGCTGATGTCCTGCTGCCAGGCAGTCTGGCTACCAGTGTTTCACCACCCTCACTGTAAAAAATTTCTTCCTTATATCTAGTCTAAACCTTCATACTTTTCATTTAAAACCATCATCCCCTGTCCTGCTGCAACAGGCCTTGCTAAAATGATTGCCCCCATCTTTGTTTTAGGTTCCCTTTAAGTACTGAAAGTCTGCAATAAGTTTCATTTATTTAGAAATGCTTTCCCTGTTTGGAGACTGTAACCAAGTATTTCATCTGCAACTACTCCCATGGCCTCCCTGGAAAAAAACTAAGAGAAAAAATGTATGTAATCATCCTGCTCCATAATGGAGAAGCTTCTGATGGACTCCCTGTAGAAGAATTCCTCTAGGTTTCATTCTCCCACACACATCCATGAAAGCGATGCAAGGCCAAACAGAGTAAAAAAGATTAAACCTCATTTTAAGAGCTGAAAGAGAAAATCAGCTGGATAATATGTGTTCTCCTGTCAGAATCCAGAGTCTGCACAGTGACATGGGAGTGTGATAATTTCAGTAACCTTAAAGGGTTATTTTCACATTTACAGGTTCCTGGTTTATTGGTCCATCTATGCCTAAGCATCACACTGGATTCATTTCCTTAGATGAGAACTTATCCTTTCAAAATTGAGTGTGTTGCTTGCTTTTCAAATGTAATGTTTGCTTTTTTTCATTTATAATATGTAACAGCAGAAACAAATGTTCTATTATGCGTAATAATCAGAAGTAATAGTCATTAGCAGCCTAAAACACTAGCACTTAAAACAAGTGAGTTATATAGATGAATCTGTAATATGCTTATGAGTAATGTCAAGTCACACAAAAAATAATGCTTGCTTTTATGAGGTCTGTGCTTTCTTCCTCATCCCCTCTTTTCAAATACAGAATAATTCCATGAAATAACAGAGGACTTTATTAAAGTTTCTTGCCCTATTTCATTACGATACCCTTCACTGATTGTTCTGATGAGTTTATAATGAACTTCCTTAGACACTGGGGACAACATGGTAAAATAATATAATTTATTATCATTATGAACTATTATTTCTGATAAGAAAAAAAAAGAATTATCAGAATAGTACTAAAAAATTTTAATTTGTAAGGAGAAGAGAAGAAAAAAAAAGACAACAAACCCACCTCAACCTAAAAGCCAGGGAAGAATTAAAATACCAAAAGCTCCCAATATTTCACTTTTCCTTCACAAATTAAAAAGTGTTAAGAGAATGATTGCTACAGTAACACTGCAACCTTCTTGTTCTGTCTATATTGTTATCACAGAAACAAGTATAGGAGCAAAGATGCTGATAATGGCAATGCTCATGTGAGAAGTGAACATATGGCAGGGGGTGCATGTGCCATATATCAGCTTTTCTTTGCCTCCTTTTGTATTTTAAACAAGAGAATGAGGTAACCAGTGTTCCCTAGTTATATTACACTAACATATTGCTATCCCCCAAATTATCAGCAGTCTATGGCATTTAAGCTCTTGCTTTACACAAGTGGGCCACTTCAAAAACGAGAGGATAACACGGTCAAACTTTCTAAGTAGTTCCAATATTTGTATTTCTTTGCATGGTTTATGAGACCACATTACATGAAAAAAGGAACCGTATTGATAATGAGCAAAAAGGCACCAGCAAAGAAGCAAATGTCAAAGTTACCTTGTTACTCCTTCCTACTTCTTCACATGTGGGATTCCTCAGCTTCTCTGCAGGTTTGAGGAACTGATGTCATACAGTTCCCCTGACAAAGAATTTATCATCTTGGAGTTTCTTTGGTCAGCATAACTACGTTTTGGGTCACCCTTAAGTGCTTCTGTGACTAAAACCTACAGAGAGTTCCCTTCTCTTGTCCAGAATACCTGATTTAACAAGGTCTAAAAAAAGGTATATCCATCGGTAGTGCTTGTTGTAATGCGTAAAGTTAGGCAGGCTTGTTTGTCTTCCTGACTTGAGCCTGAAGATGTAGTGTTAACAAGAGAAATCCTAGTCAGGGGTCTTAAAGAAACAGCTCTTAGGGTCCTTGTATGAACATCACATTTCAAAATACCCTCTTCAAAATCGATTTTGTGGAATTATTCTAGTTCACAGAAAGAACTTAATCAATGGGGCTTTATTTATAATATCATATATATATAAGCATCTATATAAGTATATAAAATACACAAAATAGAAACCTTTTAAATAAATATTTTCTACTAAAGATCATGATAATCTGTTGGAAAATGGCAAGTAAATTCAGTTTCTCATCTGTGTATTCTTGCTGAAATTAAATATAAGGAAACTATTTCAATGCACTATCAGTTGCAAGAGCCCTTGCTATACTGCAGATGAGGATTCTTAGAAGTGTCAGTTGTGATATTGTTTCTACAGTTTTAAGCCATATTTCTCTAGTTCATATCACGGTATATAATTTAAGTTGGAAAAAACCTGTAAGATCATTGAGCCCAACTGTTAACCCAGCACTGCCAGGCCCACCATTAAACCATGTCCCTGAGCACCACATCTACATGGCTTTTAAATACCTCCAAGGTTGGTGTCTCCATCACCTCTCTGGGCAGCCTGTTCCAGGGCTTGACAACCCTCTCAGTGAAGAAATTTTTCCTAATATCCAATCTAAACCTCCTCTGGCACAACCTGAGGGCATTTCCTCTTTTCCTATTGCTTTTGTTACTTGGGAGAAGAGACCAACCCCCATCTCACTGCGACCTCCTTTCAGGTAGCTGTAGAGAGCAATGAGGTCTCCTCTCAGCCTCCTTCTCTCCAGGCTGAACAACTCCAGTTCTCTCAGCTGTCCCTTATCAAACTTGTTCTCCAGACCCTTCACCAACTTAGTTGCCCTTCTCTGGGCAGGCTCCAGCACCTCAATGTCTTTCTTGTCTCAAAGGGCCAAAACTGAACATGGTACTTGAGATGCAGCTTCACCAATGCTGAATCCAGGGGGAAAATCCCTGCCCTGGTCCTGCTGCCCACACTGTTTCTGATAAAGGCCAGGATGCCATTGGCCTTCTTGGCCACCTGGACACACTGCTGGCTCGTGTTCAGCCAGTTGTCAACCAATCAACTGGCCATCAACCAGATCATATATAACAGCACTTAGGTTGGATCTTAGGTTCAGTCTTGAAAAGAGAAGTTCAGTCTTGAAAAGAGAAGACTTCGGGGGGACCTAATAGCTGCCTTCCGATACCTGAAGGGATCCTACAGGAAGGCTGGGGAGGGGCTTTTTGCAAGAGCATCCACTGATAGGACAAGGGGAGATGGGTTTAAGTTGAAGGAGAATAGATTTAAATTAGATCTTATGAAGAAATTCTTCAGTATGAGGGTAACAAGACTTTGGAATAAATTGCCCAGAGATGTTGTGGCTGTCCCCTCCCTGGAGGTGTTCAAGGCCAGGTTGGACAGAACCTTGAGTAGCCTGATCTAGTTGAGAGGCGTCCCTGCCCGTGACAGGGAGGTTGGATTAAATGATCTCTAAGGTCCCTTCCAGCCTAGGCCATTCTGTGATTCTATGATTTCATGATTCTATGATTAACGTAATTATGGACCAGTAAATATCCCTGGTAATAACAGCTCCTCAAATAAAATAAGTGTCACTGTGCCAATCCTACTAATTTTTGATTTCTCGCCTTAATCAGAGAACTCATTTCAAGGGCAGAACTTGATAAAATATGTTTTCAGAGCAAGCATATTTGAAAATGTTTTCTAGTTACTGCAGATTCTGGTTAAATTTTTATTTGCAGTGACTTTCTCTTTGATATGTCTTTTTCCTACTTGTAAATTTTTTTCAGTACTTCATCAGTATGATCTTTCCTTTAGTGCTGCTGTCGAGGACCATTATTTTCTCTGGTATAGGTACTGATTCTTCTCTTCTTTTAAATATTCTTTCTTCAGAAGAAATAAGCTTAACAAGATTTTAGAGCTCTTAGCAAAACCAACACTCACCAAATACCGGGATGATTACTTTTCTACCTCCCCATTTCTGAACAATATTTCTGCATTTTCCTGGCTTATACAAATCACCAGCAAGGCTTAAGCACTGTATTTTATTTTTTCATTATGTTTGGGAAAGGGTCTCTCCAAGTTTTAAAAAGGTTTTGATTTGGTTTTGTCCTCTTTTTATTTTTAATATAAAATCTTTATAAAGGGCCCTACCAGTTCACAGTGGGAGATAGTTTGTAAAGCTGCAAACCTTTCCTCTGGGGTAAATCTTCAGGATCTAACAAAAAGTGTTATTGCTTACAGAGTTGGGGAAACCTTCTGCTGACGACGTGTGTTCAGTGTTCATTTAAAAAGTAAGCCAAACTACATCATAAATTTTTCAAGGAGACAATGGAAACATGGAATTTATGATCATCGACTCTTGCTGAAGGCTGATCCTGTAGATGTGTATTTGTCATTTCAATTGCACAAAGTAATTTTTCAGTTTTTCATGGCTGGCTGAAGTGTTAGAGTGCCAATGGAAACATCACACTGAAATAACATATGTCAGAAATATTGCACAAGGAACTAGGATCTGCTTTAACAGACTTTGTGAAATATTTCTCCTTCTTATACCAAATGTAGGGGTGAGAGTGTCTCATATTTGCCTTTTAAGTCAGTTGGCACTTTGTCTGAACTGGAATCATAGGCTTAGGCTGTGAGGGAATTCCAGTTTGTGTCAGCACGTGAAGATTTTCTTTAAAGGCAGTGAGCTGCTTGCATTGGCTTTTACTAAACAATAAATAAATTGGCTATCTTAAAGGTCCTTGAATAGTACAAAAGCATTGAATCGCTCCTTTAGCTGTTCCACTGAAAAAAATTTTAATTCTTGTCCACTGCTGAATTTAGCTAAAGAAGGGTTATTAATTTTCTTTTCATGCTTTGCTCAAGGAATATTCTCCAGTGCTTTTCTGGCTTGAGCTATGCTGGAAGGTTTTGCCAGCATAGGTATGTCAAACAAGAGCGTGAAAAATTGTTTCCTTGTGAAATGCATCTTTGCGAGAAAATAACAGCGTGAATAAAGAACGCGAATGAAAAATGAGTGAATTTTTAATATTTAACCAACTTTATGTGGTGAACTGGTAAGAATTGTGCTAAGAAATACACCTCTTGATGATCAGGTTTCTTGGTATGGCAGTTAACAATCACTATCTAGTAAAAGTAATGACGTGGATGAGAGGATAGAGTGTACCCTCAGCAAGTTCTCTGATGATACAAAACTGGGAGGGGTGGCTGACACACCAGCAGGCTGTGCTGCCATCCAATGAGATCTAGACAGGCTGGAGGGCTGGGCGAAGGGGAACCTCATGAAGTTCAATAAGGACAAGTGCAGAGTCCTACATCTGGGGAGGAATAACACTAGGGGATGTCCTGCTGGAAAGCAGCCCCGTGTAGAAAGACCTTGGAGTCCTAGTGGACAGTGAGTTGTCCATGGGACAGTGATGTGCCCTTGTGGCGAAGAGGGCCAATGAGATCTTGGGGTGCATTAAGAAAAGTGGGTCCAGTAGGTTGAGGGAGGTTTTCCTCCCCCTTTACTCTGCCCTGGTGAGACCACACGTGGAATACTGTGCCCAGTTTGGGGCTCCCCAGTTCAAGAGAGACAAGGACCTACTGGAGAGAGTCCAACAGAGAGCTACGAGGATGATTAAGGGACTTGAGCATCTCTCCTGTGAAGAGAGACTGAGAGATCTGGGGGTCTTTAGTCTTGAAAAAAGAAGGCTGAGAGGGGATCTTATTAATGTGAACAAGTATCTAAGAAGTGGGTGTCAAGAGCAAGGTGCCAGTCTCTTGTCGGTGGTGCACAGTAATAGGACAAGGAATTATGGATAGAAGCTAGAACATAGAAAGTTCCAGCTTAACATGAGGAGAAACTTCTTTACTGTGAGGGTGACAGATACTGTGGTAGAGTCCACAGAAATTTTCATTGTCTTGAACAGAGTAGGGAATAATTTTGGGCAGCAGGGTGAGGCATCAATGATGCAGATAATACTGATTAAAGCACATATATGCAGCACCTAAAAGGAGAAAAGTTGTTTATTGATGAACCCTCAGAATGACCCCTATTGCAGCTGTCATGGAATATTGGATCTTTTTTTCTCTTAAAGGGAGTCTAATAAAGTCGGAGACTTTCTACAGTGAGAGTATCTTAGTTTATATGTGTTCTGTTCGATTAAAATTTCATTGAATTTTGTTTACATTGAGAGATCAATATTTGCCTGGTACTGTATTAGAAAATGTAGTTGTCCATACATATTAAGTAAAGTGCTGTCACTGCTGAACAGTGCTCCAAGCAAGCAAATATTCCTTATATTTTTTTCCTATAGGAGAAATTTGATTTACAGTTTATTCAGTATGGATTTGGTATGGATTTTATTAAAAAAAACCCAGACTGGTACTACAATGAGGGAAGCAGAGAAACAGAAATTAAAGTAATATAAATCCAGGTAACTTCAAGTTCCTCTTTTGTAGAAGAAGTATAAAATCAGGAATGAAACTCAAGTGTTTAATGTCAAAAACTTCCTGACATTTTAAACATTTTTCTTTGTGGGCCATTTTGAATAAAATCTTCATAATCCTTTTATACAGATACACTTCTATAAAAATTAATCATTGCTCAACTAAAAGAGGTATTAGATAGAAGCCCTGTGTTAAATAGAAAATAAGCAGAAGAGTCTAATTTAAACAAAAAACTTAGTACCCTAAACAGAAATAGAGCACTAGGCCAAACCTGCAAGTTTCTGGACCCTTGAGGAGAATCTAGAACTTCTTACAACTTTTCTAGTATTTCAAGACTGTCAGGACAAGTGATGTGACTAGTGTTTAACGTACCCAATGAGGCTCAAGTGGTAACCATGAGCACAGGAACAGTAAATTTTTGGATTCTAATTTGTCCTAATATCAACTATTTCCTCCTCACCAGCAAGCAGGAAAGTTTGGTCTATAGAAATTCCCACTTTCCTTGCTGTAACCTGGTCAAAAAGGAAGTTCTCTGCTCCTATAACACAAACCTTTCCCAGGGGGCATAAATGAATGAGAAAAACATAAGAACTTGGACAGTTATATTTACTACAGCATCTATTGTTCCTCTCATGACCTAAGATCAACTAATGAGTATAGGAAATTATGCAGCAATACATGTTACCATAATGGTGTGGTATAAACATAATTGTAGTTTTTTTTTTCTTTCTTATTTAGAATTTTATTTAAACACATTAACAGTGGTTCTGTTAAACAAAGCAGACAAAGCTGGAGAAAGCAAAACAAAACACAATTAAAAAAATGTTGCTTCTGCTTATGAGGGAAAAATGATAGCTTGTGCTTTTGGTTGTTGGGGGAGTTAATGAGAAAGAAGAAAGCTTCATTTTCTGTTTATTTTTTATTATTATTATTATTACTCACTTAAATCCAGTAGGGATTGAGAGATGAAGATGGAGAAACATTTTCAAATCTTAGAATTAGTGGTGTTTCTTCTCTCAGGAAATGTACGTATTTCACTACGTTGTCCTTTTGCGTTTAGGTGTTTGTGACTTCCCTTGTTCACAAAATATTGTTATCTGCCAGCCAACCTTAAGCAGTTTTTGGCAGAAAGAACAGAATATTAAATTCTTGCTAAATAGATGGCAAGACAGAAGGTGGAAAATGAAGTACTGCTTTATTGAAGAAGACCACTATTATACATCAAAGAATCCATGTAAAATGATTATACCAGGAATTTTCATTCTAATGAGTAACTTTCACTCAAAGGTTACATCTACTGTGGATACTGAGAAATCTAATCATAAAACACAAAGCCACACTGTAACTGTGTATTGCAATAATGAAAGAATCACCTATATTACAGCTGAAATGAGAATATTTGTTTTACCTAAAAAAATCTTTTTAATAAAAAGTCTGAAATAAAAACTACTTTTTAAATGTCTTAAAAAGAAATCCCACTAAACAAATACGTGCTGAAGTTAGAACTTTACAGTTATGAATTAGTAAGAAGATAACCAAATTACACACTTGTTCTCATTTTGCCTGAAATAAAGTTAACTTTCTTCCTTCCAGCTTCCAGTGCTGTGTTCTGGATTTAGTCTGAGAATAACGTTGATAACACACTGATATTTCAGTTGTTGCTGAGCAGTGCTTATCCTAAGTCAAGAATTTTTCAGCTTCTCATGCCTTGCCAGTGGAGGCTGAAGGTGCACAGTGTGCTGAGAGGGAACACAGCCAGGACAGCTGACCCAAATGAGCCAAATGGGTCTACCATAAGACGTCATGCCCAGTATATAAACTGGGAGCAGGTGGGGACCATGGCTCAGGGACTGACTAAGCATTGGTCAGTGGGTGGTGAGCGACTGCCTTGCATATTGCTTGTTTGGTATATTCAATTATTGTTATTGGTATTTATTACTATTAGTATCAGTATTAGTATTAGTCTCCTCCCTTCCTTTTCTATCCTATTAAACTGTCTTTTTCTCAGCCCCTTAGTTTTGCTCTTCTTCCCCCGATTCTCTTCCCCATTCCCCTGTTGGGGAGAGTGAGCGAGAGTTTGTGTAGTGCTTGATTACCATCTAGCATTAAATCACAATACTTCTTAATTTTGCTTTTCCAGACTATTTTTTTTGTTTATTCTAAATAGTTTTATTTTAATTTTATAACCTCTGTTTTGTATTCTCCAGATTGGTTGCTTAAGGAAATCATGTGCTAAGGAGTATAGATAGTCATAATGAAATTACTACAAAATACATCCACAAAGATTAGTGTGAGTGATCCTAATAAGAGAGACTAGAACTCTTTCATAGAGGTTTTCACACTGGTTGGAAGGAATATTAAACACCTCAGTAACTGCAAATTTGAGTTTTGATCATGAGTTGTGCTCCTGAAACACTACGCATATATTAAACTCCAGAAATAATTGTTTTCCACTGCTTATTCCTGTTGCTTTGTCCTCACTTCTCTGTTTTTGCAGGAATTTATATACTGTACTAAAGTAGCATTAAATAGATTTTATATTTTTTTTAAAAAATGAAATATTCATGTACTTTGCCTAAGTGTATCTCATCCTGCAAATCTGATACTCAAGGAAAAAAAACAAGTATATGGTATGTGCCTGATCATTTCCGTCTTTAAATTCTGAGCCTTTAGAGTGAGCCATGGTTATTACATGTACATTTCATATCACTTTGAAAAATCACTACCTCAAGTGAGCCATTTATACCAGTGAATGGAATTCTAATTTCTTTGTTTTTCTGAAGAGACTATTTTTGATTATTTAGAAAGAGAAGAATGGGACAAAATATTTGAAGCATAAATTAACTGAGGCTGAAAAGTTAACTGTGAGGCAGGAGACTGTCTCAGGTTAAAGCAGAGTATTTTGAATTATTTTTTACTTGTTTCTAAGGAAAGACTTTTTTAAGGTACAAGCAGAAGAAAACATTTCATCTTCTTTTCTTTACTGTTAATTTCACTTTTTCTAAATGTAATGTGAGTCTCCACATACACTGTTGGGGAATTTTTACTGTACCACTTGAGGTGAACTAAACGGACATTTGTTTGGTATATAAAACATGTCAAAATACCAGGGAAAAAAAAAAGTGATTCAACAGGGAGACTGCAAAGATGCATTATGACCTTATGTACACTTGTACCAGCAAGGATACTGTGAGTACAGGGAATAGCCTGGCCCTGGTCACCCAAAGGTGGCCCCTGAGCAGTCCAGGATGGCTACAAGACAAAATCGAAGCTGTTGCTTTACGTCATCACCCAGGGAAACTTTACTCCCTTGCAGGTGTCCTCCAGTCTCTGGCATCCCTGCTTCCATTTTAATCCCTTCTGCATCCTCACCTTCATGCCAGATCATTCCCTGGTCGCAAATCACCATGGCTGAGCAGTTACAATTTTAATTTCCCCTTCATCATAAAGGTCCATAGAAAAGTAAAAAGTATAAAAAGTAAAACCGCCTCATATTTCTTATTAAAGTAACAACATTTTCTTCTGCAAGTAAACATTTTCTTATTTGTTTCCTTTCTCAACAAGATAACTTTATGTTGAGTCAGTTAATAAATAACCGTATATTTTAGTCTATTTTAGTGATATTAATTTTATAAATGTGCAGATTTCTCAATGCACAACAAACTTCTGTTACCTATTATGCAGCATCCATCATTCTCTCTATACCCTTCTCAGCCTTCTGAACCAGAAAAGCCAGAGAGTGAAGTTTCTGTAAAATGCTGTCTTCTTGATTTGTATGCTTTCCCTTGAATTACTCATCAATCATAGGACATTAATTATAAAGGGAAAGAAAGCTTTTTCAAGCTATTCACAACCCTTCCATCATAAAATCCTAATGCTGAAAAAAAAGAACAAAACAAATGAAAATCAAAGACGCAAAAACATGCCAGTCATGCATCACTACAAATCCCAGTGAAATCTTGAAGAATGGAAGCCCATCAGAAGAGCTAGGATGTAATCATGGAATAATAATTAAAAAAATACTGTGATTCTTTCTTTTCAGCATTGAAATATGGGAAGTGAAAATTAGCTAAAGGTCTACAGGTCTAAAAGAAAAAAAAAACATAAGAAAAAATGGACATGTTGGATTTAAGGTCCATTGATTTTGACCAATGTGTGATCCGATTCCACTCAAAGTCAATGAAATGATTCTTGTTGACTTCATAGTCTTTTCAATCAGACCTAAAGCATAACGCCTGTAAATCTGGTTAATACTGAAGTGTGTGATTTACTGAAGTTGAAAGGTCCTCTCTTTATCAAGAAACCTCAAAATTATGAATGCATTTTTATGTGCTTCGGGACATATCTAAACCAAAACATAGAGCAGCAGCTCTGCAAGGCAATGCCCTAAGGTGTATTGAGAGCTGCCACTCAAAACCAACCAGCTACTGCAGATCGCTTGTGCGTAGCAATGACAGACACTTCTCAGAATGGCATTTCCCTCAAATTCTCACTGGAAACTGAATTATTCCTTATCGGATGAAGGATCTTGCTAAAATAACTTTTTTGCAAAATGAAACTACCGTGGTTCGGTAGCTATGAGTAAGTTGTGTTTTAAAAGATGGTATTTTTCTACTCTTCTGTAATTTAATGGTTTTTTCCATTATGCGATAAAATAGTAATGGTGCATACTAGGACTTAATGGCATAGCATACTATAATGAGTCAAAATACATATTTTTTAAGTAGCAAAAAGCTCCCGCTGCAATGACAGGAACATCATTCTGTGTCAAGGTTTATCTGAAATGCATAATATATTCAATATATATGAAATGCATAATATACTCAATATATCACAGTCTAACTCCTTCCAACATTGTTATTATATTATTCTGCTATGTCATTTTTAGTATCTTGTTACTTGCTGATCACGGAAGAACATAAAATGTGAAAGCAAGTTCACAATATTTTTCCCAACTTTTTTCTAAGCCTATTGCTTAAACCAACTGAAAATGATGTATCAATGGTTAAAACATTTTCCTGCAATGAGAACTTTTGGAAATTCAGTGGTACACAAAAACCCTACACCTTCCTTTCAGTTCTGTGGAAAAATCTTTTAACAGCTCTCAGACACCTTTTCATCATATTCTTCTCAGAAGAGGAGAGATTTTTCAGAAAATACACATTCTCTTTCAAGGATATGATTGTTTTAATACCAATCTCTGATTTCTTTAATAAACCAAGAATTTGTGCTCACTAGTAACCAGAGAACCTCCTGAATAGAACTGGTAACCAGCAACTTTTAGGGAATCATAGAATCCTAGAATGGCCTAGGTTGGAAGGGACCTTAGAGATCATTTAATCCAACCTCCCTGCCATGGGCAGGGACGCCTCTCAACTAGATCAGGCAACACATGGGGGATCCAATGGGGATCAAACCCATGACCTTGGTGTTATCAGCACCACACTCTAACCGAGTGAGCTAACCAGCCCCCTAAGTCACAGCCTTCATAATTTGACATTTATTTCACCAAATCTCACAGTATGTTTTAGATGGGAATAATTCAGGAAGAATTTGAACCAGTAAACAGAGGTTTACTTACTTGTAGTTTTTTTACTAACTCTACTCCAATAGCTGAATTGTTTTTAGTAGTGTTGTATTGGAGACTGAGAACTTGCACCCTAATTTTTCATATTAACTGTTAATAAGCATATTTTATATACATACTTATATTGAGAGTTTCCAGAAGAAAAACCCAAACATTAATGCTATTTCGATAAATGCTTGTGGCACTCTTGCATCAAATAATGTGTATAAAGAAAATAAACATTCTCTTTGCAGAGAGGGGAATCAGCTAAATGGGATAGCAGGAAAAGCTTACCTTTGTGCTGATGATAATGCTTTTGTAAATCCATGTTTATTCACAAAGATTTTGTCTAGATCATATGGGTGATAAGCCTAAATTGTGATTTATTCAGTCAGGACAATGCCCATGAGTACCTAAAATTTAACTCTACCTCATATCTTAAGAAGACTTGGCAAATAGGTTCACAGGCTACAGCTTCTTCCCAAGGGAGCCTAGAGGGTTTATAATATAAAATATGGGATTTTTGACATGAATAGTTTCAATCTTTTCCTCTTGAAGATATGAATAATAAACCAAAAGAATGATTTATACAGTACGTTGAAGCCATTGCTGCCTGAGGTTTCCATTCATCGCAGAGAGACTAGAGTACCACGATGAAAGGCTTGCTGCTGAGACAGTGCTAGCTATGTTGCCTGGGAACAAAATCATTGCAGACTTTGAGAGCCCTCCTTCAGGAGAAATTGCATTTAAAGGTAGTATCAGGGACATTCAACTTAGAAAATAGGCATGAATATTCTGGCGTTTACTAATTATTTTTTTTTGGCATTTATTTTGGCTGCTTTACTGCCTTCTTCTGTCCAATGCTATATATTCCATCACTAGTACTAACCCAAAAGATGTCACAGATATCCAGAAATATTGTAATTCTCTTGAGATTGATGAAGAAATGCAATTCTTTAACCTGATAGCTGTTTTACTCTCCTATTAGACATCCTTTGTAGTATATTAGAGGAATACTTGCATGACTAAAGCAACAAAATGGGCTTTTGTCGATCAGTTGTCAGTTATACAGTGTTTACAGACCAAGTAGCCAAACGGTGAACACAAGATAACTAAAAGTCTTCTTCATGTATATTGTTCCTAAATATTTTTTTTTACATGTTAGGGATATGGATATCTGCTTAAAAATACAGCGTGCCCTCTCAACCTGAATAAATGTGTATATTGTGGCTACAACAAGGCAACTACTAGCCTCCATTCAGTTTAAGTTTTATCCATATTTTTAATCTTTTCTCCAATAAGTGTAAAGTTAGAACAGTCAAATGTACATATCCTAAACAAGAATTGTCAACCATGTACTTGTACCAGGAACGACAAAAAATAAAATTTTGCTGCTTGCATATTTCATAGAATCATAGAATCGCAGAATGGCCTAGGCTGGAAGGGACCTTAAAGATCATTTTAATCCAACCTCCCTGTCATGGGCAGGGACGCCTCTCAACTAGATCAGGCAAGATGTGAGGACCGAGTGGGAATCTAACTCGTGACCTTTGGTGTTTCAGCATCACGCTTAACCTACTGAGCTTAATTTTAACCAGCCCTTAATTTTGTAATGCCTAAGGAAAGTGCTGATTCCATTTTCCATGCCATACTACTCTAGCCTTGTTTAAGGCTGAACAATAATTTTGAGAGTGGATTCCTAATTTTGGTGGGAGCTGAGCTGCCCATGATTCAGAGAATTCAGCAGCATTTGCACCACCTCTTCTGCAACTTGAACTTTAACTTCTTGTTTTCTTGCTCTGCTCCCCACCCTTTCCTGCTAAGGGACACCGTTGATGCTGACAATACGCAAAATCAAGAATTCCTAGAGAAACTGTGCCAGGAACAGTGAAATAGGAAATGGGGCTGAAAGAAAGTGGGAGTGTTAGCCTACAGTGGGTGCAAATCATTTACAGGTCCAGCAGCGGGGAGAAAGAACATCTTTTTCACTACTAGGTAAGGAAATCTGTCCTGGAATCACAGAGATCAATAAATAGAAGAAAGTATCATTATATCTTTGTTTTGGCTTTTGTTCATCTAACTTTACTTTGGTAATCAAACACTGAAGGTGCAAGCGCAGTTTTTCACTAGGTACATCAAGCTTCTCTTGTGTTATTAGGAAGCATTTATTATGACCAATTTTTAATTAGAGAAAGGTCAATAATTAATTTAGTAGAGCTTACCTAGGTTATTTCAACGTCTTTAGGAGCTCTATGAGATCATCAATCCTCTGTAACTTTTTTTCTGTGTGTTTACTCTGGAAAGAAGAAAATGGTCTTTGTAACAAACTTCAAAGGAAAAGGAAATTATCCACTTTCCTTGTCCGTTGTGAAGAAACCAGAAACATATGGCTTGAACCATAATCTCTTCTTGCTACAGTTTGATATTAAAACCACGTTCTGTTAGCTAATGTAGGAGTTGTGAAGTGCTGGAATAAATTATATGGGAGGGTTGTGAAGGTTCAGTTACTGAAGTTCTGTGAGAACAAAGTACACCACCATCTGCCAGCGACTGCATTTGGATAGGGAGTGCTGCCCTGGTATAAGAAAATGGACTAAAGGATGTTCCAGCCAGCCGCAGTTTCTGTGATGTTGTATGTTCTGGTCATTATCACATTGTACAATGCACAAAAATGTACGAAGAAGGCGATAAATCTTTCCAGACAGGACAGATAAGAGCCAAAAAATAATTGTTTATCCCCTGATGCATTTCATAAGCATAGCTATACGCCCTGTTTGCAGTTGGAGACTCAATGGAAGGGTTGATGCACAGTCTCTTGCTGATTTTGGATAAGCCATATGCCTCACAACAAAAGTCTCAGTATTTGGAGTGGAGCAGGGTAGACACGTTACACAGGTTTTGGTTTAATGTAATATGAGGAACTAAGTATATTTAAAGCTTTTGAATGTCCACATTGTATTTGAAGCTTTCAAACCACCAAACATTTCATTCTGAAAATATGATTCTCCATACTTGTTACATAACTGTCAAAATTTTTCTTCAAACGTGCATCTGCCTGTCTATGACGAGATCTAATGGTAATTTCTGTTCCCATTAAAGGGAGACAACTCTGAAGTTTATTGGTTCTTGGAGGATTGAAGCAACCCAAATTTTTAAGTACAGCATTGTACTGTATTTATGCTTCTTAACCTTTGCCAGGTTTTCATCCAGCTCATTCACTTGGGTTTTAGGACATTATTTGGGCTTTGTTTATTGTTAAAATTTATTAACCTTTTCTCATCGAATGGTGATAACATTGTTATTTGTGAGAGTTAGAATTTATTAGCTGTTCTGGAACAGAAATTTATTGCCTTATAGGCTGCAAACTGTAGTGGAGCTATATCATATCTGAGTTTTCTACAACTGCTTACAGACAGATTCTGGTATCACTGGCAATGTCATAAATGTGAGGCAATGCTACTGGCCTTATGCTAATTCTGAGTGTGAAGCTGTTGTAGGACTGAGCTGAATTCCAGCCTAGGTTGTACATACAATTGTCACTGAGTGAGGAAAACACAGACCATTTTCTCCCTCATCATTGGATGTTGAAACTTATTAATATGAGTTTCAGATGCCATGTTTTCCATGTGCTGCAGGTGCTCTCCCTGAATTATTCTTTAGATACTCCTGTCAGTAGTATATACAGAAAGATATTAAAGATACAGAAGGATAGTTGCTGAGTAACTATTTAACATACTGTTAAGTTTTCAATAGATTTCTGAACACACTAATAATGTTGATGTCTGACTTCTTTTTTTTTTTTCTACTGATCATTTGTAGAATTAAGATTGTGATTAATGGGACTAGCAAAAGGAAACTATCTTCTAGATATAGTAATGTTTCCATTCCCCAAATAATTTTCCTTGTTTATATATAATTTACCTTTTTGTTTTTAAGATGAATTAAGGAAAAATATGCAAGAAAATCTTCGAATAACACATAATGCTCAGTCTGGGCCATAAGTAATAGATTTTTTTCTGTATTTTAGATACTGTTCTCTTTTTTAACAAGCAAATATATGATGCTATTCCTAACTCTGCTCAGATTCCCGTTAGAGTGAGTCTGAACCAAAGCACTTCATGTACAGTGTCCATAAATGTCAATGCCGTGAATAGAAGTTCGTAATCGCACAGAGCCTTAGAAAAATGTCCACTAAAGTTCTACAGATCCCTAAAAATAACAGCAAAAAAACAACTTTAATGAACTGTTATTTCTACAAGTCTCTCTCTACTCTACAAGCTTGTCACTGCTTAAAATACAGTTCCTTACTTCTGACAGAGACCCTGAGACTGCCAGGTATAAAATATGATGGCCCAGAGTTGTTGCTCTAGAGATACATGGTCTTGGAAGGACACTTTGGTATAGATTTGGTCCTTAATAAAGGTTTCAGAGTCCACAGAAATGCTTCATGCAAAATAATCCTCTTAACAAATGTCTTTGTGTGTTCTGCAAGGTCCTCCCATCAGTCATTAGCATGTTGGACTTTAGCATCTTTTCCATACAGCTTTATAATGGCAACTAATTACACATAAGAGTACTCTGCTCATGTAAATATTCTTGCAGCTTCAAATGGTAGGATTCTGGTACCTTCTGAATCCATTTTCCATATTATATGAAATAATCTACCTTTTTCTTTTTTTTTTTTCTTTTTTAAATATAAATATCTGACAAGGGAATAATTTCTCACCATTTATACTGTTTTTAGGCCCCAGGCAATCAGACGCTAAAAGACTTGAAGGGATGCCTGTACCCCTTAAAGTCTTTGTGACTGCTCCAGAACTACACAGGACCTCAGAGAATGAAGCTCTAAATATTTTAAGAAATGCACACTTTTATAATGTTAATGGATGGTGATAGTTACAAATCAATAAGAAATTTCAGAGAGGTCCTTACATTTCAGATCCCTTTGCCTCTCCTTTGCGTTGTATTGAATTACCGAACTCTGACAGCTGACAGAACTAAATTACACAGTGGTAATCTCAGTACGCTGCTTACAGGCAGCATATATGAATATTTTGCTATGATGAAGTGCAAAAGGTGCTGCGCTGGAACAACATGGCAGCATTTCTGCCACTCAGCCATTCATTTGAGCTCCTACAGCTGTTTTGTTGCTAAACAATGGATGAAATACTGAGAAGCCCTCCTGCTAGTTGGCCTAGCAGGAGAGCAGAGAGACTCAAGTATGTTTAACAGTACAGAAAAAAAGAGTTAATCAGATACTTTCTTGGTGGTCGGCAAGTGAGAGCTCCATATTGGCAAAAATCACAGCCGAGCATCAGGCAAACAATCATTGCATTTTCGTGTTCACAATGGAAGAAATTGCTAAGTAATAACAGCGCTATCAGCAGTGTTGTTAGAAAGCTTCATCACCATCATACACAGCCCGATTATAACAGCTTGGCTATTACAAGGGAGACCGGAGGAGAGGAAGGCAGCGGGAGCTTGTGCCCCGCATTTGGAGAATTGAGCACAAGTCACTTGTTCTCCCCGAGGTGATTGTAGAGCTCATGGGGACCAGGCTTTTGCAGGCGCTGTTGTGAACTTGGACGCGTCCAGCAATTTTGAGCAACATTCAGTCTCTCCAATTGGTTTTGATGCTAGATCACCACTCCAAATATCCCAGACCTCAAGAGGAGCTCAGTCAGAGATGTGTCTGAAATATCACAAATTTAGCAGTCGCCAGGGCAAGCGATTACTTTGAGACTGAATTGGCAGCAAATCTGTGTTGTATTATAGTGGTAGTAGAGTGCAGGCACAATATACCTCTTTGCTTTTCTTCCTGATTGCAAAAGAGAGTAAAAAAGGATTGCGCTTTTCTCTGCTTTTTCCCAGAATGAAACTGGTTCATGGCGGTGTTCCCCCTACCTAATTCCTCCAGCAGGTCTGTAATCCAAACTGGAGAAGCAACTCTTTTCTCATGGTATTCTAATAGCTCAAAACAGGTCCATTACATATCCCTCTGGCCTTCCTGGAAATGAAGCAGACGTTAATTCAGAAAGATTAATTGAAACATTACCTCTGGCACCATTACAGGTCCTTCAGCTCTTTATTGATCCGAGTTTGGCATTGACACCCAGTTTTCCTTGCAGGTGATGATGTAGAGCCTGGTGAGAGAATAAGAAAGATCTTGTTAGTACAAGAATAAGGAGTTGCTGAGGTGGATGTGCCTATGACACATACACTCTCTTAAATCTTCCCATATAAGAGAGATCTGTCAGAATTGTTATCATTCAGCAAGGCTGATCAGGAAGTTTTTCAGAAGAAAATTCCATTTCATCGAAAGTTAAATATCTCATAGGGTTGTGTCTAGGACGACAGCCTATCTCCCTGAGAGTTTTATGAGGTCCTGGTAAATCCACTGGTTGAGGGGAAGATGAAATGAAAACTGAAGCTCTCTAAGCAAAAACTAGATACTTGAAAAATTACAGGTTTTTAAAGCCTTTCACAGTTTAACATTTTCACCAAAGCAGAATGAAGAAAGAATTTAAAACGTCAGAAAATTGTATTGCTGGCCTCTCTTAATCATATCTGCTATTCACAGAGCTGTTGAATAGGGTCTATCCTGCCATCCTTTGTTAACTATTAGTTTTCAGATGTGAAAGTAAGGATTAGTACAGATGATTTTATATCAAATA
Organism: Trogon surrucura; assembly: GCA_020746105.1. NCBI lineage: Eukaryota > Metazoa > Chordata > Aves > Trogoniformes > Trogonidae > Trogon > Trogon surrucura. Next base: position 12,564,440 of record CM036624.1, read on the forward strand.
TCCAAGATAGAAAAAAAAAAAAAGTCAGGAAGAAGAAAGAAGAAAAAATAAGACATTTATCTAAAGGAAGAGAAGTAGCACAGCTGCGAAAGACCGAGGTAGATACTGCACCTGAACTAAAGGCTGATGCAGTCTCATTCAGGACTTAACAATGAAGCCAGGGAAATGGAAAAGCTCTAGAGGTGTTTGGAAGTTAATGATGCAGCATTGTAGTAAAGCCCAAATTAAATTCTCAGTTCTCATTGCAAAAACACATTAAGACTAAAGTACCGCAGGATAAGGCTGTCTCATGCTGCTTGGTGCATTACTCCTCCTGAGTGGTTTTTCTTCTTTTTTCTTTTTTTTTTTTTTCTGCCAAGGAGTGACAAGATGTTGTTTTTTTTTCCTGCTCATACCGTTAACTGAATTTTTTTATTAGGATAAAGACAAAAGATAGAGTTCTGAGCATGCAGTTCTGGGCCCCTCACTTCAGAAAAGGCATTGAGGGGCTGGAGCGGGTCCAGAGGAGAGCAACGAGGCTGGGGAAGGGACTAGAGGGAAAGTCTTATAAGGAGAGGCTGAAGGAGCTGGGGTGGTTTGCAACAGTCTCTTTAACTTTCAAGATTACGATTATTATAGAGTCCATTTAATTGCTGCAGTTCTGTGCAGAAATGCTTTCTTTTCTTTGACCCATTGAATTTGGAGTTCCACTTAGGGTAGTTAGAAACCCCAAAGATTTGTGATTATTAATTTCTGAAAGCAGCTAATTTTCTGATTTTTTCCACAAAATCTGGATCAAAAAGTACTTTAAGGGTAGGATTTGTGGTCTTCTCATGAGAAGAGATATTTACAGCTAGCAACATTAATACTTGTATGAATAATATGAATACTAATAATACAACTGTTGCAAATGTTAAATATTTAAAATTCTGTCTCCCTTCATGCAAGAAACACACATGGGAAAATGGAAATTTCTGAAAAGCATTAAAATAAAATATTATCACATTCAACTGATTTGAGTAACAACAATATATTTATAGCATCAATCTCTCAAGATATTCCAAAATACGGCAAGTTTACTGTTCTGTCTCAGGTATTTCATCACATATTCTTTAGTAGTGTCTCAAGCCAATAGTACCAACTCAAACAAATCAGAAGACAGAACAATAAACCTGCCTTATACCTTCTAGAGAACCAGAAAAAAATGTGAAAAGTAGAAATAAATGTTCTAAGTACAAGATATACTTGAGAAAACTGGATAAAAAAATGTGTTTCCATGATTATTAAGATTCTCTGCATAGATATAGTATATAATACTTTACGAAAAATCACTCATTAAAGGTTAGTACATAACTGTATCTGTTAGAATAGCCTCTTATTCTATAGATACACTTTATTTTTCTGTAGAACAAAGGATTAACCTGTCATAGGGATGATATGGTTTTTTTAGTGCCACACTCACTGTTGCTGTGAAAAACCTTGGCTGAAACGGTTGTGCTTTTATGGTCATTGAGTTTGTGCTACACATTAACATTGATAGAACAAACATTTAAGTTATTTGAGTGGGCTGCAGCCACACAGGTACATAAGCTCAGTATTCCTCTCGTCCTCTCTCCTTTCAACAAAAAAGTTAATTTTGGCTAAACTACTACCAACAACAATTTCATATATCATACATCTAACAGGGATCCTGAGTGCGAAGAGTGGTCTGTGCCTGGGCTCCTCCCTCCTCACTTCAGCAGCTTAACAGAATTTGCTGTCTACAGCCTTACCTAATGCTTCTTGCCACTGAAAGAAAAGCCTTATGAAGTCTTATAGCAGCCATAATACCACATAGAAAATATTCTTTTCATATCCACTGGTTGCCAACCACCAGCTACTTAGTGATTTCAGGGCTTGGAAGTCCTGTTGACTAATACCCTATATTAAGTATGAAAAAGAGCTAGCAATGATTACCTTATTTTTTCAGCTTGGTCTTTGTTGAATACGTAATAAAAGTTTTATTTTCAGCTTAACAAATATTAACCTGCAATAGATTCAGTCAATTTTATGTTCCTGAGAACCTTTTCACTTACAGTTGAAACACATTTTAAGCAGTAAGTTTTCTTCTCTTTTTTAGATGCAACCTATATTACAATTTTGATGTACTGATCTGAGAAGATGATTGGTCTCATGTAAGCATCCTCCTTTGTCCAGATTGTATGACAGTGTGATTTGTACCTATGTAAATGAGTATGGGGAAAAAGAACTAATTTACCCATGTTTAACTTTAAAAGAGCTTTCTCTGATTTTCCTTCCTTCCTTCCTCCCTCCCTCCCTCCCTTCCTAGCTGCCCAAGTGTTTATTCTTTGCACCTGAAGTCCTCTCTGATTTTGTGACTCATGGTTGTACCGTGTAAGTGAAAAGCCTTAGATTAAGTTGTGTTTATGGTTGCAGGTTTTGCTGTTTAATCTCTGAAACCTTGAATTCCCTCAATTTGCCAGAGGCTTTAAGTACAACAGCATTCACAATTAGAGGGGAACCTAATCCACTCCTACTTTCTGGCACACCTTCAGACCTGTGGGCAATTTTGAACGTGACAGAAGGCTTCAGTTCTCTGGCTCATTCTTTGGTATTCGTAGTCCTCATATTAAGACCACCACAGGGTTTCATGTGTTAAAAAATGTATTCGTCTAAGAATGAATGATTGAGGAAAAGTTGACATGAATGACAGCGGTTGAAAAGTACTAACTTAACACCTTCCATTTATCTCGAGTGCCAAATACCTGGAGAAATATATCTTAATAATAACAAGATGCAAGATGTAAAGTATAAGATGCAGGATAGGATAGATATAGATATTTTATGTATGAGAATCATATATCTTCTATCCCATGTAATTTGCAAATTATCTAATTACCAAATTTTAGGTGGAGGTACACTGTGTAGCTCTATGCCTTATTGAGTTCAAACAATCTGCCTTGCTGTAGAAATTTTTTTAAGCTCTATGAGCACGATGCAGAAGACCAGAGATGTCTTTGTCACTGGTTGTAATGTTGAACCTTTTAACATATGGATGCTGTAATTTATAACAATCTAGAAACCAAAAGAGAAATGTGCTGTACATTACAGATGGGCTTTATGGTCTTTATACACAAATGCATGTATCACATAAGTGGTTAAAAGATATTTCAACTGATGTCAAGGGAGTAAACACCGGAACACTGCCCAGATTCTTATTTAGCTCTTGTCAAGCTGCAGCTTTTCCAAGCATAAGTTATATATAACTTCTTAGCCATTCTCATAGTAATTAGTTAAGACCAGTACAAATGCACTGCTTCATCACAGAGTTCAGCCAGATGGAAAGTGCTCAGACGTGTCTGGCCTCTTCAATTCCTTGAATTTTTAGTAATCCAGAAGATAAAAAACGTGTCTCATGGGGAAGTTCTGCAGGGGTTATGGAGTTTTTTTATATAATTCACCCTTCACTTTGCACACACATCTCCCATTGAAAAATTTTGCATATTAACCTGTAGTCCATTACAGTAAAATCAGCCCTATCCATGCTACCTGCAGGCTGTGTGTGGTCTGACTGTAAGATTTAAGGAATAAGTATTTCCCAACCTAAATTATTCTATGATTCTGTGACTAGGATTAAAGTTTCTGATAAAGTGACCTACTGATGAATTATACCTTCATTTAATAAACACAGATAATCTTTCTTCTCTATATTGAAATCAGGTCACGTATCTCCTTATTTTGAAACTCTTTGGGACAAACTAATTGTTGCCAATTAAACAGAGAGTTGGATAGTATGAAACTGTGCTGGTTTTGGCTGGGACAGAGTTAATTTTCTCCCCAGTAGTTGGTATGGGGCCATCGTTTGGATTTTTGCTGAGATTTGTATAGGTCACACCAGGATGATTTAGTTTGTGCTGATCAGAGCTTCCACAGAGACAAAGGCTTCTCTGCTCCTCACCCCACTCCACCAGTGAGGAGACTGTGGATGCATGAGGAGCTGGGGGGGGACACAGCTGAGACAGTTGGCCCCAACTGCCCAAAAGAACCATATGATAACATGCTAAGCAGGTAAAACTAGGGAAAAAGGAGGAAGGAAGGGATGTTCGGAGTGATGGTGTTTGTCTTCCCAAGTCTTCATTAGGGGTGATGGAGCCCATGTCTCCTCGAGATGGCTGAACTTCTTTCTGCCCATGGGACATGAGGAATGGATTCCTGGTTTTGCTTCACTGGTGTGCATGGCTTTTGCTTTACCCATTAAACTGTCTTTATCTCAACCCATGAGTTTTCTCACTTTTACACTTCCCATTCTCTCCCCTATCCTGCTGGGGGAGGGGAGGGAGAGAGTGACTGTGGGCCTGAGCTGTCAAGGAAGATTTGGCCCACTGTGCTCTTCCCATGGGGTGCAGGAGAAACTCTGCTCTAGTGCCTGGAACACCTCCTCCCTCTCCCTCTTTCACCTTGATGCTCCCAGGAATGGTTCTCACACTTTCTTCCTTGCTCTCAATTTATTTTCAAAGTAGTAATATGCTTGAGTTTCATTAACAAATTAAATAGTTACTCTGTGTGATGCACATTAGATGCTCCATTGACGTAATGATTAATTCTATTTAAGGTTCCATCCTAAATAGCATGAATTATATATGAACTGAGTCAAAAGTGTTGGATATGTTGAATGAAGAATTTACTCCAAAATCGGTATCTTCTTCTCAAGGAACCAGTCACATTGTAGCAAGTAAAAAAAATTTGAGGATAGAAATAGCTCCTTAGTTGTGAGCTTCCAAGTAAAAACAAAAGCAAAAGCAAAACCAAAATCCAGTAGTAATCAGAGAGACATATTAACATAAATTACACATACTTAGCATAACTAGAAAAACAACAAACATTTGAACCTAAGAATCAGGCTTTAAAAGCATAGGACTGCACTATAAATTTGAGGACTTCAACTAGTTTAGTTATTGGTTTTGATTTTTCACCAGGGAGTATCAGCCACAATGTAAGTTGTACTCAGAACAAGAGCAGTGAGAAGATTTGTATCTGCACCAGAAACGGGAAACGTTACATATCAGAAACTTCAATGGCTTGGAAAACTCCAGATTTTTCTTTTAGCTTGAGCTTGTTATAGAACATGTCATCTGAAAGACTATTCCTCACTATATTCCTGTTATAGTCTCAATTATTTCTAGCCAACCATGAGGACTAGAAACTGTGTGTGCACAGTGAAGACTCACTTAATGACAGCTTTCCAAGGCCTGGACTTTAAAACGTAAATCAGATATCATCAGACTTACGGTAAAATCCTTGAGCTGGCAAAACATCAGTACTTCCTAAATGAGTCATTCAGCCTGCCTCCTAACAGGGAGAATCTACATTTTCTACAGGGATTTTTTTTATGTTGTTTTTTTTTAAAAAAAAAAAGTTAAAATAACTAGTCAAAATGGTGATTTATTTTATTCGTGTGATCTGTTTTTCAAAATATTAATTTATTCCCTTAAATAAACAGCAAGTAAAAATCATCCTTCCTCAAGTCACAAATTAGCCAAAGCATTCATAGATCACTCTTGATAATAGGCTTTTCCCACAGAGTCCATTGCACCCAGTGTGCAAAGTGCTGCTCTCAACTCTCAGCTTAATGCATTTAATAAAACTTAATGAAACATTTGTAAACTTAATGAAGCACTCTGGAAATGAAAAAGAAAAGCAAGCCAATGTCCTTCTAAATGGAACTTAGGCCATCATACTAGTACCACTGGAAAATCTGAAATTATGCTAGCTTTTCATGTGTACTTTGGGGTTAATAGGGTAGACCCTAAAATCATTGAAAATGTAGAAAATCATTGAAAAGTAAAAGAATTACTATTGTTTTATTAGCATTTCTGAAAGCTCCGATCACGTATGGGTATTTACACTGCACGGCATATTCTGAGTGATTTTCTAGACAATTAGAACGTGTAACTCTGCAGTGAGACATTGTCAATGGCAGTAACAGGTCACAAACTCTGTAGCGAGTTTGCAAAGCCTTAGCATCGAACTTTAATTTTGGTCAGTTTAGCTTTTTTTTTTCCCTAGCAACTAGGTGGTTATGGCTACCTTGGTTTTCTTCTGCTTACCTTTCCATGCTACAAACCAGAGTTTTAATACAAATAGTATTAATAGTATTTAGTGTAGCAGAACACTACTCAACCATCACGATGTTGTGTGGAGGTTTGACAGCAAAAACCTTGAGGCCTGAGGACATGGGCTGCAGAGGAGAGGAGAGCAGCACGGGGTAATAAGAGACGGGGCACAGGCGTGGCACTGGACAAGTCACCTATAGCCATCTAAAAAACCAAAGATCTGGAATGGGACAAAGTTGGATTAGAAGTAACAAAGGGAATGAACCTTAAATATCTAACCTGTCCAAAATGTAGCACATGCAGCGAATTCATGTGTAGAATGAACTTTCACACCAGTGAAGGAAGGTGTATAAGCCTGTTAGAAAACACATGAAAATAACAAGATTTTGAATGTTAACAGAAGCAACTAATAATTCTTATAGGCTGTTTCCCTTGCCCTTTCCTGTGGAGATGTCTGAGCAATGAAGTACTTCTTCGTCTGGAGAAGCCAGATATTACAGAAAGATTTTTTTTCTGCTGGGAGGAAGAAGAAAAGAAATTTCTGTCTTTGTTCATGTTTGTGTGCGTGTCTTTTTAACATCAAATCCTTCTAGATATATGCATAAAGATGGACTACTGAGTCTTCTGAAGACAGGTTCAAATTGATAAAATGTAAAAATTATTAAGTATATGAACAGTTTGTATAAAATAAATTATAAAATAATAAGGTTTTCTGCTGTCTTTGATTCCCTGGGAAGGTTGCACTGACCTAGATGAGTCTATATTAAAGTTCTCTAATGTACTTCACAGGAATAGGCTTTATGGAGGTACATAAGGTTTTGAAAGTCAGTGCAACAGGGGTCCTAGCAAGTGGAAGCTGGTCACAAATGCCTTCCACTGTATCTAACTGATTTTATATGAAGTTTTGCATAGTCATGTAGTGTAGCTTTACAGTTGAATTAGTGGTGTTTTTTTAAGGAGAAAGATCTTATTCTTATCCTAGCGATACTCTTCTTGAACTGAAGAGGTTTCAGTCACAGTGTTTTGCCTCCTGCCCACTAGCACAGATGTTGGAGAAGCAGATATGCAAGACCTGATACTTATTTGAGCATTTTCAGATTGTGATTTTGGAGTAACGTCCAAAATTGTTTGACTAGAGAAGTTTTTTATTCCTGTGAATGGGCAATAAGCTCTCAAATAAGATCAAGTGTGGCACTGTAGCTTGCACAAGTGGACATTTTATCCCATATCTTACTTAAACAGTTTGCAGTTGTCTAGGCAAGATATAAAAATTGCCTATCCACAGTTTGATCCAGATCTAAGAGGCCCATGTCATGTCATCAAATTTATCCTCATGCTTCCTGACTTAGACGTGCATCACTTGAAGCATGCCTAGTTCAGACCAGTGATTTATGAGGCAGGCTGAGCTCCCTGACTTTAATTTGATTCAGGGAAATTTCCCAGAACTTACCAGGGGAAACTCAGTTATAAATCCAAACATCATATTTCATAAGAGGATTTTACATTCTCTTTTAATGTTTTAAAAATATTTCCTTAAGGCCTTCATGTTATGCTGCATCACAGCTTGCCAAATTTCAGTGCATTGACTAAGGAAGCTTCCTGCAGGACTGTGCAGGGTCTAGATGTAGCCCTTCATGACTTCTTACTACTTCGTTTTTCTCAACTTTTTTTTTTTTTAACTGCTTTTTTTTTTCTTCTTCCCTCCCCCCTCCCTGCCCCTTAGTTTCTTACTTATATTGCAAATTTCATAGACTCATAGAACACATTGTATGGGAAGGAATCTCTAAAGTGAACTCCCCTGCAGTGAGTGGGGACATCTTTTAACTAGATAGATTGCTCAGAGCCCCATCAAACCTGACCTTGAATGTCTCCAGGGATGGGGCCTCCACCACCTCTCTCGGCAACCTGTTGCAGTGTCTCACAACCTTTATAGTAAAGAACTTCTTCCTTACGTCTTATCTAAATCTACCCTGCTCTAGCTTAAAACCATTGCCCCTCATCCTGTCACTACACACCCTTGTAAGCAGTCCCACCCCAGCTTCTCCAGGTTGAACAACCTCAACTCCCTCAGCCTGTCCTTGTAGGAGTTACGTCCTTATACATAACTAATACACTGAATAACTGGAGGAGGGGGCTTAATAAAAAGGACACAGAGAAGAAGATTATAATATTAATCATCTTTTGTTGTTCTCTTATGCATGTTTAATGCTGAAATTTTCTTCCCTGTGGAGAGAAAGATGTATGACACAATTTTGTGTGTTAAAAACTAATTATGGTCAATTTTGTTGTGTCACATTCATGCTAAGTGATTGTACCTACTCTTTGCATTTCTGGTCTTCTGTTGCATTTATTCCTATTGTATCTAAATGCTCTTAGAGCCTGTTACTCACCTGTGACAAGATCCCAATGGGACTGCAAACTCTCTCTGTTCTTCCCTGCAGAGGAATCACAGCTTGGTACGCACACACCCAGCTTTGTTTTAATCATCTGCTGCTCTTTTCCCTTTCACGTCAGCTGAGAAATGACAAAAAAAGCGCATTTTTTTAAAAGCAGAAAGCTGTTGTAATGTCTTCAAAAGGTGGTCGTGCTCTAGATTAGGCCCTCTCAGGGGAGTGTTGTTTTCAGAGAAAAACCATCTCTGTTCCCAGGTGGTTTCACCCTCTTTTCTGTTGGCTGGATGTTGAAGAGGAGATCAGAGGCTGGATACAATGACTGGTGTGGCTGTGCCCAGAGAGCATACAGTCCTGGCACTGACATTTAGCTGTATTTCTCTTTCATAAATGCATGTGTTAGACTAAAATGTGCCATAAAAATGAACGTGTGTTGACAAGAGATGCACCTCACCATCCAAGAAATAATCTGTAGGGAAGGCAAAAAAATCACTTCATTTCTTGGAGGTAAAACCTGTTTCCTTAATCATAATTCACACTTTAATGTGGTTGGGTTGGCGAGGAGAGAAAGAGATTATGCCTCCCTCCTTCACACGCCCTCACTCCCAAAGCAGCGTAATCCATGGTGTGGCCGCTGCTAAGTTTAAGAGTCCAGAAAGCCAAAGACTCCTCTGTCACGTGGATGAGTTGACATTATAAACACTGTGCCCCAGGGTTATAGTTTGGTTCCTAAGTGATACCTGTATGCAGAAGAACATTGTGTTACAACCAGAGTAGATTTCTTGCTTAGAATATGGAGTTGATTGACTAGACCCAAAGTCATATAATCAGAGAATCATGGAATCGTTGAGGATGGAAAAGACCTTCAAGATGATTGAATCCAACCACTCAAGTCAGTCACACAGCCCTCTGGGCTGCCTGTGCTGTGCATGGCAGCAGTAACACCGCACCAGCTGTGGTGTCCAGGTCTCTCATGTGGCCAATTCTCATGAAGAAGGAGCTGTGACATTTCTTATTACCAAACTCCTACCACACCCAAAGTGATCCTGGTCTCTTGTTTTAACTCCTGTGAGACACAGGGGCTCTCCTGCACTTGTTAAAAACCCTAGTAAAATGGAAGTTTATTCATCTTCATGATCTTTTTAGTATGATTTGTTTCAGCCTTGGTATTCTGAATTGTGTCACCAAGAGGTTTAGGTCACTCTGGCAAGTGTAATTCTGGTTTCTAGGCAATGATAAGGAAGCCCATCACTATTACAGTTCGTTCCTGCAATAGAACTTCTAGGTATTAGTTTGGCTCCCAGCCTTCAGACACGATCTGAATTGTATTTGCTTGGAAAACGGTATTTTGTTTGGAGTTTTGTATCAGATAACACTTCCCTTCCCTTAAGCAGGAAGGTTACTATGTTATAATTAATAACTACCTGTTTATTACAACTATGGTCACTAGTTTGTTCTGAATAATGTTTTAGTTTGTCATGGTACAGTTCCATATATCGCTATATTTTTGGGTGGTTTTTTTCAGTTTATAATGGGAGGTAATAACAGCATTGGTGAATGCAAAGGGAAATGAACAGCAAAAGCCGCAGAGCTGGGATCTGATGTGCAGCATACGCTAAGTATTATCTGCAATGTCCACATGGAAATGAATGCACACACACGTAACCATAGTTCCTTCTTCCCCCCAGTTGTGTTCGTATCTTATTCCAAATTTTTTTATGGGTCAGGTCCTTGACTATTTATGACTCATTCAGACCCCTCTTCTCTTGACATACTCTGAAGTTCTTTTTGAGAACATGGAAAGATTTCAGTTGGAAAAGTATCAAAAGGGAAATATTGTTGGCTCCGGTTTGCAACTTGAGAACCAGATAAATCTTGTGCCTTTTTTTTTTCTTCCACTTTCTTTTTTTTCAATGTATTTATCTTTATGGAATCTAGTTTTGGTAAAGCAGAAACACTCACTATTCCACTCACTATCCTGAAGGTTCGAAAATCCAAAACTAATCCATTACAGGTCAGATAAGAAAGTTGTATCGTATTTCTAATTTGTCACAAGGATACAGTAATTACAGAGGTTTCCACTCCTTCAGTCAAATACGCCGAATGTGTTGTACACTAATTAAATGATGTCTCGCTGAAACCTCTTCTTATTTGTACATTCTAGTATGTACATATTTGGGCACAGCAAAGAACTTTCCATCTTGGTAGAGAAAAGTATTTAAAAAACCCACAACAAAAACCACCCCAGAAAGAAAAAATAGACATTAAGAAATTATTTTAGGAAAGAGTCTTAAAGAGGGGAAAAAAACCCCTCAGATCGTTTACCATGATATATTAGTATTTTTCCCTAGGGAACGGAAAACATAAGCAAATGCTTTATTTATCATTACCCCACATTTCTATTGTACAGAAGAGGATTTTTTTTTCCTTTGTTAATTTAAAACATTGTAGTAATTTGTGTGTTCAGAAAGACTGCATAAGCTAGGGAATGTTAAAATCAAGCTAATTCTGCAATTATTTATAGTCGCCAAAAACATACCAAAGGAAAGACTTGGAGATGAAAACGGGAACAGGAAGAAGCTTAACTGAGAGGGTTTTACCAATCCAAGAGTAAGGCAAAATTTTGACATATCGAAGAGAGGCTGAGATAGATTATTTATTAGCAAATGACAGCTGTAAGTAGAAAAGAAAGAGGAATTCATATAGAGGTTGATTACAAGAAAAAAAAATTATAATTTTAGTTCTGGGAGGCTTCCTAGTATAGAAGGTCTGAGGAATTATCTGAGTGTGTGGTGGTGAAATAGTAATCCTCATAAGAATTTGGTGAGATCAGGAGAGTCAGGAATCACTACAGAAAGATTTTCCTTGGCAGTAGGCTTTATGAAGTGTTTCTAGCCTTGCTTTTTTTTTTTTTTTTTGCTTACATATACTTCTGAAGCACAGCATTTCTTATACTGCTGTGGTCTAGCTAGAAACAGAGTGAGGAATGTACTTTAAATTAGGCTACAATTCAGAACTAAATTGTAATATGACTAAATTGAAATTAATAAAATCAAACTTAACTGAAATTAATTGAAGTCTAGTTAACTAAAATTTTATGTGAATTAGGTTTGCTTTTTTTCTTTCTGTGCTTGCACATAAAATAGTAGTTTTATACGTAATCCTCTCCCATTTTATAAAGCAATTTGGCTTTTACATTAATGACATAGATTCAGACGTAATATAAAAAGGTGTTACGAAAAGACTTTGTATCAACTTTCTTCACTTTACCCTGTGTTTGCTAATAAGGACTTCTGACAGCCCAGCCATTTGTTCTATTCTCTTTCAAGAGGTAGAAAAACCTTCTTGAGAATTCCAAGTTCTGTGGTCATAGATGTATTTTTTCTGCTGGAATTTGTAAAATACCGAAGAACCTAATTTTATTCAGAGTGATGCACATTTAATTAATTTCATCAATTGATAATGACATATTTATTTGCACTTTCAGCTTTACACACTAGATTTCAATAATTGTCATGTATATGTAAAAGGGTATATTACCTTAAACTGAAAAATCTTGAACTAAAAGGATATTATCTGTATTAATGAAAAAATATCCACATACTAAACAGTTGCATTGTCAGTGAAATCTTTAAAATTAATTTGAATCTAACCAGCATGGATGGTATTAAATTAAGTAGTTCAAACCAGAACATTCTAGATAAACATAGTGTGTGTATTTGGGAGGAGGCATATATGTGCTTAATTTTTTCTATAAATATGCAAAGCAAAGCATTAGGGAGACCTTCAAAAAGCTCTTTGTCTGGAAAAGGTTGTTTCTTTTGTAACGTGAGCAGTATCAGTTGCAAAGACAAACTCTCACCCGCCTCCTCTTGGGCTAATGCAACCTTCCACTACTGGGCATCTTACAGCAATAACCTCCTGTCCATCCTAAACCACTCAATAGTACCACTCCGGGACTCTGTGTGCCATGTGAAGCCCCCTGAACAGGCTATGCCTTAAGAAAACTTCAGGTGGAGTAGGTCGTCACTTCAGCTCAGCACAAACATTTAGATCTATATCCTAAAAGTACAATATTCTATGGCTCTGACTTTTCTACAGTTCCATTAAAATGTTGGGTCCCTATCTTCTCTTTTCCTACACCTCCTGTGTTCAAACACACACAAAAGTGTACCAAGGTTACTACTTTTGTGTAAGAAAAAAGAATCCCACAGCATTTCTTTTTAATAACTGTTCAGCTACAAAATTTTATTGGTATCCTTCTATGTTCCCTCTAGAGGATGTAATGCACAAAAGCATTGCCACGGAACATATAAAATTACAAATGAAATTTATTGTAAAAAGTAGAATGTCTTCTAGACTGGTGTCAGTATTTATTTCATTCATAAACCAAAACTGCAGGTATAATATATTCATTGTCAGCGAGTTCATGTGTGTAAATTGCCATCCAACAGTATTGACTGATATAAGACAGATATTGAAAAGACAATTTAAATTTACTCTTCCAAACATAAACTGTTCCACAAAAGCACTGTAAAAACTCCTTCAAGGTTTTGTGTTGTGCTTCACATTTATGGTTAACTACATAATTTGGTTGTGTCATAATCCACTGTGTTTGGCAATTTGGCATTAAAGGCCTGCAAAGCAGATTGAATCCTCACCACTTCACTGGTAGACAGTTTGAGTCTATGACGGAGCAAGCAAGAGAAGAGGTCTAGACGACGTTGACCAGGTGGAGAGAGTTTATTTACACGATCCCGTATCTCTAACAACTGTAAAAGTGCTGAGTCCTGTGATCCCTGAGTGTAGGGGTAGTCCAGCTGCAAAATCAAGTCTCGAATTGCTTCTGGGTCGAAGTGCATGCTGTAGCCAAACACTTGGATGTTATTGATTTTCATGTAGCCCAGATTTCTTGAGGGATCAATAAATTCCAGGGGTTCATAGTAGATGCTCTCATTGCCATTTGGACCGCTCGACTTTATTCGACTCCTCAAATAGATGTGTACGGTTTCAAAAAATGTCTTCCACTTGTTGCCCAGAGTCAGCGTCCAGTTATAACACTGAAGGGGCAAGTCCAGCTTAGTCCGTTCCCAGTCTGGGAAATTATTTTCATTCACAGGCATAAACCAGCTCTCAGAGTGGCTGCCCCCAAAAGGGTTGACGTAAACAGCAAGGACGGGCTCTAAGGTGCTGTTTTTAGTTAGGCAAATTTGAAGAGAGAGGCCCAATATCATGTGGACCAGGCTAGATTTGTATTTGTTACTCTTAAGAGTAAGGAGCATCCGCTTGCGCCAAGATGGATCAAACCAGCTGTTGAGGCGCATGTCATTGCTGATGAAAATGGCATGGACCTCGATTCTCCGGTCCGTCTTCTGCAACAGATACTTCATTTCCAGGTCCTGAAGGTCAGTCTCGAACCCGATGTAGTGCTCCGTCGACTCGGCCACTTCGGGCTTGCAAAGCCCTTGGCTCAGCATGTAGCCGGGGTTGCAGCTCCCGCAGCGGGTACGGTTGTCTGGAGCGCAGCTCAGGCACGACGAGCCATCTCCCACCGTGCAGGGCAGGAACCCGTGGCAGGCAACCTGGTCATTGGGGCAGGTGCACGTGTGAGTTTCTTCGGAAAAGCTTCCCAGGAGGCCGTTTTCATTGCAGTAGAGAAAGGACTGGATGCGGTTGAGCCAGTAGTTAGAAGATCTGCAACGTTAAAATAACTTATTTTAACACAAAGAGAGACCTGCACACGATAAACACAACCTTTTTATGGTTTCTCAGAAAGAGAAAAATAAAGCTGTTTTTAGTAGCAGATTAAGGCACTAAAGTCAGACAACAGCATCTGCTGTCAGATAAGTACTTGTATAAATTGCCTTTTAACAATGCAAAATCACAAAAGAAAAGTTTCCTTATAAACTCGCAGGCACAACAGCAACATTTGGTTCAGGTATTTGCTCTCTCTGTGTCTCTGTCAAGGAAGCCTGACAAAGAGCCATTCTGCCGTAATTGTCTTCAGATTGTCATCATGAAATACTATGCAGTTGAGATAATTTCTCCTTGAACTATTTGATCAGGGAGATGCTTTGTATGTACCTAAGTGTGTATAACCTTGAATCATCTCTCTGTTTCACGGAGAAGATTTTTGTCAGTTGCAAGCTTCCTTGTTACTGGCTGCAGCTGCCTTGATTTACGGAACAGTGAGCCAAAATATTTTCCTGGAATAGCAAATAGGACCCTGCACCCCACTAAATGAGATTCAGTCTTAACTCTCCAGACGACTTCCACAGCACAACAATATCCCTTTGGGAAGCCATGCATCAGCACACTGTGTCTACTTTTCATCTTTGGAGATGAAATTAAAAAATTGTTTCAATGTTCTTCTCATCTTGTTCCAGTTTCACTAGAAGCAACAGTTAACATCCTACCTCGCACTGGGAAAACAGATACTGAAACCAACAGTTTAGGCTGAGGAGGCACAGTTGCTAGAAAAAACACAGTGGGAACAACAGAATTACATGGAAACAGTCAATAACCTGTGTTTTTCAGTTCTACCAATCCTAGTAACATATAAAGTACTTGTTTTGGCTGCTGTAGATTCAGCTCTATTGTTGCCATGTGAATGATGATGGCTGTACGGTTTCTTCCCTTTTCATTGAATTGTTTCAAAGACACAATGGAAGAACCTCATTTACTGCTGACTTATTCTTTAAGTCACATCTGAATTGTCTCAAGCACTGCATAGTTCAAAAGGCTTTTTTCTGTTATTTTTTTTCTGACTATAAATGCTAAAAAAATCTGTAGTGTTTCAAAGTCTGATTATTTAGAAATGTGAAAATAAAGATCAGTAAAACTACCTCATTGTATACTCTGGTGATTTGGTTTAATTCAACTTTTTTTGATCAGTAATATAAGTTGGTTTGAGTTAGTTTTTTCATATACATATGTTCTATTAGTATTTTCTAGAAGTATAAGAAAACACAGTAACACTCATGACATGAATGCCTTAACAACATTCTTTGTGCTTATCTGAAAGTCAGCATTAAGCTAAAAATATGTTTCCAAGCTTATTTCTTCATTTCCTGATTAAAAATTACAATATTCGTTCTTCCAGCAAGGTCACTATAAAATCTGAATAGACCGTCACAGCTCTTGCTCTCCTGGTTGGGAGGGGATGATCCTGCAGACTGTCTGGGTTGTTCTGACCACGGTCTGTACCTGCCGAGCTGGCCCCGGCAGCTCACCGGAGCTGCACTTCAGGTGTCTTATGACCCTCCTTCCCATTACGGGATGAACTTTTCAGCCAGTCTATGTCACACAGGACCTGTCTTCTCGCTATTAGCCCTGTGACACATCACAGCAATCAAAACAGAGGATCCTTGTTCAAAGGAGTGAAACTAACCTTTCAAAGGTCTCTTGTTACAGCTTTTTCCTAACTTATTATGGCACTCTGTGCTTATTTAAGAACTGATACTGAATTCCAAAAGCTGTTGGATGTAAGATATATGTCTGGAGTTTTCCACTTTCCTTTAGATCTTTGGGTTATGCCTTTTGCTTCCCAGCAGACTTCATAAATTTGTTACTTTATTTTGACTTGTTACTTTGGACAGATATCTGGGCAGGTTTCAAAAATATATCATTTGGATCTTCATCTTCATCTCCAAGTCTTTGGCTTGTGCTGTTACGCATGACTATTACCACATGACTACTGTGTCAAGGTTAAGCACGTTCAACAGCTGCTATAGATGAGGTTTGGAAAAGTGAATTTTAATATTGTCTTCCACTTCTTTTGTGAACAGATGCCCATACCTTCAAAAAGTTTTGTTATATATTAAGGGTACCTTTCCAGAAAAAATCATTTTGCATAGACCAACTCTGAGCTTACAGCTATGGTTCTGAATTCATCTCAGTAGAGGATAAACATTTGAAAACTTATTGTCAAGATTTTCTATGTATCACAAAGTGCTGTCCATGGAGACTAAATCTGCTTGCCTTTCTCACATGAAACATCAGTTGTGCTGCACAGTTTGTATCATCGAAAGACAGATTTGCATGTTATGTTCTAGACAGAAGAAAGGTAATGGTGCCTGAGCTCCAAAGCCAGAGCCACACAACAACATTAATTTTTCAGCAGAAGTTTTTGGGGAAAAAAAGGGATTTCTCCTCCTGTGGATACACATGAGCATGGTTAGACGGGACAAGTATCTGGCACGCAGGGTGTGCCAGGCAAACAGAGAGAGGAAGACTGCAGCATTACCATGGACTGATGAAGACAAGAGAGCTGGGAAAGCACGGAAAGAATTATCTCAGTCTGTGCAGGTGATGGAAACGGGGAGATCTGGTGAGGAAGAGAGCACTGTTGGAAGAAGAGAATTTTCTGTTGTTGTAATAAACCTACTTAAATCAGAAAAATTGACTTACTGGCAAGGGCTGATGTAGATTGGGTTACTCACTTCTCCAGCCACATGGACTTGAAAACACTTTTTTCCCTTATTAATGATCTAATCTACTGTTTCCATTATTACAAGAAAGAAAATCTTCAATGCCACTTTTTTGTTCTTTTTATTTTTAATGAGCCTAACTTCCTTCTTTTTTTTGTTAAGGGATAGAAGAAGCAGTCTAAAAGTCTGCATGAAATTATAAAGCTACACAGTTTAGTAAAGTTTCCTTTCTAAAACCTAGTTATCATTTTATAACTTGATATTTAGCTTATTAAAACAACCATATCTTTAGTGATTAGTGGTTGCAAACAGATCAAGAACTTTAGAGTGAAAGTTTTCTCCTTATTCCAAATAAAGCTCAGAACAATAATCTTCTAATATTTGTAGTTTATTTTGATTATTTTTGTGATTCTGTTTTTTATTTATTATTTATTTTATTTATTATTTTATTTGTTATTTATTTTGACTATTTTTGTGATTCTGTGATTTTTTTACCTAGTTTTATCCAGAGACATTTCAGGACATTTTATTTACATTTGTTTTTCTTTGATCAGTTTCAACATAATCTATTTATTTTTTTAGATAAAATCAACTACCTTTCTTGACTGCTTTGTTTAAATGTCATTAAGGAATACTTTTACTCTGTAAATTTATTGCTTTCACTCAAGTAAATTAAGTAAACCGAGTGAAAATACATAAAATAGGAATACCTACTTTATTTAAGCCACTCATTCTTAATTAGATAAATTCACACTAGAATGTCATCCTGAAAGCTTTCTTTTTCACCTGGAAATAAAAGATCATTTAAAATTCTGGACCCTGCAGACAAGGGGAAGGGCTTGGTTCGAAGCCAGTGCCTCCCCGAGGTCAACACCTAGTGGAACAGCTGGCACAGCCCAGATAGGCAGGGCTTGGGCTTGTACAGCTACAGATCCTCTTTGAGGATGCCTGGCGGCTGGGGAGAGAGGGGTTTTAAGACAAAAGACTGGGTGATATCTCAGGTGACAGACTTGCTGACCCTGCCAGAAGGGCTTCAAGCAATGTTAGCTTTTGGCACTCCACCTGAAGGAGCACTTTGAACTAAAACTTTGCTATTGAGTGAGCAATGAGCTGCTCAGGATCTTAAGGGCTAGGATCATAGCAGAGGCCAGCAATAGGGAGACCATGGTCAGAACCTCCCATAAACTAGCAGATCAAGAAAAGGAAGTGGATGAAACCTTACCTAACTGACTGGTAGAAGCAACATGACCACAGGTCCTGACCTTCATGGGGGACTTCAACCATTCCAACAGCATTAGTAGTGAAGTAACATGACAGGACACGAACAATGTAAGAGAGTAATGAACTGCACTGAGGACAAATTTTTTTATGCAGATGTTGAAGGAGCTGAGTAGAGGAGGTGCTCTGCTGGAGCTGCTACTCATACACAGGAAAGAACTGGTTGATAATGTGAAAGCTGATGTCAGCCTTGGCTGCACCAACTGCAGGGATGGTCAAGGCAAAAACCCTGGAGAAAATGAGGGAGGTGAGTAACAGAATGCTGGTCCTGGTCTTCCGGAGAGCAACCTTTATCTGAGAATTAGTTCAGGGAATTAGTAGATTGGGTAGCAGGTGAGGCTGCCCTAAAACATAAAATGTGCTTGGTCTTCAGGAATTATGTCCTTATAGTACAGTAGTCCGTTTGGATGTACAAGAAGTTGAACAGAGTATACCATTCCTGATCCTTTTCTTTCATTATTCACCATTTCACATATTCAAGATCCACTCCTTTGTCTGAGGCCAGAAAGAAAAGTGCTTATTAACTCTTTTATAGAACTTCATTGCATTTTCCAACCATTTTCTTTTCTTTTTTTTTTTTTTTTAAATTTGGGTTGATACGTGAGAAAAATTCCCGTTTCCTTTGATATAGACACAATCTGAATCTCTGACTTTAAGCTCCTCAAGTCTACATTAAATAAGAGGCTTTGCTCAAAATTTAGTATGCTTTTATTCTTCAGGTGTAATAAATTCTTGGTACTTAATTCCTCACCACATTGTTCTGTACACGTTCCCAGTGTTCTTTTACCTTTAATCAGTTTAATCATTTATATCCTCACTGTGTTAATGGGGGTCTAGTGACAAAGGCTGCTTATCTTGAGCAGTTGTTTCTTGTTTACAAAAGTTAATAAATCAATTAAGACAGTTAGCTTCTGAGGCAAGGTAGAAGAAGCTCTCCAATTACTCTTTTAATGACACTGCAAATGTTATTATTTGGTTTGTAAAATTGTATTTTCTGGCCTGATGTGACAGTTTTCCAAACACTGAGATATAGAACTGACTTCCACACCTAGTGAAACTAGCAAGAATCCTCCTAGTTATCTGAGTTACAAGAGAAGTACTAAGTCCAGGATGGAATTTGTATGAAAACATAAATATTACTGCCTGTTCCGTTAGTTGAATAACTGTTGTCTTTATAGAAAACAAGATCATCAAACCTCTGCTCTGACTTACTGAACAGACTTATTGAACTTAATCTGATGGAGTAGAATGCTGAGCTAGATAATCCATGTAAATCTCATACTCTTACCCTTTAGTTAAGACCCCTAAGATGGCTTTCCACTGTTCTGAGGTTTTAATTCACCTTCGTCTGCAAGGAGGGTCTAGTCATTGCAACCACATCTCGTGTGGATGAACACGTCCCTCCATTCCTGTTTAATTTTTTTTTATTATATACAGCAATATGAATATACTCATGTGTGACAATATTTCACAAATTTTCTCAATTCTTGAAATGTACTACAGATTTTTAACTAATTATGGTTTAATAGCAGCTCCAGTTTCACCTTCTTACACTCAACCCTTTTCTTACTGTACTGCAAGAAGACCAGGCCACTGTTGCTGGATAATGAGACTCTCTGTGGGTGAACTTTCTGTTGCATAGCATGCACTAAGCAGGTGACTACCATGTCTTCATCTAGAATACTTACAGGGTAAAGAAAGCCTGACATATAATCTCACATTTACACAAACACGATAAAAAGTAGCATAATCCTGTGGAAGTTAATGTATCAGTTAACATCAGACATGTTTTTGATGAGAACGGTCTTAATGAGAAATATAAATCTTAGTGGCTTTGGTAGGTGGAATAATTCAATGTGAAGTTGCATTACATTACCTTTTATGAAATGCTCTCCAATTTCTGATTCTAAAGTGTATTTAAAATATTTTGCAAACTGTTTTTTTTTGCTATGAAATAGCTTTACTTAAAAAAATAATAATTATTATTTGAATAATAGCAGGTGCAAGTTTAATCCAAAACGTGCTTACTCTTGTTCAATACACTGTAACATTAAATGTAAGAACAAAGCAGTATGGTCACCCCATATAATAGCTGTAGCAAGTATTTAATCATGATATGACACTTTTACCTCCTTCTCTGCCTCACTAAGTGCTTAACATCTGTTGTACATCAGATGGCTCAGTTGCAGATGATGAGTACTCGGTGAGGCAGATGCTAAGTAAAAAAATGAAGACAATTTAACAAGAAGTGTATAGGCAATAAAATACCCATTACCTGTTTTTCCCTCCTTTAGAGGCTGAGTCCAGTATAAATCTGTAAGACAGCAACAGCAAGTGCACTTACAGGCATCTCTAAAATGTCCTACTTTTGATCTTGTGTGATCACTTCTTGGGAAGGCCAGTTAAGACTCAAGCACTTTGTTTCTGTGCTGTGATTCGTAACAAGAACATTAATTGCTACTAAATTTGATAATGGTCTCTACATGAAGGCATTTTTTCTTCGAGGAATCAGAGTAAAACTACTGTCTGTACAGTCACCAGAAGGCCAGTGAATGATGAGAAGAATGTGTGGGTTTAGTTTATTCAGCCTCACAAAATGGAAGCAGAGCTATAACCACGGCTCAGAACTGCCTGAAAGCATTTTACTAGGGCTCTTGTATGTCAGTGGGACTCTCAACATCAGCTGCACGTCCTGCTCAAGGAGATGATGAACAGGACCAGGGCCACTGGCCCAGGCTCACGTCTTACAATGCTACAGTCTTGAGGAGGAGTGGCTGGAAAGCTGCCCAGCAGAAAATGACCTGGGAATGTCGGTGGGCAGCCAGCTGAACATGAGCCAGCAGTGTGCCCAGGTGGCCAAAAAGACCAAGAGTGTCTCTTCTCGTAAGTAACAAGTGATAGGACAAGAGTAAATGGCCTCAAATTGCTCCAGGGGAGGTTTACATTGGACAATGGGAACATTTTTTTCACTGAAGGTGTTGTAAGCCCTGACACAGGCTTTCCAAGGAAGTGATGGATTCACCACCCCTGGAAGTATTTAAAAGACATACAGATGTGGCATTTAAGGACATGGTTAGTGCTGAATTAAGGGTCGGACATGATGATCTTAAGGGTCTTTTCCAACCTAAGCTATTCTATGACTCTATGATTCTAACTCCACAGCTGGCTCCACCCAAGCCAGATACTTTGAAGCTGACAGAAAGGTCTCAGCTGGCTATATGGACTGTGGTGGAACGAGGTAAGCACATTGTGAAGTGGAGAAGGAATATGGCACTTTTCTAAATGTATATGAAGGAAATCAGAGCCTCTGCCTAGAGGGAGGTCTTTGCTAAAAAATTCCCTGTGAGCAAACACTGAAACAATATTAATCGCCTGTGAAATTTTTATGGAAATATTGTTTCCACATGCTAAAATTGCTTCCAGATGTGGCGGGGGTAGCTAAAGAAACTGAACTCGGTGCGAGACTTCTCCATGGTGGCTGTGCTACAGGAAAGGGACTGGATGAACCGGGAGGGTGATTCTGGACTTATGTTGCTGGGATTAATAACAACCTAAACTAAATTTACATTGATTTATGTTAAGTAAAATACTTTGTTCTCATCTCCTAATCACATTTAAGGAGAATTTTTGCAGGTCCTTCAGCCCTTGTGCCTCCATTCTGCAGCTGTTGCTTCAGTGAACCCCCTTCTTAAGGCTGATGATCTATATTTTAAAACCAATAAAGCATGTCACTTTTAAATTTCAGATAGTTTCTGTATTATGGGAAGTAGAGAAATTAAGCCCATACTTTAAACGACGTAAACCTGTTGCACCTCAGAACCAAATTGCTGTAAGTTACGTGATATTCCAGAAGTATTTTATTCAAAACAGGAATAAAATAGAAAGTTTGAAGTCTAGAGAGAATTTCTGAGCTGGAAGATTTCAAAGATTTTGTAGAATAATTAAAAATCACATGAAAGAGTAATTGGTAGGCTGGTTCTAACTGTAATAAAAATGCCAAAAAAAAAAAATGTGCTGACGAGCATCCAAAGTTTTAGTCATGGTGAGGGGCAAATTTGGATACAGAAAGAGTCTTTGTGCCAGAAAAATCAGTCAGCAAGTGTAGGATTTTCTGGAATTAAACTGCATTACTACAGGTAAAATCATACTCTCATTAGCAGCTAGTAGCAGAAAGGCAAGTTCGTATCTGTGAAACTGATACAAGACCATTACAGTTTCATATTTTCCTACTGATTCTGAGACAATTTCTCTATTCCTATTTTTAGCATCCTTATTCCCAGATACAAATAAATGAAATTAAAAATAAATCTGCTTCTGTTCCTGCAAAATTTGTTATAGCTATAATTACGGAGCTAGAGAAAATCTGGATTCTATTCCTGGCTCCTTCGCAATCTTTCTGTATGACTGTGACTACAGACAAGTCACTTGCTCTTTTCCTTTGATAATGATCTTAATTTTTTTTCCCACTGCCTATTTAGATTATCAATTTATTTGCCTCGAAATGCAACTGTAATATAAGCAGCAACAATACGTCATTTTTACCACTGTGTAGAACCAGAAGTATTGCACCAAAGCAAGAATCTTCCAGTAAAGAGTAATGATTCTAATTAAAGAATACAAAACTCAATTTTGTATTCATACCTCACTTCTCATGACATTAAACAAAATAAAATAAAATAATATTCTGAGACCCATGTGCTTTCTTTTCTCTCAAGTTATGATAACTGAAAATAACTTAAAATAATTATAATTTTGAGCAAAGCCAGTCTCAGGGGCTACAATGGAATCAAGAGAACAAGGGTCATGATTGCATTTAGGGAATGATGATGATTGTAATGAATGGAAATTAATGGTAAAGTGAAATAAATTTAAATTTTTTAGTGAGCACAGAGAAATGATGACAAGTTTTCCACATACAGGAAGCAGCTCAAGATTGACCTTAAGTTAAAGGAAAAAAAAAAAAAGAAAACCTCTGCTGAACCATTGTAGTGTAACTTGCTGGTCACAACCCAAAAAATCAGAGAAACCATGTGTACTGCACACTTATGACAAGCTGTTAAAATGAACTTCTCTTAATTCAGGTTTTCCATATGGAATTTTTATCAACAAATGCAAGCAGCTTGCTTATATCAGGAAAGTTACCTGGAAGAAGATTTAACTCATACAAAATTGTACAACTCCTGTAGTTAAGTATGTTTGCACTATTAACTAGTTAAGTTCAGAAAGGATGGCTAAACTTTAGGATTGTGAATCAGGTAACAAAACAAGAAGAATTTTATAGTTATAGCTTTAAAACAGTTCATTACTAGTGTACCAGCACTACCACGGTGTCCCAAAAAAGGATTCCATCCATTCCTCTCCACACTTTATAAATGCTATTGAAGAGTTCCCAATCTAAGTGCAAAACAGACAAAAGTAATAAAAATCGGACGCAGGATGTGGTCACAAATGTTTTAGAGACGCAGTGAGGGACGGTGAAAATTGGAGGTGGGTAACTGCAGTCACTAACTCAAGAACAAGTCTGCATCTTCACCAGTCCCTCTGTCCTGCAGAGGATTTCCTGGCATGCATGGTGAAAATCACTGAATAACAAGCAATAGCCACAAAAGCATTCCTAATGCCCTCAGGCCAACACATCATGCATTATTTCTCCTATTTCTCCAATACACAATCTGCCTGCATGAGGTTTGCAGGTAGCTTTTACGTGGATTTCGGCGCGTAAGCTGACTTAGCATTTATATTAAAGGAGCACTTAGAGGGACAGGGAGGTTTTAGATGGATCTTTTTCAGCCTGCTTACTACAGCACTTTCCTCCACCACATAAATGTCTTCTCCTTCGCCTCTAGCCACTACCACTTTGCCATGCTTTTGATTGACAGCAAAGGTAAACAGGCTTGTCACTGGGCAACCAAGCACGGCTCCAACACAAACCCTCTCACCTTGATGAGTAATTGCATTGCCCCTACAACACAATCAGTCTCTGCTGGCAAATGGACTGGGAAGCCCAAATCCAGACGTAATCCAGGGTTTCTTCCCAGGGCTGCTTACAGCTAGAACTGACGTTGCCAGGAAGTTAAAGAAAAAATGACCATGTTCAAATGCTTCTTATTTGTTTGATTTTGAGGTTAACTCTTAACAGCTGAACACTCACAGAAAGTCAAATTCTATGTGGTGTAAGGAGTGCAAATTAATGTTAGCTTTATATCTGGCAGGAGTTTTAAAATCAATGCCATTTACTACAATGTAGCTCTGTCAAAAGTTACTATTATCTGAATGCTTATTACTCTCTTAAACTATTCAATTTATATCATTATGGACTTGCTCCAAAAAAATAATGGCATCAGTAAAAAGGATCCCTTTAACTTCAGAGCCTTCATGATCAACCACTTACATAGTCCTAATATTTTTAATACCAACCTGTAAGCCTGTGAGGAACTACATGCCCGACTAGAAGCTGCAGCTCAAGGATGTGATTTAATTTAAAAGTATTTAATACCACCTGTCCTTGCAAACAGTAGTATGTTACAAATGATCTGTATTTACTCAAATACAGCTTGACTGAATTCTTTCAATACTATCTAGCAGTTTCCACTGGCTGTTTTTAGTTTCTATGGAAACTATTTCAATTTTTTTTTTTTTTTTCACATCGGACAGAATTGCTGCATAGACTATCTGTCCACAGATGGACACTTGAACTCTTGAATGTAATAGCTATACCCTTAGCTCCAGAAATAAAAGATTTGTTGGGTACTCTAAGACCATTTCATTTCCCAGGATCAAGTAACTGAGACAGGTGAGAAAACCTGAAATGCTGTGGCATCATCTCTAATGCATGCTACTACATCCTGCAGGTTAAGGATCTCAACAATTTCCCAAACTCTAGATGAAGACGATATTAGGGTAAAAGTAACCATTATAAAAAGAGGAGAAAGGGTTGCTGTGGGAGAAAGCCTTGTTTGCTTGCCAAGGGGGTTATTACTGTTCAGACAGACTGAGAGGCAATTTGATTAATTCTCTCTACTGACGTTATAAAATTTCCAAGTAAAGCTGAGCATGGTTGTCAAAGAAGTTGTTTTATAGACCTTTTACATTTTGAACTGTACAATATAGTTTATATTTTGGTCTTTTACAATGTGCATCATGAAGAAAAATGACTATGCTTTTTAGCCAACTTGTGTCCAGCTAATGCTGTTAAGCATGTAAGTCATAAACCCATTAGAACGAGTTTAAAAGGAATGTCTGTAATGCCAAAACACAATCTCCCACCCTCAAATCAAGGCACTTATCCTTCAGGTAATCCTAAGGTCAAGTACACTTCTGAAGTACATGAGCAGAAGGCAGAAAGCAATAAGACTGACTGAGTTCTGACAAGATGCCTCAGGTAGCTAATTCCCATGCCCTTTGGTAAAGCACGAATAATGATTTAAGAGTCAGAGAACTTCAGTTTAGGGACAGAGCCACTGGACTTCAGACAAAAAGGAATCAAGGTGAAGAAGAGATGAAGAAAAAAGTCCGCGCTCTGCAGAAGCCTGGCTTTAGCAGTGCTGCATCAAAAATAGTATTTTCCAGCTCTCATACTCTTCTGCATAAAATTACCATCTTTGTAAAAATTGAAAGTTTTTTATATTCTTTTTGACTGCTTTTTCATTTCTGTTTCTTTTTCATGTATGTATGATTCCTTTCGAGTACAAAGTTACGATATCTTTGAGTACAAAGTTACAATATCTTCGATAAACACAGTGCTATTTATGAGCACCTCACACATAACAATGACCAGGTTTTCCTCTAAATATCACTGAGACATTTGTTACTAATAAATGAAAGGTGGTCTACAAGATTTTTTTCTAGGGATATGTGGCAAATATTGAGAAAAAATGTATCACTTACATTGCTCTGAGAAATATTTTATTCCAGTTCTGGATCCAGAGCAATTATGGGATGGCTTTCTTAGGTGGAGGGAGGCTGGAAGCAACATGTTACTCTCATATTAGATAGAAGAGGGCAGATAAAAGATGATTTTTTTCTTCTTTTCCCAATGACTAGTTCAGGCATTGGACATAACTGCAATTCTTTTTCTCCTTGAGTAGAGATCTTTCTCAGAAATGATTGAGGGATAAGCCTTTCTTCTCCCAAAATCTACTCTCACAAAGACAACCAAAGCTCCTTCCAAGGGTCACATGAGGTCACATCAGAACTATCACTGCACTATATCTTTCATCCCCTTTCCTTTCCTCATCAAATGCTAACCTTGAAACAAAACAGCAACCACAACAACAGCAAAATGCAAAGAAAAATAGATCATCCAACATTTACAAGTGCAAGCATTTGGTGTGACTCCTAAACCTAGGATTTCCCTGTGTTGTATCAACTGGGAATCATCTTCTTTTTCATTCATTCGCACTGAAAATAGCTCATGGATTTCCCACATCTCACTGTTTTAGAGAAAATTTCCGACCATTCTAGTCTGCACTGAGCCACGTTAAACATATTAGTCATCTCTATAATAAGCTTTCAGAACCTCTGATATGACAGCCATTGAGCTCAGCTGCAGAAATAGTGCAGCTTCTCTACTCGGGATCCACTACAATGTCTCTGATTTCGGAAGATTGTTGTTTCAGACACTACTCATGATTCTCCCGTTTTGCTAGGAGTGTCCTGGGGGCTCTGTGCAGTGAATCCAATTTAGTGCATGAGCAGCACTTGTTGTGTTCAGCATGACAATGACTTGCAAATACTTTTTTGGATGTTTAGGAATACTGCATTTATAGACTCAGGAAGATCTCTCCGATTAAAACCAGATTGTCCTTAACGGAATTTATAAATGCGAACTACAGTATCTGTTCTATTTTCTTTTGCAAGTTTTCTTTTCTTTGTAACAAGTTTACCCAACTGTTTTCTGCTTTATTGTCCTGGTAAGAATGCAAACTCCCATTTCCTGCCATCTGCTGTGAAACTTGCAGTTTTCCATGAGATTACTGTGTGTATATAGTAATTTTTTTCTGTTTGTTACTTTAGAGAACTTAGGTTGGCAAAATTATTGTTTCCGGTTTTGACTTAGCAAACCTCACTGTTATGGTTTGCAAAAAAAAAAAAAAAAAAAAACAAAAAACAAACAAACAAAAAAAAAACAGTACTGCTTCCACATTATCTAAATAGTAAGGGGATTTGCTGCTTCCCAGTTTCATCTGCCCCTTCACACTTACAGTCTTAAAAGTGGCCTATTGCTTTCCCTATTAACTGCTTCTGTCTGGTTTTGATGGATCATCCTTTGAATTATCCAAGAATCTGTAGAGACAAAAGTAATTTTGCTGCGGCATCATTATAATAACTGTGTAGCCACGTGGAAGAAAGTTTGTTCGTTCTGTTTTCTTTTATTCCTAAATAAATCCTCGTCAAAATTGATGCTCTTTGGATGCTGAAAAAGATCATATGAAAATCTGTCCATGAGGATGGTCCTGATAATTAAAAGAGATCTCAAAGGAAAAGGAAGAAGCAGTGAATAGATGTTCTTCATCATAAATGATTTAAAATTGAGGGAGTTTCAGGAAAGAATTGTGCTTATATATGAACAGAAAGAGGTTCTCAAATATATATGCACAAATCTGATTAGCAGATGAGATCCTCATTAAGGATAAATCCTCATGATTTTGTTTCTGGTGCTGGGACTTGTGATAACCTCATTTAAGTTTTCTCCTTTGGGACTCTACAGGAATCACTCTTGTTTGTTTTGTTTTCATGTTGCATGTTTTCCCACTGGATTCTGAAGAAAACAAAGCTTATTTAGCAGTATCGTCTACCAGTCCTGTCTACCATTCCTTCATTGCTTCTGCCAACATGTTTTGGAAGTGTTCAGCTGATATCTGCCAAATCTGGCAAAGGATCAGAGATATTAAAACCTTTGAGTTCCTCCATGTTTTATGAAAGCAAAAGATAGTCCATGGGATGAAGATCCTATCAAGTTGCAGCATTGAGTCCAGATAGTCCATAAATTCACATGGGAATTCAACGAGAGGGAAATTTACAGTGAACAGGGCTCATTAATTCCAGCACTTGCAGAAGTATTTTCTTCTTTTAATCACCTTTCTTTTTTTTCCTTTGAAAACAACTGCTTATCACAGGGTGCCAAAGAGGAGGTATGGTTAAACACACATCTCCGGTCAATGTGCAAAGCTGAACAGTTCCAAGGACGAGTACTCTTTAAGAATATCCTCGTTTTCCACAGTCAAAGACGGTTCTCTAAAGCAGCACATCAGGGTTTGAGCAACTGGGGTGAAAGCTATTATTTTTAAAGCATAAAGAACAGGAGTATTTTTTGAACAAACTTTTTTGTTACATACTTACGTTATTTATCTTGAAGATGGTTTTGCTAAGGTGAGTATATTTGCATTAATCCTACTTGTGGTCAGCTAAAATGATATGTCACCTATCATTACTCATTTCCTTCTGACATGCTAAAATATTTCTTAATAAACTTCAGTTTCTCCTAGCAAGATCTATCCTTGTAAGAACCTGAGGAACACAAAGGTGACACTGTAGTAATATACCAAAATACTAAGTCTTCAGTGCTTAGCTTTAGTTTAACTACACAGTCGTTGCCTCACAAAGATATATAATACCATATGCTTACAAATAAACAGCTGAATAAAGTTAATTTTCTATAGAAAAATACAGGTGCTAAAATACGTTTAACATTTTCTCTTATTGATGTACTGAAAGCTTAACATAGCCATGACAAATTAAAAATGATTACAGGAAAGTAGTATCTGAGCTCATGTCAATAGATTGTTTGATTCTGAAGATACCTACTGAAGAACACAGAGTTCAGAAATACGGATTTAATCAGCACTATTCTTCTACTAAAAGGGAAAAAGAAAGAGCTAAAGTCCTACTCAGAAAGTTTTATTTGTGTAAAGGAACTTAAGAAAGAAATCTTTCTGGATAATTTGCTTTGTACCTGTATGTTTGATACCTGCCAAACTGAGACAAAGTTGTTCTGTAGATCAATGTGATGTAAATTGGTGTGATCTTTTTCACTATGGATACAGTTAAAATTAATGAGATTAAAGTGTTAATATTTCAATAATGGTAAACTTATGATGCCTTGCAAATTACAGAAAAAAGGAATAGGAGAGAAGCTAAGTAACAAGAAATTTCTCTTTTCGTGGCTCAACTGGTCATAAATAGTAAAATCTTTGCAAAACAGTCTATTAATCACAGATTTATTTTTTTTTTATAAAAAGTATCTTAATCTGGATAGTGATTATAAGGAACTGTTATTCTTGTGCTGTGGGATCAGTAGGTATTGTCCAGCTGCTGCCAGCAGCCCGTCAAATGAGGCTCCTTTGTGAGCAAAATTTCTCAGCACACATAGCAGTGATTCCAGTTCCAGCCGAGTTTCCACACAATTTAGATGCTCGTAAAATTTTTGGCTTGTAATTAGCAGGCAATAAAAAATGTAAGTCAAACACCCCTTTTCTCCAGTGTTGTCTATTTAATATCACTTCCCTACTGCTGTTCAGGTGCTTGGGTGCAGGTCCCACCACGGATGCTGCCACCAGGACCACCGACACTCTGGGACAGCCCATCAGGCTCAGATCATGAAGGAATGATCTTTAAAAGTACACAGGTACTTTCTTCACGGCTTTGTGGTGAATCCCTTAACAGGTACCATAACAGCTACGATGTCGATCCTCAGCACAGCAGTGTCCAGCCCTTGGCATGGCCCCAACCCCTCCTCCCTCCACCCATGATACAGAAGTCGAGCAAATATTTTCTTCAGGTACTCCCCTGCGCAACCAAATATTTACATCTCTTCCAACATTTGTATAATGACCCCAATCTCCCCTAAACAGCCTTCCAGTGTTTTGTATTCCGCATCTTCCCTGAAGGGTGAATTCTGCAGAAGGCGGCTGGGATTCTCTGCAGCACATTTCCTTTTGTAAGAACACGGGAGCTGTTAAGACTCCAATCATCATGTAACTGTGCACAAGTGCTATGCTACAATAATCTACTTTTATGGGAGTTTGGAAGATGAATATAAAATAATACAATCCCCAGCTGTGCTGTTATGTGTAAAGGCATCCCATTAATCATGCTCAGTTTTACTTTACAACTTAAAAGTATGTAAAGTGTGACTGCCATTCAGGTACCTTAATGCTGCCAGTTGTACACCTTAACTGCATTTTAAAAGCTACCTTCTCAAGAAATTAAGCACTCAATCTTTTCCCTTCCTCCAGTGGAAATGTTAATTCAGCACCTTCCAATGTCAACAACATATGCAGAACAGCCTGAAAATCCAGGCAAACAAATGAGATCTCAGAAGTATACCAGCTTCCACACCTGAATATAAAGTGTTAACTGCATTAAAAAACAACAACAACAACAAAATCAATAATTCTGTTTCTTTACAGATTACCTGAACTGATTTAGCATCTGTATTTTTCCATGAGGATACTAGGCACAAATAGCGGTGGTTAACCTACATCCTTGTGGGGAGAACGGTTTAGATTATTTTGGGTTCAAAAGAATGACTCTATGCCAGACTGATGTGGCCAGTAAAGGAATGAAAATGTCGTCAAGGTCTGGGGGAGCTGCAGGTGTGAGAGCAAACAAGTAAATACTCAGAACTGTTCACTTCTTTCCCAGAGCTGACAGCACTGATGCGATGCTGGATTTGAATTACGACCAAGCAACTGAGTTAAGATCTGAAAAGGAATATGGAATAAAGTCAGAAAGAGAAAAAAAAACTACTGTAACTGATTACTACTCTTTATCTGATAATTGGAAACTCCAGTTTTTCAGCCTGATCACCAAGGAACCAAGGAAATGTTGTGAAATAAAGCTTTTTCTTCCAAAGCCTTGCAAGCGCTATTGCTCAGAGGGATTATTTTGTGGTGCACCCTCCTAAAACAAGTTTATCAGAGTACAAAAGCAGAACTGATTAGTCAGGGCAGTTTTATAAAAATCCTGGGTGAGTAGATTTAGGAAACCACTTCTTTATAGTATTTTTTTTAAGAGACAAAGCTTTGTGCATTTTAATTTGTGTGCTTCTTGACAATTTGGAAGAAAAGTTATACAGTCATGTTTAGAAAATCTCCTTAATATTATTCATTAAATGTCTGAATATGATTTTGTGTGTGCAGTTGTATATTTTAAATCAGTGATTAGGGATTATGATAGAGAGACATTGTAAGGTATTTCTATTCATGTTTACTATCAAGGCTAGACATTTAAACTCAGGATTTCATAAAAATAATGTGAATTTCATGCAGACAGAATATTGGTGCCATTTCACTATCACTGTCACACAAAGGGTGAAAAGGATATAGTGGATGCTCTTGAAAACTTCAAAGACAAAATAGATTAAAAGAAGGTTTTTTGTAAAATACATTTGCATGTTCGGCTGAGATGTGTGATCCCATAGACTGTGAGACTTGCGATGTCATCGAGTTCACAACTGCATGGCACCATTCATTGGCATTTGTCTGTAGAGCTCTATAGCCAGATGACTGTCTGCTATTCAGCAAAAAGAAGAAACAGGCTCTGGAATCATTATTTGCCAAGATTCACAGGTGCCTCCTGTAGAAAACTCCTTTATAAAGCTTCATGCCTCTGTGTCAGGACACTAATCTCCATTCAGTACAGAGAACTTTTGCCTTTCATAGACAGAGGGTCTATTTTTATCTTTGAAGTTAATCCAACCCCAAGTTGCAGCAACACTTAGAAGCACAGATGCAGATATTCTGTATAGGCTGGCTTTTAAATATTCATGGGGGGAAACCTGTTTCTCTACTTCTATCAAAGATGAGGATTCTGGCTTTCATGAACTTTTTGCTCAGCTCCTAATGCACAAGTAAAATGTTTCCTCTCCAACACAGCTGACGTTATATCCAAATGAGGATATACATCGGAAAGCGGTCTACATATGTGGCAGATGGTCAGCAGAAGAAATAAAAAATCACTTAATGTTGAACAATCTCATACCAGTGGCAAGATTCATTAGACTGTGAACTGGACTCAGCAAGAGAGAAAATGCTACTCAAGTGTTTTGCGATGTATTGAGGGCTAAATTGATGAAACAGAAAGCCTGCATGCTGTCTTGGGATTTGCTGCATTGGTCTCTACTCAGAGTTTATTTAACTGAAGTTTTGTAGAGAAACATTAGGGACAACGCAGTCAGCAACTTAGCTATCCATTTCACAGCACCTCGCGCACATCTTGGACGTACTTGCCAACTCTCTCATTTATATTTATACTGTATCTTAGCCATCGCTCCAGGAATTATCTAAACCAGTAGTGCTTTCTGCAGATAATACACTGATGAAGCAATCTACACAGATGGTAAGCTTTCAACTTACATTAAAAAAATCATCAGTTATTGTTCCCATTATTTTTTTCCAAAATTAAGGCAACTTTGTCCAAAAATGTGTAGTATAATACATGCACAGTTTCAAAGGCACAATGCTTTTGAGTCCTTCTAAGGTCAATTAAAGAATTTTTTAGAATTTATTCTTAATTATCAACCAGAACTTACTTTAAAGGATTCTTTCAAAATTTCTTTTTTTAATACAAAGACTTACACATTAATTTTAACTGATGCAGCAAATCCTGGCATCTGCTACACTTTTAAATAATGAGGGGAGGTTTGAATGCATATTGAAGTAATTTCTGACATATAGGTAGAACAGGGACTATTTATCTAAGAATCTGAATGAGGAAAACCCCAGATAATCAAAGGAAAAAAATAAAAAATAAGTATTTTTTAAGTGGAGCAAATAGATTTTGTGGTAGATATGACAGCAGCTTCACAATGAAGAAAAAAAATCTTCTTTCTGTAGAGATAACACTTATTTTTATTATTTCTTGGGTTTTGACCAAATACGCTAATTCATTATTGAAAAGTAAGCAAAATAAATGTGATTCTGGGTAGAATTCAGAAAGAGTTTTAGTTTGTTTTGGTTTTTTGGTTTAGGTCATCTTCTTACTTTAGCATCTTGACAGTTGAGAGAAGTCAGTCATTAAAGATAACAAAATAAACCTACATTAGAAAATTCACAAGTGTAACCTTCTGTCTGGAGTTCCGGCAATTTTTACTACTTTTGCTCTTTGCAATGCATACGTATTTTATACTTATCATCTGCAGTTCCATACATGGATTTCTAGATAACTGATAATACTGTGACTGGGATAATTTCCTGACAAATTAATTGGAATTAACACCTTCTGCACCTGGCGCTGTATGAACTGCTACTTGAGAGATTTTTTTGTCCATGATCTGTGGTCATCAATTTTAGACTATATTATTGACTGAATCTCTTTAATATGCCTTAGAGTCCAAAAAGGCAGATAGATTACATGTTCTGAACCAGAAGTTGTCCTCCAGCCACAGGGGATAATCACGTGGGACCTCAGGATGGGACCTTCCTGCACTTTCCTTCACTGAGGTGTGGGTTGAAGCCATGGGACACAGATGCTTTTGATACGACCTTGTCATTGGTCATTATGCAGTTGTAGAATACGGAATGGCCAAACTGTGACTGTGGAGGGGGTAAATTCAACAGAAAGGCAATCTTGTTCTCATTTCAGATCTACCTGATCTATCTTCACTTGTTGATGAAGTAAAACTTCGTTTGCGTTCTCTAAGCCTGAAGCTTTTCTGTTCCCTGCCTAAAAATAAAGACTTTAAAAATTATTTTTTAAAAGAATGTTACTAATAACACAGTGCTTTGTGTTCATTCTCTATGCCATATTTATGGCACTTTTCCAAACAAACATAAATTTCTCAAAATATCTGAGAAAAAAATGCACAAATGCATGTCTATGCCTTTTGTACAATAACATCTTATGGCAAGTCTAATAATAGATTTTTTTTTCTTTTCAGAACCATACAAAACATTTAACCTAAGTTTACACATCAGTAACATAATGAGTTCTTCACAGACTATAAATATTCATGGCGATTAATGATTGCATTGAAGGTTAATATTTCTAAAGAGCAACTTCTGTCACTCTTACATGTTCTACTCTCTTCTTTGGTAAATGATCCTACTTCAAGTGCAAGCTGCTTGGTCAAGCTGAATAAGGGCAGTGAAACCTACTCTTGAAATTTTTCTAACTCTAATTTTACACAGAAGAAGAGATGATCATCTGCTACTTACTAAATACTTGCAATATTTTTTGAGATACAGCAAATGCCCAAGTTGTATAGTGACAACAGAAACGAGGTTATACTGGACATAAGCTGAATTGAAATCTCTGGATTTAGCTTGTATTAGCCAGGGTCTCCAAGTACCGCCCTTGAGCTACATTCATAGAATCACAGAATTATAGAACTATTTTGGTTGGAAAAGACCTTTAAGATAATCACCTCCAGCAATTAATTTAGTGATACCAGGTCCAACCCTGTCCCTGAGCACATCACCTACACGTCTTTTACACACCTCCAGGGGTGGTGACGCCATCACTTCCCTGAGAAGCCCGTGCCAATGTTTGACAACCCTTTCCATGAATAAATTTCCTCTAATCTGAGCCTCCACTGGAGCAACTTGACGCCATTTCTGCTTGTCCTATTGCTTGTTACTTGGGAGAAAAGACCGATCCCCACCTTGCTACAACCTCCTTTCGGGGAGTTGCAGAGCCAGAAGGTCTCCCCTCAGCCTGCCCTTCTCCAGTCTGAACAACCCCAGGTCCCTTAGCCACTCCTCAGAAAACCTGTTCTCCACACCCTTCCCCAGCTTTGTTGCCCTTCTTTGGATGTGCTCCAACACTTCAATGTCTTTCTTGTCATGAGAGGCCCAAAACTGAACACAGGGTTCAAGGTGTGGACTCACCAGTGCTGATGACTGGGGGTTAATCATTACATTTATAAGAACTCTTATCAGGAAAGTAAATATTCTGACAACACACAATATGAGGTGGATGCATCAAGGATAAAGCTTTTCCCTGAGTGACATCAGTCTGCACACCATGTCACACCCACAGCTGGCACCCTCGATGACGTTGTCAGCCGAGGAGCCAAGGAAGACAACACTATGGGGTTTATCACTCATCAGGGACTCACTCACTCACCCTCCAGCTCTGGTTTCTCCCAGTGAAAACTAAGACATTCTGGCAAGACAGCACCAGCCTGGGCCCCCTACCAATCCTGTCTCTATGGGAGCAAATCAGGGGGCTGGACGCTTCCAGGTTGTTGACCTGGCCCCTCTCCAGAGCCCTACCTTCACCAGAAAGTGGACAACGTCAAGGGGAGCGGGCAAACACAGTTTCTAGCTCGTGTCATACTATGGCTGTCAGTCGGGATGGGGAGTTTGCTGCTTGCTTTTCTTTGGGGTGAATGAATTGTACATTGCCTTTACCAATCTGTATAGAGCTACATGTGTAAGATGCCAGTGTTGAATTCATAATTTGAAATTGAAATTATATTTTTTAATATTTCCAAAAATCAACTACTGCTCTGTATAATTATTTTCCTACTATTTCCATCCATAAGTTACTCTACCCTTGACAGTATCCACAGCAGTTATGCACAAACTGAACTCTTACCTAGCAGTTCAAGTTCAGAAAAATCAAATGTCTCCCTCCTCTTTATCCTTCAATATATACCTTACTCTTTCTATTCATTTATTTTGCTGTTATGAAGAGCACACAATAAAGTATAGAGAACACATTATGCCAAAAAAATGTGGTGTTTTTGTTTCTAAAAGACATAATAGACTGTATATAAGAAAGAATGTCTATGAATGACCTGGAAGCTCATATATTATAGTAATTTCTTTCATTTTGTTGCAAATGAAAGAACAACATAGTATGACACAGTCATATGAGCATTCAAATAAATAGAACTATGTCATTTGGAAGGACTTAAGACACAACAGGATTGGTGCATTCTGCATGTTGGAAGCAAAGGATCTATTTTTTAAACAACCAAAGATCAAAAGAGCAGACAGGAGACAATACAAACAATTCAAATGCAGGCTTACGGTAATTTTAAAAGCACTTTTAAAAATCAAAAGCTTGAAAACCCACCATCTGCAAGACTGAAACTATCCAATCTTCAAATTCATCTAAAGATAAAGCTCTCATATGCCTTTAGCTAAGATGACCTGAGACACAACCCTGAGGGTTAAAGTCTGGCATTTGATGTCCCGTTGGAGAGTTAGGATCTCACACTCTGAGTGATCTCACAGAATAAATTGCACACAACTTAACACAGGTGAGAAATAAAAGACACTTCCACGTGTCCATTTCTATTTCAATGCATCTCTCATAGTTCTCTGACTTAATTGAGAAGTTTTTCTCTGATTCAGAGCCTGAAAAGCCTGTTTTCAGCATGCTGACAGACATGACCTGCAGGTAGAGACCTCTTCATCAAAGTGAGGCATCAGAGCAACGGAAGGGTTTGTCTGAAACACGGGTATGCCTGGCAACATCCCCCATCCTCCCTCACAAACCAAATCTTCCTCTTCTCTTTTACGCCGCCCTTATGGCAAAGCACTTTCTTGTGCTTTGAATTCAAACCACCTTCCCAGAGATGGGACATGTTTTTTACATTAAACAGCACAGAGCACAAAAGCATTTGTGTTAACAGCACACAGGGAGCCTGGGGCCCTGCTGTTATATGTGCTGTAAAAACACACAGAGAGAGGCGTGGGTCTGTGGGTGACTCTACAGAAATACAAGAGGCAAAAGAGACCACAGGAGATGGGATCTTGTCAGCCTATTGTCAGCCCTCTTGTACTGTGGTGGGCACAGTCTACAGTGACTCCACTGAGGAAGCCTGATGCTGGAGACTGACTATCAAAGATCATTCTTTCTTATTTTCCTTCTGTCCTACTTAGTAACTCATAGATGATAAAAGCTGTATCTGGATCAGATAAAGCTAGGTTTAAATATGCTCTTATATATTTGAAATCTGGAAGATCTTATAATAAGATACTTCATTATATAGGTGAAATCTCCAAGATCCAATCCCACATGTTGATGCCCTTGCCCGACCTCCAGTTGCAATTGTGATGCGCATTATCACGATGCTTGAAGGTAGGGGGGTGCCGTCTAGAGAGGGTCATGGCCATCATGTCACATGTCATGACTACAAAGCAGATGGTCATCAGGCTAGGAGCAAACAGAAGCTGCCAAGCCCAGAAACGTGTGCCAGGATCTATCCACATGTCGAGTAATTATTTTAAAGTGTAGGCCTGCAAACCTCATGAGTCACCACAGTGTTGGCTTGGATGCTGTTTCTACAAGTGATTCATGGGGATAGGTGATTAAGATATCTTTAAATTTGGCCTCAGGGAAGGTTCTTTGCAGAAGTTTGGTCACAGCAAAAACCAAATGGCCAAAAGCAAGCCCTTCAGTGTTGTAGATCTACACTGAGGATTAAATGTGCTGAATGCCTTATCTTTATAGCCAGAATTCTGCAGCAGCTCTTTCTTAACCTGTGCTTTTTCTTTTTTAATGCCATATGTCTATAAAATAAAATGCTATTTTTAGTTGCTGGTGTTTTATTGTCTTCAGATTTTCAGGTTTTAATACTGACAGCACCAACTGCATTATAAAATTGGCCTGGGAACAAAGATTAAGTTTGGGCATTTGGCTTGGAAACCACAAGGAGTCTGGGTAGGTGGAAGGGACAGTGGCAATTTGTAGTGGAATGAGTGTTAGCAGATCTAGAAACAAACGGATATTCTTGACACCGTTTCACGAGGGAGAAGGGGAAATTAAGCCCAACTTTCCCTTTTCAGTACTGAACTGTACAGAGGAAACTGGTCTTCCAAAGCAATATAGAGTTTTCGTCCCTATCACACTGTTAGAAGAGAGCCCACAGGAAAGAGGTGGACACCAAAGCAGTCATTCTTCTTGAGTGAAAGTATTTCCCTGAGTCATCTTCTTTTGTAACACTTCTAAATAATGTCTCCTTTGAGGTGTTGTTTGAATATTGAGCAGTATTATATAATATACAGGCAATATACGGAATGAAGGCACATTTCCTATGCCAGGGTTTTGTCTTTTTTAAGGTATAGACTGTTTGGCAGTGCAGTGGTACTCTGATAGTCATTAGTGTTTCAGTGATCATATTTTACTATTGCAAGTCTCAGAACATGGTGTAATACAACATCCTGCAATATTAAATCCATATGATGTCATATCATACCATATTGGTATAGCTCTCTACATGTCAGATTCCTGCTAAGATGATTTTTGGCTTTTAAACAGTTTGTATCTTGTGACAAAATGCAAAATAAGATCACTAAAGCACTACTATGAGGGTGCAGTTGCACTGTTAAGTGGTTCATAATGTAAAAGGACAAAACATTGGCACAAGAGATGTGACTTCATTCCACATACTGCACATATGGTATTTTCAGAGCACAGAAGCAGGCATACCTCAGTTTGGTGACATTAACATAACCTGTATACTAGTTTCAGAATGCTTCATGATACGGTGAAACAACTCCATTCTAATGTTGCTATTCCTCAGAAAAAAAATCAAAAGTGGAGTTCTGGGGAGGCTGGAAAAATTTCCGTGTACGATGTGACCAACACCAACCTCTGTGAGTGTGTAACAAAGTGCTGCAACATTAGAAAACTGAATCTCCTTGAGAGAAAACGTATTACAAGGACATGTTAAAAGCAGTCTGTCCCCATGTATATACAGCTATTAAAATACGTGTGAAAACACACATATACACAAGAGTTTATCTTAGCTTGTCATTGTTATCAGACCTATTACTTGCAGGCCTATGTATCATATTTTTATGTCTGTCACGTTAGTTTTAAATAACTCTAATCCCCAATCCAATTAAAGGTATCACCTCAAAGCGGATCATTTTATTTCCTTTGAGGAAAGACGCAGCCTTATTATTCGGTTTAGTAAAGCAACCACTGCCAAACTGACCTTCATTTTATCTCACACACTTTCATCTTATCACCTTCCTTTTCTATGCAATTTTCAGATGTGCACCTGGTGTGTTAGATCAAATCAAACTTTGCACTGGAGAGGCGTTCCTTTACATTAAATCTCGCAAACCCATTTTTAGCTCCAACATGCAGTATCTTAATTGAAGAAGGTAAAAAAAAATTTAGGTATTTTTTATAATACAAAATGAAGTGCAATCTAAGTATATTTTCCTTTGGTGTTTCTTGGAAGTATTTTTGTTTAGAAACACCTCTATGATACATTGTGCTTTATTAAAAGGAGTAGACGTTCTAAAACCAGAATATCGCTTCTTTAACACCTCTTGTTGAAAGCATTATCTACATTAGACTCAGTGCATTCAGCTGAGCTCTTGCTGTCTTACACCATCTTTCTGTAACACAATTTTCATCTGGACTCACTGTTCACCTTCATTCTATGATTCTACTAAGTGATGTATAATTAGATTTTCTCCCTTACATCCAATGCCATAAACGTGCTTTGGAAAAAAAAAACCGAACTCTCTGTGTGATGTACTGTGAAACTTTCACGTATTGAACTTTGTGAACTTCTTTGGTGAAAGATTTTATTCCCTAGTAATTTTGTCTTCATGAATCAATTATATGTGCAGCAAAGCAATCTAAAGTAGGTGATAACCAACTCTGGGATGTAAAGAACTAATCCAGTATAACATCCTGAGGGCATGGGATTAATCCACAATATCTTTTTTTTGTGTGTGTGTGCGTATCTCATTCTGAAGAAAACAGGTTTGGGGGCCTCACTATTCTGATGGATTGCATTACAGATACTATAAAAAAATCAGGTATCTTAAATCTTTTTTCTGGCTATGGACAGAAGACTACGATACAAGTCCCTTCTCTGAAGTGTTTTTACAGTATTCAGGCCTCGTTGTGCTCCTGGGGCATGTGATTTTTCTTCTCCGTTAAAGTCAAAAAGAAGAGAAAAATGAGCAAATGCAAATCCAAGGCTCTTCCTTCTTTCATAGCTGCCTGTGGTGCCTTCTGTGGGAAATTCCAGAATACATTCCAGTCTTGAAAACCAGAATTCTTTCTGCAGTGCCGCTGTTTGATGCAGCCATTCACTGCTGCTGGTGATGAACTCCACATTAGCTTCAGAGTATGCTTCTTTAAAAAAAATCCTTTACAAAGATAAGGCCATGCTTCAAACATGAGGCTACTAAGAATGGCTTTTTTTCAGAAATACGGATTTTTATGTGCTAATTTTTATTGTTTTAAGTTACTAAGTAGTTTTGTCTGTATTTGCCTTCAGCTCGTGTTACCAGAATAAGTCTTTAAAAAACTGATATAACCAACACCTTCACCGTAAATTATATGGTAATACTAAGCATCCAGTCTTTTCAAAAATTCAAATATTGATTTTTTTATTCAAGATTACATGCTTTTGTATGTAAGTAGTATACCTTCGTCTTTTAAAATTAAAATTTTTATTTACTTGAGTTGCTCATAATCTTGAGCTGCAGTTTGTTGCAGCAGATTGCCATTTGGTTATTATGCCAAGCAAGATGCATTTTTTTCCATTGGCTTATTGTTGTATTTACACTACGTTTCTCCTTTTAATATTTTTGTTTATGTCTTTATTAAATCACAAATTGGGCTGGTTAAATTTGGCCTCCAGTGATGTTTTTTCATTATGAAGTGATTTAAACTGCATACAAATGAGGTTTGCACATATAGCAATATACTGTACTGAGTGCCTCCACTCAAATGGACAATATTAGACAAGGAACCAATTTGAAGGACACAGAAAAGAATGAAATCAAGTGCTAAACTGGCACTTCTGAAAGGAGAAATTAAAGATTTTCCCTGTCTTCAATGTCTTTCCATAGTTATATTAATTCCATAGTTATATTAAATTTCCATAGTTATATTAAATCCAGGAAATTGTACCATTCTGATTGGAAAATATTTGGGAAACTGGAGATTCTCCTTCTCTGCCAACACAGTTAATATTTGGTTTATGCTCTTAAGCACAGATACGCTCCAGTTTTCCAGTTTTCTCATTTTGGTTCCATAATTTGGGTGGATGGAAGTGCCTGCTTATCCCCAGCTCTGGTTCACCCTAGGTGTTTCACTGACAGGAATTCATGGGTAGGGACAGCTCTTCTGTTCCTGTGATTTTCAGCTTCTCAGCACAGACATCACATTTGGAAAGAAACCTTACGGTTGTGTCGACCAAAATAGATGCAAAACCAATTTTTCCTCCCCATAACACAGTGACAAATATACAACCACAGCTTTGCTTGATGCTTTACCTCTTTCCACTGCCATATGTTGTGAGAGACTGTAAAGAAGGAGGATGTCTCAAACAGCCGGGGTCCTTATCTCATTTTACCACTTAAAGAAGATGGTCCACAGGAAACCACAGAGCTGGGAACAGGCCCTGCAGTGGTGGACTGTTTCCGACTCCCCCTTTGTATGTCGTTGACTTCACGTTCCATTCCCATTGCTGCCTAACCATAAACTGCCTTTGTGTACCAACGGAACAATGCGATAAAGTCAAACTGTGCATGCTGAATGTAGGTGAAACTACAGTCAGGCAAGTTATAGGGGTACACAACTCCTATTCAGGTGAATTTTAAAAGCTAAACTCAGCAGTGCCATAATGGTTTAAAATGGAAGTCTGTGGACTTCTGATTTATCTTGGCATGATTTGACTTTTAGGAAAAGAAACAATGGTCTGTTTCATGTTAATGAAACTTTAAAATCTGGGAGGAACATCTGGAACTTGAAAAGATTTTCAAGGAACAGAAAAAAATAGCAATATTCTTCCCATCCTCAGTGAATACAAAAGTGCTGCAGTAAAAAAGACATCATTCTAATTGTTGACTGAAAACAAACTTTATACATTATTCTAACCGAAGAGCAAAAACTGCGTTTAAAAAGGAGACACAGGAATTAGTTTAACATGCAAGTTGATCGACTTTTCAACTATGAGCAATGACGTTAGAAGATGATCCAACAGTATTTTGGTTCAAAGACTAGATAATTAAAATAGAAATGTAATTTAGTCTTATGATTATTAAGTGGCTTGGTTGTTCGTGAAATATGGGAAAAGTTGCAAGCAATTCTGTCTAATCAATTAACTGAATCCCCTTTAAAAACAACCAAGCAATAATTTGTTTCATGTTCAGTAAAAAAATTTTGAGGCCAAAGAGACGAGACAGATATTTGCAATAATTAATTATAACCTTGACCGTATGTAGAAACTCCTTCAAGCGTGACAAAATGATTTCTGGCAGACTGCATAGATAAATCCCTATAAAACTCAGCCTCATAGAAAGTTTTTATGAATTATATTAAACTTTTAGGGCACACCTCCTACCTTCATGAAAGAGGAAACTAACTCCCTGTTTCTGACATATTCCTTTAAAAATCCTTTGTATCTATCTTCTTTTGGCTTGTGAAATACAGTGTAAAATTAAACATTAGCACAGCTACTTTGGTTTTACTCACTGCCAGCATCATGACCTTTATTAAAAATGGAAGCATTTGCTCTTTAATCTGTATCTGAAAGAACAAGTGCCCATAAAACACAACTTAAAATAGTATTTGTATCTCCATGCACTCTGTTTAACTTCTTTTTGTAATAAAATTCATCTTTAACTACCAAGAGCAAAACCCAAACACTTATCTGAAGGAGAGTCTAGGAACACCTTTGGAATTCCCCCTTCTTGTTTCTTCAGAGCCTAGATTATCACTGTCACATGAAACTGAGATTTTTTTGTTTTTATTTCTACCTTCCTTTACGCACAAGAAAATTTAGTTCTTCATTTTGGTTCTGTTATTCCAGTCACTTTCTGCTGAAATGTCTCTTTTTACAGCCTAAGCAACAATTCATGCTTCTCCATTGCTTTACCTGCCATTCATTTGTGTGCTTACCATCAAAAAAATCAGTTCCTTGTTTACATTAGGTGTGCTCTCATCATTAGAAATACCTGAATGCTACTCTACCAATACCTTTGTTTTCTTTCTTCTCACTATCTGTTTTTTCACCACCGATACTCCTTTAGCCACTCCTGTATCTTGGTCTATCAGATTTATTTTTTTTAAACAAGGTTTGGAAATTAAACCAGTTTCTTTTGACCTTTTCCACTCACTTCTTGGTTTAAAGCTCTTCTTATCAGCCATAAAAGCCTTGATATCAGAAGGCAATTCTCCCAGATAGTCAGATGGAATCCAGTCTTTGAAAACGCTCTTTTATAGCAAATGCGTCCCAAGTGCTAAGCCTTCCCAAACGTGCCTTTAGCACTGATCTTTGAGCCACCTATTGATTATCATTATGTCATCATGTGTCCAATCTCCCTCTATACCAACTAGAAAAAATTTTAGGACAGTCACTAAAATGAGAAGTATTTATCTTAAAAGTAAGTTATGATATTCCTAAATCATAGAAGCATTGCAAAATCAAACCATTATGGAAGTTTAGTATAACTCCCTGTGAAACTGTCAAATGCGTTGCTGAGAATAAAATTTATTACCATGGAATTGTAGAACCACACAAGACAAGACTGAAGGGACTTCAGGGATCATCTGGTTCAACCTTTCGCGGCAATAACAGTCCACATGAGATGGTCCAGCACCCTGTCCACCCAAACCTTAAAAGTGTCCAATATTGGGGACTCCACCACTTCCCTGGGGAGATTATTCCAATGGCTGATTGTCCTCATTGTGAACAATCTTCCTCTTATGTCCAGTTGGAATCTCCTCAGGAATAACCTGTACCCATTACTCCTTGTCTTTTCCACAGGACTCCTTGTAAAAAGGGAGTCTCCATCTTTTTTGCAGCCACCCTTTAAATACTGGAACATGGTGATTTGGTCTCCCCTAAAACTACTTTTCTCCAGGCTGAACAGGCCCAGATCTCTCAGCCTTTCCTCACATGGCAGCTTCCTGGACCCTCCAGCTTCTCTGGACCCTCTCCAGCCTATGCATGTCTTTTTTTGTATAGTGTCGTATCTTTTTATTATCAAATAAACCATGGACTCACAAGTTTTGCATTCAAAAAAATATAAATAAAAATCTTGTATATAATAAGAAGGATGTGTTTTGATCAATCATTTCAGCTGATACTTGCCTTTTATATTTCAGTCAATCTGTACTCTATCACTGCTGGTACTGATGGCAACCAAAGATTGACCCAAAAATCTGTAGTGATTATTTTGGAAGACCTGCTTGTTTAAAATTTTGGTAGATTATAGAAATGTGAGGTTGCATTCTGTTTGTTTTTTAAAAAACTTCTGGGTTCCTGCTGATGTCTTTCATGTTGAATCATCTCTTTGGCAGAATGCTAACTCAGGTCATGCCCAAGAGGCACAGAGAATGATGTCAAAGCACTGCAGTGCCTATACGTCCCATCTTAGTGAAATATTTTCTAATTATGAAATGACGCCACAAGTGACAAAATACTTTTTTTTTTTGTTTCAACTAGAGAATCACAAAGCAAAACTCAATATGGATAAAGGGAAGATAAGGGGCACAACAGTTGTCTCCTGAGAGCAA
The DNA here is from genome assembly GCA_020746105.1 of Trogon surrucura. Taxonomy (NCBI): domain Eukaryota; kingdom Metazoa; phylum Chordata; class Aves; order Trogoniformes; family Trogonidae; genus Trogon; species Trogon surrucura. The sequence continues at coordinate 12,609,083 of CM036624.1, forward strand.
AAGCGGAAGGGTTAGCTAAGTGCCACCAAAAGACAAGGAGGGATTCATGGAGCCATAGCTTGCATTAGCAAAGTTGAAAGCAGAGGAGAGTAAAATACCCCTGGAAGTTCTGGAACACTGAATCTCAACTAGATTTCCTTAAAATTGACAGAGACATGCTAAATGCAGGAGTCATTGGATGCTTGCACTCAGAAGAATATCGTCCTGAAAAGTTCATTCATTTCAGATTTACTCTAGTGTCATTCCACTAATTTCAGTAAAGCAATTTTCTATCAGCAATAAACGATAGCTATTTTATGTTAATATAGATTTGACTAGCCCATTTTCAGGATCTTTGTTTCTAGGAAGGACTCAAACACTTCTATTTTCTTTCCTTAGGCATCCTTTCAAATCTAATTCATATCTGACAAACAAGACAAGAAATCAATAGTACGTCGTATATAGCGAATAATGACCTGGAAAGTTCTTAAAATAGCTGTGCTTGCTTCAGAATTGGTCTTCAGTATTTGGTACACAATTATTTGGCACCGTTACATTTGGCCAAGTTTCACTGAAAATCCGACTCTGTAAAACAGAGGCTGGATCTGTTCACTCCTCTTATTTCTCTTATTTCTAAGTTGCCTCGCATCATACACCGTCAGATACAAAAATTAGGTTTTATTACAACATCTCCCATCATTTTTAGGGAAGCATGAATGGAGCAACACTGAAAGCTGGGGTTGTTCAGCTCCTACAGATATGAAAATTGTGCATGTGCTGCACACATTCCCACATCTACGCCCTGATGGAGATTTTAGTTTTGAGCACACCGGTTGAGTTTTGCAGGGTTTGATAGGCTTTCTTACCTCTGCCTGGGCATGCGGATGAGTGGCTGTTTATGGCATCTCTTACTAAGGCCAAAGAGCTTGTGAACAGTTTTCTGTGCCTTGAGGAAGAGCTGCTTCATGCTGTTTTCTAGCTGCTCGTAGCGACGTTGGAAATTAGAATCCATTGTCCACAAATGCATTACAGTAGATGTGTTCAGGAAATAATTCATGGGCAGCCTTTTCATAAATAATTTGAATTCATCTGAAAAAAAAAAAAAAAAGTCTTTAATTATGAAGTTATGGCTATTGCTGAAGCAAAAATGAACTTCTGTTTTTTCTTGAACTATTTTTTTGAACTTCAACTTCATCAATTTTAAACCTGAACATTAACTCTTTCAAAGTAGAAAAGTAACTACATTTTTAGTGGTAATTTTAGAGTAAAACCAGCAAAAGTCAATATTTATATCATTTTATATTGATGTATAAACGAAATATAAGTATTGTCATTATTTCTCAACCCGGATAATATGAAGTTTAAACAAAAATCAGTTTCTTGTCTTCAAATCTAGAATCTGAAAGTAAATACACATTTAAAGACCAATGGATATTGACTCATTTGGAGAAGATAAAAAACTGTTTTAAAGGGAGTATATTCCAATACTTGGGAAATGCAAGCAAATTACTTCACCTGAAACAAGCCACTAAGGATCAGATTTTCAAAAGTTAATTATTATTTAAATGTAATATTTCAAAGTATTTTATGGTATTTTGACACTTCAAAAATGCTCCCTATAACTTGTTTTTGACTCATGTCCCCATCTCTGAAGTTCTTAAATCACGGGATCACTGTTACCAGGAACATCCTATGCTTTGTGATTTGTTCTGGTAAGATCCATAGATACACAGACTGAATCTTATCAACAGAATTTTATTAATCAGCAAGTCTGTTTGCATAGGATAACTTACAAGTTGATTTGTAAGTTTTGAACCTAAATAAACTTTCATTTAAAAGCGCTCTAATTACTGGGGGAAAAAAAAAAAATGAGAAAATGACTAGCACACTTGAACGCACATGTTTATCTTTTTTCTATCTTGTTTCCATATACCAGTATGTTTTCCTGTCTGCCCTCCTGCCTGCTGCCATCCTCCCACCCTTCGCAACCCATTTTTTCTTTCAGCTTGTTCCTGCAGTGAAGTCACTTCTCCCACAGCTTGGCTTCCACCCTGCCAGATGCTCCTTTTGGGTAGTCTACACTTCAGCAGACTACATGAATGCTGACTGAAGTAGCCTCCCTCTTAAAACTAGACTAAATCATAATATTTAACATTGCTATAATTTTAGCATGCTTGTGGGAATTGATTGGGGAAAATGTCTGGTCACATGAAAGAACTCCGTTACCATTCAGCCTTTTGGTTTTAACTGCAGCTTTAGTTTAGCTTTTTTAACAAAAAAAGGCAAAAATATTTTCTTTTTTATAGGCAAAGAAAAAAGACCTTTTCTAAATGAGCTGGAGTGACCCTTATCCATAACCTGAGGGACACAGGGTCACGATGCAATAGAGCGGTCCTATTTTGGCACAGTCTTTTCTGTGATGGATGAAGATTCATCAGAAGACAAAAAGCATCAAAAAGTCTTCTGGAAGGTAAAAAAAGAAAAGCAAGGGACAAATGATGGTTTTATATCTAATAAAGTGCCTTTAATAATTCATTTGGGAGCTCCCTGGCAATGTGTTACTCATTTTCTCCCCATGCTGTCCTCTTCGGGTGTTAGTTGTCACTGTTGTCCCCTTGTGGGAGGCACCGCTGCCCCTCTGCTCTCTCTGGGGACAAATTAAGGGACTGAGAAAAGCAATTGCTGCTTTATTTTATCAAGCATAATAATTGGAATTAATAGGAGTATTAAATAAATTCTACTCTACTAGATGAGCATTGCTGTGAGTCTTAGTGTAGTTTTGGGAAAACCAGTTCCCTGGTTTCCCCTCCCCAAATGACAATTATGCTTTGGTGTCCTCCCACTACACTTCCCAACCCTCACTTCATTCCGGTGCAAATTACTTTTTTTTTCCCATCGATTAATTTCACTCACCACTATGTTCTTTATGCAATTATTTTTGCTAGATTCTTCTGTGCAATCTCCCTAAGCCACTCTATGTTCTACCCAGTTAAACTCACCCTTTCTGCAGATATGAAGGCATGCTAAATATCAGTTTCTGAACAGAACCTTTGTCAGTCATTAACAATTTCAAAGAACTGCACATTTATCGCTTTAGTTTTTGAGAATAGAACTTCAAGGCTTGTGCAGAAGCTGTGGGAGAGGGTTATGTCTGGCTTGTCTGAAGAAGGCACAGTCCCACTGGCTTGGAAAAGCCTTCCAAACCTAAAGCGTGCATTTTCAAACTCAACTAACTAGTAAAAAAAAAAAAAAGAAAAAAGAAAAGAAATTAATAGGAAATAAGGTTAACTGAACTGTTACATGGTATGTCCTTTGGCAAAGCACAGATCTGCAGTTGGTATAAATCAGCCGAGCTCTGCTGACTTCAGAGGAGTGGACTGATACACCCAGGGAGGCTGAGACCCAAAAGCCACATCCCTAACTATCCATTTTAATCACTAACTTCTCATCTGCCTTCTGTTCTCTTGAGACACATCTACTTAAATTCAGTTTCATGAAGCCAAAAATAAACTCAAATCCCTGAGGAGACAATATACTCGGAAAATGTCTTTTTCCGTTTTCATATTGCTGTAATAACTGACTTAAGAAACACAGTCAATTTGCTGTCCTGTGCACAATGGCAATAAGCTCTATCGCTAACAACTAATCGGATGCAGTGTGTAGAAGTGATAAGGAGGCTTTACACTCCTTAACTTGCAAAGCAAAAGCATTTCCAATCAGAGAATGCTTCTTTTTCTCCCTGTAATAAACATCAGCTTTGACTATCCCTGTGCCCTGCATGAGCACCAAAATGTAGGTAAAAGAGAGACAGAGATAGAATGAGTATGGTTACATAGTGCTTTCCACAAAAAAAAAAACAAAAACAAAAAGAGAAGAAAAGATGATGTGCTCATATCTTAAACAGACACATTTCATGATCCTTGAAACTACAACATGAACTCCTAACACCGAGAGATGACTAAACTCCTACACTCTAATCAACACATTGTACCAGCCATTCCTGAGGATTAACAGCCAGTATTATAGTGCTGGGGGCCATAGAAATTAATACTTTTAAAATATGATATTTGATACCACATATGATATAATCTTAACACTTCCTCATTTGTTTTCACATGAGTAGCATATACGATATTTTTTTTTCAAGTTCCTAACTAACTGCAAATAATGGGGGAAAATGTAAAACATTATATGCAGTGCTTGACCAAACAAGTTTATTTAACTTTCATTTTATGTCTGGTCATGTTTATTTTTCACTTCCCCCTTTCTTCAAGGTAAATCTTTCCTAAATTAACTGTATCTAGAGATTGCAAGGGCATACCATATTCCAGTGGCAAAGAATAAATGAAAAATATCTTAACTGGAGCAAACATTATTGCTGAAAGCAGATGAGTATCAGACATATTTAGGCAGTAAGAAATACCTAGAGCTACTTAGCTTGTAACTTGGATTCTCAATGCTGGTCAGTATCAGAGCAGGGCTCAACAATGAATACATTTAACACCGCACACAGAGCTAGCAAAGACCAGAAAAACACAGTAAGACCCATCGAAAGATTTGACAGTGCTCTGTTACAAGGAAAAGAAGGTGCCTGCTCTGTGTTGGAGGAGAACAGGGTCCTTGATTTCTGTGCCAAAATGTATTTTGCATATCCCTGCTAATTCGAATTACAAGATCTGTACAAGACTATCACACCTACAAGACCATGGCACACTTGGGTTTTAATTCCAGCTGAGGCTGAGCGGATTTTAGAACTTTTCCAGGCTATCAAAAAGCATTTTGCCTGGCCAGCTTAAGAATCCTTTATTGACTGAAATATGCTATTGACAATAGGCTTATATACAGTCTATGTATTATCTAAAATGAATAAGAATTTGGAGTGTGGCTGTTTTTCCATTTAACAAGGCTCAGTAAAACTGTCTGTAGGAGAAAACCCCTTTTTAGTTCATATTATCGTGTCAAAATCCACCATTAGCCTAGAATTGAAATGGGCTGTTTTGTCATTTCTCTAAATGATGCCATAATGAAACATTTTTCTCCCTCATTTATCTAAGAATAAAAATTAAAAATCTTTGACAAACTTCATAGTGAATAAATTGGTGTATGTTCCATAGTTTGATTGACAGTGTTTGTGATGCTTCGGCATCTACGAATCTGTCATTTGTGTACATGTTTTCTTTCTCAGTTAAGCTCCTTAACTGAGAAGGTATTAAAATTCTGCCATCATAGCCTAGAAGTGATTAATACCTCATGTAAAAAACTGTTCTGCTTTGGTTCTAACCAAATGTTACGGTAGGATTAAGGCAGATTGATAAAAAACAATTAATCTTTAATAAGTTACGATGTGATACTCTATGTCTGAACAAAAAAAATTCTGTAGTCTTGATATGCTAGTCCAAATAAGAGCATTTCATACAATCTCAAAATTAGTGAATTTACATTCTACATTGCATTTCATCTTTTCTCATTCTTATAATGAGAATTACTTGCAAATTACCACTACTTTTTATAGACCACTACTACTTTGGTAAGCAGTCTTCCTTCTTAAACCACAGTGACAGGATCAGATGTTTATTCAGGCCTGATATGACCTTAGATGGTCTCTAGACCAACCTCTTGATCCAAGCAGGTCATCTCTGACATCAGACTGGGTTGATCAGGGTTTAGTTCAGTTGAGTCTTGGAAACTGCTGTGGATGGAGACAGCACAACCTCTTCGGGTAACCAAGACCTAACTGCCCTCATGGAGAAAAAGGTTCTCTGTATCTCCAGTCCAAATATCTCTTGCCTCAGTTGACACTCAGTGTTTCCCATCCTACAGAGTGTAGCCCTGTCTTCCTGAGCACCTCCCTGAAGACAAGCAGGCTGCTTTGAGTCCCCTGAAGCCTTGATGTTCAAGGCTGACCAAGCCCTCCTCTCATGGCCTCTCCTCCCAGGGTCAGTGTTCCAGCTTCAACCACTTTGGGGGCATCACTAGCCATGCTCGAGTTCACCAATGCCTTTCCTGTACTGTGGAGCCCAAAACTGGGTGCAGTCTCTGAATGTGGCGTACTGAGGCTAGTCCCCTCCTGAGGCTAATCGGCTGAGGCTGATCACCCGGTCATGCTCCTGTTCATACCACCTGGGATACTGCTGGCCTTGGAAGTGTCAGGCCACTACTTTCCCAGCCTGTGGAGCTGAGGGCTCAGGTGCTTGGCTCTGCAGGGTCTCTGTGAAGAGTCTATCTTTTTTTACTATCTTCCCCAGTGCTTTGCAGAGGGAATACTATTTCATCTCTGAGGAACGATTTATGAGATGAGGTTCCTATAATAAAGACCTTTTTTGTATTCCTGCCTGTCAGAGGAAAAAACTACTTAAAGAGCTTGAAATTTTACATTAAATGAGAAACTTCAGCTGCAATTTTAGTTCAGTTGGGATGGGTTTGGGGTTTTTTTTTTTTTCAAATAATCTGTCTCCTTGTCTATGCTAAACATTTGCCTGCACCTGTTTTTAATATGACTCCATACTTCCTTTGGCACAATTTGTTCTAATGGCAATCCAGAATAAACAGATAGCATTGCATAAGGAAAAGGAGCAACAGCCAGCGCCCATAAGAAATCCTCAGATCAAAAGGTATCACTGAAAAACACGAAGGCAATCTCTCTTGTAACATCAGCGATCTATTTACCTTACAGAAAAGATGCACAGCAGCAAAACAAGCCATCTGACCCTGCTCTGCCAGTTTCCTTAACCTCTGTGCCCATTGCAGTACCGACCTTATCTGCCAATGCTGTAAATAAGCCTGCTATTTAATATAAATACTGGTTTATTTCTGTTATGGGTTAGAAGCTGGAAAGAAGACTACCAATTAATTTCACACAAAAGCTAAGGAAAGCTGCTAAAGCTATTCATTTCACAACAAAGGCTGCTCTTAAGAGAACTCTGCAGAGCATAGAAAATCCGTTTTGTGAAAGGATTTTTAGTGTTCCAAAATTAGAATGCAACCTAAATCTTTTGAAATTCTCTGGAATTCTCCAAATGCTTCTAATTTTTCTGAAAATCCCCTAAAAGGAACCTTGCAAGGTTTCCTTGTTCTACTTTGCTTGAATCAGTCAAAATAGTTCACCTTGATAGAAATTTTACACTTTTATGTCAACCTTTAATTTCATATTATAACATAAAAATTATAAAGTAAGAAATGACAAAACGAACAAACATTTCGAAATGAAGGTCGAAGTGTTTTACTGCATTCTGTCAAAAAAGGATCATTTTGAAATTATTGAAAGATTATTCCTGTGACTTTGTTTTTCACAAAACAGCTGCCTCTATATTGTATAATACACTGTAGAAAAATCTTTATCTCTATTACACTTCAGCTGCCTTTTGTCTTTAGACTTCAAGTTCTTCAGAAAAGAGCATGTCTCTTACTATATCTTCACAGGGCAGTTAGCAAAACAGACCCCCAATTTCATTGTTGCCATGTATACAAATAATTTTGCTCATAGCTCCAGGCAACTGCATCCACCTTGGAGTGAGTCCTCTGCGGTAGCTGCAAATAGGGCAAGAGTTCTAGTAGGAAAGATTTCACAATTCCCAGCTGTACTGCGTGTGAAAAATCTTCTACCCTAACAATATGATCATGGTATTATCATTCTTTTATCCTTTTAATTGTAATCAGGGTAATAAATATGTCAGTAAGTCAAGTATCAATGTCAGCTGTAAATCAAAACCCCCAGCCACAAAGCCGGCAGTCTGAGAGAATAGAAGCAATAAGACCTACATTTCAAATGGTTGTATATGGTTGATGTTCAATAAAGTCCTGCCTCAATATTGTGTAGATATTACTAAAGAGATTTATAAAAAGACATCTTTTTTTAAATATTCCACCACAATTCAAAAGCCCGAAGAAAACAAAGTGCTAAAATGAATATATATTTGGTTTTATGTTGCAATGAATTTTAGCTGTTCATGATGCATTACTTAATTTGTCAGAGAAGTAGCTGCTGGCTTCCAAGAAATGTATGTTTGAAAACAATCCAATGCAAGGAAGCATACATAAGACTGAAGCTTGAAACAACCTTATTCACAGAAAAGATAGTAAAGCTGAATTCCCCCCCCACACACATCTAGGCTAAATGGCTCCGTTCTCTCTATAATTACAATATTTGCTTCTCCAAAGCAAATGAACTGTCCTTTAAACTCTCTGAAGAGCAAAGAGGAGGAAGGAAGAGTATGTGCTCTAGAACATATGGACTGCATGTGAAGGAGGAGAGAAGCTCAACACTTAATATCAGACAGGCTATTTGTGCTGGAACAACTTCGCTGCTTTGTAAGCCTCAGGTGAAGCAAATTTTTATGATTCTCCTAGTGGGGCAGGTCTGTGTTTTGGGTTTTTTTCTGTTGATTTTCTTTTTTTCAAGTGAGGAATGTTTGGAGGATAGCTCCTTTAAACGCCAGGATTTGCGAAGTGAAGAGAACAGGACTAATGGTGGGATTGGTGGGGAACAGCAATCCTCCAATCGGTCATTAATGTATAGTTTCCGAGGAACTTTATTCGAATGGTACAATTTATTTTACATGTTACATACATTTATATATATATATAGGCATGTATATATATGTATATTACATCTATATAGTCAATGCAAGTAATGTCAAGCTATTATAGGAACAGGAAACCACAGATAGTCCCCTCACAAACTCTGGGACTCTCTTAGTGCCCAGATAAGGGGGCGGGGAGGAAGCAGACTTAAAATTGGTAGTAAAGATAAAATATCATCCTGCAAATTGTGGATTAATTCTGAAGTTTTACTTGGCAGGAGAGAATAACCTTCCCTAGACTCTGCTGTGAGCTGAAAGGACTCACATTTCCCATAATCAGGAAGTGACTTGTTTGTAATTCTCAATCTAAATATGACCTTGACAGCAAGTTCATTTTTCAGAAGCTAAAAAGCCAGACTCCAGCAGCTGTCTCTGTAAATCCCAACCACTGAAGGACATTCCCTTCATCCTGTCAGTTTTTCTTTCGGATGTGATTTTGGTTCATTACTCTTTCAAAAATGTTCATTCACTACCCTTCAAATGGATGTCCCTTGGAATTGTAAGCTTTCAAGAAAAAATTCTCAACAATTTAGCTGTGAGTTATTTTGGAATTTTTTTATAACCATTTTGATCATTTCAATATGGTTTACAAGCATTCCTGCAGCACAGATGTTCCAATTTCTGTCTAGTGCTAACGATTATCATCTTTCTATGGCACTATAAATGCATATAACACATAGGACATAATTCTCATGCATAGACTCAGACATAACTTCTGTCACCTCACAAGTTGCCCTGTTCTTGGTTATGCTGGCAACTCCTGTAGTTTGAGGTCTGGTGAGGTACATAATGTATCACGGAAGGATAGTGCAGGGGAGAGAATAAGTGAAACTGAAAAGCATTCTTGGAAAACACATTGAAGTAAATAACCAGTGTTAAGCTGTTACAAGGGAAGATTTAAGAAGCTATGAATCAGAATAGACAACACTGCCCTAGAAGAAAAGGGAGGCCACAGTGACATCCCTCTTAATAAAGGAAGTCCAAAGCTGCCAAGGCAGATTGGAATCCCACCAAGAATGAGGGGGTTTGTCACTAGCTTTGAAGGGAATTACATTATGTCCCATACATGGTGGACATAAGTAGAATTATATTAGATCAAGCCTTCTGCTCCTCCTCTTATTACAATGTCATCGCAATGTTTAGTGTCTGAGAACGCAATGCCATCTACAGCTCCAGCAAGCTGATTTGCCAGGTGCTGCTTTAGCAGGAGTCATATAATGCTTTTAGTTTTGGAGCACGGGCAGTGATATTGACAGGACCTGATTGGCTGTACCTTATTTTTGGAGTGGGAGACAAACAACACAGACTCTCCAAAGAAATTATGCGCATCCCACCTGCTCATTTTATTAAACCAGTGACACCTCCACAGGTGTGGGAGAGGTGGGGAGGGGAGCATTGCTCACAGAAGGGATGACAGCTTGGTGTACCTGTTCATGCTATTGATTAAACTTCCTGACAACCACACAGGGAAGTTAATTACTGGGAGGCAAATTAACACCCTTGCAAGATAATGGAGAAAACAATAATTATATTAAGAACTCAGGGGGCTAAGTTTTCTTGGCCTTGAGCCTGCAGCTGTAAGCACCGTTTTAAAGAAAACCACCGCTCGACTGCTCAGGGGCAGATAGTTTGAACCATATTGATTGAAGTCTTTATTCTCAGTGATTAAAAAGCACCTTCAACTGCCAGTGAGTCTGTTCAGACTTTTCACAAGGAGTTTTTCAATTAAGATTTCAAATGAGTGTCCCTCCACATCGCAGTCAGTCGGTTCTGGTGAGCAGAGACTGACGGTGCTACCCCAGGTGTGACCTGTGCGGTCCCACCCTCGGAGAGGTGCGGTGTCTCATTCTTCTGAACCAATGAAAACAAAGCTTTTTAGGGAGAAAGGTTAAATTTGTTGATTTTATAAACTGAAGAAATCCTCCAGCACTCAGGTTTAGTTCCAGATTTCATTTTTAAGCTCATGCTCCTTACATTTGAATTGAAATACAGCAATGGGCAAAATAGTGACATGTCACTGGACTGTGGTAAGAGAGGGCTTTGGGTGGGAACTGTCTTCACTGCAAAGGACAGCACAGGACCCTAAATTTACAGTCTGCCTATGATGTGAAATCAAGCCTAGTCATCCTGCAAGGTTATTTAAGAATGGGTATCTTAATATAGAGTCTGAAAGTCAGTCTGGGCACTTTTCTTTCATGATAAAGGCAAGAAGTTTCTTCCAAGTGTGTATAGCACAAGAAGTGTGTATAGCAACATCCATGTTTAAAATGACATTTCCAAATTAAGCTTGCAGTTACCTTCTGCCCTTTTACTCATTTTTGGTAGTCTGGAACGGGTGTAAATGAGACATTTGGTACATTAACTATGTTTTAAAATGTTTATCTTAGAATGCAGTTTCTCTTTTATTTTTTTAATCTCCTCTACCAGAAGGATCCTTACAGGAAACCCTGCAAATACCAAAAAAAATTAACCTAGTGATTAAAAGGCAGTCTGAAAATTTTAAAAACCGTAGTTTACACAAGAGTTAAAGAGTTGTTGAGGGCATATTGTTCAGATCTTAGGGTTGTCATTACTGCTGGTGATAAGCGAGAGGGCTAGAACCACCCAGGCTGATGTCAACAAGATGTAGTCAATCTGCAGGCTTGGCAGGTGGGAAAAATTGCCTTTTAACTTGTCAGCTAAGTGACTTTGATTTGAAGATAGTGAGAGGTAATAAAAAGGAATCCCATAGTGTCCATTATTGCTAAAACAGTTTTTAGAAAGAATTCATGCCAGAAGAATAGCAAAGATGTGTGACTTACTGGCAAACAAAGTTGTATTATATTTTTGTGACTAAATAGAGGGATTGTTAAGGTTGAACATCACAGACTAAATGCAGACTTGCTGGTGTCATCCATGAGAAAGAACCTGACACACTATAATCACAGTTTTTAAAAAATATTTTAAAATATATTTTAAGCAGTATTTTAAAATGCTTGTCTGATGGAGAGCAGAAAGAATGAACCACAAGGGACACTGGCTGCATTCCTTAATGCTCTACTGGGACACAGGAATATAATTCCTAATTAAGATGAATCTAGAACTTGAGCTGACACCAGTGTACGAAATGATGAACAAACGAGTGCTTATCTGACGATGCAACCTTCTTTCCCCCAGGTTTTCTGTGTCTTAAAAGCTGTGATTGACATTTGATCTTGAACGTTTGTATTTGTCACTGGCTCTCATCATAAGGCATTCTGTCAACCAGACATCTCAGATTTCTGTCTTCAACACTGGACAATCTACTTACATTCATTTCCATTATTTTTATTTTATTTTAACTTTAAATTTAGTCTTTTAAATCAAAGTTAAAGATTTAACTTTACATTTTTTTACTGGCTGGGTTTGTGTCTATTTAAGCATAATTTTTTTTACCAAACTAAGTAAGTCTGATTACTTTGGCTACATCTGCTATTTTTTTATTGTTACTCAAACTGACTGAAAGCAAAAAAAATGAACAGATGTGTTACTATGTGCTCGTCATCTAAGAACCTCTACATGCAAAAATAACTGTAAAATTCTCTTTCCTGAGAAATACTAAGAGATTTATGCAAATTTTGAGATCAAATCTGATCCCTTGCTGTGGATGTATGTATTGACTGACGGTGTGACCGTAGTACCCACTCTCTGACTTTCGCACAATCTTAGAACTCGTCCTTTACAGCTTCTTTACAGCCTCAATAATCATAAAGGCAATACTGCCTATCTGTAGCAAATTCATAAGGCTAGCAGAGGGTGTAAAGAATCCTCCACTGAGCACCTGCACTTCCCCATCGGTGCCAACTGCAATTTCCAGTCTTGATTTTACTGTATTTTGCCACAGTTTGCAGCCTGGGTGCTGGGAATCACCTTCCCTGTGAGAACAGGGATCTCTATCCTTCACAAGAAACAGTAGAAGAGTTTTGAAGCCTGGAGTCAGCACATGGTGCTAATTTGTGTGTACTTTGACCACAAATGGTTGGTCAATTTTTTGAGAAGTCATGACTCAGACTGAGATGTCTATACAGCAAGACCTCCACCAACCCCCGAATGCAAAGTGTAAACTGAAACATATTCTATCTCTTAGTAGTACCCAATAGTAAAAATATTGGCCAAGTTTGCATGTGAGTTTCAACTGATAAAGGTCTAGACGCACTTCAGGAGTGAGAAAACTACTTCTTCAATTTTTCCAAGACAAGCTTTGGCCTTCTGCTGTGGTTGGTTTTAATAAAACAAATTTGCAGATCTGGGAAACAGATGTGCTTAATGGAAAGAGCTTTTCTTGTTTAAAAGATGACATTCTATAGTATGCTCATGTTTCATATGGGAAAAGATGAGCTGAAGGAGGAGGGAGACAGTTATGAAAGTGTATCATCAAAATATGGCAGTTTTCCACGTTTTGCAATTTTGAGGATGGAGATACAAATTCATGACACTATTAAATAAGTAATTCTCTAAATCTCACTGAAGATTATGGAATGGTGGAGATGATCTCTCCTATTACTTTCTGTAGGTTTTACATAAAAGTAATTATAGAAGATGCAAATGCTACCCCCAAAAAAAGAATGGGATGCTTGAACTTCCTCATCTTCAGTATTACTGATATTTAATTCAGTAATAAGCTTATCATCTCCTCTGTTAGAACCTGCTTTCTTCACCCCCTTAAATCCAATTCTTTTATACAAGGGATTTTGGGAACATCATTAATTCAGTCATAATAAAGAAATGGAGAAACACAATCGAAGGGAGGAAGCAGGAGTCTAAAGTCTCATAAGCAACCTATGCTGATGCAAACAAGAAAAGTTTCTATGGTAACTTTCTATGTAACGCTACACATTAACTGAGGTTTCAGCTCTAATTTCTAGGTGAACCTTTCAAAACTGCGGATTTTTTTCAGATGATTTTAAGTCAGGACATGCAAAGGGTAACCAATCCTCATTAGGAAGACCTCCTGGAGTTATTAGGGAATTACAAAATGCATTAGACATGAAATCCAAATCCAGTGAAACCAGGGATTTGAGAAGAAATAGCTTGCAACAGCAATTTACATCAGCTACTACTTCGCAATCAAAGTAATGATGGAGGATGGATACACAATGAAAAACAGCTTCAGCAAATATTAATGCGAAAGTTTGGCTGTACTTACACCACTTGCACTTTCTGCGGTAGTGTAATTTGCTTTTTGAAATATCTCTATAAACAGATACAGAAGTGACTGAAAAAAAAAATCAAACTCCACTTCATGAGTTTTTTAAAGCTATAGAAGGATACATTTCAAAATATTTACAAGTTGAGTTTTGGTGTTTAGTTATGCCAGTGAAGCCATATGTCTGGTAGCATAAACAGTTTTTGTGTTCAGTGGGCCAAGTTCTTTGAGGTCCTAGGTAGCTCTGGCTCGGATCTATTCAAGCTGATGCTGAACATTTAAGCACACAAATTAAATTTATGAAGTTATTGGACTACAAAAGATTAAAATAAACACATATTTCAGTGCTTTGCTGAATCATTTTTAAGCTCAACTGTGACAGTAAAATTTCTGCCTAATTTCTCGTAGATGTGCTGTTTCCTTACATAGTATTTTGTGTACAAACTAATGTTTGAAAGAGTAAGTTTTTCATTTCAAAGCTACTTTGAAAACATACCTCATAACATTTGTTGCATATTTCCTCATCCCATGCCTTTCAAGGAGATATTCTAAAACAGATTTTGTTGCCTTCAAGGGGAAAAAAATAATAAACTGCTCAGCACTTGGGAAATACGCAAAGACAAGGCAGCAAGCTGCCACTGCATGAGAGCTATGTGAATACAAATGCTTGGATGGAAGACTTTACTTTTATGTTTCCAGGAGGTCTCGTAAATGCTAGTGATAAAAAAAAAAATTACGAAAATGTACTTTTGCCATCTTCTTTTGTTTGAACAATGCTATCATCCATGTCCTTATTTATTTTAATAGTCTTTTTAATTTAGAAGAATGAAATTAAGTTGCAACATGGACTGCTACAAATTCCTTTTAGATGAGCAGGCCACCTTAAAAGAAAATTGCTGTAATTTAAATTGTTTAAATGAAGTGGCCAGATTTCCAAAGGCTCATCAGCCAGCAATGCCAGGATTATGGCACCGACAATGCATGATCAAATTCTTATCCTCACTATCAAAATCCAGAGCCTGTGGATGTTTTTACAGATCTTCATGCTTTTCATATGTTATAGAGCAGTGGGTCACAATTTCTGTAAAATGCTAAATTGCCAGTCAGTTGTTGACAGAGTTACATGTTAGAATTCACTTTTTCGTCGAGAGAGTCACAAGAAATTTCCGAGTCAGTAGTGTGTAACAGGACAGCATATTCACTAACACCATTTTCAACACTACTGTCACCACAGGCTGTGAACACCCAACATTGTTCAAAAAATTGAGATTTTTTTCAAGAAATGTTTTGACGCTCTTAACTGTGTGAAACTAATTAGCACTCGTGTCAAAGCTTTTTCATGAAACAGAAAGATAAAGTTTACTGAGAGGGTGAGGTAAGAAGAAGAGCTGGGAAAGTACATGGGTCTTGAAAGGAGGTTGTAGTGAGGTGGAGGTTGGTCTCTTCTCCCAAGTAACAAGTGAGAGGACAAGAGGAAATGGGCTCAAGTTGTGCCAAGGGAGGTTTAAATTGCATATTTTTAAAAAATTCCTTCATAGAAAGAGTTGTCAAATACTGAAACAGTCTGTCCAGGGAAGTGGTGGTGTCATCATCTCTGGAGGTATTTTAAAAAACATATTGATCTGGTGCTCAGGGACATGGTTTAGTGGTGGACCTGATAGATAGTGCTGGGTTAATGGTTAGACTCGATCTTAAAGGTCTTTTCCAACCTAAACAATTCTGTGATTCTATGAGAATCGACAATATTAAAGAGACAACACATTGAAACCTTGGAATGGGCTACAGGCATGCTAGTAGGAATTGCAATGCTTTAACTCATGTAAGTGGACTTTTACTTTCTGGAATCTCAGTGAAATTTAGCAGCTTGTAGTATCACAGGTCAACTAAATTGCCTAACTGTTCTTTTAGGCTACCAACTCCTCTGAAAGGCTAGTTTTATGCACATTAGAGGTGATATTTTTAGGCCACACGTTAAAGGATAAGAATACGGCTTCTTGGAATGATGTACTCAGAGAACGCTTACACAGTAATTCAGCCAAAGGCCTCAAGAAACTAATGAAATTTGTTAATAAAGGTTGAACAGCTTTAGTATGGATTTCTGATAAGGAAACAGCTGCTCATTTGCCAGGGTAGTAGCTGAGTCTGGAGGCCATAAGATACGATAAAGAAAAAGCAGATGGTTCGGAGTCAATAATTCAAAGTAGCACTTGTAATTTCTTTGAGAACTTAGTACATCCCCTGATATTAAGTGGCTGTATGAAGCTCACTGAGCTAATAGTGATCAAGTATGTATTCCTGGAGAGCAGCTAGAGAGAGGAAAAAGGCAGCCAAATTTACTGAAAGATACGTAATATAGTGGTCCATGTCCTCCAAAATAAGATGCGAGTAGTTAAAAGATGTCAGAGGAGTCTGAATGAAATGAAATCTGCACATAACACTCACTGACACATTCTGAACTGGAATATGTCTGGTTACCTAATCTGTCAGCACATCAGCACGTAGTTGCTCAAAAGAGAATTTTCACTACTGGCAAACCCAAATCGCAGACCAGAGTCTTCCTGTGTTAACATCAGGAAAATTCTTTGATCACAGTGTAACAGAGTGACTGAGGTGTGAAAGGACCTTTGGTCCAAATTCCTGCTCAGCAAGGCCATGTAGAACCAGTTGCCCAGGACCATGTCCAGATGACTTTTAAATATCTCCAAGCATGGAGACTCCACAGCCTTCCTGGGCAACCTGTGCCAGTGCTTGGCCACCCTCAAGGTGAAAAAGTGTTTCCTGATGTTCACATGCAGCCTCCTATGTTTCAGTTTGTGCCCATTGCTTCTGGTCCTGTCACTGGGCACAGCTTGAAAGAGCATGTCTCAATCTTCTTTGCTCTTTAGGTTCTTATATACATCAGTAACATCTTCCTGAGCTTTCTCTTCTCCAGGATGAACACCAGCTCCCTCAGACTTTCCTCATAAAAGAGATGCTCCAGATCATTCATCATTTTCAAGGTTTCTCTTCACTATGTCCATGTCTCTCTTGTACTGAGAAGTCCAGACCTAGACACAGCTCTCCAGGTGTGGCCCCAGCAGTGCTGAGGAAAGGGGACGGATCTTCTCATTTGACCTGCTGGCAACACTCCTCCTAACATAGCCCAGGATGCCATTGACCTTCTTTGCTGCAAGGGCATATTGCTGGGTTATGGTCATCCTGGTGTCCACCAGGACCCCCAGGTACTTTTCTGCCAAGCTGCTTTCCAGCTGGGTGGCTCCAGCATGTCCTGGTGCCTGGTGTTTTTCCTTCCCAGGTGCAAGACTTTGTGCTTCCCTGTGTTGAACTTCACGAAGCACCTGATGTGACACAGGCTTTTATTTTACCCAACATTACATTCATCTAGCATGATGCAGTTGGACATGTATGCATAGAGTGGCCAGACTTAATTATTACCTTTCTGCTGTTGTAATTGCAGTGTTCAGGACCTTTCACTTTTAACTAGGTACACGTTTGTCTTATGACTTAAAGTAAAACAATAATGTAAACTGCCTAATTTGGAAGAGAGCCATAGCTGTAGAGAAAACAGTCCTGTTGGTTTTAGTTTTTCTAATTCTAGTAATTCAGATGGAGACTTTCAAAGACACAAACTCAATTTGGCTACCCATTAATTTCAAACAGGATTCGGGCACTGAAGAACTGCCATAATTTTCTTTTAAAAAAAAAAATCTATTCCTCAGTTGTTTTGTCTTGAACAGACAGAAGGAGAGATAACACAGACAGTAAACAAACATACAGAGTATTTATTTCTTCCTCACGACCTAGGGTGAACCCAGTAAATTTTACAGGTTTATATTAGGGGACAAAATTTCTTTCTGCATTCAGAGGACAATTTTGTTATATGGAAGGTTATATGGAAGGGTTTTGAAGGTAGAAAAGTTAGAAAATTAATACATTTGTGTTCAACTTTACTTCAATCTGGAGTTCATAGTGTCAGAGAACAGAATTAATTCACTCATTCTTCTGAAGTTAGTAAGAAAATATATGGGCCAATGATTAGTGCTCTGGACTATCCTGTCCCTTGTCTACTTAGACTACAAATTACTAAATAATCTGGCCTTCTTTCAGCTAATTTGTTTTTATTATAAATTGATTAAAATAAAACAACATACTCTTACCTCAAAAACTGACTTCCACCAATTTAGACAAAGGATGAAGGATATATATTTCACACCAAAGTTAGAAAATATCTATTTAAAACATGACCTTTGTTTAATGATGGCCATTTAAGTTCTAAGAACATGATATCAGCATGAAGCAGATCATGCTGGTATTTGTTAATAGTGTTTTTCATAGTTTATTCATGGATTCATAGATTTATAGAATGTCTTGAGTTGGAAGAGACCTTAAAGATCATCTAGTTCCAACCCCCCTACCATAGGTAGGGACACCTGCCACTAGACCAGGTTGCTCAAAGCCTCATCCAGCCTGGTCTTGAATGCTTGGGGCATCCATAACTTCTCCGGGCAACCTGTTCTGGTGTCTCACCACCTTCATAGTAAAGAACTTCTTAATGTCTAATCTAAATGTACCTTGCTCTAGTTTCAAACCATTGCCCCTCATCCTATCACTTCACACCCCTATAAGCTGTCCCTCCCCAAGTTTCCTGTAGCCCCCTTTAAGTATGGGAAGGCCACTATAAGGTCTCCCATGAGCCTTCTCTTCTCCAGGCTGAACAGACTCAACTCCCTCAGCCTGTCCTCATAGGAGATGTGCTCCAGTTTAAGTGTCGCACAAGTTCTAAATTTTTCAGAATACATCTCAGTAATTACTGTGGCTAGAAATGTTTACCAGCCATGTGTGACAGTACCGGAAGAGCTGTTCAGACAGTAATGTATGATTTATGTAAGGAGGTTGAATGGGCAATGACTAAGCTATCTATCAAAAGTTCAAATACCGACATTTTTTCAACAAAGTGCAGACTAGTACATATACAAGGTCACTTATCTCACCTTTCCATTAATATTTTTATGCAAAACAGTTTATAAGTCAAAAGCAGAGGTTTTCTAAGCTACCCATGAGATGCCGAAGTCATGCTTTGTCTATTTATTAGATTAAAAATTTTCTAAATAATTCAAGGGCTAAAGACTGGGTGTGGCATATGTCTTAATAACGTTAGTAATCCGTATTTCACTTTTTTAGTAACCACATCTACTAGCAATTACCTAACTGACAGATACATGTGAAGTTGCCATTTTAGTGATTCACACAGCATAGCTCAAGAGCCTTTTAAAAAGCATATATTTCAACTTTTATCCATTTTTCCTCTGATATTTGCATCTCAGTCCTGAACATGACTACACGTATAGCTGACAACTACTCAAAACTTATAAGTAACTTGATGTTCCTATACAGTAGGCTATAAGAATCTGCTGCAGATTCAGATGTGTGCTCTTTCGGCTTAATTTAATTGTGATTAAGTAGGTACCATCAATGACATTCTTCAGGCACTGGACAGTACCACATCTTGTTCAAACAGGACAAAATATGGTCACCAAAACTGCTTTGCTGTAGAGTCAATACACTTGCCCAAGTTTTCAAAGCAGCAAATGACAACATGACTGCATAAATACTTAAAAGCGTCAAAACGGTCGCTGGGAAAATGCATTTTTACGTACACAAAACCAAAATGTAAAGTCAAGCTTTCGTAATGAGAGAAGTCTGTGATCCTCCAGGGAAAGATATTTTAAGTTATGGTGTCTTCATGCTAAAAAGGGAGGCTGGGATTGGGAAAAAGGCTGGAGATCTTCCAGATAGACTCAGATTTAGGCATCAGGTCTCACTAAAAGTTACAACAACTGAGATTTTAACTGAGAGAGGGTCTTTCAAAATTCTCAACCTGGAATTAGGAAATCTGTCTCTAATGACAAAGCTACAAATACAATAATAAATGTATGCAATGTATTGTTCATGATTAAGTACTGTCCTGATATTCTTCTCTCTCACGCTTTTCCCATGACCACTGAATAGTCTTCCTCCCTCTTTCTTCTACTGACTTGTTCTCTTTCTCAAATACAGTACATTCAAAACTGTATTTTTTCCTTTTTTTTCTGCTTCTTCCTTATATCTCTCATTTTATTACTGTTTGGTTTTTTTCCTGTTATTTGTCCCAGGTCTGCTGAGCTCTCCTTACTTCTCCTACCATCTGGCTAGACAGCTGGTGCTTATAGCACTGAGCAAGCCAGTTGTGAAAACAGTTGTTCAGAAGCCCATTTTACTGATGGTTCCCCTTCTCCATGGGACTGGAAGTTTTGATGATCAGGACAGGTGTAATGATGTATGAAACAAACCTCAATGCTTTAAAGAAAACGAATGTGGCACAAATGATGGATAGATCCAGTTTAAACAGAAATCACATAGAGAAGCGAGTTGCCACCTACGATGCGTAGTATTAACTACTTGGTAAACCAAAGGTAGGCTATGGCTTCGTGTTAGCTTCATGGCATTGCTGGAGGGAGAAGGTAAAGGGGAAACACAGGAGAAACTTTGAAAACTTTGAAACTTTGAAAAATGGATGTGAAATTAACAAAAAAGAACAGGACAAAAATGCAGAATACTCAGATAAAGTGTGTAAATTGACTTTGTTCCTCATTTGTTCCGTTTTCTATCTCCTCCCATACATTTCTTGCTCCAATAATCACCAAGCCCTCAAAGTCCTGGTCTCCACAAACTATAGCACATAAATAACCAAACACAGTTGCCTAAATCCTAATGTTGTTACACAGACTGCTGGCCATCATGAGGAGAGGACAACGCTTCCTAACAGAAAGCTGTGAAAATTAAAAGCTAAGACTCAAATTCAGGATACTTTTAGGTATGCAGAGATTTCAGGGGTCTGTCGAACAAACACTTTTTGTGAGGCAGAGCCAAACAGGTAAAAATTTTATAAAATATCTCACCAGATTCTTCAAATTCACTGTTGTATGCATTCCAAGTCTCACTTATGCGGACCAGGTTTTCTTCCATGGCTTGAATGTCCATGTATGGGCAGTTGCACTCTGGAAATTTGGGACCACACTGACACCAGCAGTCATTGTCCTTGCAGATGAATTCGCCCTCTGAATTGCAGGCAATATAGCTCAGAGCTGCCTGGACAAAATGTTCTTGCAGATACTCAGGCAGGATGACCTGAAGACCTGAAGAAAATAGAGCATTATGGTATTAAATGTGAAGGAACACTCAAGCCAAGCAGCTTCCCCAACCTATGTAACAAACAAACACAGAAACAAAATTATGAAAGCGTAAACTATATGGCTTTTTTAGGACTATGTGGCTTTTTTTACATTTGCACTACGACATATATTTCCCTTCTTAAGAATTAATTTCAGATCTATTTCTTACATTTTCCTCTCGGTACGGAACATCCATTCTGCTGCTAACCTGGGTTCCTCATATAGAACATTTACAGGTGTACTTTCTCTCTCGGGAGATTGTCAATAACAGAAAGAAAGAATTACATCAACTTCTCCTTGTAAAGAACTGCTGAGTGAACAGCCTCAGTAGCAAGAGCTTTGCAGTAGGAAAGCATACAGCTGAATTCTAATCTTGGTGCTAGCAGTTAATGCAAATTTTTAGAGTGCCGATGAAGGGAAAGCAGCCCTGAAAGACAGAGTAAAGAGACAGTATAACCAGAAAAAGAGGTGTGAAGGTAAACATTTGCTTTCTGTATCGGATTTGTTTTCCATGTTGCCTTTGACACGACAAGATACAGCTTGTCTAAATAACTCTAGTTGTCTCTTCATGATTCTGTAGAGACAAACTAAGAAGACAGGGAAAAATGGGGTTGGAGGAAATTTTTGAAAAATAAAATCCGGCTGACATCTAATTTCTTTTAACATTGGTATTTAATTGCTAAGGGACAGTCAATTGTGATGCATAGAGCTATAAAACCTTGATAGAGAAAAATGCATTCTTAAATCTGCTGAAGGTTTAGCATGGAGAAAGAGGGCAAAGTGTAGCCCCCATGGTGTTCTTAAAAACTCCTATGTCACAAATCACCTTGTAAAGTGTTTTCACACTTTAGTCTGCCATGACATGCAAAGGCCTGGCAAAAGCAGATCTCACTGATGTTGCAACCAAAGAGCAGGTAAATCAAAAATTCAGAACAATTGTTACCAAAAATTCTGACTTACTCATCTCAAAATTTGACCATTGTTTACATGATCCCAACGATGGGAATGAGTATTTTATATAGAAGCATTTTAAATAACTAGCTATCAGTTGTTCAATTTACAATAGATATCAGCCAATCAAAAAGCCAATGCAACGTGCATTACAAAATGTTATTATTTGTTGTTAGTTTCTGTGGCAAAAGGAATTTCTCTGGAACCAGCTGAGTTTATTTGTAGCCCAAGTAATTTCTCAGTATACGGGTTCGTTATTTGTGATGTAGGCTCCTTCTACATAGGCCCTTGGACAATTCCATAGAGATTTATTCCTTAGTTTTAGGTACATAAAAATGATAGCTCTAACAGTAATTTCTGAGATGAAAGTCATACCACAGTTTCTAAAACTAGGTCTGTCTGTGCTTTCTTCTACCTGTCAAAATCGATAAAACTCTGTTGTTACCTGAGTAAACTTTTTAATGTATACTTGTGAAAAGCCCTAAAATTGTGAAAGGAAAAGAAAGCTCAGAGAAGTAAGATTGAGTCCCATTCAATTCTAGGATAGGTGTGAAACAGTTTACACAGTTCATATAATGTGTTCCTCATAATGATAATTCACTGAGGGATGTAAAGATGATTTTCCAAATTTTAACTGACAAATATCAGGCATGTGGTGAAGAACACTGAAAATCACAAATTATTTCTTGAAATATTTCATTGCTTCCCAGTGGAAATGACAAGTTCTACTCGAAAAAATATATATTGTCTCTGAAATAATTTTATGGCTTGAGAGAAAGGAAAGCAGAAAAAAAAAAGTGCATGGATATTTTAACCAAGATTTTATCCTTGACAGCCATTCTTAATAGTCAGTAGCAAATTTACATTGTATATCCAAATGATCTATGAACCAATATGGAAAAATATTTAAACTGGAAATAATTGTATAGCTGCCTGTAACTGCAAATTAAGAGCTGTATTCTTCTCTCATTGTATATCTAGAGGTACATACAAGTACATAAATTGAAGAAAATTTAGTCTATTTTCATACTACAAATAATAAGTTGTCTGTGCTACAGTTGTCTGACCAGAAAAAGCAGGTATTAATGGCTTAATACTCTAGAGGGTGACTTTACAAAAATGTTTATATGCCTGATATGCAGGCTGGGAAATGCATCTATTGGAATTAACAAAAAAACGAATTAGAAATGATGCCTTCTTTTCATTTTTTTCCCTTTTCCTCCTCTCTTTCTGCTTTTCAACTTTATTTTACATAGACATACAGATGGATAGATAGATAAAATTACTCTTGCTTTTATAATGAGATGCCTAACCTTCCGTATTTTCTTAAAAGTCCCAGAGGAGCCTTTGGACCCTTCATTCTCTAGAGTCTTTCAAAATCTATATCCTGCTCCTCTGGTGACTCCATTCATTCCACTGGGACAACTGCTACTCAGTATGTGCAACAAAGGCTGAGCACATATTAAATGTCTCTCCTTGCATGGTGGAATCTACAGCAATTCAGGCTGTTTAAAAAGGTGTGCAAGTAGTTGCTAAATTGGGCTGTAAAACGTTAAGAGCATTATCTGGATGATTTTCTGTAGTGTACAGCAATTGTTTTCATTTCAAAGGCAACCTGAGTTACTGACATTTTCTTCACTTTGTCTAGAATCTACTTACTGCACACACTGTAAAAAAAATAGGAAAATGACCTTTTATGAGGTGGAAGAAAGAAAAACAAATAGCATGATAAATGTCATCCTGTTTCAAAACAAATTAATGAAATTGTGCCCACATACCTTGCAACTGAATCTTATTTTCAGGACTCTGCACCAGAACAGAGCTGACAGAATCTAGGTTGTCATAGTTACTGCAGCCAAGAGGACCAGTCCGTGTTTCTGTCACCTGATGGTAAGGGAATGGAAAAGCATTTGCTGTGTTATTCAAAACAGACTGAGGAGTTCAGAAGCTCGTTTCATAAAGTTCCCCTTTAATTCAGCTGGTGGTACATTTCAGACTTAACCAATTTAATTATGAGAAGTATGACTGCAATTGTTTCACCAGGACCACAGACTTCAGGGAGTGCTATTTCTATTGCTGAGAATCCTTACAGATACTTCAGCTGTAAAGACAATTTATTTCTTCATAGCTATGGGAATTAGAATCAGTTTAATAAGCATGGTTCATAAGCATGAGGACTCTGGCTTTCACTGACAAAACCTGTGCACGTAGCAACTCCTCATTGAAAACATGGGAAAAACTTTGACTTTCCCTGGGTAGCACAGCAGGATTGATAGGTAAAAACTTTTTCTGAGCCGTATTTATAATGGCAGTAGTGATGGGATATTTTTCACCAGGGGAAGGCCTAAAATACTTAAGTGTCCACAACAAACCTTTATGACAGCTGGGTACACCATGACCTCACAGGTTTTTAAACTGGATTGGGTGCTGTAGAAAACTCGTGATTTTGTAGTTCCTTCTCCTTTCTACCAAGACCAGGCAGAAAGAAGAAAGTAAGAGTGGAATAACAGAGCCAGAGCAGGACACGCTGGGATATCAACCCAGTCTCATTTACTGCCAATTCCTGTATTGTACCCCCCTCCCAAACTGCTACCCTGGAACTTCTTAGCTCCCTTCCTTTTATCACCTCAGATTCACCCTTCTTTGGCAATCTACCTTGGGTTTGGATACAAATACTGCTATTTTCTGTATTGTATCCAGCTCTGGATCTCCTGGAGACCAAGCCTGAATTATAGGGTCATGGAGTTCATTTCCAAAATACACACCTCCACCAAGCAGCCATCTGACATGCAAACAGAGGGCTAACAATTCTTACAAACAGAAGGAAACTTGTCATTTTTTTAAAAAAAGATTGTAAAGGTTTGCTAAAATAATCTGTGAATGTTCACGTGGCTTAGGATTGCCTGGCTCTCCTACAGTCTGTGCTACCACCAGCACATGTGGGTGGCTGCAGCTGAATCATGCTGTTCTTGAAATCACCATGATCCCACATTTTTCCAAGATCTCTTGCACTTGTACAACATAAATCCAAAATCTTAGGGCAATCCAAGCTCTTGGCACCTTTCCGTCACTTTGAACCAGTGTTCCTGAGAGTGGAGAAGGAGACCCTTGGCAGTGCCAGCAGCCCATGGAGAGGACACAAAGCACTGGCTTCAGTCAAACCTGGTAGCAGGGTGGCAGCTGCACAAGAAGAGACAGTCAGGATGTCTCTTCCCTGCACATATTTAGCAGTCTTTTAACATTTATACGAGGGCCAGTTCTACTGTGTTTTTTTGCTTAATCATCCTGAATCAGTACAAGGACTCTTGCACAGGCATCAGATTTGGTTTGGACATAGCTGGAAAGACAATTTTGGTTTACCTGTGATGCTTCAATCCTCTCCTTCTGCCAGAAAAGTCATTTAAAATTCCATTCTAAAAATCTCATTTTTGTGTAGTACCCACAGCCTGTACACAGAGTACTAACCTGTTTATATACTAAGTCACCTACTTTAAATAAGATAAACAGCCAGAAGGAGGTGGATGTTGCCTTGAGTTTTATCCCAGTTCCGAAAGATTAAGAGCAGCATTTATCTACGTAATTCTTTATTTAAACATCTATTCATTTTAGCGTTGTTTTCTTTTGTATATTTTTATTATTCTTTTCAACCATTTCTCTATAAGGCAATGCAGCTTCATAAAGCTACATGAAATGTATAAGCTATACAGTCAGTTTTACAGCTCACATCCATTCTTGTTATGTTTCCTGAAATGGCAAAATAAAGACAGTTATTAAGCTCCTTTATAATTATTGTGTCCCTTTTTGTTCATGCATCTTCATTCTTCATGCAAGGCATAGGTAGAGACCACCACTGTTTTGACAATGGCAGTGATAGCACTTGGTGTACTTCAGTGTGCCAAGAGGCAGAATGGGAAAAATCATCATTAAACAGCTTTTTTGACTTCTAGAGACTGATTATATAAATTCATTGATTCAAAAGAATACTATATATACGAGAAAAATTGAGTGTGGTTAGATTTTGAGAAGACTTACTGATATTCATGACTACCACAAGTAAGAAAATATCATTCTAATAACAGAAATAATAAATAATGTTTTATAAATAGAGCAATAAATAAGGACCTTCTGCAAATACGTTTTCACCCAAATCTATGTATTTGTCTTAGCCATTCTTTTATCATTCCCTACACCTTCTGCTGTCATCTCCTTTGCTCTGGTACTCTTAGCTTCTGTACAGAAAACACATTGCAAGAAGAAAATAGAAATGTCCCAATATACATAAAAGAAACACTAAAGCAGATAAAAATCATCCAAACTCCCACTTTCCGTGGATGACACTTCAAGTCAGAGATCAAAGCGATATAGTTACACACATTTTTATATTCTGTAAAAATCCTACTCAACAAATATCATAAGTCAGGAGAAATTTTTGAGTAGTTGATAAATGACAACCTCAAATTTCTGTCAAATTTACTACTCAGATGCAAAAACTTAATTTTGGGGTAACTAATTTTGATTACAAAGCAGATTACAGAAGGGGAAAAAAAAGTCCAAATGTATTAATTCTGGTTTCATCCAAGTGTTACAGAAATCACAGATGATTTGGGGGTTTTTTTTCGTTTGTTTTTGTTTAGGAACAATAGAAACAAAATTGGAAGGGCAACAGCATTTATTTAATTATCTTTCTAGCAGAAGAGTGTGGCTATATGCACTCCCAAGACCATAGCTGAAAAGTGTTTTGTCTGAAAGCGTACGATAAAAGTTAAAAAGGAGGAGATGGGAACGTAAAATGTAACTGCAGATGACGCTTAGATGGTGGCATAGTCCAGACGTGGTTGCATATGAGCAAAGAGCATCAGTTACGATCCTTGTTTCGCAGAGCTAGACCTGCAGCCCAGAAAGAATGCTAACTCACAAAGCAAAACATCACTGAACAAAGTTATTTAATAACCAAAACCCCTCAAGAACCAGCTACAAAACATGTGTGAAACCATCTGACATGAGCCAGGCAGGCTATTCTCAAGCGCCTTGTTTTCAGAGATTATCACAGAACAGGTTTCCCTGGGCAGCAGGGTTTTCAGCTCCCAGAAATAAACTCTAACATTTGGCATTAATGAGACAAATGCCTACAGTTTTCAGTCAGTTAAATCTCATAACCATGGTGATAACGACCCGATTATAAGTGCACTGAGAACATACCTCCTAGCACTTAAGCAGGGCTGAATTCTTGTGATATCAGTGGGTAGTATTTCCCTGGGAAACAGTGTGCTTTTTTTGTCCATGATAATTAAACCTAGAGAAGGCTTTCCTAATAAAAGAGAAATATATTTCTGCAAAGACTGTGCTCCTGGTGCGTCCTTTTAAATGCACATAGCTAATATTCTTAACTACATGCCCATGCAGAGGTGGTGTGCTGTCTTGCATAAAGGGCTCTTCGGCAAGACTCTTTAAAAATGTATTTGGCTTCTAAGGAAGATAACTAAGCTGACACAAAGGAGAATGAGAGAATGCTCATCACTTCAAAACAGGCAGCTGCATTCAGATTCATATAAACCTCTTTAATATTTTAAACAGTAAAATAATGATTTAGAGCAAACTCATCATGTATACACGACTTCTCGTGGAAGAAGGTCTCTTCTGAACAGTTGGTGAAGGCAGAAGAAAGGTCAGAAGTACAGAACGCGGAGAAACCTGAGGGATTCTGCTGTAAGACTCTCCTACCAACCTCACCTTCAGGAGTCGTCTTCCAACCCCTCTTCCCACATGTTGACATCTGTGTATATTCTGCAGCCAGCTCATTTCACAAAAAAAAAAAAAATTTGATTAAATGAATAGGAACTAAATGTACTTTCTATTTAGAAGGGGATCTCCTGCCAACTTTCTTTCCCCCCTCAAGGTTCAACAGTTTTTCACAAAAGCACCTTTCTTTCAGCACTTTCCTTTAACACACAATAGTTGCTGCTCTCCTGCCCTACTTGTGTCATTGAGCATATTAAAAGACTCCTACTAATTAGTGTGCAATTAAAGTAAATCAAATCTTCTGAATGTTCCAAGCACTGACACCTCCCATGCTACCACCTAGATAAACATCTCTGAAGGAGGTACAGAAAAACCAACACCATCCACAACGTCAGGAGTTGAATTAATACTTTCTAATTTTTTTATTATTATTTTCTGGCATTTAAAACAAAACCTCATAGGCATGTAACATTTTCAACACATTTTCTAGCAGCAGTACTGATAGCATAGGACTGACTTTTTAATTTGAAGAGTTCACTAATTCAGGAGACCTGGAAGCACTCCAAGGTCCTTCTCCACAGGGCTGCTTTCCGGCAGGGTGACCTCTAGTCTATACTGGTGCCTGATGTTATTCCTTCCTAATGCAGGACTCTACACTTGTCCTTACTGAACTTCATGAGGTCCACCTTCATCCAGCTCTGCTCTCCAGACTGTCTAGATCTTGTTGGATAGCAGCACAGCCTGCTGGTGTGTCAGCCACCCCTCCCAGTTTCGTATCATGAGTGAACTTGCTGAGGGTACACTCTATCCCCTCATCCACACTGTGACTTTTACTAGACAGTGATTGTTAACTGACATACCAAGAAACCTTATCATCAGAGGTGTATTTCTTACTGTAGTTCATACCAATTCCCCACATAAAGTCGGTTAAATGTTAAAAATTCACTCATTTTTCATTTGCATTCTTTATTCACACTGTTATTTTTTCACTAAGATCTTTCCAACTAATACCAGGGCGACTAAGTCATCAATTAGCACCAAGGCACATGATCTTGAGGCTACTTCCAGACACCTGTAGGTCTCATTAACAACTTCTTCTTAGTTTAGTGGTCTGTAGTATACACACACAACAGTATCTCCCATGTTTGCATGTCCCTTAACTCTTACCCATAAGCTTTCAACACTTTCATCGTGCATTAAGCTCACTGCATTCTGGTTGCTTACTCACATAAAAAGCACCTCCACAACCCTGCCTTGTCAGTCTATTCTTCCTGAAAAGTATATAGTCGCCCATTACCACATTCCAGCCGTGAGCTATTCCACCATGTCTCTGTAAACTGCGATGAGATTTTAGCTCCGTGACTGCATCCAGATTTTTAGTTCATCCTGCTTATTCCCCATGCTCCTTGAGTTGGTATACAGACACTTCAGAGACTTAGCTGAGGAGCATCTGTTACCATTGTGGTTGGTTTGGTCTATTTGCCCATTGAGTGCAACAGCTACTATGTCATCCTGCTGCACAGTGGTTTCCAGCTCCTCCCACTCGTGCCCATGCTGTGTGCATTGCTGCAGATGCACTTCAGCTGAGTTATCAGTTTCATCCCCAACACTAGGTTGCTTCCCCTTGGTTCATCTGCAGTGAACCTGGTTTTATCCCCTTCCTCCTTTGAACCTAGGTTAAAGTCCTTTGAACAAGTCCTGCCAGCCACGTGTTAATCACATGTATTTTCCTGTTCCTTTCAGTATTCTTTCCTCCTATTGAAGGGACTGAAGAAAACACTACCTGTTCTCCCAAACTTTCAACCAGTCATCATAGCACCTTGAATCGCTTTTAGATTTGTGTCCACAATCGCATCACTGCCAACTTGCATAACCAGCAGCGCGTAATAACTGGAGGGCCTCACCAGACCAGGGAGTTTCCTGGTAACATCTCTAACCCAAGTTCCAGGGAGGAAGCAGACTTCCCTGTGTATTGGATCCGGCTGGCAGATGGGGCACTCTGTTCCCCTCAGAAGGGAATTGCCCACAACAGTTACTCTCCTTTTCTTAGAAGAAGTCCTAATGTGTTGGGCTGACTGACCCATCTTAGTCAGCTCTGTGGACGAACCTACATCTATGTCATCATTTGCCTGGCCCTCAGGTTCCAGAGCCTCGTGCCTGCTCTCTAAGGGCAACTGGGAAGGTAAGCGAGGCCGGGCAGAGATTCACCTGCCTCTCCAAGCAGAGACCTGTTTCCATCTCCCCCATCTTTTCAGGCCCTTCCTTCTGCCTGATGGCTACAGGGAAGGGGATTCTCTGTTTCTAGCGGAGCTTGCTGCCTTTGCCTCAGGGAGTGCCTCCACCAACCTACCTCCCTCTCGCACTCCCTGACAGACCTTAACCTCTCCCCTTCCTCCTTCAGCTCTGCCTCCAGGCTGAGCAGGTCACTCCCTTGGTCACACCTCACACAGGTGCTGTCTCTGCCAGCCTCTGGGACAAAGGACAGGCTCAGGCACTCCCTGCAGCCAGACACCCACATAGCTTCGTGCTTGTGTGGGAATGTCATCTGGGTCCCCACATTTCTTCCGGCGGTGTCTTTTGGCCTAGTAGTAACCATGACTTCATCCTCTGAGAGGGCAATGACCAACACCAGAGTGAACCCCGTAGCCAGGAAGGGGGCCTAGTTACAACCAACTGAACTTACCTCTTGCGCTTGCAGCGTCCTGTCCGCACTTTCTACTTTGGAAGGTGCCCCACCACGCCCCGATGACTTGGCACCGCCCCTTTCCCTCCTTCTGCTCTGTGCGAAGAAGACACCGCAGCTCCGCCCTCCCGTCGGCCTGTCCGAGCGCAGGGCGCGGCCGCTGTTGCCCTGACAACGGCCTCTCCTCGCCCGCCGCTCCCGCGAGAGCCGCCGGCCCGCTGGCTGCGGCCTCCCGGCGCCGGGAGCGGGGGGAGCTGCTCCAACTTCATGAGAAGTGGAGTAAAGACCTCTTTCAAGTTTTTGGGCAAGGAGACAACTTTCAATTCCACTGAATGCAGCAATAAAGCTTCCCAAGAGAACAGTGTAATCCCTCCATTCCTTTTCTTTTGTTTCTGCGCTCGCAGGAACTTACTGTGAACTAGACCAGCCACCGCATTGCAACAACAATGAGGTTGAAATGTATCACCCCCACATAAAGCATTAAACACCTCAGAAATCAGAATATTCTAGGAACTGGAAGTGAACACGGACTATCTGAATTATGCTTGGTTGCTACATTTGTTAAGAATATTATGATTTTTTCCATTAAGGTTCATCTGATAGGGAGCAATCACCTGTCCAAGTCTAACCCCCGCTATCTGAGAAAGCAACTTATTATCTGTGAGTTCCAGGAAAATCTACCAGAACACTGAACTAGGTCTTGGAATCTACACTGTGCTTCAGGAACAGACGACAAGAAACCAAGACCGTCAGGAATACCTCAGCCCTGAACGAGCAGGAAACACAGAGGTGGAACTAACTGCTAAAGGTGCTTGAGACGGGGCTCAGGTAGGGTGCATCAGCCTCATACGGAGAGTAAGTGCAGGCATTCTCTCAGAAAGAAACAAGTTCTCTCTTGTACAGTCTTGAAGAATAGATGAGAGTGAAGTTCGTTTACAGAGAATAAACTTAGAAAACCATAGTGAAAGCTGACTGTTTTTCTTCAGTTTGCATTTAAATACTTCTGCTTGCCCACATCTTACTCAAATCAAACTAACATTATTTTTGCACAACTTCTATTGCCTAAAGAGACAGCTGAGCAACAACCGATAAATGAAACTTAGATATTTTGTTTAAAAGATAAAATTAGAAACAAAGAGGACAGCACAGATACACATTAAAATAATATTTCATGTTCATAAAAATCTCAAGGTATCCGCAGAAAGAAAAATCAAAGAAGTCTACTAAAGTAAAGCTGAATGCCTAACCCTCCATCCTTTTCCAAACATAACTCCATTACTACAGAAAGGATAAAAAGCTCCAAAGAAGTCTTAGGGCACATACTGTAAAGGGAGACCATCTAGCTATATTTAACCCAACTGCAAAATCCCATGCAAGGACTTCCCAGGAGTATTAGGAACAGGATTTATGTCTTCATGGCTCAGTTCCAATATGCAATGCTGAGGCTACAGGGATTTTTCGCTGTGTCCCCATTAGTTTCAAGAATACAGAATGATTTGGCTATTTATAAGACTCACAGATATTATTAGTCATAATAATACTGCAGTTGAATGGAAAATAATTTTGTTAGGTTGGGAAAGTATGAATAAGAAAATATTGTTCTTCCTGAATCAGAATAAAAAGTTAGAATGTTCTTTTTCTTTATGAAGTGACAGGAAAAAAGAAAGTCCAGATTAATATAACAAATTATTTTTGGATAATTTGGAAACATTTTACTTTTAATGTGATTAGTTTTAAAAGGCATATATATGTTGTATTTTAAAAGAAAATACAACTTGTGCTAAAGAAAAAATAAAGGTTAACATTGGGTACTAAAAGTAAAATAAAAATGATTTAAAGTCTTTAAGCTCAAAAATCAAAGTGATAAGGGGAGCCTAATTAAAAAAAACGATTTTCCATGGAGATGCTACCTGTGATTATGTATTTCTGTGCAATTGTAAAACTTAGTTGCAATATTCTTTTTTTTTTTAATATCTTGAAACACTTAATAATTTAAGCTATTTCTGAATCTTATACTTACTCCCCTGGTGACCATGTAAACTCCTGATTTACTTTTACTGTCCATAGCACTATGACTCCTACCGCTCTGCACCTCTCTTCCTGTGACATCTGCAGCAGGGCATTTTGCTTGTCCACTTTATTTTACCACACTCCAGTCAAACTACCCCTTATGGGGTTGTCATTCTAACTTCTCAAGAGAAATCACATTACTGTCCATAATGTTCATGTCCGCTGGCTTTCTCTCCACCTGGGTCACATGTGTTTTTAGAGATTTATTTTTAGGTTGTATCCTCATTAATTCCTGCCCGTTTATTCCCTCTCGTAAATGATTGTAACACATTTGCCCTTTCTGTCTCAATGGTGCTGCCAAATCCCAATTTACAGTTCTGCAAAGCTCTTCTACACTACTGTTTTTGACATGCTTTCCTGCATATTTGGAGGCCTACCTACAGAGCTAACAACCAGAACTGATGTAGAATTTAATCATTAAATCCCTATCAGATGTTCAACCTAAAGGGAAACACTTGGGTCAATTTTTTTTTTTCAAAAAGAAAAGCAACTTTATACTGAATCTCTGAACTTCATTTCATATGGATGGTTCCGCAGTGTTAGATGACTAGTTTAGGTACATTGCTCTATAACTGCTTGATTATACCGTCCCATTACCATTGTGTCGTTTAGTCTGTGGTAAAAGCAAATCTTCAACTTCAAATCCCACAAATTTATGTAAAGAACACCTGAGACTGGAATCTGATTCCAAATATTGCTGCAGTACATGTGTATATCATGCATACTGCATGGCTATAGATTATATGAGTCTTATGTGTTATATGATTATATGATGATTATACGATTATATGAGTCTTATGTGTCATGGGTATACATTCTCTAGGAAGAGAATATGAACACTGAAAGCTTTCAACAGCCTTTTATTATTCTCTAAGCTTATTTCTTCTGACTTTGAATCTCTGTTACCCTGAGATACACTTCTTATCTGACCTGTGTGTCCATACATGTTGTTGATCCACGCTATCTCCTATTTCTTGGTGTTCAGATGTAGAGAAATGTTCTGTGAGTTTTATAGTCTTTGCTTGATGTTTTCTCACCCGCTGACAGGCAGTGGCTGTCAATTAGAGAGCAGAGGACATGGAGAGTGACAAAGGAAGTTTCCCAACCCAGACACAAACCCCTGCACAGCCAGGATAAAGACCAAATTAAAATCCATACATATCTGAGTGCCTCCAAATTAGTGTTGGAATGCTTTGCTCTGATTGCATTGCTCAACATGTTTGCCATGGATCTCTCAATAGTAAAACCCTTCTCCATTTTCTGGGCTTATTTACTTTAATTCTACTTTTTAAGGAAAAAAAAAAAAAAGAAACATTTAAGAAACTGTAGCATGAATTTTTTATAGGTTTTTGACAACTGCAATGGCAAGTGTTGTGCCAGTGCTCTTAAGGTCTCTTGTTTACATATGTATACTTATAACCTGCTTAGGGGCTGGCAGTCTTTATTTTCTTGGGGATTTTTTTTACGATTCTCTCTTGACTAAACTACATAACTCGTATAATAAAGTCCTTCGATTTGTTATGGTCTATCATTTTTTGTTGTTGTTTTGTGTAATTTTTTTTAAGTCTTTTATCTAAAGTCTTTCCAAAATGCATACCGTAGCATCTTGATTATGTGTTATTTTGTTGCTCTGAAAGCATTTCATGCTGTGTTACCATCTAGCTGGGCGATGTTATAACTTCTCGCACTCATTACTCCTCTACGCACATTGCTGAAAATATAATGAGACAGTGCGGTTTGTATTAGAGGCTGCTGAAACACATCCTTTTACGAGTGTCATGCTGCAGCTGCCGTGATGGATCGTGTCAATTATGTTGCTGAGCCTGCATTCTGAGAGTGTTTAGTAAAACCTGTTATTGCGTTAACTTGCTTGTCTCTTTTTTCCTCTCCTTTTCTCTTCCTCTCTGAAATAGTGAGGACCAGATTCTCCAAGGAATTGTGCTGTTTTACTCCAGCTGAAGAGCTGACCTCTACATCACCTTTCAGAGAAAACAGCCCTGGAGATTCAATTTAATTAAAACTCATCTGTCCAAATGAATTAAAGTTGTTTTTAATATCATCACCTTGAATTCTTGAATAAGACATGGAAATAAATCCCTAAACTTTACATTTAAAATGTTGTTAGAATTATTTCACAGTCGACAAGTTACAGTCACAAGATTTTGTTATACCTATGGCGAAATTGATCCAAAGATCTCTAACAGCTCCCAGACACAAATGTACAGAACCTCATGTATTTTCATTTTACAATGAGACAAACACAACCTCTGTGCTGTGCACAGGAACATGGTAGAGAGATATCTTAGCTACCTGAAATTGGTCTAGCTTCAGAAAAAGAAGGGATATAACTATGGAAGTCCAGGTGTGCTCCCGAGCAATCAAACCCTGTGTTGAGAAACACAGTGTGTTTGTACGGGCACAGCATTGTAGGTCATGTCCTGGGTTGCAGGTACCATGTACTAGCACGTGGCCTAATTCATCTGGTAAGATCAGATAATGACCCAAACTTGAATTTAAAAATCCATACCTAGCCCTATAAATGGTGAGTTTGTATTGTGCAGCTTTTAGTAATGAGTCAGATTTTCAAAGTAACCTGTAAAAGGATTCGATTCTCACAAAAACTGTCATGGAAGTTTACCACATCAAGGCAAAGATTTGGGAAGAGGATTTCCATGTATTTCCTGAAAATTTTAAATCCCCTGTTGAAAATTTCAACCTTTGGTCTTGAAAATCAGTACTGTGCGCTTAAGTAATATCATAATATGTAATAGCACCAATGGGGAAGTCACAAAAGGGACAATAATTTCTGGCTTTTAGCTCCCTATCTTTTTTAAATTGAACTTACATTTACTATTTAATTTCTTCAATAGACTCAACAAATACGTGAGACTTGGTCTTTCCAGCCCAATGTTTCTTACTGTGATTTGACAAGTTAAAGCTCTTGCTGGGCAAAATTTTTTGAGCATTTTGGGCATTTACAAGGTTTCTCAGCTATACAGTCTCAAATTCTGTCCACAAACTGAATAGAAGAAGTGAGGGCAAGAAGGGTTCAAGATCTGCATTACAAAAGCTTCAAAAGATTAACTGTTTACACAAAACTACCTACGTTTAGAATTTGCCATCGATCTGACAAAAGCACAAGGCTTTATAATATCTCAGCATTTCTACTTTTGATTACAGCAATTACTTGAATCCACAGAAAAACACTTTCAAGTGTGAGGTATGGAAGAAAAAAAAATGAAGCAAGTAAGCTTTTTCAGACAAAACAAAGAAAGAAAAAAACGCTCTGTACTTCGGTCTGAGTGAGAAACTAATTTCATTACACTAAGTTTCCTCTCTAACAGCCTACCATGACTCATTCATGGGTTAATTGTAGATAATCAGATATAGTTACCATTACAATAGAGCCCTGTTCTTATAAACTGTTTGCATTCTAAAGTTTTCAGAGACAGCAAAGTGCTTAAATCTCTCATAGCAAGAAAAAAAAAGTGGGTTTGGAGAAGAAAAAGCAAATTGCACAATAAAATTTAATTGAAATTAGAGGGCACATTCTCAAGGATGTTTATTCTTTCTCACTCGGATGGAATAAATGAGCTGTAATCTGGCTGTAAATAGCTGGTGGGAAATTCAGTTTATGCATCTGTTCTTCTGTTGCCCCCTGTCCTTTTGTTGTAGCGTGGCTGTCCCACACCTGTTTGGACCTATGGTAACACCTACAGTGGTTTCACCTGCCCCAACTCCCTTGAAAGAAAAAGTATTCTGGAATGGAAAAAGGTATCCTCTAAAAGACAACTACTGTAACAGGCTCAACTTATCAACCAGTGATGCCTAACACAGCCATGTTTATCCTTTTGCAGAATGCAAAAAATATTCAATAACATTTAATTTGCTGTGCAACCAGTGTTTCTTCTGTGCTCTGCACAATTCGCTTGGACTTAGTGTGGAAGTTCATTAGTGACAGCAGTGGGATTACAGCTTCTAGCGAAGAGGAATCGGGGTCATTTGAGCAGGAGGATACCACTGTCTCCCAACTGCATTAGACTCAAACAGAAGAATGAAATCTAGACACACTATGCACAGCCCTCTCCCATCACCCACCACCAAAAAAGCCTCCTAATTAGTTGTTAGAGGAGTATGGATGATCCCGGGCTAGTACACCAAGGTCATTCTGCCAGTGGGCAATGCCAGCACACATTGTCAGAATCACAGTAGATGCTACAGCAACTTGTGACCTTCATGTCTTGCTCACGCCGTCCATCAATCAGAAAAGGAAAGAGGTCAGTCGTACGGATTAGGGTCATTGCATAGTCCTAGGTCATTTCCCCTTCCCCTGGGCCTCCAGCTACAGTTAAATCCCCAATCGGTGAAAATTAGCATGGCTGTACAGAAGTAAGAAAAACATCGAGTTGGAAGAGCTGAGAATATCGCTCATTAAAGATACCACACAGGGAAAGAAAAACATTTGCTGACTTTATTTGTATTCTGCCTCCCCGGCTGTACAGGATTTTATTAAACAAGAGAAGAGCGCAGCCCGTCATCCTAATAGGGATGTTAATAGGGAGAGCTAACAGCTATCAGAGCATCTGAAGAGAAATTTTCAGACGAAAAAGCTTTTAAAATGAGTATGCAAAGGAAGTAATGTTGGATCTGTAATATTTCAAACACAACAGGATGTACGTTCATGTAAATGTGTATGCAAATTAGATGCAGCCCTCAGGCACTTGGTGAGTTTCCAGTGAGGCCCTTGAGGCTGCAAACTGTTGATTTAGCATATGAGTCTCACCACTTACACTGAAATGCATGCATTAAAATAATATTGAAAGAATGTATGTATCAGGGACTTTTAAATAAGTTAAATATTGATATAGGCTCGGTTAGCTCCCATGGACATTTGATTTTTAGCTGGAAAATGTTGCAACGTGGCAATTCTGCTTTTTAAAATGTGAAATAAACAAAGTGTTGGCTACGTGATTAGTGCAAAGATTCAATCAGTTGTACTCATGTTCTGTTTAAGGATACTTTTGTCACAGCTAACAAACTTGATTACAAAAAATATTAGATTAACAATCTTGATTCATCAAATACATGTTTCCCACTCCTCAGGCTGCACATTAAGAGACTTTGGTATGAATGCTATTGTTTTTCACTAGATAAATAAGAATTAAACATGAAGAATTCAGTGTTAATGCTCACTTGTCCCTTCTTAATGCTGTCCTTTCTCTGTGACATAACATAGTTATTTGATAGAAAAGCTTAATTATAAAATTTAAAAAAATATTATCTTCCTGCATCAGTCCCACAAAATAATGTATCAAGACCTGTAAAAAAAAAATCAGGTACCACGTATCTCAGTATATCTGAATGAAGAATATAAGAATTGCTCAGGTAATACTTGTTTTAATTACATAAGGGAATCAAATGTTGCTTTCCATGAGCAATTCTTATAATTTGAAAAAACAGACATTTATTGCTGGTGATTTTTTATTTTCCAGTAGACTAATTGAGTTTGATCATTCTCACCTAATATTTGATCTATTGTTGATCTGGCTCTGTCACTCAAGATCCCTCTACACATCCCATCTGTAAAGACTTAGAATCTATTAAAGAGGCACTAGAGGGAGAAGCTGGAAACATTAGGAACTGAGTGTCCAAACCCAGACATAGCCTTGGTTTGCAAATAGGTGGGTTGCTCATAACTATCCTGGCATTTGCCTGAGCGCTGCTATCACTCTGTTATATGCTCATCCTCTTCCTAATCCCAGATAAATTCACCCTCATTGGTGCTTTTAAGGTAACCTTGAGACTCCCTTTTACTGCTGTATGCTTAGGTGTTTTTCTTGCTATTTCATGCTCATGTAGATGAGATAGTATTTTTTCACATTATGTTATTATTGTGTTTGTTTGGGGTTTTTCTTAGATGATCATTAAATCTTATTAATGTATTACCAATTTACAGTGCCCAAACCAGGTAGTCTGAAAGACAGGTAAATCAGGTGAAAAGAAAAATCACACGAAAGGGGCCAAAATCAATGTAGCAACTTGTTTAGGAGATACGGCATGGTGTTTATAAACATTATTCTTTTTTACATGCTTTTTTTTCATAGCAATAATAATAAAATAAAAAAGATGTGTGGAGTGGTCTAGTCTAACCTGAATAGGAAGGCTTATACCATTTTTGGAGAAAATAAAAAGAATGAAAAATGGATGCCTCTTTGGTTTGCTGGGTTTTTGAAGGAAAGAAAGGGTATTTTTAATCGCTCTTCTCAGATAATATTTTTAGGTGTGTCACAGCCATCAAGATAGCCGTCTCAGGTCACCACAAACAGCAAAGGCATGACTGCACAAACAGTTGTGCAAAGTTGTTTCTAACTACTGTGCTGGTCTCAGATTTCCCATAGTCACAAGAAAAGTGAAAACCAAACAAGTCAACAAGCAAATATTATCAAACAACTCCTGTTTATTTTGAACTCCAAAACTCCAGGAACACCTCTGTGGCAAAGTTCATTTGTGCCCTGCAGGGTTCTGATTTAACTGTAAATAGCATGTCTTCTGATTGAAGACTTGCCTGTTTTAAATAGTATATATTTTTGTTTTATACAGATACACATTCCCCAAAGGACAGGTAAGTTCTTCCTAGTAAGAGTATGAGTTATATAAAACATTATTAACACTTTCAGTTCTCTCTTCCCAAAATATAAACAACACCGCTCGTGTGGAAGAGTCTTGTATACTGCATATTAAAAAGCCATCCAAAATGAATCAATATTATCAAATATTGAATAGATTCTGAATGTAATTTTTGTTGGTTTTGACTAGTCAGCAATCAAAAAAAATTACTGTGTATCACTCACAAAAATTCTAATGTAATTTCAGGGATTTCTAAACCTGTTCCAATACCTTTATACTGGATTTCTTTGATGATGGTGAGAAGGGAGTTACAGTAAGCTGAGAGGGCTTTTTCTGGACTCCCTTTGCAAGCATCAGTTCGATCTCTTGTGCAGAGATAAGCTTTGAGCACAGCTGTGGTGAGCAAGCCAGGCACAGAAGGTGCTCTGACTTTAAATGCTGTCCAGTAATTTGTGGTGTAAACTGGGTTGTTTCTCCCTGGGGCAGGCCAGGAGGAGAAGGTACAGAGCAAGCTGATGGTAACCATGGTCCTCAGGTCCCTCATCCCTGAAGCTGATCTGCTGGAAAACAAGAAAGCTCCACAGAAAGCCTTTGGTCTACATCAGATATCAGTATATATATTCTAGTAAATTATCCTGAAATATGCTAGTTACACCATGGGTATTAAGCTTTATTTTATGGTTTTGCAATTTAAAAGCAGCAGCATTTGAAAAATCTGTGTGGGGAGAGAACAAAAAAACATGCCTTCCCCGGCTGCTTTTGTGTTCCTAGTGTTCAACAGAAACAGTTTTTTTGTTCAGTTAAGTGTTCTGACAATAGAAATTTGTAATGCAAATGCTCCTATTCTCTCAATGAAAGCAAGCTAAAAAGCGAGGGTTTCGTGTAGCAGCACTGTTGCATCTGATGTGAGAATCATTTTCTAGAGACTCCTGCAGTCAATTAACCACATCAGTTTTGCTGATGAGCTACAGCTTGTGTTTATAACTATCTCAGTGAGGGCTGGAGAGAAAATGCAGTCATTTTTGTAGTGTGTAAAAAACTTTGGACATGCAGAAGGTTCATTAAGTGAATTGTTAGCAAGCAGGCTGAATTTTGCATTATGACATGAATTTGCTTTAGAACAAGATCAGTGACTAGACAAGAGATTTCTTTCAGATGCTGCTTTGTGTCTGCATTTCCATGTTCTATCGCTTCAGTTACCGCTGGTTTCGGCTGCAAATTTTCTTGGCATAGAAGGGAAGTTTTGCATGTGGCTTGATCAAAGGAGACTAGTTTTGAAGGTTGCTGCACATCTACATAGCAAACAATGAGCTTATGAAGATAAGTCAAAGGATGGGTAGTAGGATGGTCTGCGGCAAGACTGCGTGATCCGATGGGTAGCCCTGACGTGAGATGGGACTCTGGGTTGGTCCTGTTGTGTTCTCAACCCATGAGCAGCCCAGCACCACCATGCACCCACGGATGAGCAGCTCTGAGCTAGGGCTACCTGCCATGCTGCTCACCATGGATGGGCCGGGAGGTATATGCTCCATGTACAAGAAGACAAGCTGAAAAGGTGCTGCTGAACCACTGATTCTGCTTGGATCCTTCTCGCTGTAAAGGCCCTGGCACTACCAAGGAGGTAAATTTATATTATACTTGAGTAACCACTAAGGTAGTCGGAAACCTCAGATCGTTTCATATGGTCTTTAATGAAGACCTTAGTTACCAGTGGAAAGATACAATGAATAGAATGGTTTCTACATCACATCTTACATTAAAATCTTCATAATTTCTGCATATTCAACTGCAAATTAAAACTTTCTTTGCTTTTCAATGCTGAAAATGGACTAGGAGAGGTTATTTCAAATTAGCAACTTCAGGCTAGAGAACCACTCAGGACAGTTGTTGCTTTATATTATGCCTGCTGAGGCACTGATCTTAGCCAAGAATCCTCCAGTGCTATGAGCTACCTACAGCAGTCAGCAGGCAGAATGTTTTGACTGACAAACAGTACTAAAAGAAGTTCCTAACAGATAATAAGATGTGCCTCCACAAAACTGCAGAACCAAGAGCTCCATATTGTTCCAAAGGTCAGTTTAGAAAAATAAAAAATAATTAAAAAAAAATGTTTCAGTCATAGGAGTACAATCACTATGTTTGGGGGAGGGGAAAAAAAGAAAGAAAAAGAAAGAAGTATGAGAGAACTGTATGTTACCCTACACAAATATGTCTGTCTATAAATGCAGCTGCTGAGCACACATGTAAAGGGGATTTTCTCAATGACCAAACACTTCCATGTCCCTATCATTCAAATTGTGTGTCACTCATGAGGAGTAATATCTTTAGTGGTAAGACCCTCTTCTAAACTAGAATCTTCATTAGCAATTGAATGCTTTGATTCAGGTTAAAAAAGTTCAGAACAAAAAGGACAGTTTTGCTAACAAGTTTGGTTGTGGTGGTTTTTTTTTTTAATGCTAATCAAAGCGGATTTCTCCAAAGCATCCAGTGAATATGGAAACACATCACCAGGTTGGTCCTTGAGGACTTCCCCTACCTTTATGGCGGTGGAGGCAATCTGGATGTGGTGGAGCCTGCGCAGTGTGCTGTCCCTGTCAATGAAGTAGGAGGCTGCCAGCTGGTGCAGGGTCTCCAGGGTCACTGCTGAGCTGTTGGTGCTGGGATCGCTTCCTTCCGACCTCTTGCTCAGCTTCCGTTTGTCCACAAAAATTGTGAGTGACTCCTCTCCTGAATGGGGAAACAAGCCAGAGTGGTCATCAGGGGCATCTTCTGAGTCTCATTTTGGAAGAAAGAAGGGGGCAAGCTGAAGTTCTCACTAGTTCTTGTCTAATGTTTAGTTATCTCTACTTGGTGGCAGATGCAGATACTTCAGTGCCTAAGCATATGGACAACAGATATCTTCTAGGGATTTATTATTTTGTTGGTGTCTCATATGAATAAAAACTATACAATAGGACACATTTATTCCTAAAATGCAATGACAAGGGGCACAAGTCTGCTACACCAACTCCTGTTCACCAACAATATAGAGATATTCTGAGGACATTAAATCATATATAAAATGTGTTTATTTCCAAGGTTGCTTAATATCTTAAATTTTTAGCATTTACTGTTAGCATAAAAGAGAAAGAAACCAGTGTAATACTTGTGAATTTTTGTTGTGTTTCCTTCTTTTAAAACATGTATCATATCTAATTTCAGGAGAAAGATATCTTGGTACAAAAAACCAAAGCAAAATATCACTTGTTTAACTGAGTGAATCCTTAAGGACCATTTCAGATTAGACATATGGATACCGTTAGATCTGTAAAGTAATTTTTCAGATTTATTGTTTATTTCATGGATATTTTTTCCTGTGTTTCAGGCTAAGCAAGAATTAATTCATTTAGTAGCATGTTCAGGCAAAACTCTTTGAATTAGAAAAGTAATTTATTGACTTTCTTCTGTGCAACTTATGTCTGAAGTAACTACAAAACCACATTTTTTCACTTTCTGAGCCTGTGTCTGGTAGCTTGTGTTCTTCCACATTAATATCAAGAACCAATGAATAACATCATTTCACCTGTATTTGAGGTGCTGAACACCTCCACTGAATGCCACGTCCTTGTGCCAGGAAAAGAAGCTGCCCTGACAGGGTCTGACTCGCCACTCGTGCAAGTTTCATTGCTCACCCATCTGCTACCGTGGCATTTTGCCCATTCAGAGGAGGGGCTGCCAGCTTTGGATGGGTTTAAGTGCCAAGAAGTAATAGCTGTGGAGGGATAATATGTAGGATGGAAGCATGACATCATCTTTAAAGGGAGATAATCTCAGTGGCAAGCAATGCTAACTGAAGAATGGTGTGCCTTTGTGCAGGAAACCACATCTACTGACATATCTGACACATAGCTGCCTCGGCTCGCAAAACTTATTTCTGTTTGGAGGGAGAGCAGAACATTTTTATCGATGTACCTTACGGTGTTTCCCAATCTCTCAGAAATTCAGAGGATAGTTGGGCCCTTCAGACCTTATAGAGACAAAACTGCCATTATCATAGAATCATTGAGGTTGTAAAAGACCTTTAAGATTACCAAGTCCAACCATTAACTCAGCAGTTCCAGGACCACCACTAAACCATGTCTCTAAGCACCTCCAGGAGCTCTTATCTAATTAGACCTGCCAGGCTTGTCCAGTATGTTCATTTTGTCCTGTAAGGGGCAGCTGCTGCCCAGGATGGCTGGCTACTCCAGCTGGAACCTACCTCTGTTTTCACCACTATATTTATTCTTCTCTTACAGTTTCATAAAGGGTCATTTTTGCATGAGAAAAATTTGCCATCAAAACCTGGCTGAGGTTCCAGCCTCGCTGGCATTCAATTAGAGAGTAAACCCTACCTTTTCAAAATGTGCTTTGTCACCCCAGCTGGTATGGGAGACTCTTCTGAAATGAAAAAGCAACAGAGTAGGCTGAGATTTTGAGTCAGGGGCTGCGAGCTTTGTGCAGCTGCTTGTGAAGCTGGAAAGACACAGATATTTTGGAGCAAAAGTCATCAGAACTCACTGGGGGAAACACTGTATCAGTGATAAGCTTAGGCTGAGCAAATAAAGTGCAAAATTTCACTAGATTTCTCTCCATTTTTCTTCCCGCTTTCCAGAGGTCTTAGCTAGTGTATTCAAAGTGACTTTTGCAAACTCAGCTGGCTTTCCACTGAAAATATCTTCTAATGAATGGCAAGGTTAAGTGAAAACAAGCCTTTAATGTTGCAGAAAATCTCTGGAAAATAGAGGAAAAAAAATCTTTCTGAGGTTCTTTGTGTTTCATTAGCCCGTATGCCACCCCATCTTGTTCTGGTATAAAGTCTTTTGAGTGTTCTGTATTACTTATTAGTAGAGATGGTGGGACTGCTTCTATTTCAACAGACTTCTGGTAAGTTTTAATATTAAAACAGAGTTTGTTTGGGTTTCTCCCATCAAAAATGTTTATTCTCCAGGCAGTGGAGAGCAGAACTGCAATAAAACCTCCAATTTCAGAAAAATAACTTGAAAAAGGACAGTGTTATATGTTGTGTTGTTTTGTTTTGATTAGAAGATGTCAGGAAAAAACCTTTGAACACCCTCACAGTTATCACATCATCTTATTGTCCTGGTCCTGCCTGCCCCCGTGGCAGTTGCTGGTGGGCAGGATCCCCTGGCATCCCCAGCCCCACAGTCTCTGTCCTCACCCCCTGACAGATACATTTTGTTTTTCATGCTCTGTAACCAAGTTGAAATTATTTTGAATGTTTACTTTTGACTCAGATCACATCAGATTACATCTCCCAAGGCTGAGTGAAGGCATGCAGCCAGAGTGAGGGGGCATTCAGTATAAACATGAAGGAAGCTCTTTCTCCTCAAAAATATCTGCATCGCGTTTGCATGACCTCTCAAACAGGCGGGTTCTGGTTCATCATTGGCATTCTCAGGCACTATGCTATTAACAAATGCAATCATAGAATCATTTAGGTTGGAA
Source organism: Trogon surrucura (assembly GCA_020746105.1). NCBI lineage: Eukaryota > Metazoa > Chordata > Aves > Trogoniformes > Trogonidae > Trogon > Trogon surrucura. The sequence goes on from CM036624.1 coordinate 12,653,573, forward strand.
AAGACCTCTAAGATCAATGAGTCCAACCATTAACTTAGCAATGCTAGGTCCTCCACTAAACCGTGTCCCTAAACACCACATCTACATGTCCTTTAAATACCTCCAAGAATGTTGATTCCACCACATCCCTGGGCAGCCTGTTCCAGTGTTTGACAACCTTTTCCATGAAGAAATTTTTCATAATATCCAATCTAAACCTCCTTTGGCACAACTAGAGGTCATTTCCTCTTGTCCTATCACTTGTTACTTGGGAGAACTGACTCCCACCTTGCTACAACCTCCTTTCAAGTAGTTGGAGAGAGAGAGAAGGTCTCCCCTCAGCCTCCTCTAGGCTGAACAACCCCAGTTCCCTCAGTGGTTCCTCATAAGACTTGTTCTTCAGACCCTTCACTGTCTTCGTTGTCCTTTTCTGGACAGGCTCCAGCACCTCAACGTCTTTTTTTGTTGTGAGGGGCCCAAAACTGAACACAGTGCTTGAGGTGTGGTGTCATCAGTGCTGAGTACAGAGGGACAATCCCTGCCCTCGTCCTGCTGGCCACACTATTAGTGATATAGGTCAGGATGCCATTGGCTTTCTTGGCCACCTGGGCACACTGGTTTATTTTCAGATGGCTGTTGACCAACACCTCCAGGTCCTTTTCTGTCAGGAAGCTCTCCAGCCGCTCCTACCCAAGCCTGTAGAACTGCTGGGCGTTGTTGTGACCCAAGGGCAGGACCCGACATTTGACCTGGCTGAACCTCATGCAACTGGCCTCAGCCCATCCACTCAGCCTGTTCAGATCAAATCAAGTTTCAAAAATATTTGCAGTTCAAGACGTCTTGCAGATTCTGAAAGTTTTTCATCTGTCAGAGCTGATTTAACACTTGCTAGAAAAAGTGGATTAAAAACTAGAGAACTCCCCTTACGGTAGTACTCAGGCATCCATGTCACTGCAGAATTCTAACAGGTCTCCCTTCCTCACTCAGAGCATGAGGGGTTGTAAAGTGTCATAGCCAACTCATATTTAATTTGTGGAAGACAATTTGCATTTTAAGGTAACTTACAGAAAGTTAAACCCATGCCAAAAGAGACTCTTCTCCCACATTTGAAACATGGATGAATCTTGTTTTTTACTGGTGACAGTCTGCCACCATAAACTAGGCTAAGGAGACATCCAAGCATTAGTTAAAAAACAACTGTGATTTAGAAATCTATTCAAGGTTATGAATTTTAAGAACTGAAAAGCATTAATGTCAGTGAATACTAAGAGCACATGAGCATTCAGCATTGGATCCACACAGCTGTGCTTTCCCTGAGTTCTGAAAGCAGGTTCTTTCCACCTCACAAAATTCATGAGTCAGGTAACTTCAGTTTCTCAGGTTTGAAAGAAATAGCATAAAAACCTTTGGCATGCTCACAAAGCACCACCGCATAATCCAATGGTTGGTTCAAGAAATCAGAATTGCCACGCTGCTGCTTTGTTCCCACGTAGCTGCTGTCACTGACAGATACTCACTGGGACACTGACATCCACACTATAGACTGACCTTTGCACAACAGATAGTAATGTCTCCACAAGCCCTGGAATTTGCAAGCTTATAACTTAGCCTATGTATTTAATTCTTTCTAGGCTTACATGAATATATTTTCCATGATTTGTATTTTTAAGTTAAACTTACTCCTGAGTTGAAAAAAATATTCTATATGCTGTCTTTCAGAAAAAGTAAAGCATGAAATAAAATATGTATACAGAAGATTACTTGGGCATTTAACCCATTTGTGGCCATTTAGATGTAAGGCTCCTAAACAACAGTTCATAAATGGCATTCAGAAATTAAAAATTAATTTTGTGTGCATCTTAAGAATATCTTCAGGAATTATTTAAATAAAAAATGCAAATCACCATCATTGACATGGTAGAATTGGAATAATGCTGTAACAACTGTAACTAAATATAACCATCTATTGAAGGAGTAAATATATTTTATTATACATAATAATACATATTCATATTATTTAAATACTTAGTGCTATTTTCTGCCTCAATTATTGAAAGATTGTTTTCCTATACCCACATCTTTGTCATGATGAAAGGATCACCTGCCTTGATGTGTCGTGTTTTCATCTGTAGACTCAGTAACTGGCAGGAAAAAGCAGGGATCCAAGCTCTTCCCATCACATTGTGTCAGAAAGTGAGGAAACAGTAATAAAAGGATAATGCTCAAAGGCAGATATATCTGAGCATCCTCCACAGTTATCTACTTAGAGTTCTGTCTTCATACAGATATACATATCTTACAAAGGCATAAAGTTCTTTGGCCTATGAACTCCTCAAAATTTTCTGACTAAATAGAATACCTCAGCTACAATTGCTGTAATGCATTATAGTAAAAATAATTTTTTTTTAAAAAAAAAGTGTTATGCCTTTGTTATAAAAAAGAGCTCAGCACTAGTGGAAAATCTATTCACGTATGGATTACAGACTGTACCATTAGGGTTTTATCTGGTCATTTTCCCATATTTAAGTATATGCTGATGGAAGTAAACAGGTTCAAAAGGTATGTAAATTAATGCTAGACCAGATCTGGTACTATTTCTGTGGTTGAAGTGAATAACAGTGCATGTTAATTCCATACATACCATCTGGTTTAGCATTTAAAATTTTTCTTCATTGAGTAGACAAGGAGAGAAAAGAAAGGGAATATATTTTTGTATTTTTTTTCTTCCCCTTAGCATCCATAATCTTAAATGCTGGAAAATTTACATACCTGGGGGTTGGTGTTTGCAAATCGTATGCTAATTTTTCAAGTTTCTTGCTCACATCAGTCTTTTGAGACTGGACTCTCCCTCCTTTACTTACCAATAGTTTGTATCTTACCTTGAAAGGAAATGTTGTGGAAAACAAAGGTCATATCAGTAGTCAGTGTAAGTTATCATAAAACCTTCAGAATTCATTGAGATTCACTGTTTTGCACCACCTGACAATTTCTCCCATCTCTGTGAGGAGAGTGATGTACTGCTCAAGAGGAATATTAATCAGGGGCATAAAATCTGCCCCTCTTCATTCAGCGTGTAGAGTAGTAAAAGTGTAACTATCCGACTCACTAGAGGGACTGCAACCAGTGGAGAAGAGAATGACAGAGGTTGAGGTTAAGCTGATCTCCCCGTTAGGATAGTCTGTTGTAAAGACAAAACTACCTTTATTTTTCTTTTGATTCTTAAAGCCTTCAACATTATCAAGGGATATTTCCTGATCTGGGAAGATGAATTTATTGATGGACTGGTAATGAACTCTTTGATCAGTTGTGACTGACAATAACAGCAAAACATAAATCAATCTCAAACATTTAAGATTACTATTTAGCCAGTTGCCTACAAAGCTTCTAGTTTGGTAAGAAGCCTTAGCAACCTCCTGCAAATTTGTTTATTCACAAAAGTTACCATCTTTCCAGAGGCAGGGAGGGCTCATTTGCCAAGGCCACTACCTTCATCTTGCAAAGCACCGAAGTCAACTCACACACCCAAAGGCCTGGAACAAGGGCCCATCACTTCACTGTAGTATGTAAGTTTTCTGTAATTTCCTCATCACTGAGTAGTAGAAAGAGCATGAAAATGAATGCCTTAAGGTGGGATACATTGGTATTTTCATCCTCCTACATGTAGTCCACAGTGATGCCATGGGCTTTCACAATAACTTCCAGTTCCAAAGATCACTGCTGCACACTATTTTTTGTAAACCATTGAAGTGCACAGCAGAAAATGCTCTTGTATATTATCCAGCAAGCGGGACCTTCATTGCATCATGCTGTGTGCAAGCAAAATTGAAAAGTATAAATGCTGAACAAAAGGAGGAAAAATATTACCATGTGTCATCTCCCATTCAAAGAAGAATCTTTGCTTTTTGGAAATGCTAGTTGAAAGCTGATGAAGAATTCAGAAATTTGTTTCATAGAGTCAGAAAATAATTTAGGCTAGAAGGGACTTATGGCAGCTATCCAGTCCAATTCCCTGCTCAAAGCAAGTCTAATTAAATGAGATGCTCGGAGACTTGTTCAGTAGAGTGCCTTCTCTCACCTTCAAGGATGGAGCTCCCTTGCCCAAGTCCTCTCTTTCCTTTCCCCTAAAGCTGTTCTGGTCAGTGTTGGCTGGGCTGTGTAAATTTACAATTTTGTTAACACAAACACGGCATGTGCCGTCCTAGATGGAGGAAACGTTCTCACCTCCAAGTGATGGCCCAGCCCAATGCAGTGCATGAGATTTCACAAAAACGAGCAGCCACAGCTCTCCTTTGGCTGCAGATCTGACACTTCAGACAGTCGATGCAGGAGCAGAAGTTACAGTGAGCACAGGCACGCGAGGTCACCCGTGAACCCACCGCAAGCACCAGATTACTTAGGGTCCTTCTATCGTGAAGCTTGAAGCTGTTCATTATAAACATTTGCCTTATGGCACAAGAAGATAAAATTTCCATAAGAAATAGAAGCTGTGAGAAATGTCCTTTTCCACATTACCTTGTGGCAGCAAGAAAAATAGAACTCCCCTAAATTCTCGTTTCAGAATGCCCCTGAGGAGAATATTTCTGTGTTTGTGAATAAAGACTTGGGAACGCATTGCAAACAACCATGTGCAAGAGTTCCCTTTATGGTCAAAAAGGGATATTCATGAAAGCCAAATTGCCACAGAGGCACACAAATCTTACCACAGGATTGTTCACTTGCCAAGTTTTCCTTTATATCCATGAATACAGATGATTGGGGATTTATTAAATAAAAGTACTACGCACGCTCAGTTCGGTCTTCTGCTTTTAAGGAGCTACTTAAGTGACAAAGCTTTCAGAATAAAACAACTTGTAATTAAAGGGAAAGTACAAATACATCACTGAAAGAAAATATCTAATTACATGTTAATAAAGTGTGGACAAGCATCTCTGGGAATCCCCATTCAATCTAGCCCCAAAATGAGAACTAACACATACAGGAAAGTACATGAAAGCATTATTAAAAATTACTAATTCCCTGTAATTATTGTAATTGAATCAAATTGTAATTGAATCAAATATGAGGAAAAACTTTTTCACTGTGAGGGTGACAGAGCCCTGGCACAGGCTGCCCAGGGAGGCTGTGGAATCTCCTTCTCTGGAGACATTCAAACCCGCCTGGACGCGTTCCTGTGCACTCTGCTGTAGGTGATCCTGCTCTGGTGGGGGGGCTGGACTAGATGATCTTTGAGGTCCCTTCCAACCTCTAACATTCTGTGTGATTCTGTGTGAAATTCTTGAAGTATTCAGCACTCATCCAATGATAATGGAAGGCAGCAGGTGTGCCTGAAATCACGCCTAAAAATGGAGGCTCGGGACTTAAATCAGAACGCATCAAAGTAAACACAGAAAGTCCCTTTGACTTCATTAAGGCACTGACAGAGCCCAGAAGTCAACATTGTCTCCCTGTGAGTGGAAAATCCTTGCAAGCATGTGGCAGCTACTGCAGTTTAGGGCCTTTGTGAGGTGGTCTGAAGAGGGATGAGAGAAGGGTTTCCTTACCTGCAACAAATCCTGAGGCTTTGGGGAGAATATTGAATGTTTAAGCTACAATTTTCAAGTGATTTTATTATCATGCTTTATATTTTTTAAAACATTTTCTTCCTCTTCTGCAGTTTGTTTTTCTGTTCAGATGTGCTATGTGCTGCATGCACAAGAAAATATATGGTCATTTATAGAAAGTGTACTTCTTGCATGGAAGAAATACACTAATTAAAGGAAATTCTGAGAATTCTATTCCAAATTGCTGGTCAACACATGTAATTTGTTTTTAAAATTCTAATGGTAATGGATTTGGTGTACAAGCACTAGTTCCCAAAATAATAATAGGAATTAGTTCTTTATTATCTTAAATAACTATAGCAAGACAGAAATTCACCTTGTTTCTAGAATGGTCTTTTCCAAAAGGGAGCTACCGTGAGCTATTTCGGTTGTTATAGATCTCAGATAACAGCCAAAAGAGAATAGGAAGGCTGTCATTTCCTTAATATATGGTTAGAATTCAGTTATGAAATGTATTAAAGAGAACCATTCCTCAGGTGAATAAAGGATTTTGACAAGACTGTCCTGCTGGAAGGATACTCAATCACCAGAATTATCTTTCATATAATCACCCACGAAGGGATAAAACTGCATTTCTAAAATGTCAGTTCATTTTGTAAAGCCTAGATGGGTAATCGGAGGTACTAATGATCTTTCATTCGGAGCAATTTATGCTCTCCCTTGAACATTAGGCCTCTTCACTGGATTTCTTCAATCCATTTGGTGACTGGATCCCAATTATACATCAGGCTACCCTTTCCAAAGTAGCCTGTGGGGATTTAGAGGTGCAGATTCCATTAAGTTAATGGGAATGGTATGGCAAAGCCTCATCATTCCGTTTTGAAAATTTAGTCCCACTGGTTTTGTGAAGACTAGTTCTAAAAAGGGCAGAATGAGAATACGGGGAGTTCCCAGCAGCCAAAGTAGTTTAAAAGTCTCCTGGCTGAAAAGATTTGTTGGAAATAATTGTTACTTGTTTTCCTGCTTCATCTCTGCAGTGCTGCAATGGACCCAGACACTTGTGTAACCTGTTATCATGTGCATTGTTATAAGGGCTCCTTCTCAAAAACTGTCACTCTCTTTAATGACCTCTTAGTCACAGAGTCACAGATAGGTTGAGGTTGGAGAGACCTCTGGAGGTCGTATTCTCCAACCCCTGCAGAGAAACATCCCTAAAAGACCAAGAACATGCACACAAGGATCTTGGATAAAGTATCCTAGCAATAGGATTTGTCATCTCTTTGGCTATAATGACATCACAAAAACCAAAGTCTCACATCAGCAGAAGAAGGAGCAAGAGGCTCACAGACAAAGTCTGCTGTTGTGTTTTAAAGCCTGTCTGCTCCAAGGAGAAGGAGCACCACGGCTTTGCAGAGAAATCAGCTGTGACCAGCGTGTTCCGTTCAGTCACACCAAACTCATACACGATATTTCCAAGCATTAACCCTACCTCCCAAGGTAGCTGAGAGTAGGAAATGTGTCCCATATTTCTTGATAAGGTTTTCTGTGATCTGCTGAAGAGTCGGGCGGCGTCCCAGTAGCCTTATGTTATGGAAGAACTCAGGGGCAAGTGGCAACGGGGAGCCAAGGAAATTTCTTCTTTCAACAGCAAGATTGTTTACTTTCCAGCGGCCAAACTCTCTGCAAAACAAAGCAATTCTCATTCAGAAATATGTCATGCAGACAAATGTTCTTCATTTGCAAACTACTTTGCTCTGCTGACTAGCTGGGGGCGACTAGCTGGGTGTTAAAACAGGCCTTGACAGTGATACTCCGTCATGTGTTCTAGGCACAGGACAAGCAACGAGTGTTATTTATTAGAAGTGGAGGCTGCACTCCACAACAAAATCATTGTTCGGAAAAAAAATAAAAAAAATAAGCCACTTAGGATGCTGCTATTCCGATTGTTTATACCAAGCCTCTGATGAAAATATAGCCCTATAGTGACCAGATTTGCTAGAAATGGAAAGTAAATTAATAACTTTCCCCAACCAAATGAAAGAAATATTTTCATCAGCACAAGGCAAATTTTAAAAACATTTCAAGAAACATCTCCCTGGGAGTGTTCAAGTCCAGCTTGGATGGGGCTTTGAGCAACCTGGTCTAGTGGAGTGTTGGAACTGGATGATCTTTAAAAGACCCTTTCAACCCAAACCATTCTATGATTCTATAAAGAGGTCATGTTCCTTGATTTTTGATGATATTGCTTAGGTAAATAGCTGGTTGATCTCAACAGTTCAGAGAAACGTTATCACACCACATTTGACCTTACTCTCCAGTTTTCTGTACTTTTGGCCTCCATTTTGAGGAAATAGGCAGACAGTAGGTCCGAGTCCTAAAAACAGATGACTTTTCAATTGTAGGAGGGATATAAGGGAATTCAAAGACTTGTCCCCTTCCCCTCTCCAAAATAAATAATTGATAGTAGGGAAAACAAGTCGATTGCACAGTAATAAACACATCTTTTTTTTCATTTACTTACCAGTTAAGATACCAGGCAGAGCTATTAGTGGAAGGACTCACTGCCTTCAAAATCTAGCCAAGATACACAGCATTTGCAGTAACTTTGCTTTTTCAAGGTGCACTGATAGCTGTTTTGGTTACAGACTTGAGTAATGTAAGAATTAAGTCCAAGGCAACCTTCAGTTCAGCTACCACTTTGCTGAGCCATTCGTATGATTATGTCAATTAAGATTTCCCTTAGATAAGACTGTAGAAGAGCAAAACGATTAGAGAGCTCGAAAGATCTTACTGAAGTTCCCAGCTAAATATAGCCCAACATTCATTTACAAAACTAACACAGAAGGCAAAGATCAAATCTGGAGCAAGCCAATAATATTTGAGGGATATCTGAAGCAAGGCAGTTGCCCGTGGCTGAATGACTAGGATGAGCTATGTAGTAATCAACGCTAACATTTTTTAGTACATTAAAGTCCACAACTATTAGATAAATAAATTCTTGTATAGCCTTTCTACTTTCCAGCATCCTCCAGCTTGTCTCAAAGATCCAAACTGTCTTACCCCCAGTCCATCTTAAATTTATGCTTGTAATAGGTGGGACTTTGGTGCAGCTCCTATGAAATGCCTTACCTCTCAGACACATTCTTGCAGATGACAATTTTTATCAAGAACAAGTCAGAAGAATCACAGTAGAAAGAGCTTTATGTAACTTACCTGAAAGTTAATGCAATTTAACACTCAGGAGCATGAGACTAAACAGATCCTCACAGTTTCTTAAAGACTCTGTGCATCACCAGTGTGCCTGAATTAGTACTTGGAAATCGCTATTTGATAGGAGTTGGGTTTCTTCATCTTAGCTGTCAGGTTTTAAGGTTCTTCTCTTGCAAAATTACTTTCCTTTTACAAAGTTATAAAACCAATAACCTCTTTTTTTTTTTCCAGCATTATGAAACTACTGCATATTAATAGAAAGAGATGAGAAAAATGAGACAAACATTTTTCATCTCTAAAATGAAAAAATATTCATTGGGCAATGACCACATTAATGCAGGCACTAAAACTAGTGAATTACCCTGCACTGTAAATGTATTTTTCAAGCAAAAGAAAAAAAGGTATAAGTAAAACATTTTTAACTTAAATTCTGTGCTTTACAGGCATATTTGAGTGGGTTCTTTTCATTTGAATATGTCAGAAAATATACGTAAATTGTAGTTCCTAACCAGACCATCAAGACAAAATTGCTTTGATGGCAAGAAATGGATACAAGCAAGCAGTGACTAGCAGCTTCTTCCACAAGAAACCTGAGGAAGGATTTCAGACTTTAGAAGTAGGCGGGTTTATGAGAGTGAAGCATAGGAGCAGGGAAACCTAGGCTCGAGTTCAGCGTGGGGTTCAGTTTGTGCTGCATTATTTCTAGCATATTGAGTGAGGAGGCTTTCGCAAATGCCTCCTGGGTATGTGAGAGCCTCTGGTAACTGCTCTCCTAAAATTAAAGCTAATTTCTCTTTTCAGAAATTTCACTGTAGGTAAAGCCATATCCTTACTTCCTCTTATATGACTCATGTAAATATGTACCTATACATATAAGATCTTTCTTCTCTTGATTTCACCTTGCACGCAGTGGTATATTCTCTCTTGTTGCTTTCTCCCCACTCTCATCCCATGCCAAAGCTCAGCCTTTGTTCACCTGTTTGTCTTGCCATCGTTCTCTCTAACACAAACTCTCCAGTCCCTCAATGATTTTTGTACCATGTGTGCATTATTCTCATTTGGAAATCATGTTCCTGTCCACTGCTAAAGGCAGACTAGCAGGCCTGACAGAGTTAATGACCTTCTTAGTAGAGAAAAATATCTTCTCAAGTCACAAGAGTGCCATTCATTAGAACACCTCCCACAAAATAACATAGTATCGGTGATAGCCGTTGGTCAAGAAAACCAATTATGCACAGAATACAGACACTAAACGTATTAGAAGCTTACTCTTCCCATCTCTTCTTTTACTAAGAGCCAAGACTAGCAGCTGTCATGGTGCTATCCAGAAGCAAAGATTTAAGAGCAGGTGGTCCCCCCTGTGCTGCCCATGTATTTCCAGCCCAAACAATATGTTATCCATTGGATAGAGTTCCGTAATGCTCAGGGCAAAGCCTGTTGTTGAGCAGGATGATGGCTTTGAGATCCTGGGCTTGTCCAAGAAAGAGGAAATAAGCCAGACTGGCTCCTAGGATGAAGCTTATAGTGGAACCGCACTATTATCGTAAGTCACGCCAGAGGCCACGTGCAGCACTCTCTCCATCTTCCTACGTACCACAATCATGGATTTCTATGTCCTAGCAAGTATCTCTTTCCTGGCTGGTTGGCTAACACATACATACACAGAATCACACAGAGTGTTAGAGGTTGGAAGTTGCCTCAAAGATCATCTAGTCCAGCCCCCCCACCAGAGCAGGACCACCTAAAGCAGAGTGCACAGGAACGCGTCCAGGCGGGTCTTGAATCTCGCCAGAGAAGGAGACTCCACAACCTCCCTGGGCAGTCTGTGCCAGGGCTCTGTCACCCTCACAGTGAAAAAGTTTTTCCTCATATTTTTATGGAACCTCCTGTGTTCCAGCTTGCACCCATTGCCCCTTGTCCTGTCAATGGACGCCGCTGAAAAGAGCCTGGCTCCGTCCTCCTGACAGAGGACATAAAGCCCTGAAGCCCAGCGATGCCAGTTCTGAGCAGCTGTACCACACATGTGCCACAGCGTCGGTCTGCTGAGTGGGGTTTGCTGACATTTGTTCTGCTTAAAGAGAGTTAGGTTGAAGAGTGATCCATCAGGGAATAAGTGTGGGGTAAAAACAAGAACAATTTAATACGCAGTTTTTATTTCAACGTTATTTATTTTCTTATTTTCTACTCTTTCTTATTTGTGTTGCTGTGCTATGACATTTGGAGTGTTGTTCAAGAATAATGTTCTGACATGAAACACCCCTTAGAAGAGTATTGTACAAGTTGTGGACATGTTTTCCTCTTGAAAGAAGCTTAAATTGCAAGTGGATCTGAAAGTAATTCTAGGGCAGCAGGCCAATAAACGTTCTTTTGAATTTGAAGCCGTAGCTTTTTTTTCAAATGCGTGTATAAATTATACATTTTCTTCTACCACTGCATTCATTTCAATACATTTTAAATCATATGGTATGGGGAGATATAGGGAAAGCTCTCTACAAAACATCTAGCTGAAGGAAATAAAAAAAAAGCCATTGTACTCTAAAATTATAATGTGTAAAAGATTTGAAATGCGAATGTAATCTCTGCTATTGCAGATGATTAAGGCAGAGCCTACAAGGAGATTTACAGTGAGTCTGACAAATTCTTCTTAACCATAACAGTTTCTACTAAGGTCAATCACACACAAAAACAAAGCTGGGGCAAAATTAGTAATGTTAGGCCTGACTGTAAGTAACTTAAGGTGTTTTATAAAACAGTAGCAGTACCTGTAAGCATAAATGTTAATGAGTAGTGTTGTTACATAGATTGAAAAGCACTCTTGAAAAACAAACTTCACATTGTTTTTAATACTAAAGAACTCTTCTGTGTTCCTCTCTCTTAATGTCTTCTAAATGAGTCAGCCCCCACCTTGGATGGTGAGATGGTGACTGCTTCAAATGGGCTGGAATGACAGTGGCATTCAGAAGCCAATATTTCCCTGGCAGCTGCAAGTTAATCTGTTGGCAGAAGAGCTCAATGGGAGAATAGATGTGCTTTTCTCCACCTACCTTCTTTAAAAGCCAGAGGATTTCTTAATGCCTGAGGCCATAGCTTGGCTAAGGCCAAGATGATATAAAATGAAACTAGTACCATATTATACTTCAGAAAGAAAAGGTCAGCAAAACGTTATAATGCTCTGATTTGCATCAGGCACTGATCTGTGACTGGGGCTCATGAGGGCTAATAGACACAAACCAAGGATGAGCTCCACTGCTTTCCTCTGAGAGGGGTCAGAGCACCATCAACTGCATTTCCTCTGTCCCGTTCAATGCAAAAGCGATGTATAGTCATAGCTGTCAGAGGAAATTGTACCCAGGCTGATTCCTCGACAGAAGACAGGCTCAGAGCAGATCAAACACACAGCACTTGGCCCCAGCCACACCATGTCCCTACAGATTTCATAAAAAAAAAAGATCCTGTAGTAGCAATATCCCACTGCCTGCTAGCAGTCTTGCGACAGTAGCATGTAAGTATGGAGTATACTTGCTGGCAGAAAAGAAAAAAAAAAAAAGAAAAAGAAAAAGAAAAAAATGGCTTTTGAAGAGAAGATTCTTGCAGATTTGGACAGAACCAGAATCAGGTAATAACCAGGGCTGTGTTAGTCACAGATTGTCAGGTGAAAATATTCTCCTTACAAGAACAGGTCATAGAAATTTCAATGTTTATTAAAATCAGCTAAATGATCAAGACTCTGCCACAACCTTTCCTAAACGCATGTCACAGTTGACTTTCACTATTCAAGGTGAAGATGAAGGGAATTAGTTATATCTTGACTGAGCAGCCTTCTGAAAATATCGACCTTTGTACAGAAACATGATAATAGGGACAAACATTGCAATGTGGGCAAAGTAAACACGACAGCTTCCCTTGACGAGAAAAAGAATCAGGGCCTGATAGTATAGAATACATCTTATCTGTGTGTCCTAAATTTGTCAATTATCCAGACACTGATTAAAAGAAAACAATTAAAGATACATAAAACTCCTTTTCAATATATTTCCCATTGCTGAAATGGAATGCATTTCTTCATTAGCCATACCCTCATAACTGTCTGGCATTTACCCAAAGACAAAGCAGAAATGTTTGCTGAACAAGGACATATTTTCCATATTATTGCTAATATTTACACTGTTTATCGCCTTACAATGAATAAGCACTGTCATTAGGATTTCTTTTTATCTTAATATACTGTTCCTTTGAAACATCCTAGTAATATTTTTGCCTTTCTGTGTCTTTTTCATCTTATCAGTTTCCCAGCACTTGAAATTCTGCTTCCAGGACTAGAATTCATTAGTATCAGCTTCACTATCTTCTTGCATTATGCATATGAAATATGTAGAAATCTATGAACAAATTTTAATAAGAAGCATCTACATTATATAACTAGAATGTACACAGATACATTTCTTTTTTTATGACCACTCATAGTCAGATTATTTCCCCAGCTACTGTGACGTAAGTGATTTGATACATCTCGCTGGTCATGACCATCAAGGGGTGTACTACATAAGAGGATGTCCATGTCTAGGAGACATTTAGCCTCCATGACATATGTACCAAAAATTCCTTTGCTAATGAAATCTGAGAGGGAATTATTTCTGTATCTTGTCTTGTAGCTTTGTGATATGTTTCCAAACAGGCTTGTGACCATGCAGTCAGGGTCTTACTCTTCACATATTTGCCTGCACCTATATTCATGCAAAGGTATTTGTTCAAAACTAATAGCACTTTGTGACATAATCTTATTTACATTCTGCCTCAGAAGAAACTCAATCACTCAAGCAGTATATGTAATAGCATGAAACAATGCAGTTACTAGGAACACACTGCAAATTGCACAAAACCAGCAAGAGCAGGCGGAGTACAAAGGCTTCTGTGCTGAAACATAAACTGTCCGTCTGATACTGAGCAACTAGTGAATTAACTTGTAAAATTCAACCTGCTTGCACAGGCTTTTAAGGCAAGGATTAAATTCCAAGCAAATAAATCATTAGTTCTACATATGATAATAATTAGTCACAGAGAGCAGAGAGGAAAGGACAGTTCTTAAAACCTACCTGTGTCTCTACTACATCTGAAATGGAGAATGACCAGGATACTTGGGAAGTGGTTCTTACAGTCAGAGTAAACAGAATATAGATTTTGCAGCTTTTTTTTTATTTCTGGAGTTTGATTATTTAGATATGTTCTGACCACTAGGCATTCTTCCCTGTGTTCATGATAATTTAGTCTGCTAGGTAAAATGGTGGCGTTTTTGGAGTCACAAGTAGTTGTACATCCAATTAACTACAAAAAGTCCAGGTCACTCTTCATTATCTGGTTCGTACATTTATACTTCCCTGCAAGAAGCATTTATTTCATTTATTTCATTTGTCACGCATCCTAGAGGGATAAGAAGACTGTTCATTCTCCCCTTGACAGTATCAAGAGAGTTTCTATCCTCGTACCTGCATTACTCAGACTAATCCCTTCTACAGTCTTGGCAAGCTCAAAACATTCTTTTACTCCAACTCTGTCCACAGATCTGTCCATAGAAATCATTTATCATCTAGCCAACAGATCCTATAAAATGGTGCATTTGGTTAGAGTTACAGAAGATTTATGAAATCAAAAACTTCCTCTGACCTGAAGATTCTTGCCTTTCTTTCAATTTATTCTCAACCATTTAATGGTTGGATTCAACAATCTTAAAGGTCTTCTCCAACCAAACCAATTCTACAAGCTTATGATTCTCTGTTATGAAAGCAAATGTGTTGGAGAGGCATTGATTTCAAATTTGTAAATGTGGTATACAAACTGTTTCCACAATGCAATTATAGTCTTCACTCTGTTTCCCAGAATGTTTTTGCAGAAGCATATATCTCACTTATAGCTAAAACAGTAGCTAACCTTTAAAACGGAGAAATCTACCTTGGAGAAGAATGTTTTTACTGCAATAAGGAAAAGAATTAAGAGAAACAGAAAGGTATATTTGCAGTCTTTTTTTGTCAGCCTTAAGAGCCAATAGATATCATGGTCCTGTAGTTGATCATACACGAACAAAACCTAAGGACTGGAATTCTATAAGAAAATGAGACTCGGAAGTCTCTGGAGCTCTCACTGAGAAAGAGTTTAATGGATTTGACTGGGCCCGTTACTGCTTCAAAATCAACAAGAAAATCAGATTCTTCTTCCTTCTCTTCTTATCCTGACTAAAATAAAAAGAATAGAACCAGATTTCTATTAGAGATAAGGAAAAAAGATGAATCTGTGGAAGTGGTTTAGTGCATGAAAATAGGGTTTGTGAAGATTGAATCAGCATAAAGATCTGTTAGAGAAAATGAAATAGAGGTTTCATTGATTTAGTGTTGGTGGATACACCCCGATGAATGACCGGGAAAACACAAGGTGCTAAAATACTTCATCATTATATGCTACAGTTCATAGTCTCAAAGTCTTTGAAACATCTTTTATTACTATTTTTATAATTTCTCTTTCAGAACTACAAATTGATTTGTTGTAGCAGGCAACAGAGAGGCACACAGACAAAATCAAACTGTGAGAAATAATTAAGTGCTTCTTGTTCACTCTATTTCTCATTTGGAAAGCTGAGGCATTATAAGGCTAAGGGTACTGTGAGCAGGCATGACCTCCTTCTGTCCCATACCCAGAGCAAACCAAAAAGCTGTGACCTGGCTAGCATGGCAGAGAATGTGAGCACTTAAACCCTTTGAAAACTGTCTGGTTGGTTGTTTCTGGGAGATTACTGATGCTTAGTGTTGGCCCCAGCTTGGTGCCACAGAGACATCAAAGTCCCGTCTACTCAAACCAAAGGCTGATGTCACTCCTGCCTGCCCAAAACTGGGAAAAGATACCTGAAACAATTGGTCTCAAACCAAATACGTATTTTCAATCTATTCTCAAATATATTCACAAATACTAATCCAAAGCCTTATCTACAAAGCTATATATAATGTCTAAAATTGTTCTCTTTCCAGTAAGAATGTTGCATAAACCTAAATAATCTTCTGTAGTGTTGATTATTTGGCTCGTTTTCTAAACAATTTATGTTTATCCTTCCAAATAAGAGAGTTTTGGTCTCCCATTTACTTCTATGCCACTCTTCAGGAGTGCATGCCAGAAGTGCTATTTACAGCACTGATAGATGACAGTTATTTAACCTGCACTTGAATTTATAAAGGCATTTGTTTTTACCAACACTCTGGGATGAGTCTGGCTTTGCACGAGTATAAATCTCAAAGCTATATGCTTAAACTCTGTTTTGATATTGTGAAATATAACAACCACACCATTGCTGTTTGTAGCAATCCAAACTGTTGAAAGCAGTAGAATGTAAACCACAATCTTTTCTGAGAATACGTTGCTGTGTTATTTGTTTGTTTATTGCTTAGCTCATGGGAGAATGTGCTGCTGATTTTCTTTGCATCTAAATGTTATCCTCCTGTTCTCACCAGTAGCAGGGAATTCTCAGATCTCTACTTGCACACAAAAAATAAAGCCAGGGGTTCTTACTCAGCATCTAAAAATGCATCGACTTTCTATGACAACAAAGAGTACCTCTGG
The DNA here is from genome assembly GCA_020746105.1 of Trogon surrucura. Classification (NCBI taxonomy): domain Eukaryota; kingdom Metazoa; phylum Chordata; class Aves; order Trogoniformes; family Trogonidae; genus Trogon; species Trogon surrucura. The sequence goes on from CM036624.1 coordinate 12,669,901, forward strand.
TTTAGCACAACTATTTGTATTAATTGCAAAATAAATTTCAAGCTTCTTTTTTCTTTAAAAAAATGGTCCTGATTTTATTCTTTTTCCCCCGTGGTGTAAGTTGCAAATATCCCTACAGAATAAGTGGAATTACATCAGTGAGCTGAACAGAGAATCAGGGTGATGAATTTATCAGTATAGTTCCAGATTACAAACAGAGCTTTCTAATGCTCTTAGCTATTGAAAAGTGCTGAATGGGAGCCGAGTTACTAATTTCTACAACAGAAACAGTTAAGCATTAAATGCATTCTCTGGAAGAGAATAAAGCCTATATACCTGTTACATTCCATTTTACTTTCAGTCCTCCTTGAATGACATGGAGATAGAGATTATGCAAGGTGGGCAAAGTCTAAACAAAACTTTCAGGAGTCTAGGCCTTGTATAAAAGTTAGCAGATCAGCTTGTAATACACCTTATACTACGTATTTTGCAGACTGTATACAACTGGATCTATTCTAAAGCTCAGACTACATTTAAATATGTTGAATACAATACTTAATCTCTCTACCTAGCTCAAATATGAGCTTTTCCAAGAAGCTTCAGATAGAATGAAGCTCTGTGTATGTGTTGAGAATGCATTATCATAAAATTTCTGCGCATCTGCAACCATTTCATTATCCCTCGTAACACCTTTGCAGAATAGGTCTGAGGGAGAAAAATAAAAGTGGTAGTGGAAAATTTCAAGTGGGATATAAGCACCAGTGGGAGATAAAATATTATTTATAATGTCATATAATTGGCATGTACACTATAAATTTTACATATAATACCATGATTACTTACACAGATTGGGAAAGAGTGAGGCTTTATGCATCCGACAGAGCTGGAACAAAAGCTGCAGAAGGGACGTATTTTATAAACGGTCAGGAGAAGCCATACATGACATATCCTCACAAACACATAATTTTGCTCAGAGTTACGTGTCTTTATACTAACCTGTATCACCAATACCTGTATTAAGAGTGTCATCACTACATTTGAGGTACCAGCACTATCATCAGAAATGGCGGTTTGTTTTTGTGAGCGATATGCAGCTGGACTGCTGTCTCCTGTCTGGTCAGCTTGCTGGGGTCAGTTCTCTTTCTCAGAACAGGAGTTTTGACATATTTGGTAGGCAACATAAGCTATTCAGGCCAGTTATAATAAAGAAGAGTCATAATTATTGAAATAAAACTAGAAAAAGAAAGATATACAAGATATATAAGATATGAGAAGGTATATTTCAGTTAGAGGTTGATTGGCCTATAATTTCAGATTATTAGCCTCAGTGTAGCAACTGGGCTCTAGGACTCTCTTGTTCTGGCTGCTATCCTGCACCAAGACAATGATGACCTAGGTCAACATTACAGTATTTTCCTAGAACTGTTGCCTAGGAAGAAGAGAATGCAACATGTTGGTACAGATCTAGAAATAAAGCCAAGATTAACTGGCTTTCCAAACCATATGCCCAGCAGACGTGACGGTATTTTCATCCAGCTGCTTTGTGTAAGGAGCAATGCTGGGCCATTACTAGGGATTCTGTTTTGGCCACAGTAGATTTAATCTTAGCTATTAATGTCTTGGCCAGAATGATTTCCATCCCATTGTAGTACATCTGATGATGACCTAGTAGCTAATGTGAAGGGAATTCCAACTCCAGTTCCTAGGGTATCTCACAGAGGTATTCCAGGAAGAAGCTAATCAGCATATTCATAAATACCCTCACTAAAAGTAATGCAGCAAACAGATAATACCAGGATTTGTTCCTCCTGTCTCAGAAGACATAAGCAGTGGGGAAAAAAAAGAGACGGTGTGGTGAAAAGTCTTCCTTCACCAAGCTAAATGCTACCTTTCTGCTGCTTGTCCACCGAGCTGACTTGGTACAAGGCTGTTCTCTAGCACCTCCTGCTGCATTAGCCTGACACTGGTACAACTGTCAACACCCGCAGATGAGAGCTGCTGTGGGTGCAGGCAGTCACCACTGCGGGATTCTTGACGTGTCTTGGTCAAGATCAATGTGAGTTACTGTACTACATGTGTGGAACAGTTTGCTTCACCTTGAATCTGGGACCAGCTGAAAGCATGTCAGATATGACAATAAATTAGGAGTAGAAAATGAGTAAATGGCCAAACAGCATAGAAACAGAAATCTCTCTTCCATGAGACTCCTCACCTTATTACTCTTTTAAGAAGTTGTTCACACACAAACAAAGCTGCAAACCCACAACTCCCCATCTCCCCTACACATCAGCTACTCCTCTACCAACTTGGAAGAGACAGAGGTAGACCTCTCTCATCTGATTTTCTGGCAAGAGCTCAAGTACTGTGCTGGGAGATTAAAAGAAAAACTCAGACATATAGAATTATCCTCTTGATTAATCCTGATTTTTGCTCATCTTAGACCTGACAGTTCTGAGTAGTTGGATTTCACTCCCCCTTACCACAGGGTCACCTTAGAGCCGTGGATAAGATTTTGTTTCTTACAGGGATCAGAGACATCTATATGCAGGGGTGGTCTTCAGCAAAAGTGACTTCACGCCACTGAAACCAAGGCAGAAAAAGTAGAAAAGCAGGTTTCAAAAAAGAAATGCGCAGATCCCACAAGAGCACTAGTTTTCCTCAGATATACTCCTGGAAGTTAGAAGAGATGTTACACTGAGCCCAAATTCAGTTACCTCTTTAGGGACAATCCTGTCTTCATGACGGCTCTCTACTGAGACGTCATCTCCTTTGCTAGGACTGAGCTGCAGGGAAGTGCACACTGACACAGAAATCTGTCAGGAACTCCAGCCTGCATTCGTGGGTACACGGAGAATGTGTGGATATCCTGGTCTGAATGTGGATGAGGTAAAAATATGCCCTCGAGATGAAGAAATATGAAGCAGTCTTATGTCCAGCAACTCTGACATAGTCACGAATCCTTTCAGGAGAAATGTGACCCAGCAGCAGCTGCACAGATAGAAACGAACACTTTCTTCACCTCTGTAACCTAAATAAGATCACAAAAATTCACTGCCAAATGGAGACTGTTTAAATGCTAATTGTGACAGCAGGTGATTTCATTTTCTTTCTGATTTTTCCTTGAAACAGAAGTAAAAAGAGTTGCAGCAATACAAGCTTTTTTATATATATAAAATGCCTGATTTTGTTGTAACTGTTGTTTCTATGCAGTATTGCTACATCATGTGAAAATTATTGCAATTACTGAAATTGAAGGAAGTTACAGGAAAAATTGTCCTCCACATATTTACATCCATGTCATACAGAAGTTAATTTACTGAGCCAATGAAAAGTTAAAAGTATAAAACCTGAAAGTGCTTAAAGTGGTTATAAATCACTTTTCACATACATAGTAATTTTTAATGTTTGTTCTCTCTCTGGTTAGTAGTATACTTCGACTTATGTGAGAAAAATACATATCATGAAGCAAATTTTGGTTTTGTAGTTGATTTTTTTACCATTCTGTATATATAAATGGCACTTTTACAACATAAATAAGAAGATTTTTGCATAGAATAATTTAAGACCTAACTGCAGGTTTCCACAATCTTCTCCTTTGCCAGGAAAGCTCTGTAGCCCCAGTAATCACCATGAAGTGCAAAAAGCTATGTGCTATGCATCAGCTGGGAGTCTTTCATACCACAATTTGGTGTATTTGAATCCATCTACAGCCCAAATAAATTACGAAATTTTTGTGAGCCTTTCCACAAGAAGACTGATTACAGTTGTTTCTCTGAATGCAGGACTAGGATCTAGATCCCTTTCAAGGGGTATATTGTTAGTGGTACGTTATCAAATTAGAAGGCTTTTAAAGGTGAGATCTGACAGAAATTATCCTGAACTTGGTTCTTTTTAAAAATTTTATTATTGAGTAGGAGGATAGAAAGCATGTTCATAAAATACTCGGATGATACTAAGCTGAGAGCTATGGCGAGTGCTTCTGAAAATTTATAGAAACCAAACAAATGGTTCGAAATTGAAAAGATGTAATGTCATGAAAAGAGATGTACTCTGCTTAAAAAAAGAGAAAATTAATAAAAAAGGAAGTAGAAATATGGTAAAATAGAACAGATTTTTAAAAATACACCTGATTGGAATTTCACTGCAAAACCACAGCATATTCTTACATAAAGTAAGAGCATTTTATGTATGACATCAAAATAGCTTTGATGCTTTCCAAGCTTCTGCTAAGATCTCAGTGAGAATATTGCCCCAAATGAAAGATACAAACCAACCAACAAACCAAAAAAATTGTTTAAATCCTTTTGAAAACAACATGGAGATAAAAAAAAAAAGGTAAAAAAACCTCCATATTAAGAAAGATTGGACAATTTATTTTTTTCGAGAGATCATGAACACTATTTGTCAAGCTGATAAGGAACCATCACAACTGGCCAAAAAAGACATGAAGACATGACAGCAGGTTTCCAATACAAAATGTTATTCAAAACCAGGAGATGAACAATGGCTCAAATAGGGAAAACATGCTTTATTGGGGCAAAGGAGGCTGAGCAAGAGACATCTCTCAGACCTACATTTCTGTGGATCCCACACTGTAAGCCTGAGTGAAACCACTGCGCTGATTAATGTTGCCTGCTACATTCCCAGTCTGCTGACATTCATCGATGAGCTCTTATCTCCTAGTTGGATTGCACGCTGCTTTGTGGGAACCTTGAGGGTCTGTACATATCCCGGAGTAGAGGAGTTCAGAATCGTCACATTTCACAAGGGACTGGTCATGTAATACATGTTGCAGTCTCAGTGAGTTTTATTCTGGAGAGACAGGGTGGAACTCTGCTCTCGAGCTGTGTGGTCAAGAGCATTGTTTTCACTGAAAATGTCAAATATGCAGTACTTACTAGCTGTTTCAGTATTTCAGTAGCTTTACTATACTTAGATAAAAGGATTTGTTTCAGTGATATTACAAATATTTCAAGATTAGTTTTTAGCCAACTGACATTTTTTTGAGACCAGTGTTTTTCCAAACCTGATACATTTTGACTTAAAGGCATCAATGAGATGTCACTTAAATTACACAGGAGTTGTGCAGTTAAAAGTAATTGATGTAATTTTTATCCTCATGGGGTTAGAAATAAGCATATATATGTATGATTTTTTTTATTAATAAGATTCTAGGCCTACTTTTAGATAGCTGAGTTATCTTTTCTTCTGAAACCCAGGGAAAGAAGAGGGAAAAAAAAATATATTCCTACAAATAGCAATAGTCAGAAAGAAGAATTTCCACTCCTCTCTGAAACCATGAAATAGTTTCTTCTCTAAAGTCCCAGAAAGAGGAAAAGTTGTCCCTGTCTCTGACAGCAGGTATACATGTTGTCCTTCACACCTGCCCTCACCCTTACAGAGTAATCAATTATTCCTGTGTGATGTGAGGGACACCTCACAATAGAAAACTTAATTTGCATGAATTTTTCCTTTGGCTTGTACTTGGCAACATGTTGCTGCATTTTTCTGGTACATTTTTCAGCAATTGCTTGAAGTCTGACCGTGTAAAGTGCCGATTTTGTTTTCAACACTGCTACAAACTTCAGTGCTGTCTTGACAACTAGTAGTGTTTGTACAAGTCATAAAAATGCCTACAAAAGTTATTTTAAAAAACTATGAGGATTATTTCAGGTGAACACTCTGAGAGAAGGTGATTCTTTCAAAGTTGATGTCCTCGGTGGGAAGGAAACACAGAAAGGAAGATGTCTATTTCAAACTGGAGGAGAATTATTTATTAGTAAACTGTATTTCCAGACTTGCTATGGGTCTTTAATAAACTACCGCTGTAGCGATATCCTGCCCTTTCAGTCCCACCGTTGGTAGCTCAAAGGCGCCTGTCACTCAGTGGTGACAGCCACCCTGACAGCTGGAGATAGGGTGACAAACAGCTCTTCCAGCTTGAAACATCGACACCACTGAAATGTGCTGCCAGGGCAGAGCAAAAAGGAGAGCCAGGGTAAGTGGCAGCAAAGCCCACGTCAAGGGTCCGGTCCTTCCACTGCTCTGTTTCTGCTGGCACACGGGGTTCGGAGGGCTCAGGCCGGCTGCGGTAATTGTGACTCCCTAACAGGATTTGCTGTCAGGCTGGAGCCAGGGAGGCTTGATCTCTCATTAAACATTCACAAAGCTTATGAGCTGTAGGAGAGGAAATGTGAAAACGTCGCGGATGAGATGAAGATTACAGGGACATCCTGCTTTAGATCTTTTGTGACAATATCTTGGCAAAGTAGAACTGAAATGCTGTGTTAAAATTCTGTATGTCTTAAGATTTTTAATGCAAAATTTTCTTCTACTGTTCAACCAACAGCTGGGACACCAATTGCTTCATATAGTGGACAAGACCTGGCACTGAAAAGCAAATCTGTAAGAAATTTTATCTCATTTTCATGGTTCACTGAGCATCCTCTCTATAGTTGTTTTTTATGTATCTTTGTACCTTCACGCAATAACATAATCAACATTTTCATTTTTCTAGCAAGTATTCTGGGATACAAAATACGTGACTAATCAGTATGGGCCTGACCTTATGATGTTTGGGAAAGGGCTTTAGGGATTTTAAGAGCAAAATGTGTTTTAACTCAGTCATACAGCTATTGCAAATTGCACTTCTTTAAACACAGAATAACCTCTTTGAGCCTCGTTTTTCCCATATGGAAAATGATAGGTATCGAGACATTTATTGCTTACACACAGAAGTCATAATAGTTCTATTTGTAAAATACTATTCAAAGCACAATTCTGTGCCACTCTGTAATCAGAAATGTCTACACTGGGAATATAATTAATGCCTTTCTTCAAGACAAGACAGGTAGGATTTTATAAGTTGTTCTTCAGGAAGAACATAACCAAGTAAATTAAAACTAGGAATATTTGCAGAGGAACCTATTCATGCTCTCTTTTTTTTCCTCTCTTTGTTCTCTAGAATTGAAGATAGTGACATTTTACATCTCGCTACCTTTAAGGCAAGCTTGGGGTTGGCAAGATTTTTCTTCTCTTTTCAGCCACTCACGGTCACTTTTGGTCACTCAAAACAAATGGCACAGAGGTACAAATTCTGTACCACTCACCCCAATTATACTGCAAAATGCACTTTCATATTATGGGGATGACAAAGTACAGCCTCTGTCTAGGGACCAGCAAGAACAGAGCTAATACTTTTGCTCTTATTGGAAGACAACCAGAGCTGCATATAAAGCTCATCTGTTCAGGAAAGTGTGACTAGAATCAGTGGGAGGAATTAAGAATTTCCCCATGGCACTTCAAGAGGATTATGCCTGGGAAAAGGCTGGGTTCAAATGACCATGTGCTATGGGATGCAGAAAGAAAAAGGATGCTTGGGAAGAGATTTTAAATGTCTCTTCCAACATTATATTCTTTGTACAAAAACAATTTGTAATGAGGACAGGGAGACTCTTTCAACTTTGTTGAATAGTTAGTGGGAAAGTTGTGTGCTTGTCCTTGTATTTCATTGTACTTCCATGCAGCAGTGGAGCTTCACTAGCTTTAGACAACGGCTAACAGCTTGTTTGTTCTCCTTGAGATGCTCAAGTTGCAATTATCTGCATCTCTGTTCAGACCTATGAGCTGTGCTCAGCCCCATAATGACACAGGAACTAGCAAGGTAATAACTGTGGTGTCATAGGATGATCTAAGTCGTGTATTTACAATTATTCAAAAAGGTGCCAACAGTCAAAATTGGCAAGATTCAAGTATATTTACTTTTATAGGCCAATAGGCTCTATCACTTATACAAGCCTTGAACATTGTTGGGAAAGTGGAAATGAGAATGGGTGGATGGATCAGTTGGTTTCAACATCCTTGCATCAAGCTGTCAGTCAAATTGCTGACAGCAGCAAAGGTTTATTATTCACAGCATCAGAGCTGAGATTAGAGGGCATGCTTGATTTTGTTATAGTTTAAAAACTGTATAAACCATCACTTTAAGCTGCAGCTATATCTGTTGTAGCTGAATTGTCCTAGATGAAAATGAATCTTTGAAACAGACGCTTCAAGCCAGGCAGAATAAGAAGACAGCAGTATAACCCTTTGCCTGCTGGAACCCTTTTGGTTTTTACTGGCCCTTCACTGCAGCAGCTCTTTTACCTCAATACACATCAAAGCAAACACAACTGCTTGGCACTTTGGGTTTGTTGGCCACTCATCCCCAAACCCAGAACATTTCTGTGGCAAGTTTATTGATAAGGCAAGAAAAAAGTATGCTAGATATTTTACGGGCTCCTGAGATAACTTTAGCTTCTATTTCTATATAGCACACATACAAACACAAGTAATGGTAAAAATCAGAAACACATTGCAGAGCTGCATGGAAGATCAGAAAACAACAAACTTGCTTTCACCTGAGAAAAGTTAATTTGTCTGTATCTTACCTTAGTCAACATAAATCAAATAGAGACATTTTATGGAAATAACCCTCTCTGGAAATCCTAGCATTTAAAATGTGCCAAAAAATACAAAAAATACAGTGGATTTAAAAAAAAAAATCTAGAATATTTTTGCTAGTATGAAAGGAGACAAATTTAATGATTAAAATTAAAGGTAGAATAATTTCAATTTAAGGTAGAATCTGGTCTCCAGAGAGGTGGTGGAGGCCCTACCCCTGGAAAGGTTCAAGGTCTTGATGGGGCTCTGAGCAACCTGATCTAGTTACAGATGTCCCTGCCTACTGTAGGGACGTTGGACTAGATGACTTTTAAAGGTCCGTTCCAACCCAATGCATTCTATGATTCTATATTTCTATGATTGTAACTTCAGTAAGTAAATATCTCCTTCAGTAAGTAAATATGCTAATTGCCTGTGATTGTCTTTCTTCTTTCCATCTCCCACCTGGCCTTTGATTTAATTGATTAAAGACAATCAAAAATAGGTATAAAAAAAATTGCAAATGCTCATCTTCCTTTTTTTTCTGTCCCTAAACATTTGAATATGTAACTTCTCCCTGAGGTGTCTTTACAAGCATAAGGCCATCAAAATACTTTCAATAGCTGAAATAAACCATTTACCTTCTAAAGCCAAGTTTGGAAGCATAACTAATGAAGTAAATAAAGATGAATGTGAAGCAGTTCGGAAGTGGCTGGGGAATGAGAAGTGAGTAACGTTTGTTCCGCACCTGCTGCAGGGATGTAAATTTGCCATGAGCCACTGGAGATCTCACGCTGGGAGGTGTCCTCAATAGTGAGAGAGAAGCTGATGTTTATACCAACATCAAAGGCAGACAACTTTCTGGGCTTATCTGGTGTCTAATGAAAATACTTTAGGACACTAATATGTCGCAAGAATATTTTGAACCTTAGGATTCAAGATCCTCTGACATTGTTCCCATGTGGTTTTGACAATACATAATGATGATACTCAAAGGCAAAGTTCTCCAATGTTGATGAAATGTCAGGAGATGGAATGTTTAGGCACAGAGTAGACATCAGTTACTAAAGAAAAGTGTATCTGGAAGTGTCTATTTATTTAATTGCAGTAGGTATAAATAAGTGTATGTCTATATTTAGGTCTTGTGTAGGAAATCTAAGACATGTACACTGATAAAACACATACATTAAGCACAAATAATGCCATTAGTGAGTTCTGGGGATAATGCTACTCTCTCTATAAGTAAAATTAAAACTAAAAACTGTCAGAAAAGCTGAGGCTAAAGCATCTGATTTTATTTACTTAGAGATCTTAACACAAGAAAGAAGTTAATAGATGCAAACTATTTTTCATATCAAGTCCTAAAATTATAGAAGCAAATGGTAAAATGGACCCTAAATTTAATGATATCTTCTATAATTCTACTCTATGAAAGTTCACTACTAAACCCACTGAAATAAATAAAGAAGCAGTCAGAAAATAAATCTGCAAGCCACAAAGGTTTTTAAATGGTATTTCTATTCTTCCGGTCTTAAAACTGATATAAAACTATATTTGAGTAAATTAGTAAATTTGTTTCACAGCATGTCTGTTAGGTGATTATTTTCTGTAGCTTATTCGATATTTGAATGCAATGAGACTATTTCCCTTGTATTTCATACTGGGGATAATTCATCATATCTACTTGACACCATACCCAGAGTGCCAGTTAACTGTGATCGCTACATGAATCTTCTTTGATTGGATTAACAGAACTGATAAGCAGGCAGATGCATAGCTGAACTGAATCACATGAGAACGCTGATCTGTCCATTTCAAATGGTTTCTGTGTCTTTGGGGAGAGAACAACTTGAAATACTCTTTCTCCAAAATTGTGCAGGAAATGGATATTTATCGTTTCATAGAATCATAGAATCATAGAATGTTAGTTTCCTCATATACACACAGAAATAGTTTGAATCACTCTAATCAAAAAAACAAAGTTACAGAATCTGAACTACTCCATGGAGAGGATATCTGAACAGGCTTTCCCACGACAAATCATGAATCTAAACAACTAGCTTACGTATTTGGTATGAAATTGTTCTAAAAGAATTGGATCAATATAAAGTTACCAAGGCCAGAAATCCAGACGGTGTTGATTTCAGCAACTAAAATAAGCTTCACTGGTTTTGGCTCACTTAGCTATTCCTGTTGATCTGTGTAAACTTATGGAGAACTGGACAATAGCCAAAGTCAGTCCCAATTCATTATATATGTGGCTCAATTTCCCTGAATTAAAGAATATTACAAAGAAGGTCTTTTTTATCCAGAGTATATAAGAAATTCTATTCTAGTTAACAGTTTTATTTTCTGTGATGAGAATAGTATGTTTGCTTTTTAATCAAATTTCAGAATAGAAATATTCAATTTTTACTTTATCAATCAAAATCTTAGATGACTCCAACAGAATAACTAATGACATTTTAATTCCTCTGTGAATATATCAGCCTTGAATGCTTCAGATATGATTAATTCTCCTTTGTTATTTATATTTGCGCAGTTTCTCAGTACCCCAAGCTACATTATCAACAAGGTTTGTTCTATAAATTACATGCCACAGCAAGTTACAACTAAAATTCATGTAGTCATCTATTAATAGACTAATAAGTAAAAGTAAAATACTTTGCTCTCTTATTTTACAAATAGTGTGCCATTACCATGTGATGATACAGTATGTGTCTACTATGTATGTGAATGATAGGAAATTGTCTCCCCCTCCCCAAAAAAGAGGGTTTACTGGTGTTAAATAAAATACATTCCCAAATGAAAGCATCTATATCCTAAATTAATCTGACGAGATGTGACTCTTAATATTGCACACTGTTTTAAGTCCTCTAGCAAGCAAGATACCTTTGAAGTACAGTGATCATGGGTTTTTACTTACAGATCTATATTTATTTCCAGCTGTACTACATCAGAATCAATGGCAAAAAGGCAGAACTAAAAATGCTTGAAGTTCAACGTACAGCTTTGTTGACTCAGAAAGGTCACAGTCAGTCTCTGTGTTTCTCCATTGCAATCTGAACTGTGGTTTGTTAGGAGTATTTCTAAATACTACTCACATCCCTTCTTAAGGGGTATTGTAAGTAGATAAGCATCTTCTGGAAGCTTCCTGACCATCAGCAAGCCTGCCAGCAAAGAAAAGCAAGAATGTGCAGTCTTTGCCTAATTTCATGTTGTATAGAACAATGAATTCTTATATACTCCAAAACAGAGTGCTCGCAGTGGATTTGTTTTAAGGGAAGGACTTACAAAGTTGTAGGCTTACAATTTCTGAGTTAAGATTTTTCAACAGCTTCTGACTGGTAAAGGAGAGGCAGTTCAAACTTGAGATAAATGGATAAAATGTTACCAGTTTCATTTTTATATTAAAAGGATGAAAGAAAAACTCACTCAAATTATCATTAACAGTGTAGACTGACTAAATGCATTAGTCACAGCTACATACATTAGGATTAAATTGCAAAGTTGATGTAACTTCTAGGCAATAGTGAAGTCCACTCAATCGTGTCCACCTCATACCACGTTTATACTACCTGCATGTTCTGTGCATACATCTATTTTATTATTCTGTAAATTCAACTTAGAAAGTGAAAAAAAAAATCAGGATGAGCTTAATGTAGCAAAAATCCATTTGTGAAGGCAATTCTTTCAACAAGTATTACAATCTGATATGACCAATCACCTTTGTCTCTATTCTTTAAGTTAGAAATTCAAACCATACACTACATGTATCACAGGAGCTTACACTGTAATATAAATGCTGATGCTGAAGTGATACCCAGGTCAGGACTGTAAATGAGATGCGGTACTTCAGTACATCTGCCCATAAAAAAAAATACACTTTAAATTAACACAATTTTCAGATCCAGAACGGACACTACAGAGTGAAGTGAAGAAGCAAAATGCACACACAACTAGGGAGTTTCGAAGCTGTGATGAGAGGGGCATCGTACTCTACCTTCATCACTGTTTTCTATTTATAAGATTTCCTTCTGATTAGAAAGTGATTACAGATGGATTTCTAAAACCGGTGCCTCCTGCAGTTCATGCCTCTGCATACCCTGAGTGCATGGCTGACACATGGTGGCAAATATTCCCCTCTGTTACACTTCAGTGGAACTTCTGTCTTTTTTTCCCCAGTGCCCAATTTACAGTGAAGAAGTAGCTAATAGCAATCGCCTTCCTCCAAGTGTTCTCTTTATCATTTCTCTGGTTCTATGCTTGATAGCCTCCCTGTAAGGAGGTGCACAATATTTCTGGCGTCTTTCACGTATATTTTCCTGCTATTTCATTATCATCTGCTAAACAGCATCGCAGCAAATACTTCAACGTGTTGCCTGGGATAACGACAACTACAACCGAGAATGTGCTGAGATTGCTGCATATGCAGCTACCGTGTCATTGCTCCAGTGTTAGCTTGCCCTCCCCTGGGTTTGTTTTGCTCTCTTAGTCTATCTTGTCGCCATAGCTTCAGTTTGGCAAAGAACTTCTCTTTTAATTATTGCATTTCTGAAATATGTGTGCCTTGATGAAGGCACTGAAGAAGTCTTCACTCTCTCTTGTGGTTAGAACTCGTGTGTTATTTCTTCAGCCCCCACTTGCCATCTGCACCGAGGCAATTACTCACACACCTCTGACAAAATTAACCATTCTCCTCAGGCAAAAGGCTTGGATTTATCGAGCAAGCAAATTCACTTTAAACCCTTGGACCTTTTCTCATCTCACAAGCATGGGCACAAAGAGTATTCACAATAGGCAATTCTCAGTCCTTCCCAGGAGCTGCTCTCAGGGGGCAGGAGGAAGGTCTCATCTCCAAAGCAATTCACCCTCTTTCATGGAGGTTGATAATCTTACCCAGGTTTTCTTTAGCTGAGTCTTACTTTTCTCCATTTGCTCTCAGTCAGCTTTCATGGTGAGGAATTACTTCTCTCATTATAATCACTAGCTTTTCTTCAGAAGCTCCGAGATGACTTTGAGTGTGCCCTTCCCCCGTTGTACCAAACCCGTTGGCATGGTGACACAACAGCTGCTACAAATCACAGGAAAGATGCTTAACGGGTACATTTTGTGAAAAGTTCCTGCTGAAGAAACCACTAAATTTGCAATCATAGTGCTTGTTCTTTGGGTGGCTGGGCTCTTACGGCTGCAGCTAGGGGAAAAAATATTTTGAAAGTGTGGTAATGAATGTATGAACAAGCTTGTGTTGAGATGTGACCTGTAGCATTTACATTCTGTGCACGAGGTGATTCTTGGCTTCATGATCAGAGACGGAGCCCACACGCAGATCCAGTGACACCAAGGTGCAGCTGAAGATGCTGCTTCAGCTTTGAACTCCTTTGCCCTTCCATACCATCATGACATCTCCAACACTCAAGTCTGTGGTTTAGAGTCAAGCCCATCACGTAAAACTGTAATATTCCCTCTTTCTAGGGTGGTTGTGGCTCTGGAAATCACTAGATGACAGTGCAGTGAACCAAGCCGTAATGCCTATGAGAACACTGCGTGTCAGAACCAGAGCTAGAACCCCTCTTCTCCTCCTCCCATCCTGCTCTGGAGTAGATGGAGATGGGTCAAAAGACACTGCCAATACTTTATGCTACTGCCTTTTTTGGATTGCTTTGAATTTGAGGATGTTCTTATTTTGCCAGATAATGCCTTATCAGACCTTGTAACTTTTTTTATCAGACCTTATGTAATTTGTTGCTGTCCTATGTGTGCTTCCTTTGAAGATCACTTTTCATACATCCTCCGGGTCTCATTTGGAAAATCCCAGCGGCACCTTAGGATCAGATAAAATTGTATTCATTCTTTTTACTAGATTTTCCCCTTCCAATATTCTGCTTTTTCAAACTGTCACTTATTCCCTAGTCTGCACTAACAACATCAAATAGGTCTAACAGATCTTTTCCCTCCATTCTCCTAGAAGCAAATATTTTAAAAAGTGGTTTATGGACCATTTGGGTTTGCAACCAAGACTTAACAAATCTTGCAAAATTAAACAGAAATTCTTGACACTTGTGTTTTTGAAAAAGAGGCAAGTGACTCTTTTTAAAATTACTAATACTCCTTCATCTGTGCTCAAATTTGATCCTGGGTGTTCCAGTTTTCTGCTTAGAACACACTTTTTGCAGATGAACAGCCTTCCTATTAAAATGAGGTTTTCAATGGAAATGCTGACATAGTGCAGCAGAAAAACTAGTGCTGTTGAAATTATGCAGGATTTAATAACCAGAGAAGTAAGCATGAACTGAAAAACTTGCGATATTGAGGTGGGATATATTCTTTCATACAAATTATGATGTTCTTATAATTGTGACACTCTCCTTCTACAGTGACAAGATGCTGTTGGTTTTCACTTATGTTTTTTTGGAAATGTTGTATCAGATACAACTCATAAAAGTTAAGATGAAAGTGCTAATATCAATAGGCTTTAATTGATTTTCACTGCTGATATATACATATGTGTACATATACATATTCTTTGCATGTTATATACATATTCATACATACTCGTGGAGGATCAAGTCAACTAAATAACTCTTTCAAAAAAGGGACTTTTCTCTCCTTCTCCTTTCTTTCCTTTTTCTTAAAAACAGTATGTCTGGGAAGAGCATCTAATAGTTCCACCACTGCTAATTCAACAACTAAAAATGAAAACAGAATATATGTAAAATGTGTTCCAACGTTGCATCACACAAATATGCAGTGCTTGTCTGGAGAGCTGTTGCGGGGTTTTTTCACTTTTAACTGTAAGTTTTCCACAATGTCTACTGGGGAAAAGCTGGACTGGTGGTTTTGTGATATCAAATGTAACACAGCTTTGCTGTGGAAACCCTGATCAAACTAGACAGCCAAATACATCAGATCCCAATCCCACGTGTATCCATGAGAGATAGGAAGTGGTTTCTAGCCTCATAAAATTCAATAGTAATTCTAACAAGATCTGCAACTAGTTTAAAAATACTTCGAGAGATGAAGTCTATCTGAATCTAAAGTGTATCTACCTTCTGATTCTTCCTTGTCTGCTCATCTCTGAGCACTTTACAAAGGAGTTGAGAAGCACTATCCCCAATTTAAAGGTGCCATCCATTGCTGAAGTGTTCAAAATCATTAAGCTGTCTTAGCAAGTCACCTCTTTTCCTGACCGGCCATACAAGAAATTCAAAGAAGGGATAATGCAAGTTCATCCAATTGCTGATGACAGGGAAGCAAAACTAGTGATGAGAGAACACAGGAAGAGCTGCAACATTTGGTTTTGGCTTTATTTTTTTTTCACTGCCTTAATACCTATGTGATGCCTGACGAAGGGTGGGTCAATGCTAAACTGTGGCCACTCTTTATTTAGGTTTGATGTTTACCTCCCCGGGCTGCATCAGCCATGCAGGATGGGAGGTACCATCCATTGGGTTTGGAGTGTGGGCAACTTAGACTCACATGTGTGCACAAGTTATGTTCAGCCTTAACAGCTGAATAGCTGCAAGAAAGGGAAAGGGTCATCCCTGAATAAATTCCACAGAAGATTTTATTTTGTAGAAGAATATCTATGTTCACAGCCCTTCAAAATTTTGACAAGTTTGAAGTAAGAGTTGTGGTGTCTAAAATTCCCCAGAGAAACAGAAAGCTTTTTGATATCTTACATGATTCTTAAAATTAGTACCTTTAGTATCATTATTGTTGCTATGTGAAGTGTATTTTTCAGACATGTCCTAGGTTGTGACATATCTTTATATTTGGTGTTGATCAGTCAGAGCTTAAATAGCTTCTGCTATTCTGAAAAAGCTTAAACTCTGAACTGGTGGGAGTGGGAAGGCAGAGGATGTGAAATGAGAAGGGAAGGTGCATTAATGAAGACTAAACAATGACAAGAGCTCAGTGCTTCGACTGTAATATTTTTCCCCATCAAATTGGTCTTTCCCTTTTCTGTGCTGGCAGTTTGCCCCTGCTTATTGCTTCACATGATGAAGATGTAAAAAGTGCACCAATTATGAGGTAACTCATCTGACAGCACTCTGAAGACTATGGCTGGAGCCTCTCAAAACTTCAGCCCGCTAGAGTTGTAGGGTCTATTTAGTGGGTGGAGCATCAGTAGAGCCTATTCAGTCCTACTTTTCTGTCCTAAGGACAAACTAGATAAGAGAAATGGGAATGAGTGCTCACTTTGTGTTTCCAAGCATATATTGATGGTGATTTCCTTGAAGGAAAGGAGGATGCTCTCCTGGGTAGCAAGAGAATCAGTGGTTCTCAAGTGATCTTCCAAAACATTTAGTTACAGTAATAAGATTAATATTCCAGGGATGGTCATAAACATCTACAAGATTTAGTTAAAGGCCAAAACCTGTCAGTCTTCCATCCCTATTCCTTTAAGGTTCAACATAGGCTTTGCTGTCAGTTTTAGACTTCCATGCTACAGAGGGCACACCAGCAGAGAGACCTCCTGACAGAGTGTCTCGACTTGAGACTGGTATGACTCCTTCATAAGAATTAAATGGTTTGTGTTATGACTTGACAGCAAAAGCCAAGGGGGAGGAAGTGGGTATTTTCTGCTGTGTGGCAATAATATACCATTTTCATTCTAATCACCCACAGCAGTTATTTTGCTTAGCTTCTTCAGCACTCTTTTCCCAGCTGTGCTGTGGCTGAATGACAGCATGACGCTTTGGAGAATGTGTCTGCCCAACTATGAATTCTGTTCGGTTTTGTGAACACTATCTGTAATTGCAATAACCACAGTGGATTGAATCATCCTTTTTTTTTTTTCCCCTTTTTTTTTCTGGGTGCAAAATTGCAATGCATTGTGAGGCTATAATCTGAAAGACTGTGACAAAGAAATCAAATTTTATCAACACAGAATGACTTTTCCCAGCTTGAATAGTGATGCTACTGTCAGCAGGACTTTTGATTGAAATGGATTTTAGAGAGAAAACTAAACCAAGCCTGGCCTGGCCTGAGAATAGCCAGAGTCCTCCATATTCTACTTCATCCAGTGACTTGGAGAACTGATTCACACCATTTGGCCAAGAAAGCATGTGAACTCTACCTGTTAGTCTGCAACACAGAATCATAGAATCACAGAACAATTCAGGTTGGAAAAGACCCTTGGGATCATCGAGTCCAACCACTAACCCTACACTACAAGTTCACCCCTAAACCATCTCACCCAACACCACATCTAAGCCACACTTACACACATCCAGGGATGGCGACTCAACCCCCTCCCTAGGCAGTCTGTTTCAGTGTCTGACCACTCTTTCCATGAAGAATTTCTTCCTAATGTCCAGTCTAAACTTGCCCTGTTGCAACTTGAAACCATTCCCCCAGCATGATGTGGAAATACCTTGAACAAGCAAATGCTGTACACAAGCATTAAAAAAAAAAATTCTTTAACAGATTTCAACATGAAAACACAGGAAATGCTGTAAATGATTATTAGCAGCATTTATCTGCTCTTGGGTCTGTGAAAACAAAGATTTTGCACCTTTAAAAAAAACCTCTCCTGGTTATGAGGACCAGTAGAGCTGCACAGCATGAATTACTCCACACTGCATGAGCCAAATGCTGCCTGACTGTGTGTCAGCTGAGGCTCTAGAGTCCTAAAAGAATAGAAATGTGGTTCACCTCCATTTGCAACAGTGTTTATTTACATGGTATATTGATGTCAAACTGTATGTCATGACTGAACCAGGCTACCCTACCAGAATACCATGCACCTCACATTCAATCATGTTTAGTCACAGCAAGCCAAGGCGACAAGTGGAGACGTATCACGCACGTGGCAATGCAGTTCTGTGCATGTGTCTCCTTTCAGCACTGTAGTAGATTTATTAAAGAGTATGATGTCCGTCATAGGATAGTTTCAGGCACTAATTACAAGTTCCAAGATACAGTCAGGCTGTGAGCTGCTGTGTTCAGTGAGCTTTGGATTCCATCCCACATCAGCAGTTTGGGTGTCTTAGTATGAAAATTAAACGCATTCCAAAAACAGTGTTAAAACTAAGAACATTTAATAGAGATCAAAGATGTATACAAAGACACAAATTGGCTGAAGCACAGGTAGGAAGTTGGTAACCATCTGGACAGCTTTCAAGTGTTGACTACATGTTCCTCAAGGTTAAGGATTTGGCAATTCAATTTCTTCTGAGTTTATAACCAGGCACATTGCACCTGCACAAAATTGGCATTTGGAGTTTTCCGAAGGTCCGGACCTCTTTTATACAGCCTCAAGTTCAACACGTTTTACTTTTTGAAATATTGCCAAACACAGCTTCTGTGAGACTTGGCTTGCTACTTCTGCATCAAAGTGCAGGACCCCACAAGGGGATCAGTATTGCTTTGACACTTTAGCCAAAGCTAAAATCTTGTCAGCTCAGTTACTCAGGAGTTCACTCTTGTTAATCTGATAGCCCAAGGAAACAGGCTGCCAGGAGAGCAGTATTCCCATTTCATTAGCCTGTTAGGCAAAAATTCAAGGTAAAAGCTGCTGTGGCCGTTGGATATTGCTGATGTTTGCATATGGCAGTATGAGGCATCTATGAAGTTACTGGTTTTAAGCTCCAGTTCATTGTGAAATCCTCTGTGATCAGCATTTACGTCAGGTATATTTTAATACCAAGGGAGACTAATGCGTATCCCTGGCAGTCTGTACCAATGTCAAGGTGAAGGTCTCTAGGATGTCTCCATGCTAGACTGAGATGACAGCACAGAACTGCATTAAACTCCTGGCTCAGCACCTAGTCTTCATCAAATGGTATACACAAGGTTGTATGAGGTCAAAGGACCAGTATGCACAGAATGCTGGGATGATGGGGAACTTTTTGAAAGCTAATGGCTCAACAGTTCTAGCTGAAATGTAACAATCCTTCTAAGCTCATTAATCCAAGGCTGTCTTTGAGGGAATTTAGGATCAAGGAGCTCAAAGCCTTTGCCTTTCTGGGCAAAGGTTAGATTTCTGGTTTTCAAACTGTTGATCGTACAGTCTCTTGGAGATTACTAATTGTACACTTGAATCTTTTTGATCAGTGGTCTGGGCATTTTGCGGTCATGAACTCTTCAGCATTGATATGACAGAACAAGGTTTGGGCCACTGTATCCATCTTCTTCTGCTGTTACCATAATATCCGTTTTTTGTAGAAGCTCTGAAATATCCCATTTAGCTCTGTGATCTAACAATGTAATTCAGTATTATTGCCATGTAAATCAGGATATAGAGGACAAGTGGAGGGGTTTTTTTCCCAATTTTAAATCAATTTGACATATACTTATTGTATATGGATACTGATGGAAATTAGATAAAATATGATGAATATTTTACTAGCTTTATTAATTTTTCTTAAGCAAAAGACAGTAACTTGCTTTATACCCTTCAAAGACACATTTTTGTCAGCCTCCTGACATAGCAGGACTGAAGTTTGGTGTAGTGCAAGGCTGAGCATGGGGTGCGGGGAAAGGAATCACAGGGGTTGTCATGAACAGTCAGAGTGATGAAGAGCTAATTTAGCAGTGGATTACAGAAAGAAACAGGACAAGTATGAAAAAGGAGGGAGACTCTGGAAACATTTTTGAACAGAAGAAAAATTTACATTTATAGTCTGAATGAAAAGCTGTCATTTGCTTTCAGTATCTTGTTCATGTAAAAGCACTCGTAATGTCTTCTTGATAATGGGTAAAAAGCAACATTAAAATTTCTGGTGTGCAGTCAGGAAGATTTAAACATATTCTAACAAAGATGAAAAAAAATTAGGCTTATCAAAATATTTTCTGATAAGTGTAGCAGTATGCAATAAGGAAAAATATATTAAAAATTAATAATTTAATTTTCCATTTTTTCTTCTAGTTTTACAGATCTTTTAACTTGAGATATTTAAAGCATGTAGAGAATTAGGCATGTAGTGTTAAGGTAATCAGGTAAATGACTAAGCCCTGACCTCAGATTTGGGTAAGTGAACAGACCCTGAGAAACTACCAGGCATGACATGAGAAATTGTTGGATGTACCAAGTAACGCAGTGAGAGGAAGACAAAAGTTGCAGATAGTGCTGCTACGAATGGACAAATTTTACAAGGCTTTGATGAGGTTTATGTGACAGAAAGTGTTTATTTATAAGTATTCGTCAGGGAGCACTGGGGACCTTTTGAGAAGACAGTCTGAAAAGCCAGCAGCACCTAGGGAATCGTATCAGCAACACTAAGATTGCCCAGGAAATGCCATCAGAAATACCAAATTAGAATCATAGAATCATTTAGGTTGGAAAAGACCTTTCAAATCAACAAGTCCAGCCATTACCCCAGCACTGCCAGGCTCACCACCAAACCATACCCCTGAGCACCACATCTACACGGCTTTTAAATACCTCCAGGGACAGTGACCCCATCACTTCCCTGGGCAGCGTGGTCCAGTGCTTGACAACCTTTTCAGTGAAGAAATTATTTTCTGATGTTCAATCTAAACCTCCCTTGGCATTAATTGAGGCTATTTCCTCTTGTCTTCTCACTTGTTACTCGGGAGAAGAGACCAACCTCCACCTCGCTATAACCTCCTTTCAGGTAGCTGTACATTGGTATACTGATGTAGAAACAAATAACTTCTATGGGGAAAAAGTAACTAGGGGCAAGTCATTTATTTCAGAGGAGCTCAGGGCAGAGAAGGAGAGATTACAGTAGCTGGAGGAAAAACCATCATGGGCACCAGGTGGGAAGAGGCTAAAAAAGGAGCCTGTGTGGGTTTTGGGGGTCTGTGTGCACCCTGGAACAGGTGCTCATCCGGGAGGGAGGGCACCTCGCCTGCATCCTGAAGCCCACACATTTTGACTACTCAGAATTCCTACAGAATTTCAATAGACTTAGATTTCATTAAAGAAGTTTCATTATTTTCCTTCAGAAAACTCTTGCATCATTCACAATGTTAATAAAAATGTCAGGAAAATGGTACTTTCTCATATTTTTCTGGTGATTTTTCATAAAGAAATGAAACTTAAAACATATTTTTTTTCGTATTGCGAAAAGATCATAGTTTAATCTCTCTGTGCTTTTTTAAAGTAAAACACTGAAATCCCTTTATAACTTGAGCAGATTGTGTATAAGGTCAATTTTTCTCTGATTGCCACTCTGTTTTCCTAGGTGCATAAATAATTATATAGGAGCTTAGTTGTACAAATAATTACTCAGTCACCTGTGTGAAAGTTGCTACAGGTTTTACAAACTGAAAAATAAATCTAGGGAAAGTAAAAGCAAGCATCAAACAGAAATAAAGAGCTTTATATTTTGAGCTTTTTTTTGCAGTTGGAGTAGCAGGGGCATTTTTTCTTCTCAGGCCCAGGCCTAACCCATGACAATATGTAAGCTTTGATTAATCTATGTTCACTGTAGCAGTAGTACCAAATTTTGCTACAAATACATTAACTTTGTTTTTAAAGAGAATCAACCCCCCACACCTGATTAAATATGATATTAAATGATCATTTAAATAATGTTATTCCTCCGGCCCTTCATACACAGGCCTCCACACCTCATTTGTTCAATTTTTTTCCAAAGTTGTGTTTCCTATTATGAGATGACTTCTATTTTATATAAAAAACAATGATAATATCTTCTAAGATATCTCTGCTTTCTGGTTTGCTATCTTGATTATGCTTTTTTATTGCATGGGCTTATTCTTATTCTCCAGATCCAGCAACAGCAGTGTTACCACCGATCACCTGGGCTGCACTTTGATGCCAAGCACTCATTCTTTTCTATATATGCTGTTGCACATTTTGCCCCCTTTTTCTTCCCATCTGTTTCTCCACTGGTATGAAGTTTCTTGCTCCTGGGGTGAGGATAAAACTACTTAAGGTGAAATGAGACAAAAATATATGTGTAAACTGTGCAAATGAACCATGAAAGGACGTTTGACCCCAAACTGATAACCATAGAATCACAGAGTCATGGAATGGTTTGAGTTGGAAGACGCCTTAAAGATCATCTCATTCTAGTCCCACCCCACCATGGGCAGGAACATCTCCCACTAGAACAGGTTGTCCAAAGCCCCATCCAACCTGGCCTTAAAATAATGTCCAAGCGCTCCTGATGAACTTGGGGGGACAGGGGCAAGTTTATGTTTGCTTGTGTCAGATTACAGCTCTTGGGATCAGTTGGAGAAGTATAGCTGGAGATTAAAGATGTATATTTACTGCTTGTAGGCACTGTGGTTAATCCATTGTGTTACTAATATTGATTCCGAATGTATCCTGACAGTTAATTGTTTAGATTCAATAAACTCATTCAATTTCAAATTGATTTAAATCTCATGAAACCACTTTTTCTTTGCAACACATTTCTATGCCACTGATGCACACAAGCAGATGCTCTGAAGCCCATGGGACTGGTTACATGGAGCAAAGCTGGATGTGTGACAGGTACCGTTTATAATAAAAAAAAAAATTTGAAAAAACCCCAGTATTACCGGCAGTAGAGAATATTTTTTCCCATGGTCTTTTCTTCCTTTCCACATCCAATTAATGTTTTAATTCTTAAGACTAGATTGGACCTTTTTTTTTTCCTATTGGAAGGCTAGTACTTCTTGTGATGCAATAGACACGAATTTTTGTCAAAGGTATTTCTTTGGATTTTCTACAGCAGAGTTGAAGCCAGTCCTCCTCAACTTCTGGCTTTCCTTTGTGTCCTTTATAGTCCCTTTTTTGCCTCAGCCTTCTCTTAACACTGAAGAAAGTGTACTGTGCTATCAAATCCAGCCTCAGAGGATAGGACCTCTTCCTAAAACACTTCAAACTAATCACATTTCAGGAACTGTTTTACAATTTTTATGTTATTCAGTGTTTTTTCACTGCTGTGAGCCTTTTCTGTGCTTTACTTTGTAATCTCATACCACAGAGAAGGGATTCATTAGCTTCTTTGTTCAAGCAGTACATAAACCAGCAGCCACAACTGCGCTGCACTCACTAAGATCATCTTTACTACTGTCATTGGAAAATGTCAGGAGCCAGAGAGCTAAACAGTCTAAGGACTAAATGAACAATTTGTTTGTGATACAAATAAATGTTCCCAGACTGCTAGACAACTTCCAGCACCTGCGTTACATATTTTCCAGTGCCTAAACTGATGAGACATCAGCTCCCTCTCAAAAGGAGAAACATAAGGGGAGGGGGAAGGGGGTGGAGTGTGATATTGGATCTTTCTTTATCCGAAAGCATTTTTTCAGCCAACTGAATGGAGCACGGCAGAATAAAGTGTCCATGACAGCATGAAAATTAAAAGTAATTTGTAGGTCATACTGTGTGTGTTTTGAGATAACTTTCCAAGGATACATGGGGCATACCTCAAAAGTGGCACAAATAATTTTTTCAGTTTGTTAAGTGTTTGTAGCAGTTGAAAAATAGTATTGTTACACAGAGGACCAAAATGAAGCACAATACGTGGTTGCTACACACACACTGCACGCTGTGTAGCCCATGTTGAAGACAGCACACTTTGCATAAAGCTCAGGCTGCAGATAGTGTGAACTGCTGCAGAAGGCTGTAAAACGGAAGGAGATTTTGTGGTTTGCATTAAAGCTGATGATTTAAGAGACTCCAGTATCGTAACTCCTGTCACTGAGATTACACTAGGAAGGTGAAGAAGTACAAGAAAGACAGGAGCGTTAAGCAGCCGCATAATTGCATGCCTATGGAAATGGTTTTAGATACAGTTTTGGAGTACATGAAAAGGAGGAGAGAACTGCCTAGCAGGATCAAATGGGAGCCTGCATGAATAAGAATACACTGGAAGAAAATTTATGCTACAAGCAAGAAATAAGATCAGAAATTTATAGCTCCACATACAAATAAATAGGAAGAAGAACCACACAACTCTTTGAGGAGTAGGAGAACCTATTGCAAGCTTCAAGATGATCACCAAGGCAGGCATCTGGGCCAGATTTTTTTCACGAAATCTTTAGCTGAGCTCAAGCCTCAGTCTTGTCTCTAATAGCTCCTCATCTAAACTGTCTATCTTGTGCACACAAAATGCTAACTAAGGGCTGGAGTTGGCCATTTGGGGCACCTATTTTGGGGAAGCCAAGACTGAATCCAAGTACAGGTACCAAGGGCAGAACAACTTTTTTCTAGACTTCCAGATTTGTCTTGCCTGGAGCTGAAGAATATCTGCAGTGTCCAATCGCTGTTTCCCTACAGGGAAAGAGTAGCTGTATCCCTGTACTGCTGCTGGCAGCTCAAAAATTTTCAAGCGCTGGAAGGAAAGGGAGAAGAGAAGAGAAGAGAAGAGAAGAGAAGAGAAGAGAAGAGAAGAGAAGAGAAGAGAAGAGAAGAGAAGAGAAGAGAAGAGAAGAGAAGAGAAGAGAAGAGAAGAGAAGAGAAGAGAAGAGAAGAGAAGAGAAGAGAAGAGAAGAGAAGAGAAGAGAAGAGAAGAGAAGAGAAGAGAAGAGAAGAGAAGAGAAGAGAAGAGAAGAGAAGAGAAGAGAAGAGAAGAGAAGAGAAGAGAGAAGAGAGTGGAACAAACCACACATAAGGATGAATTACAATTTCTTGAACAAAACAGTAAAATATTATGATACCTGTCTCAGATTTGCTACATCAGGTGGACAAGTTGCAGAAGTAATTAAAAGATTGCAGTATTATAGTGTTCAAGACGGAGACAGAGAAGTGGCTTAAGAGCCATGATCCTGTGGTGGATACCACAGAGAATGAGGCACCTTGGACTGTGGTGACCCACAAAAGCAGGACTCTGTTTCAGTCCCCACTCTCCAGCATTACAACCCAAAACAGAGATGAAGATTTAACAGCTGTGGACAACCACGAGCAAGGTCTGCAAGGAGGAACAGCGCCTGCAGCACATGGTGGATACCGCCAGAGGAAATGATGGATGCTCATGGTGGGTGACTCTTTGCTGAGGGGCATTGAGGTGCCTGTCGGTCACCCTGACGGGGAGCCATGAGAGGGATGCTGCCTTCCAGTTGGAGAGCAGCTCTGTGGGAAGCGACCCAGGAGTGCCGGTGGACAAGCTCTATATGAGTGAACATAGTGCTGCTGCAAAGAAATACAACAGGATGCTGGATTGGCTCAGCAACAGCATCACCAGCAGAGATAAAGAAGTCATTTTTCGGCTCTGCTCAGCACTGGTCAGGTCACCTCTGAAATACTACATTCAGTTTTGGTCCCTGCTGTACAAAAAAGATGCGACAGGCCGGAGATGGTCCAGAGAAGGGCCACAAAGAGGATACAAGGACTGGGAAGTTGCCACGTGATGAAAGGCTGAGAGATCTGAGCTTGTTCAGCCTTCAGAAAAGAAGGTTTAGGGGAGACCTTGTCACTATGTTCTAGTATTTAAAGGGTGGCTACAAAGAATACGGAGACTCCCTTTTTTCAAAGAGTCCCATGGAAAAGACAAGGGGTAATGGGTACAAGTTATTCCTGAGAAGACTGGACTTAAGAGGAAAATTGTTAACAGTGAGAATAATCAGCCACTGGAGTGACCTCCACAGGGAAGTGGTGGTGTCGTCAGCATTGGACACTTGTAAGATTTGGCTGTGCCATCTTTTCTAGACTATGCTTTTGTCAAGGAAGGTTGGACCAGATGATCTTTGATGTCCCTTCCCACCTAGTGTTTTATGATTCTGTGGTTCTCTGAAAACAAAATTTTAACATCAGAAATCTCTGAGGAGTTTCTCATAATTTCTAAGGAAACTCCTAACACATTTAATTTTCTAAATTCATAGTTTACTCATATTTGGTACTAACAATGATAATATGGATTAATATAATGAATCATTAAAATTGTTAATAATAATTCATAACAATAATTGATTTGTGGTACATAAAAAGTTACTTAAATTAGTATTTTTAAAGAATGCATTACTTAAGTGCAATGTAATTTCTAAACATGTAATTTCCTAATTTTGAAATGACATAACACAGCAGGCCTTATAAATTACTATAGCGCACACCATTCACAGAAAAAGCTACACAAGCTTCTAAAAAGATTCACTATTAAAAAGAATAAGAAGCCTGCATTATACTACATCATCCCTTCTGATAAGTGCAAGGGACTGCTCTGTTACTATGAATTGCTCCTTGAAATAATAATCTTTTACTTATGATTTTACAAGCTGGTTTTGTGGGAAGGTTTGTAAAAAGGACAATACCTGCAAGTGATTTAGTAAACCTGAGGAACTCTTAAGAAATAAGGGCAGTATTTCGAGCTGAAAGTTATTTTAAAAGTGTGTTAAAGTAGGGGGGGGGGGGGAGTATTATAGTTGTGGAAGTGTTTCTAAATAACCATTTTCATTGTATTCTATGAGATACTAGCCTTCAGAAAGTTCAGCACAATAATGTCTACAGAAACTACAGTAAAGAAAATACAGCAGTAAAGAAATCCTTTTGTGTATACATCACCTATACAAATACCATCCAGGAAGCCACAAGGTCTAAAGATGAGCTTTGCAATTTCTCACGGCTTAAGCTGTAAATAATTAGCCTGGTGCATGCTGAAATGTTTACTACTAGCATTAAATGTCAGCATTTCCATTAACCTTGTATCTTCTCTGTCAGGGTTGCATGTAGTTTTGCTGCAAGGGAAACAAGTCAACTAACAGAAAATGTGGTATGTATCTTTTTTTAAAGCTACTTGTTTTCTATGAGGTCAAAATTATCAATTTTTTAGTCAATCACATATGCAGGCTTGTAATGAAAGTATGAAGATACAGTTCAGTGACCCTGGTGCTGCACTTGATCATGGCACACAGAAAAATGCAGCAAAGCACTTCAGCTACACCAAGTTGAACTTCACATTAAACTGATAGCTCCTATCATTTTCAAGGCATAAGCTGCACAAAATTTATCTCAATCACTAAAACATATATGGAGGCTCGAAAGCATCTAACTTGTGGGCCTCAAGAAAACAGCAGGCTGCTTTTTAAGAAGCTTTTCAAATTCAGAATTCCCAGGCTTATGTTAGCATTAGAGGTGCTGTAGGGGATTTGGGGGAGAGGAGATGCCAGGAACAGGAAATTCCTGGAAATTAGAAACTCCTTAATATGGTCATTCACCTCTGTGGTGGTACATTAATTAAAAGCAAGCAACTACATATAAATTAAATAAATGCAACCATTCTGAATGGACATCATTTCACCTTTTTACTTGAAGTGGGAGCAAATCCAGCACATGCCAGAATCCTCCAAGACTGCTCTGACTGTGTGACAGACAATAATATTTCCCTGATGACCTCCCTGAATCAAACGACCTGCCACTCCTCTTCTACATCACCCTGAGAGGTGACAGAAGATTCTTTCCCAGAACTGGCTGTAACAAATCTCCTCCTCCGTTTTATAGTCCCATCTTATGGATGCCCATCACTATGGTATCTGCTGGGCATATGGTATCGTATCTCTGAAATTATAATGAAGGAGCAAGGTCTTACAAAAAGGTGTGGATGGTGTTTGCTTTTCACTAGAGGCACCACAGCAGCTTTAATTTTATTCTGGCATGGAGTGAGTGTTGCCAATTGTTGGCAGAGTATTGCTAATGGTTTATAAAATATTCTTTTAATTGACGAAATGCACCCAGAGGCCTCCTAGGGAAAATAAGCAAGCTTGTATTTATGTGCAAGTGAGTCTGAAACTGTTACTATTAAAAACCAGAATGTCAGCCAAACTATCCTAGTCACTTACAGCAAAACACTTTTCAACCACTATACTGACTCTGAACTTATGTGCTTCATCCCCTGAGTAGGATAAGGGACTACATAAGTGACATCAATTTTATTTTCATTCTGAGGTCTGGGGTTGACATGATTGCTCCCTAGATCAGCTACATCCTCATAGACTTTAACATTTAAGCATTTTTAAGTATGAATTCCTCCAAAGGGTCATAGCCAATGCAAGATAGATTATTTTCATGAATAATTCTTGTGAGCTATGATATCAAATGCTTTACTAAGTTCAGATATTAATCTAATGCATTCTCCTGTTCTCCCCAGAATATGGAAATTAGAGTCAGTGGTTCAGAAAATTCCTCAGTGAGGCTGGAGGTCCTTGTGGCTGAAGCTGTGAAATATAATATGTCTTTTGCTTCAGGGATGGATGGATCAATGAATAAAAATGGGATAAGTAGCCTACATATTTTCAAACCTCCTGGAGGGGTAGGAAACCTTATTACAGAGTGTGTGTGTGTGTGTGTGTGTGTGTGTGTGTGTGTGAATTTGCTTGCGCACACTCTGGTTAGACAAATCTACGTCAAAGCATAAGGCAGAATGTGAATAAGATACATGCTGAATTCAAATATATTATAAAGCATTTGGGATGGTTTCTTTTGTGCAGTATCTTCTAGAATCTAACTGTAAGGATGAACTCAGCAGAAAGTCCCTCAACTTAGAGGAAAATGAAGCATGAAAAATCCTCATTTGTATACTAAGTAAGGCCATATTGTGACTGAGATTTGCATACAAGTGTACAAAAGTGCAAGTTTGGGTTTTCTTGAACCATCAGAAGAAAGCTTTAGAGTGACTGAGGAGTAAAGTTGAGTTCTCTCTTTGCAAAATTGCAAACAGTAGTTTCCCAAAAGTACAGGGGATGGATATGGATGAAGGTTTGCTATTAGCAGAGTGCTACTAAATTCAGTAGTGCCATTATCAGAGCAGTGTCTGCAAACTTCATTTGTAGGACAAGACTCCGGTCTACTAAATGTGCTGTAAGAACAGAACTAAAACCATCTTTTGATCCACAAGGACAGTATGGGGAACACAACTAACTCCAAGACAAACTTTAACTGGATTAATCTGAAACCTGACTGCAGAGTTATGTCTCTTAATCTCTTGTACCCCCCTCTCCCATTCAGCAGCTTCTCATGGGACACCACAACAACACAGCCCTCAATGGCAAAGTACCTTAGCTCTTACGTTCTCTTCGCTGGGCTTTATTTTCATGCCTAATTCAGTTGAATTCACTTTATCACTCAAAACCTATTTAGCTATTTAAGATTCTGATTTGACTTCGAAGCTGTCGTCTTTTACTGCCATTGAGACAGGAGAATATTTGCGAGAAGAGCTCCTTTTCTGGGAACAGATCTTAGGGAAATGTTTGTTCCTAACATGCTGCGTTAGTGTCACATACAACTTGCGTGAATGCACAAGTATTTGCCTTCCTGAAAATGAGTTCGCACACAGTACTAAAGTGGAAGTATATAACTGAAGACCATCCAAATATGTCCAAAGAAATATTGCTTATGAATAATCTTGTTCCAGGACTTTTGCAAAGAAGTATCTTGTTCAGATTTCTGAAGTTAAGGGGAAACAAATTACTATTGTTTGTGGTTGTTGCAGGGTTTTTTTGTTGGTTTTTCTTTTAATATGCTAGAATTTAATTACAATGTCATCACTGAAAGTTGTTTAAAATACAAAACTCTCTCGCTTCGGTTGCAGGAAGCCCTTTTTTCCCTTTTGAATTTCAGTTTAGATATAACTCTTTAAAATCAACAGGAACTCATCTTCCTTTTTTCAAATAAGAATTACATAGAACTGTATCAAACGTATCTCTGGGTGTTAAAAGACTAGGATTCTACTTTCTCCTCCTAATGAAGAGCAGAAACCTCATCAGCTTCCACCCCCCACACCCAGGAACATTTAAGGAAAGTCACAATCTATGAAGAGTCACTGGAGTTGAAGGCCCTAATGTTAAGATCCAAAGCAGATGAAAATAAGAAAGAAGAGCAGTAGAAGTAGCAAATTTTTGTACTGAGGAAACAAACCCAGATGTGGGCACTGAGGAAGGAAGGTGATGGAGGTAGAAATGAACAAGGCTAGTAAAGGAAAAAAAAAGACCAAGTCCTGGAGTCCTCCAGTCTCTGGCATCCCTGGTTCCAGTTTAACCCCTTCTGCAGTTGGGCCTCCTCACCCTTCCTGCCAGATCACTCCCTGGCCACAAATTGCCACTGCTGAGTAGTTAGAATCTGAATGGCTCCTTCACTGTAAAATAGTAATGACATGTATTCTTCAATAGTGTTTAACCCTGTCTTATTTGTATGCACCTGGAAATTTTCTAGAGAGTAATCAGAACATACCCTTGCTCAAAAAAACCTCACTGCATTGCCTCAGCAGCTTACAGTTAAGGTACTAACACTCTTGTGCATGCAGTTTTTAACGGTATTTTCACAGTGCATTCCACATGCACTTTTCATAGTGGTGTAATACCTTCTGGTTCAGAGATGAACAAAACCAGCTCTGGCCAGTTATTCAAGATTGAGCTGAAAGTAAATTATCTCAGACAATAAGGGAATGCTGTGAAAGTTCTGTGCAAGTGTGACTTGAGTAAAACATGGCACATAGTGATGAGGAAAAGAATGCTGTTCTTGGTTAAGACACCTGTCTTACGAACTTAAGAAATTGTCCCTTTAGAGAAACCCTTTCTGCCTGTCTCCTAAAGTATGGATTTGTATCTCTGCACCCATATACACACACTAACCAATTTTAAATGGGCTGAAACACTTTTAGCCTGTCAAAAGCATCAGCCTAGTCTGCATTCATGACATTCAGAGTTTGAAAATGCATACTCGGTGATGCTGCATTGTGCAGGAGAGAAGAAATATTTTATGGTGATGGCAAAATATGCTTTTAATTAATGGTTCTAAGAAACTAATGCTTCATTACCATATTCCATTTCAATGAGGTTTTTAGTCCTTTATGCAAAAGTGACCACAGATTTGCAACAACTGCCTTGAAACAGCTAAGGGCTTTTGTTATCTTTTGGAAGCCCACAGTTTTGCTATGTACGTTTCTTGTAGCAAAACATTTATGGTGGCAACATTTCTATACAACAGATTGTTCGGTAAACATTACAGGCTAGATCTGCTCCTGTTCATGTAATGGAAAACAGGTTCTCAACTCAACTAGGTCAACTCTGTAACAAAGAAATGGGTATTTGCAATGTGTATTCCATCACACTTGTAAATAATGAAAAAATATTTTGGTTTTTAGGGAAGGGGGTGTGACAGAAATATCCGATATAGAAGACTAAACTGATATTTTCTGTCTCGATGAAAAATAATATTAAAATAAAGCAGAATATTTGGGATCAGCTTCTTTTATGTTCTGTTTCAACTCCCTTACATTCCTGGCAGCAGAGGAAAATCAGCTGGAAAAAGTGTTCCCTTACACAGCATAACCCAGCAAGAAGCCACTGTTTGTAGCCCTGCAGTTGGCTGCAGCCCCTGGAACTACGGTTATTGAAAAAGGAGCGACAGAAGATACCGCTGGCTGATGCTGCTCCAGACCTACACCTCAGGATCAGCTGCAGCTTGGGCTCTTGTGCCATATGTCCATGGTACGCACAATGGGGAGTGCAGGCCTACCCCTAGAACAGTGGTATCATTTTTTCCTTGTTGCAAGACAACACGCCCCAATACACTTTCTCAGGGATGTGGGTCATACTTCATCCAGCTTCAGTAATAAAATGGGATCCTTCTTTTTCTTGCAGAGCAGCCTTTACCACGGACTCAAAATCTCAATATATGAATTGATTTTTTTCTTTACAAAAGTAACCTTCAGCTTCAAGAGGTGAGTGGTGTGTTTTTGGAGATGGACCAAATACTGAGATGGAGGTGCCCAGGTCAAGAAAAAGATATGAAAAATGTTGACAGCTCACTGCAGGAATTCAAGGATGACAAAATGTGGGGGAAAAAAGGCTGATGTTGCTGTGTGTGCACATCACAGGGTATGAAAACTCACAATCCTTCTTTTCCAATTCAAAGCTCTGCAAACATTTGCCTTAGCCATAACAGTCCATATTTTAATCAGTTTGCGAGACATCTGTTTGAAAGAGGTCCAAAACTGAAAGACGTGTATTCACCAGGAGACATGATAGCACTTGTGAGACCTTTCAATAGCCTTTAATAACACGCTAATATTCAGTCATAATGTAGCAACAACAGCAAACTTGTGCATTGAAATGGCCTTTTAAAAAGAGCTTGTTTTAAACTTATGCCTTCACTACCCTTGAGTATATCTTCTGTGAATGGTGGTGCTTAAGTCATTAATTGTATGTTGCCTTTTAATGTTGGCAGAACATTCTTTTAGCACGCAATTTGTACACATGCATTACATATTTTTTTCCTTGTTTCACCATCTGTGTAGCAACTATGAAAATCTATGATGTTTCAGAAAAAGTTATGAAGCAAACGCTAAAGGAAAGGGCAGAATTTTCAAATTATTTGCCTATGGCCAGCCTTCCATACACATGGTTCCTGCTGTGAATCTTGCCTCTCCTGCCAGAGTTCCTGTCCTGTTTTTCCCCTCCTGTGAGTAAGCATATGATAACAGATAGCCCCGTGTTTGAAACAGACTAACAATACGGCTTTAGAATACCATTTTTTCACCCTAGTTTTCTGGATTTAGTTACCCAAAATGACAAGCATATTTAGCTGGAAATTCCAAGAAGAAAATTGTTTAGAATGTCCTTATTTTCTGTTTCCCAGACAATTAATATTTCAGTCTTGAGCTATATAATCTCCCCAAAAAAATTTTCTACCCTTTTGAGCAACTGTAGACATTTTTCCTGGTTTGAAATTAGACTGATAACACGTATGTAGGAAACGAATAGCATGCAAACTTCAAGGCACTGTTGATGTCGTTACCAACAGAAACAACACTAGAAAATGTACTAACATATTAAGCAATGTAATCTCTTACCTCTGGCTAAATAATAAAAGTCTGTGAGGGAGTAAAGGATGAAAGTACTATCAATGAGCCATTAAACCAATGTGGGCTGATCTCAAGAGAGGCATGTTGGCAATATCACCTGTTCATGTGCTACTTAGTGCTCTCAAATGTTAACATAAGTTACCACATACTGGTACACATAATTGTACAGGTAATTGTATAGTGAAATAGCCTCTTCATTTCCTAAGAACACATATTATAACACTACATTACTGCATGAGACATTAAGATTAATACCATTAATAGCATTAGTAGCACAAGATTAATAGCACCTGCCATGTTATTGAAAAATTACACCATCATAGGCAGCAAATTCTGTGTTTACATCATACTGTGACAGCATAATACATGGTAAGCACTATAAAGAATGCTTCGGTTTAGCAAAGCTTAGCTAACACTCCTCTGAGTCCTTCTGAATTTGTTACTGCAGGCTTCTTTCTTTCCGCACAATAATATTTGCAAGGCCATCAGTGGCTTACACTGACAATCTAAATTAGAAAGTGTGGAAGGCAAAGCCCAAGGCGGCATCACTGCAGCTGAGGGCAGGACCACCAGCCAGGATCAGGCATGTCCAGTGGTGGAAGTGAGTGTCCTGTCCCCTCAGGTCCAGAACAACTGGAGGATCTGTGGCCTTGGCAGCCGTGAGTGTGAAATGTGTGAATGTTCAAGGAAACAAATCTGCGAGCAGCATTCGCTATCCATACGCTATTCCAACCTTGCCAAGCAGGTAAGGCATACATTTTGTGAGCCTGAGTGATGCGGTCCTGTTCTCGTGGTTACCCTATGCTTAAGTTCCCCCATATCAAAGTTCCTATTACAGAGTGAAAGGAAAATAGGAATGAAAAAGTGATAGAAATCAAACTGATGCAAGTCCAAAGCAGCTAGTTCTGGCTAAGAGTTCCTGGCAATCCAAGCTTCAATTGGAAATAAAACCCAAACAAAGTGACTGATCTATGTCTCCTCAGTCCTCTGTATTCCTTAAGTTACCCCATGAGATGTTCTTTTTTTTCTTTTTTTAGCTAATTTTATCAATAAACCATTTCATTTATGTCAAGTTAGTACTTCCAGTCCCTTACAGTACTTGCCTATCCCTTTACAAGGCTTTTCAAACAGTAACCCTACTTCTTAAAGTGATAGGAGGATGACTGCATTAAAGACTGCAAGATACTGCAGCAATAGACACATTTTGAATTTCTATCTGTAGTAAAACATTTTTTAAATTATTAAGAGATTTAGATAGTCATTCCTTAAGTCAGTTGGTGTAGTAGCTAGTAACTGCTGAGGGAATGCTGGAGGACACAGACTTCAGGGACTAATTCTTCATTTTTATACCCTGTCACAAGGCAAAGATGTAAAAACAAGACTAATAGATGTTAAGGTAGGTCAAAGTATCAGTGAACATGCACTAGCCCTAAACATGACACTTCTGCTAATAAAACAACCTGTTTCCCATGATAACTGAGCACTTGGTTTCTGCAATGTAACAATGACTGAATTTCCAACTCTGCTGAAGCTTGGGATTTTTACAGCGTATTTTTCCCTTTCTTTAAAAGAAAAAAGGAAGACAACTTCATTCAGACAAGTAGTTCTCTGAAGACATACACGATCTTTACAGTTTTACCTTCAAGGTCTTAACCACTGTTTGATTTTGAGATCATACTGTGTATAGAAGGTTAATTCAGTGACACTAGGACAAGAATGGAAAGCTGCAAACTCAGAAATATACTTGAGATAAGACTTGACATGGTTTAATGGAGAAAGATATGCTACTCTGGAAAACACCGTTTCTTTTACAGGATTTTTCTTCTGTTTTGAAAGAACTTGTTAAAAGTCTCACCTTCAGAGTATGAGCAATGGTATAAATTAGCCACATCAATATACAGACCTGAACTAATATTTCTCCCACTTAATAAGGTAATTGTATTTCAGATGCTGAATAGAGGAAGCCAAACACAAAATTATTTGTTAAATACGGCTCTCTAAAGCCATCAAAATGATAAAGAAATAACAAAAAAAAAAAAATCAGACAGACTAGAAAATTAACAAGGTAGTAAGCCAGAAAAATCACATTGGATATTCTTTAGAAGCATGGCCAGATGAATTTTTTTTGATTTCATGGGACATCTATTTCCAAAACAGTGAGCTTACCATGCATGGGCTTTGTATCATGGATGTCCAGCTGTTTATAATACAAGAGCATCAGGTGGAGACACAAAAAGGCTCTAGCCAAAACATTCAATAGTTCTTACAACCAAAAATAGCAATTTAAACTGAATAGGTGCCAAATGGGAAGCACAAGAACCAGGCTGAATTTAACTGTAATAACGCAAAAGTGTGTGATCATATTATTGTCCTTGGAACTAACTCTAACTCAGTGGACCAGCCTCACCAATCATCAAGAATAAAATGATTACCGTAATTGAGTTCTGAGTTTGCAGCAGTGTAAATTTTTACTGGATTGTCAGCAGATAAATGTGTATCTGAACAGGGCTCCAAAAACTACAGAAAAGACATTCAATAATTGAGTACAATGAAAAACTGAAAGCCTTTAACTTTTACTTAATCCGCTTCCCAAGCTTCCAGACAAGTTCCCTCTAGCAGAGAAGGCAAAAAAAGAATTATTTTTTTGTAATTAAAATAATCCTTGTCTGTCACATCAGCTATATTTTTGTCTTCTTGGAGTGAATGAAATCTGCTGCCTCCAATTCATTATCATTGAGATATTCTTCAATCTGGAAAGGTCCATCTGGCACAAACTAAATAACTGCTAATGGTACCCAACATACTGGTGTACCCAACCTTACAATGTCCTCAGCAGCTTTGAAGATACATCCAATTTTATGCATAAAACGCTTCACTGCCTAAGTTACAGCTTGGTCGGTCACTAATCAGGAACAATTTTCCAAAGTATCAACAATATCCAGTAATCCCTGGGGCAATGGAACAAACCTGATTGTACCAAAAAGCCACCAAAAAGAATAACATAAACAAG
This sequence comes from Trogon surrucura, assembly GCA_020746105.1. Taxonomy (NCBI): domain Eukaryota; kingdom Metazoa; phylum Chordata; class Aves; order Trogoniformes; family Trogonidae; genus Trogon; species Trogon surrucura. Next base: position 12,706,030 of record CM036624.1, read on the forward strand.
TGTTCCTACTCCCAGTCTGAAGGTGGAGGATAGTTCTGGAATCAGGTGCATGGCTAGAAAGCAAAGTTGGAGAATGGGACAGACCTATCTAGGAGGGCACTTTACAAGCACTCTCTGACTGAAGAGCTTCTCTCGGTTACTTTCCTCACATGAGGAAAATCTGTGAACACACCTCACTGCAAATCACTTTTGAGAGAACCCAGCAGATTCCAGATACTACAGTGGAGTATATCAGCTCCGTTTCCTTCCAACTCTGGGAATGGCAATCTAAATTGACAATATGACTTCATCAGCTGATGTTATCCTAAGTAGTGTAAGGTCATACCTACAGCCGGCCAGCCTCAAGGACCCAGCACACTAAAGCCATGTAATCAGAGGCTAAATCATATCCTGTCAGAGGGCAGTGGTCTGCCAGGATGCCAGGGCTCTTAAGAGCCAATCCTAAAATATTGAGGAATGTATCCTAAAGCAAATATATTCACAGAGAAAACAATTCCAATTGAATGTAATTAGAGTAAGTTCGGAATCCGTGCAGATTCTAGAAATCTTGCTTTTAGAAAAAATGTGTGCCCAGTCTATAACCTAATTATTTTTAATATGTTGTCAATAACTTCAGCTTGCTTTTAATCCAATCCAGGATAGTTTTCCCACACAAATACGTGTATTGACCTTCCTCACTTCTGCTGAAGTCTTATACAATCATGAACCCACTCAAGGTGTGTCAATGTTTACTGCAGAAACAGATGTTAGTGTAGATATTTCAAACCTGAGACTGAATTAGATGATCTTCACAAAGCAGCCAGCTGGGGAAACAGCTTTATCAACAGCGTAAAATATATGTGTCTTTTCATACTGGTTTTGCCTGGGACAGAGTTAATTTTCTTCCTAGTAGCTGATACAGGGCTGTGGTTTAGATTTGCACTGTGAACGGTGTTGGTCACATTGGGATGGTTTCGCTACTGCTGAGGAGAGCTTACACAGAGTCAAGAGTTTCTCTGCTCCTCACCCCACCAGTGAGGAAGCTGTGGCTGTACAAGGAGTTGGGAGGGGACACAGCCGGGATTAGTTCACCTTTTCTGTTCCACAGCAAGCCAATTATTGCACCCAAGGCTGTCAGATACTATAAAGCAGGTTCTTGGTTTGTGAGTAGCAAGCCCCACAGTGCCTCATTCCCGGTTGGGACATCTAACACTTGCATGAGGAAGCAGTCCTCTACACATTCCAGGAACTTGATGGGTGACATATTAGCTGCTATATTGTTCTTCCCACAAGTGTCTGGATAGTTGAAGTCCCCCATAAGAGTCAGGTTCTGTTGATTCAAAGCTTGCTTAAGCAACCTAGATATTGTGCTGTTGGTCTTATCATCTTAGTTTGGAGGTCGGAAGAAGATCCTACTGTAAGATCCCTCTTGGAGACGACCCCTCTGATCTTAACATTCTGTAGGGCTTCCAGAACTGCCATAGTTGACTTCTACACGTTCCAGGTTCTCCTTAACACAGAGCATGAATCCTCTTTCTCTTCTTCCCTGCTTGACTTTACAAACCAGCCTATAGCCTTCCATCACGATCCTCCAGTCATGTGAGCTGTCCCACCATGTTTCAGTGACTCGTACAAAACCAAAAACTTTCTAAATGGGCACAGAGGTCCCGTTCCTGTTGGTTGCTCCCCAGGCTGTGTGCACCGGTACACATACACTTTAGGTGGTTGGTCTTCTGGTTCTCATCTTGGGAGGCAGCTAAGGAACAGTTGTCACTGCTCTGGTTGGCCTGGCTTATTCCCCAGCTGTTTGTGATGGCGTGAGCATTGCCTCTTTGGATCCCACTCCCTGAGTCCTTCAGTTTACAGCCCACCTCACCTAGCTGGCCAACCTGCGCCCAAAGATTCCCAAATATTTTTATACATGAATATATATTTTTGTTATAACATATGTAATGTCTAAGTTATCATTCCTTCTGCAAGCTCATGATTTACTCCTGAATGACTCTCCCTGATTACAAACTAACAGAAAGCTAAACTGAACCCTGGCTTTTTAATAACTGTTTCATTCTGCAATTTTTTATGGTCCAATATATATATAAAAGAGCTGCTGAAATGAAAGTAATTACATCTGCTCATTTTGGGAAGCTTTCTGTGAAAATTACAGCCTTTCTATGTTGATTTTGAGGTTATCATTAGTATTTTGGAAATTCAGTTGCATCAATGATTTTGTTTTAAAGATGTGTCCTGAAGGGTTGTTTATAAACATTGTTCCCAAATTATTTTATAACCTTGTGTATTCGTGGTTTAAGCTCCAGCTATCTGACAAAGCTTTGTCACTCATTTTCTGCTTGTCTTTTCAGGTGTGTCATGCAGGACTATGAAGCAAGCATGTCTCTCTCTCGTTATCCTTGGAAACGGACAAAGCTGATGAAACAAAAGTGACACCAAAAATAATAATTTCTCTCTTTTCTCTTTAGTTTAACTGCAGTTTTGTGTGAAGTCATGCCAATTGCTGAAGGCTTGAATGCTGATTTTGTTGTTATTTTAGCTCAGATTTTTTGAATTCTTATTGTGGCAAAAATATAGTTTCTTAATCTCTGTGTTGGTAGCAAACAAGGTGCAGTATCTGAATTTTATTTAGCTATTCTTACAGAGCTAAAGCTTGGTCAGCATTCCTACATACACAGATTTACATCCATTTGCTGTTATCTTATTGCTCCAAATTAACCATTTTCCCCAAACATCCTATGACACAAAAGCGTGCTCAAATATTCATGTAAGAATTGCTCCTAGCAAGCAACAATACAAACCTACCCTTCAAATAAAACTGCTTGCAAAACCATAGATCATTCCGTAAGTATAAATAGGCTGTTTCCATACTCTTCAAATGGACATATTTAAAACAGGTGATTGCATGCAAGCCACAGTGCACTGTTTCTAACAGAAATATCCATTGTTCTTGGAGGTGTTCATATGGTTCCCTTTCCAATGTGTATTCATTTCAGTGGCTTAAAGGCTATAATTTTCCTTACTGAACAGAGGAAAAAGTGTTGGTAAAGCATTACATTCAGCATATAACCTATGGGAGTTCTTTTTTTTAGTCCCCTAAGGAGCTTTTATCTGACCTTCAGTAAATACCTCTGTGCTTCACTGCAGCCATCTAAGAAACATTGATGATAAATGTGTCTTTACCCGGCTCCATTTTTGCTGTTAGCCTTTCAGGTACTGAGCACTTTCAGCTTCTGTTCTGCCATAGGAGGCACTGGGCATATACAGAGAGGGGATATTAGGTTCTACAGTGATGCAAATGCTGACAGCTATGCCATGTAAAAACTGCAACCAAAAAAATTACAGCTCAAGTAATGCCACACAGCTACAAACCCATGGATATGAGTCCAGTTTTATTACTAATATCTCGCTTTGGGACAAAAAACTTGCTTCTCCCTAAGATGCAAGAGCGTTGTCTTAAGAAATGAGGAATTTTACAATTTAGAAATGGTGACAGGTATAACTGGTAAAAATTTGTGATCTGTTTCCCTGCACTGAAAACTAGAATAACATGCTGGTTCACCTGTTTGACTGACATGTTCTAGAAGATCCTTTTTTTAGAGCAAGTGATTGTTATTCTCACTGCCTGGCACTGATAATGTATGAGATAAAAGATCACATCCAATGAAGTGCCCACAATAGAAAACCAACAACTGAGGAAATGCCAGGTTCAAGCTCAGTTGAAGACTCCAGCTCATGATTTTAATACATATAAATAAATAAATATCTATATTTTTATATAGCCAGGTAGATGTTCTTTCTCAAAATATGTGAGGTTTTTATGCAGCTCTCGGAGTTGTGCCCTCTGTACTCTGAACTCAAACACTTAACATTATCAGCTAAGAAATGCTACAGATTCATCAAGCTGCTTTCTCTGTTTCTGCATTTATTCTGCTGTGTTAACCCACATGATTTTCTTTGCCTTTTCTTCTTGCCTGCTTATATGAGCTATTTCTCCTTACCTCTCTTTGGAAAACATTTTTTTCTCTGAATGAAAATGCCTTAGTTAGCCTTATCAACAGCATTTTTTCGTGTAGAACAAAATGCTTTTTAGAAGGTTTAACTATAGGAAACGTCTAACAGCAAATAAAAAGCAGGAAAAGTAGAAATTGATTTAAGGGACAATATCTGATGGATTCAAACTTTCATCTTCTGCTATGCTAAAATGGTATATTTAAGGAAGCCACTCTGATCTCCCATTAGCTGTAAAGGGACAGACACCATGGGAACACTCATTTCCAGGCAATACAGCAAATTGCTAAAGTGCATTCCCTTAGGTACGAGCTAACACACCCTTCTGATCACTTGTTAAGATCTTGCTTCATCTGTTAAGCTCACTTATACCTGGATTTATCAAACTTCTCATTGTGTTTCTTCTCTGCAGGCTGTCCATCAGAGTTGCATTTCCTCAAGTAAGTCTGCCAAGATGGTTTGGGTAACTACACGGTAGTTCTAAAAGCTAATAAATTTTTTCAAGAGGACAGGCAGCCTCCAGAAGGCTCTGAATCTGAAGTCTGATTTATGTCCTTGGCTCAGCAGAAAGATCCCTTCTGTAAAAACAAAAGCTCCAACGCCTAAGTAATGCTGAAAATTCTCGAAGTGGCAAAGTTTGTCTCTGGATAATAAATCACAGATAGGCACTGCTTGAGAGCCTAAACCTTAACCGGCCTGTCTTTTACTTTAGGCTTTGAAACCTAATATAACTGCCAATTAGATTTCTCTTCCCTGAGTGAGATAAAATTGTCGTTTGGAGTGAGATTTCATACTGGTCCATTGCAAAAATCATTCAAATTACTGGAAAGTTAAAAATCAATAAAATAAAGTGTCAATGAATAAAAACCCATTAGCGAAGGAGAAACCCACTTCTAAAGCTTTGTAAAAAAAATATTTTTAAGATAGTCTGATAGAAAACAGGTTGTCCTAGGCTTAGAAATATTTTGTTAAGTTTCTTTTCTTCTCCATATCTGGATCATGTTTGAGCATCAGAGAAAGAATCTTTTTAAAAGTGTGGTTTTTTGAAAGATGAGTCTCAAGTGCCTGTATTAGTTCACAGACTCAGAGAGTAATTTAGATTGAGAGGGTGGAACCTCTGTGGTCGGTAGTCCAACTCTTTTAGATCCTGCTAAAAGCAATTCCCTGTAGCTCAGGCTGCTCAGGATATTTTCCAGTTGCGTTTTGAACACTTTTCCCACTCCAACTTCAAATATCTCCCAAGAAGGGAGATTTTTTTTTTTTTTTTCCTGTGGACAGCATATTCTATTGCTTAAGTACTGGGATTTTTTTTCTTCTATGCCCAACAGAAATTTCTCTTCATACAACTTTTGGCCGTTTTTTCGTGGTTTTGGGGCATGCCTCTGCCTGGCTCTGTCCTCTCTAGAGCTACAGGTATTCAGTTACTGGTGTTAAGACCTGGAAGCTCTAGACAGCCACGTCTGGTGGCTTTTCTGCTTCCATATGAAAGTGCACTATACATACCAACCACTACTGCACAGGTATATAAACCTTGTGAAAGCCAGGAACAGAAGGGTGAGTCAGGACCCAGCTTTGCCCTGGGTAAAGAGATGACAGCCCCCCAGTTCCCCCACTCAGGAGGGAATACCCCAAGTGTTATCAATTTTCTAGCGATGTTTGCCCTTCTGTGCTGCAGATTGCTGGTTTCTAGTTTCTGGCTGACAAACTATTTGTTTCCATAAACAGAAAAAGCTATCAACGGTAGGTCAATAAGAATAAAAAGTAATTTATATTTTTTAATGTTATCTTCATAAAATCTTAGAATGGTTTAGCTTGGAAGTGACCTTAAAGATCAGATACTTATGAAAGATTTCTTTCTGAGGCAGACTTTCTAGAGCTCAGACTTTTTGCACTCTCAGACACATAGTATCCTTTGGGTTGATGAAATATGAGATTTAAAATAAGCTATATGTCTAACATTGTTCTTTACACTTTGATGAATATTACACTTATTCCTAAATTTATGAGAAAATGAAAAACTTTTGTAGTTACAGAAGAGAAGATAGAAAATAGTTTTCTCATTTTAATAACTTGAATTAAATTCTTCTATGTACTATAATTTACAAAATCACGAACACGAATAGATACACTAGCAAGCAATAAATCAGCCTTGCCATTCTTCTAGTATTACCAACCATGAATGAATGTTATAGATTTATATTCTGGTAATTCATCACTTTCCATCCATTATCCTGTGGATAATTTGCTGTGTTTATACAACAGATTCTCAAACTCATTATATCAAATCCGCAGATACTAGAAAGTATATAAAAGGTAAAAAAAAGCCTGAATACACAATCCGCTACTTCAGTGAAATACGGATCCAAAGTTAGAATTTTTTTCATTTCAGAGGTAATAAAATAGTATTTACCTGCTGCACCACAGAAAGGAATGATTGTTAAAGCATCTGTCATGACAGCTAGAAGCATATCAAGAGATCAACTAAAAAGTGATTACTGAGACAAGCCCCGTCTCCTAATGGTTGCCGCTTCAGCTTTCTTTAACTTAAACATATTTGGCACCTTTTTATTATGTGAAAACCTGGTTAGCTTTACTATCTGGCAGCAGTTTACACATATTACAAATAACTTTGTATTTTGTGTTTGGAAAAGCTTATTCTTTCAAGTCTGGGTGTCAAGTCTCTCATTAGCCTTGATTACTTAACCACACAGTCACTTCTGTAACTAATATCATTTGGGGATAGACAAGACTGACTTCTCAGCTCATCATAAAAAGCAAAAAGAGAGTAATAATAATTGTACAGACATTCAAGTCTAAAGGACTGTTAATTGATATAATTGTTTCAACTTTGACATGAGGGAAACAGAGGAAGGACAGATTCTCATTAACAGCCCCACCTGTTGTTTCACAGAAGTGGACTGACTCTTTTTAGGTCTTTCACAGTGGCATGAACGTCTTAAGACAGATACAGTCAAGGCAGTGATCCAGATCCTGCTGCACCATTGGCTCGGATTTATCTGTCTTTTATTTGTCTGTTATTGTCTTTTATTTAATCTATCTCACAGCTTGATTTTTGTTATGTATTACATTATAAAGCTTGGAATTTTTGTAAGCTTATTACCTAATGCTATTAGGGCTTAATTTTCACATTTTTTTAAAAAAATATTTATTTATTTGTTGTGTTTAAAAAGTAAAATATTGTAATTACTAAACTCTAAAACCATTCAAATGGTAAGTTTATACTAGAATGAATACCTTAATGGAACACTTTAAAGCCATGCACCAGAATGTTGAGATGACTTTAGACTTGGAGTCTTTCTAGTTCTTTCTAGATGCCTGACTCTGAACCAAGTGTTGGACAGGGTATTTATCCCTTTGGAGGTGAAGCAGCAAGATATATTCAAAGTATGTATGACTGCACTCTAGACAGTAGTGGATTTTTAGGATAATTAGGACATGATCATTGCAGGTTCATCCAGTAGTAGTAATCTCTGGTAGCCTTTATGTCATTGCTCTTAGCTACAAGTGTTTCAAATATTATCTTATCTAAGAAAATACAATCAGAATATACATTCACCAATGTAAGCTTGATGGTATTTTAAGGTTTGTCTGTTTGCTGAAGTCTTTCTTGTATAATGAAAGGCAAACAGCAGAAGCTTGAGAACAGAAGCATAATTCTGCTTGAGTCATATCCCAAACTGAGGAACTCCGTTTGTGACTTTTTCCAACTTCAGGCTTTTCATACCTTAAATCCAAGTCCCGCTTTTGCTATCTAGGTATAAATAAGTTGTAGTTTTCCTCCATATTTCAGTTGTGAAATGTAGGCATGTTGAAACACAAAACCAAAGCATTCTAACTAAACTAGATGCTGGGAAGCAAATCATCATCTGGCAGAACTTGCTTTGTGACTCTACACACCGACCATGATTCAAGCACTGAATATGGTAGAGGCAGTTGAGAAAAGGCAGTATTTCCCAGAGATATGTCTCCCTCTGATGAAAATTCTGAAATGGCAGTGCCACAGCTGAAAATGGAGATGGGAATGAATTTCTCAAAAGAGAGCTTTCTTTAAAATTTCATGCAGATTACTGGCATGTATGCTTAATGATGTTGAAAAATGCATGTTTCACACCAGGATACAAAAGCCACTCTAACAGCAGGGCACCACATGGCTGCCAGGTGCTCAAACCCTTATCACCCACTTGTGAGATGCGAGTTGGGAGAACCTGAGAAACCAGATACTCAGAATCCCAGGTGGAAAAGGACATGTCCAAAATATTAAGCACAAAATACAAGAAGTAAATTTTAAAAAGCAATTTTAACAATGAAAAAAAAAAAGCTTTTATAACCACAATACAAAACATATGACTCTTGAAAATTAAAAGCTATTTTACACTTCAGTTCTGAATCCAACCTCCAAACGATCAGTCGTAGGTGGACAGGCTATGAAAGAAGAAATCATCACTAGCTTACAAAAGCTTCAGAGACTACTTAAGACTACCCCATCCAAGAGGCATCTTCTGATGACAGAACTTGCAAACAAATAGGAGTTCAGTCCATGGCAACACTGCCTTTCTGGTGATGTTTGCAATCAATTTTTAATTTTTACAATCAAGTCTATATTTGCTTCTCTGTGTGATGTAAATCCTCCAGCGGGAGGATTTTGCAAGACTTGGGCACAATTTTGAATACAAAGACCTAAAGAGAGGTCAGTAACAAAATATGGACCTGCTAACATATTTGTCATGACAGCTTAATGTAAAATTCATTACAGATAGGTGAATCAGAGAGGCTTCCCTCCCTCTATACAGGTGTGACCAGTGCTGTGGATAATCCAAGAATGAAAGACCGAAGAAAGGAGCTGACAAAAATTAAGCCCCGATATGCGTGCTACAAAAATTTGAAAAAATAAGCATATTCCTACAAAAACTATAATAAAAAATAAGAGCAAATAAATATGAAAATATTAAGACTTCACTGCTGAAAACTAACATAAACTGTTAAACTTGCTACACATTTGTGATTTCACTTTTTAATGATAAGCCAGTGTATATGAGAAAAAACATTTTTTATGAACAGATACTGATCATGTCTGTAGGATCGTAGGATCATAGGCTGGAAGGGACGTCAGGACATTTCTAGTTCAAACTCCTGCCCAAAGCAGGGGCAGCTCAGAGGTCAGAGCAGGCTACTCAGAGCTTGAACCAACAGACTGGTGAAAGCCATTAAGGATGGAGATAACAGTTTTATCTGCCTTAATCTTCTGAATTAGTGTGAGGCTATGAAGTAAGACACTTTATCCAGACAAATTTCCAGCCACAGGAAGAATTGAAAGCATTCAGTGGACCATCCCTGAAGCAAGGTCCTACTCACTGCATTTCAGAGTATCAAATCTGTCTGTCAAGGATAGCCAGGCATTATCTTAGAAATTGAAATTATATACAGTGAAAAATGCATAGAAAAAAATTCTTTCTAGAAGAGTCCAGGAAAATGAGTAATTAATTGCAATGAAGAGTGATCATCAAAACCCTTACAACTGTTTGTGAAACTAGATACCTCTGAGCTGAAGTTATAAAAATGAAAAGTATATTGTAAAAGCAGAGCAGCTGTAAAACTGGGGAAACAAGGGATCCAGAAAGCTTCAATCCTGCTAAGGATATTCACAGTTCATGCAGGCAGAAAGCAAAAGGATAGGAGTGTCATCTAAATATTATTTAATGGCAATAAATGTCCATAGATCTTGTATTGCTAGAAATAATTAAAACTTCGCATGATAAGCACTGGAAAATACCACTGTGCAATTACAGGCATGGGAAAGGGGAGAGACTCTTGTGAATCTGCTTTCTAAGCTGGAGTTATCTGCACTATGTCCCTCCAACAGATGAAAATTAGATAGGAGGGGGGCTGGCATTTATTAATTTATCAAAAGAGAAATGAGTTTAAAATGTGATAAAGGAGCTAGTATAGGGCCTGATATGAAATAAAACCTTCTTGCCATCACTGCTGCTTCTGAAAAACTGGTTTGTTGTCTGGAGACCAGAAGAAGTATCTGCAGAACAAGACAATTAATTTAAATAACATGAGACTAATGTCAGGTTGTTGAAAATCCTCCTTTTTATTGCATTATGACACAAGTAGATTGGGTGACATTTCAAAACCTTGGCAATATTTAAATCGTGCTTATCTATCTCCTGATTTTGTTTCCTACAGGACGACTATTTTAACATTAAGAATACCACACCAGCCCAGCCTATGCAAGCACACGCTGTGATACTGTTCACATTCAAAAAGATGTTAGCTCTTCTTGCCAACCAAAGAGAATCCCTGCAATGTTTGAATTCATCCTGGAACAGAATAATATCTTTCAGCAGGAGACTGAGCAGTTGCTTGAGCCCAAACCTGCTTCTGGAGGCAAGGCAGCCCTCAAGAGAGGGCATTAGATGAGAGCCATGAGAGCCCGAGCGGAATGGAGCCCTGAGGTTAATCTGTGTTGACCCCTCCTTCATATGAGCTGCCCCAAAAGACCAAGAGTCCTGCTTGTAACCGCCAGATAAAGATTTAGGGAATAATGAAATAAAATTAACCCCTACAAATTTGAAAATAGACAAAACTCAAAGCAACTGATAAAGGTAAGATAGAAATTCAAAACATTAATTAAACATTGCTTTCTATCTGCCCATTCCTGGCTTCAGAAATTTCCCAGGACCTTCAAGGGCTTTTCCTCACCTCCATTCTGACTGTCTCTTTCATGCTTCTAGCTTCCTACTATAACTCTTTTATAAAAACATTACACAAAGAAGAGAAGTGGGGAATAAAACAAAATAAAATTTATCATCATCATCAAGATCCATTAAGCAGAACTTGGTCTTGGCTGTCTTTTTATAGAGTCCAAGTGTCATTCTACTTGCAGGTGCAGTAGAATGAAACACAGTATTCATATACAGAAAAAAAAAGTTTCCTAATTAAAAATAAAAAGTAGGCAGGAAACTTAATAACATTCTCTCTAAAGTTACACCAATTTTAATTTTTCTTGAACAGAATCACCAATATGACTTTAAGGACTCTGAACTTTAAAAGTAAAACATAATAGCCTCTAGTGAAAGCAAACATTGAAATCCATTGAAATCTATCTCAAAAAAATAGTAATAAAATGTCTTTAGAATCAATCTTCACAATAAAACTTCTAAAGTGCTTAGCATACCATTGGAAATCTAAAGACAGACTAAACAAATTTGTAATGAATCACTAAAGCAGAGGCATATATAAGGAAATTCTCTGTTTCCAAATATAAAAATATTAATCAAGAAACATTGGAGCTTAGCAGGTCCAACCATACAATACAGAAATAAAATCTTTTCACTTCAGATGGGGTGGTAAGGACTATGATCCGCTCATGGAAAATTTAATAGGCATTCAAGAAGGACTTTGAACAAGAACCCCACTAAAGTTCAGTTGTCACCTCAGTGCACAGAAGCAGACCTGGTGGTGATGAGCTACCCACGAGAAACCTCAGGTCCAGCACCGGTCTCTGATCACTGTGTTGGAGGGTCCAGACCACAACCCAAAAGCAGAAAGAAAGAAAACCCTTTAACATCCTGGCTGGCTCTCCCTAGCCAAAGCCTAGTATTTCAGAAGAGGAGAATATTTGCTACTGATGGCTTACTGATGAAAGCGTTGCTGACTAGGCCCTGCAAAACGCTGTATAATTCACTCAAGCCAAACGCTGATACTCTGAGACACTCGGACGCTTTTCCAGTACAGGTGCTAGAAGTTGAATTCAGTCTTAATGAGTCCATCAAATACCACTTTAATGTACTATGTGCATTAACAGTGCTCTAACACTGCCTAACAGCATGTGACAGGAGAGGTTTGCTGCTGCAGGGAAGTACCACGTGCCTTCTATACCTTCCTACCACGGAGAACCAACCATGATGCAGCCATTGCTCAGCAAAGGCTGGGGTGAGAGGGCTTGATGTGTCACCACTGCCAGTCGTTCTCTCCCTAGAGCCCCAAAGTATTTCCAAATCCATTTCCATTTTTACTCTATTCTATTCTACCTTAATTAATAGAAATATGTTGCTGTAATTAGTCCAAAAATGTCAACACAGGGTCTTCACTCCTGAAGGTGTAATCCAGTTGATTTTCAAAGGTCTTCAATACCAAAACAATGAGTTATCTTTCATCTTGTGCAAATGACTGGCTGCAGTACATGGTGTATGGAAAGGTAGCTGCTATGATTTCAGAGTTTCTTTAAGCTTCATGAGTTTATTATTTAGGTCACACAAACTGGGGGAAGACATTTGTATCCAAAGCTGTAGCCCCAAAGACTATCACCGCATGTCAAAAACTTGTGCTATTACCAATATTGTGTATTAAAGATTATTCTTCAAAGAAAATAATTTCTTCTCGGAAAATACAAATTGCTTCATTAAGGAGAGTACAATTAAAATGTAATTATTTTCCACAACATTGCCTTTAGCTGATAATGGGGTTTTTTCACATTGTTTTTCTAACTACTAATTGTTTCCAAGTGAGAATATCTGTATACCCGTGAACACCAAAACCAGAAATCTTTGAATGTGTAGCATCACAAAACAAATTGTTTTCTCCTATCTGCACATTTTAAACAGTAAATCTAAGGAATTTTTTGTCAAATACTCTAGTTCTATAATATAATCTGCTCCTATAGGGAGAGAGATTAAACCATAAAACTAACCAAAGTCTAACAGAGGATGAGGAAATTAAAAACACAATGCAATTAAATGAAGAAAGGTGATACAGTCCTTCCAGGTTTTGTATTTTACATCCCTATTGTCTACTGTTCAGTAATTTCTACGCTTTGTTTTATCTTACCAGGAAAACATTTTGTATAGTATATTACAGCTATATATTATACTTTTTATTTAACCTCTTTTATCTAAAAAAAATAAATACATCCATTCTCATAAAAAGCTGTCTCTGTAATCATTACTGGAACTGTAGAGAGGAAAAAGATGCATTTTAATTTATCTAAACCAAAACCAATTTTTAAATGAAAACCAGGAAGGAAAATACATCTGCTGGTCAATAAATAACAATAAATTTAATACTTTGCCGTTGAAATTAATTTTTCTCTGAATTGAAAAGATGGGAAAGACTTTATGATTACGTGCGTGTGGTATATATTAGTTTGACACACTAACAGAGCTCTCATTTTAATGAGATTGAATAAACATTCACCAAAAAAATGTGTGTTTTATTCTTTGCTGTTAATGAATGTTTTGATCTCTAAGGTGGGCTTAGCATGGGGCATGGTGTGGACCCCTTCTGCCTCATCTGATTGCTATTGCAATACTGCAACAAAGTTAGAGACAACTCACATCCTCCACTTGGCTTATGTGGTCTACTTTAACCTCAGTAATGAGATATTCTACACATACTTCAAGGTAGACTGCAAATACTCTATTAGCACCCAAGATGCCACATTTTCTCCTGCGTGGGCATGGAAAGGGAAGGGGGAAAGAGGAAGGGGAAGGGGAAAAAGCCTTCAGTCTAGTGCCTTACATAAAAAAAAGAAAAATATATCTTTCTGCGCTTTACTAATTTGAAATCTCCCTTTCTCTACTAGGGATAATTTAACCTTCCAGCCCTCTCATGTGTTACTATTTTAGTAAATCTATATGCAAAACTAAAATTATTTTCATTTTTACTTTTTAACACAAGCAGCAATTTTTTTTAGTACTTTTTTCCCAATGTTCTAGTTACTAGGAAGTGTTTTGATTCAAGCTAATTTAATAACAGAGGCAGTGATGATGTTATTATGGGATGGCACATTGAAATGTGAAGTAAAGAGATAAAAAGAAATAAAGAGAACACCTTGATGCAGCCATATTTTTTTTTGGCTCAGAATGGACACTATCAAAAGTTTTCACTGTCTGACTTTGTGTTTTCCTCCACTGAGAATATAACAACTAAAATAAGTAAACATTTTGACTTTGATGAATATGGAATAACAATTTTCATTTATTTAGTGCCTTTCTAACTCCAAAATAGCATTAAGCTCTCAGACAATATTCAACGTATATACAGGCCCCACAGATGAATCACTCCATCTTCTCCTGAGGGGGAATGACTGCTGATGTGAAATACGAGAGAGGTTTAACAGTTCATGACAGCACACTGAGGCACAGGAAAGGAACTGAAGAATAACATCCCTATCTAAAGCTGAAAGGAAAACAAACATCATGAAAGGAAAGTGATCCAGGCTTTGCGGCTCACATCCCTTTTCTTCAGCATTTCTTGGCCTTTTGGCCAAGCCTATCAGACACAGGATGGGTTGTCTGTCTCCCAGTCACGTGTGATTATTTCTACAGATAGATTTTTTTCAACTATATAAACACTTTTTTCCCTCTATCTGCAATAAGAAATAACCAAAGTGTTCACAACTATTAGAGCAATCGTTCTCTATTATCTATTTGTATCAATCACGTGGCTGCAATTTGGCTTATTGGTAATTTTATTCACCAGTCCACATTGCTTTCTTATAAATTTCTGGTTTCTCAGATGCCAGCTCTCTTCATAACATCTAGTTCACTAGAGAACTACATTTTCTCACCAAGGAAAAAAAATAACTCTTTCCTGTGCTCTTCAGGGAGCCGGTCCTCCCCACGGGCATGAGTGGGCTCTATGGGTTGTTTATGGGCTGCGGGCTCATCCCAGCAGAGGCAGCTGTGACTGCATTTTGCCCAGGCCATCATGTGCTTCCTTCACCTCTTCGTTTTCAGATGCTTCCATCTCAGCAGATACACAGGAACATCAGCTTATCTTCTTCGGTCTGAACACAGGGGGAACTTATGAAAACACGTTTTGTTTAACTTCTTAAGAGCACTTGAGTGGTGGTAGTTTAAAGAAATGACAGCTGCATGGCCCCAAGACTTTTTCATACATCCTGCCACTGCGATACAAATAGCATAAGTGCCTAAAAAGACATGGCCCAGCTGGGCATGTTAAGAGGCATGGCACTTGGTGGCTTAATAAAGCCTCAGTTCTATTACTGGCACCAAAGGCGAGGTCAATTCAGGAAACACTCTGTCTCTGTTTCACAACCTACTTCTTGCTCCTTGTTTTAGTGAGAAATAGTACGGCTTAAACTGAAAGTGAAACGTTGCATTGCATCTCACATTATATTTTCCAACAGTAGCTATATTTATATGGTTCCTGGATACTGTTGCAGAGAACAGGCTTTGGTTACTTATTACGTCCACTGTTCATTACCTATTTCATAAACAAACACCTACTTTTAAATCTGGAAACTAAGAAATGTTTTTAAAAGTCTAATGCAACATATTTATATCCTGCAGTCTACCCCAGATAGCTTTTCTAGCCTCACAACAGCACAGAGAAATGCGTAAACGTTTCTGAAAGACACAAAACCCAAATGGCTTGGAAGATACTTCCAAAGCAGAGTATTTAATGAAGAACGCCCTGCTTTTAAACTGTCAGACTGTCCTTAAGTACATGAAGTTTTCTACAGAAAAGCATTAAATAAAGTAAGTAAAGTGACATTATGTGACCATGTAGATTTCTGAGCAGTTCATGTAGAAAAAGGCTGGTTAAAACCCTTTTTCAGGGAATGAGAGGGTGATCTACATGCAGAAATGTCACAGTCAGCTGAATTATACATCTCATACACACACAAAAAAAAATGTTAA
This sequence comes from Trogon surrucura, assembly GCA_020746105.1. NCBI lineage: Eukaryota > Metazoa > Chordata > Aves > Trogoniformes > Trogonidae > Trogon > Trogon surrucura. The sequence continues at coordinate 12,721,719 of CM036624.1, forward strand.
TGTGGCTATATATCTATCTAGTTATATATATGCTGCATTTCGTTTTCTTGTTTTACCTGTCAATGATAAATGTGTCTTCCAAGAGATTATGTGAAATTGTTAGTCACAGAGATGATATAGTTAATCGTCATGTGATTGATTTATCGCCTGCTATGGTCAAGTGTAAGAAGAAGACTGAAAAGGAGGGTTAGAAAAGCAGCCTTTGCATAAGGTATTTGAAACCTATAAGTATTCCAGCTAAAACAATCTGAGTAACAATAATGGATTACATCTGCAGTTTTAAAACTCTGGGATGAAGGGGAGGGCCATCCTCCCCTTCAAAGATCTCGACTGTTGTATCATCTACCAAAGAACTGCAAAGTAAGTGACTTGACGTGAGACCACTGGGTTCTTTATGCTGGATGTGTCTCACTGACCTCAGAGGTACCGGCAATGTTATGAAAAAGGCAGTATGGTGCAGAAGATTCACCAAATTGGAGACTTGGAGAACTGCTGCTGCTTGCAAAGTGAAGCAAAAACTTCTGTCACCATCCCCAGCTTCATTATTCCTCGCACAATGGAGGGGACTTGAAAATAAAGTTAAAGTAAAAAACAAGCTAATGAAAACTTACTGCAGCAAGAGTCATTAACTGCTTAAATAAATGCAGTTTCTAAGATTATTACGTTAGAATAAGTGCCTTTTTTACTGACTTGAAAATGTGTGGAGTTGCCGCAAACTACTGCTGCATCCCAATAAAAGATAAAGGGAGAAGGAGTTTATAGGCTCATGATTATCTTTACCAGAGGCTAGAGAAAGGCAAATGTGCTGGTCAGATAAATTATGTACGTGTGTTTGCCGTAAAGAAAATGAGTCATCTGATCTGAAGATAACAAACAGAAAGCCTGTTCAAATTCCTCTACTGCAAATGTCCGTATTCAACAGTACGTTTGTTTCTGTGTTTTATGGGAGAATACTGATAATTACGCAAAGGCACCCCAGCCTGTCAAAGAGACCGAGGTGTCCGTTTCCACTGAAGTACACTCTCAAGTGTGCCAAGACTGCTCTGTTAAGGCTACGCTCAGAGGGGCTGGTCGGAGTCCTGAGGGTGCTCTTTTCACCTTTCTCCACCGTGTACCAGCTGTAAAACACCTGGGTATGTTTTCCTTCTATGAAACACCAGGACCAGAACTCTCTGATAGAAAGGAGGGAGCAGCAACTTGTCTCGATATCTAAGAAATACTCAAAAAACTATTACAGGGACGCATTTACTTCCTCATTCTCAGAAGGTGCAATTAATGGGGTGGGAAAGTAATGGAAAAACGAAGTTAGGGTGGTGGCGAGCTGCAAACCTTAGTGTGAGGGGCTGCTAAATGAACGCCTCAAGCAGCCGGGAACCCAAACAGGCCGCAGCCACCGCCCGGGGCCTGGCGCGGGGGTGCCTCAGGTCACTCCCCGAGGTGTGAGGACACCCAAGGCCTGGAGCTGTGGCTGCAAGAAGCCGGGAGAGGGAGGGGTGACCACCCGCCACGCCCCGCCCCGTTCCCGGTCTGTGGCGGGAGCTTGGCTCTATAAAAGGCGAGAACCCGGGGGGGGTTGCGCGCTTTGTGCTTACCGCAAGATGGCTGCCTGCGGCCTGGTCGGAGCTGGGTCCGAGGGTGGTGACCCTCCCTTTTGCTATCGCTTTCTTTGTCTTTGTAGCCTTAACAAAAGGCTGTCTGCGGCCGGTTCTTTTGCTCGCTAACGGCTCTGTGTTGTGAGGCGTGTTGATTGCGCTAAGTGGGCGCTTGGAACCCGTCGTTGTTCGTTCTTCACTGACGATCAGTGGAGCCGGTGTCGGGGTGTCCGGTGCGACTCGCCCTCACCCTGGCCTGGGCGTCGGCGAACCTGCCCCATCGTCCTGAAAGCTCGGGACCTGACACTTGGGAGAGGTTAAAGAACGTAAACTATTCCACCACTTCACAATTTCTACCGGAAAAAAAAAGGGGAAACAGCATATGAATTTCTTTGCTTAACTGGGGACAATTATCCCTGAGCTGTGGCAGTGCTCTGTAAAAGCCAGTTTGAATATGCTTTTAATCACGACCTCACTGCCAGGTGCAAAACTACTTTAAAAGGAGGTGAGATTTCCAAGGCAAATGGTATTTTATATTTTCAGTAAGCTTCATTGCTTTATGCAGCACAGCTTGGAAACCCAAGGAAGTCTGAAAGGTGTAAACAGCTCTTGTTCTCCTTTAAAATCTGTATGTCCTCTCACCACACAAATAAAATATTAACCTGGTCTAGAGGAGGACAGATACCAAATTCTAAAGCATTGGAGGAGAAGCCAGGGTGAGAGATTACTGCATGAAAATAAAAATTAAAAGCTGGTTTCTAGAGAAAGTATAAAAAATTACCAGTCAAACAATAGAAGTCATATGCATCACTTATATATTAATTTCTCCAAGGTCAAGTGGTTCTTTTAGCATGGAAGACTGTTATAAGACTGAATGAAATTCAATACTCTTAAAGTTGGCAGCTGATGATGATTCAAAATCAAAATATTTTATCTGTGAACTATTCCCTTGAAAACTGGTGGCTGATAGTCACTTTATGCCTTTTTTTTTTTTTCCTGGTGGACATAAAACCGTAAGGTGAGCCTCACCCAGACTGCAATTTTAAAACCATTGCTAGTTGACTAAGAAATAAAATAACTTCTGTTTTCTGCCTCTTCAGTTCCAGTTTTTCAGCAAGAGCCCTGAATTATCTCTGACTGGGATTCTTACAAGTACAGAAAGTCTTTTCTGAACTGAAGATGACTTTATCCTTTTGGGATAAGGAAGCGCATGGAAATGACAGCAGGATAACAGGCTGTTGTTGCCGTGTTTGCTGTATCTCACCCCCAGCTGCAGCGGAGTAGATGGTTCACAGATGGGTGGATTAACATCCACCAAGCATCTGGCAGGGGATGCAAGCCTGCGAGGTATTGAGCTTCATGGGAAACTGAAGGCGCTCAGCACTCAACCAATAAACCTTAATCGTGCAATACTTTACCAGGGAAGCAAGTTTCTTCGTTGCCCAGTTGGTTATCAGTTTAAAAGCCAAAACACGGACACTAGCCGCCTTGTCAATGCTGTTCATAGAAATATCCACACCTTTTTGCAATATTGATACAATATTTCTCCTTCTGCTACCCTGTGGCAGCATATTTCACAGATTTATTTATGTTATCAGTTGCGCTTTTTAAATATGCTGCCTTCTTTGTTTCATTGAAGGACTGTATATATATATTTATGCACATTTTAACATATATTTTATATATAAAATTTTGTATATTTATACTTCCACCCAGTAAATTTAGCAACATGTCCCCATTGGAGTAAGCCAGGCAGAACGGCTGTCTGGCTGAACGAGCTGCATCTTTGTGTCCATGGGCAGCACATGCAACCTTTTCCATGCTCAGCAAACCAGCCAGTACTGTCCCAGTCTTCCTTCTGATTTTTGTCTTCAGTTCTGTGCTTCGGAGCTATGCAGACCTGTTATTGTACAGAGCAGTTTCATCAGTTTTGGCAAGAAAACAGAGAGTAGAGAGTCCCACGAGGCCACTCCCCAGTGGAGACATCACATTCTTCAATTTGGGGAACACTGCTGTTTTTCAGATGAAGTATTAACTTCCCAAAAAATTGATGCGTCACATTTTCTTCACGTTTCCCTTGCCTTGTCTCCTGACTCTCTGAAATCTTAGACAAGTGAGTGATGATGTTACAAGCGCTCCCTTGGAAACAGCAAAGGGCATGAGGTCTCAGCCTCTGCAAAACTACAGGTTTCATTTATAAATCCAGGAGATGGAATGTGTTTATATTCAGTGAGATCATCGTGTATCACATGACTAGTAATCTGACTGATGACAACACGCAGAGTGGTAACCAACTGACATTTCGATAACAACAAAAACAAGTGCTTTCCTTTGGAGAAAACACATGATTTTCCAAAGATAAATTTGGCACCAAAACTGAGGTTTAGTTGACTCATTTATAAAAGGCAGTTTCAAAATCTATGGCATAGAAATACAGGAATAATTCAGACTTTATAAACAGTCTGTATAAACTATCACAATGGTTTTATTCACAATGTTGTGTAAATCCCATAAACTAACTTTTAACCAGAATCAAAGGGCACATGAAAATATCCTAGTGTTTCAAACTACACCTTCTTGTAGCTGTTCAGTGTAGTTTTGTCATATTATTCAAAATTATTTGCAGGAAATTTCCTGAAGAATTATGTATATTCTATATAAGTTTTTGTATTTCTTTATCTGCCATCATTTAGCATCATTTTTGTCATGGTATTGGAGGGGTCAAGTGGATTTCTCTACACCGTAAATGAGACTGGAAATGTACTGAGACTTCTTTTACTATACATCTGCTACTAAACCTACACGTAATCTGGCTTGCCTACTGAATAAAACTAGAAATTCAGTTTTCACTTTTCATTTACAACTTATACAGCTACAAATTGCATGAGAAGGATGTGGTCACAAGGGCTTGGCACTGGTGGCTTTTGGTGCAAGATCTAAACCTGGGAATTTGAATTGTGCTCGTTCAGCTGGTAAAAGTTTATTACTGCTCAGGATGTGAGCCATGGTGAAAGGCACTGGAAAAATAGGAACAGGGTCTGATCAACAGCAGCAAGGAGTATTCTATGGATACAAGGTAAAATGCCTCTGGTGAGGCACAAATATTTGCTGTGCCTTTGGCAGGATTCTGTCCCAGGGTACCACGGCAGTATGGAAAGAAAAACGTGCTAGTTTGATGATTTTGCAGTAGTAATGACACTCCCTGTGCATGGTCCCATTACAGCTTTTCTGGAGGAGAATACAAAAGGGAGAGATTTCTTTCCCCCATCCAAACACAAATCACTTCACTTGAATCGTAGAGCATTCAGCTTTCTGAAGGTGTTAGAGAAGTTTTCTAGCCAAAACCTCATAAAGAACCCAGGGTGCGATGAGAGAAGAGAGAGGATCCTCTGGTGAATTAATAACTTGCTGAAAGATAGGAAACAAAAATAAGGGGAGAAATGGTGGGTTGTGCACAAAGATTATCATCATGGCCCACATGGATCTCTCTTGTTCAGCATATTCCTAAGCCTCCTGGAAAATTGGGTAAATAATAAGGTGAAAAAGTGAAAAATAAAGACTTTAAAAATGTGGTAAAGATCTTCAGCTGAACTAAATAGTTCCTCTTCAGATTGTTGGTTCACAAACGCTTTTTTTTTTTTCTTTATATTTAAACTCTTTAGTCTAGTGTTCAAAACCTATTTTTAACATTGGAGAATAATCTCTTACCCAGGTCCATTTCTGCACATCTGCTAGATTTACTGATGAAATAGTCAAATTATGATGGCAATTACAAAACTCAATTAACAGTCCTTTCATCTTCCTAAGGTACTACCTTACTGTTTTACTTCCTGGGCACATTCTAAGTCAGAAGCATTGTAACTGTCCATGCTTGCAACTCTTTTTTTCAAAAAAGCTACACCTTGGCAAAGGATTTTTTCCCTTTCAGTGCCTGTCTCCAAAGTTGTGAAGTCCGTAGCTGCAAAATCTTGATCCTTGTTGTCAATGTAAATCAATGAGCGAAGCTTTGGTAATGCCCCAACGCTGTGCCTGTTGCACCTCTGTCCACTGAATAATGAATGAAATCAATATTGCTTTTGCACTCTTTCTTCAGTGATGTACAAGAACACTTTTTAACCTCTGAATAAAGTTCAGCTTGCAACTCCAGCATGTGCAAAGAAAGGAATCTGAATGCTAGAATGACTTTATTATTGTTGTCATCACCTTGGCTGGGTATAACAAACAGATATTCACAAGGTGAACACAGTGAAAGCACTGGATGTGGTTTGTATGTATTTCTCAGTTCCTGTATTTTAACACACCAAGGTAAAAACACATGATAGCAGGTCCCAGTAGTCTCAAGTTGTCCCCAGGAAAAAAGTGAGCATCAGATAATACCTATGTGGTGCTCAAGTACTTTTAGTGATGAATGCAGTGTAAGTGCAGTATAAAAAGCATAAATACTGTAGAATATTATACAGAAAGTGCAGCAGATGCTCTCATTGTGTGGCCTGCCCCCTCATTTTGGCTGACACGGTGGTGAGCCACGGGCAAGATGTGTCCTTATTTCAGAGACTCACATATTCATTCATTTTAAGGCCAGAAGGGGTAGTTGAGTTCATCTGATTTGACCTACTACAGTGTAGGGCAGTGAATTGTGCCTCGTAATTTGTCCATTAGGGAGAAAGATTCCTCCTTCCTGTAAAAGTGACTGATACTACCCCAGGAATTGTGGCTGAACAGCAGTCTCTCTCTTGGATGCATCCAATCATGAATTTAGCACTCTGGATCTAATTCCTGCTTGTGGTGCTAACAGCTATGGAAGATAGTGACAAAGTCCTTTAAATGCCTACAAATTCTTAAATGTATTATGTGACCAGGTTACAGTGGAAACTAATGTTGATTGGATAATCCACAGTAATCTTTTTTTCCTTGCAGCTTCCAGCTTCTGGGCTAAACCTTCCTTCTTCCTTCTCTTAGTCCATGCAAAACTCTGATCAGGCTTTTCTGCTGTTTGTATTTCCTCTCTGACCCTGTACTTCATCATCTTCATCTGCAAGAAATTTATCGAGGGATGTGTGTGGAGCTCTGAGCTACAGCTCATCCATGGCTTGAGTCTCGCCTTCACTCTATCTCACATCCATCACATGGAAACCAGTTTTTCTTTATGAAAAAGATGGGCTGCAGAATTTTTTCACTTTTTAGTGAATGAAATTATTTTCCAGGTTTAATTCTAATTTGGATACAGTCTGCTTCCCCAAAAATAGCATTTAATATATAAAGAGAGGGAGGGAGGAAAGTCTAGTTTATCTAGCAACTTAAGTAGACTAGTCTACACCAGCCTAGTGTAGAGTAGTTCAACTGGAAGGGACCTACACCAAATATCTGCTGGTTTAGCTCACTCAGCTGAGCGTGGTGCTGAAACGCCAAAGGTCTCGAGTTCAATTCCCATTTGGTCTTCATGTGTTGCATGATCTAGTTGGGAGGCGTCCCTGCCCATGACAGGGAGGTTGGATTAAAATGATCCAGCCTAAGCCATTCTGTGATTCTATGACCTAGTCCAACTGCCTGAGCACTTCAGGGCTGACCAAAAGTTAAAGCAAATTATTAAGGGCATTGTCCAAATGCCTCTTAAACACTGACGGGCTTGGGGCATCTATGACCTCTCCAGGAAGCTGTTCCAGGCTTTGACCACCCTCTCAATAAAGAAATGCTTCTTAATATCCAGTCTGAACCCCTTCTGGCACAGCTTTGACCCATTCCCATGCGTGCTGTCCCTGGATCCCAGGGGAAAGAGCTTGGCACTTCCCTCTCCATGTCCCATCTTCAGGAAACTGTGGAGAGTAATGAGGTCACCCCTCAGGTGAACCATTATTCTGGATTCTGGATATATTTGAAGGATGATTTACTTCATTTAGACATAACTATACCAATGTGAAAACAAGATTTTCGGTAGTATGAAAGTCATCACTTTTCCCAGAACTGGGAGCTTGCATGAGTGACTGCCTCAAACAAAAGACTCAGATGAGCAGCAGTCAGAAAACACTAACTCCAGCATGTCATACTGATGTCATACTGGTGATGAGGAAATAATGGAAAAATTATTGTGCAACCTATGTAAAATTATAATTTTCAGAGTATTTGGTTTTTTCTTCCCAAATATCACCATAATTACCTCATTCCCAGAAGATTAAAGCACTGAATAATGCTAATACTGATTTGTGCAGTAACAGTCAGAGAATGTGTGTTACTATTTCAACATTAAAGAGAATTAATTGCAAAGTGCTTTCTTCAAATGAAGGAAACTTTCAGTATTTAAGACCAGATAATTTTCATATTTCATTAATATAGAACTTTATAAAGAAAAGGGAAGAGCTTAGATTTTTTTTTTCCTTATCTATCTAGATAATATAAGGGGTTGGTGTGATTTTTTTTTTATTTTTAAATAAATCAGACTGTACAAGTTTTACAAAATGAAAATCTGAACTAAAACAAACAGGTAGATGATTGTTCTTTCCAGAGTGTGGCTGAAATTCGGATTTTAATTACTTTTTGAGCTGAATTGTGACTACTTCCCACAATCTAAACCTCTACAGAATCACAAAATATCTTTTACATACCTGTTCAGTTTTGCAAGTCACTACACCATATTAAGTTCATACATTTTGATGTTTTTATAATGAAGTAGATAATTCCAGAAACTACCATGGAGAGCTATAAAAAAAGTATTTAGGAGAGATTTCTGTTTAGATCATGCAAGTCCTCAGCAAGTCACTGGTTTAAATAAGTGTCTAAATGCCAAAATAATGTCAAAAAATAATTCTGAGATATTTTTAAGTGCTTTCAGACATAAATCTTGTAAACATTAAATGATACTGAGCTTCTGCATTTCAAATGGTGAACGGATGTTTTGCTCCACAATCTAGATCATTCATAAAAGTGCTTACAAATACATCATATAAAAAATATATCATCTTTGTTTGTTGTTACTGCTGAAGTTTTACTGCTGGTTTTTGACGTGACGTGGGACCAGCAAAAGTGCACTGCCAGAGCTGTTGCTGTTTCTGAGAACGTACAAAAAAAAATTCAGAACTGGCATTTCTACAGTCTGTTTTTATGGCACGTTCTACAAGCACTAATCTAACTTCCAGGAGAAGCAAACACATTGAAATTAAAAGCACAAGTAAATATTGTGTAGCTGTGGATAGGACACACTGGGGGGCTAGGACATGGCACGTTTTGCCCGTGCTGTAGGAGTTAAAATCTCATGTTCAGATCTCCTCCATCAGTGCAGCTTCCCCCACTCAAAGCAGGTTTAAGGCTGCAAGAGGCTCTCAGTGAACTTTATCATGCATGACAGGAAGCTGAGTGGCTGCATCTGAACATGCTTTGGGTTCTTTCACCCAGCAAAACAGATGCTGAGTAATGTAATGATTTAGTAAGGCTAGGCAAGGTCCTTCAAGAGCAGCTTCCATTCTGAAAAAGACTGTTGGAGTAGCTTTCTCTGCTAAAAGCCAGCTTTTGTAAGGAAACTGAAGTGATAAGAAGCAGAGAGGAGAAACGATTGTTCTAGCAGAGAAGATGGATGGAAAACCAAAGGCTGCCTGGGGTCTAAGTTGGCCTTTCACCTTTTGGTGCTAAGAGGTTTGTGAGATCTGTAGCAGATGTGACTGGGAAAGGCCAGATGGACAAGTAAATCTGTGAGCCGTGCTCAGAGGGGTCCCTCTGCTCAATGTACTGTGTTCTCATCCAAAGTTTGCCGTTCGAGAGAGACGCTCACTAATTGGAGTAATAGTCTCAACAGTTTTTTAATTACATATGCCAACACCAGAATTTTTGAATAATTTATTCCTTCCCCTCTAAGGATACCCTGTGACCGCTCCAAAACTGTCAAATATAGATATAAATACCAGAATATCAGTAGGTGAGAAAGGAGCCCCAAAGCACTGAAGAAATTCTGCAGTTTATCTTATAGACATGCTAGGAGCTTCCTGACAACTTGGCTTCAACTTCCATTTTCGTTCTCCCAGCACCAAGCACCATATGCTACCTGTTACAGTGAAATGACACTTATCCCACAAGTCTGCAACAGAGATGCTATATTTAAATTCAACTGCTAGGTGAAAGTATGTTTTATGAAAACTCTAGGAAGCTGCATCCAGATGGTTACAGGGAAGAATCTACATCTAGGGATTTTGGGGAGGATAACAGGTTACAGCGGCATCACTTCTGAATTTGGAGTTATCTAGTGGCTCTTCCCTTTCCTTTAAAGGAGAATTAAAGCCATTGGATAATGCAGTTTTTGCCACACATCTCCTGGAGTATTTTGGCAGAAATAAATTTTTAATAAACTTGGTTTCTTTGGGATCTTCTGAACCTATTTCTGTTGGCATATTATCAGTCAACGTCTTACTTGAAATTAACCTAATGAACTAAAGAGGAATGTTAATGCATTTATTTCGGCATTTTGTCAGTAGAACTTTAGTTTTAAATGGCAGAAAGGCACTAGGGGAAAGATCTTTAACTGTTGGAATTATCAGCATTGAATATTTGACATTCTGAATTAGATCATTTCTAGCATCAGAGCCTGTTCCATAAAGGCAGAGATGGCAGTCAGGGAGCTGATTAAGTTTTTCGGATTTCCAAAGCAAATGTCAGTCCTGACAGTAGGTAAAGCAGTTCAGCAAAGCTGTGACACTGACACAGAGTAGATGTCTTCACTTTTTGGAGGAAATGCTTTAGGGTAGCTGAGGGTATTTCTGAATAAGCTCACTTTTTCAATGGCTTTCTTTAACAGTCCTGTTGATATTACCGTAATGACTGCATATAAATAATTAGTCTAAGTTCGTGTAAAGTATCTTGCAAAATTGCACCTCTTATACACATCTGCACACACAAATATGTGATATGAACATAATCATGCATGCTTACTACTATTTCATGATATTCATTTCATGAATGTCAGCTACTTTCGGAGAAGTCTAGTGCTTTTTTACATTTACATAATGACATTGTAACAATTAATATGAAGGCAAGATATTCTCAAAGCTAACATATAGCATGTTGCAAAGGCAGGATGATGAAGAATCGCATTATGCAGGTAACATGTATATGTATACACTCAGATTAAAGTAGCAAATGAATTTCAGTACAAGCACATTATAAAATATTCTGACTGGGAAGCTGTCAGTATGCCTCTCAGGAAAATCAGGAAAGGCTGTCAGTGAACAGTGAAATAATATTATCTTGGAAAAATAAAGTTAACTTCTAAGGCTTCCTTGAATTGACCATTGAACATTGCTGCTTATTTGACGTAGTGCTACCCAGCATAGCACCAACATCACACCAATCAAACAACAAAGCTACTGTTTTCTCTTACTTATTTTTCTTTTAACAAAAATCTGGCAGGCCTCAGTTCTGCTCTCCCAAAAAGTATCTGATCTGCAAAACTCCATTTAAGAAAGTTCAAAAGAAATCTTATAAAATGTTATGAGCAGTCTTGTTCTTTCAGACTCATGGGTTTCTGCCCTGAATCTGGGTAATGGTGTAGGCTTCATGTTTCAAGAGATGAATGTGCATACTGTGACTTGTGGTGCCTGAACTCCTGCCTTGCTCCAGGGCTGAGGTTTTCTGCACCCACTCACCTCTTGTCACAGGCTGTTTTCCTGTTCTGCACCAGCTCAGGGTACCCGCTGCTGTGTGTGTGGATAGGGTGGAATGGGTGCATTGGGGTATACAAAGAGCACAGGGCCAGTGTCACTCGCTGCCAACTAAGACTTCTCCGTTGGTTTGTCTCAGTTAACAAGGTGTAGCATCTTGGCAGAGCACTTTTTTTATTAGACGTGTTGGATGAGGCCCATCCTGCACAGAGGAGTAAGAGTTTCCTTTTATCTGCTTATCCTCCAATGTCAGCCAATCTGCTGATTTGACATTAATGTATCCAGTTATTTAACTATGTTATGGATTCAACTCTACTCTAGTTAATGGTTGGACTTGATGATCTTAAAGGTCTTTTCCAACCTAAACAATTCTACAATATTATGATTCTGATTTCCAGATGGTAATCCACATGAGGAATAGCCCAATTCACTTTTGCTCAGTATAGGATTGGAGGTGTACTTGTTAATGACAGTTATTCTCCATCAGTGCCTTCAGCAGAAGAAAAATGTACCATATGGGGAAATTTTACTGTGGGTCCTCCAATCAGGCCACAGAGAAGAGAGACATTACTAACCAACAGACCCATCTATTAGTAACTTGGCTGAATCCAGCTCTAGACACCATTTGCCAAAAACTAAACAATCCCCATCTGAATGTATATTCACTAGCGTATCAACAAAAAATTGTTACACTGTCTTTCAGCTGTCATTGTTCTTGCTTTATTTTTTTTTTAAATCCTTCTTTCCCATGTGGCAATTTCTTGTAGAGAACAGAGCACGATGTACATGACTTTCCTCTGCCTCAGCTCCTGCACCATTAATGCAGAATGCTGCCCATCACCTTGCCATAGGGTGCATTGTAAGACTACTGCCCCTAATATCTATGACAGGGATATGCAGATTTTGTAAACATATTACAGTAAAAATTCTGCCAAAATGTTTCCCTCCTCACAGAAATACTTCCTGACCTGTTCAGATGCAATTAATTCATAATTCCAGCTGCTCAAATGTGGGGTATGTCACTAGGAACCTCCTACTTTCTTCCACATTTGACACTGGATCAAGAAGTGAACCAAGCAGGTCACTGTCCGTGACATTACCGGAAGCCAGCACCAATGGTTCAGGGGCCAGGGGGAGGTGGATGGAAATGTTACCTCCTAATTCCATAACAAAAAGCAGTTAACTGCAACACAGAAAGTAACACGTTAGAATTTTACAAAATAAAAAGATTTTGATTTAGCTGAGTGGTGTAATGTCATTCACTGCCACAACAGGTGGCAAAAATTACTCAAGGCAGGATGACATAAGCTATATAAAATGATGATGCACTTTGTATTATGCAAAAATATACAGTAAAAATAATTTTCGGCTCAATGACATTAATTTTTGTAGCACCACAGAATTATGTATTTTGTTCCTCTGCCACATTCCGTCACAAAGTTTTTACAATAAGGATCTCAATCTACTAACACAAATTACTAGGCATAATTTTATTAATGCATCAACCGTTTACACGAATTTAGTAAAAGTACTAGACCACTAATGACAGTGGACACATCGTAGTTATTAATTTGAAAGCTGGTGGGTCGTCTTCTTCAGTACAGCTCTTACCTTTCTTAGGTGCCTAAATAAACAAATGTCACACCAAGGACCAAAGTCTTTCCAAAATATGAGGCTCTTCTGAGAATCTGGTTCTGAGTGCTAAGGCTAAGCTGTATAGAAAATTTCAACAACAATTGGCTAGCGAGCAAAAAAATAATAATACTTTGGATATTTAATTGATATGGCATTAGCTTCAATGATCAAAGACAGAACATCTCTGTATCATGAAGAATGATGCAAAACTGGAACTTCAGCAGAATGATGGAATTTAATTCATGAGCAACAATGGTTAGGATAACAAAATATTCTATGCAGCAAGTTTACTCATCCTCTTAACTTTATTTGTGTAGCCTGAAATTGGATTCCATAGAAATGCAAAGTTTTTCAAATTGCTGAGATCTGAATCTTTATCTTTCCCTGCAGGCTATTTGTATTAATCTACTTTTCTTTGAAGCACAGAGCTGTTAAACTGTTAAAGCTCATTTAAAATGTGGCTATATTTCTATCAATAGACCCAGATAGTTGAATTATAGATTTTAATTATGCTTTTTATACTTTGGAGATGCTTACTTAGAAATATGTGCAACAAAAGTATGCAATTAAAGAACCTTTATTGCTGTTGATCAGTGAATTGTGTCTCTATTGACAGCAAAAGATGGCTTAGTATGTAGAAGAATTTACATGGGTCACTTTTTATTAGTGATTTATGTGAAACCCGGAGTTAGCTTTGTTCCCCCTACCTTTATTAGCATTTGGTCATGAAATCAAAGCAGACCAAAAGATGTGAAAACATAAAACTCCTTACACTTTAAGAATGAGATACAAGAATATTTCATACTTTTGAGTAGCACCTGTCCTGAAAAATCAGCTGAACACATAATGGGAAAATTAGAATTTATGCTTACAATTTTATCTGGCTCGCTTCTCCAGTTTAGCAACATCAGAACAGGACAGTTACCACTATGCAATACTCAATTACTTTTCTCAGTGAACCAGCGCGTGAAGAAAAGCCCCCTCACCAACGGGAAGTGTCGCAGCTAGAGCTAGCACGGCACCAAGCCTGTGAATCCTTAAGCAGAACAGGCAAACTCCATTTGCTTTTCAGGGGGTTATTGGATAGCAAGGAGTGTGCTATTCTACATTTCGCCAGATTTCCGATACAAAAATCATCTTGTATCACTGAATACCGCTGGCGAAAGAGTGTAGAGAGATACAGAATAAAGCTAATCCTTTCAGAAATACCACCAGCCTGACAAGATTTACACAGCAAAAAATTACTTTAGCACATTAGAGAAGACCAGGAAATAGGAGGTATTTATAACAGACAGTTGTGTTCTCTCCTGCAATTGCTAATTTGAGTTTATCGACATAAAAAATATGGCTGAAAACCGAAAAAACTGCAAACTACTTCAGAGGAGACACAGTGTGTGTGTCTAACATCCTATCTGCCTCCAAATGGATTCCAAAATCTGCAAACATACTCACACATATTTTCAAAGTTTTATTTCTTTTGAGTAAAAAGTAATTATATCATTAACTTCAGTGAGGCTGCTGGTTTAGGATATTATTCGGGATGAAAAAGGTGTTTGAACAACCTGGAAATACCTTAGAGAAATGTTACAGGCCAGAAGAATTTAACTGCTTAGTGATAGGTATTAAAAAGTCCTGCACTGCGCAGGGTTTGTACCTGCTCCAGAGTGTGTCATTACCATTTTACTCTATTCTTGGACCAACGCAGTTAGGACTAAATTTCCCCTTCTGATACACAAATCACCTTCCAATGACATGGTTTCCTACACAGAGCTATTACAGTTTCCAGCACACTGTGACTAGTTCCTACAACAATGGGATGAGAACAGCAAACAAAATGAAAAAGTGTTGGGCAGTTTTTTCGTCTATGCTTATGTTTCATTTGAGAGTGGCATTACAACTCTTGGTTATTGGTGTTTAGAATTGTCAGAGGTATTTGAGGCGGTGGTTGGGAGCGAGAAGAAAATTCTAGACAGTCTCTGATACCTTGGATGTAGAAAGAAATTTTTGTTTGCCATCAAGTTTGAATTTAAGTTTCAAAAAAATCCTTAAAAATATGATATTTTTGTGTAATTGCTCTTTGGCTTGCCATTAAGAAAGTATTTTGGTGGAAAGTTATTGACGGCTCATTAACTGGTAGGGTAGTTATCACATTTATGTACTGTATTCATTACTAGGATGAAGACCTCACAAAAAGTAGTAGTCCTTGAACACATTAGTTGTGAAGGCCACCTTCTGCTTCTGGCTGTGAGGAGAAGCATTCCTCATTTCACAGCATGAGAATTAAATCTCCACACCACTATTCCAAATTCCACCATTTGTTATCAGTGATAAAAACATCTTTCTTTATGTCAGAATGGAGTTAAATAAATCCAAAATCCTAATCCTTTTGCTGGATTAGTCACAGCATGAAGTCCACAGCAGACACGTTTATACTTTTAGATATTTTCCTCTGTGTATGCCTGTCTATTTACAATGAAGATCAACATACCATTTCATGCTAGTCTAAACCCAGAAATTCATGTAGTCACTCAGTTCAGCCCCTTTGCTTTAACTACAAATGGATTGCTTCATGTGAGCTAGGAGGTTGACTATTCCAGAAGTCATTTTTGCATGACGTTGTTACAGAGATAGGGTGGTCCCTGATTTTCAGAACCTGGTGTCAGCCAAAGGGTAAATAACAAGAGGGGATTTGCTCAAGGCATATGTAATGTCAAGTCTTTCATTTTGTTCCATTATTGCATTTCAGCACTGATCAAAAGGTATCACCTAGCCCCGTGAGAATAATTCAATGATTTTTTTTTTCCAGTGAAGCAGGGAAAAATAGCAACCATATTTGATTCTGAGTTATATGCCATAAGCCACCTTCCACTGAACGTTTTGCTAAGATCCAAAAGGTGAGATAGTCAGTGACATGTTTCATGTAACTATAAACTGATGAGAACATAGTTGATTCATGGTGTTAAGGTGCAAAGAAAAACTTCATGTTCTCTGACTGCCTGAATGCTGAAAGCCACATAGCTTCTCACATTCATTCTTGGAGTCACAGAATCACAGAATCATAGAATCATAGAATGGTTTGGGTTGGAAGGGTCTTTTAAAGGTCATCCAGTTTCAATCCCCCTGCCATGGGCAGGGACACCTTCCCTGTCCAACCTGGCCTTGAACACTTCCAGGGAGGGGGCTTCCACAACGTCTCTGGACAACATGTTCCAGTCTCTCCACCCTCATCATAGAAAAAAATCTTCCTTATGTCTAATATAAATCTGCCCTTTTTACTTTAAAGCCATTGTTCCTTGACTTCCTTGTCACTTGCCTTGGTTAAAAGTCCCTCCCCATCTTTGCTGTAGCTCCCTTTGAGTACTGGAAGGTCCCTACAAGGTGTCTCTGGAGTCTTCTCCAGGCTTAACAAGTGCAACTCTCTCAGCCTTTCTCCGTAGCAGGGGTGCTCCCTGATGATTTTTGTGGCCAACTCCAGACCTGCTCCAACAGGTCCATGTCTTTCCTGTGTTGAAGATACCTTTCCAGAGATGGATTCACTACTACAGGTGGGGATCTCACTAGAGCAAAGTAGAGGGGGAGAATCACCTTGTTGCTTTGATCTGGCAAGCACAAATAACTTAATGACCGTAATATGTCCCAAAGCAACACCAGATATAGTAGTGACATCCTTCCATGAGAAAACAGTAAAATACAATATGGATTTTGGATGTGATGTACGGTGTCCAGAACTTTTTTTAAAAATATTTTTATCAAACATAAAGCTAATCTTGCTATATTGTCTCAGTCATCAACACACTGTGTACTTTGTGGTCTACTTCTATGAACTACTTACAGTGCTGTTAGAAATCTCCATGCACCATAGGTCATTAGACAATCCCTGGAGCAAAAATGATGAGCAAGCAGTAAATCCATGTTCCATTTCTCTAATTAGAAACAAATGTATCTGGGAGAGTGTGGGTGGGAATTAAAAAATATGTGTTTAAAAAAAAATAAGTAAGTGAACTTGCTAAGATATTACTTGTTGAGAATACAAATGTCCCAACTCCTGAAAAATTAAACAGTTACCACCTGCCATGGAGTTAATCCTTCCCTAGTACAAAACAAGGCCACATTTAATCTCTTGAAGCAAATATACTTTGCAATGTGCTTTGCTGTTCTTGGCCCTTAGTTGTCCAGGTGTCCTTAGAATGATAGAATCATTTCGGTTGGAAAAGACCTTTAAAATTATCAAGTCCAACCATTAGAATCCACACATTTTTAAATATCTTGAGGGATGGTGACTCTACCACTTCACTGGGCAGCCTGTTCCAATGCTTGACCATGTGAGAACTAGTTTTAGTGAACGGAAAAGCAAATTTCAGAGGCAACTCAAATAAAAAATATCTTGCAGATACTATTCAATCCCTGACACCAAAGAAAGTGAAAAGACAAAGTTGCCTAAGGAGGACATCAGGCCTTGAGGAAATCAGCCATGAAGCAGAGGCCAGTGAGCTTTTCAAGAGACACATGAAAGACTTGCTCAGGAACCCTTTTTTGTGCTGTACTCACATGTCACCAGTCGTAACGTGGTCACAGAGCTCGGGCACTGAACTCAGCACCAACTTCTTTCAGGTTCCTGGGGAGTCAGGAGTTATGCACAACTTGCTTGTCAAACAGATCTACTGGCAGGTCTTTCCAGAGAGTTCAGTCCCCAAGCATGAGCACACATTTGAAGATACGCATCGAAAATCTAAGGCAAATGGATCTCACGTGACATTTCCTGTGGAAATCGGGTGTTGAATATAGAGCTTCTGTAGCCGCATAAATGCTGATATATTTATTCTGTGCAGACACAGAACACCTATACCCTGTCAAGGCTAATTTCATTAACTATAACTGTATGGAAAAAAAGAAAGAAAAAAACTGGAGGCAATTCATAAGAGCCCCTGTATGAAACAGAAGGTTTGTGTGAATGTGTTTTGGTTACAGATTCTCTAATGTCTTTTGTTGTGGCCACAGCTGAAGTTTTATGTAAGTGGCATAATTTAAAGTTGACCGAAAGCATGGGAAAATACAGCACGATCTAACAGAATGCTTCTGAGAGAGGCATTTGAGCACATGGATCTAACAAGGAAAGGTTTTGGCAGTGCCAGCATTACGGAGAATTTCTGGGTTTCTGATTCATTAGGAAGTGTCCATAGCAAATATCAGTAGTGGATTGGTCAAAGGCCCTTATTTGGACACTTAACTGAAAACGATCTGTTTTTCTCTTTAATAAAAAGTATTCTTCTCACTGCAAAAATATGAAGTAATAAACATATTTATTTTCACTTATTTATCTATATCTGTATATACACATATGTACGTACACACATACATATACATGTGTACACATCAGTGCACAAAAATGCATATATACATACTTGCATTCATATTCACAATGATTTACTCTGACAGGAATTACAAATATTCAAGTTCTAGAAGTCAGTAAATGAACAAGCACCACTGACTGCATGTTTCCACTTTAATTTATTGAGTCTTGCGGTTTGCTACCAAAAGCATCACTGAATATTGTATAAAAGAAAAGTGGCAATGAACAGTTCTTTGTAACAAGAGACCTCACTACAAGTCCTTAATTTTTAATCAGTTGAAATTATAATTTTTAAATTTATTTTGCATGTTTAAATGTATGAAATGTAGACAGAAGACTATTCTCTTTGTTAATGCGGGTTATCAGATTGGTTATGCTGTGCAATGTTTAAAATTTAGTTTTATTGTTGTACAGCAACATTTTATGTAAATGGCTAAAGACATAGTTTAAATAAAATACAGTTAGATGTAACTGGATAAAAATTTGTTGTCTCTGCTAGTTTACATTAATAGAACATATTTATCAGTAGGCAAAGCTGATACTGTATTTTTGTTCCTAGCAAAACATCCAATTCTACTACTAACAGTCAGATATAAGTTAAAAATCCCTATCTGTTAAATTTCAAGAGCTGCAAGAATGTAGTTGAGAATTAGTTAAAATACAAATATTTATTTTAAATTAATCAGTTACATTTCCTCAGGTCTCAGATTCTGCTGATCTTTCAGAATATTTGGTAGAATATGTCTTATGCTCTTGATTTTAAATTATGTTACTCATATAAGTCAAAAGCTGTATATGTGGTTCTCCCTTGAGAAATTAGCATTCACTACTTAAAGCCAGATGCTATCTCTCCTCTGCATGTGAGACCTGCATACACAACTTCTAAATTGCTAGTGGGCTTTGCATGTGTAGCTTTCAGAGCCCTATATATATCAAATTGTCTGGTTCAGAAAAAATGTCTTCTTTTCTCCAGCTGCATAAATAAAGTAGAAATTGAGAGTATCAGAAGATGAACTGAGAGATGGAGCCATTAATGACCTTAAGAACACTATTATCCATAACAATCATATTGGGATTCTAGGGAGAATGGAGCAACAAGACATTATTTTGAAGTATTGCTTTTTTTCACAAGGGTCTCTGCTGGAATGAATTTGTAGTTGCACAATAAAAATTCACAGCCAGCGTAATGACTAGTAAAACCTGTCGAATCAATCAATCAGAGCTAGAACGCAACAGAGATTTGAATTCTGAGATATTGACCACGACCTTAAGTCGATGATAGGAGAAGAAAATGACAAAAATTCTGGAGTGAGAACATTTGTGTTAGTTGTCCTTCTGTATGAAAAAGGCACAAATATCCTTCTATACAGAGTCAGACGTTCCAATCAATATTGCTGTCTTTCTGCAGAGAAACAGTTTTTGCGCTATTCAGTAATCTATCTAAGACACAACACGCCACCCATACAGGCTTAAGATATGGAGCAAAAGAAAAACCTGAAAGCCATTCTGTTTAGAGACAATAACTGACCTAGCAGCAGTAAGGAAAATTAACAATATTTGGGTTAAAATGAAAGCATGGAGAACTTGATTCAAAGAATAAAAAACTTTCTTTTTTTCTCCGTAACTAAAAGAAATCTTGGTAATTGTTTTTCCTCTTTACGAAAATCATCTACATTTGAAATTCTTTGTGTCTTAAATACCAGTGATAGTACTAGCAGAGGTATATAAACAAAAAATGAAAAGGAAGGGCAAATGAAAGAACAAAGACCCAAGTAACCAAAAATCTTCAAAGAATTAATGAAAATTACCTGATTTCATGCTCAAGATCCTGGCAGACTCTCCTGCTGACTGAACAATGAATCTATTATTAGTGTTAAACAACTTCTATACTACTTCAGTTATTGCCTGAAACCATTAAGTTACAGACTAATTTTTTTTAGGCAACTTAAATGATTTTTGAACTTACTAACTGAAATGATGACACATAATATTCTCTAAATAAATGTTCTTTGTTCTAGGGAAACATATCAGTGGAAATTTTGATCTAATAATTATCCTTAAAATATTAGATTTTGACAATGGGTATGTTCTGGTAATAGATTGTAGTAATGTTTACAAAAAAAAATAAGGTTCACTCTCCTCCTTACCATTTGCATTTGCCTGGAATCTTTTATTACATACACTAAACAAATAAAAAGAAATACCAAGAGAGATTGTCAAAACACAGACTCTTGCAAGTGTAGTATATAAAAAAAATTAAAAAGACAGAAGGCAGTCTTGGCATCAATATTCTCTTTTGTTGCCAAGCTGAAACGCGCTTGTGTTCTTGTCAGACTGACTCCTGAGAACACTCCTGATGCTGCTGGCCCAACCAGCACTGCGCCCTCATCTCCTGCCCAGCGTCAGCACTTCTTTATCTCATCCAGAGAAACTCCTTGTTTTGAAACCCAGTCATTTAATATTGAGCCAACAAAATGAGGTGAGGCCATAGGAAGTAGGTCTAACTTATCAGGCTTACTCATAAGTTACTTACTGTTCACTGGGATTTCTGCAAGATTTTGTGGGAAGCCAAAATTCCTTAAAAATACACTGTTTCATCAGGGTCTGGCCATGCCTTTCCCAAGACCTTCCAAGGTAGGCTGAGGGCTGATGTTGTGGACCAGTGTCAGAGGTGAGCTTGATTTCTTTGCTCTTGAGAGATAAGCGTTAGCCCTTTACTTAGAGCAGATGACTTCTCAGCTCTACTGCCTCATATAAGTCAGAGAGCTTGGAAGAGAAGGACAGTCAGGGAATCAGAACTCCCCACTTCTCTTTGGTCCTTCCTGAGCCCCTCATGTCTATCTGCCCTTCTCTCTGGGCCACAAGTATCCGTAGGGGCTCAGAATCTTTTATCATTGCCCTTGCAGATATCTTCTATCATTGTCTGTGGAGATATTCTACCAGGGACAGACCCCTTGAACAACTGGAATTGTGGAGACAGCCCTAAATGGGTGACTGGTCCTTATCTCCTGCACCTCTGGTATCTCTGGTGCCCATCTTAGGCCCCCAGTGCCATTGGAGGTAGCTCATACGTGGTAGCCATAGGAACACCAGTGAAAGACTCCTTTGCCTTTGTGAACAGCCATTCTATGTACTTGTCAACTCCTCTAGATTACTGGTAAATTGCTTATAATTCATCTGAAAACATTTTTTTAGAGTTTTCTGATCTGCATATGTATCTTCTCAGTTTAAATTATCTGTTCCTTTATTTCCACCTTTTCACAAGCATGTACCTTCTAGAGAATCCCCAGGGTAAATAGATCAAGAAACTAATATGATTTTGGTAATAGGGATTGCTAATTGTAAAGCATCGCTACCTGGTACATGTTTAGGCCCTAAGGATAAAATAAAAGTGCTTTCCCATGAAAGAGATTTCCATTTGAAGCAAGGGGCTGGAAATGAGATGACTTTGGAGAAAAAAGTATTGCTAGACATGAAAATACAGTCATTTAGAGCTTTTATTTTGCTGAGGTATGTACTTACGCAAGCAGTTTCACCAAAACCGGTTATTTAATTTGCATCATGTCTTTGTCATACCCAGCTAACTAGACTAAGAGAGGCTGTTTGATTCCTCAGGACCAAAACCAACATCTTCTTGTTCTGTGTACCTACACTGCCTGTAATAATGAGGTCACTGTACTGGACTACAGATATCATTTTTGCAGTGGAAATCTGCTGCTCCTCTCTGTCCCCAGCCTATGAGGCTCAGAGGGCTTTATGCATTCAGTAGCCTTGTGTAAGCATTCTGAAAATGATGATCCATCTGATTACTGTACCTTTTATCCACCAGGATGAATAGAAGATTCCCTAAAGCAAGCTGACCAATTACAGTCCAGGCCAGAAGCAATTTACTAATACATTGAATTTCTGGAAACGGCCGACAGAACTGTTCCTGCTCTTTATTCCCTGTTGATATGGCAATTGTGAAAGATAAACTTGCTTGCTCTTTGGTTCATTTTTAACCCCATCTCTCAGCAACTCAGTGCCCAAGAAACTAAAGTGACCAAGGCTCTGAAAAGTTGAAGGCAATGGCTGACCAGTTTGCTGAGCTACTGTTAAAAATGTCTCATTGTCACCCATTACAGTACTCAACTGCCTCATTCCTTCTTCCATCTATCCCTTTCAACTCCTCCATCACCACCTCCCTCACTTTGGTGGGTTCTGTATGTGATGTCCTGTGTTAAGGAAACTGAGGTCTGTGCCTGAGAGTTGAGCTCCTGTCTTTGTTTCCAAAGTAGTCTTAGCTCAAAAAGACAGCAGCTCTGATGCTTCTAGTACCAAATAAGACCTCTCAAAAGTCTCCTTCTTTGGAGACATTCAAAACCCACCTGGATTCGTTCCTGTGCGACCTACTGTAGGTGATCCTGCTCTGGCAGGGGGGCTGGACTAGATGATCTTTTGAGGTCCCTTCCAGGCCCTGACATTCTGTGATTCTGCGATTCCCAAAAAATTGTCAGGGATGATAATTTCTAGAGTATGATCAAATGCGTAGGAAGTAACCACTTAACCACATGAACCACATCTTAAACCACATGAACACTGTCCTGCACAGAGCTACTCGGTTCTTTAAAGAGATTTTTTTTTTCCTTTTGCAGTCTAGTATTCTATACTTGTTAGATACTTACCTTAATGATTATTAAATCCTAGTCCATGGTCATAAGCCCCATATCTCACAACCCTTTCCCCCTACTCACAGGATTGACAAGGTTTTGTAACCTGTGTCCGAGAACTATTTAATGATTAGAAACTTTTTTAAAAATAGCCAGTCTAAATGTATTCATAGCCAGTTTATACCAATTTGGTTTTATGATGGTTTTTGGTTTAAATAGTTCATCTCACTCTGTGGTAAGTATATTGACAGGAATTGTGTGTGTCTTTCTGTAGCTCTCTTTTTTTCTTTTTGTTTTCTTTTTTTCTTTTTTTTCTTTTTTTCCTTTTTTTTGTTTTCCCTAAACATGCCAAACATTTCTGCCTTAAAAGAAAAAGCTAGGCTCTTCTTTCCCCTGATTTTCACATCTGTTTCAGATTTATAATCACTTTGCTTGAACAAAACTACACAGTATCCCTGAGGAGATTTCCTCAGGACCTTATTTGATAGCATGAATACTTCCCTATCTCTGTAGAAATTACCTCTTCTAATACAATGTAAGTTCTTTGCATAATTTCACAATCACTCTTTCCCTCCTGGTAACCTCTCAGCTCATTCTCTTTGGATTTAAATTCCTTTGTCTGGGTAGCTGATTTACATAAGAGGCACAGCAGTCCTGTTGTGTATTAAATAACAAATTATAAACTCACTTTTCCTTGCCAAAATATTTACTGATATCAACTACAAGAGCCACCTTCCATAAAATATTGACACAGCATTCCCACTAAATTTACAGGCTTTCAGCAGCCATCCAGGTGCTTTCCTGGCAATTGTCCCCATAGATCAGTGGTAACGGATGCCATCAAAACCTGTGGCAATTAGTAAATTACCTGTGGGATGATACTTCCTTGGAAGAATTATAAGGAATACCACACTGCCACATAACCAACATAACCAGCCTGCCAGTCCCAACTTATAACAATGTTGGGAACCTGTTGCAATTATTTAGTGTTCTGCAGTACCTGAATAAAACTTTATTAGATATGTATTTCAGCTCTACCCTGTAATGCTGAAGGCTCCTCCCCTTGAGGAGCTAAGCACGCTACTGGATCAACTTGTTTGCCCATGGATTTAACTGATCTTTAACATACAGACTAAAATATGGATGACATATTTAGTTTATACATATTTCTACTGCTACTCCCCCATGATTGATGCATCAGGTTTTTTTACACACAGTTGTTTTATGCTCTGGAGACTAGATAGGGAGACAAGGAAAAGTGTAACTTTTGTCTTTAAAAAACATATTATGCGTAAGACCTCTCGTAGCAAACTGGGTTCAGTTAAGAAGTGTGCCTCTCAGCGCCAAACCTTGGCTTCATCTCTACAATTTGTAGCAGATTCATGGTCAGATGAATACTTGTTTATAGTGACCAAGGGTTGTGGACACAAAGCAGTTGCTTTTTGCCTCATTGGCCTACAAACAGGTAGGGGGAAAATGGAAATGTTAGCACAGAGTCCATAGAGTTATAAATTGTCCTTGTTCGTTTAAAAGTTGGACTCTATCTACTTTGAATGCAAAGAGGTTATGTAATTTAAGAACCAAAAAAGGATAAGGCTACTGGACATTGTGAAAAGCAATTGCCATATGTATTTAAGGTGAAACTAAGCTTTCAGAACAGCCTCTCTGCTCAATAGCTGAGAAATAATGACAATATTTCCATCAGGTTTCAGTAATCTTAATTTTAATACTCTTTGTTGTTCTCTTTAATATCTGCTTTTCCAGTTCTCTGTTCTGTTATCTTAATTTTAATCATTTTATATCTTTCAAGGATCTGTAGTACATGACCTTGATCCCATTCAAATCAGTGTTAAACAATGGTGCAGGATAAAGGTCTTCATCTCTGGCACTTCTGTATTTACAGAAATACACATTAGCTGATTTAACTTAAAGCAGAATAACATGTATTCTCTGCTATTTGATACAACCTTGACTAGAATAGGGACTGCTATTTTGGGGGAAAAAAAAAAGGGGGGGGGGCAAAAAACCCCATCACCCAACATGGGGAAATTAACTATTTAAATGAGATATTTTTTTTTCCCTGCATCATTAGTGCTTCTCCTGGGACTGTCAAAGGAAGTGAAAAAATACAGGAATCAAATCATCATTCTAGTCACTGCATAATTGTCCTGTTGTTGGAAAACAAAAGTCATATAGACGTCCCATGCTGAAATTTCCTCCAACACAGTTAAAAATCCTACATGCAGTGTGTGCAACTCACTGCTGATTTTATGTTATTTCCATTGAGACCAGCTAAATACTATTAATTCTAAATACCTCGTCCCAGTGTTAGGTTGGTGGTCCTGAGTTAGTGCCCATGCACAGCAGTACTGGCTAGGTTTTGGCAAAGAGTTGCAGTGGGTCGTCTTCTGTGCAAGGCTTGGATGTTACTGGGCTGGAGACATGGACAGAAAGCTGCTACCAGCCACAGTCTCATCTATTCTCCAGAAGAGAGGCCCACCTTTAGGCAGCCTGCAGCTAGTTGCTACATTTGTACTATTTAAAAAAAAAAAAAAAAAAAGTGTTCAGACATTTTCTGCCTGACCCCACTGTTCTATCAACACCCTGCCAAAAAAGATTCAAAATGGGACACAGTCTGCTGGAGTCTCCAACCCGAAACACTTCACTCTTCCTCTGCCCCATGGATCTTGACCTGGCATGAATGCTAAAATGGAGGGAGATGACTTTCCTTCCCCTTTAGTCTCAAAATGCCAGGTCTCATGTGTGGGCTTTAAGGGCTGAAGTGAAGAGTAAGGGGAAGAAGCCCCTCCTGTGAATACTCTTTGGAGGGGCATCTTCCTTTCTTGTTACCATGCCTCAGGTGAGCCTGTGTTTTCCCTTCCATATCTCTCCATTCCAATCAGAACTGCGTCCCAGAGGGATCATTTTCCATAGGTAAAAGACAGGTGAGGGAATGAACAGCCCAATTAGACTCCAGAGCCTCCAGCCTGGGAAAGCTCATAGAAAGGCAATAGGGACTGAATTTACAGTGTGTGGTTCGTAACAAGGTCACTGTGTTCTGCACTAGTTGCTAATAGGACCATATTTTACAAGGAAACTTTCCTGTAAGGTTTGCATTTGGAGGACTAAATTGAAAAAAAAATGCAGCTTTTCTTTTGATTCAGGTAGCTTGTGCCTCTTTTGACTTCCCGGCTCATTTCTTGAAGGGAACAGGCAGAGGATAGAAATAAACACAACACTTTCTGCAGGATTGTGTAAATTAAAGTCAATTGAAATCCATGCACAAACCCAAATAAATATTACTGATATGATTGCAGATCTATAAAACTTAACAATGTTTCTGTAATGATGGCTGAGAGGAGAAAGCTTCTCAAAGGCCTGATTGAAAGAGCTAAAATGAAATACAATTCCATCTTTCATGTTTTTAAGCAAGATAATTTTCGTTCAGTGTTGACTAATACAGAATAATAGGAATAAAATATGCTGCCTCAGTCTCTGAATTATTGGCTTTACATTATTGGTCCTGACAGCTGGCTTTTAAAACGCAGTAAATATTGGGCAATGCTGTTCTGTTAAGACAAGCCACTTCATCAAGCGTATTTCCAAATCACACTTTATTTTCAAAATGTGCTTAATTTCTCTATATATGGCAAAGGAGCCCACTGCAAAATTGACCTGCAACAGAGTGCCCTCTACTGCATGTATTTAGGAAAGGAAAATAAAGCAAGTTCCTTAAAAATAAAACTTTTCCAGACTGAGACCAGCAGTTTTGTCACAAGCCACTGGACATTGAACTAAATGTAATACACATAGAGGAATATAAAACTCTTACCTTTTTCTAAAGAACTGGATACCACTAAGGAATAATAGTTTAAAATAGGTATGAAATTTGCACAGATTGTTTCATGGCTTTAAATGAGATCAGCACATGTCTTTCCATACCAAATTGGTCTTTGTTTAGGGTTTGGAGAGTTATTAGGGAAGTTAAAAACATCTCCTGTATTATCCTGCTGCCAACCATTTCTCTTTACTGCCAAGAGGGATCTACAGCAATACAAAGTGAAAAAGTCTCTGTCTGCTTATAGATTTGTTTTCTCAGTCCTGAATCTCTCATTCTCCCTAATTTCTCCCTTTCTTTCCATTTGCCGTTAGGTCACTACTGTTAAGCTGACCTCTCTTTTCTATTCCCATGTCCTTGGTAAACCTGTTTGATGTTGCTGAGTTATACCTCTTGCAAATGATTAAGAAGATTTTTCACCAGTGTTGTCTCAAATGAGTGGAAACTGAGGTTACAAATGTATCATGAAAGCAATTCTACAGCAAAGCACAGATTCTCAAGCAGACCTATACTTTTGAAGTCTTCCCATTTTTTCCTTTTCTCAGTCTGAATTGGGCCAGACTAATACTGAATTTTGGGATGAATCAAACATCTACAGCTTCTGTTAAAATTCACAGTGACTGTTATTGCTCAGTCCTACAGGGATGGGAAAATTGCTTCTTAAAGTGCCAGTATAAACTAACATTAAAATTCTTGAGTCACTTCTGAAAGGCCCTGATTTGTACAATAGAGTCCATGCTTTGCCAGCAGTATCTGTGGAGCCACAATTTCAGTCTTAAAGCCTCAGCTTATGTTTTGATGGACCCCATTGGAAAAAATCAAACTGGACCTTGCTGCATGATCAGGTGTCCCATCTTAGCCCTCTGCAGTCAAAGGTGGCATCTGAACACCTTAGGACATTTCTGAGTATGTCACTAGGGCAGCATAGAGGTAGCGAGTAAACAGCAGTGTTTTCCAAAGCAACATAATCAATCACCACAAGTTCTTTAAACAAAACAGAAACAACACAAGCAGGCATTTCCATACTAGACAGTGCATATATGGCATTGCATAAATTTCAGCAATGAAATTTGTGTCCCTGGGTTCGTTCCCACATCTGCAACTTTCCCTTAAGGAAACCCTTGTTGATATTTTACAACTTCTAAGGATGATAATCTCTGAAATTGCTTTCCCTTTGCTTCATACCTGTAAATCTTGTATCTTGTGCTAAATCCCTGTCGACTTCTGTCCACAAAATCTGTGTATTCCTGTGAGCGATGGAAGGGTCCCTTATCAGAGAGGAGCCAGTCGAAGGGGCTTGTGGCATGCTGATCCGAAACAGCAGCAACCGCTAAAACCCAGCAATGAAGACTCAGTGCTATCCACTCCCATAGAGCCATCAGAGAGAACAATTCAGCACCAGCACCGCATCGCCATATCATGCTTCCACTGGGGACTTAGAGCCTTCATTCTCTTAGCTTTCCCTCAACACCTAGACAAAATACACAGTCAATTAGATAAGCGCACACTAGGCATCCCTTGGAAGTAGAAACAAGTTTCCTTTCTTTCAGCTTAAAGAGATAGTGGCCTCTACTTTATTACATTTTACATTAGCATAAACCCCACTAGGCTAGTTAACAGTGGAGTGTTTCAGTACTTCAAATGCTGTGAAACTAATGTCTTCATTAACATCATCAGTGATAATATTTACTGTTGAAGGGAAACCTTCACAAATTGTCAGGGGAGGGATTGTTGGTATTTTTTATTTTTTTCCCTCAATAACGCAAGTCATTAATGAAAAATATGCAACACAAGAATCATTGCCTGTTAGCATCAGTACAAAATCATTCAGCAATGTCTATGCATAAGATCGCAGTTCAGATATTGGACAGAAAACAGGTGAGATTCGGAAGACCCAGATTGCTTTCTTCTGTTATGTCCTTAGAAAAGGCACTTAATGGCTTGTCTTCACTACAAACACTGTTAAAAGACTCGCGTTATTCTGTTCAAAGTAGCGTAGCTGGGCAAAGAGTGGCTGCATTGATTGATAGCACTGGAGCTACCCACAGTGATGAGCTCAAAGAGTTATTCAAGCTCCGGACATTGCAGTTTGAGTAGTATCCCTAACAGCAACACTTGCCTTTCAGTCCAATTCACTCCAACCCAATGGGTCAGCCCAGAAACACTACTTAAATCGCTTGGATGCCCAATCAAAAATTAAGCATTATTCGTAGTCTCCGTGAAGACAAGCCACAGTTTCTCTCTATACCTCAGTCTCATACCTGTGAAATGGGATAATGATTCTACACCATGCTCAGACTTGTGAAAACATCTATGCAAGACCATGAGGCTCTCAAAAATACTGAAATGACAAAGGTCATGTAGATTCCTAAATATATAGAAACAGTTCTGATTTTGAGTGTAAGGAAAAATAGCACAGAGTTCATTAAAATATATTAATGGGAGAGCTTTAATTTTTCTAGCTGATAAATTTACAGGTAAAAACATTTTTTTATTCACATTCACTCAAAATAGCACTCATGATGACATTTTTACAGTGTCCCTTGCAATGCTTTTTTTTTTTTAATCGGCAGGAAATTTTTCGTACCATCAGTAATTTAGTTTGTGAGCATACCCTAAATGAAGGATGCTTCCAACAAGATAGTTCTGAAACTGCACACTCAGAACCACTCGTCCATTATAATGGAAATGGAGTAGCTAGATAAATATGCTCTGCACATATATTCAAGACATTAATATTCTGATGAGTCTTTCGCATAGATTATAAACATATCAGCTGCAGGAAGTTGACTGCCTCCAGAAGAGCATGGGAGTTCATATGAACCAACAGGAATTTGCAGTTGGAGAATATGATCAACTGTCTAAGCCACCAGCGTCAGGGTTTAATGTCGTCTTAGGCACAAATGTGACTGTTTGCAACATGATTTGAACCTGATCCTGCAAACAAGACATGTGTAAGGAATCTCACTGAAGAACATACATACCTTTAATGCTGAGCGTATACCAAAACACTGAACTGCAACCATAAATGGTTACAACCACGCAGCAGTTTATCATCATGAAACATAGACTGTGTAAAATTCGTCAATCATTTTGAAAGGATATTCCACAAGTCTACAATAAAGAGCTCCCTAACTTCTATTTATACTCTAGAGCAGTCATTTCCATGCAAAAAGTCTGCAGATCTATGCATACTGTATGAAGTTTCAGTATCTTCTCCCTAGATTTGTCCTTGCTTTCTTTCAGACATTGAAGTTCACGTATATGAGGTTACACCGCTGTGTAACCATCGCATCGAATGAAAAAGCATGAACAGATCTGAAGCAAAATGGAAAAGCAACAGATTTCTCTTCTGGCTCATAAGAGCCATGCTGATCATCCAGTTGCCATTTCCTGATAAAAATCAGCTCAGGGTAAATGCAGAAGGTATGTCAGTCATTTCCAGACAGGCCTGACCAGCTTTGGCATCACAATAGAGTGAAAAGCCACAAATACTTCTGTCTCCCTTCTTACCAATTAGGGGAAAAATATATTGTCCGATGTACTTATTCTTCTCTATCATCCTTTTCATGGATTAGGAAGACCCTGGGCATAATTTCTTGACATTACGTGATGCTACAAAGCGCATAATGAGATTTTTAATTTTCATACCTACTGCTGTTATAAAATTGCTAACTGAGACATAAGGTTCTATTTTTCCTAAATTACCTTTTCTATTGAAAAAAATCATGTAATGGTTTAAATTACAAGAGGTAGGAGTTTACTTTTTTGAGTACTTATTAACACTAAAGTGTTTCAGGCCATTAAACTGTAATGATGACTAATAGAGTCCCTTTTGAATTCAAAATGATAATATTAGGACTGGAAAATGAATTACTTTGTATATGTAGCATCCTCCTAAAACTAGACCAAATGAGCACTTGAAAAGGAATAACAAAGAGCCCTGCTCTACGCTTGCCTTAATGCATGTCATAAATTAACCACTGGCAAAACACCTTTAGAGAACATGTGGAGTTACGAAAGAAGAGAATCTCCTTGTTTTAAAGAAAAATGAAGGTATTTTTCAAAAGAGTATAAATATATACCTAGTCCTCAGGGAGAATAAAATAATGTGTGCATTTCTAACTTGTACTTATCCACTCGTCTATATTGTCCAGTCATTGTAGGATCAGTCTGCTAGCATTAATAGTTATAACACCCTTGAGAAGTAAACTTTTACCTCAATTTAACAAACAAGGAACTAAAGCATGAAAAGACCATGGCTAAGATTTTTTTTAAGCTGTTAGAGGGGTTTAGATGTGTATTCCTTGTTAAAAAATAATTTAGAAAATCCCAGCCTAAGGAATTTTCCTAAGGTGAAAAATATTTCAAAATTTAAAATACTTAGTTTCTCTAATGAATGCAAATGCTCTGAAAACATTTTTCAAAGACTGATATAGGCAGGTAAAACATACAAAGGTTGTAGCTACGGGTGCTTCACAGAACTCTAGACAGGAAAATTCTGAATTAAATCTGCAGTAGAGCACTCGCTGGTTTCAGGGTGGGATAGGAGAACTGAAAAAAACCTGAACACCTGATAATTAACAGAAGTGGTGGATTTTTAAAATGGAGAAAACACTCTGTAGAGCAGACATCTTCAAACCAAACTGTCATGTCAACATGCTGCCTCTTTGAAGGTATTACCTTCAAGGACAGTTCTCAGGTGTAGATGCTCAGCACAATTTCTTTCTGTTATCTCTTAGGTTTCATCCAGCTACCACTTACAAATGCTAATAAGTTTTCAGTCCTTCCTCTCCTAAATTATGAGGTGAAAGTGAGTTCAAGAAGCATAATGGGCTAAATTCTTCTTTGTTAGAAATCTGTTGTCTCCTCACTGGCGTCAGTGTGGAACGAATTTGTCTCTGCAGTTTCAGGAAATACCACAGCAAAGTCCCAGCTTTCATCATCATGGCAAGGGAGCTGAAGACTGGTGAAATCCATGCCTTTACATCATCTGAGAACATAGTGCTGTCAAGTGCAAAACAAACATTGTGGCCACTGGGACAAATTTTGTCAGCTGTGAAGAATGCAGGATGTCTGTAGTCCTTTTGTTTTCATCTAATTGTAGGGCAAACCTCACCAAGTTCAGTCTTTTTTTTTCAGGTAAATATATTTTTTTAACATTAGAAATGTTATATAATTACATGGGATGGCTTATGAACTCACTAAGCCACTGTACCTAAAATAGTACAAACGGTTCTTCTTGATTTGTAGGATGAGCTCTCTTGCTTACAGAACATTAATTGATAAATCATGTGTACTATGATATTCAGAATTATAGGGCCAGCCCAGATGCATGGACAGCAATGTTCAAGAAAAAACAAATCAGTATGTTTAAATCCTTTCTAAAATGGAAACAGTATAAAATTTTCTCAAGGATAATAAATATAAAGAAATCTGTGATAACCTCACCACTGCACATAACCTTTTTTTTTTTTTCCTAAGAGGTGAGAGTCGTATATGAAACAGTTGTACAAATATACAGCACATTTCTTTCGCAGAGATCTTCTGGCAGCAGAAGTGCAGAAGTCCGGGATCTCTCAGAAGCCCTTTGGGTTTTATGCTCACTGGAATCCAGGAAAATGCTGAAATATCCAGCTCTCTGTGGAAAGCTGAAAATCTTCTATGCTGCAGTGGGAGTTTCCTGGCTGTGGTTTTCCATATTGATGAAATAAAAATTTAAGATTGTTATTCTCAGATATGTTCTCTCAAAGGAAAGTAATAAGTAACTTATCAGGAAACACTATATTAATCTCTCTATAAGAGTTAGAATCCTTTATATCTCCAAGATGGTGATTTTTTTTGCAAAACACAAAGACTAATTTTCTTTGAACTAATCAAAACAATAATAAGTATATGTCCCTTTAATACAAACAAAGAAAGAAAAAAATCTAGGAACAGATGGGAGAATACAACCAATTCTGATTGTAGGTAGGTAGATTTCACTAAGATCATAATTTTATCATTTATAAGGTTTTTGGTGCTCCATCCCTTATAAGACTTGCGGATTTCAAAGTTATTATTTCTGATGAGTGTACTAGATGTAACAGGGTCAACCTGATATTTCTTTTAGATTGCACATCATGGAAAACACAAATGAACTCGTTTATTTTCTAACTATTACAGAGACTTGTCAGGAATGTGGTCAGTGACTTCAAATTTGAATCAATGGCAAGAAGCAGTATTTTATTCACTGCAGCTCGCTGGAAAGGAGTGAAGCTCATAGAAGGAAAGATAAGCCAGGATCATTTTTTTCCAAAGGTATTGTGACGCTGAAAAATGGAAAGAAAATTTGCATAAAGAATAAAGTAATAGTCTGAGTCAGCAAGATTATTCTTATCTGCTCCAAGACCCTGGGTTTGTCAGTTTACGTCTCCTTGCTTCCACTTTCTCATCTGAAGTGTGATGCTCACGCTGTCCACTGTCGAAAAGCACTGCAAGATCTACTCATAAGGACTCTGTTATAATCAATGTTTTTTTTAAATTTTGTTTTAATGCAATGTTTTACGTGTTAACAACTTTAAATGACTGAGGCTTGGAGAGGCACTTGTCCTTGAAATTCTCACACAGTCTAGTGTAAATGAACCAGCCATGAAGCTGATGACCTGCTGTGGAAGGTAAAAGCAGAAAACGCTGCCATTCATGTCCACATCAGAGGAGGAGGGTAGAGCAAAGGGCAAAACAGCACCTCGCTTCTGCGCTGCTGGCAGCCCCCATATGGGTCCTGTTCTCCAAAGGAAGATACTCAAACCCACAGACTAAACTGCCAAGCTGAGCTTCTTGAAGAACAGCAAAAGAACTGATGAACTGAGGTGCACTATATTGGACTGGGCTCATAGGCAGCTGTTTGACAGCGGCTACCTCTCACGCGTGTTTAGAACCACCAGACGGCTGGTGTGGTCATGAGACAGCTGACGTACTTTTGATAGAACAGAGAAACAAAATGGAGGTTTGGGGAGTTAAAGGATGGAGACCTCTCCCTGCCACTAGATCTGACGTGCTGGAGTTGCAGAGTACATTGTGCCATTATGCAAGAAGTAGAAGGCATCTGGATAGACTAAATATATTTGTCAACGATGATCTTCAATGAAGGGAGTTGAATCAGCTTTTTCTCTGTTACTCACTGCAAGCTACTGTAAGTCCTGACCTAGGAACTGCCCTAGAGAGACTTAAAAGCAGGTGTGTTGGCAAATCTGAAAGGAGAAAATAATTCTACATCTAACATCCTTGAGTGAGTTTTATGTTCCAGGTCTAAGAATAAGTGAGGACCTCATAGCAGGTCCTGATACTGTTTTTGATTACGTGCACCCTAAACCAACACCTCTTCTTTGTTCAAATACAGCTTCACCTACTCCTAGATTTCTAGAAGAAGAGAAAGCTAGAAGAGCTTTCTTCTCTCTTCTCTGTGTGAGAGAAGGACAAGAGCCCTGTTAATATGTCCTTGAAAGCTGAAACAGAGAATAAACAGGATGTCTGCTGCTTTTTCTTCTGTTTTTTCAGGTTTGGTGGTTTGTTTTTTTTTTGTAAATGCAATCCTGCTATTTTTTCCTCATCCTAGCCTTCAGAGAAAGGGAGAAAAAGTAAAATGCACTCACAGAAACAAAGAGCATATATCAGCCCGACTTCTTCAGCCATCATCAGGTCTGTTTGGAACATGAGAACTGATTGCTGCAGGTTAGAGCTATTGCCCACATAACATGCCTAGATGTTTTCTCTGTCCCTGCAGTATTTCACTCCTGCAAGTGCCTGGAGTCTTTAACTGGATATACCCATGGGCTTTCTGTTGCATCCTGGTATGGCTACTGCCGGTCTCCTTAGCCCCTGAAGTACGTACGTGCTGTCAGGTGTACTGAGGTAATTGTTTTAATGCCTGATATTTGTGAAAGACCTCATTTTTTTACTTTGCTGCCAGATCATGATGTATAAATTCCTTCACGCACTTTTTCAATCTGTTAATCTAAGTTCATCCACCTGTGCAAATGGATCCGTGTGTGTTTTAGCTGATGACACAGGGCAGTGTCCCTAGATTGCAATTTCAGTCTTTCTGCCTTAACCAGTGACTCTGTTCCTGCAAGAAACACCCTGAGGGGAAGAACTTCTTCCTAATGTCTAACCCAAATCTACCCTGCTCTAGTTTCAAACCGTTGCCCCTCATCCTGTCACTACACAGCCTTGTACGCAGTCCCTCCCCATCTTTCCTGTGGCCCCCTTCAGGTACTGGAAGGCTGCTCTGTAGCGGTCTCCCTGGAGCCTTTTTTATCCAGACTGAACAACCCCAACTCTCTCTGCCTGTCCTCATATGGGAAGTGCTCCAACCCTGTGATCATCTTTGTGGTCTCCTTCAGACCCGCTACAACAGGTCCACGTCTTTTCTGTGCTGAGCTGAACACAGAACTGCAGGTGGGGTCTTATGATAGCAGAGTAGAGAAGAAGAATCACCTCCCTCGACCTGCTTGTTACGATTCTTGTGACGCAGCTTAGGAATTAGTTGGCTTTCTGAGCTGCGAGCGCACATTGCTGGTTCATGTTCATTTTTTCATCACCCAAATCAACCAAGTCTGCATGGTATCTCAGTTCAACATCTTTAAATGAAGGGGAATACCTAAATCCTTGGCAGATAACATCCATCAGCTAACCAAGGACCTAAAATGAAATTAATTTCTGGAATGACTAAGCAGGACCCTTCCGAGTCCTAGGGTTCAGCTGACTGACATCCAGGATGACACAAAACCACAGAAAAACCTGCTGCTTTGAGAGCTTTAAACCTGCTCCAGGCTGGACAACTGTACTTGAGCAATCACAAAAGTTCTTGGGAGATTAGATCTTTCACTTGCCAAGTGCACAAGTGTACATGGACTGTTCTACGTGAAAAAAAATAATCTTTTTATGCAGAACTGCATGCAACACATTTCAGTTTTAAGTCACTCTTCCATTGCAGAAGTTACACTGAGCATCTGATGGTATGAAAAGAGAATGGAAATGGAATAAGCTCTCTTTGAATAAGTCTGGGATCTGTCCTACAGGAAAATGGACAATTTCTGGTCCAGTATTTCGTCGAGCACAAGCAGACATGTATAGCTGTGACATATGGTTCTGCATACCGGAGCACTCAAGTTTGTAGAAAATCTTAATGGGAGGCAGATATTTAGAAAATTACATTTCATTATTGGATTTTTTTAAGTCAATGCTTAACTTAAAAATGTTCAATATTCTCTGTCACATTAATCTCATTGGGTGTGTTTTAACAGCAATTAAGTACGTCCTCAGGATTTGCAAAACTACATCCTAAACCTAAATATTGAACTATCACTGGAAGGTCATGAAGTACTAGTTCTAGTAGTACATCTCCTTTTCACCTATAACTGTTTGTCCTCAGACAGTTTTCTAGACCAATTTTTTAGTTGGTTATGAAAAGAACGTAACACACGTATAACTTAGCTATACCAGGTAAACTTCATCAGGGTAACAAACTCGGTTTTTTAAAACCCAGAGCTGTTTTAGTTGTTGCCATCTAGAGTGAGAAGCAACAGCTATTTGCAAGTGGTATGCTAAGGCTTTAGTTCTCAGGTTTAAGTCTGAGGCCCAGTCCAAATATAACTGATTATTCTCTAATGCAGAAAACCTCATATTGAGCTAAAATGAGATTATGTGGGAGGAAACTTTGCTCACCAACAGATTGTTGAACTGAAGAGAATTCAGTTTGTAGAGGAAAGAAAGAACTTGGAGCAGAGTTTCCTTGAAGTACAGCTCTGATTTTACTGCATAACCATTGACAAGTCCCTTAAACTTCTTTAATCATAGTTTCTGTTCATAAGATCAGGAAAGAAGGGTATTGTGAAGCCTTAACAATTAATGTCTATGGAGTACTTTCTAATTGTTGAATGAAAAAAATGCCATAAAATGAATAGGAAAGTGTTAATCTTACTAAGAAAGGAGCACACTCTTTTTGTTGCTGGTTAAAATTTCTGTTTCTGGCTATTCTGCAACAAATGTTCAGCAAAGGATGGAGAGGAAGGGAATTGTCAGCCTCAGACAAAAATAGAAGTTTCTTTGAAGTTGTTGAAGTGCTAATATTATATGTACAATAATGAAGAGAAAAAATAACAGTGTGTAGCTGTTCTCTAGTCTCAAGAAGAGGGCCAAAGAAGCAATGAACTCTGTTGACTGTAATGGGAACACATTTACGAAATCCAGCTTAGAGCCTAATTTCATGTACTTCCGTCCCCTCAGGTATTACCTAACGTAATCCATAACTCTGTCCAGGTTTTAAAATGTTAACACAAAAAAATATGGGGGGTTTTATTTCTAAGAATGAATTTCTCAGACTAGGAGCTCTGGCTCAGGCCCTGTAATTTTACCTAAGTGATATCCGATCAAGGATTTGTACTTCTTGATTTCATTTTCCATGTGAAAATGAGTGGATACAATTGAGACCAGTAGTTAGAAATAATCTCCATAAAGGTCTAATGGCATGACAATTTTCTTTCAGTGCATTTTTCTGGATACATTGCAATAAGAATGGATGCTTTTATATATTTTATTTCTTCATATTGATATTTAATAGAACGGTAATGTTTTTGTTTTGCTCTTCTATTATGTGTTTCAGACAAAAGAGTTCCAGAGCTCATATCATATTTTACAGCTGATTTCACAGATGGTGTAGCTGGCTTTCAGCTGGTGTAAACGGATGGTTAAAACTCCTTTCAGGTTCCTAAGCTTCAACCTATTTATGCTATCAGAAAAAAAAAAACACACACCAAAAAACAAAACAAAACAAAAAACAACCATTATCCTCTTGTCAGAAACAACTTATTACCTGTTGTGCAGGTAATTACCTGTCCTAGACAGAACTCGTAGAGGATTCAAGAGATCACAGTTCTACATCTGATCCTGCTGTAAACTGTTGCGTGACTTTTCATAAATCCCTTTGCAACAACATTCTGAGCCTGTAGCTAGTATATGGGCAGTAGCCAGATCCTCTTAAATGTTCATGTTATAGCTATTAATTTTTTATTGTGAGAGTAGGAACTTTATGGCTGACTGAGCAAAGATTCAAGCTTCAGCAAGCCAGTCTGGACCTAATTGCATCTCAGGATAGATACTACACAAAGCTTGATTATGCAAGTAATAATTATGTCATGTGTACTGGGCAGTCTCCTCTCATATAAATATAACACCAAAGCTTCCTTGTAAGTCTTGATTTTTGACAAGTTTAAAAGAAATTACAAAACTGGAGAGTAAAAAAAAAAAATCTACCTACTAGGAAATGTCTTTCTTGTGAACATCATATTACAAGGACAGAAAGTGGGGCCATTGCTGTCTCACCACAAATTACAATCTCCCTACTGTTCTAATTTAGCTACGTCATAGTCTAAAACCACATTAGTACAAAATTATCACTATTTCTCATTGTAGCTCATAGAAAAACACATTCTGTTTCAGTGGAAAGGTGTTAAACTAATGCTGAAAACCGTTAAACATTTGGACACATTGTCTGTTGGTTAGAGATTACAGATCATTGTAGTCTCTCTAAGGGTGAGGAATATGGGTTCTGTTTATTCTAGCTTTCTTTTGTTTTTTCTCCAGAAAGACTGAGAAAAAGAAATTGTTCTAGACTTTGCCTAGCCAAAACAAACCTGTATGAAGAATTTAAGCTGGTTTATGAATAAGAGCACCTTTTCCAAAAAAATAACCACACTACTGTCTCTTCAGTGAATCAATCTAATAAATTTATGCTAGCAGATAACTTAAAGGGTACTGAGTAAGTTACTAAAGCTTTTACTTTTTAAGCCAACGAGTCAGATTCACATCCTACAGTAGCAGTGATTCAAAGAAGAGAACATCACCTACTAAGGGCCATTACGAACTAATGGCTCTGTGTGAAATAAATTCATCATCTCCAGAGGCTGGCAGCAGAATGAGTCTCCACTCGTATAAACATTGCTGCTTTACGTAAACAAGCATCCACATTAGAAATGTCATACAAAACTGAGAAGTAAGGCAAATAATCCAAGAAATGCTGAGAATCTACACATTCTCAAGGAAAAGAGGTGGGTATCAGCTCTGCTCCATAGACTAGCCAGCAGTTCAGGATGGAAGAATGAGAGGTCGAATGCTGACTTTGTGCTTGCACTGCTAAATTTTTCCTATAAGTAAATACAGATGCTGATATGATCATTGTCCAGATGCTAAAGTACACTTACATCTATAAACTACATGCACGTAAGACTTTGTGTCCAAAACTCCGTAAATTTAACCCTTAGGGCTGAACATTAAGTACAAACCAAAAAAAATTATTCAGGATAAAATTTGTTGCAATAAGTATTAGTTCTGTCTCTCCTCCAAACTGCAAATGGGTAGGGATCAATAATATTTTTGGTGAAAAACATTTAAATAAAAATATATCCCTGGTCTGACACCTCAATTCACGATACCGTTTTTCAGCACGCAGTGGTATTTTTCACCACTGATGTTAAGCCTCCTTAGAAATAGAAGTTTCAAATAGAGAAAGGAAAAAAAATAAGAAGAAACATATTCATAATGGATTTTAATAATCCCACTTGGCTTCGGAGTGGTCATCCATGTGCTGTTAACGAGGTGTTTTTGTTATTTCCAATAGATTTATAAGTACTGAAAGGGCTAAATTAGCTCCACAGAGTTCTCAGTAGTCATGAATAATATGGGATTAAAGGTATAAAGTAGTGCTCTGTTTCCCCAGATATAAGTCTTTTACTTAGTGATGTATAATAAATACCTCAGAAACCACTTTTCTCATTAATCAAGTGCTGGTAGATGTGGCAGTGAAGGTGCTACCGCAAATTAGCAGAATTTTCTAATCACCATTAATGTGACTGCTACAGTAAAGGTATCTGACTGACAAGCCTTAGGATTTCACCTTATAAGAGAAACCACTACAGCTTAATAGTCTTAATTGAGCTAACAGTATATATCACCCGGCCAATCTTCTTTTGAATGTGGAACAAAATCTGTGGCCTTTGTGAGGGGCTCACTAGTTACGCATGAAGAGCTTTGCCAGGGAGAGTGTCCTTTCCTCTTGTCGGCACGTTATTTTGTGGCACATTGAGCAAGTGGAGACATTCAATGGGAGATGGGGAAAAGACTGTGCTAAGTGATTGATCACATGGTATGAGAGAGGGCATGTGTGGAGGGGTGAACGGGTGGGTGCGTGTAGTATTTGTCATGCTTATTTATATCTATGTATGCGTATGCATATGGAAACTATGTGTATGGAAACTATATGTACCACTTACTGTGGTATATATAAATGATTAATTTCTGAGCTGGCAGACCAAATTATTCATGTTACAGTCTGCAGCAGTGTGATGACTTGGGTTGCAAGGTACTGAAAGCCTGCAGCTCAGGGGCACTTCAGAAAACGGAGCTCTCTTAGTGGTCAGCAACTTCTTGCAGAAAAATGATGGTTTATCAATGATAGAGTACTGAGACCTAGTCCAACATATGAACAAGTTAAAAATCCTTCTGTACTTTAGTATTTATTGCTTTTTGACTCCAAATATGCAAAGCCTTACACTGCTCAGTATGCAGCACCGAACTTCATGATTTTCACTTTTTGTTTTCTAAATCTGCCGTTCATTTTGCTTCCAAATTACTATCTTGGAAACTGGTCTCAGTGAAGTTAATAGCAGTGCTCTGATCTCCTTTAGTTGTGCAAGATAGGGCCTTGGTGAACAGCAGACATATTGAACAATAGGAAAACAATGCTATCAAGAGAATGTGATTTGTAAAAAATGCTCTCTCCTATGAGGCTGTAGGATGAGATCAAGAAGAGTAGTAAGATAATTTCCCCATAGAATGACTAGCTGTAAGTCACTACCTGCAGCAGTCTAGCAGGACGGTTTTCTTTAACGCGACCTTTCTGAAAGAGTATTTGGGCTCTATTTGTCAAAATGTATTTCTGGTATTTTGCTTCTATATGAGATTACTAGTGTTTGCAGGAAAGAAAAAGAAATCAATGTCTTCTGATTTTGAGGAGAGATGAAGCTGTGGGAGGAATAAGAAAGGGCTGCACTGGGCACACATGACAGCTAGAAAACACTTTTTATTTCCAGAAAGTATCGTCTAATACTTCACACCACTCCCTTTTTCTTCTAAGCAAAAACTTGGGTAAATTGATTGATCTTCTGATTTTCCATGTAGGATTTTAAAAAATGCTGAAGAAGAAAGCTTGCTGATCAAAAAAAAAAAGCTTTATTTTTCAATAAGTGTTGCATCTCAAGCAAGCTATATCTTAGGCTGATCATAGTCAGATATGTTTACTTAATTTCACATTAATCCAAATAAAATAAAAATATTTTTGTCCCATAAATCATTTTCTCTACCTGGGATTGAGAGGAGTGAAAAGCCATTGCAATCTATGTGCCTTAAGAAATAACTTTTCAGAAACACATTGGTGTAAACAATGAGTAGACTTCTGTAATTAATTCTTCACAAGAGCCTTCTGACAGTAGGAGAAAAAAAAAGGGGAACCGTGAGATGAGGCGATTACATCACTCCAAGATCCTCAAGTTGTTTGGTTGCCTTGTTGCACAAATGCTGCCTTCTGCAGCAAGAGCTGTAAAACATTCAGCTGCTTGTTTTCATGTTTCCTAGTTAACGTTTTCACTCACAGTGTTTCAGCATTTTGTGAACAAACACCCCAAACACAGCAACTCGGGTGAACTCAGCGTCTGTTGGGAAGGTTAGCTCTCACTGGAGGTGGATCAGCTTACCAAAAATATAACAGATTTTTTTTTTTCTCCCCTGCTTAAAATATGTACATGAGAGAAAAATGGTTGAAGGCAAGAATTTGTAGGTAATTTCTTTGTGGTACTCTGATAATTAGACAGCACCGCAACAGCATCTAAGACTATGGTTCTGTTGCTACGCTTAGACAGAGATGAAGAGATACAAGTCAAATGTTTCTGTCCTTAGAGCTAGGTCTTGTGGCAAAGCTAATAGAGCACTTATTTAAAATGAGTTACTCTTTGTATAGGTGGGAGTTGAGCATCGACAGCGGTCTGTAAAGACTGATCTGATTGGATTGCTCCTCCAAAGTTATTTTTTGTATCTTGTAAATTGAAGTAGTGCCAGCCACTTTAGCTTTATCTCTGTATAGTTAATGTGTCAGAGTCACTCATCTTTGAAAATACAGCCTCTATAAGGTTTTGACTTCATTTCTTTTTATAACATTTCTTCGTGATGTCATGTTTAAATAAAGTTAGATATGGGCTTTTCTAGGAAAGAAGTTATTTTTGTTTCTTCCGTCACACTTGCTTGTCAAATACGTGTCTCTGCATTACTCTGTATTTTCTTTTTTTCAGAATCAGGTCTATCTCACATTGGCCTTCACTCTCTATGACTGATTTTGATGACAATAGAACATCCTTCACTTATTGCATACATTACATTTTTCTGCCAGTCATGAATTTACTCCACATGCAGACACTTGCTTAATCTCTGACAGAAATCGTTACAACTTGAAACCGAGACTTTAAAAAAAAACCCAAAACCCAAAACACACAAACAAATCCCAAACAGTAAATCACACCATATTGCACTTCTTTTTCCCACTCTATGCTACACAAGTTAACCTAATAAAAGGTACGCAGAAATTCAGAAGTGAGCCACAGCACAGATCGCGGGTAATGAAGCCCTTACCTTTATAAATGCATGATGGTCTCGAAGTAGCACAGAAACTGTAGCCCCCTCCCCCCAAAAAAGCAGGTCTCCTACCTTGCGATATTACGCTGACAGTTTACACCCTATTTTCTTCCCCCCGCTCTTGGTTTCCTTTTTTTTTTTTCTTTTTTTTTTTTCCTTTTTTTTTTTTTTGCACCACGCTCCATACAGTCCCTGCCTCTGTCGCCCAGGATTGGCTGGAAGCATCTGAGGCTCACACAGGACTCCTGGAGCATCCTGCAACCCTCCATTAACCCCTCACGGTCCAGCCTCCCTCTCTGCATCCCTCTCCGCTGCGGGCAGCCCCGGCAAAGCCCACCCCGGCGAATGGGTGGCTCCTGGGACCCCCACTCCCTCGGAGGTTTGATTTCTTTCCTTCTCCTTTACAAAGCAGGAGGGAATGGAAACAGCAGAGCTACTGTCCTCCTGGTGAGGCCGAGAGAGAGGCTGCGGGACTCAGAGCCCCCCGCCCTGTGGTACCTCACCCCGGGGACACACACAACTTGCAGGAAGGGAACAGGGCTAAAACCAGGCAGGCTGGACGTTGACGTGCAGCTTTAAAGGTGTTTCCTCTCCCTGGGTGTCTGCTTGCCCCTGCCAATATTTGGAATTAGGACAACTGGAGTCCTGAAGGCATACAGTTGCAGGGGGAATGGAGGTGGGATGGAGGTGATTCTTGGCCAGGCACTGACAAGAAGAGAGGGTGGACACCGAAATGCTGGGAAGACGGCTGTTTGGGATTGCTCCCTTGGGAATAGCCCATGGGGCTTGGCAGGTACTTACATGCTATCAGCCTTTTGCACCAAAAGCAAAACGACCAACTGAAGCAAATCAAAAAACTGCCATGGTCCTTCCTGGCATTCCTTTTTTTTTTCCTCTGAGTCATCCAGCCCTATGTGAGCAGAGTGTATCCTCTGGTCTGGGAATGCTAGAAATGAACCATCAAGGCTAATGCAAACCTCCTCTGTTAAGGGTATGCTTGTTGCAATCACCCATTAAGCCTACCTTAATTGCATTGATTTATTTGATGTTTGTATGCAAAGTGTTTGTTCTGTGTGTGTCTGCGTGTGTCCCTCGCCTTCTGCTGAGTATAGAAATGCCACCCTGTCCAGCCTGTGACAGTTTAGCTGCCTAGGCATCGTTTTGCTGTCATTCCAGTGCCTGTGAACTAAGCAACTCCTCTACCCTCATCCTGTGTCCTACCATCTCCCATCCCCGTGAGTGGGAGGCAGAAGGAATATCGAGTGGTCCTAAACGCGGGAAATAGTCTGCTGATGGGCACGTAAATCTCTCCTTGCAGAGCTCTATCACTTAACTAGCACAACGAGGTGATGCTCCAGTACCGAGTGAGCTATTTCCACAGCAAGTGCCTCATCAGGACTACCTGGTTTGGGTTTAAAAATCAGGCACGGCTTTTGAAACGCACTCACCTAGGTAATGCTCTATACATAGGAAGGTAAGAGGCTATCACTGCATGGAAACTGTCCTGACCAGTCTGGT
The DNA here is from genome assembly GCA_020746105.1 of Trogon surrucura. Lineage (NCBI taxonomy): Eukaryota > Metazoa > Chordata > Aves > Trogoniformes > Trogonidae > Trogon > Trogon surrucura. The sequence continues at coordinate 12,765,659 of CM036624.1, forward strand.
GCTGGAGGATCCCAGCAGCATCCGAGGAGGATAATTCAGGAGAAATGCCTGGGATTTGGAGAATTATCCCAGTCCTGTGGGAGGAGGAGCTGAGGCAGGAGGGGGAGTTGGAGGGATGGTCAGGGGCAGAGAAAGGCAGGTCGGCAAGGACAGCAATAGGAAAACCTTCTGGAGGAGAGACTCCAGGAGAAAGATGCTCAGCTGGAAGGAGACAAGCTGACCTGGAGTGTTTCAGGGTGCTGGGAGAAGAGCTGGAAGAAGGATGAATTTTGGATCCTACTCTCCCTTTACTGACACTAGCTAGGGGGTTGGGGAGGGAGAGAGAGATGGGGGTAGCGCTCCAGGGATTTGGCGCTCCTGTATTTCCCACTGTCATCTCTACCTGCTTGCAAGTCTTTAGCACTTTCCTTGTGATCTCTGCATGTCCTGCTTTGGAGACATGACTGCGCGTGCACACACACACACACACACACGCACTTATCCTGCACACCAAATGACAGAGTTAAACAGAGCCCAGTCAATACCCCCCCACCACCCCTGCAAGAAGCAACATGTTCCCTCCCTACCTTCTGCTATTGAACGTGGGTGGATCTCTGCCGCTAAACACAGACACAGAAATACTGGAAGTATTAGCCACAAATAGCACTCTGAAGGCACTTGTCTTTTTTTTTTTTGTAACCAAAAGTGTTTATTTCCCTTGCTCCTCTTCTCTATTTTTCTTTCCAATTAAAGAAGCCCCTACTTGATTCAAAAGACGTTCTACGCCTCAGAATACGGCAGGTAGATATAGATGGATGGATGGATGGATGGATGGATGGATGGATGGATGGATAGATAGATAGATAGATGATAGATAGATAGATAGATAGATAGATAGATAGATAGATAGATAGATGCGAGCATACATTCCCGCGAAAAAGATGGGTATCCCCGCAAACAGCAACAAATAAAACTAGGCTATGCAGTGCAATTCAGACCTGTGGGAAGGGCTTGAAGTGGGAGCCGGGGTGGTAGTAGCCTCCCCTGCCCAGCACCCCAACAAGCTGTCACCTTCGAGGACAAGCGACAGGTCGGGTTTAATAAGGTCTGGCAAAGGTTTCCTATGCCTCCCCAACCCCCCATCCCATCCAAGCCTCTTCAGGGGATCAGAAAGAGGAATGAACTTTTCCACCTTATCTCCCCATGCAGACTTCCAGACACTCCTTTAGACACGCTCACGACTCCCTTAAACCACCAGCGATTTCTGTTCATTCCTCCTCACGCAGGGGGAAAAGCACTGAGCCCTTTCAGCATCCATGCGAGCAGCTGCATCTGCAAGGGTTAAACTAGGGAATGTAGCAGGTACGGTGCCTGATGAAAACAGTAATAAAATGCGATGAATAAGCCGTGGAATAGTAAAGACCCTGCGGTGCGGATTGCAACTTAATGTCGGGAGTGGGGACTAACCTACGGAATGGATGTGGAGGAGCAGGGCCGGTGCTTCCTAATTTCTTCGAGTTCAGAAAGTGGAGCCAGCCAGGCTGCTGCTCAAAAGCGAGGCGAGGCATCTGAGACGCTGCTTTTCTTTTTTTTTTCTTTCTTTGGTTTTTTTTTCCCTGAGTACCCTTTTACTCTGGAAACGAGCAATCTGAACGCGAAATAAAACCTACTCACCGAGTGAAATTGCAGGAAGCGAAGCGGCTGTGAGCAAAATGCATCCCGGCTGCAAGCATATAGTCCATGATCTCCGGCGTCAAGCTAGAGGAGGGCTTTGCCTGGTGGTGGGACTTTGGAAACCATCAGCAGTTCTTGCACAGCAGCAAGTATAACAAACCATTCACACCGTGCCTGCCTCAGAGTGTGTGTGTGTTTGGATGGGAGAGAGAGGCTCAAGACCCAAAGAAAAGGGAGGGGGGAGAGCGAGGAGGAGGGGAGAAGGAAGGAAATCCGAATAGCAAGAGGAGTTGCAGGGAGGGGTAGGATTTGCTGGGGTTGGGGTGGTGGTATTTTTTTGCTGGCGATGATGGTGGTGATCCTCAAGGAAAGGATAACAAATGGTGGGATCGCAACAGCGAGCAGGAGGAGGGGGTGGCAGGGGGGGGGTTTACCAAGCCAGGTGGAGCCAAGCCAGGACCGCACCGAGCAGCGGGAGGCTGCAGCGAGCCGAGGCGGTGCGGAGCGGGGCGAGCGCGACGCTCACCGCGGTGGCGGAGCGGCCGGGGGATGTTGGGGGAGGCACAGGCGGAGTCCCGGAGCTCCGCAGAGCTCACCGCTCCGAGGCCAGGCTTTGCGGGACTTGGCCAGTCTCCTTCGGTGAGGGCGGGAGGGGGGGGGTGTGGGGACCCGCGGAGCGGGGTCAGGCGGGCAAACCCTGCGGGGATGGGCACGGCAGGGGCGAAGGCAGCCGGGGATCGGGGCACACGGCCCGGTCGGGGGGGTGTGGGGGGGCACGGCATGACCCGGGGAGGGGGGGGGCGGTGCGGCAGGGGGCAGCCCGGCTGCTGAGTGGCGCGGCACCCGCTCCTCCTCCTCCTTCTCCACCCGCAAACCCAGGGAGCCACAGCAGCGATATCGACCGGGTAAGAGGACCCCTGCTCCCAGCCTCACTCCCTACCCTCGGCCAAGCCTTTATTTCAGATTTTTTTTAATTTTTTTTTTTGTTTTGGCGCAGGCGGGTTTCCCGGAGCTGGCTCTCCCCGCTACCCCTCCCGCCGCCGCCTCATCCTTCTCCGTCCCGGCCGGGCTCCACTCTCCGCCTCCGGCGGGGGAAACCGGAGCGATGCGGGAAGGACATCGCGACGAGCGACGTTTGCAGGGTGCGGGGAAACGGGTGGGGGGAAATATTCCTGCGAATCACCCGTGCCAGCCCTTCTCCTCCACTTCAAGTCCTTGTACTGGGTAACCGGAGCATTCCCCTTTCATCCTGCCCCCCGCTCCCCGGCGTTTCTAGGCTTTCTGTATGGAAATCAACGGGCTGGCTCGGTGAGAAGGGAAAAAAAAAAAAATCTCCCTTCTCCTCCCATAGTGGCTCCAGAGTGTGTCAGGAATTTCAAGGTGTGTGTGGGAGGGGGAGGCAGCGCCAGGGTTTATGGAGCTTGGTGTCGTGTCCCCCCTCCCTCCCCCATCCCTCTCCTACATATTTGGTGTAAGCAGACACGTCCATTTACGGCTAATAAAACCGCATTTCCCTGTGCATGTTAGGCTGGGAGCTTGGTACTAGTGAACCGAAAGCGGGTCCCTGTCAGGGAACAGCCTGCAGATCAACCAGAAGTGTTGGCGTTCCTGCCTGCGAGCAAAGTAGCCTGGCTGCCTTCACACCGTGTTTCCCAGGATCAATAATCGCAGTGGCCATCTATATCGTCTATGTGATCTATACATCGACGTGACTGGCACTTCTTGTCTGTTGTGCTACATGTGGTCTTCAAGAGAGACTGTCATTTCTCTTGAGCTTTTTGATCAAGAAGGTTTTTGTCTTCTCTCAGCTACCTCTCCGAGCACCAGTGTGAAGCGTGCATGTCCATTTGCCAGTCTGGCAGTTTTATGTTTCCTGAATGTGTTGTGAGAGGTTTGACAACAGCAGAAACCCAAGGTTCCTCTATCATCACGTAGGTTTGTTCCTGTCAATGTGTTTATACTAAAGAATTTTTATACTAAAGCATTTATGCTTCAGAATTGTGCAGTGATCTAATCTCATAAATGATTGAGCCTGCTTTGATTTTTATTGTCTTTTTCTAAAGAAAGGAGGGAAGAAAAGGGTGAAGGAAGGATGTTACGGTTAGCGAATTAAAAAATGCAGTGTTCATTTCAAGTGTAGTAGCCGCTAAATATGTAGGCATATGTATGAATCATTATGCAGTTATAAAAACTAAAGGCATACCATCTTGCCTCTTTGCCTCAGAACACAGTTTCTCTTACAGCAACAAGTAGCATGGGATCCTCTCCCCCTCTTCTCTCCCCCTCCTGCCTTCAGCTCATCCTGACAAAATGCCAGTTACAAAGGTCAGCCTGTTTGTGTAAAGATCACTGTGTTTCTTAACAAAGACTGCTGCACATCAAGCCTGAAATGACTATCAAATAGACTTCTGGATTCAAGACACTCAATAAGAGTACTGTCCATTTTCTAGAACTGATAAAGTCCCGGAGAAACCAAAAGACAAAGAGACATAGTGTGTGAGCGGGATAGAGCAACAGGGCCAGGGTGCACACGGGCAACAACATCTTCATAGCAGTGTTTGTTACTGCAGATGTTAGCAAGATCCAATGGACCTTTATCTGTATATATTTCTGTGAATATATGAAAGGAGATTTGTTGATATGCTAATGCTTTTCCACTCCTCTCTTTAGGTTTCTTGCTAGCCCTAATGATGTCCTAGGCTGAACTTGTTCTGCACCCACTTCACACCAAAGGTAGCTTAAGTCAGCCAAGGAGAATTTTGAGTCTGAACAACACAACCCACAAATGAAAGAGAAGAGATTGACTTCACTAGACTTTGGCTCAAACCTGTCACAACTAGGTTCAGTTTTCATTTCATAGCATGCCAAAAGGTTAAAAGAAGTTACTTTGAAGTAACAACACCGTAGTCAATTCCAAGACCTAATTTTCACCGCAATTCCATTTGAGCCCTTAAAATAACCCTGGAGCAGGGTCAAAGTGATGTAGAGGACTAAGGTGCATTTTGCTCAATGGTGTTTACAACCTATGGCCTTAGAATATAATATTACAAAAACTTCATCATAGGCCAGAGTACTGGAATCACAAATGATCAAACAAACTGCCTTTGAATGGGTCAGGATTTTAGACAACCTGCTGAAAATGCTAAGCCCAAACTGGGGACTGAGTATTAACAAAGTAGCTGTGCATCAAGTCCTCCCATCCTAAAAGCTTACTGGCCCTGAATTACAGGTGATCAGATTCCTTTGTCCTGTAAATAGCAGTGTACAACTGCATTGGTAAATACATGTTTTAACAGCATATTCCATAACATCTTATTATTTCTTTTTACTTCATGTAATCAGCCTTTTGACCCTCTTTCTTCCATGACCTGCTGCATGCTTCTCTTAAGCTACTGAAAAATGTATGTAATTTATTAAGCCAGTTCAGCAGTTACCCTTAGCTTGCAACAGGCAAACCTATTATGCAAACTATACTGTCACCTTCTTAAAGTGCCTTCCTCCTCCTAGCTATAATGAATTCTCTGCATGCTATGCTGCTGTAAATTCTCCATCTAAAAATTCCATCCACTACGTGTTTTGTCAGGGGAAATTGTACTTGACTTTTGAAATAGTTGGGAGGAGCAAAATGATAACCTACTAAAGTGCCTTGCCCTGAACTGAAATTATGGCAAAGTAATTAAAGTTAGAGCAAAAAGGCTTAAACTTTGGACTGTGTTCTTAGTGTTTTTCCTTGGGTGAGGTAACTTTTTTTTCTGAAGTCTGATTTGAATGTCAAATTTGCATATTCAGCTAGAAAACATAGAGAATGCTTAATTGCCTATGTCCAGAGTTCATATTTTTCTTTGAAAACAACATGTCACATATTTCCAGGTTTTATTTCTAGTTACTATTTGTATCCATAAATTGAACTGCACATCTAAACAAGACCCATATTTGTTCATTACAGAAGCAAATATGTTGTATTTAGAATCTTGTTTTAACAGAGAAACATGGAATCACAGAACAGCCGAGGTTGGAATGGTTCAGAAGATCATCTGGTCCAGCCTTTCATGGGAAAAGGAGCCTAGATGAGATTATCTAGCACCCTGTGCCATCACATCTTGAAAACCTCCAGTGATGGGGACTCTACCATGTCCCTGGGGAGGATGTTCCAGTAAACGATGGTTCTTACGGTAAAAAAATACCTATGTTGTCTTCTCCATATGGTTCCCTGTAAAGAGGTCCCCCCTAGTCTTCTCCAGGGAGAATAGACCAGACTCTTCAGTATTCTGTCACAAGGCAAGTTCTCCAGCCCTTTGATCCTCTTTGCAGCCTTCCCTCGTGCCCTTTCCAGTCTGTCCACTTCTTTCTTGAATTTTGGGGACCGGAACTGGACACAGTGCTCCAGGTACTGTCAGTATGGCTGACGATGAGTGGAATGGGATGATCACAACTCCATTTTAGTAATATCCCCGCAGGTGCAGCCCGGGATCCGATTTGCCTCTGTTGCTGCAGCAGCTCGCTGCTGACTCATGTTCAGTTTGTTGTCCACCAACAACATATTTTGACCTATACATTTGTGCTTCAGCAGAGCTATGATTCACTTGAATAAAATTACATCCATCAACTTCCTTTTCTTGCAGAGGAGATTATTTTTAGGATTTTCCAACCTTTCACTTAAAGGGAATGAATTAATACTGTAGAATTTCTTTAATTTTGTACAAAAAAATTAGATGAGAGAAATACAGCATTAACAACGGTTGCATACTCCCTTGTCCTAACCTTTGGCAGCAGAGGACAAACTTAAAGGCTGTAATTTTTTTTCAGGCTCTTGCTATCATTAAAACACCAGTCTTCTGAGATAGGATAACCTCTTCAAAGGAAAGGTATTTCTCTACTGCTTTCAGAAATTAATTGCAAGACCTGTAAGCTCATGTGAGCTGACTAGACACAGCCAGACACACATGTCTGGGCGAGATGCAATAGCACTTCAGATGTGGAAGCAGGGACTTCTCTAGGGATTTACCTCTCCCTTTTCTTGGAAGATTTGAGTCTGTTCTGTAGAATCTTCACAACTGTTAATATTGGTGCTACATAGGGTGCTAAAAGTTTGCCTTCTTGCATTGCAAATGCCCTCCTCTAGAAACTATGTCTTTGGATAAACAGAGGGGTTGAACGACCATGCTGTGATAGGCATTGTTCATAATTGTAAATTCTCATTAGCACCTAAAGCAGATAATGGCTGCTATCACACAGCTTGATAGGTAAAATCATATGGCTTTTCTAAAGCATTTGCAACCTTGACATTAGAACAGAATTGTGCAACAGAAAATGAAATAATTCTCTTCAAATCCATGGAACAATAACAATATTCATGTGCTACAATATTGTTACTAACTTTTTTGTTCAATTTTTTTTAGTTAAGGCATATTTTTTCCATTTGTTTCCATGACCAATGGCCATGCAGGCAAAAATATGGGCTTCGAGTTTTTAAAATAACCTCTGATGTATTCAGGCATTCACTTTTTCTTGCTAACTGTTCTTCAGAAAATCACAGGAGATTCTGCTACTTTCAAGAAAAAGGTGAACGAGGAAGTGCATTTTAAATCGTGTTGTAGCATTGTGGTGGAGAGTCTTGTGCATCAAACACCTGTGGTTTTTAGACAATATTTGCTCTTGGTGTCTGTAGTAGTCCACTACCAGAAGGTTAACATCCCATGAAAGTTGTGCAATGTGTACTTCCAGTAGTGGGTACAATGGAAATGGAACCAAGACTTCCACCCCACAAACACTGACTTTATAGCAATGTGAGAAGCACTGACCTAACACGTCAGCAGATTTGTAGAGGAATGGAGGTGTATTTTTAGTGTACTTACTCTTAAATACAGAAGCCAACATCTTCTGTTAAACTTCTAAACCGCCCTGATTCTAAGTGTTGCCACACAAACTTAAATAAAGCTGTGTTGTGTTACTTCTGTGTGGCCAGAATTGAGTTCGTTCCAGGCTAGGCAAACTATTAACACTAAAAGTCTCTGTCCCGGAGAATTCAGAGTCTGAATTAATGACGGAGGACAGAAAAAGTGTTGAAATGAGTAGAAGACTCCTCAATGCATTTTCTGTGGTGCATGTGAAAGGGCATGACCCATTTTCAGACAAGACAACTTTTTGGAAAGGTGATGGAGTCAAATGAAGTTTTGTTATATCTGATGCCTGGTACAAAAGACAGGCTTACTATAAGTTATGGCAAAAGTAATTCTGTATTCCAGGTGTAAGAGATCTTGATTAGAATCTATGTACTTTTCCTTTATGAATGTTTGCAGAAGTAAAATATATATTTGCCAGAATGTATAAAAGAAATTGGTCATGGACTGAAAAAGGAACAACAGGCAGGTACTGGTGAAATTTGCAGCTGGCGCTTTGCAATGTCAAGGAATTACATATTAGAAAAGCAGAGTTTTACAGGGTGGTTATGCTGGGAAGAAAAGGTCATACAGAGAAAGCAATCTGCATTTGGAAAATAGATTATTTTGCAGATATTGGTTCAAATTGATAGTCATTCCCTGAATAACATCTGGTGCATTATCTCAATAGATGTGCTTATCTCCCATAGAAATGAGCTGAGCAGAAGATCTGTAGTAAGATTTGAAAATAACCTTTGTTATTATATGTCATTACCTCATAAGAATCAAAAGACATCGGCCACTAATGACAATGAACAAGAACAATACAGTTTTTTGAATGGTCTATTCAATGCATTTCCAGTGTCTGGTATGCACTTAAAATACAGCAGCAGTACAAACATTTATCATTTGCCTGGGCTGTGGAGCTAATGAGACAGAAAAAGCATGAAGAATTTGGATGGATGAACTCCATTTACCTAATTTCCAACTCAATGATATGAAAAATAAGTAATATATGTATAAAGTCTTATTTGTTATTGTGGTTTCTGGTTTTGGTTTTGTTGGGTTTTTTACAGCTCTTGCCTTGCAACAGCATGGGTTGGGTCCTCATGGTGCACAACAGGTATTTGTTCTTTCCAGCAGGTATTTGTTCTTTCCAGCATTTGTTCTTCACTCTCGTAACATTCCTACTTCTTCCCAGCTGGTAGGGGATTGATGCTAGGAAGATATTGGGTTCTCTCCTCGCTCACAAAGAAAAGGATCCAGTAAAAAAGATTGCACTCATGTCACTCATTTGATTATGTTCTCCATTTGTCAAAATGCTGGAGCACAAAGCCCACATATATTTTGTGAAGCATTCTAGAATCCACTTGGGTTTAAGCATGCACTTCTAATCTTTGGCAAATGAGGATTGCTTTAGATCTTTGATTACTCTCCAGTATGTGTTTAGATGAATCACACAGCAGCAGTAATTTTTACGTTTAAGGTGGCACAAATGTCTTTATCAGAAAACTGTATTTTCAGTTTCATTTTTTTTTAAATGACATTGGAGGGAAAGTAAATAAAATATTAGGACTTGATTCAAAAAAAACCATGTGCATCCAGTTTAGAGTTAGTCATCTGGATTTTGCTCAACCTTAGAAGTGACATTCACTTTTTGGCAGAAATTTCTGACACACCAGAACACTAAGTTGTGCTCCTATTTTGAACATTAGGATGTCAGACATCTGTTTCCTTGATTTTTTTCAGATAAAAACACTAAAAACAGTGCTGACAAAATATATTAACATGGGATAATGTCCATGTCCCCATTAGCTGTGCACTTTACAAGGATAGGTAAAAAAAACCAAACAACAAAACAACTGTAAGGTAACATTCTCATTGGGCACTGTTTGGACTATCTGGAGGCAACAGAAGGTCTTCTCAGCCAACTACTGGAATTTATTGGGCAGTTCACTGTCAGGATATAAAGTAATTACCAGTTGTTTTTTTGAGACAGTTAAGCACTGTTGGAGTCTGAATGAATTTTATAGCTAAAAGCTGATGTGTATATTAATCCAAATAAGGTTGATGTAGAGTTAACCAGTCTATATCTTACAACTGTACCTTACAGTTAATACTCCAATCATTGTCTACTCTTAAGAAATAACTGCAGCATATTTTTTTTCCAAATTCAGCAGTCAGCACTATTGTCTTGCTAGTGTGAAGAATTGCACAAATAGCAGATAAAAAAGTGCAGTTATGAATACATGCAGAAAATATTTGCAGCTTCTCTGATTTCTGACTGAGTAAACCAATTTTCTCTGCATAATCAAAAAATTCAAAAGCAGGAACAAGGGTATTTAACTTGTTCTACTCAAGAAAATAAAAGGACTTAGGATGATAGATTTGTGGAATGGTTTGGGTTGGAAAGGTCATTTAAAGACCATCTTGTTCCAAACCACCCCCCACCATGGGCAGGGACACCTTCCACTAGACCAGGTTGCTCATAGCAATTCTCAGACATGAGGACCACGTAGGGCAGACACTTGTTGGATCAGATGCTCTGTACCATGCCTTGCAGTTGCTGGCTAACTGAAGTAAGCGTGCTAACTAGAAATTTTACTCTATTTCTGAGAAAATTTGTTCTTTTTCATCTTCTACTTTCTACTTTCTGTATATCAATTTCTGATAAAGTTCACCATGCATTCTACTGAGAAGTTGTAATCAGCTCCATTTGTAAATATATTTTAAGGATAGCATTTTAACTGCATGTGACATAAACCTGCCATTAAACTAAAAAAAACCCCAACCTGTATGTATAATCAAATCTTCCAGTTCTTCCAAAATGCAAAATTCTTCTTATAACAAGCCCCTTTCATTTTTAGAAGCCTGTGAAGAGGTTAATTTAGCAACATGTACTCATGGCCGCTAGATCTTAGGTTTTTTTCAAGTGTCAAGTGTTTCTATAGAAATGTAAGAAAAACGTCTTTCCAATGTGTTTTAACATCCAGTTCTTTCAGCACTGCTTTTTGTTCATCTCATCTGTTTGCATGCAGACGTTATTCTGCAAGATCCCATATGCAACAGTTGATAAAAAGGCGTCTAATAAATAAGGTTATATTTTATGCCTATCGCAGGCAATTGTGGTGCACTTTACAGAGGCTTAGTTAGACAATTTCTCTTCCTGTAGGGCTGTAAAGTTGGCAAGCAGCAAAGAAGAACTCTTCTGCAAAGTTTGCCAATGTATCCACTGTTTATAATAGTACTGGGAGTATTTTCCATTCTCAAATCAGCAATTGGGGCAATAAAGTCATTTTAAGTTATGCCGTTTCTTAATGTGCTCGTTGCACAGTAATTACTGTATCATCACCTGCAACATCTTGCAGTGCTGGAAAATTAAAACCATTATGCTAACAAGTTTTCTACAGGAGCTCTCCCTCTCCTCAGCAATCACAAATATTTGAACTTCCATTTCTAAGTAGCTTGAGAAAAGTTTCTTTAAAACTTCTTTTGGCAACGTAGCATCAATCATAAAGGTAAAGTTTTTAAGTACACTCACAATGACCTAACTCTTAACCGTTGGAGCTGGCAGAAATTGTACATGAACCATGAAGAAAGTGCTCCATGTACTTCCTGCGAGTTGTATTTGTGGTGAGTTGACCTTGTCTGGCTGACAGATGCCCACCCAGCAACTCTCTCACTCCCCCCCTCAACGGGACAGTTAGACAAAATAAGATGAAAAAGCTCATGGGTTGAGATAAGGACAGGGAGCTCACTTACCAGTTATTGTCATGGGCCAAACACACTCAACTTGGAGAAGATTAATTTAATTTATTGCCCAGTAAAATACAATTGCTAAATCAGAAAGGAAGATGGAAAATTAAAACAGTACCTTCTCCCTATGCTTTTGCGAAGACTCAACTTCACTCTTCCATTCCTAGCCATTCCCCTCTCCCCATCCCTGAGCAGCACAGGAGGATGGGCAGTGAGGGTTGTGGTCAGTCCATCACAGCTCCTTCCTCCTCACACTTACCCTCTGCTCCACCAAGACCTTCTCCACGGGCTGCAGGGAAATCTCTGCTCTGGCTCCTGGAGCACCTCCTTATCCTCCTTCTTCATTGATTTTGGTGTCTGCAGAGCTGTGTCTCACATTTTTTTCCCTCACTCCTCTGCCTGTCTAGAATTTTTGCCCTTAAATACATTTTCACAGAGGCACTACCGGCATTGCTGACAGGCAGCCTTGTTGTGCTTTTCTCTGAAGGAGGAGGAAAGAGGAAAAACAAAAGGGGAATTGACTTCTCAGGTGAACTTGTAGCTAGGTGAAGAGAGAACTTCGTGCAGCTCAGATTCTGAGTTTACCTAATGCTTCTCATAACACTTATCTGTGTGTTTATCTTTTCTCAGAGGCTTATATGCTGTCTTGAAAAGAAATGAATCCAGAAATATATCTGAGTGCTTTCCTGAGCCATGGCCAAAATTCATATGTAAATGAAAGAGTCTGCTCCATCCAGCTTATTTTAAAGATATTATCGGGATAAAAACATCAGCAAGCACATTCCAAAGTTGTCAAGGTAGACATGAACTAAGCACAAAGTCAAGAGAGAAGACATCCTCTTCCTTGTATGTCAACATTTTTAGCTCTCACTCTAGGAGGCAAAATAAAATTTTCCCCCAGGAGTTTATCAGCTTTGCCTTATTCTGAAATCCTTATGAAAGAAAGATCAGCACAAGAGTGTAAGATAATTTCTATCCAGTGCCAAAGTACAGTGAAACTACAAGGAAATAACAAGGCAACTACTGTAAGGACAAAGGGCCAAATACTCAGAGGGCAGATACAGTAAAAAATTGCATACGTATCGTGACATGGTACACTGGAAAAGGTACAAAACAGTCTCAAGTTTCTTTCTCAGACTACATTTGAGAGGGAGGTGCCCCAGAGAGTACCTGACATTAAGCACAAGATGATCAGAGAAACCCAATCTTTGAAACCCTGACAAGTTCATAAAATAACAACCATCAGCCAAACACAAATCTCTTTCATTATTTTATCTTGAGTATTTGGTTTTCTACACTTAAGCTACTTTTTTTTTCCTCTGTGGGTAATAAAAGCATATTGATCAGAATCGTTATATGTGTACATTATTCTTTACAAAATTTTTTCTCAATGCACTTTATATGCCTTGACAGACAAATCCTAAAGTTTGCTGTCAGCCTTGTCTGTGCTTGATTTACCTCTGGCTTTTTCCCAATCAATCATAATGTTCTTATCACCTCTTTGTGTTGTGTAGCAGCCAGCACTCAGCCTGGAGCAATTACCTTAGGAATAGCAGTATACTCTACAGAAGTTGTACCGGATGGTGCAGACCCTTGGGGGCTTTATAGGCATCAGTCAGAGATCTGCTAAGCTGATTTCTACAAAGAAACTTAAAACTAGGTCTGTTTCATTAAGGGGTCTAGTAATATTGATGGTGCTTGAAGCCATCCAATGCTCCCAGAGAACACTGCAGTTCACAGAAACGGTTTCTACATGTTCATCTGCTTTGTGCTTTCCAGTGTTATACTGAATATATAAAATGCATAATATAAATGAAAATATCTAGAGGGAAAAACCCATGAGCCAAATGGTTATAATTGTTGTTCTTTATTCTGCTTTTTGTTGTTTTTTGTTTTTCCACTGGGTTGGATCCAACATGATCCAGAATGCAGCTCCTCTCTGTAACAAGTTTTTGTCTTTTAGATTCTCCATTTCAGTGACATTCCAGATAATGATACATCAGGAGGTTAATAGCATGTCTTGTTTACCTGTCTTTGCGCATCTGTTAAGAGTCTCATTTGAACTGCCAAAAACATGACCTCTCATGACTGCATGGTTCATCTAGAGTTTCCGTGAAGTTTCAGCTTTGGTTATAATGCACTATTATTCCGTGTTTCTGTGATTATTTTGAGGTTTCCCAGTTCTGAGTGCTTGAGATGATAAGAGGCCAGGGTCACAGTTCAAGCGAATGCCATTGAATATCATGACACTCCGCAGGTGTGTGAGCTAATGGAATATGACTTGAAGACAGGTTCATAGTCATCATGACAGTGTTTGTTTCCTGGATTGTGGGAAACAAAGCTGGTGTGGTTTGTACCCACCTGGCTTAGCCCTGAGTCAGTTATACCCAGGTTCCTTCTGGTGGGGTTTAGCAAAAGAACACTCTCTGCAAGGCAGCAGGCAGTAAAGAGCAGGCAAGCAGCACTGACAGGCGAGAGACTGGCACTCTGGGAAAAAAAAACAAACAAGGAACAAACCAGAAGGACAGGAGTTACTATGACATCATTTTAACTTCACTCTCTTTTAAATAAATGCGGTCTCCAAAACCTTTTCTTTTTTTTTTTTTTAACAAACAAACAAACCCAACAAAAGAAGTAAAATAGCACTATCATCTTTCTAGTCACAGAGACATTTTCTGGAAATTATGGAAATGTTTTAACTGCTTCACTTCTCATAAACATCCAGAAAGGATTTGACCCTTAAGGGAAAGCATATGAGCATGCTGTTCCCCATTTCCTTCAGTCTTTTGGTTTTGTTGTAGACAGTTTCACAGCCCGGAGTTTAGAACGTGTAATGAAGCCTGTACCTTGCATTACACTGAACTTCAAGAAGGTTAAACCCACAGTGCTCCTAGTAACATAAATTTATTTTTCAAGCCAGTTGGTTGGATCAATTTCAACATTACAATTATTTTTTTCTCCTCTTTATTGGTGTAACTTGACAAATCATACCCTCCAGTCATCTTGCAGTATTCCCTGTGCCGCATTATAAGAACCATCTGCCCATCTTGAATAAGCTTAGGAAAATTTTTCCCATGTTTCTTGTCCAAACATTTCTACCCTGAGTAGGTTGCTTTTCAGGATTAGTTGCTTTGGGGGAAATGGGACAGCAGAGTAGAAACTGAGAATTCTTGTGGAGAGCAAGCTTCCCAGGAAATACTTACTATTAAAGAAAAGAACTAAAATTGTCACAAACAGTAATAGTTTCTTTGCAGCGGGTGTCTTGTCTCCATCTTCAGCAGAAGTGTAACTACTCAGATTTCCCTTCCGATTTATTTGTGCTGCTTTTCTAAACCAAGCAGAGCTGTATATACCTATATAGACCTGTTAATATTCATATTAACCAAATTAGAAAGTAATAATTTCATTTATGTTATAGTTTCTCAAAGGAAGTAATATAAACCTAAGATAGACAAATGCTTTGTTCCAGGCTCTGCAATCCGATGTTTGACTCATACAGCTATATGTTTACTTGCTTTCCTTTCATGGTAGTTTCTTTAGAATTGATGAAGCATCTTCATAGTATCAAGCCTAAAGGTGCTTGTATTGCAGCCTTCTACTGGAGAAGAAGACTTCAGCTACTATGAGGATGATGCGTTTACCAAGTACAATGGACAAAGTCACGCAAAATCTTGTTTCTGCTATCAACAGTTCCACATAAAAAGCTTATACATAAAAAGGTTATGTATTTAAAAAATCCAATTAATTTTTAAACTGATGAGGAGTGCAAATTGCCAATTAAAATGAAGAGTTTTGCAAGGAACATAGGTAAACAGATTATCTGTTAGATGGCAACTTTATGGTCATGCAACAATTGTTAAAGGATATGAAAAACAACACACAGGACATACATGTTACAAGAATGGCAAGAAAAGAAATTAGAATGGGAAAAGCAAAGCAATCAAACTCACTAAATCTGTAATTTGTATACTTACATGCATTGTTCTACACATTCAGCTATCTCAATAAATAACAGAAATTGAGTTAGGAATTTATCATTTCAGCCGGCAGATCCAGCAGATTGTAAAAATCAGCCATGAAGAGGAAAGAAAATAAGAAAGCCACAGTTAAAAAATAGAGAGCCTTTGGAAAGAATGTCTTCATCCTTACTGAAAATAGTCAAGTTTTTTTTCCTGATCATAGTTTGATAAAAGTGTAGTGGGTACAATCCTGCACTGGTATTATATCAGATTAATTGACTTTGTCAGAAGGACATAGATTAATCCAACTAGGTATCTGGCTCACTTGAGGTACTGAAATTAAAATCTTGAAAAACACACCAATTTAAATTCACCAAAACATTTACACTAGCATGGCATCAATGTGCTGAACAGTGTGGTGAAAACTCAGCTTTTTGTAAAAATGCTATGTGTTAAATCTAGATAAAATTGTTCACCAGTTTGTAACCCAATAGACATTATTTTTACCAGTACTAGTTAAAAAAAGATCATTGCTAGTAAAAGCCTCAGGCAGACCCCAAGATTGAGGAGAATGAAACCTTCCCTGTAGGCATCATAATCTTCCAAGAAAATGTCTCAGGGACCTTGAGGAAGGTCCTCCCACCCTTGAGGAAGATGAGAGCTGTCAGCCTGAGGAGGCAGAGGAACACTGGAAGGCTGGACATAGAGCTACAGCAGAGCAGCAGGTATTAGGCACTTCTTTTTTCTGTATAATAATGTTCATTGCATTATTAATGAGGCTTTCCTGTAACGAGTAGGAAATTTGGACTATTAGGCAGTTAAAAGATTAATGTGACTAAAACCAGGACTGAGTGTCATCTGTGCAGTTTTGCTTTGTGCGTGCAGCAGTATTTCAATGGATAAGGTTTCGTCAGCGGTCTGAGCTCCAGGATGGGAACCTGCTTCCTAGGACAGCTCTTGGGGTGGCATCTTAGAGTGACTGAGGCCTTTGAAAAGGAGCCCAGACACACCACCCAGCCAGTGTGCATTTTTCGTTTCCTATCAGGTAACTCAACCAAGGTGAGCAACAGGAACTGCTGTGATTAGGGTCATCGTGCAAGAGGAACCCCATGCTGGAATGGACAATAGACGTCCTGATTCAAGGTCGCAAGAGGAACACTGGGATAAAAGGGACAATAGACATCCTAATTTGAGGGTAACAGGGTCTAGGTTAGACTTTTATTCTCAATGACTGCATTACTGTATAGAGGAATCCATGGCCATTGAGTCTTCTTGATGTTAAATGTATTTCTGGAACCTTTGAGTGGCTCTCTTGTTTTGTACTTTGTATAGCTGTTAAACAATTGAGCAATTGTTATGAGGCTAACAAGCCTGGCACTTTGGCAGGCTGCTATCTTTTATTGTTAAAGTATTTTAAATCAGTGACACAATGCTTAATGCCACAGCACTAGTCCCTTGCTTTTAGGTGAAGTACCTTCTGAATACGTTTTTAGCCACCTTCCCGGACTTCTGACAGTGCTTTATATTCTTAAGTGCAACAGCTTTTCAGTGTGGGCCACAATAACTGCACGATTGTGTGACAAAATAAATAAGAACTAGCTTCTCACTATTTCTATTAAACCAGTATTTTTACAGCAGTGGCTCAGAACACTACATCTTGCAGCAGCTCTTCTTTAATGCTCTAGGCCACTACTGCAGAATAGTCTTATTTTTATAAGCTTGATGGAAAGATTAGGTGTCAAATTTAATAAACCCTTTGGCTCTTTTTCTATTATTCCATGCCATGGGTGCCCTCTGCTTTGAAGGAAAATAATTTTTCATTTGGTGGTGGCAATAATCCAAATATATAAACCACTGTAGATAATTTGAGGTAATTTGCACCGATTGTCAGGTTTAAAGCTAACCTCGATTAATGAATTCCTGCATATGTAACATAAGTTGTTCAGATAGATCAAGGCAAAAATCTTGTTAGTGAAGTATAGGGGAAGCTGATTTTGGATAAACAAAATTTTCATTTCTTTTGCACTGAAAGATCCTAAATACTGGTTATGATCCTGGATTTAAGGAAAACAAATATTTTTACTGATAATCAAAATTAGTCAGTAAACTGACCAGCCAGCGCCTGTAGATCTTCTCTGAGAGCAGTCTCTTCCCTTCACTTACACAAGCGCTTCAGATGCGATTATATTCAAGTTGAGCTGCATAGGAATCCCTTGCCAATATGGTGATGCTGGCTTCTATAAAACATTTATTTGTCCAAGACTGAAATGTCTCATTGGGAACATACTGGCTCCAACTAAACCTGCACAATGAAATATCTTGGAGGGACTCCCTGTATGACTTCATGATCAGAGAATAATTAATAGCCAGATAGTCATCAGGGCTGTATGAAATTATATTTAAGCCTGTAGTCTTAATCAGGTAGAACAGAGACATATCATTAGATTAGATGCTAGGAAGAAATTCTTCACTGTGAGGATGATGAGGCACTGGAGCAGGTTTCCCAGAGAGGTTATGGGTGCCTCATGCCTGGAAGTGCTCAAGGCCAGGCTGGACTGGGATTTGAGCAACCTGGTCTGGTAGGAGGTGTCCTTGGACATGGCAGTGGGGCCGAAACAAGATGATCTTTAAGGTCCCTTCCAACATAAACGGTTCTGTGATTCTATTCTATGATTCTACAAAAATCATGAATTCGTCATTTTATCAGGGTACAGTGTTTCCTACAGAGCTTGGAGGGTGATACTGGATAATTATTCAATGGGAATGAATGATCTGGACATAGGATGTGAAACTGAAATTGGTTTTGAGGTTTTAAGTAAAATACAAGAATACCATGAGGCATTTCTTGAAAATCTTAGAGAAAACATTGAAAAACTTTCCAGAAGAAGCAACACTTAAGTCTTGAAGTGTGTAGATGCTGCTCTGAACCCTTAGAGGCTTTCACGACTGTTTCCACAAAAATAACATGATCTATTTGTAATCAGGCATGAATGGCTGGGACTGAAACACTGCAAGAGGCAAGGCTTGGTGAAAGGACAAACTTCCTAGGGGTAAGAAGTAAGTGGAAAGTTGAAAGACAAGAATATTCTCCAGGTAGTACATTAAAACAGTGCTTTGGGTTTGGGTAGCTGTTTGGAAGAAAAGCTTTTTGGAAAACATGGGATCAGAGGACAGGGAAAAATGAAAATGCTTTCAGACTCTCACAACAATGTCTTAAGCAAGGGTTTGGAAAATGAGGTGAGATGAAAGGAAAGTAAAAAATTCTTGTTGATTAAGTGTTAAAATTCAAGATATCAACCTTCTATAGTCCAAAATTTCTAGGACAAGAACTTGCTTAAAGTGGGAGTCATATTTGCCCCTTGGGGTTCCTGTCTTTATCTTCAGTGTCCTTTGCTTTATTTAAAAGGAAAGAGAGTAGTTTCTCATGAAATAGAATAGAAAAGTAGTTTTGTTTACTGGTAAAAACTTGAATAATATGTTCCACTTATAAAAGTCTCTGCAGTCTGAGAGCTGAGCAAGGTCAGAAGACACTTAGACAGCAAATGTTCCTCTGACCCTATTATTTATAATGATGCAGTATTTTATATACAGCTTTTTTACTCTCAATTACATGTTTCATCCACCTAGCTAAACCTTAATTTAAACTTGCCCATCTAACACTGTTGCCTAGAGCTTCACAAACTTGATAATAGATGAAGTGAAATTTTCCTACACTTCAAAAAAAAGAAAAAATAAAAAAAAAAGGAAAAAAAGCTGTGATAATGGAGTGCAGGTGGAGCTCATTTGGAGTAATGAGGTTCTGAATGGATGTTTTGCAAACAGAACACTTTTTGTGACCTAACAGCTCCGTCAATTCACATGCTGTTCCCAAATGCTTTGTTTTGTTCCTTCTGCACTCAAGTGGAAATGAAGATTTCTTCTGGTGATGTTGGTGCTTCGGAAAGGGAAGTACAAATCACCAGGGTGCCATTTAAACAGGGATATTCACGTATCCTCCCCTTTTGTGCTTGAGCTGCTCTTGCTTTCTGCCAGCTCTCCCAGTCAGAACGATTGAAACCATGCTGGCAAGCAAAGAGTTTGGGAACTGGAGTTTGGGGATTGTTTTAGGCACATAAGTAACAAGCAGTCACTCAATTCTGTTGAGGCTACAGCGCCTACAGGGTTGCTGGCAAGAATCTTTAATGGAGCCTTCAGGGAACTCAAGTTCAGAGTTCAGCTTGCATGGAGTATTACTTAAATCCGTGGTTGATATCTTTCTGTGTAAGAAAATATGTTGTGAGGAGGAGAACAAAGACGCTGTGTATTGAAATTCAGTATGAAACCACACAGGACACAGAGTACTATACTGGGCACAAACACAGGCACTCTGGAGGGGCTTCTTTACTGTTGTCAACTATTTTTGTGGTTTGTAAATATACTGTGGACTTCTGGCCTCTGGCACTACTTGGTCCAATAAAGCCCGTTATTAGCTGTGAAATATCTGTATTCTATATTACTGGATACAGAATACATTCCTAAACATCACTAGCCACTTGATTTCTGAGTTGTCAGCTGGAGTGACTCGTATTTCCCTGAATTAAAAAAAAAACAAAACAAAAAACAGAGGGGAAAAGAGAGGGAGATTGTAAAATACAGAAACAGGATTGGTGTTTTCTTCTTGGAGTTCTAAGAAGGCAGCCATCCCACAGAGCATCCCTATGCCATGGTCCTAAATTCCAGGCTGATAATAGGATCTGATTATCCCTTGCATAAGGAAAAGTGGAGATGGAGACCAGAGCCACATGATGCAAATTTTACAGCACAAATAAGAGTAGTTATCTACAAAACAGAGCAGTAGCACGACCTGAGAGTGATTAAGGATAATGCATTAGCCATCTGCACAATGTCTGGTAGCAGCAAGAAGGTAAACAAAGTCTTGGCATGCATTATGTCTCTAGAATTGAGATATATATAAATCAGAACTTAAATACTCATGTATAGAGCAATAGCGAAGCCTCATTTGGAGTACTCTGAGCTTTTCTTTTTAGAATGTTATATGAAGGCTATGTGAAGCTGGAAAAGATCAAAAAAAACATGACAGAAGGTACTTAGACTAACATTGGAAACAAAGGAAATGCTTCACAAGGAATGAGAAACCAGACTCTCAATATGCACAAAAGAAACTGAGACCTTGGAGAAAAATCTAGGATCTAAAATACTCTGAAAGGGAAAGACAGATGCCAGTGCAAGGCATTTAAATACAATAACAGCTAATTGAAAAACAAACATGTAAGAGTTTAAATGAAGGTAGAGATTAGTAGCCTGAAGTAATCTGGACAGAATTAGGACATACACAAATAGCTGTGGCATGCTGCAAAATAAAAAAAAGATTGTGCATCCACTCAAAGGGTACTTGGCTAACTAATCGTAGCCAGGTTGAGCCCATGCAAGAACTTTAGGAAAGTAAACAAATTCATCTTGCAGATAACCTATCCATGCTAACAGGTTCAAAAAGTAATTTTGTCTTCTCTGGAATGGATTTGATTTTGCTTTGGTGATGCAGAGCAGACATGTGACCTAACCTGCAGCCCAGTGGTAAAACCCATCCCTAAACAAAAATTTCAGGTCCCGTTTGAAAAGATAATCTTGCAGTAAAACTTAGTGAAGGGGTTAGTGATGCAGGAAGAACAGCTGAACTTTATAAGATGAGATACAAAAGGAAATTTCTCCTGTAACCTCTATGGAAAGGTTTATGGCACAGTGATAGTCCCAAAGCAAAGCATCTTAATTACATAAAGACTACTTTTCTCTAGGTGCTGCTTCACATAATAAGACTATCTTGATGAAAAAAAAATTACTTTTTTTTTAGGAGAACTCAGCCATTAGAGATTTTGAAAGGGAAACACATAGAGATCTGCCCTCCCTTTTAAGACAAATTAATTCCCAAGTGCAATTCGTTCTTAGTTTTCTTCTCAGGTCTTACAATTTCTAATCCAAAATTAGCAAATACTGGAACAGGAGTTAAGAAAAAGGGATGGAATGAAAGTTTCCCATTCACAGTAATAAATAGCACTTTAAGAAAAAGCAAAGGTAGATTGCTGTTTTCCTCTGGCAGAGCTTATCTGGTCAGAGCTGGCTCAGAGCTTTGCAGCTCTGTTGGCAAATTTTGCAGAGATAGTAAAGAGGGTTCTGGACAGGATGAAAGAAGCAGAAGGGCAACTTTTCTTCACATAGAAACTGCCCCTGTGATTCATAGAAGAGTTTGGGTTGGAAGAGAACTTTAAAGATCATCTTGTTCCAGCCTCCTGAAGTGAACAGGGACATCTTCAACTAGACCAGGTTGCTCAGAGTCCCTGACCAGGGGTCAGGACCAACCTGATCTTTACGTTTCAAAAGACTGGGCAGCTCCAGTCTCTCTGAGCAACCTGTACCAGTGTTTCTGCACCCTCACTGTAAAGAAATCTCTTTCTTATATCTAGTCTAGATCCAACCTCCTTTAGTTTAAAGCCATCACCCCTTGTCCTATCACAACAGATTTTGCCAAAAACTCTGTCCCTAACTTTCTTATAGGTCCTCTTATAGGTCCCCTTTAAGTACTGGAAGGCCTCTGTAGGGTCTCCCCAGAGCCTTCTTTTCTCCAGGCTGAACAACTCCAACTCTCTCAGCCTGTCCTCGCAGGGAAAGTGTTCCAGCCCCATTTATCATCTTTGTGGTTTCCTCTGGATCTGCTCCAACAGGTCCATGTCTTTCCTGTGCTGAGGACTTCAGAGCTGGACACAGAAATAAGGTGGGATATCAGAAGAGCAGAGTAGAAGGGGATAATCTCCTCCCTTGACCTGCTGGCCACACTTCTTTTGGTGCGGGCCAGGATGTGATTTGCTTTCTGTGCTACAAGCACACATTGTTACCTCACATTCAGTTTTTCAGCCACTAGCATCCCCAAATCCTTTCCTACATGGCTACTCTCTACCTGTTCTTTATCACACCATCCCCAGCCCGTATTGCTAACGAGCCTTGCCCGACTCAGCTGCATGACCTTACACTTGGCTTTGTTGAACCTCGTTAGGTCCACATGTGCCCGCTTCTCCAGCTTGTCTCGAGTCACAGGGTGGGACTGCCCCTCGAAGCACTACCTTTACAAAACACAATCCTCCACCTAGCAGCAGAGTAGTAATAGTAGTAGTAGTAGTGGTACTTAGGAGATATATAAGCTATCACAGCTGACCCCTAACATCAAGGAGTACTGTCAGTTGTCTTTTTACAGGTAAACTGATACTCTCTGGACTTGTCTTACCATGCTGCATGTAAATTGTTATCTTCTGGCTTTACTGAAGTTCCGAGTTACATTTTTTTCTTGTACCTATATTTGAAATACCTAAACGTAGGCACAGACCACAAATACAGCTTTATGGTTAAAGCAGAGGGAAGCTTAAGGTCCACCTGAAGTACTGCTGATGTAAATAGAAAAAAATCTTTATCTTTTGATAGGTTTATAGAACAAACACATCATTTAAGGGGTATGTGTGGGAGATTAGAAAGAAAAAGTGCAAATCCAGAAGTTACGATCTCTGACAGCTTGCCTTCGCAAGGGCATTGTAGGGGAAAGAAAAGTTGAGATTTTAAGGTTAAAGTCACAATTAAATATTTTGGGCAATGCAACTGTGAAAAAAGGGTATCTGAGGTTGTACCTTGTCAGACAAAACCAGGTCTTTTGGGACTTTAACATCCCCACACAGAACACAGAGACTCATTTTATATTCACATGTTAAACATGTTATTTTGATAGTGGTACACTTTCTACACAAAACCAAATGTGATCAGCATCAGTAACAAGAAGTACCATCTGCTGCAAAAATGGAATGTAGGCCTTAAGATCATAAAGCGGTCTTTTAGTAAGTGAGATTTATTTATGTACCAATAGATGTTAATGTATGCTAACAAGGTGAGGGAAAGACACGGACTATGGAGACTAATCTCAGGATTTGCCTTACTCCTTGGTCAAAATCAGGACGCTCCATTATTAGACCATGCATACAAATTTTCCCTTTACTTTAAAGATTAAATTATGTGTCTGTCTAAATCAGTAGCAAATAACGTTTCCCTGCCAAAGCTGTAGTGGCCACTGCCACATAAATATTTGGTTGTTCATGGGAAAGTCTTCCACTAAGTGTATCATCTGTGCTTCCACTCAGCAATGGGATAGAGAGTTACAGCTTATACATGCCGAAGTGGAAGGCTGCAGAGGTTTGGAAAGGCTGTCACCAGAAATGCTGAATGCAAACGTCTTCTACCTCTGTCATCCTGAGGACTGCAGCAAACCTAAAACTAGGAGACAAAGTGGTGCTGCTTTTATTGGCAACATACCATAGAACCGTTTAGGTTCGAAAAGACCTTTAAGATCACCGAGCCCCATCAAGATGTAAAGTTTGGCAGTGCAAAAACTGAGATAGGGAAGAAGGTGATCATTCACACACTGTAGTAAAAAAAAAAAAATCCTAAAAAAAGACAGGGTTTCCCTGCGCAGGTTCGTATCCTGCTCACAGCGAGAGATTTGAGGGCCGGTTTAGCTCAGTGGGTTGAGCATGGTGCTTGAAACACCAAGGTCGCGGGTTCGATACCCGTTCGGTTCTCACGTGTTGCCAGACCTAGTCGAGAGGTGGCGTCCCTGCCCACAACAGGGAGGTTGGATTAAAATGATATCTAAGGTCCCTTCCAGCCCAGGCCATTCTATGATTCTATGACAGTGTTAAGCCTTGTCAGTGATACTGGTAACCTAATTAACCATGAACTGTATTAAAATGCAGCAATGTCGAATTATGTTTAGCTCCTTATATACTGTCAGACTGAGAAATTCTGGCAGTATATATCAGCTTTAAGGCTAGATTCCAATATCTTCTATTTGCTCTGCAGACTGTTAAATTCTATTAGTTGTCTTTGACCAAAAAAGGATATAAAAGGACAGCTGTACCAGTTTTGTGCTTCACTTACACATTGGGAAAGAACAGGACACTTTTTTTTTTACTCCCCCGAGAAGATTTAAACAGTCACTGACGTTAGTAAACAAATACAAGAGAGATATAAGGATGCTTCATAGCTTTCTAGTCTAGAATTGATATGCAAGGAATTTAAAACAAATGATATACATATAAAAAAAGAAATACTTAATATTGAAATTTGTTTGCTCGATTATGTGGGCTCTGATTTATTTCTGTTATACATAAAAGTGGCTGTGAGGATATAGCCATTATGCTTCTTTAAGCTCTTTTTAAAACTTTTACTCTTTCCATTTGTGACAACTGTTACTTGCGTTCTCTATTTCATTTACTGGGTGTGAGAGACTAGAGAAAGATATCTCAGACAGCTGTGGTCCTTATCTTATCTTGCCACTTGGGCCTGATTTCTGGAGATCACGGGAACGGATCCCTACATGGATGGTCTGTCTCCTTCCTATGTTGGTTGACTTCACTTAACCATATCAATGGAACAATGTGATGGTCGAACCACCCCTACAGTCACGCAGGGTACAGAGAACCACCAGAGACTACCAGAGATCCCCAAAGCAACTCCCCCGACTCATTTGAAGAATTCTCTGGAAGATGCCACAGCACTTATGAGGAAATTAATGCAAACTCCACCTGTAGGAGAGGGCTAGGTTTGCCAAATGCGATAAAAATGCAACCTACCAAGCTACAGGTGGTGCCCTATCATACTGAGTCCAAAAATGATGCTGGAACCCAGGGTAGTGATTTTTCTATCTACTTTCCCATCTTCTTTCCTCTTTTCTCTTCCCTTTCTTCTTTTCTCTCCCTTAACCATTCTACTTCTCTCTAATACACAATCCCTTCATTACTTATTGCTTATTACACATTGATCAATAAATCTTTTATATTTTCTAATTGTTGGTGTGGTGGAACCTCTTACATTGTCTGTGGGAATCCATAATCCAAGTTAAAATCCAAAGCGAACCCAGGGGTCGCATTGGTCTGGACTAGGTTACCTATTAGGTTCTCATTTCTCTCAGCCTCTCTGCTGATGGTTTACACGAATTCTCAGATTTATATGATTCTCAGATTTCTGTGTGGATCAAAGGCATTTTTCATGCAAACATTTCAAATGAAAAATCTTTAGTCTTCTGTGGCACTCTAATGTTTTGATTTTCTTTTTCTAAAGAGTCAGAAGTCTTAAGGTAAGTATTTGATACTATAAAGACACCTCACTACTTTTTTTACTGCGTTTAAATTAAAAAAATTATCTGCCTCACTTAAGATGAAAAAGTGGACATGGCAGGCTCAGCTCAATGATGTAACTAGATTTTAACACATAGTCCTTCACAGAGCCACATCCCTGAGCACGTTATCTTCACATCTTTTAAATACCTACAGGGATGCTGACTCCACTGCTTCCCTGGGCAGCCTATTCCAGTGCTTGACAATGCTTTTCATGAAGAAATTTCTTCTCATATCCAATCTAAAGCTTCCATGGTGCAACTTGAGGCCGTTTCCTCTTGTCCTATTGCTTGTAACTTGGGGTGAAGAGACCTTCATATGCACTCTGGTCTTCCAAATTATCAGCTTTAGGCTGTGTGCATCTGTTGTGTGACATAGTGGTACCTCTCCTGGGCAGCCTGTGGTAGGGAGCTCTGGCACACACCTTGAAGGTCCATATACCTGTCATATGGCATCAAAGCCCCTCAACCCTCCTTCTTAATCTCAGACTATGCACCTTAAGTTTCTCATACCCTTTTGCCTTCAGGAGACTTGTCAGTGAATGGATTCTACAGGGGACATAATGCTGAGAAGAGCATCTTGGAGCTGAGTGGTTTGAGGGATGTGTGAATGCCTACAAATTTATTTCTCGTGTTTCTCTGTGTAATGGGCTATAAGTCAGGTCAGGCATAGTATCGCCAGTTTCTCCTGGTGAAAGTGAGAATAAAATCAAGGAGGCTAATGGATCGTAAAATGCTTGGTTATATTCCTGAGAGAGCTATCTCTGCTGCTTTCCGCTCTCAAGTGTATGCAGACGTACGTTACATGATCTGACCTGCGCTTTCTGGTGTTCAGCAATTGCTGTCCTGTGCACGTGAGTACTCTAGGAGGAAAGAGCATGCTCTTAGTCATATATTAACAAGCTGTCAGTTCTTCTTTGCACACCTAATTAAGGAAGATAGGAAGCAAGAACAGCCAACTCTTAAAGCTTTGTACTTGCACAAACTACGTTGCAGGTGACTGGTGAAAACAATAGCAATAAAAATAATACTGTGAGCTTGGGTCTTGGGTTGAAAGTGTTTTATCTAATCCGAAATTAAAGTTTTGCATTGATTTTTTCTGAGGAGAAAATTCATGGTGTTTCTTTAATACTTTCTTTTTTCAGCCTTTTATGAACCTCTTCCCAGCTAAGACCCTTTAACACTAACACCCTTTGCCCCTTTGCACTAACATTTTCATGAACTTTGGCCCATCTTCCTAAATTCCTCTATACAAAAGACACTTCCTGAAGCACTTATATTCTCAGTTAAGCCTGAAATAGAAAGAGATGTTGGATTAATACATTTTGATACAATATTTACTCATGAAAATCTTAAGAAATGATAAATTTGGTGTCTCAGAGGGAGGAGCAAAAGAAGAAATTTTAATCTGTGTGGCTTGTTCTGGTTTCCTTGACATAACACAGAAACTTAAGACATTCTTTAAAGAAGTCCAGAATTACTCACCCTTCCTTTGTAGCTCTTTTAATAGTACCAGAACTGAGCTCAGGGACCACCCTATTGCTGGAAATAACCAACAATCATTAATTACTATTTCTCACAGTGTGACAAAATGAGCTGACAAAACTCTCCAAAATGACACATCACCAAAAAAAAGGTGAACTCCACACAGTTTTTCTCAGTTGCATCTGTTAATGTGACTGCTTTAAAATAGTCAGAAGTGCCATCTGCCACTACTTACAAGAATCCCACTCTCTCTCTCACCCCTGGCTAAGGGGGACTCAGGGTAAAGCACTAGCATCTGTGTTTCTAACAAACCAGTAAACTCTGTCTTCAGCTCATACCAAAGTTATTTGTAATCCAGTGGTTGATTTTACCCTTGTTAGGAGCTTAGCCACATACAGGTGGGTTTTCCTTCACTTCTATTAGCACCCAATTTGCTGACAAGTGTTTTACAATGCATGTATTAACAGAAATTGAAAGCCTTACCATGTTAACACCAGGCTACCCTTCAGAGTAGTTATTTTTATACAGCAGGAGATAAGACAGACTGAGAAACAGAAATAACTCAATAAGGGTTCTTTGTAGTCTTCTGTGAAGGCATCCGAGAACAAGAGGGAATGGTAACTACAAGAAAAAGGAAAAATGAACCATGCAGACACAGCAAATTTGGAAAGATTAGATTTGACTATGATACTTTCACCTTTTTGTTAAACCTGTACTAAGTCATTGTCTTAAATTTACAATGGTAAACTCAAAATACATCTCTAGGAAGGAAAATCACTTAACAGTCAAATCTAGGGGGAAATCCAGCCAGTTAAAATAATTTCCATGCGATGCCCATGGAATTAATCTTCCAGTAAGAGAATAACAGTATTGAGTACCTAAACACACCTGCTCTATGGCTGCTGGTTCTGTTTTATTTGTAGTAATTCCTCCACCTGCTGCCATCTCTTTTGTGATCTTGCTGAAATCTCTTCTAAGAGCACAGCCACAAAATCCTAGCCCTACTGGCATAGTAAAATGTTTGACTACATGTTCCGCAGTAATAACCCATTCAGGTGAGTTCCTTTTCTTTGGGTGCCTTTTCATATTCAAAAGACAGACTGAGTAGCATTTTTGCTTGAGTTCATGTATAATAGTTGTTTTCCTTTTTCCTTGGAAAAAAAAATTCACTACTGAAAAATAAGATTTTCAGAACCATAAATAATGAAAATTTATGTCAATTTTGCTTAGTTTCAGTCAGAAGAAGGATTTATTTTAAGGTTTCAGTATAGGTATGTCAATCTATAATAGCTTATTGTCTTACTAGTGAATGAATTGATTTTGTAACTGAAAAACAGAACATATGTTTTGCTGAACATGAAAACTTCATCTATGTCAACTGTATACCATAAGGAAAAAAAAATGTTGATAAAGGACTATATTTACTACAAATGTAGTACATGAAGGGGGCCTAAAAGAAAGCTGGGGAAGGACTGTTTATAAGGGCATGTAGCAATAGGACAAGGGGCAATGGTTTTAAACTGAAGCAGGGTAGATTTAGATTAGACATTAGGAAGACGTTCTTCACTGTGAGGGTGGTGAGACCTTGGAATGGGTTGCCCAGAGAAGCTGTGGCAGCTGCCTGCCTGGAAATGTCCAAGGCTAGGTTGGATGGGACTTTAGGCAACCTGGTGGGAGGTGTCCCTGCCCATGGCAGGGGAATTGGAACTAGATGAATCTTTAAGATTGCTTCCAACCCAAACCTTTATATGATTCTAAATGAGTGAGCAGTTTTTAAGATACAGTGGTATTACTGGTAGGAATAAGTTCAGAAAGGGTTTTGAGAAGGCAATTTTCAGCTCGGGGAAGATGAAGATGCTGCCAGCACCTGCAAACTCTTGCATCTCTCTATTACGTGAACATGGGGCATTGATCACTCGCGTGCAAAGAAAAACTAAGGACAAGGAAGAGAAATACAAAAGGACTTGGTAATATTGGGAATGAGGAAAGAGAGTAAGACAGTGAGATCTTTGAAAATGTCAAGCCAATACACCTAAGGAAGAATTATTTCAAAACTTCATCAATTTGATGTTGATGTGGGAGACATGAAAGAAAAGTAGAACTCATAAAAGGCAGCAAATTAAATCTGCATCAGTAAGGCAGTGTGCCAGATGAAAGAAAAAGTGTCAATATGGTTTTTGAGTTGCATATGTTAAAGTCATATCATGATGGAAGGCAGAAATTATGCCAGATTACACAACTGTGGTGCAACCCACCTAGAACATCATATTTGACTTTAAGGATATCAGAAGGTGTCAGAATTAACAAGATGCACCACATGGGTAAAGTGAAATTGATGGAGCTCTGCCAGAGCAAGAACTCCAAACTCTGCTCATTTCGGTGAATAACATTCTGAAAAGATGTTGTTATCCATTTGTGTAAAGTTGGAAAAGGTCATTAATAAAATCTCTGCTGTTTCAATATGTCTCTCCATCTTCTGTTTTTGGGCAATCTGCATGGCCATCTGTGTTGGACTGACCTTAGCTGGATGTCAGTTGCCCACGAAACTGCTCTTTCAGTGCCCCTTCTCAAGTGAACAGGGGAGAGAAAATGTAACAAAAGGCTCATAACGACAGGGAAATCAGTCAGCATTTACTGTCATGGGCAAAACAGACTTGACTTGGACACATAAATTTATTACCAGTTAACAAAGGAGTAGGATAACGAGAAATACAAATCTAAAAGTGCCTTCCTCCCACCCTTCCCTTCTTCATGAGCTCAGCTTCACTTCCAATTTCTATACCTCCTACGAAGCAGGAGGGACAGGCAGATGGGAAACAGGTCTTTCAGGCAGCTCATCAAACATTGTCTTTGCTACTCCTTCCTCTTCACACTGTCCCCCTGCTCCAATGTGTGGTCTCACTAATGGAAGACAGTACTCCATCAACTTTTCCGAGTGAGTCTTTCCACAAGCTGTGTTTCTTGGTGAAGTGGTTCAGCACGGGTCCTTTCCACAGGGTGCAGTCCCTCAGGAATGGACTGCTCCAGCACGGGACATGAGTCCTGCCAGAAAACTTGCTCCAGCATGGGCTCCTCTTCACAGGACTGCCAAGGGAAGGTGAGGGCCAGCAACAGTTTTCACTCAGCCTTGGCCTGCAGCAGGAACTGGCTCTGTTGGACATGGGGGAATCTTTTAGTGTCTTCTCACAGAAGCTACCCCTGCAGCCTCCCCTCTACCAGAATCTTGCAACATGAACTCAGGACACCTCTTCTTGGTAGCATGACCTGGATAACTCAGGAGGAATGTGAGTACCAGCAGTGTGTGTGACCAGAATATCTAAAACTCTCCTCTCTGAGAGGATGCTTGCCCAAACAGTGATGATGATCAAGGACAAATTAACAATACCAAAGTTTGCTTGAGGTGATGATGAGCTGAATTAAGCAGTATCCAGAGCATGACCAAAAGACTTGAGATGAAAGAAGTCAGCTTGAAAAAAACCATAAAATTAAGGATGGAATATATACGATGCAGGGACATACGTAGGATTGAAAAAAGGGTAACAAACAGCAGTAAACCTGAGTTGAACACTACTAGAAGTCACCCTTCCAGCAACCCTCCTAGACTCACAAATCAGCCTCCCCAAAAGACAATAAGAAACCAGCACTCGGTTTGTTGGTTGACCACACATGGGAAGCGTACAGGGACCCACGCTGGGTGTGCAACTTGGCCTCTTGGTGGTATTTGTCACTAGTGTGTGGGTCAGTGGGGTGTGTGGAGCAGCAGGGGGACACATGAAGCTGGAGCACCCACCCACATCTCCCACAGGATATGTGCAAGGAGGAGAACCCAGAATACGGGACGTGGGAGTGGATCAGTGTATGTGAATAACTCTTTAGAAATTTGTAGCTGCTCAGTAATGTTGTTTATATCTCCTATTACTGATACTGATCCCGTATACGGAATATATAGCTCTGTGATTGCCATTTAATTATGTGTTGTTCAAAAAAAGTCAATAAACAATTTTGATCCTGACTAGAGTTAAACTACATTCTGTAATTTCCATGTCGTGTATGCTTACATGGCTGGCATGGGCACCAATTATATTCTGGTAGCATTCCGGGAAGCTCAGTAAGAGATCATTTACTTTATTTCTTAACACTTCACTTTTCATAATATGACCATAACTTTGGTCTCCAATTTCATTTCTTCAGTGATGACAAGCAGATGTTCGAGTTTCCTGCAGTTAGTTTGCAGAAATTGCTACTGAACTGCTGCCTGTTGGAGAAAAAATATTCCGAAAATCCACATTTTATTTAAAGAAGAGGTACTTCTAGTTGGAAAGAAAGTCTTCAAAGCACTAGAAGTGAACAGGGGGATACAATAATATTTGGAGACAGACTGCGGAGGAGTTCTCTTCTTAGGCCAAACAGGATGAAATGCTTTTAAAATGATTTGTGACACCCCCCACCTTGTAGAAGAAACTGTTTGCAGCCATTCTCTACCGTTCACCTGCACTCTGCTTGGTGGCTTTCTGGGTGATGGCACAAAAGGGAAGGATATGGGTGGTTCTAGAAACACTTACTGCTCAAAAGCCATTTTTCTTTTTACAGGTGCAGGAGGTGAGTTTGCCAGGACTCTCCCACAGCCCAGAAGCAGCCCCATTCTTTCTGTTAAGATGTATACATCAGTAATTGTGTTTGACTCGTAATGTGTTTACTACTTCAAACCATTGTACCAGCAAAATCAGTCATGTCGTGCCATCTAAACCTCCAACTTCAATGTGGATCACTTCCTGGTGACCTCCTCAACCAAACAGGGAGTTAACTAAACAAGCACACAGGCACAACCCTCATATTCGTCTGCGCCATTAGAGCTATGGCACAAACCTGATTTTCAACCTTAAAACGTGAATGCCCTAGTTCTTGCCACACAGTTCCCATCCCAGACATTAGAGACCTCCATGCCTGTGGTTGGATTGCTTCACAGGAGTGACTGAGCTTGTGGCCATGACAGCTCCTGGGGTTCAGAAACAGGAGAAAGTATGTCAGTAAAAAGAGGAATAACTTAATTATCTGAAACAGATGGTTCTACTCAATCATCACATGTCTGAAGACACAAACTAGAGTGTTCCCAAGTATTTTTTCTTGCAGAAATTTCTGCATAAGCAATGGCCTGCATAGATGCTCCCTGGATTTTGTTCTGTTATTTCATCTAAAGGAGAATAAACCACTGAAACCTAAATCCACAAGTTGCTTAATTCATATTGACTTAATCTAAATCATTTTTACTTTTGTGTTCATCATTAAGTATTATGTTACAGTAAAACAAAAACTACTTCCAGTAGCCCCATAAAAATATATTTTGTAAGCTGGTTTTCTTTTGTTTCGTAATCACTCATGTCTTCATTTTCAGTGCAGAGGACGGTCTATTAGACCTTTTAACGCTCAAATTTTAAAGATTTTGACAGACAAGTGACACTAATGCATGACATATCTGCAAAATGTTCTGTGCTGCTCTACCAAAACTGCAACCTCCACCTGACCCACAACCCATCTGCAGCCACCTTCACAAGGGCACTTTTGCTGCTGAAAGACACAAGGAACACCCTCTGCTATAAATACTGACACAGGAAGTCTTTAAACATGTAAATATGGTAAACCTAAACTTTCACCTGGCTAATAAAAATGGCTGTTGTACTTTGTGTTGGCATACTGCTCCTTATCTCAATCGGCTGCTGTGATTTTGTTACTTTGGCTTTGATGCTTCGGTGTGAAAAAACCATCCCAAAACCTGGCAGAAAGCCCTAATTTAATTTTCCATAATTTTAGTCTTTTAATCAACACAAGGAGATGTTAGTTTACAACTCATTGAATTGTTTTGATTGCACAAAATCTGCAAGGTCATCCAGTCAAACCATTAACCTAGCACTGCCAGGTCCACCACGAAATGCCAGGTTCACCACTAAGCTCCTGCCGGTCTTGGGTGGATCTCTAAAACTGGGACAAATAGTTTAACACCAAATGTCTTTAGCTCCAGTTGTTCAGAACAAGGAGGAGGGAAGGATGGGTACAAGGTCAAGAAAAGTCATTTTAGAGGAGGTCAGGAGGAGCCTTCTGTAGCGATATCCTTTTTCTAGGAGCAGCCTTGTCTGCTCTTAACTACTCCTGGATGATGATTGCTGTGATTCACCTAGAGAATCAAGGGAACACTAACGGAGACAAAAAATTAAGCTGAGCTCCCTTTAACATAGCAAGTAGTCAGCAGATTTGCCTTTTGTTTCCCTACTTCCCATTAATTTTGTGATTATCAGGAGCATAAAGTGTCTTCTATGTTAATTTAAGTGAATAAATAAAAGAGGTTATATATTCTGTGTGGAGTGTATCTTTCTTTTTGCTTCAGAAGTGTGTAAAAAGAGACCAGCTAATTGCTTCAGTTGTTTTTTTTTTTAAATATACTTGTTTTCGAATGAATCACTCTGGTGAAGCAGAGGAAGTGGTGTTAGAAGACTGTTGAGGTTTATTTCTAATTAGGGCCACTGAGGATAATGCTATTTTATTTATTACTATGTTGAATTAATATTTCATATTTAACTGCAGGTGTCCATTTCAATGATTTAGTCTGTTTTAACCATTAAAAAAATAAAATGGAAATCCTTCCTTCTCAGAGACATACCACAGCAGGTTTTTTTACCAAAATATCTGTTTCACACAGAACAAGAACATATATATGCTGATTTTCATAACTAGTTAAGAAGAAATGAAATTTCAAAGCTATCTAAAAAATAATTATCTTATATTTTTTAACAAATTTTTATTCAGACTCATTGAGAGATGTAGAGTTTCTCTCCAACCTGGGAATCCAAAGATGAAAAGGATGAATTAAGAAGGCAATCTTTAAGGGTAATTTAAAATTCAGTGGAGTTAATCAACTTCATGAAAGTCAATTTCAAGAGTTCTGTAAATAATATATTTTTGGTTGTGCTGGGTCTTAAATAGTGTTATCCTAAGAAATAAAAGACAGAGGAAATCGAAGGCTGCTTTATGCTGGAGAAATGTTTCTCTCTAAGGTATTTCTCAAAGAACTTCTATCATTGCATGACACAGGTAGGATCAAGGCAGTTCTTCTTTTCCTATCCGTGTGATATTGTTGTTCTTCCCTCTCTAGCTCTTGCCCATGTGTCACGCTTTCTCTTTGCTCCTCCTTCATTCCTGCTCTGTAGCCCATAGGATGCCGTAGTGGGATGCACACTTAAGAAAATATTCCTTATTTAGGCAAACGTACACAATCCAGTCCTGTGTGGTATTTTTGCACTTATGATTTCATCTTTTGGATTTTTTCTTCTGCAGTTAGAACAAATTGTAAGAGGAGGTTTTTTTGCTTTTGGTTTGGGTTTATTTTTTTCCCCCCAAACCTGTCTCTTGGAGTTGCCAATGTGAAGCCTGTACATCATCCCATGGCAGCTAGGGCTCTGCTGTGAATACTCTTCTTTCTGTTTGTGAATTATTAGCCATTCTTTTTTTGAAACATGGCAGGGAGAGAGATTTTGATTCTGATTGCCTTTTGGCTAGACCTCCAGACTTTGTCTTAAACAGAGCATAACTTGGATTCCAGAATAAAAAAAAAAAAAAAAGGAAACAGTTTTTTTAGGAGCAAATGTAGTTTCCCCCACAGAAAAGACATAAAGGCAAATTTTGGATTCTTCTTAGTTTAACATGGAGTTATACATATTTTTGCATTTTGCTATGCCCCTTTATTGTGGGCCTTCAACACAACTCAGTTCAGAATAATTCTAGATAAAACAATTATTTATTAGTTAGAAAAATTTGGCCTCAAATTCCTAGAATGTTTTGTTCATCTTCCGTTAGGAATTGTTCTGTTCTCAACATGTTATCTTTTTGATGTGGAATGCAAAGATTGGTTCCTTCCATAAGGGCAGCCTGAAGAAATACTTTCGTGGTGTGTGTTGCTTCATGTTAAACAATAATAGGTTGTGGATGTATGTAAACTTTTTCTGGCAGCAAAGAAAGTATTAACTTCAGGGTGAAGAGGGGGTTAGAGAGCGTCTGTCCACGTTAGTGACTGGCCCAGCCCTAACCCGCGACATGCATATAATATGAAAATATTACTTACTTTTTACTAATTGCTTATATTATATTCTTGTAAATATAGTCACCTACTAAAGAGGGTATAAATCATAAAATCATAGAATGCATTGAACTGGAAGGGACCTTTAAAGGTCATCTAGTTCAACCCCCCTAAATTAATGGAGGAGAGATGAATTGCTAATTCAGTTATGTTTTAACATGTTTATTGTGGGTTTTTTGTATTTCAGAGAAGTTGGAAAAAAACAATACAGAAGGGATATGAAGTAAAAATGGTTTAGTGAAGGCATAGAAGGAAAAATAACAGCACAAACAGGGAACCTTTTGTTGTTTGTTTACCAAAATCTACTAGAACTGCAGGAGGCAGACTCTCTTTCAAAGGAGATTTGCTTCCTTAAATTACTTCAGGGTTGTTTTCGTCTTTCTTTTTTGTTTTCTGTCTTTGTTTTGGTTGGGGTTTTTATTTCAATTTATTTTGTTTCATGACATTTTAGTTGAGTTGATAGTTGTTAGTAGTCACTATCGCATTGGTTCGGTTCAGCCTGGGTAGAAAGTTTAACAAAAAACATTTGACATGTTTCTATGAGAGAAAGAGTTGGCACAACACAGGATGTTCCAGATGAGTTATTTTATGGAACAGAAGTCAGAGAGAGACGGTCTCCATCTGAAAGACAACTAACCTGTTAAATCACTCTTTAAGATCTCTAACCAACTACCTTAGGATAATGGATAATATTTTTCACTTTGGCCCTTACAGAACTAGGTAGTAGGCAAGTGACTGTTGGATAAACTGGAATAATTTTATGAAAACATGCAACATTGGATCTTTGGACTTTTCTTCAGCTATGAAAATTATGCTACTACTGGCTGCAGGGAAAAAAAAATGTTTTAATGGTCTTCCTGTTTGTTTGTTTGTTTTAAATGTATGTTTTAAATTGTATGTTTGTTTTAAATGTTCTGTGACCACGTTTCACTTTACCGTTTGCCTTACTGCAATTTGGCATTAGTGAGTAAAATTTGGCTTTTTCATAATCTTTACTTTTCTAACTTCTAATTGCACAGATTATAATTTACGTACATAGGTTCTAGTAAGAAGTAAATGTGGTTTCCATTACATTCCAGAATGTGACAACACAAATAGCAACAATCTCTGTCTCCTGAGTCAAAGCCACTTTCCTCGTTCCAGATGCCAAATGGCTTGAGTCTGAATCTAGAATCTGATTTTAAACAAGAGGGAACAACATGTTATCTATCTTTGTGGTCTTTAAACAGACTGAACAGAAATGGAAAATCTAAGGAATCTATTCACATGTGGATCCCTGCATCTGGATCTGAGTGTGTAGTTCCTTAAATATAGTTGTCCCCATGAAATCTATGTTTGTCTGTTTTGCAAAGGGTGGCATAAGCAATTTAAGCTTGTCTTTGATTAGTTCCAAGAATTAGCGAAGTGTATTTTCAAATGAAAGAACAAGGATATTATATCTCCAATGGATGCTGTGATGAATTTGTGTCTGGTGGGGGTTTTTGGTAACAGAGGGAAGGCTGTTGGAGCAGCTGCTTGCAAAACATCCAGAGCCTCCCCCAATCCCAGATAAGTCAGACCTGCCTCTGGCCAAGACCAAACCAACCAGCGTCTCTGTGATCAATGTATTTAAGAGGGGAAACCTCTTGGGTCGGCTTCTTTGTCCTGTCTTTTGTGGTGTGGAGTTGTTTGTTTTGAAGAAGAGACGGAGGAGAAGAGACAAACCATGTGATCACCAGGGTCTGTGAGGAAGAAGGGGGAGAGGAAGGGCGCTAGAGCAGAGATCTCCCATATCGCCCATGATGATATGGCATGCTGAAGCCCTGCAGACCGAGAAGAAATGTCCAGGATGCAGCAGCACATGGGGGACAAGGTGTAGTGGACAGACCACAACCCCTTCCCCTGGCCCTGGAGGGGAGGAGGCAGCCAGGAAGAAGGTAGTGGTAGTGGGAAGGTATATTTAAGATCTTAGAGTATTTGTTTTCCCACTGTCCTACTCTGGTCTAATTGATTGGTTAAACTGTTGGTGGGTCTGTTGTCAAAATGAAATTGATATTTTCTCCCCAAGTCTAGTCTAGATTTTGCCCGTGACCATAAGTAGTGAGTGAACCCTCCTTGTCCTTCATCTTGATCCTCGAGCCTTTTGTTAAAATTTCTCCTTCCCATCCCGAAAACAATGACAGTAGGAGTGACAGATGCCCTGTCCCAATCAGTTCTTCAAAATAAGAAATCTGAACTCCAGATTTTGTTTTGAGAAAACATTCTGAATATCTCCTGTATTTCCCTGTTCACTGAAAAAAAAAAGTGAATTATCACATTTCACTGTCACATTACAGCTGTATTGTGTACTTTGTACAAAATTGCATTTGATAATTTGTTTTATAGTCACGGATAATTTTCATTTAAGTCTTTGTTTGTATTTGTAGTAATGTAATATTTACCCTACAATTATTTTTCATTTTGGCATGTAGTGGAAAAGCAGCTTCCTGTTAGTTAGATTATGCTGGAACCAAGAGTAATAAAGCTGGAATTACAGTGTGCATTTCATCCCGGAGTATTTACTGCTGCTTTAGAGATTTCTAAAAGCAACATACAAACCAAATCACCTTTTGCTGACACAGAGGTGGTGTCAAGGCAATATGTGCAACTGTCTCATGGCACATGAACATTTATGGAAGAGTTAACAGAGCAGATTCAGCTTTCAGTTACACTGCAGAAACTAAGATTGCTGCATTGGTTAGAGACTAATGTCTCTGAGAATTGAAACTATATTTTTGCAATTGGACTGTAAGTCGGGATATAAGAATTGATAAATCTGCACATTTTTAACCAGTGAATTATTCTATGAATCACGATTAAGATCCTCAGCAGGCACAGATCAAACCAATTTTAGATCAGATCATCTTCAATTTTACATCTCATAAAAAATGAAGTATTGCCTTCTTAAAAGAGGGAGTCAGTGTTTTGCATTCCCATCTATGACTTCTACTGATTGTTACAAGACTCCAGCAAAGGTATTCATCTCAAGAGCCTAAAACTAAGGTAAATATTCAACATTACAAAAACAAAATTCTAGTGAAATTCGAATTATTCCTTCTTAAAGACTTGAAGCCTGCTACTTTGTGCTAAGAATCTTGAGGTAGGATGAACATGCTATGGTCTTCACTCATCTGTGTAAATACACCCTTTTAATAGCCTGTGAAAAGTTACATGTTCTATCTTTATTTATTCATGCTTCTTTGCCTGTGTGTGCTCCTTTACACCACAAACCAAGTCATTGGTGATATGGTAGATCTATGTCAAATTGATAAAAAACAATCCTGCATACGCCTGCACATCTTTCCTCAGTTGAGCTTTGTAGTAGAAATATTACAACTGATATGTATACAGGTTGAATGAGAATTTAGAGGTGTGAAAACAACAGAAGGAACAGCAAGGATGAGCTATATGGATGGCAGATGTTGATGGCACCTAATTAGCAAGTTATCGAGATCACGGCGCATTGCTTGCAGCTTCTCAAGACACTTAGTGAAAGCCCTAACTTAAAGGAGGAATTGGACTTCACTGACACTGTATTGCTCTGGAAATTTACTGCCTGCCCGAGAGAAGATGTTTGATCTTTACTGTAGTGGGGTTGAAGCAGGTAGAAGGATTGGTTTATGTATTTGATATGTGATATTCCTTAGCACATATTGCAAATTTTGTTCTGCTTACAGCAGAAATGTACTACTGATTTATGACTCTTTAAACCTCGGATCCTTCTTTGCCTGTAAATGTAGCATTTTGCATGTGCACTTGTTAAACTTCATTTTATTTGTTTTGGAGTTTTAGACCATTGTTTTTACACATCAACATCATTTTGACTTCTAATTTTCATATCCAGCCCTTCCCAACAACAGCATATTTAGATAAGAAAGATGTAAGTATACAGAGAAGTTGTAGAATATGATACATTGAATTGTTTACTTAATATGAGATTAAACAAGGTTAAAAGAGGACAGGGCATAAGCTGAGTCCTCTCTATCTTTTTTGTGTAATCTTTATTTAACCGCTTATGTACAAAATACTCTTACACTCTGGGTCTTGCATTTCTACTAAGAAATAAACTCAGCTGATAGAAACTACTATGACGTTCTGGGATGATGCCACGTAGGACTATGCTACCTCTGTGGCATCTGAAGGTCTGGTTTATGTTGGATGTAGAATGGATTGGGGCTGGGGGTAAAGCACCTTCAGTTAAACATTTGTATTGGCAGAGACCTGTCTTCCATCTCCTGAAGACTCCAAGCAGACCTGTATGTGTGACATTATATTTCTGAGCTATACGTGCAAAGTTTGAAAACCTTTCTTGATGTGCACGAATATAACCACCAGAAACCTGTAAAAATATGTAGCATTTGTGATATAACAACAGCCCTCTTTGTCAAAAAATATAATCATCGTTGTTCCGTCTTTTTACCACATTTAACTATTTTCTGTTTGTTTGAGCAAGGCACATCCGTGTAACTTTCTAGCATGACAAAAAAAGGTCAAATATCAAGTTTTCAGTTATTTTTTTCTTTGAACATTTGCCTTGAGCACCTAGATCAGCTAAATTTCTTTCATAAATCATCTGTTACTGTCCTTGTGTTACTCAGGAGTTCTTTAAGTCTGTGTGAACATTTGTGATGTGATTTTTGAGCAGCCGGAGCCAGAGGTGACTCCATTTTGCCCACATACAGCCTCCTCCAGAAAACCCCAAACGCCCTTAAATTCAGGAGAGCTTCCCCTATGCCTTAAAAACTATAAAAAGCAAACTAAGAATAGCCAAATTTTTTTTGTAAGCTCAACATACATTCAAAGAAAAACAAAACTCTGAAGATATTTTTATCTCCACCAGTTGCACTCTTTAAATGCAAAATTGTAAATGACAGATTAGTTTAGCCTGATAGTGACCTCAGAAGGTCCAATCCCTTGCTCAAAGGAAGGCTGACTGTAGCATGAGTTCACATTGCTTAGGACCATGCTCTGTTGAATAACAAGTATCTCAAAACATGGAGATTCCACAACAATTTCTAAAATTTCTTGACATTTTGTATTTCTAAATGAAATGTTTTGAAAGAAATGTTTGCAATCTACCTTCACAGGTTTCTGCAGGGGGATTGACTTGTCATCTGGATGTGTATATTATATATTAGAAAGATGGCTATCAACATTTAAAAAAAATAAAAAGTAAAGGTGAAGGAATTTTTGTACTCATGTTCGAATGTTTAATTTGATCAGCCTTATGTTTTTGGAAAGGAATAACTGTCTCACTCAAAAGAAAGGAAGTTTCTTTACAAGTCTGTTATAAGCAGGGCTATTTGTTATCAGTGATAAAAGCAATCAGTGACTTTCACAATCCAGAGACAGGACTAATTAGTGCTAATAGGATGGAGTATTGTAAGTGTGCAAAAGCAGGTAGAAAGAGATCTGCATGAGATTTCATTTCTTTTCTCAGAAGTGGAAGCTGGTGAGGGAGGAAGGCTGTGCCGTATTCTCTGTTTGACGCTGAACTGGTCAGCCTAGGGAGACCTCAAGAGAATAAGGTAAAGACTAGTTCTGCCTGAAATATTTAATAGGATTGACTGAATTACTTTGTTCCAGATTATTTCACTGCAAAGTGGATTTAACTTCCATTTTTTTGCTGAACCTATGAGACAGAACCTTTTTCGTCCCTGTGGAATAAGCAGCCTGTGTGCTTATAATTATTCCACATCATGAAGCATTACTATGCATGTGTTTGCTTCTCCTCTCATAATCTTTAAACTTAAAAGGGAGAAATAATTTTTAAGCACTTGACTAGTGTTGTTGAAGGGGTTCCATATAAAGTCTGCACACAGACTGTTTGTAAAATCCTACCAGGTCTCCTGTGAGGCATCGTTTTTTTTTGTTTTGAAGGAGTTAAGACCTAATTTCTTTAAACTGTTCTGAAAATCTGGATTCCTATCATATTTTTTTCTTAAGTGAGGAGAACTCTTAAAACAGTAGACAATTACACGTTCCAGTTCCATTGAAGGCATTGGGATATTTTCAATTGCCTTAAGTGGGAT
The DNA here is from genome assembly GCA_020746105.1 of Trogon surrucura. Taxonomy (NCBI): domain Eukaryota; kingdom Metazoa; phylum Chordata; class Aves; order Trogoniformes; family Trogonidae; genus Trogon; species Trogon surrucura. The sequence continues at coordinate 12,806,770 of CM036624.1, forward strand.
TTGAATTAAAACTGAAGGAATAATTACAGCATTCGAAGATTTATGTGAACAAACCTAATTTTATTTTTTTTAAGAAAAATCTAATTAGTGGATAGAGTAAGTGTAGTATATTTATTATGTGTGAATCTTAGCAATACATTTACTACAAGGTCTCGAAATCTTAATTGAAAAGTTAATTTGAATTAGCTTTCATATGAACTGTCTTGAGGTTTGAAAATGTGCTAAGTGAGCATCTTAATTTCTAAATTCTGCTATTTCTCTGAAAGCTTTATCAGTTGTTAGCACAAGACACCTATATGGAGTCCATTGTACAGAAGCAGCTGAGCTGTGCAGTGAAAGTCTTATGTAGTCTGGGATTTGCTAGTTAATTACATATTATTGTAAAGCAAATTCAGTTATTTTAGACTATCTCCAAGTGTGTGAACATGTGTCACTTCTCCATAAACTTCATTAGTTTTCATTACACAGAGGCCTGATATAATCTGATGGTCATTCTTACCTCTGTATTGATTAGTAATGCTACATCATTTTGAAATACTGACGATTAAGGCTTTTTCTATGAGAGCTCATGAGCATATTGAGTTGGAATGTTTTCCATTAATTTTTTTCAGTAATAACCTTGGTCCATTTGAGACATTGCTTAATAGTCCATAACTCCTACTTTAATAGGAAACAATAATTGATTTCTACTTGTACTTGAGTACTGTAGGCTATAAATTTTAACATATTTAATACCGAGATAATGATACACCTTTGGAAATACTAATGGAAGCAGAGTCTGGGCCATTATTGTTTGCATATGTATCCTTGAACATTTACAAGGTATTCATTCAAATCATGTAGACTGCAACAAAACTAACTGTTTTTCTACAGAAAAAAAAAATGTAAATAAGGGCTTATACTTTTACCTGGCTTCTGTCCCGGGTTTTATGTGTGGATACTAGATATAAATGATTTATAAATACAGTGTTCACTCAGTGACAACAAGCTTCTCACTTAGAAGTGGATGTGCATCCAACTATCAAAAGGGTAATATATATTTTTAGAAGTTCTAAAACTCTTAGTATCCACCTATAGCCAAAGCAGAGACCTATAGCACCTATAAAGTGGAAAGAGATTGGTGTGATTGAGGTTTTCTTGGTTTAGAACCAGACCAAAGTTTACTGCAACAGTAAAACCAGTGACACAAAGATATGCCGTAGGCAGATTATGTGAAATTAGACAGACCTTTCACAATTTCTATATTTGGAACATTTTGATTTTTTTTTTTTTTTTTTTGCATAATTCACTGCTCCACAGCTGGAAGGAATTTACTTGGATGTGTAAGAAATTACTCCATCTGAGTGTAACAGGTGAAAGACTGATTTCCAAATGCAAGATCTGTATTGTGCTACTGATTGAATAATGACACATAAGCTTAAAGGAATTTCCATTATCCACTTTGTTTTGGATCAAACTGGTAGCTTTGAACCCTATAGATAGACTTCACTTCCTCTTAACTGAGAGGAAGTTTAGTACAACGTAATCTTACATTTATGCTCACCCTATGACAGGAAAACAGAAGAGATTAAAAATATTGCATGTTACTTTGCAAAGTTGATATTTCCCTAGAAGTTAGTCACTTGTTTGCAATTTCTAACCTAGATACCTGACAAAAGATAGAGTTCACTAACATCTCTATTTGTGAAAAACTGGGTTTTATTTCATTCTAATGAGTCCCTCAGAAGCAAGGGACTGGTAGAAGAAGAAAGGGAGGGAGAGAGGAAGAAAAGAAAAAGCAAACAAACTTACACAGCAGTTTACAATTTGACAATTATATGTAATTGAAGATCCACTGGCATAAAAACTCCTGATTGTATGTGAATCTGCAGGTCAGTCCTTGCATTTAACAAGTTCTGGGGAATCACAGAACCGTTAAGGTTGGAAAATACCTCATCAAGCCCAACCATCAACCCAACAACACCATGACCACTAAACCATGTCCTGAAGTGCCATGCCTACACATTTTTTTAACACCTCCAGGGGATGGTGACTCCACCACAGCCTCGGGCAGCCTGTTCCAAAGCTTCACCACTCTGTCAGCAAAGAAATTTTTCCTCTGGAGCAACTTGAGCCCATTTCCTCTCATGCTATCACTTGTTACTTAGGAGAATAGACCAACACCCACCTCACTGCAACCTCCTTTCAGGTAGCTGTAGAGGACTTACAAGGGTAGCAGGCAGGATGGAAATGAGCACCTGATTCACCTTCTCTAATAGTAATGTAAATGGATAGTATGAGATGGAGACACAAGAGTCAATCGAGTGCTCTGGGAAGGGATAGATGATGGAACACACAAAAGACATTGTTTGTACTACTTTTTCTTGGGTTTATATCTGTTTCAGATTTGGAGAGCAACCACTTTTAATGTGTATTGACAATCTCATTACAGTGCAAATAAAATGAATGGCATATCTCTGCAGCTGAATGTTGTAGATGAATGAAACCAGATGAAGTTTAGGGACACAGGTAGCTTACAGATTCATTAAAAACCCCAACAACTAGTGCCTATTAAATTCTCAAGTTTCTACCTTTGCATACTAATAGTTCAAATGCATCAGAAGCTGATATTTTATTAAAGCCCATGGTTTTAGATCTGTGCAATTAAATTAAACAGTCCTAACGAGTTAGGAAAATTATGTCAACGGTTCTGCAAGATTTTGGAAGTGGTCTTGTGTTCACCATTTGATATGATAGTGCTCAAAAAAATAAAAAGCTCAGGGAAATTTTAATATTTTAGTGTTTTTGACATTATGTTCACTGTTCTAAGATTTTTTTTTACTTTATTTTTGAAACATTATAACACTGAATTATTAAGTAGATGGAAAATGACATTTTACTGTAGAAACAGTGTTTATAGATTAGAACTTTTTACTCCTGGAACAATTTTTTATGTTAAAATCTTTGTTTGTTTGTTTTTAATGTTTAATTGGGACAAATGTTTGTTGCGATAGATCTCTGATCCATTCCTTACAATTCTAATGTGATTTTCCATCACCCAAGTATGGTCATATGAGTTTCTCTGAAGGTCTATAAAACCAGGCTTACAGTCTGATTTGTTGTGATTATTTTTTTCTATTGAATTAGAATTGTGCTGTGTATATGTGTTTGTCATATTTATACTAACAATGGCAGCTTAAATTACCTGCAGCGCATTGCCAGTTACAAAGTTCTCTTTCTGAAATCACTTTGGATCATAGTACACTTGCACAATTTTTTAAGAATCACTCATTTCAGTAGTGGATAACTGTGGAAATAAAATGCTTTAGCCCCTAGTATTTGTTGTTTGATTCAAAGCTGCTTTATGTTTTTCTTCAGAATTTACAATGAAAGAGGCTGGAGAAGTACATTATTTTTATACTAGAAGATAATAATAGGCTTTGTGGTCACACAGGTTGATCAACACTCCTGAAATTGTTGCTTGTGAAAACTATTAACCTAGACATTTGTGGAGATTCATCATTGAAACACGTAAGTTGCTGTCCTTTTGAGTACAAGTTATTTTTTTTAAAACTATACTGAAAAGGTAAGACCATCCAAACAATTGGATCAGAGCTGGTTTGGTTTTACTTCATTTCAACTGAAGACCAATTCATACCATTATTTGTCTCAACTTTGAATTTTTCCCAAGGACATTTTGTGCTTTTCTGCATCTGCTATTCTGTAATGGCATAGGAGACCATTATGGTTCATCAGCAGTCAGTCACTTAATCCGAAATGATGGGTCATCAGCCAGCAGTTTCATACACAGCTCACTGTGTAAAACGTCAGTGCCAGATTATGGATGAGAACAGCTCTTATCAGTCCTTCTTTGTTCTTGGATACACAGGACTAGCTCAGAGAATGTGAGTGGGAAACAGGATTCCCAAGGAGGAGAAAGTGAATAGGAGGAGAATAAGCAGAGAGCAGGCAGCTACTCAAAAACGAGTAGAACTCCTCAATTTGGCATTGGTTAGTGATGGCCAAACTATTTTTGTAACCTTTCCTTAAAGATTACATGCAGTGAAATGTTTACTGTTTTTTAAAGAAATATTATTATTATTTCATAATCTAGTAAAAAAGAAACCTTACTGGTTGACAGGGAGACTTTATTTGTTTGAAAGATTTGTAACTCTAAACTGCAAAAAAGTCATTATGAGATCTCTGATTATTAAGGTCAAAACTAAACAAGAACAGTCAGAAATGCTTGGAGGAAAAAGGATAACAGCTTCTCGTGTCACAAACCACATATAAAGAATGTACTGTGTGTTATTTTTCTAGAAAACCAACTGTTACACTTAATCTTTAGATATTTTTGTTATGACATTCTGAGATATGGCAGATATGATGGTAATTAGAAGAGGGAGACTAGGAAAAGTAAGCTGTTTCATATTTCATTCTACTGATGTTTTATTTTTCCCTGAAATAGCATGTAAATACTATTGAGTACAAGTTACAAGTTACTATTGAGTACAAGTCCAGAAAACTGGACACTGGTAAGAACACTGTATTTGATGACAAAAGTGTTATCACCCTTTCTGGGTCACCAGGAAAACATCTGAAACATTCAATTCACTGGACTGAAGGACTTCTTCTCTGTGGACAACATTGATGTCCTTCTGAATTATCATACTAAATGCCTCTATTTTGGCCAAGAGTAAATGAACATGTAGCTTTAATACAGGGCGGGGAGAATAAGTCACCAGCATCAACAGAGTAACATCGGAAAACCTGCAGCAGGTTATCTGCAGAGAATTCTGTTTCAAACAGCCTTTTGTTAACTTTTCAGTTATACTCAGAGAAAGGACAAAGCTCAGTTCTCTTAGCAACATAACATATAAAGCATAATTTATTTTTTAGTTTCAACAAAAAAAAAAGCAAAAGAAATTTGATTATGCAGACAAAGAACCACCTCACATATGATAGCTTAGACATCAATTAACACATGCTGATCAACAATGATAAGATACGTAAAATACATAATGGACACAGACTGAAATATGAGAAATTCCACCTAAATGTAAGGAAACATTTTTAATTTTTTCATTGTTTAAGCAGTAAAATATCGGAACAGGTTGCCAAGAGAGGCCACCACTGGAGCTATTCAAAATCTGGCTGGCCATGGCCCTGGGCAACCTGCTTAATCAAGGAGGTTGAACTGGATGATGTCCAAGGGTCCCTTACGACCTTAACTATTCCATGATTTTGCATTTCTGAGACAAGAATGAATAAATTTGCAAACTAAGGAAGAGGAAGGAAGGAAACAGTTACAACTACAAATGAAATGTGATGTTAATGAAAGGCAACAGCATGCCACTACTACTGCTTCTCCGTACTTTGAGAGAATACAATCAAAACGCAAGGGAACTCAATCAGACTGAAAATCAGGCTTTTTATCTAGATTTAGTATTTAATCCTCTGGACATTTATCAGTTTAATAGAACATTTTTATTAATATCTAACCTTAGTATTCCAAGCAAAAGTAATGCTTATATAATACATACCAGTAAGTATCCCTATTTACAAGGCTCCCATTATTCTTTCTGTGAATAAGCAGATTTACGGCTCTAGTTGTGTATAACATGCTGGAGCTGTAAATAATGGCCACTATATGGAAACAGGAAATAGCTTTCCTGGAAGCTGTCCATGTTAGATTTGGTCTCTTCTTAAAGCTAACATTAATACTTAAAGTACTGTCTGAGTGCAAATTTGTCCAAGTGATGTACTGAGGAAGACTGGTTTGATATTATCATATCAATGGTTATGTCACTGACACACCACAAGTCTAAGAAAAGGTAACTGCAGTTGCTTTGTGCTGGCTTAGTAACTTGATAAACCTGCCAGAAAATAACTCCTACCAGCTTCTCCAGCACTTGAACGCCTGGGAAATACAGCATATAATGCTGAAAGACTTCAATTACTTTTGTGATTTTTTTTTAGTAAATGAATTAATTAAGCCATTGCCTTAAGGAGAAGGACTTGGGAGGGTGTTGGTGCATAAAAAAAATGAATATGACCCAGCAATGTCTACCCTTGCAACCCAGAAAGCAAATTGCATCCTGGGCTGTGTCAAAAGAAACATGGCCAGCAGGTCAAGGGAGGTGATTCTGCCTCTCTGCTCTGCTCTGGTGAGACCCCACCTGCAGTGCTGTGTCCAGCTCTGGGGTCCTCAGAAGAGGAAGGACATGGACCTGTTGCAGTAGGTACAGAGGAGGCCGTGAAGATGAGTGGGAGCTGGAGAACCTCCTCTGTGAGGACAAGCTGAGAAAGTTGGGGTTGTTCAGACTGGAGAAGAGCAGGCTCTGTGGAGACCTTATAGTGGCCTTCCAGTACTTAAAGGGGGCTACAGGAAAGAAGGGGAGAGACTCTTTATCAGGGACTGTAGTGGTAGGACAAGGGATAAGGGCTTTAAGCTGAAAGAGGGTAGATTTAGTCTGGAAGAAATTCTTCACTCTGAGGGTGGTGAGACACTGGCACAGGTTGCTCAGAGAAGCTGTTGAAGCCCCCTCCCCAGAAGTGTTCAAGGCTTGGTTTGATGGGGTTTTGAGCAACCTGGTCTGGTGGGACCTGCCCTGCGCATGTCAGGGGGGTTGGAACTACATACTCTTTAAGGTCCCTTCCCACCCAGACCATTAATTCTATGATTCTACTCTGTGATACTATGATTCTCGTTGGAAATGAGAGGTAATAGAGTAAGGAAAAATAGCTTCCATGAAGAATTCTCTTAAATGTATTGGCCAGAACTTCCTCATCTGATGTGTTTTTAAGTATATTTCTGTTTTAAAAATTATTTCCCTATTTTCTCATGCCTGGAGGTGCTAACAAGGTCTACATTTTCCACTTAAGTTGCATTTAAGAAACAGTTTTCACTAGATACCATTTCCACAATATAATGGTGAAGAGGAATAGTCACTAATGTCTTTGCTATCATTTCATTTGAGAAAATAGTCCAGAGACAAAAATATGCAATGATCATGAGGCTGATGTAATACCAAAAATACATTAATAAGTTACAGCAGAGATGTTAATCTTGTCCCAAACAGAAATAATTTACTGAATCCCAGACACAGTTTACCAACATAAGATCACAAAATAATAGATGTGAATACTGGAAAACCCCAAAACTGTAATAAGATTAAACTAGAAGTATTCTGAGATTGTAAAGCTAATCAGATTAATTTGCTTAGGATGATCACTATGTCTGTTAATTATGAGATCTACATCGCATGCAATTTTGTGATAATTTATTATTATGCACACACACTTTTGAACTTCGTTTTAACCTTTATTTCTTGTTGTGTTTTGGGTGGAATCCACTAAAATGGGAACTGGGTAATGCTGGATAAAATTTTGATTTTTTTTTTTAAAAAACAAATGTCTCAATACCAAGAGTATGAATCCTAATGTTTTCCAAACTTTGCTTTTGATCTGAAGTTAGATTTGACCTAGTAAATGGTGAATTTTTGCTTAATGACAAGCTTACAGGTGGCCCAATTAAACCTAAAAGATTGTTCATATTTGTCAGCTCAAATGTGCCTATACCATTTATATAGTTGAGGCCTTTGTAGCTGACTCTGAATTCAGAAACAAAAAAATAGTTCAATAAAAATAGGTTCAAAAAATAGGTTTCAATAGCTGCCTGAAGAACCCAATTTAGATGTTGATTTTATAGCTTAGGCCCTGATCGACTTGGAAGGTATATTTTATTATCTATTCTACTTCTAAATTTTTAGATAAATTATTATTTCAGTCAGCTACATTAAAGATTATGGAAAATGACAGGGAGATTGGAATATTGATTTATTTTTAGATGTCATTTTCATTGTAGCTTTAAAGAACTCCAAATCACAAGGCATCCAGTAATTCTATTAAAAACTTTATGATGTCTCCCTATTCCATTGCTTTAAATATAAATTTTCCTTCTGAGAAAACTGTAGCTGCCTTTTAATAAGAATATGTCAAATTGTGGTGCAATATGTCAGTTCTTTTAGACCTGTTTGGGTTACTTTAGTTTGGATAGCTCAGCCTGAGTTTTTTTTAAAGGAAATTTTAAAATATGAGCATGTTAATCTAATAATATACCTGATATAGAAAGTTTAGACCCAGATTTGTCTTTTTTTTTTAATTGATCTGGTGTTGCATTTCAGGATTACAGACAGAAATATTAATGTTAAAATATTCTAGGAATTGCTGCCTGATGGTGAATAAGAAAAACCTTTAATTGTGGGTATGTGTCCATGCAAGAAGGAATAAATGGTCAAATTATTTCTTATCGCTTATTGCTGATTTTATTCTCTCCCTTCTAGTGCAAGAGCTGAATGAACCCTTTACTTGCCCTTTAGGTGTTAAGTATTTGTGTCTGGAAGGAACTAAAACTGAACTCCAGCCCTTTAGGGTGGCACTTGCCTCTCCTTACTGAGGTTTTCTCTCTAACAGAGGCTTTTTCTTCTGGAGTGTGATCACAAAAAGTCTCAAAGCTAAAGCATTATAACCGCTACTCTGATGTGTTTTTTCTTAAATACTGTGCAGGCATGTGCGTTTTCAAAAAAGAAAAAAAAAAGTTGACCCAAATAAAGGTGTATGAATGTTGTATGTTGGGTAGATGGTTAATTTACATCTTGTCATGGACTGAATTTATCAGCTGTTAAATTCCACAAAGAACTAGTTCTGAGTATTTTTTGTACATCATGGTGATGCTGCTCATTATTGGCATCTGTCTATTGTTGCTAGAAAGCACAGATTTGGATTTTAGTAAGTCTTGTCTTTTTATGACTTTTAGAATCCTTACTGCACAGTTGTCTCCAGCTTTCCCGTCCCATGTTCCCTAAAATGAGTGCCATCTTATAAAACATAATATATAATCACATGAAAATACACCTGCAAGAGCTAAAATTACCTTTAGTGAAAATAGAAGTGAATTCTTTTCTATTGCAACTGATGTGCTAGACATTGAATAGTACATTTTTAAAGTTATAAACCATTTGGAATTGCTTTGTCTGTCTACCTTCCATTTAAGATGCTTTTTTCTGTATCCAAAACAGTGAACAAAAGTAAATCAAACACTGTATTAAATGACTGAAGAAGAGACCGAATATCATCTAGTACGCAGTACTGAAAAATTATAGCCAGAATTTGGCATATGGCTTACCTCTAATTCCCGTATGCATTATTTTGTTAACATATATACTAGTGTCAGCATAATTCATTATGAATTAGAAAAACGAAGGAAACTCATCCAAAACTAAATGGGAAGAGTAGCAAGTCAGAAGGGAATCTGGATTGCTGACAAACTGGGACAAGTAATGACTGTGGCATGGTCACTAATGCAGGCTGAAATAGGGTGCTTGTCCTCTCTTTAGGGGAGAGGGGGAATTGATGATAAGATCTGGAGCCAGTGCAGTCTGTGCATCGGTTAAGTGGTTTAAATGCAGCAGAAACTGATTATAGAATTTCTCTCTATATATATTCTTAAAAGGAGAAAAGACCCTGAGGCAATTCAGTGGATCCTCACAGTAAGCCTGGCAACACATGATGCTGCCCCTCAAATTTAAGTCAGAGTCTACTTCAAGTGGATAAAGGGTCTGTTGGGACTCTAGGTCAATGTACTCAAGTACTAAAATATGAAGAAGTTCCATCTAACAGTCACACTCACATATTTTTCAGTGATCTCCTGCTCATCTATGTCTAGGGTCTGCTGTTGACTTCACCTTGCTTCTTTTTGCTACCTAAAATTAAACCATAGTAACAACAGAAAAAAATAAGAAGAATGTTGGCCCTGAGGGTAAATTTGGTGATGTGGGTTGAACTATATCCAAGGCCACAATGAACTATGGAGATCTGAGGTTTCTATTTCCAGAGCAAACAGCAGAGATCAGGTGGAGCCAGATGTCACACCTCAGGGTATGGACTATTGGCACTAGCTGAGGTGACAACTCACAGATTACCCTGCTTCTTGGCCTCATCTTGCTGCATCAAACCATAAACTATGGTCATCAAACTACTCTGATCACTAGTTAGCTGTGAACTTCAGCTGTGTTTGAACCAATTCTGGCAGAATTTGACAGCATTGCTGTTTCTGAGAGAAATCTGCTATTAATTTTGACTTTTATTTTCTTTACATAAAAAGATTTCATCAGGAATGTTTCTATTTGTTCTGCAATCAGATGAAAGAAGATTATATAGATTGTGACAGAATTGAATGGCGACATTTTTAAAGACATCTAAAGAAAGTACCCATTTCTCACTGTGATTTGTTGTGCTTCACCAAAACTCTTTACTCAAATGGAAAAGAGGTACGTTTTCTCTATATTCAGAAAATTCAAATTATGTCCGTATTCTGTTTCAAATGGAAGGTTATACTTAGAGTTTAATGGAAATGGGCTATTATTTTTACCGTTACCTCCGGCATGACACATCATTTTTTTTAATACCCCTTAAAAAAACAGTGTTTAACTTTGCTTCATATTTTTTTGGGTCATTCTGATTGTTATAAACTAAATCATAAATAAATGTGCAGAACTATCAATATATAATTGTTTTTCTCATCACAAAACTGCACTTCATCTTCTTCCGATTGCTGTTATTATAAATCATACGGAACATGAAAACTACAATTAATTGTGAAGAACTAGAAATTAAAAAATGCTTAATTCAAAAATTTGAGTTTTTGTAAGCTGTCTTCTTCTGTATGAACTTTAGAGTTTAGTTTTCAAAAAAAAAGAAAATTGAAGAATAATTAAAATATTAGGATTTTCTATGAATTTGTCAGTTATATTTAGATATGCTGTAAATTAAAATCCAGGCGTGGCTGACTGGAACTAGCCAATGATCTGAGTAATTATAGCTAATTTAGCCACCTAGTGTCTTATTTCTTATGATTTATAAAAAGGTCTTATTAACCTGTTTGCTTTGCAAATCTAGTATCTTGATATTTCTCTAGTACTTTTTTGGTTTTGATACTGGACTATCACTAACAATTTGGAGAAAGTTAGCATTAAAGTTATCAAAGATATATTCCTCCATTTCTGTTCTTGGCTTATATTTCACTTTTATCTACCTTTCTATGCTGCAGAGAACATCTCTCCAGCTCTTGAAACTGCTTTTCCCTTTACAAACATAACAACATTTAATACATCTAATGAAAGGGTTTGAAAGGCCTCTGGCTGTTATATTTCATCTGTGGGAGAGTAGGATTATGGAGACATGGGTACAGACAACCCGCAGAAAGGTTGGGGGTAGGTGAAGCACTATTTTCCAGGGACTGAGGTGAGGCTGCCTGCCTTATAATTCCCCAAGTCTTCCTTCTTGCCCTTCTTGAAGACAGGACTGACATTTGCTTTCCTTTCGTCTTTGGACACCTCTTTCACTTGCCATGATTATTCAAAGATCGTTGAGAGTGACCATGCAATGACATCTGCCAGCTCAGCCTCCGCATCCCATTAGGGCCTGTGGACCTTTGCATGTACAGTTTGTTTAAGTATTCTCGGACTTGATCCTCTTCCACCAAGCACACATCTTGCTTGTTCCAAACTTTCCCCCCGTTTTGGGGACCTGGGATTCCTGAAGGCCAGTCTCACTAGTAAAGACCGGGACAAAGATGCTTCTCAGTGCCTCAACCTTTTCCATGTGTTATGTAAACAGATACCTCATCTCGTTGAACAGTATAATAAAAGGTGTGTATATATTCCCATTCCCCTTTATCTGTTAATGATGTGCCATGCTTGTGTTGTAAAATCATATCTGAGGTGGATTCACCTTACCACTCTTGAACTGGGAGGAAATCTTTGAAATACTTCTTAAATTTATATGCTTACTATTGATCTCAGATATCATGACTTCACAATAAATGTCTGAAATAAAACCCCATTAATCTCTCCCACGGAAAAAAAAATCGGTTTTCAAGGAGACTAAGCAGTGACAGATTTGGGTTGTTTGGCTCATCTTCTGTGTTTACCATCCAGTTTAAGATAATGAACTATGTGATTAATGATTTGCTGAAATATAATCTCTTAGGATTACCTTTCATTGTCAGTGCAGCAGAAAACATGATCGTTCCTCTTAAGTAGTTACTAAGAGAATTATTTATATTTTAAAGAGAGTTAAATTCATCACATCCTGAAAAGAGGTTTTTTTCCAATTGCCTTTTATCTTTCTGCAGTTTTCCATTAAAACATAAAATAACGTTATCTATCTCTGTTAGGCACCACAATCCAGGAAAATATTGCTGCACCCTAGATGTCATTAGGATTAAATATTATTTCTCCTCTCCTCTCCTCTCCTCTCCTCTCCTCTCCTCTCCTCTCCTCTCCTCTCCTCTCCTCTCCTCTCCTCTCCTCTCCTCTCCTCTCCTCTCCTCTCCTCTCCTCTCCTCTCCTCTCCTCTCCTCTCCTCTCCTCTCCTCTCCTCTCCTCTCCTCTCCTCTCCTCTCCTCTCCTCTCCTCTCCTCTCCTCTCCTCTCCTCTCCTCTCCTCATTTCAGTGACCTGCTACATACTTATGAAAACATAAATACAAGCTGGGTGCTACTTGGATTAGTTAGACCTCTGCCTCTTTTCTTTCCTGTTTTAGGAAAAAAATCTGAATTAGTGTTTTAAACAAGGTTTACCAAGACTAATCCACTAAACATTTGGAGAGATGGAAAGTTGACATAAAGCTTAATAACTTCTTAACAATGCAGAAACCAAAATGATATAACAAATTTTCCCTCCCAGGTTTAGTATAAAACTCTAGCCAGCCAGAGTTTTTGGCTTTTTAACAGTTGGAATAAAAGGATTTTATCCTTTTTTCTGTTCTGGCATAGCTCAAAACATCATAGGTATATATGTTAGATGGTATAGCTAAAAGCACCAACCCTGGGAGAGTTTTACAAATCATTTGGCTCAACAAAGTTTAAAAGGAATATTTCAGGATGTGGAATTCCACAACAGCAAGTCCCAGTCTGTTTCAGTAAATTCTGACTGGATGGCAAACTGACTTTTTGTATATGTATATGTGATGTACATCTGTGTGCAGTATGCAGTACGTGTATATATATACAACATATATACAGAGAATTTACAGAAAGACTGAAAAGACACGTCAGCTGTCTTGCCCACTGCAATACAATGCTAACTTTGAAGGCCCAGAATGTCAGGAGATGTTGTTATGGTCATTAACATAATTTTTCATCTTTTCTGACATATTGCCAAAGTATGGGTTAAATTCTCATCTCAATCCAAAAGAGAAGCCCATTTTTCTTAGTTAATGATAGTAAATTGTGTTCTATCTATCCACAGAGTATAGTTATTTCATAAAAAAGGCCATGATCCCTTGGGAGCCAGTGCAGGAACCTTCCTTAAATTATGTGTGCCAGGATTTTGCCATGGCTGGTTTCCAACAGCTTTAGTACCAGACTTCTGTTACTTCCCTCGGGAAATGATTCAGCAGTAAAAATCTCTCTGTTAACTTCAGTCTACTTTTTTTTTTCTTTTTTTTTTTTTTTTAACTGCCTAGCACGAGCCCATTTGGCCTATTATGTCTCGGTGCATAAAGGACTTAAAAATTATCAATCAAAATATCAAAAAGTTGGAGAGCGTGACTCAAGAGTGAATTTGTTAAAGAAAGAGAGAGACAAAGAGGTGCAAAGCCATGGAGGCAATAGTTCAGGAGATCTTTCCAGCCCTTTTTTTTAAAGTTTCCTTAAAAACCTAGGGACAAGCTTATGGGCTCTCCTGAGTGTGGACCTGAACAAAGATTCCTTTTTGATTGGGGAAAGGAAACTTATTGTCTTTGTGTGGTGAGCAAAGTTGTAAAATACATACACACACACACACACACACACACACACACACACACACACACACACACACAGACACAGACACACAGGTTTTTGCTTATGTTTTCAGTGATAGTTTATACCTCTTTTTGCTTTTTAAAATATTAGGGATGTAATGCAATGACATTGCTTAGAGTTACCCTAGACAAGGTGTACAGCAATTGGTATTAATTAACTATACTGTTTCAGATGATGTGGTCCAAGCTCCACATATCATATTTCTCAGTATTTTCAAGGGTGATGTTTTAACAAGACTATTGATATTCTTAGAAGACAAGTCAAAACAGTTGTCCAACCACATTCCAGGCTCAGTTTTGGACTTTACAAGACTGCAATGGTTTATGGAAATATTTATGGGAAAAGAAAATGAATAATTAATGTGAAATTTACAGCAAATAGTTACTTCTTGCATACTTTGTTTTCAAAATCCAAGCCATCTCTATTAATCTTACAGTACTAATATAGCATGTATTCTAAACTGGAAAACAATGTGGTACTTACTTGTACTCTACATGCAATAAATCACATACCGCTTTGTTGATGGGGGCCTATATTACCAAAATCCTACCACAAACCTAAAGAAGAGATGAAGGTGAATTGCCTTTTGAAAATGGAGTTTGACTCATCCTTTGGATTTTAAATCATTGTTGCTAGGAACAGCTTTTATCACTCATGCTATAAAAATAACTCAGAAAATATAAAATACCTTAAAGCACAGTATCTGTCACTGGAAAGGAAACATTGAGATATATATATTGCATTGTACTATTGTATTTAATATATGTATATTAAAAAAAAATAAATGCATGTACGTACAAACTTTGAGCTTCCTTTTCAAGTTGCCTCCAGTTTAACTTTTCCCACTGCAAAAGTACACAGCTTAAGGATTGTGTGCTTTCAAAACATTAAGGAGACAGATTTCAAATTTGTACATGTATTAATACCAGAATTGTTCTGAGACTTGATTACCAAGTGATGTTAACTCATTATTTATTTGCAAACTTCTTTCTTCAAAAGTATTTCTGTGATAATAGAAAATGTTATTGCATTAATGTTTCTGTATCTGTGATACTAACTACTGTAACATTTATGTCAAATACCAGTAATACATGGAGTTTACCATGGATAGAAAAGCTACTGAATTAAATATCAGCACTATATCACTGAAGATTTCACTAATACAGTGATATGTCTTGTACAGCATGTGTGTTTTGTGGCATCTTGCATGAAATTCCTGCAACTACCTGCTGAATTGGTGCTGATTCATTATCCAATGTCTGACTGAGCAAACGGGCATAGGAAGCTTACTCAGCCTTTATCATTTTTTCACAGCCATTTATCCACTCTCTGTTAATAACACTTGTTCTTAAAGTATACTTGCATAGAGGAATAATGACAGGCAAAATGCAAAGAGTGAAGATGACAGGAGGTGGTAATTAGAGGTTTTCTTGACCGCGGAATTTTTGGAAAGTACCAGATAATGTATTTTTAAAGAGTTTCGATGTTCCACAAAAGGATTGCCTTGAGGTCATGCAGTCAGAGGGTGTGGGTGTTGATATGTATCACACATTTCAGGAGCAGATGACAGGGTGAGCACGTGTAGATGTGTGAGCATGCACCCACTTCTCTGGAGAATATTGCATTGTGACCCCCTCCCAACTTAGATTATTTCCTGTGACCTCTTATTCTACTTGGAAATAGGGACTGCTGATTCATCCCAGAATGTATTCTTTCATAAAAAGATAAATCTTTGGGAAAGACAGGAAAGGAAGGCATTGAAGCAGACTGTAGTCATCCTCAACAGCTTCCCTGTGTATTGTCATGTACAAATATACGGAATTTGTGTGTATGATTACATTTTCCCTTAAATTCTTCCACTACTCGTCTGTTTCCCTTTCTGTGCTTCCTGCAAACAGCAGCTTCAGGGTGTTTTTTTCAGAGTCACAGTGCAAGAAAATAGGGCAGGCAAAGAGTGGAACAGATTGCAGAGAGGTTGTGCTGTCTCCATCCTTGGAGGTTTTCAGGCCTTAGCTGGACAAAGCCCTGAGCAACCTGGGCTGAATTGCACTGGAAACTTTTTGAGGTCCCTCCCAACCTCAGCAATTGTATGATTTCCTGAAAACGAGGGCAAGAGATGGAGGAGTAAAGGGTGCTCTAATGAAACAGGACAATCACAGCATCAAGTATGGCTGCTAGGAACAGTGGGGTCATGAGTGGTTTGTGTAATTAGCTATGTCTCTCAGTTTGCCTGGATGATGTTCTCTGATATATCAGAATGCCCGAAATGAAACCAAAGGAGATGCAAGGCAAATACAAGTGGCAGATACAAATTCCCTGATTGGGAACCAAAACAACCAAAAAGTCATTAGAAGTGCTTCTGGCTGGAGACCTGTTAGGTTGGAAACATTTGTAATGAATCAAACTAAAGATCTGGGATTTGATGATCAAAGGGCATAAGAGTACCTTGTAGATACTAGTCAAAGCTTGGCAGTGAGTAGAGGTAGAGCATCAGTAGTTCACTGAGATGTCAAGAGTGCCACTGACTTTTAAATAAGGAATGTTCTTCTACAGTGCAGGCTGTCCTTCCAGAGACTGGGGTCACCAGGCTCTCAACAACTTAATAAAACTTTTCGGAAAAGGTTAAAGTTTAAGACAAATATACAAGAAATTTTCTGATACATTTCTTCAGTTTGTCTTGTACCTTTTTAGATGAAAGAATAAAAATAATCCAGTTTGTAGAAAATGTCTCTAAATCACTTTAAACAGCTCACCGTTGTTTTGGTTTGACCTGGCTGGATTTTGGCGGCAGGGGGGGAGCTGCAGGGTGGCTTCTGCAAGAAGCTGCGAGAAGCTCCCCAAGATTGATAGAGCCAATGCCAGCCGGCTCCAAAGAGGGACCCGCCACTGGCCAAGGCTGAGCCTATCAGTAAGGTGATAGCAGAGGAACGCCTCTGTGAAAAACATATTTAAGAACGGGGAAAAAGAGCTGCGCCATAACAGCTGGCACAGAGATGGAGCAGTGAGAATCTGTGCAGACACCAAGGTCAGAAGGAGGAGGGGGGGGAGGATGAGCTCCAGGCACCGGAGCAGAGAGAGTCCCCTGGGTCCGTGGTGAAGACCATGGTGAAGCGGGTTGTCCCCCTGCAGCCCATGGGCGAGGTGCAGATGTCCACCGTGAGGATCACCGCGTAGATGTCCACGTAAAGGACTCCACGCCGTGTGGGTGGATGCCTGAAGGGGACTGTAGCCCGTGGGAAGCCCGCATCAGAGCAAGTCGCTGCCGGAACCTGTAGCCCGTGGAAGAGAGGAATGCCCATGCTGGAGCAGGTTGGCTGATGGAACTTTTGGGATGCTGTGGGGGACTCACGCTGGAGCAGTTTCCCCCGAAGGACTGCGCCTCAGACTCACGAGGGGTGGGCTGCCCCTCGTGAGGTGTCTCCCGTTGGGCAGTTTGTGATGAATTGCCCTTCGTGGGACGACTCAAGCCGGAGAAGAGAGCGTGAAGCTTGTCTCCCGTGAGAGGGACCCCACAATGGCCCTGGGGAAGAGTGAAGAGTCCTCCCCCGGAGTGAAGAAGCGGTGGAACCAACGTCGGATGAACTGACCACAACCCCCATTCCCTGTGCCCCTGTGCCACTCGGGGGGAGGAGGTGGAGAAACTGGGATTAGTGTTAAGCCCAGGAAGAAAGGAGGAATGGGGGGAAGGTGTTCTGTTTAAGATCTGTTTGCTCTTTCTCACTTCTCACTACTCCTCTCTGATTAGTTCTTTTAATAAATGTACCTAATTTCCCCAAAACTGAGTCTGTTTTGCCCAGGACGGTAAATGAGAGTGATCTCCCTGTCCTTATCTCAAACCCTGAACCCTTTGAAATATTTTCTCCTCCTGTCTGTCTAGCAGTGAAGGGGGAGTGAGAGAGTGGCTGTGTGGGTACCTGGCGGCCAGCCAGGGTCAAACCACGACAACCGTATACTACCTCTGAAAAGAGAATTAATTTAGTGTTAAGCTTCACTAAGCCTGTTGCATTGTCCTAAGTGGAGACAGAGGTGGCCTGTAGCTGGGAAAGTCTCAGAGTGGTTGTAAGTCTGGGTCTGCTCTTGAGAAAGGTAAGACCTGTCACTTGAGTAGTTCATTGAGACAAAGAACAACTTTGTCCTGTAATAACGTGAGTTAAGTCTTACATACCAGCTAGATTAATTTTATTGAAACATAGTTTTAAAGCTGTAGCTCTTCCAGTATTATGGCTTATTGAGTAACAAAATGTATTCACAAGTCCTTAGGCAAGTTAAGGTAAGCCTCACAGGCAGCTGAGGAGAGAGATGAATTGTGAAGAGACTGACATGGTCTTCACATGCTTGAGCTGATAAAATGCGTTGACTCCCCTTGGGTGATGCTCCCCTTAGAATTGAAAAATGTCCTTGTACTGTTCCACCAGGTTGAAAAAGCAGCTATCATTTATGGAATCAATCCTGTAGTCCAGCTGAATATATGCAAGATGTGGGTTGGGTTTTTTTTTTTTTTTGGAGAAGGGCAAAACTCAAAAGGAATCATGTTGAATGCAGGAAAACCTGTTCTTTCTTTTTCTGCACTTGTGAAATTGTCTTACACTTGAAATAGTATTGTAGCTGTCCTAAAGAGGAGTTCCTACCATTAGGAAATCTTACTGCTGCTTTATTTTCTTTGTCAAAGTACGCTGAACTTCAAAAAATAAATAACACTCCCTGTTACTAATCTTCCTGGGGGTGAATTTCCTGGGACCACCACAACTGTGTGGGATTCCTGGAGTCCTTACCAGACCTGTTAAAAATGACCTTTTCTTATTGAAAGGGGATTGAACCTTCAGCTCTTTCAAACAGTATAAAGCTTAATTATCAGTGAACAAGGAACTACGTGATTTGTTTTCCCTTCCAAAAACAAACAGCTGTCTTCAGTGCAGACTTTCAGGGTTCTGTTCCCTTTTTAGAGGTCCTTAGTTCCACTGGGTTGACCTGTGAAAAATGTTAAGAAGCCAGAAGACCGCGTTAGTGGCCAGCCCAGCCCTAACCCGCGACACCTTTATAAGGTTGGGGTGATCCCTCTGAAATCTGTATTGTCCAAAGTCTGGATTTGTTCTTTGTCACTCTGTAACACTTGCATGTTCTTCTGATCAATGTGTCACTTTTAAATGTGTCCAAAACCCCTTCGTGCAGTCATTGTCTGTAGAATGGGGATAATCCTACCTATAAAATTGTGTGTGTATTTAGATCCTAAAACTGTTAGGATCTAAAAGTGCTGCATTTTCAGATGTTTACACATAGGTGCTGGACTATTGAAATTACTTATTTTAATGTAATGTAGTAATAATTTACAGACCTTCTATTTATCAGTAAATGGATGGTTTTTATGTGAGAGAATTTGAGTCTTAAATTCTATTACACAAGATAATCTATTTCTTAAAGCAGAAAATCTTTCTTAATGTTTAAAATTAATAAAGCTCAACTATTTTTGCACAACATGAAAATAGATTTGAGTAGTATCTGATAGTTTTCTTCTCATTTCTGGAGTGAAAAAGACAAAGTTTTAATTAAATAAGAAATTTGGCAGCCGATTCCTTAGCCATTAATCTGGTCTGGTGCTTTCTGCTATTTATATAAAAAATGGTTTTGTACAATTATGAAATCCATTCCTAATAAATGACCAATACTTATGTAGGTTTAATAGACTCAAGCCTCTAGTGGCACGGAAAGCAGTCAAAGGCTTTTGAAATAATTGTATTCTTCCCTGTATTAAAATAAGTTCCAGTATTATCATCAGACGAGCATTTTAACCGTGATTTTTGTGGTTAACTCAACAGATTTTTTTCATCACCCAGTATAAATCAGGCTAGTTTCATCACTGATAGCAACACTGCAATGTGGGGATATAAATATATTATAATCTCAAATGTTTTATGTTCTTATGAAAATTCTTTATGAAATACAGAGACGAAGCCAATAAGGTTTAATAGTTAACCAGCAGGATTCTGAATGAGGAAAGCTACCTGTCCAAGAAGATTTTAAGACAGTTTATGCACATAAAGACATATCCATACTACAGTGTAGCCCCCAGGTTTTGCGAGTATTATCTCAGAGCATGTATCTCAGCATGAATTAATTGGCTATTTGTAATATTTTAATACATAAGCAGTGCTTATGGAAGTTTAACAGACCCATGGAGAAGAACATGCAGATTAGTCTTTTGAACTCCATGCTCAATGCATACACTGCTTCTGTTAGAAATAGGTGTAACAAATCCAGCTCAGCATTCCCATACAACACAGCATTCAAAACTGTACTTTTATCCTACGTAGTCTGAGTTTTACAGAATAGGTTTCTTGTTCAGTCAGGCTGGCGGAGTCTATGTCTTCTCAAACTTAGCTCAAGATTCCAGTGTAGACACAATTATCTTATAAAAAATGCAGTAATCAAGGAACGAAGCATTTCCATTTCTGACTGATACACATCTAATTCCAAATTCTGTTTCCCTATGTCAATGTTTACAGCTAGTGTTAATTTTCTCCCTCTTCTACACCTTGTAGTATTATGGAAGCCGTTGTTGCAGAGACAAGCTGTTTTAAAATAATCTGGTGCAAGGAAGTTTTACACTTTTTAGGAAGCAGGAGCTCAGTGGATCCTTGTCTAGAGGCAGATTTTTCCAACATAGAAAACGTATGGGGATTACACAGGGTGGTAGCTTAGACTGCTTTTCCATGTACGGCTCCTTTCAAGGTGGCAATGCCTTTCTAGAATATTGAAGAGCCAAATTTTTTTCTTTTGTGATAAAAAAAATAATTAAAAATAAATAAAATAAAGCGATGTTATTGTATGTAAACCACACTGGAGTTTTCATTCAGAAATCAAGCTCTTATGCATAAGGTAAATACAAATAGTAACGTTGTCAGTCATGGCTCTCCTGACTACCTGTAGGTGTTTTTATCCTTCTTAAAGTCTTGCAGGGAAAAATATACTTTCAAACCTGGGGAATATGTTTCTGTCATTTCACTTTTTTTCCCCCAAAGGACAAAAGTGTATGTTTTAAGAAACACTGAATCAGTAAATCTGCTTCATCTAAGAGCTGGAGATTGTGCATTCATATTTTGGCTTGATGGAACATCTCAAAAAAATACAATCCCAAAGCATAAATCCTTTCAAACATTCCAGTTCATATTTATCACCAGGTCTAACTGATCCTTAACTTTTCAGATTACTTTGCATTAAGGTTTTCAACTGCTGGGAGAGTAACTTCTTCCTCAGAGAAGTACAACTCCATTGTGCTTTCCTCATTTAACTCCTTTAAGAAAAACCTCTGATATGTCTCTTCTAGCCTGAGTACCTCTGGTCCAGGGATGTTTCCCTCTGGTCTTTGACCCCAGAGCCACGTGTTCGTTAAAGGACAGGTGGAAAGGAATGACAACATGAAATAAATCTGATTATTTACATAATTTTATAGAGTCATAGAATCCTTTGGTTGTTTGCTTAACTCTAACAAACATGATAATTTTTGATGAACTGTATATTTAACTTGTTTGTTATCAGTTTTAGGTTATGTTCTGTCAAGTAGGTTGACTGGCTGAAGTAGAAGAAGTACTTGGCAGTAGGGAGGGTTTAAAACTGCTGTCAAGTATCATTCAGACTTTTGGGGCAATGGGAAGGAGTTCCCAAGGTCCAGCAAGGAATGGGTGTCATCTGTTAACACTCAGAAGGTTTCTGAGTGATGGAAATTAAATCTGGAAGCAAGAACTCACCTGTTATTCAATCTGGAAGCCAGAATGACAAGAGGAGAGTTTCTTTTCCTAGGTCTTCACTGACAGTTGTCTGCATCTTTGCATTCTCTCTCTTGTAGAACAGTGCAAAAATCTTTTTTTTTTTTTTATTTTCTGTTGTATTACCCAGTGGCAAAATTCCTGAGTTCATGCAAAATTTATTATTCCAGATCATGTTCTAATACAGCATTTTGACTGGAAAGCACTCGATTCTCTGAGTCTATGACCAAGGTTTAAACAAATCTGTTGTAAAGTTTCTGTTGACTTGGAGACCTGTCACAATATTACTGCTAGATCTTAGATCTTGAAGCTACAAATATTTTAGATTATAAAAACTAATGTCTTCTAGCTTGTAGAACTTTGATCTGAGATCTCCTGAAAACATTTTTGCAACTTTTGACGGACCTAGTGTAACAAGAATCTGTGCAAAGTGACAGTGTAAATAGGAATCCTATGCCTCTCTTTTAATACTAATGTATTTTGATACAGAAGTAACACCCTGCTCTTCATCACACAGAAGTATCAGCTGTAAAAGAGTTGATGGTACCAGAGAATTATTTTTGAAATATTCATACATTAAGTGCTGAGTAGACCTGACTGGACATGCACACACGGCTGTTGTGTTGAGGAAGAAGATTATCTTAAATAATACTTGTTTTCTAGTTTTCTTAGAATGTATGTAATTAAACAAAATAAATTTTTCCATGTATATAAACCTTACAGAAGTAACTTTCCTTTTTTTCCCATGTAGTGGGACATGTGGGAATGCTGGCAGGTGAAGACTTCTCAGGGGTGACCTGATAGTATTTTATCTCTTGAGCAAGAAGAGGAGTCAGAGCTACAAGTCCTCCAACACTGATGATACAGGACTGGCAGCTCCTCATCTCTTGTTTTTTGTTAGTTGTTCCTGAATAAAAAATGCTTTTTCATGTGAAATACCTCAGCAAATAATTTCTCATGCCAACTATGTCATAATTTCGGTCAATATTAAGACTCATAGTCTCTCAGGGAAAAGATACTCAGTTCGTGTAGTTTACACTAAATCGGGATTAAAGTGGTTTATTGATTCAGTAACAGAATACTGTTAACCAGCAACCAGGAACTATGCAGCCATGGACACTGCGAGCAACACAACAGCTAAACAACAATCCTAGACACTTACAAAATATTAAAGAACATCCAAATAGTTCCAAGTACCTTTCTGTATTATATAATTATTATATAATTCTATGTAAAGAGTCATATAACTATATAAATAACCATATATATAGTTATATACAGGGAGAGTGTGTATATATATATGTGTATAAAATATGCATATATACTTTAACTTAACACCCCAAATAACCAGTTATCCCACCCTCACTCCCAGATTTCAATCCCCATTCAATGTGATCAGTGTTGGAGAAAGATACCCTCAAGACAGCTCCATGTTTTCAATTCGGACATTGTTGGCACTCTTATTTTACCAATTGTTGTTATCCATTGCTTTTGCCAAGGGTGGGTGGTGGAATCTGCCACCACACAGGTCTTCCTGATTAACACTGCACCTTCCTGAAATGGGTTAATTCATTGTCACTCCATTTTTATTATTTTGCAGGCTCTCTCTCTTAATAGCAGGATGTCAACTATTTTTGCATCTGTCTTTCTCCTGTCAGTCTGTCCTTTTTTATATTTCTAATCAGTTTTTTCCAGACAGTTTTCGGAGCAACAGCAGCAGTGAAGTCATGATGCTTGTCTTTAAAATTTTAATTTTCTTTTAATTATTTATTATTGTATAAACTTCTCTAACCACCACACGGGAGATGTAAGGGACAGAAGATTGAAAAGAAGAGAGAGTAAAACTCTCTAAGGTGCTGGCTTTTCACACAGAGTTGTGGGGAAATACAGTGTTCTTGTAAACGTATTGACAGATCAGCAGAAGCAGTTCAGTGTACTATTGAGCATTAAAGACAAATTCTATTGATATATAATTAGTACTAGTCTTGCACATGCAGCCTATTAGGTTATTGAACACATCTCTAATATGAAAATAAAGTTCACGTTGCTGTGCAAAGTGCAAAGTGCTTGGGGATTAGCAGCATGTTGTGCTGAAAGTGTGGTCAATACCAGCTGCACAGCTCAAAGCTGAGATGATTTTCAAAATGTGAGCCCTCTTCTGGAGTACTTGTGGGCATTTTTGTCGCTTCTCATACAAAGAAAGCGATTTCACAGGACTCAAAATTCACTTTCTCCTAAAAAAAAATCAATGTTTTTTAATGTACTTCTAATTTATTATTTTTTAGGATTAAGGCAAATTAATGAAGTCATATTTACATTAATTGATGTACAGTTATAAAGCTAAGCCTTAGTTATCCATCAAAATGGTAGTTCAGAAAGAGAGTGTGATGCATTTGCTGACAATGAAAGACACCTCTGGAGATTGTCTACTCCAATCCTCCTGCTCAAGCAGGACCAGCTAGGGCTGGTTGTCCAAGATTTCAGCCAGTTAGGATTTTCATATCTCCAAGAATGGAGACTCCACAACCTCTCTGGGCAACCTGTTCCAGTGCTAGATTACTTTACAGTAAAAAATGTGTTTTCTTACGTTCAGACACAATATCATAGGTTTCAGTGCCATCAGGTTTTTATATACATCAGTGAGGTACTTCTGAGCCTTCTCCAGGCTGACCTGTCCCAGCTCTGTTAACCTCTCCTTGTGCGAGAGATGCTCCAGCCCCTTGGCCATCTTTTTGGCCCTAAAGAAAGGTAACTAATTTCCAAGAAGCTAGTACAAAATTTGCCTCCTGAGGGCCAAATTTTGTATATAAATTGCATGGATTTTTGGTGTGTTTTTTTTCCAAGGGATTGACTTGGAAACTTTGGCTTTTCCTTTCATTGATGCTGTATCAGCAGTGAAGATGGAACAAATGTTACTGAAGATTTCTAAGCATTAGAACTAGATCAGAGGGGAAGGTCACTCCATGACCTGCTGTGCAGTGTCATCCAGGACTGTTTCCCTAATAGTGCACATCATAGTCTGTATTATGTTTTATCTCCCATGTAGTAAGTTTTCAGCCATCAGAAGTCACAAGTGTAAAAGAACTCCTGGTCATTTCCTTTTAACCCATTCCACCCAAGCAGTCACCTTCTCTGGAAGAATAAACACATCTCTGTTCTCCTTGAAGACATCTTTACTCCAGCTGGATCCTCCAGGAGCCTGATTCACAGACAAAAACCCCACAATTTTCCTCCAAGCACTAATAATAGCCAAAAACACTGAAGCATTGACAAGCTTTAATACTTCAGAGATCATCTCATTGGTCCCAAGTTTGCTAGAGAGTATTTTATATGGATTCAACTGCTCATCAATATGGAGAACAAGATACTAGCCCCAGTGAAAATGTCTTTGTTGGTTGTATCTCTTCCTTAACATTTAATTGTTATAAAAATCTTTAAAGGAAACTTTTTGCATATTTTTCAAAAAATGAAAATCATTCAGCTACAAATAGATAGAAGCACTTGGAAAAATCCTGATAAAAATAGAGATTTTTTTCTGAACAGAAAAAAAGTTGTTTTAACTTGTACTATTTATTTCTGGATTTATTGAAATCAACTCACTTTCACAGAATCATAAAAGGAAAAATACTTGAAAGAATGTCAATTCAAAACATCTTACATTCTCTAGAATCATTATAGGTTATTACAAATAAGGAACTTTGCATGATGTTAGATACTCCATTATGCAGAGCAACTCCTGACATGTTGTAATACAGGAGTTGAAATATTTTATTTTAATTTCATTTGTAGAGAGCTTCCACAATGTCACTAAAGGCAAGAGGTTCTCCCTCCTGATTTAAAAGTCTTATTTGTTTTCTTTTCAAAGTGTCTTTGC
Organism: Trogon surrucura; assembly: GCA_020746105.1. NCBI lineage: Eukaryota > Metazoa > Chordata > Aves > Trogoniformes > Trogonidae > Trogon > Trogon surrucura. The sequence goes on from CM036624.1 coordinate 12,832,252, forward strand.
AGATTGTGGGTTGTAATGAACAGGTTTGAAATTTTGACACTGATGGGTACAATGCGTCAAACAGTTCATGTGCTTGTATTGCTGACATGAAGTGTCATAATGGAAAAATACTAAAATGATAAATAATATTTTGAGTGAAGTTTTGCATTCTCAAATTAAATCTTTTTAACTGTCATCTTCATAACATTAAAGATGCTATTTCGAAGCAATTTCCCACAAAAGAGAAAGTGAGCTTCAGCCTACTGTAACTTACATACCAGTCAGCCTGGTGGGACTAAGTGGTTATATGTCTGTTAGGGGTTCTGGGGATTTTTATTATTATAATAATTTACGAATTTTTCTTCTTTTAAAATAAAAATGTGCAAGAGATACAAATTTCTTTCACACGCATGAGCCCACTGCCAAAACTCACAGGTCCGCACGAAAGGCATACCATTCTGTAACTCACAGTTGGGAAGGATGCACCATCAGTGCAGGGACTAGTTTAAGAGCCACTTCTGTTCCAACGAGGTTCTCAATTTTATATAAGCAGCATCTTATCTGATTTCTTATTTTTACAGGTAACTGCTCAATATTCATTTATTTCACTATAAGACTGTTGCTTACATATGGTTTTCTGTATGTTTCTAGGCCAAGGGGAGGACTTGAGCCTTAACGAACACAATTTAATGAAATACGTAACCATTTTTTTTCCCTGCCACTATCATATTTTAAACATTTCTGTGAATGAAAACAATGACAGCGCATGCTTGCTTAAGTAGCTCATTGAAACAGGTTGTAATGAATAAGTAGAGTGATGCTGTTTTGGTTTTGTTTCACAGAGAAGGCGGCTGTTGTTACTCTGTTCATTGGCATTTTTATATCCATTTTTACAATCTACATTTGAGAAAACATCATCTATTCTTAAAGCTTCATCAGTAATTCTTGTAATAAACAATTCCAGGCAGTCATTAATCATTTAGTCACACTTGTTAAAGTCTTTCTCTACCACTTTTCCATTTTGAAGGACACATTTTCAACCATGCACATGTCATTTTGCCACCAATCGAAAATTAAAATAGATCACAGAAATCCATAAACACATTTTTGGGGGCATAGTTCATGTAGCAATAATTTAAACAGAAAGAATGCCTTCACACAGACCACAATCAGATTTTAAATGATTCATAACTAACTTAAGGAGATAATTTATCCACTTTGAATAAATTGGCCAGCTAGGCACATATATGATGTGACATCGAGAAAATTGTCCAGAAAGATATATTTTTGATTGAATTAGTGGTTAACATTGATTAGCCTATTACAATGATGACCCAAAGAATGTGAGTGGCACTGCCAGGCACCTTCATTAAAATGATCTATAGTTTCAATATTCACGATAATAAAATAGTCTTTCTACAGTATATTCAGAAAAAAAAAATTCTAAGTTAAAATACCTTTTGATGATTTACATTAATTAAACCATATTAGCAATACTTTAGCATTGTATGCCCTAGTTTAAGTATGCACATTCAATTTTTATCAATGTCACAAAATGTTGTAGTTGTTTTTATTTTCCAAAATTTTTTTTTTAACTTTAGTGTCCTCTCGATACATCTATGGCATAGTGCCATCTTGGGGATGCTGTGAGCATCTGAAGGGACATGAGCCAAACACAGAGGCTCTGAAAGAGAATCAAAATCATTGCTGCACTATGTTGTCGGTACAGGCCTCTAACAAGAAATGCAACTGAAATATCTGATTCTCTGAATTCTGAGACTACCACAGCCAATGGCATGGCTACAGAACCCACTGTGAACTCTTGAATGTGGTAGGTTAGCTGATTTTTTAAATCGATGAATTTCAGTCTCTGAGACAATTGAGAAGCTCAGCTTTTCCTTTAAAAAGTACATTTCTCGCTCCCCTAATTGAACAGGAATACTGATATGATTCTGAAAGGCTTGGAAGCTCGCTGAGAAATTGTATCTCTTTGTGGACAATGTAAAAATTTTGGGGAATCTTGATCCTGATTTCCAGTAGCTGGTAGATTTGCAAAGTGACTTTTTTTTCCTTTTTTTTCCTTTTAGTCGCATTCTTGCTGTTTTACCTTGACCTTTGTTAGTAGGTGGCAGCAGCTCAGAGCAGAATTTGGGTTTTCAGGACTCTGCCTTGCTGCCTCTTCATTCTCCAAAGCAAAAACAACCAAATCCGCTGACAGTGCGACAGTAGGTGCAGGGACTGTTATTGTTCTCAAAACAAACCAGGTATGGTACAACCATACAGAGGGAGCATTGCTCCATCATCAAAAGCAAACCCTCAGCTTTGCTGTACAGTTGTTTGTGTAACATTAAGAAATGTTCCACTGTATAGAGCCTGCATGTGAGTCCTCTGGATAGACATTCATCAGCATAGCTACCTGCAGCACAACATGGAGCTGGACACTACAGCTCAAGAGATGGTTGAGAAGGTCCAGCCTGAAATGGGTAGTCCTGCTGCTGGAGGGTTTGCTGTTGAGTGAAGGGCTGAGATGTACGCAGGAGACAGCTCTTGTTTCAGAGGTTATTCCTCTAAGAGGTAGCTTTGGAGAATACCCTCCTGTCTTCTCCAGCAGCTGCGGCTGCCTCTTTTTCCTCTTAGCAACTCAGTAAAGTGGACTTGTGGCAGAGATTGCTATGGTGGCTCTGAGATTATATCTAGTATGTGGAAATGGAAGATGAGAAGTAGGTTGTCTTCCACACTAGAAGCTAAAGAGAAAAAAAGGGCCCCAGAAGAGAAGGCAGGGCAGGGTGGAGGGAAGACCACTTCTGCTTCATCCCAAATCCTCTCCTTACATCATCTTGGTACCACAGACTCATTATTGACTTTTCTTAGCCTTTCTTGCCTCCTCTCTCACAAAGAACCTTCCATGTTTGTATTGAAAAAAAAAAAATTGCTGTCCAATAATTTTTGGAATGGTGAAATTACCTCCTTGAGCTGACTCTGGAGGGATACTGTCTATATGTTTTATATTTATTTCTGTGCTGAGATAATCTTATCAGTGTTGCAAAAGAAAGGGTTACTGAATGTTCATGCTGGGAGGTTCTGCAACAGTAAGGAGAAGTTAAAAAAAATAAAATTGTTCAGATATGAGAAGGGGAAGACCAGTGTGCTAATGTTATGAAACTTTGATATGAATCATAGAATCGTTTGGGTTGGAAAAGACCTTTAAGATCACTGAGTCCAGCTGTTAACCTTGCACTGCCAGGTCCAACCCTACACCATGTCCCTGAGCATCACATCTATTTTTACTATTTTTAACGAATGTCCAATCTAAACCTCCACTGGTGCAACTTGAGGCCATTTCCTCTTGTCCTATGGCTTGTTACTTGGGAGGAGAGATCCACCTCCACCCACTACAACCTGAGCAGAACCCCGAGGCTGTGGCAAGAAGAGAGGAACGCTGATGTCTGCCTACAAAACAGCTCAAAATGCTGCTTCCAAATCCTCTTGAAGCTATGTACGATTATCTATTTATCAACTGCTTAATTTAAAATTACAACATATGATTTTACTTTCAAGATTATGAAAGCTATGTTATTTATAGAGAAGGTTTTCAAAAACATTTTGGATGTTAGAAAGAAAAGAAAACTTTGTATCACATGTGATTCTTAAAAGTGCCGATGAAATTCCCAGTGAAACTGTCACATGTAAGTGTCCAAAATGCAAAGATAACTTAGAAAATTCCAATAGATTTATATCTGAATAAGTTAGGGATCTGAACCACTTGCTCTTTGATAGTTGTTTTAGAATAATACTCTCTTAAGAAACAAAACAAACTATCTTTTTATAAGGAAGCGAATCTGTTTTCCTTTATAATTTATAGAGCTCTTTCAACCATAATGTCTCTGTTTTCACAGCTTGGGAAATTATTCTGCAATATGAACAAATGTTTAATTATTTTAAAATAGAATTTGTTCTCCAAAACAAATGAGAAGTTGTTATAATTAAATAAGGCATTTGCAACCGCTATTATTTAGAAATTACTTAGGAGTCTTATCAGGCATTATTAGAGAACTTGTACTAGGCTTTTCCGAAAATGTGGTGACATTGTACAGTGAAACATACTCTTAAACTCAATTGTTCTGTCTGCAACACTTGAGAGTTGAAGCATAGCTTAAGTGCATATCAAAATGTGATTAATGACACAAACTAGTATTACGAAGAGTGCTTAAGTCATAAGGTGGAAAATGGGAAAATGCAAGAGCAATTTCACAACTTATATGCTGAGCAACACTGAATTATGCACATACTCCCAATGCCTTTTGTTGATCTAGTTACCAAAATTATACTAGCAACAGGTCAACGAACGCATATTGAGCTCTGTGAACGTGATATACAATGAATTTATTAATGATGGGAGAGAAGAATTTACTGCAGAATTTACTGAAGAATTGCTGCAGAGAAAATAGAATACCCATAAGGTACAGAATATAATGGCAATGTTAATTCTCTGTCATTAATAGCATGTTGAAAATCCCTGATGCCATACAATTTTATAATGTCATTATATTTAAAAGTCCTTACAGTTACCTTTAATGTGTGATCCATTTTCTCTCCTCGTTCTTTGGCTGCAGTGAAAATGGGAATGAGGAAATGCACTTCCATATGAATGTAACTTATTTTCATTAAGTGTTATTACGCTCTGCACACTATTGTGTTCCAGCTGAATATGCATACATAAATACATATGAGTGTGTGTTTTTTTCCTCTGATTTTGGTTTTCTGTTTATTTTAGATATTTCTGTATCAGAGAATTATAGATTGCAGTGATGGAGTGTTTAAAAGACTAAAAACCCAAACTGGTTACAAACATCAAAACAACACTTTACTACATCCATATTTATTTAGTATACAGATCATAAACTGTTAGTTCTCACCTGTTATTAATCATTATCCCCACATCAAACAACTATCAATCTTATCCAAAATTACCTGTGAGTACACAATACCTGATGCTGTTAGCACTTGCTGCTCTGGTGCTCTATGGTCTTAATCACCAAGGTCAAAGCGATCATCCTGGAGATCTCTTGGTCAAGGAGGGGTGGAATCCAAGCGGACATTTTCTTTCTTGCCTACCCTTCCTTCTTTTCACTGATATTTTGTGCTGCTTAGCCACCTTCTAAAAAGAAAAGCGGTGATCTCATCTCATCCCAACTCTGTTTCTCCTATTTTGAGGATCAGAAACTGCTCTGGTTTTGTTAGGCATCTCCCTTGCTATTCTGCATGGTCCATTCTGCTTCCATCAGACATCTCACCTACTTGTATGCCATCCCTTGCTCCTATCTTGCAGATTTTACCCCTTGTACATATTTTTCCATTCCTCGTTTGGGTGACTATTGTTAACCTCTGTTTACCCCTTAGAGATTATATATTCTTTCTAGATTTATGCTTTTATCTGCTGCAAAATGTGTATAGAGGAATACTCAACTAGTAGTTATGAGGTGACAAAATATTTATATACTGTCACTATTTGTGATATGTTTGTGTGCTTATATCCAATTTCAAGGTAAGTAAATATTAATTTAACTAGTTTGGTGTGCTTCTACTTTATTGGTCCAAGAGACTCTTTCACCTACATATGCCTGCTGAAAATTATATAGTCCTAGGCTGCCTTTAAGTGTATTGAACATTTATGCAAATACACCTTCAGGATTAGGACTGCATGCTACTATTATAATTCAAAGATGTTTCAGAATGAAATCAGTTCTTGGTGTTGAAGACACTTCTAGAGGAGTTTCTGCTATTTCAAAACAATGCAATGTGACATGAATTGTGATTTGATAGCATTTCTGAGTTATGAAGATGTGAATATTTGCAAAATCCCACGTTTAATAAACATATGAATGTGGTTTGCAGAAAACATTCACTACAGATCAGAAATTCATGTTTCACTACTAATTTGTACCTCTCAACAATTAGGAACATCTAGTCTTCCCACCTGATGAACCGTTATTTCATAAATATTCATATTATTGACAAAGTAAATCATGTCTTGTAATACAGGAAAGGAGAATCTTTGAGAATGGCTGAAGGACAAGAAAAATAATTGTTCCTACATTTCCTTTATACTTATATTACTGGCTGATATCTGGGGTATTCACTGCTGACTGACTTCTTCCCAGCCATGGATTTTGAACTACCCAGCAGCTCCTGCACTAACCCAGCCATACTGCTGATTAATGGGAATATAGGCAGGGCAAAGGGGACCGCACTGGAATAATTATGAGCTTTTCATGTAATCTGGGAAGGTTGGTAACCCTTCAATTACCTTTTAGGAAAAATTGATGTCCAGTGTCAGGAACACATCAGATTGCATATGAACTTTAGCTCTAATTAGGAGGTTATATACTAACAAGAGGTTCTTATATTTACTGCTTTTATCTTTCTATCTATCTATCTACCTATCTATCTATCTATCTATCTATCTATCTATCTGTCTATCTATCTATCTATCTATCTATCTATCTATCTATCTATCTATCTATCTATCGTCCCCCAGAATCAGTGACAGCTTGTTATGTTTAAAGCACTGCTTTATGTGAGACTGAACAGCTAAGAGATGCTAAATCAGTTTGCTTTTATAGATTTTCTGGATATACTAGATGATTGATAACGGTAGAGCTGGGTCCACCACAGCAATCATCAACCAGGTGATCGGACCCAGTCAGTGGGAGTTTATGAAAGGCAGGTCCTGTTTAACAAACCTGATCTTCTTCTATGACAGGGTGACCCACTAGCTGGATGAAGGCAAGGCTCTGGATGTTGCCTACCTTGATTTTAGTAAGGCATTGACATTGTTGTCCATAGCATTCTCCTAGAGAAATTGACTGCTCTTGGCTTGGATGGGCATACGCTTCGCTGGGTGAAAAACTGGTGAGATGGCCGAGTCCAAAGAGTTGTGGTCAGATGAGTTAAATCCAGTTGGCAGCTGGTCACGAGTGGTGTCCCCCCCAAATACTGGAAACACAACTGGGCCCTCATTATTTTATGGTTTTCCCTTAATTCATGGATGCCAGTGGTGACTATCTTTTCTTCAAGACTTCAAATCTTACTTTGCTTTACCTTATTTTGAAATAAAATGAAAAGAAAATAGTGAAAGAAAAGTGCCTTCCTTTGAGAGCTGTCTTTCGACCATGCACTCCAGAACTACTGCAAATAAAACTGCTCGTATCCAGTGGTTTATTAGCTTTTCCACTATTGTCTATAAGGCAGCTGAAGAAAATGATGGTTTTTATTTACTTGTTACTTACTTTCTAAAATTATTTAGGGTGTTAATCCATGTTCATTTGTTTAATTTTCATCCAGATTTTGCATCAATGATCTCCAAGCAAAACACTGTATAATTCCTTGCACCAATATCCTTTGGTGCTCTTCTCTTACAGCCATAAGGACTACAGCTGTAAAGATTACTGTGTGCATATTTGTTTCTTGCAAGGTCATAGTGCCAAGAAAACATCATGCAGACTCGTCTACAGGTATTTGAAGGGCAGATGTTAGAAAGATTAATACTAATTAACTTTCTTTTATTTTCAAATGGCCGAAATAATTCTGCATGTGGTACATTTGTGCAACTGGGTTGTCTCGTTGCTTTTATAATTAACGAAAACAAGGACACGGAAGATGCTGCAGGCTGGAAGCAGCAATTTTGCCATTTGTGCTAATGCATGACTAGAAATATTTTGCTGTTTTCAGAAGGGCACAGTTTGAAAAATTGAAATAGAATATCTTGCCAGGGAGAATAATTGATTCAGTTTTCTTAAGAAAAACTGTGTAACAAACACAGAGCCTGAAGTACTACCACAGTCTGAAACTTGCTCTCACAGATCACTGAAGATTTGAAAAATAAAGTTTACTTTTCTGAATGTGTCTATTAGCAGTTAGTCTTCCAGAGGTTCAAATACAGCAAAAATGAAACAGTCACAAGCACAGCCAAAGAGCATCATTGCTCTAATTCTGTCCAGATTGATCTGTATAGCATTTTGGTATCAATATACGCATTTTGGTTGGAAATACACTATTATTTTTTCCACAATGTAGGTTTCATATCCTCAAGAACAGTTCATGCTGCTTCGTGATAGAAAAATGTTATATTCCCCTATTAGACATACGTTAAAGCTTGAACTCTTTTTCTCTCATAGAGTTTGAGAAAAATAATTGAAAGACACTTTGAAAACCTTTATTACCTCCCTGGAAAGCAGAATCACAGAATAGCTGAGGTTGGAAGAGAACTCTGGAGATTGTCTAGTCCAGCCCTCTGCTCAAGAAGGGACAGCTAGAACAGGTTTCACAGGACCACATCCAGTTGGACATTGACTTCAAGGACAGAGACTCCACAACTTTTCTGGGCAACCTGCTCCTATACTCATTCACCTTGCCAGTATCCAAAGAGAAAAAAAATAAAAGAAAAAGAAAAAATCTTTTTTTAAAAGTGTTTTCTTATGTCCAGATGGATTTTCATATCTTTCAGTTTGTGCCCACTGACCTACCACTGGGCAACATTGACAGGAGTCTGGCTTCATCTTTTCTGTTCTCTCACGGCAGGTATTTATACAGATGGGTAAGATTCCCTCTGAGCCTTCTGCTCTCCGGGATCCTTCCAGCCTCTCCTCATATGACAGATACCCCAGCTCCTTAATCATCTTTCTGGGCCCTTTATTGGGTTCGCTCCAGTATGTCTGTACCTCTCTTTCACTGCGGAACCCAGACCTGGACACAGTTCTCCCTTGCTGAGTTGGAAAAGGATCTGTTCACTAAGTTGGCTGACAATGCTCTGCTCAGTCCAGCCCAGGATGTTGTTTAATGTCTTTGCTGTTGAGGAAGTTTGGACATGAACAACATGTGCACCCCTAAGTCTTTTTCTGGAAATCTACTCTCCAGTCAGCCATCTCCCAATAGCTTCTTCTCAGCCTGCTTGAGAGTTCTAGCAGCTTTTATTACTCACACAGTTAATGTATGAAGAGTCATCTTTTTTACACTCTGGCTAGTTAGCTTGAGGGGTGGAGGGGGAACAATTTTAGAAGATGTTAAGATATCTAGGCATTTGTTATGAGGAATATTTTTTTTTCATTTCTTATCTGTTGGACATTTTTAATCAATTGATGCTATGGCCTTTGCAGTTTGTGTACAGAGAAGAGGAAGTTCATGCCAATTTTCATGGCTGCATTTTTTACAGAATTATTCAGAGTGGTACTCCAAGTAAAATTAGTGTAAGTGAATTTTATTTTTTTTCATCTCCAGATAATTCACTGTGTAGGTTGTTTTAGGTTTTGATGTATTATCATTAGAATTTTTAAAATTAGGGGGTTTGGGGGATTTTTTTTCAGTCAATGTGAGCAGCAAACTCCATGAACAATTCAAGGACATTCCAATAATTTAGAATTTCTGTGTTACAAGTTAATTATTTAGATAGAATGTGGATATGACTGACTAATAGTCTCTGCGCCAAGACATGATTTTGATTGAATGGGCTACTCTTGGCATTGCTCCAGCATAAATTTTCCCCTTTTTATTTCTTTTGCCAAAAGTGTGGAAGCAAAACAAAGACCTGGAAAACTTCCAAATCCTTTGGGACACTCTAATGAATTATTAAGAAAATAATTAATTACCTAGTTTTCTTTAGGAAAACTTTAAGATGAGGCATAATAGACAAGAGAAGCAAGGGGAGGAAGCTCAAGTAATGTCTGTAACAGAGTGACTGAGAAGAGTAAAACTGCGTTAATGAACATGTAACATACTGCTTGTTGTTTTCCAAGAGGTTTTAACACTGCCTCAGAAGGTAAAAGACAGTAATATCTGTTTACCAGGCAGCTTATTATATTAAATTATGGTTTGAAATTCAACAGTAGTGGTAGAGTCCAGCTCATATTCATGATTAGCTCACATTTATGATGGAAAAATAAAAATAAAAAATTGAAACTAAAATAATAAGCAACCCTGGTTTTTTGCAACATAAATTCTTCAACACAGATAGATATTTGGTACTTGGTATCAGATGGACACCTGCTAATAAAGGAGTTATCTGATCTGAATCCTAGTGCTCTCAGAAGTTTTGGCAGGTTTTTTTTCTATTTTTAACCAACAGAGGTCTTTTGCATATGTGCTATAACATCAGATATTTCTTCTTAAGTATTTCAGTCATTCCCCAAACACCTGTTTAATTGTGGGTTTGGGTTTTTTGTTCTTTTTTTTTAATACTATATTTCTAGAATGCTTCATATGTGGAAGATGTCAACGTGCTCCTGCTCCAGTCTTACTGCAGTAGGATACTATAATATTAATAATTCACTGCCAGAGATTGTTAGGTAGATTATGGAGCACATATTTATGGAAATTTTCCTGTGCCTTTTTTTTTTTTGCTTTATTAGGAAAGGCGAATTCATTAAAGAAACAAAAATGCTGAAAACCACAGGTTTCAATCATGTTTTGGTTTTGCTACTATTAGTGCCTTTTTGTGAGAGTGGGGTTTATGATTTATTAAGGGAAATCTGCCTATATTTCTAATAACTTTTCCACACTAGAAGTTTCAGTGAAATTTTTAGGGATGTAGGGTATCTTCTTTTGGATCCGAGCCTGTCATAGTTCAAGTCAACTGCCCTGGCCTATAACAAAGAACCACACAGTCGCTCGCCCACTCACTCCTCTCCCCACTCCCATCTCCACAGGGATGTGGAGGCAGAAAACTCAACTAAAAAGGTTGAAGGATTGAGATTAAGGACAGGAAGGATAATAATCTACCACTTAAGAAGACAGGTAAGAGAACAGAGTAGACTTGGTGAGAAAAACATAAATTTCATTTACCACCACCACTCTTGAAGTAGGATGGTGAGAAGAATACATAAATAAATACAAGCCCATCTTAAATACACCCCCCACACACACCCCTCCCATCTTCTCAGTTATTTCCTCCCCACCACCAGTGCAAGGTGGGGCAGGGCATGGGGGGTTTGGTCCATCTGGTCATTACTCATCATCCATAGTAGCTCCTCCTTCTTGAGAAAGAGAGCTCCTCACAGTCTCTCCTTCATGCCATATGGTGTCCACCTCATGGGAGGCAATCCTCTTCCTCATCATGAGTCCACTCCAACTGGGATCACAGATCACTTTGGGCACATCCCCCACTGATGCTCAGTCTCCCTCCACTCCCACAAGGGGCTCTTCATGTACTGCCACATCCTGGATGTTCTCACTGCCACCCACCCCCTCAGCTCATAACCAACCATCTTTCTGCCATCTCAACTCACCATGGGGAAAGGTTCTGCTCTGGTGCCTTTCTTCTCCCCCTCTTTCTTCACAGATGTGTGGTTTGTTTGCTTAAACTACAAATGTTAGTATCTTGCTAAGCTAAGTACCTGGTTATGGGCTGCCTCTAAACCTGGAATCAAGATATGTGCCATCTGCTTGTACACACATGAAAACTTGAACGTGCTGTGTGGAAAAGTCACATAGTCCATTTATAACAAACCTTTGATTGGCATGGACAAAATCATGTGTTTCTGAGCAAGAAGTAAAAACATTAAAGTAGTTAAAGCTGATGTAACTTACTGTTTTACAGAGGTCTCACGACTGTGCCTAAAAGCATAGATGATAACCATGGAGTTTCTGCTTCTACAGGAGTTAGTAAAAATTCTAGGACCAAAAGTGATTACAAACCAGATGAACAGAGGAAGAACACAATAAAAATATCATGGAAGATAGTGTAACTCTGAAGGAAGTTTATAAACTGAACTAAAGTACATGGTAAATAAAAATAAATCTGAATTCATGAGAAGTAGAACATGAGAAAATGGACTGAATCCATTAAACTGTAGGAGATAGAACAGAAAAATGTCAACTAGATCAATGATACTCTGTAAGGAAAAACAACAACAACTACTTGAGAAAGTTGGAAAGGTTATCAGTTTGGGGACAAAATAAAAAGGATCTAATAGAATACTGGTCACATTCTAAACCAAGCATACTGAGTATGACATTAGATCCGAGCAAATAAACATGTTTTTCTGTGATAACTGAAATAAAACATAGTGATAGAGGTATTCCTGCTTCTACTGTAGCAGACTGGAAAGATTATCCTGCAGAATGAATGTTGAGGTAGGAAGAGAAATTAATTACTATTCAGCCAACATCTTGGTCCACTGTTGTTGAACACAATATGACCCCAACAGCTGGTGAAAATAGAAATCTAGAACATCACCCAATAGTGGTGATGAGAAGCAGGCAGTTGTGATCATAGGGCTGTGGGAGGAGACTTCAGCGATGGTCTGAAATAGACCCGAGTTATTCACAAGATAGACCTCTGAGGTGGTATTTTATGCATTCCTAGAACATGTCCATCACTCTAGAAAACACCAGAAAATTTAAAAAATGCTGTTTTAACAGCTGTTAAGAATATGCTACATTTTTTTTCTTTTTTCTTTTTTGGTTGGAAATATTTTTAAATATTAAAACCTCATTACATTTCCAAATAGACTTTACAAAGGTAAAATGAAAAAAAATCCAACATTTACATGAAAAACTTAGTGTTTTGATAGAACAATTGGTATGAGTTAATGACTAATGAATAATTAAACATCTCTGGGAACATTTTAATGGTCCGTGACTTTGCCGTAGGCTGTTAAACTACAGTTTAGTCCTTAGACAGAAAATGATTTAGAGGTGCTGATACAATATTATTAATGTCTTCGAACTTCTAAGACACAGATATTCTTGGGAACTGTTGCTATATAAAACATTCCACAGTAAAATTAACTGTTGTAATCCATGATGTGCCTGGCATTCTTCAGGCTTGAGAAAAGTCTGACTTAGCAAATACCTGAAACTATGTTTTGCCTCTTGATATTATTTAGATCACAAACATTCTGAAAGAGTTTGTTCAAAATAGACACTTAATGCATCACTGTTTCATTGCTTTGACTGTTGATAGGAAATTATGATTTAAACTTGAGTGCCAGGACTGGCATGAATTCATCTGAAAGAAGTAATGCCCAGACCAATAAAACCCAAACAAACAAAACCCCAAATCACTTTCCAAAAATATTCATTTTGTGTTGCCTTAACCGGTAAAGTTGCTTTCATGAGAGCACACATTTTGCTTCTTTTCACTAGTCTAAGCTTTTTATGGTTCAGTCACTCATTCCCTTTAAAAGCTTTTTCCCTTTTCTTGTTCTCTGTAACTGTACTTTGTATTGGGGTCTTTCATATTTAAGTTTAAAAACATAAAAAATGTTTGGTATCACACAGCTGTCTCAGATTCTTCATTTGATCCATGTATACCTGATTTGTTTGGGATTACTTTGTTTTCATAAGATGAGCATTAAAGAAGTGGTTAGAACCTTACTGAAGTTTGATGAAAATCAAAGGCTTGGCAACAGTGAGCTGTAAGATGCCACTTGCTCCTCTTCCGTGCACATGAATAGAATCATAGAACTAATCACAGAATCTAGAATGGTTTGGGTTCGAAGGGACCTTAAAGATCATCTAGTTTCAACCCTCCTGCCATGAGCAGGGACATCTTCAACTAGACTATGTTGCTCATGTCCCATCCAGCCTGACCTTGAATGTTTCCAGGGATGGAGCTTGTATCACCACTCTGGGCCGCTACTCACATTGGAAAAAACAAACCAGTCTCCTTTATATCTAGTCTAAATATCTCCTCTTTCAGTTAAAACCACTACTCCTTATCCTATAGCAACAGGCCTTGCTGAAAAGATTGTCCCTATGCAGAGTAGTTATATAGCATTGAACGGTCTTGGGAAAAGCCTGACCTTAGATACATTCTACAGTATATTTTTCCTTTGGAAGCAAGATTTAAACAGATTCAGTTAAGTTCTTCAGTAGCTTTTTTAATTAAAGGCAGGAGGTCAGGAGGAGGGAGAGAACAACAACAACAAAAAAAAGCATGGCTTACTTTGCATGCTTGAAAAGGAAAGTTCTGATAGCCTGGCAAAATGAAAACCTTTGTTCATTTTTGTATATTGGTTTCACAACTAAAATCAGTTATTTCAGAATGTAACTCTGCACTAGCAGAGCTGGTCCTGGGTATCAAATATGCGGTGGCCAGAGGACTGAATGATCCACAGCAGTTTTCAAGGATGGGCAAGTGAGGAAATTAAGGAAATACATAAGAATGAGCTTTCAAAGTTCTTAAAGATCTAAGAGTCTGATAAAAAAATTGTCCATCTATTTGTTTAGGACAGGAGGTTTGTGTATGAAATGAATTTGTGTAATTCTCTGACAAAGCTAGCTAGCCAGTACGGTACTTTAATTGCATAAATAAGAAGATCAGCAAATCAGAGGAGTATTTACATTCCAATGTGTATGTATTTTAAATGATTAGTTGATTTTCTGTGAACATCCTGTCAAAATTAAGGCACAGCTGATGTGGCATGATGAGGAGAACTACAGACAAAAAATATTTCCTTCAGTGGGAACTGAAAACAGTCATTATTCAGCAAAAGGAATTAATTGCCTTACTGATTTGTTCCCCTACACTTAATGGCATCCTTCTAGTTTAAACCGCTTCTATGTAATAAATTTATGGATTGAACCCCAGTGAGTACAAACTGAGCTAGTTCTTCCAAACTCAAAGGTATTTAAGTTAATGCAAATAGAGAATCAGTCTGTGATTCATAAATTCAATTTATCTGTGCAGGATGTACCTTCATTCATAGCCAATAACGAGTGTAAGCCTTTTAAGTAATTTCTAAGTTTCTTAAAGATTGCTGATCATTGAAATAATTTCTTAATCAGTACTCAGTTATGATGGGAAGGCAGACTACATGTTCTCCAACTGGTAACTGACAGGTGCGAAGTGTGAAAATTTAAAAGACTACAAAAATCCAATGAAGTTTCATGCAGTTACTCTGCCTCTTATGTCTCTTACTACTATTTACAATTATCCGTACAGTCAGTGCACATAGTTTAATAACAGATAAATGAGAAAGCAGTTCTGCAGCTTGCCCTAAGGAAGAAAATAGAATACAAAATATAGAGTAACCTGTAATTTTGCTATCATTGGCTCTACAGTCAAACATCCCTGCCTCACTCTACACTTAGTGGAAAAAAACAGGCCAACTGAAGTAAGAATAATAACAGAGAAAATGTTAGAAGGAGGTGAAACCCAGTCCAAACTTCTGTGTGTCTCAAGACTTTAAGAAGAAATTGCACATCTCATATTGTTCACAGAGAACCAATTAAGAACTCAAGAAGCGAAGAAAATAAAATCCCACTGATAGAAAAAAAAAGGATCTGCTTGGCTTTTATTTCTTTGTGAGCTTTATGTTATTCTTTAGTAAAGAATAGGAATTTAGATTTTTTTATGGTTTCTGAGAGAATAAAACTAAACCTTGGGATTAGATCTTTGAAGTTACATAACTGTGACAATGTCCTCCTGCTCTCAGCGATCTTTGGGGAAAATTCGTAGAAGGATGGACAAAATAATCATCTCTTCTGTTCTGTTTCTGTTGACTTTTGGTGTCATTTTCCACCAGATTTCTTGTAGTGAGCTCTAACTTTTGACTTTGTGCCTACTGAAATACGCACTCTTCGTTCTAGACCCTAATTAAATATTTTTTTATTATGATTTTTATGGTGAACTCAACATTTTTCAAAAGCCTGTTGCAACTGGAAGAAGTATTTCTTGCCTCTTTTTGTTAGTAACTTCAGTAGATTTTAATTTAAGATTTTGGGGAATAAGATTGACAATAAAAATGAGGATGTAGACTATAAGCTGCAGTTCTAGGGAATCAGCATCTCCACTAAACGTTCCAATAAGGAGAGAGGATTAGGTCAAATTTCAGTTGTAGACTTACATCTGTATTTGAGCATTCCACCTCTACTGTTTCAAGTTTCATTTAGTCAAAAAAAAATTACTGAATTGCTATTGATTGAAAGTAATTGTGATTTCATACCCTAACAAATATTAAAATTATACATGGATGGGAAAACACCATATCCATGGAATGCAATATTTTATTATACTGAGTATATGGAAGATGCAGGTTTTAGTTTCTTTAATGCAATATCTATAAATGTAGTTATTACTTTTCTTTATTAGAACCACATTTTTTTTTCACAAACTAGAGTGCAAATTCACCATGTGTTTCTCCTGCAGGTTAATCAAGTGAAGGTTGATAGATTTGTGATGCTGACATTTAAATGAAGGTGATCAAGTGAATTCAGAAAACAATGAACTAATCCACTAATTTGTGCAAAGTGAAATTGGAACCACTGTCAGGCTATGCTCTCTGATTTCTTGACTGTTCTTGAATGCCTGTGAAATCCCAGAGAATCCTCAGAGCAATGAGAGTCGAGATGGAATCTTTCTAATCCCACAAAGCAAGATTTTTGTCTTCCTGCAGCAATCTTTCGGTGCTAATAAGTCTGCTGATGATGTGGGGGAGTCAGATACAACTCGACAGGAGTCAAAGGCTGCAGTGGGCAGCCCTGGGAGGCCGGTGGTGCCAGCTGTGTGCCCGGAGAGCTGAGGAGGTTATGGAGAAGAGAAGCTCTAGAAACAGAGCAGCCTGCATTCAGCAACTGGAAATACTAGTATCAGGAGATGTACAGAACACACCCAAGCACAGTTGTCTGCTGTGTGTAAAGGCCACATGGTAAAATGACGAAAAAGGAGCCAAAAAAATTTCTTTGCTTCTTAAAATTAACATTTCTCCCCCCTGCCATGGTCAGTTCTTGGGATATATTTTTACAATTATCTTTTTACTGCCGAAGTCATGCTTTTTCTGTCCTGTAGCTCTAATAAAGCACAGTGAATATAACTTGAAACAATAATAAGAGACTTAAAATTCAGATTTTAATATAATTTATCACAATTATATTGTACATATTATAGTACAATGTATAATGTATAATGAGCTATAATTTGTGATTTAATATTTTTTATTAAAGTAATGAATGGAATAATATTCTTCCCAGGTATTGCTTTAGTGATACAATAATATATTCTTTTTAATACACTCTTCTGTGCCTCTAAAATATTAGAAAGAGTAGAAAATAGGTCACAGAGCAATATGTTCACACAAATAAGGTAATGACTTCAGCAAGGATGAAAGAAACAAGTGTACTCACTAATTTTACTTATGTGTATATAAAAAGGTAAATAATCGTGATGTCATCAATTATTGTGTGGGCATATATTTATCTGTGTGTATATTTTAACCATTCGTGTGTAAAGATTGTGGATTCAGCCTCCTGATGTCAGCAGGTTCATCTCTTCTCGTTCAGTTACCTGTTTCAAAGTAGCTTTGAATTGAAGACAGAGCCTACTTTTGCTTTTGTATCTGTCCTGTGACAGGCATCAGGGGAAATGTGCTGGTTTGCATCACGAGTGACTTGGCTTCAGAGGGCTTACTACTGGTTATTCATCCATTAAAGAAGTATGCGTGCAACTCAAAATCCAAGGATGCTTGCATTACCGATTAATAAAAAAAAAAATCAATGAGGTTTTAGGAAGATTAAAAGTCTTTTAATGACAAGTCCATGAAATGGCATGCTCGGACTAATCATTAACAAGTGAGCTGCATTTGTGTTATCAGTTTGCAGTCATGTAATCTTAATAAGTAGTTAAAACCAAATGGAAACAATGGGTGCTGTTGAGTTAGTAGAGAATAAATATTTGTTTTTACAAATGGTCACTGCAAAAACTATTCAGAAAAAATGCCGAATGCCATAATTATTTAAACTATGCATCTTTCCTTTGTGAAATGACCACGATGAGACTATAACTTGTATTCTGTTGTGAAGATGTAATCTTCTGAATCTCTTTGAAAACAATGATAAAGCATTGTTGAAATTATCTGTTTCGGGAAGAGCTACCTGAATGAGGGTAAGGATGGTGTCGTGGATGCTTACTGTCTTTTTAAAACACAAAGACAGTCTTTACTCTTATTATTATTTTTAAACTACTTCTCTGAGAAAACTTACGGGGAGCTTTACATGAATTTAGTTCTCATTGGCCTTTAACCTCGCTTTACCTCTCCTTCTCTCCCATACAGTCAACCTTATGGAAAGAACCTACTGTTCATAAGTTTATAAGAACTACTGTATGATTGATTTTTTTCTTCCATAAATACATATATTTGTCTCAAAACTCCTAAGGAAGATCTAAAACCTTAGCAATATTTTCATGTAAATAGTCCTTTGAGAGTAATGGTGGTGAAAGGATTTTCAGATTTGAATAATGCAGAGTATGAAGAGTAAGCCTGCATTTGTTAGACTTCTAATGAGAAGAAGTACAGACCTTTTTGACAGCACAATGAAATGTTACAACAATAGAGGTAGCACAGTTAGTCATCTAGGAAGGAGATAATGTAATAATCCTTACAGTGTGTGTGCTTGGCTGTGCTGCATGAGAAACTTGAAGTTATCTAGCCAGAAGAGGAAGCAGCAAGGTGATAAGATCCCAGACTGAAAGAATTAGCTTGTTGGAAATAACAACCCAAGAGAGTGCTGGAGATAGTAGATCGAAATTATCTAACTCCTCAAAAATATGCTTCATTGATCCTGCTGTAAGTGTGAATTTGTAAGTACGTGAACATGTAAGCTTAACTCTAAAAAGTAGAAAAAAAATTAAAAACTCTTTAACTACAAGGCATAAGTATAAATTACCTGTGTCATTAATGATACAACCAGAAAAGCTGCTCTGAAGTCTGTTGCTAGGTTTTTAGCAATATTGACATGACCTGAGGGTTCTATAACGAAAATTCAACAATAGTCACTTAGATCACAGTATAAATGGATGAATGTACTTCAGAAATGTATTTTCATTTAAAGTTGTCTGTCTTCTTTGCTGACATTCTATTTTTTTCTCTCTTGATGTTTTCGCCAGTATTTGACAACAGCCTTCTGCTCCTATCTGTATCGTGACCATTTTTATGTAAAACTGTCTGTACAAGACATTAACTTTTGCCCTCAGAAAATGTACTTTAACATTATTTTCTTTTGAATTCTACTCCTTTATAAAAAAATAATCAGAGACCAGATAAAATACTTGAATAATTACCTTTCCTACTGTGTCTTTGAAGCCTTAGTTACTATTTGAATACACTTTCCTCTTGAATCTGACTTCCACTTGCCAATGGATCTAATGAATAGAACATCAAAGAACATTTTATCTCATCATTCCCAAGGTGGCTAGTGTTTGGATTCATGGAGGTCTGTATGTGTAAACTTTTGTATGCTTGTTTATGACAGAACTAATACAAACACAGTCCTTTTTTTCAAATAATAGGGTTTTTTTCTGAAACTTTCTGGCCTCTGAGATGATAGACGTTTTGCAAATATGACCCAAGCTCGAAATGATCTTGATTTACCAAAGAGAAATTCATCTTTCTCTTATTATTATGTATCTGCTGTCTGCAGATATATTTCTTTTTAATAGATTACCTAGTTTTAATAACCTATACTACCAAGTTGTTTGACTGTGCCCTTATACATTAGAAAAATGTTTCAAAGATCACCATGGTATAGGTGGCTGCTATTTTTAACTTTTTCTCTTTCTTTTTTTTTTAGTGTGAAATGCAAAGGTTTTGGAAGTGTTGACTTCCTGTTTGGATGGTCTGTCTGTTTTGTTTTATTATTTGTTTCTCATACAAGTCAAGAGAGGTGGAGCATCATGTCCTATTGAATGTGCAGATCTGCTACTGGCTGTGGGGCTAGCTCAACCTCTTTTCACTACAAGGATTTGACTCTGACATACACAGGTCATTGTCACCTTAGGTCACTGGCAAAGACAGTCTTGAATTGTGGAATATTAATTGATTTAATTTGCTGCCAAACTGAAAAAAGAAGCCTGCCATTTCTGTCCAGTAGACTGTGATGAGAGTTTATCATAGCTGTGGTTTCAATCTAAATCTTGATTTGATACTTGTGGTCAGAGAATGGTATAAACATGTTTGCTCTTAGACCTCAGTTGTGGGCTGCTCTTTAAATCTCTGGGGCTTTTTGGTGAATCATGAGCTACAAAAGGTGCAAAGCCTTGCCTTTTGTCTCCCTTGCTTTCAAACTAAATTATTATGCACTATAATAAAAATGCAGTGGAGAGCTGTGTTGTAGAAGGTACAACACTTCTGATGCCCATGCTCAGGTTGCTTCAGTTTACATCTGACAGCTAGGCTAGAAGTTAAAATTAAGTTAAACTAAAGACAATGCCAAAAATTGATTGTGTACTCACCTTTATTTAACTTTATTTTTTTTTAAATTTTATTTAATTCTTCTGAATTAAAATTTATTCCTAACCAGTAAACTTTTTCAGACCTGTATAAAAGGGAGTTTATGTGTTCTGTGGTATGATTATTTACCAGCTGCCTAAACAGTTTCAAGTGTTTTTCAAACATTACACTTGTGCAGGGTCCTAAATGTTAAAACTGATTTGTATTGACCCTAATGAAATACCCCACCAAAAGTCAATGTAATATAATACAGACATAAACAGAAATAAGAGGTTTCTGTTGATGGCACTTCCCCCTTTAACTCATTTTCCTTGACAGAAATATTCAGAATATACAGAGTGAAAAAGTGGAGTTGGTGTTTGTAGACAGAAAAAAATCCAGAAGATGTAAGCCTAGCATGTAAAGAGCTATGCTTACCAAAATACACAGTTCTTTGCTCTGAAGAACCAAACCAAGAGGGATGCTCTGGAGAAGTTTAAAAAACTGTTGGGCTCTGATGCTGTGAATCTCTATGGAAAATTTTTGGTTGTGTCTCCAAATATCAATGTAACTAGATGTCTTCGCAGGTTTAAAAGTTCTGAAGGTACCTCATATTAATAAGCTACACATCCGAGATTAACTGTATTCTGTTTACCAGGTCTCCTTTCAAATCTGGCTCAAAATACCATCTTCAGATTTGCACAATTTGATATAATGACATGTAAGTTATTTATGTTGAAATCTGACTCTGTCAATTAAAGGAAATCTCAGTTAAATTTGACTCTCGTTATCAAATGATGGTGCAGTGTCCTCACACAGATTACAAGCACTTTAATATTTCAGAAAATTGCTCACTAAATGAACCATTTTAATATTAGATGCATTTAACTCACTTTTTCTATTACTTTAATGCATCTTTCTATACCTAGCCAGGGTTATATATGACTAATTGCTTGACCCAACACTGCCAACTATATTATTATATACTGGAAGCATTTTGCTTTACTAAATTATTTCAAATTATTTGTAATGTATGCTATGTGATGAAAAATCACTAAAAGAAAAATGTCAATGGAAATTTTAATATATTGACAGATGGAAATTATAATACATTGACAGAAGGAAAAGATAACAATTCACGTCCTGAATACACATTATTATCACTGTCTTGATCATGTCAGCCTAAGAAGGTCTATCTTCAAGGCTCATGCTGTAAAAGACCGTAATACATTGTGATAAAACAGAATGACGAAATCATAAAGAGATGATTTGCAAGAATATCATTAACATCTCATCCAGTCTTTAGAAATATTCTCACTAAATGTTGGGCTCTGATTTTATAACTCAAATTTTTAATTTTAAAGGTATACATTGTGTTTTTCTGAAACAAAATACAATCTGGAGGCTTCCTAAACTCCATAAACTTTGTTAACATTCAACAAATCATATTTTTCAAAAAGAAGAAAGCTTTGAAAAAAACCAACTCTACTGATTTCAGTATCTGGCATAAACGTCTTTTTTTTTTCATTTTGGTGTAATACTTCTCGTATGTTTTATATCTAATATGTCTAATACTGTTTTATCAAAAATTCAATTATTTTTTTTCTATGGCAGATTCTTCACACTGCTGAAGGATTTTGCAGTCCATACAAAGCTGGAGTGCAGAGGAGAAAAGTGTCAAAATATCTTTTAAATAGTATTTAGTACTTCATACAAGTATACTACTTGTATTTTTCTCATATTAGTTTGTACTCACAATCCTTTACCATAAATGATTTTTTCTTTTTTAACAGCTTTATACAGCACTGCAGGTCTTCAAAAACCAAACTCAGCCTCGTTATACATTTCCCCACTCACCTAATTTATTAAGAACTTGAATACACTGGAAACACTGATTCTTCTTTTTTGTTAGTGTTTGGGTTTATCAATTTATTTTTCAGACTTTTCAAGTATAGTGACTAAGAGAGATAAGCAAATATCTAATTTTTTTTTTTTTTTTGCTTTGAAGCTAAAAATAAAGGAGCAATTTAGTTAATGAGAATTCTTTTTCTTTTCAGTTTTTTAATCTTGATTTTATATCATTCTGTTTGATGAGGTAACAGTGCTAATATTTAGGAAGAGTCTACTTACCAGGATACAGATAAGTGATTAAAAACCTGCTAATAATTTTCTCCAAATGCTACTTACTTGACTCTTTAATTTAAAATAAGTTATCTGCAGTCAGTTCTGAATGACGATGTGACCTGGACAGCTCAATGACATTTCATAGCTACAGCCATAGGATTTTCCGTCCTTGCAGGGCGTTTCAGAACCAGCCAGGTCTGAGGGGGAGGTCCTCTACCAGGATGTGCAGTACGCCAAGTCCAGCCCTGCCGAGGATCACCCAGAGCTTAGTTCAATCCTGGGAACATTATTTTTATTAATATTGTCAGTCTTCCATGGAACTGCTTAGATATATCCATACAGCATTCCTGACTCCGTGTTTATTTACTGGAAATTGTTGTAGAGCATGTGTTAATATTTTTTTTAATTTGTGCATTTACACCATGATCCAAAAAAAAAAAAAAAAGAAACTTCTAATAAGACCTCAGAAACATCTCTGTTTCCACTCTCAGATATACTACTGTCATTGCTAAATCAGGGTTCTTTTACTCAGCGTGAAAATAACCACTGAGTTGAAGTACTTGTTTTTATCTTGATTTTGCGCAGAACAGGGTGCCAGGCTTTTAACACAGCAAACACCAGTCTTAGGAAACATATAAGTCTTTTTATACAAAATGTGAACAAGACAAATAGACCGTACAAAACTAAATGATTGGTCACCTGCACTTATACAACAAAGGTTCATTTGTGCATGTCTCGGCCCCTGGCCAGTCCGTTATACTACGGTGGTCTTGTATTTACATGTAATCTCCTCATAAAGGTGTGGGGTTTAATATTATAATGATTTAAGGTAACTTAATCTTATATTTTTGTCCAATCAGCTATCACTTGATTAATTGTTTATCTTGCTACAGGTCTCGCTTGATTTTGTCTGAACAATAGTTAGCCACAGATTGGGTAATTACAGCATTCTGTCCTTGGGGACTTGTCGTTGCCATGGTCTCTAACCAGACTGTCGTGGTTGCATAACTTTTTAAATTTTTAACTTTTCTTGGCATCACTACGAATATGTTCCATCATCTCTGTAGATGAAACCTGTATTAACTGAGACAATTTTATGATTTCACACGTTGAAAAAATTCTTGATGCAGCCCTTTCTGTTCTGTTCATTCATTTAATATTGTTATGCTTCTAAAACCACTTTAAAGCAAATTTGAAAGCAAATACCTTGCTCTCTCATCATGTAAGCATTGAAGAGGATATTTTAAAACACTCTTTTTGAATAGACTGCTTCTTTCTCAAATTCATTGTCATTATCTACAAAATGCTGAATTCCATGAATTGCTGTTAGAAATAAAATGGCAAATAAAGCTGTTTTGTGTCTCCACTTCGTATTTTTTCTTTACTGAGACATCAAACAAAAATGACAGTGGAATAATTTTAGTTTGTTTTGATTCCTTATGATTACTAAAAAGGTGTAAGTCATGTGGTTGGCTTCTTAAATCTTGCTGCAGCATATTACTGTTAAGCCAACAGAGCTGCTCCCCATATATTGTAATGTAATGGGAGGCAGAATCATACCTCCGACATCTTCTGACTCTACAGAAGTGAATGCAAGTAATGTTTTTTTCAGCTTCTTACGGCTTAGAATGTTTGCAGGGAGAGGAAAGGCATTATCCTTTCACTCTTAGATGCTTTTTCTGGACCTCAGAAATAGAGTAACACCTGAAAACAAAAAATAATGGAGTGGAAGAGTAAGCTAAATTATTATCAAGATTAAATAGTAATGATTAAAAAAAAAAAAAGCCCTGCAACTCTGCTTGACTTTTGTAAAAAAACCTGAAGTTACTTTTATTTAATTTCTTCTTCCTTATATAGTTATTTGAAAAATGAAAGTAAAATATGTAGAAAAAGTCACTTGATTCTGACCAAAGCAGAGAATCAGTCCGTGCACTACAGAAATTCATACACAAGCTCAAATTAAATACAACTACAAAGTGCTTTTAGCATTTTTGAGACTTTCTGTGAAATATAAAATGCAAATATTATGTACTTTATATATATTTTGAAATATTTTTTTAAAAAAAGAAGAGGTTTTTAGTAATATATGTGCCTCGCAACGTTTACTTCCCATCTATAACAACCATCCCTAAAATCCTTACAGCTGCAAGGTTTTGTAACAGCAAATGGATTTATAAAAGCAAATGAAAGCAATGAATTCAGTATGATATTAAAATTAATTTTTAAAGAATTTTTAAAGATACATGGTTCCTGGAAATACCTGCTTGTTTCAGCTGTAAGCAGAGGAAATTGTCATCACTGTCAGAAGCTCTGGGACACCTGGGCATGCATTTTATTGATTCATGCTAAGGGAACCTGTGCTAACCTTTCAGCAGCTACAATTTTGCCTAGCACTTGTGATGGACTATCCACGTACGGGCATGAGGTTACTCTGTCTCCTTCACACGTCTTCCTTAATGGATGGAGTGTTCTTTGGCAGCATAAGTGCTGTACAAATGCTTTTTAAGATCTATTAATACAGATTACTGTAGATTGAAAAATCTGTACCACAGTAACAGTCTCAGACATGGTGGTAACATGTTTCCTCAGCAGATGTTGGAGAATGTCTCTTTGCCAGGGTAGAGGCTTTGACGCAGGCTGAGCTTCACATGATGGCTGCATCCCTCCAAGAGCCAGGCTGTCCCTCTGACACCAGGAGACATGTCCTTCTGTCCTGTGCGGTACGTGCTGTCTTGGAGAAGCTGTGACTGGAGGGGAGGCACAGAAGCTGCACTGCATCAGAGAAAATGAAAAGGAGAGAGGATCTTCTCCCTGGTCACCATCTCCAATAGAGAAGCAGGCACTGTCCACCTCTAACATCTGAATTTCAACTCTTTATATGGGAAACCCATCCAAATGGGTCAATGCGAAAGGCTCTGAAGGGCACTTGAAAAGTGACGGAAGGTTACAGCATAAGGGGTATGGGAGGCACTATGGAATGCAGATAAAAAGCATTTTGGGAAGATTTCCTACAGGATGTTGAGAGGAAGAACCAAAGGTGGGAAAGGGAAGGAATCACATCAAGTGGTCTGTGGAAGAAAAATGGGATAAAAAATTCCCTGCATGTAAACAATTTTATGTTCAGTATGCTTGCCTGGCCACACCTTGCACCTGTTCACTGCAGCCTCTCCTGGTTTGTCATTAAACCTAATTTCTAATTATTTTCCTCTGTGTGAAGAGTTAGCTGCCAATACCTAGGGGAGGAGCCAAGGGACATAGAAGCACATATATCTGAGAGGTCAGCACCTAGAGAGACCAGAGTAAGTTAAAATCTATTTGCTAGTGCCTGAAGTGGAGAGCCATACGATCTACCTGCCTGTGGTGGCAATGAGTGTGAGTATGTCCATGCACGATTGCGGTCAGATTTGTTGGTGAACAGAGGGGGTGGTGTGGAGAGGACATACAGTTGCAGGAGCTGGTTGCCCAAGGAATCAGTAGGTGTAGGCCAACTGCTCTGGAGTCTGTGGCGTTTGGGGATCAGATGAGAGGCTCTCTTGTATGTGTGTCTCTGGAGGAGGGTGATGTGTGTGTCCCTCAGTAACAGAGTTGGACTGGGACTGTGGGCCTCCATAGCTGGTATGACAGCAGCTGGGGAAGCTGAGGATCCAGGGTTTGTTACTGGATGGACTGTGTGTATATAAGCCTGATTACTAGAGGGATGTGAAGTGCCTGTATGGATACATTTCCTTTTGATAGACCTTTATCCCAATTGGCTAGAGAGGACAACAGGATGAGGCCATTGGTGTTGCTTATCTTTGTATGAATGTTTAGTGCCTCTGTCTATGTTGGGCTGTGTGGCATTGTGTACACATGGATTATTTTCACAGCCTAAAGGATTTCTCAGAGAGAGGCTCCCTTTTGGATAAAAACTAAGTCCTTTCATACCACAGAGACATAAGATGGCATAGGAAAACACTCCTTCAGGCCACCAATAGATTATTTCTAGTTTATCTGTAATAACCAATAGGCGAGGACATTTTCTGTTCTTTCAGGCCAGTTTTCCTAGACTGTTTCTACTCTTTCAGATGATAAATTGCTGTTACAATTTCCTGGGTTTACATTTACCAATGGTGTCTCTAGTTTCCAGGTAGCCCAGCTGTACTTCAGAGGTCAGCTACACTTTCCAAGGGTATTTCTGGTTCCCAAGCCTAGTTCCCAGGCTGGCAAGCATTTTCTTCTGTTCAGTAACTTCCCTCTTCTAATGAGGCCACCTCTACAACATCAACTGTATTAGTGTGTTTGTGTGTGTGTGTGTGCCTATTTGGAATCTATGCTCAGCCTTGCTGCTTGTTTCACCTTAGGGGCAAAGGCTTATGGCAGCCTCACTTATATTAGGCTGCCAGATGCAGCAACTGCTGAAAAGTCTCTAGTCTTGGAGCTGGTTGACAGCAAAGTTGAAAAACATAAAATGTGTACCCTGAGCAGTGTACCTCTTTAAAATAGATGTGTACCCGGTTGCATTTCCAACCGCAAAAGGTCTGATGCATTTCACAACTTGTACTGAAGGTGAACTTTAGAAATATTTTGCTGAATAATTCAGCTGGGTGCTGTATATCTTTTTCTTCATTTATAATGAAAGAAGAGACTGTTATGTGCTATTCACAGAAAGTAAGAAATGTACAGTTAGCTTAATGAGTTGCCTTCTGTAGGGTCATATGCAATTTATGTTCATTGCAAATATAGGATGCACAATTCAGTGCAATAATCTTGGTCTCTTTGTCATGGTTCCCTTCACATTGGTGTAAAATAAAGTAAATCTGAAATACTTTAATTAGTATCACTCCATTCATCAGAATCATTGTTCTAACACTAGTCTGGAGAGCTTGGGACAGTGTCTCCAATAACAGTTTCTGGAAAGTTTGTGGTGTGGTAACTGCTTGAATGTGAGAATTGGAACCACCTAAACATCTGCAGATCAGTTTGATGAGAGAAAAGCTTTACTTTGTTAAGGGGAAGAGGAGAGAGGTGACTATATAGGTCAGCTGTTGCAGCTAGGATGACTGCTGTCAGGATATAGGGCTGCTGCAGATGACTTCAGCTGTGTGAGACAGCTGTAAGGAGCCAGGATAAAAAGAAAATGATGCTAGCAGGTGTGTGAGGACCCTAAACCATCATTTTCTTGTTATTTAGTTGCACACAACCCTATAGCCTGAAGGCAGAAATGGCTAATCTCTTTACATCCAGCAGTCTTCCTTCTTGTTCTTGGCATGTTCTGCCTTTCTAATCTATTTTGCAGTTATTCCAGTATAATACGTTCTCTAAGAAATATGTATTCTGATTAATAAAAAAGTGAAAGTGACATAGTAAAAGACTACAGGTCTTATTTTAGTATTGCCAAGCTTTACTACTGTCCACTGTTTATTAGTACCACATAAAAGTCCATTGCAGCATCTTAGAGTCACAGAATATTAGGGGTTGGTGGGGTCTTCTAGAGATCATCTAGTCCAACCCCCCTGCCAGAGCAGGATCCCCTAGGGCAGGTCACACAGGAACCCGTCCAGGTGGGTTTTGAAAGTGTTCAGAGAAGGAGACTCTCTGGGCAGCCTGTGCCAGTGCTCTGTCTCCCTCACAGTAAAGAAGTTTCTCCTCATGTTGAGGTGGACCTTCCTGTATTCTAATTTATATCCATTATTCCTTGTCCTATTACTGTGCACCACCGAAAAGAGACTGGCACCTTCCTCTTGATGCTCCTCAGATATTTATATACGTTAATAAGATCCCCTCTCAGCTGTTTCCTTTCAAGACAAAACAGCCCCGGTTCTCTCAGTCTCTCTTCATAGGAGAGATCCTCAAGTCCCTTAATCATCCTTGTAACTCTCCATTGCACTCTCTCTTGAATTGGGGAGCCCAACACTGGACACAGTATTCCAGGTGTGGTCTCACCAAGGCAGAGTAGAGAGTGAGGATAACTTACCTAGACCTGCTGGACACACTTTTCTTAATGCACCCCAGGATCCCATTGGCCCTCTTGGGCACAAGGGCACACTGCTGTCCCATGGACAACTCACTGTCCACTAGGACTCCAAGGTCTTTCTCCACGGGGCTGCTTTCCAGCAGGACATCCCCTAATCTCTACTGGTGCCTAGTGTTACTCCTCTCCAGATGCAGGACTCCACACTTGTCCTTATTGAACTTCATGATGTTTACCTTCACCCAGATCTCATTGGACGGCAGCACAGCCTGCTGGTGTGTCAGCCACCCCAGTTTTGTATCATCAGCAAACTTGCTGAGGGTACACTTTATCCTCTCATCTAGACCGTTGATGAAGATCTTGAACAAAACTGGACCCGGCACTGATCCCTGGGGAACACCACTGCCCATAGGCCTCCAACTTGACTCTGTGCCACCGATCACAACCCTATGAAC
The DNA here is from genome assembly GCA_020746105.1 of Trogon surrucura. Taxonomy (NCBI): domain Eukaryota; kingdom Metazoa; phylum Chordata; class Aves; order Trogoniformes; family Trogonidae; genus Trogon; species Trogon surrucura. Next base: position 12,860,961 of record CM036624.1, read on the forward strand.
TCTGTTGCTGAGCTGGTTAGTAAACTACCTCACAATCCAATCATCTATTCCATATTTCTTGAGTTTTCCTATGAGGATGTCATGGGAGACTATCAAAAGCCTTACTGAAGTCAAGGTATATGACATCCACTGCTCTCCCTTTAGAATAGAGCTATGTTGTGTTTGCAGGGCTGCTGTGTGATTATGTCCTTTTTATTTTAAGGTAGAAAATATCTAGAAAAGCTTTATTCCCTGTAACAAAAGTCTGATTCTTGTAAATATGTGATATTTTAGGGGACAGATTAGTAGTGTGGTTGGCTATGTGCAATTCTACTTTATTATCATTAGTGTACAGGTGAGTCTGTTGAGCTCTGTCTTTCTCTGATAAAGCACTTCAAATTCCAGTTAGTGAGACCTTGCTCAATCAATATGTAGCCCTGAGGTAATACATCCAGTGTCAAGTTGTTCAAGGTATTTTTTAAACAAGTATTCTATTATAGTGTCCAATGTCACTGCACAAAAATCATATATCAACTTTTAAAATCCCTTACTAGCTCAAAATGCTATAAATTTAACTTTTGTGGAAGGGTAATTGCAAGTTTGACTTAGAGAATTTTGCCAGAGTCTTGCTCTCTACTTCCAGCATAAAATGAGTGAGTGGGTCCCTCTTTAATAACTTGCTTTGCTCTGTCTGGCTTCTCACAGAAAACCAGCAGCAGGTGTCCAACAAGTCAATTCTGTCAATGTGAGCAAGGCCCTGTGTGCTGAACTTTCAGAAATAGTCTATTTTTTCTTCATTTAGGAAAAGTGGATATCTGCTTGATTTGGTCTCATAATTTCGTATATTCCTTGAAATAAACTAAGGGAAAAAAAGCTACCTCCACTGTATTATAGGATTTCTAATTCCCAAATATCAGAAAATAAACTGCCAGGTCAATAAAATAGATCTAGAAGCAAGATCTGGTAAGCAGGCCTTGCTTGGCTGCCCGAATTCCCAGCCAGTGCTAGAAAGGAGGCGTTTTCTCCTTTCAAGAACTGGAGAAAAAAATTACTGATGGATGTTACTTGCACTGGGTTGAGTGGAGCAGACTTCATATGTTTCAGTAATTTCTACCATTTTTTCAATTGCTTCTGACTTCACCATATTTTATGGTTTTAGGCTGCAGCTGCTCAGGGTGATCTTTTCATGGGTTTCCCCACACACACTTTCCTTTTTCAATATTGCTAAAACCAAGGCTACTGATGGGACTGTTAAAATTAATGTGAAGTTTCCTAGAAAGAGTATTTAATTCTCTTCCTAGCAATAAATTACTGCAAACTCTTCAATTTTCAAAAGTTAAGTATTTGTAAGGAATTACTTTAATTAATTCTTATTACATCCCCTTAGGCTTAGGCTTTACTGAGTTATTAGAGAAAATTTTGAAGTTTACAGCATGTAGATTTACTTGCCCTTGAATAGGCTTAATTGAGATTGAAGAATAATGGGGTTTTTAATTCCATATAAACATATATTAGTAAGACCATTTATGATCTGTAGTATACTTTTTGTAGTGGAAATGTATGCTAACTCTTTTCACTCTATAAAACTTTTTTTTTTCTTTTCTTAGCAATTGCAGTTACTTTGGCTGTTCTTCAGACTGTGTGTAGATCATTAACACACTGAATGTGGGCAATAAACTTAGCTTATTTGAAGCAAATTCCACTGCCTGCACCATGAACCTGATCTCACTTCACAGTTCTGGGAGTTCTTAGAAATAAATTATTTTGCAAAATCATGTGTTGTTGCACTTAAATGTAAAGCCTTGGTGCAAGAAAAGCCAGAGTTGGTGTGAGGGAGCTTTTGTTAGATTATGCAGACGTGCTTAAGAAGTCCTTAAATTCAGAACTTCCCAATAACAGCAATGCTCAGAGGATTTCCACTTATGTCAGCATGGTACATAGAAATAGGGAGAAAATCAACCAGTGCTATATATGCTTGTCCTCATTCACTGTTACTCTTTATATAGTTCTTCTTCTGCCTTTCTCACAATGCCCTTTTATGACAAAATGTAAATTTTAACTAAACTTCCAGTTGTTATGATGCATAGCTGCTTTAAAAGGTGAAGTAAGTCTTTGGTGATGGGTCAGGAACAGATGTGGCTCTGAGATTTGATGGGGAGGGGTTTATTTGCTGGTAGGAGAAACTCTTCTAGGAGTAGAAGAACCTCCCTTTGAATCTAAGACTGCCTCAAGAGAGCAAGTGGGTAGGATGAACATGTTAGTGACAGAACATTAGTTTTCGAGTTTTAGTACTTTGGTGTTAACTAAATGTCCCCGTCTTCCCATTTACAAAATTTCTGAGTGGAACAAAATTTGCAATCACTGTTTTAGGACTAGGCTTTAACAAGACAGAGTTTATTCACTGAGAATTAAAGTCAGATTCAGCAAGGAATCCAGTATGGATTGGTTAGAATTGTTCCAAATGCATGGGATTTTGTCCCTCATAATTTCTGTAGTTTGAACTCTCAGTACTAGTTCTGGAAATATCCATGTTAATCAAATGCTGTAACCTTTGCCCACCCCAGAAGGAACAAATGTAACAAAGAAAATGACAATTAGGCCAAAGTTTACTTTTCAAGCTACTCTATTTCTTTAGACATCAAATTCTTATCCTTTTGGACAACCCACTAATCAAAGATACCTGCACAAGTTCATTAACTAACATAAGCCTTATTTCTATCCATACAAAGTAGTAAAACAACATTAAAGATTCAGCAAATACACAATAAATATTAAACTATCTTAATAACAAGATATCTGATACCAGTGTATTATCAGGAAGGCACTTTGTCGCTTGTGAGGCAGTAATCCAGCACTGGTGTTACCAAACAGAAGGCAGAAACATCACAGGACCGTATGAATACATTTTTTAGGGACTTTCATGTGCATTTGAAATGGGGTTGCATTTTACTCGATTGTCCTGATGTCAAAATAGAAATGTTGTTGACTCCAGCATCTGCCTTTCTGCCCAATCCAGTTAACAGCAAATTAACTTTGGCCACTTCAGAATAGTCCTTCAGTTGCCAAAATAATTATGTACCAGAAAAATCAACCATTTAAAAAAAAATCTAGCCTTCTTGAGGGCTCTGGCAATGTGTTTTTATAGTTTACATGGAACTTTATATGGATTTGGAGTCACAATAAGTCCCTGAGATTTTGGGAAACCAGCATTTTATCCATTTTGTTTTCAACAACGTGATCAGCAGAGGAAGTCCAGAATACCTTTTCCACTTTTTTCTTGCACATTAGTTTGCCCTAGTTCACACAGATTTTGGCTGAAATACTGTGATCAGTGAATTCTTCTGCTCGTTACTGTTATGTCTCACATGCACCTACAGTGCACTGTTTCTTTTTTAATGTTCCTTTAAAACCCCCGCAGCTTTAGAAGCTGGTGTTCATGGAATTGCTGCAGAGGCATCAGACAGGAGCCTCACTAGGGGGGAGTGAAGAGTCTCTTGATTATTCCTTCTGAGCAATGGTAGAGAGGAATACAGGGGTTTTTTTTTTTTTCCTAAAACAGAGACCTGGGGTGAGAAGGGAAACTGGGTTCAGCAAAACAGAGAAAAAGTTTCATCTCTGGATGAAAGACTGGAGATAAACTAAGGAAAAGTTCCCTCACACAGATCAGGTTACTGTGTAGTTATTTCCTGACTCACTATTTTTTATTTTGATATGAAACTCAACACTGACTTGGAGTCCTGTTGCCAAGTGTTCATATTTAAGAGTCCTTGTTGATAATTTCTGCAGCTGAAAAGTTTCTCATCCAGAAGTCTGGGGTGGCTTTCTCCTGTGTGTGCCGTAAAGATGCTGAAGAAGTTGCATGGTACTTTGTTATGCCTAGCATCTAATTCCTGTGTGGCCTGCCCTAGGTGATCCTGCTCTGGCAGGGGGGTTGGACTAGATGATCGTTCGAGGTCCCTTCCAACCTCGAACATTCTATGATTCTAAGTATGTTTTACAGATAAGTAGAAAAGGGAATTTGTGAAATGGAAAATGCAACAGATTTTTGTTAGCTTCATAATGCTTCATAAACTGCTAATTTGCGATGATTTTTTCAAGTGTGATTAATGAACAATGAAAATTAAGAAATTAAGCTCTCCAAGCTGGAGAGTAGATGACTGAACTTGATGCAAAACCCAAATTTTCTTTCTGTGCTGACTGGAGTTCAACCCATTCAGAGAGCTGGTGCACTAATGCACCATTCACTTTCTGAAGATAAGATTTTAATGTGTAGAGGAGCCTTAGCTACTATTTTGCTATGGCTTTTTACTCACTTCATGGAATACTGTCCAATGTCTAGTTATTTGCAGGACCTCTACCACTAACAAACAAAGCAAAAAATAACCCTGGTTTTGTTGAATACTTATCCCATTTGTTTCAGAATCATGGAATAGAACAATTTAGATTGGAAAAGGCCTTTAAGATCATCAAGTCCAATCTTTAACCTAACACTACCAGGTCCACCACTAAACCATGTCCTTGAGCACCACATCTACATGTCTTTTAAATACCCCCAGGGATTGTGACTCCACCACTTCCCTGTGCAGTCTGTTCCAGTGCTTGACAACCCTTTCTGTGAAAAAATTTTTTCCTAATAAGCCATCTAAACCTCCCCGGGTACAACTCAAGGCCAATTCCTCTTGTCCTATCACTTGCTACATGGGACAAGAGACCAACTCTCACCTCACTACAACTTCCTTTCAGGGAGCTTTAGACAGGGAGAAGGTGTCCCCTCAGTCTCCTTTTGTCCAGACTAAACAGCCTCAGTTCCCTTAGCTGCCCCTCAGAAGACTTGCTCTCCAAACCCTTCACCAGCTATGTTGCCCTTCTCTGGACATGCTCCAGCACCTCAACATCATTCTTGTCATGAGGGGCCTAAAACCGAACAAGGATTTGAGATGTGACCTCACCAGTGCTGAGTCTGAGGGGATAATCCCTGCTCTGGTCCTGCTGGTCACACTGTTCTGATACTCTTTTTGATTTAGATCTGTGATGATTCAGTCCACAACAAGGAATCTCTTGTCTGCTGTGAGTAGCACCTCAAAATCACAAAGAAACAAATACACAGGGTTCCTGAAAGATTTTTATAGAAGAGCCAAAAAGTGAAGAATAGGATTTGTCCCGCTTTAGTCCTTGAACAAGAGTCCATGCTGTGCTTTGAGCTTGCTCCTGTAGAGATAGTCACAGAAGCTGGGAAGCTAATTCATTTCATTACAACCTTCTTTAATGCTGTCCTAAATGTCTTCTTCTTCTGCCAGTAGAAGTGCTCATTAACTGGAAGTGATAATAGCAATTTAGAAGGACTTTCCACTATTAAAAATGAATTATTTTATTTATATTCTTTCAATCTTATTGCCAAGGAAAGAAACATGCACAAAATGTGGTAAGATGGAGCACTTAAGTGACATTCAATATTATTTAAAGGAAGATCTATGAAATAACTGCACAGTTCATCAAGCAGATGAATATAAATAGTACTTCCAATGTTTTATGTTGGCATGTAACTACCAAAAGATGTCAAAAACAGCTGAGTTAACAAAGAAATAAAGCAAACATCATTCTAAGTCTGAATTACAGTGCCAGTAGAATCCTTAAATTCTTGCTCTGTGAGCAAAACATTCAAGGTGTCACATACAAAAAAATACTTCCATATTCATTAGGATGTACCAGTTTCTAGAAATAACATCAAAGTTGAAACAAACAACAACAAAAAGCACTGTTTGAAATGCATGGAGGTGTGGGCTTTTTTTTTTTTTTTTAAGAAAATTTACAGCTTTTTAGGTATGTAAAGGTCTCTTGCACAAAACTTACCATTTGATTTCATGCAGGGTTGGGGAATGCTTAGTAGGAAAACATGGAGCTTAAGCTCTAAAGAACCTCTTATCTAGTTTGATTTCTGCTCAAAGAATTTTGTTTCAGAATCAAGAGCCTCAGTCCACCATAACTGCCACCACCAGCCTGTCCTGGGACCCCCCACTCTTACCTGTGTCCCAAGGACTCCAGTTCAGCTCAGACTCCAAACTCCTGCCCTCACCTGAGTGAAGTTTGCAAGACAGCCTGTGCAAGCCCTTGCTGATCCTCACTTCTTTGCTTCCCTCAGACCTGACTCAAGATCTTCCAATTGTTGGATGATGAGTCAACTGTGAAAGCAACCTGGTGCTCTCACCAACCCGGCTCTGCATCCCTCTGTAGGGTATAGCAGGACCACACACTTTTTGGAGACAATGCTGTCCCTTCTTGGCCATCACCCTTAACTCCTGTCAGCACTGCTCTTGCTGCTCCATAGTCTTGACCTATAATCAGTGGTAGTTGCTTGTTAAATATTGAACCTCTGAACTGCACAAGGAGTATAGATTTCCCTTACCTTTTGTCAAGCTTACCCTTGAAATTAATCGTACATGATGTTTTCCCATCCTTTGAAATAGCTAAATTGTCCCTGAAAATTCCCTTGTATTTCTCTTCACTTTGAGATAACGCATTCTTGAAAAACTCATTATTACTGATCCTACAGTTACAGTCTTTGTTTTCTTTTGTTTTGTACTTGTAAACAGCTAAATGCCTTATGTTCAGTTTAGGGCTGTTTTTATTTATTGTTGCTTTCTTTTTGAAGACTAAGTGCTCTGTGCTACATTCCAAAGGACCTTTCCTGATGTATGTAGTGATACTTTCAAATAAAGATAGAGCTCACCTTATGCAAACCCTGGTGATTTAGCTGAAGGTTAATGGCTAGCATTGCAGGAACGCCCATGCACAAGCGATAATTAGGAGCGTCCATTGGCAGCTCACACTATAATGTACACAGAAAACATCTGTATGCTCACAGTAATGACAGTCTCTGTCTCTCTCCATATCGTTTTTTGTGTTTTAGTAGCATGTTTATTACTAAACCCTCAATTCCTACTAAAACCCCCGCTAAAGGGAAAAAATAGTTTAAATGGCAGTTATGTAAATGGAGGACATGGCACGTGCAGCTTTTTAGGCAGTAGCGGAAAGGAGATTCCACTGCTACCTAAAATGCCACACAGGTACTTTACTCTCTTAATGTTTTGTCTTATTAGGGTGGGGAATACGAAGGATGTGTATTTTTGGTAGAGGTGTTTGCACGTTTCAGAATAGATATATGTACAGACAAAATTCTCCATTCCGTTGGCGATTGAGTAATTTGAGATAATGCATTTATAGGTGAATTTCCTTCTCTCCTCCTGCTAGCAGGCTTTGTTTTTGCCCTTGTGATACAAACAATCTTCAGAGGAAGGAATAAGACTCGGGTCTCTACCTCAGAACTCGTGTCCTAATCATTCTGTAGATCTGTGCTATCTTTCTCTAGCTCGGTGATCCCTGATTTTCTGTTTGCAAATTTGCATACCTTCCTGGCTGAAATGACAAAAGTGTGGTTCCAGAGCAGTTTTTAATTTGGGGATTATGGCATCTTGAGAACGGACAACATGGTGGAAAACTGAGGGCATTTTGGGATGAGATGCTCATGATGTAGATGGATGCTCAAGTCATGAGTTCCTGTGTTCTCATCACAAACTGGAAAAAGAGCCCGGGCTTCATTGCAGACCTGATTTCTGAGGTGAGGCACGTGGGATCAGTCACTGAACAAGCCCTGTGGAACCTCAGACCTACGAGGTCATTTGTACACTGTGCTGGCATACTGCCAAGCTCAAATTTTTCACATTATATTCGTTGTTTCTATTTATTAATAGTTCTAAATCACCTTTTATGATTTTTTTTTTCTTTATTTTTTTATGTACTAGGCTACCTCAGGTAAATTTTAGGCCGCATTGTCTTTATCAGTGTATTCTGTGACTTTGAGAGTATAGCTGCTCTTAATAGTCTGTCTCTCTGGTTTTTGTATCAACCTTTTTATTTTATCCTGTACTTCTTGTGAGGTGTCATTTCTCCACCTTCCCCTTTTTTTGATCATTACTGCAGATATGGAGTCCAGATATTTTGATGCATTTAGATTGTAATAGATTCCCTGTTGTGCTCTTATTTTAATCCTTCAGCTGTTCAATGCATTTCATTTCACTGACCAGATTCCCTAGTTTCTCAGTCTTTCTTACTGATTTGGTCTGTTTGACCACTGTATTCTTTTCTGAGTGGTTCTCAAAGTTTATTAAATAATTGAATATCATCCTGGCATTTTGGAGATATGTGAGGAACAAATTTCAAACTGCAACCTTTAGGCTTCACTGCTCTATATTTATAGAGCTGTCACGAGCTGGTTTACGTGTACCCACTACTGTGACTCTACCTCAACACACCCCACCATGTTAATAACTGCTTTTATTAGATTTCTGTATATGTAAAGGCAGGGCTTCAGCTGACATAGGTTGGAATATGTATCTTTAACAACATTGTGTCGGTTTGCTCCAACTGCGGCAGAAATAGCAAACCTAAACACAGACCAAGGGCGACTACTTGGAATTCAATGTCATGGTGTTAATTTGGAAGGGGGGGGGGAGTTACTGGCTGTACTCTTTCCAAGTAATTCTTTAGGGTTTTGTAGTGTAAATGAAAAGATTTGGATCTAGGGATTTAATCTAGGGGGGAGAAACTAGGGTGTTTATCCTTGATTCAGTAGGCGTTAGCTGTTATCTTCAGTGATATTGGTTATATTCTGCAATATCATTTTCTACAAATACCTCAGGGATAAAAAAATGAGCTGAGGTGAAATGCAGAACTTACTATAATACTAAAATAATAAGTGTAGTCAATTTTCACGGTACTATGAAGTGCATTGTTGTAAGTGCTATAAATACAAGTCTACGAATGCCTCTTGTTTTACGTGTGCATCCTTTTTCAAATGAACTACCAGCACATCTTGTATTGCAACAAAAATTAAACACAGAACTGTCCCTCATGAAATGTAGGTTTTATTTCAAAGAACAATGATCTCATTTGAAAATATGCTTTGAAAACACTTTTCTTTCTGTATGTCACAGAAAAGCACAAAGGCATTTAATTATCTCTTTCATAATTTAATTCCAGAATGTAATAAGAACTCATGATCATCCTTTTTTAATATTCTAAAGGAAAGGACTATTCAAGGAAAACCCTGTAAGAAATGACGTTGTATATAATTCCTACCCTGACTCAGTCTGCACCCCAATCCTGACTATCACATGTCCTTGAAACTTGAGGGTGGCTTTATGTCTTAATCTAACATTTTACTGTCTAAATCTAATGTCTTAATGTCTTAGTCTTCATGTCTAAATGTTATGTTTTAAGCTTAAATCTTAATCTTTGTTTGATCTTTATCTTTAGAAGTGCAGTAGAGATACCAGTCCTCACAGTCATGTAAATAACTTATGTTTTATTCTTTTCCTTATGCCTCTACTAGCAGCAAAACTGGTAAGTTAACAACTAAGTGGAGTACAGCTGAATTCAAATTCTGTTCCTTTCTCCAGCTGTATCTTTCTTTCTTACTTGACTTAGTGGTTAAATAACAGTGGTTAGGTTATTGAATGTCTGTTCTGTTTTGAAAATGAACTCTATAATGGTCAGAAAACTTTGGGTTTTCTGTTCTGTCTTCTTTTTGTTATACTACTGTCTCAGCTGGGCGACATGCACTTATGGGCAACTTTGTATTTGACTTTAGCACGTTTCAGAGACATACCTACAGAAATCCATTCGCTTGTTCTCAAAGATAAAGAGATGACTTAATTACATTATGTATATATATGGAGATAGACCCAGTAATAAATGGCTTATAAAAAAGCAGGAAAAATTATGGATTTGACTAAATCTGGTAGGTCAAAGATGAAAATAACTAATTCAGAACTGAAATCAGAAGCAAATTTCTACCACTGAAAGTAATCACTGTTTAAAAAGCCTTCATGTGTGGTGAAGGATATATGATGTTGTGTTTTGTTCTTGCTCTGTTACATTATCTTATCCTTTAGTACTTTTCCCTAGGGCACTTCCAATGGTAAATGTTACTATGAATATGTCACCACCTCTGCATGGTAGAATTATCTGTCTAAAAACTTTCTACTAACACATATTAGAGGTGAAATTTTTCAGAAGTAACAATAAAGCTTTCTTCATCTGCTTATATCTGCTTGTGCATACCCAGCAAAAATTAAAACACATTCATCACTTTATGAAGCTCATTTTTTCTAGTGAATAACCTGTAAAAGAACTCTGTTCCTTTGTAGTGGCTGTTGAGGAATAGGAAAGAGAAAGGGACAAATATTTATCACAACACATTTGAGATAGTGTCTTTCTTTAAAAAAAATTATAAAATTCTCTTCTAAAAAAAAAGAATTTTCAATTAATTATTACTTTAAAAGTATTTGACAGTAGATTTTATAAAGAGTTCCAAAAAAAATATCATCTATCAAATCGCTTTATAAAAGGACAAAATTGGTTTTAGTCTTTTCTACAGCTGATGAAGTAATCTAGAGATTACAATAGTTACGATACAGGTACAATAGATCTTTTTTTTACTTACGTAAGTGTGACCAGGGTTTTCCTGACCAATCCAAATCAAAGTTCATCCTTAATGTTTTTGAAATATTATTTCTGGTTCATGGGGCAGGAGAACAGCTGAGATTGACACCTTCAAGCACAAGCAACAGCCCCTTACCAGAAAATAATAGATCTGAAATATTTTGTTCTGGACCATGTTGAACCATGTTATGGGCTGGCTTAGCAGGTGATATCAGAAGACCTAATGCAAACAGACACCCATGGGCACTATGTGTGACCTTGTCTGTGTCTCAAACACTTGCTGTTATATTATGGATCATTAACTAACTGTGTGTGACAATATAGACAGCACTCGATCTACAGAAGATCAATGGAAAAAACAATGATCTGCAAATACGTGTTTGTACTGATTTTTATGAAAAAATACAAAGTGTTTTAGCAGCTCTCATGTGTGAAGGAATCATAATTTTGTTTAAAAAAGATAAACCTGCATGGGATTTGTCATACAGTTTACTTCAGTCGAGAACATCTCACTGAGAATCATTTTTTGTCACTTTTTCCTACTTCCATAATTTTTGCAAGCTGAGTGCTTTAGTCATATTCAGAACAAAGGCTCCTGTGATGTACTTACCACTTTTTATCACAATCTTTAAAGTGAGGTGAATTCAAAGCTTTGTTCTGAAATATAGGTGAAATCTAGTAGCTACTTCTTCTAAGCTGTCTGTAGTGTTTTTAAGTCTGCTCAAACTTGAAATTCAGAAGTATAACATTATTAAAGTGATAGAAGGGCATAAAAAAGAAACATTTTGGACAAATCTTCCTCACATAAAATCTGCAGCTCAATGGAGCTTTAATTTTACCCCATGTATGACTCACTTTTGACAGTAGCCATCAATATTTATAGTTTTTTGTCTAAATGCCTTTCTCTGCAATGGAGTGAGGTATTTTTGGAGTTTTGTGACTGAAAGCCAGTTTATGAAGCCAATAATTCATTATTATTTGTTTCATTATACTATATTAATCATAAGACCATCAACTTTTAAATATAGAGGCCAGTCTGTCTTAGTGAATTAATATTGAACTACTTGTCACTAATAACAAAGGACTTTGAACGAATTCAGTGTAGCAACAAGCAGGACTGTGGTGATAAAACTGGAAACTCTGTAAATATTGAAGGTATTAGGGGTACAAGGCACTCCTGAGCACTGGGTCTGCAGATAATTCTACTCGTTTTCTGTAATGACTTAATGGCCTTTCAAATGTGCTATACGTTATCACACCAGCCTTCATCAAAAGACTTGAGGTCAGGTACACTTGACTGCTGTAATTACAGCGTGAGACATAAAGGTCACTTCAAAATCATGACTGTGTTATCCAGTGAAACTCTGGAGAAAAAAAAAACAACGGAAAAAGAACACCATTATTATATTCCATGTATACCTTATTTAGTATAGAGAGGACAACAAAAGAACTGCAAGTAGCAATTACGAAGAATATAACTGGATGATCACAATTTACTACACATTCTAAATACCTTGTCTGGTCCTTTCCTTTTCAAATAATTGCACAAGTCACTAGAAACATTGCATAAAATTCGAATTATCTAAGGGAAATGCTGATGAACAACAGTACAAATACACCTGTTATATAACAAATTTGTATTACATATTTAACCAGTTATATCTTGTTCAAACACCTCCTAACCACAAGGGCTAGCACAACTAACATGTAAAATGTAGTGGATACATGCCTCACATTCGTTTATACAGGTATGGGGCTCTAGACAATGAGAGCCAGGCCAAGGAAGAGTCAGTGGAGGGTTCACCCATAGGGCTGTCTAGGGTGAGTCGCTCGGATACACGCATTAGGACTTCTTCATCTAAGAAAAGAAGGAGGGTAATTGTAATTGGAGAATCCCTCCTGAGGGGAACAGAGGGCCCTGTCTGCCGCCCTGATCCGACCCACAGGGAAGTCTGCTGCCTCCCTGGGGCCCGAGTTAAGGATGTTATCAAGAAGCTTCCTGGTCTGGTCAAACCCACGGACTATTACCCGCTTTTGGTTATGCAGATCGGTAATGATGAGATAGTAGAGAGACGGCCAGAAGCAATCAAAAGGGACTTTAGGGCACTGGGGCGGATGCTAGAAGGATCAGGCGCACAGGTTGTGTTTGCCTCTATTCCTTCAATTATGAGGGAAAATAGTAGAAGGTTTGACAAAGTGCAGCAGATTAATACTTGGCTAAAGGGGTGGTGCCAGCGGTCTAGCTTTGGATTTTTTAACCATGGGGAGATCTACAGGGCACCTGATCTACTGAAACAAGCTGGGGTTCAAATGACACAAAGGGAAAAAAAGGATCCTTGGTCATGAGCTGGCGGGACTCATAGAGCGTTCTTTAAACTAGATATGAAGGGGGATGGGGTTATAGCTGGGATTGCAGCGGGGCAGTGCTCTAGAAATTATGAGGACCGGGTGGCCTCCCATCCCCCTAGGGTGAGATCAGTGTGCTCAGCTTGCTCCCTGAAATGCTTATACACCAATGCACGCAGCATGGGGAATAAGCAGGAGGAGCTAGAAACCTGGGTTCGGGCAGGAGATTATGATCTGGTGGCAATTACAGAGACATGGTGGGACAGCTCACATGACTGGAATGTGGTCATGGGTGGCTATGTCCTTTTCAGGAAAGACAGGCCAGCCAGGCGAGGTGGTGGAGTCGCTCTTTACGTGAAAGAGCAACTACAATGTCTTGAATACCATCCAGGCATGGATGAGGAGCCAGTTGAGAGTGTATGGGTTAGAATTAAGGGGCAGGCTGGCAGGAGAGATACTGTTGTGGGTGTCTATTACAGGCCACCAGATCAGGGTGAGGAAGTTGATGAGGCCTTCTACAGGCAACTGAGAGCGGTCTCACAATCACAGGCCCTGGTTGTCGTGGGGGATTTTAACTTCCCTGATATTTGCTGGAAGGACAACTCAGCCAGCCAGCCACAGTCCAGGAGGTTCCTCCAGTGCATCGATGATAATTTTCTGATGCAAATGGTGGAGGAGCCGACTAGGAGAGGAGCACTGCTGGACCTCATCCTCGCTAACAAGGAGGATCTGGTTGAAGCAGTAAAGGTTGAGGGCTGCCTTGGCTGCAGTGACCATGAAATGGTGGAGTTCAGGATCTCATGTAGCAGAAACAAAATAGCAAGCAGAATTGCAACCCTGGACTTTGCCAAGGCAAACTTTGGATTTTTCAAGCAATTACTAGAGAAAATCCCATGGGCAAGGCTGTTTGAAGGTAAAGGGGCCCAAGACAGTTGGTTAGCGTTCAGGGACTGCTTCTACCGTGCTCAAGATCAGAGCATCCCGACACGTAGGAAGTCAAGGAAGGGAGCCAGGAGACCTGCGTGGCTAAACAGGGATCTGCTGGGTAAGCTCAAGGGCAAGAGGAGAATTTACAGATCTTGGAAGGCAGGGCTGGCCACTTGGGAAGAATATAAGGCTGTTGTCCGAGGGTGTAGGGAGGCAACTAGGAAAGCAAAGGCCTCCCTAGAATTGAACCTGGCGAGAGGGGTCAAGGACAACAGGAAGAGCTTTTTCAAATACGTGGCAGATAAAACTAACACCAGAGGCAATGTAGGCCCACTGATGAATGAGGTGGGTGCCTTGGTGACACATGATACAGAGAAGGCAGAGTTACTGAATGCCTTCTTTGCCTCTGTCTACTCTGCCGGAGGCTGTCCTGAGGAGCCCCGTTCCCCTGAGGCCCCAGAGGAAGTCAGGGCAGTGGAGGAGTATGCTTTAGTCGATGAGGACTGGGTTAGGGACCAATTAAGCAATCTGGACATCCATAAATCCATGGGTCCAGACGGGATGCATCCACGGGTGCTGAGGGAGCTGGCTGATGTCATTGCTAGACCACTCTCCATCATCTTTGCCAAGTCTTGGGAGACGGGAGAGGTGCCTGAGGACTGGAGGGAAGCAAATGTCACTCCAGTCTTCAAAAAGGGCAAGAAGGAGGACCCGGGTAACTATAGACCGGTCAGCCTCACCTCCATCCCTGGGAAAGTGATGGAACGACTTATCCTTGGTGCCATTTCAAGGCATATCAGGGATAAGAGAGTCATTAGAGACAGTCAACATGGCTTCACCAAAGGGAAGTCGTGCTTGACTAACCTCATAGCCTTTTATGAGGATATAACAAGGTGGATAGATGATGGCCGAGCGGTGGATGTGGTCTACCTTGACTTCAGTAAAGCATTTGACACAGTCTCCCACAGCATCCTTGCTGCTAAACTGCAGAAGTGTGGTCTAGACTCTCGGGTAGTGAGGTGGACTGCGAACTGGCTGAGGGGAAGAAGCCAAAGAGTTGTGGTCAATGGGGCAGAGTCTGGTTGGAGACCTGTATCCAGTGGAGTCCCTCAAGGGTCGGTACTGGGACCAGTATTATTCAATATATTCATCGATGACTTGGATGAGGGACTAGAGAGTACTATCAGCAAATTTGCTGATGACACCAAGCTGGGAGGAGTGGCTGACACACCAGAAGGCTGTGCTGCCATTCAGCGAGACCTGGACAGGCTGGAGCGTTGGGCGGGGAAAAATTTAATGAAATATAACAAGGGTAAATGTAGGGTCTTGCATCTGGGTAGGAACAACCCCAGGTTCCAGTATAAGTTGGGGAATGAGGTATTAGAGAGTAGTGTAGGGGAAAGGGACCTGGGAGTCTTGGTGGACAGCAGGATGACCATGAGCCAGCACTGTGCCCTTGTGGCCAGGAAGGCCAATGGCATCCTGGGGTGTATTAGAAGGGGGGTGGTTAGTAGGTCGAGAGAGGTTCTCCTTCCCCTCTACTCTGCCCTGGTGAGACCCCATCTGGAATACTGTGTCCAGTTCTGGGCCCCTCAGTTCAAGAAAGACAGGGAACTGCTGGAGAGAGTCCAGCACAGGGCAACTAGGATGGTTAAGGGAGTGGAGCATCTCCGTTATGAGAAAAGACTGAAGGAGCTGGGGCTCTTTAGTTTGGAGAAGAGGAGGCTGAGGGGTGACCTCATTAATGTTTACAAATATTTAAAGGGTGAGTGTCACGAGGATGGAGCCAGGCTCTTCTCGGTGACAACCAATGATAGGACAAGGGGTAATGGGCTGAAACTGGAACATAAGAGGTTCCGCTTAAACTCGAGAAGAAACTTCTTCTCAGTGAGGGTGACGGAGCCCTGGAACAGGCTGCCCAGAGAGGTTGTGGAGTCTCCTTCTCTGGAGACATTCAAGACCTGCCTGGACACGTTCCTGTGTGGCATAGTCTAGGCATTCCTACTCTGGCAGGGGGATTGGACTTGATGATCTTTCGAGGTCCCTTCCAATCCCTAACATTCTATGATTCTATGATTCTATGATTATCACTGTAACCATTATTGTTAGGCAGCTATATTATCGTATCACATTTTGTGCTAAGCAAAACCAGCTGTCATAGCCAGCATACATACTTTACTTTTAAAATGCTGTATTTTTCCCTTTTCTAAGAATAAAAAAAAATATTATTAGAGTTTCTCCGGGCAACAGAGAAGTTTGTATATATAAACTTATGTTCAGTGTAAGTCAATGGACTTACAATTACAAAGGCTGATATTTTCCCTTTAAGCTGAATTTAAAACTCTTGTTTGGGGGAAGGCAAGGTGAGATGTAGAAAAAAGTATTGCAGAACAGTTTCTATGCTTTATATAGTGGAAAACGAGTATATTTAGGTTAAAACTTCAAAAAGGTGTTTGGGAACTTTTCTGATTTGTAATTTCATGGTTGGACTAAACAAGCACTGAGCATGTACAGATAAGTCTGACACCAAGTAGACCTCAGCTCTTCCAAAGATCTAGCCTAATTCATGGCCGGATAACAAATGAAAACAAGGAGCATTTTAGAATTACTCTTGAAAGTATCACTGCTGGTGTTCAGATTGAAAAAAATACAGTTTGGAGCATCTTTCCTGTTCCATTTCCTGCATGACATAATGCTCATGTCTTAATGGGAATATTTTTTCCCAAAACTGTATCACAGCTACTAAACCATGTTATCTTTGAATAATCATTGGTTTTATTTAAAAATAAAAACTGCTTACTTTGTCTGTAGTTTTGGATGTGAGATGTTTTCACAAATAGATTAGAAGCTTTTGAATTATTCTTGTATCAGGATTATCATCCTAAACTTATAAATTCCTAACTTAAAATATCACCATTTTACCCTTTACATACAGAAGAGAAGAGTAGAGGTCAAAACCTTCCTTGAGGAGTACTGCAGAGATACTAGTGAATGGGGTTGTAGGTGCCAGAGTTTTGAAATAATTTCACCGTGTCATAGAGGGCTTTAATTCAGTTATCTCTGGAGGCCAGCATCTTCCTGAAAGTCAAGGTAATGTCTTCTCTTTGGTTACTAGCTATTCTTCTCAGATAGCATATGTGCACATGAATTACATTAGAAAACAGAATGTGAAGATAGAGTAGAAAGCCAGATTCAGCAACATGAAATATACAGAGAAAACAACATGTTGTAAAGATAACATTTGTTAAAAAACAAGTATTTGACGTAGGCTTATGTGCTTCACTGAAGCACTTTACTCTCACCGAAAGCAAACTGGTTATCTTTGAAAATGAAATTTGATATTAGGTTAACAGATACCAAAATTAAACTCATTAGTTGCATTCCAGAATGATTTTTAAATGGCTTATCATAAAAAAAAAAGCCCATATTTAATGAAAGACAAAACGCTGATGAGAAAAAAGGGCGTCAGAAAGGCCAGAGCAATAGGAGCTGACACCACGCCAAAGAGACTGTGACCCAGGGATGGGCACCTCCAGAGTGGAGGAAATGGCTATGAAAAAAGGAGCAGCACACAAAAAAAGTTGAGAAACAAGGAGTGACAGAGAGAAACCATGGTGCTCTGTCCCCAACCATCACCTCACAAGGGGAGGGAGTGTGACCTACAGCTGTTCTGAGGGGAGTGGAGTAGCTGTGTCTGATATAATGGGAAGCCTAGGAAAAAGGGCAGAAAGTTGTTTTCACTCTGTTTACATTTGCTTTCCGACACCCAAATCAGTAATTGAATGCTTATGCCGATTGGCAATAAATTAGGTAAATTCCCCAAGTTGAGTCAACTTTGCCTATAACAGTAATACAAATTACCCATGGATTTATTTTTTAAAGCAATCACTATTATTAGTTTGTTTTGTGGACAAGCTGCTTGTGTTCAACTGGATTCTACTTTCAAGCCATATTTCTCTCAGCTTTCCCAACTAAAAGCAGGAGTTACAGGCTATTAGTTTTTCTTTATGTAAATCTTTTATGGGTTTTACAAGATATATAATGCAAGAACTATAGAAAAGCAGTAAAGATAAAAGAAGAAACAAACAAAACACAGGTATTCTCACAACCACAGCAATAGGTTGGACTGTGCTTTGTTGAAGATTAATTTGAACTAAATTACCTGGTTTCCAGAAGGGAAGTTACCTGAGTACTTTTGGAAGAAATGAAACTGGTGTAGGAGAAATACGTTTAAATGTCTCAAATACATAAATCGAGTGTAGCAGAAAAGTGAGATAGGAGCTTATCCCTTTAATTCACACTGTTACTTTTCTAATAATGAACAGAGAAGACTTTTTTCTTTTAACCAAATATATTTAATTTTTTACTATGATTAATGTGTGGGCACCCTTTAGTACGTGTTTAGAGGCTGGGTTTTTGGTTTGACGGTTATAAGCTTTTATCCAAAATAACTTCCCAAAACATAGTGATTTTTTGAAAACTGGAGTCTATTTCATCATTTACTAGTGTATAAACTACTGATCATTCCATTTGTCCTACCTACACTCTGTCAGCTTTTTTTCTTTCTGTTAATAAAAGATGTACTTTGACTTATCCAATAAGAGTGGGTCTTCCTGAACTATTATTTCATTCTGAGTGATGAGTCAAATACACAGGAAAATATATCTTTAGTGTTGATAGAATTTCAAGTTTGATAAAATTTCAAGTTTACATTAAAGTTTTTGTATTATTTTGGCTGATCGTTTGTATGTTGAAAATGTTTCATTATTCCACAGGCTCTAGATAGCTGCATGTTACACAAAATTGTTCTGTATAGTCCTGACAGATTTCTACAGCCACAAATTAGTAATACCTATACTGTGATAGGCAGCAATAGTTTCCATCTGTTTCTGACATCAAAGTTTTATCTTCTGTATGCACGTTAAAAAGACACCATTACCAAAATGTCAGCTTCCATCTGCTCTCACACCTAAACATAAGCTTGATTTTACACAAAATCAGATGTTTTAGGACAACAATGAGTGAAATGAATACAAATAGCAACAGTGTATTCTCCTTTGCTGCTTAGTGGATATTTTAGGGTTATTGCTATTAAGCTCGCTTCATGCACGTCATTTTGTACAATGCTATGGAACCTGTCTGCAGCGATTACTGCATATTCATCAAACCAAATGGCATTACTGGGACAGAAGCATTTATGACTACATCTCATAAAGGACATCAGAGACTTAAAAGAGTGTATGTCACTGGTTCAGTAAGAAAGGGTTAGGAACTGTAAATGGCTTGTGCAGAGGAAATTACAGCTGTTAAGAACGCTGTTTAAAGAATGTAATGCTCAAAAGCCTAGTTTTAAATCTCATTAAAATTGTAACACAAACTGACAAAATCAGAAAACTCAAAGCTAAGGTCATCACCCAGTTGTTAATGAAATCTACTTCTGTAAAAAACAAATTGTAGGAGAGTCATGACCTTAATGTGATGAATTCTGATTTAAGTGCATTTGAGGAAATGTATATGAATCAAAAGACTGCATATGAACACTTCAATTCAGTTTAAAAAACCATTTGAATGACAATACTTAGTCAAGCTGAGGAATTAACATAAAGTTGTTGAAATTCGTGCATATATTTCTGTTAACTTTACACCATGATGTAAGGTGTTGCACCAGATTGTCACCAGCCAGAAGAAGGAAGGAAGCAAATTTTGCTATTTGCTACTTATTCATACATGGATATTGAATGCATACAATGCATCCTTTTCTACTTTTACCATTAAATTTTTACAAGGCAGTTGTTAGTTTTTTGGAAAATAATCTACAATATTAGCAGTTGGCAGTATAATTAATGCCAGTTGACTAACAGATGATGGAATTGTTCGTGTCTGAAAACTGCATTTCAGAGAATATATTTGAGTAAGGAGACCAATACATAGCACATTAGCTGAGCATAATATAGTCCTGTTGTAATTTAAAATGGGGCGATTTAAGACTTGGCAGACAGCCTAAGCTGATGTTTCTCTGTCTTTTTTCCCTATTGGCCTGATTCTGACTCCTCTTTTGCTCCTGACCTCTAGATAAAAATAAAATTGCATGGTCTCTTTCCATAATTTTTAGATACTAGTTCAAAATTATAATGAAGCATTTCTAGAGCCGCAGACGGCACTGCGAAATTGTCTTACCAAAATAAAGCCCCATCTTGAAAACTCTTGTAATGATTTGTGTTCAAGTTCATGAAGGCTGTTGAGAATTCTATATGCAATATTGATGAAGCTATGTCGGGTGATTGTGTGTGCTGTGGATGTGATGGAGGAAATAAAGCGCTAGAAGGCATTACACAGCTGTCTGGCTGGAAGAGCTGGCTTTGCTCAAGTTCTGTTTTGATGTGAACTTAGAGAACTAGGAAACAAAGGTTAAGTTTAAGTCACTAGAAAAAAAATGTGTTCGCACAGTTCTTTAACTTTAGCTGTAATATATAATGTGATTGAGAAACATCTCCACCTCTTCAACAAAGACTTACTTATTTTTACAAACGAGATGTTCTCCCTGCCATAAATAAAAAAGGGTAGAAAAAAAAAAGGTTGATTGTAACATGGAAGACATATTACATAAACTTCGCCAATAAAATAACAATGCAAAAATTTTACCCAATTTTCTGACAATCAAGAGGTTCTTACACACTTGCCATTAAAATATGCCCCAGCATATGCTGGGGGGAATCATGAGGTGGTAGTGTTCCTCTTCTATGAACTTTACTTCTCTTTCTTTTGGTTTTCCTAAAGCACTTTCAACCCATTTTCCTGCTGATATATTCCTTTTAATGATTTATTTTCTCCTTCTAAGTAGCGGAAAGTGGTAACCTACTAAGCAGATAACTCCAAATTAATTTTTGTCCTTTGATTCCAACTTGTGTAAGTAGAATTAGCGTGGATTTGGTGCCTGCAAGGAAAGCGGGTAGTATCTTTGATTCTTTTATGCCTTTGTCACTCTGAAGATTTCATCAAGTTGCCGTGAGTCTGTCTTTCTCTACTTCTTTAGCTTAATAGTCCTTATGTTAATGGAGGAGTTACCAGAAATGTTAAGGGGGCAATCAAAACAACAGTATTAATTCATCTATCTAAAGTATGTGAACTGTATTTTAAATTTACAGGACAAACTTATGGAACAGTATGTATTTGATGCTTTATTGGAAACACTTTTCAGCAGCCATACTATATAATTGGCTCTAATCTTCCAGTTCTTCAACACACTATCTTTTAGCTTTAATGAGTATATGTTCAAAGCTTTTCTTATGATTATATTCTCAACATGCTGTGTTCATACAAAAGCTACCTCTAGCGAAAAAGACCAGTTTGAACTTTCGGGAAATCACATTAAAATTGAAATGGAAGAAGAGTTCCTAACATGAAGAAAGCACAAACAGACTTGCATAGAAAAGAAACGAATTTGGCCCTTTTTCCAGCATGGTGCTTCTAAACGAAAATTTGAATCAGATCTTCTAGTGCTGGATTTTTATGGCTTGCAAAGGTGTTAAAATCATTAATGGTGATAATTCGTCAAAAATATCTGACAGGTCTTCTATTGAACTTCGGGTTTGATAGAGTTTTTTGCATTCTCTTCATTAGGTGTTCTTTTTCCTGAAGAAGAGCTGCGTGCAACGCATCTGAAAGTGTCATGATGCTTTTGCAGAGTCACTCAGAAATGATGATAATTTCCAATATGCAGTGCTCTGAACATGGTAAGTCTTTAAAACCCAACAAACTCTTCAATGAATTCTGACATATATTAGAGATTGCTCTCAAAGCAAAGGAAAATTTGAATGCAGCATATGAAATACACCTTTGGTAACACAATCTGGTTTAAAGAGTATTCCTAGTGCTGAAGACAGACTAGTATTATCATGCTGGAAGCAACCAAAAGTGAATTATTTACACTGTGGAGATCTTTGCAACAGCTGTAGCTGGAGACCATGTATGTGAACAAGTTAAGGAAGCAACTAGATAAATTCATTGAAATCTTGCATACATAGGAAATTCTGTTGGATTTAGGCATTAGGAGAATATAACAAGGTAAATTATGACCACATGCTGTCTTCTCCAGTGGCCACTGTCTGGGTAAATGTTCAGTCTGAATACAGCTGTTGTGGTTTGTTAGTGCTGTGTCTTTGTTTTATTCTGTTAATGTACCATAGTTTAACTCAGATGCTTTCAGACAAGGAACTTCTGCAGTTCAAATCTGCCTTCATAAAATGATCAACTGGAACTTGACAAAACATTGACTCTCTTCATCTTTGGCTGTATTTATTAAATATTTTAATAATAATTAAAACATGACCTGGAGCATAGTCTTAAATGCTTACTACATTTAACTTTTTTAAAAAAGTTGTAAGCAGGTATATTTTCCATCCAGGTAAAGTAGGTTTTTTACCTGTTTTTTTGCCAAGAGCATATGCACTAAACCCGAGATCCTATCTGCAAAATACTGTAGGTTTAGAGATCACAAGAGCTTTCAAATGGCTGTATTTTGAAACAATGTGTTAGCAAAATAATTCTCCTTAATTTTCTAGTGAGGAGCACCTTCTCACTGTAAGATGCAGCTGTGTGTAGAGATGTAATATCTGTGTCAGAAGCAGTGTAAAAGGTGAAGCTAGCCTACACAGAGCTTTGTGGTAGTGTTGCTGAGTGGTTTTTGATGTATATCTAGCAAGGCACATTACAAGTTTGCAGTTCTTTCATATGGTGATTTTTATACTCTTTTTGAGTAACTATATCCACATTAATTTAGAAAAAACAGCAAAAAAAAGGCTGCAATGCTGTCATGAGGGTTTATCGCCACAAACTGCCTGCTGCAAATTGCTCTGAGCTTTGAATGTTTTGAATCCTGGCCAGACTCATTCTTGCTTCGTTTTTTTTTTTTTTTGGCAAAACTACTCTTTTCAAAAGACAAAGCACACGGTCACCTGTGAAGCTGACCTGTGAGCCATGACATGTCCCTGTTTGTGAGGTACACTTTATAGGAGTGATTCTGTACAGCAAATTGCAAATATTAAATGCTATTGGCAAAAATAATACAATAGTTGTGTCATATTACAATGAGATTTAAAGTCCTTAAGGACTAGAACTCTAATATTCTGGCTGCCAATACACGTAAAGCTGAATCTGACATTTCTTCACAGCCTGTATTATACAAGCTGGTCAGGTTAGGCTCACAGTGGTACGTACCACTCTTGTAACTAATTATTGGTAAATATATACAAGGAATAAAATGCTAATTATGACACATACAGAAGGATCCTAAAAGATAGACTCCCTAGAAAAGGAAGCATGAACAGCTTTTCAACAGGACAAGCAGGCAGTATCTGACAGGAAAGCTTGTGGGTTAAAATAAAGACAGGGAGGTCACCTACCAATTGCCATCATGGGCAAACCAGACTTGATGGAGAAAAATTAATTTAATATATGGCCAATTAAAAATGGTGTGGGATGGTGAGAAATAAATACAAAAATTTGAAACTAATTTCCCCCACTCCCCCACTGCCTTCCCAAGCTCAACTTTACTCCTTCGTTCCTAACTCCTCTGCCTCATCCCCTGAACTGAGCAGCACCGAGCGGAAGGGCAGTGGGAGTCCTGGTCGGTCCATAACAGTTCCTCTTTGACACTCTTTCCTCCTCACAGTTCTTCCCTGCTCCAGCATGAGTCCTCTCCAGGGGCTGCCCTTCTTTGTGATAAGCCTCCTCCAGCATGACCTCTCCACAGGCTGCAGATCCCTTCAGGGCATATCTACCTGGTTCTGTGTGGGGTCCTCCATGGGCTGCAGTTTGCAGATATCTGCTCTGGCATGGTCCTTTCCATGGGTGGTAGCAAAATACCTGCTACCCAGTGTGTCTGCAAGGGCTTCAGGGAAATCTCTGTTCCAGCACCTCCTCGCTTCTCTCACCTCGGACTCATTTTTACATTTTTATTCTTTTTCCCTTGTCTCTTCATTCTTGGCAGAGCTTTGTCCTTTATTAAATACGCTTTCCCAGAAGTGTCACCGGCCTCACTAATGGGCTCAGTTGTGGCCTGTGGTGGGACCATTGCGGAGCCAGCAGGAGTACCTGAAAGTGACTCCAGCTGTGTCCAGCATGAGGCAACTGTTGGCATCTTTGCCCAGAAGCCCCACCTTGCAATTCCCTCTCCCGCCAAAACCTTCGCTCACTACACCCACTACATTTGCTCTCTTGATCTGTGAAAAAATTTACAAGTACGTAATTAACATTCCCTATAGCTGGTAAAAAGAAATCTTCTCATCTGTTCTCCGCATTACATTTGCTGATATGCATTTTGACATCTTAATAATTTTCTTGTAAAAAAGCCCCAAACACCTGACAAATTATGGAAATGGAGACTCTAGACCTTTTCAAATGATTCATAAGTAGAGTAACGTATCTTCCAAGATGCCTAAAAGCAGCCGGATTCCCAGGTGTCGTGTAAACTTTTGAAAATGTTTACAGATACTGACAGTTTTCCAATCTTGGATAAGTGTCTAATCCATTTGTGGAATAGCTCGTCCTAGTTTTCATTATTTCTGGCATAGGAGGGTAAATTGCATGCAAGATTCATCATTTCCTCCTGCTGTCTAAAATCACTTTCTTTGAAAAATAATGTATGGAAATTACTTTCCACTCAGAGCCTCCCTTAAACTTGCTCTTGTTGAGAGCTTCCTTCTTTATGCAGACCAGCAAATCAGGACATGGAAGTGGGATAAATGAACCTTTCTCTTTCAGCGATGTTTTTCTTAATCTAGCTCTCTGTACTGTGTAAGCACCAAAGGTGACATTCCAGGGACGATACCTGCAGGGAATGGTGCCTGTGGTGGAAAGTTGAAGGAGCACCAGGCAAAGAAATATTGCCTCCATGATGCTATACCTTTATGAATTAAGTGCAGATTCAACTCCCTCTGCTTCCCCAGGGATGGGCGAGGGAGTAATTGCTGTAGTATAAGGTCAAGAGGAGAAAAGGATTGTTAAATATCAGCAGGTGGAATGTTGTCGAACCCTGTCTGATATACTGGAGACAAGGGTTTGTTTCATGGACTAGGTTTTTCAAACGTGCATTTGTAGTTCTTCCATATCTTTAGGGCCTTCATCTATTAGCAAACACAATGATTTTTTTCCTGGAAATTCAGTATTTCCAGTTTGGAAGGGGTGATTTCCACATTGTTCTTAAGAGTCCTTCAAGCCCTCTCTTCTTTTATCTTGCCTCTCAGAATAACGTGAGGCCTCTATCTGGTTTTATTTATGCATATTTTACTCAGTCTTTAGATGTTTACCCATGTGTACAGCCTCTTGCTTGGTCAGTAAGCATGTACGTAGCCTTCTTGTCTTTATGCACCTTCCTTTCATATCCTCCATGTGTGCAGCAAGAGGAGAGAGAAAAGCCCTAAATTTTCCCTTGTCCAGTCTTCTGAACTTATTCAGGGTGCTGGAAGTGAAGCAGAGAAAACCAACATAGGTGTGCCTAGAGGTCTCATTACAAGGAAGAGTAATACCTACTTAAAAGGAATAATATTAAGCATGCTCTAAGATCCCAATGCCATCTGGTTTAGGACATTTAGGTTTTTACTCAAATCAATTTCTAAACGCTGTTAAGCATTCTTCAAAGACTAGATTTTCATTCATGGATACATTCATATCTCTGTCATTTTTTGACAGGCTGTCCAATAAAGATATTTCAACTAGCATGAAACTCATCTCCCAAGTTCTTGTTATTGAGTGGCCATCCATCCATCTGATCGCTTGATACTTTAATTTACTCCTTTATGTAAATCATTCTCTATTGCAGCCCACAGTTTAAATATTTTTTTTCTCCTTTTTGTTAGGTGTTACTACACTGTCTGAAATACGATTTGTTTTTAATGATACAAACAACAGATTTTCTGGTTCAGTATTGCAGATTTTCAGCTAAATGCCTTCAGTGAAGCCAGTAAATAAAGCTGACTTTCCCATAATTTATCCTATAAAAAGATGGAGGAATAAAAGCTGCAAAATGGTCAATGTTCTTGCAAAAGAATTCACAGAATCACAGAATTTCAGGGATTGGAAGGGACCTCGAAGGATCATCAAGTCCAATCGCCCTGCCAGAGCAGGAACACCTCAATAATGCTACATAGGAACGTGTCCAGGCGGGTCTTGAATGTCTCCAGAGAAGGAGACTCCACAACCTCCCTGGGCAACCTGTTCCAGTGTTCCGTCACCCTCACTGAAAAGAAGTTTCTTCTCAAGTTTAAGCAGAACCTCTTATGTTCCAGTTTCAGTCCATTACCCCTTGTCCTATCGTTGGTTGTCACCGAGAAGAGCCTGGCTCCATCCTCGTGACACTCACTCTTGTTATATTTGTAAACATTAATGAGGTCACCCCTCAGTCTCCTCTTCTCCAACCTAAAGAGCCCCAGCTCCCTCAGCCTCTTCTCATAAGGGAGATGCTCCACTCCCTTAATCATCCTAGTTGCCCTGTGCTGGACTCTCTCCAGCACTTCCCTGTCTTTCTTGAACTGAGGGGCCCAGAACTGGACACAAGATTCCAGATGGGGTCTCACCAGGGCAGAGTAGAGGGGAAGCAGAACCTCTCTCGACCTACTAACCTCCCCTCTTCTAATACACCCCAGGATGCCATTGGCCTTCCTGGCCACAAGGGCACACTGCTGGCTCATGGTCATCCTGCTGTCCACCAAGACTCCCAGGTCCCTTTCCCTAAACTGCTCTCTAATAAGTCATTCCCCAACTTATACTGGAACCTGGGGTTGTTCCTACCCAGATGCAGACCCTACACTTACCCTTGTTATATTTCATTAAATTTTTCCCCGCCCAACCCTCCAGCCTGTCCAGGTCTCGCTGAATGGCAGCACAGCCTTCTGGTGTGTCAGCCACTCCTCCCAGCTTGGTGTCATCAGCAAACTTGCTGATAGTACTCTCTAGTCCCTTATCCAAGTCATTGATGAATATATTGAATAATACTGGTCCCAGTACTGACCCTTGAGGGACTCCACTGGATACAGGCCTCCAACCAGACTCCGCCCCATTGACCACAACTCTTTGACTTCTTCCCCTCAGCCAGTTCACAGTCCACCTCACTACCCGAGAGTCTAGACCACACTTCCTCAGTTTAGCAGCAAGGATGTCAAATGCTTTACTGAATTCAATTAATCTCCTTTCTGTTTACTTACGGCAAACAATCCATCTGGATACTTATTGCCAACTGCTTCTTGATGACTATACTCAATGGGCATAAAAATAATTTATTTTGATGGCATGTCCTTTTCAACTTGCAGGAATGTATGTAATAAGATGTTTTTTAAGTTGCTTTATTTGTTACTATAATTAATATTACTTAGCAAACATGCCTACACAAAGTCATAATACAGATGCCTTTGAAGATGGCAATTGCTGTGAGATCTGGGCAATGTTATAATAGCTTTCTGTGATTTCCAGAGATATTTGTCAGCTCTATTAAACTGTAGACAGTGGTGTGGTACTGAAAAGGCAGGCGATACTCCCTGTCACCAGCATGCATGTCCCATTGCAGCCATAACGATCTACAGTCAGTGTCGTGGGGAGGTAAAAGCCACAGCATTAAGAGCTAACAGTGTCTGAGTGATCCTTGTAACATATCTAAAGGGGTTGTGACGTGGCAGCAATATTTATGTGTCTTTAAACTGGCTGGACCGCATGTTGTGCACCCACCTGAAGCCAGCAAACAATGATGTCTAAAAGATGTGTAGATCAGCAATTAGCGTTGCTAGCTCGTAAAGGATTTTGAAAGTACTCGCTTACTTGCTATTTACAGAGAAAAAAAAAAGTATGTGAGTTGTTGCAATGTTTTAGCATTGCAAATAAAATTTGCGTGTCTTTCTGAGTTGTTTTTAGAGACACAAGAGATTTTATTGTCTCTCCCTAACTCTTTAGCTGGTGATTTCCTGTTTATTTGTGTTTCAGGGTTGCATAAACTCTGTGTTCTTGTTGTCTGCTTTCTTTTGCTCGAATGTAAGCAGACATCACCTGACACCCAGTCTCCATAGATGCAACTCTGTAGAATAACTCTGAGAACAAAATTAGTATGAACTTGATTCGTTAAGGGCTCAAGCACTTCTTAGCTACTTTAAGCAAGACACTGTTGTGTGTTCTAGGTTCTAGCATAGAGACAAGACGTATCTTCTAACACAGACTGATATTATTAAAATATCATATTGCTGGGAAGATTTCCTATGGAATGTCCTGGACAACCTTCAGTGTAGCCAGGCACAGATGAAGAGACGTGGGTGTATTACAGTGAGTCCTAGTACCAAGCTGTTGTGTCACCATCAGGGAGTGTTTTTCATGTGGGCCTCTCTCCTGGTAGCGACTGACTGTGCTCAGCATGTCTGCTCCTGCTGCCAGACAGGATCTGTTCCTCTTGAGAGGTCAAATACTTACAGTAGCTATTTACCTGCATAAATCTTGAGGTTTTATTACCAAATTTTGTGATTACATTTCAATGCATTAAATCTATTTTATAGGTAATCATAGGCTGTATCTTGGTTCTTTCTTCTACTAATACATATATATACATATATATATCTATATATCTGTATCTCCATCTTGATCTTAACACTTTAACACTTTAAAACCATAGCACAAATAAAATAAATTAAAAAAAGAGGTAAGATAATTCTGCAAAGGTCTTAGATCAGGGAATTTTAGATAAGAAGATAGGAATGAACATAAGTTGGGGATTTGGTTTTGCTTGTTTTGTTATGTTGCAGGTTTTTTGTTTCATTTCATTTCATTTTGGTTTTAAGTTAATCTTATTTTGAGTGTACTACTGCTTTGTACAAGAGAACTCATTTTCTATCACTAGATCAAGACATAATATCTCTAAATTGCAAAGCTGAGTTCCCATGACCAGATCATTAAGAGTCTGACTCTGTAGGTTTTTAGTTCAGGCTCTGTGGTGGCAATTTATACAGCCTCAGTTGTGACAGCTACATCTTAAGATGATGTTTGCAGTTGTAACAGTCATGGTCAGAAGACCTTTGTACATTGAGGAGCTATTAATCTGTAGAACACTTAATATGCTGCTGCACATGGCCTTGCCCTCAGGGTAAAGTTAACCAGCTGACCCTCCCAGCACCAGCAGCATTTCCTCATCTTTATCTTGATGTTAAACAAGTATGTAAAAATTGATTTAATTGTTTACTTCTAAGAAAACACAATATGAGCCCTAGAGACCACAACGCCCACGAAGCTCGGCACGAACAGGATCTGCACTGCCCTGCGTGTCTGCCCTGACCGCAGACTGCACAGCTTGAGGTTCTCAGGGTCTGTAAGGACACAAGATTATCTTTGTTATCTCCTTTTTTGTCTTCCCATACTAGTTCCTACAAGGAGTTTTTTAATCACCCACGCTATTCATAGATATTTAGGGCTGGAAGAGACTTAAGGAAAGCCAGCTTTTCTCTTGCTCTTAATTTGCTGAACTGAGCATATCCCCGATATGTTTATACAATTTGGATTTCTAAATTCCACTGACTGAGATATTGCTAGCTCCCTTTCTTTATCACTAGATATTTGTGCTCATCATAGTAATAAATAGTTTCCTAATATTTAGTTTAATCTTTTCTGATGGCAAAATACATATTTTTGGTAGAGTTTTTTTTTTGTTTTATTTTGTTATGATTTGTTTTGTGCTTTATTCTTCTAAGCCAAGTGGATGTGGGTATTGTCTAATACTTGCTTTCTCTGTAGCAGTCTTCTATGTGTTTGATAATAGGAATGTCTCTCACATATCTGTTTCTTCTTTCCTAGTTTTTCACTTCCACTCGCTGTACTGCTTGTATTGGTGTATGAACACTCTGAATCATGTTATTCTGGCTCTTCTCCCGAGGTAAATGTCAGAAACACACAGCTCCCCATGTCCCTATGCACGACATGATCAGGAAAGCCTTGAAGCCCAGGATGCATTATATCATGCCCTCCTCAGTGGGAACTTTGTCTTCCCATGAGGCTGAGGGTGAGCTAGAGACCTCAAGCAGCAGGATCAGCCACATTGTGGAAGAAGCATTTTGCTCTGCTTCCCAAACATCCAGCAACAACATTTATCAGCCAGTCCCATTAACTGGATCATGATGGTTTGGTCACCCAACAGCAATCTGGTTCAATTTTATGAGCAGGGCCCATTTCAAACACCTATTAAATACAGAATATGGACATTTTGAGACAATGTTGAGTCCTCAATTTTTTTCGTTGCTTAGCTACCATAGTTCTGCGTGTACTAAAAATATCATATTGGGTGACGGACAAATCTGCAGAATAGCTGTGGCAAATTACGAAAATCACTGCAAATGATGGCAAAAATACAAAACGTAACCACAGTAGGTAGAGAATTGAAAATAATCTTAAAAGAGTAAAATCATTTTCTCCACGATTATTTCTGAATCCAGGTTTGTATTTCCATACCTGGCAGGCTTTTCAACAAAGCAGATCATGTCTATCTATGTAATTAACATGGCAGCATTTCATCTGTGATTTACCTGCCACTACAACTAACATCATAGTGAAGTTGCTGTATTTGTTCAGCACTAAAATTTAGCAGGACTTTTCTTCTCAAGGGAAAGTGATTACTTGTTAGAGCCAAGATTATATTACATACTGTCAAATATTACAACCAATATAATTTATTAGTAACAAATCCAAAATTAGAAAGGCAAACTAGTCAAAAACTGCTTTTCAAAAATCTAGATAACATTTCGGAGCTTAATTTTCACTTTATCTTGCTGGTTTTCTTTCAAAACGTCATGCTGTCTCTATGGTTGGGAAAACAACCAGAATTGTAAATTTAAGGCCAATATTTTGGATGGATAATTGGTTATTGGATATTTTGGCCACCTTGTTCGTATATCAATTAATTTTTTCCCGCAATTCATGGGTCAGTTCTGTCATGCCTTCATAATCTGTTGCTTACTCTTTTTTTTTTTTAATGTCTCATATGCAAGTACTACTTTTCAGAACATCTTATCCTTCATTCTGAAATCCTTAGTTTTAACTGACCAACTCTTGAGACTATTTCATACCATTGTTAAAAGATGTTGTACCACTGGACATCCTTTTAGTACATAAGAGAAAATGGTTCCCAATATATAAACACAGGAATTAAAATTGCCATATTATATAGCACTCTCAAACAGAGAATGTTCCAAAGCTGCATTTGAGACATTGTCACTGTTTCGTACACACTGAAATTTACTTTACATGCAGATTTTATAAAAAAATCTTAGATCTTCTATGATATTATTTTAATATGCCTTGTTTTATGCAGTAATTAACAACACTACCCGATTGGCTAATTGAATATTTCAGGAGTATTTCAAAAAGTAATCATATCATTTACCCAGAAAGAAAAGAAAGCCATTCCAAAATGGTATTTTTCATTAAATTACATTTCTTTTAGAAGACCGCAGTATCTCATAAAACATTGCAAAGACCTCTAGAAGAAATGCTTTTCTGATGCCAGAGTTTCATTTGTCAATTAGTAGTGTATCATTGACTAATGACCGTTATTACATTGAAGACACAACTGTTCCCTCATTAAAGGACTTTTGATGTGGATGGAGGCCAGTGTAAATTCCCTGCTCATCTGTAAGACATAGAACTGAATGCTGAGATGTTTATTGAGAGACGAAACTTGGAAAAGAATTTTAAATAAGAGTTGAATGAATTATCACGTATATATTTTGTAATTTTCTCATGAATGAAATCTAGTAATTTCTGGTTATGTTTTATGTGATGGAAGCAGAGTTAAAAGCGCAGTATTAGAACGATGTTAAATTTTTTCATGCTGCTTATTTTAAACTAAAACAGAAATCATGGCAGTTATAATAAAGTTTATTATTTCCTATATTTACTATCTAAGATACTTTGTGACTTGAAAAACCTTTAAACAATATAGTGTCCTGGTATAAGCTGATTTCTTCCCTTTTTTTTTTCTTTTAATTGATTCTTTCAAAATCAAAGTATAAAATTCATGTTTATTGTCAAAACAATTATACCTTTAAAGGTATGCATCTCTAATGTTCAAGTGTATATCTCTTGCAGCTCTTGTTATTATTTATAATACTATTAGCTGTAGAGGGATGAGCTAATACTGGTTTACCCTAATCTTTCAGTCTTTTTTTTTTTTAGTAAATGAACCATGAAGAGAATAACTGTGAGTTTTGACTGATTTTCTGAAGTATCTAAAGGATGGTGGTGTTTAGTGACATGTAAAGACTTCTCTATTCCAAAAATCTTTCTGCCATATGAGTTAGTACTAGGGTTGATCAAAGCATCAGTCTATAAAAATGCAGTGTGAATTTATATTGAAATACTAAGAATCATTAAATGTGTATCAAGATACTTAATACTTGCTTTTTCTTATGATGAGAAAATTTGCCAATAACTCTTATTATCAAATCAATATTTTTAAAAAAAGAAAAAAGAGTCAGTGATGGATAAGTGCTGCATTCCTACTGATACCTCTATTCATTGGGCTGAAGTGAAATTGTAAAGAGTCGCCTCCATTTGAATTATCAGATATAAAATTTACATCTTGAGATTAGGCTGTAGACTTCTCTAGAGGTGGGAAGTTGGCATTAGCACGTCTCTGGGATAAAGCAGCATCCTAAACCATGGCACTTTGTCCGTATCCAAAACCATCAGGCTTCAGAAGCCAAATGCGGGAAAATTGTTGAAATACTGCAGTTCTAGAGCTTCAAATTCTGGATAACTTGAGGTATCTCAGATCCAGAATATTCCTAAGAAGTTCCATGAATAAACAGGCAGGAAAATAATGGTGTGTGATCATGTTACGCACTCCATTTTGGCTCTGGTAAAAGATAATTTTCAGCTGGAGGATGTTTCCATGGAAGTTTCTGGCTCCACAAATTTTATAACACTTTTTTATAGCACTATGTCACAAGTTATAACTGATGTGAAATTTCTTCTCTTCGTTACAGATCTTCAATTTGTATATGCTTCCATATTTTTTAAAGAGTAAACTCTACAACTTAAAGGAAAAGTCAGTGAACTAAGGGAACATATAGGAAGGTTCTGTAGCACCTAAAGATTCATAGAGATGCTTAAGAATACTTAGAAAAAACTATTAATGTAGAAAGTTGGAGCAACTCTTTCCACAGAAATCCTGTGAACACGTAAATCCTTCTGTAAATTTGATGTGCACTGTCAATTGAGTGTTTGATGGCAATAGTAGCACAGGTTTTTCCTTTGCTC
The DNA here is from genome assembly GCA_020746105.1 of Trogon surrucura. Taxonomy (NCBI): domain Eukaryota; kingdom Metazoa; phylum Chordata; class Aves; order Trogoniformes; family Trogonidae; genus Trogon; species Trogon surrucura. Next base: position 12,893,988 of record CM036624.1, read on the forward strand.
AGACTACAGCATTTATACTTAGTATTTTCTAGCCACTTACTGACTTTACTTCACTATTAAATTATTAAAGACAAAATCTTGTGAGGCTTTTAATGTCTCCTTCTAGCCATTGTTCATATTTATGAAGTAACCTCAATATTTCTTCTCATTTGTGAGTACATCCGTCTTTATTTTTATATTAGTGGCTGATCTCAAAAAGCCACACATGTGAAATGATGACATGAAAGCTGGAATTAAATATTTGTGTTTTGCTCTGTGAAGATAAAGATCTTAATCCATTCCCTTGCCAGAATTGAAATGAGAGGATTTGTCCTTGTGTGACCAAGTAATATTCTCACTGACTCCAAGTAACAAAGTTCAGTGTTATCTTGTTTTTCTAGCAAGTCAGGAGATGTGAAAAATGTTCATTCCAGGCAGGACTAGGAACAAAGTTTTCATGTCAACCCAGTATGCTGAAGATTCTTGGTAATGATGAATACATGCAGCACACAGAGCCACCAGGAGCTGGTATTTCTGTGGGTACTCCATGGAGAGGAGAGATGTGCTGACAGAAAGTGGTGCTGGGAGATGTGGTTTGGAAGCTCCATCTCTCCCCTAATGCTATTTTACCAGCTTCCATTCTAGAGGAGAAGGGAGAAAGGCACCAATCTCAAGACTACACCCAAAACCTAATGATTTTGCCAAAGGCCGTCTGTGTCAGTCAGTTAATTGGGAACACTGTGGGACAAGTTTCTCACGGGGCAGGGATCCTCATTCGATATGCCTCTGCTGGGTTGTTAAAACTACTGTAGAGTACACAGGGATTTTACTTTTCATGTGTGGATATTCCTTTAAAACAAATAAAATGACAGTGATATGAATCATTGACATACTGTGTTCACTGACATGAGTATTCAGAGTGTATGTAATCAGTATTTTTTAAGCTTAGCCGTGCTTTTTCTCCACAATTCTGGGAAATCTTACATATATCCAATATTAGTTATAGTCTGAGTTAAGTATCCTAGCTTTTTGAAATATTTTACTTGAATGTATTACCTTGTCAAGGCAGGTGCAGTGATTCAGTTAATGTAACTGCTGACTAGAAACAGGGTAGTTTTTAAGGTTAGCAGGTTCATTTACACAGACAAGGTATATTCAAATAAAAGGTGGTTGGAGGTGCTGGTGCTTTTTTCAACTGCAAGAAGAAAATAAGGAACTAAACCTCCCTGAAGACACAGTAAACCTTGAGAAATTATATTTCTTCCACTACTAATGCAGTCAGAACTACAAAGTCAGTGACAAGTTCTACTCCCAGAACAGTCAAAAGCCAAGCTCCTGCACACCTCTGTGGTTGCCAGGTTTCACTCATAATCCTGTTTACCAGAGTTTTCTGAGTCCAGGTATTATTTATGTCCGTGTAAGCCTCCTATTGATTTAGCAAGACAATTTATTTGTCAGACGGTTTGTTAGGAAGTAATCACTCCAGGGTTTTTACTCTCTCTCTCATTTTTTCTTTTGTTTTTAAAAAGGAGACAGGAGAGTTATTTATTTTTAAAGAAATTACATTTATACATCTTATTTAAAAAAATATTTTATTTGTATTATTTCTTCCGAGTCCCTAAATATTCATAACCTATCACAGCAATGTTTTAATCATGTTTTTCTCTCAAGTTTTTACGCAACTATGAGGGAAAAAAATTATCTCTACCAGCATCTTCAGTTCTGTTGTGTTTCCTGATGTTTAGCATTCTTTTATAGTTATAAGAACATTATTTCAACACAGAAATTTTGTGGTGAAGTGAAAATTGCTCTTTCCTTTGATGATACCCTAAAATTATTTGTTTTCCTGAGTGATATTTACTTTCTTCAGTTGTAAATCATGTTAACTTCTAATAAGCCACAAAGGCACAGAAAGTTACATTTCCTCATCCTACTTTTATATTCTGGGTCAAAGCAAATTAACAGCACTTCAGTGAAACCGCTGAAATTACAACAGTTTACGTAAGATGAGGATATGGCATTCAGAAAACCAAAGCATTGAAGTAATGGTGTATGGTTATAGAATAAAGTCTTCTGAAAAGCTACATGAGATAAAGTCCTGCACCTGGGTCAGGGCAATCCCAAGCCCAAATACAGGCTGGGAGACAAGTGGATTGAGAGTAGCTCTGCAGAGAAGGACTTGAGGTTGCTGGCTGATGAGACATCAATATGACACAGCAATGTATGCTGGCAGCCCAAAAAACCAACTGTGTCCTGGGCTGCATTCAAACCAGCACAGCCAGCAGGTCGAGGGAGGTGATTCTGCCTCTCTGCTCTGCTCCAGTGAGACCCCACCTGCAGTGCTGTGTCCAGCTCTGGAGCCTCCTCCCACATGAAAAGGACATGGACCTGTTGGAGCTGGTCTAAAGAAGGGCCACAAAAATGGTCAGAACGGTGGAGTAGCTGCATTTATTGTCCACGTGAAACATCAGCTTTTGTATTTACAACAGAAGAACCAAAATAAAATATGTGCAATAGTTATATCTGCAGCAAACTGCAAAAAGATTATTTTTTAACCAAAATAAGAATTTAGTTAATTTAATTCATATCAAAAAGTAATTTCGTAAAAGATGAGGAATTTTCTTCAATTCTTTTCAATGACTGTGACTATCTCATTATAGAAGATCTGAATATATAAAAAACCTCTGAATTTAGAAGACAAATTGTCAATATGACAGTCCGAAGTGGGGATTTGAAAAGCCTCATAGGGTAAATGATGCCTGTTTCTTATTAATTTCTCTTAAGAGACATGATCCTTTGCACACGTACCTTATGTAGGTCTTCGGAAAATGCGTGCAACTGTCATTCCTTGCAAGGGAATCATCATTTTTCCTGATTACGATCTAGTCAAGAAAAGTGTCAAGATAAGTCAGAAAAATCTGTCAAAAAAATTAAACTTGGTAATACAGTGCTATCTGTGGAAATGTTTAAGAATGAGAGACATAGAGAACAATGATCAGGATGTGAGAGAGCTTGAAATAAAATTACTTTTTTATACAGTCAAGAGTTTAAGTGACAATTATTCTTCACACCATGTTCATGTCATCAGACTCTGTTTCTGTGGATAATTCTCCAGCTATTTCTGCAAGAAAGATAGAAGCAGTGCTGACCTTGTGCTGCTCTAAATGACTAGACTGTGCTAGATTTATAGACTATTTAGCATTCTCGTTAATTATTCCTGCAGAAATTCTCTTGTTCTTCTCCCTTTTTCTCTTATGCTCTATATGGGAATTTTTTGGTTTTTATTTTTTAATCTTTGGTATGTTTTTTTAAAAATACAGAAGTGGCCAAAAAGTGTATCAGATTTCCTAAATTAAATTGCTGAGTTGATTATTTCTACAGTATGAACATCTTTGAGTTTTAAAATCCAGCTTTGGACTTTAGAATATACCTTCTTGTTTTCCCTACCTTTGCTATTCATAATGTTATTTCTCATCAAATAGGGAAATATGAACATGTTTTTTGAGAAAACATTTCACATAAACCAGAGAATGGAAAAGGAAATAAAGGTAAGCAAAATAATATCCGCAAATATGATCTCTGAGGTCATAATACCATGAGTTTTTTGAAAATTTTAAAGAATAGGAAAAATTACTTACAGAGAAAGAGGTTGGCATTGATAGCAAATAATTAACTGCCATTGGCAGCTGATTTCATCTTTTCAAGACAGAATTTCATCTTCTGTCTTTGGTGAAAACATATTCTATCATGAGTTTGTTGTACATTTCTCATTACAGTATGACTTCAGATTCAGCAGATCTTATTTTCACATATATTACTTGTCAGAAATTCACATTGTGCATAATTAAAATGTTAGAAATTAGGAAGAAAGTCTGTCAGAAGGTGGGCTCACATAAGGATGTTGAAGTTCAGGTACTAATATAAATTCATCTAATGTAAGGTTTTTTGCACAGGTCAGTTTAGGAGGGTAAGTAAAACATCATTTGAGGCATTGTTATATATCCTTGCTGTCTTAAGAATAATTGATATGGATTACGTGGATTCTTCAAGATTTTAGGGGCTTGAAGGTTTTTAAAATTTATTATTTCTCTTTTGCTATATCATGATGGAGTAGGAAGAAGAGCATATTTGTTTTATTAGTTTCAAAGTTGTTGGTGACAGCAAAGCCAAATCTTTAGGATGCTTTTCTACTTGCTACCAAGTTCAGACCACTGTGTCAATGCCATTACAAATAAACAAGCAAGTAAAATTGCGTTTTCAACCCAAACAGCTGGGAAGGAAGAAGCTCTTATGCTATGAATTTCTATGTTCGTTCTTAAGAAGCATTCTTTTCTTTTTTGACTAGGACACTGGCACTACAAGATGCTCAGAAGCTCTAAAAGTTACCTTTCCCAACCTCCTGCTGAGCATTAATGTCCCCCAAAAGGGTGAGTAGGAAGGATCAAATTGTTGTTAACAATTTGCACCTTAAAAACTAACACACCATAAATTTAAAAAATATGTACGTTTACTGGAACCATATACAACCTGTGAGATTGACTGTGGCAACATCAGTTGTAGATCATGTGTCATGGCCAGGCTGAGATGTGTGCAAATACAATATGAAGACTAGTAGTGCTCTATTAACTCCTGATACTAATATGTTAGTCACTCTCTGAAAATATATTTTGTTCTTTTGCTGAAAATGAAGATGGAGTTGTTGATGATACATATTTTATATTTTATTTTTAGAGTGACGTTTTATACCCCATAGGAGTAAAACAATGGAGTCATTAAACACTTGCCTCCAGTCAGTAAGCAGGAAGTGAGCTGGCTGGACAGTCAGTCTTTACAAAATTAAAGCTATTGAATGTGTAAATTTAAATTTGTACGTGGAAATGAAAATCCTTCAGCTTGTAAGGAGAGTCTTCAAAGACTAAGATGAAAATATTGTAAGACTGATGATCTTGATGCGTTTAATATCTGCCGAATGAAAGAGGCTTTTCAGTGCTTCTAAAGACTATCTGGAATGGAATAAAAATTATTTATTCCTTTCATTTCCAGGATACAAGAAATACCGTAGGATTATTTTGAATAGATGCTAGATTTTTTTTTACTATTATTTGGAGTGGAAACCAGTCTATTTGTAGAGAACTGAGCATCTCCTTTATATCAGGCACTTTAAGGTACCCTGTGCTGAGAAAAATAATTACTAAAATACCATCTCACTGGTAATACTATAAAGTGGTTTTGAAAGTCCTGTATACTTTGAGTCTGCTCCTGAAGGTAACAGATTGCACAGAACTGTTTCTGGTCTTTGTGAAGAAGTTCTAAGTTCTATATCAAAATTTTCTTCATTCTATATAGTGTTGCAAATAGTCTCAAAGAAGGACAATTCAACTTCATGAAATTATTCCAAAAACAAGTGTGGTCAGCAAACATTACAAAAGTTTTTGTAAGTAAATCTACATGGTATTGGTTCTGTATTTTACTGGAAGAAGAATAAAAATCCTGTTATTATTCCAGAATCAGTCTGAATGCTGTTGCACAGAAAAATCCTGGCTTGAAGACATACAATTTAACAAACCGATGCTGCATGTGGGTCAGGTCAACCCCAGGCACAGTTGCAGACTGAGTACAGAGTGGGTTGAGAGTAGTCCTGAAAAGGATGTGGGGGTGTTGATTGATGAGAAGCTCAACATGAGTGAGCAGCACGCTCATGCGGCCCAGACCGGACCATGCATCCTGGGATGCATCAAGGGGAGTGTGGCCAGCAGATTGAGAGAGGTGATTCTCCCCCTTTACTCTGCTCTTGTGAGAACCCACCTTGAATACAGCATCCAGTTCTGGTGTCCCCACAAGAGGCACATAGATCTGTTGGAACAAGTCCAAAGGAGGGCCACAAAGATGATCCAGGGGCTGGAGCACCTCTGCTGCAAGGATGGGCTAAGGGAGCTGGAGAAGAGAAGACTCTGGGGGGACCTTGTAACGGCTTTCCAATACCTGAAGGGAACCTACATGAAGTCTGGAGACTTTTCACAAGAGTGCCCAATGATAGGACAAGGGGAAATGGTTTTAATCTGAAGGAGAACAGGCTTAGACTGGATCTTCGGAAGAAGTTCTTCAGTATGAGAGTGGTGTGACTCTGGAATAGATTGCCCAGAGAAGTTGTGGATGCCCCCTCCCTGGAGATGTTCAAGGCCAGGTTGGACAAGACCTTGAGCAACCTATTCTATGTGAGAGATATCCCTGGCCATGGCAGAGATGTTGGATTAGAGGATCTCTAAGGTCACTTCCAACCTGAGCCATTCTATGATTCTGTGATGATTCTCTGATTCAATAGAGCCACAAGTGAAAGAGAAACCCTTAAAAAGACCCCACCAAATGCCTGCAGTAGAGATTGGTAAATCTAAAGAAAATTTTCATTATAACACATTTTTTCCCTCCTACTTCCTGCAGAGGGATCTCCCAGAACATTCACACTTCTCTGTGCTCCCCACTGCAGCTCTAATCAGAGCAGAAGCTGTGTTCCTGGCTGCATAAATGAACCTCTCAGGAAAGGACTTTCACAACAGTCAAGGTTTGTTGCCTTTACCAAATGACATACTTTTTATTCCGGGATGTAAATGAAGTTTTGCATAGAAATTATTCAGCAAATACTGGCTCAGAGACTCTTCTGTAGATCTAATTCCTGGCTACACAAAGGACAGTGATTCTTTCCCCGTTGCAATATAAAAGTCAAAAATAATTCTTATTATAATTTGGGGACTTGGTTTTTTTAAGTGTGTTTGGGGTTTTTTGTTTTTAACTGCATGTGGTGTTCATATGCTATAATGGGTCTGGTCCTGAAAAACATCAGGCATGCGACAGATGTTTCGAAGAGGAAATGTATGAATAACACATTTTAAAGCTCTCCCTATAAGTGTTAATACCAAATACATGCAAATTTGAAAGTGAGGGGTAGTCCAAATGACATAAAATGCGTAACTTTGAAAGAGGAGTTAAGAGGGAACATCTTTTACATTAAAACAATTTGAACAAGTAAATTTATCCTTTCAGATGAGCTAGTTCATAAACGAGTCTATTTGGCACTGAGAATGCCAGAGTGTTTGTTTTTGTTGTGAGGATTGTTGCACTACAAAACAACACTCAAAGTTTCAAGATGCAGAATACTGCAGGGACAAATGAAAGCATATGGGAGCCATTCTTCAAATAATGTCCCGGGCAAATACGAATATATTTAAAAGTTTAGAAACTCTTAATATCTCCTTGTTAGGACAGTACACTAAGGTCTTAAAGCTTACAGGGGATTTAAAACTCACTGTGTTCTTAATAATATCAAAGTGCAAACCAGCACTGCATTTTGTATATAGCAAATGCAGACTAAAGATCATTTCTGTGGTAGCATGAGTAGATAAGTTTACACCATCAAAACTTCTGGGCCTGTCCACTATTTTGAGTTCACTAGGGCGGAATAAGAGTTTAAAAAATAAAGCAAAAATTCTGTAAGGATATATGTTGTGAGAATAGATATTATCCTTGTAAGAACATAGTTTGAAAAAGCACAATAATTACATGTGTTCTCTTTAGCAAGGTTTCACATCAATAGCTACGGACAACCTGCACTGAAAATAATTTGCTGGAAACAGATTTTATTAATTGCAAATTAGTGCCCTTAAAATATAATACTGTTATATATCCAGATTTCACTAGATCTGTATTTAATGTGGTTATTTCTGTTGTACCGTTCAGAGTTCTTTGAACAGAAATCCCATTGTTTAGGTGTGATGAACTTTGGCGTTTTTAAAGGTTTGCCTTGTTATAACACAGAACAACATCATCACAGTGGAAGATTTAAATTGTAGCATTTTAATTTATTAATTAACGTATTCATTTATTCTAGTGAGGGAAGTTTGAGGTTATTGGAGAGATATTGTTTTAATCAGCCTTACTCCCTGTAAAGTTCACATTTTTCAGTTAAGATTCAGCTGATTTTGGCTCAGTGAATGCCTGTTGGGAAATTGCCCTCAGAGCTTTATCTGAAGCCACAACAGCCCTAGTAATAAATAGTTTTACTGTCAAAGTCATGTCTAGCATGTCGATTTTTTTCCTGAGTTACATTGCTGAAGTGTATTGTACGTTTAGCTACCTGTCTGACAAGTCATCCATTTAACAGGGAAAAACCATTCTGGCTGTGATTGATGGTGCAGCTGCCCCTTTTCAGTGATGGGGAAAATAAGCTGAGTTGAAGTACATCTGGCTACAGCATGGCACTTCTCTTTGTCCTGCTGCTTCCTCATTCCTCTTCATTTGGATAAGGCGGCTTTGCTTTGAAAACACTTACTCCCACAGTCTCCTATCTACCAACCACTGTGCTCATTACTTTCTTCTTTTTCACTTTGAAATTCCTTTGGAGACATTACTCCGTACTTGCCTACATTAAAGATATTTTTTTTTTAATTTAAATAATGTGCTCTCCATGTCAAGGACAACATTTTTTAAAATAGGAGCCGTTGGTAAGGGCTGAGTAGTGTCGTTCACTCTTTGGTGAACTCCCTTCCTCTCTGTATTGTGACATTTTGATTCAGACTCTGTTTGCCCTGTACTGATTTCTTCTGGCTTGGCACTCATCTTAACATCGCAGAGAGACCACAGCCACATCAAGGGAGCACAAATATGTCCTCAGGGGTCAGGATTGCAACCAGGGCTGTTTAACATCTTTGCTGGTGACCTGGACAGTGGGACCAGGTGCAACCTCAGCAAGTTTGCTGAGCACACTGAGCTGTGTGGTGCAGTCAACACACTGGAGAGAAGGGATATCATCCAGAGGGACCTGGACAGGCTTCAGAGGTGGGCCCATGCCAACATCATGGAGCTTAGCAAGGCTAAGCGCAAGGTCCCACACCTGAGTTGGGGCAATCGAAGCACAAATACAGGCTGGAAGATGAAGGGATTGAGAGCAGCCTTGCAAAAAAAAGGACATGGGGGCGCTGGTGGATGAAAAACTGAACACGAGCCAGCAATGTGCACTCACAGCCAAGAAAGTCAATGGCATCCCGGGCTGCATTACCAGAAGTGTGCCCAGCAGGTCAAGGGAGATGATTCTGACCCTCTACCCTGCTCTGGTGAGACCCCACCTGCATTTCTGTGTCCAGTTCTGGAGTCCTCAGCATAAGAAAGACATGAACCTGTTGGAGTGAGTCCAGAAGAGGCCACAAAGATGATCAGGGGGTGGAGCACCAGTCTTATGAGGACAGGCTGAGAGATTTTTTCAGCCTGGAGAAGAGAAGGCTCTGGGGAGATGATAAATATATTTTGTATCTATAGGGAGAGCGAACAGTTGTCCAATCATCTTTGCAATTTGACAGAGGAACACAAAAGACAACATTCCTGGATGTTTCCATTCCTAGGCGTGAATAGAATTACAAATGAAATAAGAAGATTCAGTATTTCACAAGCAAATGTGAATTCTAGGAACTGGTATTTAGCTGCTGAAAAGTGTGTTAGAAATGCAGTGAAGCTCATGATGAAGCATCAATGTCATGAAACAGGGTTTAAGGTTCACCTTAAATCTCCTCTTCATATTGAACAATATGCACTGGAGCTTTTCAGCTTATTCCTATTGCCAACATACTTTTCAAGCAAGAGTGCCTTGGAAACAGGCTCTAGCTCCCATCTCTAAATGTCCTTATGTATCAAGACCTGTTAAAAGAGTTGATGTAGAGAGAAGCTGCAGACTAAACCTCCTGTTTTCCCCACTGCTTAAGACTCAACCTGGATTCTTCACCCTTTGGGTGACAAAGCACACAGCAGATGTAGATTATGATAGGAAATTTAAAAGGTTAAATAAATCAAAAAGTCTTTTGAGACTAAATGAAATATTTAATTTGATCAAGATAACACAACCAAATGCTAATGAGGTAACAATTATTTTATTGATTTCTGTTTTCTCTTGAGGATTTCACAAATACCTATAGATTTCTTCCAATATTGCTCTGACACCACTATCCACAATCTTCTATCTCACTGGGATTCTTGGTTCTGTCTGTGTGTAAAGCTAGTTAATTAAATCTTACCACAGTGAAACATTTGCATCAATTATAACAGTCTCTTTAGAACACTCACATTATGAACAAGATGGGAGACATCAAGCATATTGGAAATTACACCACCAACCTATTTGCTTTTAAACCCCAGCACACTGTATTACCTACCTGGTTTGTAATGATCTCACTTGCAATTTTTACATCATCCATGACTGTTCAGGAGGGTGTTGCTGTAGTTTGATCTCTGGAAAAAGCAAAACAATTCTTAGATAATAAGTGAAAAATACAGTTAGAATGTTAGGAATAACTAGAAAATTAATCCAGAGCAAAGCAGAAACCTTGTAAGCTTACACGTTTATCAATAATGCTGGTATTTTGAATAACAGAAATGCAGCTCGGGTCTTCCATATATAAGGGATATAGAGAACTTTCACAATTTTTTTCTGGAAGCTGACCAAAACTACTTGAGAAACATCCATGCAAGGATAGAATAAGCTGGCAAGATTTCTTTATCCTGGAATAAAGATGAGGAGAGTGTTTAGTGAATGAGTTACAGTAAGTGGTGTGCAGAAGGGAAAGATAAAAAGTAATTCTCCCCTTTTTATTCAGAACAAGTGGGTACCCAAGGAAATTGCTGGATAACAGCAGTAAACCAATTTTTAAGATAACACTAATTCAATTCCTTCTTGTGTGGAGTGTTACTGTGGCCAAAATTATAAATTGATTAGAATATATATATGGATTAGAAAATAAATTAGTAAGGTCCAGTGATAGACAGTCTGCAGGCAAGTGTTGACCTGGACATCTTTAAACTACTTACTTTCAGAAACTGTGTGAGAGAAATTTAAAAGGTGAGGAGTCATATGCCATAATGTAGTTAAGCACTTGCTGTTAGTTACTGTTGTAAAAAAGAGAATCTTTGCACACATCCTTGGTGTGATTCAGCATGGATGTTCTTATACTCACTAGAGCATAGATTCATCAATAACTTTAGCTGTCAGTTGCATGTCAAGACTTGAGTTTAGTGTCCGGTGTGATGCATTATAACATCTCTCTTAATGACTTTAGGGAGATCCTGGCTCTTACAAAAGCAGCAGTGTTTGCCAGAATAAGAATGGATTTAATGTCCACAGAACTAATTAGAATAAAATAGGATAGCTTTTATAGACTTTCCTTGTCAGAGCATCGAATTCTCCAAAGTGCATCACAGAGTAATTGTGCGGATATGAGCAGTGTGATAATTGTGTCAGCGTGTGGTGCTTCCCTGGGCACTCACCTGCAGCCCTCTGTGCCCTCTGACTGGGGAGGTTGGCCAAGATCCCCAAAAGAAGTCCTTTTTTCTCTCTAATTGGCAAATAAAGACTCTTTACTTTCCCCTTGGCCTTTAGTTATTTAATTTATCTTGAACTACTTTCAATGGTATGCTCCTGAAATTATGCTCCAGTTCAACACTGTCTCTTGAGTTGAACCATTTTTTTCCAACTCATGAAAGTTATTATGTTCAAGCTGTAGACTGTGAGGGAATTAGTAAGCAAAGACTCAGTTTTCTCAAAAGATGTCAAGTGTGATGATGTGACAGATACCAAAAATAAGCAAATGTCATGGAGTTCTGCTGATACTTGCAGCCCCTACTTGAGAAAGCAGATTCTCTACCCACGACAGAAGTGGTTTAAAGGTGCTTGGGCAGGTGGTACCAAAAGCAGTGCTACAGGCACAGAAGAATCCAATACAATTTGAATTCAGAATTACATTAATGATTCTTCTGACACCAAATACATCCTTTTGCAGGTAATTTTGCGTCCTTTATATAAATGGCACAGCACTACATTTAATATATGTTGGCTTCATTCATGAAACCACAACTGTGGTTTATCCTGAAGGCTGAACACTGTTAAACTTTGCTTTTCAGTGTAGAAATAAGTCTATTATCCTTATGATTACTGTGGGAGAAATTTATTTATTGACATTGATAAACAAAGTATAAGCATTAATATTTACACATTTTTAACACACCATGATTGGAAAACATCACTGGACATACATAAGAAGCAATGATGCTTTCCATTGCAAAATATACAATAAACTAGTAAAAAAATCAGCTATTTTTGGATAGCTATTAAAATAATAAAAGAGAAAAAGATTTTGTACAGGCACAGGGTATGATATGCAAGAAAAGCATAAATATATATACTTGTGCCTTATTTACTTAAAAAACCTCAAACATTACGGCAACGTTTTCTTCATGAAACTTTTGTCATCTGCAACAGCTGTTAAGTAAAGACAGAAAGATGATGAGTGGGGTGGAGAAGAGATATTTTGGGATCTCTTACAAATAGCTTGAATCAATACTGGAGACAGTTTGGAAATACTTGACGTGAATCATAATTGTGCATTTCGATCTGTCAGTAACAAGGAATAAACTAACATGCTCAACCTGCTCATTTGAAACCGAGAACACTTGAATCACCTCTCCCCTGACCATTTCTCAGATGGGAAAATAATTTCCCATTCCCAATAAAAGGAAGAGACAGGAGAAAGACTGTTTATTTCAAGTACAAATTAAGGTTTTATCCAGAGCATGACGTGGTTGATCCATAGCATTTTAAAATCGTATAAAACTTGCATGCTTTTTTGCTGCCTCTTCCAAATTCCAAAGAAAAAAATGATGTATATTCAAGTTATTTTCAAGTTCCTAATTTCAGGTGCATGATATTACACTGTGAGCAGGACCTAATTTCATGGCATTGCCAGATGCCAGATCCTAGAAAAAATAAAAATGGTTTTGTTTCTTTTTCCACATAGCATGATATCTATTTAAGGTATTTCCCAAATAAATGTTTTGGTCCTTCCTGCATGTTTACCTAGCTTATCACAAAATTCGACAAGTGTCTGTGATCATAATTATTAGAAGCATGAATATAGATCTTTCCTTATTTCTTGTCAAGTCTAAACTGTTTGAAAAGTGGTTAAAGAAATAAAATCAAAGCTAATTAAAGTTAAAAAATAATCTTTGTTTAGACATCCTTGTCAAAATGTACATTTGACTGTTAATCATATCCTAGAATAAATATCAGACTTAAGTGCATCAATCAATGTCTTTCTGGTTTAATTTTGTCGCATCAGCATGATTTTGGTAATTTATAATGTTCCCAGTAATTTTATTTTTACAAAACATTATTCTATTTTTGATTAGTCTCTGCTCTTTTAGAATATACAGCAGAGCTGTAAACTAATTTACACACAGGAATAAATATGACTAATTATGTTTGAGAAAGAAAATCACTGTCATGTCTGCTTCTGCTTCCATATTAGTTGCAAAGAGAGAAAATATCAAGGAGAATACGGAGGTCTATAGTATCAGTGACAAGTAATTTAGGTAGTTATTTCCTTGGGGGAAGGGGTAACTTGGAGGTTGGCCCAAGCTCTCCAATTGTTGTTAGAGCAATCCCAATTTTGTGGTCTGCCATTTTTTCATTTGTTTTTCTGCTACATCATTTCACTTCTAAAGTTTCCAGATAGAGGCTCTGAATTATTTATGTAAACATCTCAAATTGGGAAGCACTTCAGCTTGTCCTAGTTAATTTTAAAATTTGCATGTGTTACTTTTCCAATGAGGTATTGAGAATTGTTTGTTTTCCTTGAAGCCTCATAAACAATAAGCTGATTTATTAGGGATACAGAGTACTAGTGTCCCTCATGAATGTCAGCTCGGGCTGGGGTGCTCAGCCCTTCTGCTCAGGAGTTTTAATTATTCCAAAGAACTAGGCAGTTTCCTAATAAATATTCTTAATACATCACTCTTTCTTGCTCTTTTCTTTTATTCATGCAGTGATTTTCTTCAGTTTCTATGATTTCCACTGAAATTTGAACTGCTCTTCAGAAACTGTTGTACTGTTTCACATTAGTCTGTCTGGTGCCAAATGAAAACATTGACTAGACTATATTTTGTTAAACTACAAGTTTTTAATGGAAATACTTATCTATAATGCTTCCTTTTCCCAGTTCTTGGAGGCAAGTGAACCTTATATTTTGCTGCAAACAGTGCATGTGGAGTGTGACACATTTTTTTCGAATGCTCTCATCTATATGGTTTGCAGAACTGCAGTCTCATTCACTGCTAACACAAACTTCTCTGAGGTTAGATGATTATTATATTTTCTCTTCAAAGTGTGTGCTTGCGCTTTTTTCAGCTCTTGAAAATAAAGTAACTACTGGTCGTCGGATGCAAATTTTTGTCTAAGTTGTGATTAACAAGTTGTGCTTTCATCTGCTACTATAAAAGTTTGGCAAAATTATAAGCCTTTATGAATGACTCCTCAGAGTCTCAGTATCCAACCTTAAATTGCAACTGTAATTAAGAAAGTGAGGAAAATCTGAAATCTCTAAGTTGAGCACTCAGCTTGCATCCAAAATGGTCTGTAATGATATGACTAAGAGATTTAAATTCAATGCACAGATAATAAGATGTTATTTTATTTGCATTTTAAAGACAATTCCTTTTAAACTGCAGTGCAAGGTGTGCGATATTCCAGTATAATGGCTTACTTTCAACCAAAACTTTACTCACGTTATTAAAATATATTTATGAAACGTATCATCCTTACTTTAAGTCTGTATTTTAAAAATGGTTTTGTTTGATGTGTAACATGATTTCAGTCTATTTCTATAATAATAACTTATACCACTGTAACACAATACTAGTATTTTTACGCAATTTACTATCAATATCTCTTCTCTATGAACTTCCTAACAGAGTGGTGCCACCTAAAAAGACTGGTTATGGTTATGAAGGCTTGACTATTTTTTATCTTTTGATTTTAGCACTAATACTTTTTCCTAGTCTCTCCTACATAGATTTGAGATGCTCTTTACCACTTGAAATCAAAAATATGTCCTATAGTGTGTTCTTCAAGTAGATAGAAAAGAAAAAAAAAGAAAGGAAAATGTAACAAAGAAGGAAAAGATCCCACATAATGACTTGCATTTGTTTGAGCTTGTTATTGTATCTTAAACATCTTTATTGCCTTAACTAGAATACCTTTAATTTGATGACTTAACATGAATTTCCCTCTTCTGCACTACAGACATTATTACAATTTAACTTATATATTATTTATATAGCACTAACAACATGACAGGTGGGAAAAATTAATTGCTCTCAAAAGGTTACACTTGAATTACACATCATGAAGATAAGGGATTGTATGTAAATATTAGGATGGACACAGAAGAAGAAAAATTATTTTGTAACAATTATTGGTTTGTCTCAGTAAACTCAAATCTGTTCAGTTAGATCATTTTAAAAACAAAATCAAAACAAAACAAACAAAAAAAAAACACCAAAACCCAGAATTTACACTGCTAGTGTACAGTGTGGCCATACAATGGACTTTCTAGCTATAATACACATTTACAGCAACTCTCCAGTTGCATGCATTTTGCAGGAAATAAGTAGCGGAGTAACCTTCAGACACTATGAAGCTCCTGAGTATCAAATCAAACACTGGTATAGAATTCAAATTGAATATGTGTGGGTTTTCTTTTTTTCACCTTTAAAACTTCAGATGTGAAGACAGCGATGCTTTAAGAGTTGTTGCTTTGTATTCTTGGTGTATTTGGTGTACCTTGTTTGAGTATTTGGTGTGAGTAATATCTACAAATTTTGTAGTGTCAATAGGTAAGTGATGCTTTGCACAGACCGATGTTCCTTCCTGCTCTTTTTTCAGCTAGCTACCTCACATCTTTATTCACCTCTGATTGTTAGGTTTGAGGGAAAAGAGAATAACCATTCTTTCTCACCAATATTTGGGTCAATAGTTCTCATCTTTCAGAAACAGCATTCCAATTAATGATGTCTGTCATCTCCACCAAATGTTCTGCTTCCCATATTTAATGATTTTTTTCCTTTTTTTACATTTTTTTCCTTCACTTTTCCTAATTTTCTCTGTCATAACAGTGGAAGCAGATTGCCTTTGTATAGTGTTCAATCCTGCTTTAATGTGGTTAAGGTATAAAAAAGCAGTTTCGAATGAAATGATCAAAATGCTCGTTTTCTGCCTTAGTTACCCAAATGTTTCAAAGTGAATGCAGCTTTGCTGTTACAGACAGATTGTATTTTACTTACTCTAAAAATCCCTACTTAGTATTTCACTTCCCTCAAAACTAGTTCTACTAGATTTCTGATAATATAGTTCCTCATTTAATATATTACTTGGAGAAAAAAGTACGACAGCAGCACGTCATGTCTAGCATGTTATTTCCACCTTCCATGGCTGTGGTGATTGATTTGCAGGAGGGAGAAACTCTGGATGGTCTTAAAATTATTTTCATGCCACATGAAGTAATCAAATCTGTAATCTATATGTCACTCAGGTTGCTGTTGTTCTTGCCAGGTATTGTATGGTTGTTTAGAATTCCACCTGTGAACTATTTATACATTGAAAAAGAAAATAATTTTGATACAGCTGATAGGTGTGGGGGCATAAGTCTCCCCTACTTACCCATCTTAGGTGCACCGAATTGCCACCTGCTAGCACTCTGACTGAATGGAAAACTCAGGCTTCTAACTTGTGATTAGCCGAACTGTATCCAAGTGTTCTGGCAGAGATGTTGTGTTACCTGTCCTCTTTGGACAGGTAATACAAATTATATGTGCAAAATTGTCTTTATGATTCTACAGGTTTCTTGTCTGCCATCCACTCATTCTTGTTTGTGCCACACTACTTTAAAATTCCAGACCTGGTTATCTGTAATCTCTGTTCAGTTCTTGTCTGGAGTTACACTGACAAATTTCTATGTGTATTTTTAATCTTATTTTACATACAAACAAGACCAAGACTTCTCAATTTTTGTTAAAATGTGGGTTTTTTTTCCTCTCAGTTTTATTATTGCCAGGTTGGTTGGTTTGTTTGTTTGTTTCTTGTTAAACATGTCTGGCTCTCTCTATCCGCCTCCACTGGCTTTGCCTGAGACAGAGTTAATTTTCTCTCCAGTAGCTGGTACAGGGCTGTGTTTTAGGTGTGTGCTGGTCACACTGGCATGGCTTCATTACTGCTGAGCAGAGCTCACAGAGTCAAGTGTTTCTCCGCTCCTCACCCCACCCCACCAGAGAGGAGGCTGTGGGTGCACAAGGAGTTGGGAGGAGACATGGTCAGGACAGCTTTCCTATTTCATTTTAGACCCACCACATTACTGTCCCTGGAGATGTATGAATGAAGAGCCTATGAAAAATCAGTAAGATTTCAGGTAGCATAAATTCATATGGGATATTTTCAATCTAGGTCTTGGGAAGTCACAATGAGAGTTCAACTGGGATCAAGTTACAGCCGAGTGGCCAACAGGCATGAGAGGACAACAGGGACCTTGTTGCTCCCTTGTAAAGGGTTTTGTGGTTGGTTTCTTCTCACGGAATAGTTGAAGTTGGAAGGGACATCAAGAGGTCAAGTGGTCTAACTTCCCTGCTAAAGTCATGCTAAAGGCTACCTGCATAGATGGTTTCCTTTGCAAACCCTCTGACACAGAAAGGATAACGAACCATACTGAGATATTGTTAAAGGCAAACAGGTACATCTGTTGTTCATGTTGTGTAACATTTCTTCTGGTTGTCTAAGGATATTTTTTGTGTAAGCTAAAGTTTTTTCAAGAAAAAATAGTGTCCAAAATAAATCACTTGAAGAAATAATATGCTTCGTAAAGAGGAAATAGAATGCCTTACTGTAAAACAGCAAGTAATTTTTGAACCTTTATTTACTTTCGTAGTCTATATACTTCTGGAAAAAAAAATCTCATTTTATAGAGAGTGGGCAAATGAGTATGAGCAAGCTACCAAAATGATATTAATTTCCTGGTTGTTTAAATGAACAATTTCCAAAAAAAAGTTGTGATTTTTTCTGGAAGTAAGATTTTCGAGAGGTACAGGATATTCAGCTCTTTAAGCGATATCTTGGAGAGGAGACGTGTACTGCACAATACCTTTATAAATAAAACATCCACAAGTCTGGACACTTCAGAAACAGAAGAACCTGACAAAATGAAATTTGTGCTGAAGCTCCTCTTTTTCATGCTGTATTTCTTGGTTTGCATAATGACCTGATGTGTTAGCACAGCAACCTGTAAGAAACTGAAAGGAATGAAAAGCCTTTTAGAAACATGGGGCTATTTATTCAGTGTAATTTTAACTGGTGCTTCACATTTGAAGAACAGCTGGGAGGCAGAGCGTTCAAAACGCAGATAATTTCTGGAAATTTCTTATGTAACCTATCATCTAACATGTTGCTTTTTCCTTACTTCATCTGTTCTCAAAGTAACACCAGCTAAGTGAACCTCTTTTCAAAGTATTTCAATATAAATTTTCAATATATTGTCATACTTAAGATATGCAGGCAGTAAATTAGAATATCTACTGGAGACCTAATCATTCATACATAATGGAAAAGATTTAGTTTTCTACGCTGTTCATTCAATTATTTACATCCCAAGATGGGAACTTGCTCATCAAGCTTGTCCGTCTTTATTTTTGACTCACCAAGAAGTGAAACTCAGAAGTCTAGGAGGTAGGATAAGAATGATGATTGCAAAACTTCCTTAAATTTCAATACAGTGGTTTAAAATGCCTAATCCTTAGATGAACTGAATACAAGACACAGCTCTTGTAGTTCAGTTTAAAAGCCTGACAGATGGATTCACACAGGGTAGAAAGTAGGAGATCCTAAGGGAAGGCAGAAGAATTTAAAACAGTTTTAACTTATAGAGTTTATTTAGACCAAGTTATGTTTGGAAGCATGAAGATAAGTCCAGAAAAGTCCCAAAGAGAGAGGAATTCGGTGAAATTACCAGTTACTCCTTGCAGGAAGAAAAGAGAATCAAAATAGCTTTGGACTTCTGGAGATCACCTAGTACAACCTCCCCTGCTCAAGCAGGGCCAACTAGAGCTGGTCGATTTTTAATATGTAGTTTAATATGCTACGAGGTAAGGCCATCCTCTCTTCGCAAGACTCCTTCTCTCACGCGTAATTGGACCAAGGCTGTTTGAGGCATCTGTTTCCTGCTTCGCTCTACCACATTTGATTTGGCACTTACCAGTTTGCCACACAGGGCCAGAAACCAGTCTTATTTTTGACCAAGCTAGGGGTTTGTGAAATACCAAGAAATGTTAAAGGCAAACATTTACACATCTGTCCACTACACTACCTTCTAATATGGATTAAAGAGTCACAGATCACAAAGATTTTTTGTAGTAGTACTCATTTGTTTTTTTCATTCTGCTTCCTCAGGACATCCACAGTTCCACTACTCATCTCCAAGGATATAATATTCAGATACATGATTTACTTGGGGACACCAGAGCGTACGAATTATGAGAAAGAGGAAGAACTGTGAGAACCACCTTTCAGCTTGGAACTAGAAAACAGAGTCTTTCTTCACTTCTGATTATAGAATTTTAGAATGGTTTGTATTGGAAGGGACCTTAGACGTCATCTAGTTCCAAGCCCCCTGCCATGGGCAGGGACATCTTCCACTAGACCAGGTTGCTCAAAGCCCTATCCAACCTTGTATTGAACATTTCCAGGGAAAGGGCTGCCACCGCTTCTCTGGGCAACCTGTGCCAGTGCCTCAACATCCTCATAGTAAAGAAATTCTTCCTAATGTCTAATCTAAATATACTCTCTTTTTTTTTTGAAACCATTACCCCTTCTACTGTCACTATACTCCCTGAGAAATTGTCTGTCCCCGTTTTTCCTGTAGTCTCCTTCAGGTACTGGAAGCCTTCTATAAGGTGTCCTCAGAGCCTTCTCTTCTCCAGAGACGAACAATCCAGAGAGGAACAATCCAGAGAGTAACAATCCTCCAGAGAGGAACAATCACAGCTCTCTTAGCCTGTCCTCATAGGAGAGATGCTCCAACTCCTGATCGTCTTTGTGGCTCCCTATGGACCCACAACAGGTCCATGTCCTTTTTGTGTTGGGGGCTCCAAAGCTGAATTTGATGAAGCATCTTGTTTGTGTTCAGGTGGAAATTCTGATGATATCACACACAAAAATAATACCAGTGGAATAATCTTTTAATGGAGAATTTAAAAATTCTGAGTCTCTTTCAGCATGAAGCACATAATCCTTGTTACAGTCAAATCTCCTGAGGAGCAAAAAAGAGGAATAATTGTGTAAAGAAAGGAGAGCAGAGGTGCTACAGAGCAAATCAGGAATGTAAAAATCCATTTGAGACAGCAACAAGAGTGGTGAGAAATGAGGAATAATGAAGTGTTTGCTGGGGCAGTGATCCCAAGGAGCTGATTCTACATTTTAGAGCAGTCTATGCATCCCGAGCACCTGATGCATGCAGAAAGGTGCAGCAGTTTTGAAGAGGAAGAATCCCTTCTCTGAAATGTCATGTAGCATTTCCACAGAAATTGAAAGGTGGTCCATAATCAGCATGGTACTCACCTGTGAAAAACAGTAAGCTCGGAAACATCTTTTTATATGTTAATCCACCCTGAAGCAGGTTCCTATTCTACCCCAGTAGCTGTCGTAAAAATCAGCAATGACTTTTTCAAACAATCTTCCCAATTAGCTGGAAAAGGGCAACTAAACTGTTAGCTGAACTTCACTGAGCGAATTTTGCTCTAGTAACATTTACTCTGCATTTCGTGTACCCTTACTGTATGCTTGTTCAGTATGTTAAAAAACAAAAAGAGGAAAAAAGAAAGATAGTTACATTTACTGTTAAGGTATTGCAAATAGAGTGCCATGTATTCCAGTATATAATGAGAATTACCCTTAGCATGGTAACAGAAAAACAGTAACTTAATCTTCCAATAATACAACACAAAATTTTACCAACTCTAAGAGTCAAAGTTCAAGTTTTCTTGGAAGCCTTGTCAAAAGAAATAAACGACAGCTACACATAGAAAGAAGAAAAAACTTGGTAGATTTAGATACGGTCAGCTTTTATCTGTTTTTGAGAAACCAGCCTAGTTTCTTGATAGGATGGCCGTCCTTTCTTTGTCAGTGTTTGGATTTTAATAAGCCCTATAGTTATCAGAAATTCTCATGCCTCTGTCAAATATTTCCTTAAGTTGTACATACAACTGCTGTTTCTCTTCAAGACTTGGTGGTGAAATCTGCAATACTTTCTGGCCAGTGGCGCTACCATATCAATGCTTATGAGTTTATGTCTTTATTTATGAGTTATTTAATGCATGAAGACTTCATAGTGCTGATGATCAGACAT
The DNA here is from genome assembly GCA_020746105.1 of Trogon surrucura. Taxonomy (NCBI): domain Eukaryota; kingdom Metazoa; phylum Chordata; class Aves; order Trogoniformes; family Trogonidae; genus Trogon; species Trogon surrucura. Next base: position 12,915,218 of record CM036624.1, read on the forward strand.
ATGATGAAACTGGTCATTTCTGACAATTGCTATTCTCTAGTTTGATGTTTATTTGTAAAAATAAAGAGAATATGAAATGTTTATTTTAAATACTTCTTTTAAAGTTATGTATGCCTTAACTGTAAGAAGGTTGGTATTTCATTACACGTTTAATATGGTAAAGGTTAAATGTTGTAACATTGTGTTTTAAGCTTTCTTCTTCAAACTAACATAGAAAAAAAATCTAGTGTATAAACCATATAACCACTCATTTTATCTGATGTCTTGGGACACATTATTTCATTTTTAATATTTGAGTAAAGACTAAGGAAACAAATAGAAATTAAACACAAAAAATTTTCAGATGCTACTCAGTCAATGCTGCTTCTATCTCATGCTAGTCTTGTTTACATTCGTTTACAAGTGCTACTGCAGAAAGAAATCCTAAGCGTGGTGCCAAATCTGGTGTTTAAAAAAGTATTTTCAAAAATTTCAACAATTTTTTCTCTAATTTAGACAAATATTATGTTATACATAGCTGTCTCTTTTCCCTTTTTGTTCTAAACCACCATCACCTACTTCTTTGGAAGACTATGACAAAATATTTTTTCAATATTTCAGAAATATCAGTTAACATTTGCTAAGTGTCTCCAGCTCTGGTTTAGCTATCGTATTGCTGATAGTGGCCCTGAAGGCATAGTTCAGTGATTGCCAGTTAGTTACATATTGTAAATAAACCCATGAACTGCTTTGATCCTTATCCGGCTTAAAACACTTAAGCAGTTTTTCCTTGCGACACTATAGCTAATATTATTTCTTTTACTGCTCCTTAAATACTTTCAGAGTAATATTCCCTATAGCTCCACATAATTTTCAGAGGACTGCTGGCCTTTATTCTACAATTTTTCAAGAATCTAAGAGGATACGTATATTTCCAAACATAAACAAATTATCTCATATACAAGAAGTGCAATTTCCATCACAGCACTAATGTTTATCACTTCTCACAGAATTTTTTTTTTTTATCCTGAAACCTTACAAAATATTAATGTTTCATTCTTGAAATTTGTAGGTGGTCTATCATAATCAGTCTTTGATTTGTGGTGTTTCTTCCTTGTACTCATAAATTATATTTTTCACTTCAAAAGCGTTAAGAATTTCTGAGGTGAATTTCAACATTGTCCTCCTGTGTTGCAACACATTTTAGATTTTACAAAGTGAAAAACAGAGTACATGTTTGGTGTTTGAGCACATATGCTTTATCTTGTTCTGCACTGGAATAGTTCGTGACCCTCGTTCCCTGCTAAGTGTAGGGTAAGTGTGCAATCTCTTGAAATACTTGTGGTTGAACTCAGCATGTAAAGCTCCAAACTACTAAAGGGGAAACTGATATTTACCTTAAAATGTATACCACAAAAAATGCTCCACATTGCTTTCTATACCAGACAATTGTAAAATGGCTCTCTCCTGACCCATCAATAAAATGTTAGGGTTGCTTCTGAAATTCTGTCAAACAATGCAATATGTTGTGCTTCCTTAGGTGACTAGCTATGGGAAGGTTTACAACCAATTCCATGTTGCAAAATGATGTAAATAACATATGCTCTAACTTCATATTTGCTGAGGTTTTTGCTAAGTTTTCTCTTTTAAAAATCAAAAATATTTTGTAAGTCTCATAGTATTTATTCATGATTAGTTTGGGGACCAGTTCGGAGACAAACCCCAGCATATGAACGCTGGTTCAAGATAGTCCCTCGTAATTCCCGTCAACTCCTAGATTTATTCATCGCAACAGTAGTTACTGAAGTGATAGAGATGATCATAACCCCTGAAAATATAGATAGTATTCTGTGGATTTCATGTGCACTTTAGTCTGAAAGTGTTTGCTGCTTTCGCCTTTCTGATATTAATGCCTTTCTGATATTTGTGCCTTTAGCAGTCTCCTTCAGGGTCAACAGTTTAAACATGTCTTTTAGAAAATGGAACAAATACAGAAAATTTTACTCAGCTTCAGATAACTTGCTTTAGGTAAAGTCTTGTTTTCAGCTGATTTGACATTTTACCATTCATAAAGAATGTTTCTCCATGACGTGAATGTAAGGATAATCTTCCAGCTTCTTCTTCATAAATGTAGTTTAAATGTAGGTAAAATGAGTTTAATCTTCAGATTACATACATCTTCAAATTTTCTCTTTTTTTTACTAGTTATTATATGCAGATTTACTTTTTCCATTTTTTTTTCCTGAGACATTTGGGTTTAGAAAATTTTTTCCCCTGCATTGATTTCAGATCCTATTACTTACTTTCATGTTATATAGTATCTGTAATATTGACTGACCTAACAATGGAACATCTTCTCTTTTCATCCTCCAGATCATGCTGAATATCTCCTCTCTCTGATTAACTGTTTTCAGGTGAGTGTGAAACATTCAGCATTACATTACTCCACTCATTTCAGGGTGAAGTCAAAGTTAAGCTTTAGTGAGCACCCATCTTAGTTCTGAAGGACACTAAAGAATCTTTGGGGTTTGGGGGGCAAAGCTAAACAGTTAACTCAGATTGTTCAAGAAGTTTTGTGAGTTCAAGTAATTCATTGTGAGGTAAAGTAAGTGTGATCTGTTGAAGTTCTAGCTAGAGGTAAAGATACAGATGTAAAGGTCAAAGCTGTTTTCCTGAAGTGTCAGTTTCCTAATCTCCTGATGACTCAGAAACAGAGATGAGGTTCACGTTAACACTTCTGTTTAATTAGATTTCATCTCTTGAACAAGGTGACTCTAAAGCTGTGAGTTTTGTTGTAAAGCCGTATAAACAATTCTTGTCCATCCTGGAACTTACTGTAATATTACACTGATGTTTTTACAAATAGTCAAAGGAAAATGGGAGATCACTACCCAGTTCACTGCAAGGATTAATGGACAATGTCACTGCTAAAACGTAATGAGTTCTGGCATGAGAATTCCCACCCCGCAGAGGAATCATTTGGAAAACAACTTGTCAACCCCACATGCTTCAGTGAGTGACCTGCTAGAATATTCATTAGGCATAGCCATTTGCTTGAATATTTCTAGTAGGAACTATTTTTGCATGCAGATTCCTTATGGAAGATCTGAAAATGCATCTTAAATATAAGGAAATGCTTTATTCTTACATGTTAAAAATCACTTTGATGAATGCAAGCCTGAAAGCAACTTGAGAATACTTGATTTTTAATGGGAGCATGACCTAAGACTTTAAGCCATGGGTAATGCAGGCTATTTATTAATCTGATCACAAGCTACAGCTTCATTGAATATATTTACCTTTTTTTCTTACTGAGAATTTTTTGCACGAATTGTAGCCTTACTTTTTAAGACAGTTTTGCACTTTTATTTGAAAGGTTGTTTATTTTTTTTCCTCAGTGGAGCAGTCATCCATAAAATGGTAAACTTGGTAAATATCGTGTCTTTGGGACATCAAGCTTGAAAAGCTTGTCAGCAAAATCAAGTCTTCCAGTTTTCAGACTGTTCCAGCTCACTGGCTGGATCCATGAGGAAAGAACACTTCAAGCATAGGTCAGGATTCTGCTATCCTTATTTCTGCAGTGAGTTCCAGCAGCACGCTTACTTTATAACGATACTTGGAGAATGGCAAAACTGGTGTGGCACAGAGCTACTGTGCATGGAAGGAATGATTTGAGTAGATCAGATGTAAAGGGAATCACTTAGGTAGCATATACAATAGCTATTAAAAATTTTCATAAGGTTAACTATTCATTAAAGAAGAAATTTGGCCTATTTAACTAAATAAATGTTTAATGTGAGATAAAGCTGTGGGAAACAAGTAAAATAATCATGGGATAAGGGAAAATACATTTGAACTATCACACTGAATTCTTATCAGCCAGTTTTTATAGAGGGAAAGTACTAACTCTTACATGGTAAGAAGGGAGAAGAGAGTACTATAGCATATTTCATATAATGAGTTGTGGTACTCAGGGAGATATATTTGGGGTTCTCCTGGCACACTGAAGAAAGCAGGATTATAACATATTATAACATATTGCCTGCACAGAATATATTTTACGTCTGCTTCTTAAGGTATTCTTCACAATAGTATCAGATTTCTTATATATCAGGTTCCTTGGAACCTGAATGGATAGACTTTGAATGAAGCAGAAGGTTTAATCTGTTTTGGCTGTACTTGTTTTGGCAACATTATCATCTTCTTTTTCACTTACTTCACAGAAAGTCTTCAAATACCTGTATATTTCTGGTCTGCAGGATATACATAAAATGGACATACTCAGGCAGGTCTTACAGAGGTTAAAGAAAGAAACACTGAAACTGCATCACTGTTCTGTCTTGCAGTCTGCTGAAGTTCAGTAGAAATAGATGAATAACTTAAGTGCAAGCAAGCATTTTCTCTTCCTTGTTAGTCTATGCTTGTTCTTAATTCCTGAGAGCACTTTCAAACTTCTGTAAGAATGGTTTATGTCTATCTCTTTAACTGGCAAGGTAAAATACGCCTCTTTATTCCAAAGCACTTTTGCCTGTCATTAAGATCAAATGCAGTGTTTGTGAAGTCAAAGACTACCAAACTGGAACTGCAAGGCTGGTGGTGCAAGGAAGGTTGGCAAAGTCATGGATGATGGCCAAACTACATGTTATTCTCAGGATTGTTTCAAGCTCTCTTTAGTGTGAGTCTTCCTTCTGCTAATTCTTTCTTCATGCCAAACCATGCCACCAGTCAGCTTTCCTCTTCCTTCCCTAATATATTTCTCATCCTTCTATATGAACAAATTTTATCATGCTTCTGTTGCTTTGCAAAATGGTATGCGGGGTTTGGAGAAGCAACAGAACGGGTGTGGTGGTCTCACTCTTGGATCCACACCTTCTTTCTCTTCCAGAAGAAAATTTTTCTCATGGTTAACTCCCATAGGCGGTATTCATAGGAGGCTCTAGATCACCTTCACATTTTTATTGTTCCATACCAGTACCTCTCTACTTTGATTGGTGTTCCGATTTACAGTTAAATGCCTGGCTAATCATCACCCAACTGATCCAGTTCCGTAAGCCAGCCAAAAGAAAGAGAGATGAGGAGGTGTACATTGTTATTACTGCCATCAAGGAAAGATCATTACTGGAATAAACATGGCAACTGTTTGATGATAAACCATTTACCTGCAAAAGAACATGATGTCATTAAGATACAGTAATAATCGTGGAAAGTGTATGTGAAAAACTTGCCTGTTCTAACCAAACAGCAATTCAATAGTTTAATATGCAATTGCTTGCGCAATATACAAACTGACATAGGTTCAAATACTAAGCATTTTAAACCTATAAAATCTTAGGTTTAATGTGGAGACATACATACATATGTGCATGAACTAAGCTGTCAAAGATTGAAAGCATGGTTGAAGATCAAAAAAACAGACATTTAAGGTAAGAAACCTTAACTGAAATAGAGAAAAATATTTCTACCTGCCTTCTCTTTACAGGAAGTCACATAGCAATGAAGACTAGCTGCTCCAAGTGAGGGAGCAGGACAGCCAATAAAAATGAAAGTAACCAAAACCAAAAAACGTTTTATGTCAGTCATAAACAAAGGAATGTTAATCCCTTGAATCTTGAACTGAAGAGAAGAAAGAGTTGATTGATGGCTTATATTGAGGAAGAATAGCAATCAAAAGGTGTTTGTAAATGTTCTTAACAATATTATCAGGTTTATAGTAGTAGCACATATTTTTAAAATTTATGTGTATAAATATGTTTATATATATATATATATAAAAAAATAATAAAAAAAGAAATTTAGCTTTCTTACAGCAACTGTTTGCGATGTGAATCGTAAAGACCTGAAACAGTGTACAGAGAGGCTGTGGAGTCTCTCTTGCAGGTTTTTGAACCTTGACTGGACAAGCCGTGAGAAATCCAAACTAACTGGTAAGTTCACTCTGCTTTGAAGTAGCAATATGTTTACTGATGTCAAACCTCAATGTAACAAAGTTACATTGTAACATGTTACATGTAACATTGTAATGATGTAACATGCTACAATGTAACGATGGTTTAAAACACAATTCAATGGCAAGGTACATTTGATTATTTACTGCATAGAGGGCAGGGTCAGTGTTTCCTTGCCTCCACTTGCTTGTCTTTACCTAACAGATTTTTTTTAATTACTTTTTAAGAATCCTATACCTGAAACCGATTGCTCTATAAACCTGTTGGGTTCTTAGGTCTGATTGTCCACAGTTGCCTTCTCTGTTTCAGTGTGTGCCACATCTAAAGCTGTGCTGTTAGAGGAGACAATTGTGGGTAAGAAGGAATTGGAGTGAAGACAACACATTTTAGGGTGGAAGTGTCCAAGGAAATGCAAGTAAGAGTATAGCCTACAGCAAGAAGATATTTTCAGATGCAGAGTGAAAGAATAAAAGCTTTTTTAATACAACCAAGGTGAAATTCTTGATACAGTAAGATTTCACAGATATTAATGAAAATAGAATTTTGCCAAATTCCCCAGGGTCAAAACTGGCTACATACATCTAACTTTATTTTAAATATTTAGAAATTAGAATCTGAGTTTCAAAAACATTTCAGGTGGGTTGGCTCATAAATGTGTTAAATCTCTCACTATGTTTTGTTTGGAGAAATGGTCCAAAATAGCTCTCCTGATTTAACTTTTTATGAAAACATGTTGTCGTTTCTGAGCTTTTTCTTCTTTCAGCTGAAATGCTTTTCTGAAGTGAATTCTCCCAAACCGAAAAATTAATTTCACACTAAGAAAGAAATGCACATATAAGGAGGTAGTGAAAATAGCTGCTTTGCTTTAAACATCTGTGTGAGGGAAAGTAAGGTCATGTGCAGGCATGAGCAAACTCATATGTGAGCATCACCTGAGTGTGTTGGTTTCATTTTTCAGTTAACTCTTGACTTTTATCACCAAAGTTGAAGCTGCAATACAAACCTTATTTGAAAGGCACTGACCCAAAGAATCTCACATTAGAAGCCTAGAGTTCATCAGTGGAGTTTCATGAAAGCTGTATGGTGGATTGCCCTTCGCTAGCTACCAGACACCCATCCAGCTACTCTCTCATTCCCGCTTCTCATTGGGACAGAGTGAGTGGGGTGATCACACAGTTTTTATCACATGACTTTGTTAGGTCAGAAACATAAAAAATAAATACACAAGTCTTAGATAATAGATGCTTTTAAAACTCATGAAGAAGAAAATAAGATTTTCAGGCTTTTTTATTTCCCCTGCTAAACAGTGCCCCTGACAATCTACTTCCTTTTGCTGCATAAATTGCAGTCCTATATAATTTCATCAGCTTAAATCCACAGGCATAGGGTCATTTACACAATCATTCAGTCTTTTGTTTCCTAGGTAACAGACTTGTCAAGAGATGGAATATGGCCACCCACTTTCTTACCCTCTATTATTTGTTCTCATGCTAACCTGTATAATTCATTAGTTTCTTTCTTCCTCTTTACACTCAGTCATTTTATTTAGTTGAATGTTGAATAGAACATTTATTTAGCCCTTCACTTGTACAGAAAATAGACAAGTATTTAGATGAGAACATTTAAAACTTGACAAATTAATATACTACTGAGCACATGTAAACTACAGGTAGACCTTTTTTCCTTTTATTCTGAGAGAAGGAAGAAACATGTCTTTGCAAAATTTAACAGCTCAGCAGATAATTTGAGCAAAAGTAAGACAATTGAAAATGTCTTTTCTTTCTTTGTTTCTTTTAGATCAATACATAGACTTTAGAACCATCCTTTTCTGTAATTAAAATTTCAGTTAGCATTTGCACTTGAAAATAATAGTAAATTAAATCTGGCAATCACATTCTATATCAAATCTAAATGTTTTTAGTGCTTGGAAAAATAATTTGTCCTCTATACCCACATAATGATGCATATGTTATGTTACATTAAAAAAAAAAAAAAGTACAATAGTCAAATCCACTGAGTTATCTCTGTTTGGTGTTGATACTCTTGGACAAGATGATGCTATCCACGTTTTTAAAATATCCCTAGAAGTTCTCATTTGCAACTTCATGTTCCTTATCAACACTTGTCAACGTTCCCAGAGAACACTGATTTTTTTGTCATATCATTTAACAGCTCTTATTCCCACAACACAAAGCCTATGATTCCTCTTCTGATAGGGTGGCTTCACAAGGTCATGTTAATTGCTCCATGACAAATCTGCAAAAAGCTATAAAGCTTTGACAAACCTGTGATCATCACTGTTGCACATTCTCTCCTAAGAATACATTGTTGTAACTAGTTTCATGTTGACCAGCTAGTTTTATGCTGTCTATGGAAAATCAGGTGCAGCTAAACCAACTTGAAAGTGATGTAACATAATGGTGAATCAGGTCTTTTGGATTTCTCTCCAGCCTTTTCATTTTGGATCGCAATCCAATTAGTTTAGAAGTAAGCACATTAACTGCAGGTATGAAATGCCCAAATGGTGTTCTCTGAATTTCTTTGAAGACAGTGACTCACTCAAACTAAACTCAGCTTTAGCACAGAAGGGACATGGAGAACATTAGCTGATATTACTATTGATGAATCTGGATAATTACGTTATTCTACTGTGCATTGAAATAACTTCTTAACCATGGGAACCCAGGAAGCAAGAAAATATCACTTCCCAAACATTTTAGTCTTGCAGAATTACTATTTAAAACCTACAAATTTTGATCAATGAGGGATGCTTTGTCAGAGTATAGAGTATCATCTATCATAATTTAGAGTTCATGTGATCCACTTCCCAAGTTCACCTGGAAGTTCTTTCTAACAGATACTCTGATAATCAAGGCACTTAATCCATAGCCAACGCACATGAATTCTCTTTCTTTCTTCTTCTGGCTCCTCTAGTTGAGGTCCCTGTACTGCAAGTTCAGTTAAGAAATTTCAACCTTTAAGCCTAATTGTAAGAGCTGTTTATAGTACACAGAAAAACTCTTACACTTCTTTGCCACAGCCCCTTTCACTAGACAGAATTACCAGATTTCTGAGTTTCTTATTCAGTGTTCTCAAGGTCCAAAGAAAGACATCAAAAAGCTGTGCAGATCATGTCTCTTCTTCATGGAGAAACCCCTGAGAAGTCTGCATGTAATGTCACAAGCTGAGTCTGAAGTTTATGAATGATTTGCAGAAATGAGGGACTACATAGTTCAGAGGGACAAAAAAAATACTTCCCTTGGACACATTTGAATAAAGTGAATATTTGTTTCCTAATTATGGAAAAGAAAGCAGACAACAGAAGAAAAGAAAAGAAAACACAACAACAATCAGAAAATGCCTTTCTTTTTCATTCCGTAACTATTTATAGCTATTCTTAAGTACTATATCATCACATTTATTACATAGCATATTATAGTTTACAAGGTTTGTTAAACAAAATGTTCTAGTATTACATTGTTATTCTCAAATAATAAACATATCTAAAAGCCATTTAGGCAATCTATTAATCTATTTGTAGTCTTGTTTCAAGCCTGCAAATGATATCCTTAAAATACCTGAATGACTAATGAGCTTTTAAAAATTCATGTCAACCATCTGAAATATCTGCTCGGGAAAAAGATTTTCATTTTATTCTGTATTGTAGCAATTTGCCTGCAGCATAGATTTGAATTTTTCAGGTTATAACCTATTGCTAGTGCTGCCTTTTGAAGCACTGAGGCTGAAACTTTCCTAGAGGTCTCTAAATATGTCTGTTGACATATGTGTTTTGGAGAGGGTTGATTTTTTAGAGCATAACTGAAAATAATTACAAGCATTCTGTTCAGGTAAAATGTAAACTAGTAAGACAAAGGAATTTTCCCAGTGATTCTTGAACAAACCATCAATACAGGACAGCAAGCTACCAGGCTTGACTTTCTAAATGTTTCCTGCTACAGTTTAACTTTATCTTATATTTGCTTTAAATTATCATCAAAGTTTTAAAGTTTCACCTCACAAAGACAGACAAAATGTTATGGCAAATAACGACAATGATGTAGGTTGTTTGTGTCAGGCGGAGGAAGAATACAAAAACTGAAGTGTATTCAACCCACTTCCCCTCAGCAGTGTACTGACAAAGAGCAAAATTCAAAATGTGTCGGTATATAGTGAAGAAACATTAGTCAACTTTCATAAAAATATCTGGTAATCTGAAATAAATAACAAGTAGCATGCACTTCTTCCATATATGCTGGGTTTAATTTACAGTGCAGGGTATCTTCCAGGTTCAGAATATTTTGTGTCATCTAACCATGATTCACAGAAAACACAGATTTCCCCTGGCATTTCTTTTAATATATATAGTGCATATTCCAAATAATGTGATACTTGTTGCAGCAAATATACAGGGACTGCTGAAACTAATGTGACAACTTTTTTCTCCAGGAAGTGTTTCTCATAATCTCAGATCATTCAGATTTAATTTGCCAGTTGTTTTCTGAAGTTTGAGACAGACAGGTTCTGATACAAAGAAGAGAGCTGAATGAAAAAGGTAGAAGAGAATTAATAAAAATTGAATGAGATTATAGAACTAATTGGAAAAAAAGCAATATTGCCAATACAAGAAAGCTGTGCATTTCTGTGCAACCTTTGTTTCCCACAAGAGTTGTTAGAGGACTTTTTTTCTCTGTAATTGTTTTCAATTTTTCTGCTCTCAGCACATCATGGAAAGTATAATCCTATGCCAAGGTATGTAAGACAAGGAGGTGATAAGAGATAGGCAACATGGCTTCACCAAGGTCAAATTGTGCCTGACTAACTTAGTGGCCTTCTGCAATGGAATGATTATGTTGGTGGAAAAGGGAAAAACAACTGATGTCATCTGCCTTGATTCCTGTCAGAGACTTGACACAGTCCGAAACAACATTGTTGTCTCTAAATTGGAGAGGTGTAAATGTTATTGGTGAACTGTTTGACAGATAAGAAACTGGCTAGAGAACTGCATCCAAAGAGTTGTAGTCAACGACTCAATGTCCAAGTGGAGATAACTAACAAGTGGTGTCCCTCAAGGGTCTTCATTAAGACTGGTATGTTTTGATAACATTATTAATTACCTGGATAGTGGGATAGAGTACACCCTGAGCAAGTCTGTGGATGTCACCAGGCTGAATGGTGAAGGTGGTTCTCTTGAGGAAAGGGGTGCCTCCTAGAGGATCCTTGACAGTCTTAAGGAATGGGCCCATGCATATCTCATGAAGTTCAACAAGTCCAATTGCGAGGTCCTGCACCTCAGTCAGTACAACCTCTGGTATCGATAGAGACTTAGTGATGAGTTATTTGAGAGTAGCCCTGCAGAGAAAGACTTGAGGATACTGGTGGGTGAAAAACTGGATATGGCTCAGCAACGTGCACCTGAAGCCTAGAAAGCCAATCACATCTTGCGCTACATCAAGAGAAGCATGGCCAGCAGGTTGAGGGAGGTGATTCGGCCCCTCTACTCTACTCTGGTGAGACCTCACTTGGAGTACTGCCTCCAGCTCTGGATCCCCCAATCCAAGAAGGACATAGGCCTATCGGACCAGGTCCGGTGGAGGCCACAAAGATGAGCCGGGGGGGGTGGAGAATCTCTGCTGTGAGGACAGGAGTTGGTGTTGGTGTTGTTCAGCCTGGAGAAGAAAAAGCTCTGGGGAGACCTCATAGCAGCCTTCCAGTACTTAAAGGAGGCTACAGGAAAGATGAGGAGAAACTCTTGGTAAGTAAGCGTAGTGGTAGGACAAGGGATAATGGTTTTAAACAGAGTCTGAGCATGCACCAAGCAGCAAATGTCCCAAAACAGTGTTAGGCCAATAGGTAGTTGCCTCTACGCCTCAGAGAAGACTCTTTAGTAGCAACCAACGTGTTTTTCTTTATGTGGCAACTTGGTTGAGCATCAGCTGTCTCTGAGATTTGCCCTGATGGAAGGTCATCTTCCTTAAGGATTCCTAGGACAAGGGACCTGTCTGGTTGGTTGTTTTCATGGGGAATGAGCTGTATTTAAACACCTGGTTCTAGAAGATTATCTTTTCAAACACAAGAGATTATATGTGCAGTTTCCAAAAAGCTTCTAAATCCTCTAGGACTAGAGGGTAAACAGGATCATAATTCATATATAAATAAAATGAAAAATTTTATTAGTTACACCATCATTTGTGTTAAACTGGAATAGTCTTAATGTATAGTACGTGCTCCATCGTGAACAGACAAATGGAAAACTGCATGCCGGGCGTCAAATTTTAAGGCAACATTTCACTTCCGTTGGAAAGCACGAGTGTGGAAGAAAGTCACATAAAGGCCTAGGTTATTTGTTAGTTAAATCTGGACAGGTGTAAGAAACTTAGAACACATTCATTTTTTTAAAAAAAATATGGCATTTAAGAAATTATTTTTGTTGTTTAAACTGAGTATGCAGAAACTCTGTGTGTTCAAACAAGCTAAGCTGTAAACAGAACTTAGCGTTGCACGAAAATCCACTCTGTTTTTTTCTGTATCATTTGAAAAAAACACAAAGTTTAAAGACTTCAAAATTTCTCTGTTAACTACTAAATGTTCATGAATATCTTCAAGCTACATTCTATATTTAAGACCAACAAGTGAATACATATCTACATATCTACATATCTACAATTAATTTATTTCTGTATGCACCAAAATACGCATTTGAAAGCTTTGCTTTGGGCCACCAGGACAGATATTCTGTGTCTGTGGGATTATAAGTAATATAACCGATGGACAGAAACTCAGTTCACCTAACTATTTAAATGGTCTCCCCCACTCTAGAAAAATACTGGTAAATGCATGTGGGATAGAGTTCTTTTGTATGGGCATAATTGAAAGCCCATGAAAATTAGGGAAAGAATTCCCAGTCATATCTGGTTTAGTTGCATGCTAACTGAATGAAAACAGTAAAGGATGTATTACAGCACAAGTTGAAGCAAAGGGTGTAACAGATCACGTAGCTTATAAAGGGAAAAAATCATTGATAAGTAATTTCAAGTAGCATTTGAAGCAAGGTATATTTATGCACCTGGTCCCATGGTCTTGTGCTGAGCAATTGATATTAATACCACTGTGTGATAAAAGTGACTGATGTCTAAGTAATAGTGGTTAGCAGCTTCTCTTCCTCTAACGCATCACCCTCTTCACCCGCTCTAAATAATGATACCAGAGCAAGTCATGGAATATGCAAAGCTCAGCAGCAACTCTTCCACAGTACACGAAACTCTGGCACGCGTAGCTGTTTAATTTTATGTTTTGTCAGAGCAGTGTTGAGGGGGAGAGGATAAATTAGCTATAGCCATAGGGAAGAGAGAAGGTGCAAATGAGATTTATTCCATTCACTGAAACGAATGGCAATATATCAAATACATAACAGGCTCAGTGATTCATCCAGAGCAACTGTTCTCTATTTTCTGGAACTTTAAGTATATTTTTTTTTTAACCTTCTTTTCTTTTTCCTTTTTCTAAAATGGTCTTTAAATTATCTGGGAAGATTCTCAGAGATATAGATGATAACACAAGGTACAAGTGGTGAAATTAAAACACTTTTTGGTCTTCTTCTGGCTTAAATAGTTCTTCAGAGAGAAAGAAAAATATTATTGTTCTTCCCAGTACAGTGAAGAACAGTAACATCTAAGCATACTGCAAAGTAAATATTGCACCGTTCAAACTTTGAATCACAGAATCACAGAATGTCAGGGGTTGGAAGGGACCTCTGGAGATCATCTAGTCCAACCACCCTGCCAGAGGGTATATTCTATACCTTGATGCAGTTCAGTGAATATATTGAACAAGTCTGGGCCCAGTACTGACCACGAGGGAACACTGTTTGTGACCTTGCCTATGAGGATGGTGCAGAAGACAGTGTCAAAAGACTTGCTGAAGTCAAGGTAGACAACATCAACTGCCCTCCCCTCATCTACCCATCCAGTCATGCCGTCATAGAAGCCTATCAGATTAGTCAGACATGACTTCCCCTTGAGGCTTCCTAGAGAGGAAACTGTGTGTAGTAACTCCATACTTGTGGGGAACAGCCAGTAATTTTGAGATTCCCAAGGCCTACCACTCCTCAAGGGTGAAAACTACACATTCAGCTCCTTTCCTGAAATGCTTATACATAAATGCACACAGCAGGGGAAATAAACAGGAAGAACTGGAGAACTGTGTGAGGTCACGGGGCCACAATCTCATCACAATTACTGAGACATGATGGGACAGCTCACATAACTAGAATGCTGTCATGGATAGCTATGTCTTTTTTAGGAAAGATGCATGAATAACAACTGCAGGGTCAACTTTCATTCTTCCTCCACAGAAGAAAATCCACCTGTTGATGAAAATCCTTCCATACCTTACACTTTCACCATTATTTCTACACACACCATCAGAATTGGATGTCAGTCCTTCAACTACATTGATTCCCAAGGACTGTTTCCAATGGCAAAATACAAAGCAGTGGTTGGCAGGAGTATAATTTCCTTTGACACTGTCTTCTGTCTTCTACCAAAATCTGGCAACATGGCTTAGAAATATTGCTATCCTGAAGTAATTATTCTTCCACTGTCAGCCAAGTTGTTTCTGGCTGATATAAAGACATGAGTTGGAGCTGCTATAAGTAAGTCTGAATAACTCAGCGTTCAAGTAAGTGAGACATCCTGCTGGAAATCTACCTTGTCTCCAAAGGAGTGTCCTGCTTTGGGGAAAAAACAAGCAACACGAGTCCTCTTATCTATTTCCGTATAATCACTCATTCTGCAATGCAGCTACTATCCCCTGTGAGAAAACTTTTGTCCCTTCTTTCCAAGATGTCAGTCTTTTTACATGACAGTAAGTAGCAACGTTCTCTCTTAATTCACAGTTTATATAAAACTCACATATAGTGTGTATATATTGTATATAATACATCTAATATATATATTACATGTATTATATATATTCTGTTTTACTGCTTATTGTACTATTAGGAAAATCACAGAATCCAACATGAAATCTGAAGAAGCAAAATTTTTGTTGCCATAGTACTAAATATTGGTACTGCACTGACTTTAATAATATAAAGTAGAATTATCAATAACTACTGGCAATTTTTTCTAACTGAGAATAATGGTCACTGGTTTGTTCTTGTCCATTAAAATTTTTTTCGCCCACACTCACTGCTCGATATCAGCTTGAACAAATACTATTTCTGCTTGGTGGAAGACATGATCATGTCTTGTTTTCTTCCATTCATTCGGACAGTGCTGAATGAAAAATAAAAATACACATTTTCAAATTACAAAATGGACAAGATGTAAGAGACAATTCATTATGATGGTAGCAACATTTTCTCTAGAAGTCTAGATCTTTATTCACCAGAACTCGTTTCAGTGAATACCGGTGAGGCTGTACCATGGAGGATGTAACATGGAGAAAACATGGGCGGAAATAAAAACTGGGATTCACATAATAAGGAAAGGGAAACTTTTGAGGCTACTTTAACCTTGCATAGATTAGGGGAACACGTTGGATTCACAGAAATAATGAAGTAGACTAGGAAATTCCCAGCATACTTTGCAAACACTACAAAAGGAGCAAGCAGGAGGCTCTCCCGAGTCTCCCTGGCCCATTTCCTTCACTTGCTTTCTCTTTCTCAGGTTCTCATCCAGGATTGGCAGAGGCAGCAGAAGGTGGAATATTGTACTTATGTAGCTCACAGAAAACTTCTTTACCAGCATCATATTTTTTTCTAGGGGATAGTCTTAGCCATCTCTTTTTGGCACCTTGTGACAAATTACAGCTGATTATGAGCAACTGGACAATCTATTGAAAAATATCTCCAAATTTCTAATATTGTTTTGAGGTGTGGAAGTTTAGGTTACCATAGGAGCAAAGATTTTTAACGAGTTCAAGAGGAGCTCACTAGGCCTCAAATATATAGGCAAGGAAGCATTATTATAGTTTCCTAAATATTGGGGTTTTTTTGTTTTCGGTCTGTGCAATATTTCTCCTTATTCAAGATATAGTATAATTGGATCCAAAGGCTCTTGTTTTGCAGTGAAGTGTCATTCAGTGTCAGTATTGTGATCTGATCATAGCAGAAAAATGACATGTGTTCTCAATATGAAACAAGCCAACATACACAGATTTTCATGGGTAGAGAATATAATTCTGCCGTGGGATCCCAGAACATTTCAGACCATGTAAACACAGTTCTGTCAATTGGATTAATGACAAATGAGACTGATTCAAACATCGGAAAGCATCTGGTGCAGAGGCAGGTATACACTATTTTTCTTAGTTGTCAGAGTAACGTTTTGCATGCCTCAGTCTAGAAACACAGTTTAGCAAATCTACTTTAGTCATTTAGTATGACCACATTACTTAACATAGACTCAGAAAAATGCTATAGGTATGAAGACAAATGAAAGAAACTAGAGAAAATAATTCACTCTTCAGTTTTGAGAAAAAAAGCTATTTGTCCTTCCGGAAAGCTAATAACTTTTACTAAAGGTCAACTTGTGGCATCAGAAAGTGCTAAATCACAGGTAATTACTCTGCAGGTTCTTCTCTCACATGTTTTATCTTGCTTTTTATTAGAGTAGTCAAACTCAGAAGACATAGTAGAAACATTTCAGAATGCTCTTACTTATGTATTTTCCATAAATACTCTACAGAACATGAAAGAGGGTTTGTGGTATCTGTGCAGTATAAAAAAAGTGGGTACTGGTAGGTTAAAGGGATTTTCACACCCTCCAATAGATAAATGCCCTAAATTTTCTCCTGGAGAAAGAACCTCTCGTTTTCACAGCCACCTACAGAAGACTAAACTCTTACACTTGCAAAACATTGCGAAACAAAACACAGACCAGTGTGAAGGGGGCTTTTTAGCAGTGAAACAGGGTGGAAGGAGAGAACTCGTAGCATGGGTCATGATTCAGAAAAGGAAGCATCACAGCCCCACCTCGCAGAGTTCTTCATTCTCTTGTGGGCTCATGAGCAAAGCTTGACACATCACAGGTCTGCAAAGTCAAGTTAGTACCAGGCCATTTTGAAAGAACTTGTTTGTTTAAACAGGAAAGTTGGTTATAACTGGAATACCCAAACAGTGCTTTGTGCAAACTGCGCAGTCTTTCTTCTTGGTTTTCATCTACATTTGTAAGAAGGATTTTGCAAAAGCAGCCAGCAGCGGCAAATTCTTGCTTTTCGGGTCCACCAATTTTACAGGCAGTAGAGTTAGGCAAATACTGAATGTCTTTGAAAATTTCATTCTGAGTGGTGGCAGAGATGAAATTAAATTTTTTAATGGATTTTTTAACTTATTTATTTATATAGCTAAGGAAATTTCCTCTATCCAGTGAAGTGACTGGACGTTTCCCTGTTGAAAAATGAAACAAAGTAATATGTTACAAACTGCTTGGATGAAAATAACTTGGTGAAAAGTAAACCATAAACCACGCAGCTGGAGAAGCATATCCAACTTTTGGAGAGAAGAACAAAGTTTTTAGCATAAGAGGAGTGTTCTCTCCTTTATAAATAAGAATCACATGACTTCCATTGAAGGCCACTTGTACAAGGTTTGATTGCAATTGCGTCAATTTTCTTCAGAGCAGTCCATGCAGTCTGTTCTAGTTTGGCGACCAAAACACCCCATACGGGCTGCTGTTAAGAAAATTAACTTCATCCTGACTAGACCCAGTACTCCACAGTTTCTCATCAATAAACTTTGATAGGAAAAACTTTTTAATTGTGTCTCACAAGTACAAGAGCTCTGCAAGATCATGCTAAGTACAAAGTCCTGACAATTTAGCAGAATGACTGCCATTAGCCAATTGCACATTCATTGCTTTGAGGGCATCATCTTAAAGCTACAATTAAAACTATCTGGATTTGAATGCAAAAACTGTGATTGTTTAACCAAGATGCAGCTATGTTCACTGACAAATAGAGGAGGAATGCATGTAACAGCATCTGCGAAGTCTGAAGCATGTTAAACAGTGTTGGAATTAACTCAGTATAACATAGAATACTGTCTCTGTAAATTATTGCCTTAAGAATACATCCTAATTACTCCCTGAGCAAAACGGTATTGCAGTTCAATGGATGGTTTATTAATACTGCTAAGGAACACGTGTAAATTACCTACAGAACACCTATATCATATCTAATTAATCTGTATCATTATAAACATGTTTGATGTAGGGTGAAACATACACAGGCTTAAAAACAAAGTACCTGACATTTGGAATCACAAGAGTGATGTTAAGACATTGCATCATACTGAGAGTATGTCAAATGCTATGTCGTAATAAAATAACATGTCTTTAATTGTCTGAGGTTTTGTTTTTCAACAAGACTGATCTGGTTGTGTGAAGATGTTTTTTTTTCCATTGGCAGGTTACATTCATTTCAGGAAGCCTGGCAGATACATGCATGTATAAAATAGTCTTTCTGAAAACAGAACTGCAACAATAGAAGCTAGATGAAATATGTAGTCATTTAATTTTACATTCAAGTGTGAACATTGAAATTAAAGTTACATAAGTATATTTACAAATGTATTTGTGGATTTCAAAGAAACTCTAATATTTTTTCTTTCATGACTACTGTATATATAACTACCCAGTAAAAATGTTTGGTAGACCACATTGACAATAAATGGCTAATTTAGACTTTCAAATTTCCATATTACTTTAAAACATTAAAAGAAGTTATTATTCATTATGCCACTAATATCTAGAAATAAGAAGGTAAAACTAATAAATATTATTAATATTAGAAAGAGCTTCCCAAATACGGGATTGAATGAAAAATATTTGAAATCTGAATTTTGTAGAGTGCTTTCACAAGTGAAGAATTCCATATTCCATCACTAGAAGTTTCTAGAACAAGTAAGAAAAAGCATAAGGAAATATGAAACAGGTAATAGCCCTGTGCCTTTAGAAGGGAGGTCGAAAAGATTAAATCAGAAGACACCTGACAACCTAATTGTTCTTATTTCTTGTTTCAAAACCAAATTTAATGATTTTATTTTGGAACCTTTTTGTGATAGCTCTGAATTTCACAAATTTTGCATTCAAACTAAACAAGTTTTTGAAATGGCAGGGGAATCTCCTTTAAAAATAGCTTTATATATAAACAGAAATACCACTGTTCCTAATAAATTAAGCAGTTAGAGTTTCTGTAGTTGTCAGGAAAGCACAAGTGGGGACCTGTTCATGTTCCATTTGTAAATTAAAGTCACCAGCATGACAATGTTAATTTGCTCTTGATCAATACCAAGGAAAATAAGATTATAGTCTTCCATTTGATCTCTTTTCTGGTTGCAACAATACTAGCTCTTCTAATGGATGAAATTTCCCCTTTATAACAAACACAGGATAGTTACAGCAGTGAGAGTAGCAGAAGAATAGAAAATAAAGTGCTTTATTCCGGAGGTAAATAAAGGCAATTTGTTGATCTCATTCACAATACGCAACATCGTTATTTTCATAATAGGATTCTTACCATCAACAAACGCATTATGAAGCTGCAATTATTTACAGCTTTTGCCTTCTAATACAGTTTTCTGTCTGAAATGTCCGCCCTAGCAGACTTCATTCACCTGAACACACACAGCTGGTTGATAGTAGCAGATAAACACCGAAGAGATTCCTGAATTGTGTAGATTTGAACGTCTTCTTTGAGATCCTTTTCCCAGAACAGGAAAGGCTGTGTAGGTACTAATACATTTGGAGGTAGAGACTTGTACTCTTTGGAAAAATATTTAACAGCAGTACTCCAAATTTCAGAAAGTAATGTAGGACTTCTTTGTTCTGAGCTCTTTATCTACAGCTGAACTCTTGCACAGCTTATACAGCTTCCTGTGTTCTTGCATGTGCAATATAAAAGTAGTAGAGTGGACTGAGAAAATGACATTTAATTCAGACTATAGAGGCTGGTAAATTACCTTTCCAGATTGTTCTGTGAGGAAAGTTGATATTTTTTATCTCTGATATTTTATAAACTAGTATGGTACTTAGCACAAATAATATCTACAGTTGTCCAGCACAGTGCAAGTATAACTTGAAAATCTGCAAATTTAGAAAAAAAAAACAAAAACAACAAACAAGCAAACAAACAAAAAAAACAAAACAAAAAAAAACCAAAAAAACAAACCAAACAAACAAAAAAATAAAAAAAAAACATAATTACAGAGGGTAATTTTAATTCATTAACAATACACATTTGGGGGGGGGGGAAGAAAATAATGATGATGCAATACTGCTCCTTGGTGTTTAACTCAGCAAGAGCCTGTAGCAAGGTTTGTTTTGTCTGCAATGTTTCAAAACCAATAGCAGTGATAACTTGTTGCAGATGTGGATTTGAAAGCTGGTCTGAGCTCAGCATCTTTATGTCATAGTTAAGAGTTCTTTAAAGGATTTTTTTATGTAATAGAAAGCTCTTGTAGCTACATACAGGTAACTTCAACCAGATGCTTATTTTGAACCACAATTAACAGAACATTTCTAAAGAAATAATGTTTATAACAATTGCAGCAACTGCTTTTATTCACCTGAATTGCTAAGTGTTGTAATCATCACCTGCTCACTCTCATGGTTATTGCTCCACAGACTATTAACAACTGATAGCACCATTTAACTAAAGCTTGAATCTTAATAAATTACTAGTAACAGATATGTTATAAAATGATCAACCAAAGCATCTGCTGAATCTGTCTGAAATGTAACATATTCAGCTTAAATAAGTCCCGCAGACAAATTTTGTTTGTTTTTTTTCAGATGCCTTTAATTACCTAAAACAGTTGCTAAAAAGTTACAAAGAAATAATGCTTATAAGTAGATATTGTTTTCCTTTCCAGTGATTTAGTTACAATAGAGCTGTGATTGATGAATGAGGATTCTGATTTCAGTTCCATTGATGTAAACTTATATAATATACAGTGAAGCTATATAGAAACATCTCCAGCACCACACTGAGACAGTTGAGAGCAGAACCAAGGCGATGAGGCTGATATCCACTTCTGACTGCAGAATTATGCCTCTTCTTCCAAGTAGTCACATATTTTATGTTTGACCTGCCATCTAGCTTGGACATAACAACATCAAAGAGAGGTTTGTGGTTTGTTTTGGTGCCCAGCAGGAGCTCTTTTAAGTCCATTTGAAATCTTGCTTGCTCAGGTAACAAATCTATAGCTGTTCTTAACCGTGCCTTCATAGATCCACTGCTGCGGGACCCTGTTACATGGTTGTAGTTAGTTTGTACAAGCCCCTGTGGGCGCTGCAGCTGAAATGAAGACATCCCTACAGCTTAGAGATCTGTCCTAGTACCTTAGTCTGAAATTATCAGCCATTTATTCCAAACTGTGAGTAGACATTACCAAAAATAATGCTGTTGGATTACTCATACTGCTACCTACGTGCCAATGTAAGTGGTCCAGTACACAGCTCTCGATCAGACCAAATATTCAAATGTGATTCATTGTTTTTATAAGCTTACAAGTTTTGCAGAGTCCTAACCAGGCAGTGTTGCTAATTTGATGGCTCTGTAATGAGCTGACCATCTTTCATTTTCTCTGAAGTTGTTTATTACACTAATAGGTCTTCTCAGTCATTTAATCTTGTCAACATGACTAATGTTTAATATAGTAGCTAAAAGATTATTAAGAAAAATTGCTATCAAGAACATAATGGAATGAATAAACCCTTCCACTGAAGGTCTCTTTTTGGGAAGATTCTTGTTTCAACACCATTTTAAGAGCTGGTTAACAATTGCCAGTTGAATACATGATTCCCAGGAGACTCCATCAAAAGGAAATTAAGTGATGGAAAGATACTTGAGCAAAACAAAAATAACACTGCAAAGTATACAAAAACACTAAGGAGAGTGAAATGATGCGGTGGGAAGACAATTTTAAAGTACCAAGCAAGTACAGCTTAGAAGTAAAAACAGGTACATGCTAGCAATCAATCTGAAACTCTAGCAGGAAGGTACACTCCACTTGGCAGTCACAGCAGAACCAGCTGCTTTGGAGACAGCAAGTGCCACAGCAAATCTGAATGCTCCTTTGCTCACCTCTTAACTCCACAGCAGCAGAAGATACTCCAAGCATAGCACTGAGTTGTTATTTTCGTGTTCTTGATTGTTCTGGGAAAAAAACCTGAAAAGCAGACTCAGACAAGGGGGATGAGTAATATTTGAAAAGATATCTGAAAACAGAATAGGCCCTTCCACACGTTGCAAAATGCTCTGCTTTTGCTTTGATGATGTGCTTGACCAAACAATTTTATAGTGTCCATCAGTTTGTATTACCATGCTATTAATGGCAGGCTTTTTTTCACAAGTGTTTTTAATTTTGCAACTTACAACAGAATTAATTTAGGTACTTTCCTATCAGTCTTCCTAATTTTTTAATTCACCTAGTTGATTAATAGTCAAGGTATGATTATTAGATATACTATCATTATTCACATTGTATACAACTCATATTTCTGAGTGTTCAGTATAATGTGACTTCAACAAAGGATCACAGTTATTTTAATAATGACAGTATAATCAGTATAATTGTGATTTATTAGAAATGATAATTCAATGTTCACTACATTTTAATAACATTTTTAAATGAAGATCAAGAGTTGAGCTAACAATATATATAAAGGATATTACTTAAAAGTATGATCTGGGGAATGATATCTGATATAGTTTTGGTTACAGTCATAGATTAATGTTGAATTATTCTAATTAAGAAATTGGTACACAATTAGAAACTCTGTTCTGGGTTTATGGATCTGGAAACCTGGTATCTAATGTCTCTCACAACTTTCAGAAGTCATTCATTTTGATTGTCTCATTACCTGCTATTATGATCTGAACAATACATTTTTCAGTGCTCCGATCCTATTTGAGGCTTCCTGCTGTTGTCTTATGAGCGATATTAAACCTCTGCTGAGACAGTGTTTAGATCACCCTGTGCTGTCTCTGTTTCAGAGTACCTGTAACATTTGTAACAGAGTAAATACTCCTGTCACTAAATGATTTGCAATAGAGCACAACCATCAGAGGATTTGTCTGATATTTCAGGGCAAAAAAATGCTAACAGATGCCTTGAATAATTTTTGTGTCATGTCCATGTTGTCTGTTAGCCTGAACTGTCCTCCCCTGGAGCATCCAGTGGCACCTCTGCAATGTACCCAGTCCTAAATTCTCTTCCCTGCAGAGAGCCTGTGACCACGGCAGGACAACCAACAGAAAGTTACCAGTCACAGAAACTGGGAAAGGAAAGAGGAAGCTGGGAAAGGAGAGTTTCTTAAATGTCCACTGCAAGATCTAATGATTCTCTTCTTGAGACTCTTCATGAAGATAGCACCTGCAAAAATCTATGTATATATATGAGTTTCACAATATTTCTGAGTTCCTCCATACATGTCTCTCTGCCATTCAAATTATTGCTGGATGCTTATGCATCAGGAGCTATAATGGAACTTGGACAACCAAAAGCTATTTTCTCCACATGAAAAGCACTGAGAGCGGGAAAAAAAAAATAACTGTTTCTTCTTGGTGTTAATGCTGTTGACAAGAATGAGGTCAGTCTTGGGAAAAGTCATTTTGTTATGGATTTCCTTTCTCCAGCAAGCATCAAATATGAAATTCCAAGAGTAGCTCCAAAAAGGTCTTTTGAGATCTATGAATGTTACTGCATTGAAAAAAACATACCCAGGTGTTGGCAGTGAGGGCTGCAGGAGGATCTCTGTGAGAGGAGACCAGGGGCTGTCCTGTGTTGGACATGGCCAGTCCCAGATGATTCCAGCCAGCTTCAGCTGGCCCCACAGCATATTATACTGAGCTGGCCTCCACACATATAATGCTAGATAACTCAAGTACCACCAACATAATTTTAAAATGAACATTTGTAAACTAGATGATAATAAATTAAACTTTTAAAAATGTGTAAAATAAATAATTCCCAAAATGTTGATCTAAGTATTTTAGTCATAATTCTGTTTACTACTGAGAAACAATGTTAAAAACAAACCTGACCATGTTGAGAAAAAACTATGCTGAACGAATGTCAGCAGAGATCAAAGATCAATCACTCTTGAAAGGTAAAGAAAAGATACAGAACCTAAGGCAAAGAGCGACCTTAAACGAGGCAGAAATGGCAAATCCTTGCATGAAAATGTTCGTGCCCTCATGGCTGTTTGGCGACAGCTACCCATTGCATCCAACGAAGTTTGTGAAAAGTGAATTTCTTAAGTAAAACTCAGAGTAGCAATGAATTTGTTTATATAGGTGTGTAAATTTTAGCCATATGAGTTATCAGGATGTATTTCTACTGAGGATACAAATCGCTCTTTTTAGCACAGGGTGAAAAAATTAGAGTTGATCATGCTGTGAATTATCTGAGTTCCTATTATTACACCAGCTTCTTTTTCAAGCTGAAACTTTTTATCTCTCCCATCTGTTAATACTTTACAATGCCATCATTTAATGTGTTTTCATTCTGTATCCTGCCATCTTGAAGAATTTTTTTGAATGGCAGTGTTTAGGGAAACTGTAACTGAACACAGGAGAAATTAGTTTCTTTGGAAATTAGGTTTTGCAATAGCATGGAAGGAATCATAGTGCAATTGAACAAATCAGAACTTCTTTTGCTTGTTCTACATTTTTCTGTGAGTGAAACAGAAAACATTGAAGTAGTGGTCAGGATTTTTCCTAAACATCTTGGGATTGTGCACTTCACCTCATTTGCTATCATTTCCAGCTTGCATGTCTAAGTAGAAAATACTCCTTTGAAAAGTCTTGTAATATAAAACAGACCTTAGTCTCATAGCAGATTTTGAAGCGTATTGAAGAATTCAATACAGAAATATAAACCTCCTACAGCATAGTTTGGAAGAAATCATGTAGTAAATGGCTTTACTGAAGTTGGTGACTCTCAGAAACTCCTTGAACCAAATAAAATTTTAAAAACCCCAACATCTGCATTAAAAAAATACTTCTAAATATTGATGACAGCTTAATCCCTATTAAGTTTTACCATGTTTATTCTTTCTCTTCACATAACCATTTTTTTTTCCTGTTTATATTTGCACTAATGTAAATTGGCTTTCATTCTACAGAGAATTCCAGGAAATCTTTTGAACAGACCAAAAAAGTAATTTTAGTGAGACGATAGATAGATAGATAGATAGATAGATAGATAGATAGATAGATAGATAGATAGATAGATAGAGAGGGAGAGAGGGAGAGAGGGAGGGAGGGAGGGAGAGAGAGAGAGAGAGAATTCACTACAGACGTATATTCAAAAGAGATTTGGTGAATCCAGCATAACTGGTAACCTATATACATCATTGACTAAATATATCACAAACTAATGAAAAACGGCAGCAAAAATTAAAGCCCTGTTGAAGGTCTTTCCATCAGTAAACCACAAGAGTCACCATGCATCAGGAAAACATCATTATCTCTTCTTATGAAAGGTTTAGAGATGCCATGCTTTATAATGGTCACCTCAAGTAACTAGAGTGGGATATTTTGCCCCCTGTGTAAAGGATTTTAATCCGAAACAAATTTGTTATATCTTTTTTTGCTTTCAGTCTCTTCTGAGAAACAGAACAATACTGAGATCTGCTTAAGTCACAGTATCTAGCGCAGGAGTTTTTGGCAAGCACTGGAACTCTCAGACCTACTGGGACAGCAGTGGGTCTGATCACACGTGTGAGCACTTAGGGTTTTTTTTACTTCCAATTCAGAGCTTAAGTCATGTTGTGTATTTGATGCTTAGAAGTGAAAAGGTAACTTCCCAATGTCAAAAGGCCATAAACAGGTGTGGATCCTTTTTTCCAGTGCTGTTTTTTCATAACTTTGTCAAGGAGTAATTAATTAAAAGTAAGAGATTCTGTTCGGTGTTGAAAGTGCTGTTCAAATCAGGTGAATAATTTATTTGTAACAGTGCAAAAAAAACCAAGACAAAATAGCTAAACTGAAACACGTCTAAAAAAATTCAAACTCTATGAAAAATGCAATTTGGCATTTAACATTTTGTAGGGGATAGTGTTTAAGTCTTTATATTAAAAATAACAGAGAACGCATAAATATCCTCTTTAATTGAAAATCAAAAGATCTGTAGTTTTCCTTAAGTTTTGTGATATCAAATAAGCTTTGGCAAGTTTTCAAACATAAACTTTAGTAAAATCAAAATGATTTCATGGAATTACTTGATATTTTCACATCTTCTGTCCCTAATTATATAATCATAAATGTTTGTTTCTGCTGCTTTGAGAAGTTATCTATGGGGCAATGAGAGCTGTAAGATTCTGAAGTTTCTCTTCCTACCCAAGAAGCTAGAAGGATACAGTTTTATACACATCTTGAACAAGGAGGTTCTCATCGGTCCTTCCAAAACATCTTAGCAATGTCAAAGTTTGTTCTAGGTTACAGAAGTAGGTGGCCATACTCTTGACTTTTCCTGCAGGAGTGAAATTATGTTAATATTGTTGGGAATTTTTTTCTAGCTGGATATTTGTACTTATGAAAAATTTAGCATATGGAATATCAGTACATACGAAAAAAATCTGGTTTTTCAATACTAGACTATATCACAGAGAATATAACTATGTAATTACCTTTAAATGTATTTTGAAGTGAAAAGTTGGTGATAGGGTTCATGATCCCCAGTGGAACATATGCTTTATACCTTATTTGATCATTTATACTGGAAGTCAAAAATTACAACTGTAACAAAAAAAGAACACTAACTCTTAGAGCACTAATTAAAATGTACCAATTCAATAGATCTTAGTTCATTTTCACGTGGAACCTCATTAAGGCAAAATGGCCTGTACGGATTAGTCTTTCCAAATAGAACTACTGGCAATTGTTAATGAGGTTTCCATGTGAAGTATCATCTGCCAAATCAAAAAACTAAACACATCAAATACATACCAGGCTAGATTATGTCTAATGTCTATTTGTTTAATTGGAACATTGGTTCATTTTTTTTGGTGCCATATTGTATGTACACATACAAGTTCAGCATTTAGTGAATTTGTTGCATTGGTGTCAATGCTTGGATGTTTAAACAAAAGTTTATCTGAGCTGATATATAGAACTGTTAGCAAAATGCACTTTGATTTACATTCTGTTCTCATTTTAGTCAACTAATTTTTTTCTCACAGACATGTTAACAAAACAAGATAAAAAAAATTATTGAAACACAATTAAGAATAAATAAAGCTTAAAATTGATGGAAGATGTAAAGGTTGTTAGGTGCCAGTAAAAAAACCAAATAAATAGACTTTAACACATTTAGGACCAGACCCTGTGGGGGTCTGTTACATATAATGAGATCCTTAAAATTTTATTATGCTTCTAAACAATGGAATGAGAGGAAGAGGGTTGCTGCCTTCTTTGCCGCATACAAAGCCAGGACGTGAAGGAAGGGGCGACCTGATGACAGAAGCTGTCCGTGAATGTAACTGCTTCCATGAAATGAGGAGAAGAGGTGCCTAGAGACATGGATTTATGGATTATCACTTTTTCTGTTCAAAGGTAGTTAATCACTATTGTTCCCGTGGATTTCAGAAATGTGTGTTTCTATACTGTGCAGTTAGGTGAAGGAAGTAGTCTGATTAGAAAAAATATTCTCTCTACTGTCCAGTTAAACGCTATTATTTCTTTAATTTTTCATTTTTTAACTAAGTACAGCTGGTTCTTTGTTTTGCATTTTGTTTTCTTTTAGTATAGAAGGATATTAAATTCTCCAGTAATACAACACAAGAATTTAAATTTAATATAAATATTGTACTGTAATATTTTTTAATTTTTACATTTTTATTAGCTTTTCAAACATATTCTTTAGCTCCTAGGAATTTTTCCTCATGAAGGAAGAATAAGAGTATGATGCAGCTATGTAGGACTTTTCTGAATGAGATGTTTAAAAAACATTCCATGAAATACTGGTAGGTATTAATATACATTATCAAATTTAGTTCTGAGGGCGTTTTTCACTTTGGAAAATATTTTTTAAGTTTCTCAGTTTGTCTTTAAAGAACTTTTACAGTACAAATATTTTCCTAGTTTTAATTACTTTCCTCTTCAGTAGGATGCAAATAGCTATTTGATTTCATAGCTGAAGTAAAACAATAAAGAAAGCATGTTTTGGTTCAAACTGAAATATTTTCTTTTTCCATTTACTTCTTCTGATGTAGCTCTGTAATTTGTTATTCTGTCTTCTTCGTAGAGTATCTTTTTTTCTGTTGCAGTGATACTTCTGTCTGATGTCTTGCTGCTCCCATCTTTTTGTTTGCGCAATCTAGAGGGAGTAAGTTATAAACATTATCTTGTTTCACTTAGGATTCTGAGACATTGCAGCATTAATGTTGGTATACTTTTGGTAATTTACATCACTTGGGGTTTGGGATTTTGTAGGTGTTTAATTAGATAAGGAAAAAATGAATTTAGTTTGTGGTTGTCTACACCAACTACGTATGTGTAATGGCATCCTCCCTTGCACCAGCCTACTGGGTTGTATTCGGGTTTGCCTGGCCAGATTTCAGTGGTGGGGGGGCTGTAGGGGGGGTTTCTGCAAGAAGCTGCTTGAAGCTTCCCCAGGTGTGATAGAGCCAACACCAGCTGGCTCCAAAGACAGACCCGCCACTGGCCAAGGCTGAGCCCACCAGTAATGACAGGATAGGAACGCCTCTGTGAAAGCCTATTTAAGAAGCAAGGGAAAAGACAACTGCTCCACAACTACTGGCAAAGAGAAAGAGAGTGCAGTGAGAATATGTGAAGACACCAAGGTCAGTGAAAGGGGAATGGGGGGAGGGATATGTGCTCCAGGCACTGGAGCAGAGATTCCCCTGAGCCGTGGTGAAGACCACGTTGAGGCAGGCTGTCTCCCTGCAGCCCATGGAGGTGATGGGGTGTAGATGTCCACCTTGTGTCATACCTTGTGTCAGGTGTGGGTTTCCTGGTGAGAGACACAGCTAGCCAAGAAGCTTCCACTGCCCATAAAGCAAAGGGCAAGGAGAAACGATAAACTTAAAGGAAGCCTTGGCTTGCTGAGGTTGATTATAATGCAAAACAAGCTCCATATGGGCTGAGTACTACTGCAGGCTCATTGCATAACTGGAGGTGTGCAGGGTTTGTAGGTGTTTTGTGTCACTGGTGTGATTCAAAGACTAAGTGAGAGTAAAATCACAGAATCACAGAATCACAGAATGTTAAAGGTTGGAAGGGACCTCAAAGATCATCTAGTCCAACCCCCCTGCCAGAGCAGGATCACCTACACTAGAGCGCACAGGAACGCGTCCAGGCGGGTTTTGAATGTCTCAAGAGATGGAGATTCCACAACCTCCCTAGGCAGCCTGTTCCAGTGCTCAGTCACCCTCACAGTGAAAAAGTTTTTCCTCATATTTTTCTGGAACCTCCTGTGTTCCAGCTTCCACCCATTGCCCCTTGTCCTGTCAGTGGACGCCGCTGAAAAGAGCCTGGCTCCATCCTCCTGACATTCCCCCTTGACATATTTATAAACATTAATGAGGTCACCCCTCAGCCTCCTCTTCTCCAAGCTAAAGAGATCCAGCTCCTTCAGCCTTTCCTCATAAGGGAGATGCTCCACTCCCTTCACCATCTTTGTGGCTCTACGCTGGACTCTCTCAAGCAGCTCCCTGTCCTTCTTGAACTGAGGGGCCCAGAACTGGACACAATATTCCAGATGCGGCCTCACCAGGGCAGAGTAGAGGGGCAGGAGGACCTCTCTTGACCTACTTGCTACTCCCCTTCTAATACACCCCAGGATGCCATTGGCCTTCTTGGCCACGAGGGCACACTGCTGGCTCATGGTCATCCTGCTGTCCACTAGAACCCCCAGGTCCCTTTCCCCTGCACTGCTCTCCAGCAGGGCAGTCCCCAACCTATATTGGCACATGGGGTTATTTTTTCCCAAGTGCAAAACTCTACACTTGCCCTTATTAAACTTCATAAGATTTCTCCCCGCCCATCCCTCCAGCCTGTCCAGGTCTCTCTGAATGGCTGCACAGCCTTCTGGTGTGTCAACCACTCCCCCCAACTTCGTATCATCAGCAAACTTGCTGACAACATTCTCTAATCCCTCATCCAGATCATTGATGAATATATTAAACAGCACCGGCCCAAGCACTGACCCCTGAGGAACCCCACTAGACACAGGCATCCAGCCAGACTCGGCCCCATTGACCACAACCCTCTGGCTTCTTCCCTTCAACCAGTTCTCGACCCACCTCACTACTTGGTCATCCAGACCACACTTCCTCAGTTTACCTATGAGGATGCTGTGGGAGACGGTGTCAAAGGCCTTGCTGATGTCCAGGTAGACCACGTCCACTGCATGGCCACCATCCATCCACCTGGTTATGTCTTCGTAAAAGGCTATCAGGTTGGTCAAACATGACTTCCCCTTGGCAAAGCCATGCTGACTGCCCCTAATAACCTTCTTATCCTTGATATGCCTAGAGACAGTGTCAAGGATAAGATGTTCCATCACCTTTCCAGGGATGGAGGTGAGGCTGACCGGTCTGTAGTTACTCGGGTCATCCTTCCTGCCCTTCTTATAGACTGGAGTGACATTCGCTTTCCTCCAGTCTTCAGGCACCTCACCTGTTACCCACGACTTACCAAAGATGATGGAGAGTGGCCTAGCAATGACTCCCGCCAGCTCCCTCAGCACCCGTGGGTGCATCCCATCAGGGCCCATGGATTTATGAATGTCCAAGTGTTCAAACTGATCCTTAACCCACTCCTCATCAATCAGGGAAAAAACCTACAACTTAATCTGTAACACGCGATATTTTGTCTGGCAGTCAGACAGCTTGTTTGGGCCTAATGAAGATTTTCTTTTAGGACACTAAATTAATACTACTTCTAGTTAAATTACACTATTCATTTGAGTAACAACAGCACACTTCCAACAAATCATTGACAATTCTTGTTCAACAGTTTTTAATCTTTGTAAAAGTTGTCTTCTTATGTTTTTTGTTATTTTGACAAAAATACCTTTTTCCTTTTTATTTCTAGAACTAACCCACCTGTTTTGTCTCTTAATATTTATTTTACATACATTACCTTATCAGCCCCTGCACGCTGTTTTTGCAAGGTACATAGGCACACATGTAAGTGCTCATTTAGTTAGGTATGCAATATAAAATCATCTATCCTTAAATCATCACTTAAGTAAGGTTTTACAACTTGCCCTCTTTATTCAGGAAAAATTAATATGACTAAATTAATCTTCATTAAGCTAATTTCTGAAACCCAGTATAATAATTTGGCATAATATTTATACCTTTCCAAATCTGAAGTACAGCACAGGAAGAAAGACAACTGCAGTATGCTAAAGAATCTACAGTTCATGAACTTAACACTTGTCTCTGACATATTTATTTTCTCCCACTAATAATGCCTTACACCTATTTTCCTGTCGTCTCCATTTTGTTCATTATGCCCTCTGCCTTTCCTAATACTTAATAAACCTCTTCCATTTTTCTTGATTTAACCAATAGTCTTATTTCATTATCTTTTTTTAATTTCTGTCTGCTAAGAGCTTTAACACACTGGTCTCCACTCCCCTTATTCCCCAGCTAAGGTGGGTGATCTCACAATTTCTAATTCTACTTTTGATGATTAGCTTGTTTCCAAATTTTGCATTGCGTGTTCTAGGGCCTAACACAGGTGTCTGTCTGTGTGATGTAAACTACCTGCAAATAGCAGTAGACTTTGATAATGCTGGATAATATGCCAGCTAATTTGCATTTTCATAGGGGTATCACTGTAAAAGCATTAGGTTACTTAATACACATAAATATTTATACTACTAAAGTATTTAACACTTCTGTGATACTTGCTAAGTGTTTTAATATTTCCTCAGCCTATTATCCTCTTCTTATATGCAATTTTATTTTTAGACAGTCCCAAAGTATTCACGCTTGAATAAATGAATTGATCGTTTTGAGTAATCTGTTATGTCTTCAACTTAAAATGAATTTACTGCCTTTCATTTTGTCTTTTAAAAGATCTTAGCTTTATGAGCGATTTTGCTGCTGTCAGAATTGTCCTGTGTGACTGGACATCCAGAGCAAATGATGCTACATTTCTACTATTGCCTTAAAAATAGCATTCCACATCCCCTTCCTGCTGCAGAAGCTGTGCT
Organism: Trogon surrucura; assembly: GCA_020746105.1. NCBI lineage: Eukaryota > Metazoa > Chordata > Aves > Trogoniformes > Trogonidae > Trogon > Trogon surrucura. Next base: position 12,947,339 of record CM036624.1, read on the forward strand.
TTAATTGAACATTTTCCTCCAAGACATTTTTAAGGTATTCTTTTTTTTTCCTGACTAAATATTAGCTATTTCTAATCAAACCTCTCTTAAAATCATGAGCTTATCCACTCTTTCTGTTCAGATTTCCTTCTCTAAATTTTAGATAGAGAGCAAATCTTTGATTCTTTCTTATGTTAAATTGTAGTATTGCTATGCCAAATATTTTGACAGATTTTACAACGGTAAGCAACGGTCCTGCAAAGCCTAACTCACATTTTACTTTTAAGCATACTATTAAGCTAGCTGTTGATATTTAAGAGTCTTGCAAAGTGCAGATGTCTCAGTTTAGGTATGGAGACACCAATTTACATGGTGGCTTTTCAATCTCTTACAGTTTATAGTAGGAATACAGGGAAAAAGAATTCTACTGCTAGTTTATTCTAACAGAAATATTCAAGTAAGAAAAATACAAACCATCAAAAAGAGTGTCATACAGGTTTCTGTGGTTTTTGAAAAAAAAATCTAAACAGGGAATGATCTTTCACACCTGGTGAAGCCTTTGTAACCGACGAGGAAGGCTTGCTTCTCTCAATCAATTTTTAAGGTAGAGTTCATATAACTTTGAAGATGCATACTTTTCAAAAGCCCTGACTTTGAAAGAAACTTAGAAAAATGAAGCACACTAACTCCTGTCAGGTGGTTCTCAATTTTCCCTAGATAACTTAAGTCCTTATCTGTGTGGATCAAGCCATAGTTTATTCTGGTAACTATTCTAGTAGGTAGGCATGAATGTCTGAATGTATGTATATTCTTTTTTATTGCTAATGTACAAAAAAACTCCATGTAACCATATGTAAGAAAGGGACTTGAAAGCATAGGTAAAATAAGAATATCCAAGCTGAAAAGTAGTCTCTAGGCTCCTGGGAGGAAGCTAGCCCCACAAGAACAGCATTTCCTAATTGCAGGGATGTTGAGATAGTCTTTAAAACACAAAGCAGTGCTCCTCTCTCTTCTGCACTCTCCACTGAATGTGAAAAATAGTCAACACAGTGTCGCCGTTTAAATTATGTTAACAACCTCTGTAAAGTGAAATTATACACTACTGGCACTGCCTAAAGTAATCCCTTATAAAATTAAAGTATTCCAATTATTATTATTATTTCAAAATCTTGTGTTACACAGTAGAAGGCATGTATTTATTTATAATTACATAACTAAAGCTCCAGAAGTATAAAGGGCACTTGTATTAATCAAGTGGCAGCAATTTAACAATCACTACTCTGCATGGGGTAAGTTTGCAGGAATGTGTCTTTCAACACAAGAGGCAAAACTTCTTTTTCTGACTGTGTGTGGTATGCATACATGGAAGGAGAGGTACTTGAGGCAGTAACCTGCAGTACAGGTTCGTGTCTGAGCCTGACACTTGGTGCCCAGTTGCTCATTGTTTGTAGCAGCAGGCAACTTGGCACTGGTTGGTAAAACAGAATGGCAGAATACACCTTCGTTAGGCATTTTCTTGCCTAAAGTTTCTTACCACAGTTTGAGTCAGTCTGAAATCCACAGTAAATTAATCCACTTTGGTGTTTGTTGGATCAAGCTACTTCTAGACTCTGACAGATCATAGCAGGTGACTTTTGCCTATGCTCACTAAATTCTACCTTTCAGCACTAAAGCAAAAACCAAGCTCTATTGTAGCGAAAAGTCAGCTCTTCCCAAGCTCCTGTGCTTCCAAAGAGCCTTAGGAGAGGTTATTGTTTCTAAAGAACAGATTGTTGCCTTTATTTAAAAATTTTTAAGAAATATATTTGTCTGACATGGATGGCATTTCCAGCAATTCTCTTTATGACCAAGCATTAAACACACAATAAACAAGGTAAATGCATTTGTTAGAAATAAAATATTTGAATCTAATGCTATTTAGATCTGCCAAACTGGAATTATATGAGCATAATTTGGAATTTCCTTAAAATATCCTTGTATAACATTTCCAATGTACATTTTTAGTCTGCCAGAATGACGTTTTAAAAAAACAAAACCAAAACCAAAAAAACCCAACAGACAAACAAAATGCCCAGTACTGAAACATACATGTAATTTTCAAACTTTCCACAATTTAATTTGTATAAAGACATTTTTAAAAAGCCTCTAGAGGTATTTATGCTTCTGGAACCACAGAGAAATGCCTACTACACTTTTCTGAAGCTCTAGGCTGCACTTTCAGAAGAATTTTAGTAGAATCTTGTCCTGTGCATGTCTCTAGAAATCTAAAACCTTAGTGCCTCTAAAACGAAACTGAAAATCAAAGAGTTTTCTAATCACTTGAACCTTTGGAGAAGAGGGCTGTAATCAATGTAACAATTTAATACGGTTCAATCTCCATATTGATAAATGGAAAAAAATCAGATAATATTAGCAGCTTGGAATGCCCTGCCTTGTGGCAAAGGTTAGCATGGTTCCACAGTTTTGTTTTGGAGTTTTTAATTTTGTTTTGGCTTTGTTGGGTTTTTTTTGGTGTGTTTTTTTTTGTTTTGGTTTTTTTTTTTTTTAGAAAATGTATTTGAATTTCTGGAGATTGGTGAGAACTGGAAAGTCTATATAGCTCTGTACCTCTGCAGCTGCCTGCTGCCATCTTGTGTACTTCTGATGCCATATGAATGGACATGTCTTATAATGAAGGACATTTACTGAGTTGTATAAAGTGTATTTAGGATTTAATGGATAAACTTAGTGTACATATCTAGGCATGGATAGCTTAAGTGGCAGAACTGGAAAAGCCCTGTTTCACCTAATCTTTATTTAAAATTTTAGTTTTACATTTGCAGTTGTACCAAACTTAGTCTTTCCAGTTTGAAACCTTTCAACCATCTTCTTGCTTTTTCTTTTCTTCTCAAGATGGGAAATTCTGACATATGCAAATCTTACTGTTACTGGTTACTCAAACACTATTTCTTAAATTCCTGTTCTCTGCAAGTAAAAGAATTATTGCTGGACTGAAACATAAAGACAGACTAATTTGGAGTGAGAGGCTGCAGAGAAATATGGACGTGGACCAGCACCAGCATTTCTATTGGCATGTAACTTACTCATTAAATGATTTCCCTATACAAATGTGAGAATGCAGGGGACTATTTTTAAACAAGGTATTCAGCTTGGTGTCTACCAGGATCACCAGGTCCTTCCCTTCAGGGTTGCTTCCCAGATCAAAACCCTGCTACTGCGCACACATCTGTAACTCCTCCTGTTTGTTCTCCATGTCATTTGGATCCAGCTGTGCTGATTTCCCAGAATGTCCTATTGCTCGATATCCTTTGGAATCGCTTCTTAACAGAAAGATGTCAGATGAACTTTCTCAGGCTCTCTCTTCAAAGTGCAATAGAAAACTCACTGAAAATAGCTGTCCTGCCTTAATTTATATATCTATGGAGAGAACTATAGTGGACTCTTTTGTTCCTCCTTTTTCTGCCTGCTCTTACTTTAAGTGACTAATTTTGATAAAAACCACACGCTTTTTCTTTTCTTGTGTTTGACCCTAGCAGGGTGCTCAGGAAGGTAGAACACACCTCATTTTGCAAGATGGTGCAATGCTGCAGAAGGGTTTGGACTATGATGAGAATCATTGATGAAAATACTTCAAAGGGAGTCAATGAATACCGAGAGGTGAGAAGATTTAACTTGTAATCTCACAGTAAGAGAAACTGCTATTCACTGTAAAACACCATTCAAAATGTTTTCCTTTTGTTGAGTGCCTCGCTGTGAATATTGACGTTACTTGGATTTATACAGAAAGGACTAATTTGCCTTTGTGTGCAGTGTGCTGAGGAGAACTGAATTTGGTACCGTGGTGGACGCATTAGAGAAAAGTATGAAGAAGTACACTAGTAAACTTGGGTTAAAAGTAAAAGGAAAGGAAAAGGTGATGAAAATGAATCTGAAATTAAGTCAGCCACTGAAATGCTTTAGCTATTAAATGATGAATACAGTGATATCTAAAAAAAAAAAGAGATTCTTATAGATGAGGCCCAAACTTGCAACGCAATGGTGAGACTGAAGACAGGATCATACAGAATAGAATAGGACTAGGAAGGGTTTGAATACTGTCATTTTAATTCTGAGCTGCTTTGATGCTGAATAGACTCCTTGTGTAATTTTGGACATCATGTGCATGTTTGTGGCCCCTTGAGATAAAGTTCTTCTATGTACACTTCAGAGTGCTGCATGCTGCAGATCCTTCACAACACAGGAAGGTCATCTGGAAGATATATTTGTCCATCCTTTTCAGAGGAGGTGTCAGAGGAGTCCTCCTCTGCCTGGATCCATGTCTTTCAATGACCTTTTTGTGCTGCTCTAGGCCCTTCACCCAGCATAAATTAGCAAAACGGCCATAAAACTACCTGCCAAAAATATAGGAAAAGCTCTTTGGGGATTCTAAGGTAAGGAGCACTACAGAAAAGAATATTCTACACAGGAGTAAAATTTCTTCAGAGGATATAAACTCTAAATGTAAAATAAGTGGTCTGGTTTACAGATACATGTAAGTATTATAAATAAATACCTCTTAGCTATCTTCTTAGTCTGTCTGCTAGGAATGGATGAGCAAAATCAGACATGAAATACGTTTACTGCAAAGTAGCATCAGCAGGCATGTGTAGAATTTATACACTGTTGTCATTTCAAATGCTGGGGTTATAATAATAATTTTAAAAGATAACTTCAGGAGTAAAATAAAAAGGTGTATTTCAAACATGGATAAGAAAAATCAAAATCAAGAAAAGATTACAGAAATTCACTCAGATGTTTTATTGCAGGCAAGAAAAATGTTCAATGGTTGGTTATATTATCAGGGACATATTTAAGACTGTATATAACAACGGCTTGTTAGAAAGGTCTTTGCTTTATTTTAGAAATGAGTTGAAAAAAATGGAAATTTACTATTTATCATGTCAGGCTGAAAACAGCGCTGTGGAGGAGGCAGCAAAAGTTTGATTCCATCATGGAGTGAGGTAGACAGTTACATCTTCAGTTATGCCTTAAGTGGTTGCACTGAAACCTGTTAGAGTCAGTCTAGAAAGTGAAAGCATTGCAGCATTGGTCTTCACCTAGAAGTAGGATGAAAAAATAGCCGTACCTGTGACCAAAAAGAATTAGTTACTTGCTGTGATACAGAACTAATCCTGTTCAGTTCTTCAAATGACAAAGATTACAGTGTAGTTGAAAGGCAATAAAAGAAAAATCTATGATCTTGGAATACAAAACCTCATTCACTGTGAGACCAGTGAAGCCTGGCTGCTTTGATGTGGAATCTCAGAGTTCAGGTTTACACATAGATGACACTTTGCTCACGGAAATTCCCTCACAAGAGTTCCATGAGACACTGAACATCCACTGTTTCTTGTGGCAGCTATGTTCAGCTCTTCAAGACGCAGGTCGTAGATCTACCACATTCTCTGCATAGAATCATACAATCATTTCAGTTGGAATAGACCTTCAAGACCATGGAGTCCAGTCATTAACCTAACACTGCCAAGCCTACTACTAAACCATATCCCTAAGCACCTCAACTACACATCTTTTAACTACCTCTGGGGATGATGACTCCACTAGGCATCCAGTTCTGGACTCAATATTGACCTCATTTTCATTGATTAAACAAGAAGCAGCCAAAAACTAAATATAAGAAAGAAGTTAAGTTGTAGACATAGTAGAGAACTCTATATCCATAAGGGATGATAAAAATATGAAAGGTCATGATGCTACTCTGGGATGAAGGATATTGTCCTGCTCATGATGCTGTACAAAATTACTGCTCTGTTATTCAGAAATATTTCTGAAACTATTATACATTATGAGGAACTTATTGATGTCCTCCTGAATCCATACCCAACATTTTGTACCTCCATAGAAGGGTAATTAAAAATAAAAGCTCATTGGTTTTACTAATATTTCAGAGTTATCTTAGTAAAATTAAAACAAAAATTAATGAGTTTTACTTTAAAAAAAATTACATTTAGTTTCACAGCAGTGAAACATCTGCTGATGATGCAGAAAACTTGCCAGACTTTGCTTTCCAGTTGTGATTGTGGCTAAGACTACATGGTGGTAGAGCAGACTGAACTGCAGAGCATGGTGTGGCCCTGCAGACAGCCATCCAGCATGCGCAGACTAGAAATCACAGCAGAAATTTGGAAATATTTACTGGTAGAAGTCAAGACACGGAGCTCTGGGTTGAAGAATGAGAAAGTAAAAGAAAAAAAAAAAAGGCTGAAAAAAATTTTTAATGCCAGCTGAAAACTTCCATTATCAGGTTTTGAACCAGGCTCAACCAAAACTGGCTGGACATGACATTTCAATTAAAAGTTGAAAAGACCTGTCACTGGTGAAGATTAATAATTCTTGAAGATAGCAATTACCTCTTATAAGGTCCTGTGAATCAAACTAGGGCAAAGTTCTTCTACTTCTGATAGACTAAATGCAGAATAATGAGTACAAAAGATGGCTTAGTGTGGTGTAATTATTCACTAGCTAATTTCTACAAGTATCAGCCTCTCTGTTTTTTAGGTGCAGGTGCATCATAAGGAACACTGCACTGAAAACACTGAATTACCCTTCATTATCAAAGAATTGCTACCAAAATTAAGGCAAATTGCATTCTTCAGTGGTACTAATAGGATTTAGGTGTACATCTGCGGTTAATTCCATCTCACTTTGCCAGTAAAAACAGTCTATGCCACCAGAAAAACCAACATTTTTACATTTCTCTAAAAAAGAAAAGTACTTCCCTAGGAAGACTTGAGTGGTTAGACCATCCACGACTGAGTTCATGCTGAAGCTTTGATTTCATTAGGGATTTCATGTGACAGATTAAAAAGAAATGTGCAAACTGATATTTATGAAGTAGACACCCATTTCACTGAATACCTTGAAAATGTTAGATTTGTTTATCTACTTTATTAATTGTGATTTATTTATAACACCCTGTCAACAATATCCTTCTACTCACAAAAAAAAAGGCAGAACATGACCAGAAATGACTAAACATTCTAACATATCTAACAGTATCTCAAGTCTCAGAGTTCCTATGTCTAGTAGAAACACAGAAGAGCACAAAACTTTTACTAGTGGTAGCTTCTCTTCCATAAAACTAATTTTACTGGCCACTTAATCTTCCTGTAATTAGGTTGTCCATTGGTAACGTGGTTTAATATAACTAAACTAGAAATTGATGTTGCAGCTAATAGTCTGTATCAAAGTAGAGCTGCAGTAAAGCAATCAAGCCTTAAGAAGGAAACTTCATATTTTTCTAGTGTTTTCCAGTAGTAAACTACTGCATGAAGTTACTAGATCTCTTTTCACACAAAACTCCCTGATACCACAACTTCGTTACCCACAACAGGTAAAATGTTGGTTGTAGACTTCTGCTGGGTTTAGAGACAAATAAACTTGTCAAAAAGTCATTTTACCTCTACAGCACTAGGGCCTGAAATTATAAGGTTTTGAGTAGCTTTCTGAGCACACTCTTCTATTGTTTCATCACTTGTGCTGTGATATTCCCTCAATTTTCTCAGAAATGCCTAGATGAGCTTAATCTGTACTATTATAGCCACATGGGTTCAGACAGTAGAAAAAAGGGTACAAATAAATATACAGTGATTAGTCAACATTTAATTTTAACTTGCTTTCCATTGGGTGAGTGTGGTGGGTTAGCCCATCAAGCCACTCTATCAATCTCTTCCTCAACAAGACAGAAAGAGAAAATAAGATGAAAAAACTCATGAGTCAAGATAAAGGCAGTTCAAGAAACAAAAGCAAATAGCAGAAATACGGAAAGTTAACTCCATTCCAGTCAGACCCAATCCAGTGATGCATTTGGTTTGCATGGCAAGGTTTTGGAAATCGGGGTCTACCAGGGTGCTTTCTGCTTATCTGTCACAAGCTGTTCCCATGTCTGACAGAACCAGTTGCAGCGGCTCCAACACCAGTGCTCAAACCAATCTGTAAAAGAACTCTGAGAACCCTGTATACTTTTGCTGGAAGAAACATAAGTGCCTAGCAAGTTTTTTTTCTGACAGAAATGTAGTCTCTTTGGTGGATAGCTACTGATTGGTTAGCATCTTCAAGAAACAAAGCATTGAAAAGATTCCTCCAGCTCCTTTCTTTGATCTAGGTCCTTTATATTTTCTTCTATTTTGCCCTTTTTCTCTCAAACTAAGCCAATTATCCGAAAGATCCCAGATTTTGATCAGGTGTAAAACATCTGCTATTGCAAATTGAGGTAAGAGGTATATTTCACTCTCCTATATCATGAGAGATTTTTGATTTAAATAATCAGAATTGTGAAGTTTGCTAGTTTCATAATGATTTTATTGACAATTTTGAGTGTTGATTGCAAAGATGTACTGAAACATTTTTCCCTCTTCTCCCCACTCGGTTATCATTCACTCCAGTCACGTAGTACCCTGCAGCCAATACCCGAGTGTGATATTCCTGTTTACTCAGTAACACAGGGTTGGGATGCGAATTCCAAAGATACAAGAAAGTGTACGATTTATTCTTTGAATTTTGTTCATTAACAGACTACCAAAAAAATTACTTAGTAGCTGTTATTATTGACAGACAGTAATACCTGAAGAAAACACATGGTAAAGATCTGGTAATATGCTGACCAATATGCTAGAAGTACAGATAGCTCAAATATCTACAAATGCAAGAAAGAATATCTTCTTCCTTTGTCAAATAAATTTTATTTTTATTTTTAATTTGTGTATGCTTCATCCATTTGCAGGTTGGGTTGCTCCTTTGACGTACTTCCAGTGTGGACTAATTCCACAAAGTGAGATGGAATTTTACAGTTAGAAGGAAAAGCGGTTAACTGCATCTTTTTCAATTCTTAACTAGCAGATTAAGCTGTGAGTTTTGACACTGCATTACGCTTTATTCAGGTTTTACATATATCGTATATTAGAATAGCATCGAAAACTACGTAGGCAGAATTTCTAAAGGTTTTTGTGCCCAGCATTACTTCTGCAACTCTATTTGAAACTGCAATTGTGTGCTGATTTCTTTTTTAAATCAGAGACCCCCATATCATAGCTGAGTATTACTGAAGATTTGCAATACTGTGTTATGGAGGAAGCCAGATGATTCTGTATATCCTGATGCTGTGGGTTAACCATGGTAGTCAACCACTTCGATCCACACAGCCGCTCACTTCCCCCTCTTCCCCCCCCTGCTCAATGGGACAAGGGAAGAGGAAAGGAAGAATAAAAGTGAGAAAACTGGCAAATCAAGATACATACTGTTTGAAAAGTGAAGTAGAAGTGGGAAAAAAACTAGTAAAATAAAATGAACAAAGCTAATCAGCTAAAAATAGGACTAGGAGTGACACTTGCTCAGATTCCTGCTGAGGTTAGATGCACAGGGTTACTAAATATTTAAAAAGGTCAGAAAGCAGAAACCCACCCACTATCTTTCTACTCCACTGTGAAAAACACACCTGTGCACAGCAACGTGAACTCTCAGTGAGCTAGGACACTTGTTTCTTGGATGATAAAAATAGAACTTTGAGAACTGGTGTTGCAGGAAAAAAAAAACACTCTTAGGAAGAAAGATTGAGATGCTGTTTCTTAAAAAAACATGGCTTATACATCTCTCAGAGCTTAGTACAATCTTTGTAATAAACACTTAAAAAATACCCACATTTCCCTAAATTTCAAAGAACATTGCTGTTGATCTGATAGGGACGTGGTGAGCTGTCAGTGCAGCAGTTGCATCTTCCCTGACATCAGCCCTTGCAAAAAATCTGGTAACACACCTGCACCGAGGACCTGGCAAGGATAGCCATTGAGGCGTGATGACTTCCTCTACCACATCTCCTGAGCACTGGCTCCTGAGCTAATTAGAAATTGCCTGCAGCTGGACTCAGGTATAAATGGGCCCCCCTGGGAGTCAATCTGAGTCTGTCCTCCTTAGAGCAGGGGGGCTGCAGGTGGGGGCCCCCTCTCCCCTTGAATTGGGACCTGTCCAAGGAACCTTCCCAGGACTGAGAGCACCCACCAGCCTCCGCTTGGGAAGGAGACTTCTGGATACATCCTTGAGAGCCTCTGACCCTGCCATGGTGAGTGATTTGCTGGGTACCCCTTGGGGGAGAGGTTTTTTTCCCCCTTTTAGAAAGTGACTGTGTGCACAATTTTGGTCATATTTCCAGAGGAATAGTTGTGAATTCCTAAACTGTGTTGTGTAGCAATGATTCGCAGCTTGTACCTGAATCTGTAATATACTTTGTCTGTTGGAGTGTGTGGTGGTTTTCAGGTTAGAATAAATTTGGGGGGTTTTGTAGCAGCTCTGCCTGGTTTTGTGGGTGCCTCTGTGACAGTCAGATGCATTTTTATTTGAATATGCTACTTCAAATAGGAGTACTGTTGTACAAGGAGCTCCTTCTGTTGCTGCCTAGCTCTTGGAGAAGAACTGAGTATGCTAGATTAGCCAGCCACGGCACAGGAGATTGACTCGCTGATTTTGATTGTAGTATGATCACTTCCTGAAAAAATAAGCTTTTATCACACTTTCATGTACTTGACAAAGGTAGATACTTAAAATATTTATTACTCCAGATATTAAGTATCTAATTTCAGTAGTTATTCTGGCTGTTTATCATAGACACTTAACTTATATTCCCTTATTCCTATACAGGAACTAAAAACTTGTATTTGATGCAAAATGCTTTGAGCTTGACTAAAATACGTCTTTTGGAAAGGCATCTTTTTACAAATGCACCTCTTAGTATTTGTTGGGGGGGGCTTGTCATGGTTATTTATTTACTAGGTCAGCTGGTTTTTGTGTTTTCTTTCTAGTCAATGTTTTTTTTCTTTTCTCTACAATTTGCCTAAAGTGGGCTGTTTCAATTTTAATAATAGCTTAAGACCCTGACTGATTTCATATAGAGTTTTCACATCCCTTGGTTACACCTGAAGTGAAAAACTTAGACATTTATAGTTAATGACATAAGATGGCAAAAGATACAGAGGTATTTAATTTATTAGACAGAAGAATACAATCCAGTGATTGCAGCTGAAGAAATCCGTGTTGGAAAACAACTGCTCATTTTTACTTTTGAGGTTGATTCACTCTTAATGAAGCAAACCAAGAGATACGGGTGTTTTCCATCACTGTAAGTCTTGAATTCAAGACTGAATAGTTCTATCAAAGAGAAGCATTGTGCTATGTGGGAATTCAGACATCTATAAAATATCAATTGGTAGAGTAAGTCTATAAACGGTATACTGATAAAATGGCTTGGTGTACTAATAAACAAGCAAGATGGAATGTTTCAGGACATTAGTGTCAAAAGGAAGCGGCAAATACTAGAAGAGAGCTTTTATTCTATTAAATGTTGGCGTATTATGAGATTACTAGAACTGTCCCAGCTCTGTAAATTAAGTCCTCCTTTAATTAGTGATATATTCCTACTTTTCCTTACTCCTTTTCCGGAAGTACTGCACAATTTCTCTCCTGTTACTAAGTATTCTACTGTGGTCACTATCTACTAACTGGAGTTACACATTACTTTACAGGGTTGCAACCTTCTTCCTTCAGGTACCAGTTTTGCAATTGTGATCTCTGTCTATGTAAATATCTTATTATTTCTTTTTTAATCTTGAGCTCCACAGTCATTTTATGCACATGATTATTGCTGCAGAAACTTTAAGGAATATATACATAATTAGTAGCACCATATTTGTTTAGATTTGTTTATTAATCTCTACCATGTCTTTTGATCCTTATTTTAGGCCTAATAAAAAAAGTAAAAATATTCTTATAGGAACTGATCATTTTTTATTGCTGGTATTTTCTTATGAATACATATCTTCCCAATTAGATAAATTATTGTAATCATCTTTTTTAAATACTCCTACATATTTCTCTTTTATAATTAGCCTTGAAGATGATGATTCATATAATAAGCTTATTAAGGAGTTTTTGTAAAATGATTGAACAAATTCTTAGATGTTATAACGATTTATCATCTGTCCTGAAATGTCTCCTATTTGAAATGCTTGTTATGGGAATAAGTTTTCACACATGGATTCTTCCAGAATTTGAGGATGGACATTACTGAGTTCCTTTAATTGGATGTGCTGAGCTCTTTGAATTTTATCTCAGTTGCAGTCATTTGCATAGACTCATTCTCATTACCTCTTCCTTATTGAAAATTAAAGCAAGATATTGTTTTGGGAGCCTTCTTTAAAAGGCTAACTTCATTCTCAAATGTTACTGTATAGCAGGCCACCTTCCATTCTTCCTTACTTAATTTGTATGAACACAGAATCTTTTCCTGTTTTTTTTAATATGTCTCGCAAAGACGAGTTTACCTTGATTGAAGCAGTTCTCTTTCTCCTATTGACTTTTAAGGTACATCATCTTCGCCTTTCAACAATTTATTTTAGCCCTGTGTATTGTTTACTCCTAACATGATTACTGGAAGAGTCAGTTATCTCCTCAGGTTCAGAGTCTTTCCTTGCATTTTTTTCCCTGTGGTTCACGATACGAAATTAAAGAAGCAATATCTATCTGGAAATGAAAAATCCTATTTGACATTAAGCTCCTTAGTTTCCTTCATCAACTCATTCCCTGAAACTCTCAAGGTTGCATTTCTGAAATGAAAAAGTGTTATTCCAAGTCCTAAAAAACCACACAAACTACCACATAGAACTTTTTGTCATTTCATCTATTCCTGCAGTAAATGAGCAGCTTTTCTACAAAACCATCCACTTGGTACTACTAAGTCTGTGCTAAAGTTAACTCTCTTTAGTTCTTACATTAATTGAAAGATTGGAGCAACTTCAGCAGTAACTGCTACATGATCCCTATGTGAGACACTAGGGTATCTCCCCTAACTGTAATTTAGTTGAGCTCACATAATCAGATCCAGTGTTCCTGAGATCAGTATTCAGTTTGGGATCTTTATTGCTCAGATCCATCTTTCTGGTATTGTTGAGTCCACGTACATGCTGCAACACATTTCTGTGATACAGGTTCTGGTCACAGCAGTACTAAAATTCTCTGTCCTCGTATCTCCTTTCTTTCATTTAGGTGTTACTTTGTGTTGCAATATCCTTACCTAGTTTATTTGTTCCTGCCTTATAAAATCAGGCAAAATGTTTACATAACTCTTCTAACCAGTTTTTCCTTTCGTGTTTTTCTTCTCTAAAACTTTTTTCAGCTCAGATGGCAGGTTCAGATTTCTCCAAGGCCAGTACATCAGGTATTCAGATGCAACACATTCATTCAATTCTGGTTTTTTTTTAAGACTTTTGATGGCCAGATGGTCTCTAAACTTTCTTACAGCCCTGGTCCGTGAGCATTGTTCGCTTTTCATATTTTCTACCCTTTAAACCTTTAGGAGCTCTCTCAAAATTCCTGGGATTCATGGGAAATACTTAAGTTTCTGAATCCCTGGTATTCATTCTTGCTTCATGATGGTTGCTATATTCCGGGTATTTAATAATTTCACCTGCTCTACTGGATATTTATAAATTTTATACTTTTGTGTGCTAATCTGAAACTCGGTCAACGGACTCTTAACATGGCAGTTAAGGATACAGTTTGGACTTTTTGTTGCACATTACTTCTTAGATGGTGAATATAATACTGCCTCAAATATTTTTCAATGAGCTTCTTCGTACACAGAAACACACTTTTTCCTGTTAATGGGAGTTCTGTATTGCCTCTGTCCCATTCTTACCTGCAGATAATATTTTGTCATTTTATCTTGTGAATTCGTACAGAACACAATTCAGCCTTTCCTGGGCCTAAATAATTGGATGTCTTACCTTCTCTTACAGATCTAGCTTTTCCTACTGTTCTAATATTTAAAAGGCATATGCAAAGGGCATGGATGAGTTATTTCATTTCTGTGACAGCATGCTTATAAATCGTCTATTCTGACCATACAGATTAGAGGTCTTTACTTGCAAGTAATTGAAAATGTATTAAGAATTTTGAAATTAGTTTTAATTAGTTGCAAAGCAGAATTGTGGACAGTGTCCAGATTTGTATTTGCTTTGTGAGCTTTTTTAACAAAATAATGTAAATTTTTGCTTATAGAGGGGAGGTATTCAAACTGATATCCAATCAAGATCTTAATTGCTGTATGATTCCAGGCTAAGAGTACACTGCAGATCATCATATGCAGCAGTTGCGTGTATGGAAACACTGACAAATTGATTGCTGTCAAGTTCACTTTGGCAGATTGTTTCCTACTTTATCATCACAAAATAAAAATATAACAATTAGAAAGATTGAAGTATAGTACAAGATGATTGTTCACTTTTGTTTCAGACTAAAAAGGCCTGGAGAGCTAAATACATTTGTGTGCTGTCAGTGATTGCAGTTCATAAGAGACAATAATCATAGAGATCAAACAATAGAAGAATTTCAGATATTGTTTCTTTATTAATGCCATTTTACGTCAATTTGCCAATAGTTTCTGATGGAGTAATCACAGCTCTTTTTGTAATTGCAGAGTTCAAAACACTTGTTATATCTCTATTTGTTACGGAAGAGAATTCACACAGGCAGATGGTTTTGTTTTACATTACCTCCTGTATCTTCTAAATAATTCTTCACTTTATAAGGCCCTTTCCTCTGTCCCAAATGAAATAGAGATAGTGTTACTTCCTTCAGAGTTTATCAGTCTCCTGTTTCATTGAATAGAGACATGAAGTAGCACTCGTTTCTAATCCTAGGTATCTCTGAGGCCATAGTTCACTGTCTCCCTGTGACTATCAGCTTGTTGACTAGCAGTGAGAGAACATGTCTATCAGAGAGGAAAACCCGAGGCTAGGAAAAGTATGCTGCACTGCAAACTCGGTGACCTCTTTTGCTTTGCTAATAAACAGAAGTACAAAAAAGGAAAGGGAGGAAGGGGAGACAAAGAGGAGGAGGGATGTTGCCTCTTAGATTGCTCTGAAACAGTAGCTACAGAGTGCACCACTGAACAACCTGCAAATTCAAATTACTAGAAGTGTAACACATAAACGGCTGTTGAAAAATGTCACTGCAGTTTCATCTACTTCTGAATATGAGACTTCATATAATGTAGTGATAGAGAGAATTTATTAGATCATTCAATACAATCATGATGAGCAGTACCAGATGGTCATCGCAATTTCATCTTCGTTTTCCTTGTCTCATATGATAATCTAAGCAAGTGCACCACTGCACTTTTAATTTCTGCATGGTAGTTTGCTGGCTTTGTAAGTATTTTGAATATATGGGGCATGCCATTTAAAGGCCAATGCACAGTTACGAAAGTTTTTGTTACTGATTGCTTACATTTCTTTCTATCATATATATTGTTTATATTTTGTTAGTGATTGCTTATATTACAGTGACAACCTATGTTTAAGGTCGCTTCTCCAGACCATTTGAAACCTTAAAATGGCCATGAATGTCTACCTTCCTTATACAGAAGTGTTTTTACATTAAGGATATTATAGCATCACTCCAGAGAAAGACTAGATGAAACTATTTTCTCTAGCTTAAACTTACCTAGTGAAGTCGGTTTTGTTTTGTCTGCAAATTTCAGAGAAAACGTTCTTTCAGTGCTTTGCAGCAATATTTGAAACACCATGTCTGTGCTACCTGTTTGACACTAACAGAAATTTGGGTTAACCTCTCACATGCCTAATGCTTTCCATGTTCAACTCCCAAACCTGTGCTGTGATCCCCTCCGGCTCGTGTCTTGGAACCCTCCAGGCCACCAGGTGACTACTGTAGGACTCGCTGCTCTGACCTGCATCACCCTCCTATGCACGATGCTGAAAAGGGTGTTGGAAGTTGCTTGTAACATCGTAACTATAGGCTAAACTGTCATCTAAGCCATGAGTACACCTTTGGTGTCAATTCAAAGCCAATATCAGAATATGCTTGTTTATGTATCTGTTCCCTTATTACCTATTTTTATACCTGTGACAAGTCTTGCTACTATTTGCTCCTATTTCTCAAGTCTGAAATGGGTGCTTATTCTCATAGTTATCCAGCTATTAAAGAAAAAAAAAAATTCATCATACTAAACAGAGGAGCTTCTTTTTGTATCTTGTTTGTATGTGGTGATCTGCTCAGCAGTGGAAAGAGGGTGGATGAATGGCACGTGGGTGAGGGGAACAAAACTAATACTGCTTTTCTATTTAATGAGGAGAAGAAAGCAGTTAGACAAGCCTGTTAACATCTTGCCCTTTGAGTTGCCAGTGTTATCCCGATTTCCCTGAATGTGGCTAGATTGCCATTTTTCATAAAATGTCAGAATTTAGGCTTCTGAACACCTCTTCCACCCTGTGCTTCTTATAGTTTCTTGATTTGATTTTTTTTTTTTTTTTTTCCTCCTTCGGGCTGATTCTAACATGACACAGGTCTGTAGAGTGAATCAGCAAAACTTAATGACCTTCTGTTGCAACCAAAAAGAAAACAAGAGATGAGGTGTAACACAATAACAGGTTTATCTTACTGGAGGTCTGGTGAGGAGCTGCTTCATTTGATTCTTTACAGGAGATATTTCCTGCCTTCTTACAGTTCATAAAATATACTACTTGTTTGTGGTGGTGATTTGCAGTTTGCTGACTTGAATTATTACATTATGTGAAAGATGAGTAATAAAAATAGAAAGAGGGGAAATTTTGAAATTTTTCAGTAACGACTTTGTACATCACCATTTCATCCAGAAAGGTTTGAGGTCCTCCTAATCATTCTAAGGGTCATTTTCCAGCTGTCTATGAAAAAACAGAGCAGAAACTTATGATCAATGCTTTCCATTTTTTAAAATATTCCAAGTGTTTATTTAAACATTGGAAGTCTTAACTCAGTGCCTTTAAATTCCAAGAACAGTTCCTTGGACATACTGTAATCTTCCTTCTGGAGGATATCATTCAGAATGAGTCAGGAGAATAGAATTTCTCTTGCAGAGGTGTATTTTGGACCATCTTTGTGATAAGTCCACAGCATCCAAAATAAGTAACTTGTAAATTGAGTGAATTAGTGTTCACAAAGTTAGTAACTAACACTCTACTCAGTATACTTTAGATATATATTTTGAGACAGATGAAAATCTATCATAATTCATGCATATGTCACCCGAGGTACACATGCTGTTTTTTGAAGAGTGACAACTGAGATTTCAGTCATACCCAATCGGGGGTATCTCTGATTTAACATTTTAAAAATTGATTTATCTGAGACTCTCTTACTTCTCCATTATGTTAATAAAGACAAAATCCATTAGACAAAGATTAGCTAAGTGTTTCAAACTAAATGGTAGTGGGGATTATTTAACTGTAGTAAAAAGATATAGAAGTATGAAACAGAGCATGTTACCATCTTGATGGTTTGTAGATGCTTCTTGTCTGTTTTTAGGCTTTTCTTTACTGGCTTCAAGAGAAAATAAAAACAAAATATGTTAATGAACACATAGTCAGCAATCTACACCAATAGCAGAACAGAAGAATTGACATAATGCTCCACAATCATATACAGACTTAAACCAGAAAGAGATAGCATGTCTAATTACTTGCTACAATATGGATGGCATTAGCTCACCTTCTTGCTCTGAATATACCTACATAGTAAACAAAGGCATGACTGCAACATGGATAAGCATTCTGACACTGTCTCTTTTCTGAATATCTTGCTAACCACAGTAGCAAAGTTGTGATAAAGTGGATTTGATAGCTATTCCAGCCTACAACTACTCCAAGTAACTATTTACTGTTCCAGTACAGTATTAAGTCTCTACTATTATCAACCCTAGATAAAGGTATTTTGCCTTCATTTTGAAGGCAACATCACAAGATTCAAGTTCATTTTAAGCAAAGATAGAATCAAACAGGTAAAATGTGCACTCAGACAGAAACAGAATAAATTTGAACTCTGACATTAACAGCTGAGAGGGAAACCAATTACAAGGGAAAACAGTATTTTCTGCAAATCATTGCATTGAAATAGCATTGTTGGTTTCTTGCATGAATGACACTGTAACTCTCAGATCAAAAATAGAGATGGCAATGGTCCTTGTCAGGGAGCCAGATATGTTGTGTTCACTTCTGGTGAACAGATAACCAAGCTTCCTTGCCTGTTCCTACTCCCAGGTCCAGCAGAAAGGGATGAATATGGGAGAAACTGGTTTTATCTGTCTGAGCTACCACCAGTGAGAGGCAGGAAACATTTTAGCCTGTTGCTGATCATAGCTTTGAGTACATAGTTTAGGTATTTTAGATATTGGAGCTACAGGTGTCAGAGACATATTTGTGTTGGTATGCTGATTAAAACTGCAAAGATATTTGGGTTTTAAACCTTTTTCACAAATTTGTCAGTTAATCTGTGCAGTGTTTGCTGTGTGTTATGTTACTATTATGTTGTCCTTTCAGTATATGAGGTTCCTTGGGGCAGCAGAATGTTGTGAACAATGCTGTCAGGCTTACACAACTGAATTTATTCTTGTATTGTTAAAATGTAGCTTTCCTATTATAATAAATTTGTCCTCATTGTTATAAAGGAAACCTTTTATTATACTTGGAGTCTGTTTTTTGTATGTCTTATCAACAAATTTAATCACTAGCAGACTGACACGGTGCAGATATTCTTTTGTTTATTGCTGTCATAATTAGAGCTTAACGAAACAAAACTTTTTTTAATATAGAAGAACGATCAGGCATCTTTAGTCCTGCAGAAATCTCTCTTACATTTCTGTTCTGCTGATGGAACTCATTTGGCAGTGAGTTTGGGGAAAGCAAGCTAATGAATAGCAAAGTTGTTGAGTCTGATTCAGAAGACTTCTGAAAGATAGCTATGAATGAATGTCTTTCATCTGCTTGAATTTTTCTGATCTGAAAACAAGGTTAGAATTTCAAGGTACCAATGTCAGATCAGCAAGTTAAATGGGTTTTAATTTCAAATGCAAATAATCTGTTGTTTAAAACTTGTATTTAGAGATGAAACAATGAGGTATATTGATGAGCAATATAAGCTTTCATTGAATGTAAAGGAGGATAACATTTGTAAATTAATTTGTGAGTAATTTTTGACTGTTGTCTATTTTCAGAAGGAAAGAGCAGATATTGATTCAAAGACAATTATTACTGATAGAATATTATGGACATATTAAAACCAAGAGAATAAACTCTTTGTAATGCTTCTGTTCAGTCAGTCATCAGCATCTGTGGCTAACTAAACACCTCAGGGTGGGATGTATCTCATTGGATAAAGCCCTGCAATGGATGAAAATTTGGTCAAGGGCTCAGAAAACAGTGCAGGGCATGACTGATCACAGCTGTTGTAAAGAAGCTACCTCACTGCAAAGGGGACCAGAAAGTGGCCCTTGTTTTAAATAAACGGATATCAGCAGCTGAGTGGATCAACTGGAGGTTTGGGGCAAGAAGGTCTTGGCCAGGCTTATGAGGAGGTCTTTAAGCTAGAATTAGTGGGGTAAATAGACTTTAGGGCAACGTAGCAGAGCCAGAGGAACCGACAGGGAAACACCAGTGAAATGCTCCAGCTTTCTTAGAGCACCAGAGCTCTAATGAGAGAGGCTTCTACAGGTACATTGGTTAGAAAAGGAAAAGGAAAAAAATGTACCTCCCCATCCCTTGAAAAAAGTAAAACAGAAAGACTAGTGAAAATTGACAAAGAGAACGCTGAGGTAGTAGGGTTTTTTCCTTTTTTTTTTTTTTTTTTTTTTTACTGACAGTCACTGTTCACATATTTCTCAAGTACCTGAGCCCCAAGGCAGGGGATAGAGGAATGAGGTCTTGCCACCATAGGAGAAGATCAGCTTTGAGGCCATGTGAGGAATCTGCAGATCCCACTAATAAACCTTTTTTTCATCCCAGTCTAACATGATTTCTCACTACATGTAAAATTTTTGTGGTACGAATTACATAATTTTTCTCTGGTAACAGATGAATTTAATTTGAAGTTCATAGAATCATTCTGGTTGAAAAAAGATCTTTAAGATCATTGAGTCCACTGCTGATCAGCTGCAGCTGATCAAGAGTGTTGAGGTCTTCATAGTATCTAAATAACTTACACAATCTTAAAGGTGTGAAAAATATGCTTAAACATTTTTCCACCTCGGTATTTAAATTCGCAATTTTTATTTTTCATGTAGTGATAAATCAGCCCTGAGAAGAATGTTTTTCCTACAAAATAAAAGAAACAGAACTTTTACCATAGACTTTGACAATCTTCCATGAGAGTTCATAGGAATGAAGATCCTTAGACAATGAAAATCAGCACAGGTAATGAGCACCACTTCTTGTAGCTGAGAGCTACAATAAAGTTCTCCTTCAAATGCTTGTTTCAATCCAAACACTAACTTCAACTCAATCACATCTTGAATCATGCCTGCATGAAGCAGATTGTGATTACTATAAATCTCCATGGCTTTCTCTTTGAATAATGAAAATATCAGCACCAATTGTGAGCATTTTTCACCTAACCTTGATTTTTCCCTTTCTTCTCTATAAAAGAAACTTAGTACGAAGTAGAATATTTTGTCTCTCACATATTATCTTTTCTAAATCTTTGAGTGTTTTCTAAGGGTATAATTTGTATTAGTTTTTGTGGGTTTTCTTCATGAAGGAAAATTGTAGCAGAGGAAAGGCATAAAGGGAAAACTATAGAGGGAGAAGTTGTGTAACAATTTGAATTTTCTAGCTTCATAGTTAAAGCAAAAGGTCTTCCTTAATAAATTCTCATTTCCCCCTTTCTGGGAATATAAACAAGTATACCGTAATCATGTAGGGATAAATTAATCATTTTGCATATTTTACAGTAGACTATAACTTCAAGGGACTGGAATCAGAGTGTAAACCCCTGACAAGGCTGAATTTGCTCTAAGCTGCTGGTGCACAACTCATGGAAAATTAGCTGTACATCCAGAAAAAAGAGAAATTAAGGACACTCATTACAATAAATTATTCTGATAGCTTACATTCCAGCAGCTTGCTTATGAGTAACTAATGTATGTCACAATATGCTATATCATGTTATAAGAAGTTATACTGAC
Source organism: Trogon surrucura (assembly GCA_020746105.1). Lineage (NCBI taxonomy): Eukaryota > Metazoa > Chordata > Aves > Trogoniformes > Trogonidae > Trogon > Trogon surrucura. The sequence goes on from CM036624.1 coordinate 12,968,370, forward strand.
TACAATAATCATCTTCAAAAAGAGAGGCTGCAAGTGACATGACAAGCTCTGATGCATCAAAAGTTTTGCACCAGGCCAAGATATAAAAAATGGAAAAACTTTATCAGACTGGATTAATGACTGGCTGATAACAAACCAAGTCGAGACCTTTTAAGCACATTTCTTGTGCTAGAGTTTTCCATTAGGACTCTGACAGAATTAATATTTTGAGTCTATGTAAAGACACAGGAAACTTCATGTTTGACGTTAACTAGTAAGCTACCAGTGGTAGTGAGGAGACTTTAGGTGACATAACTGGAATATTTATGGAGTTTTGTTGGAAATTAACAGTAAGATTATAATAGAAAAAAAATAATCTTATTTCTCACAATTTAGATCACTTGGAAGAGTAAAGATTTGAGATATACATTGATAGATAATATATAGATATTCAAGAGAAATCCTTTTCTTTTGTGTTGGAAGGAAATCTTAAAAGACACTTGGGGATTTAGCATCTCTCAGAAACTTCTGTGAGAATCTTTTATAGTGTCTGGAATATAATATCTGGAGGAACCAAGTCTGATCACTGCCTGGCCTGCAGACATTTCAAGGAGAGCTCTTATCTGTCCTCACACAGCCAGCAGATATCTTGGAGAGAAGAGAGACATTTTGCTAGCTCTTTTTCTACAGTAGCAGAGTTTGAAATGTTTTTTAAAAACTACTTTAAAATGGAATATTTCAAATCAGAAGTACAATTTGTTTTTTAATTTTAATATTACCTAACAAAGTTTCTTTTGAATTTTTTTCTTTTAAACTTACTTAGGTTTGCTTAGTGTCATGTTTCACTTACTTATGTTAAATGAAAAATAAACCAAATCATCTTCATTTCTTAAGGAAAAAAATATGGAATAAAAAAATCATATTTGTTTCTGCTTTTCTCTTGTAACAAAGCAGTAAATAAAGAACATTAATAGAGTTCTAGTTAAATTTGTTGTTTGGTTGGTTTGTGAGGATTTTTTGTTGGTTTTTGTATTTTGGGGTTTTTTTTTATTGTGCTGTCAAACCAGGAAGTTTCATTAAGACAGATGAAGAAAGATCATGTGTTGTCGTATTTCAGAGACTCAATTTAGTGTGAAATACTAACTTTTAAATACTTTGCATTACTTCATACATGTGAATGAGGAGGCCTTCCATGATAATGAAATACAACAATTATCTATATAACTAACTTCTCTTTTGTCTATTTAACTTCATAACTATGCAATTTTTCTTAAATACTTTTGTCATTTATTGACCTATCTTGGTAGTTGTTTTAGAAATGCTTTGTCTCCCATTGTTTGCAAACATTTTGATAGAATCACATCTTGTGTGGTCTTGTGGGTGAAAGCAGAATCACTGAAAAGGAGCCGGAATGCAATATGCCAGTGTTTGTGGGGGAGGAATGTAGTAGCAAGATCAAACAATCTTGTAAACTAGCAAACGATCAAAATGTCACACCAAGTTGCAGGCAGAACACAAGGGTTGTTGAGAGGTCAGTTACTGTGGAAACATCTGAGTATCATCAAGAAGGTATTAGGGCTTCTCCCTTCCAAAAGGTGACCAGGCTGAGGTGCACCTACACTAATGAACACAGCACAGGTAACAAACAGGAGGAACTGGAGGCCCTTGTGCAGATGGAAGACTATGATATGGTTGCCGTAACAGAAATGTGGTGGGATGACTCACACAATTGGAGTACTGCAGTTGACGGATACCATATTTTCAGAAGAGATAGACAAGGTAGGAGAGGTGGTGGGGTGGTCCTTTATGTTAGGGAGGGATATGAATGCTTAGAAATTAATCAGTGTGATGACAAGGTTGAGAGCTTATGGGTTAGAATCAAAGGAAAAACCAATAAGACTGACATTATCGTGGGAGTCTGCTACAGACCTCCCAACCAGGATGAAGAAATAGATAAGATTCTGTATAGGCAATTGGGCAAAGTTGCACGGACTCTACCTCTTGCTCTCATGTGGGATTTTAACTTCCCAGACATCTGCTGGAAATATAATACAGCAGAGAGCGATCAGTCCAGGAGGTTCCTGAAGTATGTGGGAGATAACTTCCTGACACAGATGGTGAGGGAACCAACCAGGGGGAGTGCACTCCTGGACTTGCTGCTTGTTAATAGAGAAGGTCTTGTGGGGGAGGTAACTGTTAAAGGCTGTGTTGGACAAAGTGATCGTGTAATGTTAGAGTTCTCCATTTCTGGTGAGGTAAGGAGAGGGGTCAGCAGAATTGCCACCTTTGACTTCCGGAAGGCTGACTTTGGTCTCTTCAGGTCCGTGGTTAAGAGAGTTCCTTGGGAGGCTGTTCTGGAGGGCATGGGAGCCCAGGAAGGCTGGGCATACTTTAAGGAATTAATTTTAAAGGTGCAGTAACTGACTATACCCAAGTCATGAAAGATGAGCTGACGGGGAAGGAGACCAGCTTGGCTGAACAGACAGCTTTGGCTGGAACTTGGGAACAAAAGAAGAGTTTATGGTCTATGGAAGAGGGGGCAGGCAAATTATGAGGATTACAAACAAGAAGTGAAGCTGTGCAGGGAGAAAATTAGAAAGGCCAAAGCCCATCTAGAGCTAAACATGGCCACTGCGGTGAAGAATAACAAGAAAAGTTTCTATAAATACATTAAGAGGTGGTCTAAGGAAAATCTCCATCCTTTGTTGGATGCAGAGGGAAACACAGTGACCACAGATATGGAAAAAAACTGAGGTGCTTAATGCCTTCTTTGCCTCAGTCTTCAACAGTAAGATCAGTTGTTCTCTGGGCACACAACTCCCTGAGCTGGAAGAAAGGGACGAGGAACAGAATAGGACCTACGTAATCCGTGAGGAAATGGTTGTGGACCTGCTTCATAAGCTGGATCCTAGCAAATCTACGGGGCCTAATGGATTACACCCTAGAGTGCTGAGGGAGCTGGCAGATGTGGTTGCCAAGCCCCTCTCCATCATCCTTCAGCAGTTCTGGTTAATTGGGAATGTCCCAGTGGACTGGAGACTGGCAAATGTAACGCCCATCTCCAAGAAGGGCAGGAAGGAGGATCTTGATAGCTACAGACCTGTCAGTCTTACCTCAGTGCCGGGAAAGGTGATGGAACAAATAATCTCAGAAGCCATCATAGAACAATTAAAAGCCAACAGGGAGATTGGGCCAGTCAGCATGGATTCATGAGAGGCAGATCCTGCTTGACAAATCTAATCTCTTTCTATAACAAGGTGACCTGCTTAGTGGATGAGGGAAAGGCTGTCAATGTAGTGTACCTGGACTTCAGTAAGGCCTTTGACACTGTCCCCCACAACATCCTTATGGCTAAGTTGGCTGCCCATGGCTTGGATGGGCACATACTCTGCTGGGTGAAACACTGACTGGATGGCCAGGCTCAAAGGGTTGTGGTCAATGGAGTTAAATCCAGTTGGTGGCCCGTCACGAGTGGTGTCCCTCAGGGTTCGGTGCTGGGGACACTCCTGCTTGACATCTTCATCAATGATCTTGATGAGGGGATTGAGTGCATCCTCAGCAAGTTTGCAGATGACACCAAGCTGGGAGGGAGTGTCGATCTACTGGAGGGTAGAAAGGCTCTGCAGAGGGACCTGGATCGATGGGCCCAGGCCAACTGCAGTCATTTCAATAGAGCCAAGTGTAGGTCCTGCATTTAGGTCACGGCAACCCCATGCAACGCTACAGGCTTGGGGAAGGGTGGCTGGAAGGCTGTTTGGCGGAAAAGGACCTGGGCGTTCTGATCGGCAGCCGGATGAGTATGAGCCAGCAGCATGCCCAGGTGGCCAAGAAGGCCAACGGCATCCTGGCTTGTATTAGAAATTGTGTGACCAGCAGAAGTAGGGACGTGATTGTCCCCCTGTACTCAGCACTGGTGAGGCCGCACCTTGAGTGTTGTGTTCAGTTTTGGGCATCTCAGCATAGGAGAGATATCGAGGTGTTGGAGCGAGTGCAGAAGAGGGCGACAAAGCTGGTGAAGGGCCTGGAGAATAGACCTTACGAGGAGCGATTGAGGGAGTTGGGACTGTTCAGTTTGAGGAAGAGGAGGCTGAGGGGGGACCTCATCATGCTCTACACTGACTTGAAAGGACATTGTAGAGAGGTTGGTGCTGGTCTCTTCTCACAGGTCATTAGGGACAGAACCAGGGGGAATGGGTTCAAGTTGCAACAGGGCAAGTTTAGACTGGACATTAGGAAGAAATTCTTCATGGAAAGAGTGGTCAGACACCGGAACAGACTGCCTAGGGAGGTGATTGAGTCGCCATCCCTGGATGTGTTTTAAGTGTCGCTTAGATGTGGTGTTGGGTGATATGGCTTAGGGGTGAACTTGTAGTGTAGGGTTAGTGGTTGGACTCGATGATCCCAAGGGTCTTTTCCAGCCTGAACTGTTCTATGATTCTTGTCTATGAAAAATACTTTATATAAATTATTTTCATAAGTTAGAAAACAAATGGACAAACATATTGAAGCAGTATTTATTGCCATTAGTCACTTACCTCAGAATAAAAAAATAACATGATTTTACTATACTTTCTTTTATTTTTTTATTCTAGGAAGGAAAAAAGATATTCATATCACTTAATATCAACTGGTTGAAAATAAGACAAATTATAGTAAATCAAAATATTCTTGAATATTGGAGGAAAAGGAAAGATGGAGTGATATATATTTCTATTTTAGCAATGGGAAGGGGAAGAAGTAGGACATGGTGGAAAAGCAGACTAACTGTCCTTTTCTAACATTAAAGGAAATGGGTCAAAGTCTGATGGCTTATAAATGTTATGATAATTAGCAGGCTTAGTAGGAAGAACTGCTCAGTAATTATGTGGATACTTTATTGACACTCTATTCTTACTAATTATCTAAGCTTCAAATACAGAAAAAAAAATGTTAAAAAAACTGAGAACAGACTATTTCTCTACTTAGCATTAGATGGTCATGTATTGTGTGGTCTTTATTAAATGTCAGATGTTGCAACCACTAATTGCCTTCCCCATGAAAATTGAACTTTTTCTGACTAAAAAGAGAATCCTGAAAATGTCTAGGCTTTGTAATAGACAAAGCCCAAAAATCTGGAAGAGATAAACAAACTATTTTACTGGCTCAAATTAGACCTTCGTCACTGAAATTTAGAAAGGTCAGTTTAAGTCCCTAGTAGAAATGCAGAAATTAGGGGAAGAAGGGAACAAAAAAATGTATCCATTGTCAACTTTTTTCTTTTAGAAAAGAACGGTACTGAACGTTACCTTATTCCTTCTTTGCTAATAAAATAACCACACTGAGATTTACAAAACTTAAACATGGGGAAAAAAGAGGGAGGAGAGAAGGAATGTGTGAAATTTCTTCCTTGTTTAGATCCAGGGGATTTGCATAGAGCAATGAGTTGAGCATCATACTCTTCATTAGTGTGATATTCTACAGAGACTTGTGTATCAGTGTTCTTTCCATGTAAAACTTGAATTTTTATGTCTAGTTCTTACAGAAGTTTAAGGAATGTTTGAGATAAAACTCTACTCCCAGCTTTCAGCTGGGTCACAAAATTGTGTTAATTGTGTGTAGTAATCAGATCTATTTACATTTCTGTTTCATCACAATTTGGAACTCAGGCTTTTAGTAAATACAGCTCCCCAGGTGTCACAGAAACACACAGAAAACTTGAACAAATGTGCCTGATGATGTAACAGAGAATTGTATTATAGTAGACTAAATACATGTGGATATTTTTTTTTACTTTTTTTCCCCTGGTTTGAAAGGAATAGATATCATTTCTGCTCAATTTCTTTTCAAATAGTTGAAGGGATATGTTGGTATTTTGTAAAGTTTGACTAAGTTGCATACTAAGAAAAAAAAATAAATTTTAAGAAATTTCTGAAATAATTTACAAAGCTGCCTACCAATCAGGACAAACATGGATCTGAAGTTTAATTTGAAGTGGAAACTGCTGCTTTCCAGAATGTCTGATCAAGTAAAAATAATAGTAAGGCTACTTTTGTGTTGTTGATGGTTTTACTCATTTTCAGAATCAACTCTTTTAAAAATAAAGTTATAAAACTGAGGAAAAATTCACTGTTGAACTAAAGACACCTCTATTTCCTTTGAATATAAATATAGACATTATTATTTCAGGACCCTCAGCGACAGCAATTCTATTTTGAGAGATACATCTTCATATGGAACCATATTTCTAAGGCTGACCACACAAGCACAAAGTACTTTAAGTATGTAATATATATGTGTGTACAGAACTGTAACTAGTAAGATTATGTGAAGCAGTTCCTGTACATAGCATAAATGGGACACAAGATGAAATACTGTGCATGAGTTTGGACACCCATCTCTGAAAAGGATGTGGACCTTGTAAATCCAGCAGAAAGCAGTGAGAGCAGTGTAATGTATGGAGACCTCGAGCTACAAGGACACAATGAATTTATTGGGGTTTCTTAATATGAAGAAGATTAAGGAGGGAAAAATGATATTTTAATGGTATCCAAATATGTGAATGACTACAGGAAATAATAGAATAGTTGTATCCCTTAGGGATGGAAAAAGTTATGTATTGACATTTTAAAATTAGGAAGATTCAGCTTAGACATGAGAAAAGACTTCATAATGAGAAGGCTGGTAAATCTGTGATAAAACAACATTCTTCGTACGTACAGACAAATCAAGAAGTATTTACAAAGAAATAAAATCCACACGAGCTGCATTTTCATTCTGGGGAATCCTTCCAGATTACACTGATTAGAATATGAAGTCATTTATCTTCTCCTGCTTATCATAATTTCTGTTGCATTTGCTAATTATTGAAGAAACTTGTAGATAATCACAGTTTGCTCCCTCCCAGCTCACCACTTTTTACTTGATCCTGCAGTGAAGAAATCATCACTAAAGTCATGGTGCAATTCATTTCCATAGTAACCATTAAGGCACTGGAATTTCACTGCAGGGAACAGGGAAACTACATGAAAACAAAAGCTTTTGTCAAATATAAATATTTACATCTTTAGGAAACTCCTGAAAAGTACAATAAATAGATGGATTTTTCAGAAACAGATAGCTGTATCGTAGTAATACTTGCAGTGAGCAGCATTTGAGCAGATTTTTGTGGAAGCTTACTTAGGCAGCCTGGAAAATTCCAATAACTTCATGTTAAAGTCTCTGCGATCTGAACTGTTCACTGTGTAAAAAGACCTGTGAAGCCCACAGTCTCCTTTTCCTGCTTGCCAGGTTGCAATGTTCTTAGTGTGGTTAGGTCTCAAAAGAAGACATCCCAGAACTCTAAGACATAAGCAGTTCTTGACTTCAGCCCATCCCATCATTGTTAGTTAATTTGTCTAATTCTGTTTGTAGATGTTTTCCCTTCTAAAATAATTCACATTTAAACATCACTTCAAATTATAGACTCTGATTTCTGCGCTACTGTGAATTATTTCTGTAAATTTGCATTCTATTTCAATTTCAATTACTCCTTCTCTGGAGACATTCAAGACCTGCCTGGACACGTTCCCGTGTAGCATTATCTAGGCGTTCCTGCTCTGGCAGGGGGATTGGACTTGATGATCTTTCGAGGTCCCTTCCAATCCCTAACATTCTATGATGATTCTATGATTCTATGAGTTTGTCAGTTAGGTGTGTGTGCATGTGGTGGTAATGTAACTATTGCCTGAAATCTACCAACGTAGGACACAAATTGTTGTTTACAGAAAAACAGTAGCTAACTAAAAAGAAAATTATGTTTGTATGGTTGTTTGTATTGAATTTCATTGAAAAAGCACCTCAGTGTATGTCCATTGACTTATTCTAACTACACTTAAAGTTAAATGACTTTTCTTCATATACTTTGCTTATTTTCTTTGGAGATGGTGAAGTACTCCATTAACTATATATTAGATGGCTGCTAATAAGTTACTGATATTTGTACTGGTCTGGGTATTATTGCTACACCTGGTGAAAACTAAGGTTCAGTTCCTACTCACCTGCTCTTTGTCACTGCTATAGATTTATTCATCCAGGAGGAACACACTAAAAATATTATAGAAGTCACTACCTAACTTCAAGTTGTGTCATCAGCACTGAACTCACAAATAAACAAAAAAAAAAAAGTAACTCACTTTAAGATTTTAACCCAAGGGATGAAGTCATGCCTATCACCTTGTACATGCCAACGTATTCCTTCACAGTAACTTTATGTTGCTTAAGTCAAGCATGTAATAAATACCGTTAGAGCTAGCTGAAACTGGTTCCTTTCGGTGATGATTTTGACAAGTTATGTTCCCGCTGACATTTATAAAGGACTTTTGTAGTTTGAGGCAATAGATAAAAATTCTCATGTTCTGCTGCTACAGGTAGGTGCTGTTCAAGATATTCTCATTCTCATAATATAAATCTGGGGTCAGGTCCAGGGTCTCTTTCTTACTCCTTTTTTAAAAAAAAAAATTACTTTTATCTTACATGACACTGACAGAATTTTTGTTCTACAACTTTCTCTACCCATGCCTTGTACTGTGATGTCATGTCTGCATAATTATGGAGTAAGGTATCCAGAAAGGTGCCATCCTTACAGAATAGGGGACTCTGTTTTCATATTCACTGACTAAAAAGATGCGAGTTAGAGGGAATAAAAAAGTGCGTGTAGCGTGCAGTGCCACATTGAGTTAAAAACAATTGATGTGTTAAAAAAATAATTAGTATTAATAGAAATACAATTTTTAATTATGCATAACAGATAAATCCAGATATACTGGGGAAACTAGATTATAATGCTGCCTGCAGTTTTATTACCTACATTGCTATATGGCTGTTGACATCTAGGAGAAACTGCACAGACATCAAATAGCTTAAGAGTACGGTAAAATGCTTTATACTCTGAGATCAGCTGCAGGGAAAATGGCTCAGCTCAGGTAGCTGACATCAAATCAGGATTAAAGCCGTTTGTTTAATTTATAAATGACATATAGTTAACTGCCAGTCAGTGAAGACTCAGGGCCAATATCAATAACAATACAGGAAAACCACAGTGCAGGCTCCTTACAGAACGTTAACACACAACATTGCTCAGGAGCTGACGGCATCTGGCAGAGGATGCTCTGTTGGCTGAAACGGTGTGTCGGGCAGGGGCTGGAGGCCAGTGGAGTCAGACAGAAAGAGCCATGAGTGCACTCAGGGCCCTGACAGAGACACCCTGTTGCATGAGAAAGGCCAAAGTGAAAGTGGTTTAAGACAAAGTATTCTTGGAAAACGCATTTGATTTAGGCTTAGGAAAGAATTAGACTCTCATGTCATAGCTGTTCCACTTATTAACAGGTTTTGTCTGTTCCTCAGTGAAACACAATAGCTGGACAAATTGGAGAGCCAAAAGTTAAGGGCAGATCTCCATCTGGTCTACATCCATTGCTACTGGGGGGGCTGTCCTTGGTTTATCTTCTATGTGAATTCTTCCAAAGCCAGTGCTCCTTTTTCATTCCTGTCTGTGAGTAGCAGCAAGAAAAAGTTCCCAGACTAGCTCAGCTATAGTGTTTTTGTAGGTAGGAATAAGTATTAGCCACGCCATACAACCATCACCTGAACTATCTCTTTCACCAAAAATTTCTCTACAAAACTGGGAGTTAAGACTGGATACTTTTTTCCAAGTATATGCCTATATGCTTACACAAATAAAGCAAGCAGAAAGAAATTTTTGCCTTGCTCTCTGGTGATGCCTGCCATCACAACATGTTAGATGTGCTTACAGCACTGCTTTTTGTCTCCAATTTCAAAATTAAAATTCAATCCCAGGTCTGCGGACCAATGTATTGCATTTTCTGTTTTTACAGAGTGGGTTTACTCACAGAATTATTCACTTTAGAAGCCAGCTGTTTTACAGCAACCCCCCCCCCCTCCTTAAAGATATTAGTATTGACTGCATCAGATGATGAACACAAGAATAATACTAAACCTACTTCTGTCCTTAGGTTAACATAAAAATTTTTCCAAATGTATTAAGCCGCTATTCTTCCAGCTCTTCGTCTTGAAATTAATTATCTTACACAAACAAAATGCTACTGCTGGCTGCAATGTCTTTAGGAGCTTCTGATCCTACCTCAGAAAACTTGGCTGTTTGTAATGTGAAACACCCAAACAGAGTCAGTTATGACCCACTGGTCAGAAGTTAATTGGCATTGCCCCCTTCTCTTGCTGGCTTATCTGCTGTTGTAAAGGTATTCATCCTTTTGCACCTCCTTTTAAGTAAAGAATATGGAAAAATATTAATTCTAATTAATTATGCTCCTTCATTTTAATCTTTACTCACACTGAAGCAAATGCAGCAGAATTGAACATTGGGAATATACCACTGTGTTTATTAAAACAAAGTAGTTGTCATAAGCATCTTGAAAATCTCCCCTTATATTTAATCTCTTATTCCTTCTATTTTCTGGCATTATTTGATGTTTGTATCAACATGATTCACGCCCTATAATTTGGTATTATTCCACTTCTGTTTTCAGATATGAAGATTAACAAACATAATTTAAAAGAATGAAGGGAAGAACAAATATTAAACCAAGGAACAGGTCTTCAAAGTCTACCATCTCTACTTGATAAAAAGAAATATCTTTTCACCTATTTACAAAATTCACTAATAATTTCTAAACAGTTTCTCTAAGGTTGAATTTTGGTAAATTTATTGTCTGACAAAGAAATTGAACCTTGATGAGTTTTTAATTACTTAGCTTTGCACTCTTCAAAGTGTTTTAAGTATAATGATTTTCTCAAAAATATAAACCAGGTTACTGACGATTGAAATCTCTTACAAATATAGAAGCTTTTAATGTACTTCCTAGTTCTACTCAAGATTTATAAAAATAATATTCTATAGTATTACAGGCATACTTAGCTTAAAAGCAGGTTTCTAATTCTGCAAAGTCACAATAATGTTCTGAAAGCTATGTAATAGCAATGACCAAAGTTTGGAATTCAGTCATGTATATGTACATAATGGTAACTTCTTTTTTTTTTTTCTTTTTTTTCCATTTTTAATGATAATTTTAATTTTTAATGATAATAGATTTAACAATAAGCTAGAATTAATAAGTTAGCTGATTAAAAATGTTAGCAAGCTTGTTGCGGTTTTTGTGGGAGACAGGAAAGGGACAAAGGCTGACTACATCTGAACATACTCTGGTCTATGCTTGCTACTACTTTATGATAATGATCATGAGACTTTCATTACACCACCAGAAAAGACAGTCTGACATCCCAGATTGGTCAGCTGTCTCCTCATAAGTTCCGTTGAAGCTATCCAAGTTAATATACTAATAGTACCTACTCAGTGGAACAGTGGAAAAAGAATCCTGAGATGGGCACCATTAGACATAATCTTCCAATTAAGAATTTATTTTTATAAACTATAAAATGCACAGAGCTCTCATGAAATACATGAAGAGAGAGATGCACATGAAAAGCCTCTGTCTTCCAAAGTTATGGGCTTAGAAAATTTTGTAAAAAATACAGATTTGTTCAATATGTTATGTATTTTTCATTCTGTATTTTTTTACTAAACTTAAAAATATTTACCAATCTATTCTGAACAAGTTGCCAGTTTTCACACCACATTTTTGACAACTTCTGCTTTAATGTATGATGTGTTGACTATTGGTTGTTGTCCAGAAGAAGAAAAATGGTAATGAACTTCTATGTTCAGGTGAGAGAGGTTGTAAATCAAAGAGAAAAAAAAATGTAGCCTGAAACTATAACATACAAAGGAAGAAACTGAGGAGGTCGTGTACTCCAGCACCTGAGAAAAGGAAAACTATATAGTAAGAATCACACGTATGCACTCAACAGTTGTAAAGAATCACAGAATGTTAGGGATTGGAAGGGACCTCGAAAGATCATCAAGTCCAATCCCGAACTTGATGATCAGGAAAACCAGCTAAAATTGGCAAACCTAAAAGCAGGAATTTTAGCACGGTTTACTAAAACTGAAATTTCAGAAATATAAGATTGCTATTGGACTTGCAATGTATCTTGTTCCGCTCTTTCACAGTAGGATGTTCGGTGCTTTAAAATACATCTCTGTATAAAGCTACCAGTTTTTACAGACATAATCAAATCCAGTAAAAGCATGATCGATAACTTCAATCTATATTAATGTATAAGAGGTACTGTTGATGCACTTCACAAATTTAATTTTTAATACAGTGAGGACTTGAGAAGCAAACAAAAAAGAAATCACTACTTTTCAATTCAAAATGGCTACAAACATATTCATAAAATGAAGAGATTTTTTTTTCTCCAAAGAAATTTACGTGGACCATGATTGGAAAGTTTTCGAATCTAAAAATCAAACTGCATTTTCATTAGCAGCAGAAACAAGAGCTGTGGCTTTACAGCCACCCCTTCATGTGACCTTTACAGAAAAATCTGACTCCAGGTACTGAGTGTGGCTGATGTGGCATGAAACCAGAAAGCAGGAGACAGCCAGTAATCTAATATTGCTGTTTATAAGAGCTTCCTAATGATAGAATAATAATGTCACATCTTTTCTGTTGAAATGAGTGCCTGGAAGACAGAGGTAATACCAGTGTCCTTCTGTGTGTTAGTTACCCACTGCTGCTGTGATGGACACATTGGCTCATGCTCATGAGTATTTGGCAACTAGTAATATTTCTGAGAAGTAGTATAACCTGTGATTTTGCCTTCAGTTTGAAATAAAACCATTATGATCCTTCACCATCTTCATGACTGATTCAAATTCCTATCCAAAAAAATAATCCCCATGAAAAGGAAGGATCTCACTCTGCTATAGCAACCTAGCATTTTATATCCTTTCTACACTTGCATTTTAGGCTGGCAGAAAACACATCAAAAGGTACAGTTTGCAGCTAAAATAACAAATGAGTTGTCCACAGATCAGATATGCTGGAAAACTGACTGGCTGCCTATCTAAATATTGCTGTTTGCTTTTTTTCCTAAGCATCTATACAGTTTACTTTGGTAATTGATCACATATGCTTTGCATTTATTCTATGCATACTAATAAGACAGAGGACACATTAATTGATAAAATTAGTCACTAATTAGAAACGACTAATTCATATTTGGAAATAATGTATTATTTCAAAACATTAAGTTGCCTACTGTTAAATAATTTCTTATCTGAAAAATGACATCACATGATGTTTCCTCAGCTGAATTAATGAAATTTCCTGGCCTGACAGCCCAAATTTAAAAAAAAAAAAAAAGGACAAAAAACCAAACAAATTGAAAACAAACAAATGAAAACCACATGAAAACCAAACAAAAACAAACAAACAACAGGAAAGCCACCAACATATTTAACTAGAACTGTATTTATGTTCTACTGCTTTGCTGCAAGAGAAAAGCAAAAAAAAAAAAAAAAAAGTATTTTTCATTCCGTAACTTTCCTTAAGAAATTCAGATGATTATTATTATTTTCAGTTTAGCATAAGTAAACATGCCACAAAACAAACCCACAGAGATTCAAAAGAGAAATATTAGAAACTTTGTTAGGTAATAACAAATACTTTGGCTTTTCCAATTTGAAAGAATCCATTTTAAAATAGTTTTAAAAAACTCTAACAATTCTCGGTGCCCCCGAATAACCTAACCTAATGCAAAATCGTAAAGTTAATTCTATTAATTATTCAGTCAGTTCTATCCAGCTCTATTTTTTCTGCTTTTAGAAACACTGTTGACTAGTCATTCAGCATGAGATTCTTCACAATCTGTTTTACAAATACTCTTCTTATTGTTATGGTGATCTTTTCAGCAATGACTTTTTTTTAATATCTGTAGCTCACATATAATAAATACCATATTCATATTTAGGATTTAGGGGCTTTTGCTTTTTATCTTATTATGGGTATCAACTTAATTTGTTTTTTATTTAGATCTGTAAGTGTCTCAATTCTTCAGAATTACTTTCGCAACTCATCTGTGACTTCTGCCATCTTCTCCCACCTCCCCAGTACCACGACAGACAAGGGGCTAAGGAAAACTTCCTTGTCGTTAATGGGGGCAGGGTCCTCCAGGATCTGCTGAGAGTCCAGATCAGAAGGGAGGAGTCTGATCTGAAATCCTGGCATTTTCAGCAGGAATAACTTTAATAGTATCTTTAATAATAATACCTTTTCAATAATATCTTTGACTTCAGTTCCTCGTTTTACTCCTCAAAGCTGAAATTGTCACAGGCAGAAGAAGTCTCCAAGGCTTGAGGAGAATCAGTCCTTCTCTAATCCTGTTTTTCTGGTGATCTACTGTATGTAAGGGAAATAGGGAGTGAAAAAGTGAGAATTATTTAACCTTTATGTTTGTTTTTTTATCTCGGAACAGCTGCAGCAGGGCATAGCCAGCAGTTGTGTACACAAGTCGTAACTCGTATTGAGTTTGCTTCTGGGGATGTAGCGCACTTCTGTTGTTGCCTGATCTGTGCATTACATGCTTTCATTCAATTTTTTATTGACAAAGAAAGTCTCAAAAGCCTGCCAAAGCGAGATGTAAAAATGCCTTAGTAACAGCTGCTAGACTGATTAAGTGCTGAGTAAACTGTTCAGCAGTAAAACTATACTGCTCTTCTGACCCCGTGGTTTGACTCCTGACTTTATAAAAGATTTTTCCATTTTGAAGCATAAGGTTACTCATTGGTCAGCACACATGAACAAGTCACAGTCACAATGTTCAGACATGTAGATGGTGTAGAACCATTGATTCTCTCTCTTTAACAGCTGCATTGATTGTGTATTTGAGACCTGCCATCAAGAGTATCCCTCATTGGACAAAACTTCAATGTCTGGTTTCAGAATTGCTTTTTCTCTTGCTTTCAAGGCTGCATTAAAAGAAAGGCTACTATATGTATGATACAAACCAGCCTTCATGACCATATAAAGTTTTTTTCATGAGCACTTCAAATAATAAAATGAAAAGATTCTCTTTGTGATAGTTAATGCTACTGCAAGTGTTTTCTGTACTAAGGGATAAAAAGGGTTATAGCACCAAAAAATGCTGTAAAAATAACATATACAATGAAGTTTGAGTTCAGATTAAAATTGGAAATATGGTTGTCACTAATAGATATGCTTTTACATTCACTCCCTTTCAGTGATCAAATTGAATAATTAATATTAATTTGATAGAACTCTTTATAACAACAAAGATAGTGTTATTCAATAATAATGTTACTGGCTTCTATATACTGTTCAATTTTCTCAATTTTTTTATAAATGTATGTGTAAAAAAACAGGGAATAATGATGACATTGTTCAGAAGCTGTGAGCAGGTATTAGGCTGGCAGAATTGGTTTCACTGACAAGGTGGAAAGCTCCTTCCCCTCTTCTATGTCTGGTTGGCTCTTTGAGGCAAAGACTCCACTTTATAGTCAATCTAGTGTAATATCCACCTTACAGTCTTCTGTGACAAAATACCAGTAGTTATTCTGGCATTTGCCTGAATAAAATATGGCAAGTATAACTGTGCCATAGGTTGACCTAAATCACCTGAAGTAGAAAAACATAAAATTTCTGCTCCCCAGGACTCAGTGGAAACCTGGATGTTTCAAACAGATTCTGAAACACAGGACTTCTGTAAAACCATAATCACAGGTATGGCAGTTTTCCTTTGGAACTGAGGTAGCACAAAAATGCCAAACATTAAGCTACATTTCTTGATATAAAGGAAGAAAAACCTCAACAGGTTCTGAGCTGTTTCTGCATAACTACTCACTAGTTTAGCTTCAACGTACATAATACCTTCTAGTTGTGAATACCCAATATTTGAAAAAGTAGATGATCACAAGGCATCTGGAGGTCTGGATCTCAAAGATAATTTTGCACAGGAAGACCAGTAGTTTAATCAGATAGCAATCAGTATATGGAATATTGAGTTATCCTACGCTTTGCTAAATAGAACAGTGTTCCAATTATTAATGTTATGCTCGTTGCCCATGATTCAGTTGTGCACAAACTATTTAGTATTTAGAAATGTTGATTGAAAGAATGGTTTGGGCTGGAAGAGACCTTAAAGATCATCCAGTTCCAACCCTGCTGCAATAGGCAGGGATGCTTTCCACAAGACCAGGTTGCCCAGAGCCCCATTCAACCTGGCCTTGGACGCATCCAGGCATGGGGCATCCACAATTTCTTTGGGCAACCTGTACCAGCGTCTCACCACCCTCACAGAAAATAATTTCTTCCTAATATCTAATCTGAATTATCTTTCTGTCAGTTGAAACCTTTGGAAACCCTTCCCAGCTTTTCTGTAGCCCCCTTCAGGTACTGGAAGGCCACTACAAGGTCTCCTAGGAGTCTTCTTCAGGCTGAACAGCTCCGACTCTCTCAGCTTGTCCTCACAGGGGAGGTGTTCTTCTGGATGCACTCCAGCGGGTTCATGTCCTTTTGTTTATTGGGGCCTCCAGAGCTGGACACAGAACTCCAGGTGTGGTCTTACCAGAGCAGAGCAGAGGGGCAGAATCACCTCCCCCGACCTGCTGGCCATGCTGCTTTTGATCCAGCACAGTTCTTTGTCTTTACAAGCTTTAACTGTGACCACAGTCCCTAGTTCATAGTAGGCAGTAATTAAGTTTGAGTGCCTACCTGCTACTAGCAAAATAGGAAGAAACATCATTCTTCATTTCTCGGTAAAACATTTACATTTTTATGCTTTTCTGTGTCACGTGAATATTAAAAATGCAGTTTTATCAGAGCCAAAGATCTAATGTTTGCACACCTTGAGCAAAACAACATATTACCTGAGGAAGGGAAATGAGGGATTCACAGGTTTCTTGCCCCCCCTTCTTTCTCATCCTTCTTTACACAATTCATTTCCACCATTTTTCAAGCATGATGTCTGCAACCAGGTTCTCAGTTGGAAGGGAGAGTTCTTGTTGGGAAACTTATTGTGCTGTTGGAGAGGTGAAACAATGCTTTTGCATTTGATTGGTTTTCCAGGAAGTTTTCTGTCTTTACTTCCTTTGGTAGGAATGTAGCTATTCTAAAAGCTGGGAGAAGAGTTTCTTAAAAAAACATGTTTGTTCAGTGTATATAATAAAAGTATGCAACTTTGTTTCTTTCATGGACGAGAAAAATGAGAATATGTGCTACTGAGTATAGTTTTTCTTGAGAGAAATCCATAAGCAACACATACATGGCAGTTTATTATTCTTGTTTATTAAGAAAGCTTGCTGCACACAAGGGCAGTTCTTGAGTTTATTGGATTCTGTGTAGAATCATCAAACCAGAGTCAAAGTCTAAAATCAGATATCCCACCTAAAGTGAGTCCAGCTTTAGAATGAAATGGTGGTGTTCCTCAGTCAGGGTCTAGGTTTGTGCCTGTGTGAAGGACCCAGTAAGCACACAGGGCTGAGATCCACCTTCTAACTTGTAGTGCATGGAAATGGGAGGCGAGGTGATAGTTCACAAAGCTAGCAACCTTATTCAGGGCAGGTTGTCATGTTTTTATACAGGTTACAGCAACGAAAAAGTTACACAAACTTGTTCATTGGTCACCTTTTGATTCTATGACTAATGCCCTTCTGCACATGTTCCCATTACTGGCTAGTTCATTATACAAAGGCCGTCTGACATTAGCGTGTAAAGTCTCTTCCCAGGGCTGTGATTTTTACCATGCTAATTAGTCTGAGGTTACTTCGGGTTACTGTCAAGTAACCCTCCTTTCCCTTCCCCCTCCTCAGGAGGTGACTCTTCTTTTCTTGGCAATAGCTCATTCCTGTGTTATCTTCTGTTATCTTGCTGTGATTCTCTGAGGACCCACAATGGTAATAATTGCAACTTTAATATTATAGAGTATTTTGGCAGGCAAAGGGAGTAAAGCAAGTAGATTCTTGCAGTCTAATTATAGGAATTTTATTACATATGGTACTACTACTCTAAGGCCATTAGATAAACATTCAAAATTAAATAATCTGAAAGTATGAAATTGAGAGGAAAATGGTCAGAGAGTGGAATTTAGTAGTTTACTGCTGTTTCTGCCATTAGAGATGAAATCTAATTCCTTTGGTTCATGACTTGCTTCCAGGTCAGCTACAAAGGTATCTTCAGGCTAGCTGAAATTTTGCACATTTAAAGCCCAGATATAGGGAGCTGGAGAGTAAGAATAGAAGGCAGTTGTACGCCTTGATCTCAATTATTTGCAGAGCTCTGTGAAATAAAGGCATTTGTCTGTCCATTGCATCACCTCAGAACTTCTTATTAACTTATGTGCCAGTATACTTGAAAAGTTGCCAGCAGAGAAGGATGTGATTATGGAGAAAGGAATGGTGGAATGCAGACACCAGAAATAAAAACACACTAATGGCAATAGAACAGAGATGAAAGTGGTTTAAAGTCACCTAGAAAGGAGTGAGAGTACTGACAGAAGAGGTAAATTGGACTATGGATGTTTGAAGGACAGAGGAGAGAGACAGTAAAGTAAAACAAAAGCAAACAGCTACCTAGGTGAGAGCTACCTAAATGTGCAAAGATCAAATACCGAACAATGCTATGCAAGAGCGACATGCGCTGAGAAAGATCAAGTACTTGAATGCAGTGATCTATGAAATAGAAGCACTAATGGAAAGAAATTAACTCCTGGCACACTGCCATTCGGGGGAAAAAAATGCGTACAAAAGAACTGGAGTGCCAGAGAACACGCGGATTGTTCGGTGTGGAGAAATGTAATGTAGAGACGAAAAAAAGAACCATCCTTTGGATAATAATCATAGTGTTTGGAAATGCATAAGAGTAATACAAAACTAGATTTTTGCTGGGGTGGTTTGTACAAATGTATGCCATGTGTGTGGTGTATATATAGGCAGGAAAAAGTAGGAACGCAGCTAAGAGGCTGTGTAGTCTGTTTTTCTGTAACAAATGATAGTCCGTATTCACTTGCCACGAATAAGAGCCAATCTGGAGTCAAACAGGCAATGAACTTTGCTGCTATCTCCTCTGCTCTGACCCACCAAAGTGTAGTCGGCTATGTTGTACACAAAATATGCTCACGACAACTATATGTGAAATAGTAGGTATTGTTCATGACATATAAAAACTAAATCAATGACATTACTTGACAAAATAACTTTGTCCCAAAGACTTCCAGGACCAAATAAATAGCAAAAGTTTTGTTGTAAAACAGAATTTTATACCCTGTACAGCCTCTAACTCTGAAAAGCTAGGCAGAACATGTGTAAAATGATAAAGTGGAGGACAATTTCATAAGGACGCTAAGTAAAAATCAATGTCCATCAAAACGATCATGATCCACAACACAGTTAGCACGAGTAGCTGCAGGCCTGTGCTCTGCTGTGCTGCACATAGAGCCTGGTCTTGAGGAGTATGTTGTGCTGTGCACACCACCTGGACTCAGGACTAATTTAGCAAGTTCAGCCTAACACAGGCACCTTCCGTACTATACCAGGGATTACACTGCCTGTGTGTCCTTGTCCAGGTCTTAAAGTGAGGATGCATGTTCTCATATGAACGTCCACTGGTTTGATAGTAGATATGATGACTAGAACTGTTTTCACCACTTTGCATTTAAGGTATTAAGTAACTCATATTGTTGTAACTAGGATATGTTTAAAACACTTCTTTCAAATCTTAATGCAAACCTGCTGGTTTTTTATTGATTTGGTCATGGTGATGTCAACAGACTCCAGCAAAAAAATTACACTTGACAATTACAGTTTGACATAGTAAGAGACAGTAATTCCAAAAATCTGACAGAGAAAACTATTTCTTGCAAAGATATAGTAGATGGCTGAGATGTTGTTTTATTAAATGTTTTGGCATTTCAAAATGTGCTGAATTCCTAAGGCTGCCTGTGGAACCCAAACTACTGGTCTTGGTTATTGGAATGCTGAGTTATGTTCATGAGCTGATAAATTTACCATGATTAATAACAATAATATTAATAACAATAATAACAATAGAAGTCAGAATTAAGTACAGTAGAAGCTTGGATGGAAGTACCTAAATCCCAATATCATTCTGTTAGCCACAGCATACCTTCCAATGGCTATCTTTCTGGTGTTAAAAACTCGGTTTCATCACACCAGAAATTTGTACAGAAAAGATTAACCAGGTGTATTACATTTCCAGCTGAGGAACTGAGATGAAGTGGTTGACTGATCAATCCAGTGTCACAGAGGAAATCTTTAGGATAAGTGAGATCTGGACACCAATTTTCAGAATTTCACAATAAACATTCTCTTTAAATATACCTAATTTAATTGTTAAAATTGCAGCTCATATTCCAAGGTTAAGTTACATGTCTTCTGATGTAAAAGCCACAATTTTTGTTGTGAAATTAAGTAGAAATATATGATGTAAGGAAATGGAAAAGCTCTTCAAGCATTCTATTCCTCCATTTAAAGTTAGTAGCCTAGAAACTTAGGTAAACAGCCAGTTTTGGTAATTGAGTCTGATGTAATATTTGTAGTTCTATTATTTCCTTGAAAATGCAAAGATAGTGATTACACGACTATCTACTGAGTTTTATTTATTACACAATTATATGAAGAATCATGCATTCTAAAAAGAACATGTAGAAACACTGGCTGAATAACAACATATTTCTGCATGTCTGGTTAGATTTTTATTTTATTTTATGATATAGCTTTGTATTCTTTCCCTCACTGCTATCCCTCTTGTCTCAGCTCTAGAGAACATAAGCTGTAAAATCTCTACACTAAATTCCATATACAATTTTACTTAATATAGCATATTAGCAGGCCATGGACCTGTTGGAATGGGTATTGAGGAGGCCACAAAGATGGCCACAGTGCTAGAGCACCTCTCGTATGAGGACAGGCTGAGACAGGTGGGCACTACAGGGAAGCTGGGAGGGACTCTTCATCAGGCAGAATTGAAATAAAGACAGCTATCTCAACTCAGTGTGTTAATTGGTTCTTGCACGCTGGGTGAAACACCCCGATTTAGGGACAAAACCAGCATTCAGTGAGGAGGATGTTCTGCCTAGCCTGGGCAGGGGTAGTGATGCTGGTGGGGAGTCATCTGGCAGTGTCAAGACATTCTATTACCACTCTTTCCCCTGAACACCTATGCTTACCAGTTCAAAAAAGTTTTCTGTTTATGGTGGCAACTTTCCTTTGAAAACCCTTCATGAAATTCCTTGGTTACTGCTCAGATAAGCCTGTGGTCATTTTCCTCTTTAGCTTTACCATTTCTTGGCAAATGAGCTCCCAATGACTGTGTATTCCTCTCTCTCCTCCCTGTCTCTCTTCCTTCCCCACCTCCTCCCTGCAGCTGACACTCACCGATGGTACTAAGCGGTGATACACAAGGCATTTGCAAGGGGGGACTGGGCAGGGATCCCCACTTACGTCTCCTCTGATTTTGCCTTACTATAACATCACTAAATTTTTATCTCAGTGTAAACATGTTGTGTTGTTTTGTTTTGTTTTAAACAGAATTCTTAAATAACTGCCCAATTCCATCTGTCTTAAGTAGTCCCATCAAAAACATAGGCTAAACACCTTGATGATTCAGTGTGCTTGTATGCAGGAGAGTAAAGTTTTCTTTAAGACACACATCATTATTTTACTGTAAACAATAAAACAGTTCTAAGCAATATTATTTACATAAAACTCCAGAAAAAGAACCACTAATCACCCTAAAATATGAGTCATAATTTAACTCTACAAATCATGTGAATGTCACACTCTACACAAATTTCTTGCTGGGTAGAAAAAAATTCTCCTAGTTTATGCTAATTTGAGACTGTTGGTAATATCAACAAACAATAAAACACTAGTTGCCAGAGACCAATGAGGGAAACCATACACAGGAATATATTTGGGTCTTATTCTGCTCCTGAAGTCAAAACTTCTGTGGAAAACACACCCAGTTAGCCTACTTCTTTTGCAGCTACTTAGGACAGAACTGCAACATAAACAGATATATTCAGCTCTCACACATTTACCAGCAGCACCGTAGGATGAGATAACACTCAGCACCATGCAGGGATATTCTCATAAGCCAGTTCAGGTATGTGTGAAAGCATAAATATGCAACAGACAATAATTTTATTCTCATCAATCTATATCAGTTCTCACTTTCACCATGATATCATTTTGGTGACAGAGCTGACCTTTGCTGCATCTTTTTCTCCTTTTTGTTGTGGAGTTTTGGCATGAGTCTGGTTGCTTCATTGTAGGCATCTACATGCTCATACCAGAGAAACCTCAATGCATCTTGCATTGCAAGAAGGGTTTACAATGTCCTTAAAACTGTTCAAGAATTCATTCAAAAAAATTATTCCAGAACCTAAGACTACAAAAAAAAAAAGAGACTTTCCCAAAGAAGAAAAAAATCAGATGTAGAATTCATCACAGCATAGAACAAATGTTGATTTGTTGTAGTGTTGGCTGCACTAAAGAATGACTCTGAAATGGATTGTTCATTATCATTTGTTTTTAATGACACATGAATGCTCCTAAAATTCCCTTTAGCAACTAAGTAAACGAACCTTAGGATTTTTTCATATTTTGAGTAGTTCTGTACTTCTTGCACCAATGATCACCTATGTACAATAGCTGATAACCAGATTTCTAAACATTGAATAATTTTATTCCTTGTTTTCTCCTTTCTCAATGCCAATTCTTGGCTATTAGTTCTCACGGACATTTTACAAGAATAGTTGCAATTTTATCAAGAGTAGGTGTATTTCTCAAGTCAGTGCAAAATAAATAAACTTTAAGAATAGAGAGCAGGAAGAAGGAGGAGGGAAGAAACACAAAGAAAGTAGAGAAATATCATTGGCGGAGCTTTGATTAGCAATGAGGAGAGCATTTGATAATCATTTTAGTGCATGTTACAACAATCATCTGAGGGACTTTGTGCAAACATGAATGTGCATATGTGCAACTTTCTTTTATAGGAGATATACCACAGGGCTTATTCATAGTGCCATAGTCTCTAATCAGATTCATTTTGCAGTGTTTATCTACTTATCTTATTACTAAATGTAAATTATACTGGGAAATACTTGTTAGTATAAAGATCCTTAGAGCAACCTGCATGCAAGCATATATACTGCTGAAGTCTCATTTCAGCTAGTATTTGTTTTGCACATGCTTAAGATTGAGGGTAGACTGAAATAAAAAAATAAGTGTATCTGAAGTGTTTGAGAATTACTGTAAATATGTACAATCCCTAGGCACCTCATCTTGATTTGGACACAGCCAGCTAAAATTGTGTGGGAGGTATAAATATGGACTAAAACATCCACCACGTATTCTGCAAGAAGCACAATACGTAATAGAATATAACTACAGATGATATATGTATCACAGAATATGAATACCTACGAAAACCTGAACTGCGATCTTGCAGTGGAAGCCATTGTTCCCTTAGACCTGCAGTCTCAGGTGGAAGCGTGTAGTCTGTGAAAGAGAAGGGACATAAATGTGATGGTGAGAATTCTGGCTGATGGACTAAGACAAAGAATTGCTTCTTTCTTCTCTACTAAGAATGACTGAATTCCTCAAATATTTGCGACAAAGCCTTCTTCACGGTACTGCATCCTTTATTAGTTTCCTAATAATTAGTAGTGGGTTCTTTTTTGAATTGTCACTTGTCTAGTAACATTTTTTTTCTTAAAATACTTTCTAAAAATAGCCTGAACTAAGCGCAAGCACGGTGAAATGAATGATGGTGTAAAGTTGATGTGATTACCATTGTCAGAACACATTTATTTCCGAGGACAGTAATGTCTTTTACTGGTGGCAGACAGAGGAGGAGGAGTAATGATAGATTTTGTATGCAGAAATGAAAAAACCTGAATGAGTGCAATCAGAGAATGAAACTCAGCAACTTATTACATAGAAAAATCAGAGCAATGGACTAGGATAGCTTAGTTGTCTTCTGGATACTTGTGACCCCTTATAGCTAAATGCAGAGCCAAGCTGAATCCTCTGTGCTCAAAACGCTTACATGTTATTTTAGAACATTAACTGTTTTCTGTATTAAAAACTTGGTTTTTATGAACTAAAAGCTCTTACTACTCTTCTGCTACTAGAAATAATCTTACTCTCTCTAATGACTGAGAATCATGATACATAAATGTGCTTTGTGAGCAAAACATGACACAGCTACGGAACTACTTGTTCAAATTTTTTTTATCTATATAAAAATATGCAAACCTTTTAAAGGTTTTTACTGCATGAAGGGCAAAGTCTACAATGCAATCTTTCCTTCCAATACATCCAAGTGCACATATTATTGTTCTTTAAAGAACTTACCTTGTGCCTTCCTAACCTGAGAAATGCCCAAATAAACATATATTAATTATCAGTATCCATTTATAATGTCATATTCCACCATAAAACATTTTGGGGAAACATATTCATACAACTGCCCATTTAAAAAAAAAAAAAATAACACAGCCAAAGCAAATAAACAACAAACCCCACCTAAGATATTTAATATATAGGTACTTAAAATCTTACAAAAATAAATGCAAACATTAATTGTTTTGATCCTTACCCAGAGCCCTCTTGCTCCAAGCTGGCGTCCAATAGTTAAACAGTTCCTGTGTTTGTTCCCAGCTATGGATCTGAAATAGCTGTTTTATTAAAAAGGACCTTTGGGGGATCTCATGAAACAGCCACATTTCTCCTCAGATTATGCGACAGTGTAGTTTTACTTTATACCAGTTTACCAGGAAAGATGCAGAAGTTAGTTAGGAGACTAACGGGACCCAAAGTTCAGCAATCTACAGTCTACAGCACCAGAAGTTGATGGACCATGATGAAAAGCTTTTCCATTTCTCTGTCTATACCTTTCTAAATTACCTACTTATTAGCAGAACCAGTTTCAATCCGTGCCATTTAACATTGGCGTAGCAACTCCTGAGCTCTGGCAAAATTCCCGTACAGCACTTCACAGTACAGGATCTTGTCTTCAGTTCTCTGCATCTGGCAATGGGTAAAGGATGTGGAAAAATGCTATGATGTTGATTTAGGAAAAAAAAAAAAAAAGAAAGAAAAAGAAGCAGTGCCAATACCATGCCAAAGGAATAGAAATTGGCTAAAAGATCTATGATTTATAGTTCACTTGTCCCACCTTCCCTGGGATAAATTCGTGGCTTGCATTACTGAGGGATGCCACTAAGAAAAAAGTCTTCCCTTTTAGCCCGCTTCCTGCAGACCCTTAGCCGTCTGACCTAAATGAGCCACTATTCAGTTATCCATAAACGGGAAATTTAGTAAATAGGTATCCAATACTGCAACATTCAGGTGTTAAAAAATCCTAGGTTGTCTTCCAGAATTCTGACATAAACATATAAAGAAATATTACATTAAATACACTGAAAAAAAAGTACAGAAATCTCCTCAGTCTTCCCTGGGAAGTGGAAGGGGAACTATGTAGCATCCATGTATGTATGATAAAGCAGGAAAAACCGTACCCTGAATTTGTTCCTTCAATTACTAGACAAGAGAAAGGAGGTGACACCTATGAAATGTCTTGAACATTTTTTTACCCTGATAGCATTTGTGTGTATACATTAATATTTTTTTTCTCTGTTTCAGTGTGCACCTACATGTTGAATTTACCATGCTTCCTTATAACTATGTGAGCTCAAGAGTTCTATAAGAAAGCTTGGAGCTGTTGACAGTTGTACATCTATCTGAACAGTTGCTGTTCGCTGGTAACTAAGAGAAATGCCAAGTATGATGACACAAATGCATGAGCTGGCAGTATTGTATACCCCAGCAAACTCAATCAATCATATTGGAAATGGTCCCTTATGGGCACTACAGCTTCTCCGTGCCAAGCAGAGATGGCTGCTGGCTTAGAGAATCTTGCATATTCTCTCTCTGCATCCTGTGTGACAGATTGGATAGGAGTATATAATTGTTATTCAAAAGCTACTGCTGCAGCGTTTTGACTGAGGAAGATTTTAAGGGTTGCACAATGAAGTCTTCCTCTTCAGCTTCCTACAGAAATAGTTTTGTCAGTGAACACGGAAGAAAAATGAGACTCAACATTATGGACTCCGCAGTGTAAGAAATCCTGTATATTTTTATTTATGTAGAGTTTTTATTAATAGAGCTTTCTACCACTGGGGGCAAAAGCAAAAGCTTTACCCTGTCTCAGCAGGAGCTAAAGCAAATTGCCCCTTTCTTCTACCTTTGTCTAACTTCAAAAGCAAAATTGTTGTAGATTGTTGAAGACCCTAATTGCACTACCCGTTATTACACTTGCCTTGTGTTCTCTCGTGTTCTCCTTTTCTTGGTAACCTGATTGTTTAGGTTTTAACAAATAAGACTCGAGCTCATTTGCCTTGTGCCAGACTGAGGCTGAATATTTCTTGGTTAAATTTTAGCAAAAGTACTTCATGGAATCACAGAACGGTTGATGCTGGAAAGGATCTCTGGAGACCATCTGGTCTTAGTCCCCTGCTCAAGATCCGTTTCTCCTGGATCATGTCTAGATATTTTTTGAATACCTTTAAGGAGGGAGACTCCACTACCTCCCTGAACAACCTGTGCCAGTGCTTGGTCACTCTCATGGTCAAAAAAACATTTCCTGATGTTCCAATCGAGCCTCCCGTGTTAAAGTCTGTGCCCGTTGCCTGCAGTCCTTCTTACTTCTAAAAGCTAGATTAAAAAAAAATGTGTTTTATCTGTGTTAAAATTTCAATATTAATATATGGACTTTAGTAGAAAGGTAACTCAAATAAAATCCTGCACTGCAAGGCCAATAAGAAACTTGCGGGATTTACTAATAACGGCCAAAGTCACCCCAAATCAGAAATACAGGGCTATATTTTTACTTGTAAAAATATGTCTAACTTGGCTAAAGTTAAAAAATCCAACTCACCTTAAATTTACATAGGCCGAGAGGCCAGAGGTACATTTTAATATCTGCTCCTTGCAGGCAAAGATATGTGCACTGAGAACATTCCAGCTCTGACGGGACTAGAAGCAGCATGAAGCAAACCCCCAGAGGACACACGGTGTGGACATGACACGCTCAGGACCAGCTGCTTTGCTCTACAGGTCCTCTGCTACTGCGCCGTGCTAAGGTAGGAGCAGACGATGTGCCTCTGCATCTGCGTGCTTGCTTGTGGTTTGTTTTTTTGTTTTTTTTAAGAAGAAAAAGATTAAGTAACAAACGGTTTTCCACCCTGCCTGTGTAGCTAGCCAAGACAAGTGATAAGCAACAGAGGTACAAACAGTCTTGCTCTTTTTCTTTCTGCAGGTGTGTAGATTATTTATCAGGCTTTCCCAGTACGTTTGCATGGTAACTCTCCTGCAGATGTTGTATGGCAGTGTGCAAGAACACATCAGAATCCCAACCAAAAAACAAATATTTTTTACCAAAGACCATTGTGGGGAACATGATGCTCCATGTCCACTCTGTTGGTATAGCAGATTTCTGATTAAAAGAAAATGTGTGCAGCTGAACAAAGAACAATTCCAAGGCTCCCTGAGAGACAACAGGTGAGGCTATGGGTTATGCTCATGTTTATTTAATACTTAAGTTAACTTCTTGGGCACCACATCACTAACAACTGCCCCTGATGTGTTAAGATACTTTTAAAAAGATCTGTTGCTGGAAAATTTTTTTTTCATATCTTTGCACATCTTTCCAATAACTCAAAGGCACATCTGAGAATCTAATGAGCATCAATAAAAAGAAAACTTTTTATTTGAAGTGTGAATATATGAAGTATAGTAAGTCTTTGTTTTTAAAAGGTGGTGACTTTGGTCTGTAACTTTAAACAAGGACTTTGTGTTAGCAGTACATTTTTTTGGTTGAAAGAGCAACAAAGAGGAGATAATACATTTAAAGTCATAGAAGAAATAAATACTTTTTTTTAGGCAATATGCATATTAAATAGTTTTAAAAGATAAAAGCTAGTCCTAAGAACTATTTATAAAAACAGATCAATTAATGCCTTTGATTTGGATTTTTCTATTAGTGCAGTAGAAATGCATTTTTCTCAAAAGCTGACTCTTGCATACTTAGAAAAAAATAAAATAAGCTTGTCACTAAGAGAACACGGATTTTTTCCTGAAATTAAAAATCTTTCACTGCTTAATGTATTCCTAGATATTACATTTCACTAGTTCATATTAAAAATGTAATATAACTATATAGTAATACATACCCACAAACACTACCTAATTTGATTTAAGCTGGTGGGACACTGCACCCATTATTATTCCTTTTTCCAGAAAATAACTCTACTTTACAAGACTGAACAGAAAGGGGAGATAGGACTTGCCCCTTTATCAGCCTCATAGTAGATGAGCTTCTCATCTGCTATAGTGTGCTTAGGTTAGCAAGAAGCAGCAATGATTTTTATATGCTACGTTCTCCTGAGATATGGTACTATTTATTTTTTTTAAATTATTGTATACTGAGTTGCATAAGCACCTGAGAAGAATGCAAATGCCTTGATAATCTGAAGGGGGAAATCATTAAAACAGAAAAACTGCCACCCCTTTGTAATACAACATCACAACTGCACGTAAAAGGTATTTATCTCATCAACAGCCTAAGAGAAGGAACACTTATTTTCAGATATCTATTTTCAACTAAGAAATCACCTTGAAATTTTTAGACTGGCCACATTTTAAAAGAAGGATCATGACTCGCTATCAGAGAAGAATTACTCTCTTTTAACTTTCATGCTCTGTACGTTTAATCAAAATACTTGCTTTCGGGGCAAGATCATCTTTTCCAGTAGTGACTATGGTTCACTAGTCTAAAAAACATGATTCCTTCATATATGAAATAAGGAATTCATTTCACTGTACTTATAAAGCCACAATTTTGTAAATCTTATTTGTGTATAAGTAGAAACTGTAGTTTCAACTATCTGCAAGCAGATACATTAATAAAAAGAAATTGAAATTCACCTGGTGTTAAGTGATGAAGGAGACCTACTTTCAGCAGAGGAGAGGAAGTTCACGGGTCTTACCTTGTATAGCCAAGCTCCAGGGGAGTGAAGCATCTTAGATCAGAATTGTGCATTAAACAAAATGTTTTCAGGGCCATTGTACCCACACTTTCACAAACAATATACTGAAAAAGTAGTCCTAACAATCTCAAAAAGACAAGTAATACAAAATTGTGAGTTTGGAATGAAAATTTGTGAGTTTAGAATGAAAATTTGGGAGTATACATTTTCCACGGAAATTGGTGAAGGGAAACTCCCAAACCTTAATTGTAACTCATTCCAAAAAGGAACCCCAGTCCACCAGGCCAGCTGAAGAAGGTATATGGCCAAAATCAGTATGGATTTGAGTGTGCAGAGCAGTAGGAACCGGCTCATCAGGAGGACAGGCCTTAGAATACTTTCTCTCTCCTTAGTTTTTGTAGAAGCTAATGAACAGCAGGATAATATACTGGAAAAATCCCTAGAGGAAAACTCATTTCCAGCACAGCACATAACCTTCAGTATGCAGGAAGCATACAGCAATCCAAGCAACACTGGAAAAGAGATTATAATCTCTGCAAAATATGCAGAGCCATTTAAAATTATAAAGTTCCAACTACTGTTGGGTTTATGAAAATACATCTCCACATTTTTTCCCAGTCAAATACTATTTGACTGTATAAAACTAATTCATCTTTCATGGGGGATTTTTGGAAGAGAGGATTTTTCCACCTTGTCTGTTTTCCTTCTTCCCATTACATATTTTTGGCCTGTATAAAGAGGCAAAGAACTTAATATAAATAAAAACATTTTCTACAACCCAGGCAGACAAGAATTATGTCAGAATGCAGTTCATCAGTGGCTACAAATGTATTTTGCAGCTAGGATCTTAACCTAGTAAAAGAACACATGGGAATAGAATAGTATTTCAGCTTCTAGTTGAGTCTCTGGATTCTGTCATACACAAATAAATAATCAAATAGAGTAAGTATATGCTGATTTACACACACAGTAAAGAAAAAACAAGTACACAATGTTACAGGAGATTAGACTGGGGAATAATTTATTTTTCATTTTTATGTATTGATACAGCAAATCCCTGGGGCTTTATGCAACCTGATCTAGTGGATGATGCCCTTGCTCACAGAAGGGGCTTGGACTAGATGATCTTTAAACGTCCTTTACAATCCAAAGTGTTCTGTGACTCTGTTATCTAATAACATCTGATAGCACATAAATAGTATAAGTAATATAAATGTATAGCACACAATATCATATATGTGCACAGTGCATGCTTTTAACGATTCATACAATTTAAGTCTTATTTTTTGTTCATACTTCTAAATTTTTATAAATAACTGAGCAAGTTTGCATTCTTTATCCATCTCCTGAACTACTTCTTACAAAAATACCAGTTTGTTTAGTGTAATCTACTTACACTTTTCATTTGTCTATAAATACATTAAAAAACAACATAAGACACTGTTTAAACAATAATTAATGCTGCATGTAATACATATTGCAGCGAATCCTTTATTACATCAGTCATAATAAATGACCCTAATTAATAGACTAGGATTGGAAATATGATCCATTGTATTAAATTAGAACACTGCGAAGGAAGTAGTCTGATAGTCACTCCTAGCAGAAAGTTTAGATTTTATTTCTGTATTAAGATGTCTAATAAGACACCAAGAATATCGTTCCCTTGCTTTTCCTTTCCAAAATCAACTCATTCAGAGGCACCATAGTGTAGACTTACTCTCACCACAAGTTAAGTCACCAAACCCTCACATTGATGTGAGTAATTATCATCAAGACCCACCACTGTTACAGTTCTGGTCTCTTCAAAAGCCATGAATTTTGCCACTGATTTCTATCCAGTCAGGATTTCAACATATAGATTACAGATAAGAATTCCAATTTATAGATAAAAAATATACTCTCCCTGGAATCCTAGACTTCCTTACTTGAATACATTCTCTGTTACTTGTTGTCTCATGTCACAGGATGGGTCACTGTGATTCCCACTATTTTGAAACACACAAAACCTCGTTACAGGCAAAAAACTGGAACACTTCTTATGTGAAAAGCAAGTGATTTAATACTAATGAAATGAAAGTCTCAACAGTGTAAGCAGAGAATTATTGCTAGTCCAGTTACGATTATACTAACACAATGTATTCCAAATGTAAATGATTGTAATTAATACACACAAACTTTCTAACATCTCTAAGTTTGTACTACAACCAAATTCATCACATATGGTATACTTTATCTAGACTATGAGCCAAACTTGGCTTTCATCCCCAAGTCTGTTCAGCACACCTTGCTCAGGTACTGTGGCACTGAGACCTGGCTGATGAGGACCCCACCAGCCTTGTTATGCTACGCTCCTGCCTTCCCCTTTCGCTTCCTTCACCCTGGGCAGCTCTAGCATCACCCACTGCCTTCCCTTGCAAGGCCACTCCAACTGCTCTTAGAGGGAAGCAAGACAAGCTGGAGCAAGTCCAGATGAGGCCCAGGAGGACCAGTAGACCACAAAGTTGCGTCCTAGTACAAGCAATGGCAGTACCACTATTCCTGATCAAGCCACTACATTTCTTCCCTCCCTCGGTAAACTAAAGAATAATTAAGGAACTAGAACGGAAAAGAAAAAAATTAAGGTGTGGATTTCTCTGTCTTGCTCCTCTTTTCCCTCTTTTCTTCACAGAAGGGGAGACGGATGCCATGGTGCCTTTTGCACGCTGTACCTTTTCTCTCGGTTGTGTTACAATCAACTTTTGGTTTGGGGGGGAATTTTGTTGAACTTTCAAATGCAGAATGATTGAATATAAACTCTCTTATCCTTACTGCAGTCACTGAGAGAAATGACTTTCATATCTTTGGTTAAGATCTGATTCTTGTATTCATTAACTGTAGCAGGGGGAAAAAAGCAGGTTTGCCCAGCTCGCAGGTAACTTAAAGTTCTTAGTAATAGCTCCTTTAAGACAAATATTGCACACAAACAAAAGGTCTTAAAATCTTCAAATTCCCCCTATTCCTTAATTGTAGTTTCCCAAAGATGTCATGATTCACAAATTACTACATGCTTGTGCTTCCTGATAGGTGTGGTCACTCACAACTGGACAGTTCACTTTGACAGAATTTCTTAGGGAAGTCTACTTTGAGCATATTGTTTGCCTAGAGCATAATGCAAGTCTTTAGAATTTTGAAAACTGGAGCTTATACCTGAATAACAAATGTGAGTAGTAAAAAAAGCATTAAATATATCCCATATATAGAAGCAAGGAGATAGAAGAAAGTACATTATTCAGTGAAATGTTGTTTGTCCATTTTTAGCAATAACCCTGGGTAAGCACTGTGCTTGGGTAAATCACCTATATTAATTGCTAATAAATTAAACACAAATTATTATTACATCTGGTTTAGAAAATAATCTAGTAGAAAAAGATACACAGCAGATGTTTCCCAATTACTAGGCTTTTTTTTCAAGAACAACCAATAACTTGGCTTCAGTTAAAAACCAGAATATTCTGAAGTAATGGTTTAATTCCTCTTTTCTTCCAGAACCATTGATAAATTTTTAAAAATCGAACATATTCAGATATTTCCAGTAGGAGGAAATTTGATATTTATAAGGCCATTTCCTCTTAATGTTCTTGAGTTTTGTTTTCAATATAGCGGATCAAATTCCTAGTAACAAGAAAGGAAGGAACTAGAATTTTAGGAAGAATGGGAAGGAATGGGAGAAAGAAGGGTGAATGGTGGAGAATACAAATTCTTCACTTTTTTTCTGTCTTTTTTCTTTTTTTTTTTTTCCTTAACTCTCTACGTTTCACCAGAAAAGCTGTCATGTGAAGAACTGCCCTCCAGGCAGAGCTTCATGTAGCAATTCTCCAAAGTTTAAAGGAAATATTTCAATCCCTCACTGCTTTACAAGACTTTAAATTAAAACTTCCTAGAGAAAAACTGAAGTGCATACAGTGAAGTCCAGAAATGTTTCTTTTCAGGGAAGCGAGAAAGGAAAAAGGCAAGTGGAAGATGGAACATAAATTTGCTCTTACTGCCTAGCAACACTGCAATTCCTCAAAGATTTTTATTTACATTCATCCAAGGATTTTTTTTTTTTGCTTGTTTTGATACACAATGAATGTACTTGTATTAAAAATAAGTACATATTTAAATGTTATTTTGTGGGTTTTGATGGGGTTTTGGGTTGGGATTTTTTTTTGTACAAACAAAAGAACCTGTTACTTAAGTAGTAACTGCCTTTTTTTCACAGAAAACCTTTTCTTTCTGGCCCTTTGAAATTAAAAAATATCAATCTTTTCAGAACAAGATATGTCAGTCTCCCACACAGTTTTTTGTAAATTGTCTATTAAATGAAGTATATTATATATTTTCATTCTAAAGCATATTTCAGACATCTAAACTGACGGATGTTCATTTGATGTTTGACCTAATTTTTTTGTCTCCATTTACAAAGTCCCTGTAGTTATTTCAGTTCTTTTTTTGAAGGTGTTCAATATTTTTATAACATCCAGGCAAAAATAATGAAAAATAAACAGCGTTCTGTTCCTGATTTATAATAAATGGAAGTACAGCAGATGATAGAGAAAAAACATTTAGAATAAAAACAGCTTTTAATTTCCAAAGAGATTAAGTAGTTTGCCTTTGTTATGTACAACATATATACAGATTTATATACAATATGGAGAAATACCACAACAAATAAACTCTAAATTATTCTCCTTTAAAAAGCTAGTAGTTAAACTATAACGGTCAACAAAATTGAATGTTTAGATATAGAACTTTTCTTCTGGTTATTTGAAAGTGAGTAAGTTTATAGAGCAGAAAATTAAGTGTTTGACAGTTTCTTTTTTTAATACATTCATTTTCTTTTTGCTTATGAAGGATATTGTCTTTATGGGTGAGAAGTATTTACCTGCTTTTTCATAGCTTATGAGACATGTGGGACACAACAGCAATCACTGAAATAAACCACTTTAAAAGTACATTAAACCTTTCTCAAAAGGAAAAATTCATTTGAGGTGGTTTTCTTTTTAAGTGCTTTTTTTTTCTTTTTTGACGCATTTTTCTGCTATCTACAATGTAGCTGAGACTCAAATTTGTCTCAAAGGGCTCCCAGCTGAAGTCTTACTTCATATCATTGGGCATAGCTTAGATACATGGTATTAAAGTCTGTGACAGTAAAATTTGGGCAGGGGAAATCTCAACTCTGTTGTGAAGGTTATGCACGTTCTCTTTCGGGTACTACTGAAACTGAATATATCATTCTCTGTATATATATTAGGGAATGAGCAATTACTCTGATGATGATAATGTTTAGAAGACTTGCAAATCAGGTCAGTTTTAAACTGTGAAATAAAACATTACTAAATGCATTCATTACCATCAGACTTCTTTTTAACGGTCAATACCTGCACAGTATTAATCATCATTATTATGTACAGAAGACTATTACTTTTTTTACAATGACATTCAAAATAGCTGTGAGCATAGAATACCACAGAACTGATGTCACCTTGTTAGTGATGAGGTCTGTGGTCCATACTGGCTCTTGGTTATGGTAGTCAAGGTGTTCTGCTGAAGAGCACGCTGATGAGACAGCTGGAGCAGGCTTTTCTTCCTTCCCCATCCTCCCTTGCTTATAGCTGGTGGTATTATATTATTTCCTTCTTTTCTTTCTTTCTTTTGTCTTGCCAGTCTTCCTTCCTCATGGCTGGGAAGATCTTCTGCCTGTTGGTGCTTTTTTGTCCTTGTCTGGCCACTTCTTGCTTGGCTGCCTCTTGCAGCTCTGCCTCTCGTTGTCCCCTTGGTGTTCGCACTGCTCACCTAGGTAAAACTGCGTCTGGTGGTGCAGCCACATTCTCTGCCATGAGTTACACCATTGCAGGATACTTGTAATTTACAGGCATCAGAGGCCTCTTTTGTTGGCTACAAGGACCTTTGGTTTGGGGGCAGAGTTAACATTCCTGTTCACGGAGCAGATTTTATCCCGTTCATCCACCTTTTGTTGTTTAAATAAACTTACAAGTTTAAGCACTGACTAGAGATGTGTTCTAGGGTTGAAGCAGAGTCAGTGCATTTCAGTAAGCCCTATAAACAAAGCATTATGGAAGTCCTTTGAATCCTTTCTATATCAGTTTAGCAATTTGTTTTGTAACATGAATCAGTATCTGGTAGCACTAGATTTTCTAAAGGCCAAGCTACTGCAAGACCAGGACAGTCTTAGGCTTGTTTTCTAAGAATACTATCAAATAGCAGTCGTAGTTTCAGAAATGGAAAGAGGCAAAGATGTGTCATTGGAAAAATTACTTGAATCAAAGGTACTGCAAACATGAGATCAATACATCCTTAAAGATCAACTAACTGAAAATAATCTTTTCACAAAGTAAATATTCATGTAATAAAAATAAAAACAGCTAACAGTTAAACATGTAGCTTTTCATTCTAAGTCTTTATCCTTGTAAAAGACTGTCTACTGGTTTTGGACAGTCATCATACAAAACCAAAATACAGTCTTTTTTATTAGGAACCGTGGTCACATAACAGATTTATATACCAAAATATCATGACCTTTTGTTATAAAGATTTCTTTTGACTCTAGCTTTAAAAGAAGTGACTGAAAGTCATTCTGAAATAGTAATTATGAAAGGTCAGAGAAAAGTAGCTTAAAAGATAACTGGCCAATTGTTGATCAGGCATTTAAAAATGGAGGTTGGGTGGGAGAAATGGTGTAGGTGGTTATTTTAGTGGTAGTCTTGTGAAATGACATTGGTAATTGACTTTCTTTGTACTGAAAAATTAATTTCTAGACAACTGACAGACATGAACTTAGAAGACATAAGGTTGAAAAACTATAAAGTTACAAATACTTTAAAACCTTTTAAAAATACTTTATAAACCTTGTCCTCAAGATGGATTGCTTGTCTATCACAAGTTCTATAGGAAAATAATACTGCATGGTTAGTATATAGCATAAATAATATTTATTCACTATAAGTAATATTTAAATACACTTATTCTTGGTGGAAAAAAAAGTAGAGCTTACTGAAAATATATCTAAACTATAACATAGGAAGTAACTTCATAAGAGTGATTATCTTTTACTTTTGAGCATGTGGTGCCTTAAAATTTCTTTTAAAATACACATTGTAAATTCTCATTAAAAAATACCAAAAAATGTAGTGTGAACCTGTTTTAAACTACAAATACACTTCAGTTAACATGCCTCTCACAAACTGAGCATTTTATGAGAATATTTTCTCTTTGCATTGTACATCAAGATCATTTGTCTGCTAGAAGATATCAAATGGTATCTGTTATTAACAACTTACAATTTACAAGTATAATGAAAAATGTTTTGCATCATGTTTTTTTGGGGGGTGGTTGCCCTCAAATCAGTTATCTTTGCTTCAGGTTAATATGTATCAACAGATTATAGGCATCAAATTGAGATTTATAGAGTACCTTTTTGTTATATGGGTGCTTGTCGTATTTTACTAGATATTCTACTATTCTCCCTACCCCAAATACAAGCTTAAAAAAAAAAGATTTAGTTGTTTGTTTTTAAAGTTAAAATTTCGCATTACTTCTGCCTTGATAAATGTTCATAGAATAGCACGTGCCTCACTCTTCAGAAAACTATGTGAATAAAATTTTCCTGTACAATTACATTCACTTATACAGAGAAACAGTTCCTAGGATATTCATTCGGTATCACCAATTTACAGAAACAAAACCAATAGGTTGGATTAGAATTTCATCTTTGATATAAGATCGTGTCCTTACATTTTGTGTATAATGCTTTTATGTGGAACTTAAAGTTGTCACGATCAAATATGAGGTTTGGTGAGTTTTGATGGAGATTTAAGTAAATTGGCAGTAGCTATTTTATTTGACCTTTATCAGGTCATGTCATTTCTTTGATATTCTATTCATCGTAAATCATATTAGGGTAGTAAGATTTTCCCTTATTCCATTCTTTATGAGTTTTGTGTTGTGTGCAAGATATTCTGTAAAAGGACTGTTGCCTGTATTGTGCTTAGTTACCTTAGATCTCAAATTCTGCTAGTATCTGTAGAAACCTGATAATAGAAATAATAATGTTATAAATATTTAAAATAGCTCTCACCTGCCAGCAAGAGTTTTGGAGCTCTTTGCCTGGAAGGATATGAGAATATAACAATAAGGTAAACCAGATATTTAGCTCCTCCAGTGGAGCAGAGCAAATTGTAGAAAAGTATACAATATCTTTCAGATCAAAATTAGATGTCATCTTTTCGTATGCAGTTTGTCATTGATTCTGGGATATACACACTGAAAGCAGATTATTTGTGCCCCTGACACCTCTGTGCTTCTCTTATAACATCTGTGAGATGTTGTTTTTGTTTTAGAGAACTTGATTGATCGTTAAGTAAGAGGGCTTTTTTAAATAGAATATTCTTGATGAAGTACGTTCCAATTATAAAGAAGTAATTCTAGTAGAACTAGTTTTAAGCAAACGAAGGTTTTTCTTAAAATACTCATGTCAGAAATGTAAAAAAAAAACCCACAGAGTAAACTCTAATTATCTTCAAAGGCGACAGGTTTTGATGACAAATATTCTATTCCAAATAAGATATATTGATTTTCTTTACCTCATCTTAAACTGAAGAAACCATAAAGGATTCCCTGACCTCGTAGGGTCTCACACTCATAGGACATAAGACTTATTGCTAAGGATAAATACTGTCATATGTTACTGAACTCCAGATTGGAGCAGCCTCTTACGCGTTACAGCAGAGCTCAAAAAACTTACCAGAAACTATCCTTAGATCTGCAGCTTGTGTTTGTGGATGAGAGATAATGAGATTTTGAACAAAACTGATTTGTTTCTATGTAACCATTCAGAAAACAACAAAAAAATGCAGAATGGGGATGAGAGGAAAGAGTCAAGGCTTCCCACAGGAGAAGAACAAGGGCATTTGTAGCACATTTTGAATCTGCAAAGCACAAAAATGTAGTAGTTAGTTACATATTTGCACACTCCACAGCCTTCA
This sequence comes from Trogon surrucura, assembly GCA_020746105.1. Classification (NCBI taxonomy): domain Eukaryota; kingdom Metazoa; phylum Chordata; class Aves; order Trogoniformes; family Trogonidae; genus Trogon; species Trogon surrucura. Next base: position 13,006,361 of record CM036624.1, read on the forward strand.
CACTCCTGACTCTAAATTCTTGCCATCTCTAAACTCTGACTCTCACCAGCTGTAAGAGCTGACGTTACTTACTGTAAGTTCACACCAAAATGTGCTAAGAAAGAAAATCTATTCGCTTTCACATCAGCATATCTTATGAGAATTTACATGAAGGTGGATTATGGAAAATAACTTCTTATTTCCAAAGCTGCTACACTCCTAACATCTGGCAGGGGAAACTCTGATTTGGAAAATTTCTGACAACTGCAGCAACAAAAGTTTTAACAAGAACAGACCTGGAGGCTCTCGCCTAGAGTTACTGGCATGATCGCTCTTCACCGGTTCCCACTAGAATCAAAACTATGTCTAAGTTTCTCAAAATAATGCTGCACACACAATTTATCTAATCCTAAAATGGAAATGTTGACATGGCTAGGCACCAAGACAGAAGGATCTGAGAGACAGGAAGAAGTTTAATTATTATGCAGACCTGTGTACATTTTGTGTTATAGGAAAAGCAGTAGTAAATATGCTTTTTCCCCTTTCAGGTTCCTGAACACATGCCGGAAGGTTTCCATTTGCAGAAAGACTTTCCATAGTGAAGTTTAGGTCAGTTATAAAGTACGAGCTCCAATTTGTATCTCCCCATAACATACAGCTCATTAAAGCAGAAACATTCCACTTACTACGTGATTAAATGAATTCTTGATCAGAGTAGCAGTTATTGAACACATCTTTTTGAATTATCAGTGACACTGAGGAATAAAACTGTTGTTAATTTTGCCCGGTAGTTAATACTGGACTGTTTCTTGCATACCTCGCCAAACAAACCACAGCTACTAAGCATCATCAAATCCAGTTAAGCCACTCATCCTCTTTCAGGGAAAAATTTACATCAGATGAGAGGACACCTGGATTTCATCCATTTCTTTCTCAATGCAGAAATGGATGAGAATTAGGTTAGCATCCTCTATCTCTTGATGTCCTATGCAGTTTAACATCAAACATAAAGAAATCGCTATCACCACCAATGACTCTTTTGGTTTCTAGAGGATACTTTAACCCCAGAAGTTCTGAATGATAGGGATGAGATTGGTGTGACTATACGCAATCTGAGCAACATCCTTAGCCGTATCCATAAAATCAAATTGCCATAATGTCAACAGTATGTCATTGCCTTACACTAACCAGTTCAGTGTCCCAACCTTAGTCCCCAACACCATCTTTCCTTTTTCTCTCTGCAGTCTCTCCCCTGTTCTATGTAGTATCAAGATCCTGTTGTAATTCTCTGGTGGCACACACAGTGTTATCAGTATAATAGAAGTACAAGGTGAGGGAAGAATGTTACAGTTCATTTGAATACAACCATTGTTTTGCTTAGTGGATAGCTCTTATGCTTGAAGAACAAGATAGTTTAATGTGAGATCAGTATAACTAAGCCTATTCTTTAGTTAGGACTTCTCTTATGGCCAGTAAACACAATTTATTTTTTTTTTTTAAAAAAAGGAGTGGGGAACTGCATTATAGCAATACCACAATGCCAGCATATTTGAATATGTATTGGCATGCAGGGCATTTTATTAAACTGTGTTTCATGTATGTCCTTCCAGACAAAACACTAGAAATTGGTAGAATACAAAAGACTATTTAAAAAGCAATTTTCTTGTCTACTCTTTTATTAATTGTCAGTTTTTAACTGGTTGGAATAGCTAAGATACCCCTAGCTTTTGTACCATTATTCAGATCCTTGAAATTTATTTACTTTTAAACGTAGATGGGATTTTTTGTCACTTTTATTTCTTCAAATAGTTCTCCTTGCTCTTCAGAAAATAAGGTTTAATATTTAACAGGCTATTCTAAAAACCCAAAACCAAACAAAAATGCAGAGTTAAGCTTATCTTTTTAAAAACGAAGTGAGGAGTCATTGTTAACTGACACACTAAGCAAGCGTTTTTAGAGCCCATAAGTCCTCAAATTTTCTTTGTTCCGTCCTTCAAACATTTTTTTTTTCTTTTCAAAAGAAAAAGCAATTATAATGGAAGCACCTTTTTTTTCTTCTTCTTCTGTTTGAAAACCTGGCATTCTGACTTCTGGAATAGATTTTTTTATGTCTTTCACTTCTGAATTATATAAAACAATCTACCTGCAGGCATCCAATATTTTGGTCTATTTAAATACACCCGTTTCCCTGAAAGGCTACTCCACCTTTTTGTAGGAGAAGCAAAAACAGAACAAAGACCAACAACAACAAAGCACATGCATAAATGTACACAGTATTTGACACAAAAAAAACGCATTTTTTTTCCCTGTAGCTACATATAAAACTGGTTTAGGTTTTTTTAACTGGTCAGTAAGTGGAATCACCTCATCTAAAGCTAAAAGAAAGAACAAGAAATTAACACATATTCACCAGATACTCATACTGCAGGGAAGTGGAACAAGGAAGAGCATGTGTAATACTACTCTAAGTTTCCTTGATCATTTGTCTCTTAGCACGTCTACTGAAAAGTCAGAGTAAATATATGAAATTCACATCCTTGCAAATTTTGACATATATGTTCATACGCATATGTTATAGAAGAGAAAAAAATCTTATTTGTGTTAGTTATGTATGTATTTTCACAGGTTTCATGATAACCAAATAGTTTCACCATACAGTGTGCTGTTCATTTTCCTATTTTTATTGCACAGAACTAAAGCATGATGCACTGCAGTACATTTTATATCTGTCCTATGAGACTGGAAACATTGGAAATAAGCGTTTCTTAAAATGACATTTCTTTTTTCCCCTATGAAACAGCTGCGTAGCAGTCTAATTTCTTCAGAGCTTCATATCCAGTGAGCTTTATTTCCAATGTTTGTCTGCATATGCATGAGCTGTAAAATGATTCAAATGTGTCTCGATTTTTAGTAGTTAGCTAGAAAGGATTTGTTGTCCTCTGTTCATTTTTAAGAACTTAGATTTATATGTGAGTACTTAAGCAAAAATACCATTTTCAGAGTTAGGCATTAAATGGCTTTGAGTGACAATGTCACTCAAGAAGAAATGCTAAAAAAAGAATTGGGAAGGTAATCAGACTATATTGTAAATGAATGTAAAACTTCTTTTGAGAAGAGAAGGGTAACTTCTGAAGTGTTACAGAAAGAAAAATGTCAAGATTTGGGAAGTGTCTGGATGAGCATGAAGGAGGAGTAATTACTATGATCAAATGTACATCTGGAAAAGATTATTTTATTAAGAAATGAAACTGTGAAAGAATACTTAATTAAGCTTTCTATAACTTTTCCCTAGTCATAACAAAGGAATGGCTCTCACATAGCCTTGCATATGATTGCTACTATTTTCTGGAAATATTTTAGATGATTCCTTACATGCTAAAAAAGTCTTGATTCAGTGCTTTCTCTTTTTTTCATCAATAATACACTGTTTCTTCAGCTTTATTGACTTAACCACTGCATGTCTTTCCCCCTTTGTTCACGTCTGTCATCCACAGAAACAAGTTACATCAGTGAAAGTTTGGAACATTACCTCTGGAGGAAAGGACGGAGGAATACTCAGCCAACTATTTCCTTCCACCAGATTTTTTTGCAAGAAACAAGGAACCAAAACCTACTTTATTGCAAACAAGGGTTGCACATCTTGAAACAGAGGACTGGATATATTTTCATATAGCTTTAAAGAGTTGCAGATTTGCTGCAGTAAATGAATATTTTTAATGGCAAAAAAATGAACTGAGCAGATCAAGTTGAGATGAGAATAAAAGATGAAAAAACCTGTCCCAGTAAAGAATAATCTATTGTATTAGGTGAAGACAGAAATCTTGAGGATATGATTATGGGTTCTGACATAGAAAGTTAAGGGATCTGAAGGGTAAGTAAGCATTCTCCCTTGCCTTGGTGTCAATGGAGGCTTTTGATATTCCCTTATTATCTCTAAAGAAAATAAAACCTTTGTGTAAATGTTACTTGTGTACTAACAGCCATAATCTTTGTCTTTTCTTTATGTTTCATTCTTGCAGAGCCTGTGCCTTATTTTAATGTTAATTCCATGCTGATGCAGCATTGTGCCTGTTCAGAGTGAATTACAGAATTGAGGTCTATATTTTAGTGTTCTTTTTTTCTCAGAGATCTCTCACTGGCTGATCTGGTGCTGAGCCTGATATGTCTCTGAATAGTTTTCTTGCTGGAACAAATGAAAGGATTTCAAAATGCAGTAGTCATCTAAATTTCAGTCTGCAGAGAAAGGAGAAAATTACAGAAGTTTGAGCTGGGGTTCTGTCTCTTTCTAATCACAGTGTGAGGTTCAAGCCAAACCCTCAGAAACCTTGACTGGTAGCTAATTTGGGTGACAGGCATAACTGTCCCATGTTGAAGCCCTTGTCTTTTCAGAACCTCACGAAGTAAGACCATCCAACTCCCTGTTTCAATGCTTTAAAAGCTTGAGAAAAATGCAGACTTGTGTAATGGGGTTTGCCTAACTGAATCACAAAAGGGAATGCCAGCAAATATTAGCAGCAGGCCAGTCTACATATCCTTGACACAGAAATGAAATGAGTATGGAAAACGAGCAGACTTATTGAGAATGAACTCAGACATGCACACGCAAGCACAAACATGTATAGTATACGTACACAACATTTGCTCTCTTCCAGTCCTCAAGCGTCTCCCCTGATCGCCATGGGCCCTCAAACATAATTGAGCATGGTCTTACAAAGGCATCAGCCAGCTCTAAGTGCTTGTGGATGTATCCCGTCGGGCCTCAAGTATTTGTTTAAGTTTGTTTAAGTATGCTCCGACCTGATCCTTCTCCAGCTAGGACAAATATTCCTTGCTATAGACTTTTCTTCTGGTCTCATGGGCCTTGGATTTCTGTAAGGCTAGGAGCCTTCAGAAGAGGAGGTGGCACTGAGTAACTTGGCCTTGCCCATGTCTTTTGTCACTGGGGCCAATTCAGCAGTAGATGCACATTTCCCGTCCTTCCCTTTGCTGCTGACAGACATGTAAAAACATTTCATGTGCCATGTTGCCCTTCACATCCCACATCTGATTCAACTCCAGATGGGCTTTGATTTTCCTAATCACGTTTAACTGTCCCAGAGGAACCTTCCTCAGTAAGGAATCAGAGTTTACTGATATGAGGATGTTTAAAAATACAAAAATAAATAATAAAAAAAAAAATAAAGCCATCTTTGAGAAATAGGAGCTGAAGCAGGATTGGTTTCATCCTTTTTTCATTTTCCCTGGCAATTTGTTGTTGCTTGGATAACTCCTATGTGCACCTACACCCTTTCATGTTTGCGACTTTGACGGTCCTCTTACATATTTACGCGAAACATATATATGGTGTGTTTGACACTGTCATTAGCAAGTTACGAAATGATTATATATTGTTGCTAGTTAACACTGCTTTTAATATTCTTACATTTGAGTTTAAGGCAAAATAATTTTAAGCATCACCTAATACTTTTGTATGCTACAGGTGTCACAGGTCTCTGATAGGGTGCAGAATGCATTTGGTGTTGAGACAAGGAGATACTTGAGAGGCCACTTTCTGTTCTCTTTATGAATATTCCACATGACAAATATTTGAACTTGAGCCTGGGATCTAAAGCAAATTTCTATTTAAAAACGAGGGCATTTCATGAAAATGCTTAATAGTTCAACTGAATCATGTATCATGCTCTGATTAATGTTTATTTGAATATGATATTAGCTACTTTTCGGTTGCACTGATTTATTTATTTTTTAAGTGACCTTGAGTCTTTCTGTCTGAAAACAAATGTTGAACACTTTGCAAACAGAACAGTGGGCATAAGTGTGAGCAGATGGCAAACTCTGCTGCAAAGTTTGAGTGCTGCTTTCTGAAAAGCGACAGATGAAATTGTAGCTTCTATTAGAAACTCAGAAGCAAGCTGTCCTTTGAGAGTTCCTCTCTTTTTCATCAACGGAATGATAACATCTCAAGTGCATATATATTCAGCATTTCTCTGTCATGCTGTAGAACTGGATGCTGATGTAATGGCTTTATTTCACTGGGAGGCCAAGATACTTTTTTTAAACTTCATTAACTGATAGTATAAGGCTCAGATACTAGAACTGACTTAGAAAAACACAATCAGTCATGGTAACAGAATGAAGACCAATATAAGCATTTTTGTTGTGAACAAATGGTATGTGTTGCACACCATAAACCATTGAATGAGTAAATATATTTTAAAGATTCATAAAGCAAGTTAATCTGTCAAATTCAATTTTTAACTAAAAATTATTTTTTTAAAAATATAAAAATTGTTCTACTAATAGGATGTGGCAGCTCATGCAGTTATTTTCTCAGCATCTTTGGGAACTGTGGATTTATCACAACTAGAATCTCAGCATCTGTCATTTTCTTGCTTGATATAGACTTTCCCTTAACACTTGAAAAATGTATATTTTTTGTAAAGCCAAGCCATTGGGACACATTCAACAGAATACAAATAAATGCCACTAGTGCTACTAAGATTAAACATACTATTAATACTAAAACAGCCACACATACAAACTGGATCTTACCTCTCTAGTGTGTCTTAAAGTTTTTGGTCAGCAGAATGATTGTGGAAAATGTCTCCATATTTATTTTGAGGGAATTAAAGGCTCTTTTTTAAAAAAAGTGAGAAGGATCTAATGCTTCAGTCCTGTTATGAAAATGTTTATTTATGTACTGATTTATTCTTCAGCTGAAATATCTTAAGAACAAAAAATATGGCTTGACTAACAGTGCAGCAATAAATGCCATAGTAAAGACTTTTTTTAGATGATTCTACAAATGCTACTAGACAGACAGTTGTGAGGATATAGCAGATCCTCTGCTATATGTTGCCTGAACTCTTGAAAGTACCTTTCTTCTTAAATTGTTAATTTCAACACTTGCACTTTTAACATTGTTTTGTAAAATATCTCTTAAGATTGTACTTTGGTACTGAAGAGAATTCTTGGATGTTGCTGTACTACTGTATTCGAGATATGAATATAAGTAGGATTACATATATGCACTGATATTTGTTGGATCTTGTTCATTATTTCTTGGATCTGGTTCATTATTGAGAAGCAAAAGGCAGAGGATGTCAGTGAAAGAGAGAAGAAACTAATAATTCAGGGGTTTATACAGTCTTTCTTGGTGATTTAATTCCAAAACACTGCTTCACACTTTTTCATCACTGTTAAAGAATTTGAAGAGTTGAAATCTAGCGGAAATTTAAGATTATACATGATAAGTCCCTTTCCTTGGGAATAAGGAAGGGGAAAATATTTGGTTCAGGAACACTTCTGCTGCTCAGCTAATGAGAAAAGATCAAACCCATCAGAAAATCATATAAATGAACTGTATTTATCCTGCAGCTCTGAAAAGTATTGAGGGAGCACACTGAAAAGAGAAATAAAATGCTAAGAATATTTTGCATATCCCAATATAAAGTTTTGTCATCGAGAAACAACTAGGAAATGCTCAGATAAAGGTAAACAAGAGTAGCGTTAGTGCTGGAAGTGCCAGAGTTACCATACCTTTGAACCATCTGACACTCTTATGGCTTTACTGAAGTAAATGCTACTGAGTTTTCATTTATTTTATTACAGGCTGCTGAATCAAGAAAGTCAACGGAGGTGAGGCTACTGCAGCTCCATTTATTCCCGACAGGTACAGGCAGAAACACACATATACAACACACACGCACATGGTCCACTACCCAGCAACATAGGTAGAAAACACATTGTTAAGTCACATGGAATTGAATCTCATTAGGGATGTCTGACAACAAGAAGGGCTTCCATAATGACATAGGTGACAAAAGGAAGGCTAGGAAAAGTGTGGGCCCACTGCTGAATGAGTTGGGTGACCTCTTACACAGCAGATGGAGAAGGTTGAGTGACTGAGTACTTTCTTTGCATCAGTCTTTACTAGTGAGACTGGCTTTCAGGAATTCCAGAGACCAGGCAGAAATTCTGGAGGAAGGAAGAAGTACCCTTGGTGGAAGAGGATCGAACAGAGAATACTTAAGTGAACTGGACATGCACAAGTCCACGAGGTGTGACCAGAGGCACCAAGTACCGAGTTAGCTGGATGGTGTCATAATGAGGCCACTGTTGATAATCTTTGATCAATCTTTAATCAATCAATCATGATTGATCAAAGGGACAAAGACTGGAGGAAAGCAAAGGTCACTTCTATTTTCAAGAAGTGCAAGAAGGAGGATCCGGAGAACTACAGACCACTCTGCCTCACCTCAGGCCCTGGGAAAGCAATGGAGCAGCTAATCCTGGAAACCATTTCCACATACATGAAAGACAAGAAAATCACCAGATGAGTCGGTAGGAACTCATCAAGAGAAAAATCATGCTCAATCAACTTGATAAACTTCTATGCTGAAGCGACTGGTCTGGTAGATGAAGGGTGAGCAGTGGACATTGTCTACCTGGACTTCAGCAAGGCTGTTGACACTGTCTCACATAAGATCCTCCTAGAGAAGGAAGTCTGAACTGTATGAGCAGATAGTGAGGTGGATTGAAAACTGGTTGAATGCATAGGCCCGCAAGCTGGTGATCAGCAGCACAAAGTTTAGTTGGAGACCAGTAACTAGCAATGTGTCCCAGTGAGCAATATGGGGCCCAATCTTGTTCAATACCTTCACTAATGATGGAGTAGAATCAGAGGTGCAGCTGATATGCCAGAAAGTTGTGCTGCCATCCAGAAGGACCTCAAGAGTCTGGAGAAACAGGTTCATGAAGTTCAACAAGTGGAATACTGAAGTTGTGCACCTGGGAAGGAACAACCCCACGCACTAGGACATGTTGGGGCCAGACAAATAAAAAGCAGCTTGGCAGAAAAGGACCTGAGGGTCCTGGTGGACACCAAATTGAACATGAGCCAGCAATGGGACCTAGTGGCAAAGGCAGCTAACAGTATTGTGGGCTGCATTTAGCACAGTATTGCCAGCAGGTTGAGGAAGGACATCTTTCTGTTCTACTCAGTACAGGTGAGGTCACACCTGGAGAACAGCATCTCTCCTGTGAGGAAAAGCTGAGAGAGCCAGGAAATTTCAGCCTGGAGAAGAGAAGGCTCAGGAAGATCTTACCAGTGTATAAAAATAGTTGAAGGTAAGGTTTGGAGAGGACAGAGCTAAGTATTTTCAATGATGCCCAGTGACAGGACAAGAGGCAATAGCCAACAAAGTGAAATACCTGAAGTTCCCTCTGAACATCAGGAGACACTTTGTTACTGTGAGAGTAACTGAGAACAGGTTGTTCAGAGAGCTTGTGGGTTTCCCCTTATTGGAGGTATTCGAAAGGCTTCTGGACATGGTCCTGGGCAGCCAGATCTAGGTGACCCTGCTTGAGAAGGGGAGTTGGATGAGATGACCTCCAGATGCTCCTTCCAACTCCAACCCTTCTGTGATCTATAACTAAAAATCCCCACACAGGTATTCCCACTGAAAACAAGCGCCAAAACATCACAGTGCTGTCAGGAAGGTATTGCATCTAGTCATCCAAATAAGCCAATTCTTGAAATATTACAGTTCTTCTTACTTTCCAGATCATGATATCAAAACATACCATGTTACTACTTAAAGTTCACCAAATTAAAGAAAAAAAAATTACTATCTGAAGAAAATAAATTGGGGGGGCAGGAGGGAAGAAGCTTGGGAATTTTGAGGCAAAGACTACTAGTTATACCTGCTGCATTTTAGGAAATCACAGACCTGAGAGACCTCACTCCAAGTTTTTTGGAGTTTTTGCAGTGTTTTTTTTTTCCTTAGGGCTGGAAACACCGATATTTCAGCCCTCTTGTATTTTAGTTATTTCTTTGAAAGCTATCATATTTTTCGTGGTGCCCAAATATAAGCAGAATTACCATGGTTTTCAAAGGGAAGGATTAGCCTCATAAAATTAGGTGACTATTTTTTTTCTCAAAATAAAACCTCTAAACAATTGACAAGGACTTCTCAGTATTTACTCCCCTAAAAATCAATGAGTTGTATAAAAAGATTCTAAGATGGGTTTAGAAATGCTTGTAATCTCCTATGAGAGATTGTAACAAGAATAAACAAGCATACAGAATCACTTTGTGTTTCCCTCTATGTTCCTTCCTTCTGCTATCTACCATGAGTTTTATTGCCTATGGAAATTATCCAGATTTTCTTTAGATGTGCAGCAAGTTCAGCTGTTGGAAGCTATGAGTAGGAAGGTGCAGTGAGCCACTGCACACCTGTCATCCGTGATCAGGCCGCGATGATGCCTGCTTGGCCTTCCAGCGGACAGAAGTTTGGTACTGAGTTACACCATGGCAACTCTTCTCTAGGTTGACTTACTGCCACGAGGATTTTAGACTTCTTAAACCAATTCTAATTAATTAAACTTGATACTGTACCAGCTTTAGTATAAGAATAAAAGTTTCTTCCATCAAAATAATTTATTTGTTAAAAATGTTAATAAAATCCCCTGATAAAGTACATTTCTTAAACTTGGAGTGAGGCATAATTATCCTATCACACACAAGGAAACCTCAACAATATTAGCTACTCAGCCAGTATTAGCTGATTGTTTATTCATTAATCTTCAGAAAAACCCTACATTGCCTCAAGATACAGAAGGTAGATGAATACAAGATGCAGAAGCAATTTATATAATCAGCTCCACAGGTTTCTACAGTAGATAACGGGTTGTCATGAAACAAGTTTGAAGGGCTGAAGAGTAAATGAAAGGAAATCAGTTTCAAATTCAGCATGGGTCATAACTGCATCAGATGGAGTTTATCAGTTTTATGCAAGTTAAGATGGTGCTTATTAATTTTATGGAAGTGTATGTCACAATTTTATTTAGCATAGATTGATTCCCAGTGAAACATTGTTATTCTGGACTGATACTCAGCAACACCCAAAAATGAATGTTCTGACATCAGGTTCTTTAGCACCTATTGAAAAAAGGCATTCAGACGCAAACTAAATCTTGACTACAGTGAGGCTGATTGTCATGTTTTTGAAATGCAGTTTAGAAAGAGTTATAAGTTGTCTGACAGACATGCAAAATTGACAGCAATTTTGTTAACGGCTTAACTCTCTTTAGGTGCTTACATTTAAGATGATTATCAGCAAATGACAGTTCTCTTTGGGACTCTTGGATCCTAAATTCTCTAAATAACTCAACACCCAACATTTGAGATTTCTGAGAAATCTGATTACGTTGTCTATTGCTTACATATGACTTAAATTCTTCTAAAAGTCTTATTCCAATCATATGTGCTAATTTTGAAAGACTGTCTGTATTCCATTGTGTTAGTCCTTTGAATGTGTTCTAGTTGCTTTTCTGTCTTCTAATCCACAGAAGAATGGGGTTATAATAGTTCATTGTTACTTGTTCTCCTAATCCTTATTGCACATGAAGTTTGGATTTTTCACAGACATCCTCTACTGACACGGGAGTTTGATGATCTCACCTTGACCAAGAGCTGAGGGCAGTAAAAACTGTGATGAGTATAATAAGCTGTGGCCAAGAGGACCATGTGAACAAGATCAGACTAGGAGCCATGGTTTGGGCCATGTACCAGTGTATCGCAGGAGAGCATTACCCAAAGTTGCTGGGAAGATGCACCAGGATGTGAATATGGGCTGTTCACACTGGTTAGGATGACACCTGTGAAGGCCTTCAGAGGCAGAGATTGGGTATGCAGCTTTCAGACGCCCCCACCATGGAATCCCATCCCCAAGGTGGCACCGCTACACGTGAGAGCTGAAACATGGCCTATGGACTGACAGAAACTGGTCTGAGATTCACCTTCCTTTGGCTCAGCTATGCCATGCCACAGATTTGGTAACCCAGGCACATCCTTGTCAGTGGTATGGGTGGGTGGCTGGCTGGGCATAAACATGCAGGTTTGAGCGAAACATTCACTTTGACACAGCCTACACCATGCTTGGTCTACTAATAAACCGAGCTCAGTAACATCATGGTTTTGATATTCCATTTCCTTCTGTGATATCTACCAAGATAAAGCTGAAAAAGTGTTTTGGCTATCTTAAGAGGTTGTATGTTCTTTTTGTTGCTGTTAGAGCAACGAGGCTGGTGAAGGAACTAGAAGGAAAGTCCTGTGAGGAGAGGCTGAGGGAGCTGGGGGTGTTTAGCCTGGAGAAGAGGAGGCTAAGTGGGGACCTTATCACTTTCTAGAACTGCCTGAAGGGAGGTTGTAGTCAGGTGGGGGTCGGGCTCTTCTCCCGAGCAACTAGTGACAGGACAGGAAGGCATGGCCTGAAACTGCACCAGGGAAGGTTTAGGTTGGATCTCAGGAAGCACTTCCTCACGGAGAGGGTGCTCAGGCACTGGGATGCGCTGCCCAGGGAAGTGGTGGAGTCACCGTCCCTGGAGGTGTTTAAGGAGAGGTTGGATGTGGCACTTAGTGCCATGGTCTAGACAATGTGGTAGTGTTGGGTCATAGGCTGGACGTGATGATCTTAGAAGTCTTTTCCAACCTCAACAATTCTGTGGTTAGACCATTTATCTACATCTTTCTTACTGGATGATAATATGATATACATTAAACAATGCCTTGCTTGGCAGCAGCTTGGCACCTCCCTTGTCTAAATGAACAAATGTTTAGAGAGAACAGTTTCCTCAAATACTCAGATTACTTGCTTCTCCCCTGAAAAGGTTCTTTGTAAGTTTTGGGAGGATACGGCTTCCTTTCACGAAGGATTTTTTATCACCCCTTTCTCTTTCATAGCTTTTCTACAGTGGTGGATGTGATTGCAGTATCAGTTCGCTAGGTACATCATGAGCACTGATTCTGTAAAGTAAAGATATGTTTCTTCTTCCAAATCACTTTTTTTGTGATGACTGTCATGCCAACTGAATAGCTTCACATGAGCTGTCTTAGCAACTTTTTAGAAATCTTTGTTTTTGTGGATTTTTCTTTTTACAATTTCTACCTACTTTTTTATCAAGCTACTTTTTAAGCCTAGTGTATTCTCTCCTTGCTTAAGTTGTAAAGTAAGTTCTAACCATAATTCTTGTCTTTGAATCAGCTACTCAAACAATCCCACCTAATCCTTTTATAAACTTTTTCAACTTGTCTCTTCTGTGATTCTGCGATTCTTCAAAACTACCTGCAGTTTTTTGATTGGTAGATGAGCTAGTTTCCTTCTACCATTCAATTCTATCTGTAACATATGATTTCCATAGAGCATTGCATTTTTTATCTACTTCATGTTTAACCAAATTTCAGGTATTTTGATCAAAGAGATTATTTTGGAGATGATAAATATACTTAGTCTTTTTCCCTCTCCTAGTACAGCAATATTTTTGTAAAAAAATTGTTCACATTTTCCCGGCACTGGAGACTCATGTTCTTCAAGGCAGGTGTCTGAAATATGATAAAAGAGTAGTAATTAAATCTTGGAAATATTTGAGTTTCACGTAAGAATATCCATTGCGTAAATATTAAAGATTGGTGTGGATAACACTAGTAAGAAAAGGATGCATGCTGCCAATAAGGTTTTGCTTCAGTTTCTTAATATGGTGATAAAAGGTAAAATGATAACTAAAATTCTGTCATTTCAGAAATTTGTTAACAATGTACGGGTGAAAAACCCGTATTACTTATTTCCCTGGAAAATGAGAACACATTTTGTAACCAGTATAACAAATCTTTTCATCTCTTTACTGAATTTCTTCACTATTTTATGAGTGTGAGGCTGAGTGAGTGATAAGAAGACATTAGAAGAAGAGGTATGAAATCTGGCCCCTCAAGATAAAAAAAAAAAAGCTTCCATCCTTCCATGGCAAGACACTTCAAAAAAAAACATCCAAGTATTTAAAAAACTTTAGATTAAACAGAGAAAATAAAGAGCAAGTCTGCAGAAATAATATTAAATATTAATCTAAAGAGTAGTGGAAGCCATTCAAGAGAAGTGCTAAGAATTCTGATGTAAGCATCAAACTTTTGAATATGAACATGGGGTGATGTAAACCAGCTCCTGCCTGCCCCCAGAGCTTTCGGCTTTGCAAGGTAAAGCTTTGTTTTCAGTGAGATGTGGAAATGAAGAGGCGTTACATTCCACTTCTGGGTTACAAATTATAATGACATAATTTCAGGAGTAATTGAGTTTTCCATCGCACTAATTAAAACCTGAAGTATAGATTAAATGAAGGAAATCAGATTCTTTAGGGACCTGCAAGTTTATTATGTGTAACATTTATAATCCAGTTCATGTAAGTAGAGTCAATTAAAGTTTCTGAGCAACGTGTTTTTGTTCTTGTGCCCTCTCTCTGCAGGACTTTGTAACTTGGGAAATAATGGAGCTGACTCCATTAAGATACATTTAACATCGGATTCTTTACAGTTTAGACATTCATTTATTTACTAATCCCACAATGCTTGGAGGAAGCTTATTAATTGTGCTTTTGTAGAATAAGTGCAAGTATATTTTAAAGCACAATAATGCCTGAAGATGTGAAATAAGAGACAAGATTGTAAACTGAAACCTGATGAGGATGAATAGTTCACAGAGATTAACGTAACAAGCCTTCTATCCTAATGCTCCCTCTATAGCTGAGAAGACGAAGAGGAAGGAGAGTGACATTCCTAAATACAATTTAGGGGGGTAAATTGAACCCCTGTTTGAATCCCCCTGGTGAAGTCACTGACATGACTAAGCTGCAGTTATTAGCTATTTTGAACAGGTACTCTTCCCAGCTTCCCTTGCCATCCTTACTTAGCATTCTTGGCCATTTTTAAATGCATGATCATGCTAGTAACTGAAAGAGAAATTTTAATGGCTTATACTGCTACAGGAATGTGTATACATATGTTACATATGCTGTAGTAGCATATATAATATATATAGAGATCAGTGTGACAGAATGCTGAAAATATACCTACATTTTAAGAAAAGCATTGAGTATACAGGTGTACAATAATGTATATGACATAATAATCTAGACAGCATATCCAGCAGATACGTTTGCATGCACATTGGTTCTTTAAATATTTCCTGTAATAATCCCCAAAATATTTAAAATATGTACAAAATGCATACAAAATAAAACTAAAATAGGAAGTATCTCTATTTTACTCTCCATACATTCCTCCAGTCATTAGGAAAATGATTTTCTGAACTATTTTGATTATTATCCAGGGGTGCCTTCTGCAAAGAACTGATAAGTGACTGAGACGACCTAATAGCTTGTTAATGAGCTCCTTCCCCAGTGGAACTTAAAGCCTGATTCAGGAGGGTCACTGCCAGCCAAGTATTGAATTATTAAGTATGGTAATTAATCCAGCCAAAGGCACCTATTTGTAACATTTTGAACTTGGAGATTACGAGCCAGACTTGAATAAATTGTACTTTGTTCCTAGTTTGCAGTGGAAGATTAACAAAATTAATTATTGTGGGGAAGTAAGATATTTAATTTAGACCATGATAAGTGAGCTGATATTTTTGAGTTTTCAGTAACTCCAAGAAACATTTCTATTTTTCTTTTATTAATCAAAGGGAGAAGAGTAAGTTGGACTCTTTTTTTTTTCAGTTTTTCCAGTTGGTAAAGGCACCTGAGCAACAGATCCTAAACAAGTGGTCATTACCTGAAAATTTTCAAAGTAAAATTTAGCAAGTGTAGGCATTTGTGTGTGCACACATTTGTGAGATTTACCAACAGCCTGCATCACATGGAAGGACTAGTAATGATATGTCAGATGCTCAGTGTCATTAGATTTTAGTCTAGTTTGTAATTCCTCAAGTAGCTGAAAGCAAGGTTTCAGTTTTCCCACCCTCTGCCACTGCTCTCCATGATCTGTAAATCCTGTAAGAAAGATGAAAGCATTGAGTAGCTAGGCTATTAAATTTATGGAATTAAGGACATTTTGACATTTATTATTTTTTAATTTTGGAATATGTGGTTTCAATCTAGGAAGTTCTTGAGTGATAAAGGAAAAAACATACAGGTACATTCTTTTTTTTTTTTGTGAGTCCAATCTATTTGGTACATGTTCTAGCAATTAATTAATTAATTTAGACAATTTAATAATTTAAGAAATGCTAGAGGAAGAGCATTAGGGATTTTGAAGAACATACTCCATTAACTGTTGTATAGGCCATTAATTTCCTTGGGGGTCTTATGAAGAATAATTAGTTAATACGCTTTGAAGATCCAAAGTTGCTATTTAAATGCTGAGTTATAACTATTATTACTTTTCAAGTGTTATGGTTATGTAAGATTTTATTGACAAATGTATGCTTTCAACTGTATTTTTTGTTTAAGTCAATCTTCCAAGGACAGAAAAGCAAAACATCCAGACTGCATTTCAAGTAATTATTCCTTTATACTGTGGATAAATAAAATTAGCTTTAATTTAGGAAACAGAGCATGAGAGAGATATAATAAATACCTATAAACATCTGTTTTAACTATCCATTACCAATTATTGATGTAAGAACCTTCTGAGACTTCTCTTCTCCAGGGTGACTAGTCCCAGGTTGCTCAGCCTCCCCTCAAAGGAGAGATGTTGCAGCCCCTTCATCATCTTTGTGGCCCTTTGCTGAACTCTCTCCACTATGTCTCTGTCTCTCTTGAACTGGGGAGCCCAGAACTGGACACAGTGCTCCGGGTGTGACCTGACCAGTGCTGAGTGGAGCAGAAGGAAGCCCTCCCTCAACCTGCTGGCAACACTTCTCCTAATGCAGCTCAGGATACCTGTTATTCTGTTCTGCTTGAACAAATATTCTGAATAATGTAGAAGTAACTAATAAGTCTGATGGGAGTTTTGGGGGGTTTTTTCCCACCAGAAGGGCTCAATTCCTTTATATTCTTTTAACATCTTCAGGCATTCTTGAGGTAACTGCATTAAGAAACTCAATATTAATTCTAATTAAGAAACCTAATTAAGTAATCTAGGTTTTGTTTACTTAAATTTCATCTCAATATAAATGTATAACATTTCTGCAAATATTAACAGATACTAAAGGATTTTTGTTTTATTATTCAGACCATATTTACTTATTTCTGTTGTAGGGTTTTCTTTTTTTTTTTTTGCATTTGTGTCCTTAGGGTTTTCAGGACCTACAGTTTTTCCATTTAAAAAAAATTCATTACTGTATATACAGATTTTAGATCTTACAGAAGACTTAAAAAGACCTTAACTACTAGATTTTTTAGAAATTAGTTTAAGCAAAAAATGTAATAACTTGATAATATTTGTCCTTTTTTCAATAAGCTTGAATTTTTGAAATATATTTTGCTTTCCTAAATTAAGTCTTAAAATTCATTTTAACATATTTCTAAACTACTTCTAAAAAAGAAGAAAGTGGTATTCCAGTTAGATCATTGTTTTAAATGTGTTTGAAATTGCTTTGAAGATTTTTCAAAGGACTGTGCCCTGAATTTTCTGGTTTGAGATGGTCCATAAAACAGAAGTTTATCATAACTTATGATCATAGGAAGACACAATGTCAAAACTTTCTGCCTCATCTGAAAATCTGAAGGATCCCCTATTACATTAGTGTTCTTTGAACGTTCATTGCTAATGAATAGATTTGGGAAGTACTTTTGCACATCATCTGGGAAAAGACAGAAAAGGGAGCTTTACCTAACGACCTTCCCTTTGCTCACGAACCAATGGGCATTTTGTTCCTTTTGCATTCAGATGGGAGCACTCACAGGGACTACTCATTCAGAGGACCAGACCAGTCGTCTCATACTTGCATCTAACTGGTTCTGATGCTAAGTGGACAAGTCACTGAGGACAGTCTGACACAGAGCATTAAGTAATGGGGAAGCCCTTTAACTTTGTGCATAGAATTCTGAAAGATGACATTCTTATATCTTCAGAAAATCAATATCCATAAGAGGACTGAATAGTGTGAATGAATCAGTTTCTCCATGCTGCTTCTTCACCTTGCTTAGCAGACAGATTGTCCCTAGGAATGACAGTGTAACTCACTGTTACCCTCCTGCTGTGTTTTACAGCTCTGGAGCTGATCGGCAACTGATCATACTGGAATAAACCAACCATTTTATTAGTAGAAATTCCAAAAAAATCCTACATAACCACTACCTACAGGCCTGGGACAACAGGTTTCTTGGCCTCTGCTAGACACCAAGGCCTGTTAAAGAAGTGAACTTAAAAACTTTGAGGTGACACAGTTGTTTACTTAATCATAGAGGGAATGAATAAGAGCCACAGCTCATGTTCAAACACCTTCGACTTTTAGAAATGTGTAGTTAAGATCAAGGTCACTCAGTTGTGCTGTGTGTAAATATATGCAGATGCTCAAAGTTCCAAGCACAGTTTTTCTTTGCTTCCGAGTAGTTTTCATGTACAAATTTTACTGGTATGTGTCATACATTTTGTTGAACAGACATGTTGTAATTGAGTCTCTTCATATTGCCTTAATAACCAGTTTTGATTTTAGTAAAGCAATATAGAACCAGCTGACCTTTTTCTCCCCCATTTTATTGTCGTATACCACATGCTCTACCAAAGAGCTTAAATAAGACAAAGGATTAAAACTGCAGATGGATAAATCGTTAATCTTTCCTTGCAGTTTCCCGTCAAACAGCAAAGGTACTAGTTTTGTGCAGATGGATTGGAAAAAAGTTGAATATCACGGGACTTTAAACAGTGATGAGGTTTGACACATCCGTGAAATTAGTTAGAACCATAACAAAGAGACAGTGCCGCTTGTAATGAACCTTATTTAGAAAGCAAATAACACATTTACTTATTTCTATAGAAGAACTGATAGGGTAAGAGAGGGAACTGCAGTAATAAACCTTTAGGCATGCAGGCACACTGTCACTTTATTGTGTGGCTTACCTATAAGAATAAATAAAAGGCAAGAATTGAGGAAAGTCAACAAAATTGCTCTGCTTCTTCTTGTTGCTATGAATGTAACAGTGATGAAGAATTAAATGGATTACACAAGCAGATCACTTGCTGAGATAATTATGCTAATGACAATATAACAAGGCTTTCAGTTAAAAAATATCCTTTCTATTTCTATCTTTTTTATTCTTGGATGAAACCTGGCAGATGTATGCTGTGCTTTAAAGGACGATTTTTACGTAAAACTATATTTTTCCATAGTCCTTGTATTTAAAGACGTCAGTAAGATAAATTTACCACTGTCATACTTTTCATACTGCTGTAATACAGTCCACTACAATTTTCTTAGCATTAATGCAATTGAATTGACAATACTGAGACTTAATATTCAGCTATGCTCATTCACACTTAGTAATAGCTTGTACCACAAGTTTGCTCAACAAAGTATAAGAATTTGGATATGTTCAATGGAAGTAATTTTAACAAGGACACTGCAAGTATTTAAAATTATCTTCATTAAGGATTGTTGAAAAATCAAAGGCACAAAGCTGAAAGAACAAAAGCCAGAGCTGGAATTCTGGAAACACATCAGAATTATAAAATTTGGGGTGACATTTTCTATTATTTGGATTTTTAATTTATCTTGTGACATATATTAAAACTACAGCTTCTGTCTCATTTCTCACTGCCACTACATTTACCATTATCTGGTTAATCACCAAGAAAAGAATCTTGATCTGACACTCTAATTTCAAAATTTCTTATTTTTAACAAAGATGAATGGGGCAACAATGTGCAGTTCTAGATTGGTATTTTAGGGCTTGAAAGGTGTTTCATGCGCCCATGTAGAGTCACATGACCATGACATGGGTTGAAGAGAGAGCAGCAGATATAATTTACCTTGTCTTTAGCAAGAACTTGACACAGTCCCTATAGTATCTTCATACTCAAATTATGGAAAGACCGATTGGATACGTAGACTTTAAAGTTAAAAGAAAATGGTTGGGCTGTTGCCTTCGAAGGATTTGTTTTGGTGGTACATAGTTCAGCCAGCAGCTGATTTCTAGTGAAGGTCCCTCAGTGTCCAATACTGGGGCTAAAATTATGGATCATCTTTATTATTGACCTGGGTAGAGGAATGGAGAGCACTTGGTAAATTCAAGGGCAAACTGGTGCAGCTATTCAACCTGCTGGAGGAAAAAGATGCCACTTAGACATGGAAGATATAATGGGCACAGGTCCTGTCTAGATAAATAGAACACTACTGGAAGATGTTGCCCAGAGATGTGATGGATTTTCCCTCACTGGAAATAATCCAGACCTGGCTTTACAAGGCACTGCAAAACCTAAAGCCCTGCTTCCAACAGTTTGGACCAGATGATCTCCAAAGGTCCCTTCCAGCCTTGACATTTCTTAGATTCTATAACTTCTATGCAGAGGGACCTTTCTTAGAGACTTACTGAGATAGTACAACAGACAATGGACATAAGTGGCAACAAAACAAATTCTGGGCTACATCTAAGGGAAAAGCTTTTTCACCACAAAAGTGCTCAAAAATTGGAACACATTACTAAAAATGGAATTGCTATTTTTGGAGATATTAAAAATTCTGCTGGACCAAATCCTGAGTAAATTGACTAAGCTGGCTCTGCTTTAAGTAGGAGGTTGGATAATTCCACATCCAAAGGGCCCTTTCAAGCTAAATTCTTATGTAATTCCACAAAACTTTGTAATCAGAAATGCTACATTAAAATGGTCCGTGACCCTGCATGGAGTCCGAAAGCAGGCAATTTCCCTGATACAGTGGGTAATAAAAAATTAACTGTTTCAGTAATTATAATATCCTCTTCCCTGAAAGAAATATAAAACTGGGAAATATACAAGCATGAAGATAAACTGTGGTATCAAGTTTTCTATTTCGGTTTTTGAAGCAGGTGAGATTACCTAGTCCATTTAAACCAGAAATTGGCAAACTGTGCAGGCACCAGGTAGGTTATGATAAACAGTCCCGAAAATCTGCTGTGTTTCTGAGAAACTATTATAGTTATACTTAAAACAAAGTTAAGTTTAATTTTCCATATTATGCTTCATTCCATAAAGAAATTATAAGCTAGACAGTAAAAGCTCATGTGAAAGGGAGTGACAGATGCGGAGATTTTCTAAGCATTTCTGGTATTCCAGAAATAAGATGTGAAAACTGAGGAAAGATGCTTAGTTGATAGGAAGTTCTGACTACTGAAGAAATTTGGCTGTTTGCATAAAACACTGCAGTTTACCAATAATCTAGAAACATAAATTTAAAAAAGATTTGATGACTAAGTCTAGAAAAGATGACATTCTGTAGTAAATGTCTCCTACCTCCAGGGTGCCACAGTGTCAGTGGACATATCATTGTAACACCAGTAAATCAGTACTCTCTGCTTTCCTCTTCATCCTCAAGAACTAGAGAATTTCCAAGCAGAAAAAGAAAAGGTTTACATGACTCAAAGATGACTCTACATTTTTAGACTGAACTCTTGATATACTGCTCTTTTTTGGTGTTTCTGTCACTAACAAACTACCTCATTGATGCTCAGTCCTATGTTTCTTGTAAATCCAGTGACGGGATCACATTGCAAGCCTGAGTTCCTCTGATGGACACCTGCTGGACTCTCTGCACTACTATTTGGATCCCTCCTTCTTGAGACTGGTGAAGTCAGGCAGCATCTAAGCTGTGTCATCATCTGTGGACTGGCAGTTACTCTAAAAATAACTGCTTTCCTTATTCCAAGATGTTTCTATTTGGATGGGTTCTAAAATGTTAACTGATGTTCTCTCCCTTCTAGTGACCATCTGAGGTCTCCTTTGAACTGAGCAGGAACTCCAGTTAAACATGAAGGTTGGCAGGGCTTTGTGAATCGGCAATACATCTCACAGTCAAAATAATAAACCAGTCAATTCAGCTATCAAACCACATTTTAGAAATACATGTACGGATGTTTCTGCTATGTAGAAACAGCAACATTCAAATGTTATCTCTGTGCACTTGTTCAAAACAATTTCTGCTTTTCTGACTGTAGAAAATAAGTGTTGCACAGAAAATTTCATTTGCGCAGGCTTTTTCCCTTGGAGTCCTCTGGTGGCAACTTTCACATGTGGACCAGTGTTATTCTGAGATGGTGCGAGAGATCTTTTCTGCATATAGGTCTTTCTTCATGGACTTCCAGTTGCAAAAAAAAAAAAAGACATAGTTTTAAGACTGCCTTAAAGAGAAAGTAGTTGACTGGACTGGGTGACAATATCTCCAGCATACTCCACCATATAGATACCTACGCTTGCTCTAAATCATGTTGACCATTCATTTAAAATCTGCGTGAAGTATCATGGATCAAAAAAGAACTAGTAGAAGAGGAAGGATATTTTACACCCAGTTCATTCATATATGAACTCCTGAGACTTACTACATAGAATACCCTTTATATATTGTACTGAAGTGCTATTGAGCTCAGCATGTGATTGATACTTATCTTGCATCATCTGGAGTTCACAATAAAAACGTTATGGTTAGTTATTTGACAAAAACAACCTTAAATATTTAAAAGCCCTTGATATTTAATACAGTGGAGTTTATGTTTAAATCTAAAAGTTAAAGCTGAAGATTGCAGTTGTTTTTTTCTTTTGATCCACATAGCCATTGATGACACAGACTAAAAAGAACACAGAATAATGCATTGCTTAACAGCTGGATTGTTGCTTTTTAATAAAAGTACTATTTGTGTAATTTGGGGTTTTAGCTACTGGTAATTGGTCTTTCTATGAAAAGTACTGAGTAAAGCATGATTTTTGAAGAGGTAAATTTAACAAAGAGAGAAATGCTTTTAAATTTTCCAGGGCTTTGACATAATTTCCTATTTTTCATAAGCGTATAATGATGATGCCAATCCCTTTTGAGAAAATATTTTTACATTTGATAAACTTTAAGTAGTAACATAGTGAATAGATTACTCATAATAAAATCTTCCATGTACATTAAGCCACCCTTAGAGGATAATCAGCTGTGGTGAGACTTTTTTTCTCTACATGTATCTGATGTAAGTACTAGCAATTTATCTGTTTGCTAATACTTGTTGCGAGTTGCTGATCATATTTTTTAAAGGAAAACAAAGCAGTGTACAGTAACTCTACTAATCCTGCTGCTTGCAGGCAACATACAAATGAAAAAATTTGCAAGAAGATGGAATAAGACAGCTTGGATAAGGTTTTGGCATTCTGATTTTTAATGTTGTGTTTCTTTTTCAGGGTTTTTTTGTTTGTCAAGAAAACCACATGAAAACATGAAAGAACTCTGGAAGATTACTTTTTTTTTGAAGTAACTAATAAGGCTGTATTCATACAGTCACTTGAGTCTATCTGATTCCACATTCAGATTTTCTTTGTGCTTAATAAATTCTATTATTTATTTCTACCTCTTGTCTGGTGTCCATCCTAGCCTAATCCAATATTCCTATTGGATGGTCTTATTCTGAAAAGAGTTTTCAGGCAATGAATTACAAGATCTATTCTACCACTAGTTAATATTGTGCTTCTAATTCTAGGTCCAGAAACCTTTGCCTGTGTGTTTGCCTGGGCTAAGCCTGTAATTAGACTTACATGGCCATGTCAAAGTATGATGGATTGGCCTTGCTCAGCTGTAGACCCCCACCCAGCTGCTCTCTCGATCTCCCTCCTCAGGGGGACAGGAGAAGAACACAAAATGAAAAAGCTCATGGGTAAAGACAAAGAGAGATCACCTACAAATTACCACTGACGGCAAAATAGACTCAACTTAGGAAAAGTTAATTTCATTTATTACCTGCTCCACCACAATCACTTCACAGGCTATTTGGGAGTGTCTCCTCCAGCACTTTCTTCTCCTTCTTCTTCTTCACTGCCCTTAGTGTTACAGAGCTGTCTCTCAGACTTCTTCTCCTCAGTCCTCCCTGCCCTTCCTTAAATGCATTTTCACAGAGGTGCCATCAGCACTGCTGACAGACTCAGCTGTGGTGGAGGTGGGGCCAATGCAAAGCTGGCTGGGAGTGGCTGCAATCATCATGGTGCAACCCCTGGTCTCTTTTTCTACTTTTCGTTTCAGCAGGATCCCTTGGATGAGATTTTTTGTTGCTCTTGTTGGCAGCAGAAAAATTAGGAATGTTATAATATTATTAGCTTGTGAACTTAAGTTAATTTTCCTAATCACCTTTGTACAGAATAATTTGAAGGCAATACATAGCTCTAGCCCCCAGCAGTATAGACACTTACAATGATTATGTCTCTACCTCGTTATGGCCTGAGGCTTTCAGTGCTAAGTTTTTCCTATATTAAAAAGTGTGAAGTAGTACTTTGTCTACCTAGTGCATTAATTTAATTTCATTTTCCCATACTTACTATTACTCACAAAAATCATGGTCACAAACTTGTTCATGTCTGAAATATGCAAATAAAGAATAATATTTGTTAACGATCTCAGTGGCTTTTTATTTTTACATCCAGAACCTTCTCATTCTCTCCTTCCAAGCTGATTGTGAACTTAAATGTTATATCGAGCAGCAACAAAAAGCAATAAGAAACAAGATCCAAACATTTGTCTCAAAACTATTTCAAAACATGATACACTTGCACAGGAAGATTCTGCAGAGGGATCTGGACAGGCTGGATCAATGGGCCAAGGCCAATTGTATGAGATTCAACAAGACCAAGTGTGGATCCTGCCCTTTGGTCACAACAACCCTCGGTAGTGCTACAGGTTTGGGGAGGAGTGACTGGAGAACTGCCTGACAGAAAACGACCGGGGAATGTTGGTCAACAGCCGGCTGAACATGAGCCAGCAGTGTGCTCAGGTGGCCAAGAAGGCCAAGGACATCCTGGGCTGTGTCAAAAACAGCATGTCTGGCAGGAGTAGGGAGCTGATTGTGCCCCTGTACTCGGCACCAGTGGGGCCACAGCTGGAGCACTGTGTTCACTTTTGGGCGCCGTAGTACAATGAAGTGCTGGAGTGGGTCCAGAGAAGTAGTGATAAGACAAAAGGAAATGGCCTCAAATTGCACCAAGGGAGGTTTAGGTTGGATACCAGGAAAAACTTTTTTACTAAAAGAGTGGTGAGGCATTGAAACAGTCTGCCCAGGGAAGTAGTGGAGTTACCATGCCTGGAGGTGTTCAAAAAATGTGTAGACGTGACACTTCGAGATATAGTTTAGTGGTCATAGTAGTATTGGGTTGACGATGAGACCGATGATCTTAGAGGTCTTTTCCAACCTTAACAATTGTGTGATTCTATGATAATAAACCCAAAGCATAACAAAATTGTAGTGGAGATTATCATAACAGTAAGAAACTACAGCAACAGAAAGTTAAATACATCAGTCTCTGTTGTACTTTTAGCATTTATCTCTAACTAACCAAGTAATGTGTTATCCAGGCTTTATAGTAACCCACCCCAAGATCTCTAAAAATCCCGTCCCACTGAGAGACAAAAAAATTTACTACTACCTCAGGAAAGAATGGTTTTCCATTTTTCTCTACTTTCTCATCTCACCAACATTCCATGCCAGTAGCAGCAGAGAGGAAATACAGTTGCAATGTGTCAATGCATGCACATATGTTCTGTGTAAACACATATAGCATTTATAATATAAGCACTCAGAATATAATATATATAAGTATATATATATAATATATATAAGTATATATAATATTTATAATATAATATAAGTCTCAGAATCTACTAAGTCTCAAAACAATTATCATCCTTACAAACATATTCAGACCCTCAGAATTACAAATAACTAATGAAATCTTCAGAAACTTAGAAATACAAAGCTTAATGTGATGTAAATTTCATATAGTAGCACTGAAAACCTACTTAGTATGTAAACAAGAGAAACTCTGGATAGTTTTAGCCTCAACATTATTTCACAATGGAGACATTGCATACTGACAAATTTGTCATAAAGCACAAGTATCTCAAAACAGGTTTTGCAAAGAGCTGGTTTTACATACTGAAATTCAGACATATTCTGCCAGCTTGGCTTTATCAGCACAAACATGCCTTTTGACTCTCAAATTCATGCTCGATTTTGGTTTGGTTTTTTTCAACACAAAATGAGCAACGACATGAATGTTACTGTAATATAATCTATCCACATAGCTCTTCCATGCTAGCAACAAATTCCTTGCTTAGCTCATGCCATAGCAGTATACTAAGCCACAAAATGAAAAAAAAAAAAAAATCCACTGTTTTTCTGGTCTGTTTTTCTTCCAAACCAGCCCAGACAGCATGACATGAGACCATTTTTACCCAATATTTATTAAAACCATCCTTCCTTTCTCTAATTCCCAGTTAGTGGCTTAAGATTCTTATCTAGATTGCAATCACTATTGATGAACAGACGTAAGAGAGAACTCCCTGCTCCATCTGGACACTCCAGAAACTTTAAGAAGGCAGGAAGTTCCCGATATCATCTCAAATCAAGTTTTATGTCTTGTAATGACAAATTAATGATTAGTTACTGATTATTATCACAGACTTCAAGTTGTTCCTGTGTGGCATAGTCTAGGCATTCCTGCTCTGGCAGGGGGATTGGACTTGATGATCTTTCGAGGTCCCTTCCAATCCCTAACATTCTATGATTCTATGATTCTATGATTATTATCACAGACTTCTTTAAAGACTGTGACATTAAAGGTCTTAATATTTAGATACAAACTTAAATAGAGAGGTAAGGACAAAAAAAGGAGACTTACTAAAGAATTCAGCAAAATTTTGGAAAAGGAGCTCTCGAAAATAAACTAGTAGTTTAGGTTATTTATCAAACACTAGACTTTCTCCTGGCTCCAACTTACTTGTTAACATGGCATAATTTAGATGTTTCTGTTCAGAACTGGGTCCCAACTATTTTTATATCCACTAAACAGAAGGAGTTTCAGGATTCTAGTTGTAAGGCAGAATCAAAGTGATGGGACACAATTTTTAAATATTTAAATGTTCTGTGAAAACCTGGTTGACATGTAATTCAACCTTTTGGGCTTGAGTTTGGTAAAAGTCCTTGGCATGGGAATTGTGTGTAGTATTTGCAGGACTGAGACCTCATTATCCATAGAAGTTTTTTGAGACCACTGTACAAATCCCTGTGCAAACTGATCTGACCTCATCGCTGACCCTGCTTTGAGCCAGCGTTTGGACTAGATAATTCCTGAGGTCTTGTCCAACATGAATTATCCTATAATCCTGTGATTATTATTCATATCAGTTTATGGTAGACTGCCTTGCTCATGTTCTCTGACTTAAAAGGTTACAGTGACCTGTCTTCCTGCAGTCCGGTTAGGTGTAGTTCATAAATCAATAAATTGCTTTAAATCTGATTACGTTAAACTACGTGAACTGAATAGTTTTTCTGTAACTTCCAAATGCTTAACAAGAGGGTTGATAATTTTCTAGTATTACTCACATTCGGATCCCTTGGTCAATACTCACTTATAAACCACGGCAGCCTTGTCTGAGCTCTGCCAGGCTGCCCTCTCATGTGGGCTCAGCTGCATGCAATGACTAACCAGAACACCCATTTGCTAGTGAGGTGATAAAAAAAGCATGCAGAAAGACAAGAAAAATCTTGATATACTTCAAACGCTGGAACTGAAACTTTGCAGGAAGTTAGGATTTAGGCGATTGGACGTTGTTCTGAAATTTTAAAGGCCTGTTGCCGTCTGATCTATGGACTGGTCATTTCCAAACTTTCTAATTTTACTCTTGCTACTTGTCTCCCCCAAAGCTCAGAGTATTTTATATATTCTTGCAGGAGATGCGAGTTCTACTTTATTTCTGTAAACCTAAAAAAAGAAAGGCTCTTGAGAAATCTTGATTTCTCCCATTTTGCTTTGAAAGAGAATAAACAAAAAGGAAGAATCACCCATCTGCAGAGTACAGGAGTGGATAGAATCTTGAATCTTTGTTTTCCTGAATAAAACATGTAACTCCCAAAGGTAATGTGGAAGTGGGAAATGTTTACTGTGTTAATTAGCAAGGTCTATTTAGTCTCATACTTCCATTAGAATGCTAGAATAAGACTGTGAGTATGCTGTTTCATGTATACATTTCAGTGAGTTTGGTATATTAAGGTGATTGTCTTGATAGGGCTTACCATATATAGCTGACACATTTTACATAAATGGGGATCTCTGTCTCTAATTTTCTGGAAATACAGCATACATGAGAAAATACAATTATAAATTTTAAAGAAATCATTTTCCCCACATTTTCAAAACTTGAAGTAATTTCAATGGCTTGTATCAATTTCTTCTATCATCATAACTTAAAATGAAGTTTTAACGTGATCTCTAAGGAGGAGAAGAAACATAAGGTGATTACATACATTCTAAACTAACTTTCTGAGGTTTATGTTGACACATTTATTAATCATGGTTTCCGGATGACACTGAAGTAAATTTGAATAACTCAAATTAAAAATACATTAAAACTTACTACCTTAGGTATTTAATACTCTCAGCTCTAGTTGTATTCAGCTTTTCTTTTCTGAAACAATACCAAAACAACATTGTGCTATGCTATCTTAAATGACTCATCTGACTGAATCACAGACTCAGCACTAAATATCAGCTTAAGTAACCTATTTCAAAGATACTTAGATAGATCATAAATAATAATAATGAAAGGGAAAAATATTGAGAAAAATATCTAAGCACCACAACTGTAAAAAATCCCTTGACAACTTGCTTCCTGAAAACCATTTTTGGCAGTTCCATTTTTAGACTCAGTATTTATTTATTTTAAATATTATTTTACATGTCTTTCCTCAGAAATGGAAGTAAGGGGGAAAAATAATCTACTTGGTCTTTTTCAGAATATTAATTTGGTTTTAAATTTCCATATGGGAAAAGCTTTATTCATAGAGGTAACATTTCAGTCAGCCTTCATCTAGAGTAGACCAGCATGTGTTCATGCCAGTGAAGTTGAAGTTGCATATATCTTTCTTCTCCAGTATCTAAATATTTAAAAAGGCAAAGAAATCTGCAGGTTTTCATTCAGGGTTTCTGAACATGATAAAATACCAACATGGTGCAGAGGGTCAGCATTCTGAGTAACACTTTGTAGAGTAAATATATGCGCATATCATAAAAAAATATTAGGCTGAGCTTCAGTATTCTAATGAGTTGACAGGGTGTTTTTTCTTCGGTTTTCACATCACTGACTTTCCGCATAATTGAGATATTGAAATGCAGTTTGGAAAGGCACAACGAGTCATGATAGTTTTATTCTGTCAAGGCTAAAGAAATCCTGACTGAGCTCTTCTGAACAGATTGAGAAGCAGCTCAGAAAAACTGCTTCTAAGCTCGAGTGCTTCCTGTGAGGGCGGAAGGCTGCGGGTGAGCGCGCAGGCAGGCAGAGGAGAGAGAGGCAGATGGCCTCGCAAAGCGACGGCTGGTTACATCACCCTTCCTTCTCAGCTCATTTCCAGTGCTCCCTAGGGGAAGTAGACAAAATGATGCTTCTTTAATGGGTACATAATCTACAAATCCACACCATGTGCCTTTTCCGTCTTTCACTATTCGTAGTTTGTTGCAAATAGAAAAAAAAATTAGTTTCATGAAGAACACTCATTTTTGTGTGTGCATATATTTTTGCCCTTAAACAACATGATGAGTACAGAACGGTTTCTTGTATTGCTAAAGAAAGCAAAGGCAGAAGGAATGAGTTTTTTTAAAAATTATGTATTCTCTACCTCCAAGGAAAATGTTCTCAAGTGTGCTTTACCCAGAAAACAGTTGGCATTGCTGAAGCACAAAGATATCCATCTATTATGTGTTTATTGAAAAATCGTGCAAATATGTGTATCATCATAAAAGATCCTTTCTCTGTTACGGCAGCACAGGAAATAGAGTGGCCATCCTGAAAAGCTGAGCCCACTCACGTGTAAGTCAATTGTAATGACGATGTTGTGCTCACAGGCTAAGAAATTTTATTATGATCTGTCAAACTGTTTTTACCTGGTGGCTGCCTTTTGCAACCTGGTGGCTGCCTTTTTTTGCTTCCTTGTAGGAAGGAGGGGTGAAGCTTTGTTGTCTTCAGCCTTGTTATTCAATTGGGAATGTTTGTTTGTTAAGATAATTTGAAAACATAATTTTGGTTACATGTCTTTATAGATAAAGGCTGCAAAAATATTTAGTGTTAAGTTGTTTCAGGTAACTCAGTATTTCAGGGGCAGAAGGACTCAACAAAGTTCTGTAATTCTAAATGCAATTTATGTATAACTGTTTATTGAGATAACTGTAAGGAATAATTAGTACTTATTATAAGTTATCAAAACTTTTCATCAACTCTAAAAAAGTTAATTTAACCATAATAGAGTATTTATGCTTCTTTTTCTTTTCTTATAGATCAAAACTAAGAAAGAAGCCAGTGGAACGAAAGAAACCTACCACTATCAATGATTATATAATTCTATTTATTAGCAAGATATATGATGGTTAAGCCATCTGCAAACGTTAAAGGAAAGTCATGCTACAGAAACGACTATACATTGGCAGCAATTCTTCATTCACATTTTAAAACTTGTTTTGTATGATAACGAGCTGTGAAAGTGCAGCTGCCTCAAGGTCACTCTGACATCTCAGGGTAGGTCCCATTGCTCTGTTATCTTAAGGGCAAGTACTGTTATCTTGGTGACCAGTACAGCGATTTGGGTGTTGAGCACCTCCTGGCCACCTGGGCATCTGCAGCCTGAATGGCACATCAGGATAAGCCCTGAATGTCTTGGGAGAAACTCCCATTGTGTTGTCTCAAGAGCTGTTACATCAGAGTGACCCAGCATAAATGACCAAAGCCAATCATCTCGAGACCCTATAAACAGCTATCCAAAAGGGAGACCCTTTGAGCTCTCCGGGACTGCAGAGGGCTCTGCGACCCAGTGTCTCCCCCTGAGTTGGGATGCCCCTCAGGGTATATTTCTCCAGGACTGAAAGGTTGTCCAACAATGATCTAGTGAGGATTCAAAGGCCTGACTGATTTCAACATCAGACTGATGATGTGCCAGCATTCATCAATGGATGAATCGAAAGTGAGTAGTTAAGGAAACTCACTAAAAGGGAAATTCTGATCATAGGTTAACTTTGGTGTGTGTTGCCTGTCTGTGTGTTTGTGTGTGTGTCCAGAACTGTTGGTTAGTCTGTTTGTTCTTGTGTGTGATTTGCTTTAAACTCTATTTGTGCATATAAACCTCTCTAAGTTTCAGGTGACCCTTGCCATTTTCGAATCTTTTTGCCACTATTTTGATTGTAACCAATTCCATCGAATCACTCTGTTAAACTGGCTACTGATTAAGTGATCAGTTGTGTAATCTATCTCAAAATAATAATATATCCTAAATTGCTGCTAACCCAAAGCAGTCTAACAAAATCTGTCTGCAACATGAGCAGAACCATGAAATGAAGTTCTTGAAAACAAATATCGTGTCACAATCTTTCCCATTTTCCACAGAGATACTGAAACATGCGCACTGCAGCTAATGATGAAGTTTAAAAAAGAGACATACTGAGACTGAAAAACAGCAGCCAAATTGTTGGGATTTATTCTGAACCCATAATGTATTCTGTACTGCAGGTGGCAATGAAATTAATGAAAGAAATCTACTGACAACTTCCTGTAACGAGCAACTCATTTTTCTGAACATGAAGTTTGAAATACTGGTTGGTTATCTAAATTCTTCAACCCGTCTTCAGAAATTGAAGCATAAGGTGTGGAAGATTGAGACAGAGATCAAACAACTGGAAAGCCCTATATGCAATACAGGGGTTCTCAAAACAATTTAATAATACTCTAATATATAAACAGTAGAAATTTCTAAGGGCTGCATCACTTTTGTGTTTGATAGGGAAAGTACAGTGGAAATTGTGTGACCTAAAAAAAAAATTATATTAATTTCCAGAGGAAGAAATCAAGCCTGCAAATACATTTTCTCCCTCTTGTATTTTTCAGCTGTTACATTATAGTATGAATACAGTATGTGTATCCTGGCACTGATGCAATGTCTTTGCAGATTTCTTACAATTAGATTTTTAAAAAGGAGGGAAATAGAAGTGAAATTCTGTAATGTTATAGTTGCTTTAGTTATACCCTTTTTATACTCTCTGACCTACATGCTGTTTTGGTTTTAAGACTATTTAGCTAGAAGCAAATTATAACTGATTTAAAGTAATGAGTTATGTTTTTAATCTGTAACTAGGCAAAATGTTCAGATTAAATTTACTCAGTACACTCAAATCTTCAGCATGGCCTGAGGTTCTAGTACGTAAAACACTTGGAGATCATGCCAATCCATGCAAGAGATTGTGAGAAGAACAGAACTGCAATAAAAAACTTCTCTTTAGAAGTAAACAGGCAGAAGCAAAAGAGGTTCTCATGTTAATCTTGGTGCTTATTGTTTATGTGCCTTAGAATAATAGAAACAAATAGGTTGCAAAGGACTTCTAGAGGTCATGTAGCCCAAATTCCTGCTCAAAGTAGAACTAACTCCAAAGAGTATGAAGCATTGCTCCACAAAAATGATATACGGCATTTTTGTAGCAGTTACATTTCAGTATGAAAAGATGCTAAGCTGTATAACACCTTTCAATTCATTTGTATTTCAAAAGCCTATGATTTAAAAATACCATAGGTCATGTCCCTTCCCTCTCTATTATTCGATATCAAACATGCTCATTTTGCCAATGTGATGCTATGCTCTCAGTTTCCCCTTCAGTCCCTAAAAATATTTTTCCCTTTTTAATGTGATATTATGAATAACAAAGATCCTATAGGCAAAAACATTAATTCAATTGTACTACCTTCACATAAGTACGCTGTTACTGAGGTCCAAGTAAACATATGCCAGAAAATACTAAGATGTGTTGTCTAGGGAAATAAAATACATCAGACCAAATCTCAATAGCTACTGGGTTTCTTGGAAATCTGTGTCGGATATGGCTTTCACTGCTTCAGCTGCATGCCTGAAGGATAGTGGATTAGAGCAAGTGAAATAATTACAGGTCATTATCTATGTCTATTTTAGCATAAAAAGAAAAGAAAGCATGGACCAGTAAAGGTCTCATGTTTTCCAGACAAAATAGAGAAAAATGGAGTATCTTCCTTGGAAGTGATTCCACCCTCTCTGGTTCCATCTGATAAGATCTTTACATATGTTTCTGAAAGCTAATAGCAAGTTCTGCTTTGGGCAGGCAAATAAGAATTTACAGATCAAGAAGTCCCATTTCAGAAGCAGTAGCTGTACTTAAAAGTGGGCAAAGGTTAAAACACTGTGAATGCAAACAGCCATGTATCTAAAAGAAGGCATGCAGGGTTTGAAGCAACAGAACAAATATCTATTTATCAAGGAAGCCTTAATAGGCTTTCAGCAGATAAGATTTTAGGCAATTCAGGCAAAATTGAATGGAACAGCTTTCACAGAATCACAGAATTGTCGAGGCTGGAAAAGACCTCTGAGATCATCAAGTCCAGCCTATGACCCAACACCATCACATCTCTGAGAATGAGAAAAAAGTAACTCTGAGGTAGGACGTTTCTGTGATGCACAGTCTTTTTGCTCTTCCTGAGGGCAGCCACTGCAAGGATCCGTTATGTTTTACCAGGGCTGAATGATATTTTTAAGCTTTCTTCTCCTTTTAATAGCACCTCGCTGGTGGCCAGCCCAATCACAAAATTCTGAAGCTATCTTTGTAATCCTATTTCCACTTCAAATGAGGAAAACTGTAAAGACTTGCTGTTTACTGGATCCCTTGCTGCTTTCTGTTCTTCTCCTGTGCTATGTGAAGGGGATATGAAGCTGAAGATGCTGAGCAGGATTTGCTACATGGAACATGGCAGAGTATCTGACCATTAGTGAGCCTTATTTCCTCCTCCTAGTAGTCTGCTCCTCTGAGCAAGCACCTCATCTGCACGTTGGTAACCCTGGCTTTAATAACGTGTGAGCCTCACAGAAGACATTGTATTTGAGGAGTTAGTGACCTTGAACAAACCATGTCTGCTCAAGAACAACCTGATTTTGCTTCAGTAAATGTTCTAAGTAGAATAGCTCCAGCGGGTTTATTTGTGATTCTTGCTAGAATACTGAACATAAAGCACTACAGGCACTCCTTTGGAAAACTGCCCAAATCAAGCAATGTTTACTTGAAAATAAATATTCTGTATTTAAGGAGGCTGCATAACTTGGTGGGTTGTTATACTAGGACATAATTATGGGACATCTTCTCACTGCAAAAATATCTGGCAGCTCTGCCTGGTGAGCTAGCTACCTTTCAAAAAAACTAGTTTTAGCCCTCTTAGCGTGTGAGTTCAAATGTCACAAGTCCTACACATAGTCATCAGACAATTTGTCTCTGCCATTGGAATATTCCTGTTTTGAGAAACAAAACTATCCTCCTGATCTGATTACAAAAACATTAACAATAATTTTTAAAATAATAACAAGAAAGAGAGCAAACACTGAGGAATTTCCAAATGTTCTGTTTTCAGAATTTGCACTCATGGGAAGTGTTATAGCAATTAAAATGCAAAAACAAAAGGAGAGAAAAAAAGCAAACTCTCAGCAGCATGTTTACTTAAAAGTGAGCTTATTAAATTATTTATTTAAATGCATTAAGTGAAAAATATGTACTGCTCTTGGCATTAAATGAACATTTCTTGGGAAGTTCATATTCCAGAGAACTTTTTTGTTCTTTTCTGGCTCTCAGCTGCTTTCCACCCTCTACTACTCAGTCTCTCACTTTCTGTTTGTTGTTTTCTGTTGTTATTCTTTCCTATGCCTTTCTTTCTCCAAGCTTCTGTCCCTGCAGACTTCTCCCCATATGTTTTGGTACATTCAGATCTGTTCCTTCTGGAGTGATTTTTTTTCTTTTAAGTGCTTGTTACTTAGCAGTAACAAACTGGACAAGAGTAAATACCTCAAAATAAATTTTAAAAAATTTCATGAATATTAATGACCTAAAGAAGGTCTCACGTCTTGGAACATTATAATTAGAATAGTGTTTTAGGAGAAGGCACATTCATATTTCATAGCTCCTCTCATTTTTATTACTTTCTCTTCCTTTTCTGTTCTATTTATCTTGCACATTATTCCACTCTTCTTTATTGTTGATCTTTTTACTTCTTTTTCTGTTTATGTCACCTTCGGGTTCTTTAACTTTTTATTCTGGATTTTTTTCGGCTACGTCCCTCCTCTGCCTATTATTTCTTTTGAATTTTTAGCTTTCCCTATTTCTTTAGAACACACTTTTTTTTCTAGTTTCACTCCCATAATTCTAACAGTCCTCTCCTGTGGCAGGTGCATCCACTCCTATAAAGGCCAAAATATCTTGACTGCTGAGAAGGAGAAAAAACCTAGAGGCCATGGTTTAGGGTCGAGCTGCCCAGCCCGGGTGATTGTGTTCACATGTACACCTCAGTCAAGGGGTAGGAAAGCCAAGGCCCTTCAGTCAGCAGACAAGGCCCTCAGGCAAAGAAACACCTCAGTCAAGAGAAGTTTCCAGACTGCCGACTAGAGATGACCACAGCTCAGATTTGACAAGGGTGTAGCTGGAGCCTCGTCAGATGGCAAACGGAGCCAGTCCACCTTGGAGCAGTGGGTCTGCAGTCAGGGACTGTCCTCTTGGATCAGGAAACTCCTTCACGTTGACAGCCCTCATGTGTTAGGTGAGTTACTTCTGCATTTTTGGGTCGTAATTTCCAAGTCTTAAGAATTCTTAAGTGAGTCACGCAGTATTAATTCTGGAACGTTTCATTTGTTAGTACATATCTTAAAAGCTGCAGTAATCTATTGCACGCTCGATGCAAGGCTGCAGATTACATTATTTTGTATTAATACTCAGTGACAGCATTATATGCTCATATTCTATCAATATAAGACAAGATGACTAAAACCTGAAACTAGACTAAATGATTTTTAGCTCAAATGCCTGATTTCAGCAGATAAGATTACCCAGATGCACCATTATATTGCAATCCTTTGACATATTCCTTCTTTAAAGAGATACAGGTTTATAAAAGAACTGTTGTTTCAACCTAATGGTAAAGTCTGGAGACTACTCCTACTCTAGGGTATTGTTCAGGGTGGGTTGTAACCTAAAAGCAGAAGAAATGCTGCATAATTTAAAGTATCTCAATGCATTTGTTAAAAGTGCTCCTTAAAATTGTATATATCATATTTTGATATACATGAAAATTTTGCTTTATCTAATCGTCTTATTGTTTTTCTGGCAATGCCTGTAAGCTTTCATCTAAAACAGTATTTCTAGCTCACCAATGATGGTGTTAACACGCTGCTATTTCTGCTCTCCTGCAAGAAGTTTACTATAAAGAACAGAAAAAGAAAGCCACCTGGCACAGAATACAACTTGGAAAGCTAACCCAGGAATAGAACTTACAATTCTTAAATGCTATAGGCACCTACTGCCTCATAGATCAAAAAGCTGTATTGTAAAACATCTACAGGGCACGTATGCCTTCTCAATACATTCAATATTTAATTAAGTTGGCACCTCTTCCTCAGGATCCTTGTGAAAATCTCATTGAAGAGGCCTTGGAGCTTGTTATGACTTCCACAGAAGACAGATCACTGCAGATATAAATTTGACATCAGTTTGCTTTCTGAGCTTGCTTCGTCATTATTCCAGATGGAAAGGAAAAGGCAAAGTTGTTGTTGGGCACAACAGCCCTAAATACAGAAAGCTTTAGGGATAAATACTGTATTTGTTTAATAAACTTTTTAACCTTTCAATTTACCAGGTGGCAAAATGTTTTTTTAATCAGCCAGCATAAACAATGTCACAGGAATTTAACAGTGACTTTTTTTGTTGGGGGCTTCTTTTAATTGCTGTGACATACCTTGAGACTTATTACAAATCTCTTGAGCCATCTGCTATTCGATAGTGGTTCAAAACATACAACACAAAACCATACCTTATGTGTTCCCACATAGTTTTGACATAATGTTTTATTACTTTCTTATGCTATTGCACACACAAAAAAAATCATCATCATGGCTACTAAAAGATCAGAGTTAACCTTGAGAAAAATTTGAATTTATGGAGAAGGTTGTGTGTCAAAAACATCAAAGAGTAGTCCAATGAGAAAATAAACACCAAGAACTCAGAATTCTTTTGTACTAGAAACAATAGATTGTACTATTTTTCAGATTTTGGAATAATTTCACAGCTGGAATTTATTTTAGGTTTATAAAAACAATAATATGATTGTATCTGGAATGGGGCTTAGTTAATTCAAGACTGCTAGATGGGGCTTAACAATACTTTTATCAATTTGTAACATGAGAATGCAATCAATCTTCTTTATTAATATAAAAAGAACACTGATTCTATGTTTATTTTACTAAACTAAAAACATTTCAAGACTTTTGAAGAAGTCTAAATCACAAATCATGATAAATTTCTGCATCAACCATGAGTTACATTGAGCTGCCTTCCACCATCAACGCACGTATTTTTATCAATTTGTCTTAAATAATTCTCCCTTTAGGCAACTGAAATCTAGTCAGAGATTCAACTGATATGAACTTAAGAAATATTTCTAAGCTAATGTTGAGGGCATGTAGTAACGAAGTAATCACGCCCTCCAAATCACAGAAAGAATTACTTTTTTTAAAAGTACCTTGTCTTTCATAGCACAAAGCCAATTATATAGTTGTGTGCACAAAGAATTAACATCAAAAATAGCTGTTAATGGAAAAAGCGAAAACTGAACATAATTAAAAGCAAATACGAGTTTGGCCTAGAGTATATAAACATAGCAAAATATACATGATTGTCAGTCTCAGTCCATTTGCAAGTTAGCAAATAGTTATTAGCCTTTAAAGATTGTGTCTAACAGAACTGGAAGTGGAGAAATGAATGGGTACTGATTTGCTTTTATTTTGTTACTCCTCATGTTCGTACATTTCCTTGTTTTCAAAGGGATTATTACAGAATCATAAAGTCATTAACTGTGAATTTACATACTCTGTTAACCTGGCATCGAAACCAACATGACAGAAAGCCTCAACAGCCTTAGCTGCTCAGAAATTCCATTCCATTAAAACAAAAAATCTTGTGATCCTAGGGAAGGGTGGAGGAGCAAGGGAGGAGGAACTGGGAGAGGGGTAAAAGAAAGGCAGTGGGGGAGAGATCAGGTTTGCCTTTGGGTCTTGTGGGATTGGGGTGCTTGTGAGGGCAGAACGTTTGGCTGCCTCACAACGGGAAAGGTTAAACAAAAACCAATGATTGCCACTTCTGTATTGTCCTTCACCTTTGAAGTACTCCATCTCGGATAGGAAACACCGCACAACTCTGCTTCTCAACCCTTCCAATACTCATTTTCTTACTACTTAGAGCTATTGCCTTGACCAAACTGCTCTTTTTGGGCTTGTATCATACATCTGTTTGGTCGATGCCAACTTTTGCCATTCTGAGACTCAGTTCCTCTAAGCACATAACGGAGAGCAGTTCTGGGTAACTCACTTTAATGAGAATGCTGAATGCTGTTCTGGGATACAGAAGTGTTTTCAGGTGTTCCTCCATATTTGAATGAAGTTGACTTCAATTACATATTAAAAATAAGGAGGTTTAATAAAAATATTTTTCTCTCAACTTTACTGGATTTCTTTAGTTTGGGGCATACATTTTTATGAGAAAAATTAATACCTCAGAGTTAAATATTCAGCATAGTAGCAGCTGGTTCTTCAAATATTTTGTTCGGTAAATAGAGTGGTGATTTCCAAAGAGTGTAATTATGCCTGTTTGTGTAAATATCTGAGAATATACGTTCACAAGTCAGTATATATGGACATTTTATTTTTCCACAGAGAACAATCCAGTGAGAGAAAACAGCACAGAAAAATCAAGCAGAAGACAAAAAGAGAAAGATACTAGTAAAATCTTATTTTCTTTCCCTTCTAGTACTAAGTAGAGTAATAACTATTCTCAGTAGAGTCTTCCTCAGACCACTGTATTTTTAACAACTTTATGTTAGTATCATCAGCGACTTTTGTACCCTCTGTATTGGAAACTTTTATCCAAACCATAAACCATGATTATTTCTGGTAGCTCGATGTTGGTATTTATTTAATAACAAAGCAGGTGTATAAATGATGGTCAGGAGTTGCTCCTTCTATTTCTCTCAGGAAAAAGCAGGATACTTTTAAAGACAAATAATGGAGTAGAGTAAGTCATCTGCAGACTTTTAAATTAAATTATTAAAATTCCAGGGGTTTTTAACCTTTGTTTTTTCTACTGAGATCTATAAAATAAGTAAGAATACTGATTTTTGAGAGAGAAAGAATGCTTCATTGTTACAATGTTACATCTCTGATTTTTGGAAGTAGCTAAAGAAGTTTTTTTTTAACACATGGATTTCAAAATCAATGTCAAAATGACCATTTAACTTGCTAAAATTCAGTGCAAAGTGAATTAAAAAAATAAGATTATTTTTTTCTTGACTCTTTATATCTTGTATGATTTGAACACAATGACAATATTTAGTTGCCTTACTTTGTGATATTCGTATAAAATTAAAAGTTCCTATAATTATGAAAGTGTCACTGCAGCTCACCTGTGAATTTCTGGTAAGCACGAGTGCAGCCAACAG
The DNA here is from genome assembly GCA_020746105.1 of Trogon surrucura. Taxonomy (NCBI): domain Eukaryota; kingdom Metazoa; phylum Chordata; class Aves; order Trogoniformes; family Trogonidae; genus Trogon; species Trogon surrucura. The sequence continues at coordinate 13,045,840 of CM036624.1, forward strand.
ACCAAAAGATTCCCAAATGCTCTGGTCTGGTTCTTCCTGACGTTTACCTATGGTCCAGGGAGAATGGAAGATGCAAAAAGCTTCAGGAGCAGGGTGGAAGGCTGCAGTACACTGAGATTCTCAAAGGCATTCTTGTAAGAGATTTTCAGCTGGGTAAATCACTGTGCTTCCAGGTACTTCATTAGTGCTGTGAGTGCTTACAACAGCAAGAGCTAAACTGCCTTGCTCATTCCCTTTACACAAGTTCTACTTGCCTGTCATAGATTTCTGTACATGATTTATGAGCCAGTTTAATAACCACTGGCTCTTAGAAGAGCATCCTCAGCATTAGGATTCCTCCATTCTCACAAGGCAGAAGAGATTGTTTCTTGAAGAAAGAGAAGTAAGAATCCTCTAATAAAAATACATTTAGTGGCACAAATATGGCTTCTTGGCACAATTAAGGTATTGTGATCTTTGTGAAAGCAACCTACAGTGATATGGGTAAATATATATTGATTTCTTTCTCTGTTAATTCTACTCGCACCATTTTATCCTATCCTTACAAAGTAGTGTGAAGCACAACGAAAAAACATGAGATCCTACATTCAGAAAGTCACATGCACAGTTTTTGTTGGTGAAAAGCATGAAGTATAGAAAGGATGATGATCTGTAGTAAATTCCCACAAATTTCAGATCTTCTTAGTTATGAAACTCAGCATCACTGAATTTTGCTGACATAGCATAACATATTCTGTAGCATAACATATTCTACCTGGGAACAGACTGGGAAAAATAACCAAACAGGAACAATAGGAAGCAAATTCTAACTATTCCCAAAGGAACAGGGTAAACTGCAGGTCTTCCTCTCTCTGATAAATACTCTGTCTCATTGGCCAATCTCCAAGACAAAAAATCCCCAACATAAAACACAGGACAGGTCAAGATGAGACAAAATCAAAAGAGAGAGAAACAATGGAGTTGCCTCTTAAATACCTTAATTGCAGAGGTGCTGATTGGCCTGGCCTTGGCCAGAGGTGAGTCCAGGTTCTACCTGGGGCTCGGGAAGGCTCTTGAAGTTTCTCAAGAGTCATCTCTCACAGCTTTCCCCCGTTTCCAAAAACCTCGCCAGACTCAAACCCATGACAATGAGATTAATAAAAAAAAAAAAAAAAAAAACAAACAAGATAAGCAGCACCAAGAGCAAAGGAAACAATCCTTTTTGGGTGGGGAGACAATGGCATACAAATCCCACAGGCATAATTGAGGAAAATTGCAGGAGTGAGAAGACATGCCCACTTAATTTCTGAGTTGTCTCATCTTGGTGTCCTCCAGCATGATCACCTTGACCACTAACTTGGAACCATGAAGGATCACAGCCAACAGTGATGACCACATGGCATCAGCTCCATGGACTTGTGCACTCATAGCTAATTTAGGTAAGGGTTGGTAAAGACTAATAGCTTCATATCCTTAACAAAGACAACTATACTGTACAAGGCGATTTTCTTGAGTTCTACTGTCAATGAATTCAGTGAAGTTTGAAGTTTAAAGCTAGCTTTATTGATCAGCCTTCTAAGCACACTCATCACAGCTATCACTCTTCCTCTGAAATATGTATATACACACACACATAAAGCAATTTCAATATGGTCATAAAATATTAAGTTTCTGCATGTCTCAAGAAATAGGATGCAATGAAGAGAAAAGAACCTTTTTAATTTTCTCATCTTTGTGGAAAATAAAGCATGAGTTCAAATTCTGCTAAATACTTGAGAATCTGTTTAAGAGAGATATAATGAAGGCTTTTCAGAAAGCATTCATAACAAACTTGTTACAATTTGTGCTCTGCTACAAAGGTCAGGGTTTTTTCTGTGCATGCATTTATTTTTTATTTTTACCCATCTACTAAAGTGGGAAGGCTCTTCTAAATGCTACAATAAAGCATATTTTTTTCTAAAAAAATACATCAGATGCTGCACTTGAAATTTGAAATTTCTGTTCTAGGTGATATTTGTGGTCTTTGCAACCGTGTGGATCAGTGCAATAAAATCTGCTCATAATTAAAATGCAATTGCACACTTGTACAGATATGTACGGTTTACGGCAAGTTTTTATGTAAATCACATGCACAGAGGACTAACATGGTGAGCTGCACAGACTGTCACAGGCAAGGTGCTGCCTTCAGCAACACCCACAAAAAACAGTGCCAGGGTTCACATAAAATGTAAGAGTGGCAGCCAAGTCCCCTTCTGCCTCCCAGCTGGTCAGGATTGAAGCTCCCCGGTGAAAGCCAACCTCTTCTCATTCTCAGGATCCTCAAGCACACAAAAGTTTGTGCATCACCTGGGTACCAGCACGGCCCCTCTGTCTGCCTGGTACCACTGCCCGGATCTCAAGACTCTGATCCACCAGTCTCCTCCTCACCAGTCAGCACAGCATGATGCTCACTAGCACACCAGGGTTCCCACAAACATAAAACATATCTTCATTTTAGGAATTCATTAACTCCCTACAGTCCTAAATTATTGAGACCATCCTGATTATTATACCTATAATGTAGTTCCTCTCTTCAGTCTTTGTCCATTTAAAAAAAGAAAAATATTTAAACCAGGCAAGTAGGAAACTGGAAGTTGGGAAATATTTGTGTAAGGAAGGCAGTGTAATAATTGTTCCCTGAAAAAACATTTTTGATCATAGTGTAGCTCATACAGCGATTGATGTATTACTAACAACCATGATACTACCTGTTGTATACAGTACATGTGAATTTTCTAACTGAAGAGTTTCTGGCCAGGTATAAGAGACGTAGGTCAAAACATTTCCTGGGAGGCTTCAGACTTCCCTTCTCAGCAGCCCTCTTTGATTGCTGTCTCCTTAATTTTCCCTGAGGTTTTCTTAGGTTTCAATGTTCTTAGAACTAGAGCAAAGAACATATCTACTATATGGATATAAAAATACCATTTGCTTTCTGCTATACTGAGGGTCAAAACATTGAAAGGCAAGTAATTCCTGATGAAGCTAAAGCCTGGTAAAGGATCAACTCCCTTTGCAAACTGACAACAAAAAGTGCTGACAGGGCTGTAGCAGCCTTCAGATAGTTTGTTCTACAGAAGATGGATTAGATAATTTGATTCAAAGAGACTATGCTGCTGGTAAGTTTAGGCTTAATGATACTGCTAGAGAGAGATTTCTCGATTTAGGTTTCCTAATGCAGATCTAGCTAATGCATTTGAAAAAAAAAAGATGCAGTGAGCTGTTAAGTCAAGTAGACAAGTGGGTTTCACTCTAATACGATTAAAATGCAACATTTTGATGATTTTTTGCTGGATTCACAGTTTCTGATCACTTAGTGAGTTAGTGGGATCATATGTTTTAAACGGTGTTAGCTATGAATACTTATTTGAGTAATCGGAAATGATAAATTGTGCAATAGATATATCTCACTTGTATTTAAAACTTGAAAAAATTAAAAAAAAAAGTAATCAAGGAGCTTTTCCTGGAATTCAGACTCAAACAGATGCAATTCTTAAATTTGCAGTAAAATCAGAAACTGAAAACATTTGGAGGACAGATTTACTAATTTAATAAAGTGAAATCCTTCAAAAAAAAAGTACCAGCATTTATTTTCTTAATCCAACTTTTATCTATTTTCATGCTTATATACCCATTTAAATCCTCATTAAATGCTCAGTGAAACTGTCATTAATTTTATCTGCCTTTAGTTACATTTCATAGAGTGTTTTCAACTTTGTCCTACAGACTGCTATCTCTTTCATTTCTACAACTTGCACCTGTATATCTGCTGAGTGGCAGCGTAAGAAAACTAAGAGAAATGTGGTCTGGTGAAAAGGCAATTACAACTCGATTTACAGCTTGCGGGTAAGGGATGTCAGTAAACTAAGTGATCAGCCACGAATCTCTGTGGCAGATGTGAGTCTGCACTAGCTGGTGTGAGGATCCCTTAGCTTTATGTTGCAAACTGTGCTGTAAAAAAAGGAGTAAAAAGACAACTGCTCGGATCTTCAGTTTGTTTAAATCTGGTGAGTGGAACAATATCAGAGGAGACTCTGGGTTACTCTATATTTAGCAAGGTAACTTTTACCAGTAGCAGGATGAAAACAAAGTTATTCTAGTGTTGCAATTGTATCCACAAAATATGGTTAAATGCAAGATTCCCGTATTTCTGTCCCTACTGGCTTGAGACTGACGTAGTATGCTAAGTGAGATTAAAATTCAGTGTTCTTTACAAATAAACCTTCTTCTGAATCACTTTCAAACTTCAGGAAAGGTGAGATAATCCATTACTGAAAAACACTTAGAATACGTTTCAAGTAATTTAATTTGGAAATTTCCTTCTATCTTAATCAGATTTTTCTCAATTTTCTGTTGAATTCTCTGCCCCTGAAGTGCTTACCAATTTTTTATAGAAACAAGGGAAAGCCCTGCTGATGAAAGACTTGAAGCTTTTAGAATCTCTTATTTTATTTAGAAGGCCTTTACCATTTAAATTTGCTATACTTCAGAAATAAATACACACAGAGAATCAAATAGTTTTTCCTATTGAAAACAAGAAAGCTGAGGAACAGCAAATACACATTTTTTTCTATCACAAAATAAACAGAATTAAAGTTTCAGATACAGTAAACTATAACACTGTATTTTAAAACATATTATATACCTTGAAAGCTAAAAAAAAAAAAAACAAAGAAAGCTAGATATCATGTTACATAAGGCTTTATGTGAGATAATTTTAGTGCAATCTGTAATCTAAACAAAAAAAAAAGACATTATAATAAAATAGATTTAGAGATGAATTTCCATTAAAAAAAAAAACAGTAGAACACAATTCCCTGATACCTCTTTTACAGTGTGTTCTTGGGTTGCATATTTGTAAAGCAGAGAATCTTACTTTTGCTGAATAAGATTATATTGTAAGAGAATGTTACTGATAAGTGAAAAGTAAAGCCAGAGACCATTTAATGGATAATCAATTAATTTGTTATTATTAAATGAAATTGTAATGGACCAATGACTGTATACTGTGTGCAAATTGAGCACATTAATAGGCAACTTAAATTTAATAACTGGTTTTAATAACATTTCTGAGAAAAGTTTTCTTTTCAGTGTGAAGTCCAATTTCCATCATAAAGATCTGCAATGTGTCTTTTCCTTGTGAGCTTCATCCTCTACTATTTTATAGTAAAGGTGAACAGAGCAAAGTTCTTGGAGATGGATGAGATGTAGACCATTTCATATCAGTAGGTGTAGCAGTCTAGGAGAAAGTCTCCAAGGCACAGGCTCACAATGGATGCAGATGTAACACGCGTTCAGCATAACAGCTTTTTAGAAAGACGGACACTCTATGACAGCTGAAGATGCTTGCTGATCCTGTAACTACAACACTGGCCTAGCATGTGGTAACACCTTTTTAATTCTGCTTATCCACCTGATCCTGGATGAAGGGGACAGGACGTTTAGCAGCAGACCTCTTCCGCCTATGGGGTGCAACAAATATGATTCCACGTTTTGGGAGTGTGCATCTGAACGGGCGAGGGTCTCCCACACCAGCATGTGGAACACATGATACAAATAAGCTTGGAACAGCCACACACACATAGAAAGGGGAAGGAAGAAGGAGAAGATGCAATTGCAGAAGATGAGGTATATGTTTGCGTGCAGGTCGCTTCAGCGAATGCAATGCGTTCTGAACTTTTGGAGATTACAGAAGGGTGTTTTGAAAGTTGTGTTCATCAACATTTTACAAACATATAGTAATTGGTTTCACTGCTTTATTGCTGCTATTGATCCTGAATGTATAGTGTATCGACTGCCAATTAATTATCTGTCAGTAATAGATCCAATCTGTTTTAAACTGGTTTGGCTTGAGCTATGTGAATTGATCATGTCTCCCTGTGACAATGTCATGCTGTAGTGCAGTCCTGCCCTCTGCTTCAGGGAATTCCTGTCCTAGAAGCCATCAGCCAAGAGGCTACTCCGGGATGTGAATCAAGTTATGCATCCTACTGAAGATAGGTTACCTCACACAAAATAATGAAAAATTCAGACCCTCAGGAAGAGTGAAGAAAGGGATCTGTTTATTTTGTGTGAAGTGACTAATTCTGCTGCTCCTGCTCTTTCTCAGACCATTCTGTGGTGTCTAATTTACCCTTCTGCCTCCCGGAAAGAACAAATCCCTAACTCATAGTAACTGCCATAATTAAGTTGATTATAACAAATAATTAAAAATGCATGTAATATATGCTGAGTGCACAAATTCTGGTTGTTGGTTTTTTTCTATTGCTAGATAGCATAAATTTCCAGAGACTCTGAAGAACCTTGGAATTCTATATCAAAACTACACAGTAAGTATGCTTAAATGTGCTGGTGCTGTCAAGAAACACATTTGAAACATGCTGAGGTGTGATCTCCTGAAGAATATCAAATGAACGGTCACAAGACGATAGCAATGACTTGAAAGTACACTCACAGAAAGAAAATGGGGGATCTTCGCTATAAGCACAGATGAGCATTTATTGATTTGCATCCTGTAGAATTTGAATGCACCCTGAAGACTCTGTAGTTTGGAACATAGGGAAAAAAATGGTGAGGGCAGGGAAAAGAATGAAATAGAATAGAATAGAATAGAATAGAATAGAATAGAATAGAATAGAATAGAATAGAATAGAATAGAATAGAATAGAATAGAATAGAATAGAATAGAATAGAATAGGAATAGAGAATAGTTCAGTTGAAAGACACATACAAGGATCATCTAGTCCGTCTGCCTGACCACTTCAATTAAAGAACTCTGGGGAACCTGATCTAGTTAAAGGTGTCCCTGCTCACTGCAGAAGGATTGGACTAGATGACCTTTAAATCTCCCTTTCAACCCAATGTATTCTATGACTCTATTCTATGGCCAATCTTTTGGATTATTCTCCTGATACCAGCAATGTCAATATGGCTGACAAAACTGAGCACAGCAGTTCTAAGCCTACGCTGAATTAGTCCAATAGAGGTTTGATAGCAACTCAAGTAAAAAAACATGCTTTAAAACAAAACGATTCTTTTTTTTTTCAGAAATGGAACAGTAAACCAAGAAGGAATCCATTTTTCTTAATCCTACACTGACAGACAAAAAATTCAGTTTGTATATTAAGTTTATCCAAGAGGGGAGTGACTGGAGTAGGGGGAACCTCCCAGATGGAGAAAATAAGCTTCTGTGAGAGTGCCTGGGAATAATTTGCTGAGAGTAGAGCAAAGCGAGGACAAGTGTAGAATTACGTAGAAAGGATCAGCAAGAATGTAAGAACTGTCAGTGCAAGCAAAGCCAAGAACACTGAGAATCACAAAACCCAAAAAGCCTCTGAGCTAACTGAACCAAGCCTAGAAGAAATGCATTTTGGGGGTTTTTTTAGTTCTGTCCTAGACATTTTGACACTTTCCTTCTGACTCCCGTTTCAATGAGCTTTACTGGGTGAAACAGTCCTTATTCACTACAAGGTCTCACTTTCTGATTCTTCATGTGTTGTCAGTGCCTAAGAGATAGTGCACTTTTCAAGACTTTTCAAGATCAGAATCAGTAAGACTTAGAATCCTCTCTAAACCTGTTCAATGTGAATGACTTTACCTCTTTTCCAAAGATGAGACATCAAGAATAAGTCTAGAAATTCACAAGTCTATGGACAATAAGAACACTTCATGCCAAATTAGGGTGGTGACTCTAAGGGTAAGGACTCTAAGGGAAGGACAACAGTACTGTTAAAGGTAGCTGGCCAAATGTCACTCCAGTCTTCAAAAAGGGCAAGAAGGAGGACCCGGGTAACTATAGACCGGTCAGCCTCACCTCCATCCCTGGGAAAGTGATGGAACAACTTATCCTTGGTGCCATCTCAAGGCATATCAAGGATAAGAGGGTCATTAGAGACAGTCAACCTGGCTTCACCAAGGGGAAGTCGTGCTTGACTAACCTCATAGCCTTTTATGAGGATATAACAAGGTAGATAGATGATGGCCGAGCGGTGGATGTGGTCTGCCTTGATTTCAGTAAAGCATTTGACACAGTCTCCCACAGCATCCTTGCTGCTAAACTGAGGAAGTGTGGTCTAGACTCTCGGGTAGTGAGGTGGACTGTGAGCTGGCTAAGGGGAAGAAGCCAAAGAGTCGTGGTCAATGGGGCAGAGTCTGGTTGGAGGCCTGTATCCAGTGGAGTCCCTCAAGGGTCGGTACTGGGACCAGTATTATTCAATATATTCATCAATGACTTGGATGAGGGACTAGAGAGTACTATCAGCAAGTTTGCTGATGACACCAAGCTGGGAGGAGTGGCTGACACACCAGAAGGCTGTGCTGCCATCCAGCGAAACCTGGACAGGCTGGAGAGTTGGGCGGGGAAAAATTTAATGAAATATAACAAGGGTAAGTGTAGAGTCTTGCATCTGGGTAGGAACAACCCCAGGTTCCAGTATAAGTTGGGGAATGACTTATTAGAGAGTAGTGCAGGGGAAAGGGACCTGGGAGTCTTGGTGGACAGCAGGATGACCATGAGCCAGCACTGTGCCCTTGTGGCCAGGAAGGCCAATGGCATCCTGGGGTGTGTTAGAAGGGGTGTGGTTAGTAGGTCGAGAGAGGTTCTCCTTCCCCTCTACTCTGCCCTGGTGAGACTCCATCTGGAATATTGGGTCCAGTTCTGGGCCCCTCAGTTCAAGAAAGACAGGGAACTGCTGGAGAGAGTCCAGCACAGGGCAACTAGGATGATTAAAGGAGCGGAGCATCTGCCTTATGGGGAAAGGCTGAGGGAGCTGGGGCTCTTTAGTTTGGAGAAGAGGAGACTGAGGGGTGACCTCATTAATGTTTACAAATATCTAAAGAGTGAGTGTCACGAGGATGGAGCCAGGCTCTTATTGGTGACAACCAATGATAGGACAAGGGGTAATGGGACGAAATTGGAACATAAGAGGTTCCGCTTAAACTCGAGAAGAAACTTCTTCTCAGTGAGGGTGACGGAGCACTGGAACAGGCTGCCCAGAGAGGTTGTGGAGTCTCCTTCTCTGGAGATATTCAAGACCTGCCTGGACATGTTCCGATGTAGCATTATCTAGGCATTGTTGCTTTGGCAGGGGGATCGGACTTGATGATCTTTCGAGGTCCCTTCCAATCCCTAACATTCTGTGATTCTGTGATACCTCTGTCACTTCAGACAACAGAAAGGAAAAACGATCTTGTGCTCATTTAGAAATGACCTAAGGGGGGGGAAAAAAAAATATTTCCAGTCTGCCTTTGGCGAAGAAAGTAAACCACAAGCCTGGGCTCAAGCCCCTCCATTTCAGATCCTAAAGAAACACACATAGCCTTGTTGCAAAGAAGAAATGCCATGTTGTGCTTCTGCTTGCCTCTCGGAAGTCTGAGCTTCACTGGTTTTTCTTATCCCATCTCTTCGTTACTACAAAAAACAGCCCAAACCCAGCCCTCTGATGGTGCCCCTTTTTTCGTGGAAAAGCACAAATTAAATCAAAACGACCAGCCCAACTTCTATTTACTTCCCCCTATCAATATTCACTTGACTTCAGACACAATGCCAAGACCAAAAAAGTTCAAGATTACTTCACAGTAAGTCCAAAAGACAGAAGAAATGCATGGCCTCCAGACCCCAACATCCATTTTCTGCAACGTGTGCTCACCTCACCTTCACCATTTGTAAAGCAAGTCCTACCAATCCTATCATAGAATCATAGAATGGCCTAGGTTGGAAGGGACCTTAGAGATCATTTAATCCAACCTCCCTGTCATGGGCAGGGACGCCTCTCAACTAGATCAGGCAACACATAAGGACCGAACGGGAATCGAACCCGCGACCTTTGGTGTTTCAGGACCACACTCAACCGAATGAGCTAAACTGGCCCTTATCAAGTACTTGCCTTCACTAATAACACCATTTAACTAAGCCAGATGCATTCCTAAGGCAGAGCTATCGATTCAGAGAACTACAGAACCATTCTCAATGTTTGAGGGGCGACAATGACCTTTCTGATGACAAGCAACTCTGCAATACAGTGCAGTAAATACACAGCTACTCTGCAGCCAGTTTTCCAAATACTAGTCCAGATGAGCCTTCCTACCCAGAAAGACAACTACTTATTTCTTGAACAAACCCTGACCATTACATTTAAACAAGTCATACAAAACCAAAAATGCATCCGGAGAGCGACCACATTTTGCTCGCCTTCACTGCTGCTATAAATCAGCTACTGACTTCTGTTCTGGGGGGGTTCTTGCTGCTCCACAGGAACTACGTTTGTAGACAGTTTGTTGGAGTTAAGAGGACAGTCACCAGTCACTAACATTTGCCCAGACCTTGACAATTTCTATCAATCACAGGTTTCTGAGACTGCTCTGCACTACAGCTGCAGCAGTAAAAGGCCGGGAAGTAAAACGCTGCCAACTAATACAGCCTGGGTAAAGCATTTCCGAGCCCTGACAGATGAACCCTAAAAATAAAACAGCAATTATAGAACTCTACAGCAAACACGCAGAATGCCCAGAGGCTCACCAGGGAGCCAAAGCACAGCACAGGCAACGTGTCTGTTGGCTGCTGCTTTCCTTTACTCCTTTCCACCAAGTGGTACTTGAGGGTATCATTGTCCAGTAGCTGCTGTACACAATGGAGAATCAGTATCAGCCACTTTCAAAACCATTAAAGACAAGGTCTCACACCAAAATCGAGCAAAAAGGCACTGAGAAGCTAACTGCTCGATGCTTGGACCCAAACAACCGTTACATGGAGATGAGAAAAACTCTGCCAGTTTGTAGTGACCGGGGGTGGGGTGAGGGGACCATCAGAGCAGAAAGCCTGAAAGTTTTCACCTGCCTCAGCCTTTTGCTCTCATATGCAAATGTCATCGGGACACTCAGAGGAAACTGCAAGCAGACAATTCAGAAGCCCTGACAGCACCAATTCCTGATGCAGACACTCAGATAATTTGCTCAGCCAAACACAGTTACACTGGCAGAGGCAAAATTGGCCACTTCACCCTGCGAGTCAGCCCTGACATCTCCACCTACAAAGTAGGGGGGAACTAAAAGAATGACCAAACCTCAAAAGACTCTGGGACAGAACCCCCCCTCAAAACACCAGGGACAGAGAGAGAGAAGTGCATGGAGAGCTCTGGCTTTAGTTCATTATCAGCCATCTCCTCACCTGGCATCGCTAGAAGTTATTCAGAATCATCAGCGATTTAGAAACGTACTGTACAAGACCAGGACAAGACCGACCTCTCTGCCACTGGAGTTCAGCTCTTCCCCCGCTGATATCATCGATGCTGTCGTCATCAGCTTCACCTGGCAGCAGAGCACGGCTGGGCAGGAGCCACATTACAAGGGCAGGAACATTACAAGCCTAAAAATGTAAGGAAAAGAAACAATCCTCTTTGTCTCGATCCAAATAGTTAAGCACTTGGCCTTGAATTTCTCCATATAGTGACATGACCAGATAACTCCTTCCATATAAAGAAGCCTCCCGATAATTAGAATACAAATTTAATACTTACATAGGAGTGTGTGTTAAGTAATGGCAACAGCTTAGCTACACAGCGCACTTCCTCGGCCCAAAATGTTATGGTACACATGTGATACATGCTGCTAAATTATTAAATGATAGTTTCACTAGACCACAAAAAAGGGAATAGCACCACAGCAGAAAAAGACTGCTCAGTGGCTCTACTGTTCACAAATTAAGCACTGCAAAAATATTACTTTTCTTCTTGTAGCAAGGCAACAAACAAAGTTCACAATTTATGGGGGTTGTTAATTTATTTTTCTCAAGAGGCAAATAAAAGAAGAAACCAGGAAAATAAATGGCTACATGTCTCGATATTTGCAGGCTGGTTAAACAGTGTGGAAAGGGCGCTCAAATAAAAAGATGGGGAAACCAGCCACGAAACATCTTAAGGTTTTATAGCAAAATATCGAATACTTAGTGCAACCTGAGTTTGCGTGGGAATGCCACAGTGTAGCTACACACGCCCTCATAACTACCAGAGGCACAAGTCAAAAAAAAAAGCCTAAAAGAATTTCACCTGCACTGCCAGAGTCTCCTTTGTCATAGACTTTTGGAGAGTAAACTAGCCCTCCCCGCAACGGCTTTTGGAAATGGCAGCAGAAAAGACCAGCAGAAAAGCCCACATAAACGTGGGGATACTGACAACACCAGGCCCAGCAGCTACAGGCTTGGGGAGGGGTGGCTGGAGAGCTGCCAGGCAGAGAGGGACCCTGCGGCAGACAGCTGGCTGAACACGAGCCAGCAGCATGCCCAGGTGGCCAAGAAGGCCAACGGCATCCTGGCCTGGATCAGGAACGGTGTGGCCAGCAGGAGCAGGGAGGTGATCCTTCCCCTCTGCTGGGCTTTGGTGAGGCCGCACCTTGAGCACTGTGTCCAGTTTTGGGCCCCTCACTACAAGAGGGACACTGAGGTGCTGGAGAGGGTACAGAGGCGGCTGCCAGGGTGGGAAACACAAGCCTTATGAGGAAAAGCCGAAGGATCTGGGGCTGTTCAGCCTAGAGAACAGGAGACTGAGGAGAGAGCTCATCACTCTGTAACTTCCTGAAAGGAGGCTGCAGCGAAGTGGGGATTGGTCTGTTCTCCCTGGCAAGAAGCAACAGGACAAGGGAAAAAGGCCTTAAGTTGCACCAAGGGAGGTTCAGGCTGGATATTCGGAAGAATTGCTTTACTGAGAGGGCTGTCAGGCATTGGAACAGCCTGCCCAGGGTGGTGGCTGCGGCGCCATCCCTGGAGCTGTTTAAGAGATGGGTGGATGCTGTGCTGAGTAGTGTCAATAGGGCTGGGACAAAGGTTGGACTCCATGATCTCCAAGGCCTCCTCCAGCCGAACGCGTCCTATGATTCTACAAAGCTCTTACCCTCTCTCCAAGTCCCCCACAGCGATCTCCGACCCAGGACAGCACCGGCCTGGAAACACCGGCTCCAAATCCTCCCTCCGCAAGATGGCCCCGCAGCCTGGGAAAGGGGGGGATGGACTTATTAAGAGGTCGGGTAGCGATAGGACTAGGGGCACTGGATTAAAGCCAGAGACAGATCGGTTCAGACTGGACGTGAGGAAGAAGTTCTTCCCCATGGGGGTGGGGAGACCCTGGCACAGGTCTTGCTTGTCGTGTAGTGGGAGGCGTAGGGAGATAATGCGAACAGAATGACCTGTCAGCAGATTTTCAAGTTTGGAGGCGATGGAGTTTTTAATCATGAAACCAACTCCTGAAAGATGTCTTTCCGTTTGGGGTTTGCCTGACCAACAGATTGCGTAGCCAGCATTGTGTTCTTTGAGGCTGCCTTCCTCAGGGAGACGGACTTCACTGACAGCAGCAATGTCGATGTTGAGTCGTGATAGTTCGTGGGCAATTAGAGCAGAATGACACTCAGGATGTCCACTATCCACAGTATCAAGCATGGTTCTAATGTTCCAACAGGAGTGTCAATCTGAATACACCTTTGGAGGCAGGTGTATGCCTTTGTCTCCTTGTATTTGTTCATCTGCATCAGAAGATGCCTGTCGGCCGCAGTTAGCCAACCAGGTGGAGGGTGGAGATGAGCTTTGGTTAGGCCACCTTTTCTAGGCCCCTCTCCGTGTGGAGCAAGCAGTGCTCTCCTTGAAAAAGGCTGCTTGGTGGTTCAGGGTGTTGTTCAACAAGACTGTCATCTCTGGGGTCAGTCTCGAGCAACCAACGTCCTGAACCGCTTGCATGCAGAGTTGGGTCTGTGGCTTCCAGTGCACCTTATCACCTGCTCTTAAGTCCCTCGCCTGTCACTACAGGACTTCACAAATATGGGTGTAACCTTCAAGCCCGTGCAATGGATTTTTTAGGTGAGGCTCAGCGTGCGCAGAACTGGCCCCACCCTTTACGCCTAAGCTTCATCTGCCAGGGCCTAGCAAGCTTGGATGGTGACAGCAAAGTCCTCAGGGTGTAGGTTTAGTTAGAGTATTCTTCATAGAATCATAGAATGGCCTGGGCTGGAAGGGACCTTAGAGATCATTTTAATCCAACCTCCCTGTTGTGGGCAGGGACGCCACCTCTCAACTAGGTCTGGCAACACGTGAGAACCGAACGGGAATCGAACCCGCGACCTTGGTGTTTCAAGCACCACGCTCAACCCACTGAGCTAAACCGGCCCTCAATCCTTCTCTTAGGTGGATGGCCTTACAGGGCTAAATGAGCTCCATCTGCCTGGATTTGGAGTTAGAGTTGTCCTTCTCCTAGGATGGTTGCCGAGAGGCCAGCGAGCCCATCCTACCCGTGGGCACACTTAGTCTGACCCTTCAGTTGACACCTGTCTGGCCTGGGACAGAGCATATGCCACCGCCAGCATAGCTCGCAACCTTATAAGGGCACGCAAGCTTCTCCCCCGCCACAAGGGGGTGTCCGTGGAGAAGCGACTGACACTACAGAGCGATAAAAAAAGCCCTCGGCCGAGGAAGCGGCTGCCGGCTGCAGTACCGCCTTTCGGACACACGATGCCAGTAGCGAGCAGCAAGCGGCCAAGCACACCTGCCCATATGCCGCGCCCGGCTGCAGTACCGCATTTTGTCCACCGGGCGGCAGCAGCGAGCAGCAAAAATTCAGGCGCCTACAGGCAGGGGAGGCGCCGGGCTGCGGGACCGCCGTTCGGGCACAGAGCCCAGTGAGCTCCCCCCGCCTCACGAAGAGCCGCAGGCTTTTCCCGCCGGCGCTTCGGAACTGCATTTGGACCACGTAGGAGCAGGGGAGAGCAGCAAACGACACGGCGCCACTGCGCCTCGCCGCCGCCCACCGGCGCAGGACCGCGTTTGGGACACGTGTGGGCGGTAGCGAGCACCGGCAGACGCGTAAGAGCAGAAGGGACTGGCGGGAGGCAGCGCAGACCGCAACGGGGCCGCCGCGCATGCGCCGGGAGAGGTAAGGGCACAAAGCAAGGGCAGGACGCCGCGACCTCAGTGGTGGCGGTGCGCGTGCGCCTCTCTCCCGTGCCGGGCAAGGGCCACGCGCTGCGCGGGAAAACGACAGCGGCACCGAAACGCGCCGCAAGGCTCCAGCCCCGGGCGGCTTCCCAAGCCCGGCTGATGCCTCTGGCGTGCGCCCAGCCCCCTAGCCGCGAGGAGAAGCAGCCCGGGCAGCCTGCGCAACAGGGCTTTTCTCCGCGGCAAACGCCGACCCCGGGGCTCTGGGGCGCCGCTCCCCTCGGCCCGCACGCCTTCCTCCCCGGGGGGAAGAGGTGCCGCATGACGCCACTTACCTCCGGCCTGCACAGCTGCGAGACGGCTGGCGAGCAGGGAAAGTAAACGGGCAGGTCGCTCCAGCAGCTGGCCCCCCAAAGCTGAGCCACAACCAAGCACCCTGCCACTGCCACCCAACAGCTGGCCACTGCCACCCAACAGCTGGCCACTGCCACCCAACCGCCCCCCGTGAGGACAAGGCGGGGAGGAAATAGCAGAGAAGAGTAAAACCCAGGAAAGCGATATCCAGGGAAACAATGGCCACCTACCCCCCCCATCCACACCTAGCCACTGCGCAAGCCTCATACATTCAAGTCCCATTTCTCCACGCCCTTGGAAACACGCGTGTCACCACCACACGTGAAGCAAGACACAAATCCAAGCTTGCTGGGAAAAGACTCTTCCTCTTGCCAAAGGGCATGGAACAGTCGGAGCTGCGTCAAAAGGAGGGAATTAGTGGCTTTGTATGGAAAGCACCGAGTCGCGAAGGGTTCCCAGCGAGCAACCCCGCCCAGGCGCTCCCCTGGGGGCCAAGTGGCAACCCCCCCAACACCCTCGATAACTCGCAGCCCACAGCTACGGACAAGGAAAGGGCAAGTGGAACACTCGGGCACCCTGAGCTCCTCTTTCCCCCGGGGCCGCAGCCATAGGGCAGGCACCTGCCCACCCTCACCCCCAGGCCTCACCTTAGATCCAGCGACCTTGGTACCTTCTTGCCACTGTTCTACAGCTGACCTGTACCAACTGTGGTGCAGCTGCTCCCCAGGCACTGCGTACTTTGCTCTGTAAGGACCGCCTTCGTTTCAACGGTCTCTGCCGACGGGCACCTCCAATGGACGAGTTTCCAGCGTGCCGGACACAGAAAGCAGCAAGAGCTTGGATCTTAGACTTCAACACCGCACAGAGAAAAACACACATTCTCATGTAATTTTATTTCACATTTTCTCCACAAGCTCACGCATCGGTAGCGAAACGCCCTTCCCGGTCTGGCTGCGACCTGTTCTCACGAGCCTGACTATGGCCCTAGTGCTTCGTCTTTGCGACAAGAGAAACCAAGGGTATTGTTTTTGCCATAAACAAGAAGATACCATAGAATCACAGAATGTTCGGGGTTGGAAAGGACCTCTAGAGATCACCTAGTCCAACCCCCCTGCCAGAGCAGGATCGCCCAGGGCAGCCACACAGGAACGCGTCCAGGCAGGTTTTGAAAGCCTCCAGAGAAGGAGACTCCACGACCTCCCTGGGCAGCCTGTGCCAGTGCTCCATCACCCTCACCGTAAAGAAGTTTCTCCTTGTATCTTTGTGGAACTTCTTATGTTCCGGCTTGCATTTCAGGTAAGATTTTGTACAGCCGTTAAAAAGAGATGCTATAGTGATGTGGGAAACTGCAACCAGATCTAACCAGATCAAGGAGGTTCATCAGGTCTGGCTCAGCCTCTGTACTGTAGAACATACGAGGAGTGAGAGGGCAAACATAACAAACACCATCCTACCAAGACTGGCTCATCTCAGCAAGCACACGTACAGCCCAGAGACCATCTAGGTGGCTGTTTCTTGAAAGCATCTTTTCCTGCAATTAATCAGAAATCCAAGACCAGAGCTCTTCTTCCCAACATTGAGAGTACAGCACCTTTATCCAATTCATTTCCAGTTCAAATTAAACCGTAGTGGAGCTGATACTCATGTGGGAATCTCAAACACTATTAATCTTTTAGTTAAGGTTAACTAGTACAGTAACAGGAACTTTCCCATGGCCTGCTCACCTGATACATGAGGGCAGCACGCAGCGGCGACCCCTACGGCGCCAGTGTGCACGTGCCGCCACCGTGTAAGGGCGGCACGTAAGGCCAGCGCGCAGCGTCGACCTCTGTGGTGCTGCTGCACATGCGCCACCGCAAGGAAAGGCAGAAAGGAGAGGGCAGAGTTTTGTCTTTGGAAACTCTGGATGGGATGTGGTGCATGAAGCCTGGGTACATTTCAGAATAGCAATAAGATAATAGAATCACAGAATGTATTAGGCTGGAAGGGATGTTCAAAAGTCATTTAGTCCAACCTCACCTGCAGTGAGCAGGGACATCTTTTCACTGGATCAGGTTTCTCACAGCCCCATCAAGCCTGACCTGGAATGTCTCCAGGGATGGAGCCCCCAGCACCTCTCTCTGGGCAACCTGTGCCAGCATCTTACCACCCTCACAGTAAAGGACTTCTTCCTGACATCTAGTCTAAATCTACCCTGCTCTAGTTTGAAAACATGGCCCCTTGTCCTGTTGCTACACACCCTTGTAAGTAGTCCCTCCCCAGCTTCCCTGTAGCCAGCCCCTTCAGGCACTGGCAGGCCACTATGAGGCCTCCCCTTTAGGAGCCTTCTCTTCTCCAGGCTGAACAATCCCAGCGCTCTCAGCCTGTCCTCATAGGAGAGGTGCTCCAGCCCTTTGATCATTTTTACGGCCTCCTCTGGACTTGCTCCAACAGGTCCATGTCCTTCTTGTGTTGGGAGCTCCAGAGCTGGACACAGTATTGCAGATGGAGTCTCACCAGAGCAGAGCAGAGGGGCAGAAGCCCCTCTCTTGACCTGCTCACCACGCTGCTTTGGAGGCAGCCCAGGATGTGATTGGCCTTGTGGGCTGCGAGTGTGCATTGCTGGCTCGTGTTCAGCTTTTCGTCCGCCAACACCCTCAAGTCCTTTTCCGCAGGGCTGCTCTCTACCACCTCGGCCCGAAGAGACAGGAATTGTAATAGATTAAATCAATAAAAACACTTCTTAAGCAAAAAACCTACTAAAAATGTTACTCTGTGGCACTGGTATGTTTACAAAGGTAGATACATAAAAAGAAATTTATGTTACAACTATATATATAGTTGTTGTTATAAATTAGATATTGCACTGTTGTGTATTACCCATTTTATGGATATGTGCACAATAAATTATATATACACATACAGTTTTCTAATATACACAAATATACACACACACACATAAAATAAATCTATAAGAACTCTTGGCCAAAGACGGTTAGAAGCAAGTGACGAAAGATAAATTCCTTAAAGTTGGAATACATGGCTGCAGTAACTCAATGAAGTTGTAGAGAAAAATAAGTCAAGGAAGAAGGATATTCAACTTTTTATTGGTTTCCCATTACTCACTTTCTGAACAACAACTGATTGACAGTGTCAATACCACAGCAGTTTGCCGGTGCTGTGTCACAGAAAAACTCTGGCTGCCCAGTCCTGGACAGGAAGCAGTCCCGGCCTGCCTGCAGCCTGTTGGATTAAGCACAATGATGGAGAGCTACAACCCTCCTCGAGGAGGGAACACCAGGCTTTACGGCAGTGCACACA
This sequence comes from Trogon surrucura, assembly GCA_020746105.1. Classification (NCBI taxonomy): domain Eukaryota; kingdom Metazoa; phylum Chordata; class Aves; order Trogoniformes; family Trogonidae; genus Trogon; species Trogon surrucura. Next base: position 13,064,417 of record CM036624.1, read on the forward strand.
CAGCTTGCACGTGCAAGACAAGTGGACCATGTCTTTCAAAGACTGCCTGTTGTTATGCGAGATCTTTACTATCAGATGGAAGAGCTATAACGCAAGATACATCACACAGAAATACTAAATACAATATTTTTGTCTCTGGACTAACGAAAGGGATATAAACAACTGTGTTCTTCGTGCAAAGTAAGTGCTTTCATTTGGTAAAAAGAAACATGAAGGACATGGTCTTTCGGTAGCTAGTATAACTTAGGCTAAGAATTAAGAATTTAAAAACGTGAAAAGCAGTGTTTTCTAATACTATGATAAAAAAAAACATCTTGCAGTCACAGAACCTAGAGCAACAGCCTATGATACACATTACTGTAGCTCATCATTTTGTGCAGGTGCAGGACAACTGGCTTCATACTTTTTCTTCAAGCCTTTCAGATATATGCGCAAACTGCCTGGATCCAATCGAGAATTTCTGGCCGTCTGAACCAATCTTGTTGCTAAATGGTATACAGCTCTCTGTTTTATCATCTCAGGAGTGCTTTTCTGTCTGTGCTGTTCTTAAAAACATACACATGCATTAAAAGATTAATTATGTTCTATTATTAAAGTACTAACATTAGCTATTTACCAGCCTATTTCTGTTCTCCTGACTCTTGGTTCATACACCAGAGTTACATCCAACACTCCTCAACTGCTTTGTGTTGTCATCTAATAGTGACCCTCAAGATAATCTTTTAGAACTGGTTTTAATTAAACCTCTTTTCATGAAATCACAGCCAGAGCTTATCCTATATCCCTTCAGAAACTGACAATAAATTTGAATTTTATAAACACTGAATTACAGTACTGTAATTACATACCAAAATCTGTTTTGCAATATGATTTGTAATTTCCTTTGCATCCAAGATTACGGATGATGGTAGAGAGGAAACTTCCGCAGCTTTCAATCCTAAACATATAAAACACGAATCAGGCTTCTAATGTAATTTTTTACATCTACATGAATTAACTTGCCCTATTTTTAAAGGGTGAAGTTTTCATTTTTATTAAACTAATTTTGACATACATTTTCTCTTTGTGTCTCACATTTTTTTCAATAAACAATATATCTTTAAGAGTTACAAAATAAAATGTTTACTCTCTTATAGTGCTACTAAGATACACCTCCATGTGAAGTTACTGCTGGTAATACTGTAACTCAGCCGGATGAGACACATTAGGGGTTAAAAGAAAAACTGGCACAGCGATGTTACCAGCTTTCTCTGTTTAGGCTGTTAATTTCGCAGGCTGGAAAACACAGAGGTTGTGCAAAATGCGCCCTCCATTAAATCCAGACATCCAGGGGATATGGATGTCATGTTCCAACTTCCACTGCCAGATACTCAGGGTAAGAAAGAGATGTAAAATATTTTTTCCTGCCCTAACGTCTTTTTTTTTTTTATTATTTTTTCCTTCACCTGTGGCTCTAGGTGTTCTGAGGAAATCCTGTGCTTCATCGGGTACTTTAATACTGTAGGGTTAAAAATGAAAAAGGCTGAAGAAGAGCCCTTGCACTCTTCCTTAGAATGTAACTTTGCTCAAGTAAGGTAGAGCAAAGACACCATCACTGAGTCGCTCTAGGTCTCCTGCTCTCTGAGAACACTCTCTGAACATACAGTTTGTGTTAGTGGTGGTGCAGCATCTGAAAATGAGCTACATCTGTGCTGCCAAAAGTAAAGAAACTTATTCTGAAATTCTGGTAAAGAAATGGTTTTAAGTCCAGTTAACTGAAGCTTGACTGGAATAATTTGCAAACTTCAGCACTCACGAGCTTGCGAAACTCATGTCTAGCTAATTTTCTATTGATCAAATGTCACCTGAGTCAAGGATCCCACTTTAGAATCTAGTATTTGGAAACACACAGATTTCTGTAACTCTTTCAAACATGAAGCTATGCCTTATTGTCACTCATTTCTTTACTGACCCATATTTCATCATTCTGTACAGCCTTTGTAGTAATATTCTAGTTTTTCGTAGTAATATTCTAAAGTTAAGAGAGAAGTAAACCCCACTAATGCTTTAGTGGAAACAGCCTTAGGCAGATCAAGTCTAAAACTCCTGTCCTTTTTTAAAGAAACATCATTCCTTTTTGTTAATCAAAAAGGGTCAAGATGCTATTTAACTGATATATCATTACTTACGGCAGACACGTAAGAGAATTCTACATAATGCAAACCTCAGCATTCGCAGCTTTAAGTCTCTTCAGAACTTACACACAGTTCCACAAGCAGACACTAAATCAGCTCAAGTACTGTGTGCTCAGAATGTCTCCTCTCATTCAAATAGGAGTAAATCAAATAACTGCCGACATCACTACAATGTTTTCTTTAACTATGAAATTTCATGCAAGTTCTTCATACTACCCCAGACAACTATCTCACTACATGGTTACTAAGAACACACAAGTATTTGGACTGTGTTACAGATCTGCGGCTGTTAGTCTATGAAAGAGATACAAACTCAGCAGAAATCTGTCAGCAGAAAAATCCTGTTAGATGCTTAATAACTGAAATAGTATCTTATACAATCTTCACTAAGTTTAAGGCATAGTGGAATCCATTACCATAGTTTTTTTCCTCTGTATATCCTTTAGAGAGTGTGTAAGTGTAAGCAATTTTCTCCTTATTTCCAGCACTGCTTCTCACATGCTGCACTTCAAAATGGTAATTTTCAACATTGGGATATAAAGCATCTATATGGCACAGTTCCAGGAAATGTGTAGCGAACAATGTAAATGCCTAAATAAGGAAATAAGAAAAAAAATATTTGGGGACTTATTTTGGAATAGATTACAGTAAATAAATACAAAAATTATCTCACAGATGTTCAGGTTTTCCTCCCAACCTTTGAAAAGCTGTCTTTAAATTACTAAAGCAACTTTTAAATTTTTAAGCAATGAGTTCTACCATTGACAAGGGTATCTTTTCTAGTTGGGGATTCTCCCACTCTGTCAAACAGTCGCCTTAATACTCTCTGGGAATGTTCTGCTAAAAGTACAACCTATGAAAGCTTTTCAACCCAATCCATGAAAGTACTCTGAATAAACCCTGACGAGAAACTGAATACCTACACACTTATTTCAAAAAGCTGACAACAACTTGAGGCTAGTCACAGAACTGGAAATAGAGGTGAAACTCCTATGTCATTCTTACTATTCACTAGTTATGAAAAATATCATATTTAAGCAAGAAATCTTTACAAAACTGAAGTTTAATTATGAGAAAATACTACATTTACTTTCAGTATGACAGAATTAACTATGAGGTTTACATTTTTTTCCAAAAGAGAATTACCTTTATATTCAACAGATATTCACACACAGCATAACAAATGCCAATACCTTCTTCAGCACTGGTACCTCTGCCAAGTTCGTCAATTATGATGAGTGATTTGTCATTAGCATTTTGTATGATGTATGTTATCTAGAAAAATATTTCATGTGTTACCATTCCCATAAATGCATTTATAAAAAATCCTAACAGGAATACTGCTGCTGGTAGGAATACTTCGTGTTGTTCAGATGAAACTTAATGCAGAAGTTTAAAAAAAACCTTGTCAGATCCTTAAATTTTACCTTTTCACAACTTTCAAATAGCTGCCAATTCCAATCAAGCTGCCCAGTGGAAAGGGACCTGGACAGCCAGTTGAACATGAGCCAGCAGTGTGCCAAGGTGGCCAATGGCGTCCTGGCCTGGATCAGGAGTGGTGTGGCCAGCAGGAGCCATGAATTGATCGTGCCCCTATAGTCAGCACTGGTGAGGCCACAGCTCAAGCACTGTCACCAGTTCTGGGCGCCGCAGTAAAAGAAAGACTTTGCGGTGCTGGAGCGGGTCCAGAGAAGGGCCGCAGAGCTGGTGAAGGCTCTGGAGAACAAGTGTGATGAGGAGCGGCTGAGGGACCTGGGGTTGTTTAGTCTGGAGGAGGCTGAGGGGAGACCTTCTCACTCCCTACAACTACCTGAAAAGAGGTTGTAGACAGGTGGGCGTCAGTCTCTTCTCACAAGTTACAACCAACAGGACAAGAGGAAATGGCCTCAAGTTATGCCAGGGGAGGTTTAGGTTGGACATTGGGAAAAACTTGTACATGGAAAGGGTTGTCAAAGGCTGGAACCGGCTGCCCAGGGCAGGGGTTCAATCACCATCCCTGGAGGTGTTTATAGAATGTCCAGATGTGGGATGTGGTGCTGAGGGGCATGGTCCTCATAGGTTAGATAATGGTTGGACCTGATGATCTTAAAATTTTCTCTAAGCAAAACTATTCTATAATCATCAAGGTAACAAAGGAAAGCTGAATTTTTGGCTACTTTTCAAAGTACACTCTTTCAGCAGAAATCTTCCAGTACAATTTCTATTAGCTTAAGAGTAAAATTAGCTTAACAGTAAAAATGGGCCTTGGACCATGGATTAGGTATGTTCAATACCTCTTTCATCTCCTTCATGAATGTTGATGCATTTGTTTCTATGTCATCATCCATACCTATTCTGGTAAAAATTTGCTCTGCAATTCGAAAAGAACAATACTCTGCTGGCACATAAGAACCTACAAAACAAGTAAAATATGAGTTTTCTCGTATCAGTGTGACAAATGCCAATTTGTCTGAATATGTCAGTGGGAAAAAAAAATCAGTTTTACACTTGGTCTTTATGCACTGTAGAGAATGCATCTTCTTCTATAAAGTTTCATTCCATTATTTTCTACCAGTACTTTGTAAGAACATCTTTTTATATAGACGCCATAATTAAAGAAGCTTATCAACAAAACCTTAAGAAATCATATGCCTGAAGCTGTGTGTCAGTCTAAGGGGATGTAAAACTGAGAATAAACATTAGGCCTAATTTACAGTACTGTAGCCATTGACTTACTAATTCTAAGGAATCTTAGTTTCCTGAAAACAAGATTACATTGCCTTTACCTGACTTTGAGGCTTATTAGTTTTATTGACTAGGAAAGAACAGAAAGCCTGCCCAAAGACTTCATAGTTTCCTTCATTCATATTAAATGCATGTTTTTGAGAACAATTCCTGAAGAACTTGCAGTTGTTGGGGACTGGACCCACAAACACATGATGAACAGATTTTATTCTCCACTGCTAAGTAGTTTCATTCCAGTAGAGTTAGGGTCAGTCTACTATGGTCTTTCTCTTGCACTACCAGCCTTATCTTTAAGGTAAAAAGTTTGCTGATGACATGAAACTGGGAGGAGTGGTTGACACACCAGAAGGCTGTGCTGCCGTTCAGAGAGACTTAGACAGGCTGGAGGGCTGGGCAGGGAGAAATCTAATGAAGTTCAACAAGGGCGAGTGTAGAATTTTGCACCTGGGAAAGAACAACCCCATGTGCCAGTACAGGTTGGGGACTGCCCTGCTGGAGAGCAGCGCAGGGGAAAGGGACCTGGGGGTTCTGGTGGGCAGCAGGATGGGCATGAGCCAGCAATGTGCCCTCGTGGCCAAGAAGGCCAATGGCATCCTGGGGTGTGTTAGAAGGGGAGTAGCAAGTAGGTCCAGAGAGGTCCTCCTGCCCCTCTACTCTGCCCTGGTGAGGCCACATCTGGAATATTGTGTCCAGTTCTGGGCCCCTCAGCTCAAGAAAGACAGGGAGCAGCTGGAGAGAGTCCAGCGCAGAGCCGCGAAGATGATGGAGGGAGTGGAGCATCTCCCTGATGAGGAAAGGCTGAAGGAGCTGGGTCTCTTTAGCTTGGAGAAGAGGAGGCTGAGGGGTGACCTCATCAATGTTTATAAATACGTCAAGGGGGAGTGTCAGGAGGATGGAGCCAGGCTCTTCTCAGCGATGTCCAACGACAGGACAAGGGGCAATGGGTGCAAGCTGGAACACAGGAGGTTCCATAAAAATATGAGAAAAAACTTTTTCGCTGTGAGGGTGACAGAGCCCTGGCACAGGCTGCCCAGGGAGGTTGTGGAGTCTCCTTCTCTGGAGACATTCAAAACCCGCCTGGACGCGTTCCTGTGTGCTCTGCTGTAGGTGGTCCTGCTCTGGCAGGGGGGTTGGACTAGGTGATCTTTGAGGTCCCTTCTAACCTCTAACACTCTGTGATTCTGTAAAAACCAGAAGGAATTCCTGAGTATAGGGATGAGTCTCAGTTAGATTTTACAAATATTTTTTTTACTTCTATAACTTCAGTGATAGAACCCTGCAGTACTTATTATTACTTCTGTTTGAAGTAGACAATTATCTATTAATTCCACTTGGCCACAAGCATGTTACTCTACTTAACTGAGGTTCACTCAAGTTCTTCTATTCCTTTTGGATGGCTAACACATATGCAGCCCAATGGGCATGCTTCAAGGACACTCATCAGTCTAGCATAAGGTGCAAGATTGGGTTACAGTGCTCGAAAAATTAAAGCGTACAATTGTGCTTCTAAAGACAGACTGGAGAGGCTTCCAGACACACAGATTGCGCCCTGTAAGTTTCCAACAGCAGACCCAAAAAACCTTGCAGCAGCCTCTGTCAGTAACAAAAGAGCCGGTAGGAGCAAACAGACTAAAAATTACCTGTTACTACTGAGACAGAATCTTATTCTAGAAGATACATCATTCAACTTCGTAAGTATTTTTAACTAGAAAACAATAAATGTGCCATAGGAGATTACAAATACGATACGCTCTTACCAATCTGTGCCATAATTTGACAGAGAGCAATCTGTTTTAGGTACGTTGATTTTCCACTCATATTTGGTCCCGTAATAATGACAAAATTGTTACCCTCTGTCAGATACGTGTTGTTAGACACAGGTTTTTCCATAGCTATCTTTTCAAGAATGGGATGCCACCCCTGCTTGATCGCTACAGTATCTGTAAACTCTGGACGAACTAAATGAGAAAAATGACATAAAACATTGCAGAGTTAGTATGGAAACCTTTACATTATTAAACTAGCGCATTTTGAAATAAAGTATTTATTGCAGAGCAAAAGCTAAGCTCTGTGATCCTGATTTTTACTCTCCTGTAGTGAGCGGGACTAAAATACAGCAATTGGGAAGAATTACCAGCCACTTTCAGGCACAGACTCTGATTGTCATGCAAGTCTTCACAATTTATTTCTACAAAAAGAATCCCATAGCTAACACTTCATTTCTAAATTAACATTCTGAGTTTGTATTCTGTACCAAGTAGGGTTGGACTCCAGCAATAAGGAGCAACACTTGAAAAGTAATTAAAACAGAAAACCTGAAAGCCAGTTTCATAGCTAACATATGTTTAATAGTTTAACTTTACACTGCTATAAGTACATAAAATACAGGAGTCATGAAGTCTATTACGACTACATATGTACCTTATCATATAAGCATAGGAAGTAGCATTCCTTCTATTTTTGTTATATTTCATAGTATTATTTGGGTGTACACTACGCCTACATGGATCCATTTGATTCTGGGACTATCTGTATGTATTACTGTCAGAATGCAGTTCTTTTCTGCACCTATTCCCTACACCTCCTCTTTGTCTACCTCAATAGCAGTACTCCAGGCTAGCAAGCAAGTTTTGTTAAATTTGGTGGTGTGTTTAAATGGAGCAGCCTTTGAGAAGTAAGTGCCAAAACCAGGTTTTCACGTTTAAACACATGGGAACTACCTGGTGTAGTTTTTACTTATGTAATGATTTAGATGGCAAAGGCCACTGAAAGCTACAAATGACAGTCCACTTCTTTTGGTGGATACACATTCATGCTCGGCTGTGCAAACTGCAGATGTAGATTTATGGGAGAAGGCAGGTGGCTTTGGTCTTATTGTTACTGCTGAAGAAAACTTGTGCTCCGATTCACGTGGCGGGAAAAGGTTATGACGCCTCAAGCGTATCAGCTAATGTCCAGTTACATACGGATTCATGTGCTACGACTACAACCATCAGCATATGAAGATTCACAGTCCACACTGCAAAGTAAACTGACTCTGCTCATGAACTGGAAATTACATAGCAGCATCAGTATGATGAGTTAACACACCTTCTGAGACGGCTTTCAGACCTGACTTAGTATCTACACTGTAGACATGTACACACATAGATAAGTATCTCCAGTCGGCGTTAATCGAAGACAATGTGCTGCTTTTAAATTGGAGAACTGGGCTAGGGAACCAGGAGGAACACCATGCAAGTAAGTGTATGATCTTGGATTCCTCAGCAGACTACTTCCAAAAATGTCTAAGAAGTGCTACAGAAATTGAAGCAGATAAACAGAGGCAGCCACGTGTTCTGTTTCACAGTATATAATGTTGATCTGTTTATACTACCTTTTGCCCTTTCAGAACAGAAATGTAAACTCGGAACGTTCACAGACTTCGTGCTGTTGAGCAGAATATGCTTAAATTTGCCCTCTTGAAAAGACTGCCTCTGAAGACTTACAGCAGCTAAATGTCATTTCAATGACTGGAAACTGAAAGAACATCAGCACAAAACTGGCAAGGACAGACCAGAGACACCCCCTCCTAAAGTCTATCGAGACCCAGGAAAATAAATGATGTAAGCTTAGTAATTGGAGAAACAGACAAAACAGCCTAGATATTCTCCAACAGAAAACTCTTTATCTGGCCCATGATGGAATCAAAGAAACTTACCATAATCAGAAAGAGTGCAGGCATGAGCAAATGAAAGCAGCATATCCAGCATCGACACAATGTCAGACAGCTTGTACAGGCAGTGAATGTGTTCATAGATCTCGTTCAGTAGTTTACACACTATTCTGAAATAAGACACTGATTTAGTTGTTGTAAAATACTTTACACACTTCATAAAACAGAAATAAAGTAAATAATATTCACACTGCACACATCAGGAGATCACTCATAAAACCAACCCAACCATCTCTGCCAGATGCAAGCAAATGTATCCATTTCTTTGAAGCAGATTAGGATCTTATACCATCATCTCAGATCAAATTCTACTATCAGACATAAGACACATAGCTCAAACAGCAACAGCTAGTAAGAAATCTTCACAACGAGAATGAACTAAAAATACAGCTGCAGAATCAAGTGTTTTATTAACATGTCAAATGTGGCTCTAATTCCCTTAGGTCTTCATATTAACAAAAACTCCACATGGTTTCCAGAAAGAATTGCCATAAAACTGGCATGCAGCATTACCCTTAGTAAGTCTTCTGAAACAGACAGCAGAGCAACCTGATCTGCAGCAAGGACAAAATACAGAAATACACAGTTCTACTGTAAAAGCATTACAAGTAACAGATCTGCATTAAAAAAACAATGCATTCATTGTGTCATTTTGTGAGGATAACTCACCCATAAAAGTTTAATAAACGTGATGGCCAACCTTACTGATAAATGCCTATATATTTGTAACCACATTTAATACAATATACTTTGTGTTGGTTTTTTGGGGTTTTTTTTGGTTGTCTCAGGAAGCACACTTGATCAGTGTTGCTTTGGATTAGTTCTGTAACTAACCGTAACTTAACAGAAAGATAGCTTCAAGAAAACATGTTATTGGCTGTTAATTGGACAAAATAAATACAGTCAGAAAGGACTAAACAGTTTTAAATGGTCTTACAAGTACGTCATGTGATATATTTCTCTCAAGGACTCCTGACATCTTTCATTCATTTTTATTAGATCTGGTGAAGTGAAGCTATATGTGTTTTTCATTCTAGTGATCTACAGGGAATTCAAACCAACAGTAAGAACTTGTCATATTATCAGAAACAAAAACAGATTCAAAAAAGGAAACTGGGAACAATATGGGGAGAAAAAGGGGGGGGGGGGGGGGGGGGAAGTCTCGTTTCATTTTCCCCATATAAATTTTTATGAAAAATCCATATAAGAGAATACAGGTATTAGCAAGATATACAACTTGATACTTACACACAACATGTTTGCACGTAATTTGTACATTTCTGACTTCATTAAGTATAACTAGAAATAGGGCAGTTATAAAAACATACTACTTATACCTTCCTTCTAAATATCTTCACTGAAATTATTGCAATAGTTGTTTAAGTTACTGTACAGTGTGTACTTTATTAATCACAGAATCACAGAATCGTTGAGGCTGGAAAAGACCTCTAAGATCATCAAGTCCAGCCTCTGACCCAACCCCACCACATCAGCCAGACCATGGCACTAAGTGCCACATCCAGCCTCTCCTTAACCTCCCCCAGGGACGGTGACTCCCCCCTTCCCTGGGCAGCGCATCCCAGTGCCTGAGCACCCTCTCCATGAGGAGGGGCTGCCTGAGACCCAACCTGAACCTTCCCTGACGCAGTTTCAGGCCGTGCCCTCTCGTCCTGTTACTAGCTGCCCGGGAAAAGAGCTTGACCCTCCTCTGACTACACCCTCCCTTCAGGCAGTTGTAGAGAGTGATAAGGTCCCCCGAGTCTCCTCTTCTCCAGGCTGAACCCCCCCAGCTCCCTCAGCCTCTCCTCACAGGACTTTCCCTCCAGTCCCTTCCCCAGCCTCGTTGCTCTCCTCTGGACCCCCTCCAGCCCCTCAAGGTCTTTCTTGCAGTGAGGGGCCAGACCTGCACACAGGACTCGAGGTGGGGCCTCACCAGAGCTGAGCACAGGGGCAGAATTACATCCCTGCTCCTGCTGGCCACACTGTTCCTGATACAGGCCAGGATGCCATTGGCCTTCTGGGCCACCTGGGCACACTGCTGGCTCATGTTCAACCGGTTGTCAACCAGTACTCACAGGTCCCTTCCTGCTGGGCCACTCTCCAGCCACTCCCCGCCCAGTCTGTAGCGCCGCAGGGGGTTACTGTGGCCCAAGTGTAGGACCCTGCACTTGGTCTTGTTGAACTTCATACCGTTATTGAACTTCATACCTTTATGTATTATATGTTTTATATACATTAAGCATACAAACATATTATGAAAAAACATATCTAGAATAGGTACCTTTATAAATTCTGAAGGAAGTTGGCCATTGGGTAATGCTGAACAATCAACATTCATCTGAATAAAAAATCCACGAGCAGAGCTGAAACTTGTTTTCATTGGTAGGTTGTACTTTTCTGCAAGTTGTGTAATCATACCTACGTATCACAGATCAAGATTTCATCCAAATTACATTCATTCATGTGCACGAGAAAATGCACTTGTTGGTGCTGGTACAAGATGCATACTGTTAATGTGATTTATAGCTGTCAAATGTTGTCAGGTAAGTAATATGAAAAAAGGCCTTGGAGATAGATCTCCGGGGAGTTATTTAAGTAATATATCAATGTAGCATCTCTGGCTGCACAAAGCTGTTCGGGAGAAAAACCCAGTGGAGAATCAGGTAAATTCATGTGTTCTTTAAAGACAGGTGATGTGTTTGACCAACTTCCAGGTGGGCTTAACTAGGGAGAGGAAAGCTTGCTCGAGCACTCAGCATCAAAATCAGCAGAGAGAATATGAACTGTAGACTAGGGACTCACGGTTTTTATCCCGCTCATGATTCTAAGCAACCTTCCTTGCACAGACCACTTTACATTCGTAATTCCCCCCCTTAAATCCATCATGTTCCTAGCTAAGATACGATATGTGGGAAACCGTTAGATGATAGAAGAGTATGCACTGTTAAATCATGAGAATTCTGAATACTGTCAGGAGGGTAATAGTGTGGTACTCCTGAAAGAAGAAAGGATGAAGTTACTTATGCTAAAATTCCTTTAATTCGTATTTTCAAACTCTTAATAGCTTGGCTAAAAAGTAGTCCACAGAGAGATCAAGACTGCTTAAAAGATAACGAACAGAGAACTCAAGTATTTTAGTGGCAGAAGCTAAACCAAAGATTTATGTGTTTTAAGCAGAATGTTTTAGCTGGAATAATTCAGTTACATTACTTAAACTTTTTTTAACTTTTAGAGGATAATGAGCAACAAAGCTTTAAATATAGGAATCACAATATAATTGTTCAAGTTCATTAAAATAAAACTGAGGTTTTATCCGTAAAAGGAGAATCTCAATATACATCTCAAAAGTACTTCAGTTATTTATCAAAAACAATCAGTTCATACTAATACAACTTTTTACATATGAGAAGGTTCTAATACATATGACTACATGGCTTCTATATGCCAGGTGCAGTATGCTTTGAACTCCAAATAAATAAAAACCTTGGTTTAACAAAATACCTGCTATGTCATCAACAATTTCTGTGTATGTTCTACGAGCTATGTCAAGGAATTCATTGATGTTAGGCTTAACAGCGTAGCATTTCTGGGTCCTCATGCTCAGACATCCTTTTGTGTACCTTGTATCATCATTAATTACAGTAGTAATCTTTTCAAGTATAATTCCAAACCTGCAATATTAGTTGTATTGCTAATTACCCACATAATACTTAATGATTTTTATTTGCAATATCATCCCAAAACTACAAAAAAGAGTATTACAAAAAAATATGCAAATTATCTATTACACCGAACTTCATGTCTATTTTCATAGAATCATGGAATCATAGAACAGTTCAGGTTGGAAAAGACCCTTTGGATCATCAAGTCCAACCACTAACTCCACACTACAAGTTCACCCCTAAGCCATATCACCCAACACCACATCTAAGCGACACTTAACACACATCCAGGCATGGCAACTCAATCACCTCCCTAGGCAGTCTGTTACAGTGTCTCACCACTCTTTCCATGAAGAATTTCTTCCTAATGTCCAGTCTAAACTTGCCCTGTTGCAACTTGAAACCATTCCCCCTGGTTCTGTCCCTAATGACCTGTGAGAAGAGACCAGCACCAACCTCTCTACAATGTCCTTTCCAGTCAGTGTAGAGCATGATGAGGTCCCCCCTCAACCTCCCCTTCCTCAAACTGAACAGTCCCAGCTCCCTCAATCGCTCCTCGTAAGGTCTATTCTCCAGGCCCTTCACCAGCTTTGTCGCCCTCTTCTGCACTCGCTCCAACACCTCGATATCTCTCCTATGCTGAGGTGCCCAAAACTGAACACAACACTCAAGGTGTGGCCTCACCAGTGCTGAGTACAGGGGGACAATCACCTCCCTACTTCTGCTGGTCACACAGTTTCTAATACAAGCCAGGATGCCCTTGGCCTTCTTGGCCACCTGGGCACGCTGCTGGCTCACATTCAACTGGCTGTCAATTAGAACTCCCAGGTCCTTTTCCGCCAAACAGCCTTCCAGCCACCCTTCCCCAATCCTGTAGCGTTGCATGGGGTTGCTGTGACCAAAATGCAGGACCCTACACTTGGCTCTATTGAAATGCCTGCAGTTGGCCTGGGCCCATCGATCCAGTCTGTCCAGGTCCCTCTGTAGAGCCTTTCTACCCTCCAGCAGATCAACACTCCCTCCCAGCTTGGTGTCATCTGCAAACTTGCTGAGGGTGCACTCAATCCCCTCATCTAGATCACTGACGAAGATGTTAAACAGGAGTGGCCCCAGCACCGAGCCCTGAGGGACACCACTTGTGACCCGCCGCTGACTGGATTTAACTGCACTGACCACAACTCTTCGGGCCCGGCCATGCAGCCACTGTTTCACCCAGCAGAGTATGTGCCCATCCAAGCCATGGGCAGCCAACTTGGCCATAAGGATGTTGTGGGGGAATACAGAATACAATATGACTATATACAGAATACAGAATGCAATATGACTATACTCAAGCCTAACCAAAGATACCACTCAACTCTTCAGGAAATATAAATTATTTCTCAAATATTGAGGCAACAACTGATTTTTATACTATTCTGGAGATTCTAGGAAATTGCTACTTTGTCTGTTTAGAATTCTTACCAATGGAGTGCAGTTCATTTAGCAGTTGCAGGCAGTATCATAGCTAACTTTCTGTTCTGCTATTTTCCCTGTATTTCTTTGTTAATTGAAAATTAAATGTTTTGACAATTAAAATCAGCTTTTAGGCAAAAGAACTGAGGTGTATCTGTAACTACAAATAAGCAAAGATGCAGTATCTTTAATCTTACTGACATTTGTAAGAAAGATGAAAGTTTCCAACATACTAACTAAAGTATTATAAATACCTTGTATCTTCAAGCGAACTGTAGTAAGCCTTCAGCAGTGGTGTGTTACAGCTTCTTAAAGCAGCCTGTTGAAGATTAAAATATAGACACGAACAGTTACTTCTTTATGTAGCCCTTTTAAAGGAATCAGAGTTCTTAGATTCACTGAGGCTTATTAGCAGCTGCATATGCAGCTTACGGAACCTGAGCAGGAGTTTCAATTAGTTTATTATAAAAGCAATTGTCCAGGTAATGGTAGGAATTCAGTTCTTAAGAGCATTAGACTCAGTTGTGTATTTTCAGTTGGATCAAGAATTAACAGACTATGTTTGCAGTATCGTCTTCTGCAAGATGTAATTTCTTTTCTTGATTTAATGATCCTTTAACTTGAGATATTCTATTCTATATTCTAGGGAATTTAACAAACCGCACTGTATAAAAACAAGGACAAAATAGTCTCTACTTTATTTAAAACAAAACAAAACACGAGACAGAGACAGCTTACTTTTAGAGGCTCCACAAGTTCTAGAGTATGCTTCAGGTAGATTAAATTAGTTATTTTTGACTCAGCAGTTTTGACCTGTTGAAAAATTTACAAATATCAGATGTGTTTGTACAACTGCCTGTTTAAAAAAGTAACCAAGAACCAGTAAAACTCATACTGTAACAGGTTTATTTTCACAAAATTTGCTAAAATACTTTATAAGCTCACTGAGACAACTCAATGTGTAACCGCATAAAAAACCCTGTTTACCTAAATTTTACATTGCCTGCTGTGACAATTTGCCCCTCAGCAACTATTTTCATACGTATTTTCATACGTCTGCACTGCTAGTGTTCGCAGTCAAAGCACAGCCATGGAAACTTCTTTTAATCTTCTACACATACAAAGCTCCATACGAGCTCTCCATAGCTTGTAGACTCTTTCAGAGTGAGTACCTTATGCACTGTAACTAAGAAGCATAGCCCTTTTCATAAATGCCGTTAAACACAAGGTAGCCCAGTTTGGTTATCTTTGGTTATGTTAGAGATCTCTACAAGGAAAGACGGGAGCAATAAACATTGAGCTTTTTAGATACATCATTGAAGAGATTTATCTGCATTTATTACAGTCTGCTGGAGCCTGTACCTGATTTCTTTAATTAGTATTAGACAAGTACTTTATCTAAGCAGCACTTAATCTAAGTCAGCATGTGAGAAGACACTGAGAAGTGCCAAGAGTTGTAAATATTTATGATGATGGCACACCAGCACAAACACTGTCAAGCATAATCCTCAAAAGCAATGGCAGAAATATCCTACTCAAGTACAGCAGGTGAATGTAATTTATAGTGGAACAGTTACAACATGCTTACCAGAAAAAATCTGAGGTTCAGTTATTTCAAGCTCACTGCAATTAACTTTTGTGTCTTGTCTCAATCAAGATCCAGTAGTAAGCTGTATGTATTTATCCTGCTTTGATACTTGTACTTCATGTTTTAACATACAGACTGATATACGAGGTAAGGTCTGATGGGCAAAACAATCTTTCTTTGAAACATGTTAATAGTCACTAGGAGGGAGAGAGCTTTTATACGCCCTACAGCAATTTTTGTTTACAAACTAGTTGAGATCAAGAGCTGACCTACAGTCTAACAAAGACACACTGAAGGAAGAGAATCATAGCGTCATAGACTGGTTTGGGTTGGAAGTAACACAAAGATCATCTCATTCCAACCCCCTGCTACGGGCAGGGACACCTCCCACCATTGCTCCAAGTCTTGTCCAGACTGGCCTTGGACACAGGGAGGGGACATCCACAGCTTCTCTGGGCAACCTGTACCAGTGCCTCACCATCCTCACAGAAAAAAAAAAAAATCCTCCTAATGTCTAATCTAAATCTACTCTCTTTCAATTTGAAACCATTACCCTTTGTCCTATCACTGCACTCCCTGATAAAGAGCCTCTCCTCTTCCTTCCCAAGAAACCTTCATTATTCACAATTACCTCCTGGTTGAAAACACTACAGTGTGACTTTCAAGGCAAAAAGAGTAAATCTGTCTCAAGCTCCCAAGAGACTTTAAGGGGAAATTTGCTACACACTCCGAGGAGGAAACAGACGTCTGTAAGGAACCTGAATATGCAAATACATTCAATAATTCTCCCCAAGGTGATCTGCAGTGGAAGCCTTCTCTTTTGGTCAAGCTCCTGAATGCACTCCAATGGGTGCCATATGGGGCATAAAGCACTCGCACAACCTCACTCCGTGGCTGCCACTGTCAAGTGAAGAAGGGATCCAAGACGTTCCTGCTGAAGCCTTAACATAAGCAGATGAAGTTGTTTAAAGCTGTCTTTCAACAACTATGTTGTTGTAAGCATTTACAGCTTTATCGTCTACTTATGTTTTTATGAAGAAATGTTTTTATCCACATTTCATTTTTGGTCTTTCTTGTAAGATGTGTGATTTAAGGCAGCAAGTAAGAGCAAGGCACCCCTTTAATGTGCAAGACAGGGCAGGACTCTAGGAAAGCTTATGATAAATCAATTCTCCAATGCATTGCTTATTCCTTGCATTCAGAGAGAAGCACGTGTCAAGTCGAGAACAAAGCACAGAAGGCTCTTCCAGACACTTTCCATAACGTAGGTGTCTTTGTAGGCTCGAGATACAAGGTTGTCTGCTTCCAAGAACAGTGTCTCCATTAGTATCACGGATGCTATGCAAGCTAACACACTGTTCTTTGTTAGCTGATTGTGGTTCAATGGAAACAACTCTTGCATGAAAAAGTTGCACTCAGCTCTTGGAAACGAACAGGCAAGTCTTATTTCTCGCATTTCTCACATTTCTCACAACTGACTTCATCACTGAATACAGGTTTATCTGTACTATAAGCACAGCTGAACAAAGTCAGAGAACCTTAAGAACCTTTTTCAAAATATTTTTTCAGGCAATGAAGACTAATTTCTATTGAATTGCATTACTTGAAAACTAAGAAATTATTTCATTTCTAGTAAGAAAGACACTTCAATTTCTTTAAGCTATCAAAAACTGTATTAATCTCCAAAAATAGAGAGTAAATTTGTTGCACACTTTTTACTTTTATGCTGAAGTGAAGAAAATTCTTCTCTCTTATCCTAGCACTGCCAAACACGATGCACACTTACAAAGAATAAAGATCAGAAGTGATGAAAAAGTAAACATTTTTGGAAGTCAGTTTGCATAAATTAAGATGAATGTGATATTCGAGCACACCCAGATTTTCCTAACACTCTCCTATGAGAATCTTCCACTGCTGTAAAATAAGATACACACTCTATCTACAATAATATTATTCCATGTCCTTTTTAAGATGCAGTCTTTTCCTTATTGTATCGTGTATATTTAGGGATATCACCTTTATATATTGCATGGTATAGCCAGACAACTGATCATCTAAAACATATTTTGCAACATACTGTATCCTGCTTTGGAATTTGTACCAGAACTGAAAGCAGCTGTTCTGTATCCAGGAATTTTGAGATAACTGCAAAACAAAAGTAAACAGATGAGAAATTCAACTGAAATTGTAACAAAACCTCCTTTAAGGTATACACAACTGCATAGTGATATGCATGCTAATATTTTTCTTTCATTCTTTCTTCAGAAATTATTTGCCAGGCGGAAAAAAAACAAACAGATTAAAAATAGCTGTTATCTAAATGATTTTGTCATAAGTATACTTACTATACCTAAGCATGCAGTGATTACTGTCCAGATGGACATATATCAATCCTGCAATATTCTTTTTGTTAGACTGAATCATAGTTCTCTTGTGATAAAGATTAAGATTACATGATC
This sequence comes from Trogon surrucura, assembly GCA_020746105.1. Classification (NCBI taxonomy): domain Eukaryota; kingdom Metazoa; phylum Chordata; class Aves; order Trogoniformes; family Trogonidae; genus Trogon; species Trogon surrucura. Next base: position 13,082,194 of record CM036624.1, read on the forward strand.
CAACATCAGGTGGACTACCTCATAGTCTTGTATTGTACTAACATTTGTCTACATTTCATGAAGAAATGGAAAAAATATGCATACACAAGAAGTATTACACCAGCAATGTCTTTATTTCTTTTTTACGTATACATAGTATACATATGTACACTTGTATAATTGCAACAGTGTGTACCTAGTCATACAGCTAGAAAGACAAACAATTCAAGCAAATTCAAAAAAAGCTATTAGCTCACTGACTTCTAGCTGCTTTATTGCGGAAATTCACTTCTCTTAGCAAGATAGTTGAGAATAGTATTACCATCATAATAAAGATTACTTAAAAACATTAAGTGTCCACTACCTGTCACCTAGCAAATCATAAAAAAAACATACTTTGCAAATATATGGAGTCACACGGTATACTTTCACGGATCAGAAAAAAAAAAAGTTTAAAAAGAAACCTAATATTATGCATTAAAAAGTAACTACCTGCTTGAAGACCAAAAAAGAGCTCCTCATCCTGGAGTAATTCCTGAATACAGTCCAGTCTCGTGTTAATTGTTTCAGCATCAACTAGTGGCTCCAGAATGTTGGATCTAAGTTTTCGACTTCCACCTGGAGTTTTAGTGTAATTTAGGACACCAAAAAGTGTGTGACCATTCCTTTGAAAACAAAGCAGATATGAAGAACACACTTACAAAAAAAGAGATAGTAAATGTCAAGTGACATTTTCAAGTTGAGTATCCTAGAACTTTGAGACATACTTTTTAGGATGCTTAGCATCCTCCTATTTGTCATGTATATTACATGAACTACAGCAGTTTAGGAAGTCAGGTAATTTAAAGTAATTTAATATAATATTAACCTTCATTATACCATTTCTGAAAGTACAGAAATACATTTGTATTCAGTATCTTCCTCCTTTTTTGTAGTAGTATTCCATTCCTACTGCAGTTGTGCGGTTCACATTTTTGTTCTCAATTGACCTAATTAAAACCAACTTAATCCTACAAAAGGAGACAAACTATAATCTGAGATCAAATACTAATGAAGACAATTTCACTAAAATGAATTTCTGAAAATGGTTTAAAATATTTAGAAGCCCTAGAGAGAAAGAAGCTCAATTTTATCTTTTTTTATAGAATTGACAGTCAATACAGGAGCCAAACAGCATGTTTATAAATATTACTTTCACGTTTGTGTCTTGTACATGTTACACATCCTAGGGTCTCACACTTAAGGGTTGATTGTGGTCTTTATAAACAACCTGTAATGTTTACATCTAGGACATACCTAAAGTTTTAGAAATCAGAAAAAATCTATGCTATTGGCTTGAAAGAAAGCCAATGAAAATCCTGGGGACATATAAACATATTGATGGAAACCAGAACTCAAATAGGAAGAAGTCTAAAAACAAACATCCAAAACAAACAGCCCAAAGATACGCAGGTAGTACAGAAACTCCTGAGATACCACTGTGTAAAACAATAAAGCAATAGTCAAGGGAATTAAAAAAAGTGGACAATTCCAAACCAGTTTTATTACGGACATGTTTACCATGAAGTGCAACTCATGACAACACTCAAAGAGAACTCTGCATTTGGGGCAGTGCCCACCCCAGTCACCTCTAAGCCACTGAGGGCTCACTTCCCTGTACAGGACATGACAAGGGCCAAGACTCTCCAGAACAGATACTGGCACAAGAACTCAATTCAGGCATTTCCGCTGTGTGCCTGTACTATTAACTTTCACCTGCTAATAACCCATGCAAAGCTATCTGTCTGTGCTTTAGGGGCAAGACCCATGTAATGGAAATAGCTGTGTGTGGTCTGATTCAAACTTGCCCCTGGGTTAGGAGAAATTCTGCAGCAATAACAGTAAAAAAAAATATAACCTTGCAGCAATCTATTGTTGCTCTGCTCCTCACACGACATCCTTCGTCTCAAAACCACCTGTGGAATTCGGAGCAGCTTTCAGAGAAATGTTGCTCTGAGGGCACCAATTTTAGAGTGTCTGCCTCTTGCAGTTAATACAAAGCAACAGAGCAAAGACAAACTGGAGGCAGATTGTGACAAATGAACTAGTCACCTCCCACTTAAGAACAGATCTGTGTACTCTGTGATCCTCACAAAAAAACTTTAAAAGAAAAAAAAAAAAAAAGAGAAGTGGCAGAAGGGTAAGGTGAACTGACACAGTCAAAGCTGCCCCTGCCCACAGTAGGGAGGTTGGAACTACATGATATTTAACAGTCTCCCCCAATTCAAGCCATTCTATGACCCTGTGACATCTCTCCAAGTGGAAAGCTCTTACAAGAAATGCCTGGGGAGTGAGGAAATTTCAGGCTCCCCTTGCTATATCCGGGTGATGAGCGGACTTCTGAACAGATGTGGATCTCGGAATCTGGCACGCAGCAAAGTGCGTGTTCCAAGTCTTTTTCTAAACAGAAGCGTAAGAGTTGAGAGGGCAAACCTGGCACCTGCCTCCGCCTACAGGGCAAGTAACTCCTTCTGAAGGAAGTGCTCCAAGCACTGTCTCGCTGTGGAGAACAACCACGCCATCGAGCACCACACTGCAAGGGACCCTCACTAGAGAAATTCCTTCATTTGCCACTATTCCTTAGAACTAAAGGAAAACAAAGCAACCTTTCCAGCCTGGAGTGTTTATCTTGTGAAAAATGAAAAAAAAAAAAAAACCTAGACATTTTACTTGAACATAAGCAACTTGTGGAAACGTTGCATTAACATAATTTATAAGTTTGAAAAAAATATGGACATCAACGTAAAGATGACTATGTATCATCTCTTCCCACAAGTCACTTGTAAGATTTCCTATGCTAGAAATTTTGTGCTGAATTATAATGCATTTCTCTGTCCAAATATTTTTTTTAAAGTTCTGCATGGTACGCTAACTTCTGCCATAGAGAAATAAATATAATGGTCAGCTCTGACACAAAAATTAAGGAAACTTGGTGAAATACAACTTTACAAAAGTGTAATTTGTAAACTTATATACTCTTACCGAGAATCTCTGTTATTAATTACTAGTTCAAGATTTTGTGCTGATGAAGAATCTATCATAGCTGTTTTCTCACTTCCCTGGAAACGCACCTTGAGTGATTTAGGAGCATAAACTGAATTTTGAATAAATTCAACATATTTTAGCAAAGCTGCAGCAGCTGCAAGACAGTAATACCTTGGAAAGAAACAACCTTTAGTGAATGTTGAGTAGTGCTATTTAATACTGCAAAACCAAGTGGTGCACTACAGAAATCACATTCATGCTTTGCTTGACAACTACTAGGACTGACAGCACTGAAAAAGCCGGATGTTTTAAGTATGCGCTAACCCATACATAGTGCACATAATATGCACGTAAAACAAATATCCAGGAATGTTTTGAGTCTCCCTTTACATTTGACACCCCACGCTATATAGCTGGTGCTGTGAACATAGGTATTTCAGTAGTTACACCACTTGAAGTGAAGACCCAGGTCACCAAGAATCATTACTAAAAATTGTTGGTACAAGGAAAACACTCGCTGAGGTCAGAAAGAAATGCAACCATAGCTATTAAGCTGCATCTTTAAGGAAAGAATGAAAAGGAGAAAGTGGAAAGCTGTGAAAACTCACAAAAAAATATCTGTAACGGGCTTTCTATTTAAGTTTCTAGATATATCAGAACACTGGAGGGCAAACTAAAAGAACAGTTCTGTTATAATTTTCTAACTTCAACAGTAAGCCAGAGACTTGTGCACTAAATACACAAAAAGCTGTTACAAACTCATCTGGACACAATAGGCTTTTTCCTTATTTAAACATACTTTGATTGAACCTCCATGAAAATGGTGCTGAATTCAGACGCACACAACTGTTCTATGTATTCCAAACCCTTCGTTTCATTGAAGTATTTTCTTTGGACAGTTGTAAAAGTCACATTCTGTGAAGATGGAGGGAAAACCAAATAGTTTTTTAAAAGTGACAGAATTCTTCATCAGACTTTTCCATGTTTCAAATGATACGTGCTTCCAAGAAAATCTATCAACTGGTTCAGCAATCTCTCTTTGTAGGAGCATTCATTCCAGCTGATTAGCACAAGCCAGCCACACTACTGTCACTCATCTCTCCTTCCCTCTGGCAGCGAGCACATACAAAAAGGCCCCCACTACTGTTCTGAGGAATCAACACAGGCTTGTTCTTGGATATTGCTTTGTCCCTCAAGAACTAGGTACTCCAGGTTTTGAATCTAAGCTGGATTTGGTTAAAACTAATGACTTCTCAGCAAGAGTTATTTTCACGCTGCCATCAATGTTTACAATCAAACTGTAGTTTTCCCTTACTGTGGTCTAAGCCCAAGGGACTGTTAGCAAGCCTCCAATGGTACCTCGGGAATAAGGAGATGCAGGTCAATGTATCTGAATACGTGTGATGCACAAGTGATTTATGCATGAAAACAAGAGAGGTCAGGAGGTAGAAGAGGGCTCATGAAGAAGCCACCACCAGTGCAGACATGGAAGCAACACAAGTAGTAACTACTACAGTTTTTAAAAAATTCTGAAGCTTTAGTATTCATAAACTACATATTCTAGTTCACCTCACCCTCTTTTACCCTCCCAGTGCTCTTTTCCTATTCTGTGATATATCGGCCCCATCTACACGTCAGACAGAGAGCAAAGAGGAAGTAAAAGAAAATGCTTGATTTTTTCACCTCTGTATCTTTCCCAGGGTCAGTATTGCTCAAATTACTTCAATGCCACAAATTCAAAACTTTCAGCTTTAATCAGTAACATACTTATCCCTGCAATTATCACAACAAGAACTAGCAACGGTGAAGCTGCATTTAGATTACTCTTTACCATGCTAAAATGAGGCCCAAAAATCATAGAAAACACAAAATGTGACTACATTTAAGGATTCAGAAGTTGTGTGAAACTCTCAAATCAGCAATCGTATAAAAGTGATCAACAAGAACTCTAAAACAAGGAACGAAGTTCAAGAGCTTACTTTGAAATGTTCCGTTATCAGACTGAACAATTTTGTTGTGTTTCCTGCATCGCAAGCAGTGTTTGACATTATTATTTCTAGTGGTGTTAAAATCTTGAGTTTAGTAATAACCTGAATAAAAAAAAAAAAAAAAAACATTAATAAAAATCCACATATAACTGAAGACGTTTTTACATAATAACGAACCAGCAATAAAAAAAAATACAGAATCCCTGTATTTTAAGATCACAGTTCCAATCTTGTAAATACAGACTTAATTTTCTGCTTCCTTCTACACTGAGTTCAAATTTCTTTGTATCTACAGGTATATATATACACATATACATGAAATTAAAGAAAGATGTATCTATCCCCTGTTACTTAAACACAGAAGCATGCTTGTCATCAAAGCACGAGATAAATATCCAAAAATCTATTCCATGGCTATGGTGGGAAAAGGATTTATTTTCAACAAAAGGCAGCTGTCTACGCTCGTGGCTGAAATGTTAATGGGGCAGTTAAGGACGCTCTGGAAGATGAAGAAATCCAACAGGTCCAAGTATTACCAACCTTTTGACTGATACTTGTTTCAGGCTTTGTTCTAACGTCCTCTCACAACATTTAGGTCAGTCTCACCTTTTACAATATGAATCAAAATGTGCGTGTTTCAACATTTTGCTTTGATTATGTTATACACACCTGCTGTGGGGATTCAAATTACACTACATGCTTTTCTATTTGTTTACTGTATAAAAAAGAACAAACACGTATTTGTATTCATTGATAGCATCATCCACAAATTCTCAAGGGAGAAACACAAAAAAACCCAGACTATATTTTAAATACTTAGGTGTCAATATGTGAAAGAAGAGACAGATAACAGCGGAGAAGTGAAAAACCATAAAAAAATGACACAAATCATCTAAGGGGTTCAGGGGGTTGGAGGCAAAGCTGTCCCTGCCCGTCATATCTGGCAATCGGTAGAAAGTTTTTTTCAGAGGCATCACAGTTAAAGCAAACCCTGAGGAACTTGAAAAAAAAAAACCACCAAGAAAACTTTACTAATTTACAGAATATTCAAAAATAAAAGGGTGCAGAAGAAAACACAATAAGCTCGATAACAATTGCTGACAGTGACACTGTAAGCACACAGCTGATCAGGAGGCAGACACTGCTGGTGAAGGCGTTACAGAAGGCATTACGGTAGGAACCGAGGCCACACAGCGCATTTGTGAACAAGGGGTTGTACACTAGTAGAGCTCCTTTTATTTTTTTTTTTCCTAGATTTTCAGACCAGATGGTCAACCCAGTACCAAGTGTGCTCACAGAATGGAGAATAGAGTACTCTTTAAGCGCAAAATTAGGAAGATACGTATACAAATAAAAATGCCATCTTTTAGAATGGCAAAGGAGGAAAACACAGAACAATTTGGCCATGGTCTGGCAGGACGTTACGGAAGATGTAAACTTCCCAAGCTACAAGCCTGAGTGACAGAGAAGACAGTCACGCTACCAGAATTTAGAGTCCACGTATGAAAGACTTAAGAGAACTAATTGTATTTTATCGTTAAATTCAAGACAAAAGTGAAAGTAAAGGGACAGGGGAGGAGTTTGGGCAGCTAAAATACTTCTCAGTTAGATACATTTCATGAGACAACAGTACAGTTCTTAAGCCTAACACAGAAGAACAGGGGAGGTTTGGGACTATAAATGCAGCTACTGCTTACTAAAAAGAGAGCCTTTTACTTTTAGAGCTGTAATCTTTATGAAAGCATTAGAATTCGTAAACATTTCCATAAAAATCATCTGAAGGTTCCTTGCAGAATTCTAGACCTACCATTCTTTTCATTCCACGGGGCTTTTTTTTTTTGTAGGTACAAGGAAATAAATTTTTCAACTTTCAAACCTTTAACTGAACTGTTATTTAGGTTGCCACATTATCATCTGAATGTCTACATTTTCTCATGCATCCTCATTTTCAAGGTGCTCATCTCATTTTGATTTTTAGTACTGTGTTAAGGAAGGATTCCTGTAGCTGTCAGGTTGGTTATGTACTTATGTGTGTTAAGACCAGCATAAGCTTGCAAAGCACTAAAAATCAAAAAATAACATTATGTAACATATATTAATAGAAAATAGATTTGAAAGCTGTTTGTATTCTGAGTCATATCTGCTTATTCTCCTAATTAAATTTAGGTGTTACTTCTTTGAATACTGTAAAGATACACATGCTAAAAAAAATGCAGCTTGTAGCTACGTACAACAAAACCATTAAATAAGATGTTCTACTAATGCTGGTGTTGCATAAACCAGAGGTTACTTTCCAGATTAGTGCACGCTGTGCTGGCAGGCAGAACACCTGGTCGTAAAATGAGTGATTTTCGTTTTGAACTGAGAAGGAGTATTTGTGCAACCATTCAAAGCCAGCCCCACAGCTACCCTACGCCCCCCACTCAAACATGTGCATTTATACTCTCAAGAGTTGCTTTGCCTGATGAAAAATATTTGCAAGTTCTACTACCACGTATTGGTGAATGCTCTTCAAATCAAGGCATCCCACTCCTACACAGTTCAAATATACTATTTTTTTCCAGAAATGCTGTTTTGCTTTAGCAAAACATTGTTTCCTCCTTATATAAAATCTGAGGCACAGTAAAGAAAAAAGCAGTCCTTCTAATATGCACATTTTCTGGACTTGTTACTTTCACTTTTGAGCAGTTATTTCTACAAACTAAAAATTTAGCTTCCCGTTAGTCATAAGGTTTTTAAGAAATACAGTCACAATAACTATTCTGTAAGGGATACAGCAACTAATTAGGCAACAGTACCTTGGCATAAGTTGTATTGTCTGCAAATTGTGATAATATCACCTCAGGATTTTTTAAGTCAATACTGGCCATTCCTACTTCCCCTCTGGCAAGGCCTCTTCCTTCTACTACAGCTACAATAACCGATGCAACAGAATGAGCAGAAACTGCAGATGAGGATGTAGCTGTAAAACAGTTGCACACATTCAGTTATGAGCCACTACTTTACATTCACAGAATCATACTTTGTCATTCCAACTGAAATATGTGTTTATATTCCCATATCCACGGAAAGCCCTTTCAGTTTACCAGATGTAGTTACAAATTAAAAATACTGGTTGTTGTAACTCTTTTCTTGCCATACCATGCAGATCAGGCACACTTTTCCAAGTATGAACATCATACTCTTACATCAAAAGACTGACTGGGTCCATTCATTTAAGATTGTCACAACTCAGCACGTCCCTGTACCACATGAAAATACAATTTGAGAGTCATCTGTAATGAACAAGGAAGATGCAACTGGCTACCACCAGAGAGAAATCTTTGACGTTGCACACAACTGAGTCGGAACCTTCGTTTATTCTACCTATGTTCTGTAGGCCACAAGACACCAGTGACAGAATTCACAGGAAGCTCCGTGTGAGGCCCGCTGACAATGTAATCGTCATTCTGAGTCTTCTACTCTGAACAACTCCTGGCCCAGCAGCAGCAGCTGATCACACCACTAACTCTTTTAAAGGTGAAGATGATAAGTATTTTAGATTACGTATGGTAACTACACGAATTTTATTTAGAAGATGGTTATTCAATTTGTCACACTAAAAATAAACACAGTAACCAACCAATGTTCTTTAGCAGGTGATATTCTGGATACGCTGTCCTCAATAAAGATCAATGAAAGACTGATCAGGGAATGCCACATACAATACAGCAAGCGTAACAAATACACGGATGCAGACACACAAATGTAGAATCAGAACCACTGAGGCTGGAAAAGACCTAAGTGGATCATAGAGTCCAACAGTTTATCCAGCACTGCCAAGTGCCCCAGAGCTACACGGCTTTTAAATCCAGGGATGGTGACTCCACCACTTCCCTGGGCAGCCTGTGTCAGTGCCTGACAACCCCTTTGATAAAGAAATTTTTCCTCATACACAATCTAACCCTCCCCTGGTGCAACTTGAGGCCATTTCCCCTTGTCCTTCTTGTCTTTCTCGCATCAAGAAACTTGAGCATGACATCATGATGTGTGATGTGCAACACATTACAAGCCTAAAAAGAAACCCCGATTAGAGATCTGCACAAATTTGGACTCTTCAGTCACCACGCCAACAAACACGTCCGCAAAAATAACTCCATGTTGGGAAACTGAAAGAAGTCTGATTTCTGATCACACTGATAATCCATACATAAACGTAAAGCGGGGAGATGTTGCAAAAACATCTACTCAGGATCTAAACCAGTATTTCCCCTATTGGTGCCTCTTTCACGGGCAGGCATCCTCTGGATTACAAAACACAGCATGTTTTGCATTTTGAGTATATTTCAGTACTTCAGTGTATCACATTAAAAAAATGAAGTTTGGTTAAACAAAATAACATTAGAAATGTAAGCACATCTATTTCCTTTTCGAGTTCATAACCCTACCTGAATACCCGATAAGAGGGGTATGGCTTCTGCAGACAGATCTCCCAGCAGAGCGGGGTGTTCTGCCCGCGCACGCGCTGCTCAGGCCTCGCCCAGGCGAAGAGCTCGTGAGGTTCACTGTGCTAGTATTTTCTGCACACGAACTTTTGTCCCCAAAATATGATTCTGAGGAGAGGGGGAAACAACTTTTGAAAACAGACACATTAAACTGTGCATCACTTAACGTAAAAAAAAAAAAAGAGTCGTTTTTTATTCAGAAAGTAGTATGCAAACACACAGCTTTGAATATTTCTTTCTTACTAGAAACAGAGATATACAATCAATAACCTTTAATGTTGTTCTATAAAAGCTCTCCAAATTACAAAACTAAACGAAAATCAGTCTGTTTCAAAAACAAGCTTGTGTCAATAGGGATATTTCCCACAGACATTACTCCTAACACCAATAAAAATCTTTGTTTAAATTGCTGGACTGAAATAATACAACCGAAGTCACTTTACAACGCATAATTTTGTATTCTAATGAATTCTATCTAGATTTATGAAAGAACACTGTAAGCCAACTTCATCTTGCCTTTGCCCATCAATTTTAAAATACATACCTGAAACGGCACACATTTAGGAATTTCTTTTAAAGCTGATCATTCTTTTTGTCTTAAAAAAGGACAACAAAAAAAACCCAAAAAAACGTGTTCAAAAAACCTTCCGCTTGACAATGATTTCCCTTTGAATTTACAGGGTTCAGCTCTCAGAAAACATACAATAATCTGGGACATGGCATCTGCAGTTTCTTTTATACATGTATTTTAAGATCTATCAACACTTTTAAGTCCTGAAAAATCCACTTTTCTCAGAAAATACTTTAGTTTCAATAGAATATTTAAAATATTTCACTTATTTTCAGTTCCCTTGACATGACTAACAATAAATGCATCCTTAATCCAGCACACATAATCGCTTTTTAAGCTAAAAAATTAACCACGAACAGTGTTTTCCCACTAAAACCTTACAAAATTCCGGGTATGAACAGACATGCAAACCCAAATGCTTCTGTTCCTTCTATTACATTAAAAATTGATTTAAAAGCCAAAACATTTTAGGATTGTTCTCAGATGACCCATTAACTGCATGACATTTTCTCATGGCTGATTCAAAAATATTTACAATGCTGGACTTGAGGTGCTTGTTTTTTTAAATCTTACAAAACTGTGTCAGCTGGAAAAAAAAAACAAACACTATTAGTTCAGATTGTTTTTTTTTTTAAAGAGTAGATAAGTCAGCATTTCAATGACTACAGATGACTTTTAAAATGCTGTATTTAAATGCTATATTTAAAATGCTATACTCAGATTTTGGCTTAAGCTCACTCAGAAGTTTGGCAAAATAGACTTTGCTATTCTCTCTGCACTGAATCTGGTGTGACACGGGGAACTACAGAATTCTGAAGACCAACCGCACAAAGGCATCTAGAGGTATTTTTCAAACCCAACTTTTAACAACTGAGTGATGCTCCACCCAACCCGGTGTTCCAAGTTCTGTCCGATGAGTTTTTTCAGGACTCACGACTGATCACGGCCGTTACCCAAAACCAAGTTACCTTCCTCCCAGGTTACACGTAACGGAGAGGTACGTACTTCAGAAGGGCCCTCAGCAAGCGCCACAAGAACTGCGACTCTCCCGCCCGCTCTCCCACGGAGCGGGCACAACCCGCCGCTCTCCGCCCCGCCCGCCCACGCAGGGCGGCTGACGGCAGCTCGCGCCCCCGGCGCCCCGCAGGGGCTGTGGCGGGCGCCAGGCGACACGAGGCGCCGCTGCTCCTCCCGCTGCACCCACCGCTTGTATCGCCCCTTTCGCAGCTCGACCCGAGCCGAGAGGTCAGGAAGAGCAAGGAGAGGGTCGGAGACTCACCTCCTCTCCCGGGAGCCGGCGGCCTCAGCCCGCTCTCGCCGGCAGCCCGGCCCGGCGCCAGGCCCGCCCCGCCGGAGCCGCCCGCCCGCGCCCCGCCGCTGGACGAGCCGCCGGTGCTGGCCGCCGTGCTGCGCGGCGTCTGCAGGAGCCCGAGGGTATAGCGGGGCGTCCGCTCCGCCCGCCCGCTCAGCCCCGACGTAGACGAGCCGCGGCATGGGTAGGAGTCCGAGGCGGCCGCCGCCGCTTTCCCGCTCACCCCCGGCATCGCCTGCGCGCCCGGAGCCGCCCTGCCCAGCCCGCGCCGCCCCCGGGCAAAATGGCGGCGGCGCCCCGCGCATGCGCACGAGCGCCCCCCGGAGCCGCGCGCCCCCAGCGCTTCCCTCGCGGGGAAAAACCGCGGGGCTGGCGCCAGCCTCGTGCGGCGGGGAATGGCCGGTGGTAGAGAGCGCTCGGGGCAGGCGACAGGCTTCGTGACAGATACGCAATTGCGGACAGTAGAAAGGTGACACTGCAACGCCATGTGCTTCCAAACAGCAGTAAAGCATTTAAACATTTGTCCCACATTCGTCCTTCAATGGAGTTTCAGCAGGAGCTTCACAAAGGCCCTGCCCCTGGCTCATGAGTTTAGACAATAGATGATCCCACAGAAAACCATAAAGCTTTGTTTACATCTAGAATTATCTTAAATATATGTCCTTCTATGCCTGCCCTAGAACACTCTAACTGTACTTTGTGTATTAGTGGGTAATACACAGCTTCAAATAACATTTTGACTGGAGAGTATCTTGCCTCTGCTTTCTGCTGACGATGCCGCCCTGGCTGCTCACACAGAAGCAGCTCTGCAGCGCTTAACATCCTGCTCTGCAGAGGCTGCTGAGCTTTTTGGGCTGGAAGTCAGCTTGAAGAAGACACAAGTTCTTTACCAACCTGCACCTCAGGAAGTCTCCCATCATGCCCACATCACCATAGGCAAATCAGGGCTTAAGTCAGCCCAGCAGTTCACCTATCTAGGGAGTATCATTTCCTCGGATGGTAAGATTGACAAAGAGATAGACAACAGGTTAGCAAAGGCACACAGAGCTTTTGGAAGACTCCATGAAAGAGGCTGGTGCAATAAACACCTGAAGAAAAGTACAAGGATTAGTGTCTACAGAGCCATTGTACTGTCTACTCTTTTACACGGGTCTGAATCATGGGTCACCCACTGCCACCACCTGCGACTCCTCGAACACTTCTGTCAGCGCTGCCTCCGTACAATCCTAAACACCCACTGGACTGACTACATGACTAATGTCACTGTCCTTGAACAGGCAGGGGTCACCAGTACTGAGGCCATGCTGCTGAGGACGCAGCTGCGCTGGGCAGGGCACGTCTCCAGGATGGAGGATCACCGCCTCCATAAGGTTGTGCTCTGTGGTGAACTCGCCACCGGCTGCCACAACAGAGGAGCCCCAAAGAGGAGATACAGGGACTCTCTGAAACAATACCTCGGTCTTGGCCATATTGACTGCCAGCAGTGGTCCGCTCTGGCCCCCTATCAGGAGATGTGGAGACACACCATCCATACCGCTGCTGCCTCCTTTGAGAACGCACGTAGAATTGTCTTGAGGAGAAAAGACAACGCAGAAAGAACCGCGCCTCGCCAATACCGCCTAGGGAGACTTTCCGCTGTGCCTTTTGCAGCCGGACTTGCCTATCCCGCATCGGCCTTTTTAGCCACCAGCGCGCTTGTAGCAAGTGTAGGCAAAGCCCTTCTCATATCTTGTTTGCAAAGCCTAGCCATGATCTTGCCTCTGGAATTCAATACATGTGCATTACCAAACACTCCAAACTGAAGCCGGCCTTTACTAGGCCCTACGGACTAGTAGTCTGTAGTCTGCTGGCATTCAGCTTCACAGCAGACATTCAGCTTCACAGCAGACATTCTGCGGGTTGCAGCTCTCCAGAACAGGCACATACTCTCTCAGCATTGAGCATCATCAGCCAGATAGCTTTAAAAATTTGAGTATCAGAAACTTCAGTTTCACTGCAGTGCAAGGATAGAAGACAGCAGGTGCTGATTCCACTTACTGTCACTGTCCTGAATTTCAAGTCCTGCACTGAACTTTCCATATGCACTCAGACTCCTGAAGTTGCTCTTAGACTTTTTCCTAACTGACAGAAATTCAAGTGCGTGGCAAGAAACACAGAAAACAAAAGAAATGTCCATCTTCCACTTTCCCTCCTTTCTTATAGTTCCAAATCATAAGGCTGAGTCACCCAAGAAGTTGTCTCATCAAAACTGAAAGGAAGCATGTTTCTGGAATAAAGCCCACATACCTCTAGATTTGATTATGTTCTTAGAAGGTAACAGAATGGCTGCTGACTTCCTCTCCACACGCAGAGATATTCTTTTAATAAGTGTATCTACAGACACACAATTTTATACACCTGAATTATTCACTATTCTTTCACAAATTCTCAAACAGCATATCTTGCACAATACATTGCTGGGAATGCTGGCTACACTACAGTACTTAAGATCAAGCACTAAGATAATGTCAGAATCTTCATATATGAAGTTCTCCATGGGAAAAAAACCAACCTTATTTTATTTTAATCTTATTTTAACATTACTTTATTACAAATTTGCGAAAGCCTTTAATAAAGGACCTGTAACTGCAGACTGAGAAGAGCAGATTAATTACTGTGAAGTTTTTAAATACAGAAGCTCAGAAAAAAAAAAAAAAATCTTACCAGTACTTTTAAGACAACAGAGGTAGACAGTAACAATGTATTTTGCAAAAAAATGAAGTAAGTCTTAACATAGACACACTGGGCAACTCACTTTTTTCACAGTACATTTAACAGAAAATATGATTTTGTTTGTCTAAGCAAAATTGTGATGACTCTCTTTCTACAAATACAGTATTTTAAAAAATGATGTAAAGAATGTTTGAAAAATTTCTTAAGAAGTTTTTAGTATGTGCACATACCTCTTTCTAAACTTAGAATCTTGTTCTTTGCAAATCGCAGCTGCCTTTGGAAACGAAGTTGACCAGACCTTCTCCAGAGAAAAACTCCAATAATATTATTAGGATTTCAACCTGAAGTGTTCTATACTGTCATGAAGTATCACATGCATATTAATTCCCAGAGTGTCTCAGTCTAGACCAGACTATAAATTCTGAAGAGGATTGTATTTTGTCTACACAACATGGAAAAAATGTCAAATTTCTATGTACCGAGCAGTGTTTCCATAGATGAAGAGAAGTGGGACTCGCAAAGGTAACCTGCAATGAGAAAAACTGGATATTTTTTTTTTATTCTTCTGTTAAACTTTACAGATAGACAAAACCTGATCAGTGGTCTCATGCTCTCATATTCAACACAAAGCCTACTGTAACTTTTTTTCTAAACCTTGAAAAAGAAATTAATTCCAGGCTTTGACCAAAGAATTTATCAGACAACTGAAAAGCTAGAAAGAGTAGGGCTTTTAACTTACCTAAAAGCCTGTAGAAAAGGCTTTAAAAATTCATCAGAAATACTTGAACACTCAGATACAGTCTCTCTGAAATTCTCTACAAAGGTCTACCAAAGTTACTTTGTCCACTTCTAGATTACTCTCTACTAACACAATAAAATTAAACTGCTGCCTTTCAAATCTGTTTGAAAATACTTTAAACTTTCCTTAATCTTAAGTACATTGATAGACTATCAGATTTCCTCCTCTTCACAATTATCTTTTATTGTATATTTCAACTGGAATATCATTCAGTCTCAGCCAGGGTGTGTGGAATGTAAACTATGAGGCAATTTACAGGTTTCTGGGAAGACAAAGAGGGCTTCACCCTTTGGAGAATGAGTATTTTCCACAGCTAGTTTTATTCTCTATTACACCATAATCAAGAGTTGGCATTTATTGTCTTAAAAGCTACAAAACCAGGACTTCAACCCAGCAACAAATTTAGGATCAACTCTATATTCAGTTACAAGATCTTCTCCAGGATGCTTAATGTCAGCAAGTTTCACTATACATACTCAAGGTATGCTCTATTTCAGATATCAGCATAATTTTTTCTACGTGACTCATGAATAAATGAAGAAATTTATATGCTTAATGGAACCGTAATTTTTGTTTTCACTGGTACTGACTACTATCAGAAGAAAAACCTTCCTCCTCAGTATGTAAAAGTGATGGCAAACATGAAAAGGAAGAATTAAATACACAAGCATGTTGCATTACATGCATGGCTTAAGCAGAGGTTTGTTGGTTTGGTTTCTTCATATTCTTTAAAGTGCTCTGTGTGATCCACCATCAAAACACACTTGTGTAAGGACAACTGTTAGTATGGTTGATATTACAGGAATACAAAAATTAAGCATTCATGCTATTGCTTTGATATGTCTATTCAAAAAAAAAACCCAAAGGTCCATATATTTAGATACAGATTAGAAATGTTTCTACATCTCTTATATACAAAGAACATGTTACACTCATCATTAGAGTCAGCCTGTTCTGATAAAGTCACAAAGCCCACAGTAAGGCTATCACTTTACTTTTATAATGTAAACACATCTCAAAAAAGAAAGAACATGCTAACAGTTTCAGAGATGAGATCACTTAAATCACTAAAACCAGAGCAACTGGGCCTATCAATCTTTTGTCTCAACGATGCTTAGCTCACAAGCTCAGGCTGTACATTTATTCTTCGAAGAACATCTTCTGGCATGCAAAAGACAGGATTGACGGCCTTGATTTGTTCTTCTCCTAATAAAGATAGTCCAGCAATTCCAAATAAAGTGTGAAATGGATCCACCTGGGGGAAGAAAGAATGTTTTTATCCATTTCCAAAAGCCAATCAGCTTTTCATTTGCATAGAATGAAGATTTTGTTTGCTACCAAGAGAACTGCAAATCTCCATGGCTGGAGAAGCCACGCAACCGAACAACTTTCATTCACGCTGACACGTGTTGACAGGCAAGACAATTTCCACAGCATACATTAAAATACTACGATTTACTCAGGGACACTTGTCAATCGCTGGCTGCTAAGATGATTTTCAGCTCTGAATTTGGCAGGAAGCCCTCAATGTGACTCCATTAACTTATGATGTCATAGGATAATAAAAATTTTAGAAGTAAATTTGATCATCTGCAAGTACCCCTTCCATAAATTCCCCATTTGCTCTTCAGCACCATGATAACGATCTTTAACGGTCTCTGAATAGAGCTGTGCTGCAGAATTTTGAGAGGGAAGCAGCAACCTACTGTGCTAGAAAACTGAAAGGAAAAAATAAAGGAAGAGACAGGAACAGATATTTCATATCCAAGCCTTCCTTAAAAGCATGCATCACCACATAACTAAGAAATCTCATAACAAAGCATCCTGCCAGTAGAGTTAATTAGCCATTCTACAAATTCCTATCCAAAAGTATCTGTGCTGTCTGGTGCAGCATGCACACTGTTTGCATTAGCGGAACTGTTAGATCTTATCACAAAGGTTCTATACTGCAGTAAATTAAGCTGAATTACCATGTTACAGTCATATACAGGCTCTCCAACCTTTGGTTCAAATTACACCAGCATAGCAAGTCTTTCTCAATGGTTTGGCAACTACACTACGGGTGTAGCCAAAACTCACACATACATTCACTTGATCCTTCTCACAAGTATGTGGCCATTAGAGGAAGGGTAAAATAAATAAGAATATAGCAACATAATAATAATAAACAGTACACCTTAGGAATGGCAAGACAGAATTTCCCTGTACAGATGGGACAGGCCCAGAAGGGGAGACAAGCCCCAAGGGGAAGTGTGCAAATGAAGTTACAGATTCAACCTCTTGATGAACAGTATGTATGGTCAGGGAAATCCAGACTCTAAAATCACAGAAGATGTATCTACTGCTATGTTGTCTGCTCCTTTCTGCAATTTTCTTTAAAGCAAATAACAAACCTGATGATTTACAAAAAAGAGCTAATGACCACAGATACTAAATTATGTTACTGAGAACTAGCTGCCTGGAACTTAACAAAAGATGTCAGAGCTGTCTCATTGTCAAGCAGTTCAAAATCTGAAAGACAATCACAATGTCAGATCAAAAGACTACAACCTAGAACTAATTAAAAACACACACACAAGAACATCCCCCTAAAAAAAAAAAAAACCCCCAAACCTTCCCAAAAGCATAAAAACAAACCAACAAACCAACCATCCCAAACCAACAAACAAAAAAACCCCCACCCACAAAAACACAAACACAACAACGGGGTCTGTTAGGAATGATTTTTTGGAGGAAAAAAGGGAAAACCTGTAGGCATCACCATTTCTATGGCAGTCCCCACTTTAACAAGAGATGACTGATATAAATTACTATGAAACAACAGCTAACATAATAGGCAAAAACTCTCCTATAGGTGCCTGCACTAGATATAGAGGAAAGGGTCTGTGAAGCTGCTCTTCTAGCAAGATAAAAATAGTTCAATAGCTCAAGCTTAATCTTGAAGCCAGAAAAGCATTGTGACTTTAAGCATAAAATGTTAGGCTTTTCTTGCAGAACTTTGAAAAAAGAAAAATTCCTTCTGTGAGATGCTTAGAAATACACTTTCAGAACAGCTAAATAATTTCTGAATGAGGGACCAAAGAGATTTCTCCCCCTGCCCCAAGTGAGAATAATATATTGGCTTGCACAGAAATAGAAAGCTACTTCAGTTTTTAATGCACTTGAGGAGAAGGAAGACATGGTCAGCTGCAATAAAACCGGCTAAGGCTTCCTTGACTGTTAACACATGGGCAGACAACTGTTCTATAGGAATTGCACTGAAGTCTCATAATACTTTTATCTGCCCAGCACCCTTAAAACATACAAACTCTATTTGCCATTTACTTAGACAATCACAAGTATTTCTGCCTAAAACCAAAGACAACAGGCCAGCTAAACCGTAATTGCTCTCTCAAGGCAAGCAGAAAATCCATACCACCAGCCTCTTCATCATCACAAAAGCTTCTTACTCCCTCATCTAAACACATGCCACTGGGAGGATTTTTTCAGTGGCTGGGCTGGCACTGAACAAAAGTTAGCATGTAAGGATTCTTAACAAAAAAACACTTATGCCTCATTTAGATCATGCAAAGCCACCAGGAGAGGTGAAGACTGCTTCACCTGCACTGGACTCTAGCTTGCATACCATTTTACGAAACAAAACTCACACATCCCCCCAAAAAACATCACCAAGCACAGTATTTTCAGAAGTCTTGCAAGAAACAATTTGTTTGGTATGTGCTATGGGAACCAAACCAGAATTAGTAAGGAATGACAACTGACTTCAGTGGGGCATACTACAGTGCAAGTGCAGTATAAAATATGTGCTCCCCAAGGGAGCTTTCGAATGCAACTCTACCCGATTCTTTCCTACAACATAAACCGTGGGCTCTGCAAAACACTTACACCTGGATCACAAGCTGAGTTACACTCAAATTAGAAAACTTACCTTTTCAGTTGAAATTTTCAATTACGTATATTAAATTTAGTAAAGGATTACTTACCATATCTCCTGGTCTGTCAGCAAATCCTCCAGTCTCCTCATCCTGGCAAGCCAAAATAAAGCAGCGTAGTTTCTCTCTGTCAATCCAATGTAACCTACCAATCATCTTCAAAGACGCCAGCACCCACCACGAATAACATACATCAGGTAACTGGCAAACAGAGAAACAGATTATTATCTGATTGACAGTCTGCAAATTACTGGGTGTGCTGTCATAATACTGCTGCAGGGAAACAATACTTAAAAGAGCATTTTTGGGGTATAAGCAAAGAAAGTTCCAGAATGCAGGTTTTTTTCAGAGGGGTTCCTTTTTCAGGAAGGGAAAGTCTCTTTTTCCAACCTCTTCCCTTCAAGAAACAAAATCACAATGTGATTTTGTAACAGCCTTCACCTTCTTTGGGACAGGCCAAAAAACCTCTGCACATTCTTAAGGAGTAAGTACATGGAACTCCATTTCACCTAGTTTTGTTCTTTTTGAAAAAAATCTGTTGGTCAGTTATCTGTTTGCCAGTGGAGATTATTCTAGGTCGCACAATTTTTTAGTGTGACGGGGAATGTTACTACACCCAGGATTTACATCCACTAACACAGTAATTTTTGTACAAATCCTACAGAAGAGATCATTCCCAATGTCAGAAAATATTCAAGCCCCGATATAAAAGGATATTGATTCAAGCAGTCAGAAAGACACACTTCAGTAAGTGTTCCTCAACTGATGGCTCAAACTACGCGTAGGTGATGACTGCGTGAGAAGCACTAGGGACAAAATGAAAAATCAAGATGAAAGCCTGACTTCTTCGAAAAGTCTACTCAATATTTCATAGAAGTCATGTCATTTTCAGCTTTAGAAAAAATAATCTCTATTGAGGTTTCAAGAAACAAAAGCAGCCACCCAATACCTTCTCTGGTCGTCCGTTGAGACCTCCAGAAGGTAACTGACGTTCACAAAGCCACCAACCCAGTAAGTCAACATTTATTTGATGCAACTGGTCTGTTATAGCCAGAAATCCTGTGCAACAATAGATCTAAAATTACAGACATAAATTTTTTGTGTATTTAAAAACTAGGTATAGTTTAGCAGACTAAATGCAGGAAAATCTCAAAGTAGGAATACAGTCAAGCAAACACAATATAAAATAAGTACACATTTCAACCTGTAGTTTCAATGAGTTTTGCTTTTCTAATGGAAAAAACTACAGTTTTATTCATATAACACACTAATGCAAAGTTTGGAAAAAGATCCTAAAACATCAAGCAGAGCCATACATTTTTATTTTAGAAACACAGACTCTCAAGTCAGAGCAGTCAAACTGATTTCTGCTGGCTGGATATGGCCTTTGTGAAAATTTTCAATCCAGTCTATGGTTCGTTCCTGTACGTGCCTCTTACCCTAAGGCTTCTGGAGAACAAACTGAAAATCAGATGAATTCTCCAGCAGAAATAGGTTAACTCTGATCATTAACCACCCTGGCAATCCCACATACATCTAGTCACATCAGGTTTACTTTCAACGTGCTGCGTAATGTATGTGCATTGATCAATCCCTGTTTATTTTTTCATGGGAAAAAACATATTACAGTGCAACAGCATACTCAGGTCACATTTTATGCAGTCAGTAAGAAAGCAGCCAAGCACAAACTGCAAGAAACCACAGCATCAGCCGAAGCCTGCTCATAATCACCTTTTCCTAATAAAAGACACTCTGAAGAAGATGACAAAAAAAACCACGAAAAGCAAACAAAAGCACACATCAATATGGATATGCCTATCCAAGAATACTCCAAAATAAATGGGATACTGCCAGAAAACTTTTGAACTACTGTGCAGGCAAAGAAGTTGCCCTCTACAGCATTTTAAGGAGCATGTGAATGGGCACAACAGCTCCAACCCTCACAGGAAATACTGGCTATTTCATCTGACTTGCTTGAACACTAGTCCAGCCATTTAGACCATACAGACAATGCTACTCTAGACAAAATTTGCAAGGTAAGATATATATACCAGGTTGGTTTTGGGGTTTTTCCCCCCCCCGATTTAAAAGAAGAAAGAGAAGAAAAAAAGCCAACACTTTTTGTCAACAAAATACCTAAAGTATTTTGTATTTTCACAGGCTGAATACTGGCTATGGCACTGCTCACCATAATTATGCAAAATAAACACGTGATTGCAACATCATTAAAATATTTTACTAGAAATTGATTTCTACTCATAAATTCAGGTTAAGTGCAATAATCCCTTCCACTAGAAAAAAATAACAAAGGTAGTTTTTATGTATATTTTCTGCTGGAAAAAGCCACTGAGATTCTCCTCCTTGAGAGATCCCTTAATTTGTTCCGATTTTACTACTGTAATCTCTTCTCGACTAGGTTTCACTGAGCATTTTTCAGTATTCACCATCACTAGCAAAATACTCTTTAGTGCCTACAACAAAATATGATAAACATTCTCACACCTGACTTAGGCATCTCATCTTAAAACTAACTTCCCTCAAAAAAATTAAGTAAATCTCCCCTTGAGAAGGTTCACATCTCATGTTTTTCTCCAAGTTCATCAGCTGATCAATATCAAACACTGTCCTGGCTTAAGGTTCCACCAGGCTGAAAGTTCTCTGGAGCTCCTGGCCCAGGGGGCGATCCCCATGGGGGAGGAGAGGGTGGGTCAGGTGACCCCCCGGGCCAATCAGAGCGCTCCTTCCCGGGGCTCAGTATAAAAGGGCCCCAGAGCAGAGCCCTGGGGCTTCAGTGCTGCTGGGCTGGGAGGGTCAGGGTGGGCTGATTCTCAGCTCTCCCTGCACTGCCCGTGGCCCCGAGCCTGTTCCCGTGCTGCTGAGGAGCACCGCTCGTCAGGATCGGTTGTCTTCTCCAACCTTCCTAGGCACCTTCCTAGTTTCTTTTTGACTGTCAGAGCTTCCTTTTCTGGTTTGTTTGTTGCTTTTTTTGTTTTGGGGTTGTTGTTTTTTTGACTGTCACGGGGACTCTGGGCTTGAGCGCTCTCATCTGCTGCCGAGTCAGTATCAGGGCTGAGCTGCCATTGAGGGGGGCAAAGGTTCTGTACTGGCGTATTTATTTGTATCTCTGAATATATCTATATACTTCCATATATGTATATAGCTCAACATCTTCAGTGGTACTGTTAGTATTATTTGCTTTTTTGTTAAGCTAGTTCAAGTATTTTGTCCAACCTCACAACCTCTCTCCCTGTTCCCCTTTCCTGGGCGTGTGCAGGGGGATCACAGAGTGTGTGTCTGCCAGAGGTTAGAAGCCAGCCCAGCCTTAAACTTTGACAAACGTTATATAATAGACCTTTATGTTTCATTGTAATTTGTGGCAGACAGTCCAATGTCTCCATTAATACTCATTTAAAATTCTCAACAAATCCTAATGCTAAGTATTCCAACATCACTATGTGAAAATTGAAATACAGTCAGAAAAGTTGTTTCCTTAAGACTTTTTTTTTCTCCTAGACTATAACCTCTCTAGTGTCTACTCATCTTCTCAGGTTGATCTACCTATTTGTTCATTTATTTTAACTAAGGTACTAGAATTAGGCATTTGGGAAACAAGAAAGGTACATCAATTGACATCACTGACAGATACTGTAAAGAAACATTTATAGGCAATATGTGATGCTTGATAATTTAAAATATTTCCACATAAAAGAAAAACTCACCTGTCCTGCATGTGATTCGGAACCTGGCCTACAACCAAATCCTCCGTCAAAGTTCATACAGGACAAAACGAATTCTACTGCTTTCCCCACATCAATAGCATCCAGCTTTCCCTGAAAGTCAGAAAAGCAATTAAAGCACTTTATATTCTGCTGAGCTTATTAACTACAGAAACTTCAGCAGTAGCAAAGACAAAATTCCGTACTTGTGCAGGCAATGATTTAAGACTTACCAGAAGTGCAAGAGTTGCTGCGGCACAGAAGGAGAACCTTGTATCTATTTCTCCTAGAACATGGGGAGTAGGGAATAAAATAAAGAGTATTTTTATTAACAAGAACAAAAATACATTTAAACCACCAGTGAAAATATGTAACACGATGATAAAATACTAAGTTTTACACCAAACAACAAAAAACAGCCCAAAACTGCCCCTGTACCATCTCCCCTTCCAGCCCATGAATTATTTCCTCAGTAATATAGAAAGCGTACATTACAGCTCAAGTGATCTGTATGTCTATCACACACAAAAGCAAACCACTCATTTTGAGCCGGTGTATAGCCAGATATCCAAATCAGTTAACCTGGTGGTAATTTAGAAATAACTATAATTTTACAGTTTATCTGTAGTGCTCTACTAGATAATTGCAGAGCAGCAGACTCAAAAATACTCAGACATCACTACTGACCTGCCTTAAATCTGGGCAGAAGTAGAGGTAATTTCTGTTTTTAGAAGAAGATTGACAAAAGTTCCAGGTTCTCCTTTGCATACTTGTAGCTGGAACCTAAACCAAAACTGCTATGCCTATAGCAGAATGACTGCTTGGCAAGCCCATATCAACATAACTCTCCTAGCACAAACTCCAAGTAATCAATACTTGAAGTCAAAATTCAAAACTGAACTCAGCCACAAACATTACTTTTTTTGGTCAAACTCATGCAAGACTTTCTTTAGAAGAAAACCACAAGCTGAAACAAAAAAATCCCCACACATGCTCTTCTGTACTCCATCAGGGATCACACCCCTTCCACTGCGCTGCAATTGCCTTTCAGAATTACCATAAATCCACTGTGCATTCACTGCTTTTGTTTCAGTATTTTAACAAAAACGATGCAGCAAACTATGAGCCATTTTAATGTACAGTGTGACAGCTACCTCTATGGTAGCATACACATACATCTGTGATCCTGATTCCTGAATTTTTACCAGAACGATAACATGAGTGATACACAACAGACGTAATAAAAATGTATGCATTCCATGGGGGTAAGTATTTTAAAGTGATTAAATATTTAAGCTACAGCTTAAAAATACCATCTTTGTTCATAAAGAATGTACGTGCAGAAACAAAATTGGTATTAACAGAAGTTCATGAGTACAAAACCAGTTTTTCTCATTCCCATACAGTGAAAGATCCTTTCACAGTAGACATGGATAAAGATCATAACTGACTGCCATTATATAGCAAGCGTAAAACATTCCTTATGGAACAGCATCGCTAGTATATCACAGTACTGCCAAGTTACTAATGCCCGGAAGCTTTCTTTAAGAACTGGACAATTTATTTTTAACACAAGAATGGAGCTTAAGTGCAGAATATTTATGAAAGGAATGATACACAACTCTGTCCTTCACAAAAACACTCTGTTTTCACAAACTCGGAGAATTAGAAGTGTTCACGTAGAATACATAAGTTTCCTTGAACGGTCTTTTTGCTTGAGTTCACAGACTTACACATGTCAATGTAGTCACTACATTTTACAGATCTAAAATTTACCCCATTTGTCTCCAGCAAATGATCCATCTTCTTGTTGTAAGTTCTGTATATATTCAACGATTTTATTTACATCAACAACATGGAGACTGTCATATAAGATAAGAATCTGGAAAAAGAAAAGACACGGTAACAATCAAATTATTTTTAAAAAATACTAAATTTATAAGGGACTAATTGACTGTGAATACTATTTGGTACAGTTCATTAAAATTTCCTTTATTGCAGTTCACCTATCTCTGTGTAAAATCTTTAAGAAATTCTCAAATGAAAATTTAGGCAATTCAAGCTGAACTCTTTCATGCTTTGCTACTTTCCAACTTCCAGCGCTCCTTTCAAAAGCATCATTAGGTTTACTTGGGTTTATGTATTATGTGTAACAGAGATTTGATTACAGACCTTTTTTTAGGTCTTAGGCTTACAAATCTGTACCTTGTATGCTACCCCTGCTGCTGCTCAGACGTGTGGAAGTTTAAGTTAAGCAGCGAGTTACTAAAAGCACTTACAGTCGAAGCCTGAAAGCAATGATTACTTTTGAATTATAAGATTTTTATTTACACTAAATTTTTAAATATGAATAGAACCAAGCAGCATCAAATTAAGAAAAAGTGTGAGCAATATGATTACACACAAACTGTACAGTCAAAATGTCATAGTAGAGAATACAAAGTTGTCTGAGCAAGCACTGATTTGAACTAGCAAATCCGAGTGACAATGTCATGGGAAAGCAACAGTATTTCTGAGCACCAGCTGACTTCCTGTCTTTGCTCATAACTTGTACAATCTGTAAAGAAAGCGATTAAGAATTTATTTTAAACAGAACACTTTAAGGAATATTATAGAGCCAATCCTGAAAAATATCAACAATTATGACTCTGAACACCCAGAATTAGCTGGAATCTTTCAACTGTCAGATAAAATTTCAGTCTTGCAGAAACGCAGAAGAAGAATGCACAACTCCAACAGAAAACAATCCTAGCATCCTCCTCCATCTGAACAAATTACTATCAATTGTTATCAAAGGAAGACGTGACACGACTCTAAATATTCTGGATATGTAGACAGGACTCAACAGTGTGTTCACTATATTAAGACACTCCAGTTAAGTTTACCACAGAAATTTACATCGGCACTTGCTGACAATTTTTAACTTCCCACACCTAAAGCTGCACTCAGTTAACACAAAAATACCTCCCAGTAACACCAAGAATTTAAGAATTAACATCTCTAATACATAAAAGTAAACAATCTCAAATTGTACCCCTTTCTCCTTATACTCAATTAGAATTTGTGAAAGGAGTTTGATTGGACAGTTAAAAATGCTGAAACATCAAAGCTTCAAGAAACTTTAGTTTCTTGGTTTTCAGAGAACTCTGAGTACCTACAGCAGACAGTAAATGCCACCACTCAGCACTCAACCCAAGAAAACAACATTCTTGTGTCCTACCTACAGATTTCAAATCCAATACCTTAAATCCAACTCACTTTCTTCCTAAAACAGGATGTTATCATATTTATTTGTAACACAGTTTCAACATTTCTTTGGTAACATTGGACTAGAGATACATAATGCAAGCAATCAAGCAACTGTTCAGAAGCATTTGAAACTTTCTGGTATTCTTCCATGACAGTTTGCATGAGAAGGACAACAAACAAAGAAAAAGACCCAAGGAAACTCGAGATAGTGAGAAAATAAATATATAACAGAGATAGCTATGGTGAAAAAATATGCTCAAGAATTACTTTTTCTCAGAGGAAGAGCATATGCCAAATAAATAAATAAAACGATCAACAGATGAGTATAATTTTTAAGTTATACACATTAAAAAAGCAGATTTGAGGAACACAACAACTGAGTACTGTAATGTGTCTTTTGTACTGTACTGAAGTCTAAATAGGTGACACAATTATACATATTACATATATAGTCTATATTAATGATATGATTATTTACTAATAATTACAATATATAGCAATAGTAATACATACATGAAAAATAAAATCCAAAGCTTAACTCTTATAGTGATCATAAATATCTTTCACCTTAACGAACACTAAGGATTTATAAAATCTGAAATTACCTACAAAAGACTCCAGTAAGACCTGTAGCTAAGAAGTATTTCAAGAAGACTGTTACAAAATTTATCCAGAACCCACTCACCATTAAATGATCATTAAAAGCACAGCCTCTCCAAATCTGACATTTTAGGAAACGATACAGCTAAATTCTAAACGCTTGTCCCTGAAGATACTTTTTTTTAACGAGGTACTGAAACACTTTTTGCCATTGGCATCCAACGGTACGTAGCTTGTAAATCTGCAATCACCAAAATCATTAATTACAAATGTTTCTTTCTAAAATTACCTTGTTACATTTACCTGGACAGCACTGAGGGTGTACAGAAGATGAGGATCATGACCTATGCTGGCACTTATTCCACCGCATTCGTGCTGACATGATTTGATGAATGCCAGAATCTCTTCTTTGTTCATTCGGTGCAGCTGCCCCATGAGGTCCATTGCTGTCAGCCCCCAGTAAACACCACTCATCCTCAAATATTCCGACATACAGTATTCCTAAGCAGTGCATTATTTTAGTTCTTATGGGATAAGCACATCATCCATACAGAACAATGAAAACGCATTTGTTAATATTTATAAACAGTTTGTGCTCTGTCAACCATTTTCCATCCCATTAACACCTCAGTGTGTATCAGCCACCACCAATGTTCTCTACATCACATACACATACACACGCTACATTCCCTTCCTCCCCTGTACTTTCCAGTTCAAAGCATCAAGCTCAATGTCAAAATAAACGCATACAAGTTCACTTCAGATTATCAGTTGTTATCCAGGCATCCAAACTACCAAACTACCACCCACGCTCATCTCAAAAATAACAATTCTAACATTTAATGAAACTTACTTCCAAGTGCCAAGACTGCCACAACCTAAAGCTGAACTAGAAAGAGAAATTTCATACTGAATTCTCCTAAATTAACTACATCTCCTATGCTACCTATAAACTTTATTTTCCACGCGCAGTACTTTTTAAAGCACAAGAACAACCACTGTAAGCGGTATTGCTTTGAGCTTTTTTTTGTGGACAGTAAATGTAACTTCAGGCATAACTACTCATTGACGTTTTTCACCTGAATTCACTGGAATTCTGTTGTTGTGGGCTACATGAAAACCGATGCCACTTAGCTTCAAGTAGTGCTGTGGCGAGATTCAGCATGCTGTCTCACCAGAAGAGCAACAAATAAATGCAGCTCTATTCATTGTGCAGTCTACTGCATGAAAAAGAACAAGTAGTTAATTTCTCCGGTCTCAGAGTAATGCTAGAGCTAAATTGATAATCTTCAAATTTGCACTCAGATAATACATGCCAAAACTCATCATGGACCTAGGGAAATTAACAAAGACATCTCTCTTACACTTTGGATTGCAAGGCAAGAAACAATTAGCATCTAACTCTTGACTCTGGACAAGTGAACAGGGGTATTATTACTGTCAATAAAACCACGGCTGTACTAAAACAAACCAATACTTACATAATCGTCTTTCTTTGTCCCATACGAAGCTATATAGTCTGCATGCTTCTCCGAAAGTAAAGTGCTTGGGGCATCGGGTTTTATTATAACATCTTTTTGTGGGGTCCCCTGTAAAAAGCACCAACACAACATCAGTCGCACCGTCAGCTCAGGGGGTTCGGTCCTCGACACGAGCCGCTGCGACCGCCCGGACACAGGCCCGTCCTGGTGCACCGTGAGCACGGGCACATTTCCTATCTCGCATCGTCACTTTTCAGCCTGGCTAAGTCCTTCCCAGGGAAAGGCTGAAACCGAAATCTTTCCATAAAGCCGAGAAAAACCATCCTCTCGTCAGGAGCGAGCCGGGAAACCGGGAGGAAGAGCCCTTCACCGCGCGCGCAGAGGCCGCCGCGCCACGACGGCCCCTCCCGGGCGCGGACGCCGAGGCCCCGCGGCTGCCGCCCCACCACCGCCCGACCGGTCCGGGTCCCCTCCGGAACCGTCACCACAGGGCCGCCAGAGCCACCGGCCCGCCGAGCTGCGCTGCACGGCCAGAGGCGCGGAGCTCTGCCGGCCGCTGGGCCGAGCTCCGTCCCCGGCGCCTACACTAACACCCACCATGATCGCCGCCTGCGCCGGAAGCCACCTCGCGCTGCGAGGCGGAGCGAGAACGGGCGCCGGCAGGGGCCTCGCGAGAACTACCCGCCGCTGCCTGCCGGGGCAGAGGCCGGTACCGTCTGCCGAGCCCAACCGAGCGGTGCCGAGCTTTGCCGAGCCCGAACGAGCTTTGCCGAGCCCGAACGAGCTTTGCCGAGCCCGGCCGAGCCCAGCCGAGCCGCGTCCCCGGGCCGAGAGCCGTGCCGCTCCGTGCCGCTGCCCAGGCCGGGGACGGCCGCCGTCCCGCGGCTCTGCGGCAGGGCAGGTTTCGGTCGGCGCCCGAGAACCAGCGGCGGGCCCGCTCTCCGGCCCCGGGGCCGTACGAAGCCCTTCAGGCCGGCCACAACTGCAGGTTGTCTTCAGACAGGCGAGAGAGTGCAGTTGCAGGGCACGAACTGCAGCTTCGCGGGCTCTGGCATCACAGCGAACGGGACATTTAGAAACAGCCTCAGTCTGTTTCTGTTAGTTCTACCGAAAAGCAAATCCAAGAATTTGCTCACAGAGCATGTGATGATAACTGTCCTTTTGTTCAAAAAACCCTCTTCACTTCCGTATTAAAACTCTCTGGGATGATGATGCTATCGATTGCCAGCACGATGCCAGCGCCCGCCCTCCCCAGAGCCACACACCAGGCAGGAACACGGCAGGAGCTCCGTTTTCATCCAGTATAACACATAGTATGTGTGATGTCAGCTTGCATGCCACAGTCAAAAACCAGATTATTTTTTTTACAGATGTCAAATACTCAATCAAGGATGTTGCATTATTGGTCTTCCTGCAGGTAAGTCAGTTGGTGACTTATGGTGATTAAATGCTTTATTTAAAGAACTGATTTCCCAGGTGGCCGACCCAAGAAGTAAGCATGGCAAAGCTGATGCCTGATGACAGTAGTGGTACCACTCAGCACTGAATTCAGGTGATGGATGAAAGATGCCATAGCAGGGCAAGGCTAGAGTGGTGGAAAACTGCAAATGAATTTACAGAATTGTTGGGGTTCAAAGGGACCTCTTGAGATCATCGAGTGCAACCCACCTGCCCAGGCAGGGTCAGCTCAAGCAGGTTGTCCAGGACTGTGTCCAGTGGAGTTTCGGGTATCTCCATAGGTGGAGACGCCACAACTTCTGCCAGTGCACGACATACCTCACAGTAAGAGTTGTGTTCCAGTGGAATTTCATGTGTTTTAATCTGTGCCCTTTGCCTCTTGTCCTGTCAGTGACAAGGAGAGGCTGGCTCTCTCCGTTTGATCCATGAGGTCTTTAGGCACTTAGATACGAGCCTTCTCTTGTCCAGGCTAAGGAGGCTCAGCCTTTCCTCACATGCCAGGTGCACCACACCCTTCAGCACTTCATTTAAAAATTGATACACATGACAAATACTAGTTTGTCACTTGCAGACCAGCATGCCCTTAAGCTGAGCAGTTTACATTCTCCTTGTTTGTGATCAGTTCTGTGGCTGGAATCAGTCTTGTCATCTTTCTCTGATTCACCCATGTCCTTTGCAAGGGGAGTGGAAAGAGTGAGGAATCTAATAGACAGTACTGGTGGGCTGCACATAAATATATAAATGAGCTTTTCAAGTTTTCAAATTATTTTCCTAATGTTCAACATCCAATTTCACATACTATTAAAAACAGTACTTAATTTTTTTTTTAAAAAAAGAGAGAAAACTAGGACCAACATCTCCAAGGCTTCTTAATCAACAGCAGTAGCTAATATTAAAGCTCACTCTCTGCATATTCATAGTTAAAATTGTCCAACTTGCTTCTTATCACGATGAGTCAGAAGACATTAACCCACCACCCTGCTTCTTATAAAGCTGCCCTATGCAGCTTTTCTCATGTTTGACTCTAGCTGTCAACACTGAGATGAAATAAAGATTTCTTCTTAGAGAGCAAAGTATATGTCCCTGTTCCACATCAGATGTTTACCACAGAATCACAGAATGTTAGAGGTTGGAAGGGACCTCAAAGATCATCTAGTCCAGCCCCCCCACCAGAGCAGGACCACCTACAGCAGAGCGCACAGGAACGCGTCCAGGCGGGTTTTGAATGTCTCCAAAGAAGGAGATTCCACAACCTCCCTGGGCAGCCTGTGCCAGGGCTCTGTCACCCTCACAGTGAAAAAGTTTTTTCTAATATTTTTGTGGAACCTCCTATGTTCCAGCTTGCACCCATTGCCCCTTAGGTGTAAAAGGCACAAGCAGCGGTAACAGATGCTCCATTAAATCTCTTAAGTGTCTGTGTACCAATGCAAGAAGCATGGGGAATAAGCAGGGAGAATTAGAAGTCTATGTGCAGCTGGAGAACTATGATCTCATTGCAAGTACAGAGACGTGGTGGAACAGCTCACATAACTGGAATGTGGGCCTTGATGGCTATGTTCTTTTTAGAAAAGACAGGCCGATGAGGCGAGGTGGGGGAGTTGCTCTTTACGTGAGAGAGCAACTGGAGTGTATTGAGACCCATCCAGGGGCAGATGAGGAGCAAGTAGGGAGTTTGTGGGTAAGAATTAAGGGGCAGGCTAGCTTAGGTGATACTGTGGTGGGTGTCTACTACAGACCACCTGATCAGGAGGAGGAAGTTGATGAGGCCTTTTACAGGCAGCTGACAGCAGCCTCTCAATCCCAGGCCCTGGTTCTCATGGGAGATTTCAACTACCCAGATGTTTGCTGGAAGTCCTGCACAGCCAGCCATCCTCAATCCAGGAGGTTCCTCCAGTGCATCGATGATAACTTTTTGATGCAAATGGTGGATGAGCCAACCAGGAGAGGAGCGCTGCTGGACCTTGTGTTCACCAACAAGGAAGGTCTGGTTGAAGCAGTGAAGGTTGAGGGTAATCTTGGCTGCAGCGACCATGAGATAGTGGAGTTGAGGATCTTGTGCGGTAAAAACAGAATACCAAGCAGGATCGCTACTCTGGACTTCAGAAGGGCCAACTTTGGCCCCTTCAAGCAATTGCTGGGAGAAACCCCTTGGGACAGGGAGCTGCAAGGTAAAGGGGCCCAAGAGAGTTGGTTGGCATTCAAAGACAACTTCTTCGAGGCTCAGCATCAGTGCATCCCATCAGGTAGGAAATCAAGAAAGAGATCCAGGAGACCTACATGGTTAACCAGGGATCTGCTGTGCAGACTCAGGTGGAAGGGGAGGGTATATAAATTGTGGAAGGAAGGACTGGCCACTCGGGTGGAATACAGGAGAGCTGTCAGGAAGTGTAGGGAGGCAATCAGAAAAGCTAAGGCCTCCTTGGAATTACAACTTGCAAGGGAGGTCAAGGCCAACAGAAAGGGCTTCTTCAAATACACTGCTGACAAAATTAACACTGGAGGCAATGTAGACTCTCTGTTAAATGAGGTGGGTGCCCTGGAGACAGAGGACAGAAAGAAGGCAGAGTTGCTGAATGCCTTCTTTGCCTCTGTCTACACTGCTGGAGACCGTCCTCAGGAGCCTCAGTCCCCTGAGGCCCCTGAGGAAGTCATGATAAAGGAGGAGTTTGCCCTGATTGATGAGGAGTTTTGTCTGCCAGCAGTGGAAGTACTGAGGGAAGCCATTTCCATCTCTGCATTAAATTGTGAGGATTTATTTGTCCTGTTAACTTTTTTAATTAACAGTTGCTTCCTCCAGTTACCCTGTTTCATCAGAATACTGCCTAGGCAGAGGTTTATGCATTTTGTGCACCAATGCTGCTCTGCAAAGTTACTAAGAGTTCTTTCTCAAACCTAGTCCAGCTGACCTCTGGGGCCACTCACCTGGCCTTGCCACCCAAGACACCCATCTGTGTCCCAGGCAATGGATCGTCTTGTGAATGGGGTGGGTGCCCTGGAGACAGAGGACAGAAAGAAGGCAGAGTTGCTAAATGCCTTCTTTGCCTCTGTCTACACTGCTGGAGACTGTGCTCAGGAGCCTCAGTCCCCTGAGGCCCCAAAAGAAGACAAGATAAAGGAGGAGTTTGCCCTGGCTGAGGAGGACTGGGTTAAGGACCAGTTTGAACACTTGAACATCCATAAATCCTTGGGCCCTGATGGGATGCACCCGTGGGTGCTGAGGGAGCTGGCGGGAGTCATTGCCAGGCCACTCTCCATCATCTTTGGTAAGTCGTGGGTAACAGGTGAGGTGCCTGAAGACTGGAGGAAAGCGAATGTCACTCCAGTCTATAAGAAGGGCAGGAAAGATGACCCGGGTAACTACAGACTGGTCAGCCTCACCTCTGTCCCTGGAAAGGTGATGGAACATCTTATCCTCGACGCTGTCTCCAGGCATATCAAGGATAAGAAGGTTATTAGGAGCAGTCAGCATGGCTTTGCCAAGGGGAAGTCATGTTTGACCAACCTGACAGCCTTTTACGAAGACATAACCAGGTGGATGGATGGTGGCCACGCAGTGGATGTGGTCTGTCTGGACATCAGCAAGG
Organism: Trogon surrucura; assembly: GCA_020746105.1. NCBI lineage: Eukaryota > Metazoa > Chordata > Aves > Trogoniformes > Trogonidae > Trogon > Trogon surrucura. The sequence goes on from CM036624.1 coordinate 13,115,083, forward strand.
CCTTTGACACCGTCTCCCACAGCATCCTCATAGGTAAACCGAGGAAGTGTGGTCTGGATGACCAAGTAGAGAGGTGGGTCACTAACTGGTTGAAGGGAAGAAGCCAAAGAGTTGTGGTCAATGGGGCTGAGTCTGGCTGGAGGCCTGTGTCTAGTGGGGTCCCTCAGGGGTCAGTGCTCAGGCCGGTGCTCTTTAATATATTTATCAATGATCTGGATGAGGGATTAGAGAATGTTGTCAGCAAGTTTGCTGATGATACAAAATTGGGAGGAGTGGTTGACACACCAGAAGGCTGTGCAGCCATTCAGAGAGATCTGGACAGGCTGGAGGGCTGGGTGGGGAGAAATCTTATGAAGTTCAACAAGGGCAAGTGTAGAATTTTGCACCTGGGAAAGAATAACCCCATGTGCCAGTATAGGTTGGGGACTGTCCTGCTGGAGAGCAGCGCAGGGGAAAGGGACCTGGGGGTGCTGGTGGGCAGCAGGATGGGCATGAGCCAGCAATGTGCCCTCGTGGCCAAGAAGGCCAATGGCATCCTGGGGTGTGTTAGAAGGGGAGTAGCCAGTAGGTCAAGAGAGGTCCTCCTGCCCCTCTACTCTGCCCTGGTGGGGCCGCATCTGGAATATCGTGTCCAGTTCTGGGCCCCTCAGTTCAAGAAGGACAGGGAGCTGCTGGAGAGAGTCCAGCGCAGAGCCACAAAGATGATTAAGGGAGTGGAGCATCTCCCTTACGAGGAAAGGCTGAAGGAGCTGAGTCTCTTTAGCTTGGAGAAGAGGAGACTGAGGGGTGACCTCATTAATGTTTATAAATATGTCAAGGGGGAGTGTCAGGAGGATGGAGCCAGGCTCTTTTCAGCAACGTCCACTGACAGGACAAGGGGCAATGTGTACAAGCTGGAACATAGGAGGTTCCATAAAAATATTAGAAAAAACTTTTTCACTGTGAGGGTGACAGAGCCCTGGGAGGTTGTGGAGTCTCCTTCTCTGGAGACGTTCAAAACCTGCCTGGACGCGTTCCTGTGCACTCTGCTGTAGGTGATCCTGCTCTGGCGGGGGGGTTGGACTAGATGATCTTTGAGGTCCCTTCCAACCACTAACATTCTGTGATTCTGTGATACTTCCCCTTGGCTCATATGTAGTGACTCGGGTTTTATCCCCTTCCCCCTTCCAACTTAGTTTAAGGCCCTATCTATTAATCCCGCCAACTCTCCAGCAAGTATTCTCCTCCCTCTCTTAGACAGCTCTACCCCATCTATCTCTCATGCCCAGTAATGCATAAACTTCCCCGTGATCATAATACCCAAAACGTTGCTGGTGGCACCAGTCTTTGAGCCATGCATTAACTGCATCTACTTTTCTGTTCCTTTCACTATTCCTGTCACCTACTGAAGGGATAGATGAGGACACTACCTGTGCCCCCAATCCTTTGATCACCTGGCCTAATGACTTCAAGTCCTTTTTAATTCTCTTAGTACTTCTATGATTGATCTCATCACTACCAGCCTGGACAACCAACAATGGGTGGTAATCAGTGGGACTCACCAGACTGGGACGTTTTTTACCAATGTCCCTAATCCGAGCTCCAGGGAGGCAACAGACTTCCCTGTGGGCTGGGTCTGGGCGGCAAATGGGACCCTCTGTTCCCCTTAGGATGGAGTCACCAATGACAACTCCCTTCGTTTCTTTTTAGTTGAACTGGTCCTGATGCATGGGTCTGACTTGCTCAGCGAGGTCAGCCCTATGGCTCCACATCCATTCACCTCTTCACTTCCTTGGCTCTCCTGTTCCAGAGCCCTGTACCTGTTCTGCAGAGGCAACTGGGCAGGTGAGGGAGGCTGAGCAGGGCCCCGCCTTCCTCTCCGAGCCAGGACTCGTTTCCATTCTGCCCCATCTCTCTGGTCCCCTCCTTTGACCTGATGGCCAGAGGGGAGGGGACCCCTGTTGCATGTGGAGAGTGCTGTGTGTGCATCAGGGAGTGGCTCCACCAATCTATCTCTCTTTCACACTCCCTGATGCTCCTCAGCCTCTCCACTTCTTCTTTTAGCTCTGCCACGAGGTGGAGAAGAGCATCCAACTGACCGCACCTCACACAGGCCCTGTCAGCTGCAGCCTCTGGGAAGCACAGGCTCAGGCACTCCCTGCAGCCGGCAGCCTGCACAGCTGCGTCCTTGTGCTGAAGCGCTGTCTGGGTCCCCACACTCCTTCTCGGGGTGGATTTCTGTCTGGTGGCAACCATGACGGGGAAAAAAGAAGAAAAAAAAAAAGGGAAGGAAAATGACCAAAAAAAGTAGAAAAGAAATGACCGGTAACCACTCCTTTCACCTCTTCTGCCCAGCCTCGCCTACGTCACTCGCTCCCGCCTCGCGAGATTCCCTCTCAGCTCCGGGCCGCGCTCTCCCTCCTCGGCTTCACCGTCCCCGGCAAAGGCCCCTCTCGCCTCAATCCGCACACAAACAGTGTGCCCTTCCCAGCCACACCAGCAGCAGCAGAGCAGTTCTCTGAAGCTGAAATCACCAAATGCAATTCAATTCCATACCTGGCACGAGTCCTCTGACCGCTTCAGACACCTGCTGCCTCAGGGGAGCTGGACACACGAACAGCGACGCCTCGGCCCTGCACAAAGCTCAACCCGACGTCAGCCATTCCGTCAGAAAGCAGAAACGAATACTGCAGACTGTTATAAATTGACGAGACTCAAACTCTGGGTTGAGACAATAGTCAAAGTTTTTATTGCCAATTAAGATAGTCAGCAAGCAGCGATAAGCAAAACAGTGCTGGGCGGCCGGGGAGCCTCAGCTCCTCCAGCGGCTCGCAATCGTTAGCAACAAAACCGCGGTTCTTATAGTGTCCTGGGTTTAGCTGAAAACCCAGTCCTGTTTAGTGAATTTTACTTTCCAGTTTAGTGTCTTCTCAAAGGCTGCACGTTCTGAAGTCAGCAGCATGTTTGTGCAGACAGTGTGCGCTACTGGCAGTGATAACACCTGATGTTTACAGTCACGGCCTGGGACTGGTATGTAGAAAGGCTCTTGCTTATACTTATTCCTATAGTGACCAAGGCCACTGCTGGCTCTTGTGTGCCACGCTAGGGGTGCTGGGTAATAAGAGGGGGGCACAAGGAAGTAAAAGGTGGCACCTCCGGGGGGTAATAGACAGGACAGGTGACCAACGAGGGTATTCCATCCCACATACGTCATATCTAGTATAAATTGAGTGATCACGAGAGTTTCGTCCCTTTTTTTCCCCTTTTTGCCCTTTTCGGCCTTTTCGCCCTTCCTTTCTGCAATGGCCGGTGTCCAGAGAGGACTCCATCTGACCTCCTGATTTTGATCCGGATCCTGAGTTCCCGAATCCAGCTCCCTGTATCCAGCTCCCGCCGCCGCTGAGCCTGGGGTTTCCCCAGTGCCTCCTGCTCTGCAGCACCAGTGGTGATTTCTATCGGGGGAGGGAGTCGGGTTTGATATCGGGCTACTATCTATAGTTGTATATAATTCTTTACTTTTATCTCTTTACCATTATTCCTATTATTTTCATTAAAGCTGTTCTAGTTTTTTTCTTCTCTCACCCGTAAGTCTCTCTGCCTCATTCCCTTTTCTCTTCCCGTTTAGGGGGGGAAGAGGGGGTTAGAGAGCGTCTGTCCGCGTTACTGGCCGGCCCAGCCCTAACCCGCGACAGATTTATTGGCGCCCAACGTGGGGCAAGAAAACAAACACCAATCAGGCTCAGACTATTTTACCAGCTATTTAGACACAACTGGGCTCTGATATATTGCCCGCATAGTTTAAATTCCATCCGGTGCAGCTGAGAGCGTATCAGATCTTTTCTTTGAAAGTTCTGAAGGGTTAGAGGAGAAAAACCGGACAGCTCACATCATGTTATCGGTCGGTGAAATGTTATGTCATGTTCTTTTAAATGTGGGTTCCTTCCTGGGTGTCAAAATTTTGTCCAAACTCTCGAGTGTGATTTGGTATATCGTTCTGTGGTTTGCCTGTTTTGGTTTCATGACAAGATTTCTCACTGTACTGGTTTTTTTTGGGTCGGTGTATTCTGCAGTAATTTGGGTGATCGGCATACCTGAATACCTTAAGAGCACAATGATGAATTTTGTTTTTAACTACACTTTCAATTTCACCTTAGGAAATTATACCAATTTGTTTGCTAATCTGAGTATACCAGGTTTTGAGGATTGTGATTGTGATTGCGAATGCAGTTATTTTAATCGAAAGATTGAATTGTTATTGATTCTGATGTTAATGCCCATGAATCTCTTGGCATTGTGGCGTTTCTGTAGGAATTTGTGCAAGTCATTGAGTATCACTGTGTCCTTTAACACTCAGTGTGTATCAGCAAATGTCGCCCCTGTGACTAGAAAGAAACATCAGAAAAAGTCAATTGCCCTAACAACAGATAACACAACTCAAGGACAAAGTCCTTCTAAAGTAGCACCATCAGATGACTCAGATTCAGACTCAAAAAAGAAGGCTGGTCCCCCAACAGATTCAGTATTAGAAAGGTTAGTTACGGCCTGGAAGGCAAGTCATCCATCATCAGATGATTCTGATCCAGGACAGGGTCCTTCCCAACCGAAGTCATCAGATGGTTCGAAGCCACAAACGGATGCAGTTGTCAAACCTTTAACTCTGAGGGACATGCGAGATGTGAGAAAGGACTTTGGCCGTCGTGAGGGTGAATCATATTACAAGTGGTTACTCCGGTGCTGGGATAAAGGAGCCGAGACCATTAATCTGAACGGTAAAGAAGCCAAACAGCTGGGATCCCTGTCTGGAAACGCAGGCGTTGACACTGAACTTGCAAAAGACGACAACAGTCTCAGCCTCTGGAGACGACTCTTGACAGCTATTAAGAACCGGTATACCCACAAGGACGATATTCCTATCCACACAACCAACTGGACCAGCATGGAGAAAGGCATTAAGTTCCTGAGAGAACTAGCAGTGAGAGAGGTGATTTACAGCGATCCACAAACAATTTTAAACCCTGATCAAATGCCCTGCCACAAACACGTTATTCAGATGTTTGTGAGGAGTGCCCCACCAGTGTATAAGCACACCTTGTCAACAATGGTCTGGGCATTAGATGGAGATGGTCAGGTACCAACAGTGAGTGAAGTGGCCAACAAAGCACGACAGTATGAAGACAGTACTGCCAATCCCCAACAAATTCAGATTGCTGCCATGGAAAAAATAATCGAGGAAAACAACAGATCACTGGAAAAATCAATTGAGAAAGCGATTGAGATAGCAATGGAGAAAACTAATCAATCCATTGGGAAAGCAATGGAGAAAACCAATGAAGCAAGGGAGAAAACCAATCAAGCAACTGAGAAAAATAGTGAATCATTTGAGAAAACCAATCAAACATTAAAAGAGCTGATTGACACATTGTCCAAGAGAGATGACAGACCTCAATGGAGCCGCGTTGATGCTGTTAGAAAATACAGACCTTCAAGATCAACTAAAAATGATGGCAACTTGTCACGGAATGACTTGTGGATTTTCCTACGTGGATATGGTGAGGACATGAGAAACTGGGATGGAAAACCTACTTCTGCTCTACGGGAACGAGTATCCAATTTGCGAAACACCAACAGAAGACAACAATCTGCTACGAGAAGGAATAATCGGAATGTAAATGTAGTTAATACTGTGAATCAGGTAAACCCTGTGAATCAACCTCAAAATTAAAGGGGCCCTGCCTCCAGCCAGGTGGAGGAGAGGGACAACCGAGTTTATTGGACTGTGTGGATTCGGTGGCCTGGCACATTAGAACCACGAAAATATAGAGCTCTGGTGGACACTGGTGCACAGTGCACTCTAATGCCATCGAATCATACAGGAACTGAAACTGTTACTATTTCTGGAGTGACAGGTGGTTCTCAACAACTGTCTGTATTGGAGGCCGAAATGAGTCTTACTGGGAATATGTGGAAAAAGCACCCCATAGTGACTGGTCCAAATGCCCCATGCATTCTTGGCATAGACTTCCTCAAGAAAGGGTATTATAAGGACCCAAGAGGGTATCGATGGGCTTTTGGCATAGCAGCTGTAGAGACTGAGGACAATGATCAGCTGTCTAGCTTGCCCAAACTTTCAGAAGAGTCTAGTGTTGTAGGGCTGATGAAAACTGAAGACCAACAGGTACCAATTACTACTAAAACAGTGCATCGACGACAATATCATACCAACCGAGACTCTGTAGTTCCCATCCATAAGCTGATATGCCAACTAGAAAGCGAAGGAGTGATCAGCAAAGCTCGCTCACCATTTAACAGTCCTATCTGGCCTGTGCGTAAGTCTGATGGAGAATGGAGATTGACTGTAGACTATCGTGGCCTAAATGAGGTTACACCACCGATGAGTGCTGCCGTGCCGGACATGTTAGACCTTCAGTATGAGCTGGAGTCGAAGGCAGCTAAGTGGTATGCCACAATTGACGTTGCTAATGCGTTTTTCTCTATTCCTATAGCAGCAGAATGCAGGCCGCAGTTTGCTTTCACCTGGAGGGGTATCCAGTACACCTGGAACCGACTGCCCCAGGGGTGGAAACACAGCCCTACCATCTGCCATGGACTGATCCACACCGCCCTGGAGAGGGGTGGAGCTCCGGAACATCTGCAATACATTGATGACATCATTATATGGGGTAACACAGCAGAAGAAGTTTTCACGAAAGGTAAGAAAATAATTGAGATTCTTTTGGATGCTGGTTTTGCCATAAAGAGAAGCAAGGTCAAGGGACCTGCACGAGAGATCCAGTATTTGGGAGTGAAATGGCAAGATGGGCGTCGCCAGATCCCAATAGACGTGATTGACACAATATCAGCTATGTTGCCACCAACTAACAAAAAAGAAACACAATCCTTCTTAGGTACTGTGGGTTTCTGGAGAATGCATATTCCTGGTTATAGTCAGATTGTGAAACCTCTTTTTGATGTGACTTGAAAAGAAAAACAAATTTCAATGGGGCCCTGAACAGCAACAGGCCTTTGAACAAATCAAACAAGAGATTGTACAAGCAGTAGCTCTTGGGCCAATTCGAACAGGGCAAGATATTAAAAATTTGCTATACACTGCAGCTGGGGATGATGGTCCTACCTGGAGCCTCTGGCAGAGGGCACCAGGAGAAACTCGAGGTCGACCCTTAGGATTTTGGAGCCGAAAATATAGAGGCTCTGAGGCCAACTATACTGCAACTGAAAAAGAAATACTGGCCGCATATGAAGGAGTTAAAGCTGCTTCGGAAGTGATTGGTACTGACACACAGCTTCTCCTAGTACCACGAATACCAGTCCTAAACTGGATGTTCAAGAGTAAAGTTCCTTCCACACATCATGCCACTGATGCTACATGGAGTAAATGGACTGCCCTAATTACACAGAGAGCTCGAATGGGTCATCATAATCGTCCAGGACTTTTAGAGGTAATCGCAGACTGGCCACAAGGTAAAGACCTTGGAGTGCCCCCAAAGGAGGTGGTGACACGTGCTGAGGAAGCTCCACCATATAATCAGTTACCAGATAATGAAAAGCAGTATGCCCTATTCACTGATGGATCTTGCCGCCTTGTAGGAAATCGTCGTAAGTGGAAAGCTGCTGTGTGGAGTCCCACACGACGAGTTGCAGAGGCAACTGAGGGAGAAGGTGGATCGAGTCAGTTTGCAGAGGTAAAAGCCATCCAGCTGGCCTTAGACATTGCTGAACGGGAAAAATAGCCAGTGCTCTATCTTTATACTGACTCATGGATGGTGGCAAATGCTTTTTGGGGTTGGTTAAAACAGTGGAAGCACAATAACTGGGAGCGCAGAGGTAAGCCTATTTGGGCTGCTGAACTATGGCAAGACATTGCTGCTCGGCTAGAGAACTTAGTTGTAAAGGTGCGTCACGTAGATGCTCATGTGCCCAGAAGTCGTGCCACTGAAGAACATCGATACAACCAGCATGTGGATCAGGCTGCTCAAGTGTTCCAAATAGACTTGGACTGGGAACATAAAGGTGAACTGTTTCTAGCTCGGTGGGCCCACGACACTTCAGGACATCAAGGAAGAGATGGAACATACAGATGGGCTCGTGACCGAGGGGTGGATTTAACTATGGACGCTATTGCGCAGGTTATCCATGATTGTGAAATATGCGCTGAAATTAAGCAAGCTAAGCGATTAAAACCTTTGTGGTATGGGGAACGATAGTTAAAATATAGGTATGGGGAGGCCTGGCAGATTGATTACATCACACTTCCTCTAACTCGCCAGGGTAAGCGCTATGTGCTCACTATGGTGGAAGCAACTACCGGATGGTTAGAAACGTATCCTGTGCCTCACGCCACTGCCAGAAACACTATCTTGGGCCTAGAAAAGCAGATCCTGTGGCGACATGGCACTCCAGAAAGAATTGAATCAGATAATGGGACTCATTTCAAAAACAATCTTATAGACAATTGGGCTAAAGAACATGGTATTGAATGGGTGTATCATATCCCTTATCATGCACAAGCCTCTGGGAAAATTGAACGATACAATGGACTGTTAAAAACTACTCTGAAAGCTATGGGAGGTGGAACTTTTAAAAACTGGGACAAGCATTTAGCACAAGCCACCTGGTTAGTTAACACCAGAGGATCCATCAATCGTGCTGGTCCTGCTCATTCAGAGCCTTTGCATACAGTAGAGGGAGATAAAGTCCCTGTGGTGTATGAAAGGAATTTGTTGGGGAAGACTGTCTGGGTATTTCCTGCTTCGGGCAAAGGCAAACCCATTCGTGGAGTTGCTTTCGCTCAAGGACCTGGAACTACTTGGTGGGTGATGATGAAAGATGGTGAAGTTCAATGTGTACCTCAAGGAAATTTAACTCTAGGTGAGAATACTCATTTTAATCCTGTATGATGTTGTTACATAATACTAACAGTGTTCAATAAGTGTTTTTCAGAATAATAACCAGTGATGACCAGAGCTGACCTCATCAAGTGACATCCAGCAACTGAGCTAGCCTCATAGAGTGACATTCAGTAACTTCTTCAAAGTGAACCTACAACCTGTGGACACAAACTGTAACGAATCTCACATGAGCTTTCCTGCCCTGAGAGACTGCCATGATGGATGGAACCCACGATTATGAACTTTATGAATTTACTGAACTTTCCCTATAAGTAGATCATTAGCTCGTGATCAGTATGACGTAAATGGTATGGAATAAGGGGTGGAATGTCCTGGGTTTAGCTGAAAACCCAGTCCTGTTTAGTGATTTTTTCTTTTCAGTTTAGTGTCTTCTAGAGGGCTGCACGTTCTGAAGTCAGCAGCATGTTTGTGCAGACAGTGTGCGCTACTGGCAGTGATAACACCTGATGTTTACAGTCACGGCCTGGGACTGGTATGTAGAAAGGCTCTTGCTTATACTTATTCCTATAGTGACCAAGGCCACTGCTGGCTCTTGTGTGCCACGCTAGGGGTGCTGGGTAATAAGAGGGGGGCACAAGGAAGTAAAAGGTGGCACCTCCGGGGGGTAATAGACAGGACAGGTGACCAACGAGGGTATTCCATCCCACATACGTCATATCTAGTATAAATTGAGTGATCACGAGAGTTTCGTCCCTTTTTTTCCCCTTTTTGCCCTTTTCGGCCTTTTCGCCCTTCCTTTCTGCAATGGCCGGTGTCCAGAGAGGACTCCATCTGACCTCCTGATTTTGATCCGGATCCTGAGTTCCCGAATCCAGCTCCCTGTATCCAGCTCCCGCCGCCGCTGAGCCTGGGGTTTCCCCGGCGCCTCCTGCTCTGCAGCACCAGTGGTGATTTCTATCGGGGGAGGGAGTCGGGTTTGATATCGGGCTACTATCTATAGTTGTATATAATTCTTTACTTTTATCTCTTTACCATTATTCCTATTATTTTCATTAAAGCTGTTCTAGTTTTTTTCTTCTCTCACCCGTAAGTCTCTCTGCCTCATTCCCTTTTCTCTTCCCGTTTAGGGGGGGAAGAGGGGGTTAGAGAGCGTCTGTCCGCGTTACTGGCCGGCCCAGCCCTAACCCGCGACATATAGTCTCTAAGCTCCGGGTGGTATTTCCGGGTACCACATCGTAACTGGTAGTCTGCGCATGCTTTTGTTGTTGCTAGGGGGTCTTTTTCTTCCTCCTGGTGGTCGTTGAAGAGGAAGGCTCATCATCTTCATCAGATGGCCTGCTAATTAGTTCTTATACTTGTAAAATCCCCCTTCCCTCCCCCCTATTTGGATAAGTTCTTTGGCCAGATACTGCAGTTCCCACCCTCGCACACTGTAGCATTCCACAAGGTCTATCACTCCCTAGCATTCCACGAGATTTATCACTTCCTTATCAGGTAGCTTTCATGAACAAACATTGTGCAGCCTCTATTACACAGACCAGGCCCTACTTGACTGGGAAGTATTATTCTTGCAATGAAATCATTTGCAAAAATTCAGGGCACTAGGTTGGAAGAGAGGATTTTCATAGACCCAAGTAAATGCGCGGGTGTGCATGGGTCCCCAGGAGAAACAAACCTCTGGAGAAGGTCATTAATGTGAATCTACATTCTGAACACTTCACAGACCAGGTGTATTCAGCTGTAGCGTATGTAAGCACAGACCATCTATTTACTTTTAACAACTTTTAACAACTTTTAACAACTAACTTTCAACAACTTTCAACAACTTTTCAACAACTTTTCAACAACTTTTTTAACAACAGCACAGCGGCTCCATCCTCCTCAGGCAGCAGAGCTCACGCCCGTGCCAGTTCTTCTCCTGCCTCTGTTTTATCAGGCACCCTGTCGATATTATACTCCTCTTCACCCTCACCGTTGTCTTCCATCGTTTCAGCATGAGAGTCATCCTCACTGCTGCCCTGGGGACTGATGGACGACAGGGAGCGGGCAGACCTCCCATGTAGAGACAGCAAACACAAGTTTGTTGTAGCGTTTGTCACTAAAACACCTGCATTCCATATGCCAGAACTGTAGTCCATGCAGAGGTGCATGTTCAGAAACACGTTGAGCAAAGAAATCTTACAAGCACAGCTTGAAGAATCCCACCTGGAGCACCACTCGTCTGCCAGAGAATTCTAGGGGCTGAGGAAGGGAGTTCTCTCACAGACCTGTCTCCTGAGACAACAGGACACTTCTAGATCTCTGTCACTGCTCGACACGTTAGGGAACGAGCAATCCAGGGAAGTGGAAAAGAGACAGACATTAAAGAGATCTATGGATTCAGTTCAAAGAGGAAAAACTCCGTGCAACTTGGGAAGATGGTAACTCCCTCGGAGGATATGCTGTCTTGGAGAATTTGTGCATGTAAACACAAAAAAGAGAAAAGAATTGCTTAAGGATGTGCAGAAAGGGACAACTAAAAACCACCCCCCTTTCAACAACATTTCAAAGTCCCAAGAACACCTCGAAGTGTGGCCAGCCACAAGCCTGAGTGCCCAAGGAGAGAGAAGAGGTCAGAAGAGGTCAGAGGTCAGAAGCGACACGTGGGCAAGTGCAGCCCCAGTCAGCTCTGGCACCACAACCTCAGCACTCCCGCCCCCAAGCCAGCGGGAGCAAGTCGTGCCTGGGGGATGAGGGGAGGTTCAGCCAGTCCAATATTTCTCTGTGTTTTGCAAAAACCAAGCATGACAACTGTGGAACAATCCTTGCTGGTTTTGTCTTCATCGTTAGGAAGCGGTGCCATTTCCTGGCTGGCATACCCAAGTTCGTTTCAGTGGTGTGCTGCACACTGAGAAGCTGCTCTAGGAAAATGTGACAGAGGGTTGTGGTACTCGTGGTGTAAAATAAAGTAGTGAATGTCCCAACCCGCACAAATCTACTGTGATTTGTGCAGAGGTTGCAGGACACAGCACTGAAGGAGCTGCAGAAAAAGCTTAGAGGCGAGTTGCTCCCCCATCCTGGGGCTGTACCGAGGGCACGACAGCTGCGTCTGGGTTTACAACATCCTGCAAAAGAACAAGAAAAACATTAGCTTCACAGAAAATGCACTGAACTCCGAGCTACTGCTGCCACACATTTCCTGCTGGCAGATGCCAGAGTATCCAGCGAACCCGGCGCATCAGAGCCAGCGGCTGCTGCCGAGGCTCCCTGCATCACCAGTGAAGGCACGCTGGGCATACTGGGAACACTGGGAGCTGCTCCGTATCACCCAAGGGGTGCAATGGCTGAGGGGGCTGCAAGCTCTAGTGCCAGAGCAAAGGTCCTTGCAGCAGGACTTTGGGAACAGGAGAGAAGCTGCTGCCCCAAAGGATTTTGCCCCTCAGCCCAGCTGCCAGCAGCAGACGCCTAAGGAAGCTGTAGGAACAGGACAAGGACTTGGGGAAGGGGCTTTTGGCAGGGGCCACCCTGGAGACACGACCGGGTGCAAGGCAGTGTCGGATCCCATGGGACTCACCTCAACGGCCCCACAGCTCCTCTCGCCCTCATCCACGGCTCCCAGGGTGTCGGGGCTACTTCCACCCGGGCTGTCCTTGCCTGCACCCCTGATCCCGGAGGGGTTCTGTGCACTCTCCAGGACAGGCGCTGCCTCTGTCTCTCTCGCATCTTCACCGAGGCCTGGCTGTTCCCCCTCAGCTTTCACCTCCACCTGCTCTGTCTTCTCCCCCAGCCCTGACTCGCCCACCGCTGCCCCAAGGGCTGCCCATGCTGGCTGGGTGTCCAGGAACAGCCCCTCAGACCCTGTGGACCCACTTCTCCCTGGCTCTGCTCCCCCATCCCCAAGTGCTGCAATCGGCTGCTCCCTGAGGGACATCACTCCACACGGTTCTCCATGACCTGGGGACCCAGCCACCCCTTCCCCGTCCCTCACAGACTCCTCAGCTGCCCCCCTTCCCTTGGCTGACACCCCCTCTGCTGCTACCGCCTCCATTCCACCCTGGGTCCCCCCCACTGCTCCTGTCCTCCCCTCCTGTGCTGCCCTGCAATCGCCCACCCTGCCCTCCGCAGCCATCTCCTGTCCCACCAGTACCGGTGTCCCCACCTGAGCCCCCCAGCCCGCCTGGGCACCCACCACGGCCACGGCCACCACCCCCGCCTCACCCGGGCATGGCCCTGGGGTGGGCAGGGAGGCTCCAGCCACCCACACCTCTCCAGGAGGCCTCTTGTTCCCGCTCTCTTCAGCATGCTCCCGCGACCCCTCCATCCCAGCCGCCAGCTCGCTCGGACCTGCTGCTCCACCTGTGAGCCCCTCTCCCCCTCCTGACTCCGCTCTGGCTATCTCTGCACATACTCCCATCACTCCTCCAGAAGGTTCTTCTTCCCTTGCACTCTCTGTCTTCTCTTTGCTGTCTAGACCTGAGTTTCCACTGGAGAGCACTTCTGCTGAGTCCTCCTCCTCCTCTGCTGTTGTGGTCTCCTCCAGCTGAGATGACCCCTCACTGATGGGATCCCCTCCAGCACCCACTAGCGACTCTAGCTGAGGTGCTCCTTGTAACACAGGACCCTCACCGAGCTCCTCAGAACCCTCCACGGCATCCTCTGCACTCAGGAGAGAGCTCTCGTCTACCTCTGATGCTTCGCCAGTCTCAGATGTTGCTGCTCCCGTAGCAGTTTTGCCCATCTCCACCCACTCTTGCCCTGATACCTTCAGCTGGGAAAACTCATTTGGCTTTACGTCTTCTCCTCTGGGTATTGCTGCTTCCGTGCAAACATTCATATCCCCTGTTTCCAGGGGAGTCCCAGGCCCCTCCACAGCCTCCTCCCCTTCAGAAACAGCTTCCTCTACAGACTCTTCTCTTTCAGAGATACCTAGCCTGGAATTCCCTTCTTCTGACAAGCTGGCATCCCCCACAGCCTCCTCTCGCTCAGCCACAGCACCTGCCACAACGCCCTTCCCTGTAAAACCTCCCTCCTCCACGGCCTCCTCTGCCTCAGGCACCATCTCACCCACCTCCTTCGCTGGAGGCCCTGCCTCTCCTGCAGGCCCTGCATCTCCCTTTGCCTCAGAGATGTCCTCCACAGCCTCTTCGCCCTTGGAGACCTCTCCAGCCACCTCCTGCCCCTCGGGCACGGCTCTGCCTGCCTCCCTGCCCAGCAGTGCCCCTGCCAGCTCCTCTGCCCCCGGTGCCTGCTCTCCCAGGGCTGCCTCTCTCCTCGTCCCCTCCATCAGAACGTCCTGCTCCCCAGGTGACACCTCTGCACCAGACTCCATTCCCTCCCCTGTCCTCTTTCCTTTGGGGTCTTTTTCTGCCACGATGCCCTGCCCTGGTGCGGAGTCCTCCACCACAGGCTGACCCTCTGCCCACAGCACAGCGGCTCCATCCTCCTCGGGCAGCAGAGCTCCCGCCCGTGCCAGTTCTTCTCCTGCCTCTTTGGAGCGCGCATCTCCTCCCTCAGTCACAGAATCTTCCTTCTCAAGGACTTGTCTCTCCCCTACCATCTGCCCTTCTCGATCCACTTGTTCTGCTGCCTTCTGCACGTCAAGTGTTCTTGTTCCTCCTGCCAAGAAAGCTCCATCTGGTGCTATTAAGAAATAATCAAAACATTAGTTTTATTGAGAACTGTGTTAGTGTTAAGGCTGTTTTACAGGGTTATTATTAACGATGCTACTTCTGCCAAGTAACGAAGGGACGTCAGCACAGTGACGAGAAGAAAACTTGCTGTGCTGCTTCTCATCACACACCTGTGCTCTGACTACGCTTCTAGTGCTGCCGTTCTGGCATCTGGCATAACTAATTTAAGCAAAAGTGTTGAAGCATGACCGGCTTTCCACTCTGACAGCTCTGCCTGACCGGCCTCCTCTCCCTCCAGCCCTCACCCGCCTAGCAGGGAGCTCAGGTGTGTGCAAGAAATAGCTATAAGCTGACAGTAACATTCAAGACTTGAGAAACAGGCAGCAAAATGCTCACATAAAATACGCACACAGAAGGGGAATACTCTGCCAGCAGAGCGGCGCTGGGGTCCAGTTCCCCACAACCCCCCCCGGGCCTCGCTCCTCCCTCCCGGCCCCTCGGGGCTGGACCGCGCTGGCTCGCGGGGCAGGTCTGCTGCCCAGGGGAGCAGGAGGGGCACGAGGCACCTCCAGCCGCTGCAGGGAAGGAACCAGAAGAAGAAAGGAGGGGCTGAGAAGAGAGTTTCCAGAGAGACAAGGGAGGTTGGGGAAGGAGAAGAGAGGGCACAGCAGGCTGTTTCCTCCCACCACACCACGCACTGCCTGAGCGCTAGACCACATGTTAAAATTAAAAGCTCTACATTTTGCAATACAAGAAATCATGCCTTTCATCCAAGGCACATCTCACACCGGCATTGCTGCTTATGTTTACCACTATCTTTCTGCCCCTTAGAGTTTTAAATTTTTCTTCTTCCACACATACATATATATAAATCTCTTATCAATCACTCTTGTACGTGTACAGCACTCACACTGAAAACCTTGCCTCCTGGCCCTGGGAGAGCTCAGGCCCACTATCAAAATCACTAACATGTAATCATTTAAAAAAATCGTAACAGAAGTTTTGGTACAAAATGAAATAAAACCTCCCAAACTGTCATCCCAACTCAGTTAAATATTCCTGTCTCCACAAAACTGTCCAGCCGCTAATATTGGACTGAGTCTAATGTAATGGATTTTGCCAGTCCCTGTAAAATAGATGCTTTGCTCACCTTGTCTAAAACCAAGAAAATGTTGTGTTGTGCGTGGTACAGTCTGCATGTTTACCTGCTTTGTTAGCAGCGAGAGGAGCTGATTGACTCTGGCTGCTGCTTACAAAGGACTCCCTTCTGTAAAGTGAGGTCTGGCGTCGGGCAGGAATGCTACTGGCAACTGCGAAGCTGTTTCAGAATGATGTGCCCCTGAACCTGCAAAGTTAACCCCTAGGAGCCTCCAGGCTTTCCAGAGACCACCCGCCTGGGAAACAAACAGGGTTCAGCCCTGGTGGGGAGGTACAACCCACACAGAACTCAGGCTGCCCAGGGACTAGTGTTCTCTGCCCTGGTCTATGCATCAGAAACACTGATCTTTGTGCAGACCAACCCATGAAGACTACTGGGCAAGAAATTAAACATTAGAGACAGTTGTTCACAGTCAGTTTATGAGACCAAGGCAGAAGCAATCTCATCCAAGAACGTATTACTGCGAAAAAGACAGTTACTGACAGACTGGACGTGAGACAGAACCTCCAGCCCCCTGTATACACCTTCTGGATGAAAGACAACAAACCTCAGAAGACTATGTTCTCAGGCTACATAGAGCAAGAAGATCAAAAGGCTTCCGGGTGACCAGAAGAAAAAACTTGGATTAATGTGCCAAAGTACAAGACAGTGCACAACTGGCAATTTAGAAACACTCTATATGAGCTGTTCCTGCCAGCTGTTAGACTCTTAGAGGACAGAAGAGGAAAAAGCAAGAGCAGCAGTGTGGACTGAAGTCAGTTTGAACCTACAGTTTTCTTTCCCACACTCATTGCTACTGTCGGGTAGAACCTTAACCTCTGCTTTCACCGCGGCTCCTCGCAGCAGCAGGATGGTGGCTCCAGCACCCTGGGGAACACGCATGGCTCCTCTGTGGCAGGTCGAGTCTCCAGCAACCAACTGCTGGGGCTGCACAGACTAGAAACATTCTTGGAGGGAATCAAGATCAAGCTGAGATTTCCTCACTGTTGATTGTGCCGACTGCTGACAGAGGGCACAGCGTGGAGCCAAGCCTGCAGCTCAGCCTCATGCCCAGCTCGCCTGTCGTAACAATGCATTTCCCAAGGAGGCCCCGCGCTACCTGGAAGCAAAGGGAAACACCAGATTCCCGCCTTCCACAGCTAATTTCTTGACCAGCAGCCAGGTTTTTCATGGCCCAAATCCTTCACCTAGGATCACTGCATCTGTCAAGAACCCACTAATTATGCAAGGACAAGGGTGGATTTTGTACTGTCTATAAAAAGACTGGATCTTTCTTGCAGCTGCAACCTTTTCACAAACAGCTGCATTACCTTTGCTTAACTCACCTAGAAATACAAATACGAAAGCAAATGTTTCCATTTAACTTGAGAAACAGTTTGCACATTAGGACTGTCAAGTGTAAGGAATATAAAGAATTAATTTTGGAACAGCAGTAAATGGGGAAATCCTGCTACATTATGACAAACGAGGCATCAGTCAAGCTTAGGATCTAACAAAGCCACAAAGAGGAAATGTTAGAGAAATAAAACACTGCCACAAGGAAGACGCAGTTCATTTCTGACTTATTTACCATGTGGTGAATGGAATTCTATTGTTCATCTAATAAATGAGAAAATTCCTGCGAGTTTTCTGTGGGATTGTTTATGAAGATGCACAGCTTGGACTGCATGGAGGCCAACAGTTACCAGACATTAAATGACTGAATGACAGGAAACATCACTTAGGCTACAAAAATTTACTCCAGAACAGTGTGATGTTTCCGAATGAATAGTAATAATGGTCTTGGACACGTCCCTGCACACATTTGTACCTACATTTGGCTCCAGAATCACAGACTGCCCGACCGACTCCGACTGGTACTCGCTAACAGCCGGACTCACACGAGGACCCTCACAAAGAGCCCAGGCGCCACACAAAAGGCAACGGTGCTGAGCCGCTGGTCCCTGGGCCAGGGCAGAGCCGGGGCTGCACCCAAGGACAAAGCTGGGGCTCTGGTTGCTCGGGGTCACGAAAGAGAGCACTCCTACAACACAAGGTGGTACGCCGGGTTTCCTGGGGACTTCTCAGACAGAAGCACGTATCCTCAGCAAGGGTAAGTGGTTACAGCATCTCAGACGTCGGGCACCACCAGTAGGAAGTGCTGGCCTAACCAGGTATTCAGAGCTAATTTGCTAATTGGCCTCATCTTCATTTCTGCAACTAAACAGCTCAGCAAAGGCTGCTGTGAGCTGGCACATGCTTACACCGCCAGTGGCTGTATTTCAGCAACGCATGACAGAATCAGTGACAGATAAAATAGCTATCTTTCACCAATTCGGTAGGAATTGCATGGTTTTTCCTAGGAAGACTCAACAGATGTCCTGGACGTGCACGAAATGTAAAACATGCAACAGGTCAACTTCTCTAAGCATCGTTATGAAAAAACTAACCTTGTTTATCGTCCTCAGAGTCACTGTCAGAATATCCACCACTTTCGTCTTTCTCGCTGTCAGAGGCCTGCAGTGCCTTCTGTGATGACATTTTACTTTCCTTCTCATAGTCTGAATCATGTTTTTCATCATCTGAGGATGACTTTGACATTCCATTCATTTCATCACCAGCCTGTCCCTCTTCATTAACTTCTTCATCGGCTTCAAAATCTTCATCGTACTCTAAAATGAAAGAATCATAACTGTGGGACAGGAAACTGAATTCACAACTAATAAAGTTCTACGTAAGCAGACAGAAGCTAACTTCATTAACCTCCCTTTGCCTTTGCTCAGCCTTTGTAAAGCCACGAGAGAACCTAAGCCCACAGACAGGAATCATAAGAGCACATTATCACAAAAAAGCATCACGTTCTTCACAGAGAGAGAGCAAAAATGCCGTGCAGCTGAATGGTGCATCAAGTACGCTTAATACGCTAAAACCAAAACAAACAAAATCATTAGCCACTGGAAGGACTAAAAAAATTAAGAGCTGGCTAAACTCAGAAATAAAATGCAAGATAGGCTCTTATTACAGAAGTAAAACTTGTTGCAATGAAAAAAAAATACAAGCAATAGAGAAAGCTGGAGAAAGGTAATATACTGTAGTGCAAAGTAAGAATAAATAGATTGACATGGCTAATTAGCAAAGAAGTGGTTTACAAACTAAATGAATTCATTAAATCCAGCCCAAGGGTGCTGCGGAGGAACATTCTGGTCTCGCACTGTTCTAATACGCTCCTTCGGGTCCCACACGAAATCCCAGCACAAACGAAGCTTACAGCAAAATTACCATTTTTACATCAACGTGCTCTGGATCTCATCACAGGCTCCTCGCCCAACAGGTTGCAGTATCTGAGAGAGAGCTTTGCTCTGATCTGTAGGTAAAGGCTGTCTTCACAGCTAGGCATTAACGAATGCTTCCATTCCCAGCCAGGGCTGCACCACCTGCAGCCCCAGCCCCAGCTGCCGCGCACGGCCCCGCGATCCTGCTGCCTCTGCTCGCCCGGGGCGCTGGCGGCAGGGACACAAACCTCGGCTGTCAC
Source organism: Trogon surrucura (assembly GCA_020746105.1). Taxonomy (NCBI): domain Eukaryota; kingdom Metazoa; phylum Chordata; class Aves; order Trogoniformes; family Trogonidae; genus Trogon; species Trogon surrucura. Next base: position 13,134,208 of record CM036624.1, read on the forward strand.
TGCCCACACACCAGCTCTCCCTCCCAGCCCTCATTTCGCACCTTTCAGGTTTTCTTGCTCACCCCTTTTTCTTTCCATCAGCGCTTCTATAGTACAGAAGTGACAGAATGCCAAGGACCGAAGGGAAGAGTATCCGATACAAAACGAGTCAGGCAAATGAATGATTACCCGGATAACGAGAATGAAGCGAAGAAGGAGACGTATTTTCCGCATTAAGAATCAATTGAGATTCCAACGGCATTGCTGGAAGCAAAGCCTATGTAAGTACCCGTCAGAAAGGTGCCCACCTCCTGTCAGAGGAAGGCTCAATTAACCAGGGACTAACGAGGACACTGAGCAGCAGCACTGCAGAATTATGGCAGCAAAAGCAGGAATAGCAAGTAGGAACCAAAATCCCTCTCCAAACAGGACTTACTCTGAAGAAGACTACAATGAGGAGGCAACAAAAGCCCAGGCTGGGTCACCGCCTCTTCCCAGTGGCATCAGCAGCGCGACGGCCACGGGCACGGGCTGGCGCTGGGACACGGCTGTGCCAAGCAGGCAGCCAGAGCTGCCACCCGTCAGCTCCACACGGCAAATAACAGACCTGCCCGCCGCCAGAAACACCCCGAACCATCCCCGCACTTTTCATCCCGCTTTCCATCTCGTGTTCTGGAACGCTGTACCGTATTTACTGGTGTCTTCCTGACTGCCTTCGCTCTCATGTTCAGACAGTTTCTTCCTTTCTTCTTTCCTGTACTCCTGTCTGGTCTCTGTTTCATCCGCAGTGTTTTCCACACTTGCTTCATGACCTGGTAGGATGACTAACACTGAATTTTTGCTTGATTTCTGCTCAACACGGCTTTTGCTTGGCTCACTGGACACTCCATCTCCCCAGGAACCCAGGAGCTCTTCCTCATGGTCCTCCTCCATCTTTCTCTCGGGAGGGGATGACTTTCTGTCCAGTCCCATCGCAATAATGCACCTACAAAATAACAAGGAGAATTGGAAAGCATCACCTTTTTCTTTCTGTGAACAACAGAAGGGCAGCAGACACAATGAGCTATTCCCCCCACTCGAAGCATAACAGTTTAAAATCAAAATTGTCCTAAGTGCCCATGAATTTCAAGCTACACCAAGTACCATCTGTGAAGATACAAGCACTGAGAAAAGCGGACAAGCTCCAAGTCAGACTTGGGCTGGATCCAGATCCTACTGTAACACCCAGCAAAGCAATAACTTGGGTTTTGTGGGAAAGATTTTGTATAATTTTTAATTTGCCTGCTGGGCCTAATAACTGCAGGGAAAGATAGAGATTGAAACGGAATTATTTTCAGTTTTGGTTCTGGTTTTCCTACCTAACAGAAACCCAAAGAGTCGGAAAACAAAGCATTTTGAGTGACTTGTTAAAATGGAGTGGCAGCCTCCCTATCTCACAGTGAGGAGGCTCCCGTAAGAGACCAGAGCTCCTGCTCCTGACTTAAGGCTAACCACAGTCACAGAGAGCCACCCTGTGCCCCCCGTGAGCGCCAGCACGTCGTGCTGTGTGGGGGACACTGGTTCCAGCCTGCAAGCAGAGAACGAAACTGGAACTTCCACTTTAGCTATTCACAAGTCTCTCTAGAAAATCAAGTTTTCTTCACACACAACTATGTCTTAGAATCTTTTCCTCTCCCCAAAACTGCTTTTTTTAAGGTAAGACTTGATTGCAATTCCCCCTCACATCCCAGCTGTTTACAAACTACTGTGAAATATCCTACAGTCACTCAGTCTAGAAATCTTTTAGTTCTGCGGGCATAAAATGCAAATGCGATGATTTCTGAAAAGAGTCCTGCCTTTTAGTTATTTGTTCCTGATATTTTTTCTGGAACCTCTGAGATATTGAAGCACTTCCAGTGTAGGGAAAAGCTGGACCTAGGCCAGCAGCCAGCAGAAAACTTTTGGTGCAAGGATCATAGCATCAGTGCAAAAATCACCACAGCATCATCTCTTTGTGAAGCAAAGCCTAAACCACAGGGAAAATCAACTGGGACCTGTACTGAGAGTCACAGTGGGTACTTAATGTAGGAGGAGCGTCATACGCAACGCAGAAAACAAATGCAAAGATAGTTCTCATTTACAGAGAGAATCTGGTTAATGGAGGCATTTTCGGCCACCAGATAAGGTTGGCTGGACTGACAGGAGACAGAAAAACAGAGATATCGCTGAGAAAAAGAGAGGGAGGGGGAGAGAAAGTGGAGGGGACTCAGGAAGAAAATAACCAATTTCTGGAGACTACATTAATTTAGAAAATTCACTTCAAATCTTTCTAGAGATCACACAGAAGCTGAGATTTGGGCATTTCCTAAACTCTGTAGCCACTATATCCATTTTGAATTCAGAAATTTCTCACTGCTTTGAACACAGTAAGCAATGCATTTACAGAAGCCATGTTCAATGTTAGACTGGAGTAGAAAAAACACAGTACAGTAAAGTAGAATATCTTTTCCTTAGAATTCGGTCCTTCTCTGAAAAAAATAAGAATACTGCTCTGTGAAGGCTCTCTTCTTCCAACTGCTTGCTGCTCTTTTAAAGGTTACTTATGAAAAGAACGAAAAAGTTCTAAATTTATCCATGTGTGCAGAAGTTTACTTGTCTGGCAGGACTTAGCAATCCCGCAGAAGTAAGATTTTATTAACAATAAAGCTTATTGGCAAAACCACAGCTGTTGCTCACAGTAGCGACTTTTGCCCAAATCCGAGAATCTTCCATAGAGATTTCTCTTCTGAAACACGGCTGATGCTCAGCACTGCCTTATCCTGCAGCCAGGGGCTCTACAGCAGAACCCCACCTTAAAGGCAGAGCTGGTTCTCACAACCACAAAGAAAACCCTGAAGACCACAGTTAACTAAGCAGCACTCCTGGTACTTATCTCACTACTGCTTCCACCAGAAACATTCAGGTGACACACGTGTCCCTCCCCACCCAGGGGCTGCAGAGGTGCCGAAGGCCGGTCAACAAGCTGACAGGCCCACAGGATCACAGAACTGCCCAGGCTGGAAAAGACCTTTCAGCTCATCAGTCCAGCACAAGCGCTGCCCGCTGCCACGTGTGCTCCGCAGAGGGACTGAAGAGCAGGACAGAAGGAGCTGGCTCTGATGGCACCCTTGGACAGGGGACCCCGAGGAATAAGCTCAGTTCTGCACATTTCAAGGGGTGCTGAGAAACAGGTTCTGCATAGCTTGGGGGTGCCAGAGAGATGAAAAAGTAGGAAACGAGGGATAAACTCTCTAAGAGCCGGGCTGCCGGGTCCTCGTGAGCAGCAGCAATTGGTCTCCGTACCTGTAGCAAGGAGATGCTCCCTCCACATTGAGAAACCCGAAGTATCCATGTCTGCCTCCCAGCCTGGAACGCTTCTGGTGTTTGTACTCACAGCAACAGCTCAGCCTGTCCACTGGCATCCCGTTGAGAAAAAAGGTGAGGCTGAATGGGAAACCGTGGTGCCTCCTTGAGATGAACTGGAAGGTCTCTGCAACCACAGAAAGGAAAGGGTTCAAAGAAAAAAGTTATGCGTAACTGTCAGCCTGTTGCAATTGCTGTATCTCTTGACTGAGCTGGGCTGAAATCATTTTGATACCACATTGACACTTTAGGGAAAAACATAAATAAATTTTGCCAGAATCAATATGAACTCTTTGGCTCTGTATCCTTACCTCCTTCCAATAGTTTGCCTTTGTAGACACAAAGGTTTTCTCCTCCACAATGCTGTTGACAGACTTTGATTTCATCTCTGTAATCAGCATCACCGTGAGACAAATGCAGACTTTTTCCTAGAAAGATCATGGTAACAAACGCGTTGCTGCGTAACGAGGGCTTAGAGAATCCTCCAGAATTCTGCAACAGGAAATACATAAGAAATTCATTCAGCTTCCAACTCTAACAAAAGGTGAGCATGAAGATCAGGTATGTGCAGCACACACTTCAGGCATCCAGTTTTTCAAGACAGGCCTCGAGCTGCTTGAATTGGAAAGTGTTTTGTAACATGCAGAAGGGCAGGGAAATACTGCAAACTGAAAATCCGTTGCAACGAATTGCCCCAAAATTACAGGGACTGTGTTTAATGACTCACAGAATCACAGAATGTTAGAGGTTGGAAGGGACCTCAAAGATCATCTAGTCCAACCCCCCTGCCAGAGCAGGACCACCTACAGCAGAGCGCACAGGAACGCGTCCAGGTGGGTTTGAATGTCTCCAAAGAAGGAGACTCCACAACCTCCCTGGGCAGCCTGTGCCAGGGCTCTGTCACCTTCACAGTGAAAAAGTTTTTCCTAATGTTTTTATGGAACCTCCTGTGTTCCAGCTGGCACCCATTCCCCCGTGTCCTGTCAGTGGACGCCGCTGAGAAGAGCCTGGCTCCGTCCTCCTGACACTCCCCCTTGACGTATTTATAAACATTGATGAGGTCACCCCTCAGCCTCCTCTTCTCCAAGCTAAAGAGACCCAGCTCCTTCAGCCTTTCCTCATCAGGGAGATGCTCCACTCCCTCCACCATCTTCACTGCTCTGCGCTGGACTCTCTCCAGCAGCTCCCTGTCCTTCTTGAACTGAGGGGCCCAGAACTGGACACAATATTCCAGATGCAGCCTCACCAGGGCAGAGTAGAGGGGCAGGAGGACCTCTCTTGACCTACTTGCTACTCCCCTTCTAACACACCCCAGGATGCCATTGGCCTTCTTGCCCACGAGGGCACACTGCTGGCTCATGTCCATCCTGCTGCCCACCAGCACCCCCAGGTCCCTTTCCCCTGCGCCGCTCTCCAGCAGGGCAGTCCCCAACCTGTACTGGCACATGGGGTTGTTCTTTCCCAGGTGCAAAATTCTACACTTGTCCTTGTTGAACCGCATAAGATTTCTCCCCGCCCAGCCCTCTCTGAACGGCAGCACAGCCTTCTGGAGTGTCAACCACTCCTCCCAGCTTCGTGTCATCAGCAAACTTGCTGACAGCGCTCTCTAATCCCTCGTCCAGGTCATTGATGAACACATTGCAAAGCACCGGCCCCAGCACTGACCCCTGAGGGACCCCACTAGACACAGGCCTCCAGTTAGACTCTGCCCCAGACTCATCTCATCCCTCTCAATCCTGGGTTCCTACAATTCCCTTTACAGGAGCCAGAACTGGCTGGAGATGAAGTGTAACAGATGTAGAAAATGCCCTGTGTGTGGAAACTCCATCTCTCTGAGGTTCTGGTACTAGATATGCTCAGAGACAGGGTCAGGCTGACTGAAATGGAAGGCTTTCAGTGACAGCTCCTATAGTTTGTTTTGCTCAGCCATGCTTTTACCCCCAAAACACTGCACGTTTCAGTATATAGATGGGTCACAGTCACATATCTTTCTAGTTAAAAATTTTCTTGCTTTCAGAAATTCAGTAAATCTCTACGCAAATCAGGTACGCACAACTTTCAGCCTTAGGCAAATACACCAGCAAGGAAGGTAGTATGCCTACACATAAACACAGGAGTAGCCAGAGGCAACTCACCTTTGTTAGCAGCTGCTCTGCATCATTTGGTGCAGTGGTGGGACGAAATCGTCTCGCTCTGGGCATCCCATTTCTCACTGCATTTACACTCTTGCCGTCTTTTTGCAGGGGAGGAGGTGGCACCGGCACGACATCATTGCTGATGACGGGGAGCTGATCCAGGGATCTATCAGTCACATATTCTATTGAAGTCACAAGTCTTAACCCACTCTTGTCCCCCTGCAAAAACATTTTAACTAAGTTAAATAGGTTGTGCAAAAACAGCTGCCGAATACATGGAACTAACCAAGGTTAGACTGCACTTCACACTTAGTAACACACATACTTGTAGAACAATTCCTTAACCTGATGCTTGCAATTCTGTTCATGAAAACATTTCTGCACAAAAAAACCTTTCCTCTAATCTGCAAAGCAACAGGCAGGTTGCTTGAAAATGCCACCCTTGTAGATCCACACATTGTTGTAAGCCAGGCACTACTTGTAAGCACGGGGAGCTCTGGTCCCAGGCAGAGGGAACACTGCACAGCCCTCAGCACTGCTCTGCTCCCTCAGCTGGCAAGCAAACTCCAAAGCGGCTGGAATCTTCCAACGGTAACATCATCTGCCACCAGTTATACAAGATGTGGTTCACAAGGCCTCCTTCCCACAACAGACCAGTAAGACAACGTCTCGAAAATCCAGGGGAGGTTAAAAAGAAGAGTTTAAATACGAACTGATAATCATTTGGACGGCATGTTGCCTGCAGTATGCAGTCCTGGGAACTAAAGCACTACTATAAAGCTTTCCCTAAAATGCTACTTTCAGAATCAAATATGGCCTCGCCCCAGCGTCAAACTGCTGATGCTGCTCAAGCGTGTGGCACTTTTGTTTAGAGCTGGAGGTCTTTGGTACAGACCCTACCGCAGCGCAGGAGCAAAATGGTTGGAGGCAAAGCGGGCGCTGCACGTTTCCTGGTGCTGTATTTGGTCGCCAGGAAGGCTGGAAAAGGAAAGAGCAAACAGCTACAAAATCTCAGTGTATGGTTTCCAGTGCAGAGCAGCATCATGAAAAAAAACAGTAGCACCGATGAAGATATTGGGAAGTGATGAGTGATTCTCAGGTACCTTCAGGGAATGACATTTTCTAGTCTGCCCCCAAAGAGCCAGACCCCTTCAGGCATCTCTAAAGGAGCACCCAAAGGCTGGAGCATCCAAAATAACTCTTGGCCATAAATACAGGTTTTGCTACTGTCTCTTCACAGTGCAGCCTTGAAGCGAACATAACGACCTCCCAGGCACTGCAGGAGTGTGCTACATCTCGGTGACTTCAGCACACGGGCACTGAGAGAATGCATGACAAACGCGTGCTGGTTTTGCTCAATACTCAGCACTTTTCCTGACTCTTTTCTTTCATCTTTTCCTTGTCTACCCTTCAGAATACCAAGCTAAAATGTTAAAATCTAAGAAAACTGTGTAACTGAATTAGCTCACCATCTCAGGAAAGGCAGGCTCCCTCCATCGGTGCAGGTGAGAAGCATGTCCGTCGTGATGGTCAAGTCCGGGTGCAAGTGCCCTCTGTGTGGGATGGAGAGGAAAAGGTCAGTCAGGACTGAACGTGTCTCTTCAGTCTGCACCCATTATCCTCAGTGAAATGGAGAACACTTAAACTGAGCTATACATTTGACCTTTGGCCTCAGGCTTCAGTATCATTATATTTCAAGAGTACATTAACACTCTTTCTCTGCCCATTAGCAGAGAGAAAGAGGCTTCAGCGCTCCAAAGCCTGGCCTTCTGGAACGAGCTGTAGCCCTGCTGCACCCCTTCAGCTGTGTTTTCTAAAAGCCCTCTGTGGCTTTCAGGATTCTACAACCTGTGAACCTGCCCAAAGCCACAGTTTCCATTGACAGCACATAATGTACTGATACTGGCCTAACCTTGAGTGACAAGGCAGATAAAAGGGAAAGAGTAAAGCAGATCTATCACCAAGCAAAACTTTTTTTTTTTTTTTCCCCCCCCCGGGTTCTGATGTGCCATTCCTGCAGCATCAGCTTCTCGAGATTTCTCTTTAAGGACACAACCCTGCAAATAGGAAATCAGCCTCAAGAGAAGAAGGGTGAGGCCCTGATGTGGAACAATCAGGGCAGTCAATGCTCTAGGCTAAGCACGGGCATCTCAGGTTTACGTGCACCCTTTCAGCCCTGTGTGCTCACGTTACGGGACGTGGTGCACGTGGTGTAGCTCACCGGTCGCGAGGGACCAGCTGGTCCTGCAGCCACCGAGGGACGGAGCCCATAATGGGTTCTCGGACCAAGTGGTGGATGTGGGAAGAGCACAGGGCTGGCATCTTCCACCAGTCTTCTGGATTGCTCCACCTAAAAGAACAGAAATTTACGTCTCTGAGGCACTAAACAGTCTAACGGCACTGTCTGAGCCTGCCTTCTACCTGTCCCTCACTGGACAGGTATGACAATCAGCTTGCCTAGGCCTGACAGAGCAGCGGGTTAAGGAAGGAAAGGGAATCACAGAGAGAACGAGAGAGATGAAGGAAAAGACTTGTTCTCACCTCTGATTCATTCCCCTGCAGCCCCCTCCAGCTGCTGATGCCCCCAAATCCATCTGCCTGTCCCAGTGTAATTCCCAATTCTAGTTTGGTTGAAGGTCTCTTTTAAATCTGAGTGCATCTGCCACTTCCCCGAGTCACAGAATGTTCGTGGTTGGAAGGGACCTCTGGAGATCATTGAGTCCAACCCCCCTGTCAGAGCAGGATCACAGAATCTCGGGCAGGTCTGCTCTGGCTGCTGCCCCCGTCCCCTGCTTTTTGCCTCGGAAGCTCCACATTGGACTGACTATCCTTCTGGAAAGAGATAGCCCTGTCTCTCACCCTCCCTTGCTCAGTCATCCGTCTTCCTCCTCTCCTTTTAGATTAATGCTACTCAGACGAATTCACTGAGTGCATGAGGTGAGAACTGAATTACACTGCTAACTCCACGCAGGCTCCCCTGTCTCAGTGTGGCCCCACAGCAAAGACACAGATCACATATCTGCAGGCACCCCCCTTACGCTTCTTACTGAAGGAAGCCATCTGGGTTTATGTTCCAAAATTATCCACGTCCTGAATCCCTTGGCAGGGGACAGCAGCCTTAATCACTGCTCCCACCATGCTGACTTTCTACCAGCAGTAGTTCAGTCAGTAAATAATGCCTTTGCAATTGCCATAGTGATACAGGTTCTTCACAAAAATCTCCCCCTTTCTTTACCTGATGAATTGCTCCTAAATATATTCTTTAAAAGAAACAAGATATGACATTGTTTTTCAACTGCTCAAAGCAGCAGCTAGCTTCTCAATGCATTCTTCTCCCTGGGTGCAGGCTCCTGAGAAAGCAGTGCTGAGAACATTTCAGCCAAAACAGCTCTTCCCATGAGTCCAGATGACTTCAAGTGGAGAAGAACCATTGACTTCTGTGGGATTTCCGTGACTCGAACAACCACAGCATCAAGTTCTACCCTCACGACACCAAAGTGAAGACTTCTGAAACCTCTTTTCCTTACTTACATGCTGGTTCTGCTACATAACGTGTGGAGAGGCAAAGGCCTGAAAAATGTGAGCTCAGTGCTCAGCAGCAGTCAAAAGCAGACAGTGTCTAGACTTACTAGAAGAACTGCAGCACATATCTTGAATTATTCATCCCATTTTGGTTTCCCATTTCAAAACAGAAATAGTAGTACTAGAAAAGGATCAAAAAATGGCAACAGCAATGAGAAGCCAAGAATAGCTCATGTATGAAAGATTCAATAGACTGAGGGTCTTCAGCTTGGAAAACTGAGAAGGAATATGAAAAAGGTATGTAAAAGTATATAAGCCTTGGAAAAGAAGAACAGTTATTAACTTTTTGCGTAATGAGAACAATGGAACATCAAACAGAATTATTGGGCAACAGATACGTAAACTATTGTGCAGAAACGCTTGGAATTCCCATTTCAAACAACTCATAATTAAATTCCACAGCCAAGAACAGTGCAGAACCAAAACAAGTAGGCTCAAAACGAATCAGGTGCATGAATGGAAATTCCTGAAGCGCTGCTTAAAGGAAGAAAGAAATGTAACCTGGGGCAGGACCATCCTCTACTTGCCTGTTTCTTGTACTTTTTCTATAAACATCCGAGACAGGAGACTTGGCTCCACGAGTCTCTGACCTGACTCATGACAGGTATTTCACACAGGGCAGAACTGCCCAGCAGCAGCAGCAGCACTCAAGCCTTACCTTGATTTTCGGCAGCCTCTCCTTCCTCACAGAGCTTTCAAGTTTCCTTTTCGTTTCCAGCTGATGATGATGCTATCAATGTATGAGAAAGAGAAACCTCATTAATGGACATTACAAGATGCCAACAAACGTAAGAACGCTTGCTCCCGCTCTGCTTATCACCTGCCTGCTCCCTGGTCCTGACCCTCCCTGAGCCCTGTCATAAAACCACTGCTGATTCGATCCACATGCATTACACCCAGGTACATGAACACTGGCAAGGGAACAAGTGAGCATCTGTAAAGCTGTAGGGACCAACTCCATTCCTGATACGTAACAGGAATGTGCCCAAATCTTGTGCTCAGGTGAGATGTATAACCATGTCTAAACTATTTTGTTTTGACTAGAATTTCTTTAAGCAAACCAGCCCTGTGAATACCATCCCACAACCTGATGCCTGCGGAGCAGCAGCAGTGAGCCAGGACAGCGCAGGTCCTGATGACAACGTGGTTTAAGAGGTAGAGCCCAGCAGAGGTTTCACATGGGGAGTGTCAAGCACAAAGACTGTCCCTCTTCCAGCGGCAGAGAGACATTCAGGGGAGCTACAGAGAGCAGCCCAGGGGAGCTACCAGCAGGCAAGTGTCTGAAGAGGCTCGCACACCGATCTGAAAGGCGTACCTCCAGGTCAAGGACCTTGAGAGATATGGCCCGAGCCAGGCACTCCTGTATGCATCTTTGGCGATCCCTCCTCATGGCATTCTGTCGGTACTCCTTCTCAGGTATTATTCTTCCACTCCTTGAGATCTGCCATAAACACAGTGTAAGGTCTGTTTGTAAACAGTGCAACTTCCCACAAAGATCACTTTCTCTTCCCGGTTAGCTACCACCTCTGCTTCCCTCCTGGTGCTGGAACTCACCTTCCCCACACACAACTGTCCCTTCTCTGTCCCCGTGGGCCCCATCAGCCAAGCGAGGAGAGCAGGAGAGCAGCAGTCGCATCTCCTGACAGTTGAGGGCTCAGCCTTACTCTTCATGGGCCACTGCCCCAGTCAGGGGAATTAAATACTCCCCGCCCTACTGTGTAGGGTTGCATCTGTCTGCGCTGAACAGGGTCACGCCTCAGAGTGCGTAAGTATGTTTAGAAACATTCAGCACATTCACCTTTACCAAATCCTCCAGTTTTCCTTTTGAAAACACTTCTGAAAAATAACACTGAAGCTATTTGCACAACTAAGAGAGTCAAAGATGCTTAGACTTCACGGTTTGAAAAAAATTAAGAAAGTCACTATGATTCCGTACAACTACAAACTGAAAGATCTTGCAGAGGCAAACTCCAATGAGCAAAAAGAAACATGGAGTGAAAACAAAAACACTTATCAAAATTTACCAAAACCTCGCAGCGTGATCAACTGCCGGGGCTCTGGTCAGGCACAGCGCCATTCCACACGTCTGGCCAGCTGGTCAGATCTCTCCCAACGACAACACATACCTCTAACAAATGTGCCACAGAACCACCAGTGGTTTCACTTGTGCAATATTAAAAGAAACAAAGAAATCTTTTTTTTTTTGTCCCTCAGAAAAAGAAACTTCTCAGTCTCACCAGTCCTGATCTCTGGAGATGTCGTCTTATCCTGGTATTGCTGAAATATCCAACCAGGTGTTTGTCGGTAAGGCTATTGTAGGTCGCAAGAAATCTGAAATAAAATCAATACAGATGCATATAACCCCCTTGGCAGACAAATTCTTACAGTCTAACTTATACAGACCTACCCGATAGTCTGCTGCACAAAATGCTGTCTGGATGAGTCACACCCAGTGTTTTGTGGCATAAATGCCCACTGGATTATGTAAAAGCAGTATCTTACTGCCTCTGGAACAAACAAGTGGCTCCCACCTAAGGCCCAGCGGCTCAGCACCGAGCGGCGTGGGGCCAGCAGAGTCCAGCCCTGAAGGTCTCCCCCAAGACCAGCTCCCCCAGGAGCCTCCCCAGGGGACAACCTCGGACCCTCAGAGGGTCAGTGCCGTGCCCGGAGCCAGGTCCTGGCCCAGCCCATGGGCACAGGCCCCGTGCCCCAGCAACCCCAGCACCAACACTTATTTTACGACAGAGCACTGCTTCCCTGCTGTTTTCACTGGCTTGGAACTCAGCATACACGTTATTAACTTGGGTGCAAATCTTGGTTCTGACAAAGACTCCTTATGTGTGTTTTCAGCCAGAGTCTCCTCCAGAATCCACATCTCCAGCCGTTTCTCAATGCCACTTCCCTCGTCTTTAATGCTCCCACCATCCGAGCGACTGCACACCAAACTCTTGGCTTGGAACCCTTGCACAGAAGACTACACAGCTTCTGTTTCAGGTGTCCAAAAACAGGCTTAAGTCATCCCTCCCGTTTTGAAGCATCTTCTTAACTGGGATTCAGCTACATGTCTGCTAAAATGTTGCCTGGCCAACCACTAATTTGTTCATTATCAAAAAAGCCTGATTCAAAAACCAGTTCTCCAGTTCACCTTTATACCACCAGAACTCACAAACCACCCAGGAAAACCAATCCGTGATAGCAAGGTTAGGAACTGCCCTGCCCGTTCCAGGGACCATTTATTCGAATGCGACAGGGACTCTAGAGTATCTATTTAAAGAAACAGCCGAGAATGCTTGTCCCACAAGCATACTCATAAATCCAATTGCACCAAACTTGTACAGGGCAGGATTCATTACTTCTGCAGTATTTATAAACATATAGCAAGCATATATTACCGCAGTATGGTTTTGCTCAACCCTCACCCCTCAGCATCGCTCACGCCGCCAGGAAACACCAGAACCACCCGCGCAGAAACATCAGCTGCTGTCACAGGAGCAAACCCTTCTTTTTCTCCGTCAACAGAAGTAAAAAATTCATCAAGGCAAGTATAAATACCCAGATCAACGGGCAGATCGGAGACAGAGAAACCAAAGGAGCCATGATGTAATTTGCTTTAAAAGAAACACAGCAAGGGCCAAAATAAAACTCACATCAGCCCAAAATGCCCAGGAAGGATGACGTTCGCAGCTGCAGGGAGCCCTGCTGTGCAGATGACAAGAATACACTGAACACAAAACATGCTAGAGCTGATGGCAGGGCTTTTATGAAATTAAGGAACTGCCCACTTGGAACTCTGTATTCAACAGGATTTTCATTGCATTATCATTGCCACTATTAATTAACAGTATCTGTCTTTTTTCTCGGCTAACAGCGCACTCTCTTCAGAGCCAGTGCCATGTGTCACCATGATTTTTAGGCCCACCCTTACTCATTTGGAAGGGTAGCAGCACAAAGTCACGATAGGCATCCTACGTCAGTTTTGTAAAGCAAATCTCCACAGTTAATAATTTACAGTGCAATTAAATTGGTGACTGTTCACCAAAGAAATCCTCTAACAGATCAGCAAATCTGTAGCAGCTGATTGCTGGGGTCACAGGCAACTCCACGCCCGGTGCCGCCCGTCACTGCGGGAGCTCATCGCCCCACAGACATCCCCTCGCCCTAACCAGCTCCTGGGTCTTGCTCTCTTTCTGCTGGGGCATAAACAAGAAAGGCTCGTCTGGCTTCCAGACAGAACAAACCTCAGCACGAACAGCAGGTCCCACACCCACGAGACAGGGCACCCGCCCCGCACGTCCTGTTTGGGAGCACAGACTGCTCCCCAGAGACTTTCAGATACCTCGTGCCTGTCTGCCCTTCCCAAACTACAGAAACTCCTCAGCCACCATGAAGTACATCCCCCTGCCAAAGCAGATGGTGGCAGAGCGGCTTTCTGCAGAACACGAATTCAGTGTTAAATCCTGAAAGTAAAGACGCTGCAAATCCCAGCTGGGAATGACCTAACAGGCACACGTGGGCCTGGGAATCGGAAGTTACAATTCCGTTGCAGAGAGCAGGATTTCGCCATCTGCTCGCCAGCACGGGCATTCAGAAGATGACTGCTTGATTGCACTATTGACCATAAATGCCTATTCTGTTTGGTGCCTCCAAGCTCACACCAAGTGAACAAGGCCAGTGATGCTGCACTTGGGTTCCTCTCCCTGTGAGAAAGGTGCCATCGCTTCAGAAGACCAAAAGGCAGGAAAACAGCCCCCAGTCTCCACCAAAGGAACCTCTTGCCTCGTCAGGAGCCAGGGCTGTAACATGTGCATGAACTGCCCGACGACAGCCCCCGGTCCACAACTCTGCTCCTCCGGCGTGTGCCGGTTCGCCAGCCGGCCCTTGGCCGCACCTTTGGACCTCACCACCAGGAACTGCTCTGCTTCTGCCTGGAGTCGCTTCAGCTACTGCTGCTGCTGGGCTCCTGAGAAGCCTCGCAGGAACACAACTACTGAACCAGAACTCGCGGCAGTCGGCACACGACTTGAAAATTCGATGGGGCTCTGGAGTCTAACAGTAATTAATTGGTCTATTCCAAAACCCTGAAGCGCACATACAATTTTACTCGGCAGATAACCAAGGAAGGGAGAGCCCACAGTCTCCCCAAATCGCACCGTACCTCTGCCTAAGTGGCCCTTCAGCCCTGGCCATCGGACCTCAGCCAGACCACCCGTCGTCTTGCCTCGTGGACACACGGGTCACATTCACTTGGGGTTTTGTTTTAAAAGCTTCATGCTACTTTCTTTACTCTTTGTCGAAGTTGACTATTTACCGCTGAGGACAGCCGGCAGTGCCCCAGCCCAGGCAACAGAACGAGTGGAGCCACTGTCCCCTTTCCTCCGCACCCATTAGACCCCACTGAAGTATTTTGCTTGGAATTCTATATATTTCTTCATAAAAGAGATTTTCACGCCAACAATTTTTTTAAGATTTTAAATAATCAAACCACGCTACAGGTTCCAGTCTGGAACACAACCAGACACGGAAACGGAGCCAAAGGGCTCCGGCTCCACTGCTGGTTTGCTGCAGGGCCCTGAGTGAGCAAGTTGTGCCGTTATTTCTTTACTCGGGAGCGTCTCCCGCTACAACGGGACCTGTCAGGCTCTGTCACGGAGACCTGCAGAGGTTCTCGGTGTTTGTCACTCACGGCAGCTCGGGGAAGTCGGGACACTCGGCAGCTCGCCGGCCCCAAAGGGCAGCCCGAGCTCGGCGGCCCCGCTGTTCTCGGGGACAGCACCCCCCAGAGAGAACACCCCCCAGAGAGAACACCCCCCCAAGAACAACACTCCCCCCCGGGAACAACACCAGCCCCGGACTCCATCCCCGGCCCCGCGACCTGCCGGTGCCCCCGGGGCGCTCCGGGCCGGCGGTATCGGGGTGCGCGGCGCTCCCCCCGGTCCCGGCCGCAGGACCCGGGGCACCCCCCGCCGCAGCCCGCCGGGCGGCAGCACCTCCGCGGCTGCCCGGCTGCGCACGTCGCGGTGCCCGCAGAGCCCGGCGGAACAACCGCCGGTAACGGCCGCCGCCGCCTGCTCGGGGGTGACACCCTCGGCCGCCCCCCCTCGCCCGGCGGGAAGGGCCGGCCCGGCGCCGCGGCCCCGCCACACTCACCCCGCCTGCGGGCCTCCCATGGCGGCGGCGGGCGGCCCAGCGGCCAGGCGCTGCCAGGGAGCCCGGCGCTCTGGCCGCGTCCCCGGCGTCGCTAGGACACGGCGCGGGTGGGCGGGGCTCCCGGGCTCCCCCCGCCCCGGCCCGGCCCGGCCCTACCCGGCCGGCGCTTTAAGCCCCGGGGCTGCGGGCCCGGCGGGAATGGGGAAGTCCCGGGAGTGGGTCGGGCAACATTTACTCTGGGCACAAGGAGCCTAACAAACAGTGGCCCCTTTTCGGAACAGCTCCGCTGTTTGCTGTTGCAGAAGCAGCAGTTGCTGGCCCGGCCTGTGCACACAACTGCACCCCGTGAACCCCGGCCCTGCCACAGGCGCAAAGGCCGGCGCAGAAGCGAGATCCCGAGCAGCCCTTCCCGCTTCAGAAACCCATCCCATCGAATCGGGACAGGTTACCCAAAAATAAACAGCCTGGCAGAATTAGTCTGCCCAATTCAATGGTCTGCGAATCCTCGTCCCCTTCTTCCATCTTTCTGCCGAGGGGACAGCATGTCCTAGCAGGGCACCTGCACCAAGGACTCCAGGCTGGCAGACTCTCTGGACGGGTGGCTTGCTCAGAGCAGACACGCCCGAGAGATGAGCCACAAATGTGACAAGTAAGGGCTCTCAGAAATGACGCTGCAGCAGCTGAAGAAGCTCCCTAGGCAGGATGATTTTCCCCGCACTGGACATCAATGTCTCTCTGGCAGAGAACGTGGCCAGGAGCACCCTGGACATCCCAGCCACCCCCCTTACAAATT
Organism: Trogon surrucura; assembly: GCA_020746105.1. NCBI lineage: Eukaryota > Metazoa > Chordata > Aves > Trogoniformes > Trogonidae > Trogon > Trogon surrucura. The sequence goes on from CM036624.1 coordinate 13,150,225, forward strand.
CCAGCGAAGGTGGGTCTGCGCGGATGCGTAAGGCTTGGGCGGCTGTAACAGAGCCGAGGGCAGAGCGATGCCCCCGCCTCCAGCACGACAGTGGTGCTGGGCTCTTATAGCCGCTGGCTGCGGCCTGACCTTATTTCTGCAACACCACAGCCACACGGCCGGGACCCTCCACCAAGCATCTCCTGCCCGCAGCCTGCAGGCACCCACCACAGCCTCTCACTCCCACCTGCGCTCAGTGTCCGGTGCTACGTCGTTACTTTTATTCACACTACTTCCAAAATTGAAATAGCCCCCTCCATTTGTACGGTACATCAAAAGCCGTCAAAAGAATTAAACGTGGTATTACATTTCCTCACAAAGCAGTCCAAGTCCTGGTGTCCTGCTGTGCAAGCTTTGCAGAGAGAAGCCAGCAATGTAATAGCAATAGATGAACTACCCTGACACCTTCTGGTGAGAAACCCCCTAACAAACCCTGCCCGTGTAAACAGCAGCGAAGCGGACACAGGCAAGAAAACCGCTCCGAATTTCATCTCTAAGCATCAGCCACAATGCAGAGGCGGCACTAAGAGAGAAAGGAGTCACTGTAGTCATAAGCCACTTGTTCGTATAAAACTCTCTGACCAAAGCCACACAATGCATAAAGAAAACACACGTTTTTCTATGCACACCATCTCCATAAGCCTACCCACCAGTGGACTGTTTCTCAACCTGCTAGTTAGTACCTTAAGAGATGTTTCACTTTTCTTGGCAGCATCACCAAGTGGGACCGCAGACTCCCTCCGTGCCATGGCTGCCTCAGAGTGCACTCTGCCTGAATGAACAGGAACGATCAGCATCTTCCACCTGACTCAGCCCCAGAGCTACCTCCCCACATCACTTACGCTGGGCTCATCCTTCTCACACCCTCACCGTCGGGCTGAGCAGCCACGCAGCTCCCGCCAGTTCCTCGGCCCCTGTGGTCATAGAACCATAGACCAGTCTGTGTTGGAAGGGACTTTCAAGATCATCTTGCTCCAAGGATGTCCCCTCCCTGGCAGTGCCCAAGGCCAGGCTGGACAGGACTTGGAGCAACCTGCTCTGGTGGGAGGGGTCCCTGCCCAGGGCAGGGCGTTGGAACGGGGTGGTCTTGAGGGTCCCTTCCAACCCAAACCATTCTACGATTCCTTGAGAACTCAACTACTGTTATCCAAGTCAACTACAATGACACAAAAATACATCTTTTTGCTAGAGTAAAAAAGAAAATTTTCTCTTGATTTTCATCCACTTACAATAAATCATCCACCTTCCACTAAGAAATGGCCAAAATATTTTCATCCATTTAGCAGCGACAGCACAAGGGACAAGAGAATATTTCAACTCCAAACCAAACAAACCAAACCAAAAAAACAAACCACAAAACATTGTTTTAAACCTGTTTGCCAAGTACAGTGAAGGCACACGAATGTCAGCTAGACCTCACTGCGAACAGTGTCCCATCTCCTCAATGGAGCCGGTTGTTCCTGCAGGACAGGTGGGCACAGAAGCCAACCCACTGCATGCTCCAGAGACAAGTCGTGGGTCGGGGTTTGATTTCTCCCAACCACGCTCAGATCAATCGCAGTCAACCAAGCTCTAAAACAAAACACTAAGATCTGATCGAGAGGCTCATAAGGAGACAGAGCGTGGGACCCTCTCTCACTTTAGTATTTTAACCAGGGTTCACAAATACAGAGGAGAAATCCAGACATTTTCAAAAGATCTTCCCAATTACTGTCTTAGCGTAGATTAAGCAAAACATCAGCAGAATGCCTCCTCAGACAAAAATCACAGCTTGAAAACTGGTTAGTGTGATGAGGCCACCACCCTGAGGACACTGCACGTGAATTCAGGGAATGTGTGCTGACTTGTGATGACACCAAATGAATCCAGACCGACTGTTAAAAAGCCAGTGACCCTCACAGACAAAAATACTTTGAAACAGTTTCTGTTCAGTCAGGACTCACTTTTTCCTCAGAGGAACAGAAAAGCTCATCCTGGAAGTTGAGAGAACTCTTCTGCAAGTGATAACTTCACTGCTCATTAGAGAATTATACCCTCGAAAGGAAGTGCCTGTAATACCAAACAGTATTTTGAGGGTAAAAACTGTCAACCTATCAGAGAAATCATCCTTCCTTAGTGAGATGGTATCTGGAACACGTCAGCAGTGTGCACACGTTCACTTAGGAAACCACACAGACTCTCAGGACCCACGGAAGGGGTGCAGCCTCTTCTTTCGTTGTTGCAGCCGGGCGTTCAGATGACCTCACGTACAATGAAGGTCACAGGAAGAACTGAAATCCTCGCTACCCGGCCGTTCACCATCATGGAATCTGCTGCTTCGGCTGGTACGCTCCGTTCCAAAGCAGCAGACATGCGCAGCTTCAGAGTCGGGGTCCCTTTGGAGAAACCAGGACCCTTTCACCCCAGACTGCCCATCAGACACAGCCAAATGAAACTCCCCCTGCTGCCCAGCCGTTCACTTCGAGAGGCTCTTTGGCCATCTTCTGAGCTGAAAAGTGAACGATTTTGGCAGTAAAAGCTTTTATTCCAAGTCAATTATGTGACAAAAGATAGACAAGACAAATTTGGGTGATAAAGAATTTACAGGGTCCTAGTTAGACGGATATGGTTAGTTATCTGGTTAAACAAATCATTTGGATAAAAATTTTAGCAGGCGTCATTCTGCGCCATGTCATTCTGTTGCGTCGCTGCAACCTCAGCCGGAGCGCAACTCCAAGCTCTGCCTCAAAAGTCCCAAGCTCTGCCCCTGCAGCCCACGGCCACACCGGCAGACAAAATTTACTATTTCCACATCAGCCAAGAAAGCTACCAAAATTATTTCAAAGTATATGCAACTATGCTTATTACAAACAGAAAATATTGTTAATTAATTAAGGTAATTAATTAAGTTAGCAGCTGCTGCTACTTTCAAACCTGATCAAAAGTATGTTTTGGAACATAGATTCAATGAATGGCGTGAGCAAAGGTGCAGTTAGAACAGCTACCAAGTAAACGAAGAGGACTTTATGGAAGGAGCACCATCTTTCCTCGAGCGCCACCGCTATGAATTATTTCTTCGTGAGCCTTAACTACTTTCTCCAGCGGATATTCAGGGCCTACAGTTGGTTTCAGCCAGCCAGCTTCTATGCCATCGAGGACTGCTCTTGCACATTCCTGCCTCTCCTCCTGCATGTAACAAAGGCAGCACTTACCACGGGGTCTGTACATTTTAGGAAAGTATTGACGACCCATGCAAGTGTTAAACCAAGTTCCACAACCCAGAAGTATTTTATGACGTTCTGAGATTAAATCAAAATGCGAAGGGATGAGCAAACAAGTTATAATGAAATACACTTTCACTCCTACAAACAACTCTAACTCCAAGTAGAGAGTTGTTGGAATAAGACAACAAAACACTCCTTAAAATGAAAGTTCCTTACCTCAGTTGCAAGGAACAGACCAACTCCAATTATGCTCGATTCCTTACTCATAGTGTCTCTTGGGTTTATCTCGATAGAACCTCTACAGCCCACAACCTGTTACAAACCAGTTAAGAGACAGTTCCAGTTACAACTGCTGAATTGCGTGACCAAATGCACAAACTCGAGTCAGTGACAGCAAAAACTCACCATCACCCTGCCTGCGTAGGCCAGCAGCTGCAGGTCAGTAGCAAGGTTGATGTTGGAGAGCATTTCTATTATTATATCCACTCCTTCCATCTGTGTGTATTCCTGTACAGGACAGAATACGTTATTTAAATTGCTCCAGTCAGAGCTCGGGTACCACTGGTTATTATGCTAGAGGTAACTCACATTTTATTGTTTAAATTTCAGATAGAGCCTTTGTACTAAGGCTGACAGTGAAGAAGTTTAACACTGGCATACTGTGCTATGCTGAATTTGCTGGAATGCAAGAATCATAGAATCACAGAATCATAAAATCATAGAATCATAGAACAGTTCAGGTTGGAAAAGACCCTTCACAGACTCACAGAATCACAGAATGTTAGGGATTGGAAGGGACCTCAAAAGATCATCAAGTCCGATCCCCCTGCCAGAGCAGGAATGCCTAGATAATGCTACATAGGAACATGTCCAGGCAGGTCTTGAATGTCTCCAGAGAGGGAGACTCCACAACCTCTCTGGGCAGCCCATTCCAGTGCTCCATCACCCTCACCGAGAAGAAGTTTCTTCTCGAGTTTAAGCGGAACCTCTTATGTTCCAGTTTCGGCCCATTACCCCTTGTCCTATCATTGGTTGTCACCAATAAGAGCCTGGCTCCATCCTCGTGACACTCACCCTTTATATATTTGTAAACATTAATGAGGTCACCCCTCAGTCTCCTCCAAACTAAAGAGCCCTAGCTCCCTCAGCCTTTCCTCATAAGGGAGATGCTCCACTCCCTTAATCATCCTAGTTGCCCTGTGCTGGACTCTCTCCAGCAGTTCCCTGTCTTTCTTGAACTGAGGGGCCCAGAACTGGACACAATATTCCAGACAGGGTCTCACCAGGGTAGAGTAGAGGGGAAGGAGAACCTCTCTCGACCTACTAACCACTCCCCTTCTAATACACCCCAGGATGCCATTGGCCTTCCTGGCCACAAGGGCACACTGCTGGCTCATGGTCATCCTGCTGTCCACCAAGACTCCCAGGTCCCTTTCCCCTACACTGCTCTCTAATAAGTCATTCCCCAACTTACACTGGAACCAGGGGTTGTTCCTACCCAGATGCAAGACTCTACACTTACCCTTGTTATATTTCATTAAATTTTTCCCTGCCCAACTCTCCAGCCTGTCCAGGTTTCGCTGGATGGCAGCACAGCCTTCTGGCGTGTCAGCCACTCCTCCCAGCTTGGTGTCATCAGCAAACTTGCTGATAGTACTTTCTAGTCCCTCATCCAAGTCATGGATGAATATATTGAATAATACTGGTCCCAGTACCGACCCTTGAGGGACTCCACTGGATACAGGCCTCCAACCAGACTCTGCCCCATTGACCACAACTCTTTGGCTTCTTCCCCTTAGCCAGCTCACAGTCCACCTCACTACCCGAGAGTCTAGACCACACTTCCTCAGTTTAGCAGCAAGGATGCTGTGGGAGACTGTGTCAAATGCTTGGGATCATCAAGTCCAACCAGTAACCCTACACTACAAGTTCACCCCTAAGCCATATCACCCAACACCACATCTAAGCGACACTTAAAACACATCCAGGGATGGCGACTCAATCACCTCCCCAGGCAGTCTGTTCCGGTGTCTGACCACTCTTTCCATGAAGAATTTCTTCCTAATGTCCAGTCTAAACTTGCCCTGTTGCAACTTGAACCCATTCCCCCTGGTTCTGTCCCTAATGACCTGTGAGAAGAGACCAGCACCAACCTCTCTACAATGTCCTTTCCAGTCAGTGTAGAGCATGATGAGGTCCCCCCTCAGCCTCCTCTTCCTCAAACTGAACAGTCCCAGCTCCCTCAATTGCTCCTCGTAAGGTCTATTCTCCAGGCCCTTCACCAGCTTTGTCGCCCTCTTCTGCACTCGCTCCAATACCTCGATATCTCTCCTATGCTGAGGTGCCCCAAACTGAACACAACACTCAAGGTGTGGCCTCACCAGTGCTGAGTACAGGGGGACAATCACCTCCCTACTTCTGCTGGTCACACAATTTCTAATACAAGCCAGGATGCCGTTGGCCTTCTTGGCCACCTGGGCACGCTGCTGGCTCATATTCAGCCGGCTGTCGATCAGAACACCCAGGTCCTTTTCCACCAGACAGCCTTCCCATGAGTTTCTAAAGGCCACTGCCTGGGAAGAAAGCTCAGCGCTTCCAGCCTGGAAAAATCTTGTCGTGCATAGAAATGGAAAAGGCAGCACATCAGCGCTCCTACATAAAGCCACTTTGAAAAACTGCAAACAACTGTTCCCATTTTGTGAGTAAGAAAAGCACACACTGCACCACCTAGCCCTGACACATGCTTACCTTAATTTTATCAGTGTAATTAGCTTCTCTGTGATTAAATGCTTGGTGAGCGCCGTTTCTCACGACCGTGTTCATTCCTTCCTCAGTTCCTGCTGTACCCAAAACCTTTAAACCATAAGCTCTGGCAATCTGACACGTTGCTATTCCCACCTGAGGAGGAAGAAAAAAAAAAAAAAGTGTTTTTTCCTCTTTCTTTCTTAGCATTTTAAACTTTATCTATCCTACCAGTAACTTGGAATTTACCCATTTAAAAAGCTGGTCTAGTAACAAACATTTTTTTTAACCAGAATCATAGAATGTGTCGGGCTGGAAAGGACCTTTAAGGGTCATCTAGTCCAACTCCCCTGCAGTGAGCAGGCACATCTTTATTAAGTAATTTGGATCTTAAAGATAGCCAAATAGCCGTTAAAAAAAAATAAAATGTATTTACAGACACATGGTAGCGCTTTGTGATTTTGTTTAACAGCTATTGGCATTTGACATAAATCCACACAGAACGTTGTCTGTCTGGTAAAGGTGGACCAGGTACATTTCATACAAAGCCAAGGAAATTTTTCTCTTCGTAGAATCACTTGCTTGTGACACTTATGCCACTTACTTGTGGCATATGTGCATTATATGCCGCAAAGAAAACCTGCAGGTACAAATTTTATTGACACTACTCTTGCACCTTTCCCAAACAGATGAAATGACACCTTTTGAAACTCAGTGTCTCAGCCACCCCCCAGGGCTGGGTGCCTCCTCAGGGCACGTCACAGCAGGCACGCATTTATGTCGGGCAGGAGGGGAGCAAACAAACAAATAAATACACAAGCAAACCACAAAAACTTCATTCTGTGGCTCTGCTGTTTAGCTATTTATGAATAACACACAAAACAAACGGACAGGGTTCTCAAAAACATCTACCACGACCATCTGTCTGGCCAGGATCGACCCAAACTGCTTGGGTGATCTCATTCTCTCTACTGCAGATCACCACTTTTGAAGCGAATGAAAAAAACAATCACCATCAATCAAAATACACCATGGCCATACTGTTTTTCAGAGGAGGATTCAGAAGGAGGCACATTTTTAAGAATCATTATGAAAGTCAGCATCGCCCGGAGGAAGAGATAAGCACCAACCATCTTTTCTCTTCAGCACGTGCTCCGAACCCACACACCTCTCCCTGCTCACCCAGCTGCGTGCCTGTGGCAGAGGTTATGAGTCCACAGAGCAGCAGATCTGCATTGCATGCAGATCTTCTCAAGAAATATAAAATAAGTAAGAATAGAAACAGTACATTTTTTTTTTTCCCTCCTTAAACTAAAAGAGGCTACGATGCCAAGTGTCATTCCAGCATCCTGGAATGAGATCTGAATTCTTCCTCAGACAAGACTGCCACAACCATCTTTTTCCTGTTTACCAGATACTCTGGAAACTTTGCCCGTTTACAGCAGCTGGCTGGTGCACCAGCAGAAGCTGAGAATCAAAGCGCAGAGTATGCGGGATAAATTCAGAACGTTGTGTGAAAGAGATCTGAAGTTAGTTTGTCACGTAAACCCAAGTAAAACGGGACGTCTGGTTTCCTACAGCACTCAGCCATGAACGGGTACGTTGCAGTACCTCCCCTTGTGCAGCGAGCTGTTAGCTAACAGGTACAGATACCCCAGAAATGCACAGCTATGCCCCTCTGATTATTACTACCCCAAGAACTGAAAATAACTTGTACATATTTTAAATTTACAGCTCCTCACTTTTAGTTTTCTCTCAGGAAGTACCCTGAAGCGTCTGAAATAAAAACCTACTCTTCTTAGCCCATTAACTGATATAAACGTGACCACAAATCACATCACAGACAAAAGCAGATACGAGGACAGAATGCAGCATTTCTTATAACTCGCCTTCTCAAAATACTTACTCCTCCACTTGCACCGTGCACTAGCACAGTTTCCCCCGCTTTGGCACGCCCTCTGAACAGAAAACCAGAAAATATGGGCATTACATTACATGTTTTATTACATGATACTTACCAAAGAAGGCTTTCCAGGCCTGTCCTCTTAAGAAGAAATGATTAACAGGAAAATACAGTCACTGGTTCTATGTAATGATTACCTGACAATTCCATCAGGAAAACAAATTTAACTTCAGCGTTTTAAACATTTCCCACTCCTTATTCCCACTTCCCACCTCCCCGTATTTTACGGAACAATGAAAATACAGGCGTCGACATTTCAAATATTCAAAAGCAAACTGCACAAACCCAGATTTGGCACCTTACTTTTGGAAAAGAGCGCGGTAAGCAGTGAAGTAGGGGATTCCAACCGCCGCTCCTTGCCTGAAGTCCAGTTTATCCGACAAAGGAAAGACTTTATCAGCTGCAGCAACTGTGTAATCTGCGTATCCTCCAGAGACTGTGTCAGTGGTAAAAACCCTGTCACCCTTCTGGAAAGGAGGGAAAGAAAATAGAGAAATCAATCGGGATGTCTGTCTGTGGCACAAACTGATCTCAGCATTTCTCTCTCTCATTCCAGCAAGCAATGCCACGATTTCCATCAGGGACAAAATGCACCCAACAGCAGATATAGCAAACTACTGATAAGAAAATAAAGGATTCTTCTCTCCAGATAATCAAATCACTCATCTCTCCCACAACAGTCACATACATTCCAAATCAAGAAAGTCCAACCCTGTTTTTACATTTTTCTGAAACCAACAGTCTGGTGACTTGAGAGGAAGAACAGATTTTGAAAGTAAACAAATTTCATAGATATCTTTTAGCAAACTGATAACTGTCCCCTCCTGTCCCAAGACTTGACCCCTGAGGAAACCTCAGCAAAATTACTAGACTGGAGGAATAAGGTATTTGAACAGTTTTCACAACAGCTGATCTTCCCCCCAGAACAGATTACATGATTATGAGCACTAAACCCAGGAACAACAGGACAGCAATCGCACAAACAGGACACCACAAACAACCGCAAATTAAAACCCAAGGTATAAATACCTTGAAGGCGGTCACCTGTTCCCCAACGCCCTCCACCACGCCGGCCACGTCCGAGCCAGGGGTGTAGGGCAGTGCCGGCTTTCTGGCGTATGTTCCCGAACGAATGTATGTCTCGACGGGATTTACCCCACAGGCGTGGACTTTAATTAACACCTAAGAGAAAAGACACTTTTTAAGCAATAGTTCAAAACATTTAGAACTTGAACTCACAGCTCGGTATCGTGGCACTCTAACCAAGTTCTTGAAGGCAGCAAAAACTCGCTGTGAAAGTGAAGCCACTTTCAGGAAATCCTTCAGATGGAATAAGAAACCCACGCAACACTAAAAAGCCCGTGTTTGTTAAACGGCATGTCTCAGGCACTGTGAACGTGCTGATCAAGAACTACTTACTCGACAGCAAAAATTCCGGTTCGGATTCTTTATTCTGTTCTGAGCGTACCCGTGACCACTCAGCGCTGTTATTTCCGTTCGCAGACCTCCCTTATACCTGATTTTCCTTCGGGCGGGGAATCGGAACATCCGACTGGACTTTAAGCACCTCCGGGCCACCGAACTCCAGCACTCTCACGGCTCTCATCACGCCCCTGGCGGCTGCCATAGCTACCGGGCTCTCTGCGGGAAAAGCACAGCCCGGGCCCGCGGAACCCCTTCGCAGCGTCCGGCACTTCACGCCAAAGCGGCCGCACCACCGCCCGCCCCTCGGCCCACCGAGCCTGCGCCGCGGGCCCGCCCTCGCTCGGGTTCGGGGCTTTTTTTGGCACAGACCCCGCCACTCCCGCCACTCCGCCCGGTAACCGCGCCCGAAGTGAGAACCACACCGAAGCGAGAACCCGCTCCGGCTCCCCCGGGGTCGCCGGCTGCTCCGGGAAGAGCCGTGTGGCCCCGCCCCTCGCCGTCAGGGCACGCCCCCTCGAACACGCCCCTCGCCGCAAGCCCCGCCCCGCCAGCCGCCGCCGCGGGCCCGGGTCCGCCGCTCGGAGCGGCCTCGCCGCCCTGCAGTGGCGGACCGCAGCCGCCATCGGCGGGAACGGCCGGCACGCACCGGGCGGGCCCGCTGCAGCCCGACCCGCCGCTGCAGGACCCGCTGCCGGAGCCCCCGCGCGCGCACGCCTACCTGCGCCGCGCTCCGGCCCCGCCGCGCAGGGTCGGGGCCAGCGGGGGGCAGGGCCAGCCGGGGGCGGGGCCAGCCGGGGGCGGGGCCAGCCGGGGGCGGGGCCAGCCGGGGGCGGGGCCAGCCGGGGGCGGGGCCAGCCGGGGGCGGGGCCAGCCGGGGGCGGGGCCAGCCGGGGGCGGGGCCAGCCGGGGGCGGGGCCAGCCGGGGGCGGGGCCAGCCGGGGGCGGGGCCCGGTTCGACCACCTCCCGGCCGCCGCGCCGGAGGTTTGTCCCTGGCGGGCTGCCGTCGGGCTCGCGCGGCGGTCGCCATCGCGGCGGACACCTGTGCCGGTACCGCCCCCTCGTCTTTATGGCGTCGTTCCAGCAGCGCAAGGCGCAGCGGCTGTCACGGGCGGACACCAGCAGGAAGGGCGCTCTGGACGAGCGCGCCGCCCCTGTCGTGCAGCTGCTGAACGGGCGCGCCCGCTTCTGCACCACCAGCTCCTGCTCGGGCCGCCTCGTCCTGGCGCAGGGCCGCGACGCGGTGAGTCCCGCCGGGGCCCCCACGGCGGGACTCGTCGCGGTGCTCCGGGAGCGAGCCTGGCCCGGTGCCGGTGCCCCCGTTCGGTTCCCTGGCCGGTGTAGCGGCAGAGCTGGGGCCTGGCTTTGTACGGAAACACGGCTCAGTCAGCTTTAAACTCCTGCGTCGATATATTCTCGCAGGCTGAGAAAACGCGCTTTTGTGTGACTTATTGTGGAGGATGAGCTGTTTTATACAGATGAGATGAGGCATCACCCGGGTTAATGGTTTCTCTCGGTTCCCAGGACGCGGGCGGCTGCGAGGTGCAGAAGAAGAACTGCGCGTGGCTCCTGGTGACGCACGAGCCCTGTGCCAAGGGCGATGTGGTAAGAGGACAGCACGGTGCAAGTTCTGTATTTATTTAGAAAAACCTTCCCTTTGAGGGTGACGGAGCCCTGGCACAGGCTGCCCAGGGAGGTTGTGGAGTCTCCTCTGGAGACTTTCAAACCTGCCTGTGTGGCTGCCCTAGGGGATCATGCCTAGAAGAGGGGCTGGACTGGATGATCTCTAGAGGTCCCTTCCAACCCCCAACATTCTGTGATTTAATGCATTGTTCCTAACGTCAGGCAAAACACATAGATTGATTCCTGTTCCAATGTTGATTCCCGTTACTGACATTAACTGACACTCCAGAACGAGGGGAAATGGATTTAAATTGCGCCAGGGGAGGTTCAGGTTAGATATTAGGAAGAATTTCTTCACTGCAGGGGTTGTCAGCCATTGGAACAGACTGCCCAGGGAGGTGCTTGAGTCACCATCCCTGGAGGGGTTTAGGAGACGGGTGGATGTTGCAATGGGGGGGAATTGTTTAGTGGGTTGATAGGGCTGGGACAGAGGCTGGACTCAATGATCTTCTAGGTCTCTTCCAGCTGATAGGATTCTATGATTCCAGTTTCTAAATAAACTTCTCTCTAGGTGTCCTACTTCATAAATTTTTAAGACCTGTTTTGAACGCTTTTAAGCTTAATACCAAATCCTCTGCATAGCTGTAAATGCCGCTAATATCAAACTTTAATTTCTTCCTGCCTGGAGTCACATAACCTCCACATCACAGCAGCTCAACAAAAGTCAGTAGTGACTGCTGCTTTCCTAACAGAGGATTGTCGTTCAAAAATTGACTTCTGGTAATCTGAGATACAGTGATTCTTGTTTTCTCAAAGCCCTTTCCTCATAATAAGTGGAAGCAATGCTTTTCTAAGCCAGTCTCCTTCCTTCCCTGAAAGATTACTGTTAGGATAACAATATATTATTTTTACGCTGCTCCGTGTCAGGCAGCAGCTGAGGTGACACTGCCTTGAACAGCGACCTCCTGCAGGACACAGCGCAGGACTGTGTCACCTTTATCCCATTTTTCAGTAGCTGGAGCCTGACGTACTCATTAACGCAGTAATTGTAACACCTCTTCCAGAACAAGTCTGAGTAACAGTATTTTGTGTCATCCCCTGTTTCTTAAGCTATGGCTGTTCTTGATCAGCAATTGCAGAAGCAACCAAAATTAATTCCTTTGTTTCCATTAAATGTAGGTGTGTTCAGGTAAGCATGCCAGTGGGCATGTTCATTTCGGGGTATAAGAACTCCTTCAAAACAGTCGAAACTAGGTTTTGAGTTTAAAAATCTGTCTCGGATTGAAAACTGGCTTGAGCCCAATTTGCCGTGCTGACAGCCTTTCATTTACAGACACCTAAAATGAGTGTAACAGTGAATCTCTTGTACTCCACTTTCAATTTAGTATCTTAAAATCCCCTGATTTTTTTCCCAGAAATATATAGTGGTGGTTTGTAGTATGCTTTCAAAATAGTCTGCTCTGTGCATACATCTCTCTGCTTTGTCCCAAGAACAAAGCGTTTATCAGGTCAAAATTCTCACTCAGCTCACAGCTCACTTTACCGTTGTACACATTCTCACACAGGCACAAAATAAAAAGTCTCCTCCAAATTATTTGTCTTTGTTAGTGTTTGTTCTAGCAAAGCAGAGCTTGCTGAAATTTCCACCAGCAAATTTCAGGCCGAGTAGGACACAGTAGGTTGATGCTGACTGTTATGAGAGGAAATACTCTGGTTTTTTTTCTATTCCCTTTAACAGATAGATGGGATTATTTTTTCCATGAGTGAATTGCAAGTGTAAGAAAAACGTCTTTGATTAATTTTTAAACTACTGTACTGTTATGCATGCTGAAGCTTTGCTAGCGCAGTATTGAGGAAATGAGAAGGTGAGGCAGGACCTCGTAAGCTGCGTGTTGGGCCTTTTGGCATCAGATCATTTGACCTTGCTGCCTGTGTTATCCTCATTAATAAGAACATAGGATATTTATTTTTATCCCTTTATCCTCCCACTGCTTAAAGAAAACGCATCACATATTACAAGGTGCCTCCTTGCAAGGTTATTGATAGGACGCGAATGCAATCTTGTCGTTAGGCAGCAGTGTCAAACTGAAGCAATTTAGGTATCGTAAGATAATAAAAGCCTTTGATGAAAATGCGTTGCTCCACGAATAAGCTTTTTGAGGAAATAGGTACCATAAGGCAGCTCTGGGGCAGTGCTGAGGGGCACAGGTGGTTTCAGCGGGTCTGGCTTGCTTAACCGATATTTTTCTCACCGCAAAGCCCCCTTTAGAGTATCTGCTAAATTACTTGGCCTTCTCAGAGAAACAGAAACACCCTGGCTGATCCTGCACATGCTGGTCGCCGCACACAGCCTGTTCTCTGCTCTAATACCTGTCTCGGAGACAAGTCCCTCGCGCTTGGCTTCCAACCCCAGTGGGGACGGAGCACTGAAACGCGGGAAAGCGTCTGGAAAGAGATGAAGGAATGCACGTGCCCGAGCCTGCAGGAAATAATCGAGTGTGGGGAACCAGCTGAGATTTCTCAGGGTAACGTAGCAAGTGTTCCAGTGCTGTGAGTGAAGCAAGCGAAGGAAAAGAAGGGGGAGCACGTAGCACTCGCGATGAAATAATCAGACAATGAGATGAGTCATATCACTGCCTCGAAGTGACACTGCTGAACGGAATAAAGTAATATCAGCCCTTAAGATTTCTCTGCGTGAGAACGGCACAGGAAAGTAGGTAAGTGGTGATAGGAAGCCATGTCACAGGCAGTGACAGGCAGTGTCACAGGCATTGCTACACACTCGCAAACCTGGGGGAAATGCCACTGGCATCACAGTCTTTCAACAGAACTGAGGAGTCTGAAGGCAGTTTCTTGAATTTTATAATGACAAAGTTACTTCTTTTTTTTTCTTGTTTTGCAGCTTTATGCCTCTAATTTCAACCTCTCATTTTTTATCTTTATATATAACTCTTACATGCTAGGTTATGCATTATTATTTAAACTAGGATTAAAATGTCATCAAGTATGTTAGCCCATTAACTTAATCTGCTGAACCATAGGAAGTTTTCTGAAGTTCAGGAACGTACTTCAGAAACTAAATGTCTTTGATTCTAAAGAACAGTTAAAAAAACCAGAAAAACTAAAATAACCTTACCAGGTTTCATCTGATTGCAGCACAACGTAGTCTTCCCAAGCTGTACTGACTGTATCGATTCCTTTGAATGGTACAAAGGAATAAACAGGGAATTGCACTTTTTCAAGCTTTTAAAGTCTATCTTGTGATGAATTTCTATCAAGCCTAATCAGTTTAGCAAACAATCATGGAAATCTACGAGATTTATAAGTATTATGAGCAATGAAAAATCAAAAGCAGCTGAACAAACCTGATTGCTTGGAACTCATTTGCTCTGCATTTTTAATGCTTGTTTCACACACTGACTAGCCATTTCTTTTGCTTTTTTTTTTTTAGTAACAGTGCACAGTTGCAGTATTAATATAAACATTTTGGTGTGTTTTCCAGATGACAGCACTGGAGAAAGCCACTGGTGATGTTGTGCTCAAGTTTGAACCATTTGTTCTTCATGTGCTGTGCGAAGAGCTGCGAGATGCTCAGCTTCTGGTAAAATTAACAGCGTTCCCTTGTCGTTCTGTTGTACGCGTTGCTGTAAAAGCACTGGCTTCCGAGTAAGCTTGAGCACTTAAGAATAGCCCTGCACGTGCTGTTCATTTAGTAACTAGGGTGATGCAAGTAAACACAGCTCTAAACTTAGGGGAGATTTGCTGTGCTTCTTAGAAAGCCAAATTACTCCCCGACAACTGGGTGTTCGAGCTGAAGCAGGATGCCTGCTAAAACAAATTCTTCCCAGTCAGCCTGGGCTGCTTTCTGTGGCTGAAAGAGATGGGTTTGTAGAGGCCAGCTGGCTCCAGCCTTTCCACTAAGGGAGCAGGACCTTTGCCTTCTGCTGTTCCAGGAGGACTCCGGAGAGTAACGTGTGGTGGGTTTGTTCTTTCATTAACACAGAAAAGGGTTGATTAGCTGCTTCTCTGGTGCCGTTGCGCTTCCAGCTGCAGGAGTGCAGCTCAAGCATCCCCGTGGCTGCGGGCTCTGGCAGGGAGAGTGGAGCCGTGCCCGGGGTGACACCCTGTCCTGTCCTGCCTGCCCCCCTGGGTTCAGGTTAGGCACTGGAAATGGACAGTGGTTCTCAGGAAACCCACCACAGTTTGTGGCACTACGGGGGTTTGATCTTAAAAACTGCATTAATTTGGGGATGTGGTTTTGAGTAAGTGGGTTTTTTTCCAAACTGGGGGTATAAACCGCACTGCAGCTCATCCATAGTTACTCCTTGCTGTGAAAGCTGGTAAGACCTGTTCAAGGCATTTATTTGTTCTGCAGCATTCGGTGGCAATCGATTCTGGGTTCAGGAACTCTGGTATTACGGTTGGCAGAGGAGGAAAAATTATGATGGTAAGGACTTTTCTACTTACCTGTAAGAAATGTAACAAAATCATACTGTTTACTGTTAACTGGGTTTTTTTACAAGCCAAGATCCAAACTATAATGTGACTGACAGCTCTCACAGGGCATGCTGTAGCAAAGAAATGCCTTTCTGCTTTAGGTGATGGCAAACTAACCAAATGTGTGGATAAGTGGATTTTTTTCCGTAATGAACTCCTCATATTATTTAAATAACCCTCATAAAATTAAAAAAACCCTTTATTCTAGGTAAGTGCTTCTCTGTGTGTTTTTAGGCTGTGCGGAGCACTCATTGCTTAGAAGTTCCATTGAGCCACAAGGGGAAACTGATGGTCTCTGAAGAATATATTGAATTTTTGATACATGTAGCTAATCGGAAAATGGAAGAAAACACAAGGAGGATCGACAGGTTCGTGAGATTACACTGATCCTATTCATGATATCTTAATCCAAAACTGAGAGAGGTTATGGGGGGAAAAAAAACAAACCAGAACAAGACAACCCTCCTGAAATCTAAAATACAATTTAGTTAATTTTTTTAACTCTGAGGACTATAAACCACCTGAATGAAAACCGATAAACAATGTGAGTTTGCAGACTGTCTTTGTTACTGAGAAGGGTTTAGGTTCCTTTCTCTGAGAACAGCATTTGTTATTTTATCACAGTAACCATCTCAGAAGCATTGAGATTGCAGCATGCACTTCACTCTGGGAAATGCTTTGTGCAGTTCCTAGCTCTGATGGTGTGGGGGGCAGTGGAAGTTTGCACACACTTTGAGTCTTTAAACTGTAGTCTCCAGGTGAGAAACAGAGTAGGTGGAAGAGCAAGAGGACGCTGGAGAGACACCTAAGTGTGCTGAGACATGTTTCTTTCTGTATGTCCATTGAAGGTCTCTAGTTGTCAGAGGTAACAGCTGGTAGTAGCATCTGATCATTAGTGCTGTCTTTCATCAGACATTTAACCTGGTATATGTTACAGTTTCTCCAGGATGACGGGGCCTTAATGGCAGGTGTGTACCCCCACAGGTGATTTCTAACCCCCAGGCATCGCGCAGAGAAGTGGTGTGACACACCGGGCCACCTGTCGGTATTTCCAGTTTTTCTTCCGGTATTGGCCACAACATTTCAGTGCTGGTCAGAGCTCTCAGCACGTTTTGATTACGTTCCAAATGCGTTCATTTCTCAGAGTAGTTCTGCAGATCCTGAGCAGACCTACAAATATAGTAACTACACGATTGATTGTTTCTAGATTCTACAAACGCTTAGAGTTAGCTTTGGAAGCGGGCGGTGGTGCCAACGACTCACCTGCCCCGGAGCCAGAGCAGAACCGCTCCGTGTACATCCGCAGACGAAAGAGAAAGACTGTTCAAGAACAAGATGCACACACCTCTCCGAAGGATCACAACGAGGAATCGGACCCTGAGGATGATACAGAAAGCATTCTTGATATTTTTGCTGAAATCCTGATGTAGACTAAGGCATCTGAAAGCAGATGGCAAACTGAATAATAATTGTAATACTCTTTGTAAGAGATGTAAATGCTGCTCTGTTCTTAGTAGCACTCTCATGGACCTTTACCAGAAAAAAACCTACCTGAAGAGAATTGTCAACAGGTTTAATGCCACAGAAGCACACAGACCAGAACATCAGAATGTTTTGTGGTTTTCAACAGTACTGTTAAATTAACAGTCTTTTACTCTGTGAGTTATGACAGAGAGAACCCAGCATCGATTCCAGCAGCTGGGCCCAGCCCCAGTGTGCGGCACCGGGTGCTGGGCAGGCTCCCAGCTACTGACATGTAATAAATGTTAAATGGCACAGTAATCTGTGCATTCTTGCTTTGTTCTGCTGGAAAAGTCACTCCATACCCATGGTGTATTTTTCAGAAAAATTGTTAGTTTGAAAACCTTACCAACAATGAATTCTGAGCCCTTCCCTGTTAGGAGCAGGCGATGGCTAACACTGCAAAACAAGACCCCAACTGAAGGAAGCTGCTCATTTGCTGCAGTAACTCCCAGCTCATAGAGGTCGTTGTTTCCATTACATAAAGCCATGTCTTGTGAACATTTCAATTCCTCCGTAAAATTTGACGAACGAGGTGGCAGCCAAAGGGAAAAGTAACCGAGGGCTTTAAACAGGTTCTGAAAGACCTGCAGGGCTGTTTTTCAAGCGGCAGGCTTGCCGAAACAAATAAACTCAAGCCTTTTGTGTTGCGTGTTCGTGTCACTAACTCACAGCTAGAGCAGTCTGGGGCACTCGCTCTTGTGAGTCTGGTGGCGTGAAAGAGCCAGCACGTGGCTGGGGCCTGGGGAGGCAAGAGGCCATCTCACTCCCGTCCTCGCCAGAACACAGCACTCAGGTCAGGCTGCAAGGGCTGGGTGACTGATCTGCTCTCAGCTGTGAGCACAGCCTGAGCAAAGAGCAGAAAGAGCAGGCTCCACAATTTTCCTGCTTTGGGGAGGGCGTGAGGCACCGGTGACAAATTTTAAAGATGAAAAGAACATCAGCTGGTGAGGAGACCAAGTACGTAAGGTGTTCAAATACAGGAAACCTTCAAAAGTGGTAGGGCTGTTCTCAAACCTCCAGTGTGCTTGGGTGGACTAATCCCTGTTTAATTCTAACCAAACTGGGGGGGATCATTTCTAATGTGGAGTTGCTGCTTACTGGGAGGGGTGCTGCTGGGAGGGCTGCTCCAGCCCTTCACAACCACAAGTTCTTGCAGACTGAGGGTCCCATCACCCTCAGGTTCCACTCCCCAGCCAGGGACAGCTCCAGCCTGCAGAGGGGGCAGCTGGTGCTTTTTAAAGCAGGATGGGGGCTAGATTGCAGAGGTTTTGCTCAGAACAGCCTGAACTACCCTCCTGCATTTAAAGCAGAGCCTGGCAAGCACAGAGGACAGTCAGTGCTGTTTGTGGATGTGAGTGGTGTCCGCAGCTGTCACAGCACTGTGATCTTCCACTGCATGAGGGAAGAGAACATTCAGCACTGAAAAAGCAGAGGCAAAGAAACAGCACCAGGCTTCAACCCCAGCCACAGGAGCCCCCATTTTTGAGCCAGAGGAGGCTGTTTCAGAATTCAGTCAGGGTTAACATCCGGGTAGGTACAGTCAGGAACACACCTGTCAGCCTCAATTGCACCAAGGGAGGTTTAGATTGGACATTAGGAAGAATTTCTTCAACTGAAAGGGTTCTCAGGCATTGGAAGAGTTTCCCAGGGCAGTGGTGGAGTCCCCCTCCTGTGCAGATCCAGCGCTCAGGGATCTGATTTGGTGAAGGACTTATCTGTGTTGGGTCAATGGTTGGATTCAATGTGATTAAAGGTCCTTTCCAGTCTGGGCAATTCTGATTCTGTCGTTACACTGTCAAGGGCAGAGCTGTGGGGCAATGCGTTGGGAGGAAAGGGTATCCAATGCAACTACTTCATTTTTTGGGAAGCTTCTTTTTTTTCTTTTACTTTTTTTTTAAATTCAATCCAAGCACTATAATAATGGCCTAAACCTTCACAGTATGTAACCGCATGTACAGGATTTACGTTCTTAGAAATACAGCTTGTCAGAAACTGATAGGTACTATGATTCCACTTTCCTCTTAAAAATTCAGGAAGGCTTTTTGACAGTCTTAACCTAGAAAGGTTACCTTAACTATTGCCATCTTGTTACTTTATACCTGTTAACTCAAATTATTCAACTGTTAGGAACCTCAGACAAAAAAAAGGAAAAAACCAAACAAAACAAGATCTTACAACAAGAAAAATAAACAGTCACATGATCCTCAGCGGAAGATCAGGGAATCACATTAGTTCAGCACTTAAATACTGCACAGGTTTTTTCCAGATTTTAAAACCCCTCTATGCTTCAGAGGTTGTGTGGCCCTGCCCTGCCCCATGCTCCTCTGCCTTCGTCTGCCCGCACACCCGGGGCTAAGCACACCTTTCCCCAGCCTTACCCAAGTTTCACAAGTTCCATTTGAGATCAGTTTTGTCAAGCTCTGTCTTACCTCCCGCACCTAAAACTAATCCTGTCACACGGTAAATGCACGCTGGAGCTGCAGCCCACGGGCTTCCCAGCAGAGGCAACGCTCAGCTGGGGGCACAGCCTAGGGCTTGCGGCAGAAGAAAAACTACTGCTAAGCAACAAGATTCCTACAACTGGCAAATCCTTACCCTTTGTAAGTGTTCTTAGACAATTAACACGAGGGTATTTTCAGCCCCTTTCTCATGTTTGCTTGTGCTATGTTAAAATACCGGAACATTTAAAATGACAGTTTCAATGGCTTTGCATTCAGCTCTTTCTGGGGAGGCAGATGCATTCTTTCATTCTAATTGAGCATCTTTTCTTACCCGTAACATTTAGTATCCACACCAGAAAATCACTTTGTCACTCCTCAAACTGGAGCCGAAGCAGGAGCCAGTTGTGCTCACAAGCAGCATCCAGCAGGCACTTCAGCACAGAAGTCACTCGACTGGTTCACCACGATAATTCTTTACATGCAGATCGCAGATGTCGCAAGCACAAGTACTTGCTTGAAACAGCTTCTTCCTCTGAAACTTAAGTACTTAAATCCATTTACAGGAGCACGACAGTAACAGCATCGGACTGCAGTGGAAAATACTGTTTTCAAAAGGAGTTAAAACTCTCAGGATAAGTCAGCTTATCAAGTCTCAGCCACTGCTCCTGTTAATGCTTTTCTTGAATTTGCCTGAGTGTATGCATAGAGCAGCAACATGTCCATGTATAAAATTTAGTCTCTTTTTTAAAAAAAATAATTCCATACTACTAAATATACCATGCACTGCAGTTTTAGAAGGTCTTTTGGGTCTTTTGGTTACTGAAAATACACAGTTACTTCCCAGTAGTTTGTCAATTTGATTTTAGATAACATGATGTTAAGGAGAATGTTTAACTTCTGATCTACCAACAGGTGACAATAACACCAGTGCAGCACATTGTGCTTTTTTTAAAAGAACCTTTGAAAGAAAAATTGAGTCTTTTAAAAAAAAAAATATAATCATCTGCCTAAATTTTCCTGGCTGCCCGCTTAATTTCTTTACAGCGAGAGAAAGTAAAACCTGGAAGAATTAATGTCTTAGTCATGCCAGCTCTGGTGTGACGACAGCAGCCAACTATCCAGCCACCAAGAGCAAAGTATCTCCAGCTCTTTTTTAAAACCAGAGAACAATATCAAAATTTCACATAGAAATTACACATAAGCTTTTATTCCGCTTTCTGGATGCAGTTTATACTTAAAGTAACTGAGCAGATACAATACTTCGGTCAATTTTATACTGGGAGAAAAAACCCCAAACTTACTTTGTTTTTGTTTTCTGCATGACGCCTTCAAAAGAAAAACAATTTTTCAAAATTTTGGGGGTCAAAACGAACATAATTCCTTTCCTCAACCAACGCTACAAGCAAGCTTTGTAGTCACTGCGACGAGATTTCTGAAGAACGCTAAAAGCCGAGGATCTAAGTGCCACATCACTCTGCCCAGCCCCGCAGCTCCTCACGGCAGCGCCGGCGCTTGTTCCGCGGTCCCGTTCGCCCGACCGGGAGCCGGGGCGGCGGGGGCGGGCCGGGGCCGCCGGCTCCCGGGGTTCGGGGTGTCAGGAAGTGTCACAATTTCTAGGTTCGCTCCGCGTACAGAAGGACGGGCTTGCCATCTCCCGAAACACGCGCCTTTGAAATCCCACTTCACGGGGGCTTTAACACCGGCTACACACGCAACGAGCCGCCCGGCGCTGGGGGGGACCCAGGGACTTTCGGGACCCGCCCGTGGGACCCCCGGCCCGGCCCCGGGGCAGAGCAGGGGACCCGCCGTCCCTTCTCCCGCAGAGAGGCAGTAAGCGCTGCCAGGGAGCTGAGGAGGCTCTCGGGAGCGGCGCCTCGCCGCGACCGCCCCAGCCCCACACACTCTGATCGGGGCTCTTCCACGGAAACCGCCCGAAGCCTCCGGGCTCGTTCGCCGCGCGGGGAGCGGGGCGACACGGCCCCCCCGGGTCCCAGCCCGGCCCCGCCGGGGACCCACCGCGGGGGACGACACCGGCACCGGCGCCCCCGGCTCCTCGGCCGGTCCGCCCCGGTGTGCCCGGGCCGGGCGGGCACCGGCCGCGCTCCTGCCCGCCCCGAGGGGCTTCGGAGCCGGTTGGACTCCCAAGACGGAGACCGATCCGTGCCGGGGATTTGCCCCACACAGGCTGCGCCCCGACACCAGGAGTCGTTCAAACTCCCCAAATGCCAAGCAGCTGGGCTGGAAAACCCCCTTTTCCTTGGAACGCCCGGCACTTCTCCACTAATAGAGCCGTAAATGAGTCCCATTGCTTTGCAAGGAGTTTTCCCGTCCGTGATGTAGCACTGCTCTTTTATAATCTGCTCATTTAATTGTTCTTGAATAACATTGCCGACACAAATCAAGGAATATTTACAAGTTAAATGCTCCCACAGTTTATGTATATAATCTACTTCTTCCTCATTATTTTGCATTCCCTCAGTGACATATTCTAAGACAGAATTTTCTCCAATACTGCTGAGCCTGGTTTTATTTTCTCCCCCTGAAAACACATTCATCTCAGTAACACCGCAGAAATACAGCAGCGAGGAGAAAGCAAAACGCAGCAGAATTTTATGTAGGGTTCTGCACAGGATCTACATGTTTTCCCTGCACTATCTTCACCTCAGAACAATCGACAGAACACACCACTTCTGGAAAATCGATGCAGGAAAGCCATGGCTAGTTTAGGTGGGACCAGAACGTGGTTCAAAATGTGCAATATCACAAACGTCCATTTTTTCCCTCATTCCTGTTACCTAGATATGAAAGTTCAAATTCAGGAATGTGCTTTCAAATCCACAGCACTCCGGGGTAATATTAAATGAACTCCATTTAATAAAACACATACCAAGTTGTTATTTTGACTGAAGCATTATGCTTTCTGTCTTGCAGTAAGTAGTTCAGATTTCACTGGGTCATTGAAAATTTTTGAATCAGTCTCTCTTCAAATCATATTTAAAATATGGACTTAAATAACTGTGGCAACAAATATCTTCACAACCCAAACCAGAAATATGGGATATAATGCTGCATTAAAGCTGTTGCTGCACTTATCTCCTGAGTCAGTGAATGAAATTTTGCCATCTTCCAAAATATACCGATTGTCCCTTTCATAAAACACATCACATTCATCCAGAGAAATGACGGCATCCCATTTTGTCCTCAATTCACTAAAATAAGGGGTATTTTGATCACAGAAGCCTGCTATTATCAAAACACTATCATGATTTCAACAGGACTTGCAAACCCAGGTGAAGCTGCACACAAGTCCCCTTTGGTTTCTTTTCTCTGCCGTCACGCTGCATCTGTTTTTAAATGCTTTGTCATTTAGAACAGAGGCATCAGACACAAAATCCTGTGTTTTGACCCAGGGCAACTGCAGCAGCCTCAGATTGAGGTCTGGAGGGCACATCGGCCCAACGCTCTAGTCCAGTGTTTTCTCCTTAGAAAATGCCTATGTGAAAAATCACAACAGAGTTACAGAAGATGTTTCAATAAACATTTACATAAATACTGAAATATTTACATGTGCAGTTTGCCGTGCTTGAAACAGGAAAACAAGTGCAATAAATGCCATTGAGGTATCAGGGTTCTAGACCCATATACCTTGTGTCTCCCTTCGAGATAACCTGGCAGTTAATGATGAACAAATATCGTCTCTCCTTACACCACCTGTAGTGAGCCAGCATAGGTAGGGTTAGAGTCACAGAATGCTGGGGGTTGGAAGGGACCTCTGAAGGTCAAACCCCCCTGCCAGAGCAGGATCACCCAGAGCAAGTCACACAGGAACACATCCAGGCACGGTTTGAAAGTCTCTAGAGAAGGAGACTCCACAACCTCTCTGGGCAGCCTGTGCCAGGGCTCTGTCACAGTGAAAAAGTACTTCATAACGTTTAAGACAGTAAAGCATCAGCTCTGTCAGGCTGGGCAGACCTGAGCACAGAGGAGGCTCTGTCATGGGCATGGGTGCATGGCAGCCCCGCCACGGGCAGCCCCCCCGTGCCAAGCCCTTCGCCACCATGCCCAGCAACAGCAGCCCACCATCTGCACGGGTGGTCCCCCAGCCCCATGGGGCCATGCAGGCCCTTGTCCGACTGTTTGGGAAGTTCCTAAGGCAGAAGGCGAGGCCCACTGGAGGCAATTCCCAGAGGAGAGGCTGGGTGGGAACTGTGTCCCCACCCAGCGAGGCTCTGGGCACTGCACAGTAACAAAGGAAAAGAGCTGTTTCATCTCTCTTTGTGTGCCTTCTGTAAACTTTTAACACACCAAAGCCCTGTGCTAGGATCATCACTCTGGGCTTTTTCTTTCTTACATATTTTCACTGTACAGCAGCTTCCTTCTCGTATGACATCAGTGGGAACCAGCGTGGTGGAAGCGGAAGAGCAGCAGCAGGAAAAAATACCTGACAAACAGCAACAGCCTCCCAACACCCCTTTAAAATAATAACGATTTACCAAATGGTTGGGAAGTTGTTATAATTCCTTTTCCAAATTATTACTCGCCCTTTAGATTAGAAATGAGGCCCAGGTTAGCAATCAGCCATAAATGGTAGGATTTCTGAAGTAGAAGCACTTGTCTGATTGTGAAGTGGAGGCCATTATTGCCTTGATTGAGTCTTTTTTTTTTTTTTTAAGCTTGCTTGATTTGTGGCTGAGAGCATACATTCACTACTGTACTAGGAGCAATCAGAGCTTTCTCTGCTCTTTTTTTGCTCAGCGATTTAGGGTCCACTACTTTGGCACAGCTGCCACCTTTTAGCCTCCATCAAGCAGAGATATTTTTAAGTGAACTGCATTTCGTGTTTGTCTTTTTTCCTCCCTCCTCTTTCATTCATCACCCTTTTTCTTTCCTTTTTATTTTTTTTTCTTTTTTCCTTTCCTTCTTTTTGGGGGAGGGATGAAAATATTGTGCAAACTTTAATTCCAAGTATGAAGCTGAAAGAAGACAGCTGACGCTGTCTGGGGCGTCATCTGGACTCCACAGCACATAACAAATCTGCAGTTAGATGAGAAACAGGGATGAAGCGACTTGCTCTAATCACTGAACTCAACCAAATGCACCAACGGGTGTCCAAGTGCTGGACTTTAGAGTTTTGTTTGCATGAAAAGCAGAGCCAAGCCAACAACTTGGCTTTATGCCGTTTCTTTCCAGATATCATCTGTTTTGCTGGTGTATCACATCCTGCAACTCCTCCCAAATTTGCTTTAGAGGTGTACGGCACAGCCGGGGGGGGGGGGCTGAGGAAGGGGCAAGCCCCCTGGACCAGCCCCAGCCCAGGACAGGCAGCCCAGCCATTTGGATGCCAACCTGCAGAACCCACGGGCACGCTGGCTTCAGAAACACTGAACCACAGCTGTAGGAAGCCACAAATATCTGCTTTGTTTCTTTACTTGCTACTGCTCTGAAACAGCAGAGTTTTGCTTCTGAGTACATCTGCAGGCAGAAACTCTAGGTCAGCTAAGCAAATAAAACGTACTTCCACGGTCCACTGGCACATCCCCGAAACTAGCAGTTTAGCACCGAAACGCTACCAAACCCCGAGTGGCGATGGCGTGATGGGCCCTGGGAGCCCAGCAGCCAGATTGTGCTACGTAACGTGATGCTGCACTATAAAGGTGGTACATGCTACCGTGTGTGAGAGCAGGAAGAGCAGAAATAGCAGAACTAGTATGTCCTAGTGTTAGCAAATGCAAATGCAGCAGAACAGATATTTTGGTATAGTTTTGTAACTCACTTTGAGTTTAAGCAATCATTTGCTTTCCAAAGCCATCATTTCAGAGGGTCTAGTACATCAAGGGGAAAATGAGCTACATGACCAACTCATATTTCAACCCAATTAGCAAGCTTATGCGAATCTGGTAATGGAAAACTCACAAGAAGAAATTACTATAGAAAAGTGAAGAATCTGTTTCAGCATTATCCAGGAAAAAAAGCCATGTTAGACTCAGAGGGAACGCACAGCGAGGCCAAAATGCAACAATAGAAATTACTTGCTTTTCTAAACTTGCGTTTACAGAATGTTCTCTTAGAGCACCAACACGCACCCTCCCCTGAAAGCAGCGTCAGGACAGTGTTAGGGAGAGCTGATACAGACAGCATCATCCAGAGTTCACTGCTCAGGGCTGGTTTGTGAAAACACCAAGGTAGGATAAAGACAGGAGAGAGCCTTTGGCTTTAGTTCATCCTTCATTTGTGCTAGATATCACCAACATAGCTCTCCAGGTGAGACTGTTTTATCCCCAGTCAATCCCAGAACCAAGCCCGTAAATGTGCCTGGGTGCACCTGCGCAGCTCACCTAGTCTGTAATAGCAACATTTGCATAACTGATGACCCATATTCTGGGGTGCGCGGGTTTCTAGGGAGGAGCATGGAGTTTGGTCCTATCCTCATGCCCACACCTGGTTTTTGTGCCTGGTGAGCTCCACAGCAGCTCTGGGGACACTCGGCAGAGCCTCCAGCACCCACTGGACACCCCAATGTGGCTGTCTCATTGACAGGTAAGGGCCCAGGAGAACGACAATAAGCTCTGTCCATTCATTGCTGGCTTTGTAAATTGTGCTAATGCATCCATTACAACCTGGCCAATAGGACTAGAAAAGAAAAAAAAAGATGCAAAGCAGTGCAAAACACAACCCAGAATTGCCTTTTGTCCACCTCTCCTGGCTAAAGTAATTAAAATTACAAGCAAGTTCAGCACAACAAAAATATTGCAAAAGCCATGAAAACACTGAAACGTGGTTGGGAAGAAGCCCCAGGCTCTGACTTTCTCAGTTAAAGGCTTTGCTCAGCACCTCTGAAAAACCACTGGGGCTGGCTTTGAGCCAGGGGTGCCCCCTGACCCCAAGGGTCTGCCTGCCACAGGCACCCTGGCCAGCCAGGGGTGCCTGTTCCCCAAAAAGGCAGTAGAACTTGCTAGACACCTCACAAAACCCAAGGCAACCTGGGGCATCCAAACACTACACCTTGGAACATGCTTCCCCACGTGAGCTGCTCACAGCCTGCCTGAGCCCCGCGCCAGCACCCAGCGAGGACAGTTTGGTGTCGTGGCGAGGCGCAGCCTTCGACACTCCCTCCTCAGGAGAAGGGGTCACCGCCAGCCCCACCGTGGGGACTGACCCTCTCCCCATACCGTGTCCCCCTGCTGTCCCCGTGGCCCTGCCACCCTCCCACCATGCCACCATCCACCCTCCCAGCCCCCTGAGGTTTGACCACACGCATGTTTTCCTTCTCCCCACATGTCGCAGCTCCTTGGCTGATCTGACTCACCCCTTTAACCCCTTGGCTTTAGAGCAAGTTTCTGGTGAAATAAGCTGTTTTACTCATTAAAAAAAAAAAAAAAAAAAGTTCTTAATAAGTTGTTTTGGTCATCCTAAGCAAATACACTGATGACCTATAAAGGTCACATGGCATGGAAAACTTACTTCAGGACAGCATAGACCTTTAAAAAGCCATACTCCACTAAGTTTTCTCTTTCACATTGCCTGAGGCAAGATCAGATCCAAAAAGCCAGATAAAATAAATAAATTAGACAAACATTATAGAAACTTAATCATGTATAGCATCTTAGGGGGCCCCGGGAGAGAAACAGAAGGAGATTCTCACTTCTCATCTTCCACAAAATGCAGCTTTCACTTATCTGCCTTTTTCCCCCTGTGGTGTAAAGGCCAGCGAGGGGGATGAGATAATGCTTGGGAAAAAGCATGTTTTTCATAGCACGCGCTGGAGATTGGCACATGGCTGAAATTCCCCCTCACGGACCCCATCGAAGAGCAGAAACGCGAGTTCTGAGTGGGACGAGGAAGAAATTGCTCCGACAGCTTTGTGGCTCTTTCTAAGAAAAATCTGCTCAAAGCTGCGGAGTGGACAGGTGCTAAATCCAGTCCCAAGGGAAGGTGATGGAGGGCAGAGAGGAGCAACAGTCACAGACATCCCTGCCTCTGCCCAGGGTTGGGGCTGGGCTGGGCACTGAATGCTGACAGATGCTCTCTGACCCCTCTCCCTCCCCAGAAGGGAAGGGAAAGGCAATGAGGCAGAGAGACTTAGGGACTGGAAAAGAAAACTAAAACAGCCCTAATGAAACAATAATAATGCTAACAAGGAAATAACTAAAATAATGGAATATGAATGTATGAAACCAATATCGAACTCCACTACACCCCCCTACCCTCAATATCAGTCCCCACCGGTGCTCAGAGCCGACCATGCCGGGGCAGCCCCAGGCTCAGGGGCAGAGGGGAACTGGGCACAGTGGCTGGATTTCGGGAACACAGTATCAGGACATCAGATGGAGTCCTCCAAGGACGTCGGCCGTTGAAAAAGAGAGAAAAAGAAGCAAGAAGTGCTGAACCCCTGTGATTCCTCAGCTCCATACTGGAAGTGATGTATATGGAGTGGAATCCTCTTGCTGGTCACCTGTCCTGTCTGTTTCCCCCCAGAGGTGCGACCCTTCACTCCCTCAAGACCCTTTTCTTTCCCGGCACCCCCAGTGTGTCACACAAGAGCCAGCAGTGGCCTCGGTCGCTCCAGGAGCAAGCGTCAGCCGGAGCCCTTCTGCATCCCCAGCCCTGGCAGTGACTGCCAACACCAGCGTTACCCCTTCTGGCAGCAGGCGCTGTCTGCACAAACACGCTGTTCCCCTCGGAAAGGGCCGGCCCTTAGCAGAGACTGAGCTGGAAAGTAAAACGACTGAACACAGTTGGTTCTGTTGAGCTCAGACCAGGACAGCCACTTGCACCACACTCCCATAAGGTGTATTAGTTCATTGTACAGGAACCTTCCATCAATGGAATAAATATTAAATTTCGAACAATCATTTGGTTAACATTTCAGCTCAAATGAAAGCAGGGAAGAAAAAGTGGTTATTTATCTAGTATAACTATCTATTATTTTTCTAGGGAATTTTGAAAAAATGTTTTTAACAAACTCTCCCTAAAAAAAACATTGAAAACCGTCAGCTAGTTGCCATCATCCAGCAGCCCACTCAAAGCTTTATCCAGGTATGTTTTGTCAGCTCTGCAAAAAGTTCGCCAGAGCGGTGACTCACAAGACCTGCACGTTTCTCTCATACGTTAGCTAGCTTTATGAATTTTGAAGGGTGTTGCTCTGCAAGGACTACAGAAGGGAAAGGAAATGATCCATTTCACACACGTGTGGCCTCTGGCAGAGGACGGGTGAGACTCTCTTGATCAGCCGTGAGGTCCATCACATTAGAGAGGAATGCACATTTTATTTCTTCCCCGAAGTCTAAAGCTGAACTCGTTTGACTACAACAGTCCAGAACTGTCACTTAATATTATCAGGTACATCCCCCCGCGCCCTGGCAGCTCCCCCGACACGCGGGTGCTGCAGGGTGGTAGCACGTCACCGCTGCTCCAAGGGAGAGGGATAACCATCGCTGCGCAAACTTGACATCTATAAATTGATCACATAAGTGGGCAGTGGTGGTCCTTTCAAGTATGCTCCTTTTGTTTCAGCTTTACAGTAAGATTACCAGCAGCAGTTTACAATTAAGGGAAATAATAATAACTACGTGTGCTTTCATCTGCACATATAATTACAATAAACTGCATGCTTTAATAGGATTGTGAAAAATCTGTGTTTGACCCATACAAAAAAGTAAACATTCTTGTTCTGGATACTATATCATTATCACAACAAAGGGAAACTCCTGAAATCTGATGATTTAAACATCTGGAGAATGTTAATCACTTCAAAATGACGGATGTTTTTTATTTTAGCTTTTGACAGACACCCTCCTTTCATAGATAGATGATTATTTACATAAATTACATCACTGATGTGAAAAAAATCCAAAATAACTTCAAAGAATAAAGAGCTTAATTAAAAGGAGACTTTTATATTTCTTCTCTTGCAGAGCATAGAACAAATAGAAGAATTTGCAAAGGGAAAAGGTAACTCCGTTGTTTTAAATATGACACGGTTCTGCTTTAGGTTTTTCCCTCCACGTGTGTGGGTTTTGGGGCTGAATCTTAAATGGAGCCAAGGTGCAGTAACAAGCACTCCAGCAGAGAAACAGACTAACTCCCACCTCAGTGAACAGAACACGTTATCAGATACAGACTCACATTTTAGCTTACTTTTTTAAGCACACCTGCAAAATGCACAGGTTTTAGTGCCACGCTGATCAGTGACTGCAGCTCCCATCATTCTCTTACTACAAGCTTCACACAACGCAAGACCTGTAACTTCAGCAGAACTGTTCTCCACCAACTCATACTCACTTGGGTTTATATATATACACACACCTAAAACAAATAATGTTATATATAACACATATATAACATGTTCTGTATAACGTTATGTGTTATATATATATGGAACAGCATCAAGTTCACCACTAGTAGGATTCTGGGATCCGCATCAGGTCCTTCAGCCCCATCCCCTGGTGTCACACACCCGGAAACAAACTTGGCGCTACAGCCCTCATGCAATTCTTGGAGCAGGCTCAGCTGCAAGGCTTCAGCTTCCAACTATTTATAAGACAAGGACTTTGAAGAAGGCTACAGGGATGAGTCAGGCCCCGCAGGGGGGGCAGGTGGAGGGAAAATTGCACCGTGTAACACGTGCAGAAAAGCGCAACCACTTTGGGTCAGGGCAGGTAATGGCTGAGTTTCATACAAGGAGTCGGGGGCCACTGAACACGTCAACATCGAGCTGAAAGGATAGCCATGCTGATCTAATTCATTGTCACCACACCATTTAAATTTGTCATGCTGAAAAACAGCCTGAATTGGACAAACTACAGCACAACAGGGTTCGAAAGCTTCGCTGAGCAGGGAGGGCGTTGCAGCCCCTCGGTGCCCGCCCAGCTCTGCTGCCCATGCCAGCCCCACTGCAATTTAGCTGATCCACTACAATTTCCTCCTACATTCTGAGCTGATCTGCACGCTGACCTTAGATAATTTGTCTTCCTTCTGGCAGAAATGTCATCCAAAAGGAAGCTATTAAGTCAAGAAGGTAATTCTGCAAGAACAGTCCACTGTATAAACAGAACTTGACCTAGGGTAATTTATTTCTAGTCCTGCACAAAGGAACTTAAGAGATACGATCAATACACTTCAGGATCTAAATACGTCAATGAAGGTGAAGAACATCGTAAGAATTTTAGGCAGGCAATGTTTGCAAGAGGCTGACTTTAATTCTAGCAACTCAGAAATTGAAGGGTAAAACACAGCCTTTAAAATCTGAAGCAATTTTGTGCTGGCATTTCACAGGATCACATCTGCAGCTCGTAGAGTTTGGTCTAAACTTTTGTTGACCAAGTATCTGTCATTTAATTCACCCCACAAATACTTTATGCTGATGCCCCCAACCCTTAACACCATTACAAAGGTAGGCCATACACTGCATTAATTATTTACCAGCTTTGAACATCAGTTCAGGCGTGGGCTCTAGCAGAAGTGTCGGTGGGCAATGTTGTCACAGCTCCACGTATCAGCAGCGTACAGAGGGATAACGCCACACGTTCTATGTCACTAAAACCCTCCTCTTGTGTGCAAAGTGTATGAAATTGTTAATTTTGTTTACCGTTGAGACTTCCCAGGCTATAAAAAGCAGTTCCTTTCCTTGCCTGGTATTTACACTTAAATTAAATAACTCACTTTCTATAAGCAGCAGCATTTGAAGTTCAAGGAACTTTGCAATTTCAAATGTTTCCTTAATGGCTGCACCTGGATCTACACAAGCTCATTGTATACACCTACATTCAAGTTCAGAAGAAGTGTCCGTTATGCTTGTTTTCACCAGTGAAACACAGAAACACTGACAAACTTAGAATCTGCTTTTTGTTCTTGCTCTTGTCATCCAAAAGGGATTTTATAACATGCTGTAGGGTCCTCAAAATCTACTTGAAAATTACTCATGCTAACCAGAACAAAGACACAACCAACTTTTGACCACTGCATTGCCTCTAGGCCCACCACTACCAGCTGGAAAGACTGCTTCAAATTTTGCACCAGAAGTGAGTCTGTTTCTTGGCATTATTTGTACATTCTTCCCTCCTTCCACATTTTCCACTTGAAAATGCAAATTCTTCTCACAAGGGGTTCACTTTGTCTGCCGATGCCAAAATCTCCATTTCCTGTCCAAACTTGATCCGTGACACAGTGCAATGAGCTTTTTGTTGTATAGGGTCTATTGCTGGTGGAATGACACACCACGCAGGAGTACTTGCATCACGACATCAAAGATAGCATTGATACGCTTACTGGACCTAGCCTGACTGCAAGGTAACTTCTGGGCACTTCCCCAGGAAAAAGAAAATAAAAAAGCCACAAAACCAACCCAACCAAGCCCACAGCACAAAAAAAAAACCCAACAGAAACAAAAACCCCACTCCTAGGCATCTTCCCACTCCCAAAGGAGATGCCCAGCAAGGCACCCATGAAAGCAGCTTCCGTTCGCATCCATCCAGCCTGGGGCAGGGGGGAAGTGTTACCCCAGCATCACTCTGTTAAAGCTATTATCAATATATTGCCTGATTTTTATCATAGTTTACACCTTGGTTTAAGCCTGGGATTTAAAGGCCCATCTGCAACAAAAACCAGACCATCACCTCAAGGCTCCCACAGAGCTGGGGCAGCAGTCCTTTGTCGCTTTGTCCTTGTGCTGTTTTCAACCAGTTTTCCCAAGTCTATTTTAAGACTTCAGGCTTTTCTGTGACTCAGTTACTGTTCTTGAGGTGCTCTTCCTTAAAAGGCTTTCCCTCAAATGGTCAGATCTGTCAAAGCAATTGTTGTGCTCCACTTTTTTCTGCATTGACAGTGTTCCACATATTGAGGAAGCACAATCCAGGCATTTTTAGGCAACTTTCATTTGCACAATTCGTTTTTGTCATAACAAAAATTCACTTGTGCCAGTGTCTAAACATTCAAAGACATTAGAAGTGACTCAAAAAAAAATAGATAACACATTTTCTGCCCTCCCTTTAAGAATGAAAAATCTGTTTTCCAAACAGCTCTTCCCATTCCGTGCCAGGAAGGAGAGCGCAGGCCCCAGCCTGCCACACAGAGATGCAGAAACCCCAGGTCTGCGTGAGCATGCGTGTGCTGAAATGAAGTTACCAAGCCCTGCTGCACCCTAGGATGGCCAGTGCTGGCCCACAGCACACAAGTCTCTCTTTCTGGGGTTTCACCATTCTCCAGAACTACAGGATTGAAGCAGCCACCCAAACCACACCATAAAAGCCTGACACCCCCCCAGCCAGCTACACTCAGCAAGAGTGTGCATGTACTGTGCCCACATTTTCTCCCTAAATTCTTATTTATTGTGTCATTTGCTAATTTGTCCTCAATGGCAGTAGCTTCCAGGGCAACTCCTCTGGCTGGCAAGACTTCGGAAGGCTTTTACCTATCAGTGAGAATGAGCATTTAAAGAAGTTCACGAGTAAGAAGTTAGAACAACGTAAACCATGGGTCAGGAGGCAGAGCTGGCCCAGGAAGGCCGTAACCGCAGACACTGAGCACTTGCACTCCTTGGAGCAGGCAGGTTGCCCCAGGCCCAAGACTGAAGACCTCACACATAAAATCCAAATGAGTCAGTGCAAACTCTGCTTGCTGGAAGTAAAGCACCATAGCAAAGGGGGCAAAGTGTTCCAAGCAGGCAGGTGCTACCACAGAGTGCCCTGAGCCCCCTCCAGGGTTGGCATCGCTTGCGGGATGGGTGAGAACATCTGGTCCCAGGACCACTCGGCTCATTCCAGAGGAAGTCTTACCTTCACACAGCCACCAGCACCAGGAACATTAATTTCCAAGAAAGGCACAACAGTCAGATGTTCCATTTTGATACACTTGTCTGCATGCACCAGAGAACGACACAGAGAAGATGAAAGGCAGGTGCAGCACACCACACAGCCCTGCTGGTGCCTGGCTCACCTGGGGACCTCCAGCATCAGGCATGGGTCCCTGCTCCCACCAGCCAGACCCCCGCCTGGGGGCAGGGGCCTGCTTTCAGCTCATGTTCCTCCCTCAGCCTGGAGGCACTTTGCCTCCCAGGTCATGCCCAGCAGACAAACACCAGCCTCACCTCTGGCCTGAGGAGTTTAAGTGCACTCCTGGAGGTTCACAAAGTCTCAGTGCATTTCCCTACGACTTAGCACTGCCTCAGCCCCACTACCAGCCCACGACGTGCCAGAAGGCAGCGTGTGGGCTTTCGGGCACCTAGTCTGAAGAGGGAAAGCGTTGGATCGGGCACTGACAAGGTCTGTGTGAGTGCCTTTTGGGCAGTCACCCCAGTGCAGTAAGGGCTGCACGCCAGCCTCTGACAACACAGTCACAGCACTGGACTGAATTCAGGGTGGTTGCTGTCACAGAGGTTAGATGTGGCTTCATCTATTCAACCACGCAGCCTTTTAACAAGGTCAAGGGAATACGTTTTCCCCTTTAAAATGGGGTCTTAGCCAGCAGAGCTGACTGCCATTACCAAGGGTCAGACTTGAACATTTGAATCTGTGAGCACCAGAAGGCACAGTCAAAGTGCTGGAACCTTCATGAGAGTAGAAAGTTTCCTTGGGAAGAAGGGCCACGACATGTTTTAAGAAGAAAACAAGAACGGGCTTTAGTCCCATATTTTATATGATTGAATGTATTGTTCATTACTAGCTTTAATAATTAATGGGTGAAAAAATCTAGAGGGTATTTTCCTTTAAAATTATTTACTTTGGCACTACAAATAGCTGACAAAGCACATGACCATTGGCTTTCACCTCTAAATACCCCAATTCTTCTGGTAGCATCCACTATTGCTGTTGAAAAACAGGTGTCCAAACACCTCACAGTGTGAAGCCAGAGACTAGATGAAAGCAATGAGCTCTCCGAGGATCAACGTGCACCAAATATTTCTGTGTGGGGTTAAACAAACTTAGTAATAATATGTAGTGGCTGTAATGCCAGCTGGAGCTAACCTGAGCTTAAAGAAAAACAACTTGCAACTCTAAATGAGAGAGGAAAAGTAATTCAACAAGAAGGTTCAGGACATCAGATAAACAGAAGATACTGATCACAAACTGACCCACGTACAGGGAGTTAAAACATAGGCAAACACAAATTGCAGCATCTGAGACTTTGAAAAATCCATTCTCTTGCCTTTGGTTTCAGATTTTCTGGTCAATAACCAACTGAAAAAGTAACTGTTTCTTAGCCTGCATCCTTCCAAAGCTGAAGGTTCCTGGTAATGGTGGTCATTGGTTATCCTACTGAGTAGACCTGTACAATGCAAACTGAGGCAATCTAATAAACACATTGCCTGAGTGCCTTTAGTCACTGCTCACACAGGTCTGAGAAAGTAATACAAGACAGGAACACATACGCCTTGGCCATCCATATAACATCAACGACATTATTCATCATAGATGTCTGCAATTGCATGTCACATTCTTGTTCACGGGACTTCCTAAAGACACAAGGAATTATTGGTATCACTAAAAGCCAGTTGCTGAAATCCCATTATTGATGCAACAGGAGCCATGGAGGCATGTTGCTACAAAAAAATGCTGACATGCACAGATCTCCTGAAATATTTTTGTTTATTATAATCCAATTTCATGTAAAATCTTGCAGAAGTGCTTGACAGCTTCTTGCAACTTTGCAGTCTTACAGAAAAGCACTGATGTGACTGAAAACTAAGCTCATAAAAAATCTGTGATTGCCATGAAGGTTGCACAGACACTGCCTGTATTAAAAGGCTATTCTGAATAACTCACTTTTGATGTTCCCTCTTCACCTGCACGCAAAGGATAGAACCCTGTGGTGTTATCAGGGACAACTCTGTTGAGATAGGGCACAGGAACCTGATGCAAGAGAAACATAACAGGACTAGGTACTCTGAGCAGCCCTTGCTGCTCCCCAATGCTTCCGTCCACAGAAGTTATTCCTCGAAGCGACACATCAGTTTTAGTTGCTGAATTCACCAGGAGCTTTGTGTCATTGGAAACCACACACTCTGAGTAGTTTTCTTTGAGTTGCTAACGCTTAATCATAAACGTTTCTAGGGTTACATTTTCCTTCGCATTATACTGACATAGCTGTGATAAAATCATTGTGATTATATCAACATACCACAGGAAATCTGGCCCAATTCTTTAATGGCACAGTACTCGCAGCACATAGTAATGAACCCTCATTCAGTAATTTTGGATTTACTATTCTAGCTTACTCCCCTTGAGACTGTGATTTACTGTTGCATTGCCTTTTTCCACTTTTGCTAATTTTCAAGGGTCTGCAACATGTCATTGTTGAGTTCTCCAGCCTCTTTGCAGATTCAAACACAAAACGTTTTTCATGCAGAGTTGTTTAGGAATAGGATGTACAGCTACTCCATATCAAGAGTGTTCAGAGTTCCATAAGTGGCTTGCACTATTTTAGAACTGGAACCAATAAAAAATTTAGGGTAGAAATTTCAGACAGTTTAAAGTGCCAGACATAGTCTTATATATATCTTCATAAATCTCTCAGCTAAGGCTATCATTCACTGAAGCTAATCTAAACAACATAGCTTCTTCAGGTAAGTATGTCAACAACAGACTGATTTCAGCCTAGTTCCCCTGAACATTTTCTCTCATCCTTCACTCTTTTAATCTAATTAGGGTCTTACAGAGCACAGGCATTGAGAGATCCTAGAGTTTCCAGAGTTTCCATACCATCTAATTGTTCATTGCCATTGAATTTAACTATTCTTGGAAAGAAGATGAAGTTATTCAGCCCCCTGACTCTGGAATTATCTTCTGGCACTGACTGATGGGGATCCAGGCCTGTTGATCTTCAGGACACACTGTAAAACCTATTTCCTCAGCCATTTTCCAAGATGAAAACTTTGTACCAAGTTTGAACTTTCTGTCATGGAAAATTTTAAGCACAGGTGTTTTCCATGGTCAGAAAGTAGTAAGGAGGAAATTTTTTAACAAGTCAAGAGGTAAACAATAAAGATACATCAATCAAAGTGGCATATGGAGATCTAAAACCTATCTCCAGAACTGAGCTCAAAAAACGCCACCCTCGCTGTGCACTAAACATACCAGCTAGTTCTACCACTGCACAGCAAAGGTGTTTCAGCCCCAGCCCCCAATTCTTAAAACTAACAGAAATAAAAGGTTGAAAAGAAAGAAAACCGGCTTGATTATTATTTGCCTTCACTATCTGCAGCCTTTAATTAATAAACAAAGTGGTTGTGTGAGCATCTCTGGTTCACACAATTATGTCCACAGTAGCTTTAAGAATGGGCTCTAAGGAAACAGGAAACTGGTAACTACAGCTCATTCCACAGAAGTAAAGCAGCTGAGGCTGTTGACATCGTAATTCAGACATCTGAGACCCTGTGGACACCAAGAACGCTGCTAGTCATTTTAAACCAAAAAAAGTGCAATATCGTTAACCTGGGACAGAAAGGATGTCAAGGAAGTCTGTCTTTCTGGCAGGAGCACAGCACTGCTATTCTGGAAAGTGTAACTTTTCTGCTTAAAAAAAGAATGGAGAGGCAGAAGTTGAGATCTTCCCTTCCGCCAGGGGCTCGTGACTCTGCCTTTGTGCCACTTGCCTGGCTGTGGCTGCGAGAACAAGCTCAAAGCACAGCCTCAGCTAACTCATCACCGTGGCAGTGAAGGCCCTTAGTGATGATAATTAAAACACTTGTAAAGTTAGAGTTTTACAATTTAATGTGATTCAGATTGTCAGCATGCCCTAACAATGAATGCATTCCCACTCCAGCAACCTGACAGGGAGGAAACTCCAGGACTACAGCCCAGTATCCAGCTGCTAGATCTGCATAGTGGGTTCTTCCCTTTCCAGTTGAACATGTCTCTCCTCCAGAACGCAGTCACAATCCCTCCGTAACTCCAGGGACAGACAAGTCCCAAGCCAGTTGTTCCCGGAGCAGCTAGCCCACCACTCTTTCCCTTGCCCCTCCTCAAACATTTGCTTCTGAACTCAGGCTCCCTCCTCATGCTTAGCATTGCAAGCACTTTCACTCATACGCTTCATGCTCGCATCAGCCCCTTAGTCATTTCATAATATTAAGCCAGCAGTCTGTAGATCACCACTTGCTCTCAGCCTGTGTCACGTCCCAACCTTTCAGGACGTCGACTCAGGTTCGCTGATTCCCAGACCAGGATTAAGGTGACTTACACCAAGGATCTGAAACAGTAATTTTATTTATCAATCACCTGACAACGAGGTATTTCAACTGCCCGCTCTGCACAATCAACACACTTCACGACAACTAGTTATTAATAACCAAAAGAAACCGGCTTTGCCATAGATAGCTTCCTGTTAAAGCTAGAAAGAGAGAGAGAAGGAAAGTGACAGAGAAAGGAAAGATCACCACCCCTGGATCCAGTGACGACCATGACACTCGCAGCAATCCTCTGGTGGTGGGTGAAGAGCACCCAACTGCCCGGGGTGATCGCCTTTTATACAGTCAAGTTCCCGCCATAGACTGGGAACGAGGTTGGGGCATGGTGGGGCCTCCTGAGGAGGGGGTTACCCCTCCCTCTCCCGGCTTCTTGCAGCCACAGCTCCAAGCCCTGTCCACCCCCACAGCTCCACCGGTGCAAGGCTGGGGCAGGGGCTCAGCAAAGCGCTGAGTCACCCCCACACAAACGCAAATAGGCGCCAGGCAGGCGGCTCTGGTTTGTTTACCGTTTGAGACATCTATCTAGTCCCTTACAGCCTGTCACCAGGCAAGTGCAGTGCTCGCCTTGTACTGTCCAGCCAGCTTGGGCTCTTCTCCACCACGTGCCCTAAGCCTGCAGACCCCACCACCCTTGTTAAACAGCACGTCCTCAGTGCCTTCGTGCTCAACTGTACCTGGGATTTGTATGCCCAAACACATGCCTTCTCGTCCTGCCACCTCAGAAGACACCTTCAGTCGTTCTTCCTTATCTTGGGAAATAACAGATCTCCAAAATCATGGTGCTTCTAGTCCACTGCATCAAGTCTTTATAGTCCTCACCTGTGTTTAAAGTGCACCAAAAAAAAACCCAAAAAAAACCAAGGCAGGATGCCAACCACTGCTGGCAGAGCACTTCCCCTCCCCGCCCAGCTCCAGGGGGGAAGGTGCCCCCCTACAGGCAGGCACCCACCTCCTGGGCTGAAAGACCCAGGGGGAACCTGCCAGCATCACAACCCAGAGGCAGCAGGACCCTCTTCTGAGCAAAGCCTCATCTCCTGAGACTTGGTCATAGAATCATAGAGTGGCCTAGGTTAGAAGGAACCTTAGAGATCATCTAATCCAACCTCCCTGTCACGGGCAGGGATGCCTCTCTACTAGATCAGGCTACTCAAGGCTCTGTCCAGCTTGGCCTTGAACACCTCCAGGGAGGGGGCAGCCACAATGTCTCTGGGCACTTTATTCCAAAGTCTTGCCACCCTTGTACTGAAGAATTTCTTCCTAAAATCTAATCTAAATCTATTCTCCTTCAACTTAGACCCATTTCCCCTTGTCCTATCAGTCGACGCTCTTGTAAAAAGTCCCTCCCCAGCCTTCCTGTAGGATCCCTTCAGGTATTGGAAGGCAGCTCTTAGGTCCCCTCAAAGTCTTCTCTTTTCAAGACTGAGCAATCCCAGCTCCTGCAGCCTGTCCTTGTAGCAGAGGTGCTCCAGCCCCTGGATCATCTTTGTGGCCTCCTCTGAATGCGCTCCAACAGTTCTATGTCCCTCTTATGGTGGGGACACCAGAACTGGACGCAGTATTTGAGGTGGGGTCTCACAAGAGCAGAGTAAAGGGGGAGAATCACCTCTCTTGACATGCTGGCTACGCTTCTCCTGATACACCCCAGGATGCAGTTGGCCTTCAAGGCTGCATGAGCTGCCTGCCAGCTAGTGTTGAGCTTCTCGTCTATCAACATCCCCAAGTCCTTTCTTCAGGGCTACTCTCAACCCCCTCTGTGCCCAGTTTGTGTTTGTGCCTGGGATTGGCCCGACCCAGGTGAAGGACCTTGCATTTTGCCTTGTTGAAGCTCCTGCAGTTTGCACTGCCCCATTTCTCAAGCCTGTCCAGGTCCCTCTGGATGGCATCTCTTCCCTCAAGTGAGTCCACGGCACCACACAGCTTGGTGTCGTTGGCAAACTTGCTGAGGGTGCACTCAAAGCCATCGTCCATGTCACTGACAAAGATGTTGAACAGCACTGGACTCAGAACAGACCCCTGAGGAACACCGCTTGTCACTGGTCTCCATGTGGATATTGAGCCATTGACCACTACTCTCTGAGTGTGACCATCCAGACAGTTCCTTATTCCCCGAGTGGTCCATCTGTCAAATCCATGTCTCTCCATTTTAGAGACAAGGATGTCATGTGGGACACTGTCAAACGTCTTGCACAAGTCCAGGAAAATGATATCCGTTGCTTTTCCCATGTCAACCAGCGCTGTAGCTTTATCGTAGAAGGCCACTAAATCAGTCAGGCACGACTTGCCCCTGGTGAAGCCATGTTGGCTGTCACCAACCACTTGATTAAGTTATGTGCCTTAGTACAGCTACTAGGAGAATCTGTTCCATGATTTTACCTGGCACAGAGGTAAGGCTGACTGGTCTGTAGTTCACCAGATTGTCTTTGGTTCCTTTTTTAAAGATGGGGGTTATGTTCCCCCTTTTCAAGTCTGTGGAAACCTCACCAGAGTGCCAGGACCTCTCAAATATGATGGTTGGTGGCCTAGCAACTTCAGCTGCCAGTTCCTTCAGGACCCGTGGATGTATCTCATCAGGTCCCAGAGCCTTGTGCACCTTCAGGTTCTGCAGGTGTTCCCGGACCTGATCTGCTCCTACCCTGGGTGGTTCTTCACTCTCCCAGACCCAGCCAACACCCTCTCTGTGATATGGGTGGTGTAGTTCAAGTGGTCAGCAGGCCAAGAAGCCGAGCTTTTGGCATGGTTACACCACTCAGGAGCTATGAATGTGCAGAGGAAGCAGATATTGCTCTGAGCAGGGCAGACAGGCCCCCACTTGGGGAAGTTAGCCCAGAAATCACCTCCAGCGGCTTTTGCAGATACAACTACGTTGGCTCAGCAGTGGTAGCACTGAAATTCAAAGGAAGCTGCACTTGTAGTACTATTCTGTGTGCTTTGGGGACAATTCTGCTCCTGTTGAGCTTGCACATCCCCGTTCAGGCTGCTTCTGGACTTGAGACTGCTTGTTGAAAGCTAGTGCCAAGTCAGCTGACAAACCACAGGAAAAAATTATTTGTTTCCTTTCTCTAAAAGAATTCACTGGTGATAATCTCTTCAAGATGAAATTGTGATACAGTCTAACCAACAGATGCACAAGATACCACAAGACCAGGAGTTCCTGGTGATGCAGCAGTGCCAGGTATGGCTCAGGGTGTAGAAATGAGCATTGAGCAGGAAGGACAGAGTGAGTTTGAGCCAGGGAAAAAAACCATCACCAGGTAACAAACACTTTAGGGATCTTTTGACATCTCACAACCCGAGGGGAAGCAAAGCCAGGGCCAGTAACACCTCTGGCTGCTGCACAGGACCCAGGACACAGACACTGCAGCACCCGCTCGGGCTCTGCCAAGCCCGAACACAAAAACAGCTGAAGGACTCAGGTGCTGCTTATGACATCTTCATTACACTCCTCAGCAGATCTCAGAGAGATGCTAAGCCCAGAGATGCTGCCTGGGGGACAGAGAGGCCACGGCTGTCTCTCCCACGCCCAAGGTAGGGACGAGGCCACCACAAGCTGCGTGGGACCAGAACCCCATGGCCCCACAGAAACACACAGAGGCTGCCAACCCCACAGTGGTGCCTGGAACTGCCATATGAGACACAGGGGCAGGCAAGTTAACTGCCCTGCCAGGGAGAAAACAGAAATAAGCCTACAAAACACAAGCTTCCCAAAGCTTGGAGTGACCTAAAAGCAGCAAGTGAGCAGCCTCCAAGCAGACTCCAATCTCCTCAGACCCACCCCTCCACAGGTAGCACAAGGACCTGGAAGAACACCCAAATGAACAGTAACCAGCCTTTCTTCATACTATTATTATAGTAATTGCTTGGAATTATTATTACTATTATGCATGCAAAGGATAGAAAGTTAAACTAGCACACAAATTAATTGGAAAAAACACATTTTAAAAGCTCAGAAGTCAAATCTGAGATGACGTCTTTGGAAAAAGAAGCTGATTTTCACAGCTATGAATGTGGCCCTTCAAAAACATTTGCTCAGCAGTTTCTATTTTAATACCATCTTAAAATATTAAAATTAGAGCTGGGTGAAAAACGTCTAGCCAAGTGATTTCATGCCTACGTTCATGAATTCCATTATAGTTAGGCAAAAACATAAAACAACATCTAAACAAACCAAACGGTCTTCGTCTTCCCTTTTTTTTCTCCCCAGTTTTGGAGTCCAATAAGCAAAAATACAATACCTGAACCCAGTTTCCTGGTCTGACTCTGAAGCAGACACAGCTGGGACCACAGCTGACAGCAGCATTTCCCAGCAGGTAGCCCATTTGCCGGCATGGTGGCCCAGCCTGGAGGGGCCCATGGTTCATCTCCAGCCACGATCCGGGAAATCTGGAGCTGCCGAAGCGAGCCCTCGGCAAGGAGCCCTCAGGGACGCCCCCGGGTCTCGTGGTGCCCCAGCTGGCGCTGACCACTCGTCCTTCAGGAACACCAGCATGTTTCCTGCGGTCAGTTTTGAAATCTTTTCTGGGTCATGAGTGAACACTTACGTGCTTATGCAAACTACATTTTAAAGACACTGATGCTGTCCAAGGAGGCACATAAGACAATTCCTCACGTCCTTGGCATCTCATTAGTTTCTGAGCCATTTCTGGCACCACTCCCTCTTCCTTGCAGATCCAGTGAAAGCACAGTGTTTATGTTTTCTGTGAAATCATTTCCTCCTGCACCTGAGCACACGTCATTCACTGATCAACAAAAGTGGAAGATGACACACAGTTCTGCTGTGGCTCTGGGTGACAAAGGCACTCGGTGCAGGTTGAGCACGCGGCAGCTCACACTCATAAAGAAGAATACTTCCTAGGCTGGCAAACAAAAATGGAGCCCCAAGACAGGCAGTCTCCGTTATCTGAGGGTTAAGAACAAAACCAAGAGTGGGAAATCTTACAAACAAATCTGTTTGGTTTTTTGTTTCACAAATTTGACTGATTTTTTTTATCCGAGATTAATAAGGATGGCTCTGAATTCTTCCACTATGTTAGCAGCTTGTACCCACGTGCCACAAGCAATCAACACACAACCATACCAGAGCACGCCTGCCCGAGTTACCAGGTCACGATACTAAATCCAACCTGGAGCAGAGTGGGAGTGAGGGAGAGCTTCTACAGAAACAGAGCCGGGGGTCTGTGCCAGAACACTCCTCGTGCTCAGGTCACTCTTGGACTAAATTGAGGATAGATGGAGGTTTCCAGTGGGATATAGAGGTTTAGCTGTTTGATCATAAACATACAACTGGAGCACGAACGAGTAAACTGTAAAGAGAGTTTCCTAGGTATACAAATAAACAAATGTTACACAAACAACTATATCAGATTATGGCAAGTACAGCAGACATCAGTTTGTTGCATTGTCTCATTCTTGCTACAGGGAGCACTGTGACCTTTAGGGATTTTAATAAAACGGGTGCTGATGACAATACAAGTAAATGAGAGTAAAACAAGTTTGTGATTACAGCTGAGGCCCAGAACTTTGGAGATTTGATTTCTGTCTTTCACTGTCCTGTAGATTCCATGTGCAACTTAAAATTTATTTTTTGGTGCTGTATTTCGCTGTTCTTTCAATACAGCAAACTACAGTTGCCCTTTTAACATGAGTTTTAATCGAATAAAGGGCAAATCAACAGGTAAAACATGCTAATAATACTGCAGCATCAGACACCTTAGTGTCACTTTGGAGTCCTGCACAAGCACAGAGATCTGCGAAGGCATCTTCAGAGCAGAGCTCCGGGCAGCTGCTTTGCAACCATCAGGCAGCAAAACTTCTCAGTGAGGTCTCTGAGGTAAGCTGAGCTCTTCCAAAGCATATTCAAATTATAGCCTTATCTGAGCTGTGAGTCATGACAAGCTTGCTAGGTACCTGTATGTCCATCTGCGGACAAAAACCTAACCCAGAAACACCCAGCAGTCAGGCACTTGCATGTGGTGGGGTTTGAGCTGCAAAAAGCAGCTGATACTCAAAGGTAACAAACCTATTGCTGCAATCCAGTATTAGCAGCTATTCCTGTACCTGTAAATAGTGTGAGCTTGCACTTTTCACAGCGTATTTTTACTCAATACCTGCCAAAAACTAGAGCCAAAATGCTGTCAAGACTGCTCTTTTCAGTTTTGATTCCTTGAGAAACAATCTTGAGAGAAAAGCATGACTAAAAATTAAACAAAGAATTTACACTCTTACAAATGAATAGAAAATAAATAGTGACAGGAAATGTCATCCCACCAGTCACAGAGATGTGAGCAATTCTCCACTAACCCTATAGCACCGAAAGCAAGCCAGCAAGCTGCAGGCAGCATCACTGAAGCAGTTACTCGACCTCTCTTGCAAGTTTACAT
Source organism: Trogon surrucura (assembly GCA_020746105.1). Classification (NCBI taxonomy): domain Eukaryota; kingdom Metazoa; phylum Chordata; class Aves; order Trogoniformes; family Trogonidae; genus Trogon; species Trogon surrucura. Next base: position 13,194,238 of record CM036624.1, read on the forward strand.
CCAGTTCCCATCCCACATGCTCTACAACAGGTAAAAGAAAACTCAGCCATGTGTTCCCATTTTAATGGGAAAAAACGACGCTTTCAACTCATTCCTGGATAACTTAATCATGCTGGGAGGCTGAGCAATGATGACAGATGAATGCGAGCATAAAAAATCCACAGTTTTTAACATGGGCCTCTCCTCTGCCCTGAGTGACTATGAACTCTTACTATGATTAGCAGAATGAGGAGAGCCCAGGAGACCCAGGCGGGGCCTGAGCATGGTTCTAGGACTTGTGCAGTATTTGCACTTCTGGAGAAGCTGCACAACTCAGTGTATTTAGTATATTTTTCCTTATAAAACCCCTAAGAGGTAACATTGTGCACCATTTTGCAGAACATGAATTGAGGCATGGCATGGCGGGTGACCGAACGATTTACTCAAGGGCGCACGGGAAGTCACGCCACAGCAGAAGACTGCATTTTGATGTCCAGAGTCCTTGGCTTGTTCGCCAAACACAAGCCCATTCTCCACACCTAATTTACGCCCAAAGGCATGTGCAATCCAGCAAGAAACGGCAGGAAAAGGCATAGGATTTCAAGCCATCCACTAGATGTAACTGTCACTGGTCCAGCTCAGATTACTCTGACAGGCAGTGTGATGATATCCTGGCTAATGAACAGAGCTCCTTCTAAGGAAGGACCACAGCAAGAAAAGGGCAATTTTGACCTTATTCAGAATATTCCATCAAACATCCATTACCACCCACAACACAACACTCAGTATGGAACCGAGATCTCCCAGCAGGCTGGCGATGGAGTGCCCCAGGCCCTTCTCCTTGGGACAACAGAAGATGGCTCTCTGCTTCATCACTCAGACCAAAGCCCACAGGTTCAGAGATATTTAATCTCTCTGCAGTGTGTCTGAGCTTTTTCTTTACCAATGATGACTACTCAATAAAACTTTGTAACTGCAACTTCATATCCACAAAATAAATCAATTTTAACTGCATAGCCTAAGTATGTGAGCATTCTGGCAACCAATTGAAAACAGATAGGTTCCTACTCATAACCCCATGGCAGGGAAAACCATGACAAACCTAGGAAGATATGTTCAGAAAGGAAAATCTCACACCAATACTCATATGGAAATGATTTTTTCAAAACACTGTGGTATTACAAACCCAGCCCAATAAACAGCAAGGTCACGATAGCATCGTACATCATGGCATCTCCTGTAAAATTCAATTTATTCAGCTACAGGACACTACAAAGAAAAAAAAATGAAGCAACAGTGGGAAAGAAAATAAGTTTAGGTTGTGTTATTCACAGTACTGCACACACAGCACCACAAAATCCATGTAAAAAGGAGCTATTCACACCCAAACTGAGCAGAGGTGAATTACAGGACTTGGCACATCTCTTCCACCTTCCCTATTTGAGAGCAGAGGGATCCTGGAGAACTCATAGGTGCTCCCCAGATGACAAGTGACACTGTCACACTGTCACTCCAGGCTATCCAGAGGCTGCACGGCCTGGAGAGGAGCACAGCCAGGCCAACAAGGCTGCCCCAGGGGCTCAGGATTTAAAGCTAACTTGGGTCTTCATCTGCTCTCTTTAAAAGTTCTCTGCAAATGAAACAGATAAAATATTCCTTTTGTGCATGTAAAGAATACTACAAAGGGACAAAAGTTACATAAAGAAGTCTAATATGCAAGTAAAGCTTTGCCTAGCTAGTGCTCTGTTGAAGTGATCTTCTAGATTACAATCTTCCATCAAAATCAACACCCCATGTAAAATATTGTTGTTACTGAAACAAGCTCCCCAGACGAGCAGTCATGACACCAAGCCTGCCAGTGTTTAAGAAGTTTTGGGGCAACGCTCTTAGGTAGATGGTTTAACTTTTGGGTTGCCCTGTGGGGAGCCAGGAGTTGGACCTGATGATCCTCACAGGTCCCTTCCAGCTCAGGATGTTCTATGATTCTGTGCAAGCCATTGGGCAGAGACAAAAACAGCCACAATAACTATGTTTAAAAAGCATGATAACTTGTCAGTCTAGAAGGACATACAGTGATCTTCTTGAGAACCTGCTGGAGCTGTCCCGGACATTTCCCTGACTAGAAACAAGGCTATAATCAAACATACAATTAGCTTCATGGTCAGGAACAATTACACAAAATATTCCTGAGCGAGGGCTAAATTTGGTCCACTTGGAGGTTACAGAAATATAACATAGTGATGAGCAAAAGCAACCAAGAGAAACACTCTTATGTCCTACCTACTCATCCAGCACTAAGGTGTGAAAACTAACCAGAAGTAAATGGTTAGAAGGATTTAAGGGCTGGCTGAGTGCACCTTAAGCTATCAGCTACACAAGTGTCAAAGTCTAAGGCTGGGCCAGCCACTGACCTCTGGGAGACCCTCTCTATGATCCCCCAGCACCCTTCTATGGGAGGGAAACAGGGAGAGAGGCTGTAAGGTTAGAAAAAAAACTTGAACAATAACAATGAAGATGCTATATACAGATACATACAAGTATGCAAATGTGGTTAAGGGAAAGAAGCCAAAGAGTCGTGGTCAATGGGGCAGAGTCTGGTTGGAGGCCTGTATCCAGTGGAGTCCCTCAAGGGTCGGTACTGGGACCAGTATTATTCAATATATTCATCAATGACTTGGATGAGGCACTAGAGAGTACTATCAGCAAGTTTGCTGATGACACCAAGCTGGGAGGAGTGGCTGACACACCAGAAGGCTGTGCTGCCACCCAGCGAGATCTGGACAGGCTGGAGAGTTGGGCGGGGAAAAATTTAATGAAATATAACAAGGGTAAGTGTAGAGTCTTGCATCTGGGTAGGAACAACCTCTGGTTCCAGTATAAGTTGGGGAATGACTTATTAGAGAACAGTGTAGGGGAAAGGGACCTGGGAGTCTTGGTGGACAGCAGGATGACCATGAGCCAGCAGTGTGTCCTTGTGGCCAGGAAGGCCAATGGCATCCTGGGGTGTGTTAGAAGGGGGGTGGTTAGTAGGTCAAGAGAGGTTCTCCTGCCCCTCTACTCTGCCCTGGTGAGACCCCATCTGGAGTATTGTGTCCAGCTCTGGGCCCCTCAGTTCAAGAAAGACAGGGAAGTGCTGGAGAGAGTCCAGCACAGGGCAACTAGGATGATTAAGGGAGTGGAGCATCTCCCTTATGAGAAAAGACTGAGGGAGCTGGGGCGCTTTAGGTTGGAGAAGAGGAGACTGAGGGGTGACCTTATTAATGTTTACAAATACCTAAAGGGGGAGTGTCACAAGGATGGAGCCAGGCTCTTATTGGTGACAACCAATGATAGGACCAGGGGTAATGGGCTGAAACTGGAACATAAGAGGTTCCGCTTAAACTCCAGAAGAAACTTCTCCTCAGTGAGGGTGACGGAGCACTGGAACGGGCTGCCCAGAGAGGTTGTGGAGTCTCCTTCTCTGGAGACATTCAAGACCCGCCTGGACACGTTCCTATGTAGCATTATCTAGGCGCTCCTGCTCTGGCAGGGGGATTGGACTTGATGATCTTTCGAGGTCCCTTCCAATCCCTGACATTCTGTGATTCTGTGTGATATCCCAAGATAGAAATAAATACACTAACACAGAACTAAGCTCTGAGTGCAAAAGCCCCAGACTGGACTCAACAACATACAGAAGCACTCAAGCCCAGAGTTCTAGTGACAGCACAAAAAATAAAAATAGAAAAGAAAGCTTTCACAAAAAAAAGGAAGTGTCATACCTAGGGAGGACAGGGAAGGTCACCTGTCCTGACGAGCGGTGCTCCTCTGCAGCACGGGAACAGACTCGGGGCCATGGACAGTGCAGGGAGAGCTGAGGATCAGCCCACCCTGACCCTCCCAGCCCAGCAGCACTGAAGCCCCATGGCTCTGCTCTGGGACCCTTTTATACTGAGCCCCGGGAAGGAGCACTCTGATTGGCCCAGGGGGGTCACCTGACCCACCCTCTCCTCCCCCATGGGGATCGCCCCCTGGGCCAGGAGCTCCAGAGAACTTTCATCCTGGTGGAACCTCAAACCAAACAAGTGAGGTGGGAAGAAGTGTTCCTCTCCTTTTTTCTTTTGTTTTCCCCACCCCCCCCCCCCCGGGGCTGTTTTACAGCTATTGCCATGCCAAGCAGCCTTTGTGCTTGCACGCTTGCCGTTATCTGTTTTCAAGGGTTCCTAATCCAGGAAAGAATTTAAGGGATTTAAGCATGTAATCTGGGTTCCCAGCTCCCTGAGAGGGAAGATGGAGATGAGGAGCACAATGAAGTCCCCATAATCCAAGACGAGATGGTCAGCGACCTGCTATAGCACTTAAACACACACACATCTATGGGGCCAGCTGGGATCCACCCAAGGGTACTGAAGGACTCACCAAGGCTGAAGTGCTCACCAAGCCACTCTCCATCATCTACCAGCAGTCCTGGCTAACTGGAGAAGTCCCACTTGACTGAAGGTTAGCAAAAGTGATGCCTGCTTACAAGAAGGGCCAGAAGGAGGATCCCAGGATCTATAGACCTGCCAGCCTGACCTCACTGCCAGGGAACGTCATGGAGCCGATCATCCTGAGTGCCAGTCCTTTGTGAGAAGCATCATGGGTAACTGCAATGCCTCATTGCTTTTATTGTGCTTTTATCATGAACTGCAACGGCCCAGCAAGCCTTGAGCAGAGTGCAGAAATATCAGGGGCAAGGGCCACATATTCACAGAATCTCTCTGGTTGGAAGAGACCTTTAGGACGGTCGAGTCCAACCATTAACCCAGCACTGCCAGGTTACCACTAAGCCATGTCCCTCCAGCACTGCCAGGTTACCACTAAGCCATGTCCCTAAGCATCAGAGCAACACGTTCCTCCTTCCACGTGTTCTTTGAAAATTGGGGCTGTGTTACTTCCAGTGAGCCTAACCTGTGACAACCATCAGAGTTCCTTCTCTGTTAATTGGAGAAACTATGCTCTTAGTGCATTTTTCACTCGGTGACTTCATTACTGAGCAAGGGGATGGTACCACACAGGGAGAGGGAAAGGCTAGTCCCAGGGGAGCCAGCTGTGTCTGATGAGCAGGAGGCATCAGCTTCATCTGTAGCAAAAAGAGGTGAAGTATTGCTGTGCGTGACTGAGCAAAGGGAAGAGGACTGCTCAGGTATCTAATCAGGCTACAGTGACCTGCGGGTCTTACACGAGCCTTTCACAGAGGTGCTAGCTCACCATGGCCACAATGAGCAGAACTCAGCTTGTTACAGCCCTGGTATCAACAGGGGTCCTGGATCTGCATAATCTCCTCAAATGCACCTCTGCCATCTAATTAATTGGCAAATAATTAGCCTAAATTCTAGCAGATCTTTAAGTGGTTGCAGCTTTCTATAGCAAGCACAGTTTTCTAACACTACTTGCTGTCCTCTCACTGAAATGCACAATAAAAGGTGGGCAAAGGTAAGGATTAAATCAGAGGTTTAGCAGCATCAGGGGTGGGCCAGGGCTGAGCACCCTCCAGAGACCCACCCACTGATGTAGGCAGTCAGGGATCAATCAGTTCTTCCTCATACGTTGTGGCAAACACACACCCCACAAGGGGCCTTGTTCACTGACAAATACCAGATTGCCTCAGCATGGCTGTTCTGGGGCTTAAGTTTCCTGAAAAATGCAGCTTTTATTAAAGATAATTAAGCATTGTTTTCTTTGGGGTGAGTCACTGAGCTGCATCATGTATGCTTTCACATTTTGGAAGATCAGTATGATGATACCAAGGAAATATAATAATTTTGATTACCACAGCAAGATCGAGGGCAGCAAGTTCTGAGCTTAAATTTCACTATGAACATCTATTATTACTCCCATACTAACAAAGCAGTGCCCTGAACATGTTCATCTGTTACTCAGGGCTCCTGGGGAATACTGGAATAACTGTTCCTCCATCCCACTTGCAAGATACTACAGCTTTGTAGTTCACCGGTTCAAGACAAATTCATACCGACTGCAGGAAACTATTGGGATATTTTAGGCCATTGTTTTGTAGCAAGAAGTCACCACTGGTGAACAGCAAGGATTAAACTCCATCTTCAGGGAGGTCTAGGCATCTTCTCAGGCACTTTTTCAGGAACAGCACATTGAAAAAGCCAAGATCCATAAGCAGTCTTGTAAAAGAAGCTTTTGCAACACCAAGAAAAGTCTGCTGAGGTTAACAAAGACATTGATGCTATTTACTTGATGGAGCCAAATCTTCATCACCTTTTCAACAGCAAGGGTGGGATTTGCCTCCAGCCATTCAGAGGAAGGAGACAGAATTCAGAACACACCTACCTTGAATACAGAGGCAGTTCTCCAGGGCTGGAGTTCAAATCTGAAATGCTTTTGGAACACTGATGTGGAGGTGTCACACCAAAGTAGGTGCATAAATATTTTGGCTTTCATTTCAGTTAAGATTACTAGCTAATTCACTGGCAGATGTAGGCACTCTGGGTTCTAGGTACACTAGAGCCCACCACCCTCAGCTCAACAGTTGCACCAAAGTCGATGTAATCAGCTAATTAATAGCATTGGAAGACCTGGCCCTCCATTCTTCATTTCTGTCTTTAGATTTACTTGGTTGAATTACTGTTAATTTCAAGATCTCATGCCTATTGCAAAGAAAAAAAAAATCTGCCTATTGAAAAAAAAAAAGTTATAGGCATCAGAAATGATCAAATAGCCCTTCAGAGCCTTGCAGAGCCTGGTGCATTTCCATGCAACTTGTTAACACATATTTCACTCCCTGAGAAAAAGTCTCTCACTTCAGCAGCTCAATATAGGTCAGATCTAGAAGATCTGTTGGAAATATGCTAAATCCCAAATAATAAAGCAGTAGATTCAATTCCACTCGAATTCAGATCTTCTGAAATCTCCATAGCCAGCTCTCCAGCTGATAAAACAGGACTACGACCCAGTTTGAGGAGAATCTGTGCCGTAACATGAAAATGAGCTGTAGTCAGGCAAAGAATGAACCTCGAGACTGTAATTCTGTTTTGCAATACATGCAGCAGCTCGCTGCTTGGAGTAGGACAACACTTCCTCAGCTGAGGAAACTGTTGCAGGATTGCTGAGCAAACTCAGACTCTTCTCCTACGTTTAGATTTCAGAGGACTGCAGGGCTTTACAAGTCTTTGAAACAATTGACTGATTGCTTTTTCTCTAGCTAGAAAATGGAGACTGAAGAGTGAAGAATCTTCTAGAAAAATAATTATAGTTGTTCTTATTGATTATAAAACACATGAAGATATACACAAGAATTATATTTCTTGTCGAAAATTATGCATTACCCCTAAAACTTGATCACCTATGAAATACATCTACGTTTGTGACAAAGATTTCCAGAGACCACTTAGTGGATTGGTTTCTAAAGCTACTTTTTATTCCTAATACCTGCATTAAAGTATTTTGACCACTTTCTGAGTTCTAGGATGCCACAAACTATCCAAACCGCACTACTAGAATAAAATACTTTAAAGCTTATCATTCCTACAGATGATTTTACTCAAATAAACATAAACACAAGGGATTGTGTGGATTAAAGCCATATTCACCTGGTTTCAGCCCTTGTCTTTGTCTGGAGCTAAAGCTACACTCATTAACGTGAAACAGTAAACTCAAACTTTAACCTATTCAGCTTGAATTTGACTCAGAGTCTTGGCAGCATCCCGGGTAGCGTACTATCCACAACCCTTTTTGGCTTTCACAGATGTACAGTGATTTAAAGCTCTGTGGACAATGCTAGTGCCTTTGAGATAGCCCAGGTATATGTAATTTTATACAAAAGCATGAACACTAGGCTGCCACAGCCTGACCAAGTTTGTCCGGACCGTGCCAGCATTTACACTGCAGCCCCACTGTAATCACCAGGAAGTCCTCCTGTGGTGAAGGAAGGTGCAAAAAGAAAGGACAAACGGGTCATGAATTCCTAAATAAAATGCTGAATCTTCCTGAAGATGCTTGACTATGCAAAGGCCATTGGTCAGCAGGAAGGACTTTGTAAAAGCACTGTTCTTCCTACCATCTCGTTTCAGTGGGAACTCTGTAGATCGGGGGTGTACGCTACAAAGCCTCTGCCTGTTGAGAAAACAAGTCCTTCTTACTAGCGTTACCTGATTTTCTGCACACTCCTTTGCCTCTGCTTTCCTCCCCAGCCCCTCCACCAGAAACCAAGGTTACATTCCTGCCTCAGTGCTGCCTGGTCTTGCCTTGGTCCCACGCAGGCCGCTGTGGTAAAAGATTTACTTGCTAATTCACCACATATCAATGTCCAAGGCAGTGCCATATTCCTCTGAATTTAAAGCAGGAAACCATTTCTGAAGTGTTGTGGCATCTCACAAAAGCAATTCAGTGTTGCCAGCACTGCATTTTCTATTGTATTCTCCAAACTTTGGTAAGAGCTCGATAGCTTCAGTGAAAATTCCCCGGAGGACATGTCTGATAGCACAGAAACGTAATTTAATCCCTGTTAGCTGATCACACATCATTTGTGAGAGAACTCTAGATTAAGTGATAGGGCACTACTTGCTAAATGAAAGCCAACTTCTGCCAATAATCATAAAAATATAACTGTGAGGGGTCCCAGTAGCTAAAGGAGGGAAAGCCAGGCTATAATCCCGTTGCAAAGAGTGGGCGTAGGAAGCTCTGCAGCCCCGTGAGCAGAGCTCGTGCTGGCGTGATGCTCTGTCCCCAGGGCACGCGGGTACCACAGACACGGCCTCTCTTACACAGGTACCAGGCAAGGTTCACACGACCCAGCACCTGAACTCGCAAACACCAAGTTCTCGCTCCAGAATGCTAGTAAGAGTTTTTTAGTTGATGTGGCAAATAACACACAAAGGCAGCCAAGACATGTATCTACAGAAAAGATTTGCAAAATAATTCTCACTCAGGGCAAAACTGAAGAAAATCCCAACTCCCACAGTACACATATAAAAAGTTCCAGAAATAAATTATTATCTCTGCTTGCATTCTCTGCTCTGTATAATCATATTGCTTGCCAAGACTTTTTAGAGAAACGTTTATTTTAAAAATGCGCTGATTCATCAACACTGATTTCTTATGTAGGGAAAAAGGTCGGTTATGACGAATTGCCAGTTTCAATATTCAATTCAAAATCCAGTTTGGATAGTCTAGATGAAAGGTATCAATTTTTTATTCAAAGCTGGCTTTTCACTATGAAAATATGATCACTCACAGCAAAAATGTAATGTAAAACAAAAAAAATGAAATTCAGAACAATTTATTTTAAAATATTCTAAGCAAGTGGTTACAACTGGCTGCCTTAATTTTTATTTTCAGTGGTTCCTCACATCCTAACAGAAATCTGGACAGTGGTCTTATCTGAAGAGTGGTCTTATTTTTTCCTTGCAGCATTCTTCCAAGCACCACCAGCAGCTGTGAAAGCTTCCCACGAGCACAGCACAGACAGACAGGGGCTCAGGGTGCAGGCAGTCACATCCCAGTGTGACAAGTCTGAGTACCCATGCTGGCAATCGCCTGTTACAGTGCTCCTTATGTTGTCCTCTGCTCCTGGCCCATCGCAGCAGGACGCACGTGAGACAGCCCTCTGAAACCCCCTTTGGGTGTGGAAAGTTTATTTCCTCTCTCCCCAGCATTTATTCTGTTCACTTAGGAACAGCCTTTCGCTGTACAACCATCAGTTAATATTGGCTCCCTCCTTCTTGCTCGTGCTGATCCTTTTCTCTCCCTCCTGCGGGGCGCACGGAGGGTTAGCTGGGTTCCCTCCCGGGGACCCCCTGTGGTGGCCACAGCCCCCTGAGCCCACTGCTCCTGGCCAGGCATCCTCCCAGCCCCACGCCAGCAGAGCACTTCTTGGCCCCTTGCTAGCAAGGAAACGGGCAACCTCCTCACATTTCAAACGCTGAGGTGAGGAACAAAGCGGTTTATAGCTTCAGTTGTTAAGCGCTGTGCAGCACGTGCTGTCCCAGACCACCGCAGCAGCAGCCCAAGGACAGAAGCCTAGACTAGACTGTAATTTGCTTCTACATTTTAATCAAGAAGCAAGACCTAATCAGCCTTTCTTGTAACTCCCCACTAAAACAACATCATGGAGGCTCTAACAGCAGTTGCCAAAGTTTCTCTCTATGACTTCACTTTAAACAAAACAAAACAAGAAGAAAAAAGGAAAAGAGGCATGGGTTATGTTCGCAGGTCCAGGTTTTCAAGGCAATTAAACCCCTTCTGCATTAAAATCCCCAGGTTTCTTTACTCAGCAGAGCAAGGAAGATCCCTTTGTTCATGAGGAAAACGACAACTGGGATTTACTTATTCGTCCAGGCATCCCAGCGGCACAGGACACCCACCCACCCCAGCGCACACCTGGGCAGGGCTCTCCCATGTTCACAGGCTGAAACACACCCTTTGCTACCCACCGTGATCAATACCAAATGTTAGGAAAAAAAGAAAGAATTAAATTAGAAAGGGTTTCTAGTCCACAAGATATGCTTTCACACTTTAACAAACATTTTACTTTCGAAGGACAGCAATCTGGAAAGCTCAGAACATTATGTAAGGGACATAGCCAGCAGAAGGATCATAAAGTTAAAAAGTCTCTGTTAATCAATGACAAATTTAATACTTGTTGCTACAATTACAAAGATAATAGTTCCTTTATGTCTGTGCCTTTGGTTTTGCAGCTGTAAAATAGCTTTGAAATTCAGCATTTCAAGTAACAGAAATTAATAGGAGGTCATTTCTACCAGAGAAATTTTAGGGGCCCATCCTCTCTAATCATCATTAAAAACTAAATCCACAGGAGAAGAGGCACTTTACTGATTGTCAAGTGGAAGCTATTATTCATTTGATGAAGCTCTTGGCACAGTGCCATTTATTCTGCTGTAGAGCCTGCTGGTTGCTCTACTTCATCTCATGCAATCAAGGTTGTTTCTGCCTGCCAAGAGTTATTTATAGAGTGGGAAAAAAAAAACCAGTATGTTCTCTTGCTTCAAAAACAAGTTTCAAACTTTCTAACTGAACAACTGCTTCCCTACTCCCCAATAACATTTGTCAGAGTCCTGTGTTCAAAAACAAAAGCACATTCCTAGATTTCATCTTCCCTAAAACATGGAAACAATCCCCATGCCATGCACATTTCCATTGAGGAATCATCTGATTTTCTCAAGCCCAGATCCTGCACAACCACGTACCTCTGGCCGCGCGCAGCCCGTTTCGCCGCATCGCAGCCCTCCTGGCCGGCGTCAGCGCCAAAGCGGATGTGCAGAAGTTCCTCCTCTGAGGATCCCCTTCCCTGACACAATTCACCTGTACCTAAAGGGTGTGGAAACTTTGGGGGCGGTAGGAACCCTTTGCCTGTCCTTGCTAAGCTGCCAGGGCGAGGAGGTGGGTGAAGCATTTGGGCTGAGGGAGGATGAATTTCTATCGCAAAGCTTGACTCTCCAGAGCCAAGTTCACGTGTGACCTTTACACCCACGCAGTTTTCCACGGTGTTGTGGAAAGTGCTTCTACATCCCCTTCGATGCACAAACAACAATAAATTCCTAAGCAAAAGTTTAAAGCCTGGTTTTGACCTCAAGGCCAGTTTAAATCAGGAATCCTGACATTCTTGAACTGAAATATATGGAATCAGAATCAGTGTTTAGAATGAGCGCAGTAAAGCACCACTAGTGTCCAGTTTGTGCATGAACCCAGAACCAGCCCTTTAAAGTTTCTAGAGTTTTTAAGAGCAGTCCCAAATAAAGCTCGGACTAAACATCTTAGAAAGGAGGAAAGTGAATTTCACACACAGTAAAAGTAGAAGTCTCGCAAATGCTCAAGAAGCAGAACTATCAGTGTGCAACTGAGTAATTTTATAATGGAATTCTAGTTTATTCAACTCCATGAAACAGAAAGCAAACCATGGGTCATTTTCATTCCAGAATATATTGTTAATCCTTCATTTCCAGACCAATCGACCAGTCCCTTCAAACAGACAGAGTCATTTTGAGTTTACTCACTGCAGTTTTGGCACCTTTACTCACACAAGACAGCACCTTGTTCCTCGGGTGTTGTACCTGGTATCACACAATCACTCCCCATCACTGGTATGCCCTTCCCTTTCCACCTTGGGGCTTCATACATAAAAACCAAAGCACAACGCCTGCATGAGTCTCCTTCACCTCTAAAGCAAAACTCTGTCCCCTGTTCCTCCACATGTGAAGTCTCTCCAGTGCCCCATGTCCCGGTTTGAGGGGGGATGGAGCTGAGGCAGCTCACCAACTTCTTTGCTTCACAAACCTCATGTGGGGACTAACAAAGATGATTAAGTTGGCCCCATTTCTAAGATTTTATTGTCATTTAACAGTCCTCATAGACAAAAAGCAGAGATTTGTTTCCAGATCATAATTTCCTAAATAAAATACCAGCCAAATGCAGAAAGGTTTTCTAATGGGTTCTATCCCTTTCCTTTTGACCTCTCTTTTGATATAGGTTAGTGCATCTTTAGTTAAACAGAAATCTTAAGACATACAGAGAGATGTTAGTCACCAACTGCTATAGGGAGACTGCCAGGAAATCCCTTCAGTAAAGAAAATGTTGAACAATTGTTAGCCAATTTCCTAGGGATTTTATACATAACAAGCAAAGTACATTAGGAGCTCTTGATTTAACAAAAAACCCTGAATTATGCATTTGTGTAATGACAAGTACTGTAGGCAACATTTACACAAGTATGCAAATTCTATGTAAAATCTAGTCTGCATATGGTGAAATACCCATCCCCCATATAAAACATGGGACAATTCCAGGGAAGAATTTTCAGCAGGTACTACCTTCTGCAGCACGGTAAGCACCGCACAGCTTGATTGAGAAAACACGTTTCTAAAATAACCAGCAAAACTATTGTTCTAACTGGTACGTGAAAAAAGAAAAGACATATAAATCACTGGAAAATCATGTGTGGTTTGAGGATTATGTCTCCAAGCCAGTTTTCCCATTGGATGACATGCCAAACCCCGGACACCAAAATGGGTTATGCTGAAGAGCAAATACCAGTCATTAACTTTCCTGTGGTTTAATAATTACACCTCTTCCTGGGGATGTGATTAAACCACACACAGCATTAGAAAACAGAGGGAATTAAGTCAATATGCCTCAGAGCTGAAGAGTAAGTGAATGTGTATAGGAAAAAAAAGCTGGATCAGATGGCTAGACGTATATTTTCAAAGTCCGTACAGCAGTGCAACACACGAATGCAATAAGAATCACATCATTACCAGATGTAACGGCATTCTCCCCCTCCACGAGGGAAATGCAGCATTGCATTACAGAAAGACATGAGGGGCACCGAGATCAGCAGAGACCTGACCCCCCACCGTGAGCCCTGTCTCTTTGAATGGAAGGAGGACTCCTTGCCAAAACATTTTGGTCCGCTGTTTGCCTCAGCAGCAATGCTGTGTTTTCATATTCCTTCCTGGGACACAGGCAAAAAGCACCTGAAATGCCTGGCAGGGCACTGCTGCTTCTGAAAAGCCTAAATATAATCAAACTGAAGCCTGTGGAAAGAAAGAAAGGGCCCAAGGACAAACATCTCCACCCCACACACATGCCTAGCTCAAGACAAGCTGAACGTTCAGTCATTCACATTCTCTCACTGCAGGGGGGTTGCACGAGATGACCTTTACAGGTCCCTTCCAGCCCAATGCATTCAATAATTCTATGATTCAATGATTCGATGATTTGATGATTCGATGATTCTCTTCCACTTTGACTTTGGCATTATAGTGTTAGAAACATTTCCAATCAATACAGAATTATTACATTACATAATAATTCATGTTGCACTGTAAGGTGACATAAGCCACAAGAAATGGCATTTCTGAAGAACTATATTTAACAAAGACTCTCCTATTTCTCCAATTTTTAACTGGAGTAACTCCAGGAAATTCACTCAAGTTACTTCTGGGTGAGAAGTGATAAAGAGGGAGAAAAAGAGTCTCTGTTTCGCTCCCTGCCTGTAAGATGAAGCGGTACAGGATTGTCTTAGTGAGACACTGACACTTAGCAAAGCATCTACAATGAAAATAATAAATTTAAAGTGTGAGACTGGCAGGGAGAGCTTGCGAATCCCACTCTGACACTTGCCTAACCCTCCCCGCGTCTCTCCCAGCCCGACCGCTTTCCAGCCCACAGTCCTGCCTCCAAGACTGAGGCTGAGCACAGCGGCAGGGGGTTGTAGGTGGGAGGACCACTCATCCTCCCTCAGCCCCTGGCTCACTAGGGGAGCTACTTCGCTCATAGAGAGAGCAGCTGGCGGGTATTGATCTGGTCTGGATCAGAACCAGCAACCAGGAGAGAAGGGATCTTGTTGGGCTGCTGCTTGCTGAGCCATCCAGTGATGCTTAATCTGAGCAGAAGTTTTGCTGCCAAACGTTTGTGAACCTCAGTGGGTGCGATTCTTGATTTTTTCAAACGCTAGCATTACTGAAGAGATAAATGTTCTAGCAGCAAATTTTCTTTTTTTTTTAAAAAAAAAAAGTAATAAAAGATACCCATGTAAGTACTTTCTCTTCTCTGGAGAAGAGAGCATCTACAACAGCTGGCAGAATTGATGCAAGCAAAAAGTAGCAAATTCAAACAGGTAAAAATTAGATATTTGCCTCTAAAAACCTTCTAGCTTTATCAGATCCAGTGTTAATAAAAAATACCTTCAGGCTGAGTGCAAATTTCTAGGTGGGAACAGCTCTTTTCCTAATTATAAGTCTTTGCCCACTGACCATGTTCTCTTAACACACATCTGGAGAGGATGGGAAGAGAACTTGTTCTAAAACCATTTGCAAGCAACAGCAACGAGCCAAAGAGGTTTGGCAAAGTTTAGGAGGATGCTGGCTCAGGAGGCCAAATTAATTGCCTTTGATGAAGTAACATCAGGGAGGAATTTAGGACTAAAGCATTTAAATTGAGAGTCATTTAGGCTCCAATGGCACCATCTGGTTTTGGACAATTCTGTAAGGACTGCTCAAGGAGAAGAGCGTGGCAGTAGGGTGCCAGAGCAGGCAACAGCAGAGCTCTGTGGCTGGCCAAGGGCTGTTTCCAGTTCCCAGGGCAGGGGGAACGACAAAAGTGACGTTTTCATTTTCTTTGAACATTTTTCTTCAATAGTTGGAACAAAACTGGTGAAGGCTCTAGAGAACAAGTGTGATGAGGAGCGGCTGAGGGACCTGGGGCTGTTCAGCCTGGAGATGAAGAGGCTGCAGGGAGACCTTCTCGCTCTCTACAACTCCCTGACAGGAGGGGGTAGCGAGGTGGGTATTGGTCTTTCCTCACAAGTTACAACCAACAGAACAAGAGGAAAAGGCCTCAAGTTATGCCAGGGGAGGTTTAGGTTGGAGATTGGGAAAAACTTCTTCATGGAAAGGGTTGTCAAAGGCTTGAACCGGCTGCCCAGGGCAGGGGTTCAATCACCATCCCTGGAGGTGTTTATAGAACGTCCAGATGTGGTGCTGAGGGGCATGGTTTAGAAGCAGGCCTGGTAGAGTTAGGTGATGGTCGGACTTGATGATCTTAAAGGTCTTTTCCAAGCAAAACAATTCTATGATTCTATCAAATACCCAAGAAGAAGACACTCCATTTTTCAATCATCTGCTAAGTCATTTTCCCCTCAGTGGTAACACCCCCAGAACTTAGCTCCAAGTGACTACTCCCTGTGTAAACTTGCACTTTAGCAGGGGAAAAAAATGGAAGATGCTCCCAACACACAGTATTTTGTACCGATAATTTCAAACAGTTCTAGCAAATGTCTTGCTCCACTTTCATAAAAGTGTTCAGATACAGACTTGGGGTATGAAGGCCCCTTGGCTGGCACATCTTGGCACCTGGGCTGGAAGGAGCCACGTACACCATCACCATAGCACAGCCAGGATGAGCCAGCACAGCAGGCCTGGGATCTGCTCCAGTGTCAGCAACTGAGTCACCAAAGCCTCTGGGACAGCAGTGTTCTGAACCAAGATGCTAATCCTCACACCCTTCTGCAAAAGTCACTAATATCGGCGATAACCCCAAACACAGACTGCAGGAGGCTGGCTGCCCATTGCTGGTTACACAATGCCACCACAGTCCTGCATTTTCCTGCATTTCCTGGGGCAACTGGACCCTCTGGGAGGTCTCCCCAGACGACAAAACACAGCCCACAGAAGAATCACTCTGCTGAAGGAGGCAGTAAGTGATTGTCTTTGCATCACTTGGGTTTTCTTTCTTTTTTCTTCTGCTTTGTCCTCCCTTCACTTAAGCTGTCTCTATCTTCACTCTCTAGTTGTTCTGGCTTTTGTCCCTCCTTGACCGTTCCCTATCTGTCATGATCTCCTCTACCTGGACTGCCCACTCTGTCACCTTAATTTGTAAAACACCCACTAATCAGAGTTAATGAGACCACTGAGGTAACTACGCTTTATTAGAGGACATCATCTTTAACCAGCCACAAGGCCACACGGTAACTTCTACATCCTGCAATCTACTCTGCCAAACGGCAAGATTAATTAGCAGTCCCTGTCACTGAAGGGGAGGCATATACAGTCACCCCTGGAAAGGTCACGCAGCGCAGGACCACACTGGTCAGACGCATCTGCAGGCATGGCCAGTGCCGGAAAGCAGGTGAGCCCGTGCCGTGCCGCGGTGACACACATCTGTGTCCTTCGGTCACTGTAAGGGCTTCCCTCGCCTTCCCTGCCACAACCAGCCCTTTCTAACCCAGTCTGTGAACAGCAACAAGGAAATATGAAGACGAGATCATTAACTGTTGAAAGACTGCTTTTTTTTTTTTTTTTTTTTTAATCTAACAGCACTTACTTTCTGTCTTTGTCCTCTTTTCTGCCTCCCTGGTCAAAACTCTGTCCCCCCCAGGCCGCCAGGTCCTGCTGACAGGAGCACAGCCCCAGAGCCTGCCGTGTGGCTGTGCTCGGGGGCTGCGAGCCCTGGGGACCTCCTCCGTGGGGGGCTCGGACATCCACACCGAGGGGCCCGGAGCTCTGTGGGAAGGGAAGGTCAGACTGGACCAAGAATGCAGGTGTACGGAACAAGAACAACACTTAGGTGGTAAATGTCTCATTCATTTGGGAAGTTTCTAATTGTTCCTTTGCAGCGTCCTAATACTCTCCCTGTTCTGCATGCAATGTCAAGCAAAAACGTTGATTCTGCTTCTTTGTGTTCTCGAGTAAAACATGTAAGTATTCATGTTTTACAAAAGGGTTTGTTGGGCCACTTCCACAGTTACACTTAACCACATGTATTGCACATACTCATTTTCTCCTGAGGTTTAAGGAACTATGCAGCATGTGTGCATGGATACTCTCATTTTGAGCGAAGCCACACTATTGACACAGACCCGTGAAAGCAAAGCTTAAATGTCGAATTTCACCAAGCTCTACTATGAACCCTATTTAAACAAAGTAGGATTTGCATTGTATGCTCTACAAGAAAGGATTTTTTCTAGCAAATTCTGGGATTAGCCTAGAGGAAGTGTGAGACAATAGATTTCAACGTTTTAATAAACACGTGATTCCTTGGGGAAACTGAAAACTAAGAAAGAGATTGTTTATTGTGGTCTGCATGCCAGATTGTTTCTTTTCTTCTTCCCTGTTACCGCATTTCACTGTTCCCACACCGTTCACCAAGACAAACCCGCATGTCGCCCCGTGGCTCTCTGCAATGCAGTGCCAGGGCCGGTGTGTCACCCTGCTCTTCAGGTCACTACGGATGCCCCCTGGCTCACTTCCCTTGGAGTCAGCTACTGACAGCTACCTGGAGAACTGAGTCGTATAAATATTGACAGAAAACTACATGTAACAAAAACGTTTGTCTTCTTGTTTCTCTCAGTGTTAGGATTTGGCTTCAGGGCACAAGGTGCCCGTTTCAGTGGGTATGGTCATTAGCAGACAAACCAAACAGGATTAGAAGGTGTGTGTTTTTAAACGGAGGCAGTGATGTCAGCCCTCATTTCAGAGTGGTCCTGGTGCCTGCTGACACCCACACGCAGGGAGTTACCGTGTGGAATGAGGCCCCTGCCCAGGGATGAGCAGAGCAGCGTGTTGGGAGACCTGCTCGTGGAATGAAGCTCGGGCAGTGCTTGTCAGGGTAGGTGCAGGGTAACAAGTGCATTTCTGAGTAAGCAAAAAGCCATTTTTCCTGGCCTGTGCTTCCTAGGGGATTGCACAGAGACTGAAGCTTGAGTAAATATTAAAACATGCACAAGGAGTTTCCGAATAGCACCACTGAGGCACCATTCCCAGTTCTAGTCAGAGGAATTCTGTCTATCTTTAACTTCCAATGCAGCACACAGGCACCAAAACATCCAGGTCAGAGTCGCTGGGGTTGCAGAGAGCCCTGAGCAAGGCATCAGTCTCAGCTCAGGAACAGGCTGCAGCTGAAAGGAGAGCACGTACAGCCAGAACAGCTTTAATCTCAAATACCTGCTGCCACCTCACTGTCGGATGCCAATGCACATCCCTGGGGATCCGGGGAGCTGGGAGGCAGACTGAGGTGTCCAGCTCTCAACAACCCGAAACAGCAGCGTTCCGCACTAAGTCAGTTTTGTATCATCTGCCATAAGAAAATAGAGACATGCTGTATATATATGAGGTGGCTCAGTTCATATATCATCTAGGCAAAAACAAGAGCCTATATTATTTCTGTCATTAGTTATAATTAGAGAACTCTAATCAACCCCCTGCCTGCCCCAGTACTCAAAAGTGAATCTGCAATTTTACTTGTGTTCTTCATTAAAGAAGAGGCAGAAAGGAAAAGAAACTCATTCATGAAATTGCCATCGATATCAAGGATTTTTATTTTAGGTTTTACCTTCAACATATGTATCTTTGGATCTTTTAAATAGGAATACAATTCTTCTTCTGCACCATCTCCAGTAATAGTTCTCTGCATAAATTTGTGTAATGCCTATTAAAGACTAGACATTTTGCATTCCTCTTCAGCAATGCTTATAGGACTTCAGTGCAGAGATAGAGAAGAAATATCAAGAAAAGATAAAGACAACCACAGGAGGTATTCGTTGCACACACCTTCCAATGCAGAAGGACAAAATTACTCCAAAATCTTCAGCATCTCGAGTCTCAACTATTTCCAACAGATGGTGCTGATGACATAATTAGGAATGATTAAATTTCAACTTTTATTAGTGAAGGATTTTTAAAGGCACAGGTAAGTAACATCAAGCCCAAACTGACTTCTTCACCAGGGCTGCCCGGACGCCATGACACTGATTTTCACTCCACTCACTCCACTGCTTTCCTTCTGCATTTCTAGGTGGCTCCACACAAATGCCGGAAAAAAACCTGTTCCCAGGCCCACTGCTGAGGTCTGGAGTGTTACCTACCACATCCTCACAGGGCGTCATGGATTTCACAGGATGCTGGATTTAGGAGGTTCATAGAGACTAGAGACAGAGTGACAATTAATCATCTTTTTTTCACTCTGTCGCATCACTGCTTGAAAAGGTACCGTTCATATGTGCTGTAACATGAACAAAAGCTTCCTTTAAGCCAAAGGTTTCACTCTCACAACCAAAGATGCACGCTGCTAACAGAGAACCCAGGAGATCATGCCACCTCTGCCTGACACCTCCGCACTTGCAGGAAACCCATACAAGATATTCATGCAGCTGATTTCGGAAACCAAACTGCATACCAGGGGGTGTGGAAGAAGGCAAGAAAATGCAAAAAGGTTCTGCTTTGGGAAAGTCCATAGATCTGCAGACTGCTCGAATCGCAAGTCGGCAGCAAAACCCAGTGGCCCAACATCCAATGGGGATATCTTTGTTTGCTCCAGAAACCCAGTTTACTCAGGATTTTGTCTCAGACACAGCTAACTGCCTATATACTTTAAAGAACCTGGGAAATTTAATTAAAGTTTTGTGATGCCATGTAGAAAAAAAAAGTTTCCCTGAACCGAGAACGGAATAGGCAGAAGCCCCAGAGAAGAATATGTTTGGTTATTTTGGTAAATAACCACGTGTCAAACCTGTGGCCCCGCTGCCAGCTCTGAAATACTCCAAGCATGTGCTGAGCGCAAGCAGTGATCAGGCCAGGACTTAATGGGCACTTGAATCCCACGGCTTCAGCACGACTGAAGGATGCATGCAAGAACCTCTCCTGAGAGGCTTTCCAATCTGGAATCAGAAAGTGTAACGTCCACTGAGCCAGACAGACCTGTCTCAGTTTCATCAGATTTCCACATTCCTGTCTCTGAGACAGGAGTGTAACACCCGGCGAGGCAGCGTGTGTGCCGCTGCCGCCCGACTGCGTGCCGCATCGTGCGCAGGCAGGTGAGCTGCGGGAGCAAAAGTGCAAAACAGGCAGGAATCAGTTACAATCTGTTTGTTCAGCTTGTCTGGAATGAGATGCATGGTGATGCTCATATATCCATGCCCTCAGAAGTATAATTATCTCAGAACTCAACTACTTTTTGTTGATATAAGCCAAGCCAATCAAACAGACAACTTACAGCTTGTAGAGATGCAGCAACACCAGCTTGCTTACGAGCCTGTTACTCGTGTGGCCGCAGTGCCAGTGATCCAGGGGTTCCCGTGGGACCCAGGGAGGTCACAGCCTTGGCCAGCACTCAGCAGCAATCCTCGTTGGCAAGGACGGGCCGTGGGCAGCAAGCGGCACAGCGCTGCAGGGTGGAACAGCAACGTGGCTGGGAGGCTGTCAGAACGCTCCTCGTGCACCCCTGTCCACTCAGCAGAAAGTTAAAAAGAGCACATGCACCAAAGACAACCAGATAAGGTTTTGTGATGGGAAAAGCCAAGTTCCTCCACAGTCACCTCAGTATTTCAGTCCTACACACTAAAGGATATATTGATGTTCTGGTGCTCTCAGAACTGAGGACAGAACAGGGGTACAAAAAAGCCCACAACTATAGTATTAGTATAGTACTGTGGTTTCTACCTCCTAGTGAGCTACAAAAACTGCCCCATACTCCACAGATTCTGATCTCCTGGACAGCTCATGGGAATCACTCCATGCCTAAGAGCTCTTTCCCCAACATGGAAGTCCAGGGCCCTTCTGCCTTGCCAGGCAGTATGTCCCCCTTTTGACCCAGGTTGCACAGAGACAATCACAACTCCAAAACCCAGGGATGGATTTTCTAGTAATGTGTGCCCTCTCCTTAGCGATCCACATCCACAGGCACCTCTGCCTGTTTTCTGCCACTGGAGCAGCCTGGCTCAGTCCCAACAGATGCCTGAGAAGTCACTTGTACAGACTGCTGAGTCCCCCAAAGTCATTCAGGTAATCCCCTTGTACACCACAGGCCTATTACGTTCAGTGTTTCAATTCCAAGAGGCTTACAGAGCCTACCATGAGCAACAAGCTCTTTCCAGTTAACTCATTCTGATTTCCCATACTAACGCTTCCCAGCAAAATTAAGAATAAAACCCAGTAACAATCCATTATTGTGACAGAACTGTGGGAACATAAAATCTACCTGCAAATTTAAACTAGGGACAGAGTTAAAAGGGCCTCCAAGGGTACTCTGCACAGTTGCACTGACTTGCTTTCACTGATGTCAAGCAACAAACACGTTCATTCTGACTGTGGGAACTTTACCCAGCACTGACAGCACGGCTAACTCAGGTGCTACGCTCCTCCGTTTCTCAAACGCTTCGTCCAGCGAGGACAGCTTCACACAGTGGCTCTCTCAGCAGCCAGATCAAAACCACCAGGTTTTCCTGCACTCTTCTCCACCAACACCGTGTATCTCACTCTCTCAGATTTTGCTGTGTTCACATCTGTCCTACGTCTGTTATTTACCTTATATAAAGTTGCAAGTTACCTGCTTAGCTTGAGCCAGAGCCGTGATTCTTCCCCAAGACGCACAAAAGCCTGTTCCATTTTGTGGGCAAGTCTCTCGGGTACCAAGGACAAGCGGCAGCATGCAGGAGCCACCTCCCAGACGAACCACTGAGCACGCACAGATGTGTGACCTGCTTCTCTAAACGCACCTAACAGACCCTGAAACATCAGGCAGAGGGAAATATTTCTAGCACTGACCATCTCTCTCGAATTCCAAGAAATGGAAAGTACTCTCTCTGTGAAGCTGCTCAGAAAGACATGGACCAAGTATTCAGCTCAGTTTCCTAACAAATAAGGCCAACTGGCAAGTACAGCTGTGTTTATTCACACAGGCGCCGTCTCTCAGCCAGTCCCCACCTAATCAGCTTGTAACGCTCATCCGTTTCAGCTAGCTCTGACAGAGCAACAGGGAGCCATCTCCCAAATCCATGTGAAAACAGGTGGCCAAATAGCAGAAGGATCTTACTAATATTCTAACTGATGGAGAAAGTGCAACAAAAGCCTACCTTGGGTGTCTGAGGGTTCACATGAGGATTGTGGAGTCACCAGGGAAAATCTGTACCTAGCTAAGGCACAAGTCAGCACCTTGTTCAGGGAAACTGTCACTCCTATGGAGAGTCTCTGTGGTCTAGTAGGTGTTGATCTCTTGCTGTAAAAGTAGCAGTGACATTAAAAATCTGATCCATAATGTATTATAAATGGATTAGAAATAAGGATTCTTGGGCAATTTCTTGAACATTCCCCACAGGTCCTACTGTAGCTCTTCTGCCCACGACCAGATCTCCAGCCAATAAGGCAAAAGAGCTTCACATCTGGCTTCTGTCTCAGGGTGAGGCAGCTTCTAGGAGTATGATTTAAGAATCCTGTTCCTGTGCCCTGATAAAAAAGGGCATGTCTGCTGAGGGTTCGGGCTGGGCCAGGCACTGACCCCTCTCCTTCCCCAGAAGGGAAGGGAAAGGGAATGAGGCAGAGAGACTTAGGGATTGGAAAAGAAAACTAAAACAGCTTTAGTAAAACACTAATAGTGCTAATAAGGAAATAATGAAAGTAATGTGCTATACACAAATATATACAAAACCAGTATCGAACCTGAACCCCTTGTGACAGCAATCCCCACCTATGCTCAGAGCCAGCAGTGCCAGGGCAGCCCCAGGCTCAGGGGCAGAGCGGAACAGATTTCGGGGCCGGATTTTGGGAACACAGTATCAGGACCAAAGGCAGGAGATCAGATGGAGTCCTCCAAGGACGTCGGCCATTGAAAAAGAGAGAAAAAGAAGCAAGAAGTGCTGAACCCCTGTGATTCCTCAGCTCCATACTGAAAGTGATGTATATGGAGTGGAATCCTCTTGTTGGTCACAGAATCACAGAATGTTAGAGGTTGGAAGGGACCTCAAAGATCATCTAGTCCAAACCCCGCGCCAGAGCAGGACCACCTACAGCAGAGGGCACAGGAACGCATCCAGGCGGGTTTGAATGTCTCCAGAGAAGGAGATTCCACAACCTCCCTGGGCAGCCTGTGCCAGGGCTCTGTGACCCTCACAGTAAAAAAGTTTTTTCTCATATTTTTATGGAACCTCTTATGTTCCAGCTTCCACCCATTGCCCCTTGTCCTGTCACTGGACACCGCTGAAAAGAGCCTGGCTCCGTCCTCCTGACATTCCCCCTTGACATATTTATAAACATTAATGAGGTCACCCCTCAGCCTCCTCTTCTCCAAGCTAAAGAGACCCAGCTCCTTCAGCCTTTCCTCATAAGGGAGATGCTCCACTCCCTTCACCATCTTTGTGGCTCTGCGCTGGACTCTCTCCAGCAGCTCCCTGTCTCTCTTGAACTGAGGGGCCCAGAACTGGACACAATATTCCAGATGTGGCCTCACCAGGGCAGAGTAGAGGGGCAGGAGGACCTCTCTTGACCTACTTGCTACTCCCCTTCTAACACACCCCAGGATGCCATTGGCCTTCTTGGCCACGAGGGCACATTGCTGGCTCATGCCCATCCTGCTGCCCACTAGAACCCCCAGGTCCCTTTCCCCTGCGCTGCTCTCCAGCAGGGCAGTCCCCAGCCTATATTGGCACATGGGGTTATTCTTTCCCAAGTGCAAAACTCTACACTTGCCCTTGTTGAACTTCATAAGATTTCTCCCCACCCAGCCCTCCAGCCTGTCCAGGTCTCTCTGAATGGCTGCACAGCCTTCTGGTGTGTCAACCACTCCTCCCAATTTTGTATCATCAGCAAACTTGCTGACAACATTCGCTAATCCCTCGTCCAGGTCATTGATAAACATATTGAAAAGCACCAGCCCGAGCACTGACCCCTGAGGGACCCCACTAGACACAGGCCTCCAGCCAGACTCTGCCCCATTGACCACAACTCTCTGGCTTCTTCCCTTCAACCAGTTCTCGACCCACCTCACTACTTGGTCATCCAGACCACACTTCCTCAATTTACCTATGAGGATGCTGTGGGAGACAGTGTCAAAAGCCTCGCTGATATCCAGATAGACCACATCCACTGCACGGCCACCATCCATCCACCTGGTTATGTCTTCGTAAAAGGCTATCAGGTTGGTCAAACATGACTTCCCCTTGGCAAAGCCATGCTGACTGCTCCTAATAACCTTCTTATCCTTGGTATGCCTAGAGACAGCGTCAAGGATAAGATGTTCCATCACCTCTCCAGGGATGGAGGTGAGGCTGACCAGTCTGTAGTTACCCGGGTCATCCTTCCTGCCCTTCTTATAGATTGGAGTGACATTTGCTTTCCGCCAGTCTTCAGGCACCTCACCTGTTACCCACGACTTACCAAAGATGATGGAGAGTGGCCTGGCAATGACTCCTGCCAGCTCCCTCAGCACCCGTGGGTGCATCCCATCAGGGCCCATGGATTTATGAATGTTCAAGTGTTCAAATTGATCCTTAACCCACTCCTCATCAATCAGGGCAGACTCCTCCTTTATCATGATTTCCTCTGGGGCCTCAGGGGACTGAGGCTCCTGAGGACAGTCTCCAACAGTGTAGACAGAGGCAAAGAAGGCATTCAGCAACTCTGCCTTCTTTCTGGTCACCTGTCCCGTCTGTTCCCCTCCCTGGAGGTGCGACCCTTCACTCCCTCAAGACCCTTTTCCTTCCCGGTACCCCCAGTGTGTCACAGTGTCAGCTGGAGCCCTTCTGCATCCCCAGCCCTGGCAGTGACTGCCAACACCAGCGTTACCCCTTCTGGCAGCAGGTGCTGTCTGCACAAACACGCTGTTCCCCTCGGAAAGGGCCGGCCCTTAGCAGAGACTGAGCTGGAAAGTAAAACCACTGAACACAGTTGGTTCTGTTGAGCTCAGACCAGGACACAGGTCCTAGAACTGCAACCTTTTCATTTAATGTGCCTGATACACTGAACTAAGGACCTGGCCAGAGGTGCTATCTGACCGAAACCGTCTTTTCCTCTATCCCAGCACGGATGTTCTCAGCCCCGTGGGCTGGGAGCTGCAGCATCTGGAGACACATGGCTGCCTGCAGCAGCCTCCACCTCCTCACACAGCCTCACCAGCCTCTGGCCACCGGGCTCCTCGCCTGCTGCTCCTCTCACCCCTTCGTCTCCGCCACACTCCTTCCCCAGCACCTACACGGTCCTGCCCAGACATAACCCACCGCTGTTCGCTGTTCCCAGCTGCCAGCTGCCGCCTCGGGCTGTGTTACGTTCCACAGGGTGTGTCATTCTCGGAACCGAGGTTGCAGCTCTGAGCTCCATGTTGCTCAGCCTCTTCTCACCACAGCCTCAGACAGAGTGCGCAGCTCGCGCTGCCCAGCCTCACTGGCTCTCCTGAGGGACACCCGGGTCTCCCACAGTCACTTGTTCCCCCTGTATTTTGTCCTGCTGGTCGGGACCATCCAGGGCCTGCCCGCCCTCACCCGGCCCTGACAATGCTCCGCTCCCTGTGTCCCCCCAGCCCGGGGAGGGATTTTCAAGACAGCAATAAAGTGAACGCTTTGAACTTTGGCACCATCATTTGCCGGTGGTTATATTAGCCTGGACTTCAGTGGACACTGTTCTTGCTTATGGATTGAGGAAGAATAAAAATTACTTTGCTTCCAGCTAAATGTCTAGGTCCCAGGCTGCAAAATAGAGCAGAGGAAGTTATTTAGAATTTCACCTTAAAAGTTGTGTAAAACAAGTCCTAGATTCACAGAATCATAGAAGATGTTGAGCTGGAAGGGACCCATAAGGAGCATCAGGTCCAGTTCCCTGCTGCTCACAGGACTACCTGACACTAACCCACATGATTCAGAACTGACCAGATGCTCCTTGGACTCTGACAGCCTTGGTGCTGTGACCACTTCCCTGCCAAGCCCTGCGGGTCCAAAGTGACTACCCCAAACAAGACACCACCTGGTGCTGATCCAAAGCAGTGCTGTTAGAGAAAACAGACAGGTGCTGTTAGAGAAACAGGCTCCCAAGCAGTTTGATCTCTTTCATCCTGTAAGCCAGGGTTTGGAGGGGATCAGTTACGAGATGATAATCTAGAAACTTACTGGCAGTCAGATGGATCACAGTCTCATTTGGTGAACATCCAATTTAGGGGAAAATCAACAGTGAAGAACTTCACTGTGTCTTCGACACTGGCTTCACCAATCTCTGGGTGCCCTCTGTGCACTGTCACCTGACGGACATCGGCTGCTTGCTGCACCACAAGTACAATTCCAGTCTTCCAGGGACCAACCACCTTCTCAGTGAAGAACTCATATTCATTTTGCCATCAGCCCACAACCCCAGATCTTTTTCCACAGGGCTGCTCTCCAGCCTCTTGTCCCCCAGTTTATACACACAACCAGGATGCCCCTGTTCCAGTGCAGGATCCAGCACCTGCTCTTTTTACATTTCATACGGTCGGTGATTGCCCAGCCCTCTAGCCTATACAGATCTCTCCATATGCTTGACTTCCCACACTTTGGAATTGCCTGCTCCTGTGCTCTTAAGAGCCGACTCTCAAAAAGTGACCCCAACACATCCAAAAGCAGATTCCCAGGGGACCTTACTAACTAGTTTCTTCAGCAGCCCCAAGTCCACTCTTCCTATGCCCAGGGCCAAAGTTTTGTCGAAGTTTTTCTCCTGTCACCACCAATTTGAAACTCAACTACTTCACAGCCCCTGTGACCAAGACAGCCACCAATCACCACTTGGCCCACAAGTTCCTCTCCCTTTACAAACAACAAATCTAGGAGGCCACCTTTCCTAATCAGCTCCTAGTACCTGCACCAAGAAGTCATCTCCAACACGCTTCAGGAATGTCCTGGACCTGTTTGTGTCTGCTGCATGATGTTCCCAGTTGACATCTGGCAAGTCAAAATCACCCATAAGGACAAGGGAAGTTTTAAATAATATTTTCATTTGTCAGAAATACTGAAAGTCTTAAGGGTAGATGCTTAATTTCATTAACCCTGAAACAAAAGGATGATAAGGAATATCCCCCCAGTCGGGAATGAGCACAGGTAAACAAGGTCAGGATTACCCAAGAGCCTTAAAGTCATAGATGGAAGTTGTAGAAAGTCTGCTTCAGAGTCAAAATTCTGAACTTCCACTAAGTGCAAAAAATACTCCGTATACAATCTCCAAATGGAAAGCGAATGCATGAATGCTGAAGAGTATGATGATGCTAAAGGAATGGTAGGTTAGGAAAAAAGGCTTAATGAGGAACTATCTTATTACAAATGTAATTAATGTAAGAAGTACATCAGAAAACAGGAGGAGAAAACAGGAAGTTACTTCAGTCAGTGACACACTTTGATTTTAAAACAGCTGATTTCAGCAAACAAACTTAACCTGATTCACTCACTTATCCAAGGGAAAAACAATGTTGACTTTTCAGGAAATCCTTAGCATTACTGGATGACTGAAAGTTGACAAAAGCCTGATTATGAACTGTTTGTCTGAAGAAGATTTTGTAGTGAGAGATTCAGCAGAGATCAAGCCTCCATAGTCTAGTATTAATACTAGAAGTCTTACTATCCTCCATTTCTTAAAATTTGTGTAATTTATCATGTCCTTAAATACAGTAATGGAAAGAACATTTTCCTGTGTAAATAGATTTGGACAGAGTGCAGAAAACTGCTGAACATAGATTTTGTAGGACTGGGCTTAAGGTTACGGTCAAAGTCAAAAAATACGTAAAAAAAACTTTCTTATTTGATTCAAAACAGCCAAGACATATGAAAACAGAATCCAATAGTCTGAACAATAACAATAATAATGGAGTTGTATATTTGAAGACAGTGGCAATATATACTGAAGGAATAATACATGCTGCACTAGGGAACTGCTGTTTCCCTGAAACGTTCCTGCAAAGAATTTTCCTTTGTTTTTCATGTGGTCTATTACTTTCATCTAAGAAAGATGAACTCAGTGTGAGAGCTAGCAATGCTCTTGCAGTTCTCCAGGACACGTGGCACGGCCCAGGCAAGCCGGCACGGGGAAAGCGATGTGGAAATGCAGCAAATTTCAGGAAAGAAATACGGAAGGGCTGAGTGGTGACTGCTGGCATGTGCTTTCCCTACACTTCTCAAACTCCTCCCCAGACTGCTGCATGCAACAGTCTCCCTGAGAAGCCATTTTCTACATCAAGGAAAGGCCAGGCTCTTCTTGGTGACAACCAATGATAAGACAAGGGGTAATGGGCCGAAACTGGAACGTAAGAGGTTCCGCTTAAACTTGAGAAGAAACTTCTTCTCAGTGAGGGTGACGGAGCCCTGGCACAGGTTGCCCAGGGAGGTTGTGGAGTCTCCTTCTCTGGGGACATTCAAGACCCGCCTGGACACGTTCCTATGTAGCATTATTGAGGTGTTCCTGCTCTGGCAGGGGGATTGGACTTGATGATCTTTCGAGGTCCCTTCCAATCCCTGACATTCTGTGATTCTGTGATTCTGTGATTACTTATTTAAGGAAAAATAATCTGCCTCTTTTTTGAGGAACCATAAAAATAAGTGCAACGAGAAGAAAAATAAGCAGTCACGGATCACGTCTGACACAGAGCTCTGATCTGTCACAGCCACCTGATTTGTAGCCGTCTCCTACTTCCAGCCATTGCTCACCAGGTCTTCTCCGGCTCTCGGGCAGCAGCACTGGAGCCAGTGCCTCTGCTCGGGGTGCTCTGAGATGCCCTGGCTGAAGCAGCGACAGAGCAGTTTCTCTGCTGGTCACTGGCCGTGGTGAGGGATGCATCCAGACAACGGGGCTTCTGCATCACCCTTTCCCCGGCGAGAACCTCTGCACAGAATCACAGAACCACAGAATCAATCACCGAATCACAAAACCACAGAACCACGGAATCACAAAACATTGAGGGGTCGGGATTCCGTCCCACCCGGACAGGCTGGCACCACACCGTGACCGAGGCTGCTGAGGGCTCAGCCAGGCAATGGGTGGGACGTGGCCATCAGGAAAGGCAAGGGATGCAGGAGTTTTAGTTTTGGATTAGGGGAGACCTTTGCCATCGCCAGTTAGCCCCGTGCTCCCAGTTGCTCCCGCGTTATTAGTGTCTGGGCTGCCTGGCTAATTGTGGCATGCGAACGGCAGGCTGCACAGATGTCAGATGTCACGCTCTATCTGATGAAGAGGTCTCTGCCTCGGGCTGTTTATATATGACCTACCAGAATTTCCTGCTGCATGATGAAATAATTAGGGGGCCCTCATGCAGGGAATAATGTTGCAAGTAGGCTGCAGAGGCATTACACATACAAAAAGAAAATCCTAAGCATTTTCCTTATCTGTGATATAATCTTCCAAGACTCCTTACATACATTCAACTTGTTTGTATTATTTCTTTTAAAGTTCCTTACGCAGATGCTAAATGAAGGCTTCAGAAAGTTTAGCAGTGTGCTTTCCTTTATTCTCAGATTACATAGTGGGAATAGTGGCATAAGCAAACAGGAAAAAGGGATATTTATTTGCTTGTTTTAAATCAAGATTGCTTTTTGCCTCTTAAGGCAGCAAACTCGAAGCTGCGGATAGTTTAATCGAAGCTGATCCTGTCTTCAAAAAGAGTCTCATTTTTGTGGCTCTTCTTTTTTCTAATCAGTTTTAATTCGCAACTGGTTTTATATGTAAAGAGAATGTCCGTGTGCCCACAGACGCTCCACGTACTGATTGATCTCAGGCCTCTCCCCTCCCAACTGGAGGGAAAACCAACTGGATCACAGCCCCAGTTCCAGTCTCGAACAGCTTACCCATAACGATCAAACTTTCAGGCAGAACTTAGAAACCTGAGGCAAGCCTCTGACCTCGCACGTCGTGAGTACACCCACGGCAGGTGAGCCGGGGTTCTTCAGCCTGAAGAAGAGAGGGCTCAGGGTGTCTCATCCGTGCATATAAATACTGGGGTGGGGGGAGAAAAAGAGGCGAGCCCACTGACAGGACAAGAGGCAATGGGCTCAAACTGAAACACAGAAAGCTCCCTCTGAACGCAGGGAAACACTTTTTCACTGTGAGGGCTGTCAAACAAAGGCAGGGAGGCTGTGGACCCCTCCATCTGTGGAGATTCTCAAAACTCAGCCTGGTGCAGCAGATCCTGCCTGGGCAGTGGGGCTGTGCTAGAGCATCCCCAAAGGCACCTCGCACCCATAGCTACCCTGTGGTCCTGCGAAAATAGTAACAGGATTGTTTGTTAGTGTGGCAAAAAAACTCTGACTGCCTAGAAAAATCTTCCTGGGAGCCCATTTAATTTGCACTTATTCTACTAACTGCTTACAGTGCAGTGAAAAACATTATGCTATACTCTTTCAGTCTGGGGACAGACACGCAGTTGTGACCTTTCCCTGCTATTCTTACTGCTCCTGTGACTTCAGGGGCTGCTGACAGCCTCGGGACATTCCCTCTGTCCTTCTCAGGGCAATCACCTGCTTGGATAGATACTTTGTTTAGAAACGTAAATATTTTCTTTCTGTTTTTCCTGTTTCCAAAGCATATTACCATTATTCTACTAAGAGAGGCTTAGAAATGGCATTCTCATTGTTTCTGAGGAGACAAAAATAACAGATGAATCCTGCAGTTCAGATTAAGAAAAATTAAAATTCGTTTTCAGATTGGATGCGTAGCTCATAGCTGGCTGGCCTGGATTTTGACTCGCTCATCTGAAGGGAGAATGAATTAGTCAGAAACATATCATGAAACAATCAGAAATCTTTCCAGGCAGTTCCTCAAAACAGGGTATTCTCACAGAAACGCAGTAGGAAGCAAGGATATGCTGCAGAAATACCTAGACAGGATAAATGAAAAGTCAAACTTTTTTCTAAATTTCTGTTATCACGAATCATAAAATAATTTCGGTTGGAAGAAACCTTAGAAGGCAATCTGGCAACCTTGACTCAGAGCAGGGACACTCTGAAAGCAGATCAGGTTAGAATGTTTCCAAGGACGGCAGCAGAGGAGGAGCAGCCAGCCGCCACAAGATCTACCTTCAGTTCTTAATTTTTTTGACAAAGTTACCATTTGAGCCTCTGCAGCACACAGGTGCACGAGGTGTCTGCACAAACAAACAAACAAATTGGTGAACACACCAGTGTGTGACCAGCTATATTTTCATGTTTAGGAAAGCTGGATCCACACTTTTATTAGAACGCAGCATGGAAAAGGAATTCACCTTTCCCAAATACCAAAACTTGTATTTGTCTCTGCTTTACAGGTGCAGAATACAAATCTGTTTCTAAATTATTATTGCCTTCCTATGTCTATTGAGCGTCTCTGCAGTCTACCTTTCCCCGTCTCCTTTTCTAAATGGATCCTGTCTTCTACCAACCAAAATTTCAAACACAATAAACAAACATTTATTTGAGTGTCCACTGTCCTCACAGTTTCAGTTCACACTGACACTTCCTAAGTGAGGTTTGTACATAGCACTGTGTACAGTACTAGGAAGGAAGTCGGTCTCAAAGGTTGGAATAAAGCTTAACATTTCCTTGATCTTATTCCTCTGTTAGGCTCATTATCTTACAGATTCTTTAGTTACGTCAAAAAGATGTAGCCTCACTCACTCACCACCACTAAAAGCATACAAGTATTCAACACCAGCAAAGTCTGTGGGTGGATCTCACATCAAGAAGAGCAATGTTCTGCCCCCTGATTACGACAGAGCTGTATTCCAGTGTGCTGGCACCACAAAGAAGCCACTGCCAGCTCAATTTAAGTTCCTTATTCTCAGTGTACCAGTGCACCTTCAGGAAAGAATAAAAAGACCATAAGACAAGAAAATTTCTCTTCCTCACGTATTTGAAGACTACAACCGTAACAGACATCAAGCCGCCTATCATCAAGGCCAGGACCCCCTCGACAGCACCGTGCCTTTCTGTAAGGGAAAATCAGCGATGATAGGTGATGATGGAGGCATTGCCTTCCTCAAGGACCAATTTAGCACAGCAGGGGAAAAGTAGCTAAGGCAATATGCATCTCAAAGCAGTTGAAAAATTAAAGGCAGGAAGAGGAAAAGTGGATTGGGAAGGGAGAGTAAGAGATGATAGTAGCAGTAGTAACCATGGGAAGGAGAATTGTCATAAGGACAGTGGATAAATAAGAGCAAATGCAGTCCTTGCAGTTTGTTAGTGGAGAAGATAGCTGGACTGGGAAAACCGAGACATTATAAGCAGAGCTGGAGGCTGGAGAAGTGCAAGTTTACCCAAATAGTTGCTGCTTTGTTCATCATCTTTCTACCAAAAGGTAAAAAGCTTCTGAGAAGCCCATCAGGCTGCATCAGGTACCATGCAGTGGGATTACAGTGCTGCTGCTCTTCCCGTGGGCGCAGACTTCATCGCTCACTTCTGACCGCTGCACCAGCATGCACGAACGGGAGCCGCTTCTGCCCCAGCGTGCGTGTGTGTCCTGACCAACCCTGCATGATCAACCAAAGGATGTCCCCTGGCTGTCCTCCTGCCTGGATGCCCACAGGAGCCCTTCCACACAGTGCCACCCTTCGCTTGCCTGGACAGAGCTCAGCATCTCCCTGCACCTCTGTTTCTGCCTCCATTACATTTTACTGTCTTACCTCACAGAGCTGAGAAGAAGTTTTATTAAATTAGGAACATATTAAAAGTTGTGGGAAATTCCCTTCACAGCTGGCTGCTGACAGAGCTATGGAGCTGTTTCCAAAACAATTTACAAGCCCTAGAAGTGACTGATATTTGGGTAAAGTATCTGATGAATCACCCTTATCTTTTGACCTTTTATTTTTTCACAACAGAAAATCACAACTTCTGCCTAAATGTGTGTATTAAACCAAAACCCAGTAGTGGAAGTGTAAAGAGACAACTCTTTACACAAACTATATATGATCATTGAAAGGTCATGTATGGAATACTAAGTTTTCACCTGTACTGCTCAGCCCTTCAAAGCAAAATTTCCATTGAATTAAAACTCAGGACTCTCTCTCAAAGTGGTTACAGATTTAGGCAGTCCATTTGAAGATATTCTTCCACCTCTTCAGTAGGTGAGGGGCACGAGCCAGCTCCCAGGCCCATCGAGGCTGCTGCTGAAACTGCCAGGGACCTCCAGCACAGCACCAGCTTTACCAGAACAGACCAGCAGCTGCCGAACGGGGAGAGAGGGCCAGGGCCAGCGGTCCAGCCTTGCCGATCCACGGCCAGGAGAAGGCATCCCAGGGCCTGGTCCGCAGGCTTTTTAACCATTAATAATAGATACACCATATAAAGATACACAAAACAGGGGTAAGTACAGTTTTAAGGGTTCACGGGAAATTTTGCCTTGGTGGTCCACTTGATCACCGATATTTGAAGGATAACACTAAAGCGTTCTCAGCGTGAAAAGGACTCTAGTCTAAGGGAAACTTGAACTCCCCTGCTGCCTGCCCTCATGATTCCTGTGATTGATTATATATATCCTCATCTTAGTTTTAAGCTATTCTTCGTTTATTTCATTTGCAACATTTCTAAGCCTTTTCCTGATAATCATTTTATTCCCTTGTCTTCCTTTCATTTGGCAACAGCTGAGCTGGCAGCAAGCCCAAAACATGGTAAACGACAAATCACTACCAGATGAAGCTGTGCGTTTTACACGGAGCATTTCCTCCAGCCACAGAATACTTTGAGGCCCAATAAAATTACGAAACTGACTGAGAATTACACCAAGATCAAGCTTTACATGAAGGCCTCCCAGTCACAGAAAACCATACTAATTCTCCAAGCTGTGAATCAAGTAACTGGGTTAATGAAGCGCCAGAAAAGCCATATAGAATCAGAAGCAGGGACAGCAATGCGAAGCCATAGCAGGTCCCCCAGTCAGGGTTTAATACTGGTTGCCTCACCTAGGGGCAAGGAAGGCCCTTTGTTCCCCTCAAGAGACAGCAGCCATGGAGAGAAACGCACCCCAAGAAGCTTTAATCCTCCCCATGTCCTCCCCTGCCCTCATTAAAGCAAGGGAGCTGCAGCAAGTGACCTCCCTGCTGATGAGGCTTGGAGTGGGGGTGCTCTTCCAACACAGCCACAGAGTTTCCCAGCAATCCAGCATTTTAGGCCAGAGAAGAAAGCAATACCAGAACTTACTCCTACTAACAACCCCGGTAAATCCTTCTCTGCAGAGTGCATCCCCCTATGAAGGTGACAGGCAAGCGGGATGAAGTTACAGGCAGGGAGAAGGACCTTTCTCCTGGATACCCTCCACGCAGGACAATGATGCCTTTTTCCTGGGAGATCTCCCTGCCAGTCTCTCTGGACCTGACTCAGAAGCCACAAGGCATGAAATACAAATATTTTCTTGAACTTTGTGTCACCCTCCCAGGGCCGATGCCACAGAACATCACCTTTGGTCACCTGAAATTACCGGACAAGAATGGAGATGCTCCATCTTGGAAAAAGACTTCCCCATTTTTTGCTAGGTGGACATTTCTAATCAAGGCTGTGGCAGTTACAGTGCCCTTGGAGCTCATGCACAGAGTTATATTTCTTGGTCTAGTTGTACGGACAGAGATCTAAACTTCCGTGTGTAGTAATTCTGTAGGAGATACAGAATGATAAAGTGGATGTAAACCAAAACCATTCTGAGTCACATAACGTAGGCTAAACAATGCCTGGCTGTGGACATAGCCAAAAGCTATAAAGTCAGGCCAGCAGAGTCCTAAACAGAGAAAACACTCCTGAGGTATATACTCTTCACAATTTTCAAGATGAACGATACAGCCGTGCAATTAATGTTTAAAAGCAAAATGAGAGGAAAAGGAAAAGACTCAGTAACAAAGTGGTGCCTGGCTATAGTTCTGTATACCCAGACACCACACAACTTGTTTTTCATAATCACTGGGAAACCATTCCCTTAAGGGAGGTGTTGCTTGATTTTGCGAGAAAGTTTACAAGATATTGAACAGTTAGGTATACAAACACAGAACACACAGCACATATTGGGCTTACTTGGCTGCTTCCAATTTCAACCCTCATTCACCAAGGACTTAACAGTGTTCACAGAGTACGGTTAGGACAATTTGGGGCCACCAAATAAGCTAGTACGTACTTAGGCTTGTCTAACTTCGAGGTGCTAAGGGACTGAGCAGTGCTGGGGTTATCCAGGCTGCACACATGACAAACTGGTCCGTGGGGGGCAAATTCCCACATCTCACCGCTCGTGCTGCCCAACCCCTCTGCCTGGACGCAGAAGGAGCAGTCAGATGCTGCGGCCCCCCAAAGCAGAAAAGCCTGGAGTGTTTTACAGCCAGAGGAGCACTGGCCTGCCTGCTGTAAAAAATACACGGGCGAGGTCATAGAAGAGTTAGATATGAGTGGTTTATGAACTGTCCACGGCACCCAGCTGCAATAACCACAGCAGCACCCATGGCCCAGCACAGGGGACCACAGTGCTGAAATTGCAGCCGGCTGGTGGGTGGAGGTGAGGGAAACTTCAAAGGGTCAAGCCCAGACAATACCTTCCTGTCTGGGGGGGTCCTGCACAGTCAGGAGAGGAGAGAAGGGGGAGGCCTGTCAACCTTCATTGGCCACAGGTAATGGCACAGGGTAATTTCTTCTGATAATGTCACCAGAAGAGGAAATCCTGCAGACTAAACTCATTAAGGACTGAGGGGAACGTGGTGAGGGGCTCTTTTTGCAGGAAGAAGGACCTTAGGCTGAATTTGTCTGAGTGGGGGAGCATCTCTTGTGGCACACAGATTGAAGACTGAACGCTCTCAGGGCTTCCTTCTTTGTTATATGTTAGTTCTTAAAGCCTGACCTCTCACTTTTCAGTCAAAGCTTATCCATTCTTCCAAAAAGCAGTC
This sequence comes from Trogon surrucura, assembly GCA_020746105.1. Lineage (NCBI taxonomy): Eukaryota > Metazoa > Chordata > Aves > Trogoniformes > Trogonidae > Trogon > Trogon surrucura. The sequence goes on from CM036624.1 coordinate 13,230,310, forward strand.
CCTCAAAGGGAAAAAAAAAAAAAAAAAGTGGCAGTTTGATGTTCAAGATCTAGTAATTTGGAGGCATTTGAACAACTTTCCTTCGTTGGCACTCTTGTATCAACCAAGCCCATAAATAAGACATTTCCATAAGTGAGTGTTGCAAAGGCTAAGTGTAATGCAAGTATTTCCGCTGGCTCTGGACCAAGACCAGTAATGCCTGGGAGCTGAGGCTTTCCAAGTACTCTGTGGGCAGTGGTATAACAACAGCTCTTCACCAAAGGGCTGCATCATTTGCCAAAAATAAGCTCTGTTGTCTGTGCAAGGCACCCGAGGCATGTAGGTGAGCTCTCCCCTCCTTCACGCATCTGTAGATCTGCTCTCTCGTGTCACGGACAGGGCAGGAGGGGGGCACCACAGCATGGGGCTGCCCGTGGGACAATGCCAGCCCTGCCGCCACCAACTGCTTCCACCCGATACAACATGCACACCACAGCGCTCAACGGTGCATCCCACATGTGCTCTTCTGGGACACTGCTGATGCAGCTGCTTTTCTGCATAGTGGTAACAGACTTGTGGAATATGTACAGGTTCCCCTCTTCCGAGCCCACAGCACAGCCGCAAAGCTTAGCCTACTCCACTCGGCAGAAAAAGCCCTTGATTTGAGAAGCAACGCAGCCTGATTCCTGACGTTTTAGAGGAAAATACTGTGACAGTACCACATCCAAAATTAGATAAAGCTAGGATGAGTGGTATTTAATCCACTTGTCCTTCCAGAAGCACTTAACTTGAAAATATAAGATACATTTTTTTAAGTGCATGTCTCCACTTCAAAGGTGTGGGTGGCAGCCTGGTTTTTGCCCAGGTGGCTGTTTACTGGGGGCCACAGCTCCTCTCGTGCATCAGCAACGCCACCCCACCCCTTCCTCCACAGCACAGCTGGATCCCACCCATGGTTAGAGAAAGATTCACGCATGGAACTCAACACAGGCAAAATTCAGTTAACAGCTTAAAGAAATTGGGCCTCATCTCAAAATGAGAAACAATTATCACTTTATACCAGCACCAGTCAGAAATTCTCCGATGGACACATGCACTTTGGAAAACACCAGCTTGTCAGAAGCGAAACAATTTGGGGGAAAATATGTCACTTCTGAGGAACATTAGTTTTAAAATAAAGGTCAAGAGAAAGCATTTCCAATAAAACAAAACATTATATTTCTACCTAATTTTTCTTTCAGGTTTTGAAACTATTGTCCAATAAATTGTAAAATAGAGGATTAGCATTTCAATAAAGTGTTTTGATTTTGTTAATCAAACTGTTCATTCTTTTTTTTTTTTAGAATTTTAGATCATAGGAAATGTAGGGGGGGAAAAAAATCTGTGTCAGAACAAAAAGCTGAAATCATAAACTTCAATACAAAACTGAAAGCCCTATACCTGCGCTGCTGCACTTTGAAGCGTTCAGCCATTACGTTGCAGACAAACATGTATTTCATCTGTGTACATGCACACTTCCATGAGAAACTTAAAATATGCAGAGAGAAGACCAATCTTGTGGCCATTATTCAGTCTGAAGGCAGTGGGCACTCTGACAGAGAAAAGATCACAGGACTGTTCCATGAACATGCTGCAGTCTGGTTCTTAAACACAGAACTTCTACACTTGTCATCACTAAATACGCAAGTAGCTTTCGCATCCAGAAGTGCAACATGTCACAAGAACTAAAGCACTTGTCTAAGGCAACCTTTCTTAGAAATGAAAGACAAAATTAAAAGGAGTATGAACTACCTGAAAATGCAGCAAATTGAATCGTCCTGACTCCAGTCTGGGAGGGATGGTTTAACTCAAAACTGGCCTGCTCTGCGCAGAGTAATCAAAAAGCCTCCAAACATCCCGGACGCCAAGTTCTGCCAGCCAAGTAAAACAGGGGTCCGTTCTCTGCAGGACAGGTACCTGCACAGATGGCAAAAACCTCCCATCACCCAAGACCCCATATGAGGCAAGTGACCAGGACAGCAGAAACCACCGTCGGAGGCACCGCGAGCCACAGATGTAGGGATCTGTTGGTTTCGATATGTCCCGCGCCAACGGCAGCAAGCCCAGACCTGTCCCGGCTGAAGAAGACAGAGTCATTGGCTTTACCCTGAGCAGGGTGGGCCTGATGGTGGGGTCTAAATTACATTTTTTGAGATGCACATTGCGGATTGCTGAACTCTTAAATGCAGCACAGAGAACACTGCTGGAATCCGGGGTTTCAGATTGCAGGGCAGAGCCCTGACTAGACAGTGAAAAACTGACTATAAAATCTCCTCCTAGATGCATGTGTGTTTACATCATCTATCCCCAGGACTGTTTATCAGTATTGCAAACTGGACACATATAACCCTAAAACAACCCCTTCCTCCAGCATCCCATGTGCAGAGGAAGATATTACACCCTTTAACTGGATCCATTACTCTTCCAATGCTTCCCTAAAATAACTGTTTTGATTTGGGAATTTAAATGGAAGGAAACATACCTACGTAGGCAAGAATACATTTAAAGCATCACTTCTGTTCACTGAGTTGGTCTAATCCTGTTTCTTTCTTCATTCCTGATCATGGTCTTTAAAGCACTTTGCATCAGATCCACAAGCTTGTGCTTTTGCCTGGGCATTACCTCACATCTAAAACGACAGAAAGAGTCGTGAACAGACAAATCCCGCACCAGTATGGCCCATGAGCTCTCAGCGCAAGATGGTGCCACAGACAATCCTGGAAAAGATGAGAGCTCTCCTCTGCACTGGACCAAGCTGAACAGAGCCGCCTTGCACATCTTAAGGTGTACCTTGCCGATGGACTGACACAAGCACTAACAAATACACTCCGTGGGAGCACCTGATCTCAACTGATCTTCAAAAGACTGAACTTTCTGTTGCCAGTGTATAACTGTTCCCTGAAAGTGAGGCAGAAGGAATTACCTGCCTCATCCCCTGGGAGAAAATGGAAGATGTCGTGGTCAGTGAAACCGTGACGATGCACTTGCAGAGCAGGCTGCCCTACATTACTTATTCTTATTATCAAAACGCAACTGGTCCTTACACGCAGTGGATAAAAACAAGTTAATTAGCCAAATCGAACTGGTGAAAAAATATTCGGTTCTAATCTTCACTTATTGTAAAAACAGTCTGCTTACCATAGCATCTCTGCAAACCCTGAAAGACAGCAGAGCTAGAAAGAAGGGATGCTCTTGTTGCACTGAGCAGAACTTTAGTGATACGAGCTGCAGAAAAGGCAGGATCCAGGAGTACGTGCGATGTTATTTCTTACAACAGATCATAGAATCACAGAATGTTCGGGGTTGGAAGGGAGCTCTAGAGATCATCTAGTCCAACCCCCCTGCCAGAGCAGGATCATCTAGAGCACGTTGCACAGGACTGCGTCCAAATGGGTTTTGAAAGTCTGCAAAGACGGAAACTCCAGAACCTGCCCGGGCAGCCTGAGAATACATTCTTTCTCTTACATACCTATTTTAAAACACATTTTTTTCCTACTCAGATAAAAGTGTTATTGTATTTAGGTCTTAATCATATCATTAGTAATGACAACAAATTAAAATGAATTAATCCCATTCTGATTTTGCTTGCAGTGTTAAATAAGAAGTACACAAAACACAATTAAGTCATTTTAAGTCCTCTCTTTAAATCCCAATCATTGATTGCTCTATCTAGATAAAAATAAAACAAAACAAAGCTTTTTATTTGGTGTGAGCTGAGAGAGGTGCAGAGCACACAGTCCCCACTGATTCCAGGCTAAATACTTTCACCGCTTCATAGGATTTCTGGTTAGGATCTTGCTAAGCCATTTTGGGACTGTACACAGATGATCACACAGGATCTGCTCTCTGGAATAATTCATGCAGGGAAACTTTAACTACAACGTACAATACACAGAAAGACATCAGCCTAAGGCTGAGGAAGGTCTCACACTTGTTAAAAAAAAAGAGAAAGATGGGAATGCTTTGTTGGCCAGTGCTGGCATCTCCCTCTCGTTTGGTATCGACACTTCTGCAGGGCACCTGCTGACGTACACATGTCCCACCCACGCCTGCTGCCAGTCACGGCCCAGAAGTCACAACTCCAGCACAAGGCAGAAAAGCAGCATGAAGCAGAGGATATGCTGGGTGGTCCAGCTGCTCTCCCGCCACCTGGGTGTGGTTCATGGGTCTCTCATTTCACTTTTCTCCAAGTGGTGCCCTGGCTTCTCCCCCTGCATGGACGGACAAGCCTCTCACCTCGGGCAAGCACGCATGAGCTTGCACTGCGAGGCCGCTCCTGGAGCCTGATGAGAGCTGGAGCCTGCGGCTGCAAGCAGCGCACTTCACAAGTCCAACAAAGGGGATCTGACACATCGCTGCTGATCTTGGGCCAGCCTGACACCTGAGGCCCAGGGAGCAAATGCTGCTCCATTGGGATGCACCAGAGATGCAACCAACATTAACTTCAAATTCTTCAGATGACAACTCCAGCACCTCAATGTCCTTCTTGTAGTGAGGGGACCAAAACTGAGCACAGTGCTTGAGGTGTGACTTCACCAGTGCTGAGTATTGGGGGACAATCACCTAAATCATTCTATGATTTTATGATTCTACAGTCAGCCGCCATTATGAAAATCTCCACAAACCACTGGCATGAACTGCAGGTACGCCAAATAGAATGCAATGAAGACAGGATAAACGTAAAGTCCATTTCTGAACTCTCTCTGATTTTGCCTTACAAGAAAATGCAGGTTATCAAAACAACAGTGCAAAGAAGACGTGGAAGCCTAGCAAAAATCACTGCAGAGTATAAAACAGTAAAGCACGGCAGAGAGGGGGCATGTCTCCCACTCTGCTTGCAGCCACATTGGAGGCAAAACCAAGCAGACCCTGACAACAGCACAGATGCTGCTGCGGCAGGCACGGGGCAGGCAGGCTTTCAGGGAGTCACCTTTCCCACTGCCAAATTCCGACTCCAACCCGGCTGGGCTCCACACAGCGGGAGCCTCTTGGTAGTCTGGAGCAGGGTGACAGAAGTCTGCAGTTCTGTGGCCCTCTGCCCTGGCATGCTGAGCACAGGCCCGCTGGATTCATCATTTTGGAAACCTGCCTCTCAATGCCATCAGGGGGTGGTTGCTGGCAATCTAAATGTCCAGGTATTTATAACACAGCAGCAGAGCAGTGTCAGTATCACAGTCTGTACAACTCTTGATGGCAAGTCAGTGCTCCATGGAATTCTAAATTATCTTTCATCCCATTAGACCAATCTCTCTGAGAGTTAGATAAATAATTTTTCTTCTGCTCAAGCATCGACATTCAGATGATACTGGGGAACAGCAAAACATTAGATGGTGAAGTGCTACTTCATATAAAGCTTTTTCCAGGTAATCAGCCAGAGCTGACTCATTTTTGAATGTTTGTTTGCACAGATGAAAATGAACAGTTGCCTTTAAAATCTCCAGTGATTTGCTGTCACTCTCTCCTCCTTCTTGCAATGCCAAGCTGAAGCAATAAACAGCAGATTATCATTACATCACCTTACTGTGATCTAATCATCTTCTGCCAGACTTTTGTTGTGGTATACAAGGAGTATTGAAAGTACCATAGAGAGAGAGTATGATTCCCCACAAAGAGGATAAGCAGTTTTATGTGGGGCAGGGAGGTGAACAAGACTACTCCTATATGAGCAACCAATAATTTCTAGCCGTTTAATGTGCTGCTTAAGTAACCAATCTCTTCTGACGCTTTTTCCTGGGCTTTGTGGGGTTTGTTGTTGTTGTTGTTTTGGTTTGAGTTTTTTGTTCGGTTGGTTTGGTTTTTTTACTTATGCTCAGTGAAACACTTCCTTGCTGCCTTTCAAGATCAGAGACACAGCAGCCGGGGGTGCTGCTGACCACAGTGGGAAAGGACTGGATGCAGATTGCCAACAGTTATAGCCAAGGTAACACAGCACAATGCTTTATCCTAAAGATGCAACGTGCTCACAAGTCAAAGACACGTTTTAAATCCCGAGCAGTGTGTTTTCATGTGTGAACAGATTAGTTACTCTCAGAAAACTGTTTGGAACAAGCCGGTGGACGGAACTGTGTTAAACCTTACATGACATTTCCTCTGTGGTGTCTCCTGACCAGAGGCACTGGACTGCTTTCAAGCACTGAACTCAATAGGAGCAGATGTCTGGGCAGAAACACGTGCTGTCCAGGCACTTCATTCTCCTCTGGAGCAACACCGCTCTGGCATCAGGTAAAATTTCCTCGCTTAGTTCTATGAGTGTTAGTCAAGAGTTAATGTAGCCGTATCAGTGTAAAAAATATAAACACAAAGAGAAATAAGATTCCTTATTTCTACTTAAAACATTACACTGAACACCTGCAGCCTCTGCATTTTCAAAAGAAATGTGTTTTATTTCAGAGAATTACAGTAGCACTTTGTACACACCAGTCACAAAATCATAAATCTTGGTTCCCTGCTTGTAGACACATGCAAACATTCTGGCAATTGTAACCTGTGGGCAGCAAACCAGGATCTTGTTTCTGGAGGCTCGCTGTGGTTTTCAGATCTGGTATGAATGAATCACCTCTTTTCATGATCTCCCTTCCCAACTTGTCCACTTAGTAAACAAAGTATCTCCAGCTAGGTAGTCCCAAATATGCTCAGTTTTTAACAGATATTTTCATTTTAATACACATACTGAATATTGTATTGACATGCAAAGTCCTAAGTTGTCAGAGGAAGGCTTTGAAAGCTTGTATCTTGAATTAGAGTGAATCTGCCCTATAATTGACATGGCAAAGAGCAGTCCTCCACGCTGATACACCGAAAGTCCCAGTACTGGACATGCAATGATGTACTTACTCACTGTAAAATGCTCTGAGGAGTGTCACTACCTTAATCATAGAGCAACCAAACCAACTCGCATCTCTGTAAGAGCCAAAAATTCCAACAGTGACTAGTGGTTAGGGAGGCAGAAGTATTCAAGTGTCAGAGGTAGTACACCTCCTCGATTCCTGATTTTCACCAAGCTAAGCACTGCCTGAAGTGTCCTTAATATTTCTGCAGCTAAGCTCTGGAAAACTGAAACTCAGACACTTAGAAATCCCGAATATATTTCAAGCAAAAGGAACTGCATTTCAGAGGCTGCGGTGTGCTCAGCGCAGGGTATCTGTACGAGAAGAGGGGGCTGAGGAGAGCATCGTGCACCCTGCCTACCCCAGCCCGGCCTTGGACGCTGGAAAGAGCCGGGATTTGACCCCAAGGTAGCGAATATGATTTTTCTCAGAAAAGCATTTGCCCTGCTGTGGGGGAGGGGAGTTTTCATTCGTCAAAAGAGGGAACTTCCCATGCCCGCCCCAGGCAGAGTTGGCGTTCGGAGGCAGGACGGCTCAAACGAAGGAGAGGGTCCCGCAGGCGAGTCAGCTCCAGCCAGGAGATGCTCTGGCGGGAGGTGCACACCCTGGCTACCGCCCGGAGCTCGCCTTTGTCCCGCACGCTGTGCCAGCTCTACCCGCTCCTCCCCGAGGTGATCCCCAGGTGGCGAAGGACAAGCCCACCGGGCAGCCCGCGGGCCCCGCCAGGGTGGCTGCAGCACCGGCTCTGCCCCGGGCCAGCGGCTACCGCCCCGACGGGGCCGGCCCCGGCACAGCCCGCAGGCCCGGCTCCGCGGGGGCCGCAGCGGCGGCTGTGGCAGCGACCCGTCGAGCCGCTCCCGCGTCGGACGGAGCCCCCGGGCAGGCCCGCCCTGCCCGCTACCGCCCGCGGGCTGCTCGCCCCCAGACGGCCGCTGAGTCTCGACCCCGTCGCCCCCACCCCACGAGTCTTTCTCCGCCGCCTCCGCCCTCCCACCGCCGCTCCCCCGGCGGCACCCGCGGCCAGAGCGGGGCCGGTCTCTGCCGCTTGTCCCGCCCGAGCTCAGGCGGGGTTGGCAGCCCGGGAGTGCCCGGGGCCGAGTGCGAAACCCGGCGGGGGCGGAACGCGACGGCGGGAGGGAAGCAGTCCGGCGGGCCCGGGGGGGAAGTGCGGGGCCTGGGGCTGTGCGGAGCCGGAGGCGAGCCGGCGGGCGGGGACAGTGCGGGTCGCGCTCACGGTGCCAGCTCGACCTCCCGGCGCGGAGGATCCGCGCAGCACCACACGGTGATCGCGCCCCCCCCCCCCCCGCCAGGAGTGGGGCACCACGAAACGGGCTCCAGGGGGGCGCCGGGAGGGTTTCCACGGCACCCGGCCGGGGTCCCGACGTTGACTACCCTCCCAGGCCTCGCTGCACCCGGCGGGGCGAGCCGCGCAGAGCCAGGGGCGCCCGGTCGTCGGGGACAGCCCGTTAGCGGCCGCGCCTGGCCCCGACGGAGCGGGGATGGGGGCAGCCTGCGGGGGAAACAGAGACCCGGGGGAAACAAAGACCGCTCCCTCGGGGGAGCCCTCCTGCTGCCGCAGCCGCTCGGATGCCTCGCCAAAGTCCGTCCAGGGCGGGGGTTCCTGCGGTGCGCCGCACCCCGCGGGCGTTCGCGGTGCAGAAAGGAGAAGAAAGGGTCCCTGTCCTCCGCGGCGGCGGCCGAGGGAGCTGGAAATCGTTCGAGCTACTGCGGCTCCGGCGGGCCCTCTCCGCCCCCAGCTCTCGCGTTTCCATTTGACGGCCCGGATCTCCTGCCAGAGCGATGTTTATTTATTGCATAAACAGAAGTGAAAGGAATTAAGTGGGCAGATATGATAGCTCAGGGGAACCTTTCAGGCTCTTCACCACGGAGTTGCCATGCTCACAGAAAACAGGACATCCTTACAACTGAAAACATGCAGCGAGCTTCGTAGCTGTGTATTTACATACAGCTCACAACGGTTTCCATTTTGGTTTCGCCCTCCAGTACACTGAGGACAAAATGCGCTTTTACATAATTTGATCTCTGTTTTAATTTCCTCTGTCCCCAGCACTTTCCCGAACTGAATGACAGCGTGACGCAGTTAGCGCAGACGCTTAAAATGTAAAGTTCCAAGATAAAGTGTTCGCGGCGACCTCAGGAACGCAGAGGTGCAACACAATTCGAAGCCGCACAGGTTTCACCCGGATAGTCTGTTCACAGTGCAGGGACGAAGAGGTGAAGTAAGCAGTTTTGAGTAAATGAATCAAAGTCATTGTAATCACACACTGGGGTGCCGAAACTAATGCCTGCACTGCCTTCCGCAGTGCAAGGGCCAATGCTCTAAAAAGATACGGGGCTGCGTGCCGCCAACTCCCTTCTTGCCCTCTGACTCCCTGCCCCAGTCCCCAGTTTTTCACGTGGGGGAAAAATAATAAAAAAAGGCAAATTGTATCAAGTTATGCGTGTTGGTGGGGGAACCACTCGCTCAGGAATCTAATTAGGAAATAGAAACGTTTCCCTTTGACTGATCTGGTTATTCACAATTAAGCAACACAAGAGCTCCACACTGCAACAGCCGTGAACAAAAGCCACATGTGTGCAGTTTCGGAAGACTCTGGACCCGTAACCCTGAGCCAGACAGCCTGGCCCGAGAAAAGTGCATCGTACTGATTTGGAAAACAAATCATTGGTGAGAGGCTGGGTTCGTTTACTCCTCGTTAAACCAGCCAGGCACCAAGAATTCAGGGCTAGTCCAAACCCTGCAGCTTCTACCAGTGACTGGAGACAGTGGGGATGCAAACTCACAAAGAGTAAGCCCGAGAGCGCTGGCTTGACTTCCTCGCCTGTCTTCCGCAGCCCACGGAGTGCCCGCAGCCCAGAGACTGCCCGCAGCCCAGGACGCTGTGGTCTGCAGGTGGAAAACCCCTGGATATCTGGCAGGTGCGCAAATACCAAAGTGCGTCCAAGAAGATGGCTGAGACAAGAAAGGGGAGCTCGCACACTCGCGGAACTCTGTCCCGCACCGCCTGCCGGGCTCCTCTCCGAGCCGTCTCTCCTGCCAGACGGCTGCTGGCAAGGGAGGTGACCGCACGCCCCGCGGTTACACGAGGAGCCAGCGGAGGCGAGCCGGAGCAGCCCGCCCGCCGGGTTCCCCCCGCCGCGCCCCGGCAGCCCCCGGGGCCACGGAGAGACACGGAGGGGAGGTGAGATTCGGAAGGAGGGCGCGCATCCGCCGAAGCCGCCAACGCCCCGTGCTCCCACCCGAGCCGACGGGGCGGGCGGGGGTCCCGGCGGGCCCCGCAGCAGGGGCGGGAGGCCGGGCGAGCGGCGCGGCGGGCTCCTCCGCCCCCCCCCAGCAGCCGCGCCAAGCACCGCGGCAGAAACGGTCGTCTCGCCAGCACCGACACCGCAGGGAACGCAGCGTTATAGCGGGGCCGCCGGCAGGCACAGCCGGGCCGGGCCGGGGGCGGGCGGGGGACGCGTCGCCCGGGCAGCGACCGCGGCTGTGCCCGACGGCCCCCGCCGGGGTGGGCGGCCCCCTGACCGTGGCCCCAGCGTCCGCGCCCGTTTTTCGAAGCTGAGCACGGTAACATTTTTAACTGCTCAGCAGAGCGGGAGAGGCAGTCTCGCTGGAGAAGCGCCTGCCCGCGCGCAGTCGCACTACGGTGCAGTCTATGATTAAGCCTTAACTCTCGTTAAAACAACTCTAATTCTCCGCGTTCAGTATTTGGTTCGTGCCGTGCCTTACCGCCACATATTTAAGAGCTCTCTCCTACGTGCAGCTGATTAGCACTCCCATCCAACGAAATCCTTGTGAGAGAGAATCGGAACCAGACGCAACCCCTCCGTCGGAGGGTCCCGCAGGCGCCCCTCGCTCCGCTCTCAGTCGCGACAGGACGAGGACGAGGCCGAGGCCGCCCGGCCTGACCCGGCCCGGCTGCAGCGGACTGCCCGCCGCCCCCCCCCCCCCCCCCCCAAGTCCGGCGGGTCCCTCTTCCCTCGTGTCTCTGACTGCCGAGGGGCCCCTCCGAGCCCCCGTGGGGTCCTCCCGCAGGGCCCGGCACCCCGGGCGGGAAGCCCGCGGGGTGCGGAGCGGCAGGGTCGGAGCAGCAGCAGCCGAGCCGCCCAATCCCTCCCTCCGGGCACGGGGAGACAGCGGCAGAGGCGAGAGCGTGAAGGAATCGAACATTCCCTAAAGGCGGCGTATCTGCGTGCTTTCATCTCCTCAGAAAAACGATGCTGGGAACACTTACTAAAATATCGAGGGCGTGCAACTGGAAGGATGAAATTTAGACTGGACTTCGGAGAGAGAGCTAAGAGAGCACAGGCGAGGCACGAGTGGAGCCCGGGTCGCCAAGCCCATGCGCCTTCCACGCCCGCCCTGCGCACACTATAGGGTTCCTGACCTCTTCTCGGAAATAACGCTTCTCTCCAAGTAAGCTCAGCAAAACGGCTCACCTCTTTCGAAGCACCCCCGGCCGCAGCAATAACCACGTTCTGCTGCCTCCGCACCGCTTCTCGGGGCGCCTTCTCCTCCCGTCCCCGGGGCCGCCGATCTAGGCCACGGCTACGGGCGAGCCCCCCGCTCCGCCGCCGTGGGGACCTCGCACTGCGGCCGCAGGGGGAGAGGGGGAAGCGGCCCGATTCGAGGCAGGGCGCGGAGAGAACTGCGGGGCGGGGGGGAGGGCAGCGGTCGCGGTGGGGGGAGCTGTCGGGGGAGCGGCAGCACCGTGGAGAGCCGGGCGGTCGCGTCTGCGTAAGCGCCTTTCCCCACCACCGGTGCACCCGCCGCTGCTCGCCCGGCGGAGCCGCGCTTCAAAATGCTAAGAAATACGGCGATATCTCCCGCACGCTGTTTTTCTGGCGACACCTGCTTTATGCGCTCCTGCTGCACTTTCACAGTCGCCGTGAGGAAGGAACAACGCGCGGACTGACTTTGTTGGCTCCTACTGCTGTATTTTTTTCACAGAGAAAAGAGCGTATGCACACAGAAAACGAGCAATTTCATAGAAATCTAATAGGCAGCCCTCCGTGAAGCGCACACCAACACCCCGAACTCACTCGTTGACGGCGCAGAGAAAGGACCGACGGGCAACAGACGCGACGCGGCTCTCGGCCGGGCAGCCGCCCCGCCGCTTACCGAGGGCTCTCCCCACGGCGGTGCTGGTTCCCGTTCCCTCGGCAGCACAGCTCTCTGGAGGGCCCCCCGCAGGTGCTCGTTTTCTGTCGTGCTGCCAGGGACAGACGACAGCTCTAGTGTCGTAGCTCTGACGGTCGTGGACGGGGAGATCCGCGCAGGAGGGGGCGTCCCGCGGGCTCCGTGCTGGACGCGGCTGCGGGCTGAGCTCCCCGCCGGGGCCCACGGGGCCGGGGACGGCCCCCGCCACTCCGCTGCGGGCGGGGTACACAGACAGGAGGGGAGACTCCTCTGTGCGGTGCCCGCGCCGGGCTGGGGCACCGCGGCCTCAGCACCGTGTCCCCCTCCCCGGGGAGGGTGGCCGCGCAGGGATCACTCGGGCGGGCCCGGGGTGTGCGGGACCGTGCGAGACCTCGCTCCGCGGGGCTGCCTCGGCCACGCTGCAACGGCGCGGGCCGTCGAGGGAGAGCGGCCGGGCCGAGCCCGCCGGGGACACCCCCGAAAGCTGTCACCGGGGCGGGAGGGGCGTCCCGGGGCTGGTGGTGTCTCGCGGGGCCGCTCGAGGATCCGTCCCGCTGCCTCCGCTCTGCCCGCCGCCCTGCGCTCAGCCTGGTCGCTACCAGAAAATAAAGCGAACCTCTGCTTGCCTCGCTGTGCCTCCGGCTGCTAGGGACACTAGGACTAAATTTAAACGAGATTCTGTCCGGGGCTAGATGAGTTTTAGCGCTGGACAAACGAGTGACTGGTTGGGGACATCCCGGATTTACCGGGGCTCGGCACCTCCGCTGATTCAGTCACGGTCCTGCAGAATCGGGTCCTGGGATTTGAAACAACGATCGTAATTTTTAGGAGGAGAAAAATACGGTGTTTCTCCTTTGATACGGCTTCTCAGAAGCAAAATTTCCTTTTATCAAGCGTACGGGCACTTCTCTCGGTTTGCTTTACTGCGGCTCTGCAAAGTGTCTCGCACCTATCGTCAGGCACAGCTGAAACAAAGCGAGGGGGAAAGATGGAAACACAACGACAAGTGTAATTAAAACCACCTGGCTAGTTAAATACGTGCTGAGGAGCAGCCACCCCAGTTATTCACCTCACCTGCGATGCACACGTTGTTGCTCTATTTTCCCGAAGCGTCCCGAGGGCGGCCGCTGTGCTGGGTTTGAGGGAGCTCTGCGGGCAAGGTTTGTAACCGTGGAAGCAGCGCTAGGACTCTCCTCGCACCCTCTGAAGACGGTGATGTTAACGAGTAACACCGGCGGCCTTTCAGGCTCGATTGCAGAACCGGAGCAACGCTCCAGCCTTCGGGCAGCTCAGATGCTCCTTTTTTTGGCTTAACAAGAAAGGTTTTATCAGGGGATCTCGGAGGCGAGAGGAGAAGCAGCGAGGCGGGTCTGGCAGTTGTGAGTCTGAGGTGCAGGGACGCGCTCGGGCTTTGGGTCTCGACAGCGTGGAAACGCCGTCCCCGTTCCCGCGTGCTCTCGCTCTCAGTCGTGTTTGTCTCTGCTAACACAGAGATGTAACTCGAATCTTTGTTTAGACTGCGCCGGTGAGGGGAAGCTGTGGCAAACGATGAAGACAAACGGGGGGCGATACTCCGTTTCGTTTTGTTGCTGTTGTTTTTTTTCTTGCCGCTCTTGCTGGGTCTTCCCCCCCCCCCCCTCCCCGCGTAGACCCCGGCGCGGGCTCGCTGGCGGAGATAACGCTCCCGCCATGCTCAGAAGGCGGGTTTTGCGCAGGAGGTGAGGCCAGCCACGCAGGTCCACCCACTTGAAAACAAAACTTTTTTTCCTGCAGGCGCGGAGAGCAGACCCGGCGCGGGGTCCCCGGCGCAGACCCGGAGCCCCCCCCGCCGCCCCCCCCCCGGAGCTGGTATGCAGTAGGGCAGTGCCATGTATTGGAAGAGCGACCCGATGTTCGTCTGCAGGCTGGAGGACAAGGACCTGCCCGCGCTCGGCGGCCCCTCGGAGAAGGTGCGCGGGGCGGCGGGAGGGGCCGGCGCGGGGGCCGCTCCCTTTCGGCGCTGAGGTCCCGCCGTTCCCCGCGGGTGCTGGGGGGGGGGGGGGGCGCGGAGCCCCCCGGCGCTACCGGGCGCTGACCGCCGTCTCCCCTGCGCTCCCCCGCAGGCCAGCCCCGGTGCCGCGGCCGACGAGGACTCCTGCTCTTCCTCCGCCGCCCTCTCGCCCTCCTCCTCTTCGCCGCGGTCCATGGCCTCGGGCTCCGGCTGCGCCCCCGGCAAGTGCGTGTGCAGCAGCTGCGGCCTGGAGATCGTGGACAAGTACCTGCTGAAGGTGAGCGCGGACGGCGGCGGCGGGGCCCGGCGCTGTGTCGGCCGCGAAACGGGCCTCGTCCTCCCGGAGCCGCGGGGGCGTCCGGGGCAGAGCCCGCGGGGGCCGAGCCCGCCGCAGCCGTCGGAGGAGCCGGCCAGCCTCAGTGACCCGGGCTCCGAGGAGTCTTTGCCCGCTCCTGGCGCCCTGAGCTGAGGACGCCGTCCGCTCCCCGGCCCCCGGACTGCGAGCGGGGTGGCCGCGGAGCCAGGACCGGGCGAGGTCGGTAGCACCTTGGTCTGCGAGGCTCGGGCCAGGGAGGAAAACCGAGTCGCGGCTCGGTTTTGGGTGACGCCGCAGCGCGCTGGGACTGTGTGTTCTCCAGGTGCTCTAGGGAAGAGCGGGGGAGGAAAACTGATGCTTCAGGGCACGGTAACGCCTTTGCGGTGGTTTACGCGCCTGGTTGAGCGGCGGCGATGTATCTCGTTTGGTATTAGTTAAAATCTACTGTAATGTACTGGGTCTCCAAGCAAAAAGTGCCTCTTGAGAAACGTGGAAATACGTTATTCCTGTAAAAGATGGTCTAGTAACGTACGCGAAGGAAACGAGCTGTGCGATTGCAGAATAGTTTTGCCTTATCGTTGAGGACTAAGGTAATTTAAAAACAAGCCCACCCATGTGACTTTAAGCATAAAGTGTTAATATGGTTGGGAGGGGGACTATTTTCCTTCTATATTACAGCCATTAAATTTGTCCCGGATCGACTTCTGCATTTCGAAAGATTATACAATCACGCTAGAAGTCGCTTGGTTCCATTACATCCCGCCCTAACTAAAGGCGTTGTGTATCCGTTGCGGAGGAAGTCGCATCCCGGTGTCGTTACTAGATCGTTCGCTTAGATCTGCGTCGGGGTGAAGAGGTCAAAGGAACGTGTCTGCCGGGCTGGTTCATTCCGAGAAGGGTAGGTGCAGGTGTGGGGGAGCAGCAGATCCCAGCCACCCTCGCAGCGGGCGGGGGTTGCACACCGGTGGTGCAGGAGCTTATTTCAGCTTGGTTCCAGTCCTGTTAACTCCTGTCATGTTTTGGAAGCTCGTTTTCTGCAGTCTGAACAACTGGGTAATGCGGCTTGAAGCAAAAGACCTTTAAATGATTTAGCCTTAACTTTCAATTTGCAGTTACTGCTTCCTGTATAGGCAGAGAAAGGAATTTGTGCTGGTAAATGGGTATCTTGCTGAGCCTTAGCAGTACGTCTTCTAACTTCTAGCATGTAAGAACGTAGATAGGCACTATCAGACAGGACAGCCATTGATGCTGTTGATGTCGTCTTCTGCAGAAGAGCAGCATTAGCTGCTGCAGAGCAGGTAGTGAGCAGAGCCTCATGCAGCAGGGCTGCTGGCTCAGGCCATGCTTGGCTGGGTGCTGGCGTGGGCCCCACTGGGGTCCTGTGGACCCTCGCCCATGGTGGGGTCTGTGGGGTGCCTGGGGGCTGCGGGTCTGGCTCTGCTCGCCGGGTGCCGCTTCCAGGAGCACTGGGGAGGGTCCGTGTGACAGCTGTTGTCAGCAGCTGCATGTTACGCACGGTGCGGGCACGTGGGAGGGGGCTGCCAAGGGGAGCGATGGCTGGGAGAACGTGGGGTAAGGGCAACATGACATACCGAAGCGGGACTGAAATGGGCAATCCCAGCACGGGGGGCTGGAGTCAACACCTCGCGTTCTCTGCAGTTTGTCTGGCAGTGCTTTGATGAAAGGCACGTCGTGGATTATCTCAGATCTGCTGCTTTGCCATAGGCAGTGTATGGGATGTTTGGTATGAGACAAAAAATTGGCTCAGAAAATGAAAAAAAAAAAAAAATTCTACACTTAGTCATTGTTCAGTTTGTGGAATTTCTCCTATGCAGTCTGGGATTATCCAGAGGGTTATTACTTAATTTTTATGGTCACTGGGAGTCTTGAGTTTTCAAATTAAGTTATTTAACTAATGTGTGGTGCACGATGTCTGCACATCAGAGTTCTCTTTATAGGAAGGAAGAAATGAAAATAATTGCACTCACTTTATTTGTCCAAACATTATGTGCCAGTTTTCCAGACAGCTGATTTGTGCTGCTTAATATGGCTAGTGCCACTAGTGTCACATGTTAAATAATTGTTGAATTTGCTATTGAAACAACTGCTGATATTTTGAAATTCTCGCTCTTCACTAACTTTGCTTTAACAGAAACCTGGCAAATGAAGATGTGGTTGGTCCACGGTGTGCTTCTATTTGACAGACTTTTTTGCCCCCCTCCCTCCCTTCAATGCATTCGGAAATTTCAAATCACTTTGCGAAGTTTGGGTTTTGTTAAGCAGGACTTTTTGCAGACTGGAAGATAAAGCATGTAAGTCAGCTGCCTTCCCAAGGTCATGTGAGGCCAAAACTTGCTCTGTTACTCTTGTGCTGTGAGAACAAAACAGGGCACAAAATATCTACATGGAACTTGAATCTGTTGCTTCCTCTTCTGGTGCTTTTAATTACCAAACCATGAAAGCTTATTTTGAAGACCTCCATCAAAATAATTAACCCTTTATACGTGTGCAATTCTATAGGAAAAAATGTTTTTCCTTGAGGATAAATTTTCCATGAATCATAGTACGTGTAATTTTTGGCCTTGTCTGTATTGATGGGAAAAATAACTTTTGTAATTATGAAATATAATACTGGCGCGCAAATGTTGAGGGTTGTTTTTCTTTGGTGTTTTGGCAGGTAAATGACCTCTGCTGGCATGTGCGCTGTCTGTCATGTAGCGTTTGCAGAACGTCCCTAGGAAGGCACACCAGCTGTTACATCAAAGATAAAGATATCTTCTGCAAACTTGATTATTTCAGGTATATCACACAGGAGTATTGTTTTATTAGATAGCGTATTACACTTGCTTGTTCCTTTTCACTTAAGCCGCAGCTAAAACATACATTGAGGCTCTCTGTTTTTATTCAATATGTTTATTTTTGGTAGTTGAATTCGACTTTTCTTGCAGAGGGACTTGAGAAACCCTGAGTCTGTCTGATGTCTCTGCCTGCTGCGTCCCCCTCTCTGCCCCTCCATTGTTAGGCATCGCTACTGCATTTATATACTAATTTACTTCTGTGCACACAAGGAGGGGAAAAAAGAAAAGGGCAAGTCGGAGTCCCTGCCACAGAAGGGCTGTAAAGCTGTTGTATGTGCTAAGAATCATCCTTAGGGAATGCAGGCTTGAGAGCACAAGAAGAGTTGAGATGGTCTCTGTTTGGACTCACACCCCACAGGTGTGGGACTTGGGGTATCACACGGAACTACAGAACCAACCCAGAATAAATCCTGTGATCTTTTAGAGAAGCGGTTACACTTTCCTGTGATCAGTTTTATTTAGAACAGGAAGCATTCTTCAAGATTAAGGTCTGATTCTATAAGGAAGAATATTATTTGTTGATGTTGAAAGTACTCACGGTAAGATATCTTAAAAAAAATTTTGTTATTAATTTTGGTGCGATTTCCGGTATTTTCCCAAACTGAATTATGTGATTTTTCACCTGTGTAGCCAGTGGGTTAGGTTCAGCTCATCAGTTCTGGCACTGAAAGAGAGGGAGAGGGCAGGCTGAATACTGTGAACTCGGAAAACAAAATTTTGTGGGACTCAAAAAGTGAACTTATGAGCATGCAAAGATTTTCAGGACAAATTGTTATCTAAATAGTCAACAGATCTTGGTGGCTAATTTCTTCTTCAGAGAGAAATGTTCTACTGTAGTAATGTAAATACTTGCAGATACTTGAATTTCTTTAAAAATCATAATGTGATGGTAATTAAAGAAATAACTATGAAGATACAGGTTTTCCCCCTTCTGCTGAAGGGGGCTGAATGATTAGTGAAGAACGATGTAGCTAAATATGATAATTCAGACTACCACTAGTGTAATGTGAAATGTATTTGAATAATTGGTAGAATTCTGAACAGTCAGCTGTTTCCATCTTCCACTCACAGCTTTTTAAAGAGTCATTGTCTTTATAAAAGGAAAGGTGAAGAGTTGGAATACATGTAGCGGTTATTTCAATTTTACCCTTTACCTTATAAAAATATTAACTTCTGTAGGTTGGTAGTCATGTTGCCTTAAGCTGTCAGATGCAAACTTGCTGATTTTTTTATTTTTCTTTTAATTATTTATTTTTTTTTTTTTGCAATAAAAACACAACTATACTGTCCCCTCACCTCTGGTGAGCTGACTCGCTGTGAGTTTTGGCTGCGCTGCCGCGTCCTGGTCACCTCTGGCCCTCCTGGCGTCACCCTCGTGCCTGAGAGGGTCTCTGTGCCTTCACCCTCCTGTTGCCTCCTTGGTTTTTGCAGGCGCTATGGCACCCGCTGTTCCCGCTGTGGGAGGCACATCCATTCCACGGACTGGGTCCGCAGGGCGAAAGGGAATGTGTACCACCTGGCGTGCTTCGCCTGCTTCTCCTGCAAAAGGCAGCTGTCTACTGGAGAGGAGTTCGCTCTGGTGGAAGAGAAGGTCCTTTGCAGGGTACATTACGACTGCATGCTGGACAATCTGAAAAGAGAAGTTGAAAATGGTAATGTAGTTCTTAACAAAAGCAATATTTTTGTGGTTTAGTTTAATTAAAATTGTTGGGTTTTGCTTCATCTTCCTTATTAAGAGGTAATTGCCTAGCTTTAAGGCTGGAAGCACAGGTTCTTGAATTATAACAATGTGCAAATTATTTGATATTTTAATTTTTTTTTATGTTTGTGTAACTTGTTTTCTAAGGAAAAGAAAGCAAGAACCTATCTAGCTGATAAAATATCATGCTGGATCTATTCCTTCCCTCGCTTGCAAGGGAGACATTTGGGGTGTAGTGGGTGATGCTGCCAAATCAGTCCAACTTTGAACAGAACGTGGCTTTATTTACAGTTGAAATTCAGCTGGCCAAGTATCATAGAATCAAGTACTGTTGTTTCTTGTTGGAGGACACTCTGACTTACAAATAACATAATTTTGAATGTTTAGCAGATAGTGTTGTTCTCTTTTTTAATGCTTCAGGTAATGGGATTAGCGTGGAAGGAGCGTTACTAACAGAACAAGATATTAATCATCCAAAACCAGCAAAAAGAGCTCGGACCAGCTTCACAGCAGATCAGCTCCAGGTAGAGGCAGTGCTAAAAACTCATGTAGTTCAGGTTTATGTGGGACATAGGTGCTGAGCCGACAGGAAGTTGGATGTGCATTTTGGGGGAGAGAAAAAGCTTGCATGCTTTAAACTATTTCATAAACTATCAAGACACAGCATGTTTCTGGAATTGTTTGTTAGCTTCAGCAGTTTAATATGAAATAGTTACTCTTCAAGCTTTTTATTTCCCTGGGGGGGCAACCAGCAGTTCTTCTGAGTGGAAACAAAAAGGTTGTTCTATTTTGATTGCTCGATGAAATCTATTTAATGAGGCATTTACATTGCTACACATAACACAGGCTAAATATTTTTAGAATTATGTAATGTGAAAAGTTGTACTAAAGATGGGCATAATATATGACTTGAAGACTTCAACAGGATGGAAGTTTGAATTTTGTTGTAGTGCCTGCATCTGCTCTGCTTTCGAGGCTTCTTGTCTTGTTGCAAGAGTTAGCTCTGGACTGCCTGACACATGAGTTATTTCACTCTCTGGACCGCCACGTCACTTAAATTAGGTTTCTAGGGAAAAACACCAGGATGCAGGCTGGCTCCCTATGAAAGTGGCAAGACCAGATTTAGAGGTTTCAACATGTAGTGGGAAGGAAGCTGTGGCTTTCTACCTAATCCTAGCTGAGCACCTCTGCTTTCAGTCTGGGACATGTCTTTGAATTTTTAGTCACACATAGCTGCTACAACATTCATTTTCCACTGTCTCAGTCTGAGTTCTGTTTTGTCAACCTGTCCTTCTCTTGTTTGTTGTGAAAGCAGTTGAGAAAAATCAAGTTTGAGGTGTAATAACATGTGAGGCTTTTAAGCACTGCTGTACGAGGTGGCATGTGGCTGTTCAAAGCTTGGTTTGCTGTTTCAGCTGTGACTGGAGACAGAATGTGGTGTTAAGACAAAACAAGCATGTTAGCAAGAATTGGATGAGAGCTCTGGACATCAAACTTGACTTCTGTGAGAGGGAAATTTTTTTCTCAGCAGTTGCTGAATGAATGGGAGGTAGGCTCAGCCATCAGGGCAGGAACTGCATTCAGGGCTTCTTCCTGTTTGCCGTCACTAAAACTATGTTTCCCTCTTTTCCTGTTTTAAATAAATTGTAACTTACTTCAGCAAGTGTTTGAGATCTCTAGGGCCTATTATTTAATGACACTTGCTGTCTGCTCAGTGCATCCATCTCTGTACCTGCCTGTGCTGATGTAAGACTACTTCCAGCAAGAGAAGCATCAGAGGATGTGGCTGAGTGGCCGCGTGCAGTAACACACCTTGTGAAGTACTTGTACAAAAGGATGTCCGTGCTTTTTGATGTCTTTGTATGAAGCGGTAGGAGAGTAGTTTCAGCACTTCTGAATGTGGAAAGAATCTCCAAAGATGAAGCCAGGCAAAATCTGAAGACCATCAAGGGTCAAATCCAGAAATGAGAAACTGCAATTTCAGTTGCTGAAGGTACCTTACCGAAATCTGTGAAGCCTTATTACCTTAAATAGGGTAAACTCTTATGGGCTCTAAAACTGCTCAGGATGCAGGCCAAGCTGACATCTGCTTCTTCAAAAAAAAAAAAAATTCATACCCTCATGGCAAGTGTTCACATGAATTTTCTGTAAAAAGATGAGTGTAATGAAAAAATTACATAGTGCCAGTCAGCCAAGGTGGAGCCTCTGTGTTCCTTCTGTTGGTTAGAGGTAGATGAGGCACAAAGAGCTGCCCAGTTGCTGTGTCCTCTGTGCAGACGAAAAGAGGGTTAAGTTGCTCTATGGGGTACGAGGTGCAGGCAGTGACTGACAGTGAAGAGGCAGATCAGAGTTCAGTCTTTGCTGTGTGCCGTGCTCTGCTGCTATAGACGTTCTCTTCATCAAGTGTGTTTGATTTGCAGTAAATTGTCTAATTTTCTCCCACAGTTCTTTTAATGCAGTTGTAACAGAGCACCTCTTCTTTTTTTTTTTTTATTTTATTTCTGCCAAGCAGAATTAGTTTCTTGCATTTCTGGTAAATGTCTCTGCTCAGTTAAGCATAATAAGAGGCTTGTGTTTTGATTTGATTTTTTTTGTTTGTTTATTTTCTCTCTTAATATATTGGAGACTGGGGACTAGTGATTCCAAGTTTCCTAAAATAAAAACAGGCAAGGAGTAGGGCTGCTGTCTGTGAGGAGCATCTAATGCTGCTCTCGGGACTGTGCACACAGAACTGCAATCCCTTATCTTGCCTTTTCAGGTTATGCAAGCACAGTTTGCTCAGGACAACAATCCAGATGCACAAACGCTTCAGAAACTGGCAGAAAGAACAGGCTTGAGCAGGCGTGTTATACAGGTAACTGTGTGAAGTTACTTGACTAACAAGGTCTGGTACTTAGCCACTGGAAATGCTAAATGACAATTTTCTCCATGTAGTTGTTCTGAGATGGAAAAAAATCTAATCTGACAGTTGTAACATAACTTCAGACAGCATCCTTAGTCATCAGTAGCTCTGGGACATGGAGGCGGCCGTGTCCCCATCGGTGCCCAGGTCAGCCTGGTGGGGGACGGTGCCCGGTGCTTCGTGCCCCTCGCCACTACCGTGCCGGTCACTGCAGCAGCTTTCCCGACTCGAACACGCTCGCCTGAGGCACCATGTAGGCTTAGCACTGGTATTTCTTCACTTGGGCTGTCAGTGTTACATTCAAGGCCCGATTACCTGAATTTGGCTCAAGTCAGAACTCTAAGGTGTTTTTGGTATGCTAATGTTGACGCAGAATGCAATCTATCAACTTTACGTCATTTTTTCCCCCTTTTCAGGTGTGGTTTCAAAACTGCAGAGCACGCCATAAGAAGCATGTTAGTCCTAATCATTCATCTACTGCTCCTGTCACAGCAGTTCAGCCCTCCAGGCTGTCTCCACCCATGCTAGAAGAAATGGCTTACTCTGCATACGTGCCCCAGGATGGGACGATGTTAACTGCTCTTCACAGCTACATGGACGGTAGGTGTAACGACTGTGCACATCCCAGAACATCGTTATTGACTGTAGCAAGAACCAGTTAAAGGAACTTAATGGATTTTTAAATTTCTAGTATTCTTTGTAGAATATCTTAATGCTGTACTTGCTCTTTGCACCTCATTAAGAACTGTATCTCTTCAAGCAGTAACCCTTCACTGTAAGAGTGTAGCTGAAGATTTGTGTATGAAGACTGAGGGTATTTTTTTGTGCTTCCTTCAAACTACGAATGCTAGTAATAAGATATCAAACACTTTTTAAAAACACCCATGCTGGTTTGGTTGGGTTTTTTCCTTAGTAATATATACTCAATCCAGCCACTTCACTGAAAACTGAAGCTTCCCTCACCATCACACATGGTGCAAGGAGCGTGGTGGTTGAAGTGTTTCAGTTATTCTGAGTCTTATGACCCAGCTAGTCAACAACTTCAGCTCGTTTCTGTGGTTAGGAGAAGCTGTGAAGGTGTTGGGAGAACTTGGCTCTGAGCTTTGTATCTGGCTGGAGCTTATTTTTCTCCCAAACAGTGGCGTAAGGTGGGCTGTGGATGGAGGAGTGTGAATGCTGGGCTGGGGAAGACAGAACAGGCCGCACGGGTTGGGACGGGTGAACTCCTATTAACTGGTGAGATATGTTAGCTGGTAATCTTTTTCAACCTCTGATGATGCTGACCAGTAAATATTTCTGGTTTTGTAGCTCATTCACCTACAGCTCTTGGACTTCAGCCTTTGCTACCGCATTCGATGACACAACTGCCACTAAGTCACACCTAATTCCTTTTTGTCAGGGATATAAGCTATTAAGGATGTAACCTTAAGTCATTTATTGTGTATTAAATATCATTGGAAAGGTATTAATGTTAGCTTTTTATTTAACATCTGAAGCGTTTTCAAGATCACTTTTGCTGCCCAAGTATGTAAGCATATTTAGCCTGCAAGACACTTTTATGGATTCTGCATAAGTAACTATTATGTTGTTTACAAGCCTTATTAAACACCTTTTTGTATCGTCTGGAAGTAGTCCACTCTAGTTATGTGTGTGTTAATTTATTTGTCATCAAAAGAGCACTTTGCATAAAAGAAAGGACTGATAATTGTGCAAAATGTTTACAATTCTTTGTGAAATTGTAGTTTATCATTAGTTTGTATCTGTAAGTTATTGCCGAAAGTATTACCTGTATTTGAGTTGTATACAGCCTATATGTTAAAGCTTATTTCTGTGAGTTTACAAAAATAACTTTTGGTTGGAAATATTTTCAAAATGAACCGAATAAAGTTTCTGCTGTAGCATGCCAAGCAAAAATGTTGCTGTGTTTATGGCTGAGCTGTGGTCATTTGTCAAGCGCTTAACTTAAATCTTCAGTTTTAAGAGAAGGTCCCTGGTGTACTCGGGTACACCACCCTCTTTTGGGAGTGTTCATATCCGTCTCAATTTAAAAAATTATTTAATGGACTCAGATGTGTCTTGAAATGCCCCGAGCAGGTTGTACTTTAAAGTCAGCCTATGCAAACTGGTGCTGCTCCTGAGGGAGCACACTTGCAGGGCGAGAGAAATGGTGGATGTAGAGAAAAAATTTGTAACCCCGAGTGGAGAACCTGAATTCGTGTCTACTTCAACACTTTGAATTTTTACTGCTTCGTCTTTTGTTCTCTTCATTGGTTTCATCTTGTGATTTTGTTAAGCAGGATGGTAACTAATATGCAATACTTAAACAGGGTCTGGATTTTTAAAGTAAAATCTAGTTCAGTATTTTAACTGATCTGTATCAAACCGTATATGAATATGGGCTGGAATTCAGTCAAATGTATAAAAGTCTAGTTTGTTTTAAATGTTAACATGCTTAGACTAAATTGCAAAGGATATTTTGACACTGATGTGGTGGACAAAGGCAAGTGCATACTGTCAATTCAATTCACTTTTGTCTTTGCAGACTAGTTTACTTCAAGGGTTTAAGACTGGTAGATCTCCTCTGCACACCTAAACTTTACTTGCATCAGAAGGAAATTGTGCTCTTGAATGTGTCTGTATCCTTTTCATCTCTCCCAACTCTGCAAAACTTCTGAACTGTTCTGATCAAACCATTTCAACATGGAGAAGGTAGTATTCTACCTGCCACCATGGAAAGGTGATGGCTTTTGAGGTCATAACATTACTGGCAAGCTCTGAATTACTCGGGCTCAGAAATTAAATGTTGGCACTGTTTCAAGTGCTACTCACGGCTGTCTGAGCTAAGCTAAGTAGCAAAAGCCTTCAGTAGACAGCGGTTTGTCCAGGCTAATACTATCCTGCCACGTAGTGTTCCACAAAACACTCTAAAGACAGGGGTTGTTGTGGAACTTGACTGACTTTACATTTTATTCTGAGGTACATAACTTGGTGAAATACTCCGGCTGGAATTCACCATGTCCTCTTCCATACCTGAGCTAGCTCCATCTCTCTGTGTGACACAAAGCTGCATGTGTATCAATGTAGACAAGCTAGGTTTTGTTTGTTTGTTGGGTCTGATATGCAAGTAGGACAACCTTACTGCTGAAGTTCTACCAGTTACATGTTAATTTAGATCTTAACTTGGCAATTTAAAATACTATTCAGTTGTCTGAAGTGCAAGTCAGCTTACAGCAAGTACTGTTAAAGAAAAGTAATTATTCACTCTAATTTGAAGCAGGTTCAGGTTGCCTGAAATAAAGTCTTAAGTATTTATGAAACGCCCTCTTCGGTTCAGTTCCAAAATCAGTGCAGGATTAAAGTAAACGGGGAGCAATTTTCCCATTTCGCTATGAAAATAGGAAGCAGGAGAATTTATCTTTTGCTACTGCAAATACTTGAGCAGCTACTTATAAGTGCGGCTGGGAAAACGTAGAGTTGAAAAGAGGAAGCTCTGGCAGAGGGTCTGGGCTTTTGAGCCTCCCCTTCGAGGACGTCGGACCAGACTGCTTGGCTGACTTAGCTGGGCCTGGCAAAGCATGTGGAAAACCGAAGATGGTTTTAGTCTGCTCCTCTCAACTGAAGCTGGTGGCTGAAGCCTGAGGTGCACGTTTGGATGCTCGTCTCCTTCTCCTGGTTGTGCACTGGCTTATGTTTGTGACTTTGCTGCTGAGCTCTTCTGACCCTGGAGCCATCCTTACGCTGCTCGCTGTTCTGAAGAGTAACTCAGGTACAGTCCTGTCGAGGAGGTTCGCGGGCTCACTTTACAGGAGGAGAATGCGGGTGCATCAGGAACATGTAGCATGTTGAGTTCAGTGCCTTTTAGATGGCACAGATTCAATTTAAAATTGAGACGTTGCATGGAATTAGCATACGAAATAAATTGGTCTTAGCATCTTGCTTAATTGACCTATCCTGAACAGAGAACAATATGGAGCTCTGCCCAGTGCTCTGTCACGTGGCTGCTTTTGTGGAGAGCTGTGTTTGTAATATATTTCCTCTGATCCTGAAGTGTTTATCCTGTGAGGTAGGGTGGTCATATGGCACTTGCTAATAGTTTCAATGCCACATATCTTAAATCCAAAATGGAACTAATGATGCAAAACGTATTTTGCATCAAGAGGTTCACAAAGGAAGAAATATCACTGAAAGAGTTGTGTCTCAAAAGTACTGTGAGAAGACTGGCTGTCCACTTCCACTCCTCCCCTTCCTTTCCTGACCTGTCTAACCAATGCAAGTTTGGGTGGGCTCATGTCTTATTGCATGTTGGAACAAGTAATTAAAACTTAGAATTTATTATATTCAACCTGCTGGAGGAGGAGGGGGAAATATAGATGAAAAACATCCTCCTAGTGCAAACTTCACAGAATCTCCAGAGGATGTATGGTTATTAGTGGAAACTGGTAGTGTTTCAGTTTGTGGAGTAAAGAAATAGTCTGTTGCTACAGCATCTTCTAGATCTTTTAGAAATATTTCAAACTCTGCCAATTAAATGGAATACTGGAATCTATATAGTTTTGTCTGTTCACTAGAAACTTGGGTTTGTGTTCATATAAGGTAAATCTGAAGAATATTCAGGCATTCTCTAGTTTGCTTTTCACCCCAAGGCACAATGAAATAGCTATCGCTAGTGGAGATGTTTGACTAAGTTCTTAAATGTCTCCAATAATAGACATTTTTTTACAGACTTTACAGAAAATCTGGTGCTTTCTTAGGGAAGTAAAAGAAATCCAACAAAAGAAACCCTTCAGTTTTCTCTTTCCTGCCAAACAAATCTGAGCTTTTCATATTAAGCCACATTTTATCAATGTCTGTTTCTGTGCTGTTTACTTTGTCCATCTCTAAGCACAATGCTCAGTTTTAGCCAAGCCCTGACAGATGCTCAGCAGGACGGGCAGGGCTCCTCAGTTGCCCATCGCCGTGTTTTCCAGGCTCACAGCTGCTTTTCTTCTAGTAACACTGCCCTTTGCATTCTGTTTGTGGCTGGCTGTTACCTTGTCTCCTATTTATCATTCTCCACAATTTATTGCAACCTAGGTAAGCAGCTTCTATTTTACCATGCTGAATTTCACCCCATTGCTTTCTTACTATTTCTCAAAGCTTTAAAAATCACTTTGAAATCCAGTTCTGAGCTCCTCAGTGCTGCCTCTTCTATGTTGTCAATAATTCACTAAATCTCTTCATTCTGTAACCCAGGTAATTCACTAAAATAATCATTAGAACCTGATCCTTTGGCGATTGCATTTTTCAAGCAGGAGACCGTATCGCATGAATTGCTTACGGTTACTTATTTTCCAGCTTTTCTGTCCTAGGTTATTTCCCTGTCTTGCTTGTGTCAGACCGTGGCATGTACAACTTCTGACCGCCCACATGGCTGTTGCCCTTCTCAAAAGGGAGCTGAGCTGATTTGACAGTCTCGTTGTTTGCATTCTTGTTACTGCTAGTGTGGCGAAGATTTTTAAAATTCTTGAATAAACTGAAATTAAGCTGTGTGATTGGATTTCCTGGCTTTCCTCTGCCCGTTCCCTGGTGCCCTGGTCTCGTGGGGAGGGAGTCTCAGCTCAGCCATGGTGCGAGGGCATTCGGCAGCATTGAGGCAGCCAGACCAGGGAATCCCACCCCATAAACATCAGGATCGCTGGAAAGGGGGAAGTTTGCTGAGGGCAGGGGATGCTCCTCCTCCTCCTCACAAGGGTTGTCACCCCTGAAGGGGCTCGTTTATCATTTGCTCCTGAGGACTGCTTTCCCATTTATGGTGACCGCGATATGTTTGATGGGCCAAATATACTCTATATTGATGTGAATGTTAGTTTTGCTGGTTTATTAAACTAGTTTTCATTTCAGCCTGTGGGTTTCCTCTCCTTTTCCAGATCCCCCTTTTCAGCTGGAGAGGGGTCATCAGGTGATGGAGCAACTGCTCTAGTTCAGGCCTGGATACGGGTGAAACCTGGACACTCAGGCTCTAGGCACTGTATCAATTCTTGGTTCTCCTGGTGTCTCTCAAAAATAAGAGTTAATGCTTTGGAGAGGTTGCTCTCTGGCTCAGCTGTCCCAGGAGCAAAGTGCAGCAGGGCTAAGCTACCTGAGAACATGAGTTTTAAATCATCTAGAGAGCTTGCTTTGTTGGCCTTGGTACTAACAATCCTAGGGACTTGTTCATATATTTCCTTTCATGTTTGTTTGTTTGGGATGTTGTTTTTGTTTTGGTTTTTTTTTTTTGTCAAGACTGATATAGGTGAAGGTCTAGTTTGGCCTTCTGGTATTCCCTGCCTGTAGTTTTGACTCTGAGTAACAGATCAGCACTAGCCTTACTCTTTATTAAAAGATTTCTTAATAAAGGTAAACCATGCTGTTCTCTCCACCCTTGCTGACCTTTGCTAATGATGCCTGACTCTGTGAGTTGGCTTTTTGGCCAGAAGTTCATGTTGTTTGTTATATTTGCATTATAGTAACAATTACTTTCTGCATCTTTTGTATGATTACATACAAAGTTGAAGAGTTGCTTAAAATTTAAACAAGTTGATTTTATTACACTTCCACTTTTCCTTTATTCATTTTTTTAAGTAGAGATAACTGTTATAAATAGGTTTTATTTCTGAAGAAGCTGATGGTTCTTGTCATGTGTCTCCTCCTCCCCTCCCTGCCTAGGAAATTTTACAGCTCAGCTCTGCATTGGTGGTTGTTTTCTCAAATCTCTGCATTTTCATCTTGCAATACACCACTCCTTAGGACATGCAAAGTTAGTGATGTTATGAGGATGGGCAGTCAAAGAGATATATGATGAGTAGCATCTTCATAAAAGAGCGTTTCCAGAGATATTTTGACACGTGCATCTGTGCTTTTGTCTCCCTTTTCTGTATATTTTTTTAGCATTACATTACACTTAAAGCCATTACTGATTCAAAAGTTGCAATTGCCTCTGACAGATAAAACTGACTCAATCCCTAATTCAGAGTGACAGCTGGTTTATGATGGAAGTATATGTTGTTAAAGTAGAAGTCGCAAGCACCCCCCAGCGCAGGCCGCTGTGACAGCTGAGGCGATCGTGCCCCTCTCTGCCGCAGCAGGGCAGGAGCACTGTGCTCCCACCGGGCTGCGCCCCCTCGCCCTGCGGCCCTGGCTCGGGCTTCGCTTGGTTCCACACTGCTGATTGCACCCGTGGCTTTCATCCTTACAGCAACAGCACGCTTGAACCCCAAATATCCAACTACTGCATACGCACTCCCTAGGCAACTACCTGGGGAAAAGGCATGCACCTACAGCAGAAAAAATTTGCAAGTTCAAAAATTTAACTTCTGCCAATTTAATTGTATACTCCCGTAGTTGCTAGTCAAGTTTTGACTTCTGCTCATTCTACAATTAAAAATTAAGCAACCAGACTTATTGTACAAGTCACTAACAGCATGATAACCAAGCTTTTTCAAGAAATGAAAACATTAATTAGTTTAAATGTAGAGCAGAAAAAAGCTTGAATTGCTTTAGTAAGTTTCTGCAAGTCTCCAGAATGGTGACATCTAGGGACAGAGAAAGATAGTACATGATGAATAACGAAACACAAACTGCTTCCAAGTTGTTAATAAATGGATCTACACTGTTTGCACATTTGAACTCTCCTATTTCCTTTTAAAGTAAAATGAATGCTCACTGAAGACATATCAACCTGTTAACTCTCCTTTTCACGTGTTCTTGGGCAGAACATGAGAGAACGAGAAGCTGGAGTGGGTGGTATCCACTCCATCGCAGCACACGTGGAACTGGCTTTAATGTACCTTCTGGTGGGTTAAGTAGCTAGCTTAGTTTCAAGCAGAGTGGTTTTTCCTTCAAGTTATAAGAGGATGCCTTTTCAGTTATAGGTGAGGTTGTAACTAATACTTGTGCAGCTTTTCTGTTCCTGGCAGTTAAATGGGAATAGTGCAGGTTTCTCACTTTGTGTTTTCATCAACCACTTACATTTGGAAAAGCAGATGTGTCTGGGACCAGGTAGCTTAGACCAACATCATCACATGCTCTGGAGGTCTACAATTTTTCGAAGACTAACACTTTAAAACTGTACACAGATTTTTTTCCAGTACGCCTCATAGTGATAACTGCAATACAAGTGTCTGACAGCTATTGTTCTCTCCTGTGGGGAAAAGGATTATTGTAGACTGGTGCACTGTATAAACTGAAGTTAAAGGAAAAGACTTAGTGAGTCATTCTTAGTTCTTCCATATACGCTAAAACAACCCTCTCTTAACCCTCTGCATTCTGTTTTAAAGAAATTACACATCATGAGTAGCCTACAAGAGAAAAGTAAATCTTAATTCTTATCTGCATTCATTCGTTATCCTGGCATCCATCATTATGCCCAGCTGGCTCATCAGCAACACACAGTCTTTCATATTCTCTTTAAGGATGGTGTTTTTATATTACATATTTGATCCTGCTTTAGGCAAACTTAAACTCTCAGAATCAAATGGTTTTAAATCTGATCTATGGAATGGATGCCAGGCAAGGGAAAACAAAACAAAACAAAACAAACAAAAAATGAACAACAACAAAAAAAGCAGAGGAGCTTTTTCAGTGTGTAGAATCTTCCTGGGTACACCAAGCTTAGCTGTTAGAACGGCATCCTCTTCCATGGTGGTCTCTTCTTTGCTTTCCAGCAACCCTCGAGAGGAGCTAAGGAAGCAGCTGAAATAAACACATTTTCTCATCCCTGAAAAAGAGTAGTTTCAGGCAACATTTCTGTTAAAATATAATGTATGGTTGATCATAGTAGCAATGGTCTATAAGAGTTGCATATTTACAATTTGTTCTGAAAGCCCCCCTCCTTTCTGTTTTCCTGATACTTCTGCATTGCTTGCATTTATCTCAAGTAACGCAGAAATTCTATCAAATGCAGTTCTGGTATTTGACAGCCTCCCCAAGATATTTGCCTCTTAGGGAATTGGATCAACAATAAAAACACAAAATTGAAAATCAGTGTGCGTGTAAAAAAAGTACAAAGATTAGTCTTAAATCAGCTCACCTGGGCTTTGTCAGTAAGTATTCTGGTCTATCATTTTGAAAGGCTTGAACTCTGGAAAGCAAGCAGTGAAAAACCAATTCTGTATAACCAAACTCTTGAGAGTCAATTTTGATAAAGTGCCTCAAAACAGAACAAAACCAGGAAGCAACAATACAACTTCCACACGGAAGAAAGCCTCCCTCCAAATCACACAAAATCTAATGTAAGCAATGAGCTATAAAGACACACCTTTTCCTGATCCCATTCAGTTTCTCTCTGGTTTTATATTAATGAAAAAGTTCAGAACGTTCCAGTGATTTCTGTAAATGCGGAAAAGCAGCTTCTGGGAACATGATTTTGAAGCATCCAGTAGAGCAACGACCAAGATTTTGCTTCTTTATGTCATGCTACCTGCTCCGGCACAGCTACGCTCCCATGTCTTGTATACAATGTTATTATGGGGGGGCAATTATTCATGCAAACCTTAAGATGGCAAAAAGCTACCCAACATGAAAAAAACAAACAGGGCATAGCTCAGACCAGTTTACTCTTCAGACAAATGCTTTAAAAACATTATAGTTTTATATCTATCTATATGTCTCTGTGCGTTTGTGCATGTGCGTTGTTTTCTTTTTTCATTTGGTTTGTGCTTTAAAGTGTACTCATTTAATATGTTACCAATAGCTGTGAAGCCCCTAAGCTAAAAAAAAAAAGAAAATAAAGAAGTAAGCAGTTACTCCTTTGGTTGAAACAGTTGACTGAAGTGTGACGTAAGATGTGGGCTTTATTTGATCACTACCAGGATTAGCAGCACAGGTGGAGTAACTAAGTCAAATATTCAACTCTCACCCCATCATTTGCCTCCCTTCCAGCGCGCATCTTTTCTATTCTACTCCCACTAATTTTTTTATTCCCCACACAAATAAGCGTACGGCAAAACAATAGCAGTCCTGGGAAAAGACCTTACACCTTCCTTTTCTGCCTGCAAATCGCACATTCCTCTCTGCACACAACTCTCCCTGGAGTTCTCCTCCACCCTCCCTGTTGGGCACACGCGTGACAAAGTGTCAGCTCTCTTTTGGACATTGCTGTCATGTGAGTTTTTTTGTTGTTGTGGTTTTGGGTTTTTTTAAGCCCTCCCACACCCCCACAGGAACTAGTAACACCTCCCCCCATTGGTTCCTTATGACAGCTGCCATCACAAACTGCACCAATATCATTTCCCAGGTGGACCTCATGGGAGAAAGCTGTCACCTGCTCCAAACCTCCGACAAAGTTTATTACCAAAATATGGGAAACCTAGAACAAGTAACAGTATATCAGTGTATTAAAAAGCAGCACATTTTCTTATTTTAAAATTAAGCTATTGCATTTGAATGACCAGCTACTCCATTAAAAAAAATCACACAAGGAAATACTTCTGTTTCAGTGTGAGTTAGCAGGTCATCCAACCATAAAAATATCATTTAAATAAGATGTAGATTGCTGAGTGCAGGAGCAACTAACAGCCACATTTTTTACTGTTTTTCAGAAATAATCAGCAGAAGTACTAGTATTCCTACAATATGGATACAGGCACTTACCCAAAATACGATTTTTAAGACAAAAATTACTCATAGTTAAAGTCACAGAAATGTTACCTTTCACTTGGGTCTTCATTGTCTCTGCAGGGACTTGTACACGTGTCTTGGCAGTGGGCTGAAATGTTATGACCTACTCCACATGACATATTCAAACAGGCAATGAAAAGTTTCTTGTTAGGACATCAGTTCAGAAACAGTTGCCATTCCTGGACAGCAAGAGCCACTAATATTAAACTCACAAAGGTAACTTCTACTTTTTTTAAGCTACTGTGACTCAGAACTGCTACAGCTGACTGTTAAACTGTTTTGGACCATTGTTAGCCTTCTCACAAAATAATCCACTTGTGAGCTTAGTCATACTAATATGATGATGCTATTTAAGTACTTAGTATTTCTGTAAGAAATCAGAACTGCATAAACTAAAAAAAAAAAAGTAAAATGAAAACAAACTACAGAAAGAAACCCCACTTCTGACATTATCATTTGAAGTGAATTAAGCACACAACCTTCTCCTGAGACTACTTCGATTCTTTTCCAAACTTGGGCTATTTCAGACTCCAGAATTAAAATATAGATTGCCTGCAGAGTCCAGCCTAACTGACAGAAATGAGAACTTGAGACTTGATGAAATAAAAGTTGATTCAAGACAGGAAATTGAGTTTGTCAGATGTGTTGAAAATGATGGCAAACAGAAACTACATTACGGAGCGCCGTATGAAACAATCCTTTCCTTTCCCTCTCCAAGCCATCTGCAGATGTGCAGACTTGCAAAGCCACGTGCCAGTTTTCAGAAGAAAATGCACCAACAGCAAAGGCAAACTGCAAAAACATCACAGGTGGTGCACATCAAGCCCAGGCCAACACAAAAGCAGAAGTGTTTTATCTCATAGTTATGACCAGGGCGTGATTCATTGTAACAGGTCAGCTACATGGCCATTTCTTTCATCAGTAGAATTTTCACCCAGGCCACCCCGTTGATGAGGGCACCGTTGTTCCGGGCAGTACGAGGATGACGGACAGTGCCGGAGTGGAGCGTGATGTGTCCTCTTCTCCCTGGCACCGGTGAGGAGAGCTCCAGGAGCTGCCGGCACGGGAACCAGGCGCTTCTCGTGGCAAACCAACCGACTGCCAACGAGCGGCCTCACCGTGCCCTGACACACAGCGAAACGAGTCACGGCTCTGCAGCACGGGCCTGTGGGGGGACTCACGTGGTACCACGATCCCTTGGGTAACCAGAAAGAACAACCCTTGCAAAAGAAGTGGGATCCCTAGAAAAGACCGGAGATCAGACTGCTGGTACACGAGAGAACTCTCGGGTGAGGTTTTGGATTCATCTGGAGTCTATGGCATGCAGCCAGCATTAGGTTTAAATGCAATACGAATGGCAAGGAACCCATGTGAGATATAAAACATACCGGTCTGAAAACACATTTAAAAGAAGGCAAGAAAGCAATTTTGTTAGTAAGCCTGACATTTTCTGAAAGAGGACTGTATAACAAATAGCTGCAGTTGGTTCCAACAGAGCATATGTGTTAACAGGAGATACTGATGCAGTTTTAAGAAAAGAAAATAAATCCAGATTTAATTAAAGTATGTACATATGAGACACATAGTAAAGGTCCTCTGTGCTCCAAAATCCCCTTACAATAACTTTTATATTACAACTGTATCTTTCAGCATCTGGGTACACTATGATAGATGCTGGAGGGTTCTACATGATCAGCTGAATTCAAACCATGATACTGTGCTTTAACATGCACAGGGCTTTACTATTACTATTGCTGTTTACTGCCATGGTCAGATCCAAGCTTTACAGTGATGCTTTACAGGACAAAGAGCATGCAGGCTTTGTTTGCCAAATTTGCATCTGATGAAATGTTAAAAGAAAAGAAAAAAAGTACTTTTTCATGAAGATTTACTGTAGAAGAGCAGTGTCTTTCAGCTCTTCCAAGCAACTGCTCTCTGATAAGCTTGCACCTCTTCCGCTGTAGCGTGGCCTCAGCCAGCCTAGCTGCTAAACTGGGCTCAGGGAACACCAGTATCCATCTGAAAATCACTGTTACAGTTCACCTTTCACTGTCTAGTTTGGACTGAAATCACCACACCTAAACCTCCTGGGTTGAGCCATTCTTCTCTCCACACGCATTTGCCTGGCCACAGCTTTGCTTTTCCACCCCACCCCACAGGCACAGACTGGCCACGGCCGCTGCACAGCAGAGCTGGGCTGTACAATCCCACTGCTCACAGGCACTGACCAATGCTGGACATCACAGCCCCACCCCGACCTGCCCACCAAAACTGACAGCATTCATCTCTCTGGAGGAAATAGTAACCTACGGTGCAAGCCTGATCCACTGCTCCTGTTCCCTTCCATGATACACGCTGGAACTCCAAGGTTAAAGCTTGTGTGTGCCCTTAGAGCTTCAATGCCTTTCTTCACTAGTGAGCCACCGAATCCCAAACACACAGCCACACCTTCTCCATTGAAACAGTTCTACCTCATGCCTCCTCGGACCACAGGTGCCACTCTGCCCAAGGAGACGGCAGTGCCCAGCTGGCCACAGCTGCCAGCACCACAGCTCCTTGTGCTAATTCAGAAGCATTATCATGATGTTTCACTGCAGTTATCACTGAATGCCCAATGCATCCTCAGACAAGGCTCTCTACCTATGGAACAACTTACAACACATACCTTAAGCTGCTAACCTTGAGCCCAAATTGTCCCTTCATCCTGCCACCAAACAACTGTTTCAGTGCTGCCTCTGCTGAAATCCATCCTCATCGCTGAAAAGTTTTTACATTGCTTTTGTTTTGTTTTGGTTGGTTGGTTCTTCCCTCTGTGAGAGAAATTTACTGCAGGAAAAGACATGGGCCCATTTCTCCTTGTTGCAGCGAGCCACTGGCCAGACTGGAACTCTGGCTTTCTACAGCTCCACTGGTGATGTCAACACCTCCGGCAGCAGCACTGCCCACGAGAGCTGTGGCAGCCCATGGCTGCAGTAGATGTCCTGTTGACCTCGCAAAAAGACAGGAGAAAGCCAGGGACTTCTAGTGAATCTCCTAAACTCAAAAAGTGATTTCTGCAGAACTAAAATACACCTTGTCTGGCATGAGAACATCTCAAACCAGGTTAAAGCAGTCCCCACCCCACTCCCTGCCCCATGTTTTATTATAACATCGTTCAAAAAATTCGGATTAAAAATGTAACAAATAGTCCTCAAGCCTTTATAAAGAAATCTAAGGTTTTTCCTTCGTTAAGGAGTGGTAGCACGTGGCCTCCCCATTCCACCCCGTTCCCACCAGCGCGTCCTCCCCCGCAGAGCCGAGCTCGCCCGGCCCGGCCGACAGCTCCTCCGCGGCTCCGTTCACACGTGGCGGCGCCAGCACCGCGACTCCCGCCCTCCGCTTTCGGCGGCCCCGCAGCGTCTCCTGCAGCACGGCGGCCCCGCAGCACGGCCTGCCCCGCCCCTCCCGGCCCGCGAAGGCGGAGCCGTCCGTCCCCACCTTCCCGCTCCCCCTCCGTGTCCCCCCTCTCCTTCACCACACGCTCCCTCTCTCGCATTTGCCGCTTCCCCTTCCCTGTCTCCCTTATCACCCCACTCCTCGGTGTCCCCGCTGCCCCGTGTGCCCGCTCCCCCGTGTCCCCGCTCCCGTGTTCCCGCTGCCCCGTGTCCCCGCTGCCCGGTGTCCCCTCTGCCCCGTGTCCCCGCTCCCCGGTGTCCCCGCTGCCCGGTGTCCCCTCTGCCCCGTGTCCCCGCTCCCCCGTGTCCCCTCTGCCCCGTGTCCCCGCTCCCCGGTGTCCCCGCTGCCCCGTGTTCCCGCTCCCCGGTGTCCCCGCTCCCCGGTGTCCCCGCTGCCCCGTGTTCCCGCTCCCCGGTGTCCCCGCTGCCCCGTGTTCCCGCTCCCCGCCGGCGCTGGAGCCTCGGGCCCGGCGGAGGCGCGAAGCGGCCCCGCCGGGGTGCGGGGAAGCCCCGCCACAAAGAGCCGTACTCGGTTCTTGTATCTAAATCTTTATTAGGACAATCCCCAAGAGCTGTAAAACAGTGAAGTAACAACAAAATTAAATATTAAATTTAGTTATCAAAACATATTTAAACGATACGTTCCTATTTCTGCATAGCAGAAGCAAACACGTTTTAGAGCTCAAACTGTCGTGCTCATGTTAATTTGGTTTTGGCAAGGTAATAGTACAACTTTGATAATCACATTAATGAAACAGTAACCTCCCTTCCATTTCTTAAAGTGTAAAGAACCTTTTTTTGTGATTTTCCAACTCATTATCTGGGACAATCACGTGGAGTTTTTGTAGCAAAGAGTAACAGACATATTTAATATTAGTAGCACTAGTGTTACTTAAACATGAAGACACAGTTATGTTTCTAACTCGATTACATTGCAGTACAAATTACGTATTACCTCAAAAATCATCGCCTATATCAAAAGTTAAAAAATTTAGAATAATTTATAAAACACTTCCAGAATAGTAAATTATGAGTCTTGGCGAAGGAACTTTATGCTTACGAACACAGAAATAGATGCATTACAGTAACATACGAAGTATTTGCCAGCTTTTATTCTTCTAAGTAGCAAAAGCCCAGTTCTTCCCACAGTTACGATACGTACGATCATTGTAACCAAACGCAGAACAGGCTCTATCCAGAAGTTCACAAATTAAAGCTTAAAAAAAATAATAAAAATATACTACTTGAAATGGAACAGTCTTGCACTGTTTTTATTTATTTGCAACACCACAATTGTCATGTGTTTTCTGCCGGACCACACAGTCTGCTTTTGTGATCTGACGACAGCGACGGGCAAACCGCATGTGCTGCTTCGTGCAGCTCAGGTACGTCTGACATATTTTCTACAATTCGTTTTGTATCGGTTAATTTGAAATGAAGAGAGTATTGTTTTTCCTATCTAGCCTTTTCTGTTTTGTAGTCTACATGGTGTGGATAAACTTCAAAATATAAGCCAGGTAAATAATAGCCAGCAAGGCACTTGTTCAGAGGGGACACAGCTGTCCAGGCTGAGCCATCGGTCGAAGGGAGAC
Source organism: Trogon surrucura (assembly GCA_020746105.1). Lineage (NCBI taxonomy): Eukaryota > Metazoa > Chordata > Aves > Trogoniformes > Trogonidae > Trogon > Trogon surrucura. The sequence goes on from CM036624.1 coordinate 13,267,739, forward strand.
ATTCTACATCTACCAAAACCAGTCAGTCTATTCCTCATCATCACTTCTCTGACAAGCTGTCCATAGAAGAACACTTACTGACTGACCCAGAATCAGCTTAACATTGCGTCCGTCAAAATCTTTTGCCTGTTCTGTGGCAGAATGTGCAACAGTAAATACTTCATCCTTCTAAATACTAATGTTTAAAAGACTATTCAGCACCCTTGCAACATCCAAGAAGCAGCTGCTGAATACAACTTGGAAAAAAATAAATGATCCTACCTTTCTTGTTTCTTTGTTTCATTTCTGGGGTGACTTTTTTCTTTTTTTTTTTTTTTTTCTTTTTTTACAAAACTTGAAGGCTTGACGTCAAAACTTTGGTATAAAACACATAAATGAAAGCCATCCACGAGCATGACATAGGGAGACGCAAGGAATCCAGCCAGAACTAAAGCAGATGTGACCGTGTGCACGCAAGAGCAGGGCTCTTCTACTTCCTCTGCGTTTGTACATTCTGCTTGTTCAACATCTTCAAGAGCTCTTTCTACTCCCGCCAAAGGGTCTTTCTGCCCGCCCAGAGCCTCTTCCCGGGCAGGACCACGACGCATCGAGCCCGTGGGCTCCCGCCGGGTTCCTGCCTCTGTCCCCACTCCCACCGGGGGTGCGGGCTGTCTGCCAGCCGCACGGCACCGCCTGGCCCGGGCTCACGGCAGAGATGGTGTGTTTGACTGTGCTACAGAGCGCCACGCTTTTCGCTCTTCAAAGTGAAGAACGGAATTTTAGATTTTATACCAAATTAGGTGACAAGGTAAATGTCCACATCCATGAACGTCACTACCAGTACCTCCTCTATGGCGTAAGTCCGCAGACTTTGGCCCACAGGATTAGTTGGGAACTGCTACTAAGTTAGTCTTAAAATAGTTTAAGTGATTCTCTCCCAAGTAAATACTTGCATTAATTTCTACTTGATTCATTAATAGCTATTTAGTTTTTAGAAGCCAATTTTGATATTAAATCATGATTTATCCACTCAATTTATTGACTACAAAATCTACAGGGTATTGCTTTGTATTTTCACAGTTCTCATAATTATATCGTTACGAAAATGGCTTTTAAATTTTATCCTCAGAAATGATGATCACTTACATTCTAAATAATTTCACAAAATAGTGAGTGGAGCAAATTTATACATATATATATTTTTACTGCATATAAATAATAATACGATTTAAAACTTTCACTTTTAGAAATTCCTTTAGTAAATGCATAGGCTTGTTACAAAAGTCTTCTAATCAAATAACTGTATACTATTTCTATTACGTTTTACCCCTAGTAAACTCTATGGTTACATTCATATGATAAAAAAAGCACGCTGTATTCAGAAATACACTTTTTCAGTTGAGCTCCCAGTAAGACACAAGTCCAGTAGAAATAGATTACTTAATGCAGTCTGTTCAAATGCAAACTAACAACACAGTAGTATTTAAAAAAAAAAAAAAGCTTTAGCACATGGACTGTAATCAGACCAGCAGCTTTTTTTAATCACAGAATGGTGACACATATCCCAAAACGATACTGACAATTCTCCGAAGAGATCAGAATAATGGCTGGTGGTATGTTCAATGCCATGCACCTAACGAGAAAGGGATGATGACGATGATGAAAAATTTCCATCAGTCTAGAATCTGAGTTTTTCTAAAGGTAGGTTTCTCAGCCCTTTCTGGAAGTCAGTTTCACTCTAGGGTATCTCTGGAAGGGTTATCAAAACCTGAAGGTGCCCACAGTCCACAGTTAGGTTTGAAACTGCACACCTTTATTTTACATTATTTGAGTTCTCAACTGAACTGCTCATTTCTGATCCGGGGGAAAGGACCACGGTGCCCACTGGATCATGGAGAAGGCACACAGGTACCCTGACACTTGCACCTCAGCTCACAGGATCTCAAGACCCTGTCGTGCCCACGATTCAAGCGCATGGGTGGTCACCACGACCCCAGACCTGGGGCATGAGGGACGGCGTTTCTGCCTTTGTAGTGACTACAGTCATCACAAACTGGAGACAGAAGTTAAGAGAGCAACACCACTTTGGGATGTGGATCATCAGTAAATCTTTCCCAGAAACTTGCATTCAAACACCTGGAAAAAGAAATTTGCCTTTCTTTCTGTGACATCAACAGAGCCCCGGGGTTAGGAAAGCATGAGACTAACAGCTCAGCTCAGCTCACAGCAGCAGCAGATGTGAGAAGTACTTCAGCGCAAGACTTCTTTCACAAGCAGAGCTCTTCCTGACTTCAGCAACAGCCCTGCTGACGCGAGGGTCATAAAACCATCACGTTAGTGTGCCTTCTACCACCAGATTTTGTACCATTGACCAAGCAAACTTAATAATCAAAAAGCAAACTAAATCATCTGGAACATTTTTCAGTAGCTAAACAATTCATCCTGTATCATGAGAAGGCTCGAGTTCAATGTCTCAATACCTCGCTGTGTGAGCCACCGAGAGCCTGGAGACCTGCAGGACGGGTGCTCCTGGCCCTCAGCACCCACACGGCCATTGCGATGTCTCATTAGGAAGCTCTTCTGAGCAAGGCAGAGGCACTGGAGTTCCTTGGGCACATACACGGCCAAGACTTTCTTCCAAGGAAGAAAAAGACTGTGTTTAGTTTTCCTTTCAGTGAAACTCAACTTCCTCGTAACATGGAACACAATCAAAGACTCATTAGAGATAGGGGGATGTCAACACGTGCATCTCTGTTAGACATCAGCTAAAAATGATACATTCACCATCTTGTACCAGATGAACCTCATTTGTGTGAACTACAAATCACATCGAGTGCAGTGGGACCTTCTCTCAGCTATACAATCTTTCAGGCACAACTCACAGAAAACTTCAAGCAGTATGAGCTGTAGCTTTCTCTGACTACCTTCTTCGGGACCTGCAGCCACCATCATTTCTTAAAAGATGCAGTTGTGGATGCGACTAAAAGATCACCATTTTTTTCAGTGTGCGGAATCATTAATGCAGGTATAATCACAGTTTAAATAGCTGCAAACCAGCTTGTACAAAAAATACAATCATAGCACCATATTTACAAATTTAGTACCATCTCCTGGTTAACTAGAGAGTCTTAAACTATGGTTTTTATGGCTAATTAGGTTATATGTTAGTGCTTTCAAAAATCGCCTGAATTTCTTTTACAAACATACACTTATAAAAAGAAACATTATCAAAACCGCTGTCATCTAAGGCAGCAACTTGTGTTACAAAAATTATTAAAACATCATTATAGACTTAAAAAAGCTTCAAATTTACATTTTCCTTTTCATAGGCACTCTATAAACTAAATCGTGGCCTTTTCACAGCTGTTAGTTTAAGCATTTAAACCAGTCAAATGTTATCAATGTTGCTCATTTTTTATATATTAGCAAAAGGAAAAAATAATCACCCATTAACCAGAAGCATCATTTACAGTTTTTACTTTCGCCTACTTTATACATTTTGCTTAGAAGTGACACTGTTTTGACGTTGGAGGTTTAGTGCATGCTATCCCACTGCCTTCTTGGGGCTTAGCTCCTTCTTCCCTAGAATTCGGTGCAGGCTGGCTGACATGAAGTAGGGTTTTGCGGTAGATCCATCGTTCCTTTCCAGGTCTTCACCTGAATTTACACAGCAAAAGCAGCCAGAAGAGCAAACAGCAGTACAACCACACACACACACAGCATTGAAGAAAGGAGAGAGCAGAAGACTTAAGATTACAAAAAAAAAAAATTCACAACCAAGGCAATTTAGCTGTAAAGTTGAAAGACACTATAAAATTTCTATTTTCTCAAACCAGAAGAGGTTTTACTCTAAGCAGAGACATAAATATCTTGCCATTTTTCAAATGAGAGCAATATATCCTTTTATTCTCCAGTTCTTTGGTTTGGCAGCACAGGTGGAAATTTTCAGAAACACTCATGCCTTCACCAAAGACTGTCATTTTGGGTACTTCTTGCTAGACAATTTGTCCAAAAAAACTCAAGAGCTGGGGATTTAAACACTTCTTAAAACTGGACTGTTTTTCACTGAGTCCTGTTTGTTTAGAACCGAAGTCCGTAACCGGAGATAAATAGGATGCAGCTCCCAACTAGACATCAGTTTTCTGACTGACTTTGTTCTTGGGATTCCTTGGCAACCCAGTATCTCCAAAATCACGGCTAACCTTAGTTCCTAGGAAAGCAGGGTCAAGAAGGCGTGTGTTTAAAGGAAAGAAAGAATTTGAGACTGACAGATTTCTTTTGTGATTTTAGCATTCTCTGACATGGTTTAGCGCCTGACTCAGTAGGGCTGGGTCAGTGGTTGTACTCAGTGATCTTAAAGGTCTTTTCTAACCAAAACTATTTCATGATTTTGTGATTAACAAGAAGTTTGAGCGGATCACTGCTGCGTAGGGCTCTTTACAAAGCACCCAGAAACGAACTGTTAATGAAAGTTAAGGAACGTCCGAAAAACAAAAGCCAGATATCCCCATGAGCCACAATAATTGACCACTTCTGCACTGAAGAACGCAAGGAACATTTCATTTTTCACAGTCTGCTAGCATGTCACCAGCGTTCTGTAAGGAACAGATGAGGCGGTTTTCTACTTCTCTTCCCGTGACCCGCAGGTATTAGTGAAATAAAACGTAGTGCTTACAAAAGCAGAGGAAAAGCGTGTCGACACACATTGCATAGACGCTGAAGAACCCGTGTGCAACTAGGTAGGAGCCAATAATGACCGTCTACAAAAAACAAACCACAATAAAACCCCAAATGTAGTTTGGCAGCGGTAACACAAGTCAGAAGCCTAGTCTGCACAGCAAATTTGGGAGGATTTAATGGCAGCTCTGCAATTCTACCAAACGGATCACACGTTCAAGGCACTACATCCTATCATGCAGTAGCCGCTGGTTTTCCAGCTGCCACATCAGGGCCATTACAACCCCCAAAGAGAATATAGGCCAGGAATATTCTGAACTCCTTCAAGATTGTTCTAAAAAACTACTTGTCCTGGAAATGATCCAGAGTCTACTGGGACTACAAAAGGAGAAAGAGACGCATCACAGGTCCCTTCCATTCGAAGCCACACTGTCATCGACGTCTCACCACCAGCCTTGGCTGTCTGGGAGATCTGGGCAAAGCAGAAGCGAAGTCTGATTTTCCCTGAAGGTGCAAGCTCCCTGCCGTGCCACTTCTGCCTGAGGGCTCCCAAGGGCGAGCACAGGAGCCCAGCCCTCACGCTGGGGGACAGAACGCCACCGAGAGGATGACAGCAGGAGCTGTCACCAGACCCTGCCCCGAGCAGCCTGAGCACCTCCAGCCGGAGCTGGTTTGCCTTACCAACAGCGGGACCCAGTAGTAATTTAATGCTGGTGCCTCCTGTGCAAAGACTTGTATTCTCTGTGTGAAGAAAAAGAATGCAAGAACACCTGCAAGAAGCACAGAAGATTAGTGACTCCTGCGCTAACTCTGCCTTCCTAACACCTCAAGAATGCGTGAGACAAACCAAATCCACCACAGATCCAAGGTTAGTTTAAATAAGAGTTTGTAAACAACAAATTCCTCTGTATTCTGACGAAGACATACGTAAAGTAACCAATTACCATAAAGAAATTCATGAGCCCAGAAAGACTTTAACGAATTGGTTTGTTTCATCATTCTACTGGATTTAATAGCAAAATTAATAACTAATGGTAAACAAGACGGTGACATGGGATAACAATGACCATTAGGTGGATCTTTTCTAAAATAAAGTGTGAGAAAAATTTTGCTGCTTTAACTTTTATTGCTTGAGGAAATACTTAACTATTTCAGATTACAAGGAGAAATGGCAGTGCTAGTGATAAGCAGGACAACACGTTTAGAACACACCAATGCATCTACAACAGAAAACACCCAAAGAATTTATTCTCAAACAGGATGAAGAAATAAATTATTTTCAGTGTTTCATGGCTTACATCTCAGAATATATGTTTCAAATGAAATTTTCTACCCCAGTTTGAACGTCATTCTACAGTAATGACAAAATATATTAGATCTGTTCTTGGCACTTACTTTCAACTTTTGATTAAAATACAATTAATTAGAAACCTTTTAAAGTATACAGAACATGGTTAATTGTAAAATATTTTTTTTTTAATTGCTGTGACAATTGAGAAAAACTGAGGGAATACTGCCAACTCAAATTTCTGAAAGCGTTTCATTAAAAAAATAATTTTCTGTCATAGAAAAACATTACATATTTTGATATTTACTGATAACTAAGAAAACCCTATAAGGATGTTAGAAATACTCTGTTTCTTTACAAGAGCTTATAGCTACAATGGGCTTGAACACAGTAGAGCTTCAGGCCTGTCTCCTGCAGACCTGCACCACCTCCCCTTGCTGCCTGCTGCCAGGAGAATCCTATCTGCAGTTTTGTTCAGCTCTCATGAAAGGAGAATCAATCGTGGCTGACTTATTGGATGTGACTTTGGTTTGATCCAGATACGATGCACTGGCTGCAGAAGTCCTTGTGCTGGCAACATGTGCAAGAGCAGTAAAAGAAATTACAGAGAAGATGCTGTCAACATTACACTGGGGCTGGGGGGACAAGGGGAAGAAAACAAAACAAGGTATTTCAAGTCAATCTTGCAAACCCTAGACACACGGGAACAGCTTCCCAAACAACCAGACCAACAAGAACCTCCAGCTGTCAACTAAGCATATATGAATATGGCAGGAGTAGCTGTAGGTACCAGAAAATAGAACATATTGTTTGGAAAAAATCAGTTAGCTTACCTACACCACCAGCAACGAGAATTTTCCCCAGGAATAAAAGAAAGTCTGTGACTTTATCCAGAACTGCAACTCTGTTCAGCAAAGGACAAATGACACACAATCATCACAAACCAGACATTTGTATTCTTTCTCCTTAAATCTATGGATAATTACCAAAATATGACCAAGAAGCTGTCTTCTGCTGGTTTCACAGGCTGACAATACAAGGGTGCAGAAATGCCACACTAAGATGGGCTTTGTTACAGCTTAAACCCATGAGGCAAAAAAGCACTGAGCCTTCTGTTCAGTAGAATTCCATATTTGTGAACGAAAGCAGCTCTTCTGATTCATGTTTGCCTTTTACTTCCCCTTGTTGCCTTAATGCATTAACACTGCCACAGTGCTCAGAGTCTGTTTATTGCTCTTGCTTGCTAAAACCCAAAACATCAAAATATTTTAATTTCAGTCCTTCTTCTGAAAGACTGAAAGGGTCACAGATAAGCCAGCCCAGAGGAGGCAAAGTACACACCAAAACAAAGAGCAACCTTTGTGTAGATTGCTGGTGGGTCTTCTTTTCACTTGGTCCTCTCTGGCCAACTTTCAGGACCCCGTAACACGCTAAATCTAGTATTTATTTAAATCTACTGAAGGCAGGAGGCTTCAAAGCAGGGAGACAATCATAGATGAATGAATGAAGGTAGGCAAAAAACCCGACAGTTTATCTGCAGCCCTCACTGAAAGGAACCACAGGGAGTTTCTGCTTGAAATCCTGTCAGCCTGTCTTATCAGAAAATGCAGGTAAATAACAGGATGGAAAATGAGCTGGTTATCGTCAGTCTCTTTAAAGTGCTGAATCACAGAATCACAGAATGTTAGAGGTTGGAAGGGAATGGATATGGTAACATAAGGCCTCCTTGGAATTAAAACTTGCAAGGGAGATCAAGGACAACAGAAAGGGCTTCTTCCAATACACTGCTGACAAAACTAACACTGGAGGCAATGTAGGCCCTCTGGTGAATGGGGTGGGTGCCCTGAAGACAGAGGACAGAAAGAAGGCAGAGTTGCTGAATGCCTTCTTTGCCTCTGTCTACACTGTTGGAGACCGTCCTCAGGAGCCTCAGTCCCCTGAGGCCCCAAAAGAAGACAAGATAAAGGAGGAGTTTGCCCTGGCTGAGGAGGACTGGATTAAGGATCAGTTTATACGCTTGAACATCCATAAATCCATGGGCCCTGATGGGATGCACCCGTGGGTGCTGAGGGAGCTGGCGGGAGTCATTGCCAGGCCACTCTCCGTCATCTTTGGTAAGTCGTGGAGAACAGGTGAGGTGCCTGAAGACTGGAGGAAAGCAAATGTCACTCCAGTCTATAAGAAGGGCAGGAAGGATGACCCGGGTAACTACAGACTGGTCAGCCTCACCTCCATCCCTGGAAAGGTGATGGAACATCTTATCCTTGACGCTGTCTCTAGGCATATCAAGGATAAGAAGGTTATTAGGAGCAGTCAGCATGGCTTTGCCAAGGGGAAGTCATGTTTGACCAACCTGATAGCCTTTTACGAAGACATAACCAGGTGAATGGATGGTGGCCGTGCAGTGGATGTGGTCTGTCTGGATATCAGCAAGGCCTTTGACACCATCTCCCACAGCATCCTCATAGGTAAACTGAGGAAGTGTGGTCTGGATGACCAAGTAGTGAGGTGGGTCACTAACTGGTGGAAGGGAAGAAGTCAGAGAGTTGTGGTCAATGGGGCTGAGTCTGGCTGGATGCCTGTGTCTAGTGGGGTCCCTCAGGGGTCAGTGCTCGGGCTGGTGCTTTTCAATACATTCATCAATGATCTGGACGAGGGATTAGAGAATGTTGTCAGCAAGTTTGCTGATGACACGAAACTGGGAGGACTGGTTAACACTCCAGAAGGCTGTGCTGCCGTTCAGAGAGACCTGGACAGGCTGGAGGGCTGGGCAGGGAGAAATCTTACACAGTTCCACAAGGACAAGTGCAGAGTTTTGCACTTGGGAAAGAATAACCCCATGTGCCAGTACAGGTAGGGGACTGTCCTGCTGGAGAGCAGCGCAGGGGAAAGGGACCTGGGGGTGCTGGTGGGCAGCAGGATGGGCATGAGCCAGCAATGTGCCCTCGTGGCCAAGAAGGCCAATGGCATCCTGGGGTGTGTTAGAAGGGGAGTAGCAAGTAGGTCAAGAGAGGTCCTCCTGCCCCTCTACTCTGCCCTGGTGAGGCCGCATCTGGAATATTGTGTCCAGTTCTGGGCCCCTCAGTTCAAGAAGGACAGGGAGCTGCTGGAGAGAGTCCAGCGCTGAGCCACAAAGATGATTAAGGGAGTGGAGCATCTCCCTTATGAGGAAAGGCTGAAGGAGCTGAGTCTCTTTAGCTTGGAGAAGAGGAGGCTGAGGGGTGACCTCATCAATGTTTATAAATACGTCAAGGGGGAGTGTTAGGAGGACGGAGCCAGGCTCTGCTCAGTGATGTCCAGTGACAGGACAAGGGGCAATGGGTGCAAGCTGGAACACAAGAGGTTCCATAAAAACATTAGGAAAAACTTTTTCACAGTGAGGGTGACAGAGCCCTGGCACAGGCTGCCCAGGGAGGTTGTGGAGTCTCCTTCTTTAGAGACATTCAAACCCGCCTGGACGCGTTCCTGTGCGCTCTGCTGTAGGTGATCCTGCCCTGGCAGGGGGGCTGGACTAGATGATCTTTGAGGTCACTTCCAACCTGTAACATTCTGTGATTCTCTGATACCACTGGTTACCACAAAAGAAAAACATTAAGAAATATTAAGGAGAACAAATCATCATTAACCTGTCAGAATTCAGAATTAGCAAAATACACAAGATAAAAAACCATAAAATCTCCATTTGAAACAATAAAGTTATATGCCTGGTGTTTAGCTATTGCATTTACTGGTTAACAGCAAAAGCACAAAGGACAGTGAGGTGATTTTCTGAAAGGAAACTGAGGCAGCTTCTCTTTCCTATCGCACAGGCACCAGGCAGTGCGGACCCCGCTGCACTGACAGTACCGCCGAGTAACAGACTGAACGTATCCCACTCCCCTACTTCCAGTCCTCTCCTTTCTTAATCACTGTTTCTGTTTTCCTGTTTCAGCCTTCGCCTCCATTCCTCTCCTCCTCCCAGTCCTTCACTTAATAATTTAAAGCACCTAACCAGTTTCACCATTTCTCTTACTTCGTAATTAAGAGTGTCGGCAACCGCATCAACACAGCCTGCTTCTAAGTTGATCTCACAGTAGTACAGGAAAAGTCAGGAGCAATGAAAAAAAGTACTGATGATAACAGAGAGTTTGGCAGCAGTCTCAGTAGTGGGGAAAAGGGCCAAGGGAGTTCCCAGCACCAGGGGAGATCTGGTCATGTTAAAGATGCTGGCTTTGAAAGCAAAGCACTTGGTCTTTTTTATGGCCACTGATCCCCATGACCGTTGAGTGAATCTGAAGACTTAGGTCTTTCTGCTTTCCCTTTCACAGACAGTGAGTGGACCAAAGCTCAAACATACATACAGTAGGTGACAAGCACCACATCCCTGTATATCCACAGATCTCCTCTCTCAGGCTCTACTGGTTCCCTGGAGGCACTATTGCAATCTGTTGGGGGCTTAAGAATTTAAAAGAGCAATCACAGCAGAACTATAGATCGTATCACCTTTGCATAGGTTACTGTGCTGGACCGTCTGCTGTTACACACTGAGTGTTAAAAGTGAGGGCCACGCCTGAGGATGGAAGCAGTTACAATAAAAGTTGGAGGAGACATGGGAGAGAAGTGTGTCTTCAGAGTGCAACAGCAGGGTGTCTTGACATTTCCAGGGATTGGGAGAGGGCCCCTTACCTCACCACGTTCCGCATGAGCAAAAAGAATGCTTCCTTCGCCGAGGTGCAGAAGTTTTTACCGTATATGGCAATCTGCAAAATAATAGTACTGGTTAAGGATTTTAAGTAACTAGGTTATCTCTTTTTATGCCAGAATCTTACTGCATGTAATACATAGTTCTCTCTCACATGTGGCCTTGAAACTCAGGTGAACCTGAAGCACTTCCCCAAGTCATCTGCTACCCCTCAATGCCTCCCATCAGGTTGGGACAGAATATTATCCACCTTTCACCTTTAAATCACCTGGTGATGAGCATACCACCCCTTGCGATCTTGCAGGCAGTAGATTCAGTACTTAGTTTGCCAAACAAAGCAAGTAAGGTACTTGCTGAGGGATTCTTCTCACTTAGCTAGTTACCTACACTAGATATATAGACACTGGAAAGAAACAGGCACTTGTAGAGCACCATTCAGTTGACCCCTGTAAGCATCTCCTTGGACCCGATGCCACTCTTATTCAAGAAAAAAACAGCAAAATCAGTATGAAAGACAGTGGATTTACATCAGCATAAAGTAAAGTAGCTAAAGCTATTTGGAAACAAAACCATTTCTTCTTCTGGGAATAGTGTCCACAAGAGTAAGATATACAAGAACAGCTCTCAGTGCAGTCAGTTTACCAAGTGTAAGCAAGACAGTCAAGAGATGGCATTATACTGAAACATCAGTTGCACGAACATGAGCTGTAACAGGCCCATCACACCCACCTCCTTGGAGACAACAGGCCCATGACTGAAACTGCTTCAAGTCAGAACACCCTAGGCTGAAATCTGCGTATGTTTATTTAGGTGAAAATCTGGAATTTCTCTTCTGGAAGCTAAGGGTTATTTCAGAGAAATACCACTGCTGTTCCTTCTAGAATTTGTGCTTTTAACTTCCAGAAAGAAATACAGATACTGCATGCCTTCTCACCTCCTTGTTCAACGCTGCCTCCAAACAGAAATCTCATCAAATTGCAATATGAAACAAGCTAAGATTCCTGCTGAAATCTGGATTTCAGTTGCTGAATCAGAGGGAATTAACTAATTATGCCATCCCTTCGCACTTTGTGGGCTGAGGAGGATGGACAAGGGCAGGCATGAAAAGGGGCTGAGTTTAGAAAAAAAAAATCTTACTTTTTCATGGTAGGATCACATGCATTTCCTAAAAACACTCATAAATTCCATTACTTATTCAGCAGATTCTAGTACTGCTGGATGTAGTACTATCACCAACTAGTAGTGGCTAGAGTATTTTAATGTCCCAGATAGGGCAGATCACATGCAGACACAGCACATACCATGATGTAGGCATTTCTGTTTATAAATTTTAAGAATTTTTCCAAACACCAGAAACAGCATTTGAGGCAGCAGAGTAGAAATCTAGTGAAGGAGTTCTGTGTACCTGAAAAGGAGAGAGTACATCATACACAGAACTCGTGAACAGTTTTCAAAACATACAAAGCTATTCAGAAGAAAATCTTAAATTGTGGTAAAAGCAGAAGCATGATTTCTTCTGATTATGGACTCTCTTTCCCAAACAAACTTAGCTCACTAACACTCAGCTGTATCAGATCCACATCCCACATGAACTTTGCATTAAGTTCCCAAGGACACAGTCTCAATTTGAGTAAATCAGCACTAATTCACTGGCTTCAGATGGAACTATGATGGCTAAAAATAATGTGGAATTAATCTCTTTTCATTGCTGAAAAAATATCTTGGGAAAATAAGGAAGTAATCTACCAAAGGAGGACTTAGTAACGTAGAGCAAATTCATAAATCTCACCTTTCAGTTTGTGATCCAAGTACTCCAGTATTACTCTAATAAGTTGGACAATTGCAAGAATTAAGGCTCCAAACGCCAGCGAACCTGTATGATATCTAAAACAAAGTAAATGACTATTACATTGCGCATATGCTGACATGTACAATTACATATGTATGTGCATGCTTGTGTATATAAATAAAATTATAACTGGAAGAAGGTCTATTAGTGGGAATTACATATACTAACGGTCTTTCATCCTGATCTGCTGGAGAGAGGAACAGGATGAAGCCATTGGTGCCGCTGGAATTTGTGTGAGTGCTGGGTCTGTCTGTGTGCCCAGCTGTGTACAGGTGTGTTGCACACGTATTTAGGTGTTTGTGCCTACTGGGAACATCTGCTCAGCCTCATAAACGGTTGGATCTGGGGGCATGGAGCTGCAGCAGCCTTGCTGCTATTGAGGCACAGCATTCAGCCTCACCCCAACAACGAAATTTTCCTGATTGTACTGGCTTCGGGTGGAACAGAGTTTGCCTTCCTCACAACAGCTTGTATGGTGCTATTTTCAGATTTGTGAACAAAACAGTGGTGATAATACATCAAGGTTTCAGCTACTGCTGAGCAGCACCAAGGGCTGTTCTGCTTCTCACACTGTCCCACCAGCGAGTGGGCTGAGGTGTGCGGGGCACTGGCACAGCTGCCCCCCTGCCCAAAGGGGTATCCCACACCCCACGATGTCATGCTCAGCTGTAACAGCCAGGGGAAGGAGGAGGAAGGGGGGAATGTTTGGAGTTACAGTGTTTGTCCTCCCAAGTCACTGCGATGTGTGATGGAGCTCTGCCGCCCTGGAGGTGGCTGAACACCTGCCTGCCCACGGGAAGAGGGGAATGAACTTCTTCTTCCACTTTGTTCGTGTGCACAGCTTTCCCTGATCTATTCAACTGTCTTTTATCTCAACTGATGAGTTTCGCCACTTTTACTTGTCCAATTCTCCCCATAAACCCACTGTGGGGAGTGAGTGAGTGGCTGCATGGGGCTCAGCTGCCCACTGAGATTAAACCGCAACACTGACTGACCATTTTCATCTGGTATTCCAAGTCTGGCTCCCCTAGCTGTAAAAAGAGCACGTGCTGCACACATGACGAGGCTCACATCCCCCTCCACCATCTTACCGTATTGCTCGTCCGAACGAAGAGAAGAGCGGCCACAGTGGGATATCAGCTGGTTTTTGAGAGGCCCAGTAATAGGAGGCAAAGGCACCAGCAAGGGTACACTGACCCAGTGCAATTGCAAAGTTGACCAGCCAGAGAAAGACAAAGGCATTGGCTAACTGGAAGATGAAGATGTACTTATGGTACAGGTTTTCTCCTCCATAAAAAGCAAAAGTACACTGAGCACCTGGACACAATTTAGTCACATTGGTTGTGTTAAAAGTCTGTATGGAAAGAAAAAGAAACAACACAACCATAAGCAACGAACTCTGGGTACACAGAGCTGCTGAAGTTCAGCAGCTTAATACACATATAGCATAATTCTGCTTGATGTTTCATTAGCTTGGTCAGCAATGTGCTCTACATAACCTGTTCTTTTATTTAAGGGGTCATACTAACATCTTATGCAGGTGCTTAACTTTAAATGACACAGTTAGTAAACAGGGCTATTCACCACATGTCTGAAACCTACATAAATGGAATTTGAACTTCAGAAATCTGCTTTCAAGATACATGCATGCTTCGGTTTCATTAAAGAAACCTGCTCACATAAAAAAAAAAATTAAAAAAAAATAAAACCAGAGGCCAAAAGTACAGTTTGGGTAAATCACCACAGTTGAACTGAAACCACCTGAGCTATGCCATTTTATGCAAGCTGTGGATGTGGTCACAACTCTCCTTATGTATCTCAGAGTATTAAAACAGGATCAGTCTTTACATTGGATTATTTTTCCCTATTTCTATTGTTCATGTCATGTATTTGCTCAGTTCGGGCAAGAAATAAACCCAGTCAGTTTCTAATTCCTTTCTTTTTTTTAGTGTTTGAACATCAGCAGGGTGGGGAGTTATTTGTGATACACATAAGCACAGCAGTATGCTGAAATTTAAACATCTGAAAATAACCCTGATATAACATTTGGTAAGTATTTCTAGTTTTCAAAAAATACTTACATTCAACCCTACAGTCAAGTTAAATCATTTGACTCAAGACAAAATAAATTAAAAAAGGACAATTTTTGAAGCTTCATAAAAGTCACTGCTGTGCTAAACCTCTGCTTCAAAACATGGCTGGTCCTTGGGAAGTCTGAGGCACCGCTGTCAAAGTCTTTCGCTGCCTTTTGAGAACCACAAAATAGAATCATCACGAATTCAAGAATACCTTTCCAAACAATCCCATATTTCTGTGTCTTCCTTTCCTAGCCTGTAAATAAGAATGGCTACTATTTACCTGCCTCACAGGATAGTTTAGCAGAAAAAAATAGTTTATGTCTGTAAATTGCTTTGGACAAAAAAAGTTATCTGAAGACTAAGTACTAATTTCAGATTTAACATGAGGAATCATTACTTAAAATATGCACATTTCCTACCAGCATGGCATTTAACAGGGACGAAGAAATGCAGTAAGCGTAGCTCTCAGTACACGTAAATATTGGTTACACTTACCTCTGGGTCACAAGTCAGGTTTGCATACTTGCACAGTGTTTGATTAGCCATTACTTTATACACAGGTTCTCCTGATGTAGCCAGAAAACTGAACGCAATATTAAGGAGGAATCACAGAACTGTAGGCTTTGAGCCATTTAGGATTCTGCAGTGGGTAACCACTAGCTCTGAAGAATTTGTGCAGATTAACAGAAAAACTGCCCTTGCTATGCAGAGATGGACGTGAATCACAGACTCACAGAATACCAGGTTGGAAGAGACCTCAAGGATCATCTGGTCCAGCCTTTCTTGGCAAAAGCACGGTCTAGGTAAGACGGCCCAGCATGCAGTCCATCTGAATCTTAAGTGTCCAATGTCGGGGAATCCACCACTTTTCCTGGGGAGGTTATTCCAATAGCTGATTTTTCTCATGGTGGAAAATTTTCCTCTTGTGTCCAACCAGAATTTCCCCAGGAGTAACTTGTAACTTGTACCCATTACCTCTCATCTTTTCCATGTGACCCCCTGCAACAGAGGGAGTCTCTATGTCTTCTTTGTAGCTACTCTTTAACTACTGGAACAACTAATATTAGGGGTTGGTAGACAAGGGCAAATACTCTCATTACTTAGAGAACTAAGGCAAATCCCACCCCTGACCAGAACGGGCAAGGGGAATAACCTTGAAAGTTGACTCAGTCTCTCCGGCACATCTACCTTCGACAAGGTAGGTTATGCAGTAGTTCTCTGAGAGTTCGTGTTCTGGTGGAAGCAGACACAGAACATAAGGATAAATTAACACTGTCCTAGATCAGCAATAACCGACGCTCTTTACATGTGGAAGAACAGCTTGTTTCCAAAAAGCAGTCTTCCCCTTTCTGATACCTTGCCAAACCCTTGCTGTTCTGGGAACAAACTGACAGTGGTAGCTGTTATGCACTGTAGAGAGGACTCAGTGCACTGTTTGTTCTCTCACACTCCTCCTATACTTTTCTAAACAGAACTCACGTGGAGCCCACCCCTCCCCAGCTGACTAAGAGACCATTAGCACAAGGCCTACAGAGCATAAAGCACATTGAAGGCCGTATGCACCCTTTGCTGAGGGCCCTTTTTACCCCTGAGAGTCAACCTTACGTAGTACACCAGGCCTTCTATGATCCCCCTGTCTTGGAATGAAATCTAGCCCAGATCTTTTTAATGAAATTAGATTCCCTCTGTGATTTGTATATCACATGCAAATGCACAGCGAGGAAGAGCGCATCAGTGCAGCAAGCGCTAAGTGACCAAATAGCACTCTTAACCCTGCTTCAGTTATGGTGAAGTAGCCAAGAGTCATCTGATCCTGCACACCAGAAGACTGTTCCTCCAGAGAGGTACACAGACACAAGGATACACAGCTGTTACAGCCCAGTAGGAAATACAAATTGCAATGAGCATGAAGGTGACAATCGGGTAGAACAACGTAGACATGATATAGCCAATAGCCCTATGAAGGAAACAAAACATCAGTAAGCTACAATAATTTAGGAAAGAAGCTTTTTATCAGTCCTCCTCTAGCATCACCCTTTTTACTGTGAGCTGTTTATTGATATCGGTAACATAATGTAGTGCTGAGATCTCAGAATACTGCAGGTTCTTTCTTCAAATGTCTTCATATCTTCACCTTGTCATTTCAACCACTCCATTTTTACCGGCAGCATTACAGTCAACTTTTACCAATTTGCCATGTTCAAGCTTGTCTTCTACTTTCTCCTCCACTACTGCTTCACAGACAGAGCTCTCTCCAGGTCACACACTCATTTCAACCACATCTCCTTGCTGACTGCCGCACACGTTATCCTTTATTTCCTTGTCTCAGTCCCTATGCTTTTCCTTCAGCTCTTACACACCTGAAATTACCTCTCGCTATTTTGTGCTTGAGGATTCTGTTCTCAGTCCCTTTCCAGTCTTAAGTACTAACTGTTTGGGGTGGGAACATTCACCTTGTCTTTGCAATGCCAGAACACGCTAACACCTTTCTGTGACGGTGACTTTGCATGTGCAATAAATGAGGGGTGCTCACCTTGCCTGTTGGCAGCCAGAAGGAAGAATGGTGACAGCTTAGAGAGCTTTTTAACATCAAGACTGGTGTTTCAGAGGCTGACATTCCACTCACACTTCCTGTGGCTAGAATGCAACTAGTGAGCAGGAACTCGAGCGTGCCAGCTCCTGCTCTGCCAGGGACTGCTCAGTCAGGGCGGGAGCTGGCACAGCCCTCCGGCAGGGGAACCAGCTGCGCCTATCACAGAGGCGAGCACCTCCAGCTGGGTATTTCACTGGATGTGATTTCAGAGAGCGTGTGTTTTGTTCGTTGAAGCTAGTAGGTTGGTTCTCTTTAAACTCCTGTAATCTGTGTCTTCCTGTTACTCTAAATTTTCCTTCCAGTGACCCTGTAAAGCTCACCACAAACCTTTTTAGGTCTTATTATTTCTTGCAGTATTTCTCTGATGACTTGTGGCACTTTTGATGCTATTTGTTTTACAGGAGGCAGTTTCCAGAATGCAAAAGGAGACAAATTTACCCAGTTCCTGCTGCTGAACTAGCGAATGCTGGGGGGAATGCAAGGGAACTGTCACATGCGGTCAGGAGATTAAGTCCAACACATCCACTTCTGTCTGAGTTTGGAGCTGTAAAAGCCCGTCAAGAGCCTTATGCTGCCTGAGAAATAATCACTACATATTAGCAGTGTTCAGCAGTTAATGGGAGGCCTCTTAGTTACCACTAACACCACGGACAGTTACTCCAACAACTCTTGATTGTTCGCAGCTATGGATTTCAAGTCAATTATTAGCAACAATTATAATATTTTTGAAAGAGTAGTGAAAAGGTATTGAAAAATGTCATTTGATTTCCAGTCATTAGCAGCTTATTTTTCATGTCCCTGAACACAGGGCATGCTCTGTTAGGCTTACAGCAACTACAGTGTTTCACCTCATGCATTATGCATGAGAGTAAAAACATCACCCTCAAATGATCTTTCCACGTTGCTGAAAAACTAAATAATGACCCTACTTCTCAGCAGGAAGTTTATGAACTTTCTGAAATCCTTTTATCTGTCAAGGTTGTGAGCAGAAGTGTTGCAGTGTTAGAAGCATTCCTGGATTTTAATGAACAGGACTTAAAGAATGCAATATAGCGCCCCCAAAAATTAATCGCTACGCTCTAATGGCACAGTAGCACAAGCCAGGAAACAGGTACCTGGCTGAATGCAGAACTTCAGTATTTCTTAATCCCATTACAAAAATCCCAGATCCTAAAATCCTGATTCCTGAGAACTGCAATGTCAATGGAGATGGCAGAAAAGTACAAGCAAGTGCCCACAAACTCCGAGCTACCTCTGTGTACTCTAACAACTGAGGTCTGCTGCCAAGACCTACGAGACCTTAGCCTAATTGCAATGAAACCCAATGGCCTGATGTTTTAAGTCCATTTCTCCTTTGTTATGTTCCCAGTTTTTAAAAAAAAGAGCTCAGTGCTAGCACGGTATAAAAGAGGAACCACTCTGAACAAAGTCTACGCAGACTTCAGGAAACACAAAACGAAGAGGTCTCCTAGGCCTTCAACTCTCACATCTTGCTCTGCTTTCCTCTTCACTCAGAGCTGAAAAGAAGTATCTTGGACTGCACCATATTACAATGTCTGGTCATGGAAGTCTCCTTTTCTCTCTCTAGATTTATGCACGTCCACACAATAGTTTGACTGGAGCCAGAAGAATCCAGTCTTTCCTAAACAAAAGCCACAGCCAAAACAACATTAATTCTCTACCATTAGTACGTCTCTCGGGAGACAACCCAATGACAGAGCAAAGCTGGCAGCTACAGGTCCCAGGCTCCTATTACCAGCGTACCCCACTTAGCTGGCAGATTTTCTTGCACTGAAGGATGTGTGGTACCACCAGCAGTAAATGTGCTCTTAAGACAGGGAGCTGAGAGATAAGAAACGTCTTACTGCAAAAGAGAAAGCTTTTATAAGCACAACCTCCTTAACAGAAAACAACATCCCTTATACTACCTGCTCAGCTCACCAAATCCAGGGTTGTACTTAAACCTCTAGACATCATTTAATAAACTAAAAAAGGTTTAAAGTTGAGCAACATACCTACTACCTTCCTTCAACAGTGCAATAGCAATCCGGATCCGATTCCTTAGGAAGATCAGCATCAGTATGATTATGATCTCAACGACACAAAGTATTATCACTGTAAACAAACAAACAAAGTTAGATTTATCAAGAATCGAACCAACATGCTGCCTCTGTAAATTGCTTTTTTTTCTTTGTATTTTGCGCCATTGTTCACGATCTCTGTAAAGTTCTCTGCTACAGCAGTTCTTTCTCTCACTCCACCTACCAATGTTCAATCGTATTTCATAGTTTTGTAAGTTTCAGTGAAGGGAAAATCTACCTGCGGAGAGTTAGTCAGAATGTGTAGCATCTTGCCATTAGCATTTATAATTTTAGAAGAAAAATGGAGCATATCATACTCAGACTTTTATCTATTATACATATTATGACCTGTATTATCCTGACATTTAGATGTACTTAAATCAGTAGGTCTGAGTATTAACCTGGCATAAGCTCCTTTCACCTTATCTGAGGTGGGAAAAGAAAAAAAGAAGAGGTTAAGATATGACAGTTTTGGATAAACAATTTTCACCTTCTAGTTGTGCTGCTGGAATCATACAAACTTGCTCTGAGGTCAGAGAGCTGAGAGCACGATGTTCCAGGGCATCTCCTCTCTTAGAAGCAGCACTTGAATCATAATCCAGATTTGGTTTAAAGAGTCTGCTTCAGTTTGATTTCTATTTGTGTCAATACAAAACCTACTTCTGCAGTAGAAAGTAAAAAAAAATAAAAATCTCTGGACTTCACCTAGAGCCGACAGAGTCTTTAATGCCTGAAGCACACCTCATCTGACTCTGAGACATAACCGTAAATTCCGGGTGCTTCAGACAGACAACATTTAAACCAGCCCAGCAGCTGTGGCTGGGTGCACACAGCAGGACCTGTTTCCTCCAGCTAAAACTGAGAAGTTTTGTGGAAGGAGAGGAAGACAGAAGGGACAGCATCCCTAAGCCTTTGCTCATCTGGAAGTTTGCAAAGGGACATGGGAATTGACTTCAGGTCCCACAGCTTAGACGAAGTCTCAGCGTCCAGACCCAGCGTGTCACAGGTGATGTTAAATTGCAAAACCAAGCATTACCCATACCCCTGGGCATCAGAACCACAGGTGGCAAGTGACGGCTGTAGTGCTGAGAGCCACCAGGTTTGCTCAGAACAAAGTTTTTGTTACATGCATTTCAGCACCCGGTTTTGATATGGTTCCCCATGAAGGAACACATAAATCAGGTTTCTTTAAAGTTGGTCTCATTCCAGTTCTGTTAAGTTAATGTAGCTTTCCCAAGCATTGTGAAAAAGGAAAGCAATGTCAGTATATGATGAGTTCTACACTAGGACTAACAGGATATATGTTTGCTTCAAGGATATTTCACTGCCTTGCTTGGGTGACTTTTGCAAAGTAATTTAACTCCCAAGTACTTCAATTTACTTATCTCAAAGTGACACCAACTTCTAGATAAACTATACATCAGCTGCTAAGAATCAGACAGGACAAGAGCTTGGAGAGTTGCAAAGGAAAACATAATGAAGTCCTAATATTATCTGGGGACAGCATACTAAAAAGCTCTGCCTCAACAATATGTGGAAGATGCCTCTTGAGCTCAGTGATCCAACATAGAGTTCAATGTAGACATAAAGCAGAGAAAGGAGATTTAAGCAGTAAGCTACTGCTCTATTAATTTAGCTACAAACAGGGAGAGGCAGTGTTTTAGGTTATGTCTCGTTCACCATCAGTTAGTGTCTGCATGCATTCTAATAGAGCAGCAACAGTAGTGCAAGTAATATTAGACAGGTATTTGTTCTCTCTTCTGCCTGGGATGTGCATGCAGCAAGTTGTCTTGTTCCAGAAGGATTTTGTTTGTAACAGAAGGCAATGAAGCACTTTTGAAAATAAGGGTGATGAAATCTGCGATGGTTCATTCCACAATCTTAGATCAGCCTCCAAGAAAACTCAGTGACCTGAATGTAAACAGTTCTACAAAGATGTGTAGAGTTATTAATCTCATTTCTAGGGCCCCCAGAGATGGAGAATAAACAGACTGGGAGAGAAAAATGCCCCTCCTTCTACAATGTAGTCAGGACTAACTTAGTTATTGCCTTCTACTTCTCCATTACGAAGACTGAACATATATGAGGTGGAATGCTAATAACAGAAGCATTTTTCACTCATCCCTGGTGACTGCATTACCTCTCCTTACAAACATTCCAGGCTCCTTGCAAAAAAGTATATTTTTGCACAATACAAAGAAAGAGAATTCTGCTTAGTTCTCTGAGTGACCTATGAAGAGGAGAAGATTTAACAAGGCAGAACCTGTAGCGAGGTAGCAACAATCTCCTGAATATCCATTAACAGATACCAAGTTGAAAGGGCACTTACTAAATGCTAACCATGTTTGCCTCAGCTGCAGGTACACTCTGAAGTCTGTCTGGAATCCAATATCATAGACAGTGAGGTCAGATCCAGGTATTCCTTTAAGATGATCATACTCCCAGTAACAATGCCAGATGCCTTTTAAAACACAATCAATACAAAATGAGTGTTTCTGAAAAGCATAAATTCAAGTTTTTTAAAAGAATCTTTTACAAGCCAAGCGCTTTGTCCCCAGCATATCAGGTAAGCAAAAACCAAAAATGCATTACTGTGAGACTAGTCAACTTTAACTTCACATATGTAGAAAAGAAATATTACTACAAGTGAACATAGACTAAGCATACTGTGGGTAGATAATCTGAGTTACTACACCTGGTGCTAAGTATCATCACAGCTGGATTCTTACTAAGTTTCACTGCCATTTAAGCCCTTCTCACTTAACCGTGTCTAAAACTAGGCATTAATTCTCTCAATTGATTTAATTGATGTAGTTACTGATTTTCCTTGCCCAAACTTAATAAAGAAAAACAGCCTCAGAGGCTAGAAGATTACACCTACCATAACCTATAATTCCAATCACACCAAAGATGAAAATCCAGAAGAGAACCCCAGCTGTGAACCTCAATAAGACAAGGAAGAGCAGACTCACAATCATTGCAATGAACAGCCCACTAGAAAGACAAGAAACAGAAACACAGAGAACAAATGTGAGAATCTTCACTTTCTTGCGTGCCTGTTACTCTGAATGAGGGTCACTTGATCTCATGTAGAAGAATGACTTGTAAAACAAATTTCAAAATCTTTCTTATGAAATATGTCCTCATGGCTATTACCTGCTATTAGAAACAAAATAGCTTATATATGTTGATATCACAGGGCAGAGCCAGAAATCTTTGCACACACTAGGTCCTTAGCTTGCCTGAATGGGATGAGAGCAATTCCCTTCTTGGTCACTTGCACCAGCAGAACAACTCCCTGGCTTTTTCAGGCCATGGCCTAGCACAGAAATCTGAATTGGAGGAATACCTATGAGAACTCCTTTCTACCCATCAGAAGAGGAAACGATCAAGAAAAGAAACTGTCAAAAGCTGTCAAGGAGGCCCCTTGGAAAGACACCTACAGAGTACCTTCTCTTTATCAAGTCTGTGGTAAGGAAAAATTTGTTTTCATTTCATTCCCAGAAAGCAAGTCAGAAAGGAAAAATTGACTTCAAAAGGCGTTTTACTCAGAGAGGCCTTTAAAACAACGTGAATAAATCAATGTGAGTAATACTCCCATTCAGCAAACATCCAGCTCAGATGCTTCACAGAACGTTTAATTTCTCAGAATTTTTAGTAGATGTTACATCAGAATTTTGTATTAGTAGAGACTCAAGATTTAAAACCTTTTCCTGCCTGTGTTCAGTAACTTCTCTTCTGTACTTTGCCAGCTTATTTAGCCAGTTACCAATGATGAAAAAAAATGGGTCGGGTTGATCATAAGCAATCAAAACCAGATGTTTTGGGCAAACTAAGCCAGATGGGCAGAGGGACAAGAAAAAGAGTTATCAGCATATTTAGTTAAATCTTTGTAAGTTGGTCTTATGTCCTAGCCCTTTAAAGGCTTCCCAGCATGATGTATTTTCGCTTTCTGAATCGCTTGTTTTAAATTCAGAATGTACTCCTCAAAAAAAAGTTGTGGTTTTGGAGGTTATGAGTCTGTTCTTGGAAGCAGTAAGATATCTTTATCTAAAGTTATCTTTAGATATACAGGAGTCCTAGTAACACCAAAACTGACTACATGGCAACAACTGTCCTCAACAGACTATCTCCTGTAAACCGAGGCTTGAAAGCAGTAGTTCTTTTGGGCTGTGTGAAAATGCCTAGAGCAATTTCACACTCAATTTTTAATCCAGCCTCTTTTCACTAGCAGCCCTTCATTGTCATCACCCAAACTCAGGCACTTAAATATGCTTGTCCAGAAATCACTTGATGTATGCTATCATTTGGCAGAAATTGTGAAGAAAATTCTATCCAACTACTTTAAAAGTATCAATAATTCCTTACAAAAATATCATATTTGAAACATGGAAACTCATTTCAGTGTTTAGAATTTCTGTTCAAAAACCAGTCAATTCTCTCTCCAGACCATCTGTTCAGCGATATCTCCTCTGCAGGGATCTGCACCGCAAGCCTGATTTCAGTAAGAGATCAGGAGAGAGTTGAGCTGGCTGAATACCAGCAGAGTTTAAGAACAGGACTGGTAACAAATGCATACATGATCTATTTAATACCTTGCACGATCCAAAGTGAACTCGAAAAAATTAAAAATACCCATGAAAATCTTACATTAAAATCCAATACCAAGAAATGGCATAGTCTTCAAAAATTTTCATTCCAACTGATCTTGCATCTAGGACATTATTGATGCCACTGAGAAAAGAAAAAACAAAGAAAATGTTGCTTTAGGTAGAAAAGCAGAATATATTTAAACAAACAGTCTCAGTGAAAGGATATGAAATATCTTTGCTAGAGATAAGAGTATATCGCTATCTTCCAGCTCTAGTTCTGTAACCAAGCCAACATCAATAACAGTTACACCAAAGGAAAAAAACTGTATAAAAATGTCTATACAGTTCCTGAATAAGCTTGATTAGAAAAGCTTTAAGAGTACTATCACTACATATAATTGGTTATTATGTCACAAGAAAAGCGTATACCACTAAGATCTGCAATGTAGCAAGAGCCAAACAAGTTTGTGACTCCAGAACTGCTACATGCAGAGAAGCAGAAAACAGCTCAGTGAAGCAAAAGGTTGACTTTATGGAACTGGTTCCCTGTCCTGCTAAGTGCTTGCCCATATTAATGTTCTCCTGAGAAAAAATGAAGGATCTTCTGTTCAAAGAACAAGACAATGTAATTGTAGATGTAAGAAGAAGGGAACTTCATAAGGTGCAGGTGCTACCAGCATTGGAAAGGTGCTAGAATGTGGTGGCCTTGCATTGAGAGCTAAGAAAAGGTGCCCCTGTGCTCCAGACAAGCTGAGGACTGATAGCAGCTGGAAAAGCGAGGCTACTGCAGCGGTTTTCTCACACCCTGGTTGATGCCCAGGACTGGAGATGCTTGCTGTCCATCTTCAAGAGAGCTGTTGTCATGCATCAGAGCTTTTTGACCTTTAGACGTGTACTAAAAAAGAGGAGCACTCTGATGAGGTGAGATGCTCAAGGTACTACGGCAATTCATGTTAATGGAAAGGTCACCGCAGTAAGGAATAGCCAAGGCCATTACTGGCTGGCCTGAGTACAGCAGCACGAGGATTTAACTCCGAACTCCCTTTAACTTTCTTTAACACTAATTTTTGCTAGGAAAAACAACCAGAATGGTTTAAAAACTGGCAGTGACTCTGCAACAATCAGACTAAAACTCTTGCCTCCTTGCTCACTTCTGCGTATCACAGGGCTGATTTTCCCTCCTAGACCTTTGCAAGTGCCCGTGCACAGAGAGACCATTTACTAGTAGGTCTTGCCAGGATATGCTTAGCCATTTGCTATAAAAAATTCTGATTATTTTTTCAATTCCTAAATTATTTCACAATTTCAGAATTCAACACAGGAGCACTTAAGTGTAAAACCTACTTTGCAGCTTCCCTGAGATCAGTTACATTTCTTGTTTTCCCTCTTCCATCTTTGAACGTAGTCTGATTTGCCACGGTTAGCACACCATTCTTCGTGGAGAAGTCTGGGAAGCATCTCTTAAGAACTATTCAAAATATCAAAACAAAGTATGCTTATTATATTTCATGTCAAGCTCCACTAACATTGAAATAATTTCAGATTCACAGTCAATTTCTTTTCAGCTGATTATCTAACAATAAGTTGACACTGACAAATCTCAGAAGAACCATTATATTCAAGATTATGAATTCTGTGCTCTGAGGTTTTTTGTCCAAGGCCACGCATGGTGGGACCAAAGGTTTCAATTGGAGATTCTAGGTGCTACCGAATAACAACAGTAGTATCTGTATCAGTTTAAGAATTTGTAATAAATGCAGAGCTTGCTCTCTGTCAGTACCTGGGCAGCTTACAAAAACTGCAGCTTCTCAAATGTGTCTCATTTCACGGTAATAATCAAACCAGCCCCCAGGGACAGAGTCAACATGACTGGTATTAGCACCCAAAACAACACATAACAGTAAGTGTCAGTTCCTCATTTGCCAGGTGAGCTCCTGTTCCAGCCACTATCACTAGATATTCTTGGACAGGAAGCAATGTTAAAAAAGACAGAAACTACCCATTAGGCAGTGAGAGAGGGGGATTATAAAAGAGAGAAAAGGAGAGATGTTTATACACTCACTTAAGTTGCCCTGCTCTTTGTTGCAACAAGTTCTGGTTTTCATTCCAAAGGGAAGAGCAGGTCAGTCCTCCTGCACAGCTGTACTTTAACTTTATATAACAATTCTGTGCCTTCCTTATCAAGTTGCAATAAATACTGATGCCGCAGTTCAATACACAGTCTAGAATTTCTAGCCCACTAACTACTATGAGGAAATAACAAACATGTCTCTTTTCCTCCCTGTTTTCTTTGCCCCTTGTTGCAGCCTAACAGGAGATAGTAGCTTCTTTGCAATTTGTTTTCTGTCTTTTGGGTCAGTCCATCAGTTTCCATACAAATTCTTTATATTTTTAAAAAATTTAATCCACATTTTCTCTTTTTGATAACCTGTCCCTGGTTTACATGATGTCTATTTTAAAGTATGGAAAAATAAACAGCCATTTCTTATTTGCAAGAGCTCCGGGGTCACTGACAGATTCTCTTGGTATCACACTTCGGTAGTTGAGATGAGCTCTGAGACCTGTGGTTATCTGCTCAGAGATACCTGCTGACCATAGTGACAGATATTTTTAGGCCCCCCAGTTCCTCTGTACACCCTGCATAGCCAGCACTGCAATGGAAAAGCGAGTAATTGGGCTCAAGTATCATTCAAACTTCAATAGCTGGCCAAATGCTCCTTCCTACCTTTGTGGCATTTTCTTGACGCCAATGGGGTTGCTTGCTCACATGTTCTGGAAGGCACAGTTTGAGGTGTAAAGCTTCTCTTATCAGTGATGATTCAAGAGCAAGAAAGAGCTCAGTTTGACCCAACCACATGCTGAATGCTCACAGATGGCAGTTAGAAAAAATAATAATAAATCTTTATACTTTCAAACAGATTAAAATTGAATGGAAGTCACTGTCAAGTAACAGACAGCTCGTAGTGGCCTTGCCACAGAACACTTTTCAGACTGGAGTTGTGCTTCAGTGTGAACGCTTATAACCTGCTAAGATGTGTGTAAGAAGTAGAATCACTCACAAGGCCTGCTTGGAATGATCATCGAAGGACAATCTTCATCACGTAGGACTTGAGCAACAGACTAAAAAGGGGAAAAACAGGAATGCTGAATACATAGCTGAATAACTACGTGGTTTTCTTTTCTCACCCAGTCTGTAAACCGCCTCAAATTGGGCTTTGAAACCTCCTCCCCAAACTTGACTGATGGAGCCGCCAGATACATTCATGATATGTCACTGTGATTTGGGAAAAGATTATTTTTTCTTTCCTTTTCTGGTAATAAAAAAAGAAAAAACCTGTTCATTTTGGATCAGCAACTAGGCTAGAAGTGAGTAGGCAACTGTTCCTTGCCTTCGCTTCCTTTTTTATCTTAAAGAAGAGTAAGAATTTACCACAGTTAATACAGCTGAATTGCAAGGTGTTTTAAAGATGGGAGAAATAACACAGCACATTAGGTGCAAAATCAGTTACGTGAAGGATAGACCAGTCTTCCTAGCTAAATTACTAAGTAGCTACAGATGAGACAGGAGCTTTAAGAACTGGTTTGAGATACTCTGTTCTGCTGCTGTGGAGTACCTAAGTAGTAAAGGATACTGCTCACCACAGTACTGAAACTGCAGATACTTCTTCCAAGCAAAGAGTAATCATTCAAAGAGTGGGGGATTTGGTGTGCATACAAGACCTTCAGCCCTGATTAAATCACTGTCTAACCACATATATAGGACAACTTCTTATATGGTGAGGTAAGAATAATTCAAAACTTTGGTGTAGCTCACTCATTAAAATCATGCACATTACATATTGCTTGAAGAAAACATATTCCATCACCTACTGACATAGACACACCTTGCGAGGATTGTTAAAACCAGGTTTGCAGAACTGCCTGAAGTAATTCCACTGATCTGGTCTGTATCTGTAGGAAGCCTGAACATCAATGTAGGTCGCAAACCTGTCTGGGCACTTTGAGACACAAAGCTGCAAGAAAAAAAAAAAAGTGTTAGTAAAGATACAGTGCGGGTAGAGAAGTGTAAGAAAGGTCAGTGCAATTAAAAAGCAGGAAAAAGACCACCTACAAAAGTGTGCCATTTTACGGAACTGCCTTCGAGTAATGTCTATGGCAGTATTTAGAAAGGGACATATGTTTTCCTATTAATTTCCCAGATGAATACTTCTAAAATTCTTTGATAGAATACACTTTCAAACTCTCTCCTCGCAACTGGCATATCAAGCCACTCTCTGTATCTTCTTCGGCTCGACACATTCTGGTAGATACGCAAAGCTTTCAGTCTGTTGAAAACAAAATATATTTATCTGAACACCAAGAAAAAACCTTTAAGGTCCTCCTTTACCTCCACCAACAACAGTGTATATAAGCAAAGTAGTGCGCTGTAGCTACTTTCATAGGATTTACGTAATTTCTATTAAATTTATAAGGATAACTTCCTTAAAAAACAGTGTCATGCAGCTAAAATTGTTCCACCCTTCAACGCAAGTCTCTTCAGCCAAATACATCCCCACAGATATCATTCAAGTCAAGTTATGTGTAAATCACTCAAAGGTGACTATTGACAAACGTCCCCTAGTTACAAAGCAAAAGGGGTGTACATCCAGTGAGGACTGGGGTTTGATGAATGCATCCCCTCAGAAGTTATGATTTAGATTTACGCAGTGGGAAAGCAGCTGCCCCAGTACACAGGTTCTGAAGGGTCTGCTGGTCACTGGAATCATGCAAGTGTACAGCAATTCTGATTCCTCAGTGTTCCTAAATATCGTGAGCTATTGTTTTAGCAAGTTTCGGTCTTTTCTAGAAGGCTGCTCTCTGTTTCCAGAGCTGTCCTACCCAAACACCCTTTGCAAAGCTCTGCTGTCCAAATGCCAGAGAGCCATCGTGCTTGAACTGTGCCTACCCACAGGCCAAGGAACAAAGGAAGAAGAGTTTTGTCCTTGCTGGGACAACAGGTGACTAACAAGTACACACTTTACTATAACCTCAGCTTCCCATCTATGAAACAGCCAGTGAAATGTACTGTTGGTGGATCAGTGAACTGTAATAACAGTTTGTAAATCCACAGTCTTACCCCAGAACTGAAGCTCTTTCCAGGCTAGTTCTTGGGTTTTTTGTTCTCCTGTCATTTGATATTAATAGGACAGGAATGAAAGACCCTGTCTGCAGTTCACGAGAGGAATTATCAAGCAAACGTTTCTTCACCATTTTCACGAAAGACCAGAAAATCAACCATCTGCAGTAGCAAAGAGCATTCAAAAACATTCTCAGTTTTGGATGTGTTTTATGATTGAAAATCAACAAAATAACTACTCTGCTCCCCAAAACGCTTGTTCAACGAGTATTTCACCTTACTTGATTCATGACCACTGCCAACTTGACCACAGCACCAGTCAAATCCCACACAATAACCTCAGTATTTCTGACAAGCTGAATTGTTCCAGTAACAGTCTAAAGACTGCAGGGTAATGGTGTCGGTGTCTGCATGTGGACAGATGGGCATTCCTGAAGCAAATCTGCTGCTGAGAGAGAAAGTTTCCATTTCTGACAGCAACTGGTCAGTGTTAAGAAGGTTCTTGCTCTTCCTTGCTGGAGATTTTCATCTCTTCAGCTGTGTCAAATAGTCCATACAATCACACTAACTGATAGGCCAGAAACATCTATCAAGGATAGGGATCAGGAAAGGGCAAGCTGGAATGGGAAACATTTTAGAATCATATTCAAATAAATAGACAATTAATATTTGTTATCAGTAAACTGGTTACCATATAACAACCCTCATCCAAATTAATACTGGACTTCACTGAATCTGTCTAAAGGGTTGAGACCACACTCTGTCACCGCAGTTTAATTACACAGCACAATTACCCTGGCAGCAATGTTGGATCCAAGCAGCCCTGCACCTAACTCCTCTGACCTGCTCCATGCCACAAATTGTTGCCTCATATGATAAATGCACTGATGTAACTGGTCGTGCAGTTGGTCAACAAACCAGGTCAGTAAAATGGCCTCATGTAAAAAAGATTAGGCGGATAATTTGAACTCACACAAGTTCAGCAACTGGGTTTATTTCACAGCTTCACAAGAAGTTGCGGCACAGCTAAGGAAGTACAAACTGTGGCAAAAGGCAAAACCAAGCTTTCAAGATCTTCACTTCTGAAAGTGCCATGGGCTCTAACCACACCTAGATGCTCCTGCCACTGGGGATATGCACATTTTCTTGAATATGTCCCATTTGAAAAACCCTAGACGTCAATCAAAATTATTTTCTGCATGCACTGATTACTACCAGACAGCTGCCTGAGATGAATTCATAAGTAACGAATTGTTGTATTCAATTAAACAGACTTCTTTTTTGTTGACTTCTATGCAAAATACAGTATCTTTTGAAATTCCGTTTTTTTTTCTGACCATCACAGGCCACAGAGACTGTGTGCTACACGTCATCTATAAACATTCAAACTGTATTTTGAAGGATACGAACGGCAATTTTGGAATCCAAACAAATACATGTCTAGTTCTTTGGCACCATGACTAAGAAGCACGGAAAATATTTCATCTCCGTATTTCACTCACCTGTGTTGTAGGGCACTGTAGGTTTATTAACACTACGGGACTGGCACATTTCAGAATATTAAAGTAAAACAAAATGGTCTTGTTCCTATGGAAGAGGAGACAAGATAATTAATGTTATAAATATGGGTGCTTATACATCCTGCCATTCAAAAATTTACAGCACACATTGATATTTAAGTTCTATTTTTGTAAATGTTCATATTGCAAATACAAATCAGAAAAGCAAACCCCAAGCAGATCCTGAAGGTTCTCTGCCAAGCCATCTCTGAAACGAGAAGTGTTTGTTCTCAAGAATGCTCATCTTGAGAACTTTGCTGCAGCAGGGTTTTAAGCTGAAACATCCCTAGGCACTATTACAGGTATCTGTAGTCCTGCCTCTAAGAAGAGAGGTCTGTAAAATATTCCTGCAAAACCACTGTGGTCCCTTCGCTTACACTGAAATCACTGTGTACGCACTGCCAGAAAATGCTACACGGTAAAAGATGCCTATTTTTTTGTTGATCAGAAGGTGGCACCAAAATCAATCAAATGTTTTTTATAGTTGGAAACTGACAGCAGCTGGTCAGGAAACAGAATGACAATAGCATCTGCTAGTAACAGTGATAAATCTGCTTTGACTTAAGTGACAGTTTGAGGGGTTTGCACTCCAGAATCCACACACTTGACAGTTTCTGGAACTTGAGACCATGTGGTAGCTGGCAGCTCTGGATTTGTTGAAAACTGATTACCTCAAGATCTCTAAACACCTGAGTTTTGAAGATAGCGAAACATGCTGTTAATCTTTGCTATGCCAAAAAAAAATATCAAATAGCTCTAGCAGGCAGTAGTTCTGCCCTTTTTACACGAGAATTCAAAGTCAGCTAGCCATGCCAGGGCTATACACTGTCCCTATAAGAAATAATGGTGCATATGCCCCACTATGGCCTATGATGTTGTCCTGGTTTAAGCTAAACAGAACCAGTTCTGTTCAGTGATTTTACTTTTCAGCTCAGTCTGTTCTAAGAGACTGAATTTTCTGAAGTTAACAGCACATTTTTGCAGAGAGTGTCTGCTTCTAGGAGCGGTAACGCCTGATGGTTATAGTTACTGCTGAGGATTGGGATGCAGTAGCATCCTGCCAGTAGCATATGCTTGTCTCAAAGCTTAAGCCATGCATGTCTAAGTACACACGGCCAGTACAGTGAAACTGCGAATGAACATACAGTCAGTGCTAAATCCTGTGTAACACATTGGGTGTGCTGGGAAGTAAAGAGGTCACAAGGAAGTAAAAAAAGTCACACCTGCAGGGAGGAATGGACAGGACAGGTGATCAACAAGAGTATTCCACTCCACGCACATCATATTCAGTACAGAGCTGAGGGATCATGGGGGTTAAGGTCTCTTCTTCACTGGCCGGTGTCCGAGGAGGACTCCGTCTGATCTGTTGTTGGTCCTGACCCTGAGTTCCCAAATCCAGCCCCTGTGCCTAGTTCTCCTCTGCCACTGAGCCTCGGGCTGCCCTGGTGCCACTTGCTCTGAGCACCGTTAGGGACTGGTATCAGGGGGAGCTGGGTTTGATACCTGTATTGCATATATTTGTTTATATTTCATTATTTCCATTATTCTCATTATTTCTTTATTAGTGCTATTATTGTTCCATTAAAGCTGTTTTAGTTTCTCAATCTGTAAGTCTCTCTGCCTTTATTCCCTTTTCCCTTACCTTTTGGGGAAGGAAAGGGGTTGTTAGAGGACAGCCCTAACCCATGACAGGAGTGCAAGAGAACACAGCAAGGGTGTTTGAGCCACCACCAACCCCCACTGCGGCAACGCAGCGCAGGTGGGCTCTGCCTTGGGAGCAGGGTGGCAGTGTGAGCAACAAAGTGTGCTCGGGCTAACGAGGCTGCCCCTCTTCCATCTCCAGCCCTGGCACAAGTCCCACATTTCCCCACTGCATCCCCCAGTCCAGGACATACCCTCTGATCTTCTATGTGGCTCCCACCCATTGCTGGACATGATTATGCCTTCAAAGGCAACACATGGCATCACTGCACAGTCAGGCTCCCTTTACACCTGGGATTAGCTCAACTGCCTGACATTTTACAAGTTAAATCATTTTCATTGACATATGCTCTACTATGCACTGTTTAACAAAACATGCATTCTGGCAAAAACAATTCACCATTATTAGTTGTTATTTCTGCAAATCAACAGAATGAAGGTTTGGACTGAAAAGTCATCATTCTTCAATAGTTTCCTAACAGTACAATCTGTGAGCTGCTCAAAGCTATTAATGAAACTTTTTTTTTTCTCCCTTATGTTTTAGCCCACTTGCTGATATTCAGAGCAGAAAAGAAAGTTTAAACACATCATAAGAAAACACTCAGCAAGAACTAGCTCTGCGTTCTTTATAAAGAAATTGTGCTGTATTCTGTGATTATACCATGCTCTGTAGAAGGCAAAACAGATTTAAAGATTACATGGAGATTAATGGATGGATTACAGTGAGACACAGAGAGGCCTAACAGAGACTCACATGGCAACACAAGGTAGAATTCATTTGACTGCATGAAATTTGCTGAAGTTCAAATGGGTTCTTGCATGACTTGTGACTGTGGCTTGGGTTTTAGCTTATTTTTTCTACTCCCCAGTGAGATTGCTGGAAATCACAGAATCATAAAATTTTCAGGGTTGGAACGGACCTTAAAGATCATCTAGTTCCAAGCCCCCTGCCATGGGCAGGGACATCCCCCACTAGATCAGGCTGCCCAGAGCCCCATCCAGCCTGGCCTTAAAAACTTCCAGGGATGGCGCTTCCCCCTCCTCTCTGCGCAACCTGTGCCAGGGTCTCTCCACCCTCATGCGGAAGAACTTCTTCCTCACGTCCAATCTGAACCGACCCATCTCCAGTTTTAATCCATTCCCCCCAGTCCTATCACTACCCGACACCCTAACAAGCCCCTCCCCAGCTTTCTTGTATCCCCCTTGAGATACTGGAAGGCCACAACAAGGTCTCCTCGGAGCCTTCTTTTCTGCAGACTGAACAACCCCAACTCTCTCAGTCTGTCTGCACAGGAGAGGTGCTCCAGCCCTCTGAGCATCCTCGTGGCCCTTCTCTGGACATGTTCCAGCATGTCCAGATCTTTCTTGTAGTAGCAGCTCCAGAACTGGACGCAGTACTCCAGGTGGGGTCTCACAAGAGTTGCAAGCAAAAGATGCAAAACACAGACACCATGATCGCTTTCCAAGGAAAAAGTCTCAGCTAAGCCCTTTAGGACTTTGAAAAACCATTGTCCTGGGTGAGCCTTTCGCACTGCTTACTTTCAAGGCATCTGAAAAATCTGACAATGGTATCAACGAAGGCCTGAAAGACATCCCACTCTTCCACTTTTAGTGACCAGAGGGACTTGTTCATTGCGGTCTTCTGCCCTACTGCTATAAAGACTCTTGCTTTTCCAATAGGTTGTATTATGTGTCTTTTGGCTTGTATTTTTATAAGACACTCCTCAATATCGCAAATAAGTGCCAAAATGCAGTCTTAGTAGATACATTATTCTGCAGCAATCATATATATGGAGGACATTTGCGAATACAAACTGGAAATCACATTGTAAGAAATAACCGAGGGGAAAACTTGAGTAACAAAGAGAAAGAGGGAGTGGATGGTAAGAATCAGAGAGAAACGCCTGGCTACATGTCACACACTGCGTGGACGCGGTGTGCCTGAGACTCCCAAGCCCATCTGCCCACTGCTTCCTACAGACAAGAGGGGGGACAAGGACAAACTGGGGATGTCAAGTGGAGGGAGTAGAGGAGGAGTGCAGTGAGGGGAATCCACACACCACCACAACTTCTTGTTTTTCCTCTTCAGGAAGTTGGACCCTCTGAAGAATCTTAGTTGGAGGGTGGAACAGGTCTATCTAGTTGGTTTCCTCTGTAAAAAAACTTTAAGAGGATATAAAGTCCTAGTGCCACCTCTGTCCTACTCCCTTTCTCCTGCTTCTCCCCTTTTGAACTGTCCTTTGGACAGTGGCTTCCTCAGTTTTTTTCCCAAAAAACTACACAGGAAAAGAAAGAAGCAGAAAGGTGCTGTTATCAAACACTACCTTCTGTTCTGCTTCCTGCATAGCATCCAGCTTCTCAACAATGACAAGGGTACTTAATACATACTTTTTAAGAGGCAGAAGGTGACGAAAAAAGCAAACTATTTTTTAAAAATCTTTTTCATATAATACTTAGATTCTAAGAGAAAACACCGATGTGACACTTCCTTCCCAAGCAGCTATCTTCATGTAGAAGTACTCTGTTGATATCAACAAATTAAACTCTGACAATACAAAATTTAAAAAGACTGGGAAACAGAGACAACTAAATAGAGCCAGATGGCTGATATTCCCCAGGAGGGTATGGTTACAGCTGCTTGTCTTCCAGACCACTCAGTCTCCTCTCTTCTGGCACTGGGTAAGTGCCAGAAAAAAAACAAAGACTTTTTCTTATGGTCTTTTCTGTTATTTGGTGCATGTCGAGAAACACTAAGAACCAGACTACAACGCTTTAGGACTACTCTTACCCCAAGGTGGACAGAAGAATTACTCAATGGGTTATTAACTAATCAACCTTTGGCAGTTAGAAGCTGTGTCAGCCAGTCACTTTCTATGCAATCAGTGATGCAATCTTTAAGTTAACGATACTTTACCAAAAATATTCCGTCAGGGATGAGAACAACTGCATTACAATAATAATTTGTCTCTAGATTTGGACTGAGCAATTAATATATTTCTAACCTTATTTGGAATAAATAAGAGTGCCACCGACTTTTCAACTTCTCACAAGAACTCCTAGCAGACAGAGAGATTTGAAACCTCACATCTTATTCATAATTCATGAGTAATAACGGTATTTGAATGGATTTAGTACTCACTCATTGAGGGTATCTTTCTGACCACAGAACTGCCCATAGCTGTCAGTTGGATAAATCACTTTCCTGGGGTCACCATGCACCCAAGCTGCAAACATACACATAGCTTTTAACATTTCAGTCAAGTGTACACAGTTAGTAGTTGAAATGGACTAGCACGAAAGTGAATCACCTCTAATGTACCACTGTAATCTTCGCTGATCATCCCTGAAAAGTATTGCTCGGTATATTTCCTAATGAAAAACTAAAATACAAAACAACCTAAACTTAATGAAGATATGGATGAATCAGGAAGAAAGCAAATCAGTTCACTTTTTATCTTCAGGGGACATACATCCAAGATGTATCCAAAATCTGATACAACGGACTTCAGCAATGGGTAGGGCTAGGGCATGTCTACTGTGTAGACAACTCTGAGCATTCAGAGACAACCACAATGGCATTGAAATTCACGGCATTTGCCAGGTGTGACAGAAATACACAGGGTGTGAATGAATCTAAGGGACCAACTGTTCTTTGCACCAAGCACAGAAACAAACCCTCACTTTGTAAATGAAAACGTTTCCTGACCTCTCACTTGTCAATTGTCCCATTTTTCAGTTACCAGCTCTGCACCTGCAATTTGTGCATTATATGCTAGCCATAACCATAGCACTGAACGGGAAAAGGTTTACAATGAACTTTCAAACATCTTTTCTCCACTTTGAAGCAGGATTTCTTCTCCAAGCCATTTTCACCCGCACCATTATTTCCCTCTGAGGACCAGGTACACACCAGCTATCACTATTAGTATTATTATTCTTAAGCTGTTGTGTGCAGACCTGACTAAGCTTCCTGCATGACTAGCCAAAGATGAGCCTTTGAACTGTTCTGACTACTATCTGCTCATTTGACCCTAAATAATGGAACACTTCATTTGTAAGTATCATCTGAAAGTAAAATACAACGTCAGAATGTAATTCTGCATTGCTACCCTGAGCTGACACCTTAAGGTGCTAGAGAACTGTTAGAAAAGGCCATTGATCTTCTCCCAAACATTTCCTTGTGCTTGTGCTATGTGGGAAAGATTACAGATATTGCAAAAATTTTAGTCCCAACTTTCCCCCTCTTGTGCTAAGTTCTGAATGTCAGGAGCCCTCTTAGGGTAGACTTTGGGCTTTCTATGCAAACCACCTTGAACTTGCTTCTTTGTAATTAGAAGATTTTCTCTCAGCTTTGTAACACTATATTTAGTCATTTGTGAAACTCCCCTTTTCCTCAAGGTCACTTTGGTAAGCATAACAGCACTTACCAATAATGATACGTGCAGTAGGGGCAGAATCTATATGGGATCTCAGAGCAGCAGGCTCCAAATTTATTGGAAAGTTGGCATGTTATTAAAGAGACTAATTCTTCACATTTGATTGTATTTTTTCTTGAAGACCAGCACAACAGGAAGCAGTAGAGATAAGCACCACTATACTAGATTTGAAATACTGCTTACAATTTTGTAGCAAGACTTCTATCTGCTTTGTACAGAGAATTTGGAAATAATGGCTACTGCCAACAATATCCCTTTTCTAAACAGCATATTAAAATTGGAATTATTTTTCACTCCTCAGACTAACTTGTGAGAAATCAGGTAAACGGTGTAACATAATGTTGGCTGCAGCTCTTTTTTTTTTTTTTCCCTGTCTCAGTCGTCTTAAGGATCTTTCCCTAAGAAGGGCCCATGTGACTCAGGTTTACTTCCTTCAGCCTGTTTGGGTGGACTAACAAAGAAAAAAATAAAAGTCAGCTCATCTAATGGGCACAGTAGTGTATTCTCCTCACATTCTTTTTAGTTCTAATACAACGTCTGCTGAAATATTTCAGAAGGCTCCCCTGGTTTCACCGGGTTTTTATCAATACTTGGGTCTCAAATTTAATTGCTAGTCTTTTGCAGAGTGTTTCTCAATTATTAGTAGAAATTAGCAGAGCATAAACAATGGAACACATTACTCCTGAATAGAATTTCTGTTCAGACTGTACCTGCTTTGCCATTACTGAATTGTCTAAAGCTACATCTGCTTGGCAGGAGTTGTCCTGTGTGCCTAAGGCTTCAGCCGTGTTTTTAATAGAACAGTATTAAAAAGAATCTGCTTTTAAAAATAGAGATTTAACATACTCTGTAAAATTCTATCACTGGGATCAGCTGCTGGGTGGACAGAGGAAGTTGCCTCTCAGCTAAATTCCAAAGCGAAAAAAAAATAATTTGGTCTGATTTATAACATATACATCTAGCATTTAACTAACTCAGCAGCAGAAAGAGAAGGGAAATGATCAACAGATGAAAAAATATGCACCTTCTTCCACTGCCTGTGCTAGGGCTAGCCATCAAGATTAATAAACTTAATCCTCTGTTATGTTCTTTGCAAACTTAGTGCAGTGACAGTGAAAGAATCCTTTGATAGATACAGAATTTTTCTGGCCTACTCAGTGAAGGCTAAGTACATAATTCAACAGTTCTCACTGAGTGAAGAAAGTTACTGCAAGAACTGCCTGGACACAGCAGCACCATGTTTTACATGTTGTGCTGCACTACTGGTCACTCACTGTCAAGCACTAAATGAAAAGGAATTCAGTCACAAATTTTTCATTCCAGCAGGCTCTGATGCTCCTAAGGCTGCAGTCCAAGTGCTGGCACAAACAACTGGTCTAAAAAAGAAAATCAAAGAACAGACGAACCATATCACACAGTTGACTCAGCCCTCAGAGCAGCAGTGTGACATCCTGTGACACCAGCACAGCATCTTCGGGAGGCCTGCAGTTATCCCTTTTATCTATGTGGAGCCAACACACATGGACAGTATCAAAAATAGGTAACATCTGTCAACAAATATCTGTCCAGATGCACCCCCTCTTTCCTGTGCTCTACGGCCTATGTCAGTGGTTGTAAAGGCTGGAAAGCTCCCTGGCAAGGAGAAAATGCAATTAAAACAATGGTATTTTGTGATATTTAAAAATGAGCTGCAAGTCTGTTTATATATGTGTTTCAGTCCCTCTACTGTGTGTTTTTGAAAGGGCAGACTTTCATATCATTTTGCTTCCCCTAAAAGTATATTTTTAATGTACAAAGAAACTGATCTGACAATTATTCTTACAGCTTTTTACTATGTATTTTACTAATGTATTGAAACAGGTAATAGAACACATGATACAGAATTTGTAAATCCTTGTTGATAACATTGGTATGTAAGCATTCC
Source organism: Trogon surrucura (assembly GCA_020746105.1). NCBI lineage: Eukaryota > Metazoa > Chordata > Aves > Trogoniformes > Trogonidae > Trogon > Trogon surrucura. Next base: position 13,306,293 of record CM036624.1, read on the forward strand.
TTCGAACAATACAAAAACAGTTATTACTTTGAATTAACCTGTCCTTTGGAAGGTGAGGCTCTTTTCCAAGATAACTCATTTGCTGCCTTTTATGTGCACTTCTCTGAATTAAACCAATCTTAAATTAAGAGGCTAAATATTTGTGAAGTATTAACCAGATAAACCCATTGTCTCTGAAATAAACATGAAGAGTTAAGCCAGTTTGATAGGAAAGAAAACCACACAGAATGTTAAATTAGCACTATTACATCATCCGTAAATTAAAGAATGATAAGTAAGTCATAGAATAACTATTTCTGTTCAGAACAGTCATTCAGCAGGAGCCATCACTGAAGCAGAACTAAGAAAGGCTGGTAGCAAAAATAATTTGGCTTCATCTTCAAGAATTTTTTCTCAGACTGTCTGAAACATTGAAACATTCCATCCTACTGTTAACACAGACATACATATAACTAAAGCCTATGTAAGCTATGCATACAACACTGAGGGCAAAATTTGACTCAGATTTTCAGTCACAGCAGTTGTGTGATGAACCTGAATTTATTGCTTACTTCTCGAGCCAAAGTAAACAGGGATCCAGAGCAGTATTCACACATATTCAGGAAATTGCGGAAATTTACCTTTTTTTTCCCCCTATAACAAGCCATAAGGCATAATTCGTGACTAAGGACTGATTTACAATCTATTTTCTATAATGTGAACTTCTCTGACTTTCTAGATAGAAAATTCAAATCTCCTCTGCAAGAAAGGTAGAAAAGTCACTAGCTACAAATTCACTATCTGATTCCAAGAATAGGTTCTAGTTCTAACCAGTATTTGATAAAGTTTTCAAGAGAAGGCTGTCCAGATGCCTGTGTCCAGTAAGAAAGCACTGCATGTGCAGAGCAAGGAAGAGGACCCGTTCACTGTCTCACATCATGACATGGGAACTACGTTGTCTGAGATGAGACATGTAATTGCATAAAGAAGCATGGAACTGGCCAGTCCTTCTCCGGCTATCTACCTCTGCAAGACCCAGCATATGGGGTTCTTTGGAAACCACCATCTGGCAGCACACGAATACTGCACAAATAGAAACTGTCAGTGCTCTCCCTCCCCTTTGTCCAGACAGCAGCCCTTCAGCATACTGCCTGTCCGCAGAGGGACAGGTCACCTGTCACCAGAGCATTTGGATGTTCAGGAAAACAACAAACATTCCTCTGATCCGAGTCCAGCTTCTTTAGTTCTGGCTTTGCATTTGAGCAGGGACAGAAGGAGAGAGGACAACATCAATGAAGAACCAGTCAGGCAGGCAGGAGGAGGAGAACAGCACAGACCTAGAGGGATGCCAGCACACTCCCAGCACCAAGAGGGAGGCATGGCAGGTCTGCAACAGCTGTGAGCAACCCAGCAGCTGCTGTTGCTTCTTAGGACTAGGAATTCACCTTCTTTTCTTCAAGCCTATTCCAGTGCAGGTTTAGTAGGCTGACATATATTGCATATATATTCCGGCAAGTTCCTCTCCAATCTCCCACGGCTGGGAGTCATGAGATTGTTTCCACATACTTTCACAAGTCAAATGAACATTGGTGTCCATTTGGAAATAAGCAAAGTGGGAACCATTCAATTATTAAGCCAAGAGGGAAAGAAGATACTTCATTCCACAGCAAAGGAAAGGAATGACAGGATCCAAACAGTAGCCAGAAGTGTGATGAAAGAGTACATGCAAGATTTTGGACACACAGAATCCAATAGTGACTACAAAGCAAAGAAATCCTGGATTTGTCTCCACACAGATGCCACTGGTGTTAACTTAAACAATACAATCAGACACTGACCTTGTGAAAAAGTTGTCAAAAGACTGAATTTCAAGTCAGTCTGAAGTTGACTGTACAATCATGCCATGCAGCACTGTTAGGGACTCTCTTCCCCGATCCAGTCCCAAAGAGAATCTTGTCGCTGCTGTGATCTCTAGAGGCATGGCACAAAATCAAGTAGAGCTTGAACAGCTTCTGAATTCACTTTTTGTTCTGCCCACTTTTCTTATATTCATAGATCTCAAGTTATCATGCCCTTTTGAGAAACAGAGGCTCAAAGAGATTAGATGAGAAAAAAAAATCAAGAGTTTTGAAAAGAAATATTTTCTTCCACCTGCAGGTATCACTAGCCACCTGTTACCCCAGTGTGTACTTCCCAGTGTGGGCTTTGTACTTCCTTGCAAAGGTTCTCCATGACTCTCACTTGCTGGTATATACCATTTGCTTCCCCACTTCTCCATCTTCCTGAAGACATGAAGGACATGGGGCAGTCAGTGTGGGTGAACAAGGGAAAGAAGAAACACACACAGAGAATTGCCAGTACTTGAGAGAGAGAGAACAGACTTTTCAGAACTTGTTCAGTGCTCAGCCACCACAGGCAAGGTGAGAGGAGACAGCTCAGCACTGTGGTTTGGAGGACGTTATGCTACCATGCAACGTAGTGGGAGGATAGAGTATTCTCTCAGACAGTTACTGGAATCACCTAGCTTAAAGCAGTCTTGCTTACAGTTATCTTTTCACGGTACAGACAGCAGCTTTTCGCAGCATGGCTGGGGTTAGAAGGACATCTGGAATTCAGCTCATTTTAAACCTCTGCTGAGGCAGGGGCACCTACAACAGGTTGCCCCAGGACCACATCCACACAGCTTCTGAATATCCCCCCAAGGATGGAGATTGCACAACTTTTTCTCTCTACAGGACAGAAAATGGTATTACAGAATTACAAAGAAAGTTAATGGTTTTTTCCTATGCAAGGCAGGGCCGAAACAATCTTTCACAAGTGAACTGAAGGAGTGCAGACAGAGACGCAGCTACACTGTAAGTACACTTTTACAGCATCTTTGTCCTTCCACACACACACATTTATACAATTCTCTTGACACAAAATAAAACGGTGATTATTAATGAATATCCTAATGTGCAAACAACTCGGATCCCACAACAAATCAAGTAATTTCTCTTACTTCTCCTTACTGCTCACAAAGGTTCTTTCAGTAATATTTTATAGAACAAAAAGCCTCCTTAAAACCAGTGTTTTTCTCTAACTTTTGCTGTCAGATTAATGACAAATGGAAATGAATTTTTCTACCACAGTTACTTTATGATGGCAAAATTATCAAACCATGTCATTTTTACCCGAACACGCTTAATGTTGAGTTTTTCATCTGTAAACACACGGTTTTGAACTTCTCCCTAATTACAACTGACTGAATGTTAATTCGTCATTTGCTTCCAGGCTCATTATTATTACTCACATAGATATAAACAAAAGGGACACCTCAGCTAAAAATTCTAACACTCAAAAAGTTGTTTCCTCCACGTATGAGAAAGTACTACTATACCTTTGTTTACTTACCCACAATTCCTAATGCAATGTAACCCAAAATGACAACTATGAAGATCACACAGCAAATAACATCTGTACAGTGCCTAGGGACAGAAAGAAACACTTTTTAAAAATGTCTACTATGACCCTCTGAAAACACTGAAAACACTGAGTGTCATAGAGTATTTTAACATCTGAATAAGATGGCTGCATCTGCACCTAGTCAGAAGTCTTACTCAAAAAATCATGTCTGAGTTGAACGCTTTCACAGTAAAACCAGCAATAAAAACACATTGAGGAACGGGTTTAAACATTTTTAAATAAATTATACTTTACAACACTGAATCCATGAGGTCACTTATGTTATAAACTACTACAGGACATCTGTGTCAATATGTCCCTAAAACTGGTATCAAATATTGCAAGCAATGTGATGAAAGAAAGATTCAGCACAACTTACCTGTGTTATAAATAGCATATGAATGAAAAACTAACAGCATGACACAAAAAAAAGCCTATATGCAACTACCCCTGAACTCTGCACAAAATTCTGACTCAGCTGCTTGACCTCACTTAATGCAACCAAAATAGGCTCTGTGGAGGTGACAAAGAACTCCCAACATGTTGTGGAGAGCCATACCTTCTTTTACAGACAAGCAATCAAACAACAGTCTCCAGTCTGAAATCTGAGCCAATGAGTAAACTGTGAGTATTCAACTAAATTACTATCTTCCACTTATTGTCTGCAGGCAGAGGAGGAGAGATGTGGACTACCAGACTAATTTTTCTCCAGTGCTTGACCTCAACCAGAGCAGTTCCAGGAGCGTAACTAATAGGAAGCACAACACTCCCAAAGGTGGGAGAAGGTCCACGTGCACTGATGGAGACCATCGTCTCCAAGGGCTCCGACCGGGGTGACCAGTGCTCTCCTTCACAACTCGTTGTTTCTGAACACGCGTGGAAGCGAAATAGTTACCATCTCACAGGCCTTTGTAGGCCTCACTGGTTAAGAAACAGTTGCGCTAATCGGCCCACCTGGATTTAATTAACAAAGGAGTGAATTACTCACAAAGGGGTGTGCTGCCTAGAGATTTCGTACCTGAATGATTTCAGTTGCTGCCATTATTTACCATGTCCTGCTTATCTGACGGGTTTGGTGACAAAGGGTTGTACAACCTGAAGGCATATGAGTGGTGGCCACCCACTGGGCAGGGCTCATGTCCGCTGGGCCTGCTGGTGCTGCTCAGGGCTGTCCCCAACGCTGCAGGGACAAACCACTCACCCGGACCCAATCCAAACTCTGTCCCGCTCCTCTGTGACAGACGAGCGAGCAATAATCACCCTGGGAATGCTGACACACGCTTCCAGTTAAAGGACTACCTTTATAAAACGAGTGAATGTCATCTCTGCTTGCAAGTTCATGCAAGGAGTCAAAGAGATACAAGCTGAACCTTGCCAGCAAAATAAATCTTAGAATCCAAACTCCAACTGACATATAGTAATTTTTAGCATAGAATCATGGAATCATAGAACAGTTCAGGTTGGAAAAGACCCTTTGGATCATCAAGTCCAACCATTAACCCTACACTACAAGTTCACCCCTAAGCCATATCACCCAACACCACATCTAAGCGACACTTAACACACATCCGGGGATGGCGACTCAATCACCGCCCTAGGCAGTCTGTTCCAGTGTCTGACCACTCTTTCCGTGAAGAATTTCTTCCTAATGTCCAGTCTAAACTTGCCCTGTTGCAACTTGAACCCATTCCCCCTGGTTCTGTCCCTAATGACCTGTGAGAAGAGACCAGCACCAACCTCTCTACAATGTCCTTTCAAGTCACTGTAGAGCATGATGAGGTCCCCCCTCAGCCTCCTCTTCCTCAAACTGAACACTCCCAGCTCCCTCAATCGCTCCTCGTAAGGTCTATTCTCCAGGCCTTTCACCAGCTTTGTCGCCCTCTTCTGCACTCGCTCCAACACCTCGATATCTCTCCTATGCTGAGGTGCCCAAAACTGAACACAACACTCAAGGTGTGGCCTCACCAGTGCTGAGTACAGAGGGACAATCACCTCCCTACTTCTGCTGGTCACACAATTTCTAATACAAGCCAGGATGCCGTTGGCCTTCTTGGCCACCTGGGCACACTGCTGGCTCACATTCAGCCGGTTGTCAATCAGAACACCCAGGTCCTTTTCCACCAGACAGCCTTCCAGCCACCCTTCCCCAAGCCTGTAGCGTTGCATGGGGTTGCCGTGACCAAAATGCAGGACCCTACACTTGGCTCTGTTGAAATGCCTGCAGTTGGCCTGGGCCCATCGATCCAGGTCCCTCTGTAGAGCCTTTCTACCCTTCAGCAGACCAACACTCCCTCCCAGCTTGGTGTCATCTGCAAACTTGCTGAGGATGCACTCAATCCCCTCATCAAGATCAGTGACGAAGATGTTAAACAGGAGTGGCCGCAGCACCGAGCCCTGAGGGACACCGCTCGTGACCCGCCGCCGACTGGATTTAACTCCACTGACCACAACTCTTTGGGCTCGGCCATCCAGTCAGTGTTTCATCCAGCAGAGTATGTGCCCATACAAACCACGGGCAGCCAACTTAGCATCTACCATTCCTTCCATTTTCCAATCTACGTTTTGTCTTACAAAGAACCATTAGTCTTTAGCATAAAGGAGAAAAAGATGGCAGACCTTTTAAATAGCTGAAGAACTTGAAAAGTGTTTCAGGTGTTGAAAAGGAATGAAAAATCTTGTACATTTCTCTACAGAGGCACAGTTTTAACATCCCACTGAAATAATTTTTCAGTAAGGCCAAGGTGGTGCAGGATTCAAGGTCAGTATGACAGTAATCCAAGAAAGGACAACTGCTTGAAGTAGGAGTGATGCTAAAATGATGGTGCTCATTTTCCCAGCCTCTGCTCAGATCCAGTTCTGACACTGCTCAACCTTGGCTCTCCCCCCTCCAGAGCCATTTTTAAGAGGTAGAATATTTAATTGAAGATGTCTCAGGAGAAATATGGCACCATAAATACTGTAATTACAACTCCTACAGTCTCAAAAAACTCTTCCAGTCCAACTCTCATAGGTTTCGTTTTATGATACCGAAATGCAATTAAAGGTTACACCCATTCGTGCTAAAGGCAGAGCCACCATTAACCAGTACCCACAACTGCTTCACCAGAATGCAGGGTTTTCTTCTTTGTAATACAAAAACTTCTGTACAGTACCTAGTAAAACTCACTGCTGCCAAGTATTGCCGTCATAAATATTTAAAAAATATGTAAGAAGTACATAAAACCTCTTTTGGTTTGCTTCATAAAGTTATGAAACAGTTCATACAGACTACATGTTCACAAAAAATAATTGCTTATTTTACTAAATACTACAGGTGAAACCCTGGCTCCATTTAACATCATTGTTAGCTCAAGTACCTCATTTTCAGTGAGATTATGATATTATCTCATAAACACAAGGCTACACAGGAGGAGAAAAAAAGTAAAACATCTTAAATTAATAAATAACTCTGTAAAGACACAAAGTTTTGCTGTGAAGATTCTGTGAGTTTCCAAAGTTGCAGAAACTGAAATGATGGGAATTGCTTTTTCCTGAACAGGAGATAGAGGAAACCCATGCTTATTACTGAAACCTAATCAGATATTATCCAGCAATGCTTTGACTGAAAACAAATTTGATAAGAATTTTTTCAAACTAAGAAGGTGATCTGCTTTTTCAGTTTGTTGAGAGCAAAATCATTCAGGAGACTGAACTGTTAAATGGAACCCTAAGGGAGACGGATTAATGGAAATATGAGAACACTCCTTATTATATGGGCTCTATACTCTTTCTTACAGGTAGCGCTATCACACTGTTCTATAATACTAATGTAATAATGTGTAAACATTCAAAGAGAAAAAGTACTTTCTATTTCTTACGGTATAGATGATGAAAACAACAAAAATTCTTTTGCTAATAGCCAGTATTGAAAATGTTGATGTTTTTTGGTATTCTTAGATAAACAAGTTCCATAAATCGGACCAAAACACAGTGAGTCTGTATATCTGAATGTAGGAGTTTCCACAGAGATAAAGTGCTGATAAAATCACTAGATTCATCATTTTCAGGTGACATAATAAAAGACCTTAATTTGGTTAAGTGCACAGTTCAGACTCCCACAACACATTCTACTGCTTACTGCTGTCATTTATCTTAATTTATGGAGCCTGACTTGCTTCCCACTGTCTCTCAGAAACATACTGGTTTCTTGGCTTCTCTTGCTGCGCTACATGTGGCAGTGCACGCAAAGGATACTTTGTGCACATGTACTGGCATCCTAGCAAATAAAGGAGCGTAAAGATAAATCGTTACGGACTGACGAGAACCTCTCTCTGTTCAGCAGTTTCACGCCCAAACTGTCACAAGTCCAGTTTCACTCAAGATGCTGCACTAGCAAGAAACGACGATGTTGAGGGGTTAAACAGCGCTGGCAGTGTATCAGCACATACAAACAGTCCTGAGCCCGGCACTGGGCAACCACAGAGCAGAGCAAGCCTCAGGATGTTCAGAGCATGTCTTTCAGGTCACCACTTTCAACTCTGCTGACACACCAACGTGACCGCTGATGTCCTCACTTTCGAGTTTCTCCTCCCTGCTTGACTAACAGCTTGTGTTCAGAGAGTTCCTTAAACCATGCTGTGGCAACGCCACGCATTGCTCTCTTTCTTCACCAGGGCTGAACCGAGAAGCAAGATCTGCTGTACGAACAGGTATTTCTATCAGCACAGTGACAGTGAGAATATCATCCTGCACAACTGAATAAATGTGCAACATGTCCATAAACTAAATATTTGCAGTGAAATTTCCTTTCAAAATCACCTAGGAACTGCCACTTCCACTCTGAAGGCCAAAACTGCACAGAAAAAGATAATTATACAAGTTTACACCACAAGTTGTTTTCCATCAATTTAAATTCTGCATTTTCTTAATGATCATGACCAACATGCACTGACCTGCATGGATGTACTAAGTTGGCACATCTTAGCTACAGACACCTCGCTTAAGGAAGTATTGTTTAGTTCTGGAAACCTCCTATTTTGATACCTGCAAGTGTGCAACATTTATAGACACCAATGTCCCAAACCAGAACATGAAACAAGAACTAGAAGAAACATGCAGGCTTCCCATTGACATTGGGGAGTGCCTGGCACATTATGCTGATACAGACAACAACGTGGACCAATAAAATACACCAATAGCAGGAAAAATAAATTTTATATTCTGCCAACATTTATCTTTCAGAAAGCAAAAGAAGACATGCATCTGACGTTGATGAGATCAATGTGTGATCAACTGACAGTGCCACAAGGCTGCACTGTTCTCTGTCATAAATTTTCAGCTGAGAAAGATATAAAAAACTTGTGGTTCTCTAATTTATTTTCTCATTAAGGATAGCAAATGCTACTTTAAAACTTATTCTCTATACTACAGTTACACCAATGAAATCAAAAGCAGAACAAATTATTTCAGCAGCAGAAAGCAAAAATAGGTGCTTCACCACCCATTCTGTACACAGAGTTACGCCAGTTATGGCAAGATGTACGAACAGCTCTGTTCCCACCATTTGTCTGGACATAAAAGGCATGCCTCCACCTTCCTAGTATCTCTTCTCCTACAGAAAAGTGGGAAGCCCCAAAGTCTGAAACAAATTCAGGAAAGGTACCCATTTTCCTTCTGTTAAACTCTTTGGACTATCTTCTGAGAAGGCATTTTGTTCATAGGAACCAGACAGTTTTTATTTGCATGAAAGAATGTGGTTTCTTAATCATTTAATCTTAGTAATTAGGAACATTAATTAAGAAAATCATTCACTGTCTTTAAAAAAAATAAATCTTAAATTAGTTTGAGGGCATGTCTATAGTGTACTGCACTGATGACCCCAAGAGGTCAGCCAAGTCATTCGGCTATCTTGCAGAAACAGTACATTGAATCTAAATCCAAGTGCACCCCATTGCAAAGTACATTCTGTAAGCACTAGGGCAGCTCTCTCTGCCTTGCGGGCTACTGTACAATGAAGTAATACCTTTAATGCTTAGGAAGCTGATCTTTATACTGTTTCCAGCAACACTACCTCACCAAGGCATTAATAAATTGCACTGAAATTATATGGTATAGTAGTGTTGTATTAATTTAGCTGCATTTTTACAACGCTGCTGTGGAATGTACAATTAGAACAGCACATAGATATATCTGGAACTGCAGAAGCTGCCACAGTAACTACACAGATGTAACAGCAAGCCATAGCGCAAACACATTTTTTACTAACTGTATCTCACAGTAACAGTAAAAACAAGAGAAGTCCTCCTGGCATACAATCACCAGAGTTTCACCACTCCTCATGGTCACAAAGGAAAAGCATGGTAACACGCTACTCAAAAATGCCATGAAATTGCAATATTTTAGGATCCATTTCTGCAGTCCACAGCACCACAGGTAGTCTCACTCACTTCAGAGACACTCTTCGTGCATGTAAAACTTGCTTGGTCCAGTGAGGGTTTCGGGGCTGAGTCTGTCCCTGCCAGGGCCTCACTGCTGGAGCTGCCCTGGCATTCCGCGGGGCAAATGTCTTGGAGCGCACCCAGGCCACACCCTGGAGAGAACTAAGCCAGTCCCTTGATGAGGTGACTACAGGCGCAGGAAAACTAGCTGCAGGCTGAAGAACAGGGTGTGCCAGGGTTCCAGTGCTGTGCTGTATGAAAACAAGACAGACAGCCGTGGCACCGCAGAGTGTAACACCAACCTGGTGGTCCTACACTCGTGTAAGGCAGAAGGTGTACCAGACAAAACAAGGCATACAAAACTGGCATTGAAATTGAAAAAACTTCAGAGCACACAGTTAAATACTTCCCGGTAATCATACATCCTCAAGGGCACTAAGGATTATCTTCTGGATTTGAATTGCAGAATCAAATTCACACGTTTTGTTAATGAAATTTTCTATCCCCCATTCACTGCAAAAGCAAAAGAATAAGATGTTTACCTGTTATGAATAGGTCCTCTGAACTTTGGATCAAATTTCCTTGGTTCACCTGTATTTAAAATAAAACAATATAAAAGTATGGCTTTATTTAAAATAAAATCTATAGGGTGTTAGCAGCAGTCTTTGAAGAACATCTTCCATATATTCTTATTTAATCTGTTCTGTTAAAATAATTTCGCACAGGCAATATCAGTAAGCTAGAAGCTTTTTTCTTCTAGCTTAAAATTTGAGGGCCTCACACTTTCACACAATAAATTACTTTTAATGTATATCTTATCATTACTCCTATGCACCATGTTTACACTGGAGAGTTGCTGATACTTTAGAGACAAGGATTACGTCTCAGTCACATGCTAAGCGCGTTTGGCAGCAAGTTAGTGAACCTACCTTTCTGGAGCTATAGGCTAATCCCTTCTGATTTTTCTCTAAAAGAACAGTTTGGAGTCCTGTCTGTATTTAATGTCATAGAATTATAAAACCATAGAGTGCCTTAGGTTGGAAGGGACCTTAGGGATCATCTAATCCAACCTCCCTGCCATGGGCAGGGATGTCATTAACTAGACCAGGTTGCTCAAGGCCTCATCCATAAAATCACAGAATGTTGGGGGTTGGAAGGGAGCTCCAGAGATCACCCAGTCCAACCCCCTGCCAGAGTAGGGTCACCCAGGGCAGCCACACAGGAACGCGTCCAGGCGGGGTTTGAAAGTCTCCAGAGCAGGAGACTCCACACCCTTCCTGGGCAGCCTGGGCCAGGGCTCCGGCACCTACACAGGAAAGAAATTTTTCCTCATGCTGGGGTGGAGCTTCCTATGCCCTAACTTCAGACCATTATTTCTTGTTCTATTACTGGGCACCACTGAGAAGAGATTGTCCCCTTCCTCTTGACCCCCACCCCTCAGATATTTCTATACGTTCATAAAGTCCCCTCTCAGCCTTCTCCTTTCAAGGCTGGACAGCCCCAGCTCTCTCAGTCTCTCTTCACAGCAGAGATGTTCAGTCCCTTGATCACCCTCGTAGCTCTCCCTTGGACTCTCTCCAGTAGGTCCCTGTCTCTCTGGAACTGGGGAGACCAAAACTGGACACAGGATTCCAGGGGTGGTCTCACCAGGGCAGGGCAGAGGGTGAGGATAACTTACCTAGCCCTGCTGAACACACTTTTCTTAATGCCCCCCAGGCTCCCATTGGCCTCCTGGCCACAAGGGAATGTTGCTGTCCCATGGACAACTTACTGTCCACTAGGACTCCAAGGTCTTTCTCCATGGGGATGCTTTCCAGCAGGACATCCCCTAATCTATGCTGGTGCCTGGTGTTATTTCTCCCCAGATGCAGGACTCTACACGTGTCCTCATTGAATTTCATGAGGTTCCCCTTTGCCCAGCTCTCCAGCCTGTCCAGATTTCGTTGGGTGGCAGCACAGCCTCCTGGTGTGTCAGCCACTCCTCCCAGTTTCGTATCATCAGCGAACTTGCTCAGGGTGCACTCTGTTCCCTCGTCCAGGTCATTGATGAAGATACTGAACAAAACTGGACCCAGCACTGATCCCTGGGGAATACCACTGGCCCACAGGCCTCCAACCTGGCCTTGAACACCTCCAGGGAGGGGGCACCCACAACCTCTCTGGGCCATTTATTCCAGAGTCTTGCCATCCTTGTACTGAAGAATTTTTTGTTAAGATCCAATCTAAACCTATTCTCCTTCAATTTAAATCCATGCCCCCTTGTCCTGTCGCTGGATACTCTTGTAACAAGTCCCTCCCCATCCTTCCTGTAGGTTCCCTTCAGGTCTTGGAAGGCAGTTATAAGGTCTCCCCAGAGTCTCCTCCAGGCTGAAAAATCCCTATACCTAGAGACTTGCAGAGTTATCCTTACTTCCACTCCTTTGGTTACAGGACTTCTACAGATCTAAAGTTGCAACTTTTGCCCTTTCTGAATGGGGCTTGTCAGATGACAAAGCATGGCTGGAAACTGCAGAAATTCAGTGCTGACCTTGCCCAGCATAACTGCACGAGCTTCTCCACAGCTGAAGATGAGGCGTGGCACTGCGAAGCAGGTAGAAGAGTGGGTGCATCCACCACAGCACAGCCCAGTGCAGGAAGCAGAGCAGGTTTTACAGTTAAAGCTGGTTATGCATACATCGCTGAACACGGTTGTTGCTTTACATGAATCTCAGAATGACTACAAGGTCAAGTCATGTCCCTACCAGAAATGGACGGTAACATCTGGTAAGAATTTACACGTGGAAGGACTTAAAAGTGACACATTTCTTTCACATAGCTATCCTGGTTAGCGTATCTCCAACTGATTCACTCTACACATAAGCAAACTATATTACGAAACTGCCAAATACTAACCCACAAATCTGTGAAGATGAATTACAGTATGATTTCACTTGGGAAAGAGTAACAGAAAATTGTGGTAGAATTTAAGTTTTCAAGTTTCAAGCTACTGTATGGAGAGAAAGAAATAGACCAGGATTTGGACTTTCCCTTTTGAAGCTAGCTATTTGGCTTCATGGGATCTCTTTTAAGTTCACTAATTACGGAGATTTACTGAACCAAACTTTGTGTGATTAAATATTACTTCTAAATTCAAAAGTCAAAGCTACAATACAAACTACTGTTTCAGAGTCCTTTCTCACTGCCTTCTGAATACAGTTGGTATTACACGATGTTACTAGTCCAAGCTTTCCCCCACCCACAGTAAAAATACTTATTTTCTTCAATCGGAGAAGAACTCAGCAACTTCTCAAAAGCAGAATTTACCTACTAAATGCCAGACTTTGTTCCCAGTTTGTATCAGAAAAAAACCTTATCAAAATACATACAGGCCAGTACAATAAATACAGCAGATAATAAAGTTCTATTTGCCCTTCTTCTGAGGTGTTCAGGTCCACCTTGCCATGCTCCTAAAACAAACACATTTTAACACAGAAGAGAATGGGAAAACTAAAACTTTGGAGGAGTGCTGTGTGGCAGCAGTGCTGGGGAGGGCAGGACGTAAGCTATGCTCTTTCTCAGGGACCACCAGAACCCACGTGGCAAGTGTACCATACACGACACCTAACACTGGGCCAAAACTTGCATTTTGAAAAACTTTTCTGTACAGTAATTTCTAAAACATAAGTATTTCTACAACATAATTTATCTCCAGAACAAATCAGAGTCTGTAATGTTACTCCCTGTTGACAAACTCTGGCCACACGGCACACTGAAATGAACCTCTGTTCATCGCTCATGCAGGACCCAAGCTGAGCATGTGAGAACAGCCACACCAGATCACAAGAAAGATCCAATGAACCCACACCCTGAACTTAACATAAACACCTGAGGAGAAATGCAAAATCAAAGCAAACAGTAGTATTTCCCTAAAAATGAGATTACAGATTTCCAACTGCACTTTTTTGAACCAGAGGTAGTAACTTTTTATTTAATAGTCGTGGGTGGATTTCTTTCTCATTCATTTCAAAAATCTCTATTAAACTTGCATACACTTTAACAATCTGCAATGCCCTACATCACAGAATATCATGGGTTAACAAAATATCGAAGTACTGACTTCCTTTGTCTGTTTTAAGCTTGCCATCAGTCAGCTCATATATGTATGGCAGCATGGCATGCTACCAATAATTTTATAGGTTATTACATTCCTCTGGTCTGCCTTCAAGAGACCTAGACTGTTACATTTTTCCTCGCACATCAGCCATTCCATACTTTTGGTCATGCTCACATTTCTTTTCTGTACCTTTTTCAGTGCTACTTTGTATCACTGGAAACAAAGGGCCAGAACTGTACAGGGTATTCACCACAAATACTGACTGTGATTTATACAATCATATAATGACTTTTTTCATTTGATCTCAGTCCACTCCTGGCAATTCTTTCTTACAGCCTCTGCTTGCTTTTGGGGCCAAACACTTTCACTGAATCATCTATTAAGATGCCAAGTTCTCACCTTTGAACGTCTGTCGTTAGCTCAACCCCACTACTGGAGGGACGTATCCTCCAAAACTGTTCAGTATTTTCCTTAACAATCTGAACACTGAAGTAGAATGGACACTTTCAAACTGTGCAGGTGACAAGTGTTAAAATACTTCTGGAGACAGAATCAAAGGGATTTTGATAATTTAGCAATTCAAAGTGATTTTAGTAAGCTGATGAAAGTTATAAAGACAAACTCCATTCATAAACCCACACAGAATAACTACTTTCAACAGCATCGACGAGAAGAATCCTAAAAGATTATAGCAGACTACATAGAATGAGCCAGTAAAGTGATGTCTTAAACCCCCAACTCATTCAAGAAGTGTGAGCCTGACTGGTGGAGTCACTGTTCTTTGTGCATATAAGACCTCAGCTGAAAAACTATTTCTAGATCACGGCACTAGAATTTCAAAAGATACAGGCAAACTGGAGAGAGTAGAAGGATTGATTAAAAAGAAGACACTAAGAGGCTTACAAAAAGCATTAAATTAATAACTGTGATTAAGAGAAGGAGCGCAAAACAATAGCCTTCAAATATCATATTAAAACACCAGTGATCAGTTGTTCTCAGCTTCCTCTATAAGAGAGGGAAGCTAACTTCATTTACAGCAGAGACGGTTTACATCAAGCATCAGGAAACCTTTAAGAACACATGGATAGTTAACACACTGGAACAGGTTTTCCAAGCATACTTCTGAAGTTTCCTTACCCCAAGCTGTTAAGGATGGATTAGACAAATACCTGTTGGGAAGAGAATTGGAAAACGTACCGTGTCTCAACACAGTGACAGCCAAATGGACCTCCTGAAGTCTACCTAGCCCCACATTGCTATAATCAGCTGGTTACAGCCAGCTAAGATCTAGCATGCCTCAAATCTGGTTTAATGTGCTTGTTCATTATCATCTCTCCTCACACATTATGCATCGTTTACTTTCCAGATGGCAAGGCATGATTTCTGATCTCCTTGGTATGGCACCAAGCCAGATTTTCAAAAACAGAGTAGACTTCTAGCAGGGAAGCCATACACTTGTATTTTGCTGATAGATGTTTCTCCAGTCAATCCGCATCGTACTGGGAAAGCTTGCTGACACAGGCAATCTCCTGAGCTTCCAGAACATCTCCATTAAGTGGTTGTTTTATAACGGAACCGGTTGGGCAAGATTTAATGCTTCCACAAGCGTCCTCCTTTCCATAATAAGGTCAGAGTGTCTATCATTGTAAATAGCTCATTTTGTTATTTATGTCATACCTGTGTGCTTCTGAAATGGAACACAGCAAATGCATGTCAAAGGATACGCATATTTATGGTACATGTTCAAGCATAGCACGTGAACTCCACAATTCTGCTACAATGAAAACTAATATCCTCCAACTAATAGGCACGAAATAAAAATAAAGGACTCCAAAAAACAAACTCTGATTCAAATGGAATGGAGACTTTCATCTCCACCAGGCAAGAAGAGGGACACGGTGAGAGAGTAATAGCAGTAAAATCATCACAGTGCTGCAAACTTCTTCTCCAGAACTGTCCCTTGCTGCCAGCAGTGAGCACGCGTAGCGTGGCGCAGTGTAGCACTGCGCAAGCCGTCTTCCCCTGTCCCTTAATCTCTTGACAAAAGCCCATTACAGAATATGGCAGTGTACACACGAAAAGGTAACTACACTCTGTGTTAAAAATACATGAAAACTCACTGACAGAAGTAGTCTGAGGCATCACCAGAATATTCCTTACCAAGCCACATGACACGGCAACTGTGATCATAATTTCACAAACAACAACAACAAAAAGACAAAAACTGCTTTTTTATCCTCATTTTTCTAAATTAGATATCAAATTCCCAACTTAATTACTCCCATTCTTTAAAAATTCAGAATATTCTTCAGGAGTGAGGTGGAAATTACTTATGCTATTAGTATTTGCACAGCTCCTAGTAAAAGCAAACCAATTCCTTAGCTAGAAAAGCCCAAGTGTATTTAGAAAGCAAATTCCAAGCTTAAGAGTTTGGTAGGCATGAGGAAGAAAGCAGTGGTGTGAGATAATGACTGTTGTTTGTTCCCAAGATTAAAAACTGAGATGATACGCACTCTTTGCAGATGAGATAGATCTATTTCACACGCTGCTTCGTAAGAGGAAACTTTTGTACGCTGAATTATAATATCATTATAAGAAACATTTCCCAAGATATTTCATTTACTAGTTGACTCCAAACCGCATATGTATTTAATTGTTGCACTTTATCACTGTAATAATTTTTAAAAGCAAATCTAAATTATGTGTCTAAAATAAAACCTGACAACATAGGTAAAGTCTGCCTTTGATCTGCAATTTAAATAAACTTGCAAATGTCAGGCTGGAAAAAAATCAGGACATTGCTAATATTGGAAGCAGTTACAGAAAACCGTTTGGAGCTGGATCCAAGTCCATTAAAGTCGATTGAAATAACACAGTTGAGATAAATTGAGATTTAGATCAGGCGCTTATGAACTGTCATAAGAAATCAAGTAAATTACCATGTTTTCCATAGTAGTTTTCTTCATCTCTATCCATGTCTCTGTATCTGGATGACTTTAGCAAGCTGTCTGTGAGATCTTAACTGTGGACTCCTGTGTTGCTAGCACACTTCCCCCAGCAAGCACAGATACACAAAAATACTATTCAAATAGATTTTAAAATAAAGCTGAGTGTCACAGACTTCTCCAATCCGAATGGAAATCCACAAAGTAGGCAGGCTGTTCCGTGAACAGAAAGTTATCGCTCAGTGCCTTGTCCACCTACTCCAAGCCAATCTGACAGCACGAACAAAGAGGAGTGACTTGTGCCAGCTTCTGTTAACCTACAACGTATAAGCAGAACGGGAAATGTCTGCACCCGAATACCACTTGCAAAATCATCTGGTGGAAGTCAATACAACTGAAAAAATTACTGATGATTTGCTAACTGAAAAGAAGGCATCACACTGTCGGTAATGACTGTGCTTTTGCAGCCTGTGCTACTGTGAGAGAAAATAGCCTTTACTTGTCACAGCTGGTCAAGTCCTTCCTCCTCTATACACGTGACTAGCTCCCCCAGAGTACAAGTCATGCAAGTTAAAAAAATAAGATTTACTCTGACACAGTTATGCCTAAAATGTAAACTGTCTGCTGTACATCAAATATTCATTCTTGTCAAGAGGAACATTCATCTGTAGGAGGAATCATAATTTACTAAATTAATTTTTAATAGAATGTACATGTATTTCTGGACAGCAAAAAAGTGCAGACCAGAAGAGTTAGCACTAGAAAGTCTTAGCATTGCTACTTCAGATACTGTAATGCCTATACAGTGAAAGCAAGTAAGAGGCATTATCGTTAGCATGTGAATCTGACAGCCTGAAGGCATTTTAAAAAAATAAGCGAACAACCTCTCTTTTTAACCACAAAGGAACAGAATCCTCCTGTGGCAATCCTGACCACCGTGAAATTTCCATTCTTCACGGGATATGATTAAAACACCAATTGCAGAATTCTGTAAAGAAAAATATATACACTTGCATATGCATTCCTACGACAATTTTACAAGACAGGGCTGAACTACATGTGGGAACAAGAAAAATAATGCCTTTTAATCAACCCTGTCACTGTGTAGTCCACAACAACAAAGAAGAATGATCTCATATTACAGTTAACAAATGATGCCTGTCATATGAAGTCACAGCCCATTTAGTTATGACAGAACTTAAGAAAAGCTTCTAATGTTTACCAGTATCAGTAAACAAAGGCAAAAATAATATGATGAGGATGTAGATTGATCTTCTGCAAAATATCAATCATTGACTCAACTCTCATACTTAACTACCTCCCAAGACCTTGGGCAAATACAAAAAAAGAAAAGCAGTGATGCCAAGTGACTATGACTCTGCTGCGCTCCCGCCCAAGTTTGCACCTCCGTCAAAGGCTGCCTCAGGACATCTCAGCACAGAAGAGCAGCAGGCGGCCTTGGACAGACAGCGCTGAACACAGACGTGCCCTGTCTAGCGTGGCATTTGGCCAGCAATATATTACCCAAATCTAATAAAAGAAATATTAGTGTCTTCAGGTTTCTTCCTCGCTGTTTGGTCAACAGTTACACGTGCCTGCGGCTAGAACAGGTGTGGCTCTTTAAGGGAATAGTATTATTACTAGAAAGGCACTGGAGCTGTATGCGCATGTGCTGCTTCCCTCTACTGGAGTAACTGGGTATGTTCAAGTAATCAGAAGTATTGCTACAACACTCCTCAGCAATTGCTCAAAAGACTCAAGTGCACAAGCCAACACACTAGACTGCTAATAAACACTCGGGATATATTTGGAGTGAATGAGATCCAACTCAGTTGACATTTCTTTAAAAAAATCTCATGGAGATTTTGATGCATCTGCCCTTCTATTCTGGGTAGCAGCAGGAAAAAACAAAGTTCTTGCACAATTCATCTGTTCCTTTCAGAGAGCAAAAAGCTCTTGAACATATACTAAAGCCTAATCTTTGGAAGGCTTAGTGTAATTTTGCAAAGAATCCAAACAAATGTTTGAGATGTACTGTTATTTAGCAGTAGTAAATTTAATTCTACTTAAAAGATGTTTTTAGGCAATCAAAAGCTACATTTCAAGTCACATATAATGTTCCTTAAACAGAAGCGACCTAATGATTCTAGTAATATAACACGTTATTACTGTAGGATTCAAATGTGTAGAAGCAGACTATTAAGTCAAAAGGTTGACATTAGTACAAAAACAGCTCTTCCAGTAAGTCTTGTACCTGGTTTACAGGCATACATTTGTTTTTTTTTTCTCCTTTGAAAGATTCAGGTATAACTTGTTTGTTGTGAGTTCATACATTGATACATACATAAATTTAATAAAACCACATTTCCGATACCTGTCTTGTGTAATAAATCATACTAACAGCCTTCTTTGAAATACCTTTTGTTGTTGTGGTGGGTTGACCCTGGCCAGCCGCCAGGTACCCACACAGCCGCTCACTCACCCCCCCCTTCACTGCTGAACAGGGGGAGAAAATATTTCCAAGGGCTCAGGGTTTGAGATAAGGACAGGGAGATCACTCTCATTTACCGTCCCAGGCAAAACAGACTCAGTTTTGGGGGAATTAGGTACATTTATTAAAAGAACTAATCAGAGAGGAGTAGTGAGAAGTAAGAAAGAGCAAACGGATATTAACAAGCAGAACACCTTCCCCCCATCCCTCCCTTCTTCCCGGGCTTAACATCAATCCCGGTTTCTCCACCTCCTCCCCCCGAGCGGCGCAGGGGGACAGGGAATGGGGGTTGCGGTCAGTTCATCCGACGTTGGTTTCACCGCTTCTTCACTCCGGGGGAGGACTCTTCACTCTTCCCCAGGCCATTGTGGGGTCCCTCTCACGGGAGACAAGCTTCACGCTCTCTTCTCCGTGTGAGTCGTCCCACGAAGGGCAATTCATCACAAACTGCCCAACGGGAGACACCTCACGAGGGGCAGCCCACCCCTCGTGAGTCTGAGGTGCAGTCCTTCGGGAGAAACTGCTCCAGTGTGAGCCACCCGCAACGTCCCGAAAGTCCCATCGGCCAACCTGCTCCAGCGTGGGCATTCCCTCTTCCACGGGCTACAGGTTCCGGCAGCGACTTGCTCTGATGCGGGCTTCCCACGGGCTACAGTCCCCTTTCAGGCAATCCACCCACACGGCGTGGAGTCCTTGGTGGACATCTACGCGGTGATCCTCACGGTGGACCTCTGCACCTCGCCCATGGGCTGCAGGGGGACAACCCGCTTCACCATGGTCTTCACCACGGACCCGGGGGACTCCTTCTGCTCCGGCGCCTGGAGCTCATCCTCCCCCCACCTCCTTCTTCACTGACCCTGGTGTCTGCACAGATTCTCACTCCTCCATCTCTGTGCCAGCTGTTAATGGCGCAGTTCTTTTTCCCGTTCTTAAATATGTTTTTCACAGAGGCGTTCCTCTGCTATCACCTTACTGATAGGCTCAGCCTTGGCCAGCGGCGGGTCCCTCTTTGGAGCCGGCTGGCATTGTGTCTATCAATCTTGGGGAGCTTCTCGCAGCTTCTTACAGAAGCCACCCTGCAGCTCCCCCCCCCCGCCGCCGAAATCTGGCCAGGCCAAACCAAAACATTTGTGGTCATAAGTCTTTCTGTTTGTTGCTCCTTCAGCCAGAAAAGCTAATGAGGGGATGAATACAACTCACCCCAAATTCCAACCAGGTCACCTCATCACATAAATGTCCTTTTCTTTACCCAGTTGCAAGGACACAAATCTTCACAATTTCCCACCCGCATTCAGTCTGAGTTTCGAAGATGACTGCCACTGACCACAGTGGAGCTCAGGGCATTCAGTACTGCTCACAAACCTCAGTTAACTCTACCGAAGGCCATGATAAAGGAAGAGGGGAAAAAACACAGCACTGTGAAAGTGGAGGGTTTAAAGAGATGTCAGGACGATCAAAGCACTACGTACTCCTGCATCAGTTTTACCCTTCATACAGACTTCTTCGCTTCCCAAGCAGTCACTGCCATAAGCACTACACGTGTACACACCATGAAGAGAAGAATTGCCTGGGAATTCTGAGCTCAGTGACAGTCCAACAGAGAAGGCTGACCTTTTTTTTCCACCGTGGTAAGAAAACCAAGCACTAAATTATGCTCTAAGAATCCAAAACTTTAAAACTAATGTTACTGCATTGTCCTAGTGAGTCATGTCTCTGAAGAAGTGTGTTGTTCTCCATATCATAATCACAAGACAAAGTGAAGGACAACACATCATGCACTCAGCTGACTAGCAGTTTGTCCAAGAATTTGCAATCTCTTTTCCTGAGGTGGTGCTTGTACAATTAGTAAATTGTCCATGTTCAGTTAAGATTAGACAAAACATAGCAATCTGTGTGACCTGCATAACATGCTCAAATTTCAAAGGCCCCCACTTAATATTCTTCCAATACTAGCAATAACATAGGCTACTGGGCAGATTTTGGAACACATCAGTTGTCAAACAATGACCCACAGAAAAGGGATTGAAAATGCATGCAGTGAATATACTACAGCTTAACTGATCACTAAACTGCAATTCTGCCATGTGAGCAAGAAGAAGGTTTTACATTTCTCTAACCATCAAATGATAAGTTTGCCGCAGTTCAGATCACCTTACGCAGCTTCATTAGGGCTTCTATTTCAATGTACTTATTAACCGTTAACCCAAAACTCTCATTTAGAGATGAAATATTATTTGTTCTTCTGTCTCTCACCTTCCATTTCTTACTCTTGTTCTGCGACTACTGCAGCCACAAGTTCCGTGGAATTTCTGAGCAAAAACACAGCTACCAAGATGGTTCCAAAGTGGAGCAAAGTGTGTAGGGAGAGTATTTCTTTGCAACCTCAACTATTCTGAAATACTATGAGACATTTTGTTCAAGTGAGACTGGGTGAACTCCAGAGAAAAGCAAGACGTTGCACAGTTGCGTTTGATGTAACGGTTTTGTTAAATAACTCCTTTTCCCAACATTTTTACTTATTAATCCAGATATGAATGGTGCTTGGTCTTTAAACATATTCTCATGCCTTTGGAAAAAAAGGTGTCAAAAATATAGTCTTTGATGATGTTTTATCTGGAAAAAGTGATGTTTTGAAATAATCAGGTACTTCCTAGCCAAGAACAGAAAATGCCAGAGTTCTCTGTTTCTAGGCTGCTTTACTCCAGTCGATGTGGGATGACAGCTTCTACTCAATGATTTCTTCTCCTAGTTGCCTCTAGCCCCCAATGCTTTATACCATTACATATCACAGCAACCTTTAATAGTTTATCTTACAATGCAAAGCACTACATGCAGATACCATATCAAGGGAGACCTTTTCTATATATCATTAAAATAACAATTTCATAACTTCAGGAGGGTATTATATATCAGCATTTACCATTAATAATTAAACCACTGCACTGTTTCTACTGAAAAAGAAGTACAATTATACACATTTTTCAGATATAAAAATGCCAGGTGGAGTAAACAAAAGCCGTATTATTCTGGACTTTGTGTACACCATCTATTTGCCACTATTTTATTTATACAAATGCCTTCAATAGCTTTTCAAGCAAGGGGACAGTGAGAGTCACAACCTTCTGAATAAACCAGTGTCTAGCTCACAAAAGCTATCTGGAAACTGCAGCAATCAGCCTCAACAGCAATGCACCCTCTATGGCAGGGGTTTTCTAATGGCTGCTGATTTGAATTAAGAACGGCCAATGGTTGCCTGGTTTTGATTAGCTAAACTTGTCTAGTGAGTTAGTATTCTCTGTGAAAATTAGACATAAAAAATCCTGATGTAACACATTGTTAAAATGTCCAACATAAAATGAACGTAGCTATCATGTGTCTCATGTTGTTCCGTAATTCCAAATGTAACAAATATTTAATTTTTCAATCATGATTTGAAGGGTCATTTTACCCAAATATTGCTGATATACCAGTAGATCATGTATACAGAGCAAATTACACTAGTCTGGACATTCTAACATATCAAAATATGCTGATTGTTTACAGCATTTCCAAAAGCCAGAAAATGTTTTATTCTCTCTTTACAGGGAGCATTTTTTGAACCATGCATACACGGTTTTGTGCTAAATTCTAACTGCCTGTCGCAGCAGCACCCCCAGCGTGCCACACAAGAGCCAGCAGTGGCCTTGGTCACTATAGGAGTAAGTATCAGCAGGAGCCTTTCTGCACCCCAGTCCCAGGCAGCGACTGTAAACATCAGGTGTTATCCCTGCCAGTAGCACACACTGTCTGCAAAAACATGCTGCTGACTTCAGAACGTGCAGCCTTTGAGAAGAGACTAAACCGGAAAGTAAAAATCACTAAATAGGACTGGGTTTTTAGCTAAACCCAGGACATTGCCCAATTGAGTCACAAATTTTTGCATTCGATTACCAATATCTGGTATGATATTTGAATACAAAAATGATTGGTGTCTAGGTTTCAGTTGACTGCAATGTTAGACAAAATAAAGATCTGTCAGAAAATGAATGACTCACGGCTAGAGTAGGGTTGTAAGTTGACTTGATGATCCCAAGGGTCTTCTCCAACCTGAATGTTTCTATGATTCTATAAGATTAAAAAGCCTAATTACTAGATATTTGCTAATTCACTGGCTAGTCTCTCTGTATAGATGCACACATCTTGTAGAGATTTTTTTTAAATATATATATATATAAAGAAAACTATTCAGATAGAGAATATAGAAACTATTGCTGCTTTAAGAGAGCTTGAAATTTGTATCAATATACCTCAGCACATAAGATGCATTATTGTGAATGCCTGTCTTTCCGAGAGCAGTCTATATAAAGCACGCCATCTGGTATAATGAACAAAGCACCAGCTCTCAATGGTTGTTTTTGAACCATTAGATATGCAGTTACAAGTGAAGTTTGAAAGATTATGCTAATTAGATCCAGTACTTCAATAGGTAGTCACATTTTCATTTATTTTGCCTTCATTTCTAAGACCACTGCCTTTACTGTAGGGTGTGCTCTGCAGTGTTACTGGTGTTAACAATGACTCTGTGTATCAGGGACAGTGAATATATTCACAAAACGGTAACAGAGGCATATTTAATTTTAAAACTTATTTGAGCAAATAAATCCCTTACAGTTGCTTAGAAATGGTGAGAAGCAACCCTTCATTCCAAGTTTTTTCCCACTTATTAATAAAAAACAGACTTCCATTATATTCTCTATTTTGTCTTCATACAAAATCCTCCGGAATCAAAAGCCTCCATTTAAACAAAGCCAAATGCGTTCTTAGATAAAAGAAGGGGACTGTGACTACCAATGTTTTCTGCCTCTACAGACCCCTAAAAGACACATCATGTTGTACGAAGTTGCTCTGTATCCACTGATGAGACAGATTCTGTTCCTTGGTAACAAGACTGTTAAATAATTTACATTACTAAAAGGTTTTCATCCCTAAAAGGAACTTGTCAGCATTTTCAACATACACAATTAATGAGATATTGTTACACTGATGCAGAAAATGATGTCTTCATGCTGCTGATAAGTGCTACAATAAAAAACCCCCACAGGATTAAGGCTGAAAATCGTCACGTTGCTAGATATCTGAAAAAGTGATGTATGGTGACTCTTTAACCGGTGCACAGGCTAACCTAAAATGATATTCTGCAGACATGCATCCCCAACCCTCTATACAGAGCACTGTGCATTGTGAGGAAAGTCTTTCTATGAAACAACTTGTTCCTGCAGAAGCAGGTGTCGAGTTGCTCTTTAAAGCACACAGCTTAGATTCCCTCCTGCAGTTCAATAGCAAAATGCGTGATGTGCTTAATGTATAAGACTCAGTTTATGATACCTGGTTTGCAGATTGCCCAGTTTGTGATGCAATTAGGAACATGTTCTCTATTGCTATTGGTATAGCAATTTACAAGCAAAACAGCTGAAGAATGTAATCCTGGATGTAAATTCACAGGCACAAGGGCATAAATAAACAGTCCTGAAAGCTCAGTCTAGACTGAGATGATTATACGAATAAAACCCATATATAGCAATCATTGGATGTGGATCAGCCATAACGGGGTGGAGAGGTGATCAGAGCAGATAGAACCTGTGGGAAGGCTTCTACAGTGCTTTCTACAGTCCAAACAACGTGCTGTTAAAGATTACTCAATGCTAACCCAGCCCAACGTTTGCTTCCATCACAGGAATGCTAACGTGGGTTTCAGTTGTAGCTTAGAATGTTCAGGATCCAAAAGTTGAGCATTTTGCCAAATGTAAATGCTGGTTCAGATCCTCACTGATATCTATGAGGAAAGAGGTACTCTCACAGGCTTTGTAGCAACTCCAGACTACTGCTCCTACTTTTTACAAAAATGACATGAAAAGTGTAGTCCAGCTCCCGAAGGAAAAAAAAAAATAATAAAAACCACAGTCTGCTGTGGATATTTAATGTGAATGTTTAACACATGAATATTTAGCAGACTCACAAGTAACATGTAGATGAAACATCTCAAAGATAAATCAAAACTCGACCAAAGTAGGAGGTAAAATATGACTTGGGGAGGTTCTCAGAAAATCTACTCTTACGAACACTGAGAAAGTTTTTTTTTAAGAAAGCTGAAAAAACATAAGAGAAAATGGAAGCCATAAAAAATAATGATCCACTTTACTCGGCTGAAAGACCAGAACATTCCTTCCCAGCATTCAAGATGAAACACGCCTTATCTCCTTAGAAAAAAATGACAAAGAAAAGAGTATCTTACAGTCCCAGGCTCAGCTTTATGCGCTGCACATGTCCCTTAACATTTTAAGAAAAACAATAAACAATAAAATCATAACACATATAAGAACTTGCTGACTGAAACTTCTGGTATTATTTTCTCAGCTTAAAATGCTGAATATTAGGCCCAGGTGCCTGAAAGCTACTCTCTATTTTAATTTCCAATGTATTCCTACAAATTAATATCTTATGTTTGGTAAATATTAAAAATTTTGTAGATTGTAACTGGAAACTATAAAAGACTATCAGGACAAAGTTGTAATATCCTGTGAAAATGGTGAAATCCTAGGAATCAGAAGAAACTAAGTCCTGACAACTGAGCATTTAGTATTGTATTTTTGTTACTGAACCCCCTGCAATGCTTTTTTCTATTAGGGGTACCTGACACTGAAAAGTATAGTCAAGAAATATTATAAGAAGCAATAACCAATGAACTGTTATTATACATCCCAATAAAAACTGTATTTAAAGCAGCACACATCAACATGTAGGTTACTTCCACTCTTCTCTGCCATGTGTGTTGTCAGTTGCTAACACACAGATACAAACCCACATGCTGAGGTCCAGTCTGCCTTGTGTTCTTGCCAAATGCTGCAGGCTTAGCACTCAGCCATGAAGCTGCTGCTAGGATGCTTTGCTACGCTGAAGTTCACAGCAGAAGGACAGGTGTCTGTTACTGGTGCCATGAAGAATTCTTCTCCGCCTTTCTCAGTGGCACGCTGACCGAATGCGCTCAGGACATGTTTACCCGCAGACAGGGCAGGTCCCAGCGCTCTTTTCATGGCCTTTAGATACCATGCTTAAATTAGAATTGAGCTTACAGCATGTATTATCATAGTACATTAACCTAACCTCTTGAGACCTTGAGGGAACTGCACATCAACATAAATTTCATGGTCTGCAGCCTGAATTTGCCTTCTACAGGGAACCACCACACTGTAGTATTCATTCTGATGAGCCTCTGGCTGATGTGAACAAAAGGTATTACAAAACTAAACTGCTGGTGTGAGAAGGAAGACTTCCCAGTGCACCCTTACATTCTACCTTTTCCTTACTATTCGTTAATCCACTTATCTCTTTAGAAAAGAAAGTGAGAAAGCCGCTATATCCATATAGTACATATAAATGTGAAATACATAAATTCTTTACCAGTAGTCACTACATATTCCCAATCTCTGAAGAAGCTAAAAAATACTATTAACTAGCAATTTTGCAATGATTGTATTTTACTTACAATTTGTTTTCATGCGTGTCTGTGAGGTATTCCTTTAATAAAATTGGTTGAGAGAGATGGAAAACGAGGAATCATACTCGGATGTCTCACCAGGCCACTGGTGAAAGTAACTAAGTCTACAATATTAACTGGTTTAATCTCATCAAAAACATCAGGTGTAGATGGAGCTTTGCTAACACATTTCATTAACGTGAACACTGTTCATATGTGCATTTACTGAGTATTCTACAATAACATTTGCAAATCTTTTGTAACATGCTGAGTTAGAAGGGTAGATTTCTCTATCAGTTCCACAGGAAAGGCCCCATGTTATTCTTTCCTGTAAGTGGAATGCGACTTGAACTACTCTGAAATAATGCTTTGGAAACATCATCTCTCTCTACTGCTTCTAAATTTTATATTCTGGGGTTTTTTTAAAAGACAGATGGAGTTCTTAAACAGCAATTTAGATTTATGTGGCACTCACTATACGCAGCAGTAATTCCAGGAAAAGCTACAAAAATTTGCACTGAAAATAGCAAAAGTCTTGAGTTTATGTGATGTTTTAAGCAGCAGGCCTTATGCTAGAGAAAAAAAAAAGATGCCAAAGAGAAGAATCAGAAGCTTCCTGACTGACCTTTTACTTTTTCCTGAAGTTTTCTTCCATGGTAGTAATCCAGCTGGCCTAAAGTGAAGGGAAGGTCGATAAACTCAGTCAAGGGCCAACACAAAGAAACTAGGTAAACTTGAAGGATCCTGTTACAAGCAGGCCACTCTACAAACAGGAATGTAAAAGTTGTGAGATTACAGTCAGTAAGCCAAGGGGAAACCAAGACTGACAGACAAGTACACTTGTTTGTTGGGGAAGGCTTTGTTTCCAATCTGTGAGAGCACCAACTTCATATTGAACGCTTCTCGGGGGTGGGGGGGGGGCGGGGGGGGAAATCTGTGGCAGAGACTTGAAGTCAGGTCTCTCCTCACTCCAATAACTTTCCTAGATTGGTCGCAAACACGTTGCTGTAAGTTTTTACTGCCACAAATCCTGCTTTGCATTCTGCTCCATGCCCTGCTCCCAGAATGGAGAAAGAACTACTATCTAGCCTAGTCTACAGTCCAAGAATTCCGGCTCTTGTATAGACTACGCAGATTGTGCCTTGACCCAAGATGAGGGCACTTCATTCAGGACTTTCCTTAGTCATCTAGCCAGAGCATCCTCACACGGGAACCACACTGCTGACGTTTTACAGCAGTAAGATCTTCTGAGATCTTTGCAGAACAGCTCCAAGTCGTCTAAACTCATGATTAAGTCTTATAAATTCTGAATCACGACAGCACTGCAAACCTATCCTACCCTTACTATTTCCCATCAGCCAGCTATAAAGTATCCCATGCTCAACCAAGTTGTTTCCTTTTGTTTTCCCTTCTTAGGAATGTTTCTTGCTTTCCATTGTTTCACACCTTCTGATTACATTTCCACACAGGAATATTTACTCACGCGTTAGTGGTAACAGCAAGACATTAGATTTCTAAATGGCATTTAATATTCAATGTACGTAATTTTATTAGCAAGTGAGATACAGGCAAATATTTCTGGCCACCATGAAACGGTCATTATTTGGACAAGTACACACTCCTAGTTCAGGACTACTAAAATTTATGCTAATATCAGTCTTTCATCACTAGAGGTGTTCATACAAAGTGGTCCCCATAAACTATCAGACACTAAGCAGCAACAGACAGAAGAAGCACAAGAGGAATCTGAACGTCAGGCTAATCCTATCTTCTCTAGGGTACCTACTTAACAATTTACAGTTGTCACAAACATTTGTAGCCTGCCTGTCTGGGTTTAGACAGTGTCTTTGATGCTCACCCAACTCCCCAAATAACAAACACTTTTATTAGTCCAACCTCATAGTTCAGAGAAATTGCCTCAGTTTCAGCATGTTCAAAGTGACAGTGCACATCCACCCTCTGCTGTTCTTACTTCTTTCAGAGGACAGACTACTTGTGGCTGCAGCACAGTAATTATACCTGCATCGATGGAATTGAGGGATGACAGGACAGTCACCGAGATGTTGTATTTTATAGCTGAAATGAGGGGTTAAGAAAGTCAATGTGAGCTGCAAGTCTCACCAGAATCTTTGTTTAAAAAAAATTACATTTGCTCCTGAAGTATTAAAATAATAAATCACAAAAGACACATGCAAGAAAAATTGTGACTTGAATGAAGATCACCTTTACATCTGAGGACTGCATTAGCTTATGGATAAACTAAACTGTACAACCAAAAAATCCAAAACTTTTTAACCTTTAGAAAACAAAATCAAAAGCTGTAGCTCAATTTTTCCTCACAAGAGGAAGAGTTGAACAAGTTAACATTTTTCAGATTTATATGCAACCTATAGTTCTCAATTTCTTGTACTCCTCAGTATATCCTTTCTCTTTCAAGTTTAATTAAAGCCCCTGCCCAGTCAGCTTAAGAACAGGTTGAAACTCAAGATGTTGGTGCTATCCCCTGTCCTCTCCCTTGTGCCAGCAGTAGCATCATTGCAGGTTCATGGTAAGCAACAGCCAGGTTCTGACAAGACTGAAAACTGCCTCCAAGCAAAACATCTGGCTCACTTTCACTGCAAGGCTTCAAAAAGCAGTGCCAGGGCATGAGAGACAACAGGAGCATGCAGGCGTGAACAGTCACACCGCAGCTCAAGTACAGCAACCATGTAAGCAGGTCTGGGGATCAGCAGACAAATTTTATGGGCTGATGACAATAGAAACACATCGACATACAGCTACATCCATAGCACGGCACTGAACAGATGGTCCTGTAGAAACCAATATGGTTTAAAGGTCTCATTGACATTGTCTTAAGGGAAAAAAACAAGTGTATTAGGCCCAATTCTGCAATCGTTTTGTCACAACAGTAACTCTTTGAAGATAATGGCAACACTGTGTTTCTTTACACCTGCCTAGACCATTCTATTGTCACTGAAGCTACACACTCACCATCAGAGTTCTAGTAGGGCAGTGAATGTTGGTTTACACTTTCAGCCAGTTTCCAGATGAATTACTGCCCCAAAAATATAGTTTTAGGATGGCTGGTTTGTTGTAAAGACAATCAAGACATGCTCCTCTAAAACACTTTTCTTTTTTATTGAGACTCTGATATGCCAGCATTTGATTTCTAATTCCAAAATGTGCATGTGTTCAAACTCTAGTCAAACAGTATTTCAATCAGAACCACAACATAAAAGTACAGAGAAACACAGAGAAGACATCTGCTCTATCTGTTACTAATACTGTGAAGTAGCTAAGAGATAGCACTTCTTCTACGGTAACTGTAACTCATTGCTCTTATTCGTACTCTTTTCTTCTCTTGTTAATTTATTTTTTCTATACACATTTTTACATTCATTCACATTCAACTCATAATCACACATAATAGACATTAGAGTCAATACTGAGATCACACATTTATTTGAACATATATTAGTTCTTTTTTACAGGTATTAAACCTATGCTTTAGCAAATCCCTTGTATGTGAGGAGTTTATACTGCCAGTGATCGCCACATGTCATGAAGTCCCTGGGCACGTTTCTGACAGTAGCTTTATTTTAAAATACAACTCTCCTAACAAAGACCAGTCACTGGAGAATCTCTCAAGTTAAAATTCCTGTTCCATAGCAGACACTTCCCCAGTCACTTGTTGCTTCGGTCAGATGGCCCACGTTATTAGAAACACCAGATTCCAATAAATCCATCTGGTTGTGATTGGAGTGACACTTAATGAAATAAGAATTACTACTAAAAAAACCCCCACACAACAGGGTTTTTTGTTAATATTTATGTTACCTGGGTCCACATTCATCCAGAGTGCAAATCAAGTAAGCCAAAGGCTGCAACAGCCCCTGCAAATATACACAGTTGACACTAAAATGACAGGATCCGAAAAGTTAATAAATGTTAGCATTATTGTTACATATTCAAACTTGATCCAGCCTCTTTTTTGCATAAATGAGAGTGGAACTCTTAGTAGTTAGACCATGATATTCATATTCCATTTACTGTAATATTTCTTCTATCCTCTGAAGCATGGTCCAATTTAGGAAAGCATTTAAGAGTTGGCTTAATTTTGCATATATACTTTCCATTTAGCATACAATTCATTGTGATTCCAAATTCAAAACTTTGTACACAAATCTCATTTGCCACATGATGTCTTAAATCCACACTGAATTTGTAGTTTCTAAGTTTCCACACCGGAGAGAGCACAGCCTCTGCTCCCAGGAGCGGCCGGGAGTGCGGGGGCTCAGGGGGTCTCGCGCACAGGACGAGCCCCAGCAGGGAGGGTGCCGAGAGGACAGAGCCGGGCTCTGCCAGGTGGGCCAGGGACGGGAGCAGAGGGCACGGGCACACACTGACACGCGGGGGGTCCTTCTGGGCGTCAGGAGACACTTCTTCACTGCGAGCGTGACCGCGTCCCACCAGGGAGGTGACGGAGTCTCCAGCCTTGGAGATATTCAAAAGCTTCTTTTAAGGTTTCCTTTCCTTGACCTCCTTTTTCACATTGCAGCGCCTTACTAAAGCACTTGGATCACTAAAACATAACACTAAAATATTTTGCTAGAAATCTCACCAGATGAGATAAAACATTTCCTCACAGGTTACAAAACTTATCGGAAATATCCATTTACTGATGTATAGTACAGAAAAAAAAAAACCACAACCAAAAAACCCCAAAGAACAGGATCTCTCTCTCTGTGCTCTTTCCAAGAAAAACGAATCATACGTGCATCCTTTGGAAGTAGTCCTGAAGATGCAGCTCATTGGTTATCAGTTAGTTTCTCTGATCTTCCAGCCAATGGCATGTTTTTTTGTCCCATCTATCATTTACTTATCACTCTGAGGTTATATTCATTGCAAGTATCACTGACTTGTAGTGTTTGTCCAGGAATGCAATTTGCGTAAATCATTTTGAGGGGGGGAAGTAAATTTAGACAAATCTCAGTTTTCTCTTTTAATCTCATGCAATGATTACTTTTACAGTGAATGAATATTAAATTCCAGTTCACGTTATCAAAAAGCTGATAAAATTCTGTTGAATTAACATCAAGACCAGGATGAGACTTTAAAGGAAGGCACAGTATAGTTCTTTGCTAAATAGCCCATCAAGCAGACAATGCTATTAGAAATTAGAAATAGAAAATGCAATATAGTGTGAGGAAATTACAATTATCTTAACTGCAGAAAGGTAACAGTATTTAAGCAAGCTTCTTGCAAAGTCATTATGACATAGAAGACGGTACCTCAGAGAAGAATGTATTACTATTATTGCATGGTTATGCTTTCTGACAATGTGCAATTCTCCTCCCCCTCCTCCCCACCTGGGAAAAGTAACACTGACTTTTTTGACTTTGTAGCACAACTAACAGAACACTACCAGCCCTTGTAATGAGGGTGTCTTCACTACTTGAAGAACAATGGAAATCCAAATAAACATACTGTTCTTGCTTTGAGCTATTTTTTCACCTCCCGCTGTATTAGGGTTAGCTCTTGCTGGACCTTTGCTCTCTTATCTTTATGCTGGTTAGGAGGATCACTGACTGTTTCCAGAATGCCTTTCCACTCTTGTATAAAAAGCTTATGTTCCAAATGTCCAGACAAATACAAAAGGAGATTCATTAAGAAAATCCCTCTGCGGATTAAAGATCTGTAGAGAGAACTTTGCACCCCTTGTTCCCTCTGGGCGAAAGGTATCCCGAAGCACACAGGCACCAGATGCAGTATAAGTGTTATTCTCTTCAAAAGCCCATCCACCGACCAGTAATGCATTCAGCCAAGTTTTAGAAAACACACCACAGTGGCTCAGAAACATCACTGTCCATTTGACCTGTGCAGCACCTGAGTAAACTCCTTTATGCAGCGGATCACCTTTACGCAAAAAATAGTTGACAGAAACTGATGAAGAGCAAGAGAGGAGGTTTTGAGCTATCTATCTCACCAGATACATTGAGTACGAAGAAAATTTATCTTAAGACTTATTTCACGTTAACGGTAGCCTTTAACAATACATATTTTTAATTTACTTGCAAGAAAACCTGATGTCTGTAACTCAAGTAAGACCACAGATTCACAAGCACATGTAACTCAGAGTAAATAAAATTGGTTTAAACACAGCCATTGAAAACAGGGTTTTCTTCCCTTGTGCTATGTCAGGAGTCCATTAGTGTCAGAGTTCAGTACTCTCCGGGAAGGTTACTTCAGATATTCCAAACTAGAAGGATTTAATGTTTAATAACTTATTTGAAGATATTTGGCATTCCATGAGTTTAGCAGAGTGATACAAGCATTTATGGAAATCACCATGCCAGCACAACAGATCAGCTGCAATACACGGCTGGATCACAGCACAAGCACAATATCCATCACCAGTCTCTAAACGCTCCATCACCACCACGCTGCGAAGAAACGTGTGAGTCAAAGCTAGCTCAAGTGCATGGCTCTGTTCAAAGGTCCTTCTGTTGGGTGCTCCATTTTTATATTTTATGGGAGGCTGAGCCACATGCATTCCCTGGCCCAGGCTGGCCTGGTTAGCTCAGGAAGACACTATTATCTACTGTTTATCTCAGTAAAGACAGTTTACACAGCTACGTTACCCACTGTACATCAAAAACAAAGGTTACCCTGTAGTCCTTTTTGCATGGGAGTTAAGTTCATCTTTCTTTACAACAACTGCTGGTCATTCCCTTAATTTCTCACAGAGCTCATCATTCTTGCCCATCTCCTTTGGGCTTCTCCCACTGTGGTGCTGTGTCAACTGGTCACAGGGGATTCTACACAGTCTGAATCAGAACAGCATCATCCACACGGAAGACCAAAATTTGATGAAATATTCATCTGTTGTTTGACATGGGAATTCTGGTGGATTGACCAGCCTCTTCAACATCTAGAATGTTTTCCACTAACAGATGACAACACTTAGAAATTTTCACTGCTGAAGTATTTCATTTCATAGGCATTAGTGGTAGTCTTTCATGTTAGTCTTTGTGTGAAAGTGTTTTACTTGAACAATGAATGTTTTGGGTCCCATTTATAGACAGGCTCAACAATCACACTGCTTCCTTGGAACTGATCCCGGGATGACCCTCAGCAACAATCTGGCTCAAACACACCGTAGCTTTCCAACTAAGCTTTTCCACAGAACATGGGGAACTCTGAGAAAGGAGAAATGTCCTGCCCTACATGGATTAAGTCCAGTACCTCCAGGTTGTGTAACAACCTGCATAGCGGGCCTGACGTTTCCTGGCAACACAGATTTACAACGCACGCACCAAACGGAGTGGGTAGAAGACGCAAAGTAAGCCTGCGCCTCCGAGAGCGTCAGCCCTCCTACACCCACACCCACCCCGCACAGGCGGTTGTTCTAACAGCTGCCGGTGCTGAGCTTACGTTCAGGAGTTCTGAAGTGGAGCACAGAGGGCAGGAGTATCCAACTATAAGGAATCCAGGAATTTTGGACAGCATCTGTAGCCCTCAATGTCCACCTGAGCAGAACTTTCTAAGTGCAAGAAGAGGTTAAGCCTCTAAACTGGATTTGCAGCAGCCTTCAGGAAAGGTATAATTCATGCTATCAACAGTAAAAATTTTATATTTTGAAACAACCGCAAGTGTTTTGCCCATTCAGCTCCAATCACCTAAGCAACCTCAATGCTATTGCTAAAACAGTCTGTGACCTGTGCAATAGTGATGTTTCTCTTTCTGTGAGCACTGCTTCCAGAACGACAGGGGTTGGTTGGTTGGTTTGGCTGGTTGGGGGGGGGGGGTGTGGGGGGTGTTGTTGTTTGTTTTTTTAAAATCTCTTTGCATTTAAAATAGGACTGA
This sequence comes from Trogon surrucura, assembly GCA_020746105.1. Taxonomy (NCBI): domain Eukaryota; kingdom Metazoa; phylum Chordata; class Aves; order Trogoniformes; family Trogonidae; genus Trogon; species Trogon surrucura. The sequence goes on from CM036624.1 coordinate 13,341,040, forward strand.
TCAAATATTTCAGAATTCTAATGTTTTCTGCTTTCCAGACTTTCTCCCCTGCCAATGCACCAATGGCAATATTTGCCCCCTGGCTTAAAAGATACAATACCAGATCTCCGACTAAACTGCAATTAAAGGAAAAAGTTACTCTGGAGGGGAAAAAAACAAACAAAAAAAAAGCAAAAAAGAAAAAAATGAGTAAACTTCAAAGCAAGTGGAAATGGAAACACCTAATCAGATAAGAATGAAATGATGCAGTAGGATACATTGAAGAACAAACGGTAATGTAAGTGTAGGACAGTTTACAAGACCATCCAAGAAAAAGAGCAGACTTATCCATATGTCTTTCACTAGAGACAAGTCTACCACAAGTTACATTTAATAGATAAGGTTATTAAGTTAACTTTCACTTCAGTTATCTTTAGAGCTGAGTAATGGAATAAACTATTCCAAAACTTAATTTCTGAATTAAGATTTTGAATCTGAAACACAGAAAATTTTTAATTAAGAATGGTATGAATTGAAAGATCAAATGCAAGCATATTTTCAAAATAAAATTGTCTGCAAGCCATTGTATGCCTTGATCTTAGCCACCAGCAGTAATTTCTTTTAATGCACCTAAGCCTTTTCTAACTGAACAGTCCATTCCCATCAACTGAAGCCAAATAAGTCAAACTACAACCCCAGCAAATTGTGTATAACTAAATTATTTGAAAGTTATAATTTATTACTACCTGGTTTTGACTTCTGGATAATACACTATTAAAATGATTTCTGAATGCTTACAAAGAAACACAGTAAGCTCCTTATGATTTCGTGACAGAACCATATACAAAATGAGTAAGTACCAGCAAAATGCAGTTTAAAATGATAATACATGTATATCCTGAATGCTTTAGGAAATGCAATAATGAGCTTGCTTGAAGAAAAAAATATTACCTGAATCACAACCTACTATTATTAGCAGACAAAATAAATTATAACAAACAGTTTTCCTCTTAGAGCACCTTCTGTGTGAGATCTCAATCATTAAACCTAATCAAAGCTTCTATAAAAATTGAGAGGCTGCTACAAGTTACTGTTCTAAGGATCAAAGCCAACACTTTTTCAGGGGGCTGTTCTGGGTCCAGTGCTGTTCAACATCTTTGTCAGCGACATGGACGATGGTATTGAGTGCACCCTCAGCAAGTTTGCCAACGACACCAAGCTGTGTGGTGCCGTGGACTCACTTGAGGGAAGAGATGCCATCCAGAGGGACCTGGACAGGCTTGAGAAATGGGGCAGTGCAAACTGCAGGAGCTTCAACAAGGCAAAATGCAAGGTCCTTCACCTGGGTCGGGCCAATCCCAGGCACAAACACAAACTGGGCACAGAGGGGGTTGAGAGTAGCCCTGAAGAGAAGGATCTGGGGGTGTTGATAGACGAGAAGCTCAACACAAGCCGGCAGAGTGCTCATGCAGCCCAGAAGGCCAACCGCATCCTGGGGTGTATCAGGAGAAGCGTAGCCAGCAGGTCAAGAGAGGTGATTCTCCCCCTTTACTCTGCTCTTGTGAGACCCCACCTCAAATACTGCGTCCAGTTCTGGTGTCCCCACCATAAGAGGGACATAGAACTGTTGGAGCGCATTCAGAGGAGGCCACAAAGATGATCCAGGGGCTGGAGCACCTCTGCTACAAGGACAGGCTGCAGGAGCTGGGATTGCTCAGTCTTGAAAAGAGAAGACTTTGAGGGGACCTAAGAGCTGCCTTCCAATACCTGAAGGGATCCTACAGGAAGGCTGGGGAGGCACTTTTTACAAGAGCGTCGACTGATAGGACAAGGGGAAATGGGTCTAAGTTGAAGGAGAATAGATTTAGATTAGATTTTAGGAAGAAATTCTTCAGTACGAGGGTGGCAAGACTTTGGAATAAAGTGCCCAGAAACGCTGCGGCTGCCCCCTCCCTGGAGGTGTTCAAGGCCAGGTTGGACAGAGCCTTGAGTAGCCTGATCTAGTAGAGAGGCGTCCCTGCCCGTGACGGGGAGGTTGGATTAGATGATCTCTAAAGTCCCTTCCAACCTAGGCCATTCTAGGATTCTATGATCCCAGGCTTTTTTAAACACACCAGTAATTATCCTCAGTCTCTCTTCTTGCTTCACTACAGACTAAAGAAAAAAATTTAGAATCTGATAGAGTTGTGGATTACCGCACTCAAAACTTGGAAATTAAAGTGACGTCAATATGCCAGCAAGTTCTATAGTCTTCCGACACATTTTTACCTATTTGTGAGACAATTATTCTATGTCAAGACACAGTCCCCATTTCCCTCATCCTGCTTTGTTGCCCAGCTTGCACTGGAACACTAAAGCAATTATGTGTTTTCACAATATGCACAAAAGCCATCATTCAGTCTTAAAGAAAAAGATGGCATTTTCTTTGGCTCCATGCCTGGATTTTCAACCCCTTTTTGAATACTCCCCACCCACTAGAGAATTCAAGCAAAAAACGTGTCCCACAGTTCACATTCCATCCTACTTGTATCCCCAGTGTTGGAAGTGTTTCAGTTGTTCTGCACAGAAAAAAGTAGATGAAGCCAGAGTTCTGATCATTAGATATTAAGACCTATTATTTCTGGGATACTCTGATACTTTGTCAAGAGTCGTAACCATACAGTTACATTTTCAATTGCTTTAAGTGTGCTCCTTGTTCAAGAAAAGTGACTGGGAAAATGGTCCTCAAGTGTGAGCTTCTTTTCACGTATTCTACAAACTTCCTTGAGCAACACACAAGCCATTAAAAGCTAACTGATGAAAATAAGAGGCTTCCTTAAACCATCAAATATTTCCCAGTTTTTCGCTAATGTGATAGTCCATAAAAACATTCATCACACTCAGTGCTTTCAGAGGAAGACTTTCTCATAGCCAAAATGTTTATTTTATTACAGACTAAGCATTTTTAACTCACTAGAAGATTTGGAAAATATTTGCAAATAACTTTCAGCTGCATAGAAAATCTGCTGCAATGAGCTTACTACCCAGTTCTTTGAAAGCCACAAAACAAAATCACCTCCAACAACTTGCTGATCAGTTTCATTGCCATCGAGTTTTTGCCAAAAGAAAATGGCAGTTAATCTCATAGGGAAAAATCATGTGTTACAGGGAAAGACCATGTCTTACAGAGATTTCGCCGCTGGAAGTCAAGTACAAATTCATCCTGATAGAAATATTGTATTCTAAATATGATTAAGTTTTGGCCCCCTGCAACTACCCTTAAAACATTAGTTCTGATGGCGACACACAAAGCAAATGTAACACAGAAGAAAACACCAAATTCCTTGCCTTTTACTCTCGTTTATTTTGCTTTAGGTCACATCTGTAGTGTGAAACCAATACAGCGTGGGTGCCGAGGCAAATGCACAAAATTCCTCCAACACAATGGACAACAATGAAAGAGCTGGTGATAAAACTGTACTTCCAAGCAAAACTGTTATTTTGTAGCAAGTGACAGACAGATAGATAGAACATGGATAAACGGACAATAAAGAAAGACGAAGCAGACACTCCAGATGCCAGGTGCGAAGCAGACACAGGTGACATCAGAACAGATGCCTTTAACGACAACAGCTTTAGCATAAGCACCTGCTATCTGTACTAACAATCTGTATAAACTTTCTTTATCCTCAAAGGAATGTAACCTCACAATTACCCAGAAGCATTTACACTAGTAGCAGGAGCAGCACTTAGTTAAATGGTCGGGAGGAAGCTGCAAGTAGTCACAATGGAACTTGATGTTGCTTTTGTAAAGCAACTACAGTAGCAAAGACAACACAGCACAGGGTTGTCATTAAACATAAATGTAGCACACAAAAGTGCGAGCACATAAATTCATCTTCTAATCAAGTATCTCGCTTTCATCCATCTTTGAAGACAAGAAAGTGAGCACATGGGTAAAAAGCAAACCAATCCCCATGGCAAGAGGCAATCAAGTACAGCACAGTACCCTGCAGCGACAGAGCAAGAGAAAGCAGAGACGTGTGGCTTTGCCCTTTATTACACTTACCATGCCTGATACCTGAGTTAAACTGTACTAACATCAGGAAGACATGTTTTAAGATATTGCCCAGCTATACTACGGGTCTGCAAGTGTAGTTTTAATGATCACAGAGTCATGTGTGTACTATATTGCCATATAGACAAGAAAGGCAGGAAATACCAAGAACCAGCTCCAGCATGTCCCTAAACTCTTATCGCAGGTCAATTCCAGCATCATCTTCGATTGATCAGTGAGTCTGCTGAGGCTTCCTAACACTCACATTTCTACTTCAATGTCATACCAAGTGCTGGGATGTTCTAACACTGTCAGAAAGAAGGTGTTAACTGCTTTGACACTTGCATGGATTCAAGTTCCCACCCTGGCTTGCAAATACAGCTCTGTCACTAGCAGCTGCAGGCATCAGTGACTGGAAGTCGTTCTGCAGGGAGAAAGGAAACACTTCCCCAGACTGCTCCTCCACTGTGTCACCCTTTCTTATGGTTATCTCCCTTACACCTTTGGGTGAGATAGAGCATAAACAAACACCACTCGTAGGTTTTCTCACATACCTTTTTCTGGCAGTGGTTATGTAACAGGGAAAAGTCTTGAAAAAGAGCTCTTAGCAGCTGGCGGTTTTATCTCCTTCTGCTTGCAAAGCCACATTTCCAGGTGTATTCCACAACTTCACTAAGAACTTATGGCTCAGAATGCTGGTGGGTTTACTTCTTTGATATCGCCAGTTATAGATTTACTTGCTTTGGGGTTGGTTTTGTGTTGTTAAGAAACTTTCATTGATATCTCTTCCTGTTTTGTTTCTCAGTATCCCAAACTACTCATTCATTACCTCCAGATTTTTTTTTATTCACTTAGTCAAAAGGAAAACATTTCATTAGAAAGGAATCAGAAGTAAAAGCCATCAGTTTCCAGTAGCTGAGCTTCTTATTATTTCCTCTATAGTCAAAAAATAAACTTCAAGACAGCTGCTGAGATGGATGTTCTCCCTCAGATGGAGGAACTAGGGTCCCAAAACAGTGACTTGCCTCAAGCACGAGGCAAGGTGCCGGACTACTGCTACACTCCTCTCACTACAATGCTCAGCCATCTGTAAGAGCCCATCAGCATAAATTAGCAAGGGTCTGCTCAGCATGAACTACTCCAACAGAAATACAATGTGTGCATGTATCGTGTTACTGACTTGGCAAATGAAATTATGTATACACAGTTATAATAATTGTTTTTCATGTTTTGTCTAGGTGTAGTAGGGACCTGCACTGATTCCAGAAAAACACTAACAAAGAAATATACATGTATTTACATATTACATACATAGACGTATCTTTTGGGAAAAAATATATATACACATCTAAGCACTTTATTATCCCACTCAAACCTTTAAATCAGTTACGAGGGTAAATACTACAAGAGTTCAAGAGCAGCGGTCACAGGCATATAGTACTTATCATTCTCCTGTTTACAGCAGTTGTCTACATGTTAGCACAGATACTGCATTGTACTGAAACCAACAAAAAGGCGTATTCACAGATAGAGCTCATTGCCTTTTGTCAGACAGAGCAAAGCAACAGCATAGGAACTATTTATCATTCTGCTGGAAGAAAAAAAATCTATAAATAAATACTGTATTTTGGAACACTGTTACTCAGCTGTTTTTTTAGCAGCCTGATCACGTCCAAGAAATTCTAACTCTTGCAGAAAAGTATGTGATGAAAAAACCAACTAGTTTTACTGTAACATCCAGTACAAATAACCTTAAATAAAAATTGGAGGGCTGGTTTAGCTCACTCGGTTGAGCATGGTGCTGAAACACCAAAGGTCACGGGTTCGATTCCCGTTCGGTCCTCATGTGTTGCCTGGTCTAGTTGAGAGGCGTCCCTGTCCACGACAGGGAGGTTGGACTAAATGATCTCTAAGGTCCCTTCCAGCCTAGGCCATTCTACGATTCTATGAAATAATAAGTACCAGAGCTCTTATTCAGCATATTCATCTATTTCAAAGTACACCAGTTACGAATGACAGTAAGTCAGCTACCAGATTTCACAGCACATTGTCCTGGGTTTAGCTGAAAACCCAGTCCTGTTTAGTGATTTTTACTTTCCAGTTTAGTGTCTTCTAAAAGGCTGCACGTTCTGAAGTCAGCAGCATGTTTCCGCAGACAGCATGTGCTACTGGCAGTGATAACACCTGATGTTTACAGTCGCTGCCTGGGACTGGGGTGCAGAAAGGCTCCTGCTGATACTTACTCCTATAGTGACCAAGGCCACTGCTGGCTCTTGTGTGCCACGCTGGGGGTGCCGGGAAGTAAGAGGGGTCACAGGGAAGTAAAAGGTGGCACCTCCGGGGGGTAACAGACAGGACAGGTGACCAACGAGAGTATTCCATCCCATATACATCATATTTAGTATAAATTGAGTGATCACAAGAGTTTTCTTCCCTTTTTCTGCAATGGCCAGTGTCCAGGGAGGATTCTGTCCGATCTCCTGCTTTTGATCCAGATCCTGAGTTCCCGAATCCAGCTCCCTGTATCCAGCTCCCCGCCATTGCTGAGCCTGGGGTTTCCCCAGTGCCTCCTGCTCTGCAGTATCAGTGGGGATTGATATCGGGGGAGGGAGTCGGGTTTGATACCGGACTACTATCTACAGATGTATATAGTTCTTGACTTTTATCATTTCACCGTTATTTCTATTATTTCATTAAAGCTGTTCTAGTTTTTCTTCTCTAACCCGTAAATCTCTCTGCCTCATTCCCTTTTCCTTCCCATTTTGGGATGGGAAGAGGGGGTTAGAGAGCATCTGTCCGTGCTAGTGGCCGGCCCAGCTCTAACCCGTGACACACATCAGCCTGTACAAGTCTAGATGCTCTACATGGAATTGGCCCAGCAGGAAAAAGATACTTCCTTCTGTACATTATCAGCTGTGCAGAAGAGACTTAGAATCATAAAATTGTCAGGGTTGGAAGGGACCTTAAAGATCATCTAGTTCCAAGCCCCCTGCCATGGGCAGGGACATCCCCCACTAGATCAGGCTGCTCAGAGCCCCATCCAGCCTGGCCTTAAAAACTTCCAGGGATGGGGCTTCCACCCTCTCTCTGTGCAACCTGTGTTGCTGTCTCTCCACCCTCATGGGGAAGAACTTCCTCACGTCCAATCTGAACCGATCCATCTCCAGTTTTAATCCATTCCCCCCAGTCCTAGCACTACTCGACATCCTAAAAAGCCCCTCCCCAGCTTTCTTGTAGCGCCCTTGAGATACTGGAGGGCCACAACAAGGTCTCCTCAGAGCATTCATTTCTGCAGACTAAACAACCCCAACTCTCTCAGTCTGTCTCCATAGGAGAGGTGCTTCAGCCCCCTGAGCACCCTCAGGGCCCTCCTCTGGACATGCTCCAGCACCTGGATGCAGTACTCCAGGTGAGGTCTCATGAGAGTGGAGTAGAGGGGGAGAATCCCCTCCCTCGCCCTGCTGGCCACGCACCTCCTGATGCAGCCCAGGACACGATTGGCTTTCTGGGCTGCAAGTGCACACTGACAGCTTATGTTGAGCTTCTCTTCCACCAGTACCCCCAAGTCCTTTTCTTCAGGGCTGCTCTCAAGCCAATCACTGCCCAGCCTATATTGGTGCTTGGGACTGCCCTGACCCAGATGGAGGACCTTGCATGAACTTGAGGACCTTGTTGAATTTCATGAGGTTGGCCTGGGCCCACCTCTCCAGCCTGTCGGGGTCCCTCTGGATGGCATCCCTACCCTTCAGGGTGTCAGCCACCCCACACAGCTTGGTGTCATCAGCAAACTTGCTGAGGGTACACTCAATGCCACTGTCCATATCGCTGACGAAGATGTTGAATAAGACTGGTCTCAGTACCGATCCTTGAGGGACTCCACTTGTAACTGGCTTCCACTTAGACATGGACCCATTGACAGTCACTCCTTGGGCGCAGTCATCAAGCCAGTTCTGTATCCACTGAATTGTCCATCCATCAATCCCACATTTTATCAGCTTGGAGACCAGGATGTCATGCGAGAGAGTGTCAAAGGTTTTGCTCAGGTCCAAGTAAATGACATCAGTTGCTCTTCTCTTGTCTATTGATGTTGTGACCTTCTCATAGAAGCCCACCAGGTTTGTCAGACAATTCAGTAGCATCCTGGCTCACTCACATGTTAGAGCTCCTCCTTCTGGTGACACATGCTCCTAAGGCTGAAGCAGTTTCCCACCTCACCACACGAGAAGCAAAAGCAAAATCATATATTCTAACGGATTGTCCCCCGGTTTAAGAAATGGGTACAAGCATGGGACCTCCTGCTGGAGAAGTAACCCACCAAACATCTTCCGAGAACCTTAGCCGTTGGTCCTCTTTAGAGAGAGGACCCTTTTAGGCCAAACTTCCTTGTCTTGGCAGCTGTCAGATGTCAACCAGTTGCATGGTTTCTGGTCTTAGAACAACAAGAGAGCTTTGACTCCAGAGTGATTGCCAACAGCATACGCTCCAGGAGTACGGTCACTTGCTGTAGATCTCTTCAGCACGATGTAGGAGGGAAGAGATTACTTCACTTACGTGGATCGAGGTTGGAAACATGAAATATTACCGTGTGGCCTTTCTTCATTTAGAAGGAACAGTCAGAAGCATCCCATCTCTGCCCATAAAAATCCCCCATAACGGGCAAGTGGACAGCACTGAATTTCTGAATCAGCAGTAGGCTACATGGGATCACCCCACAAAGCCAGAGAGATTTCTTCCTGGCTACTTTTATTTAAGGGCGCTTACAGCAGCCCAGCTACATGAAGAAAAAAAAAATTAATAAAACGAACAAAAACCCAGAACTCTAAAGTTTCATATGGATCATAGCTGTATTATTCAGAACGGGTCTAAAGGTATTTATATATATGCCTGGATATAGGTAAATTCGAGAGGTGAATTCCAGGATCATAAAAGCTTGGTAGCAAAAAAAATTCAGACAGAATAGTATGGAGGGAGAAAAAAAGCAAAAACATTAAGACCAAGTTTAAATTGCACAGCTCTTTTGTCAAAATTATATTCAGTTACTGTTGGGAATTGCTGCCTAAGAAATTTAGATTTGTAAGACATCCATCTCATTCTAACGGCTGCCAGGCATTTATTTCCTGTCATTCTAGCAAAAGTAAACCAAGAGTTTACAATAAACCTATTTTTTCCAAGTAATTACTTATTAGGCTTGTCACTGCTTTCCTACCACCCTCACAGAGTTTATGTTCTCTGTATCATGCCATCTGAATGAGATCCCATTAGTACATCTAAGTCAGCACAGTCCAATCATTACTATGACCAAAATCTCTTGTCTTCGGAGATTTATCCAAGAAGAAAGAAGGAATTTATTTGCAAGCAATTGATGTTGATCCTGGGTCAAATGCTGTTAACTGTGACTGAACTTGACCAGCAGCTGCTACAAACACTGCAAAAGGTAATAGGGATAGGGGCACCTGTCCTGGTCTGAGCTCAGCAGAACCAACTGTGTTCAGCGGTTTTACTTTCCAGCTCAGTCTCTGCTAAGGGCCGGCCCTTTCCGAGGGGAACAGCGTGTTTGTGCAGACAGCGCCTGCTGCCAGAAGGGGTAACGCTGGTGTTGGCAGGGCTGGGGATGCAGAAGGGCTCCGGCTGACGCTTGCTCCTGGAGTGACCGAGGCCACTGCTGGCTCTTGTGTGACACACTGGGGGTGCCAGGAAGGAAAAGGGTCTCGAGGGAGTGAAGGGTCGCACCTCCAGCGGGGGAACAGATGGGACAGGTGACCAGCAAGAGGATTCCACTCCATATACATCACTTCCAGTATGGAGCTGAGGAATCACAGGGGTTCAGCACTTCTTGCTTCTTTTTCCCTCTTTTTCAACGGCCGACGTCCTTGGAGGACTCCATCTGATCTCCTGCCTTTGGTCCTGATACTGTGTTCCCGAAATCCAGCCACTGTGCCCGGTTCCCCTCTGCCCCTGAGCCTGGGGCTGCCCCGGCATGGCTGGCTCTGAGCACCGGTGGGGACTGATATTGAGGGTAGGGGGGTGTAGTGGAGTTTGATATTGGTTTCATACATTCATATTCCATTATTTTAGTTATTTCCTTGTTAGCATTATTATTGTTTCATTAGGGCTGTTTTAGTTTTCTTTTTCAGTCCCTAAGTCTCTCTGCCTCATTGCCTTTCCCTTCCCTTCTGGGGAGGAAGAGGGGTCAGAGAGCATCTGTCAGCATTCAGTGTCCAGCCCCAAAACTCAGCAGCATCCCACACAAACATTGCTTTTTACTGGGGCTTCTGTTATGTTAACAAACATACAAATGTATGTACGTTAACAAACGTATGAAAAGGTCCCAAAGTGGATCCTTCAGTGAGGAAAAAAAAAACTAGATATGGGCATAATATTCCACCTGGGAAGGGACGCCAGATACCAGCAACTCAGTGACATCAGTGACACCCCCTACTCCACACCAACCCCCAGCACCAGGCTGAAGCCACCAACCTTAGGACCTGGAGCAGCGATGGGAGGATGGACAGATGGAAGGATGAACCTTCAATTGCTGTCCACATCCTAAGGCTGGTGGTTTCAGTCTGGTGCTGGGGAGTGGACGTGTTACTGGGAGTAGCACATGGGACGACAAACCTTCCATCTCTCGGAAAAAGGAAAAGGGAATAGAAATTAAGAAGCATTAATATACCAATTTTAACTCTAACTGTGACTATTACCAAGACTTTTTTCCTGTATGGAAGTGCTCTTTGTGTAATAAATAGATTTGAACTAATAAAGGCCACTGGATTAGACTGTTAAGATTTTGATTATCCTAACAACAGAATACCTGGCTTTACATATGAGGTGTTTCCTCTTTGCCTGCAAACAAGGTTTTCCGCTTAGCACAAATGCTAAATTCTCATTACTGCCCAACTGTAGTATAAAACACCAAACCTTTCTTGATTCACTGTCCTTTCCCTCACCTCTAACAAACCAAATAATTATGAAAACTGTCTCAGCTTCACTGGTGTATATTCTGAGATACTCTGACAAATTTGCTACAATGGAGTTGAGATGACACACTAGCCCACGAATTTTAAGCATGAAAATACTTATGTCAATACTATATTTTATTATTTCAATGGGAGATTAAGAAAAGCAATACGCCAAAGAGAACGGAGGGGAAAAAAATAAAAAAAAAAAGGGGAGGGGGGTGTCACAGGAAAGCCAACCAGCACTATAACTACACGTACCATTTCAGAGGAGCATCTCTGAGAATTTCTCCTAAATGCCAAAGGTCTGCAGAAGCTGGTGAAAGAAACTTATTTTCAGTCTGTACTGATACTGGTAAGAAATAACGCCATGCGTCTGTAATTACCTATCTTTTTTCCCAGGTACAGAAGTGCACTCTTCCAGACCAAACCTTTTTCTAGAAAAGGCTAGAAGTACAGCTAAGCTACAGCACGGCAAGTGGGGAAGCATTGGAAAATACTCGATACACAAAACCTTGTTTCGGGACTGAAATCAGTAAACCATCTTGGACTAAAAAGGAAGAAATAACTAAAAAGCTGTAACTTTTTTCATTTGTCAGGACTGCCCACTGAAACACAAACACATCAGCATATTTAAGCAGCTGTAGCCAGACAAGTTGAAGGTACTGTCTTGTTGTCTGCCTCCTGACTCAGCTGGCCTCCTCTCTTCTTGGAGATTTCCACTAGGCTTCCAAAAATACGTAAACAAGTATACTACATGTATGTGCATGAGAGAAAAACAGGCACAGCTAGATTTCTTTTTGTTCATATTTTACATTTAAGACTCTACCCAATTTTGAAAGTGGGAAAAGCTTGGGAAGAGATGGAACACTTCAGGATACTTAGCTGCCAGCACACCAGAGCATAAACATGTCAAACAGGTATGGGGAAAGTGCCAGTCTCACTTTCACACAACCATTAGTGTCTCTGCATTTGATTTAAAGAGGATTCTTTAATTTCTTTTCATCAAACCAAGTTGTGAAAACAACTGCTTTGTCGTAAATGCACAAAATGCGGATTAATCCAAAAAGGATCGGCTTTTAGTGTGTTGAGAAGACAAAATGATGTGGAGACAGACTACAGTGCATCAAGGAACAGCAAAAGCAGGGCTGCTCCCTAGGGGAAGGCAGGTCTGGACTCCAAGATACCCCAACCACAGGCTGGGCAAGGACCTCACACCCATAGCACCGGGGCAGGCATGCAAAGCCCTGACACTAGCAGGTCCTCCTGACAGCTTAGGGACCATCAGGCAGGACAGAGTGACAGGCCAGCGTCCATCCAGTGACTCCACGTAGCACTTCATGTTACACATTTTTCCAATGTGTGAATAATGCTATATATTTAATATAAGTTTTAATTTTCAAGTCACCTTGAGCAATTATTCCACACTTCAGAAACAGGACTAGGGACAGACACGCCCAGGACACAGCACAAGCAGGAACCTGAGGCACCAGCCTGAGCTTAAATGGAACCCTTGGTCAGAGGACATGGGTGGAAGACCCAGGTGATACCGGACAGGGCAACAACGGCCTCTTTGTGCTCTCAGCGCCCTGATGGGGAGAAATAAGAATGCTAAAGGCTTTAAAAATTCCATGCACGTACATAAAGCCTTGCTTTTATAACACAAGGAGTTCCACTAAAAGCAATCTGAGCATTATCTACTCCTGCATGACAACTACACCACAGACTCACACTTTCCTGCAATTCCTGTCAGTAGAAACTGCTCCAGTTCATCTGATGGAGGACCATGCAAACATGAAATTCATCATATTATCGTTAAACAGTATGGTAGCAGAGAGAATGTCCTCTCAACTATATATTAATATCATGCTTTTAGTTTTTCAGTCATAAAGAAGCCTAGCTTATTAACTGTTTCTTTCTGGGTAATGTTCAGTGACACACCACTCAGCAATAAATAATCAATTGAACAGTGCATAATTATGCACAACAGTTAATCTCCTTGAAGACGTTGTGATTGCATCATCCCTGTTCATGGCTGAGCAATACCTCGCTCCCAAGAATGGCTCTGCTCAAGCCAATAAACCGAAAGAAGTACAATACTCAAGGTCTAAAGGATGACAAATCAGACCCTGGATGCTTTCACATACTCCAGAATCTTAATTGTACTGGAAAGTATAGTAATTAATTTAGCTGAAGAAATACAAAGAAGTACTAGACCACCAGATAAGCAATTTGTATTGTCTAAATCCTACTCGTTTTATCTCCTGTTCCCACTTCTAGAATGTAGGGCTTTTCATATTTTAAGAAGATACACTGAATTCAACTCGGTTACTTATATTAACAAAGTAAGCACTTAACGTTGTGTCAAAGGAGGCGTATGGGAATTTAACCCACCTGTTGAAGACCTCTTGCAAAAAATTTAGAACACACCTAGCTTTATAAATCTAAGTCATCCCACAAAAGCCTCCACGATAATCTAAATGTGGAAAAGATGTTTCAGCTGTTTCTGAGATTGTAGCACAATGCAGGAATCCTACAAAGTATTGTTATCACCAAATTACAGACACTTCTGAAATACCACAACTGAACAAATAACTAAGAGCATCCAGTCATCTTTGTAATCAGGGTGGCAACCTTCCTGTTGGGAAAGAATTCATTTTTTTCTCACTTGGAAGTCCTCTGCTAGAGAGAGAGGCCTCAAGAAAGTCAATGTCATTGTTCCTGACAAAATCTTCATATTTAACCCATTTTAAGGGAACACTTGCATGCAATTCTTGGAGACAGCTTACAACTATCCCAATGAAGACTAAGCTTAAGGAACCACTAAGCAGCTTGTTTTCAAAGATGAACTTAAGATCCTTCCCATGCATGCAGACAGCCAATATGGCTAAAAGCAAGAGACCTCAAGAGGAACAGGCCTCAAAAAGCATACGGGCTTAACAAAATCTTTTACAGAGCCATATTCGCACTAGCAGTCAGACATTCTGTCCTTGGGCTTCCAGCAGTCAGCCTCACTCAGAGCAGCCTGTCATCTGACAGGGCCCTTGTCACCTCAACGAGAAATTGGAGGTGGTTACAAAACTGTTCCTGCAGGCTTATGTCAGCTGTCCACCGGGGACTGGGCTCATTTCTTCCAAAGAATCAGATTGATGGCACAAGCTAAAAGACCACAACTTTTGAGAAGAATGTGCCTTTGTCATTTATACACGCTGAAACTCTGACGAATCCTTGTGATTCCAAGGAGAGAAGTTTAGGACACCTGTATCTCTGAAAAGTATACCTGTGAGCTAATAAATAACGAGTTACTGGCAGGGACAACGATGTCAAGAGGTTAACTACTCCAGGAGCCTACTTTAAAAGAAAACCATACTGTATATGCTGAATTTGGAAATCTTTAAGTCTTTAGCATTACGTGATCTAACAGGGAAGACAAATCTGAATTCAAACCTTGCTTCCCAATGCAAAACTACAGCAATAACGCAGAAGTCCCACAAATGTGGTAACACCATACACAGGACCACTGACAAAACCCAGATATGCAAATGAGAAAAGGAAGTAAACACATTGATGACAGGAAACAGCTAAACCAGCAGGAATTCTAGTCAGAGTAAGTCTTCAGCTGATTAGTTACATTGCCCTCTTCTCCAGAGCTGAACAACTAAAGGACCACCCTTTCCTACCCGAGTAACATGCTTTGGACAACAAAGTTAAAAAATGACTGTATTATGACAATACAATTGTTAGTGCTTCCTGTCATGACTTAAACAGTGTTCTTGTTTACAAATGACAGGTAAGGAAGCTTATATAGCACTTATTGAACTCTATTCAACAGGTATTTTCCCTTCCTGAACACTTTATTCCTGTGCTTCAGGGTATTTCCATGCCTTTCTTTCTACCATCAGTGCTGGATATCCTAAAGTCCTAGGCTTCCTCGCTCTGCAGTAACCCGCAAAATCATAGGAGCAGGAAGAGGTTCTCTCAAAAGTTAAATACAGACTCACCTATTCAGACTTCCCCTTGAAAACTGCCCCAGAATTTTTTTCTGGCTTGTCCCCTCTCCCTTAAGGCTTTTTTTTTTTTCTTTTTCCTTTCTGGAAGGAAGCCACACTGTGAATTTTTCTTTGGGCAGATCAAGGATCGCACCACTGAGGTGAATCGCACAAACGAGTTTTCCAAGTTGCAAACCCGTCACGCAGCAGGCCCGCGATACAAGGCACAGGCTGCTTCACCGAGCCGCCTTCTGCCCGGGCGGGTACCTCGGCCGGCTGCCGGCGGCCCGGGGCACTCCCGGAGCAGCCGCCCCCTTTCTAGCGGAGTTTGCTCCTTCTGCGCATTTGTTTCGCCACAGAAATCTCGCGCTCGGCGCAAAGGAAATCGCTTCTGCGGCGACACCGCCAAACGGGCAAAGCAGCTCAGCACACGCCGTGCCCTCTGCCGCAAAGGCACCGGCTTCCCCGGAGCGATGGGCGCGGGGAGCCGCTGCCCGCTGCCCTGCCCCGGCTCGGGGGCTCGCTCAGCACCGGCAGCGCCCGCCGCGCTCCCGAGCCTGCAACGCCAGGGCCCCGCCAGGGCCACTAGAGTCCCCGCCAGCGCCACCAGGGCCACCAAGGCCCCCGCCAACGCCACCAGGGCCCCTGCCAGCGCCACCGGGGCCACCAAGGCCCCCGCCAGCGCCCCGCCAGTCCCGCCAGCGCCCCCAGGACCCCCGCCAATGCCGGCCGTGCGGCGGGCTCCCGCCCCCGGCAGCCGCGACCCCGCGACGCACGGCTCCCGCGCGCCCAACGCCGCCCGCGGCCTGGCCCGGCCCGTCCCTCCCCGCGCACCTGCCGCGCCGCGGCCTGGCCAGCCCCGGGCCCCGCGCCGCAGCCCGCGGATGCCCGAGCGCGGACAAAGCGCCGGGACGCACCTGCTGGCGCGAACGGAGAGGAGGCTCTCGCCCCGCCCGTCCACATCTCCGCGCCCGCCGGCTCCCCTCCCCGAACGCCGCCCGTGCCGCCTTCTTCGGGCCGGGCGAGCCGCAGCGCCAGCGGAGAGGCGCCTCCGGGGGGGGCGCCCCCTACGCGGAGGGGGCCCCGCGCCTACCCCAGCCCCCGTCGAGGGAGCGAACTCCCGCCGCCCGGATCCGCAACGCGAACAGGCCGGAGGGGGGCACGGCCGCCCCCGCCCGCTGGCACCGGCACCGGCGCCCGCCCCGCCGTGACCGCCAGGCCCGGGCGCTCACCGTAGAGAGGCGCGGAGGCTTCTCCCTTCCTCGCCATCGTCGCCCGATGCCCTCCGCGCCGGCACGGCCAGGGGCCCGGCGCCTCCGCCCGCCGCTCAGCGCGCTCTTTGTTGCCGTGAGGGCATGAGAGGCGGCCGCGGCCGGGCAGACTCCCGCTCGGCTCGGACCGCTGCCCGCGCCCCGCGCCGACCCGCCCGTCCCGCTGGCTCCGCGGCCGACGCCTGCGCCCTGCCCGCGGGGGCGGGGCCCGAGCGGCGCGGGGGGCGGCGGGCGGGCCGGGGGGCGGTGGGCCGGACGGGCGCTGCCCCCTCCCGGGGACGCGCCCCGGTAACTTCGCCCAGGCCCGGCGCCGACTCCCGCAGCCGGTGGCAGCGGGCGCCGCCGCTGGCTCCATCCTCTCCTCTCGTCCTCCTCTCCTCCCCTCCGGTCCGGCCGTTCCCCCGCGGAACGTGAGTGCCCGCAGCCCGGTCGCCTCCCGGTGGGACCCCGTGCCCCGAGCGCGGAGCCTTGGCCGCGGGAGGGAGCCCCACGGCGGGCCGCGGAGGCCCCGAGGCCGCCTGGGGAGTGGCTCCCGCCGCGGCCCCGGAGCTGTCCGAGCCGGCCGTGCTGAGCTCCCGGGCCCGGCCCCGAACGGGGTGCCCGGGGGCTGCCGAGAATCCGAATCGGTCCGATGTCCGCACAGAGACGCGTTTTCTGTCTGCTCCTGGGCGGGAGGAGGTCTGACGCTTCAGTCTGGGTACTGAATGGCCGCATTTTCCCGACTCAGTCGAAAAACGGTTTCAGTACCGACAAATACAGATTGCTGGTCATAAACTTCCCTTTGGAAGTCACCCACCTCCCTTTGTTTTATCTAAATGGAGCAATGGCCGCTTGAAGAGCAATTAGTTTGATTGCTGAGATTATTTTTACCGTTGTGACAGCCCAAACCATCACTTCAGCAAAAGGATGTCACATGGCTATTTATCTGCTAGTGTGTTGTTAGGGAAATACCACTAGGTCAAAAGCATAGAACACGTTGTATTGAAAAAACTTTTAAATAACCCTGTGCAGTTCTTGAAAAAGTGCACTTATAGGCCATCATTTATGTTTTTACACAGGAGCAATTTGAGGAAAAGGTACTTTCCAAAGCATGCAAAGAAAGGTACCCTTTAAAAAATTTGCTAAAGACCTTCAAAAGAACACACTTGTTTTATTTATTCATAAATTAATGTGCATAGATCATAAAAGTTGTTATTGTGTTTACACCTAAATATTAGGCGCTGAAAGAGCGGTGAGACATTGGAACAGGCTGCTCAGGGAAGCGATGGAGTCACCATCCCTGGAGGTGTTCAAAAACATGCAGACGTGGCACTTCAGGACATGGCTTAGTGGCCATGGTGGTGTTGGGTTGACAGTTGGATTTGATGATCTTAGAGGTCTTTTCCAAACTTTATGACTCTATGATATGCATTTGAGCCAATGAGGGTATGTGCCTCCTCCACAGCCAGTGTAACATCAGATTTTGTAGAGATAGCTACCTTGGCTAGTTTTAAAAAAACTAAGTCAGGCATGTGTAGCACTTTATTCATCCTCCCAGAGGTCTCAGTTTGGGCCAATTGCTCTAATAATTACGGAATTACACATACACAGTTTTGTCTGCCAGCAGTGGAAGTACTGAGGGAAGCCATTTCCATCTCTGCATTAAATTGTGAGGATTTATGCGTCCTGTTAACTTTTAAAATTAACAGTTGCTTCCTCCAGTTACCCTGTGTCATCAGAATACTACCTAGGCAGAGGTTTATGCATTTTGTGCACCACTGCTGGTCTGCAAAGTTACTTAGAGTTCTTTCTTAAACCTAGTCCAGCTGACCTCTGGGGCCACTCACCTGGCCTTGCCACCCAAGACACCCATCTGTGTCCCAGGCAATGGATACTCTTGTGAATGAGGTGGGTGCCCTGGAGACAGAGGACAGAAAGAAGGCAGAGTTGCTAAATGCCTTCTTTGCCTCTGTCTACACTGCTGGAGACTGTGCTCAGGAGCCTCAGTCCCCTGAGGCCCCAAAAGAAGACAAGATAAAGGAGGAGTTTGCCCTGGCTGAGGAGGACTGGGTTAAGGACCAGTTTGAAGACTTGAACATCCATAAATCCATGGGCCCTGATGGGATGCACCCGTGGGTGCTGAGGGAGCTGGCAGGAGTCATTGCCAGGCCACTCTCCATCATCTTTGGTAAGTCGTGGGTAACAGGTGAGGTGCCTGAAGACTGGAGGAAAGCAAATGTCACTCCAGTCTATAAGAAGGGCAGGAAGGATGACCCGGGTAACTACAGACTGGTCAGCCTCACCTCCATCCCTGGAAAGGTGATGGAACATCTTATCCTTGACGCTGTCTCTAGGCATATCAAGGATAAGAAGGTTATTAGGAGCAGTCAGCATGGCTTTGCCAAGGGGAAGTCATGTTTGATCAACCTGACAGCCTTTTACAAAGGCATAACCAGGTGGATGGATGATGGCCACGCAGTGGATGTGGTCTGTCTGGACATCAGCAAGGCCTTTGACACCATCTCCCACAGCATCCTCATAGGTAAACCGAGGAAGCGTGGTCTGGATGACCAAGTAGTGAGGTGGCTCACTGACTGGTTGAAGGGAAGAAGCCAAAGAGTTGTGGTCAATGGAGCAGAGTCTGGCTGGATGCCTGTGTCTAGTGGGGTCCCTCAAGGGTCAGTGCTCAGGCCGGTGCTGTTTAATATATTTATCAATGACCTGGACAAGGGATTAGAGAATGTTGTCAGCAAGTTTGCTGATGATACGAAAATGGGAGGAGTGGTTGACACACCAGAAGGCTGTGCAGCCTTTCAGAGAGACCTGGACAGGCTGCAGGGCTGGGCAGGGAGAAATCTTATGCGGTTCAACAAGGACAAGTGTAGAATTTTGCACCTGGGAAAGAATAACCCCATGTGCCAGTACAGGTTGGGGACTGTCCTGCTGGAGAGCAGCGCAGGGGAAAGGGACCTGGGGGTGCTGGTGGGCAGCAGGATGGGCATGAGCCAGCAATGTGCCCTCGTGGGCAAGAAGGCCAATGGCATCCTGGGGTGTATTAGAAGGGGAGTTGCAAGTAGGTCAGAGAGGTCCTCCTGCCCCTCTCCTCTGCCCTGGTGAGGCCGCATCTGGAATATTGTGTCCAGTTCTGGCCCCCTCAGTTCAAGAAGGACAGGGAGCTGCTGGAGAGAGTCCAGCGCAGAGCCGCGAAGATGATGGAGGGAGTGGAGCATCTCCCTGATGAGGAGAGGCTGAAGGAGCTGGGTCTCTTTAGCTTGGAGAAGAGGAGGCTGAGGGGTGACCTCATAAATGTTTATAAATATGTCAAGGGGGAGTGTCAGGAGGACGGAGCCAGGCTCTTTTCAGCAGTGTCCACTGACAGGACAAGGGGCAATGGGTGGAAGCTGGAACATAAGAGATTCCATAAAAATATGAGGAAAAACTTTTTCACTGTGAGGGTGACAGAGCCCTGGCACAGGCTGCCCAGGGAGGTTGTGGAGTCTCCTTCTCTGGAGACGTTCAAACCCGCCTGGAAGCGTTCCTGTGCCCTCTGCTGTAGGTGGTCCTGCTCTGGCAGGGGGGTTGGACTAGATGATCTTTGAGGTCCCTTCCAACCTCTAACATTCTGTGATTCTGTGATTCTGTGACCAGATTTTCTTTTTACCTCACCGAATGTTCTTGGTTCCAGAGAGGGACCACAAGAGTCACGCCAAGGCCCATGGAAACAGCAAAGATGACGAGCTTCTGATATATGCTTCGGGCAGAACAAAACACTGAATTCTCCCGGTGACAAAACAGGTTGAGAAGCGGCAGAAGAGGGAACAGATGCCAGGAGAAGAGTGAGACAGCCCCAGGGCAGGGGACAGCAGCAAGCTCTGAATGAGGATGGCAGCACCGTGAAGTCAGTGGATCCCCTCAACACAGTTGCCATTTGAATATGCAGAAAAACGTTTGTTTTCTCGCATGTACTCAGCAGGCGAGATCAGCCAGTGCTGGTGGAAGGAGCAGCTGGAGGCTTCCCAGAGCCATGTGCTCAGCAGGTGTGGTCCCTGCACCAAGAGCTGCTGGGCCGGGACCTGCGGCTGCTCCGCAGCGCAGCATGAAGCACGTCCTGCCCCGACAGCACGAACTGAAAGGGGCTTCACATCACAGCAGTGCTGGGTCTCGCTAGGATGTAGCAGCAGAGCCTTGTGCGAAAGATCGGCACGAATGGGAGATTCAGAGCCTGGCCTTCAGATCCACACCGAGAAAGAAAGATTTACCCAAGATGTCTGAATCCGGTCTGCTTAACGCCACCCTAATGGCAACTACCTTTTCATATGCTCTTTATTTTAAGGCTTTACTTATGCCTTATGCTGCTGGGCTAAAAATTGGTCTGAGCTGTTAATTACCCTGTGCTTGGGACACTGTCGAACGAGCTAGTGTGTTCGTGAGCTTTGTAGAAGGGGTATGCGAGAAACAGACCCCACGGAGCTGCCTGCAAGAGGAGACCTGAGCAAAGTTTGTTCAGCCAGAGAGGTTTGCTGCGGATCATTGCAAGCTCAGGAACTGAAAATGCTGGAGAGGTGTTTGTGTGGCAGTGCATGAACTCACACTCAAATGTGGTAGGACAGAAAGCCAGGAAGGCACGAGGAAGAAGCAGTCAGGACATCTCTGTTCCGGAGAGGAGCAGAATGAGGGGGTGCCCTCTGGCAGAGGAGCACAATGGTGACCACACCGGTGGCTGTGGGATCAAAGGGATAAAAGGTGCTCCAGAAACAGGGACGTCTTGCCCCACTCTTTGCAGAATCAGCCTTGAGGATGTGGTGCCACATCTCCTGCTCATGCACAGACCCACGCACATAGACAGAAAGGACCACCCCGGCGCCGGTGGGCTGGGGGCACAGAGGCCGTGAGCTGTGAGGAGCACGGAGTGAGACCTCACCGGCTACAGGCAACCGTACCCAGCAGCCTGCATGCAACATCAGCTTTCTCGTGAGGCTCTTTGGGACCTCGGGAGCTGGCAGCTCGGCACTGGTTAAACACTCTGAGATACTCAGAGGAGTATTCTGCATTAACTCACCATTTTTGTCGATTGCTGGGTACTGAAAGTTTCTTCTCATGTCATCCAAAGACAGACCTGGAGAAGGGTGTTGCCCAGTGCTGCAAATTAAATCACGGGTGTCAGTTATGGTGAGACCAATAAAGCCACATCTCCAGACTATGAGTACTTCTACAGAGTCGCGAGGAAAAGAGAATACATGAAATACACCAGCCTGATGCCTAGCTACTGGCATTTGCAGTAAACAAAAAGCAGGAAAAAAGTTATGAAGCAAGAATATGAATCACATGCATGCTCACATTTCATCTACTCTCAGAGTGACTGCCCATGAATTCACTGTTGGGGTCTTCACAACTGTTCAGACGTTGCTATTTCAGAATGCAACACCGCAGGGCCCAGGCAGCCCAGGGATTATATTCTGGGAAACAGAATGCCTGACCCCTTCCCTCTGAAAATGCACACACTACAAAATTAAACCCTAAGAAGCAATTGTCGTTAGGAAGTGAAGTCATTAATCATCCCAGTGTGTTGTATAACTGAAAGTTACAGAAACTGTGGAAACCATTCCCTTCTGGTCAAGGGTTATGCCTCTGGGTGAATCTTCTGGAAGCTACGTATAGATTTGAATGCTGTTAGTTTGTATGCAAGAGATTATTTTCTTTGTAAAAGAATCCCCCTTAAAGAGCTGCTGGGTGCTGCTGAGGGGCCCCAGGGCTGCATGGGGAGCACCGGGCCATGGGACAAGAGAGGCCCCTGCAAGTGCCCTTCTCGCTTGCTCCTGTCTGTGCCAGCCCAATATGTCGCTTTCTTATTCCTTTTGTGCAAATTATTACATGCAACAGCAAAGCCTGGCCCTTTACAGAAAACAAAAGCCTCGCTCACACTGCCTTCATCCTGAGCTCAGTGCCCAGCCCCACGTCCTCTCCAGCAGCGCGTGGCAAAGGCAAAGCAGTTTGTAGGATATCACACCTTGCCAGGCGAGCGTTTCTGGTCTGATTGACACTTTCATGTAAAAGATTTCAGTGTCTGACTGCAGGTGTTTGCCTCCAGCCTCTCCAGGAACAGGCCAAGGCTCGATTCATTGTGCTCCTCTTCTCCAGCTCCCCTGTTCCAGCTCCCCATCTCTGCCGGGTGGCAGGGCCTGCCTCTCTCTGCTGTTGCTGTTTGTGGCTGCTAAGTGGTGCTAACGGGTAAGGTTTGGACCGAGCGCAGGGCTCTCCTGGCAGAGGGTAAGAGCACCATCGCCTGGCAGAGCACTCACTGCCCGCGGGGCAGGGACGGGAGATGGCTAAATGTGCCCTCAGGACCAGGTCTCCCAAGTGGTAGAGTAGGCTGCCTCAGATATGACTTAATGCTACAGGAATAGAGAGAACCCACATGTGGCTTTGTCTTAAAAAATTGTCGGGAGTTCTTATCCTTCCGTGGTCAGAAACTGAACGACCAGCAGGTTTCAGATGCGCCGGGGCAGGAGCAGCCGCAGCAATGCCGACTCCCTCGAATCTCTGTGAGGCTGAGACCCTTTTCCTCTTCCTTAAGGAAAAGGGAGTTGGCACTTGTATCTCCTGCCTCTGCACCTGCTGGGGCAGCCCAATGTCTGTGTGTCTGTCCCCGCCATTCTGGGCACCATCCCCACACCACAGCCTGGCACCCGCCCGGAGCCGCCGCTGCACCGCCTGCCTGCTCCCCAGCCCGAATCGTTCCTTGAATCCTACCACAACTTGCGATCAGGGTGAAAAAAGACCCACAACAGAGCCCAAACCCCAGTCTTGAGAAACACAGCATCAAACCGCGGCAGCTCTTCAGTTACTTCCCTTTTCTCCCAGAGCCGCTCTCTGGGCTCACGAGTCTCTCCCCAGGTTTTATCTCCATCACAGTCTCTGGTGAGCAGGGAAACAGGTGTTCCTCCTGTCCACACAGCTCCCTCTCATTAAACATTAGATAAACCCCAGGAATACCGAGAATCTAACAGAGCTGAGGGCATGTCAGAAACAAGTTTTCAGACAGTTGGTCAGAGGCGAGCTGTGCGCTCCCTAAAGGGGACAAATAGGTGTAAATGTAAGACGAAACGAACCTTCTCATACAGAATAATCATAATGGCATTTCAGTGTGACCTGACATTTCTGGGGTACCTGTTAACTAACAGCTCGCTGCACAAGGGGAGCTACTGCAACGTACCCGTTCATGGCTGAGTGCTGTAGGAAACCAGACGTCCCGTTTTACTTGGGTTTACGTGACAAGCTAACTTCAGATCTCTTTCACACAACGTTCTGAATTCATCCCGCATACTCTGCGCTTTGATTATCAGCTTCTGCTGGTGCACCAGCCAGCTGCTGTAAACGGGCAAAGTTTCCAGAGTATCTGGTAAACAGGAAAAAGATGGCTGTGGCAGTCTTGTCTGAGGCAGAATTCAGATCTCATTCCGCGCAGGTAGGCGTGCGCGCGCGGGGCCTGCGCGGGGGCTCCGGCAGCGGGTCCCGCCGCGGCGGGTCGGGCTGCAGCGGGCCCGCTCGGTGCGCGCCGGCCGTTCCCGCCGATGCCGGCTGGGCTCCGCCACTGCAGGGCGGCGAGGCCGCCGTGCTGCGGGCGGCGGACCCGGGCCCGCGGCGGCGGCTGGCGGGGCGGGGCTTGCGGCGAGGGGCGTGTTCGAGGGGGCGTGCCCTGACGGCGAGGGGCGGGGGCGGGGCCACACGGCTCTTCCCCGAGCAGCCGGCGACCCCGGGGCAGCCGGAGCGGGTTCTCGCTTCGGTGTGTCGGTGCCCGCCCCGCGTCGGTGCCCGCCCCGCGTCGGTGCCCGCCCCGCGTCGGTGCCCGCCCCGCGTCGGTGCCCGCCCCGCGTCGGTGCCCGCCCCGCGTCGGTGCCCGCCCCGCGTCGGTGCCCGCCCCGCGTCGGTGCCCGCCCCGCGGCTCCCGGTGGCGGCCCGGGCGCGGTTGCCGGGCAGACTGGCGGGAGTGGCGGGGTCTGTGCCAAAAAAGCCCCGAACCCGAGCGAGGGCGGGCCCGCGGCGCAGGCTCGGTGGGCCGAGGGGCGGGCGGTGGTGCGGCCGCTTTGGCGTGAAGTGCCGGACGCTGCGAAGGGGTTCCGCGGGCCCGGGCTGTGCTTTTCCCGCAGAGAGCCCGGTAGCTATGGCAGCCGCCAGGGGCGTGATGAGAGCCGTGAGAGTGCTGGAGTTCGGTGGCCCGGAGGTGCTTAAAGTCCAGTCGGATGTTCCGATTCCCCGCCCGAAGGAAAATCAGGTATAAGGGAGGTCTGCGAACGGAAATAACAGCGCTGAGTGGTCACGGGTACGCTCAGAACAGAATAAAGAATCCGAACCGGAATTTTTGCTGTCGAGTAAGTAGTTCTTGATCAGCACGTTCACAGTGCCTGAGACATGCCGTTTAACAAACACGGGCTTTTTACTGTTGCGTGGGTTTCTTATTCCATCTGAGGGATTTCCTGAAAGTGGCTTCACTTTCACAGCGAGTTTTTGCTGCCTTCAAGAACTTGGTTAGAGTGCCACGATACCGTGCTGTGAGTTCAAGTTCTAAATGTTTTGAACTATTGCTTAAAAAGTGTCTTTTCTCTTAGGTGTTAATTAAAGTCCACGCCTGTGGGGTAAATCCCGTCGAGACATACATTCGTTCAGGAACATACGCCAGAAAGCCGGCACTGCCCTACACCCCTGGCTCGGACGTGGCCGGCGTGGTGGAGGGCGTTGGGGAACAGGTGACCGCCTTCAAGGTATTTATACCTTGGGTTTTAATTCGCGGTTGTTTGTGGTGTCCTGTTTGTGCGATTGCTGTCCTGTTGTTCCTGGGTTTAGTGCTCATAATCATGTAATCTGTTCTGGGGGGAAAATCAGCTGTTGCGAAAACTGTTCAAATACCTTATTCCTCCAGTCTAGTAATTTTGCTGAGGTTTCCTCAGGGGGCAAGTCTTGGGACAGGAGGGGACAGTTATCAGTTTGCTAAAAGATATCTATGAAATTTGTTTACTTTCAAAATCTGTTCTTCCTCTCAAGTCACCAGACTGTTGGTTTCAGAAAAATGTAAAAACAGGGTTGGACTTTCTTGATTTGGAATGTATGTGACTGTTGTGGGAGAGATGAGTGATTTGATTATCTGGAGAGAAGAATCCTTTATTTTCTTATCAGTAGTTTGCTATATCTGCTGTTGGGTGCATTTTGTCCCTGATGGAAATCGTGGCGTTCCTTGCTGGAATGAGAGAGAGAAATGCTGAGATCAGTTTGTGCCACAGACAGACATCCCGATTGATTTCTCTATTTTCTTTCCCTCCTTTCCAGAAGGGTGACAGGGTTTTTACCACTGACACAGTCTCTGGAGGATACGCAGATTACACAGTTGCTGCAGCTGATAAAGTCTTTCCTTTGTCGGATAAACTGGACTTCAGGCAAGGAGCGGCGGTTGGAATCCCCTACTTCACTGCTTACCGGGCTCTTTTCCAAAAGTAAGGTGCCAAATCTGGGTTTGTGCAGTTTGCTTTTGAATATTTGAAATGTCGACGCCTGTATTTTCATTGTTCCGTAAAATACGGGGAGGTGGGAAGTGGGAATAAGGAGTGGGAAATGTTTAAAACGCTGAAGTTAAATTTGTTTTCCTGATGGAATTGTCAGGTAATCATTACATAGAACCAGTGACTGTATTTTCCTGTTAATCATTTCTTCTTAAGAGGACAGGCCTGGAAAGCCTTCTTTGGTAAGTATCATGTAATAAAACATGTAATGTAATGCCCATATTTTCTGGTTTTCTGTTCAGAGGGCGTGCCAAAGCGGGGGAAACTGTGCTAGTGCACGGTGCAAGTGGAGGAGTAAGTATTTTGAGAAGGCGAGTTATAAGAAATGCTGCATTCTGTCCTCGTATCTGCTTTTGTCTGTGATGTGATTTGTGGTCACGTTTATATCAGTTAATGGGCTAAGAAGAGTAGGTTTTTATTTCAGACGCTTCAGGGTACTTCCTGAGAGAAAACTAAAAGTGAGGAGCTGTAAATTTAAAATATGTACAAGTTATTTTCAGTTCTTGGGGTAGTAATAATCAGAGGGGCATAGCTGTGCATTTCTGGGGTATCTGTACCTGTTAGCTAACAGCTCGCTGCACAAGGGGAGGTACTGCAACGTACCCGTTCATGGCTGAGTGCTGTAGGAAACCAGACGTCCCGTTTTACTTGGGTTTACGTGACAAGCTAACTTCAGATCTCTTTCACACAACGTTCTGAATTCATCCCGCATACTCTGCGCTTTGATTATCAGCTTCTGCTGGTGCACCAGCCAGCTGCTATAAACGGGCAAAGTTTCCAGATAATCTGGCAAACAGGAAAAAGATGGTTGTGGCAGTCTTGTCTGAGGAAGAATTCAGATCTCATTCCAGGGTGCTGGAATGACACTTGGCATCGTAGCCTCTTTTAGTTTAAGGAGGGGAAAAAAAAAAAAAAGTACTGTTTCTATTCTTACTTATTTTATATTTCTTGAGAAGATCTGCATGCAATGCAGATCTGCTGCTCTGTGGACTCATAACCTCTGCCACAGGCACGCAGCTGGGTGAGCAGGGAGAGGTGTGTGGGTTCGGAGCACGTGCTGAAGAGAAAAGATGGTTGGTGCTTATCTCTTCCTCCGGGCGATGCTGACTTTCATAATGATTCTTAAAAATGTGCCTCCTTCTGAATCCTCCTCTGAAAAACAGTATGACCATGGTGTATTTTGATTGATGGTGATTGTTTTTTTCATTCGCTTCAAAAGTGGTGATCTGCAGTAGAGAGAATGAGATCACCCAAGCAGTTTGGGTCGATCCTGGCCAGACAGATGGTCGTGGTAGATGTTTCTGAGAACTCTGTCCATTTGTTTTGTGTGTTATTCATAAATAGCTAAACAGCAGAGCCACAGAATGAAGTTTTTGTGGTTTGCTTGTGTATTTATTTGTTTGTTTGTTCCCCTGCTGCCCAATATAAATGCGTGCCTGCTGTGACGTGCCCTGAGGAGGCACCCAGCCCTGGGGGGTGGCTGAGACACTGAGTTTCAAAAGGTGTCATTTCATCTGTTTGGGAAAGGTGCAAGAGTAGTGTCAATAAAATTTGTACCTGCAGGTTTTCTTTGTGGCATATGATGCACATATGCCACAAGTAAGTGGCATAAGTGTCACAAGCAAGTGATTCTACGAAGAGAAAAATTTCCTTGGCTTTGTATGAAATGTACCTGGTCCACCTTTACCAGACAGACAACGTTCTGTGTGGATTTATGTCAAATGCCAATAGCTGTTAAACAAAATCACAAAGCGCTATCATGTGTCTGTAAATATATTTATTTTTTTTTAACGGCTATTTGGCTATCTTTAAGATCCAGATTACTTAATAAAGATGTCCCTGCTCACTGCAGGGGAGTTGGACTAGATGACCTTTAAAGGTCCTTTCCAGCCCAGCACATTCTATGATTCTGGTTAAGAAAAAAGGTTTGTTACAAGGCCGGCTTTTTAAATGGGTAAATTCCAAGTTACTGGTAGAATAGATAAAGTTTAAAATGCTAACAAAGAAAGAGGAAAAAACACTTTTTTTTTTTTCCTTCCCCCTCAGGTGGGAATAGCAACGTGTCAGATTGCCAGAGCTTATGGTTTAAAGGTTTTGGGTACAGCAGGAACTGAGGAAGGAATGAACACGGTCATGAGAAACGGCGCTCACCAAGCATTTAATCACAGAGAAGCTAATTACACTGATAAAATTAAGGTAAGCGTGTGTCAGGGCTAGGTGGTGCAGTGTGTGCTTTTCTTACTCACAAAATGGGAACAGTTGTTTGCAGTTTTTCAAAGTGGCTTTATGTAGGAGCGCTGATGTGCTGCCTTTTCCATTTCTACGCACGACAAGATTTTTCCAGGCTGGAAGCGCTGAGCTTTCTTCCCAGGCAGTGGCCTTTAGAAACTCTTGGGAAGGCTGTCTGGTGGAAAAGGACCTGGGCGGTCTGATCGACAGCCGGCTAAGTATGAGCCAGCAGCGTGCCCAGGTGGCCAAGAAGGCCAACGGCATCCTGGCTTGTATTAGAAATTGTGTGACCAGCAGAAGTAGGGAGGTGATTGTCCCCCTGTACTCAGCACTGGTGAGGCCACACCTTGAGTGTTGTGTTCAGTTTTGGGCACCTCAGCATAGGAGAGATATCGAGGTGTTGGAGCGAGTGCAGAAGAGGGCGACAGAGCTGGTGAAGGGCCTGGAGAATAGACCTTACGAGGAGCGATTGAGGGAGCTGGGACTGTTCAGTTTGAGGAAGAGGAGGCTGAGGGGGGACCTCATCATGCTCTACACTGACTGGAAAGGACATTGTAGAGAGGTTGATGCTGGTCTCTTCTCACAGGTCATTAGGGACAGAACCAGGGGGAATGGGTTCAAGTTGCAACAGGGCAAGTTTAGACTGGACATTAGGAAGAAATTCTTCATGGAAAGAGTGGTCAGACACTGGAACAGACTGCCTAGGGAGGTGATTGAGTTGCCATGCCTGGATGTGTGTTAAGTGTCGCTTAGATGTGGTGTTGGGTGATATGGCTTAGGGGTGAACTTGTAGTGTAGGGTTACTGGTTGTAGTGTAGGGTTAATGGTTGGACTTGATGATCCCAAGCATTTGACACAGTCTCCCACAGCATCCTTGCTGCTAAACTGAGGAAGTGTGGTCTAGACTCTCGGGTAGTGAGGTGGACTGTGAGCTGGCTAAGGGGAAGAAGCCAAAGAGTTGTGGTCAATGGGGAACAGTCTGGTTGGAGACCTGTATCCAGTGGAGTCCCTCAAGGGTCGGTACTGGGACCAGTATTATTTAATATATTCATCGATGACTTGGATGAGGGACTAGAGAGTACTATCAGCAAGTTTGCTGATGACACCAAGCTGGGAGGAGTGGCTGACACACCAGAAGGCTGTGCTGCCATCCAGCGAGATCTGGACAGGCTGGAGAGTTGGGTGGGGAAAAATTTAATGAAATATAACAAGGATAAATGTAGAGTCTTGCATCTGGGTAGGAACAACACCTGGTTCCAGTATAAGTTGGGGAATGACTTATTAGAGAGCAGTGTAGGGGAGAGGGACCTGGGAGTCTTGGTGGACAGCAGGATGACCATGAGCCAGCAGTGTGTCCTTGTGGCCAGGAAGGCCAATGGCATCCTGGGGTGTATTAGAAGGGAAGTGGTTAGTAGGTCAAGAGAGGTTCTCCTTCCCCTCTACTCTGCCCTGGTGAGACCCCATCTGGAATATTGTGTCCAGTTCTGGCCCCCTCAGTTCAAGAAAGACAGGGAACTGCTGGAGAGAGTCCAGCACAGGGCAACTAGGATGATTAAGGGAGTGGAGCATCTCCCTTATGAGGAAAGGCTGAGGGAGCTGGGGCTCTTTAGTTTGGAGGAGACTGAGGGGTGACCTTATTAATGTTTACAAATACCTAAAGGGTGAGTGTCACGAGGATGGAGCCAGGCTCTTATTGGTGACAACCACTGATAGGACAAGGGGTAATGGGCTGAAACTGGAACATAAGAGGTTCCGCTTAAACTCGAGAAGAAACTCCTTCTCAGTGAGGGTGACGGAGCACTGGCACAGGCTGCCCAGGGAGGTTGTGGAGTCTCCTTCTCTGGAGACATTCAAGACCTGCCTGGACACGTTCCTGTGTAGCATAATCTAGGCGTTCCTGCTCTGGCAGGGGGATTGGACTTGATGATCTTTCGAGGTCCCTTCCAATCCCTAACATTCTGTGATTCTGTGAGTCTGTGAAGGGTCTTTTCCAATCTGAACTGTTCTATGATTCTATGATTCTATGATTCTATGATTCTATGATTCTATGATTCTATGATTCTGTGATTCTTGCATTCCAGCAAATTCAGCATAGCACAGTATGCCAGTGTTAAACTTCTTCACTGTCAACCTTGGTACAAAGGCTCTATCTGAAATTTAAACAATAAAATGTGAGTTACCTCTAGCATAATAACCAGTGGTACCCGAGCTCTGACTGGAGCAATTTAAATAACGTATTCTGTCCTGTACAGGAATACACACAGATGGAAGGAGTGGATATAATAATAGAAATGCTCTCCAACATCAACCTTGCTACTGACCTGCAGCTGCTGGCCTACGCAGGCAGGGTGATGGTGAGTTTTTGCTGTCACTGACTCGAGTTTGTGCATTTGGTCACGCAATTCAGCAGTTGTAACTGGAACTGTCTCTTAACTGGTTTGTAACAGGTTGTGGGCTGTAGAGGTTCTATCGAGATAAACCCAAGAGACACTATGAGTAAGGAATCGAGCATAATTGGAGTTGGTCTGTTCCTTGCAACTGAGGTAAGGAACTTTCATTTTAAAGAGTGTTTTGTTGTCTTATT
The DNA here is from genome assembly GCA_020746105.1 of Trogon surrucura. Lineage (NCBI taxonomy): Eukaryota > Metazoa > Chordata > Aves > Trogoniformes > Trogonidae > Trogon > Trogon surrucura. Next base: position 13,371,614 of record CM036624.1, read on the forward strand.
CCAACAACTCTCTACTTGGAGTTAGAGTTGTTTGTAGGAGTGAAAGTGTATTTCATTATAACTTGTTTGCTCATCCCTTCGCATTTTGATTTAATCTCAGAACGTCATAAAATACTTTTGGGTTGTGGAACTTGGTTTAACACTTGCATGGGTCGTCAATACTTTCCTAAAATGTACAGACCCCGTGGTCAGTGCTGCCTTTGTTACATGCAGGAGGAGAGGCAGGAATGTGCAAGAGCAGTCCTCGATGGCATAGAAGCTGGCTGGCTGAAACCAACTGTAGGCCCTGAATATCCGCTGGAGAAAGTAGTTAAGGCTCACGAAGAAATTATTCATAGCGGTGGCGCTCGAGGAAAGATGGTGCTCCTTCCATAAAGTCCTCTTCGTTTACTTGGTAGCTGTTCTAACTGCACCTTTGCTCACGCCATTCATTGAATCTATGTTCCAAAACATACTTTTGATCAGGTTTGAAAGTAGCAGCAGCTGCTAACTTAATTAATTACCTTAATTAATTAACAATATTTTCTTTTTGTAATAAGCATAGTTGCATATACTTTGAAATAATTTTGGTAGCTTTCTTGGCTGATGTGGAAATAGTAAATTTTGTCTGCCGGTGTGGCCGTGGGCTGCAGGGGCAGAGCTTGGGACTTTTGAGGCAGAGCTTGGAGTTGCGCTCCGGCTGAGGTTGCAGCGACGCAACAGAATGACATGGCGCGGAATGACGCCTGCTAAAATTTTTATCCAAATGATTTGTTTAACCAGATAACTAACCATATCCATCTAACTAGGACCCTGTAAATTCTTTATCACCCAAATTTGTCTTGTCTATCTTTTGTCACATAATTGACTTGGAATAAAAGCTTTTACTGCCAAAATCGTTCACTTTTCAGCTCAGAAGATGGCCAAAGAGCCTCTCGAAGTGAACGGCTGGGCAGCAGGGGGAGTTTCATTTGGCTGTGTCTGATGGGCAGTCTGGGGTGAAAGGGTCCTGGTTTCTCCAAAGGGACCCCGACTCTGAAGCTGCGCACGTCTGCTGCTTTGGAACGGAGCGTGCCAGCCGAAGCAGCAGATTCCATGACGGTGAACGGCCGGGTAGCGAGGATTTCAGTTCTTCCTGTGACCTTCATTGTACGTGAGGTCATCTGAACGCCCGGCTGCAACAACGAAAGAAGAGGCTGCACCCCTTCCGTGGGTCCTGAGAGTCTGTGTGGTTTCCTAAGTGAACGTGTGCACACTGCTGACGTGTTCCAGATACCATCTCACTAAGGAAGGATGATTTCTCTGATAGGTTGACAGTTTTTACCCTCAAAATACTGTTTGGTATTACAGGCACTTCCTTTCGAGGGTATAATTCTCTAATGAGCAGTGAAGTTATCACTTGCAGAAGAGTTTTCTCAACTTCCAGGATGAGCTTTTCTGTTCCTCTGAGGAAAAAGTGAGTCCTGACTGAACAGAAACTGTTTCAAAGTATTTTTGTCTGTGAGGGTCACTGGCTTTTTAACAGTCGGTCTGGATTCATTTGGTGTCATCACAAGTCAGCACACATTCCCTGAATTCACGTGCAGTGTCCTCAGGGTGGTGGCCTCATCACACTAACCAGTTTTCAAGCTGTGATTTTTGTCTGAGGAGGCATTCTGCTGATGTTTTGCTTAATCTACGCTAAGACAGTAATTGGGAAGATCTTTTGAAAATGTCTGGATTTCTCCTCTGTATTTGTGAACCCTGGTTAAAATATTAAAGTGAGAGAGGGTCCCACGCTCTGTCTCCTTATGAGCCTCTCGATCAGATCTTAGCGTTTTGTTTTAGAGCTTGGTTGACTGCGATTGATCTGAGCGTGGTTGGGAGAAATCAAACCCCGACCCACGACTTGTCTCTGGAGCATGCAGTGGGTTGGCTTCTGTGCCCACCTGTCCTGCAGGAACAACCGGCTCCATTGAGGAGATGGGACACTGTTCGCAGTGAGGTCTAGCTGACATTCGTGTGCCTTCACTGTACTTGGCAAACAGGTTTAAAACAATGTTTTGTGGTTTGTTTTTTTGGTTTGGTTTGTTTGGTTTGGAGTTGAAATATTCTCTTGTCCCTTGTGCTGTCGCTGCTAAATGGATGAAAGTATTTTGGCCATTTCTTAGTGGAAAGTGGATGATTTATTGTAAGTGGATGAAAATAAAGAGAAAAATTTTCTTTTTTACTCTAGCAAAAAGATGTGGTTTTGTGTCATTGTAGTTGACTTGGATAACAGTAGTTGAGTTCTCAAGGAATCGTAGAATGGTTTGGGTTGGAAGGGACCCTCAAGACCACCCTGTTCCAACACCCTGCCCTGGGCAGGGACCCCTCCCACCAGAGCAGGTTGCTCCAAGTCCCGTCCAGCCTGGCCTTGGGCACTGCCAGGGAGGGGACATCCTTGGAGCAAGATGATCTTGGAAGTCCCTTCCAACACAGACTGGTCTATGGTTCTATGACCACAGGGGCCGAGGAACTGGCGGGAGCTGCGTGGCTGCTCAGCCCGACGGTGAGGGTGTGAGAAGGATGAGCCCAGCGTAAGTGATGTGGGGAGGTAGCTCTGGGGCTGAGTCAGGTGGAAGATGCTGATCGTTCCTGTTCATTCAGGCAGAGTGCAGTCTGAGGCAGCGATGGCACGGAGGGAGTCTGCGGTCCCACTTGGTGATGCTGCCAAGAAAAGTAAAACATCTTTTAAGGTACTAACTAGCAGGTTGAGAAACAGTCCACTGGTGGGTAGGCTTATGGAGATGGTGTGCATAGAAAAACGTGTGTTTTCTTTATACATTGTGTGGCTTTGGTCAGAGAATTTTATACGAACAAGTGGCTTATGACTACAGTGACTCCTTTCTCTCTTAGTGCCGCCTCTGCATTGTGGCTGATGCTTAGAGATGAAATTCGGAGCGGTTTTCTTGCCTGTGTCCGCTTCGCTGCTGTTTACACGGGCAGGGTTTGTTAGGGGGTTTCTCACCAGAAGGTGTCAGGGTAGTTCTTCTATTGCTATTACATTGCTGGCTTCTCCCTGCAAAGCTTGCACAGCAGGACACCAGGACTTGGACTGCTTTGTGGGGAAATGTAATACAACGTTTAATTCTTTTGACGGCTTTTGATGTACCGTACAAATGGAGGAGGCTATTTTAATTTTGGAAGTAGTGTGAATAAAAGTAACGACGTAGCACCGGACACTGAGCGCAGGTGGGAGTGAGAGGCTGTGGTGGGTGCCTGCAGGCTGCGGGCAGGAGATGCTTGGTGGAGGGTCCCGGCCGTGTGGCTGTGGTGTTGCAGAAATAAGGTCAGGCCGCAGCCAGCGGCTATAAGAGCCCAGCACCACTGTCGTGCTGGAGGCGGGGGCATCGCTCTGCCCTCGGCTCTGTTACAGCCGCCCAAGCCTTACGCATCCGCGCAGACCCACCTTCGCTGGAATTTGCAAGGGGGGGTGGCTGGGATGTCCAGGGTGCTCCTGGCCCTGTTCTCTGCCAGAGAGACATTGATGTCCAGTGCGGGGAAAATCATCCTGCCTAGGGAGCTTCTTCAGCTGCTGCAGCGTCATTTCTGAGAGCCCTTACTTGTCACATTTGTGGCTCATCTCTCGGGCGTGTCTGCTCTGAGCAAGCCACCCGTCCAGAGAGTCTGCCAGCCTGGAGTCCTTGGTGCAGGTGCCCTGCTAGGACATGCTGTCCCCTCGGCAGAAAGATGGAAGAAGGGGACGAGGATTCGCAGACCATTGAATTGGGCAGACTAATTCTGCCAGGCTGTTTATTTTTGGGTAACCTGTCCCGATTCGATGGGATGGGTTTCTGAAGCGGGAAGGGCTGCTCGGGATCTCGCTTCTGCGCCGGCCTTTGCGCCTGTGGCAGGGCCGGGGTTCACGGGGTGCAGTTGTGTGCACAGGCCGGGCCAGCAACTGCTGCTTCTGCAACAGCAAACAGCGGAGCTGTTCCGAAAAGGGGCCACTGTTTGTTAGGCTCCTTGTGCCCAGAGTAAATGTTGCCCGACCCACTCCCGGCTCCCCCTTCGCCTCCCGGGACGCCCCCGTTCCCGCCGGGCCCGCAGCCCCGGGGCTCAAAGCGCCGGCGGGGTCGGGCCGGGCCGGGCCGGGGGGGGGGAGCCCGGGAGCCCCGCCCACCCGCGCCGTGTCCTAGCGACGCCGGGGACGCGGCCAGAGCGCCGGGCTCCCTGGCAGCGCCTGGCCCATGGGCCGCCCGCCGCCGCCATGGGAGGCCCGCAGGCGGGGTGAGTGTGGCGGGGCCGCGGCGCCGGGCCGGCCCTTCCCGCCGGGCGAGGGGGGCGGCCGAGGGTGTCACCCCCGAGCAGGCGGCGGCGGCCGTTACCGGCGGTTGTTCCGCCGGGCTCTGCGGGCACCGCGACGTGCGCAGCCGGGCAGCCGCGGAGGTGCTGCCGCCCGGCGGGCTGCGGCGGGGGGTGCCCCGGGTCCTGCGACCGGGGCCGGGGGGAGCGCCGCGCACCCCGATACCGCCGACCCGGAGCGCCCCGGGGGCACCGGCAGGTCGCGGGGCCGGGGATGGAGTCCGGGGCTGGTGTTGTTCCCGGGGGAGAGTGTTGTTCTTGGGGGGGTGTTCTCTCTGGGGGGTGTTCTCTCTGGGGGGTGCTGTCCCCGAGAACAGCGGGGCCGCCGAGCTCGGGCTGCCCTTTGGGGCCGGCGAGCTGCCGAGTGTCCCGACTTCCCTGAGCTGCCGTGAGTGACAAACACCGAGAACCTCTGCAGGTCTCCGTGACAGAGCCTGACAGGTCCCGTTGTAGCGGGAGACGCTCCCGAGTAAAGAAATAACGGCACAACTTGCTCACTCAGGGCCCTGCAGCAAACCAGCAGTGGAGCCGGAGCCCTTTGGCTCCGTTTCCGTGTCTGGTTGTGTTCCAGACTGGAACCTGTAGCGTGGTTTGATTATTTAAAATCTTAAAAAAATTGTTGTGCGTGAAAATCTCTTTTATGAAGAAATATATAGAATTCCAAGCAAAATACTTCAGTGGGGTCTAATGGGTGCGGAGGAAAGGGGACAGTGGCTCCACTCGTTCTGTTGCCTGGGCTGGGGCACTGCCGGCTGTCCTCAGCGGTAAATAGCCAACTTCGACAAAGAGTAAAGAAAGTAGCATGAAGCTTTTAAAACAAAACCCCAAGTGAATGTGACCCGTGTGTCCACGAGGCAAGACGACGGGTGGTCTGGCCGAGGTCCGATGGCCAGGGCTGAAGGGCCACTTAGGCAGAGGTACGGTGAGATTTGGGGAGACTGTGGGCTCTCCCTTCCTTGGTTATCAGCCGAGTAAAATTGTGTGTGCGCTTCAGGGTTTTGGAATAGACCAATTAATTACTGTTAGACTCCAGAGCCCCATCGAATTTTCAAGTCGTGTGCCAACTGCCGTGAGTTCTGGTTCAGTAGTTGTGTTCCTGCGAGGCTTCTCAGGAGCCCAGCAGCAGCAGTAGCTGAAGCGACTCCAGGCAGAAGCGGAGCAGTTCCTGGTGGTGAGGTCCAAAGGTGCGGCCGAGGGCCGGCTGGCGAGCCGGCACACGCCGGAGGAGCAGAGTTGTGGACCGGGGGCTGTTGTCGGGCGGTTGATGCACATGTTACAGCCCTGGCTCCTGACGAGGCAAGAGGTTCCTTTGGTGGAGACTGGGGGCTGTTTTCCTGCCTTTTGGTCTTCTGAAGCGATGGCACCTTTCTCACAGGGAGAGGAACCCAAGTGCAGCATCACTGGCCTTGTTCACTTGGTGTAAGCTTGGAGGCACCAAACAAAATAGGCATTTATGGTCAATAGTGCAATCAAGCAGTCATCTTCTGAATGCCCGTGCTGGCGAGCAGATGGCGAAATCCTGCTCTCTGCAACGGAATTGTAACTTCCGATTCCCAGGCCCACGTGTGCCCGTTAGGTCATTCCCAGCTGGGATTTGCAGCGTCTTTACTTTCAGGATTTAACACTGAATTCGTGTTCTGCAGAAAGCCGCTCTGCCACCATCTGCTTTGGCAGGGGGATGTACTTCATGGTGGCTGAGGAGTTTCTGTAGTTTGGGAAGGGCAGACAGGCACGAGGTATCTGGAAGTCTCTGGGGAGCAGTCTGTGCTCCCAAACAGGACGTGCGGGGCGGGTGCCCTGTCTCGTGGGTGTGGGACTGCTGTTCGTGCTGAGGTTTGTTCTGTCTGGAAGCCAGACGAGCCTTTCTTGTTTATGCCCCAGCAGAAAGAGAGCAAGACCCAGGAGCTGGTTAGGGCGAGGGGATGTCTGTGGGGCGATGAGCTCCCGCAGTGACGGGCGGCACCGGGCGTGGAGTTGCCTGTGACCCCAGCAATCAGCTGCTACGGATTTGCTGATCTGTTAGAGGATTTCTTTGGTGAACAGTCACCAATTTAATTGCACTGTAAATTTTAACTGTGGAGATTTGCTTTACAAAACTGACGTAGGATGCCTACCGTGACTTTGTGCTGCTGCCGTTCCAAATGAGTAAGGGTGGGCCTAAAAATCATGGTGACACATGGCACTGGCTCTGAAGAGAGTGCGCTGTTAGCTGAGAAAAAAGACAGATACTGTTAATTAATAGTGGCAATGATAATGCAATGAAAATCCTGTTGAATACAGAGTTCCAAGCGGGCAGTTCCTTAATTTCATAAAAGCCCTGCCATCAGCTCTAGCATGTTTTGTGTTCAGTGTATTCTTGTCATCTGCACAGCAGGGCTCCCTGCAGCTGCAAACGTCATCCTTCCTGGGCATTTTGGGCTGATGTGAGTTTTATTTTGGCCCTTGCTGTGTTTCTTTTAAAGCAAATTACATCATGGCTCCTTTGGTTTCTCTGTCTCCGATCTGCCCGTCGGCCTGGGTATTTATACTTGCCTTGATGAATATTTTACTTCTGTTGATTGAGAAAAAGAAGCGTTTGCTCCTGTGACAGCAGCTGATGTTTCTGCGCGGGTGGTTCTGGTGTTTCCTGGCGGCGTGAGCGATGCTGAGGGGTGAGGGTTGAGCACAAGGCTGACCCGCATCCCTGGCAGGGGCAAGACCCTGCTGCCCCCAGGAACGGGACGTGACTGCCCCCAGCTCCCGCTCCGTGAGCTCTGGAGACGTCCAGAAAAAACGGGCTTTTTGGACTTTGTGCGATGTGACTTCTGCAGAGCGCTGCTCAAGGCTGCGTGTTTTGCTCACATGCCTTTTGGCCGGTTCAGCACTCCCGCCTGTTATAGGGGGTTTAGAGGTGACATTTGTATGTAGTTCTTAAATATTTAAATCTCTGGAAGCAAAACTTCTCAGACACCCACTTCTGTTGTCCTTTGGTTGATAATATGTGCAGGAGCAGAGGAACAAGTGAGACCAACGGTCTGCTTTGCTGAAGAGCTTGTTTCTGACGGGTAATTCGTGACATTTCTCAAGTATCTTCCCCCAGCAGCACGGCTCTGCCACCGCCCCAGGGTCCAGCCATGTCCTTTCCAGTGGGTTAATGGAGTCCTTATTTCCTCCAATACCCATTTTGAACTTTGAGTTTCATTCAGCATTTCTAAAGACCGGGCTGCTCGTAGTTTAAGTGAGAAAAAACCATGCACAAAGGCTTCTTTCAACCTGAAGTTGCTGCATGATTGTGCTCAGGTGGGAGTTGCATTTTAACTTGTTACATGGTCCATGAAAGACTAGATGGAAGTAAAGGAAAGGAAACGGGACTGAGTTTCTCCTCTGCCTCCACCTGCTGCTGCCAGGTGATACCACAAGTCAATCCTTGGCACAATTGATCTAATCTGATGGTTTCAAATGTGAATGCAAACAGTGGATTAAGAAAGTATTGTAGAACTGTTGCCATAGCACTAGTGTTTAGTCAACATGCGTAACAGGGTGTAAGCTATTTGTTTAAAGTTTAATTTATTGTTGGTAGGCTACCTGTGAGATTATTGTGAAAACTCGGATAAAATTGCTGTAAATCCATAATATTTTGGGGTGGATTTTTTTTTGATTTATTTTTTAATTTTTTTTTTCTTTCCTTGAGTATACTTTTGTGTGTGGTAACTCAGCCTTTATCTTGAAATTATCCCATTGAAAGTTATGTAATGGAGGTACAGTGGTATTTAAATTTAAAGCCAAAGGAAACAAAAGAGATCAATCTCTTATTGTGCAATTAAAACATAGCTTGCCTAGAGAACCCAAAGGTCAGGCTGAACGTATTGTGCGATATCCGAGTGTATAAGTTTTATAAATGTGAAAGATTTTAGAGTACTAAAAACTTAAGCCTACTGTCAATTCCTTTATTATTTGGCCTGTTTTCCAGAGGGTGAAGTAAGATAAGGTTGTGCTAAGAACTACCGAACAATACATCTGCTAGTGATGGATGCTTCCAGTTTTGGGGTCCATTCTCGTACTTTAGGTTCAGTTCTGGACGCTCTGATCTTTGGTAGCTGTGACGATTTAGCTCTGTTGGCTTTCCAGAACAGCGTGATGCTCCCTGGGTGGGCTGCGTGGGCTGCATCTCCACCTTTGTGGGTCTTACAGCTTTTCACCAATAAAGAGAAGAAAGATGCAGTTTGTTCACTTCTGATTGTTCAATGTACATGTTAAAGAGAATCCCGATAGACGTGGGAACTGGGGAAGACTTGAGAGGTTCTTGCATTAGCTTTCTATCTATCTATCTATCTATCTATCTCTCATCATTCATATATATGTATATACACACTCAAGGAAAGAAAGTGCTGTGGATGCAAAGGAGGACTTGTGTACCGCCACAGATGAGCGGGTGCGTTTCCCACAGTGTGCATTTCTCTTTTGTTTACTGTGAGCAAATGGGTCCCGTAGAGTAAAATGTAGTAGCTGCACTCAGAGGGGGTAAAAAAAAGAAGATTCTAGACAAATCAAGCTGCACTTCAGACAAACTGCTGCCACGTAGTGACAGCCAGCAAAACCATACTGTGGTAATATATGCTTGCTATATGTTTATAAATACTGCAGAAGTAATGAATCCTGCCCTGTACAAGTTTGGTGCAGTTGGATTTATGAGTATGCTTGTGGGACAAGCATTCTCGGCTGTTTCTTTAAATAAATACTCTAGAGTCCCTGTCGCATTCGAATAAATGGTCCCTGGAACGGGCAGGGCGGTTCCTAACCTTGCTGTCACAGATTGGTTTTCCTGGGTGGTTTGTGAGTTCTGGTGGTATAAAGGTGAACTGGAGAACTGTTTTTTGAATCAGGCTTTTTTGATAATGAATGAATTAGTGGTTGGCCAGGCAACATTTTAGCAGACATGTAGCTGAATCCCAGTTAAGAAGATGCTTCAAAACAGGAGGGATGACTTAAGCCTGTTTTTGGACACCTGAAACAGAAGCTGTGTAGTCTTCTGTGCAAGGGTTCCAAGCCAAGAGTTTGGTGTGCAGTCCCTCGGATGGTGGGAGCATTAAAGACGAGGGAAGTGGCATTGAGAAACGGCTGGAGATGTGGATTCTGGAGGAGACTCTGGCTGAAAACACACATAAGGAATCTTTGTCAGAACCAAGATTTGCACCCAAGTTAATAACGTGTATGCTGAGTTCCAAGCCAGTGAAAACAGCAGGGAAGCAGTGCTCTGTCGTAAAATAGGTGTTGGTGCTGGGGTTGCTGGGGCACGGGGCCTGTGCCCACGGGCTGGGCCAGGACCTGGCTCCGGGCACGGCACTGACCCTCGGAGGGTCCGAGGTTGTCCCCTGGGGAGGCTCCTGGGGGAGCTGGTCTTGGGGGAGACCTTCAGGGCTGGGCTCTGCTGGCCCCACGCCGCTCGGTGCTGAGCCGCTGGGCCTTAGGTGGGAGCCACTTGTTTGTTCCAGAGGCAGTAAGATACTGCTTTTACATAATCCAGTGGGCATTTATGCCACAAAACACTGGGTGTGACTCATCCAGACAGCATTTTGTGCATCAGACTATCGGGTAGGTCTGTATAAGTTAAACTGTAAGAATTTGTCTGCCAAGGGGATTATATGCATCTGTATTGATTTTATTTCAGATTTCTTGCGACCTACAATAGCCTTACCGACAAACACCTGGTTGGATATTTCAGCAATACCAGGATAAGACAACATCTCCAGAGATCAGGACTGGTGAGACTGAGAAGTTTCTTTTTCTGAGGGACCAAAAAAAAAAGATTTCTTTGTTTCTTTTAATATTGCACAAGTGAAACCACTGGTGGTTCTGTGGCACATTTGTTAGAGGTATGTGTTGTCGTTGGGAGAGATCTGACCAGCTGGCCAGACGTGTGGAATGGCGCTGTGCCTGACCAGAGCCCCGGCGGTTGATCACGCTGCGAGGTTTTGGTAAATTTTGATAAGTGTTTTTGTTTTCACTCCATGTTTCTTTTTGCTCATTGGAGTTTGCCTCTGCAAGATCTTTCAGTTTGTAGGTGTACAGAATCATAGTGACTCTCTTAATTTTTTTCAAACCGTGAAGTCTAAGCATCTTTGACTCTCTTAGTTGTGCAAATAGCTTCAGTGTTATTTTTCAGAAGTGTTTTCAAAAGGAAAACTGGAGGATTTGGTAAAGGTGAATGTGCCGAATGTTTCTAAACATACTTATGCACTCTGAGGCGTGACCCTGTTCAGCGCAGACAGATGCAACCCTACACAGTAGGACGGGGAGTATTTAATTCCCCTGACTGGGGCAGTGGCCCATGAAGAGTAAAGCTGAGCCCTCAACTGTCAGGAGATGCAACTGCTGCTCTCCTGCTCTCCTCGCTTGGCTGATGGGGCCCACGGGGACAGAGAAGGGACAGTTGTGTGTGGGGAAGGTGAGTTCCAGCACCAGGAGGGAAGCAGAGGTGGTAGCTAACCGGGAAGAGAAAGTGACCTTTGTGGGAAGTTGCACTGTTTACAAACAGACCTTACACTGTGTTTATGGCAGATCTCAAGGAGTGGAAGAATAATACCTGAGAAGGAGTACCGACAGAATGCCGTGAGGAGGGATCACCAAAGATGCATACAGGAGTGCCTGGCTCGGGCCATATCTCTCAAGGTCCTTGACCTGGAGGTACGCCTTTCAGATCGGTGTGCGAGCCTCTTCAGACACTTGCCTGCTGGTAGCTCCCCTGGGCTGCTCTCTGTAGCTCCCCTGAATGTCTCTCTGCTGCTGGAAGAGGGACAGTCTTTGTGCTTGACACTCCCCATGTGAAACCTCTGCTGGGCTCTACCTCTTAAACCACGTTGTCATCAGGACCTGCGCTGTCCTGGCTCACTGCTGCTGCTCTGCAGGCATCAGGTTGTGGGATGATATTCACAGGGCTGGTTTGCTTAAAGAAATTCTAGTCAAAACAAAATAGTTTAGACATGGTTATACATCTCACCTGAGCACAAGATTTGGGCACATTCGTGTTACGTATCAGGAATGGAGTTGGTCCCTACAGCTTTACAGATGCTCACTTGTTCCCTTGCCAGTGTTCATGTACCTGGGTGTAATGCATGTGGATCGAATCAGCAGTGGTTTTATGACAGGGCTCAAGGAGGGTCAGGACCAGGGAGCAGGCAGGTGATAAGCAGAGCGGGAGCAAGCGTTCTTACGTTTGTTGGCATCTTGTAGTGTCCATTAATGAGGTTTCTCTTTCTCATACATTGGTAGCATCATCATCAGCTGGAAATGAAAGGGAAACTTGAAAGCTCTGTGAGGAAGGAGAGGCTGCCAAAAATCAAGGTAAGGCTTGAGTGCTGCTGCTGCTGCTGGGCAGTTCTGCCCTGTGTGAAATACCTGTCATGAGTCAGGTCAGAGACTCGTGGAGCCAAGTCTCCTGTCTCGGGTGTTTATAGAAAAAGTCCAAGAAACAGGCAAGTAGAGGATGGTCCTGCCCCAGGTTACATTTCTTTCTTCCTTTAAGCAGCACTTCAGGAATTTCCATTCATGCACCTGATTCGTTTTGAGCCTACTTGTTTTGGTTCTGCACTGTTCTTGGCTGTGGAATTTAATTATGAGTTGTTTGAAATGGGAATTCCAAGCGTTTCTGCACAATAGTTTACGTATCTGTTGCCCAATAATTCTGTTTGATGTTCCATTGTTCTCATTACGCAAAAAGTTAATAACTGTTCTTCTTTTCCAAGGCTTATATACTTTTACATACCTTTTTCATATTCCTTCTCAGTTTTCCGAGCTGAAGACCCTCAGTCTGTTTAATCTTTCATACATGAGCTATTCTTGGCTTCTCATTGCTGTTGCCATTTTTTGATCCTTTTCTAGTACTACTATTTCTGTTTTGAAATGGGAAACCAAAATGGGATGAATAATTCAAGATATGTGCTGCAGTTCTTCTAGTAATTCTAGACACTGTCTGCTTTTGACTGCTGCTGAGCACTGAGCTCACACTTTTCAGGCCTTTGCCTCTCCACACGTTATGTAGCAGAACCAGCATGTAAGTCAGGAAAAGAGGTTTCAGAAGTCTTCACTTTGGTGTCGTGAGGGTAGAACTTGATGCTATGGTTGTTCGAGTCACGGAAATCCCACAGAAGTCAATGGTTCTTCTCCACTTGAAGTCATCTGGACTCATGGGAAGAGCTGTTTTGGCTGAAGTGTTCTCAGCACTGCTTTCTCAGGAGCCTGCACCCAGGGAGAAGAATGCATTGAGAAGCTAGCTGCTGCTTTGAGCAGTTGAAAAACAATGTCATATCTTGTTTCTTTTAAAGAATATATTTAGGAGCAATTCATCAGGTAAAGAAAGGGGGAGATTTTTGTGAAGAACCTGTATCACTATGGCAATTGCAAAGGCATTATTTACTGACTGAACTACTGCTGGTAGAAAGTCAGCATGGTGGGAGCAGTGATTAAGGCTGCTGTCCCCTGCGAAGGGATTCAGGACGTGGATAATTTTGGAACATAAACCCAGATGGCTTCCTTCAGTAAGAAGCGTAAGGGGGGTGCCTGCAGATATGTGATCTGTGTCTTTGCTGTGGGGCCACACTGAGACAGGGGAGCCTGCGTGGAGTTAGCAGTGTAATTCAGTTCTCACCTCATGCACTCAGTGAATTCGTCTGAGTAGCATTAATCTAAAAGGAGAGGAGGAAGACGGATGACTGAGCAAGGGAGGGTGAGAGACAGGGCTATCTCTTTCCAGAAGGATAGTCAGTCCAATGTGGAGCTTCTGAGGCAAAAAGCAGGGGACGGGGGCAGCAGCCAGAGCAGACCTGCCCGAGATTCTGTGATCCTGCTCTGACAGGGGGGTTGGACTCAATGATCTCCAGAGGTCCCTTCCAACCCCGAACATTCTGTGACTCGGGGAAGTGGCAGATGCACTCAAATTGGGAATTACACTGTGACAGGCAGATGGATTTGGGGGCATCAGCAGCTGGAGGGGGCTGCAGGGGAATGAATCAGAGGTGAGAACAAGTCTTTTCCTTCATCTCTCTCGTTCTCTCTGTGATTCCCTTTCCTTCCTTAACCCGCTGCTCTGTCAGGCCTAGGCAAGCTGATTGTCATACCTGTCCAGTGAGGGACAGGTAGAAGGCAGGCTCAGACAGTGCCGTTAGACTGTTTAGTGCCTCGGAGACGTAAATTTCTGTTCTTTTAGGTGGAGCAATCCAGAAGACTGGTGGAAGATGCCAGCCCTGTGCTCTTCCCACATCCACCACTTGGTCCGAGAACCCATTCTAGGCTCCGTCCCTCGGTGGCTGCAGGACCAGCTGGTCCCTCGCAACCGGTGAGCTACACCACGTGCACCACGTCCCGTAACGTGAGCACACAGGGCTGAAAGGGTGCACGTAAACCTGAGATGCCCGTGCTTAGCCTAGAGCATTGACTGCCCTGATTGTTCCACATCAGGGCCTCACCCTTCTTCTCTTGAGGCTGATTTCCTATTTGCAGGGTTGTGTCCTTAAAGAGAAATCTCGAGAAGCTGATGCTGCAGGAATGGCACATCAGAACCCGGGGGGGGAAAAAAAAAAAAAAGCTTTGCTTGGTGATAGATCTGCTTTACTCTTTCCCTTTTATCTGCCTTGTCACTCAAGGTTGGGCCAGTATCAGTACATTATGTGCTGTCAATGGAAACTGTGGCTTTGGGCAGGTTCACAGGTTGTAGAATCCTGAAAGCCACAGAGGGCTTTTAGAAAACACAGCTGAAGGGGTGCAGCAGGGCTACAGCTCGTTCCAGAAGGCCAGGCTTTGGAGCGCTGAAGCCTCTTTCTCTCTGCTAATGGGCAGAGAAAGAGTGTTAATGTACTCTTGAAATATAATGATACTGAAGCCTGAGGCCAAAGGTCAAATGTATAGCTCAGTTTTAAGTGTTCTCCGTTTCACTGAGGATAATGGGTGCAGACTGAAGAGACACGTTCAGTCCCGACTGACCTTTTCCTCTCCATCCCACACAGAGGGCACTTGCACCCGGACTTGACCATCACGACGGACATGCTTCTCACCTGCACCGATGCAGGGAGCCTGCCTTTCCTGAGACGGTGAGCTAATTCAGTTACACAGTTTTCTTAGATTTTAACATTTTAGCTTGGTATTCTGAAGGGTAGACAAGGAAAAGATGAAAGAAAAAAGTCAGGAAAAGTGCTGAGTATTGAGCAAAACCAGCACACGTTTGTCATGCATTCTCTCAGTGCCCGTGTGCTGAAGTCACCGAGATGTAGCACACTCCTGCAGTGCCTGGGAGGTCGTTATGTTCGCCTCAAGGCTGCACTGTGAAGAGACAGTAGCAAAACCTGTATTTATGGCCAAGAGTTATTTTGGATGCTCCAGCCTTTGGGTGCTCCTTTAGAGATGCCTGAAGGGGTCTGGCTCTTTGGGGGCAGACTAGAAAATGTCATTCCCTGAAGGTACCTGAGAATCACTCGTCACTTCCAAATATCTTCATCGGTGCTACTTTTTTTTTTCTTTATGATGCTGCTCTGCACTGGAAACCATACACTGAGATTTTGTAGCTGTTTGCTCTTTCCTTTTCCAGCCTTCCTGGCGACCAAATACAGCACCAGGAAACGTGCAGCGCCCGCTTTGCCTCCAACCATTTTGCTCCTGCGCTGCAGTAGGGTCTGTACCAAAGACCTCCAGCTCTAAACAAAAGTGCCACACGCTTGAGCAGCATCAGCAGTTTGACTCTGGGGCGAGGCCATATTTGATTCTGAAAGTAGCATTTTAGGGAAAGCTTTATAGTAGTGCTTTAGTTCCCAGGACTGCATACTGCAGGCAACATGCCGTCCAAATGGTTATCAGTTCGTATTTAAACTCTTCTTTTTAACCTCCCCTGGATTTTCGAGACGTTGTCTTACTGGTCTGTTGTGGGAAGGAGGCCTTGTGAACCACATCTTGTATAACTGGTGGCAGATGATGTTACTGTTGGAAGATTCCAGCCGCTTTGGAGTTTACTTGCCAGCTGAGGGAGCAGAGCAGTGCTGAGGGCTGTGCAGTGTTCCCTCTGCCTGGGACCAGAGCTCCCCGTGCTTACAAGTAGTGCCTGGCTTACAACAATGTGTGGATCTACAAGGGTGGCATTTTCAAGCAACCTGCCTGTTGCTTTGCAGATTAGAGGAAAGGTTTTTTTGTGCAGAAATGTTTTCATGAACAGAATTGCAAGCATCAGGTTAAGGAATTGTTCTACAAGTATGTGTGTTACTAAGTGTGAAGTGCAGTCTAACCTTGGTTAGTTCCATGTATTCGGCAGCTGTTTTTGCACAACCTATTTAACTTAGTTAAAATGTTTTTGCAGGGGGACAAGAGTGGGTTAAGACTTGTGACTTCAACAGAATATGTGACTGATAGATCCCTGGATCAGCTCCCCGTCATCAGCAATGATGTCGTGCCGGTGCCACCTCCTCCCCTGCAAAAAGACGGCAAGAGTGTAAATGCAGTGAGAAATGGGATGCCCAGAGCGAGACGATTTCGTCCCACCACTGCACCAAATGATGCAGAGCAGCTGCTAACAAAGGTGAGTTGCCTCTGGCTACTCCTGTGTTTATGTGTAGGCATACTACCTTCCTTGCTGGTGTATTTGCCTAAGGCTGAAAGATGTGCGTACCTGATTTGCGTAGAGATTTACTGAATTTCTGAAAGCAAGAAAATTTTTAACTAGAAAAATACGTAACTGTGACCCATCTATATACTGAAACGTGCAGTGTTTTGGGGGTAAAAGCATGGTTGAGCAAAACAAACTATAGGAGCTGTCACTGAAAGCCTTCCATTTCAGTCAGCCTGACCCTGTCTCTGAGCATATCTAGTACCAGAACCTCAGAGAGATGTAGAAAATGCCCTGTGTGTGGAAACTCCATCTGTTACACTTCATCTCCAGCCAGTTCTGGCTCCTGTAAAGGGAATTGTAGGAACCCAGGATTGAGAGGGATGATATGAGTCTGGGGCAGAGTCTAACTGGAGGCCTGTGTCTAGTGGGGTCCCTCAGGGGTCAGTGCTGGGGCCGGTGCTTTGCAATATATTCATCAATGACCTGGACGAGGGATTAGAGAGCGCTGTCAGCAAGTTTGCTGATGACACGAAGCTGGGAGGAGTGGTTGACACTCCAGAAGGCTGTGCTGCCGTTCAGAGAGGGCTGGGCGGGGAGAAATCTTATGCGGTTCAACAAGGACAAGTGTAGAATTTTGCACCTGGGAAAGAACAACCCCATGTGCCAGTACAGGTTGGGGACTGTCCTGCTGGAGAGCGGCGCAGGGGAAAGGGACCTGGGGGTGCTGGTGGGCAGCAGGATGGGCATGAGCCAGCAATGTGCCCTCGTGGGCAAGAAGGCCAATGGCATCCTGGGGTGTGTTAGACGGGGAGTAGCAAGTAGGTCAAGAGAGGTCCTCCTGCCCCTCTACTCTGCCCTGGTGAGGCCGCATCTGGAATATTGTGTCCAGTTCTGGCCCCCTCAGCTCAAGAGAGACAGGGAGCTGCTGGAGAGAGTCCCGCGCAGAGCCGCGAAGATGGTGGAGGGAGTGGAGCATCTCCCTGATGAGGAAAGGCTGAAGGAGCTGGGTCTCTTTAGCTTGGAGAAGAGGAGGCTGAGGGGTGACCTCATCAATGTTTATAAATACGTCAAGGGGGAGTGTCAGGAGGACGGAGCCAGGCTCTTCTCAGCGGCGTCCACTGACAGGACAAGGGGCAATGGGTGCAAGCTGGAACACAGGAGGTTCCACAAAAATAGGAGGAAAAACTTTTTGACGGAGAGGGTGACAGAGCCCTGGCACAGGCTGCCCAGGGAGGTTGTGGAGTCTCCTTCTCTAGAGACATTCAAACCCGCCTGGACGCGTTCCTGTGCGCTCTGCTGTAGGTGGTCCTGCTCTGGCAGGGGGGCTGGATGGCTTCCTTGAGTAAGAAGCGTAAGGGGGGTGCCTGCTGGTTTGCTTAAAGAAATTCTAGTCAAAACAAAATAGTTTAGACATGGTTATACATCTCACCTGAGCACAAGATTTGGGCACATTCGTGTTACGTATCAGGAATGGAGTTGGTCCCTACAGCTTTACAAATGCTCACTTGTTCCCTTGCCAGTGTTCATGTACCTGGGTGTAATGCATGTGGATCGAATCAGCAGTGGTTTTATGACAGGGCTCAAGGAGGGTCAGGACCAGGGAGCAGGCAGGTGATAAGCAGAGCGGGAGCAAGCGTTCTTACGTTTGTTGGCATCTTGTAGTGTCCATTAATGAGGTTTCTCTTTCTCATACATTGGTAGCATCATCATCAGCTGGAAATGAAAGGGAAACTTGAAAGCTCTGTGAGGAAGGAGAGGCTGCCAAAAATCAAGGTAAGGCTTGAGTGCTGCTGCTGCTGCTGGGCAGTTCTGCCCTGTGTGAAATACCTGTCATGAGTCAGGTCAGAGACTCGTGGAGCCAAGTCTCCTGTCTCGGATGTTTATAGAAAAAGTCCAAGAAACAGGCAAGTAGAGGATGGTCCTGCCCCAGGTTACATTTCTTTCTTCCTTTAAGCAGCACTTCAGGAATTTCCATTCATGCACCTGATTCGTTTTGAGCCTACTTGTTTTGGTTCTGCACTGTTCTTGGCTGTGGAATTTAATTATGAGTTGTTTGAAATGGGAATTCCAAGCGTTTCTGCACAATAGTTTACGTATCTGTTGCCCAATAATTCTGTTTGATGTTCCATTGTTCTCATTACGCAAAAAGTTAATAACTGTTCTTCTTTTCCAAGGCTTATATACTTTTACATACCTTTTTCATATTCCTTCTCAGTTTTCCAAGCTGAAGACCCTCAGTCTGTTTAATCTTTCATACATGAGCTATTCTTGGCTTCTCATTGCTGTTGCCATTTTTTGATCCTTTTCTAGTACTACTATTTCTGTTTTGAAATGGGAAACCAAAATGGGATGAATAATTCAAGATATGTGCTGCAGTTCTTCTAGTAATTCTAGACACTGTCTGCTTTTGACTGCTGCTGAGCACTGAGCTCACACTTTTCAGGCCTTTGCCTCTCCACACGTTATGTAGCAGAACCAGCATGTAAGTCAGGAAAAGAGGTTTCAGAAGTCTTCACTTTGGTGTCGTGAGGGTAGAACTTGATGCTGTGGTTGTTCGAGTCACGGAAATCCCACAGAAGTCAATGGTTCTTCTCCACTTGAAGTCATCTGGACTCATGGGAAGAGCTGTTTTGGCTGAAATGTTCTCAGCACTGCTTTCTCAGGAGCCTGCACCCAGGGAGAAGAATGCATTGAGAAGCTAGCTGCTGCTTTGAGCAGTTGAAAAACAATGTCATATCTTGTTTCTTTTAAAGAATATATTTAGGAGCAATTCATCAGGTAAAGAAAGGGGGAGATTTTTGTGAAGAACCTGTATCACTATGGCAATTGCAAAGGCATTATTTACTGACTGAACTACTGCTGGTAGAAAGTCAGCATGGTGGGAGCAGTGATTAAGGCTGCTGTCCCCTGCGAAGGGATTCAGGACGTGGATAATTTTGGAACATAAACCCAGATGGCTTCCTTCAGTAAGAAGCGTAAGGGGGGTGCCTGCAGATATGTGATCTGTGTCTTTGCTGTGGGGCCACACTGAGACAGGGGAGCCTGCGTGGAGTTAGCAGTGTAATTCAGTTCTCACCTCATGCACTCAGTGAATTCGTCTGAGTAGCATTAATCTAAAAGGAGAGGAGGAAGACGGATGACTGAGCAAGGGAGGGTGAGAGACAGGGCTATCTCTTTCCAGAAGGATAGTCAGTCCAATGTGGAGCTTCTGAGGCAAAAAGCAGGGGACGGGGGCAGCAGCCAGAGCAGACCTGCCCGAGATTCTGTGATCCTGCTCTGACAGGGGGGTTGGACTCAATGATCTCCAGAGGTCCCTTCCAACCCCGAACATTCTGTGACTCGGGGAAGTGGCAGATGCACTCAAATTTAAAAGAGACCTTCAACCAAACTAGAATTGGGAATTACACTGTGACAGGCAGATGGATTTGGGGGCATCAGCAGCTGGAGGGGGCTGCAGGGGAATGAATCAGAGGTGAGAACAAGTCTTTTCCTTCATCTCTCTCGTTCTCTCTGTGATTCCCTTTCCTTCCTTAACCCGCTGCTCTGTCAGGCCTAGGCAAGCTGATTGTCATACCTGTCCAGTGAGGGACAGGTAGAAGGCAGGCTCAGACAGTGCCGTTAGACTGTTTAGTGCCTCGGAGACGTAAATTTCTGTTCTTTTAGGTGGAGCAATCCAGAAGACTGGTGGAAGATGCCAGCCCTGTGCTCTTCCCACATCCACCACTTGGTCCGAGAACCCATTCTGGGCTCCGTCCCTCGGTGGCTGCAGGACCAGCTGGTCCCTCGCGACCGGTGAGCTACACCACGTGCACCACGTCCCGTAACGTGAGCACACAGGGCTGAAAGGGTGCACGTAAACCTGAGATGCCCGTGCTTAGCCTAGAGCATTGACTGCCCTGATTGTTCCACATCAGGGCCTCACCCTTCTTCTCTTGAGGCTGATTTCCTATTTGCAGGGTTGTGTCCTTAAAGAGAAATCTCGAGAAGCTGATGCTGCAGGAATGGCACATCAGAACCCGGGGGGGGAAAAAAAAAAAAAAGCTTTGCTTGGTGATAGATCTGCTTTACTCTTTCCCTTTTATCTGCCTTGTCACTCAAGGTTGGGCCAGTATCAGTACATTATGTGCTGTCAATGGAAACTGTGGCTTTGGGCAGGTTCACAGGTTGTAGAATCCTGAAAGCCACAGAGGGCTTTTAGAAAACACAGCTGAAGGGGTGCAGCAGGGCTACAGCTCGTTCCAGAAGGCCAGGCTTTGGAGCGCTGAAGCCTCTTTCTCTCTGCTAATGGGCAGAGAAAGAGTGTTAATGTACTCTTGAAATATAATGATACTGAAGCCTGAGGCCAAAGGTCAAATGTATAGCTCAGTTTTAAGTGTTCTCCGTTTCACTGAGGATAATGGGTGCAGACTGAAGAGACACGTTCAGTCCCGACTGACCTTTTCCTCTCCATCCCACACAGAGGGCACTTGCACCCGGACTTGACCATCACGACGGACATGCTTCTCACCTGCACCGATGCAGGGAGCCTGCCTTTCCTGAGACGGTGAGCTAATTCAGTTACACAGTTTTCTTAGATTTTAACATTTTAGCTTGGTATTCTGAAGGGTAGACAAGGAAAAGATGAAAGAAAAAAGTCAGGAAAAGTGCTGAGTATTGAGCAAAACCAGCACACGTTTGTCATGCATTCTCTCAGTGCCCGTGTGCTGAAGTCACCGAGATGTAGCACACTCCTGCAGTGCCTGGGAGGTCGTTATGTTCGCCTCAAGGCTGCACTGTGAAGAGACAGTAGCAAAACCTGTATTTATGGCCAAGAGTTATTTTGGATGCTCCAGCCTTTGGGTGCTCCTTTAGAGATGCCTGAAGGGGTCTGGCTCTTTGGGGGCAGACTAGAAAATGTCATTCCCTGAAGGTACCTGAGAATCACTCGTCACTTCCAAATATCTTCATCGGTGCTACTTTTTTTTTTCTTTATGATGCTGCTCTGCACTGGAAACCATACACTGAGATTTTGTAGCTGTTTGCTCTTTCCTTTTCCAGCCTTCCTGGCGACCAAATACAGCACCAGGAAACGTGCAGCGCCCGCTTTGCCTCCAACCATTTTGCTCCTGCGCTGCAGTAGGGTCTGTACCAAAGACCTCCAGCTCTAAACAAAAGTGCCACACGCTTGAGCAGCATCAGCAGTTTGACTCTGGGGCGAGGCCATATTTGATTCTGAAAGTAGCATTTTAGGGAAAGCTTTATAGTAGTGCTTTAGTTCCCAGGACTGCATACTGCAGGCAACATGCCGTCCAAATGGTTATCAGTTCGTATTTAAACTCTTCTTTTTAACCTCCCCTGGATTTTCGAGACGTTGTCTTACTGGTCTGTTGTGGGAAGGAGGCCTTGTGAACCACATCTTGTATAACTGGTGGCAGATGATGTTACTGTTGGAAGATTCCAGCCGCTTTGGAGTTTACTTGCCAGCTGAGGGAGCAGAGCAGTGCTGAGGGCTGTGCAGTGTTCCCTCTGCCTGGGACCAGAGCTCCCCGTGCTTACAAGTAGTGCCTGGCTTACAACAATGTGTGGATCTACAAGGGTGGCATTTTCAAGCAACCTGCCTGTTGCTTTGCAGATTAGAGGAAAGGTTTTTTTGTGCAGAAATGTTTTCATGAACAGAATTGCAAGCATCAGGTTAAGGAATTGTTCTACAAGTATGTGTGTTACTAAGTGTGAAGTGCAGTCTAACCTTGGTTAGTTCCATGTATTCGGCAGCTGTTTTTGCACAACCTATTTAACTTAGTTAAAATGTTTTTGCAGGGGGACAAGAGTGGGTTAAGACTTGTGACTTCAACAGAATATGTGACTGATAGATCCCTGGATCAGCTCCCCGTCATCAGCAATGATGTCGTGCCGGTGCCACCTCCTCCCCTGCAAAAAGACGGCAAGAGTGTAAATGCAGTGAGAAATGGGATGCCCAGAGCGAGACGATTTCGTCCCACCACTGCACCAAATGATGCAGAGCAGCTGCTAACAAAGGTGAGTTGCCTCTGGCTACTCCTGTGTTTATGTGTAGGCATACTACCTTCCTTGCTGGTGTATTTGCCTAAGGCTGAAAGATGTGCGTACCTGATTTGCGTAGAGATTTACTGAATTTCTGAAAGCAAGAAAATTTTTAACTAGAAAAATACGTAACTGTGACCCATCTATATACTGAAACGTGCAGTGTTTTGGGGGTAAAAGCATGGTTGAGCAAAACAAACTATAGGAGCTGTCACTGAAAGCCTTCCATTTCAGTCAGCCTGACCCTGTCTCTGAGCATATCTAGTACCAGAACCTCAGAGAGATGTAGAAAATGCCCTGTGTGTGGAAACTCCATCTGTTACACTTCATCTCCAGCCAGTTCTGGCTCCTGTAAAGGGAATTGTAGGAACCCAGGATTGAGAGGGATGATATGAGTCTGGGGCAGAGTCTAACTGGAGGCCTGTGTCTAGTGGGGTCCCTCAGGGGTCAGTGCTGGGGCCGGTGCTTTGCAATATATTCATCAATGACCTGGACGAGGGATTAGAGAGCGCTGTCAGCAAGTTTGCTGATGACACGAAGCTGGGAGGAGTGGTTGACACTCCAGAAGGCTGTGCTGCCGTTCAGAGAGGGCTGGGCGGGGAGAAATCTTATGCGGTTCAACAAGGACAAGTGTAGAATTTTGCACCTGGGAAAGAACAACCCCATGTGCCAGTACAGGTTGGGGACTGTCCTGCTGGAGAGCGGCGCAGGGGAAAGGGACCTGGGGGTGCTGGTGGGCAGCAGGATGGGCATGAGCCAGCAATGTGCCCTCGTGGGCAAGAAGGCCAATGGCATCCTGGGGTGTGTTAGACGGGGAGTAGCAAGTAGGTCAAGAGAGGTCCTCCTGCCCCTCTACTCTGCCCTGGTGAGGCCGCATCTGGAATATTGTGTCCAGTTCTGGCCCCCTCAGCTCAAGAGAGACAGGGAGCTGCTGGAGAGAGTCCAGCGCAGAGCCGCGAAGATGGTGGAGGGAGTGGAGCATCTCCCTGATGAGGAAAGGCTGAAGGAGCTGGGTCTCTTTAGCGTGGAGAAGAGGAGGCTGAGGGGTGACCTCATCAATGTTTATAAATACGTCAAGGGGGAGTGTCAGGAGGACGGAGCCAGGCTCTTCTCAGCGGCGTCCACTGACAGGACAAGGGGCAATGGGTGCAAGCTGGAACACAGGAGGTTCCACAAAAATAGGAGGAAAAACTTTTTGACGGAGAGGGTGACAGAGCCCTGGCACAGGCTGCCCAGGGAGGTTGTGGAGTCTCCTTCTCTAGAGACATTCAAACCCACCTGGACGCGTTCCTGTGCGCTCTGCTGTAGGTGGTCCTGCTCTGGTGGGGGGGCTGGACTAGATGATCTTTAAGGCAACTTCCAACCTCTAACACTCTGTGATTCTGTGATTCTGTGAGTCATTAAACACAGTCCCTGTAATTTTGAGGCAATTTGGTGCAACGGATTTTCAGTTTGCAGTATTTCCCTGCCCTTCTGCATGTTACAAAACACTTTCCAATTCAAGCAGCTCGAGGCCTGTCTTGAAAAACTGGGTGCCTGAAGTGTGTGCTGCACATACCTGATCTTCATGCTCACCTTTTGTTAGGTTGGAAGCTGAATGAATTTCTTATGTATTTCCTGTTGCAGAATTCTGGAGGATTCTCTAAGCCCTCGTTACGCAGCAACGCGTTTGTTACCATGATCTTTCTAGGAAAAAGTCTGCATTTGTCTCACGGTGATGCTGTTTACAGAGATGAAATCAAAGTCTGTCAACAGCATTGTGGAGGAGAAAACCTTTGTGTCTACAAAGGCAAACTATTGGAAGGAGGTAAGGATACAGAGCCAAAGAGTTCATATTGATTCTGGCAAAATTTATTTATGTTTTCCCTAAAGTGTCAATGTGGTATCAAAATGATTTCAGCCCAGCTCAGTCAAGAGATACAGCAATTGCAACAGGCTGACAGTTACGCATAACTTTTTTCTTTGAACCCTTTCCTTTCTGTGGTTGCAGAGACCTTCCAGTTCATCTCAAGGAGGCACCACGGTTTCCCATTCAGCCTCACCTTTTTTCTCAACGGGATGCCAGTGGACAGGCTGAGCTGTTGCTGTGAGTACAAACACCAGAAGCGTTCCAGGCTGGGAGGCAGACATGGATACTTCGGGTTTCTCAATGTGGAGGGAGCATCTCCTTGCTACAGGTACGGAGACCAATTGCTGCTGCTCACGAGGACCCGGCAGCCCGGCTCTTAGAGAGTTTATCCCTCGTTTCCTACTTTTTCATCTCTCTGGCACCCCCAAGCTATGCAGAACCTGTTTCTCAGCACCCCTTGAAATGTGCAGAACTGAGCTTATTCCTCGGGGTCCCCTGTCCAAGGGTGCCATCAGAGCCAGCTCCTTCTGTCCTGCTCTTCAGTCCCTCTGCGGAGCACACGTGGCAGCGGGCAGCGCTTGTGCTGGACCGATGAGCTGAAAGGTTTTTTCCAGCCTGGGCAGTTCTGTGATCCTGTGGGCCTGTCAGCTTGTTGACCGGCCTTCGGCACCTCTGCAGCCCCTGGGTGGGGAGGGACACGTGTGTCACCTGAATGTTTCTAGTGGAAGCAGTAGTGAGATGAGTACCAGGAGTGCTGCTTAGTTAACTGTGGTCTTCAGGGTTTTCTTTGTGGTTGTGAGAACAAGGTAATTTTTTTAACCAGCTCTGCCTCTAAGGTGGGGTTCTGCTGTAGAGTCCCTGGCTGCAGGATAAGGCAGTGCTGAGCATCAGCCGTGTTTCAGAAGAGAAATCTCTGTGGAAGATTCTCAGATTTGGGCAAAAGTCACTACTGTGAGCAACAGCTGTGGTTTTGCCAATAAGCTTTATTGTTAATAAAATCTTACTTCTGCGGGATTGCTAAGTCCTGCCAGACAAGTAAACTTCTGCACACATGGATAAATTTAGAACTTTTTTGTTCTTTTCATAAGTAACCTTTAGAAGAGCAGAAAGCAGTTGGAAGAAGAGAGCCTTCTTATTTTTTTCAGAGAAGGACCGAATTCTAAGGAAAAGATATTCTACTTTACTGTACTGTGTTTTTTCTACTCCAATCTAACATTGAACATGGCTTCTGTAAATGCATTGCTTACTGTGTTCAAAGTAGTGAGAAATTTCTGAATTCAAAATGGATATAGTGGCTACAGAGTTTAGGAAATGCCCAAATCTCAGCTTCTGTGTGATCTCTAGAAAGATTTGAAGTGAATTTTCTAAATTAATGTAGTCTCCAGAAATTGGTTATTTTCTTCCTGAGTCCCCTCCACTTTCTCTCCCCCTCTCCCTCTTTTTCTCAGCGATATCTCTGTTTTTCTGTCTCCTGTCAGTCCAGCCAACCTTATCTGGTGGCCGAAAATGCCTCCATTAACCAGATTCTCTCTGTAAATGAGAACTATCTTTGCATTTGTTTTCTGCGTTGCGTATGACGCTCCTCCTACATTAAGTACCCACTGTGACTCTCAGTACAGGTCCCAGTTGATTTTCCCTGTGGGTTTAGGCTTTGCTTCACAAAGAGATGATGCTGTGGTGATTTTTGCACTGATGCTATGATCCTTGCACCAAAAGTTTTCTGCTGGCTGCTGGCCTAGGTCCAGCTTTTCCCTACACTGGAAGTGCTTCAATATCTCAGAGGTTCCAGAAAAAATATCAGGAACAAGTAATTAAAAGGCAGGACTCTTTTCAGAAATCATCGCATTTGCATTTTATGCCCACAGAACTAAAAGATTTCTAGACTGAGTGACTATAGGATATTTCACAGTAGTTTGTAAACAGCTGGGATGTGAGGGGGAATTGCAATCAAGTCTTACCTTAAAAAAAGCAGTTTTGGGGAGAGGAAAAGATTCTAAGACATAGTTGTGTGTGAAGAAAACTTGATTTTCTAGAGAGACTTGTGAATAGCTAAAGTGGAAGTTCCAGTTTCGTTCTCTGCTTGCAGGCTGGAACCAGTGTCCCCCACACAGCACGACGTGCTGGCGCTCACGGGGGGCACAGGGTGGCTCTCTGTGACTGTGGTTAGCCTTAAGTCAGGAGCAGGAGCTCTGGTCTCTTACGGGAGCCTCCTCACT
Organism: Trogon surrucura; assembly: GCA_020746105.1. Taxonomy (NCBI): domain Eukaryota; kingdom Metazoa; phylum Chordata; class Aves; order Trogoniformes; family Trogonidae; genus Trogon; species Trogon surrucura. The sequence goes on from CM036624.1 coordinate 13,397,586, forward strand.
GTGAGATAGGGAGGCTGCCACTCCATTTTAACAAGTCACTCAAAATGCTTTGTTTTCCGACTCTTTGGGTTTCTGTTAGGTAGGAAAACCAGAACCAAAACTGAAAATAATTCCGTTTCAATCTCTATCTTTCCTTGCAGTTATTAGGCCCAGCAGGCAAATTAAAAATTATACAAAATCTTTCCCACAAAACCCAAGTTATTGCTTTGCTGGGTGTTACAGTAGGATCTGGATCCAGCCCAAGTCTGACTTGGAGCTTGTCCGCTTTTCTCAGTGCTTGTATCTTCACAGATGGTGCTTGGTGTAGCTTGAAATTCATGGGCACTTAGGACAATTTTGATTTTAAACTGTTATGCTTCAAGTGGGGGGAATAGCTCATTGTGTCTGCTGCCCTTCTGTTGTTCACAGAAAGAAAAAGGTGATGCTTTCCAATTCTCCTTGTTATTTTGTAGGTGCATTATTGCAATGGGACTGGACAGAAAGCCATCCCCTCCTGAGAGAAAGATGGAGGAGGACCATGAGGAAGAGCTCCTGGGTTCCTGGGGAGATGGAGTGTCCAGTGAGCCAAGCAAAAGCAGTGTTGAGCAGAAATCAAGCAAAAATTCAGTGTTAGTCATCCTACCAGGTCATGAAGCAAGTGTGGAAAACACTGCGGATGAAACAGAGACCAGACAGGAGTACAGGAAAGAAGAAAGGAAGAAACTGTCTGAACATGAGAGCGAAGGCAGTCAGGAAGACACCAGTAAATACGGTACAGCGTTCCAGAACACGAGATGGAAAGCGGGATGAAAAGTGCGGGGATGGTTCGGGGTGTTTCTGGCGGCGGGCAGGTCTGTTATTTGCCGTGTGGAGCTGACGGGTGGCAGCTCTGGCTGCCTGCTTGGCACAGCCGTGTCCCAGCGCCAGCCCGTGCCCGTGGCCGTCGCGCTGCTGATGCCACTGGGAAGAGGCGGTGACCCAGCCTGGGCTTTTGTTGCCTCCTCGTTGTAGTCTTCTTCAGAGTAAGTCCTGTTTGGAGAGGGATTTTAGTTCCTACTTGCTATTCCTGCTTTTGCTGCCATAATTCTGCAGTGCTGCTGCTCAGTGTCCTCGTTAGTCCCTGGTTAATTGAGCCTTCCTCTGACAGGAGGTGGGCACCTTTCTGACAGGTACTTACACAGGCTTTGCTTCCAGCAATGCCGTTGGAATCTCAATTGATTCTTAATGCGGAAAATACGTCTCCTTCTTCTCTTAATTCTCGTTATCCGGGTAATCATTTATTTGCCTGACTCGTTTTGTATCAGATACTCTTCCCTTCGGTCCTTGGCATTCTGTCGCTTCTGTACTATAGAAGCGCTGATGGAAAGAAAAAGGGGTGAGCAAGAAAACCTGAAAGGTGCGAAATGAGGGCTGGGAGGGAGAGCTGGTGTGTGGGCAGTGACAGCCGAGGTTTGTGTCCCTGCCGCCAGCGCCCCGGGCGAGCAGAGGCAGCAGGATCGCGGGGCCGTGCGCGGCAGCTGGGGCTGGGGCTGCAGGTGGTGCAGCCCTGGCTGGGAATGGAAGCATTCGTTAATGCCTAGCTGTGAAGACAGCCTTTACCTACAGATCAGAGCAAAGCTCTCTCTCAGATACTGCAACCTGTTGGGCGAGGAGCCTGTGATGAGATCCAGAGCACGTTGATGTAAAAATGGTAATTTTGCTGTAAGCTTCATTTGTGCTGGGATTTCGTGTGGGACCCGAAGGAGCGTATTAGAACAGTGCGAGACCAGAATGTTCCTCCGCAGCACCCTTGGGCTGGATTTAATGAATTCATTTAGTTTGTAAACCACTTCTTTGCTAATTAGCCATGTCAATCTATTTATTCTTACTTTGCACTACAATACATTACCTTTCTCCAGCTTTCTCTATTGCTTGTATTTTTTTTCATTGCAACAAGTTTTACTTCTGTAATAAGAGCCTATCTTGCATTTTATTTCTGAGTTTAGCCAGCTCTTAATTTTTTTAGTCCTTCCAGTGGCTAATGATTTTGTTTGTTTCGGTTTTAGCGTATTAAGCGTACTTGATGCACCATTCAGCTTCACGGCATTTTTGCTCTCTGTCTGTGAAGAACGTGATGCTTTTTTGTGATAATGTGCTCTTATGATTCCTGTCTGTGGGCTTAGGTTCTCTCGTGGCTTTACAAAGGCTGAGCAAAGGCAAAGGGAGATGAATGAAGTTAGCTTCTGTCTGCTTACGTAGAACTTTATTAGTTGTGAATTCAGTTTCCTGTCCCACAGTTATGATTCTTTTCTTTTAGAGTACGATGAAGATTTTGAAGCCGATGAAGAAGTTAATGAAGAGGGACAGGCTGGTGATGAAATGAATGGAAGAAGCATGTAGGCCGAGATGAAAACATCAAGAAGAAAAGCGCAGGAGAAGAAGAAAAGATGACGGCATCATCCCTGAACCCTCGTTGGCAGCAAACAGCAAGAGTCAGGAGCGGTGATCTCTGTTTCTCCCTGTTCCCCCCCCTCCCGCCGCTCCTCCCCATCTCTCTCTCTCTTTCTCTATCCCCACCCCCCCTATGCTTTTCTCCTCTCTCTTGTGTTTAGATAGCCTTTATTATTCCTTGTTAGTATTATTAAGTTGTTTGAAGTTCGTTTGCTCTGTTTAGCCTTTTCCTGGATATTTTGTTATGCTGTCTGTCCTATCCTGCTTTTAAATTTTAGTCTATTGTCGTGAGTCCAATTTATATGCTGTGATAAATTAATAAATGTTTGTGTATGGGCCTTGAGACTTGTCTCACCGTTGTCCACGCCGGTGGTGTATTACGAATTTGAAAGTCACTTGTCCCTCTCTCCTGGGTGGGACGTGACATCTTTTTGGCATAGTGGGCAGTGAGAGAATAAGAAAGTAGAGTGTCTTTACAAATAAGTGATAAAACCAGAAGAGGAGTGTGTGGGGTTTTTCTCCTTGTTAGTGATGGAACAAAGAGGAGAGTGTCCTTCATGAAGGAGGGAGTCACAGAATGCAGCCTGCAGGAGAAGATAACGAGACACCTTGACCATTAGGGCTATTAATTAAGTCAACAGCAAGGATGCTCTAAACTTTGGAACTTTGAGAAAGAGTGCGCAGGCTTAATAGGCCGATGAATATTAACTTCTCCGCCCTGGGCGGCATCAAGTTGGAGTTAATGCAACATGCGATGTGTGTTGTTAAGGGGGGTACATGTTAAGGGGGAACATGGAATAGGCGGATCGGGAAGTCTGTACCTCCTGAGTGCCTCAGCCAGTGGGGAAAGGGAGAGGGTTTCATGCGGCCGGGAAATTAGGATAAAAGGGGGCTTCGTCTTCCAGCAATTTGAGAGACCTCACTGGGACTTGGCAACCCCGGTGAACTCTCCCTTTATTCGAATAAAGTTAAGACTCCTCTGTCTTCTTTGTGAACACTGACCTCTGGCAACGTGATTTTCCGTACAAATGGGGGCTCGTCCGGGATCCTTCCACCTTCCAGGGACAGCAGACGGTGAACGGGACTGATGGCGCCTCACCAAGATTTCGGTGGTCAGTTCCCTTTGGTGGCTGCTGGCACTGGATGACTGATTGGGTTCCCAAGACTGTTCGGAGACAGTAACGGACCGAGTTGGTCCGTGAAGAGGCCCGAAGGAAAGGGCCAGGGGTCCGACGGAAAGGACCCGAGGTACCTCAAGCGATCCGAAGGGAAGGACTGCGAAAACTCACCGGTGAGTATGGGAACTTCGGGGGGTAAAGGATGCCCAGGGAGGGCAGTGGACTGTCGGGAAGGGGCCCCGACGCTCGCGATGACGATCCCGAAATACCCCCGGAGTCTCCCTTGGGGAGAATGTTGAGGTTTGGGATAGCCTGCACATTCCCCTAAAGGTAAAGGTTTTTTTGTTTTGTTTTGTTTTTGCTGGCCAGACTATATTCTGAAGAGAGGATATAGATGGTCCCCTCTTGGGCTAGAGGGAAAGGGAATAAATGAGGGTTGAAGTTTAGGAGGGGAGAAGGGGAGGATAACGAGGATATGGAGGATGTGTTCCAATATCTCCCTCCTCCTTATCCCCGAGCTCCTCCACCTCCCCCAGGGGATGTAAGATCTTTGTATCCCCAACTCCCAAATCAGGGACATGAAGGAGGAACTGCTCTTACTGCTCTTTTGGGAAAGGGGAACAGTAAAGGGGAGGTAGGTAGAATACTGTGTCTCCTTCTACAGCTAGAAGGAGGATGCAGTCTGCGTCAAGCCCTGTTGGACAGGCAGGGTGGAGGCCCTGGGTTTGTAATTGTGCCACTTTACCACTCAGGATGTAAAAGGAAAATGGGGAAAAAAGTGGGTTGGAGGACCCCCTTACTTGAGAGTTTTGCTATTTTTCTGGGCTGGAAAATAATTGAAACAATGGAAAAGTTCGGTTATTTTTCTCGGCCAGAATAACAATGCGAAAAGTGGGGAGGGAGGACCCTCTAACCTGGAAACAACTTACAGAATGGTGTACTAACTGGTGGCCAATGTATATTCTTGAACATCAGGGAAATTGTTGAAAGATGGAACTCTGAATTGTAATACAATATTGAAATTAATGATATTTTGCTGGTGGGAAGGAAAATGGGATGAAATACGGTCTGTAAATCTTTTCTTTACACTCAGAACTGATTAAAAATCCAGGAAGGACTGTGGGTTAATGCTTCAAGATAGCAATGTTTTGGTGTTAAAAGCAGAAAATAACATGGTGGTGTTCATCATGTAGCATTGGTAGGCAATGCAACAAATGTAAAAAGAAATATGAGGAAGGAGGAGTAGAGGATGTTGATATGTTGTCTGGACTGAGGAGGAATAAGTAGGAAGCGGCTGCAGGGGATGAAACGGGGGGCGAGTGGAGGACAGAGAGAAAGAAGGAGCAGTGATACGGAGAGCTCTGGTGAGAGAGAAAAGTTTACAAGCCCCTCTCAGACAGGCAGCAGGAGGGTTTGGAAACTGGTTTAGTTGAAGGTGCTGTTTTCGGTATCAGGTTGAAAGACTTGGAAAGACAGCAGGCACCTGTAGGGAGGACCCTGAATGGGTACTGAAGGTTATGGAATGTCTGGAATGACAATGTCTCAGTTGATTGAGATAGCATATATAATTTATAGTAACAGGGAGGAGGCTGAAAAGAAGAAAAGTAAAAAAAAAAAAAAAGGAAAAAAAAAAGGGGGGAAACGAAAACAAACAAATGTGCAGCAATACTGGCAGCTGCAATAGCCCGTGAAGTCATAAAATCAGAGGACAGGGCTTTTAGGCCTTGGCGAGTAGGGAGGCAACTTCCTAGGAGAGCATCAAGGGTCGGAATATCATTGAGAAAAAGATGGCTGTGCTTTTTGTAAAAAGCAGTACTGGAGGACGGAATGCTCACAATTCAGTCGGTGGGGTTTGAAAGAATACTGAAGTATGATGTTAGATACAGACTGTGTGAGACAAGAGGATGAATTGGAATCCTCAGCACAACCCCTGGTAATAGTCAAGTTGGAGAATGAGCAGTACTTGACTTAAAGGATGCTTTCTGGGAATGTCCCTTTACAGAGGATAGTAAACTTTTTTTTTTGTATTTTAGTGGGAACAAGAGGAAAAAGGGAGACTAGTAAAACAACAATTGATATGAACGGTCCTTGAGCAGGGATCCACAGGTTCTGTTTGGGCAAGCTTTGCAAGAGAATGCTAATTTACTGCGCCTCCATGGATTAGGTTACTGCAGTCTGTGGAGTGGGGGGAGCACAGCTTTAACGTGTTAAAAAGCAGGTTAACCAAAGCTCTGGCCCCAGTGCGGAAGTGATGTGTTCTTAAACAAGTATGTGGCCAGGATACTGTCTCTTGTAAAATCTCTTTGACAGGAAGCTCAGCTGGCACAGACCCTGCCTTTGGACTTTGCTGTCCATGGCATTCAACCAGGAAACTGGGTCCTAATTAAAGAGTGGTAGGAAACACCACTGGTGGCAAGGTGGCGTGGACCCTACCAAGTACTGTTAACTCTGCAATCAGCAGTCAAGACAGCTGAACATGGGTGTACTCATCATACCCGAGTCAAGATCTCCAAAGCCTCAGAAACTTTAACTTCTAAGCTGGAGGAAGAGGATGGCAGACTGCGGTTTACTCCTCACAGGAGTGAACCGGAGCAGTGGTCAGTGTGTCAACTTCGGGGGGAGCCCCAGGAGTTGACCCACAGATCATCTACTGAAGTGGTCTGAAAAGACCTCTCTTCTCTTGAATCCCCAGTGGTGCGGGGGCTGATGCTCACAGCTGCGCTGTCACTGCTCGCTTTATGCAGAATTGCTTCTGTGTTTTTATTTGTCACACCTGGTATAGAAGGTAACATGGTAACTGGGATGTTCTTAGTACAGAAGTTAGAGGGGAAAATGCCAACTTGTTAAACGAAATACTGAAGTGTGCTTGGAAAATGTATAACAACAGAAAGAAAGTGGAGGAGGAAAGCAGAGAAAAGAAAAACTCTGATACCAGCTGCTGGCAGTGGCTGTAGCCCAGGAAAATAACAGGGCTGGAGGAGGGTGTTCTCAGGCTCCGAGAGACAGGCAAGATCCTGGTGGAATGCCAAGGGCCAGAATGCTGTTAGAAAAAGATCAGCGTGCCTTTTGCAAAGAGAAGGGGCACTGGAAAAGAGAATGCTGCAACCAAATCAGCAGGGATTTGAAGGAATTCTGGGGCAAACAGCTAACGTGATGGTGGTGGGTTCAGACTGAAGGAAACTGAGGGGAATGAATTGGAACCTTCCCCGACAAAGCCCCTGGTTATAATAAGGCTGGGGAATGAGAAAATAAATTTTCTAGTAGATACAGGGATTACTTATTTAATATTAAACCCGTGTAAAGGTAATTCTAGTAAGCAAACTGAGTCAATTATTGGTGCCACAGGGCAAAGAGAAAAGCCAGCCGGTTTTGGGGTTTCTTTAGCCTTTGAAGTTTAGAACTGGCAAAGGGTGTTGCCCCATCAATTCCTACCAGACTGTCCTGTGTTGCTATTGGAAAAAGGAAGAATTCAAGTTCATATTCTTGAAAATAAAGGTCTGGATGCCCAAGTTCTTATGTTACAGATGGAAGCTGTGCCGCAGGAGGTACTAGAGGGAGTAGAAAACACCATAATGATTCTTGTTTGGGCCTCAGAAACACCAGGAAGATCTTGAGCAGCGGAACTGGTAACCACCCAACTGAAGCCAGATGCCAGACCGGTAAGGTGGTAGATACTTTTTCAGGCTGGCCAGAGGCTTTCCCTTGTTGCACCAATAAAGTAAGAGAGGTGTCAAAAACATTACTTGGAGAAATAGCACCAAGGTTTGGAGTGTCTGTAGGACTATCTTTAGACATGGGCCCTACATTTCGTAGCAGAAAGAACTCAGAATATTTTAACACTAATTTCAGATAACAGAAGCAGGAGTCTGGATGAGGAAAATATTAAATACTCTAGAGCTGATAAAGAATTAACAGAACAAATGAGAGGGCAGATTCCCTCCAAAGGATGGGCAAACCTGAGCAATGGCAGAATTAGGGAGAACTGTCAAAGAGCACAATAAGGCACATTGGGGGGGCGGACTCTCTGTATACATTTTTAAATCAGAAATGAGTAGGGATAAATTTATCTGTTACAATTCGACAAGTGACTCAGCAATGGGAAAGGTAACTGAGTGCAATTAAGAGGAATGCACCAGGGGACCACTGTCAAATTGATTTTTCTGAACTTCCAAGAAAAGGGGGTTACGGCAATCAAAGTTGGGGAACATACCTCACCATACTAACCTGAAGAAACTATCAAAACAATTTGTTCTAGTTGACCACGGACATTATTTTTTTTGTGTGTGGACTGTTTAATAGTTCATCTAGAGTGTTGTGAGCAACATGCAAGCAATTGCTGTGACTTCCCCTGCCGGAGTAAAACAAGTTGGGTTTGTGAAACAGGCCAAGAGTGTAGCCATTAGCATTATATAGATTATAACTCTTGCTTCTTTATTTTCTTTCCTCTCCCTCTATAACAGAGTTAAGTTTCGGAGTGGAAAAATTAGTGGGCATAGATATAGAATTGTGATAGATTTATTTTAACATTGGCCTTATTAAGTATATTAACTAAAAACATTTATTATGTATAAGGAATTAGCAACGTGACTCGTTCTTGTTTATTTACTCTTGCCTATATTTGGGACAGCAATTCCTAGACCACGCGTGCGCTCTGGGCTAGGGGGCGTAGACCTTTGCAGACCCCCATTCTCTTGGCAAAGGCGCAGTGGCTGTAACGCAGTTACAAAAAGACAAATTATCATGGATAGCGAGGTGATCGCTCTGTATGTTTTGGCTGGGATAACACTTGTTGCGGCATTTGTTTTGATGGTTTTTACTTGTTTGGTGTGGCGTTGTGGTGATCATTTTGGAGAATGTTGCGAGTTATATTGTTCTGATGAACAACAACCACCTGCCCCGCCCCCTTCCCCAGTATTGGAAACAAACTTATAAACCTGGAATATTTGGTGTCGTTAAGACATGTTTTGATAGTTGTATTTGCTTGAGTTTTGATAAGTTATGGTTAGAACATTTAATGGTTTTGCAGTTAAATAGTTGGTGTTGTTAATGTAGTAGTTAAATGTCGGAACCGCGTTTTGGAATCGGATAATGGAAAAGAATGGACTGAGCAATATACGAGCAGACACGTGCTAGAACGCAAGATGGAGGACACTCGGCAAACAAGAATGAAGATGGAAGAGCATTGGCGTTACAGAATGATGGACTGATAAGAAGATGAAGATGAAGAAAGTGGAAAGTGTGGACTTTTGGAAAGGATTGTTGGGTATATCAAAAGATAAGATACTGTTACTTGTAATACATTTTGGATTTTCTTATAAAGTTGATCGAAGCTTGCACTGTGCATGCATGATTGCTTCTCTTTCGTTTTTTTTTTTCTTCTTCTTTCTTTTTCTTTCCTTTCTTTCCCCCTTCCTCCTCTGCCTCTGTCATTCGTACCACCACTCACCATATAGAAGGAGCAGCAATGTCGAGCCACAGGGTACTGCCAGATCAGGAGTTCCCTGTCACTGTGCACGAAACAAACTCCCAGAGACCTAACCTGGCGTCCACGCATGCGCCCAGACCCAGGGTCTGCTCCTCAAGGCCCCCACAGTATTGGGCAGGCGTACCACCGCTGGTGGGAGGTGGACTTAAGAAAATGAGCTCTTGGAATATGCAAAAGATTAAGATACAGAAACAATAAATGGACTCTAAAATTCAAATAGTACGGATAGAAAACTTTGGAGAATTAGCAGGATATGAGTACCCCATAAATGACGATTTTCGAGTGAGATGCGTTATATCAAATTGTGACTGTTACCCATTTGTATGTTTTAAGTGTATAGTGTGCCAGGAGAAGTGGTGGTGCCATTGTCAAAACGGAATACCCCATTGTGGGGTCTGTGATAATTGTTACAATTTGGAAAGAAAAGCCACTGAATGGGCTTTAAAACTTAAAGTATCAAAAGGAGAAATACAAGTTGAAGACCGAAGCTGGTAGGAACTGTTTGCCTGTGGAATAGACCCAAAGAGGTTTTGTTCCCATGCTAACGAACCAATCCCGTTAAAATTACAAATAGTCAAGGTGTGTTGTCGAAAAACTTTAAAGGAAGTCAAGTGTGATTTCCTCTTGGTCAAGGATCATAATTGGACAGCGTATGTGCAAAGACACATCAGAAAGAAACGCCAGGGACCTCCTGAAGAACATCCCTGCTGCCAAGAAGATGGAACACCCCGTGGCTCGACGCAACCGAGTCGACGGGCGAGGCAGAGGAGTGCGAGACAGTGGAGGCAAAACCCTGAGTGGAACTGTGCCCATATCTTGGCCGAACTACCCCAATGTTAAAACCATTCGAAACCACCCACAAATTATAAGAGGTTCAAATTTAATTCGAACTAACGACAAATGGAGACTCCAGACTTCCTGGCTCACTGTACTAACACTGTTAATGTTAATACTAGAAGTACAAACCTCACACCAACCATTCAAGTGGTCATTAATCAAATGGGAAGACCAAACCATATATTGTTAACCCTAACATTAATATTCGAACTGTGTATTTTTAATAAATTAATTGCCATTGTTAGAAGCCGCTTAGAAGCTGCTCACTTAATGCTTGTAAACGCCAAATATGAGCAATTACCAAACCAAGATGAGTTAGCTGAAACCTTTATATTAAGTAGACAAGAGCTACAACGCTTTAATGAACAAAATAAATGAAGAGAAAAAGGGGGGAATTGTAATAGAGGCTGCACCATGTTTGTTCATGAAAGCTACCTGATAAGGAAGTGATGAATCTTGTGGAATGCTAGGGACTGATAGACCTTGTGGAATGCTATTGTGTGCGAGGGTGCGAACCGCAGTCTCTGGCCAAAGAACTTATCCAAATAAAGGGGAGGGAAGGGGAATTTTACAACTACAAGAATTAATCAGCAGGCCACCTGATGAAGATGATGAGCCTTCCTCTTCAACGACCACCAGGAGGAAGAAAAAGACCCCCTAGCAACAACAGAAGCATGCGCAGACTACCAGTAATGACGTGGTACCCGGAAATACCACACGGAGCTTATAGACTATAAGAACCGCGGTCTCGTTGCTAACAGTTGCGAGCCGTTGGAGGAGCTGAGGCTCCCCGGCCGCCCAGTGCTGTTTTGCTTATCACTGCTTGCTGATTATCTTAATTGGTAATAAAAACTTTGACTATTGTCTCAACCTGGAGTTTGAGTCTTGTCAATTTATAACAACCCGATTTTTGTGAGTTTAAGGGATACCAATTCCCTATCCGATTAACTCGGACGGGGAGGATTGGGAAGTAACCTCTCAGCTATATGCCGGGAGAGGTTCGAACAGTTGCAATCCGTGGTGTGTTGGTGCGTGACTGTTACCTGGTTTTGTGTGTTTGAGTGATACCAATTCTCTACCCGGTAAACTCAGGCGGGGAGAACTGGGAAGCAGACTTCTCAGCTATGTGCCGGGAGAAGTCCGAGCAGCGGCAAGCCAGGACAGCCCGGGAAATGTCGGTGCTTGACTGCTCCCCTATCTTTGAGAAATTGAAGGAGTTTAAGGCATGTCCTACTCCACCAGGAATGACCTGGGCTCACGATAATTGGCATAACCCTGAGATAGTGGCAGACTGAATAACCACCCTTGTAAAAGAGCAGAAGTGGCCATTTCGTAAAGGGAAGGCCCTGGTGTGTGCTGTATTAGGAGCTTCACTGATAGCAGCACAAAAGGAAAGGCATTTAACAATGCAAACTGAAAGTGAAACCATTAAGTCTTTGCAGGACCGATTAACAGAGGAGCATGGAAAAAATAAGAGCTTACAAAAACAGCTCGAGAAGTTACAAAAACAGTTGATTGCCGAACGTAACACTAATCAGCGGCTTCATGCTGCCTATCAGATGCATATGACCGAGAGAAAATCTTAAGGTCTGAATTGGAGGAGAATGAGCAAAGTGTTTACAATCAAACAGATCTTGACTCGAACCTGAATTGTGAACTGAGATCTTCAGGTTTGGCAAAACCAGCTGAAAAACAAGCATCTGATGTTAAACCTCTATACCCGCTCAAAGAATTGGAAACTAGTCGAGAAATTTTCTATCCCAAACCTGAAAAGGAGCAGGTAATTCTGAGACCATTAATTAAAATGGAGACCACTGATAACAAAGGTGGGGGAGCTCCACAAGGTAACACTCGAAGAGTGCTGTATTCTGCAACTGAATTGGCTAAAATTCAGGAACAATATACCAGAGAAGCTCAAGAAACTGAGACTGAGTATGTATGGAGGGTGTCATTGACTGGTGGAGACCGAATTTTATTGTCGGAAGAGGAGGCACAGGGATATTGGGGGCCTGGAGTATTTTTAACCACTGAGGACCCGAGAGAACCACGGTCTTTAACCCACCGTGCTGCTTATTGGGCGGGTGGGTTAGATCCCATGGAACGGGGTGACCCCATATGTATCGAAACCCCAACTATAAATCATTTGACAGTGAGTGTGCAAAAAATTGCTTGTCTCCAGTTGATGCATGACAGGAATTTAGTACCTCAGCTACGCTCCCCGATGTTGTTAAATGCTAAGCCTGACAGAATGACTCCCCTAAGTCGAGGCTTGCCTGACTCTGTGAAATTTTATGCAGTCCTACTCCAGGACCGGCTACCAGATGCTTTAGCCCTGAGGGGGGGCAGACAGACTCAGCAGGGGGAAGCTATGACCTGGGGGGAAGTGGCACAAGAGTTAATTAATTTTGGCCGGAGGATGGGCCTTACTGGAGGAATAGGTAAATCTAAACACATGGTGCGGATGTTAAAACAATGGGAGGACCATCCCCGAAATTTTGCGATGAAAAGAAACATATTGTGGACTGAAGGAATTAAAAAATGGATTGCTCGGGACTTGATGCATGGCCTACCCACTGTAGCCCTGGAAAAACTTACCAGGATGTGGAAAAAACGGAAGAGATGCCCTGAGGCAGAGCCACCCTTGCAGAGGAAGGGTGTGACAGAATTAAAATTCATTAAATCAGAGATAACAACTGCTCAAACACCTATTGTCCCTGAAAAGAATTTGTTTGATCTTGATCTGGAAAACCAGAGCCTTAAAATTGAAAATCGAAAACTTAAAAACTTAGAAGTTGAAAACAGTAAACTTAAAATGCAATTGATCTCAGCTGAGAAGCGAGAAAAATGGTTACAGGAAAAAACAGATCTTTTGCTAAGCCAAATACCACCTTTGGTCTCAGCCAAAGAAATTTGCAGATTGATACACAGTTCAGATTCTGTAACATGTGATGGAGATATCTGGTATGACGACCCTGATGAACTGGTGGAAAATTCTGATAATGATTTTAGCTCAAAACCTGTACTTATACAATCACTTATCAAAGCTAAAACTAAATGGAGTGGATGATGTTCACAGTTCTGTGGGAGCTGACCCAGAGTCTCCAGCTGAATTGGCAAAACAACTGAAGTATGCCATGTGTCCAGGGGAATACCTAAGGCAAGTCTCCCTTATGGGGGGAGACCAAATCCTACTGAGTAAGGAGGAAGTTGGAAGCTATTTGGGTTCTGGTGTGCTTTCAGCTGCTGTGCTGAGGGACTTATCAAATACAGAGGCTGCCTGTTGTGGGCACAGCATAGATGCTCAAGAAAGAGAAAACACCTCTGTTGTTGAAACCCTAGAGTTCTTGAATTTGTGTGCATCTGTGCAAAAAGCAGCCTGCATACAAGCAATGGATGAGAGGGGACCGCACAGGGTGCAGATTCACAGACCAAACCCTGACCGGCCTCCTCCCAGGGAATCTGAGTCCTCTCCAGGAGGACCTGATCGAATCTATGATCCGGGAGGGAACCACCTATGGCAAAAAGCATTAGTATTGGGGGCACCCTGGGCAACGCCGCACAGACTGCCCACCAACTACGCTCAGAAACTGGTAGAATTGCTAAAAGGGAAAATTAAGAGCCTGGGAAGAACGCGAGCAATTTGTCTCTGCAGGAGGGCGCAGTTAACAGCTCTGCACTCTTTCCAAAGGAATCGAAGGGGTTAAAAAACCAAGTAGTTGGGGGTCGGGCATGGTGACTTCTTGCCAAGGGCCCACTAACAGGGAACCTTACATTGGTATCCCTGTGGATCTGAAGCGAATAAGTTTGGAGTTAAGCTCTTATGAGAGGAATATATTGGTGATTGATGTGTTAGCAGGCAGGAGCTGGTATTTGGCCCAGTGGAAACGGCTCGCACTAGGACCCTGCGGCCAACGCGATCCGCCCCGACTGGCTTTTCACAACTCCCCCCCCCACTAGCCCGACTGGACTGGGCGTTACTGAAGTGATTGAAGACCTAGAGAACAGAGAAATAACAAGCTGCACCCACTACCCTCCCCTATAATTCTCCAGTCTGTCCATCTTGTAAAGCTCATGATCTGTAGTACTTGACCATCGATTATAGAAAATTGATTAACTATACCCTGTCACTAACATGCTGTACTTTTAGCCTTGATTTGTGTGTCTGTTGCTAAATTAGATATTTTTGAAAGGATAACTACTATCCCACAGTGCTGTACCAGAGTTCCACACTTACATGTTAACTTAGTATCAAACCTCTCGGAGTTGTAGTCTTGCCAAAATGTGATAAATTTTTCTAATTGGGAAAATTATGATTGAATTAGATATTATTGGCTGGTTCACATCACTCTAAGAGTGGGCTGTGCTGAAGTCACAGTATAACATGTTAAAACAAAGTTTGTACCTGATAATGATTGCCATGTTGCTTCTGGTGATGCTCCGGCTGGTTTGATACACACAAGACCAGAGGACTTTTCCAGGTGTTTAAGAACTGGAGCCCTGGAACTTAGTTCACCTCTCTCCGGATATCGCTGGGACTCACGGGGTGGTATGGCAACCGCAAGGTGCAAAAAGTCTATGGCTAAAGGACCCAGTCCAAAATCGCGCATGCGTGCTGGTCTGGGGGCGTGTAGGTCTAGTTTTTTCTTGTTGCGTATGAAGACCCCAGCTCAGCAAAGCAGCACTGCCGAGCTCACAGCAGCCAAGATGAACACGGAGGTGATAGTCAGTCACGTTATGGTTGTATTGGCCTTGGCGGCTTCGAGTGCGCTCACTGTCTTTGTATGTGTGCTTTGGCGATGCGCTGATGAGTTTTATGATTGTTGTAATAGATGTTGTGTGTGTTGTAATTGTTTTGCTAGGCAACAACCCCCTTCTCTTCCTAATCCCCCGATGCAAGAAACACATCTGTAACCTTGATCGGTAATATGTTCTAGTTTTGTTAAATTTGTTTAACTGAAAATGTTATAGTTAAATTGTTGTTATTTTTAACGTAAAATATGGAAATAGTTAGTATGGTTATTGTTATAATTAAGTATGTTCATAGTTTTAATCGTGAAATTCAGGCGGGAAGGATGGATGTGTGTCCCTGGTACTGAGTGCGGCAAAGGACACCTGCGAGGGCGCCACGCGGTTTCACGAGCAAAGGACTGTTTGCGTCGGAGAAGATGGACGACACCGAAGGACTGTGTTGAAGAAGATGGAGGACGTAATCTCAGAGCTCAGAACAAGAGGAGTGCAAAATCAAAAAGACTGTTACTTTAAGTGTTTTGAAGTTTGTTAAAGAAGATGTTGTTAAATATATACGTTAAGTAGTTAAGCAGTATTAATTAATAGTTTGTTAATTAGCATAGCTACTGTGCAATGCACGATTCTTCTCTCTGCTCTCCCTCCTCCCATTCTCTCTCTCTCTCTATCCCCCTTCTCTCTTTTCTCTCCCCCCCCTCCCCATTTCTCTCCCTTCCCTCCACAAACTGAAGACTTCAGAAGCCGGTTACAATCAATGTTTAAGTCACGGGGTAGTGTAGCGGACTGATTCATGGATTTTGCCTTAAACATTTCTTGTCATGGTCAGGAAAGAAAACCAGTTTTTGGTCCCATGGAATGTTGTAGAGGGGCGATCTGATAAGGCTACAAATGCCTCAGACAGCCCTGGTGACAAATAGGTATAGAAATTCGGAAATCTTGGGGAGGCAGGATGGCCTAATCTCTATCATATCTTACAAGGAGATGGGGCATTCACACATCTGTCAAGGAGATGGGACATTCACACATGTTAATGAGAATTACTGGAAACAATTAAGTGCCTTGATCCCCCTACCTGGTTCTCTGCGTGTCTGCTCATAGAAAATGGTGTATAAATTGAGGCGAGGAAAACCAGAGTTGGGAACTACAAGATGTAACTACAAGAGAGAACTAGAAGATAGAACTACAAGAAGAAAGCAGACGGAAGAAGCATGTAGCCCGAGATGAAAACATCAAGAAGAAAAGCGCAGGAGAAGAAGAAAAGATGACGGCATCATCCCTGAACCCTCGTTGGCAGCAAACAGCAAGAATCAGGAGCGGTGATCTCTGTTTCTCCCTGTTTCCCCCCCCCATCCCACTCCCCTGCTCCTCCCCATCTCTCTCTCTCTTTCTCTATCCCCACCCCCCCTTTCCTTTTCTCCTCTCTCACTAAGTAATACAAGGCCTATCACACTGCTTGTTTAGTTTATACTTACTTTCTGTCTTGTAATTAGAAGTATAATGCTGCCTATTAGAAGTTGTTATGTCTTTTTTCCTTGTTATCATTAAGTCTCTCTCTCTTTTTCCTCACTAAGTAATGCAAGGTCTATCATACTGTTTATATAGGTTTATGCCTA
Source organism: Trogon surrucura (assembly GCA_020746105.1). Taxonomy (NCBI): domain Eukaryota; kingdom Metazoa; phylum Chordata; class Aves; order Trogoniformes; family Trogonidae; genus Trogon; species Trogon surrucura. Next base: position 13,413,794 of record CM036624.1, read on the forward strand.
AATTTCTTTCTTGTGATGGTTAAGTGTGATATTGCCTGACTTGATATTGTGTTTAGATAGCCTTTATTATTCCTTGTTAGTATTATTAAGTTGTTTGAAGTTCGTTTGCTCTGTTTAGCGTTTTCCTGGATTTTTTGTTATGCTGTCTGCCCTATCGTGCTTTTAAATTTTAGTCTATTGTCGTGAGTCCGATTTATATGCTGTGATAAATTAATAAATGTTTGTGTATGGGCCTTGAGACTTGTCTCACCGTTGTCCATGCCGGTGGTGTATTACGAATTTGAAAGTCACTTGTCCCTCTCTGCTGGGTGGGACGTGACAGGCAGGCTGCTAGAAGGTCTCCCCGGAGCCTTCTCTTCTCCAGGCTGAACGAGCCCAACTCTCTCAGCCTGTCCTCGAGGTGCTCCAGCCCTCTGACCATCTCAGTCACCCTCCTCTGGACTCACTCCAACAGCTCCCTGTCTTGCTTGTGTTGGGGGCTCCAGAGCTGGACGCAGTGCTCCAGGTGGGGTCTCACAAGGGCAGAGCAGAGGGGCAGAACTCCCTCCCTCGCCCTGCCAGTCACACAGCTCTGCCTGCAGCCCAGGACACAGTTGGCTTTCTGGGCTGCAAGCACACGCTGTTGGCTCGTGTTGATGTTCTTAACCTTGTCACTGAGACTCTTGGAGAGAGGAGGCAGAAAGCTGGCTTTACTCGGTTATCCCCACTGTGTTTGCTGAGGGGGTAAGGAGGGGACAGGTAACGTTCTCATTTGGCGTTTTAGTGTGAGGACTGGCTGCCTGGTGACATTTCAAATCACCAGAATTTTGGATTTCTAGGGACTCTTCATTCAAGTTCGAAGATGGAGAAGATCTTTCTGTCCTGGTTTTAGTGATTAATCTTCAAAGAGGTCTCCAAGCATGGAGTGGCAGAAGTATTCACAAACCTCCTTTCTCCAACTTTACTCCTCTGTGCATGTGCAGGATGTGTTTGCAAAGAGCAGAACCCAAACTGGCGCAGGGCACTTCCTTCTGTGTGAGCAGGAGGTTCGTTGTAGGAAGGGTTTGTCATCTCCCAAATGTCTATTTACCGTTTACCTGATGGCACTGGAGTCCTCATCAAGTTTTATCTAGATTTGAGTTTAATCCTTTGAAGAAAGTGGCAGCTTTTTTGCGTTGTTTTTGTTAACCGCTCTAGGCATTGGTACACTGAACACAAGAGGCCTGTGATCTTTCCTTTCTGTTTCCTATCTGTTGATTTTGGGTGTTTTATCCTGTGTAATGAAATCTACATTTTTTTCCACCACTGAACAGAGGAGGTGGAAAGAAGGGGTAAAAGAGATGTGGGGTTTCCCCAACTGAGATATAATAATTTATGAAAGATAAGAGTTATCTGGCAATTTTGAGGACAAGAAGAGCTTTCCATGTGAGTAAAGGACCCTTACTCTGAAAACAGTATGAATGGAAATATTTCAAGCAACTTCAGTAGCAACTACTAGTTACATTTATTTTAGGAAATTATTAAAGTGCCTAATAGGTCTTAACAGTGAAAGATTGTTCTGGATATATTCATTATTAAAGAGATTTTTCTTTAATTTAACTCCATTGTTTTTAGTTGTCCCTTTCTGCACATCCTGAAGCAATTCTTTTCTCTTTTTTGTGTTTACATGCACAAATTCTCCAAGACAGCATACCCTCCGATGGAGTCATCATCTTCCCAAGTTGCACGGGGTTTTTCCTCTTTGAACTGAATCCATAGGTCTCTTTAATGTCCATCTCTTTCCCACTTCCTGGATAGCTCCTTCCCTAACGTGTCGAGTAGCGACAGAGATCTAGAAATGTCCTGTTGTCTCAGGAGGCAGGTCTGTGAGGGAACTCCCAGTCCAGGTAAATTTAATAGTGAGTGACGAATTGCCAAGAATTCTGTGTGTAGAGCAGTGGAAGTAAAAGGTAATACCCCTTCTGAAATGGAATGCGCATGCGAAGGACATGGTGGGCTAACCAAGATCACACAGGAATCTTAGCTGCTTCTGGGCACTGAGCACAGTCGCTGTCATGGTAGGGATTCTAACTGAAAAGGGTAAGGGCATCTGTATTCTTGAAAGAAATTTCATGTGTTTTCAACTACCACTCCTCTGATCCTTCACAAGGCGGAGGGCTGAAACCCTCCAGAGGCACCCGAAGGCTGAAGGAGCTCAGTCCCTTCGTGCCACTGCAGAGCCGGTTCTCGGGCCGTTCTTGGGCCCCCCTGATTTTTGCACGTGAACTTCTCTGTGTGGCGGCTCATTCTTATCAGCCTTCCAGCCTGCCTTTAGAGGAGACCGGTACGGCACTGCTTCGCTTTTGCCCCGATGAGCCCCGCCGTGCTCTGCTCGTGACAGGATTTCTTCTAACCAGGGCTGTCGTTAGCAGTGCAGAACTAATTGCGTATGCTGGAAAAAGCAAAAGGTGCAAAATGCTCCTCTGGGGTCATTGAGTTGGAGGCTGAGTCTGGGCAAATCCCGACTGGTGGCGTGACAGGATCTATCAGAAGTATTTCCGATACCCGGGATGGGCTCCTGCTGTGCGTTTCCCGAGCTTGCTGTGCTTTTTGTGACAAGGAGATGTTGCTGATCCCAAGAGAGAGAATTATTGTGCGCAGCATTTGTCATCCTTCCCTGGGGTCTGTGTTCTGATAGACTGTCAATTCCCTTTCGTCAAGTAAACCGCAAAGAGCGGGAGCTGCCAGCTACTCAGACTTCAGCCTTATAATGGGGTCAAAGCAAAACACAGAGCCCACACCGAGCAAAGCTCCCGGCATTTCAGCAGGTTGAAGAAAGTGCTGCCTGCACCTCTCTCTGCGTGAGGCAGCCATGGCAGGTCCTGGAGCGGAAAGCTTCTTGTCTTCTCTGCGGGCGGAGACGTCAGAGCGACTTGAGCAGGTTGTGCAATATTGCGCAGAGCCTTGTCAGAGCCGTGGGTCCCGAGAGGAACCGTATAAATGCTCTCCTGGCACCCTCCCTGCTCAGCTCTCTTGGCTCCTTGCAGAGCAGATCTTTGTGCTTGACCCAGGTGAAATGCGACAGCGAGGAGTGGAGGCATCACTGCCCCGTAGGACCTGTGGTGTAGGTGAAAAGGCATTCATGCTGAGCATGTTCCCTTTGTACTGTGAGCTGAAGTGGTCATCCAGCAATTTTGTCACCTCTTTGTTCAGAGCGGTGTGGGTGCAGAGTACTGATGGGGTAGGAGGGATGGGTGTAAGCATGGAGTAGGAGGAACCACAGGAAGAAGAATTAAAAAACAAAATCGAAAGTGAAAAAAAGAATAATCACCTGTATAGGGGGGAGGCAAAAGACAGAATCAACAGTGTAGAAAAAAGCAGCCTCATAGGAAAAGGGTGAGGGAGCAAGGGAGTGCACTGGCAAGGGAAGAGGGCAAGGCTGTGGCAAGGAGGACAGTGTTCAGTCTCCTTGCTGCAAGAAACACCACCTCTCCCACTCGGGGAGTGGGAGTGCCCTGATGGACTTGGAAGCAGCCAGCAGATTAAAGCCCATCCACACAGCACGGTCTATAACAAATCAGTCTCCTAAGAATTGGTAGCTGTTTTCTTCATAAATTGCTGGAGGGAATATCCAGCCACGTGCGAGTACGTGGGATTTCAATACCTGACGCCAGAAGTGACAGCAATCCGCAGAAGACCAGTACAGACGCTTTGAGGCAGGACAGTATTTCTGTCCTGCTGGGAGCTTAACATAGATTTTTTTTTTAAAAAAAAGTATTCATAGAACAATTTTATGCCATCTCACTCTTTTGTAAAATGTCGTAGAAGATTGCCGCTCTGTGTTTCAGGAGATGCTTGATTTTTCCCTTGGATTTTTAACGGTTGTCCCCACTTGGTTTTAACCTACTTAAAAAAAAATACTGCTGGTGAAGATTTACATGGTTCCAGTCGAGTCTGCCCTAACATTTTAAATCCTAAACCAAGCTGAGGTAGCTGGATGACTTCTACTCCTCTTTGGCTTTTCAATGATTTCTCTTTCTTGCTTCCTTTTTTGTAACTTTGCGATAGTTTGTGAAGCTCACAAACCAGTCCAGGAGGAAATAGCAAAAGCGAGCGGAAGTGATCAGCTTGTGAATTCTGAACCTGAGCCTCGTGATTCCGGTGCAGATGAGGAGGAGAACGTCACAAGTACAGAGTGTGATGCCAGTGAAGGTGAGGTCGGCTGTCGATCAGGGATATGGATTAAATCTTATTCACCTGACATATTTTTTGTAGAAGCGTTCGCCCTTGTCCTTTGCTCTCTAGGCTATCAACCCCTCCTTGTGCTCTTGTCTTTCTCTTTTTTTGTGTATAAAATCGGGTGGCAACTAGCTGGCTTCTGTAGTCACGCATAATTAGTGGGTTTTTGACAGATGCAGTGATCCTAGATGAAGGATTTGGGCCATGAAAAACCTGGCTGCTGGTCAAGAAATTAGCTGTGGAAGGCGGGAATCTGGTGTTTCCCTTTGCTTCCAGGTAGCGCGGGGCCTCCTTGGGAAATGTCCCTGGTTAATTGAGCCTTCCTCTGACAGGAGGTGGGCACCTTTCTGACGGGTACTTACACAGGCTTTGCTTCCAGCAATGCTGTTGGAATCTCAATTGATTCTTAATGCGGAAAATACGTCTCCTTCTTCGCTTCATTCTCGTTATCCGGGTACGTAGAACTTTATTAGTTCTGAATTCAGTTTCCTGTCCCACAGTTATGATTCTTTTCTTTTAGAGTTCGATGAAGATTTTGAAGCAGATGAAGAAGTTAATGAAGAGGGACAGGCTGGTGATCAAATGAATGGAGTGTCAAAGTCATCCTCAGATGATGAAAAACATGATTCAGACTATGAGAAGGAAAGTAAAATGTCATCACAGAAGGCACTGCAGGCCTCTGACAGCGAGAAAGATGAAAGTGGTGGATATTCTGACAGTGACTCTGAGGACGATAAACAAGGTTAGTTTTTTCATAACGATGCTTAGAGAAGTTGACCTGTTGCATGTTTTACATTTCGTGCACGTCCAGGACATCTGTTGAGTCTTCCTAGGAAAAAACATGCAATTCCTACCGAATTGGTGAAAGATAGCTATTTTATCTGTCACTGATTCTGTCATGCGTTGCTGAAATACAGCCACTGGCGGTGTAAGCATGTGCCAGCTCACAGCAGCCTTTGCTGAGCTGTTTAGTTGCAGAAATGAAGATGAGGCCAATTAGCAAATTAGCTCTGAATACCTGGTTAGGTCAGCACTTCCTACTGGTGGTGCCCGACGTCTGAGATGCTGTAACCACCTACCCTTGCTGAGGATACGTGCTTCTGTCTGAGAAGTCCCCAGGAAACCCGGCGTACCACCTTGTGTTGTAGGAGTGCTCTCTTTCGTGACCCCGAGCAACCAGAGCCCCAGCTTTGTCCTTGGGTGCAGCCCCGGCTCTGCCCTGGCCCAGGGCCCAGCGGCTCAGCACCGTTCCCTTTTGTGTGGCGCTTGGGCTCTTTGTGAGGGTCCTCGTGTGAGTCCGACTGTTAGCGAGTACCAGTCGGAGTCAGTCGGGCAGTCTGTGATTCTGGAGCCAAATGTAGGTACAAATGTGTGCAGGGACGTGTCCAAGACCATTATTACTATTCATTCGGAAACATCACACTGTTCTGGAGTAAATTTTTGTAGCCTAAGTGGTGTTTCCTGTCATTCAGTCATTTAATGTCTGGTAACTGTTGGCCTTCATGCAGTCCAAGCTGTGCATCTTCATAAACAATCCCACAGAAAACTCGCAGGAATTTTCTCACTTATTAGATGAACAATAGAATTCCATTCACCACATGGTAAATAAGTCAGAAATGAACTGCGTCTTCCTTGTGGCAGTGTTTTATTTCTCTAACATTTCCTCTTTGTGGCTTTGTTAGATCCTAAGCTTGACTGATGCCTCGTTTGTCATAATGTAGCAGGATTTCCCCATTTACTGCTGTTCCAAAATTAATTCTTTATATTCCTTACACTTGACAGTCCTAATGTGCGAACTGTTTCTCAAGTTAAATGGAAACATTGCTTTCGTATTTGTATTTCTAGGTGTGTTAAGCAAAGGTAATGCAGCTGTTTGTGAAAAGGTTGCAGCTGCAAGAAAGATCCAGTCTTTTTATAGACAGTACAAAATCCACCCTTGTCCTTGCATAATTAGTGGGTTTTTGACAGATGCAGTGATCCTAGGTGAAGGATTTGGGCCATGAAAACCTGGCTGCTGGTCAAGAAATTAGCTGTGGAAGGCGGGAATCTGGTGTTTCCCTTTGCTTCCAGGTAGCGCGGGGCCTCCTTGGGAATTGCATTGTTACGACAGGCGGGCTGGGCATGAGGCTGAGCTGCAGGCTTGGCTCCACGCTGTGCCCTCTCTTAGCAGTCGGCACAATCAACAGTGAGGAAATCTCAGCTTGATCTTGGTTCCCTCCAAGAATGTTTCTAGTCTGTGCAGCCCCAGCAGTTGGTTGCTGGAGACTCGACCTGCCACAGAGGAGCCATGCATGTTCCCCAGGGTGCTGGAGCCGCCATATAACAGCTCATATAGAGTGTTTCTAAATTGCCAGTTGTGCACTGTCTTGTACTTTGGCACATTAATCCAAGTTTTTTCTTCTGGTCACCCGGAAGCCTTTTGATCTTCTTGCTCTATGTAGCCTGAGAACACAGTCTTCTGAGGTTTGTTGTCTTTCATCCAGAAGGTGTGTACAGGGGGCTGGAGGTTCCGTCTCACGTCCAGTCTGTCAGTAACTGTCTTTTTCGCAGTAATACGTTCTTGGATGAGATTGCTTCTGCCTTGGTCTCATAAGCTGACTGTGAACAACTGTCTCTAATGTTTAATTTCTTGCCCAGTAGTCTTCATGGGTTGGTCTGCACAAAGATCAGTGTTTCTGATGCATAGACCAGGGCAGAGAACACTAGTCCCTGGGCAGCCTGAGTTCTGTGTGGGTTGTATCTCCCCACCCTGGCTGAACCCTGTTTGTTTCCCAGGCGGGTGGTCTCTGGAAAGCCTGGAGGCTCCTAGGGGTTAACTTTGCAGGTTCAGGGGCACATCATTCTGAAACAGCTTCGCAGTTGCCAGTAGCATTCCTGCCCGACGCCAGACCTCACTTTACAGAAGGGAGTCCTTTGTAAGCAGCAGCCAGAGTCAATCAGCTCCTCTCGCTGCTAACAAAGCAGGTAAACATGCAGACTGTACCACGCACAACACAACATTTTCTTGGTTTTAGACAAGGTGAGCAAAGCATCTATTTTACAGGGACTGGCAAAATCCATTACATTAGACTCAGTCCAGTATTAGCGGCTGGACAGTTTTGTGGAGACAGGAATATTTAACTGAGTTGGGATGACAGTTTGGGAGGTTTTATTTCATTTTGTACCAAAACTTCTGTTACGATTTTTTTAAATGATTATATGTTAGTGATTTTGATAGTGGGCCTGAGCTCTCCCAGGGCCAGGAGGCAAGGTTTTCAGTGTGAGTGCTGTACATGTACAAGAGTGATTGATAAGAGATTTATATATATGTATGTGTGGAAGAAGAAAAATTTAAAACTCTAAGGGGCAGAAAGCTAGTGGTAAACATAAGCAGCAATGCCGGTGTGAGATATGCCTTGGATGAAAGGCATGATTTCTTGTATTGCAAAATGTAGAGCTTTTAATTTTAACATGTGGTCTAGCGCTCAGGCAGTGTGTGGTGTGGTGGGAGGAAACAGCCTGCTGTGCCCTCTCTTCTCCTTCCCCAACCTCCCTTGTCTCTCTGGAAACTCTCTTCTCAGCCCGTCCTTTCTTCTTCTGGTTCCTTCCCTGCAGCGGCTGGAGGTGCCTCGTGCCCCTCCTGCTCCCCTGGGCAGCAGACCTGCCCCTCGAGCCAGCGCGGTCCAGCCCCGAGGGGCCGGGAGGGAGGAGCGAGGCCCGGGGGGGTTGTGGGGAACTGGACCCCAGCGCCGCTCTGCTGGCAGAGTATTCCCCTTCTGTGTGCGTATTTTATGTGAGCATTTTGCTGCCTGTTTCTCAAGTCTTGAATGTTACTGTCAGCTTATAGCTATTTCTTGCACACACCTGAGCTCCCTGCTAGGCGGGTGAGGGCTGGAGGGAGAGGAGGCCGGTCAGGCAGAGCTGTCAGAGTGGAAAGCCGGTCATGCTTCAACACTTTTGCTTAAATTAGTTATGCCAGATGCCAGAACAGCAGCACTAGAAGCGTAGTAAGAGCACAGGTGTGTGCTGAGAAGCAGCACAGCAAGTTTTCTTCTCGTCACTGTGCTGACGTCCCTTCGTTACTTGGCAGAAGTAGCATCGTTAATAATAACCCTGTAAAACAGCCTTAACACTAACACAGTTCTCAATAAAACTAATGTTTTGATTATTTCTTAATAGCAGCAGATGGAGCTTTCTTGGCAGGAGGAACAAGAACACTTGACGTGCAGAAGGCAGCAGAACAAGTGGATCGAGAAGGGCAGAGGGTAGGGGAGAGACAAGCCCTTGAGAAGGAAGATTCTGTGACTGAGGGAGGAGATGCGCGCTCCAAAGAGGTAGGAGGAGAACTGGCACGGGCGGGAGCTCTGCTGCCCGAGGAGGATGGAGCCGCTGTGCTGTTGTTAAAACAAGTTGCTCTCGGTGGCCAGAGCCTCTGTTCGGCTCTGCTGCAGCTCGAGGGGCTCCAGGGACCCCGATGGCCCCAGGCTGGGGCACGGCCGCCTGCAGCCTCTGCCCGGGATCTCTGGGTGCCCTGCCCCTGCCTGTGCTTCCAGATGGGGAAATGGAACTGAAGCGAGCAGGGGTTTGACCGGACTGACACTGTAAGTTGCGTAAGGTCAGTGTACACAGGATGGGAAATTTAAATGTGATCAAGTAATTCGTGTTTGTTCCCTCCTGTGCTAAAGATGGTTGTGTTTGATTTTCAGTCCGGATACCAGGAAGTGCTCTGAAAGAGAGAACCAGACAAAAAAGACTAGTAGTAGTTTTACAGTCTTCTGCAATTTAAGTGGAAGCATTGCATTGTGTGATCGTGAGTGGTGTGGTTAAACACGTTTGTTCTGTGCAAGATACTGTTTGATTAGAAAGCACGTGTTTGACTGTTCAACAATGGTCTTTTCCTTTTAACCAGGGAATGCCCAGAAAATTAGAAGTGGCTTATTCACTGGACCAAGGCATTTACAATGTTATTCAATATAAAAAAAAGTGCAGTAAATAGATGATCTGTGCTTACATACGCTACAGCTGAATACACCTGGTCTGTGAAGCGTTCAGAATGTAGATTCACATTAATGACCTTCTCCAGAGGTTTGTTTCTCCTGGGGACCCATGCACACCCGCGCATTTACTTGGGTCTATAAAAACCCTCTCTTCCAACTTAGTGCCCTGAATTTTTGCAAATGATTTCATTGTAAGAATAATACTTCCCAGTCAAGTAGGGCCTGGTCTGCAGTATTCATTTCTGCTTTCTGACGGAATGGCTGACATCGGGTTGAGCTTTGTGCAGGGCCGAGGCGTCGCTGTTCGCGTGTCCGGCTCCCCTGAGGCAGCAGGTGTCTGAAGCGGTCAGAGGACTCGAGCCAGGTATGGAATTGAATTGCATTTGGTGATTTCAGCTTCAGAGAACTGCTCTGCTGCTGCTGGTGTGGCTGGGAAGGGCACACTGTTTGTGGGCCTTCAGAATGTGGGTATGCCTGTACTCAGAGAGGGTGGAATTTTGATAAGAAGCAAAACCATCAAAATGGGTAACTTTATGGTTTTGGAAATGCTACCCATGCTAATTTCTGCTCTCCTGTCCGCTGCTAGTTAGTAATTAACTTCCAAGTGAACAAATGTAAGTGGCACTTAGGGAAAACCAAGATGTGCAGCAAAGAAAAAACCAACAAGGAGGCTAATTATTAAACAACATATGTGAGAAAAGCAAACTGACAGCATTGCCACTGGCAAAACTCATTTTCAGCTCATCACAGAGGCTTTTTTTTAACCCCCTAAACTGTCAGGTATTCTCAGTACCTTGTCCCTGGATGCTGATGATTGTGCCTCAAACGTATCATCCCTGGCTTACGCGGCTGAAATCCTGCTGGTGACAGTACGCAGCCGGAACAGACGCGTTTCACTGGCTGGGAAAAAAAAAAGCCAGCTGTGTGCTGTGGACATGGTAGGAGAAAGATTGTTCAAAGCCCAGCTCCTGGAAGTGGGCACCAAGCCCCTGGCACTGCCATCAGCTTATTTTAATCTAGACCATCTATTACTGCTATGTTAAACAATGCAGAATATTGCCAGGCACTGCCTGGCCTCCAAAGCACGGTAAGAGTCCTTGGAGTGTCTCATTCTTTATAAACATTTCAGTGTGCTGGACTCTGCAAAGGCACAAACTAGTTTTGTTCCCACAAAAAACTTCAGAGCATCTTCTGTTCGGTAATTTATATTTTTCAGAATTTAATTTGTATTGATTGCTCCTATGAAACACAATTTCCCCTAAGCCTGATGTGTCTTCTGTAGAGACCAATTAACTAACATTGTTTTCTTCAAGGAGCCAATCCTTTTAATTACTAGTAGTTATTTGCAAGCAGTTGGTCTTGTAAAGAGCTTTCTAAACTGTAGAAGTTTTGCCTTCGAAAGCTTTCAGAATACTTTTTATTTGTTTCCTTGTGTCCACTTCTGACACTCTCCAAGGAGGTGCTCAGAGATCACAGCAAGCAGCTTGCACACACACCAGGGGGCCCTTACAGGCATTAATGCAAATGAAGTCGCCTTTCCTTGTTCTATTTTCTGGTCTCCAGCCAGGTTTAGTTTCTGGTTTTCAGGTGCAGCTGTTGCTTTAATGGGGAGCGGTGGCTCTGCCCTGTCCCGCAGGTGGCAGCGAGGGGCAGAGCTCCGTCTGTCCCAGCCGTGTCTCGCACCGGGGCCGGGGGTTCCGCAGGTGGGACGAGCCCCCAGGGAGCTGCACGCCAGAGCTGTCCGTGTTCCGCAGCGCTGGGCTTGGCCCCGCAGAGCATCGGCATCCGTGGGACTGCAGCCGCACCAGCACGGCAGCAAGGGCTGGCAGGTGCCGGGGGCCGATGGCACGGCCGCGGCACTCGGCTCGCTTGCACCCTCATTTCCCTTTCTCTCCCCTTCAATTGTTCAGCAAGGCAGACAAAAAGAAAACACCTTGCTAAGTGAAGTATTCCCCATTTTTATTGCTTCAGGCTTGTGAAATTAACGGCATGCATGGGAGGTGTGGGCCGGCGGAGCCTACTGCGCATCTACAGGTCGTGTCTGCGGCCCTGAGCGACGCCTCGTTGCAGAACTCACTTCGGGGGTCACAGCTGTAAGAAACCAACGTCCTGAATAAAGTGCACAGAGCAACACACAGTGATTGCGAACACCGACGTCTACTCAGCTGGTAAGACAGCTCTGGCTTTGACTACACTGAGGGAGTAATATTACAGCAGAATCACTTGCAGCTAAATTTTGCTAATTTGAAAAAAGACCCCAGAAAATAACAGCATAATTAACTCGGTAATTGCTTCTGGAAGAAGAGTTCAAGTTATCCTGCCCTCTACCTTTTGTTTTTCTTTCTAAAAAAGTTCCAGGGATGCGAGTTGCTGTTGCAAAGCTCGGTCATGGCGCTCGTATTATTGCACGCTGCCGGAGTTTTGCTTTGAGGCAAAATGCAACTCTGCACTCTGGTTAAGATTATCACATTTGTCACACAATTGTGCATATTTCGCTTCTGGTTTAAAGTTTATTTTGGAGTTCCCTGTTGCTTTTTGTAAGTAAATGACTGAACCAAAGCTTATGCTCTTTGGGGAAAAACAAACACTCAAACCAAAACAAGGAAATGGGTAAGAAAACAAACATCTGGGAGAGTAGGATTAAAGAGGCCACTCAAATCTCTCTATTCTCAGCCAGGAGAAAAGCATCTAAATCCAGGACCCTGATGAGCTGCAGCCGTGAGCCTCTGTGCTGGGGAGCTGTGTGAGCCCACGGCACTGAAAAGGGGACAGGGGATGTGCCTGGGGCTGGGGGCACTCAGAAGGAGACCGGATCGTGGTGGGGACCGCGCTGGTGGCTCCCTGACACCCACTGGCCAGGAGGGGCCGATAGCTCCACGCTTCAGTGCAATCCAGGCTAAGAATATCTTGCCTTGGAGCTCTGAAACTGCAACAGGTGCATTTGTACTTTCATCTCTTCAAATCATTAAGGTTCGAGGTGAAAGCGCAGCATTCCTCATGCACGTTCACTTGGTCATAGAGTAGATGCACACCCCCAGGAGAGTGACAACCCTCCATCAGCAAGAGACGCTAGAGCAGAGCTTATGGCAGGGATGTTGGCAGGTGAAGCTGTTCCGTCTGGGTCTCGGTGCGAGACGCGGTGCCCGGGCAGAGTTGCCGGGGCCAGTTGAGCCCCTCCGCAGCGGCCGTCCCTGTGTCAGCTGCTTTCTTCAAAGCTGCCGCTGCTGCTGCAGGAGTGGAACCTCATGGTGCTCATCGGGTCCGACACGTAGCCTGCGAGAGGCAGAGGGAGGTTCAGGGGCGGCTCAGGACGGCAGCGATCCTCGCCCGCCTTTCCCTGCGGTGACGATAATCCCCCCCCAGACCAATGTGTGTGTCTGTTTGACATAAACAGGCACGGATCTCACCGACAACTTTTTGCTGGCTGCAAATCTCCGTTCAGTATCACCTGCTGAGGAAAAACTTAAATAGGCAGTAAAGAGACCCCGTCATTCATGCAATGAATTTGTGACAGTCAAGCACAAAGAAACTTTGGTGACTGGCATAAAAAACCATGAATCTCAGTGTTTTAAGAACGCAGTAGAAGTTTGCCATT